>JAJHZJ010000096.1:9740085-12140085 GCA_023548195.1 Bettongia penicillata ogilbyi
CATCCCTCACCTTTGACAGCTAGAACTATCTCTTCAAGAGGCTTTTGAATTCAAAGGCTGGAAGTATCATTATAATTCTAGGGGTGCTTTTAAGGGTGATGGTTCGAGAAAACTGTGAGAAGACAAAGAAAAAAGATGAAGAAAATGCCTTTCCTAAGAGAACTATTATAACTCTTGTGAAGAAATAGAATTCTTCAAGGAGTCTGTGAAGGATGCTGAAGAGTTCTCATTGTTTTTTTTTTCTGGAGAGTTAACTGCAAAGACTCAAGAGAGACAGTAAGATGGCAGAGAGAAAGAATTTATTCCTTGAGAAAACGGTTTACCCCAGACCTTATTAATATGTAAGAAGAAACTTTGACTATAATATTGAGAGCTGAATAGTGGAACTGTATTCCAGAAGTGAGAAGTTAATAACGTGATGGTGAAAGGTGAGCATCTCTGTAATTTTCTCACAGCTAAAGCATTGTAAATAATTGCATCTTTGAATTTATTACATTTTTAATAAGGAAAGAAACAAGCATTTATCAAGAGTCTGCTACATGCCAAGCACTGTGCTCAGCATTTTGCAAATCTTATCTCATTGGATCCTCCCAACAACGCTGAAAGGTAGGTGCTATTATTATTTTACAGTTGTGGAAACTGAGGCAGATAGTGGTTAAATGACTTACCCAGGGTCACACAGCTAGTAATTGTCTGAGCTTGAAACTGTACTCAGGTCTTCCTGACTCCAGACATGGTATACTGTCACCTGCACCACCTAGAGAGCTCTGATAAGTTACAGCCTCTAACAGTAATGTTTTTTCAAGCCTAGGAGACTTGATTGTTTGTTAGGCAGAGAGAGTGATGAGCAGCTTTATTCCTAAGGTTCTACCTCCCTGCTGCAGGATTAAAGAGATGAGAGCCTGACTTTTCCTTCTGACTCTGGCTTAGGTGTCCAAAGGCGAGGGTGAGAAGGGGACTTCTCCCTTTAGGGTTAAATGGAGAAGGAGGTCCATGGGCATCCCCTAACTGATTCTCCAGCCTCAAGAAAGCAACACAGTCTCCTACTTCTCTTTCTCAGTCTTTCTTTCCTCTACCAGACATGTTTGAGGAGGTACGAGGGATGGACTGTGATGTCAGATAGAGACGACTTCTGGATGAGGAAACACACTCTACCAATGCAGGCTGGTGCTTCCTCTGCAACCTACCATCTTACAAAACTGCCTAGGGCACTGAGAAGCACTTGGAATCATGGAGCTAGTATAAGTCAGAGGCAGAACTGGAACCTATGTCTTCCTGCTTGTAGAGTGGCTCTCTAGCCACTATGACCCTTTGTATCTTCACCTGATGACAAGGTAGAGCTAAAATGGCTCTTGTATAGAAGAGGTGTATACAATACAACAGAAAAGGACCTTGAATAGCAAACAAAAGATTCTAAACTTGACCCACTGGGCAACAGGGAGCTATGGAAAGATTTGAAGAAGTTAAGTGAACCAACATTTATAAGCTACAGACCCTAAGCTAAGTGTCAGGGATATCAGGAAAGGTAATCTGCCCATGCTCCAAATCACAGCATCCATTTTCTAGTGCTTGTTCATGGGAAACAACAGAAGGAATGAGAATAAGATTTCAATGAATGAAGAATGGGGCTTTGAGACCTTTCAAACTTGATCACGTGGGTAGGATCACCACTCCCTGGGCCATAGCTGTCATCTTGACTCTTGCCTTGCCAAGATTTGTGGGTTGTTCAGTCATTTCAGTCATGTCCGATTCTTCATGACCCCATCTGGGATTTTCTTGGCAAAGATACTGGAGTGGTTTGCCATTTTCATCTCCAGCTCATTTTATATGAGGAAATTGAGACAAACATGGTTAAGGGACTTGCTCAGAGTCACCCAGTGAAGAAGTGTCTGAGGTCACATTTGAACTCAGGTCTTCCTGAGTCCAAGCCTAGTGCTCTATGTACTATGGCACCACCCACCTGTGTAATTTGTGATTTGGCCCACATGAAAAATCACGACCAGTTCATACATCCATCTCACTGGCCTTAGGGGCAGCTGGTGGCTCAGTGAACAGAGCCCTAGGCCTAGAATCAGGAAGCCTGAGTTTATATTTGGTCTTAAACCTTTACTAGCTGGGTGACCCTGGGCAAGTCACTTAACCTCTGTTTGCCTCAGTTTCCTCAACTGCAAATTGGGAAGAATAATATAACCTCAGCTGTCCTCCCCCAGGATCAAATGAGATATTTGTAAAGCACTTAGCACAGGGTCTGGCATAGGGTGGGTACTTAATAAACATTAGCTATCATTATTATTAAAATGGAGATGATAAGAACGCCGGCCTCCCAGTATTGTTGTAAGGGTGAAATGAGAATATTTATAAAAAGTAGTTAGCACAGTACCCAGCACACAGTAGGTGTTTAATAAATAAATACTTATTCCCTTCACTGCCAGCCAGTTCCTAATTGAGGAGCCTCCTGAGAGCTGGCAGGCTGCAGCTGTTCTACCTATCCCTGTCCCTTAGTTTCTAAGCTAAGGAAATTTGCCTCCTCATTCCCAAAAAAGTCATAAGAATCATTCCTGATTCAGGTGAAGTCAGATGCCAAGGACTGAATCCAAGCTGGGCTTCCTAAGAGCTGTGTGACAAGTGACCTCCCCACTTTGGGCCTGGGGCGGGGGCAGGAAGTACCCTGTAACTGGCAGGGCTTTTCATATTTGGGAGAGTGTGATTCATGCCAAGGGAAAGCACAAAATGTGGCCCCAAGTTGGCACAAAAGTGCACTTGGAGCAGAGACTGAGAACACCTCAAAGCCACTTCTGAGGCCAGTGCCAGGAAGAAGGGAGGGAGAAGGAAACGGGGACCAGGGCCAGAACTTCCATGGAGAGAAGCAGGAAGCCTAGGGTATTCTCCTTATAGCACCCTTCAAATTCAGCATCCTGGACCCAAGCCCCTGTGGCTTCACCCTGGTTGTGACTCCTGGGGGATCTCTAAGGTCCCTTGCAGCTCAGAATCCAATCAGCCTATTCTGTGGTAAGTCTCTTAAATAGCTATGAGTCACGGAGTACACATTCAGCAGAGGACTGAGTCTCAGGGTCCAGTCCTGCCTCTGACACCTCCCAGCAGTGTGGCCCTGGGCAGATCATGCATCCTCTCAATGCCCTCCAGACAATGCTTCAAACCTGGAAACTGCAGAGAAAGCACAGATCCACTTAGGTAAAGGGATTGTCCCCAGCAGAGGTTCCTAACACCAATAAAACCATTTGTTTGGTCATTTTTCAGTTGTGCTGGACTCTCTGTGACCCCATTTTGGGTTTTCTTGGCAAAGATATTGGAGTGGTTTGCCATTTCCTTCTCCAGATCATTTTACAGATCAGGAAACTGAGGATTAAATAACTTGCCCAGGGTCACACAGCTAGGAATTGTCTAAGGCTGGATTTGAACTCAGGAGGATGAATCTTTCCAATTCCAGGCTGGGTGCTCTATCCACCATGCTGCCCTAATAAAACCATACAGTCTCACCCTCCCCCCACCAAAAAAAAGCAGCAAAAAATAGAGGAGGAGTCCGTTCCTATGACCTGCTCCAGATCACATGACTAGGTAAGTATCAGACCACAGGTTGGATATGAGGTCTCCTGACTCCTTCCCCAACTTCCTTGCAAATTAACTTCTATTTTTTGTCTATCTCTATCATCTCCCTGAGGTCAGGGGGCATTTCATGTTTGTCTTTGAATCAGCACACAGCAGGAGCTTAATAAATGCTTGTTGATGCCTCTGTCATGGGCCATTAAAAGGAGCATTTACCATACCCTGAAAGGATTCGGTCCTCAGAGCTAGGCACAGGGAGCCTGGGAATGAGGAGAGGCTGGGGGAGCCTCCGTCGAGTCCCTGCATTCCCAGTCAGGCAATGGAACAGAGGACTCCTCCGGAGAAGTCTCTGCTGCTTCCTGCCTTCCTTCTCCTCTGCAGCGGATTTTTTCCTCCTAACCCTCCTCATCCTCTCCTACCTGCTCTCTTTCCTACTTTCTTCCTCATATCACAGGATTAGAAGAGACCCCTGAGGCCATCCAGTCCAAGATCTCCTTCAGTGAACAAATTAGGGAAACTGAGGTACAGGGAGAAAACAAGTCCAAGGCCACTGTACAAGGCCGATCTTGAAGACAGACCACATCTCTTGGGTCCACCCTACCCATCCTTCTCTTCCCCTTGCCTTCCCCTATTCCAATCCAGGCTCCTGTAATCCCCAAATAAGACACACCTGGAGCAACAGCAGCCTGGCCCTGGAGCTGGCCCCAATTACCCGCCTGCTATCGCGGTGTGCATCTCATTATCTCGTTTCAAAGAATTCTCGGAGAAATCCAGCCTGGGCCCAAAACCAGGCAGGGCAAACACAGCTGTACCTTGTTACCGCCTGCCCACATGCAGAGGGTTCTGTAATGAAATATGGAAGCGGTAAGATATGTAATGCTTTATTAAGCTATCTCAGATACAAGGCAGCATGCATGCCAAACTCTGCCTCCTGCCTGCAGGCTCTCGAGGGCTCCTCAGCTGGGCCTAGACCACCCACCAAGCTAGGGAGCTGGCCAAGAGCAGGCAGTGGGCTCAGGTTGCTGCCCCCCACCCACCACAGCTCCCAAAGCATGGGATGATGCAGAAACCCCAAAAGTCAAAGTCCCCAAGCCTGTAGACCCCGCCCTAGCTCTGCTTCTCACTTACTGTTTGACCTTGGGCAAGTCATTTGTTCAGGTCTGGGCACCATGTTTTAGGCAGACCATAGACAAGCCTAAGTGTGTATGGAGTATGATGAAAGAGCCCTTCACCGTGCCATATAAGTATCCACTAAAGTGACCTGAGAAGAATACATGTGAGAAAAGGGGGACATGACATGTATCTTCTAGGAGGAGGAGATACAACCCTGAGAAGGAGCACCAGGCTTGTTCTGCTCGAAGATAAATGGGTTTCAGCTCAGTACAATGATGGATAGGAAGAAGGCTACATTTCCCAGCATGCCTAGGCCAGGGATATCATCAGTCACTGTGCCAATGCTTGGCAACAATTGTCCCTGGAAGGATGATAAATCATGGCAGCCACTCCCAGGATCCATGCTGAAAGTACTCCATGTGCCACAGTATGGTTGAGAGCATTTCCCAAATATTATGGGAATAGAGGAGAGAGACACAGAAAGTTGTACAAGAGGGGATATGGGGTTGTTTCTCTGTTGCTTTATTATTAATGTAGCTGTGTGACTTTAGATAAGTCTCTTAACCTCTCCGGGACTCAGTTTTCAATATGCATAATGAAGTGTTTAAACGAGATGGTCACTAAAACTCTCCCATTTCAAAAGTCTTATGAACACTTTCTAAGAATATTGGAATCTTTAAGAAAGAATACTGTTGATACAAATTAACTTTTTTCATTTAAAAATTTTTAATGTATTTTTGTCAAATGTTTCCCAATTATATATTTTAAAAAAATTTAGCACTAATTGTTTTTGAAATTTTGAAGTTCAAATTCTCTCCATCCCTCCTCTCCCTCCCTTCATCCCTTGAGAAGGCAAACAATATATATTTTTTTATTTTATATTTTATTTTTTCAATTACATATTAAAATAATTTTTAACATTTTTTTAAAATTTCAGTTTCCAAATATCTTCTTCCCCTTCCCCTCCCAGAGAAGGTGAGTCATTTGATGTAGATTATACATGTGCAGTCATGCAAAATATATTTCCATAGTAGCCATGTTGCAAAAGAAAACCCCCCAAAAATAACAAGAAGAAAGTAAAGTGGTTTTTTAAGTCCGCTTCAATCTTCATTCAGAGTCCATCATGTCTTCCCTTGCAGGTAGACAGCATTTTTTCATCATGAGACCTTTGGAATTGTCTTGGATCATTGTATTTCTGAGAGTAATACTATTACTACTGTGTATAATGTTCTCCTGGTTCTGCTCATTTCGCTTTCCATCAATTCATGTAAGTCTTCCCAGGTTTTTCTGAAAGTGTCCTGCTAATCATTTCTTTAGCACAATAGCGTTCCATCATAATCATATACCACAACTAGTTTAGGCATTCTGTGATTGATGGGCATCCCCTTAAATTCCAATTTTTTGTCACTACTAAAAGAGTTGCTACAAATGTTTTTGTACATATAGGTCCTTTCCCACACCCAACCTCCCTTTGTCTTTGGGATACAGACCTAGCAATGATATTGCTGTATCAAAAAGTACACATGGTTTTATAGCTCTTTGGGCGTAGTTCCAAATCGCTCTCCAGAATGCCTGATTCAGTTCACATTAGTGTCCCAATTTTTCCACATCCTCTCCAACATTTATTACTTTATTCTTCTGTCATATTAACCAATCTGATTGGTGTGAAGTGGCACCTCGGACTTGTTTTCATTTGCATTTCTCCAATCAATAGCGATTTAGAACATTTTCTCATATGATTGTAGAGAGCTTTGATTTCTTCTTAGCAAACTGCCTGTTCATGTCCTTCAATAATTTATCAATTGGAGAGTGACTCCTGTTCTTATAGATTTAACTCCATTTTCTACATATTTGAGAAATAAGGCCTATACCAGAGAAGCTTGCTGTAAAAATTTCGCCTCTCAGTTTTCTGCTTTCCTTCTAATCTTGGCTGCATTAGTTCTATTTGTGAAAAAACTTATTAATTTAATGTAATCAAAATTATTCATTTTACTTCCCATTATGCTCTCTAGCTCTTATTTGTCATGAATTCCTTCCTTCTCCATCGATCTGACAGGTAAACCTTAATTTGCTAGTCGTATCAGCCTTTTTGTCTAACTCTTGTAGCCATTTTGACAGTATCTTGGTAAACCGTGTTGGTCTACGCCTAGTTGCTGCCAAACTGCTTTCAAGTTGTCCCAGTAATTTTTGTCAAATACTGAGTTCTTGCCCAAAAACTTAGATCTTTAGCCAAATAAACTAACTTTGAGTGAATCATTTCAGGTATATTTAGAGGCAGAGGAGATATCCCAGTACTGCCCAGCTATAGAACAGCTAAGGTATCCCCTGTTTGGGTCCCCTAGGCCCTGCTCTGGGCTCTGCGCCTCTCGGATCCAAATAGAAGCAGCATTCCTTCCACCCCACCCCACAAGTGCCTGGAATGGACTGTGTAGAATCTCAATCCTGGCCTATGATTTAGTTCCGACCAAGCTCAGAGGAGACGGTAATGCAGCAGTTCTCAGCATAACCCCTCATTTCAATAGTGCTTTAGAGTTTCCAAAGCACTTTCCTCACATCAGCCCTGGGAGAAATTCTGAGGCCAAACCCCGCCAGGCAGACCCAGACATGAACCCAGAAGGTCAAAGTCACTTAATCTCCATAAAACTGCAAAGGCCTGACTCTAGAATTACAGGACCATAGGATCATAGGATTTGGAGATGGAAACAGCCTTAGACAATCTCTTTTAGCCACCTCATTTTACAGAGGCCCAGAGGAAGGAAGGGACTTGCCCAAGGTGATAAGTAGGAGCTGACCAAGACTTGGAAAGATAAGTGGCAGACCTCAAACCCAAGGTTCTTAACTCCAGAGTTGATGTCCATCCTGTGACCCCAGAGCTCCCTCTCCTGTACCATTTTGCTCCTGCTTAATCCCCATAAGATCCAAGAAGGCAACCTCATAGCCCTCAGAGCTATTATTGATATACCTGCAACCATCACTTATCCCCTCTTTCCTCCCCTATCCCCTGTTTTCACCCTGAAGATCTAGTGCCTCATAAGTCATGTTTACACTTAAGAACTCAGGAACAAGTGTGTTTTATCTGAGAGAGCAGTACATTTGGCATTCAGAACAGGGTCAACCATGTGTTAAGGACAGGTAGGAAAGAGGTTAATTTGGTTCAGACTTTGGTAGCCTTCTCCTTGAGCAAAGTTCATAGGATCGTAAGATTTAAACT
Organism: Bettongia penicillata ogilbyi; assembly: GCA_023548195.1. Taxonomy (NCBI): domain Eukaryota; kingdom Metazoa; phylum Chordata; class Mammalia; order Diprotodontia; family Potoroidae; genus Bettongia; species Bettongia penicillata. Next base: position 9,747,974 of record JAJHZJ010000096.1, read on the forward strand.
GAAAACAAACTTTGAAACTCATTTTCCCTGATCCCTTCATTTCACAGTGCCAGAGGATGGGGACTTGTCCAAGGCCATACAACAAATAAGGAGCAGGGTTAGGACTCAAATCCAAGTCCTTCATGTCTAAACATAAAGCTAGTTCTGATATCCCACGATGCCTGCTTTGCCACAGTCTTTGTGGCTGGATTTCAAAGTTCTCAGGAATTAATCTCTAAACCACTGAATAATTCCCCATCTGTCTTCTTATGCCTTAAAAAAATACAAGGTAAACGAAGAAGACCTCTTATTCCTCATTGAGACATCAGACTTTGACTACAGTTAACCCCCAAAATGTGTGACTTTGGGCAAGTCACTTAACCCCAGTTGCCTCATCCTGGTTCATCTCCAGTCATCCTGATGAATATTAGGTCACTAGATTCAGATGGCTCTGGAGGAGAAATGAGGCTGCTGCCCTGCCCTTCCTCACTCAAAACAAAGTCAAGTGCAAGTCATGTCATTATTTCTCTGATGGCATGGTCTTCTTTGGCAATGAAGGATGAACACACAATCCCCAAAGAGTAAAGTAGAAAGTTAGAGATCAGCAGAAACCTGGAGATTACCATGGGAGAAAAATTCCTGTGCACATCCAGCAAGCTAGGCTTCATTACCACTGCCACCGTCACCATTGGCACCATTATAGTACTATCCTCATTGTCATCATTACCATCATCACTGTCACCACATCCGTTCTCATTGTCAGTACCATCGTCACTGTTACCACCCTTAATGTTATCATTACCAACCTCACTGTCACTTCTACACCATCATCATCTATATGCAATCTCCATTTTAGCATCACTACCACCATCATCTTCATGTCATCCCAACTGGCATTTCTATTGCATTTTAAGACTCTCAAAACCCTTGAAGGTAAAAAAGACAGAACTTGACTAAATGATATGGGAGATGAGAGAGTAAAGAGGCAAGGACTACACTGAAGTTGGGATCCTGGGCCAGTGGGAGGATGGTGGTGCCCTCAACAGTAGAGGGAAGTTAGGAAGAGAGGTGGGCATGGGAGAAAGATAATGAGGTCATTTTGGGACCTACTGAGTTTACGATGTCTATGGGACATCCAGTTTGAGATGTCTGAAAGGCAGGTAGAGATAGACAATTGGAGATTAAGAGAAGGTTGGGACTGGACAAATACATCTGAGAGCCATCTGTAGAAAGATAATCATTGAAACCATGGAAGTAATGAGATCACAGAGAAAAACAGTATGGAGGAGGTGCCCATCAACTGGAAAATTACTGAACAATTATGGTAAATAAAAGTGATGGAGTATTATTGTTCTGTAAGAAATGAAAAAAAAAACCTGTTACAAACACAGAGTCAAGTAAAACAAATTCTTGTGTTGGCCATGTGTGTGTATGTTTGTCTGTGTGTGTGTGTGTGTCTACACCCTGAGGTCATCACCTCTCAAGCAGGAGGTGGGAAGCCTGTTCCATCATGACTCCTTGGGCATCATGGTTGGTTATTCCACTGATCACAGTTCCGAAATCTTTCAAAGTTGTTTGTCTTTCTGATATCCTTGTCACTGAATAAATTGCCTCCTGACTCTGCTGACTGACCCCTGCCTCAGTTCATAAAAGTCTTCCTAGGGTTCTCTGAAACCATCACTTTCACCCTTTCTTACTGTCCATTGTTATTTACATGTTTTCTCCTACATCAGATGAAGAGCTCCTTCAGAATGGGGACCACTACTGACTTTCTTTTTATCCCCAGAGCTTGGGACAGGATCTATCTAGCCCATAGGAAGCACTTAGTGAATGTTTGCTGATTGACTACCAGGCTCACCATTCAGAATAACCCACGTTGTTCTGTCTCTCAAAATTATACTGACCAGCAAAGAAGGCATATGGATGATCTATGACATCCGATGTCAGGAGAAATCTGAGTTCAAATCCTTCGTCCAACCTATTTGATCCTGGGCAAGTCACTTTACCACCATTTGCCTCAGTTTCCTCACCATAAAACAGAGATAACAGCCTCTCCTTCCCAGGGTGTTGAGAAGATCAAATTAAATAATACCTATAAAACTTTACAAATATTATTAGTGCAATGTAACTGTCAACTGCTATCATAATTAAAAGTCTGCAAAAGGATTTTTTTTAACAAATAGATGAAAGCATTCCATTCCAGACCTGGCAGGAGGGTGAAAACCATGGTTCATTTTTAAACATTCTGACTAAAAGAGCCTCAACAGCTTGAAGGCCTGGCCTCTCTGGTCCTAGAGATCATCAAGGCCCCGTAACCATCACAATCTCTGGGAGACCTTCAAACGTAACCCTCTGCAGACCCAGTCTAGGCTCTGAGCCCCTGACTCTCGGACCCAACCAGCCTTCTTTGCACTGGCAACATTTCTCCCTGTCTCCCATGACTCCTGGCTCTCTTTGTATCTTGTCTTCCCCAAATAGGATGTAAGTTCTCTGAGGGTAGGCGGTGCCTTGCCTTTTGCTTGTATTTCAATCCCTTACCCTTAGCACAGCACCTGGCACACTGGAAGGGCTCAGTCAACGCTTTATCAATTTTTGTATCACCCTCGGAGAATCCTCCCTGCAACAGAGCCACTACACTCTGTTGCTGTTATCAAGGCTTCAAAGTTTGGCCTGATCAGAGAATCAGTCACAAAGTGTCTTATTATATGAAGTCCCTGACATCCAGAGCATCAGCTTTGTATCAGCCACCAATATGATAAATAGGGCTACTCTACCTTGATCCAAATCATCCATGAAAATGTTGGCCACTGCAGACCCTAGGACTCTCCACTGAAGGTCTTCTCCCCAGTTGCATTAGATCTTTAGTTGTACTATTTGGATCCACTAACTATAACAGTTCTGAACTGGGTGCTTATCATGGGGAGGCCAGGAGCCTGAGCTCACGCTTAGGCTCATCCTGCTTTTTTAGCTTCATGGAGATGATGATGTCAGCCTTTGGGACCACTGGCTCTAGCAACTCATCCCAGGGCAGGCCTCATCACACACTCTTCAGACAGACCTCCTGAGGCTGCAAGTTGATGGAAAAAGTTAGGTCCAGAGAAAAAAACCTATAAATAGAAGTATATACAGAATACTTTTAAGTCTATATATCAATAGGAGGAAGTAAGCATAGTATGGTCTTACATATATGTGCATGAGTGTGCATATGTATACATGTGTATGTTTATAGATATCCATGTATATGTTATGTATATATAATCCATGCTCAATTATAGCTTCTTTAAGGGGGTGGGCAGAGCAAGGGGAAAAAATAAAGTAAAAAGTCTACAGCAGAGAACAAAAGAAAACTAACAAGGAAGCAAAGAAAATGGAGCAGCTTTGAAAACAATGTGTAGTATGTATTATATAGGTTTTCTTGAAATGGAATTTATTATTTTATATTGAATCCTCTCAACATCTGTCGTGTACATGGAAATGTCTTTTTTCTTTCCTTGTTTTGTATTGAAGTTTAAATTTTTTTAAATTTACGAAGTACATACACACACACACATATATATGTATATATATATATATACACATACACACACACACACACACTTATTTGTATCATGGTAGCCATCTCTAAGGTGGAAGAAGGAAAAGAAAAAAAGGAAAGAAAAAGAAGACTGCATGATAATTTTGTTGTATATTTGAAAGCAAGTTGTGCATAGTAGATTTACACTGTCCTGTGCAATCATCTTTTTTATTTATGTAATGAAAATGCTTGTTGTATTCCATAAATCAAATTTTTTTAAGAAAAGTTATATAAATACTTCAATCCCCAAATATTCATCAGATGAGACCTGACTAAACTGAGAAGCTGGCAAGCTTCTCCTCAGTCTCCCAATCAGGACACAAATCTCCTCTGCAGTATTCCTGAGAGGTGATCACCCATCCATCTATGGAGAATCCTCCCTGCACTGGCCACTAAAACAAGGCCAGGCCCTCCTCCCTTCACCTTCTAATCACTAGTGTGAAGGCCTCCATTCCTTCCTTCATCAAAAAGCATGTCTTAAGCATCTAATTGGTTTCTTTCCCTTACTCACTATCTTTTAGTGAGCTGCCAAAATGGCCAATATAAAAGAAAAGAAAGATTCCATTCATCTTCATGAGGTCCTTTAACAAACATGGTGGCATCCCTTTGGGTACGTATGTAAATATACAAGAGTGATGTTGTAGATACCAAGGATATGTGCACAGTTGATCAAGGAATGTCCTGTAAATGCTACCATGGCAAGACCAGATTGGTCTATAATGTTAGTCAGCATCTATTGGCATTGTTGAAAACAAATGGGTTAAGGGTAAGATTTAGCCAAGAGAACTCCCGTCCTTATTGGGTATATGAAGCACTCTAAGAACAAGAGAACAGGTCCCTTCCTGAAGGGGGCAAAGGAAAATGAGCAGAACAAAGCCAGAGAAAAAGACCCCAGGGCTGAACCGAAGCATCACTCTGCTCCACCCAAAAAAGCCCACTTAGTGAGAGCTGATGGCAAGCTGAGGCGTTGGATCCAATTCCCCATGGCTTAAGTGACTGCTGAATTATCAAGATCTTTGGATTATAGGAGAGAAAAAACCCACCGATTTGGTTGAATGCAGACACAGAGATTAGTGACAAGCCAAGGTTTAGAGACAGGAGAAAATAATACATATCTAGGTCTAGGGTTTAGAGGTGGAAGAGAACTTAGAACAGGGACTCATCCCTGGGGGTCCCTGAAATTATTTTATGGTGCTTTGATGACTGCATAGAATTGGTTTCCTTTGTAATCCCACATATTTTATTTTATGGTTTCCTTTGTAGTTGGTTTCCTTTGTAATCCTGTATATTTTATTTTATGCATTTGTATTTCCTGGCAGGGAACAGGAGGCTTCACTAGGCTGCCAAAGGGATCCATGACATAAAAAATTTAAGGACCCCTGTCTTACCGTATCATTTAGCTGGCTAATTATTACAGAGAAGGAAACTGGGGCCAAGAAAGAGGAAGTGACTTGTCCAAGAGCATGCAAATAGTGAGCAACTGAGCTCACTCATATATGCATATGCACATATATATGCATATATATATATATATATATATGCAAATCATCTAATTCCAAACCTTTCTTCATTACATTGCTGCCTGATGAGGCTGAAATGTAGAATTCACAAAGATTTCAGGAGACCTGGATTCAAATTCTGGCTCCTATTAGCTAGGATCATTGAGATAGCCATCAGAGTATAGTGGACTTGGGAACCAGGAACACAGACAGCCAAAAGGGACACCGTAGCATCCACTTCACATGGCTGCGGTGAGGAGCTTTTGAGAACATGCCTGGAAAGGCTTATCCTTTCTGGGTAAATGTGAGCTTTTGTAAACTTCAGGGTTTTTTTCCATCTGCAAAGTAGGCCACCCAGTGGTAGCCCCCTCTCCCTCCACAATCCTCTAGTATTTATTTTTTATGCATTTTGTATATATTGCTATAAGCACATATTGTTTCCTAGTAGGATGTAAGCCATCTGAGTTCAGGGGCTGGTTTTTTTTTTTTTATCTTTATATCTCCAATGCCTAGCACAATACTTGGCACAGAGGAGGAGTTTTTGTTTTTTAAAATTCTATTTTCCCCAGTTATATATAAAGACAATTTTTAACATTCATTTCTTGAAACTTTTGAGTTCCAAATGTTCTCTTAGTAGGAAGTTTTAGTGTTGATTGATTGATGATAGAAAATAATATGACTGGAGAGGTAAGAGGAGTTCAGATTGTAGAAAGCCTTGAAGGCCAGTCAGAAGAGTTTGAACTAGAGGTGGGAGGTAATAACCATGGAATGTTCTAGACTAGAGTGATGATGTCAGAGCTAAGTGCCAATCTGGAAACATGAAGTTCTGTCCTCGGAAAGAGATGGGGCCATGATTCCTGAAAAGGCCCCCTTTCTGCCATGTCCTTTAATTTGTGACTTCCCTTCTGCCCCTAAAATGGACCCCTGAGCCTGGTCATTGACAATGTGACCTGTGGTGACCTCCAGGGCAAGGCCCTGAGGCTGTTTCGCACAGGGCCATGGCAGGTCAGGAGTCCACTGCAGGAAATCATTATCTGTGCCTCTGTTTGCCATTGGGGATGGCCAGGCCAGGCATGGCCCAGCAGGGAAAAGGAGGACTAGTGGTGGAAGAGTGGGAGAGGTCGGAGGTCAGAAGAGGGGCTGGGAGGAGGAAAGAGAGCATCCCAGATCCTCCTGAGAAAACCTCTCTCCTCTCATGTTCCCTCCTCTTCCCATTCTCCTACTGAATTGGATGGATGATCCCAGGAATTCCTCCCAGTATCATTGTAGTTGGTGCCCACCATTTCATGCCCATAGGCCTGTACAAGTCAGGCTCCCCCCCTTGCTTCCCATAGACCCTCCAAAGCCCTGAATGCCAAAAGTGGGCTGCACCTTATAACCCAGGAAAGAGGGTGTTGGGTAGGGGGAACAGTATGGGAAGGCGTACACGGATGTCAAGCCCAGCAGCACACTCATTTATAGAAGAAGCCAGTCCAGAGGTTTCTGACAGTCTGTGGTTCTGTCTTTTATGGGCCACTTGGTGTTCCCTGACTCTGCATCTCTCCTTCTGTGATAACTGGCTGTGTTATCTGGGACATCTGGGCGATGACACCTTCTCTGACAAGGAAGAGTAAAGATAAGAAATCCGGTCACTGCAGGAAAGATGGACCCCAGCCTGAGCACCCAGCGCCCCTGCTTGCCCCTCTTTAGAAAGATTTTTCTCCCTTCCTGGACACTGCCCTTGGTTCTGATTCAAAAGAAGGAACTGGGTAGTTAAGAGGAAATAACAGAGCCCTTGTTGGCAAAAGCCACACTCTAAGCAGACCATATTTGGAATACGGGCTTCAACTCATTTCACAGAGGGCAAGCATTAGCATCCACTTAGACCGAGCATCTAGCAAAGGGTCTCATGTTGGAATGGAGAGAAAGTGCAGAGATGTGGTTTAGCCAAGAGTACAGTTAGGGAGAGTCACAGGGCCTTGAGGAGCAGGGACCCTACATTGGGAAGAGTAGATGTCAAAGGGTCCAGAGAGAAGATGGTGAGAGATTCTATGAATTAACATTTACTGGTGAAATCATCCCAGGGGTGGTGGGAAGCCCTCAGTGAGTTAATAAACATTGTTTAAGCACCTACTATTTGCCAGGTACCATGCTAAGTGCTAGAAATATAAAGCAAGGCAAAAGACAATCTCTGTTCTCAAAAAATTCATGGGGAAAGGAAGGAAGGAGAGGAGAGGAGAGGAGGGGAAAGGAAGAGGGAAAAGAGAAAAGAGAGGAGAGGAGAGGAGAGAAGAAGAGAGGAGAGGAGAGGAGAGGAGGGGAGGGGAGAGGAGAGGAGAGGAGAGGAGAGGAGAGGAGAGGAGAGGAGAGGAGAGGAGAGGGGAGGAGAGGAGGGGAGAGGAGGGGAGGGGAGGGGAGAGGAGAGGAGGGGACAGGAGGGGAGAGGAGAAGAGAGGAGGGGACAGGAGGGGAGAGGAGGGGAGAGGAGAGGAGGGGAGGGGAGGGGAGGGAGGGGAGGGGAGGGGAGGGGAGGAGGGGAGGGGAGGGGAGGAGGGGAGGGGAGGGGAGGAGGGGAGGGGAGGGGGAGGGGAGGGGAGGGGGGAGGGAGGGGAGAGGAGGAGGGGAGGGGAGGGGGGAAGGGGAGGGGAGGGGAGGGGATGGGGGGAGGGAGGGGGAGGGGAGGGGAGGGGAGGGGGGGAGGGGAGAAGAATGAACACTTATTAAGTGTGCTATTACACACTGCACTAAGCACTTTACAAAGATTTCATGTGGTCCTCACAAACAACCCTAGGAAGTAGGTTGTACTATTATCACTGTTTTACAGATAGGATCTGAGGCAGACAGAGATTAAATGGTGCACGAGGGCCACACAGCTAGTAAATGACTGAGGCAGGATTTAAACTCAGGTCAAAGACAATATGCAAATAACTATGTACAAAGAAGATAGATAGAGAATAAATTGGAGATAATCACCAGAGGAAGGACACTAGTATTAAGGGGGATTAGGAAAGGTTTCTTGTGGAAGGTGGGGTTTTAACTGATAAATATCATCATTTCTCAAAAGTGAAAGACCAGAGGCACAGAGAGAAACAATCCTGATAACTCAGATAAACAGAAGTTATATGTAGAAAAAACTGTGGATACACAGAGAAGTCAATGATTCAAGTTATTTTTTAAATGTGCTCAGGAGATAGAAGCACGGACACGTAACAGGATGGATACAAAATCCTTTTTTGCTTCTATGAAATAGTGTCGGGAGAGCCAGAGCTTAGAATAAGCTGAGGCTGATAAGGGAAACTAAGGAAACCAAAAAGGGATGAGTATTTTGTTGTGTTGTGTTTTTTAGAACTATAAAAGGAAAGGCAGGGATAAAAATTGGAAAGGATCATTGCTTTGGAGGAATAGGACAATGAAAATGGAAAGTTAAGTGAAGACATGGAAATGTATTTTATTCATATTTTCTGCCAAGGAACATAACTTTTAAACTTAAAGAAAAGGGGAAAATGGCTAATAGATATTAGATATATAATATAAATGGGAAAATAGAGCCAAGATGATGGAATATAGATAGCAACCTGGCTGAACTCTCCCTACATTCCCCTCCAAATAACTTCAAAATAACTCCTCTAATCAAATTTTGGAGTAGCAAAGACAACCAAAGGTCAGAGTGAGACACTGTTCCAGCCTAAGACAACTTAGGAGGTCTTGGGAGGCTGTGCTACTGCGGAGGAGCCAGCCCAGAGCATGAGAAGAGACCAATAGTGGGCCTTGGAGATGGCCTTGACAACAGCAGCAGCTTCAGAAGCTCTCAGTTCAGAGACAATAAGGATGTTAGACAACTGGTCAGAAAAAGATTACAGTGGGCCCTTTGTTGGCACAGGGTGCAACTGGCAGTGATTTGTAATTCTATTGCTCATACACAGTTCTGGGGCACAGTTTCAAAGCAGAGTGGTAAAATGAGTGTTAAGTCACAAGGGAACAAGTGTCCTGTTCACAATTCTGAGGCATAGATGAACACTAATGCTTGTGGTTGCAGGAAAATAAGGAATGTGGTCATAGTTCCAGGGCCAAGAGAAGTGATAATATTTATAGCTGCAGGGGAGCAGTGTCCTTCCTGCATAAAGACCACAGCACAGACCAAGAGAGTAGCTCTCTCATCACACCACCTTGGAAGCACTGAAAACTTGCAAACTTCCAGAACTAGCTCTGAAAACAGCAGCAATGTCTCCCCACTCCCTTTCCCAAGAGAACAGAACCCAACCCAAGATCAAAGTCAAGAAATAGAATGTAAAAAAAGAGTAAACAGCAACAATGAAAGAACTTGATCATAAAAGGCTACTATGGTAATAGGGAAGACCAAAACATAAACTCAGAAAAAAAACAACAATGTGCAAACACCTGTAGCCAAAGTCTCAAAAAAAAATGCTTATTAGACCCAAGTTCAATAAGATTTCCTGGAAGAGTTAAAGAAAGAGATAAAAATGGTAGAGGAAAAATTGGGAAAGGAAATAGGAGAATGATGCAAGAAAATTATGAAAAGAAAATTAACAATTTCTAAAAGTGGCACAAAAAATTCATTGAAGAAGAAAATCCCTTAAAAAGTAGAATAGGCCAAATGGATAGAGATTCAAAAGTTCACTGAAGAAAATAATTCCTTAAAAATTAGAATTGGGCAAGTGGAAGCTAATGACTCTGTTAGACTTTAAGAAACAATAAAATGGTCAAAAGAATGAAAAAATAGAACAAAACATGAAATATCTCATTGGAAAAGTAGCTAGAAAATAGATCAAGGAGAGATAATTTAAAAATTATTAGACTACCTGAAAGCCATGTTCAAAATAAGAGCCTATATAACATATTTCAACAAATTATAAAGGAAAATTGCCCCAGACTTTGAAAGAGTCCACTGATCACTTCCTGCAAGAGATCCCAAAATGAGAACTCCCAGGAATATTATAGCCAAATTACAGAGCTCCGAGGTTAAGGAGAAAATATGGCAAGCATCCAGAAAGAAACAATTCAAGTATTGTGGAGCCACAGTCAGGATCACACAAGATTTAGCAACTTTCACTTCAAGGAGCTTGGAATATGACATTCTGGAAGGCAAATGAGCCAGGGTTACAACCAAGAACAAACTGTGCAGCAAAACTTAGCATAATCCCCAAGGGAAAGATGAATATTTAATGAAATAAAGAACTCTCAAGCATTACTGATGAAAAGACCAGAGCACATAGAAAATTTGACATTCAAACACGAGACTCGAGAGAAGCTTAAAAAGATAAACATGAAAGAGAAATTAAGAGAGACTCAATAAAGTTAACCTGTTTACATTCCTATCTGGAAAGATGATACATGAAACCTCTAAGAACTTTATCATTATGAGGGCAGTTGAAGGAACCTGCATAGGCAGAGGGCATTTATGTGAGTTGGTTATGTTAGGATAATCTCTAAATAAAAAAATGAAGGACTGAAAAAGGGGGATGCACTGGGGAAAGGAGGAAGAAAGAAGTAGAATGGGAAAATTTTCTCTTATAAAAGAAGCGTGCAAGAAAAAGGTTTTATAGTGGGTGAGGAAATGGGAGTGGTGGTGATGGGCAATTCTTGAACCTCACTCTCACTGGAATTATTTCAAAGAGGGAAGAACATATCTTCTTACTCAGTTGGGTGTAGAAATCTATCTTACCCAATAGGGAAACATGAGGAAAAGGAGATAAGAGATACAGGGAAGGGGAAAATGATAAGGGAGGGGGCAGAGTAAGGGAGGCAATGATCAGAAGGAAGTTTTTTTGAGGGAGAGAGGGAGGGGGAGAGAGAGAGAGAGAGAGAGAGAGAGAGAGAGAGAGAGAGAGAGAGAGAGAGAGAGAGAGAGAGAGAGAGAGAGGAGAAAATAGGATTGAAGAGAATACACAGTTAGTAATCATAACTGTGAAAGTCAATAAGTTGAGTTCATCCATAAAACAAAAGCAGAGAGCTGAATACATTAAAAACCAGAATTCAACAATATATTGTGTACCAGAGGCACACTTGAAACAGAAAAATACACACAAAGTTAAAATAAAGGGCTAGAGCAGAATGTATTATGCTTCAGTTGAAGTAAAAAAAGAGGCAAGGTAGCAATCCATTATTTCTGACAAAATAAAAGCAAAAATAGATCTAATTAAAAGAGATAATCAGGAAAACTACATTTTGCTGAAAGTGCCATAGACAATGGAGTAATATCCCCCCCAAAAAACATATAGCAAGTTTTTCAGTTAAAGCCCTCATTTCTTAAATACATCAGAGCTGGGTCAAATATATAAAATAATCATAATAATAAATAAAAGCCATTCTCTAGTAGACAAATGGTCAGAGGATGTAAACAGACGCTTTCAGAAGATGAAATCAAAGCTACTTATAATCACACTAAAAAACACTCTAAATCACTATTGATTAAAGAAATGCAAATTAAAACAACTTTGAGGTACTACTTCACACCTATGAGAAATGACAAATGCTGGAGGAGATAAGGGAAAATGCACTGTGGGTGGAGTTGTGAACTGCTCCAACCATTCTGGAAAACAATTTGGAATTATAACCAAAGGGCTATAAAACTGCATACCCTTTGATTCAGTTATGCCATTACTAGGTCTATACCTCCAAAGAAATCAAAGGAAAATGACTGATATGTACAAAAATGTTTATAGTAGCTTTTTTGGGGTGGCAAAGAAGCAGAAAGTGAGGAGATGGTTATCAGTTGGGGGATGGTTGAACAAGTTGTGGCATATGATTGTGATATAATACTATTGTAATATAAGAAATGACAAGGAGGGTGATTTCAGAAAAAAAAAAACCACAGTAAGACCTATATGAACTGAGGCAGAGATCATTGTGCATAGTACCAGCAATTTCGTAATCATGATCAACTGTGAAAGACTTGGTTACTCTGACTGATACAATGATCCAAGAGAATTCCAAATGACTCATGATGAAAAGATTCTGTCCACCTCTGGAAAGAGAACTGATGAACTCTGATCACAAATTGAAATATAATTTTCTCACTATTTTTTGCTTTTTTTGTGATATGGCTAAAATGGAAATATGTTTTGCATGATTTCACATGTATCAGTAATATCATATTGTTTGCCTTCTCAGTGGGTGGGGGAGAAATGGGAGGGAGGAAGAGAATTTGAAATTCATGATTTTAAAAGAAAACAAGGTTTAAAATAAATAAATAGTAACAATTTTAAAAACAGGAAGATAGTGAGAGAGTGCTACCTTGCCCTTACTAAGTTTAAGAGGACTGACAGATGTGTTTACAGACCTACTGTGATGAGTCTTTTGAAGACTATGGAGAATGGGAGAAGTAGAGGCTTGGGAGCAGGGGTGCATTGGGAAAGGGAAGAGAGAGCAGAGGGAAGTGAAGGGGGAGGGGAAAGCAGGAGGGGAGTGGGAAGGGAGAGGGGGGGAGGGGAGGGGAGGGAATGGGGGGGAGTAAGGGAGGAGGGGAAGGGAGGCATGAAATTTAATGAGTGCTTTCCTGATGCCAATTAGGATACTGAAATAGCTAGACAAATTATGGTATATGGATGTTATGGAATACTTTTGTGCTGCAAAATATTATCAAAGAAATCTAGAATGACTTGTATGAATTGATGCAAAGTAAAGTGAACAAAACCAGGAAAACAATTTATGCAATAATAACATTGAAAACAATTTTGAAAGACTTAAGATTCCTAATCATTCAATGACCGACCATGATTTTGAAGGAGTGGTGATGAAACTTTCTAACTACCTCCTGACAGAGGTGTGATGGACTCAAGAGGCAGAATAAGGCATACATTTTTGGACACAGTCATTATAACAATTTGTTTTGCTTGACTATGCATATTTGCTACAAAGATTCTGGTTTTATGTTTTTTGGGGGGGATGGGAGTGGGGTGAGGGTGGGATGAGAAATAGAGTAACAAGAATAAGAAAAAGGAAGAGGAGGAGGAGAAGAAAGAGGAACTGACACATTTTTAAATTCACAGACGATAATATAAGAAAGATCAAATAGACTCACAGACAAGTAGGACAGCTTTGTGAGTTACCTGTTGTACATTCTTATATATCTAAAAAGAAAAGCAAGTTACACATAATAAGAGGTTCACAATTTCAAATACAATCCTCTTATTCTGTTCTACTGTGTGTATGGAAATGCTCATATTGTTGTTAAATTCAGAATAAAAAGTAAAATTCTTTTTAAAAGAAATAGTAGAATAAAACAAAAACCCTGAAAAATTAGAAAAACACGTGATGTATCTAACATCAAAAACAATTCACCTGGAAAGCAAAAGAGAAATAATTTTAAAATCACTGCATGCCTTGAAAAATAAGGCCAACCCCCCTCCCCCCCAAAAAACCATCTAGGATTTGTTTTTAGTGTTTCAAGAAATGATAAAAGAAAATTCAGTGGAATTATTATAATCAGAGGGCAAAGTGAAAATAGGAAAAATCCACCTGAGATCTCCTGAAAGAAATCTCAAATTGGAAATACCCAGAGACCTCAAAATCAAAAACCAGAGCCTTTCAGGTAGAAGAAAAACACTGCAAATAGAAGGAAAGAGTTCAAGTATTAAGGAATCACATACAAATCACACAAGACATGTTCCTACTATGTGAAAAGAAAGAAAATCTTGGAATGTAGTATATCTAAAGAATATCAATTACCCAGTTAGCCAACAAGCATTTATTAAGCACCTTACATGACACACACTTTACTGAACATAGTGGTTACAAAGAAGATAAAATTGAAACAGTCCCTGCCCTCAAGGAGCTTATATTCTTAACACATGAATTATATAAAGTAGATATGAGTTAGTCTTGGAAAGAATGATAATGCTTACAAGCAAGAGCAACTTATCCTGCCAACTGAGTATAACTGGAGCTTAGAGGTATATATAGGATATACCTTTAATAAAACAGTGGACTTTTAAAGTATTCCAGTCTTTTTGACTAGAGTTAAAGGCACAAGAAAGGTAAATATATCTGAGCAATTTGAAAGGAATAAATGCTCAATCACATGGATCATTCCTTCAAAAATCTCGCCATAATCAAGAATCATAGAAGAAATTAGAAGTTTGCCTCCATTAAAGGGGCTTTTCAACTTCTTGAACATAAAATGACCTACATTTCTGATGAACTTTGGCAAAACCTTGGCAAACCAAGCAAATTTGTCCTTTTATTTAATTCAAGGTCCAATCCTTGCCCATTTCTTCTATTTTTCTCAGATATGTACATATACATATATACACAAATACTAAGGGATCAGTATTCTCTATAGGATGTCTATCTAAATGCACATCATCTAAGCAATAGACATTCATTATTCATTTGGTCTTTGCTGTGTAGATGTTCAAACCAAACTCATAGGATGGTTGCAGGTTTTCAAGAAATTCTGCAAATATTCTAAGCTTTATCCAACCAGTATGGTGGCATCTGGAGTATCTGGAGGACCTCACCATTCCTAGAGAGGCCCATTTCAATTTTGGCTCTTTATTACATCTGTCCTGTCATAGTGCCAAATGTGGTTAGCAAATTTAGTCTCTTTTTTTATGCATTAGCTAACGGGTCTGATCAGATGGTCATCAAGCAAAGTTATTGATGTTGTTATGACTTTCAAGGAATTTTGAATTATTTCGACTATGGATGGAAGACACATCGCTTAAAGATTTTCAACAAGTGTTTTATCCTGTGGAATTAGGTTCTTTTCCATAATCAACAATTAGTAAAAGGGGATCTTCTATCCATCTTTCATTCAGTTCTTCGATAGTAAAGATATGACTTTCTGCAAAATGTCACTTGAAAAAGCCACCCTCTTCTTTACTAATACTTTTGTCAATGTCCTTGACATAGGGATAAATTATTCTTACAAAACTTTTCTATAGAAACGAAATCTAGGCAAATGACTAAGTAGTTGTTTTTTCTCAATCATCTTTTGTTCTGTGTCGATAAGGTTTTGTCCACATCTTTGGTAACTTTCCCTCCTTTAGGGGAACGAATTAATTACTCAGCGTATTCACAATTATGTTGCTTCCATTATGGATAGATGTCCTTCATATACATTGCGTAATCACACATTTCCCCATCTTTATTACTTTTTATTTCTTCTATAAATACATCTGAGACTGTAGAGTCCAAGCGTAATGATTCTACTGTCCTTGATGATTAAAAAAAAGGTTTATGATCTCTGCAGATTTCTTCTATATTTCTTCTGTTTACTGCCTTCCTATTTTTACTCTTAAATGCCCTCAGATGACTTTGCTTTGTTTGCATTTTCCAGCCATTCTTTGAATTGGTATTGCTTTCCACTGCTTCCATTTTATGAGGCGATATTGCTCATAACCTCCCATCACCCTCTCCATAACTTTTTATAAATATGTTTATATCCTAAAAGGATGTTTCCTTTGGCAACCATCTCTCTCTGTTTGACAAGTAAATCAAATGTTTGCTGATGACAGAGATTTTAAGGCCCTTTTGGTCTCCTAGTTATGGCAATTGATTTACAAAAGAGCTCTAGTAACCTGTATAAAATTATTACGGTTTGCATTTATGTCCTTCCTTCAACCTATTACTCATTGTTCATTTTCTAAAACTTGTCTGAATGGGTCAATTTCAAATCATATCTTTTTTTTCTCTGTTTTATATTTTCTACTGGATTTATAATAATTTCCATCTTTGTTCTTTAAGTCAATAATCCATAGAGAGATGTCACTCTCACCCCCACTGCCATTACAGACACAGAAGTCTTAGGTACCCAGGACCGTGTGTTGGGGGTAAAGAAGTCAACTCCATTCAAATGTAGTCTACAAGGGGTGGAGCCAAGATGGTGGAGTAGAAAGACTCATATATGCTAGCTCTGAACGCACAGCCCATATATTTCCTGCAAGAAGAAATCCCCACAAATTCTGAAGCACTATAAGGCACACAGAAACACAGTGGAAAAGATTTCCGTTCCAGAGAGCCCTGGAGAGCCATCCCCAGGCTCCGTCGTGCCCTGGAAAGTGGAGCGCATCCCTGAGATGCCCTGGCCATGGCCCCAGAGGAGCAGATCCGAGCAGGCTTCAGGGACGGAACCTCCAGCAGCCACGAAGGTCCCTCCACCCACAGACGCTCCAGGTCAGTGACAGAGACTTCTGGGCTGGCCAAGAGGGGAGCAGGGTGTCTCTGTGACTCAGGGCCCCTCGGGAGGCAGCAGGGGAGGGAGCAGCAGAGGCAGTGGGGACTCCCCGAGCAGGCAGGCAGAAGTTCAGGGTCATTACTGAAGGTCTCTGCATAAAGCCCCTGAGGGAACTGAGCCTGGGAGATGGCCCTGCCCCCACCCGCTCCATTACTGAAGGTCTCTGCATAAACCCCCTGAGGGAACTGAGCCTGGGAGGCGGCCCTGCCCCCAGCCAAGCACCAGAACTTAAGCTCACATTGAATAGCAGCTGTGTCTGCCGTGGAAAGCCCACTTGAATCTCAGACCCCAAGCACTAGCTGGGCGGATCTAGGTGGGGGTGAACAGGAATCTCAGAACTCAAGTAACTGGCTGGGAAAATGCCCAGAAAAGGGAAGAAAAATAAGACTATAGAGAGCTACTTTGAGGGGGTCCAAATGTTCCCGCCTTTCAATCCTGATGACAAGGAAATATTCTTACCATCAGGGAAAGATGTGGAGGTCAGGGACTCTGTATCACAGACATCTGAGGTGGATATCCGGTGGGCTCAGGCCATGGAAGAGCTCAAAAAGGATTTTGAAAAGCAAGTTAGACAGGTGGAGGAAAAACTGGGAAGAGAAATGAGAGAGATGCAAGAAAAGCATGAAAAACAGGTCAATACCTTGGTAAAGGAGACCCCAAAAAATGCTGAAGAAAATAACACCTTGAAAAATAGGCTCACTCAATTGGAAAAAGAGGTTCAAAAAGCCAATGAGGAGAAGAATGCTTTCAAAAGCAGAATGAGCCAAATGGAAAAAGAGGTTCAAAAGCTCACTGAAGAAAATAGTTCTCTCAAAATTGGAATGGAACAGATGGAGGCTAATGACTTTCTGAGAAACCAAGAAATCACCAAACAAAACCAAAAGAATGAAAAAATGGAAGATAATGTGAAATATCTCATGGGAAAAACAACTGACCTGGAAAATAGATCCAGGAGAGACAATTTAAAAATTATGGGACTACCTGAAAGTCATGATCAAAAAAAAGAGCCTAGACATCATCTTCCATGAAATTATCAAGGAAAACTGCCCTGACATTCTACAACCAGAGGGCAAAATAAGTATTGAAAGAATCCATCGATCACCACCTGAAAGAGATCCAAAAAGAGAAACTCCTAGGAACATTGTGGCCAAATTCCAGAACTCCCAGGTCAAGGAGAAAATATTGCAAGCAGCTAGAAAGAAACAATTCCAGTACTGTGGAAATACAATCAGGATAACACAATATCTAGCACCTTCTACATTAAGGGATGGAAGGGCGTGGAATAGGATATTCCAGAAGTCAAAGGAACGAGGACTCAAACCAAGAATCACCTACCCAGCAAAACTGAGTATAATACTTCAGGGGAAAATATGGTCTTTCAATGAAACAGAGGACTTTCAAGCATTCTTGATGAAAAGACCAGAGCTGAAAAGAAAATTTGACTTTCAAACACAAGAATGAGAAGAAGCATGAAAAAGTAAACAGCAAAGAGAAGTCATAAGGGACTTACCAAAAGTGAACTCTACATTCCTACATGGAAAGACAATATTTGTAACTCTTAAAACTTTTCAGTATCTGGGTAGTTGGTGGGACCACACACACACACACACACATGCACACACATGTACACATGTGCACGCACACACACATACACACATGCACACACATACAGAGGCAGAGAGCACAGAGTGAATTGAATAGGATGGGAATATATCTTAAAAGAAATTAAGGTAAACATTGAGAGAGAAATGTAGTGGGAGGAGAGAGGGTGAAATGGAATGGGGTAAATTATATCTCATTCAAGAGGCAAGCAGGAGCCTTTTTAGTGGAGGGAAAAAGAGAAGAGCTGAGAAAAAAACACGAAGTTTACCCTCATCACATTCGACTAAAGGAAGGAATAAAATGCACACTCATTTTGGTATGAAAACCTATCTTACAATACAGGAAAGTGGGGGAGAAGGGGATAAGTAAGGGGGCGGGAATGATGGAAGGGAGGGCAATGGGAGGAGGGAGCAATTTGAAGTCAACATCCGGGGAGGGACAGGATCAAAAAACAGAATAGAAACAATGGGGGGCAGGATAGGATGGAGGGAAATACAGTTAGTCTTATACAACACGACTATTATGAAAGTCATTTGCAAAACTACACAGATAGGGCCTATATTGAATTGCCTGCCTTCCCAAAGGGAATGGGTGGGGAGGGAGGGATGGGGAGAGTTTGAAACTCAAAGTTTTAGGTACAACTGTTTAGTATTGTTCTTGCTACTAGGAAAAAAGAAATATAGTCAATGGGGAATAGAAAGTCATCTGTCCCTACAGGACAAAAGAGAAGATGGGGACAAGAGAAGGGAGGGATGATAGAAGAGAGGGCAGATTGGTGATAGGGAAAATTAGATTGCTCGGTGTATTGGGGTGGGGGGAGGGAATAAATGGGGAGAAAAATTTGGAACCCAAAATTTTGTGAAAATGAATGTAAAAAGGTAAATAAATAAATTTTTATTAAAAAAAAACAAAATAAATAGAATGGGGATTACAGAGAGAGCAGAGACAGGGCAGAATGGCATCACTTGAGCAGGTAGAGAGGTTAGCCTTGGTAAAAAGTATGCCCTTTTCATTGTGGGATGTAGGTAAAAGAGGAGATGGTAACAGAAGGCATATTCATAAAGAGAGGTATAAATGGATGATTAATTGCTTAATGTTTCAAGTAACGGTCACACCTGAACAACTTTCACCTTGTATTTGCCAAAGGATGTTGGGCATTGTGGCAGGTAGGGGTTTGGGATTTTAAGATTTGGATTTGATTTCTGCCTTATTAGTTATTAGAAACTTATTAGTTACGTGAACCTGAGTAAGTTATATGTTGTAATGATGAGAAACTTTAACAATCTGGGCCTATTTCGGGTCTCTTTCTATGCCAAAACAGAGCAGCTGATAAATTTGTGATTGTCTTTAAAGATAACTTCATGCTTTAAAAGATGAATAAAGTACAGATGAGAAAAAAAAAAGCAAATGTAGTCCACAAAAAGAGTGAGCCAGAAAAGAAATGGATTCTAGAGAAAAAAGTGTAAAAGACGGAAGGCTTTTGCTGGCATTGAATTTGACAGGACTCCACTGAAGTCATCAGAACCTGCACCTACCATGGCATGTAGGCTACCTGATGCCAGAGTGTGAGAAGTATCCAATCAATGGAGAACTCTTTCCCTGACCAATGTAAATGCATATAGTGCCTCTCTTTTCTTCTCTACTCCCTTTTTGCCTGAGAGTACAAATGTCTAATCCAGAGGATTTCTGTTCATTAAAGATTTTTCACTTGCTGTTTTGTTAACACCACAGCTACATAGATCAAAGAGCAGTTCTAACTGTTCTTGGTTGTGTGATTTCATTCTCTTTGGAAGGGGAAGGCAGAAAGAAAGAGAGGAGTAGCTGGTCTGTGTTGCAGAGAGACAAGGGGAGAGAGATTCATCACTTGCATCCAAATCACAAGGAATCTCCTGGCTGGGGGTTTGAACCAAGTGAGAGAATTTTCTTGATTATTGGTGATTGTTATATCTTTGGAACATCACAAGCAGGTTGTAACAAACCACAGTAATCCTACAGAATGCTTGAGCCCTCATTAAGCAGCTTTAAGTGGTAGGATGAAGCTGAGTGAGACCTTCCCTCAAAATTAGAGGGCTCTAGAGAAAGTCACACCTTGGGACCAGCTAAAAGAAGTTGGAAAAGCATGACTGCCCAAACAAAAGTCAAGGTCATCATGGATTCTAACATAAACACCTCCAACATCACACCTGGCTACATTTATGAGATCAAGAGAGATTATTCTCGCAGACGTTGGGACAAAGACCAGTCAAGTACCAGGTGCTAAATTCAACTAAAGAAATGGCATGAAAACTATGATGTTGGCACCCCTGAGCCCTTTTTCTCTCCTGCCATCAATACATACACAGAAGGGCCACAGCACATAGGGCTGCTTGGTGACTTTGTCCGTTTCTTGGGGGGCAGGGTGGACTATGACCCAGTAGCCAGCCTGCTCATGACAGGCTTCTCTGTACTTAGGTAGGTTGCCCCTGAGGAACCAGACTTGATATGCTGCTGTGACTACTCAAGGCTCCATCCTTTCTTTGTAGAACCTGCTCTCTGTTGGCAAAGTCTTTGAGAAACAGTCATCTCTCCATTCCAAGACTTTGTGGGGACCTCTGAAAAATGAGGGTCAATTGTGTTTACCCCCTCTCAGCTCCCAGTGTCATGGAGAGGAAAACACTTGATATTAAAATCTCCTGTTTCAAGGTACTTATTTTTCCCACTACAGTCCTGTGAGCAGAGAAGCGCAAAGTCTACTGTCTCCTTTTTCCAGAGAATATAACTGAGTCTTATCAAGATTTATAGACTTGCCCATGGTAACCATGATAGTGTGTGCCAAAACTACAGTCCTACCTGTGGCTCCTACCAGAGGTATAACATTTTTTATAACATTTTTTTTCCAATTCATGACATACTTCCTTGCCTTCCCTCCTTCACAGTGTTGTTGTGTGGGAAAGTGCTTTGTAAAATTCATATAAAGGGGAGCTACTAGAATTTCTTGATCAGAATTGGCTGCAATTTGCAGGGGTCCACTTTGTCCCAAGGACCTCTCAATCACTGTTTCTCAGATGCAGAGCCAGTGTCTGGTATGCCTGTCTCTTCATGAGCTGGCAGCCCCCACCAACCAAACTGGCTATTAGTCTCTCTAATTCACACCTTCCTTGCCTTGCTGGGTTTCGCAATTAACCTTATAACCTTTCGTGGGTGCTTAGGGAGGATCTGGAAAGAAAGAAATCAGACTCACCCCCTCAGTACCTTCTACTCCAGTCACTCCAACTTCTGAGAACACTGAGGGATGAGGATCACCATGGGTAGGGGCTTAGCAGGAGAAGGAACTGAGGGTGTTTAGTCAGGAGAAGAGAAGACTGAGTGGATATGATGCCTAACTTCAAGTACAGTGATGGACTGTCAGGTGGAAAAGGGATTCGTCATGAACTGGTGTTCTGGTCTCCCTGACTCTTTGCCCCACACAGCTGCCAGATTTCTACTCCTAAAAGACAGAACTGGCCATGGAAGGTCCCTACCCAAAAGCTTTCATGCACCCTGATTGACTTAAGGATAAAATACAAAACTCCTTGGTACTGGATGCCCAAGGTTATGGAAAATCTGGCTCCTGCCAATCTTCCCAGACTCACTTCAATTCACTACCCTTCGCTCACTGGACACCCCACTCAAAAGACTTGTAATCTGGTTCCCACTTTTGACCTTCTAACTCTTCCCAGGTAGCTTCCAGTACACTCATCCTTCACCTCCCTCTGGCTTCCTTCAAATCAGAAGTCAGTACTGCCTCTAACAGGAGCCCTTTTCTGATCTTCCTACCTAGCACCTTGTTTCTCTCTCTCTCTCTCTCTCTCTCTCTCTCTCTCTCTCTCTCTCTCTCTCTCTCTCTCTCTCTCTCTCTCTCTCTCTCCTCCTTCTCCTCCTCCTCCATCTTCTGATCACTGTGTCATTATTATTAGGGTGAAAGAGGACCCCGAGCTCTTTATCCAAGACTTGACCCTCTTTCTTACCAAATATCAGTTCCATAATGATGAGCATATATAGTAAATAGCAAAGAAACCCATTTACCAAATCATAGCAAAACAAAAACCAGAGAAGCTCTAGAAAGGAGAATATAAACCAGACAATAGCAAGTGAAGGAGCTCTCCTGCTGGGAGTGAGATAGCCCAGATCTACCAAAGGAGCATCCTGGATCTTACCTAAGGGGAAACCCCTTAGGTAACACAGATCTCTGGTGTGGCTAGCTGAGAATAGTGATATCATAGAGACTTCCAGATCTTCTCAGGTCTTCCCAGAGTCTTTTCCTTAAGCAAACTGAAGCAGGTGAGTCTTTTCCATCTTTTCTCTTGAAGCTTGAAGTCAGATGTGCCAAGAGATACTGGAAGCTTTAGAAGTCCAGAAGAGGATTGAAAAAGGCTAGAGACCCAACCAGCCAGTGCCAGAACAAATTAGAGGAATAGGGGTCAAGCAAATGCTTGAGGAAACTAAAACCCAGAGATATCGTTTGCTGGTCTTAGGTCAGGACTTGAACCCAAACCTTCTGACTCCAAATTCAGTATTCTTTCCACAATACCACAGTTCACTGTACACAACTTAGATGAAATCTTTTGTGGGAAGTGGGGGGAAGCACTGGGTGCCTAATTGAATTATTCCTTTTTCTGGACCATCTCACATACCTACGATAGCTTATTTTCTCTCTCCCTCCTTGGGATAAGAAGTATTTATTTACTAGTGATTAATGAGTGGAATGTGGCTGGAGGACCAGAAATCCACTAGCAATGAGGTTTCCTGTTGGATGGAAATGAAATGGAGATTATAAATGTACCAATGAGCAGAGCCTGTTGATATGGAGGAGTGGTGTCACTCGGGATGGGGTGAAGGGACCATTGATCAATTCCAGCTTGACATGGGAGTTCTGGCTCCAGAGATTCTGCCATTGAGGGGTGGTAACAGATGAAAGCAGACACTCGGAGTGTGAGCCTCCATCCTCGAGACCCCCAGAGTCTTAGCTAGAGCACAGGTTAGTCACTTCTGACCTTGACCCCTGTTCTCAGATCATTTATGTGATGCACATTCTCACATCCCCACTTTCCCAAAGCGCTATTGTTTTCCCCTCTACTCCTGCTGTTTCCATGTTGGTTGTTTCTCAGCTCTGACAATTGCCATCTGTGTGTCTCCTTTCAGACCGTAAACCATCCTGAGCTCCCTTTCTGAGCTGCTCATATGAGGATGGTAAAACTGGAGCTGCCCACCTCACCTGCGCTCATGAGCAAAGTTCTCTCCCTATGAATATTTGTTGTACTCTGGTTTAGGGTTATGGCATTCCAGGAGTTCTCGTTCAAATTCCAACCTTAGTTCCCAAGCCCTCTCTTAGCATGAAATAAATTTGAGCCAAAATAAATGTAAATTAAAGAGACAAAACCCACCATTTTCCATATGTTTCATCCATTTTTCTTCCTTTATTATGCTATGTTATGTTATGAAGCAAAATTCCTTCCTTTGGCACTGCCAAAGGGCCACTGAAAAATCTAATTGTCTCTCTATAGTCTACGGGGCACGAATCAATTGATGAATCAATTGGCCAACATTTATTAAGTACCTACTATGTACCAGGCACTGTTCTAGGTGCTAGAGATACAAGTACAAAAATAAGACAGTCCCTGCCCTCAAGTGGGCAATGCCCAGTGCTGGATGGTTGGAAAGCACATAGCCCTGGAGGAAGAAGGAAAGACCCCCTGCAGAAGGTAGCCCCAGGGCAGAACCCTAAGGGAACTTAGTGGTTCTAAGCACCATCATCATTGACATTTTGTAGTACCTACTATGCACCAGGCACTGTTCTAGGTGCTTTACAATTACTATATCACTTGATCCTCACAACGAACCTGGGAGGTAGGTGCTATTATAACTACCACTTTACAGATGAGAAAACAGGCAGGTAAAAGGTGAAGTGACTTGTCCAGGGTCACCCAGCTAGTAAGCATCTGAGACCAGATTTGTCCTAAGGGGGCCTTTATACCACAAGAGTAGACCATGTAGTTGGGAGACAGAAAAATGAAACCTAGAGTCCAGCCCTAGGGAGCCCATGTACCTGAACCACTTTTCCTGTGTGTCTAATTCTCTGATACCCTGCATCATACGTTCCTCTGGAGAGGCTACATTAAGAGTTGTTCAAACTCTTAAAACTTCCCTGAAGAGTTGGAATGGTATGAGATCAGATATCTCTGTCACAAAGTCAACAGTCCCCACATCCTCGAGGACGTTTTCTCTATTCTCTCAGGTGGCTGTGAATCTGAGGTCATGGGACCTGGCAGAGCTGATAGTATAGGGGAGCTGAGATGGTCAGCTGAGAGGCCGGAGTCAAGGGCAAATATATAATAGTCTTCTGTGTTATATGGAACTGCCCTGATAGTAGGCTTCTCTACCCAGCTCTTAACCTAATGGCCAGTCTGTCATGGTGGTGGTCTGCACTCCGGGAGAGACCAGCTTCTCCACAAAATGGGCATCAAGCCAGGCACATGCTCTGCCAAACAATGCAGTCCAGCATTAATGTCTCCTTCAAGGCCCAGTTTGAATGCCACCTCCTCCAGGAAGGCACGTCTGCTTCCCAACCATCACCACCACCCTCCACCCCCATGGCCATTGGTCTCGACCTCTCCTACAGCATTATTCACATCCTGCCTCAACCTGTGTCTTGTTCCATAACTAGAGAAGGGAGACCCTAGGAGAAGGGTCTGAATATCTGGGCTCTTCCACTTGCTTTGATCAATGGGTGATTCCTACAACCTCTCTGAGCTTTACTTTGTCTCTCTGATCCTTGCAATCCTACCTCCTGGGGTTGTTGAAAAAACCCTTTGGAAAGCACTAGAAATGGGAGTGCTTGGGGAATTGGTCACTGGATTGAATCCTACAATCTCTGAAGTGGAAAGAGTCTCAGAACTCTCTTCTAACCCATCCCCAGTTACAGGAATTCGCCACAACTTCCCTGAGAGTCATCCACCCTCTTCTTAAGCATCATCAGTAACAGGGAGCTCACTACCTATTCAGGCATCCCCTTCCTCACAGGTGATATTTATATAGATTTTTTAAGATCTACCAAGTGCTCTACACTTCAATTCATCCTCCCAATAAATCAGTCGTTTGGAGATCTTATTATCCCCATTTTACAGATGAGGAAACTGTGATTTAGCAAGCTGACCTGACTTGCCTGAGATCACTCAGCAAACCGTCAGGAGCATCAAACCCAGGTCTTTTCTGACTCCAAGCCCAGGACATTGTTAGACTGATGTTGTTAGACCTAAACTTGCCTCTTTCGAGGGGTGCCTCCACCCGCATCCCCCAGGTCTCATAGCTGCCCCCTCTAGGCTTAAGTGAAAAAAGTCTCATACCTGTTCCCCATGGGTTGTGAGGAGAGCAGGGCCCAGAGGGGCCCCTTGAAATGTTCCAAAAGTTTGTCCTCCATGGGGAGAGGGAAGGACATGGGAAATTATGGGGGCACACCTGAGGTTAAATCTGTGAGAGCCATGAATCTAGAGCTCACCCATGGGGAAATCAAGGACCGGGGCAACTCTGAGGAGAATAGAATCTTTTAATTATTACAAAATATTATTATTTCAAATCCGAGTAGAGATGAGACATGGCTCCCAGAGGAGATGAGTATCACAGGACTCAGCACCAGAAGAGAGGGACCCCTTCGTTTGACTGAAAAGGAAACAGAGGGGAGGCAAATCATGATCATGGATAGAGGGATGAGTGTGGGAGGAAGTTGGGGATAGGCAGGTACAGTAGCATGAGTCCCTGGAGAGGGGGCCCTGTCGTCTGGCCTCCTGGGGACCAGTCAGACAGCCTTGAGAAATTTTAGCAACAGAAGTCACCATCTATCTTGGACTTAGAGGGGCTGTAGGGAACCTCACAAAAGGAGGTCTGTGTTGAGAACAACACACCCAAAACCCTGCTCCCAGAAGCCCAGCTGAGGCCCAGATGTTCATTCCCTCAAAATCTGAATCAGGTCAGGACTGGGAACAGTGTCTCTATTGTGCAGGCAGGGAAACTGAGGCCCTAGGACCAAAAGGGTCATGCAAGGCTGAGTGGAAATGTTCGCTCCCTGCTGCTAGGGACCCCAGAATAAAACAAAGCCAGTAAGTGAGCAAAGTGAGAATGAAAAATGTGCTTCCCACCAGGCAGATGTTGTTCCAAAGAGAGGCCAGTCAGGTCCAGCCCAAGGGCCAAGGGTATACAAGTGTCCAATTAAGTAATTAAATGTTCTTAGTCTGTGTCATGATGTGTATATGTACATATGAATACATTCTTCAAAAAGATTTAGAGATAAGGAGGGAAAGAAGGAATGTATGAATGAAGGAAGGAAGGAATAAAAGAAGAGGAGAGGAAAGGAAAGGAAAAGGAAGAGAAAGAAAGAGAAAAGGGGGAAGAAAAGAAGGGGAAGGGAGAGGAGAGAGGGAGGGAAGGAAGAAAGGAGGAAGGAAGGAGGGAAGGAAAAGGGAGGGAAAGAACTTAGAGAAAGAAGGATAGGAAGGAAGGGCAAAGGAAGAAAGGAGAGAGGGAAGGAGGAAAGAAGGATGAAAGAAGGAGGAGGGAGGCAGGAAGAAAGGGGGAAGGAAGGAACAATTTATTAAGCATCTCCACCGTGCTAAGCATTGTACAAATGTTATCTCATGTTGTGAGAGTCCTCACAACAACCCTGGGAGGCAGGTGATATTATTACCACCATTTTACACATAAGGAAACTAAGGCAGATGGAGATGAAGTGATTCATTTAGGGGAAGCTTAATATGTGTGTGGCAGTGGTATAGAGGTAACTCTGTCCATGAGGACCATCACACCACAAGGGTGCTATGGCAACAGGTTGCCAAGAGAAGAGTGTCATGGCAACTGGGGATGGCAACCTGAGGGCTGTGAAAACTAGAAGGCAAAATATTTGAGAGTGGAAGCATCCCCTCCCCACCTGTCAGCACCCTGAACAAAGCTCAAGTTGCCTGAGCTTCGTTACAGTTCTGCTCAGACCTGTGGCTCACACCCAGTTTTTTCTCCCCCCACATCCAATGTTCTTTCCATGGCTCCAATCATGCACGGAGGGACCTCATCTCCTTCCTTTGCCTCCAGCGAATGCCTAACACAGGGTTAGACACTCAGCTGGGGCTCAGAAAAGACCTTTGTAATTGATGTTAGATGTTCTTTTAGGTATGGTCCTACTCAGAGGTAGGAGAAGGGACCAGGAGATCCCTGGAGGCCCTCTCAGCCCCTGACCCAGTTTTACCCAGGGAGCTATTCTGCCTGAGTCTCAGTCTCCCGGAAGAAGTGTTTTCCCACAATTTTATTAGAGGTCTCGTGACCCTCTGGGTGTAGATTCCACTCCAAATATGTTCAACGGAGGGCCATTCCCAGTCGGCATCCGGATGGTCCCTTGTCTTCCTGAGACTTTCCTCCTACTTATCCCATATGTGGGAATCTATCCGCCCTCCAATCCATAGTAATTGCCCCCCCCCAAAAAAATCTTTTCCCTCTTTATGTAGTCTGATTGACGATCCAGGTATGGGACGAAGGGAGGGGATGGATGTATTACTAGAGAATCAAGGGTGAGAGAAGATTGAGGGTTTAGGGGGCTGTGGCCACCAGCACAAACCTCTTGATTCAGTGCTTTCTTCAGCACAGATTCAAGGACTGACTTGTTTCTTCCTTCCACAGTGGCTGAGAAATCAAACCCATCTGTCCCCAGTCTTCCCCTCCCCACTCTAGGCAGCTGTCTCTCCTACAATCAAGTGGGCATTTAGAAGGGGAAAGGGATTGAGAAGGAAATGGAGAGTATACCTAGAGGTCATGTTGGTAAACACTGAAACGTCCTCTTTCCAGTACCCATCAACAGCCCTTATAGTCCTGGCTGATCCCAGAGGCTGGCTGCGATTGCCTTAGAACCATGAAGCCCTAGATAAAGAAAAGCATTTTTGTGAGGCAACATGGTACAGGGGAAGGGCCATATGGAGCTTCTGCCAGAAACATGTCTCTATGGCATCCCTCCATCCTCAGTGACATCCACAGCTGCTCAAATTAGTGTGACTCAACTCTCCATGTAGGAAATACCAAGTGGATAAAGAATACTCGTACATGTAGTTGAATGAAGAACTCACTAAGCTAGTCCCTCCATACGGTGATCTTGGACAGACCCTGTCGCTGGACAATCAGCCCAGGATTGAATAAGAAAAGGAAAGCTAGCTAGATTTTATTTGAGACATGGTTCAGTGCTTTCAATGATCCCAAGATGCTGGCTGAATTAATGAAGTGATTAATTCATAAATTAATTAAAAACCATGTATTAAAAAGTTTACTACATGGAAAAGGATCCTTGGTCTCAAGGAGCCCAGATGCTAATGGGGGACACATGTAGCTATAAATTAGATGGAAAGTCCCATGGTCCTTGGGGTGCAATGACCAAATAGATGGTCATGTCTCTTCTCTTATGTCATTTCCATTGATAAAACCACATTACTGTCTGGTGTTGACCCATGAGACAAGGACTTTGGTGGGGGAGAACTTTCTTTTCTGGATCTCCAGGAGCTCTGGCTGGTGGGGAGCCCAGGGCAGTAGCCTCTGCAGAGGAAGTTACTAGGGTCTCATCTTCAAGGATGATGGCTTTGGAGGAACCTGAACTAGAAGGAGATGGGGCGGGAAGAGAAGTGTTGCTATTCCCTCTTGGGCTCAGAGTCCTAGACTGTCTCCATCAGGATCTGAGGGGAGGTAGTGGTCACAGTGGTGATGCTAATCCAATGTGTTTGGCCCATGTAACCTGATGCAGAAACCCAACCTTTGATCCCTAGTACTCTCCCAGCAATGGGATATGGCAGTAAGTCCAGGAGTGTTGAGGTCACTGAATTGACATTGTGAACCACCCTGAGAACATGGTTCCAATAATGCTTTACATACCCCCAAATGACCTGAAGATCCCCAAAGGAGGCAGGATACAAGAAATGAGACAGTCAAGTATTCTTAACAAGGAAGAAGTAGAACAGTTCCCGTGTGTCACTGGTACCCACATTTTGGATGGGTTCTCTGTGAAAGTTCCGCTGGAGACCACCAAAAATAATCATAATCATTTACATTTACATAATACTTTAAGGTGAGCAACACGATTTACATGTATGGTTGAGGCATGCACTAACTTTATATGTATATATATATATGGTTGCATATATGTGTATATATATATATGCTTTCATCATGCATGTTCCCTAAGTTTGTGCCCTGATCATACATGCTCCCTACATGTGTTTCTGTCCACATGTATTCTCTCTTTCCATTGATTCTTCTGTATTTGTGGGAAAGGGTGCCCCATGTTTATGAGGGACCTTAAACCTGGGAAGGACCTACTCTGTGAATGGGGGAAAAGGGAAATTTGACACACTGAGATTCTGCTGATAAAGCTAAATAGTTGGTGGTCAATTATTTCAGTCGTGTCTGACTCCTTGTGATCTCTTTTGGGGTTTTATTGGCAAAGATAAGGGAATGATTTGCTATTTCCTTCTCTAGATCATTTTACAGATGAGAATATTGAGGCAGTCAGGATTAAGTGACTTGCCCAAGGTCACACAGCTAGTGCCTGAGGCTGGATTTGAACTCATAAAGGTGAGTCTTCCCGACTCCAGGCCCAACATTCTATCCATTTCACCACCTAGCCTCCCTATGATGAACTATATTTATCTCATTTGCAGGTGTCACAAAGTTGAAGGTTATCAGTAGTCTGTAAAAATTGACTGCATCTCATAATGTATAATTTAGTAGAGATAAATGTACCAATCTTACTCATGGATTCGAAAAATTCAACTTCACAAAGTCAAGCTAGCCAACAGTCATTTACCATGCACTTACAATATATCAGAGACTGTTAAGTGTAAGGAATATGAGATAAGGCAAAGACAGCCCCTGCCCAGGACTCAGTATTCTGGGAGAGGCAAAATGTAAATAACCATGTATATGCCAGACAGATTCAGGGTAAATGGGAAGTGATCTCAGAAGGAAGGCTCTGGAGCAAGACTAAGGTGGGAGAGACATAACTAAATAACAGCTTGTGGATGAGAGAGAGAGAGAAAGAGAGAGGGAGAGAGAGAGGGTTCCAATGGTTTTTAATGGTTTGCCCACTCAAAATGAGCCCACAGCGAGCCATGCCTGCCAAATCCATTTTACTGTGCACTGAGGGAAGTACATGTCCAGGAGGTGTTGGTCTCTCTGGGCTCTGCCCAGGGTAGGGCATGACTGGAGCACTGAGTCTGCTTCTGAATTTTAGGAAGAACATTAAAAAGCTTGAAGAGTATTAAGGATAGAGTAACCAAGGTGGCAAAGGGCATTGAGAACATACCCCATGAGGACCAACTGAAGGAGTCTGGGGGTCATCCAGGGGAGCCAACAGTACCTATTTCTTTGTAAGAGATGCTTGTATTGGAATTCTGACTCTGAAGCTGTATCATCCTGAGCAAGCTACTCAGTCTCTCTCCTCAGTTTCCTCTTCTGCCAAATGGAGTTAATCCTACCATAAGTTCCTATTTAATGGGATTGCTATGGGGCTCCAGTGAGATCTTGTCTCATTGTCAACTGCTTGGAAAACCCTATGCACTACAGAAGTTCCCAGGGATGGGAGATGGGACATTAAACTCCATTGATTGACTATGTGGGAATCTATCATGTGTGGAAAACGAGGTCCAACAAACATGGGAAGGCAGATGGAACCAGGTCTTAGACAGTTTTGGAATGTCAAGCTGAGGAACTCGGTGGTCACAGGCCACTTGAATGCCATATTCAGGATTTCTACAATTGTCAAGGTGCAAAACAACCCATGCTATCTTGTTTCTTCAGTGAGCCTTATTTCTCTCCTGCCTTATTTCTCCAACTGGATAGAGGAGTGCCCAAATCTCCCCATGCCTCATTCTTCTGCCCCTCAGCACTGGCTTTGTCTGTTAAGGTTTCTGACCTCTGTCTCCCAACCAGCCCAGGGGTCCCAGGTCCCTCCTGCCTTTCAGCTCTTCTTCCTCTCTCCCCTGCCCCTCCCCCATGTTCACTTCTCCTTCCACCTCCCACCCATCCCCAGCTACTGCTGAGCACTACGAATTCCTCCTCAATGTGCGGCACCAGGGAGCCCAGTTGCAGGAGAGGCCCCAGCCCTACAAACATGTTGCCGGCTGTTACCTAGCTCCAGCCGACAGGCCCCTCACTCCTGGGGCCAAGAACAATATTTTTGTAGCTCGATTGTTATGAAAATATTTGAAGAAAAGCCTAGGCCATCAATAACTCATGGAAAAACGTCCCCCAACGATCAGCTGCGCTTTGCCCAGGGCTGAGATAACACTTCCAGGATCCAGGCTGGGCCAAGAGTTTTAAATAATCGTTAAGAAGCTGGGCCTTGATCTGGACTGTATGTCACCAAGTCCAGAAAGGCCTAGGGCCTCAAGTGAGAAAAGGCAGGCCTCCCTCAAAGGCTGATTCTGCTTGGCTCCTGCAGACCTTCCTAGGGTGAGGGGAGGGCAGGGGTGCCCACACTGAACCAGCAGCTTCCACAAAGGACCTAGGTGAAGTTGTTGGCCCCCTATCTAAAGAGGATGGGAACCTAAACCAGAGAAAGTAGAGTTGCAACCAGAAGGACCCTCAGGAAAGGGTTAGAGGAAGTGTCTCTGCCCTCCACCATCCCATCACCTCCCACATAAGGCTCCCAGGTTCACCCCTCCAGCCCCTCTGAAGTGGCCCTGAGATGGTGCCCATAAGGCACACTCCCTGAGTTCTCAAGATTCCCCCTTACAGCCATCCCTAACTCAAGCATCATTCTCATTGCTTCAAAGAGAAATATAGAGGCCTCCAGAAGATGAGCCTTTTCTCTCTACCCATTCAGGCCTGGGGTCCATAAACTTGTCTTTTTTCAAATATTTTTATAAATGTATTTCAATAAAATTGGTTTCCTTTAGAACCCCATATGTTTTATTTTTTTATTCATTATTCATTTGTTTGTTGTTTTAAAATGTGCTGCATTTAAAAATGTTATTCTAGGAAGGGGTCCATAGGCTTTATCAGAGACTGACAAAGGGGTCCATACACACGCACACACACACACACACACACACACATACAATAAAGATCCTCTGCTGTAGATTTATAACTTTTTAAAATTCTTCAGCATTTCAGAACTAGTTGGGGCTTCAGCAGCCATGCATCCTGTACCTGAAGAGAATGCCCCCTCCATGCTACCTGGCAAATGGTCCTTCTGCCTAGTTTTAAAGATCTCCAGCAAATGGGGCCCCTCCCCCTCCCAAGGCAGCCTATCATGTTTTGAGTCTGTTCTCTTGGATACTACCCCTCTAGCCACTTCTTGCTCATCAGCCCTCACTGAGGATATGCCATAGATGACATGTACAAACCATGAGATTGACTCTCTATTGCCCTGAGGGTCATCTATCATTTGGGTTTCTTGGTAATTGGGATATGCCATGATCTACAGCTATATGGCATCATATAGGAAAGATACTGGGGTTAGAAAGACAAGTTTCTGTGTCAGGGAACATGTTGGGACCCCTGAAAGCCATGAATGGTTTCCCAGAGTTAATGTAGACCAATTTTCTCCTGTTCAGTTCTGAGTTCAACTCATTGTACATACAGTCTGTTCAAGACAGACAAGTTGATAAGCCAGCTCTGTGGAATGTGCACCCAGCTAGCTACTCACCCAAATATAATACTCCAGAAAGTAAGCTAGTTGGGCCAAATTATTTTGAGTGACTATGGACCTTATGGAGAAGGCTCCTGCAGCAGCCAAAGATTTAACACAATCAGCCCAAAGGCAACCACTAATGGGGGTACCTGGAGGAACACCCCCCCATCACTGTTCCCTATTGAAGAATCTACTAGAGGTTGAGCTGTGCCTGCAGAGCCTTGGAGAGCCCAGATTTGTCTCCATGTCAGGATGAGGTATGTTTGGGAGTCAGACAGCTGCCCATGTTGGCAATCCCATGTTATATCTATCTTGTGCAAGGATGTGAAGATAAGACTGGGATTGAAGATTCACACCAGATTGTAGAAGACCTTGAATGCCAAGCCTAAGTGTTCAAATTTCAAGTCAAGGGCAATGAAGTTTTGAACTTCAGTGATAGGGCAAAAGGAAGACACTCAAAGTCGATACGGAAGTGTGAGACAACTAGAACTATGCTCTGAATAGTAATCTGGCAATTTGAGGAGGATGGATTGGAATAGAGAGGGTGGAGACAGGGAGGCCTCAAAGGAGGCTGTTAAAACAACCCAAGCAGATGGCAGGTTCACCCTTTGCTAGGGTGGTGGCCTTGGGAAAGAAGGTCAAGGTGACCCAGATATAGTCGGCCAGAACTGGTAATTGATTGGATATAAGGGGTGAAAGAGGGAGTGAATGAGAAATAACCCCCAAATTATGAACATGGGAGCTAGGATCTGCCTCCTATAATTCCCTATCCCCACCCCACCATAGCTCCTGGTCTTGTCCTCTGGGGCCAAGCAAGCCAATGCTAACTCCTCATCCACAGGACAGCCGTTCCACAATACCCAAAGACAGCTCTCATGACCCCCGCCCTTGTCTTATAGGGGGTTACATATGCCTAGTTCCTTTAGTAAATTAAATGGAAAGAGCAACTAAGGGCTTCTTATGGAAGCTCTGATTGGCCACAGACAGTTGTCTCAGCACATTCTTGGGGTCTGCCTGCTGATGAGCCAACACATTCCAGCTGTGTTTCCCCTGAGATCTCTGACAGCCAACATAGACACCCTCAAGCCTAAGCATGACTAAGTGTACACATGCACACATGGCCAATCCCAATGTCCTGCCCCACTGATGTCTGCATTTCAGCCCCAATCATCTTAGGGCCTCCAGCCCCATTGGCCCATAGCCCCCTCCACCTTGGGCACACCACAGAGGATACAGTCAGTGGAAGTTTTCCAGAAAAGTTCGTTCAATGAATGGAGGAGAGTGAAAGTGGTCAAAGATGGCGCCTGATCTCTAGTTTGATTTGATATTTGGCTACAGGGGAGGCAGGAAGGAGACTGGGGCAGGGGGATGTTTTTATTGAGCTTTGTTTTCCTCCTCTAAATCTCTGACATGAACAGGCAGCTCTGTCTGGAATGGCCAGCAGGGGCTAACATCGGAGGGAAGGAATTCTCACCATAAATCACAGTCAGCCATTTCCCGAGAAATAGCAGGCCTGTCTTTGGCAGCTACTGAAATTCAATGCCTTTCAACAAACATTAAGTGGAGCACATATTTTGTGCTAAGGACCGAGAGACAGAGACCAGAGTGGAGCCGGTCCTGCCCTTGAGGAGCTGACCTTCCAAGGGAGGGAATCAAAGTGAAACATGCAAGTAAAGATAAGGTGACAGATAGGGAGGGATGTGCCTTGAGGGTAGATAAGGATTCTGAGAGGCAGAGATGAAGGACAGCACTCTCGGAATGGGACTGGTTCATGCAAAGCTATATAAGTGGGAAACAGCAAATCCTTGATGGAAGGTGTTTCCGAATTGGAGGTTCCTTCCCCACCTGAAACCCCAGGTCCAGACTGGAGGGTGGGGGGGCGGGGAGAAGTAAGACTATAAGGGTGAGATCTTTACCCAGGGACCAATAAATGCACACCCTCCCTACAGACCTGAATCTTGTCCATCCTAACACCTGTGCAACCAATCAAATTGAAGGGTAGAAGGAAAGCACCGCCCATGTAAGGAGGCATCATAGGTCCTCCTCAGCAAGGCCAGAAAAAGCAATGGCAGAGTTGGTGTTGTCATGTGTCCTAAAGGAAGGAGTATATTGTCTCATGGGAGGCTGGTGCCATCTCATATCTTAAGGCTTTTAGAAACACCCAAAGAAAGGCATTATGCTGAAGGTGGGGAACGTTAAATTTTAGGCTCTGACTTTACAAGTGTTTATTGAGAATACACTATGTGCCAGACTCTGCACTAAGTGCTTTACAAATATTATTTCATTTGATCCCCAGGACAATCCTGGGAGGTAGGTACCATTGTTATCACCATTTTACAGATGAAGAAACTGAGGCAGACAGAGGTTAAATGAGTTGACCAGGTTCACACAGCTAATAAGTGTATGAGACCAGATTTGAACTCAGATCTTCCTGATTCCAAGTCTAGGGCTCTGTTCACTTCATTGCTTAGCTGCCTTGAGTCTAATCATTACCAAAAAGGTGACCAAGAGAACATCAGTATCTCCATATCTCTCTACCAGCCTTCCCATGTATAAAAATGCTGTACAAGAACAGTTGCCACTCACATGGAGGTCCCCCTTGTCAATGAAGAAAACACTCCAGTTTTTCAAGTGCACAGCAGACATTACTATTGTCATACAATTGGTAGAAAGAGAATAACCCAGATTTACCTATGCTGATTATTGAATGATTATTAAAAAACATTTGACTTGTAGCAATGAAATGCTTCCTTATCAAGGAGTATTCCATGCCTATAACCCCCATATATAATATACATGCATATATTATGAGTGTGTGTGTGACTCCTTGAAAGACAGAGCAGAGATAAACTTATTCCGTGACCCTATGCCGGGTCACTGGTATTGAAGCCTGAGACAGGGACATGTGAGTTCACTAAAGGATTTTCCATCAGCATCATAGAAACTTCTGCATTTTAAAGGAAACTAAACCTGGGAGATGCCAGTCTTTAATAAATAACATCTGAGACAGATACCACAAATGGTTAGTAAGTTGGGAATTGGACAAGATAAGAAAGTAGTTTGGATTGGAAACTTGAATGATCCTAAGCTTTCCTGAACACTGCAGTCTCTGAAAGATTGAAGGACAAGGGCCCTTCAAAGGGTAGTGGAGAGGAAGACGAGACTGGGAGAGACCACAACACTCTGCAAGCAGGGAGTTATACCTGAGAAACCGCTTAAAAGATTTTATCAAAGAAATGCAGAAACCAGAAAGAAGATGAGTTAGTCACATAGCTAGAGTGAGAGATTACTCATGAAACAGTCCATGTTCTCCATTGGTGTACCTGCCTGGTGGAAGGCAGACAGCAGACTCCCTGTTCATTTCCAGGGAAACATTTGGCTTAGCACTGAAGGGCTGCGGCTTTGAGATAATGCAGTAAACCCTGCAGGGTCCCTTGATCCCCAATCCTGTTATGG
Source organism: Bettongia penicillata ogilbyi (assembly GCA_023548195.1). Classification (NCBI taxonomy): domain Eukaryota; kingdom Metazoa; phylum Chordata; class Mammalia; order Diprotodontia; family Potoroidae; genus Bettongia; species Bettongia penicillata. The sequence continues at coordinate 9,783,928 of JAJHZJ010000096.1, forward strand.
CTGAAGTCAAGGAGACTACATCATCAGAGAAATTTAGCCACAAGGCCCAGAGGATTTTAAAGTGGACCTTAAAGTAACCATACCCTCAGGCTCTCTCTCTGTTTCTCTCTGTCTCTCTGTCTCTGTCTCTGTGTCTCCATGTCTGTCTCAGTCCCTAGCTCTCTGTCTCCCTACCCACCCACCCCCATGCCTATTGAGTAAATCAGAACCTCTCCCCCAGCAGCATGATGGCTACAAGAACCTGGCAGTCAAGACCCAAGGGGTTGGCTTAGGTGAGTAAATGCCAAAGCCCTCACTTCCTCCTCAACTGTGTGTTTCTTTCCTGGGTAAAAGTGAGTGAATTGCAATCTTGAGGTGGCCATTTTTGGCCTTACAGCCAATCTTGTGAGATTACTTGGTTGGGAACCTCTGGGTTCTCTGTGGGGGCTGGCTATGCTTTGGGAGGACTGCCCCTCTCCTCTTGATTCTCACAGCAACCCCAGCAATCTAATGCATAGAAACATACTAGCAGAAAGATGAATCAAAGTGGTGAATCTGGAATAAAGTCCTGGGAGAATGAAAAGTAAAATGCCAATTTCACAGTCCTGGAAAATGCTTCATTTTTGATGTTTTGAATATCACTGTTCTAGGAGAGGACAAAAGGTGTTATAAATTATTCCTTCTGTGTATTTAAATCTAAATTAAGTGTGCTTCTGAGTATCATATGTTAAACATTTTTTTAATGTAGAGGAAATAAATAGCTATCCCATAACTAATTTGCCCTGCACATTGGGGTTCTCCCCACCCACCTCATATGTGAGCTAAATCTAAAAATTAAGTGATTTCTCCACTCAACCCATCAAGGGTTAAAGATTAGAATCTTTAAAAAAAATAAAATAAAAGATGTGAGAAAAAAGCACAGGCTTCTTATCTCTAGAGGCCAGACTCCTTTCAGACTGATCCCTAGTTTGCCCACATACATAAGTCCAGAACTGATTAGGGATCTTTTGGTAGATAGGAAAAAGTGAGCACTCTAGCCCTAATGAATTGAACAAGGTTTGGAGGGGGCTAGGGTTTTTTTACTGTCAGAAGACCTCAAGGAAAACCCTAAAGCTTATTTTGGATGAATCCTGTGTTGGGAACTTACGGGAGGTCCCAAACAAGACTAACCCAGGATGCATGAAGGTTATTGAGTGGGATTTGCCATCCCCAAACAGATGGAATGCTAGAAGATTAGAAAACATTCTCTTCTAGAAGGGATACTGCCTTTATTAAGATGCTTTCCCCATAACAACCCTATAAGAAGGAAGTAGGATTCCATAGGATGGACACATGAACATAGAAGGCCACTAGGTGGCTCAGTGGACAGAGCGCTGCACCTGGAATCAGGGAGAGCTGAATTCAAATCCCAGCTCTGACCGTTACTAGCTGTGTGACCCTGGGCAAGTCACTTAACCTCCACATACCTCTGTTTTCTCATCTGTAAAGTGGGGGTGATAATAGCCCCTACCTCCCAGGGTTGTTGTGAGAATCAAATGAGATATTGGTCAAGTGTTCCTCAGGCCTTAAAGTGATTTATGGGCTGATGATGGTGATGGTGATGTGGTGCAGCAGATCGTGTTAAACTGATCAGAAGCCAGGAGACCTGGATTCGAATGATGACCCTTATTCTTTCTGGGCATATAGCTTCAGCAAGTGACTTCTCTGCTTGATTCCCTCTTTTATCAAGTGAAAAAAATTGAACAATTTAACCTGGAAAGTCTCTTCCCCCTTAGGATGCACAGACTCCATAGCTATAAGGGGTCTTGGGGTTCGTTATGCCTAGCTACCCCATTTTATAGAAGAGGAAACTGAGACCCAGAAGTAAGAAAGGCCTTGCGCCTCAGTCCTGAGTTAGTCGGGGTCAGAGCGGTGACAGTCTCCCAATTCCCAGGGCAGCCTTCTTTTCCATGAAAGGCAAACAGATCTCTCCTATACCTGTTTTGCATGCTATAAACTCTCCCATATGGAAGACCTGCTTGGTTCCTTATCTCTCACACAACCCAAGTTTCATCCAGGCCAAATGCTGAGACCTGGATCACTGCCTTTACAAATCCTACAATCTCTCAGCTCTTTCAGGATGGCCCCCAGGTCCAGCTGAAACTCAACACTCAGTGCTGTAGGCCTTACTAAAACAACAATGAGGAAATGGGGTACTGCTCCCTCTTCTTTCCCTAGCCAGCAGCCTCACACCCAGGCTTCCCAAAGAGAATTTGGACAACACGGTGGCTGGCCACCAGTGAGCAACCAGGGCTGGGCATACGCAGGGCTCTGGGGGCTGGTCCCACTGCCTGTTATCAATGAAAGGAACTTAGAGCAGTTCCCCAGGGTGCTGACTCTGACCCCTTTCTGAGAGATGCTCAGAGCCCTCTCAGAGCTGCTGAACTTTCCCCACACAGCAGAGCCCGAGGGATGTTTTCCAGCACTTCCAAGGAGTTTCGAGTTTCTGAGAAATTCAGTAAAAGTCTAATAGAGCAGCAGCCCCTCTCCCCGTTGCTGGTGGCCAAGCCCAGCGGGGCTGAGAGTTCAGGCCATGCCAATCACTCCTCAGAGCACAGGCTCTGCTTTCCCAGCCTTGAGTGGGAGTTCCTTCAAACTTTGGAAGCTCAGAGCAGAGAACTCAGAAGCAGAGAAGGCTGGAATAGCGGAACATCGGCATCTTCTCATCTTTGAAACACAGAACTCCAGAACCATAGACTTCTCAAGCTCAGAGGCACCAGGAAGACCATCTAGTCCAATCTAGATTCTCAGCTCTAGGACCCCACCCAGCTTTAACATCTTCTGTTCTGTGTCCTAAGGTCCCTCCCAGCTCGGAAATGTCATGTTCTAGCTCAGACATTCTATGTTCTAAGGACTTTCTAAGCTCTGACAGTCAATGTTCTATGTTCTAAGTTCCCTCTTCAGCTATGACATCCTCTCTTCTGTTCTAAAGTCGCTCCTGGACCCAACATTCTCAGTTCTCCATTGTGAATTCTGTCCCTTCTCTGATGTTTTGTACTCTAGCTTATGATTCTATCATTCATACAGGCTAGAATGTGCACTACTGCCACCACCACCACCGCCACCACTGCCACCACTGCCGCCACCGCTGTCACCACCGCTGCCACAACTGCTGCCACCACTGCCACTGCTGCCGCCACCACTGCCACCACCGCTATCACCACTGCCACTGCTGCCGCCACCACTGCCACCACCACTGCCATCGCCACTGCCACCACAGCCACCACAGCCACTGCCACTGCCACCAATGTTCTCTTCCTATTTCCCAAGGGCTCTTGGTCTTACTTCCATTTGCCTCAACAGCACTCTAGCTTGAATCATCCCTTTCACATCCCTATATCTTGTCCTCCCCATTAGACTATAAGATCTTTGAGGGCAAGGACTATAGGGTTGTTTTTCCTATCTTGATTCCCTGGTCCCAGCTCAATGTCTTGAACAAAGCCAATACTTAATGCAGATTTACTGAACTCTCTTCCGTAATACCAGCCCCCTCCCTGCAGAATTTCTCAAATCCTCCACAGAGGAGTTGGAAACCAGGGCCACCAAACCTTTAGTCCTCTCAAAGGAAGCCATGAACACCCACCAAGAGCCATGGGAGCCCAGCACTCAATTCAGAGGGGCAGGGCCAGAATGGGAACCTTACTCACACTCAGTCTATTAATTAATCAACTACTCATCCCTGATCAACTCCTGTATGGGTCAACCCTGCGCTTGGTTCCATGGACGGGGAAAATAGAATAAAAGTATTCTTTCCAATATGGACCTGAGCACCAACGACATGAAGATGGTTGATCCTTTCGTTTTTCTTCCTGTGAATGTGACCCCATTTTCCCAAGGTGTGTCAGAGTCAGGTTTACAAAGCACTTTTCTCACAACCCTGGAAGTCAAGGTGCAGGGGAATGATCATCCCCATTTTAAAGATGAGAAAATTGAGGCTCAGATAACTTAAAGGATGTGTCCAGGGCCACAGTTCGGAGACCATTTTCCTGGGGTTCCCTCCATTGCACTAAATGCTATCACAACAGTCCCACCAAGGAATGAGGACAGGCATGAGCATTGCCTTTCTATTCTGTTCACCTCAACTCATAGAAAAAGAGTATTCCTAATGGAGGTTCTAGAAGGAATGCCTACCTCCCTATTCAGGTACGATTTGGATGAGATCCTCTCTGAGGTCCCTTCTCTATATAGTAGTTGGGAGATTCCAAAAACCCCAATATCTAAGGCTCCAGGATCCTGTTGTTCTAAGATGACAAGATTCTCTGGGTCTGAGCTTCTGTGGTTAGATGGTTCTTGAGCTCTCTAGTTTGGTGCCAGAGGTGATTGGAAGGCTAAATACACAATCTGAATTCAAGATTGCCCTACAATTGCTTATACAAGGAGTGAGCTTCTTGTCACTGGAGGTATTTAAGCACATGCTGGATGTGAAGGAGGCTGTCAAAGAGGTTCTTGCTCTGAAGGAAGATCCAGAAACCTTATGAGACCCCTTCCAACTCTGAGTTTCCTTGATTCTTAGAGACTATTAGGCTGAGACCACTGAGAAAACATTCCATCACTGAGGCAGCTGGGATAGAACACTGAAACTGGAGGCAAGAAGATTTGAGTTTAAATCCAGCCTTAGACACGTATTAGCTGTGTGATCCTGGGTAAGTCACTTTACGTGTTTGACTCCATTTTCCTCATCTACAAAATGGAAATGATAATAATCGTACCTACATCCTTGGGTAACTAGGGAATTCAATGAAATAATATTTGCAAAGTGCTTATCATCATGCCTGGCATAGAGTAGGCACTTGATACATGCTGATTTAACTCCTATTTCACCTTTCCCATGCTGCCGTGGTCTCGAGCCTATCCTTGCTCTCTAAGAGATGTACCAATGCTTGAGTCTGTGGCCTAGCATTCAGGTGAGTCCACAGGCCACTGGACCAGTCAAGTTAGAGTCTGTCCCCGCTGAAACACAAGACTCCCCAGAATACTGGACCAGTGGACAGAGGCAGAAGGGGAGCCAGTCTTGGGTGGGCTCAGCTGAGTGGGGGGCTCAAGGACACGGATGTTCTCAGCACTCGGATTGGCCAACCAGTCTCCACTCTCTGTGTCGTGTCCAATTGCACGCCAATCAATTACATTGGGTCCTGGATAAACACATCAGGCTAGCTCTGACAGGGAGCCGGGGTGAAGTTGGGTGTCGGGGTAAAACAGGGGTAATAAAATCACTTTAGATTTATTTCTCCAAATTGGAAAGTTCATGCTTACACCTGACTAAATCATCAGCCTGAAACCCTAGCCCCACTCCCACAGAAAAAGCGTGAAACCCTATCCTTGCTTTGTTTAACGGCAGCCAATCATGGGGGCCTGATGGATTCTGCAGATGGAGGCCCCAGACCTCATTTGGCTCCTTGTATTCTGTGGGGCTCAATTAAACTTGCCCTCCCTGCTCCCTGCCCCTTCAGCCCCTTCCAGGGAAGAGGAGGCCTCCTCCCCTTTGGTCCCTCTTTCCCTCCCCTCCCAGCCCCCTCCTCAAGGGGACATCACCAAGAAGGGGCCCCACATCCCAAAGGAGATCCCTTCTGGGGTCCTGAAATTCCACCATTAGGGAGGCACTCCTGTGAACTGACCATTGCCCTCTCCTCCTACTCTCTTAAAAAATTGCAGCTTCCCCTGGGAATTGAAGTCATAAACACCTTAGAATGGAGTGGGGAACCAGCATCCTCTAGGTGACATGTGGCCCTCTAAGTCCTCAAATGCAGCCCTTTGATTGAATCCAAATGATTTGTTCTGTGAAGTTTGGATTCAGTCAGAGCTCTACCTGTACTTGAGGACCTAGGAGGCCACATGTGGCCTCAAGGCCACAGGTTCCCTATCACCTGCCTTAGAATATAGGAACTGAAAGGACCTTAGAACAGAAAACAAAGAATGTTAGGGCTGGGAGGGAAAGTAGAACATAAAATGTCTGAGCAAGAAGAAGCCTTGAACCAGAAATGTTCATAGATCAGGAGGGATCTTAGAACATAGAATCAGGAACATCAGAGCCGACAGAGGCCTTAGAACACAGAACACAGGATGTCAGTGATGAAACTTTAGAGCACAGATTAAAGATGGCAAAGCCAGATGGTGGAGGCCCCTCTAAGGACACCTCTCATCTACCCAGTGTATACATGCACCTGGTCACTTACATGTTGTCTGCTGAATTCAGATGGAAGCGCCTTGAAGGCAGGGACCATGTTTTTGCCTTTATTTGCCCACTTTTATTTGCACAGAGCCTAGAAATAAGTACTTATTGACTGACGATTGACTGACCTTACAACAGTGAACATCAGAGCTAGGGAGACTTTAAAACAGAGAACCCAAAGGATCATAGCTAGAAAGAACTTTAGAACAGAGAATGTCAGAGCTGGAAAAGGAGTTAGAAAATGGAGTGTCAGTGGGGAAGGAGTTTTAGATACTTGTAAAATGCATAGCTAGAGCAGAGGTTCATGACCTTTTTGGGGTCCTGAACCCCTTGGGCAGGCCATGTGGTAAAGCCTAGGGACTGCTCAGAAACATGTGTTCGTCTAATTGGAAGAAAGACTAGATAGAGGTCAATGAAAATAAAGATGTGATTTTTTTCTTCATTCAAGTTCACAGACTCCCTGAAATCTACTTGGTGGTCTGTAGACCCCACGCTAAGAACTCCTGATATAGAGTAATCTTAGACACTTGATTTAGACTTTGGTTTGGAAAGAATCTTCTAGTCCAAAACTTTCCTTTGATAGATGGGGAACCTGAGATTCAGGAAGAAAAATTATTTGTGCAAGATCACATCAGGTATCAGTAATAAAGCCAGGAGTGGAACCCAGATTTCCCATTTTGCATCCCAAACTTCTAATATGATTAAACTTACCAGATCCCTCCTCTTTGTAACAGAAACAAGACCTGGGTCCCAAAGACAGAGTAGAGTCACTTCAAAAAGAAAGAGGGAGTTTGAGGATGCCCACATCACAATGGTAGCCCTAAGAATACATTTCCTCAACTCTTCTGTGCCCCTACTTCATTGATTCAATTCAGTTCATCAATGTTTATTAAGCATCTTCTATGAGCAAGGCAAAAAAAGGCAGACTGTTGTATGGTTAAAGCCCTGGACTTGGAAGGCAGGAAGCCCTGAGTACAAATCTTGCCTCTAACTCTAGCTCTGTAACCTAGGGCATGGCCATTGACTTTTCTGTACTTCCAGCAATGCTCTACGACTTACATACTAAGCTATAAATGTGTTAAAATGTCTAAGTGCTCCACTAACCAAAAACCAGATCACCATGGTCTTGATATGTATACCAGGCACTGATCTGGGAGCTGAGGTCAGGGCACACCTCTCCTCTCAGTCACTCAGGCCCACAGCCTTGATGTCCTGCTTAATTCTTCACTCAAACTCAATCCCCCACCATATTTGCTCAGTTTTCAAGTCTACCTTCTCAGCATTTCTAGGTGGTACAGTGGATAGTGCAGGAGTCAGGAGGACCTGAGTTCAGATCTCACCTCAGACACTTGACATTCACTAGCTGTATGATCTTGAGCAAGTCACTGAACCCCAATGGCCTCATCCTGGGTCATCTTCAGTCATCTTAATGAATATCTGATCACTGGATTCAGATGGCTCTGGAGGAGAAGTGAGGCTGGTGACCAGCACAGCCCTCCTTCACTCAAAACAAAGTCAAGTGCAAGTCACGTCATGATCTGTCTGATGGCCTGGTCTTCTTCAGCAATGAAGGACGAACACACACATACACACACACATATGTATATTTCCTCTTTTCTCTACTCCCAGGACTGACACCCTAATACACTCTCTCCAGGCTACTGCATGAGCTTCTATTTGGATTTCCTGCTCAAGTGTCTCCAAGTCATCCTCAGTTCAACTGCCAAGGTAAGGTGCTTGTTTGGGATTTCTTTCAGTCATGAAAAATATATTTCCATATTAGCCATGTTACAAAAGAAAAAACACGAAAAATAACGTTTTAAAAATATGCTTCAATCTGCATTCAGACTCCATCAGTGCTTTTCCTGGAGGCAGATAGCATTTTTCATTATAAATCTTTTGGAATTGCCTTGGATCATTGTATTATTTAGAATAGCTAAGTTATTCACAGTTAACCATTGTACAATATTGCTGTTACTATACGTAATGTTCTCTTGGTTCTGCTTGCTTCACTTTGCATCAGTTTACATAAGACTTTTCAAGTTTTTTTTCCTGAAATCATTCTGCTCATCATTTCTTATAATACAATAGTATTCCATTACATTCATATACCACAGCTTGTTCAGTCATTCTCCAGCTGATCCTCTCAATTTCCAATTCTTTGCCACCACAAACAGGACTGCTATAAATATTTTTGTACACATAGGTCATTTTCCCTTTTTAAAAAAAGGTCTCTTTGGAATACAGCCCTAGAAGTGGTATTGCTGGGTCAAAGGATGTACCATTTTACAACCCTTTGGGCATAGTTCCAAAGTGTTCCCCTGAATGGTTGGATCAGTTCCTGACTCCACCAGCAATGCCTTGGTATCTCAATTTTTCCACATCCCCTCCAATATTTGTCACTTTTCTTTTCTGTCATATTAACCACTCTGATAGGTGTGAGGTGGCACAAGTTTTCTAAAGCATAGGTTTCCTCCTCCCCTGCTAAAGAAATTCCAATGGTTCTCTATCACCTCCAGAATAAAATCTGTAATCTTCTGTTCAACTTTTAAAGCTCTTCATTTTCTTACACCTCAAAACCTCCTTTCTCAACCCCATAAACATACTCTGTGTCCCAGAAACACCACCCTCCTTGCTATCTTCAATCAAGACACTCCATCTCCTGCTTCCAAGCATTTTCCCTGGCTGTGCCCCATGCCTAGAATGCTCTCCCTCCTCATCTTTGCCTCCTGACTTCCCTGGACTACTTCATGTCTCAGCTCAAATACCACCTTCCTCATCTCCCTCAATTCTGGAGCCTCTTTCCTGTTGGTTATTTCCGCTTGTCCTATCTATTTCTTGTTTGTACCTAATTGTTTGCAGGTTGTCTCCCCCATTACATAGTGAGCTCCTTGAGGGCAGAGATGTTCAATGTTTTACACAGTTCCTGGCATATAGTAGGTACCTAATAAATGCTTATTTTACTGACTGACTGGATAATCTCCAGTGGTTCCCTCCCACTACCAAGATCAAACAAAACCCTCTGTTGACTTTAAAAGTTCTTCCCAACTTGGCCGCTTCATCTTTCCAGTCTTCTTACACTTGACTTCCTCTACCAACTCTATAATCCAAACACTGATACACTTGTCTTCCTTGTACCTAACACTTGACCTCCCACCTCCAGGCCTTTGCCCTGGTTATGCCCCACTCCTGGAATGCTCACTTCTACTTCTAAGCTTCCCCAGCTTCCTTCAAGTCAGCTCCAATCCCTGCCTTCTGTGAGAGACCTTTCCAGGTCTCCTCCAACACTAATGCCTTACCCTTCCATATTTCTCTTGTATGTACATAATTACATGCATGTTGTCTCCCCGATTAGAAATGAGCCCAGTGAGGATAAATAGGGCCTCCTGTCCTTTGCCTTCCTTTTCATCTCCGGCACTGAGCAGTGTACTTGGCACATAATTCATGCTTAATAAATGATTGCTGATTGACTGATGGATCCTCCCCAAAGCTAAAAATGAAATTGTCCCTGCTTTCAAGGAATGTACCTTCTACTGAATTCAGGAACCTTCATAATCTCTAATTCTCCCCCATCCTGTTACGGTGGCATAAAGAAACCAAGTAGTTACATCCAAGCAGTGGATAGAGTGCCATGTCTGGAGTCAGGAAGACCTGAATTCAAATTCAACCTCAGATACTTACTAGTTGTATGATCCAGGGCAAGTCCATTTACCCTGTTTGCCTCAGTTTCCTCATCTATAAAACAAATCGGAGAGGGAAATAGCAAAACACTCTAATATCTTTGCCAAGAAAACCCCAAGTAGGGTCACAGAGAGTCGGACATGTCTGAAACAACTATACAACATGGAGTGGTATCTCTAGACAAAGGTTTCAGTTTTATATAAAGCATACTTAAATAGTGAAGGGCTGCCCCAAAGGGAAATGGACTGCCTCAGGAGATGGTGAGCTCTACATCTCTGGAGGTGTTCAAGGAGAGTCTTGAAGCTCTTCCCAAACTGGCTCCCGATGACTTTGTCAGGTCCATGGTCCAGTTCTCCCCTTCACACACTCTAGGTTCCAGCTGGATCAGTGTCACTGCTGCTCCATGGATTCATAGCAGCATCTCCTCCCTCCACCCCTTTGCTTCTTGGACTCCCCAGCTTCCTTGAAGGCTCAGCCAAGGGTCACCCCCTGCATTTGGCCTTCCCTCATCCCTTCAGATGTCAAGCCCCTCTCCTCCCCATTACCTTGGCCACCCTTTGTCCATGGTTGAGCCTTACTGTTTAGCCTCAGTGGAATGGAAGCTGTTGCCTTTGCATCCCCAAGTGACTAGCCAATGCCTAGCACAGAGGAAGCATTTAATAAAGGCTGGGTGACTGTATGTATGCATGGCTATTCTCTTGACCCTCTTGCCAAGGGAACTCTTGTTCCAGCCTGGGTTGGACTGCAAGACCTTTGAAGTTTCCTGGGATTCTGGATTCACAGCCTCCCACTGCAGCCTGCCTGGGAATCAGGGAGCCTGGGGGGGGTGGGGAGGGTTAAGGAAAAGGACAGGAAGGGGTCGCTGCTCCTCGTTTTCACCAGCAGGCGCTAGAGCCCCTGAAGTGCAGGATGACTTTTCTCCCCAAGCATGAGGAGCTAGTTAAAAATCCATAAATCAGGCCTGAACTGTGGATAACAGCCTTCTCCGTCAAATCAGCATGGCTTGGGTTCCTGAGGGGGTCTGATAGGCCTGCTGAAGGCTTACTGCTTGCAGACAGATCTCTTCCTTAGCAGAAGTGTCTTATTTGGGGGAACGGGGAGGAGCCTCTGATCTTTTAGCCTCCCGCCTTCCTTTCCCCTCTGCGTACTCTTCAGCGCTCACAAAGCCAAGGCAGACTTAGCCCCTGGTCTAGTCCAGGCTGGACTTTTCAGAGGACAAGCCTGGCTCCCTTCAGAACCCTTTTCCCCCAAATCCCTATGAGATCAGAAAAGCAAGCCTTTAGATTTTCATTTTAAGAGAAAGGGAAATTAAGAAAGTGAAGGCAGCCTGGTGTAGTAGCAACCAGAGAGACCTGAGTTCGAATCTTCCCTCTGATCCCTATTTGACCAGAGTTTACACTGGATCTCAGTTTTCTGATCTTTCAAGTGGTCGCTTTACTATCTGTCCCAGCTCCCTTGGGAGCCCCTGCAGGGATAATGTCAGATAGAGTCAGGGGCTAGAGAGGAAGGGTAAGTCTTTCTTATCAAATGACTCAGCCCTTGGCCTAGGTCTGTGGCCTCAGGCAGCAGGTCCTCTTTTGATGTACTAGTTTTCAATATTTCTCTCCCTTCCTGCTCCCCTCCACTGGGTGGGCCCTTGCTGTGTCTACAAAAACTGGGTCATGATGCAAATGCAGAGCACGCAAGGTCTCCCTTGCCCTGGTCCCACCCTGACAGATCTGGAGAAACCCGAGGACAACAGGGAGCCATGGACCACTGAGGGATAGAGGCCAGCAGGAGATCCCTCCAAGGAAGCCAGCTGTAGCCCGACAGCGGTTCCTACAAAATGAAATGGCCTCTTTGTAGCTGGGGGTGAGCTCCCTGTTGCTAGACGTGTTCAAGAGGAGGCTAAAAGCTTACATTCCAGACCAGGAGGCATATTTGCTACAATTGCGTTGATTTTCTTTTTCCTTGCTCACTGGCATGGGGGAAAGGGGAAAGGATAAATAATTGTCTATTGAAAAATATAAAATCGATTTTTTTTTTTACAAAGAGGGTGAAGGGGAAGCTGGGTAGCAAAGCAGATAGAGCATCAGCTCTTGAGCCCCGAGGACCTGAGCCCAAACGTGACCTCAGACACATACTAACTGTGTGACTCTGAGCAAGTCACTTAACCTGGATTGCTGAAAATAAAAATAAAAAGAAGGTGGGCAGCCACCCTTCACCGAGGAGTCCCTCACCTGGGCAGATGGCCTCTTGGGATCTCTTCCATTTCTTGGCATGGAAGCAAATCCTGAGCTATAAACGGGAAGTGTTTGGGTCTGGTCTCAGTTCTGTCCCTGCCTAACAAACTGACTAAAGGATCTTGTTAGAGTTAGGAAGGGATCATGGAAGCTGCTCCCCCTCATCCTCCCAGAAGAAAACTGGAGGCTTGTCCAAGGTCACCCCAAGCCAAAATTCTAAGCCAGGCTTTTGAACTCCCACATCTGTTCCTCAGTGACCCCCTTCCCCCGCCCCTTCCCCCTCTGGACTGATGGTAACAGTTCGGGAAATTTCTACAGAACTTCTGGTGCTGTTGTACTTGCTTTGTATGCATTGTATATTCAGTTATTTTCCTAGTTCTTTCCTGGCCTTCTTGAGGGCAGGGCTTGTGGGGCACACCTAGCCAGGAGTCAGCCCAGGGACCACTGGAGGCTGCCAGCCCGAAGCAGAAGGCCCAGGCGGGAGCAGTGGATGGAAGGAGCCTGGGTGAGGTGGCTTACCTCATGACCTTGGCTGTGCCCTTAGATCCCCTCTAAGGCCTCGTCTCCTCTTCTGAAAGGGGAAGAATTTGGGCCAGGTGATCTCTGCATCCTCTCCCAAATCTAAATCAATCCTTTGGTGTTTTCTGGAAAAAAAGAGGGCGATTCTGAGAAAGGAAGCAGAATTTCCAAAGTCCCCCAGATTGGGAAGGAGGAGCCCCTACCTCCACAAAGCCTGGGAACCTCGAGGCTGGGATTCCAAGAGGCCAAAAGAAGGGCTGCGGAAAAGGGGGCCCTGAGATCCCCTTGTCTCCACCCAGCTGGATGCCTGGGTTCTGAGTGACCATGCTGCAGGCCCTCCTGACCTGCACATACTGCACATGTACACAGTACAACCCACACCTAGACATGCAGACAACTCAGTGCACATACAAACATGCTAGGTACACATACACATGGCACCCATATACATGTATACACTCACATATACATATATATGAAAAGTTCTTATATATATAATACAATGTGCACACTATACATGCACACATATAAGGTATACATACCACATGTGTCTGCACATGCTACATACACGTATATACACACTGACTTTAATCTCTGTATAGGACCCTAGGGCCAGCCAAGACAAACATCAGAACAGTAAGTTCAAAGGTGAGCCAGTCCCAAAGTTTCCCTTTGTCCAGAGAGGAATCTGTCCTGGCCTGGACAGGAGAAGATTCCTCAGGCTGCCCTCCTTTCTCTGCCTCCTCCCACGATGGCCAGGGCAGCATCTGTGTACACAAAGTCGGCCACTCCCCCTTAAATACTCTAAATTTCTCATTAAAACTTATGGCATGTCAACATGGGAGGGCCCTGAGCCTGAATCTGGAAAAGGCATTTTCTCCTGTCCCTCCCTCTCATCCCACCCCACCCCTCTTCACCCCAGTAGCCCAGCCCCCAGAGAGCAGGCATCAGCTGCTGCCTCAGACTCCCCCCCTCCCCTGACCACATGCAGACGTTTCTCTCCATCTGTTTTCATCAGTGGTGACCAAGCTGTCCCTGCTCCATGTCAGACAGAGAGCAGGCTTCACTCTGTGGCCTGGGGTGAGGCCCAGGTTGGGAGTGCTCTCCAACCTGGTCCAGCAGCCTTAGCGCCATCTCATTTAACCCCAGGATGCAGGAGTTGAAGGGTCCCTCTCTCAGTGATATAATGTAATCCTCTACCTCCTCCCTATTGGAGGGTCATTGAGCCTCCCAGGAGGGGGAGCTCACCCTCCTGAGACAAGCCCATTCCATTCTGGGCCTTCTCTCCCAGCTCAGAAAGCCCTTCCTGATCTCTGGCCTCCGGGGGCTTCTTTCTACCTGCCCTCAGGCACGCCTGGTTCTACCCTCCAGGGTCCAGGCAGAATCAATCTGGCCCTTCCTCCACTTGCCTTTAAGACACTTAACACAGCTGTCATTTCCAAGGGAAAGAGCTCTGGATTCGAACTTTGAGAATCTGGGTTCAAATCCCACCTACTGTATGATCTTAAGAAAGTGGGTACCTTAGTTTCCCCATATGTACAATGAAAGGATTGACCTGCATAATCTCCAAGGACCCTTTCAGCTCTGAACCTTAGTCTACTCCTGCTGCATCCCTCCTGAAGTCTTCTCTGATCAAATTTCCCCAGTTCCTTGACTGGGACAAAGTACTGGAGCAAGTATGGGTTACAATACATATCAGAGGGATTGGGAGAGAAGATGGAGAAGGTGCACTTGAGCTGAGATTGAAAGGATGGGCAAGACTTCCCCAGAGAAAGAAGGGAAGGGAAGACATTCTGGGCATGGGGGCAGAGTGGGTGAAAGTAAGACGCAGGAGAGGGGCCAGGGTGAGAGGGGAGGCCATAGAGGTGACCAGTTGTGTTGTTGTGTACATTATTTTCAGGGGAAGATATTCATAAAAGGGAAGACTGGAAGGATTCTGCCAGACAAGGAGGCCAGGCAGAGAGTATGAAATTTACTTAGGAGGCCATTATGGTCATTGCTTCATTCTCCAAGAGGACCAAGGACAGCAGTAGGTCATAAGGAGATGCTGAAGGTAGAAGAGGACCAGTTCTGAGAGTGAGGGAAGGAAGGATTAGAGGGAGGAGAGTGTGGAGAGCAGATGGGTTGTCAAGAGGTCAGTCGATCAATAAACATTTATTAAGCACCTACCATGTATCAGGCTAAGCCCTGGAGAGACAAAGAAAGGCCAAGACCCACAGTCCTGCCCTCAAGGACCTCACAATCTATAACCATAAGCTGTAGACAGGATTAACTGGAGAATAGTGACAGAGGGAAGGCATTGGCATGGAGGGGGACCAAGAAAGACTCCCTGGAGGAGGGGAGATTTCAGCTGAGACTTGAAGGGAGCCAAGGAAGATAATACCCATAGCCCAGCTGGGTGGTAATAGGGCTGAGAATAGAGTGGGAGCTCCTGACTAGCAGAAGAGAACACTCTCCAAGGTCTCTCATAATGCAGAGGAAAGGCTCTGGACTTGGAGCAGGGAAGACCTAGGTTTGAATCTCTCCTACATCTATTTGACTGTACTAGCTGTGTGACCAGAAGTAAATCACTTTATATCTCTGGTCCTCAGTTTCATGGTCTGTAAAATGGAACAGACAAATGCTGTCTAGTCATGCTTCCTTTTTTATACTATTTTTTGTTCTTCAGTCATTTCAGTAATATATGACTCTTTGTGACCCCATTTTGGGGTTTTCTTGGTAAAGATACTCTAGTGATTTGTCATTAATTCTTTCCAGCTCATTTTACAGATGAGGAAACAGAGGCAAACAGGGTTAAGTGGCTTCCCCAGGGTCTCACAGCTAGTTAAGTACCTGAGGTAGGATCTGAACTCAGATCTTCAGGCCCAATATTTTGTCCACTGTGCCACCTAACTGCCCACTTTGTACTTAGGAGGGTGATTTCTCTGACATCTGAAGGTAAGGCAACTCCTCTACTGGTGAACATTCTGTGGAGGAGGGACAGTACAGGAAGAGAGACTTTGCGTACTTGTCTAGTAGACACCATTTTGCAGTCTCCATCTGAATCACGAGGGGACTCTGGGAAGAAGCCTGGTGTTCAGATTTTGGGCAGGAAAAGAATCTTGCCCTCCTTCCTCCCTTTCCTGAAGTCTGAAGGAACAAAACACACAGGTCTAGGTTCTTAGGAAAGGAAGGGTGTCCATTAGCAAAGTAAGCCCAGACAGGGGTCTGGTCTAACGCTGTCATCTCCCACTATCAGATAAGGACCTAGCCTTGGAAAGCACAGCAGGCGTGGGGCCGTAGATTCCTCTGGTTCACAGGCCATTCAAGTATGCAGAGACGTAGACACACACACACACACACACATATACACTCACACAAAATATATGCACCACACACATAAATGAATTAAATGCATGGATATACTTATACCATATATGTATATATACACATTACATACATATTACATACATATGCACCTACTGCAAGTCAATATGTACAGGACATATTAAAAGAGTTGCTTAATAAATCCTTCTTGATAGATTCTGCTCTTGTCAGAAAGCACCCCTGAAAACTGTCTGCATTCTTCATCTCTCCCATCACAACATCATAGCTAGGCACCAAGATTGGAATCTGTATCCAGAATGTTATATCTCTTTCTTCTTTCTGTGGGTATGTGGTCCAATACACAGAGAACTGGATATGGAGTCAGGAAGACCTGAGTTCAAATCTTGTCCCAGACACTTACTCTGGGCAAGTCACTTAACCTCTGTCTGTCTCAAGTCCACCATCTAGAAAATGGGTATGATAATAATATCGGTTTGAGGATCAAATAAGATATTTGTAAAGCATTCTGCAAATTATATCATGTTTATGAACATACATGTTGTCATTTTTTACTGTCATATTGATATCGTATTGTCATAAGGATGATAACTGTTATTATGATGGTATCAGAATCCTGAAGCGAATAGTTATGGAGCACAATGGGATAGGAGGAAGACTCAAGGAGGAAATTGTGAAGGAAATTTGGAGACATTCAGACTTGCAATTGAGAAAGTCAGAGGTTAAATTGAGAGAGGAAAAATCTGGACAGAACTTGAAGAAAAGGGGAAGTTTCAGTGTCAAAGGAGGAGAAGGGCTTAGTAGCAGAAAGAGTATCATTTGTTCATCTTTTCATACCCAGCATGAAGCTGGAAAGAAACTAGGAAATGGTAGTGACATGGAATGGATTCTCATGGAATGGAATACAAGTAAGTCTACTTGCTTTGTGTACAGACCCATGATGGAGAGGCAAGGGAAGGGGGAGAACTGCTCCCTAACCTTGGAGAGTTGTGATGGCAATTAAATTAGGATCTTTTGCTGTTTGTGTTTGACTAAAAGTGCCTCTGATTGAATAATGTAATTAAAGATCTTTCCCGCCTATTGATGGGCCTGACCATTGTAGGAAGCTTGATTAGGGGAGCCGTTTTGTAGGTGAGTCCCAAGGACCTTTTGTTTTTTCTATTGAGGCACTGGGTCAGAGGGTTATGCCTAGAAAGTATGTAAAAAACCTCTCAGTTGAGGTTTTACTTTGGGGCTTAGTTTTTGTAAGAAGGTTTGAGTGCCAGATGAGGACCCTGGGAAGCTGCTTTAAGGAATCCCTAGCTTTGAAAACCCAGATGTCAGTGCTTCCCTCTCTCATAACTATGGTCAGACAGTTGGGGTTCAACTGTCTATTGAATTCAGGCAGAGGAAATCATGTCTGTTGATCTTTTGATTTCTCTGTATTTTCTTTGAAGTTCAGGGTGCTAACTCCCTTGAATTAGGTGAATGATATATATATGCTTGGTTAAAGGAATGATACATGTGTCTGATTAAAGTGACTGTTAACCCCTTAAAAGTTGCCTTTCCTTTTATAAATGCAGATCTAAGAATCTATGATAGCTAACCCCTTGTGTATTTTGTGGTGCTTAGTGATACATTATGGCAGAGTCGGCAGGATCTGCATAAATTAAAAGGAAAGTATGGGGTTTTGTGGGACTAGGAAGATTGTCTGCTGTTTTCTAGTTCTGGTGACTATTGTTCTGTGGAACCACAGAGGGCCAATGGCCAGAGCCAGGGCTCAGGTAGATTAGCCGAACTCCTGACTGTGCCAGAGGAGCAAAGTCCTTGAAATTGTATGTTGTATTCAGAAACTAGACCACAGAAGCAAGAGCTTGAAATAGAGCCCTAAAACCCCTGGAACCCAAGCAGAAAAATTGCCTGTGTGCTGATCTTGGGGAAGTAAAAGCAAAAGTGGAAAACTGCCAGTGTGCCAACCTTGGAGAGGTGAGTGGTGAAACAGGAGTGGAAGTTGGTGCAGAGAGCTTCCTGAGTGCAGACCCTAGTGGAACCTGGGAGTAGCCATTCCTGCTGAAGAAGGAGGAACCCAGGACCTTGGAGTTCAGCCCTGGGGCAAGATGGGGACTGCTCAGCAAGGCACTGAGTCTGCTTTTTTGCAGTGTTCTCCTGTGACAGTTTAGGATCCAGGGGGTGGAGTTGCCTATGGTGGGTGGGGGAAAGTGCCTTGTACCTCCAAGGACACTACCTTGATGGCTCTGTTGTCCAGCCACCCCTTAGGACTTGGGGGGGGGTGAGGAGGGGGGCAGTGCTAGATCATTAAGACTGAAACCTGACTCATTAGAGCCTAAACCTGAGAGTTCTTGAAATAGTAGGGTGGGGAGGACACCTAAGAGGACTTTGCTTGGACATTTCTGCTTGGGATTGAGGAAGGAGGATAGCAGTTTCCAGTTGAACAAAAAATAGTCTCTGGGGGAAGGCATTAGCATGAAAGGGAATCCAGAAAGGCTGCCTGTAGAAGGGGGTGGGATTTAAGCTGTGACTTAGAGAAAACCAGGGAAGCCTGTAAATGGAGATGAGGTAGGAGAGACTTCCAGGCACTAGGGAAAATGCACTGAGTCAGGAGGTGGAGAGTCACAGCCAAGAAATAACCAAGAAACTAGGAATAGCAGAGGTTGGGGGTGGGGGTAAGGTATAAGAAGATTTAGGAGGGTGTGAGGTATAAGAAGACTGGAAAGTGGAA
Source organism: Bettongia penicillata ogilbyi (assembly GCA_023548195.1). Taxonomy (NCBI): domain Eukaryota; kingdom Metazoa; phylum Chordata; class Mammalia; order Diprotodontia; family Potoroidae; genus Bettongia; species Bettongia penicillata. The sequence continues at coordinate 9,802,580 of JAJHZJ010000096.1, forward strand.
GGGACAAGTGGGTTGTAAAAGGGCCTTGAATGTAAAGCAGAGTATTTTATATTTGATCTCAGAGGTGATAGGGAGCCATGGGAGTTTATTGAGTAGGGGAATGACATGATCAGAACTGTACTTTAGGAAAGTCACTTTGTTGGCTGATGGAGGATGGATTGGAGTGGGGAGAGATTCAAGACCAGTAGATCTACCAGCAGCTAGTGCAGTGGATCAGGTGTGAGGTAACAAGGGTCTGCACCAGGGTGGGCATAGCATTAGAGAAGAGTAAGGGCTATAATCAAGAGATGCTAGGAAGATAAAACTGACAAGGCCTTGGCAACAGATTGGATATGTTTCTGCACCCATTTTACAGATGGGGAAACTGAAATACAGAGAACTTGAGTGGTTTACCCAGAGTCACACAACTGCTAGCAAATATCTGAGGTGAGATGCACACTCAAGTCTCCTTGATTCTCCAACTCTGTGCACTGAGCCTTCTAGTAACCCAATCTGGTCATGATGTAGAGTGTTTAAAGGGAAAGGGGAGGATTCATTCACATATTAGGCATTGATTAAGCACCTCTTGTATGCTGGGTACTGAACTGGGAGCTGGGGTTACAAAGACAAAATTTTAAATATATGCAACCCTCGAAGAACCTCCATTTCCCTGGGGCTACGAGGAAATACATCATTTAAATAAATAAATAAAATGGACACAATATCATTTGAGGAGAGAGAGAGAGAGAGAGAGAGAGAGAGAGAGAGAGAGAGAGAGAGAGAGAGAGAGAGAGAGAGAGGAAGGGAGGGAGGGAGGGAGAGAGAGAGAGAGAGAGAGCTCTCTAACAACTGGAAGAATCATGAAAGGATCCAACAGGAGGAGACCTCTGAATTGAACTTTGAAGGAGACTAAGAAATGGAGGAAGAACATTACATGTATGTTGGACAAAGACATAGTGGCTGGAGACGGAACAGCAAGTAGAAGGGTTTAGCTGGAACACAGAGAGTCTGTAAAGGGGAATCATGAACTAAATGTGGAAAGATAGCTTAGAACCTAACAAGGTAGAGTTTTAAGTGCCAAACTGAAGTCTGGAATGTCTGCAGGAGGCAATAGAAAATCAGCAAAGGTTCTAGAGTAGAAAAGTGCCCAGTTCAGACCCAAGCTAGAATGGCTAAGGAGGGAGGGCACCAGAGTCTGGGAATAAGGGAAAGTTCTCATGTACAAGACAGTCTTTGAGCTGAGCCTTAAAGGAGACTAGAAATTCTGAGATAAAGATGAGGAGGGAGGTCATGGTGGGCAATGATCTACAGAAAGTCACAGGATAGGAAATGGAAATCTGGGATTTGACCGATCCATCTCTATTTCCCAAAAGCACATCCTTTGGTGGCCCATCCCACAGGATCATGAGTACCACCTCCCCACCGCTGTCAGGCTAGTCTCCCTGAAATTACCTGGTATTCATTTTGTACATACTTATATGTGCCTGGTAGGTCCCAATTTGTGATCAAATGAAATAATTGTGAAGTGCTTAACACAGTTCCTGGCACATAGTAGGCACTTACTAAGTGCTTGTCCTCTCCCAACAGAATGTGGTCTACTTGAAATCAGAGAATGTCTCATTTTATGCTTGCATACCTAGTTCCTGGCATGAACAGGGATCTTAATAAATGTCTGATGGACTGATTGATTGATCACTAGACAATAAACTCCTTAGGCCTAGGCTAGAATCTGCTCTAGCTTTGTAGGACCTGACAGGAGAGATGGCCTAGTGGACAAGGACACAGGGCTGGCAGTCAGGAAGACCTGAGTTCAAATCTTGCCTTAGACTCTTAATAGTTGTGTGATTTGCCTTCTCTGTGTAAAACAAAAGTTGGACTCCACGGTCCCTTCCAATTCTAAATCTAGGATTCTGGGACCTACTACGTATCTGCAAGCAGAGGCTTTAGGAAGCCAAACTCACCTCTAGCCCAGCGTCAGAGATGTATGTTAGTGATGGTAGAGCCATCACAGAGTGAACAACGGCTTAAAAGCTTGTCAAGTATTGTGAAAGGAGACCTCCATTGGACTGTAATCTTTACTCTTCCACTGACTTAGTTGTAAGTGGCCTGGGGAAGTCACCTGAAATAGAAACAATGATCCTTTCTTGGCCCTCCCTTGGAATTGTGGTCAAGAAAGTACTTTGCAAACTGGATAGCTTCTGTTAGCACTATTAGCTTAGGAGGAATGTAGAAGGTCATTTGGCATCAGTGGTTTGAAGGCTATGAATGCCAGGATGAAGAGTTCAACCCTTATGCTGCTGATAACAGAAATCACATGCTGAATGTCGTGGCTTGTCCTAGGGTTCCCTGGAGATGCCTTCTACTTCACTCCATCTTGCTTCAGTCAAATTCAGTGTCAGCTGGATGCCCCCTGCCCCTCCCACTGCATGACCTAGCTGGGATCAGGCCCTGGGAAGTCTCGAGTGCCAAGTCAGCTCCTCAGGGACAGAACCTGTCTTGATATCTCAGCCTGAGGCTTAAGCTGCTAAGCTTCTGCCTTGAACAAACAAATCCCTCCTATTAAGAAAGATCAACTCTTCACTAATGGCATCACCTGCCCCAGAGACCTTGCAGGCCCCTGTGGTAGGACAGACAGGTGGGCAGGGCTCTAGGAGGTAGCAGGAGTTAGGCAAGTGACATGCCTGGCTCTGCCCTGCTGGACAGCAGTACCCCATCTACCACCAGCAGCTGCAAGGACTCTCCGTGCCCAGGGACCAAAAAGTCAAACAGAGAAAATGATGACCCAGACCTGGCTCAAAATCTGACACTACTAGTTACTGACAAATCAATTCCTTCTCTGGGCCTCAGTTTCCTCATCTGTAAATGAGGGGAAGAGGAAGCCTTCTAAGGGCCCTCCCAGCTCTAAAATTCTATGTTCTTAGGCCCATCAGATTCTGACATTCCATGTTCTAAGGACCCTCACCTTCTGATAACTCAACCCAACCTTCAAGTCCCTTTGTCCCCTTTCAATCCCCATTCCCTGTTCTCCCTAGCCAACATTGCTCAGGCTGCTTCAGTGTCCATGGAGGAAAAGTCTGAAAAGGGACTAAATGTGCATGCGTAATTGATATCATATTGTTGCCTTCTCAGTGGATGGGGGCAGAGCAAGAGGGAAAGAATTTGAAACTCTATTTTTAAATAAATATTAAAAACAAGCAAATAAATAAATAATGATTTTTTAAAAATAGGACCAAAAGTGCCCCATCTCCAGGGAAGCCTGAGTGGATAAGGAGGCACTGGATGAGGGCAACCAAGTGTCAGTGGGCTTCAGGGAGCACCACAGGCTGGGGGCAGATATTTGGGGAAATCAAAGAAGTTTTGAGGGCCACTTCCTCAATCTCCATAGAGAACAAGTCCTAGACTCTCAGATGGGCTAAATGTTTATCAGTAGGGAGAGTGCTGGACGTGTAATTCTTGCCAAGTCATTCTTCCTCCCTGTGCCTCAGTTTCCTCACCCATGAAATGGGCACAATCATGGTACCTACCTCACCAAGTTGTTGTGAGAGCCAAGTGAAATGATATAAGTGTCAGGTGTGGTATGGGTCATCCATGAGCAGATTGGCAAACCTGAGAACCATAGAGGAATCTTGGTTATCAGCATCACAGAGCCTTGGAAATATAATCATATAATCTCAGACTCTTTGGATCATAGATTGTTAAAAAAAAAATCACTGTTTCATAGAATTGTGGAAGGAATCTTAGAAATAATTGGGTCCAATTCTCTCTTTCTACAGATGAGGAAACTGAGACACAGAGAAGTTAGGTGATCTACCCAAGGTCATACAGCTATCCAGGTTTCCTGACTCCATGTAGTACCACCTGGAGTGTGGGATGAGGTAGATCTCCTTGGAGTTCATCTGTCACCAAGGGTCCTCTTTAGCTTGGAAATGGGACTGGATCAATTTGCCCAGTTTGGGGCCTACGGCTGCTTGAGTTGGGTGGGACTAGCCATGGAGAAGTGAGGGCTGCCTTCCCACTAACACCTGAGGTCTGTCACCTCCCATGGTCCAACCTGACATCCTCCAGGGCTGCCTGTGCTCTCTCTCCCTCGCACATCATTGTTCATGGTAGAGCCAGGCCCAACCAAGCCCATGTGCAATGAATTAGGGCCCCAAGTGAGCATCCCAGGTTCCGGAGGGGAAGACGTGCCGCTGATGGGACTGTCTCTCCCTGGCATGGAGCTGTCAGTTTTCCAGGCACGGCTCAGCCTGGGGTCCTGGGGTTTGTTTTCTCCTTTTCTCCTAATGCAGCTAAAGCTTTGTTGAGAGGATCGGGTGACTGCTAATCATTGCAAGGAGAGGCTGTTCTGCAATCTGATTAACCCTTCCTGGGATGGAATCAGGGAGGGAGGGTGGAGAGCACCAGGGCGGAGTAGAGTACAGGCCTTTCTGTCACCCCCATACCACAAACTGGTCTAAGCACCTCCCCTGCCCAGTGTCCTGGCATCCACACAGGGAAATAGAGCCCAGCCGAGACCACACACAGTCCTTGCCCTCAGGAGTTCCCAGTCCAAGAGAGCACAAACACAGAGAGCCACAGATCAGAATAATGCCTGATGAAATGATGAGAAAGGCTCAAGCAAAGGGGAAGGTTGCTGTTGACCAAGACAACCCAAGAAGACTTCGAGAAGTCCACAAAGAGGGTAAGGAGAGTGTCCTGGGCCTAAGGAGAGTGAGAACAGCCAGAGGAAAGAGAGTGTGGGGAAAGTTGGGGAAAAGAGCCATTCTGCTTGGTTGAAGTGGAGAGTACATGGAGGAACATCACATGAGAGATGTTGGAACAAGAGTGGGATGTCAGATGAGAGAGCACTTATTTGACTAAGGGGTAGTAGGGAGCCATAGAAGGCTTTTGAGGGGAGGAGTGACATGACCAGAAGGGAGGAGTGGCATGACCAGACCTGTACCTAAGGGAGATCATTCTGACGTCATGTGAAAGCTAGACTAAAACGGGGAGAATGGACACACAGGGAAGTCTGTCAATAGGATACTACAATAGCTCAGACAAGCAGTATTGAAGACCTATGGTATCCTGAGGACTTTGCACAAATGCTTAACCCAGAGAAGATGCTCCATCAATGTTCATTGATCAACTGGTTGATTGTCCTTTCATGATAGCTGCAGGGACAATGGAGACCATATAAGAGGGACTGAGATTGGCCACCAATTGGAAGAAACAAGAAGCAAGGAGATGAGTCAAGGGTCCCCTTAAAGTACAATCTCTGACACAAGATTCTCATCCCAATGAAGAGGCACCATGTGCCATGTACCCTCACTCTCCACCTGGGCCTCCTCTCTACATCAATCAAATCCTCACTCTATGAGTCTATGGGATACCCAATCCTCAACCCACCTTCATGATGCTTGGGAAGCCAACAAGCATTTTGAAGCACCTGCTATGAACCAGGACCTGTGCTAAATGGTGATATAAAATAAGGTGAAAAAGAAGCTCAGGGAGCTTCTGGTCTAATGAGGGAGATGACTTGTTAGCAGCTGTGTACAGACAAGATATAGAGACAATAAACTGAGGACAGAGAAGGATGCTCCCGACCCTGCCTTCCAATTGTTCCCAATCTGTGGGGGAGCTGAGACTCCCATATAGAAAGCAGGAGGCAAGGCTGTGGGTGCTAAAGCAGGCTGTGGGCTCTAGAATCAGGTCAGAGAGAGGTGCAAAGGCTTGCATGGGTCTTCAGGAAAATCTGCGCTCCACTGCTTAGTGTGGCCTGTGTGGTCTTGAGCAAGTTACCTGACCCCCGGGCCTCAGTTTCCTCCTTTCCAAAATAGGGGGAATGGACTAGAGGGCCTTTATGATCCCGTCCAGCCCTAGATGCTGCTATGATCCTCTGGGTCCCTTTTGACTTTAGAATGCCATCCTATTCTTCCCTGAGCCTTGTAAAATGAGGGTGATAGTGTGCCCTACAAGGCTCACAGGAAGGACTATTGTGAGGAAAGATTTTGTGTATCCTAAACCCTCAGAGAATTGTTTGGAAGCATAGTGGAAATGTCCCTTCTTCTGTGATGAGGAAGGGCAGAAGGAGAGAGGGCTCCAGTCTGAGAACCCAGACACTTGTTGAGCGGGAAGGGAAGTCACTGTCTGAGCCTCATTCTCCGATTCTGTATTTAAAAAAAGGTTGGTTTTTTTTAATGGAAAATGATACCTGAATGATATACTTCATCAGGTGGGAAGGCGACCACACCCTGCCAGTGTAAGGAGCTAGGCTAAGACTGAGGAGGCCTTAGCTCCAGTGGCTGTGCCACTGACTTGTTGGGACATTTTCTTTCTCTGGGCCTCAGTTTCCTTTTTCTTTCATCTCTCACGGCCACTAAAGAGCTTACGGGAAGAGCTATTCAAATATTCAGCAGGTGTGTAGGGTGTCTCCTGACATTCCCTGTAGTGAAAGCACTTCACACGTTGGAAAACTTGTTCAGGGGCCAGAACCAAGACGGCAGAGGGAAGCCAGATTTTCACTGAAAACCTTGTCCAATTCTGTGCTTTTCAAAGAGATGTCCTGGTGAGTCTGGTTTTATAAGAAGAAACAGACAGATGAGTTCTACGGCACACACTATGCCATTTATTTGGGAATTGAGCAAAAACAAATTCTATTTCATTCCACGATGAGCTTCTCTATTGATGAGAAGGGAGAGAGAGGTTTGAAACAGTGTCCAAACACAAAAGGAATTAAAAAAAAGAAAGAAAAAGAAAGTGAAGGCAGAGGAACCATTAAGTAACTAATTGAAAAAAGACAACGATGGGGTTTTGGGCCGGCAGGCCACAGTGGAGATGTACTGCTAGGCTGTAATCTAGGTCTGTCATCTTCTCCCTTTTTAGCCTTTGCCAAACCACGCAGACCAAGCTCCAACTTGCTGGGAATTACGTCACCAGCAGGCAGTGGAAGGGTTCCCCAAGCTGAACCATGTTTGAGCTGATAAATTGATCCTACAAGGGCCTTTGATACCAAGCTGGCCTAAAGCCCAGAACCAGAGCTGAATCCAGAGGAATTCTGACATAAAGAACAAGTTTGGAGTGTGTTGGGAAGAAATACTTGGCTTCAGCCCTAATGGACAGTTGGGGAGAAAGGGAGAAAGGAAGCCCACCTCTGACACTTGCTGGATGACCCTGAACTATCTGTGCTTCAATTTTCTCATCTGTAAATTGTGGAGTAGTAATCCCAGAGTCTCAGGTTTGGAAGGGGCTTCAAAGGCCAAAACCCTCCTGAAGGCAAAATGCTATGCTTTTGTAAGTGATCCCTGAGACTTTACTTCAAGCCTCCCACCAAGGGGGAACCAACTGCCTTCCTAGAAAATCAGTCCTCCTGAGTTCAGATCATTAGGAAATAAGTTCTATCAAGTCTAAATTTGTCCCTTTACAACAGATTGTGCCAACCTGCTTTACAATTTCTCTCCATTTTTCCTAGTTCTACTCCCAGATCAGTATTTAGAGGGGAAGCAAGCCGAGGGCAAGCCCCCAGGAACAGAGTCCTCCTAGTCTCCATTCTCAGCACCAGAGACAGCACTGGCCTGCACTCATTGCCACAGACGAACTGCACTTGTTTAACTGCACAGATAACAAATGCCAGTACTGGTATTCAAACTCAATATCAAGGGAGAAGCCAGATAAGAAGTAGTCCCTACCACAAGAAGCTTGTAACTGTGTCGCTGCTGCTTGTACTTCATTCTCAAAGAGGACGGTGACACCATGACATGCAAGTGAAGTGGATTTAAGTGAGGCAGGGCTGGGCAAAGTTAAAAGCTTCACTTTCTCCTCCAGAGTCATCTGGGGCCAGTGGCCAGATTATGGATCAGGACAACTGAAGATGGCCCTCAAGTGTGTAAGGTACAGAAAATGGTGAAACTAGCCTGATGTCCACTGTCCATACACAATACTCTATCTGTCTCTCATTTCAGGAAGGTGGCGCCTCTTGCTCTCCAACTTTTAGAATCCTTGGCTTCCTTCAAAGCATAGTTTAGGGGTCACCTCCCATGTGAGGCCTTTCCTGATCCCCCTAATGTTTAATTCTCTGTCCCTTTTGAAATTAGTTCCCATAATGATATATCTCTTTATGGATATACTTATCTGTGTGCATAGTGTAGATTAGGACTGAACTTGTGATTGCTCTGGTACAGAAGTCACTTGGACCCCCCTACCTGGAGGTTTTGAGGCAGACTCTAAACCACTCCTATCATTAATGTAGATGAAAGGATTTGAGACCAAGCTGGACACGGTAGCCTCAAAGATCCAGCCCAAATTGGAGAGTCTGCTCCTCTTGGACTTCCTACCTTTTCTCAAAACTTAGAATCGGAGAGAAGGGGCCCTCCCTTTACAGGAGTTGGAACTCACACACTAACATCCACAAAAAGAGGCCATCCGACCTCTTCTGGGAGAACTCCAGCAAGGAGGCACCCACGCCTCTGCAGGCAACTCATTACACTCTTGGGTAATTCTGATTGTTAGAGAGTTTAAGATGTTGTATTTAACCTTATTTAATTTCACTTTATTAGATTTAGCCTGTTGTCTGAGTTTGGGTTTTTTGTGTTTTTTTGGATCCTGACTGTCATCCAACATATTATATATCTCTCTTGGTTTTATGTTCCATGCAAATTTAATAAGTGTGCTTTGATTTAAATTTTTTAAAAAATGAACAGAAAAGGGCCAAGGGCAGAGCCCTGAGGAATTTGGCTAGAGAACTACCTCCAGGTTGATACCATGAGCAGAAGCTTTTCTTTCTTTTCTTTTTTCTTTCTTTGTATTTCTGGAACTTATTGAAGTGTCTGGCACATAGTAGGTTCTTAATAAATGCTTGCTGACAACACTAATGACCATTCTTTGGATCCAATCTCTGTACCTGTTCCAAATCCACCTGCCTGTTCTGTCATGTGTTTCTCTCTCTCTCTCTCTCTCTCTCTCTCTCTCTCTCTCTCTCTCTCTCTCTCCTCCTCCTCCTCCTCCTCCTCCTCCTCCTCCTCCTCCTCCTCCTCCTCCTCCTCCTCCTCCTCCTCCTCCTCCTCCTCCTCCTCCTCATCAACTTCAGAGAACACCTGACATTATGGTGAAAGTTTTCCTGACTTGCAGCCTTTGGCATGCCCAGAATTTCCCTAATCTGTTAGTCAGAAAAGGAAATGAAGCTAGTAGCTTTTCTGTTCTTGAAGACCCCATGCTAGCTCTTTGTGATTACCTCGTTCCTGCCTAAATGCTCCCAAAGCACTTTTAATCAAATGTAACCTGCAGTCCACAACCACAAGTTCAGGATTTAAATATTTAAATATTGGGTGCATTCTCTCCAAGTACATTGATTAGCCCATTTTGCCCCCACCCAGTTACCTCCTGGGTATCTCAGGATATAGCTTAAAATATAGCTCAAAATCCCTACAGATGATACTAAGAGGGTTCCCAAATCCCATGAAAGCACTCAAGGTAACATGCGTATTAGGGACAAGATGGCCTTTATTTCACTTCATAGAAAATGTAGAAAGTACATAAAGGATCCAGAGTAGGCCATAAATAATCAATATAATTCTCCTCACTCTCTAGTAAGGAGAATCTAGTAAATCTCACCTTCTCTCTAAAGACTTTATAGACTCATTTTACACTCTGTGGTTTAGACTCCATCTGCAAGCTAAACAAACTATGGCCATTAGAGGTACCCCCGACAGTCTGGTGGTCAGGAACTCAAGGTTCAGAAATCCTCACCTGGGGACAGATGGGTAAGCATTGTAGCCACTGCCAGGACCTCTAACAATGACCTCTGGCAGGCCATATGTGACTGCAATGCTCCTCGGCCGCAAGACCGCCCTTGGTCCCTCCAGGACCACAGCTATTCAGCACCAGAAGAAGGATTTGAACCCAGGTCACCCTCCCTACCTTTGAACTTTCTGACAGGCCTCAGGCCTGGAAGACACACAGTTCTCCTCCAAACACCCTCAGTAGAATTCAGGGACTGGAGTGAATTAGGGCTCCCTGATTCCCCCGTCCCCCTCCCCATCTCCTCCCCTGAAGTCATTGCTCAGGCTCCTGGCCCAACCAAGCCTGCGGACTCATCCCCTGCTAATCAGTCGCATCCCTCCTTCAAAGTCCTAGACTTGATTACCCACCGCAGAATGACAGGCTCTGAGCTGAAGGGAACAAGACTTCTGTGGACCAGAAACAACTGCTTTCCCGATTGCTCCCATTTCAGAGTTAACACTTGCCTCTCTGGACCTCTGTCTCCACAGCCCTGCTGAGATGCCTCAAAATTCTACACTGACACTCCAGCCCTGGCACTGTACGAACAGGCCCCGGTTAGCCTCTGCTCATCATCGACAATTGGAACTGGACAGTGGGTGCTAGAAGGATCTGGAAGGAGCCTCAGAGACCACCCAGTACAAGTCAGGCCTCAGCAAGAATCCCTCCCATGACCTCCTGGGACAAGGAACTATTCAGCTTGTGCTTGGAGAGCTCCAAGGATAGGCAGCTCACTAGCAGGAAAGCCAGGCCCTTCTACTGTTAGACAGCATAGACCATGAGGATGTGGAACCTGGCATCAAATAGAAGCTTTCCTCTTGGCTGCTTCGACACATCTCTTCTTATTCTGCCTTCTGGAACCAAATCAAGCCCCCTTCCACATGGCACCTTCTCTTCTCCAGTGTCCCCTTCTACTCTTCAGGGGCTTAACTACTGAGGTAGTGAGGCTGGAGAGGAGGGAGAAATGGTTGGTCTGCAGCTGCTCCTTAAGTGGAGGGGCCTGGAGGAGCCATAGGGGTAGAGATTCAAGCCCCATTTCACCCCTACTTGGAACCCCCAAAACCTAAGATTCCAGAACTGAGTTGGATACCTGATACATGAACTTTTAAACTGATGGTGTTATTTTGACATATATATATATATATATATATATATATATATATATATATATATATATATATATAGACAGGGCTTTGATGAAAAACCTATAGTGCTCAAGTAAAAATGAAAAAAAAAATTAAAAGGCTTCTACAATAAAATATCTACCTTCAAAAGCAATTTGCTAAATCAGATTTACATGTTTCAAAACATGCAAAATGAATTAATGATGTACTGTTCATCATTATCTATTTCAGAAACATTCTCAAATAAAGCTTTAGATAATCTGAAAAAAATACTAGCTCTCTTTAAAAAAAAAAAAAGGTTTCCACAGTCCATCTCCAATCTCCCTTCCTCATGTGAGATCATCTCTCGTCCCTTCCTACAGAACTATATTTTGGCCATGTTGGAGACTCCATTGGAAATCTTCCACCAAAGACAAGATGCTTATTTGCTGGATAGATTTGCCAAGCGATATAGTGTAGAAGGGGGCCCAAGACAGGCACACACCCACAATGAGTGGTCATGCCCTCAAAGAAGATCCAGCAAAGAAACTGAGAGAGCCAGAGGAGAACTCACTAGCTAACTCTCTCTCTCTCTCTCTCTCTCTCTCTCTCTCTCTCTCTCTCTCTCTCTCTCTCTCTCTCTCTCTCTCTCTCACACACACACACACACACACACACACACACACACACACGTACTTTTAGAAGAGAAAATATACAGGAGAAGAGGCCACAGTGTCAAAGGCTGCAGATATCAAGGATGAGGATGGAGAATAGGTCATTTGATTGATCACTTACAAGATCATTGATGACCTGGGAAGGAGCAGTTTTAGTTGAACGCTGAGGTCAGAAGGCAAATTGTGGAGGGTCTAGAATCAAGTGAGAATTGTAGTGGAGGAGTGAGTTGTTGCCAGCCTTCTCAGGGAGTGTAGCAGAGGAGAGAAGATAGAAAGTACTAGCTTGTCATTTCCTGAAATCAGCGAGGGCTTGTGTTTCATCTTCACATCCATAGCATCAAGCACAAGGAACTACTCAGAGTAAATGCCTAATAAAGACCTTTTTAAATGACATCAAGTTGATTTTAATTAAAAATAGGCTTTATCTCTATCATCTTATTTGTAAGCCGTTTTCATGTATGCATTTCTATTGTAGGGTTGAAATACAATGATGACCAAATACTAAGTGACCAGTTTTTATTTTAGAATACAGCAATGTCTTGGAAAGTTGCTAAGGTTCCCTATTACTGAACCTTTCAACAAGCACCTACTCTATGTGATGTGCTATGCTAGGCAGTGAAGACACAGGGACAAAAACAAAACAAGCCTTGCCTTCAAGGTGCTTACATTCTGTGAAAAGGTTAAACATGGACATCTTCACCAATGTACTCTACAGTGAACACCTCGGAGGGGACCACAGCCCTGAGCTCTCAAAGGCTCCACAGGGAACAACAGCTCTGGTAGGTCTTACTGAGCTGGCTGTCCAGGCTTTGAATTTGAGCTGAGAGTCTGTCACCTGAGGACAAGCCAACACCAGTTGAGAAGACCTCCTCACCAGAGATTGTCCATGGTAGCCACAAGACTCTGGCTCCTGAGAGGTGGAGGAAGGAAGTGAAATCTATACTGGTAAAAAGAGGACTTGCATCAAAGAAATCACAAATATAGAAATATCATGTTCATGGCCAGAATCAGACAGAACCTCTACTTTGGTTAGATAGCACCCAGAGGACAGTGTCCAGGTCTAGGTGGATCCTATATTTTAGGTAAGATGTTCCTAAGAAGGGAAACATCCAAGGGAGAAAGGCTAAAATGGAATTCAAACCAACCAATATTTTTGATGTGGCTGTCATATGACAAGTACTGTGCTTGGGTGGAGGCTGGGGAAGGTCCAGAGACCATGCCATGCCATACCATATAAAGATCCAATGAAGAAACTGAGATCTTTAGTCATGAGAAATCTTGGGATGAGAGAGGTGTGCAGCAATAATAGTATGTGTATATAGTATATATAGTACATGGTATATACCTATATAGTATGTATGGTACATAGTACATATCTGTGTAACATATACTATACAGCATATATAGTACATGATGCATAATTGATATATATGCCCCAAACATGAAAGATGGTCATGTAGAAAAGGACTGAACTTTTCTGTGTGGCTTCACCCTGGTCAAGCCCCAATATCTAACATTTATATGTTGTTAATACTGCCTATATAGCATGGCCATAAACAGTCACAAGGTCCTAGGATTAAAATTCAGAATGGAGAATCAGAGGCTGCCTAGTTCATCCTCTTGACTTTCATTTCACAAATGAGGAAACTGAGGCACAAATAGAACTTTGCCTAAGATCACAGTCAGTCAGTTGACCAACAAAGATGCATTTATTAACTGTTAACCATGTGCCAGGCACTGTGCTAAGCTCTGGGAATACAAAGCGAGACAAAGACATGGTCCCAGGTCATCAGGTTGAGCTATGAACACAGAATTTCTGACTGAACAGAAACGCAGCAGGGGCAGCTAAGGAAGCAAGAGGCTCCCTTTCTTTTCCTGAGGGGCTGAGCCTGCCCTCCCCCAGATTTTTGAACACATCCTCAGGGCACAGGACAGGCATTGGTGGGAGAGTCACAGCCCTGTGAGGGATTGATGCCATTTAAATAGACAGGGCATGAGAAGGAATAGGGAAGTCAATATTTGTCCATGCTAGTCAAAGAGTCAGGCCTTCCACCCAGGAATGCGGGGGAGGCCCAGCACTCAGCTGCTCAGCACTTCAACACACACATATTGAGAGACCAGAGCTGGATTGTTGGGTTTTTTTTAATTCCATCCCTCATTTATCCTCAGGGACTGAGAAAACAGGGGATTAACGTTCCCTGTCAGTGTCTTGTCATGGGGTGGAGAGATTGGGCAGCTGGGAAAGAGAATTCTAGAATGTTGGGGGACCGACCTTACAGTTTATCTAGCCCACCTCTCTCCTCCTGAGGAGAAGGAAACTGAGTTCCAAGGAGGAGACAAGACTTGCTTAAGGTCATAAAGGAAGAGTAAGGGGTGCAGTCCCTCAAAATAGAGTCCTGTCCCACTAGAAGGCTAAGGTTCAGAAAGTCTCCTGTTTCCACACTAAATTACAGATTTCAAAGTACCTTCTTTACAAGGTCCCATCAAAGAAGGTAATATTATCCTCATTTTCCAGAGGCAGAAAGTAAGAGAGGTAAAGGTACTTGTCCAAGATCACACAGGGAATTTCTACCAAAACCAGGATGAGAACTCAGGTCTCCTGCCTCTCAGTGCCCTTTCTACCCCCACTAATTATATGCCCCAAGTATTGCTTCTAAGGGCATTTCCTTTAAAAACACACACAAGTGCAGCCTGGTGGCCATGGAATGTAAAGTGACCCCAGAGAAGGTCAGCCTCCAAAATGTCAGGCTGATCCTTCATGGGGAACACATTGACAAGTATTGCACCAAATGGAGAGGTGTGGAGGGCTGGGCAGTCATCTCAGGGAGGGAGGACCCCCATCAGTGAGGGCACAGAGCCATGAAAGGGCCCACATATTGACATTTTCTTGAAAAAAAACAAAAAGGTAATGCTTGTTTTGCAATGGCAAAATAGAAATTAATTAACTTTGCTGTCTAATTATGAACACAAAATACTCAGCAAGAACAAGAGAAGGAAAACTTATTATGAATTGGTGAACTCTGACATTGAACAGATGTTTAGCCTGAAGAAGAGAAGATTTGCAATAGAGAACAGGGATCATGACTGTCTTCAAGTCTCAAAAAGCCTTTCTCCAAAAAGAAAGGTTTTGGCCTTACTCTGCTTGGCCCCAGGGAGCAAAATTACGAGTAATTGATGAAAGTTGCCCAAAGACGTATTGAAGTTTGTTTTTCCCAGCACTTAGACCTATCTAAAGGTGCAATGGGTTCCCTCAAGAGGTAATATGTTCCCCATCCCTGGAAGTCTTCAGGCAGAAGCTAGAAAATCATATATCTTAAATATTTGTAGAGGGGAACCTTGATCATGTATTAGCTGGACTTTCATCTCAAAGGTTTTGTAATTCATTATTTCCAGTGAAAGGGAACTTACCATTTTGCAAGGAAGGAACAGCCTCTCCAATTTAGATAAAGTTCCTTCCTACAGTGAGTAGAAATCTGCTTCCCTGAAAAACCCTTCTTTTTCTTGATGTGCTACTTTCTTAGAAGATATAACAGTAAAGGTATAATGGAATGAGTACCATACTGGAGAGAGTGTAGAAAGACAGGCACACTAATGAACAGTTGATAGAGCTGTGAACCATTTTGAGAAATGGTTTGAAATTAGGGGAAGAAAGTGACTAAAATGTTCATGCCCTTTGACCCAGCAATCCTAGCAGTGGCTAAGCATATACCGCCCCCCAAGGAAGTCAAAGATAGAAGGGTACCATATAAAACAAAATATTCATAACAGCACTTTTTGTGGTAGCAAAAAACAGGAAATAAGATCATTAGAGGATAGCTAAACAAACTGGAAACAAGAAATGAGGAAACAGTTAAGCATATTGTCATGCATGAATAATGAACTTTTACTGCCCCAGGAAATGAGGAATATGAAGAATTCAGAGATGCATGAGAAGATTTATGTGAACTGACCCAAAATGCTATAAGCAGAACCAGGGAAACAGCATAGGATGACCACAACAATGAAAATAGGAAGAACATTAAAAAGTGAATCTTGGCCCTATGTGATTTCAATAACCACGTCTGGCTCCACAGAGCAGCTCAACAAATGAACCTCTCTTTCTTTGCAGATGGCTAAGCATGGGGAACGATCCATATTCTTTCACAATCTGTTGATGTGTTGGTTTTCCAGAACTGCTTTTATCCTTTCTTTGTTCTAAGGTTCACCTCTCTGAGGAGGGGCAGCTAGGTGGTGCAGTGGATAGAGTACTAGTGCAGGAGTCAGGAAGACCTGAGTTCAAATCTCACCTCAGATACTTGATACTCACTAGCTGTGTGACCTTGGGCAAGTCACTTAACCCCATTTGCTTCATCCTGGGTCATCTCCAGTCATCGTGATGAATATCAGGTCATTGGATTCAGATGTCTCTGGAGGAGAAGTGAGGCTAGGGACCTGCACAGCCCTCCATCACTCAAAACAAAGTCAAGTGCAAATCATGTCATCATTTCTCTGATGGCATGGTCTTCTTCAGCAACGAAGGACGAACACACACACACCTCTCTGAAGAGAAAGAAGGGGAGGTACACTGGGAAATGATGGTGATGTAAAAATAAAAGATGCAAAGATGTAAAAAAGAAATGTTTGGAATGCTTAAAGAAAGAGGGGAGTGCTTGTTTAAACGGACAAGACTGAATTGAATTGAAACGAGAGGCAGCCTTAGTTCCAAGAGAGATCCATAGTCAGAAGACGGAGGTTTGAGCTGCAGAGTCTCATAGTAGTCAGAAGATATAGAGCTGGGGAGAACCTTAGAGATCATTTATTCTAACCTCCTTCATTTTAAAAAGAAACTGAGCTTGAGAGAGAGGAATGATTTTCTCATTGTCCTATAGAATTCAAGACTAGTAATCCAGGACTCCTGAAGTCTTTTTCCCCTTCCACAATGCAATAGAGCTCAGACACTTAAGGAGATCTTGAATGAGAGATCACTTCTTCAGCAGGATGAAGATTAAAAAAATCCCTACCCAACTCTCCTCACATGGGTTGTAAGGAATACACTGTGTAAAGCTGAGTGTGGTATAGAAATGGGAGTTATGGTGAGCTTGCTGCTCCTGACGGAGCTAATCAATCCTCCTCCAGGGCAAAACAGATAAATAGAGAACTGGAATGGGGCAGAAAGCAAGGTGAATTATAAGCAAAGTTAAAGCTAGAAAAAGCAAAACTCCAAGTCCACTTGTACTGGTGATGGTAAGGACACCCAGAGCAGTTCTACTGAGAAAGAACGCTGTTCTGTTCTGTGGCTGTGCCCCAAGAGCTAGGCCTGAAATCAGGAAGTCCTGAGTTCAAATTCAGCCTCAAACACTTACCAGCTGTGTGAGCCAGGGCAAGAAATCTAACCTCTGTTTGCCTCAGTTTTCTCAACTGTAAAATGGGAATAATAACAGGACATACCTCCCAGAGTTGTTATGAGAATCAAATGAGATAATGTGTATTCATCCCAGTGCCCCACACATAGTAGGTGCTCTATAAATGCTAGCTGCTATTTATCATTATTATTAACCTCAGACCTGGTCCAGTTCCCAGATTTGTGATTACCACCCACAGAACTATCAGACTCTATCCCCATCTTAGCCTTTTGTCCAAGTGGTTCAGCATCTGTGGCTTCTGGACAACCTGGAAATGACTTTCTGCTTGAGTATGCCATAGACAAAGTGAAACTCTCTGGTAAATCCATCATATTTTTTTTTTATTAAATTTTTATTTATTTATTTATATTTTTAACATTCTTTTCTTTTTAAATATTGACTTCCAGGTTCTCTCCCTCCTACCCCTGCCCCATTCACCGAGAAGGCAAACAATATAGTATCAATTATACATGTGAAATCATGCAAAACATATTTCATATTAGCCATATCACAAAACAAAGCAAAAAAATGAAGAAAATTATACTGAGTTCATCAGTTCTATGGCAGTGGATAGCATTTTTTCATCATGCATCCTTTAAAATTGTCTTGGATCATTATATGGATCAAAGTAACTGTCTTTAACAATTTATCACCATCACAACATTGCTGTTACTGTGCACAATGATCTCCTGGTTTTTCTCACTTCCCTTTGCATCAGTTCATATAGGTCTTGTCATGCTTTTCTGAAACCCCCACCCCCATCATTTCTTATAGCATAATAGTACTCCATCATAATTATATACTACATTGCCTCAATTTCCATTTCTTTGTTATCATAAAAAGAGCTGTTATAAACATTTTTGTCCATATAAATCCTCTTACTTTTTCTTTGATTTCTTTGAGATACAGACCTAGTAGTGGTATTGCTGGGTTGCTGATCATTTATGAATTAGGAAATGGCTTTTATTTTTTATAAATTTGAATCCATTCCTTATAGATTTGACAAATAAAGGCTTGTCAGAGAAACTAGCTATAATTTTTTACATTATTTCATTGTTTATGGCACCTTTTAGCAAAATGTAGTTTCCCTGATTATCTCTTTCTATTAGGTCAATATTTTTTTTGTTTTCTCTGAAATAATAATTGCTACTCCTGCCTTTTTTACTTCAGCTGAAGCTTAATGGATTCTACTCCAATCCTTTACTTTAACTCTGCATATCTCTTTCTGACTCAAGCTTATCTCTTCTACACAACGTATTGTGGGATTCTGGTTTCTCATCATTCAGCTATCTGCTTCTCTTTTATGAGTTAGGTCATCCCATTCACATACACAGTTATGATTAACTATGTATTTTCCTCAATCTTATTTTCTTCTGTTTACTTCTCTCTCTCTCTCTCTCTCTCTCTCTCTCTCTCTCTCTCTCTCTCTCTCTCTCTCTCTCTCTCTCTCTTTCTTTTTTATCCCTTCCCTCCTCAAAAATCTGTTTTGGTTCTGACCATTGATTCCCTTAATCCACCCTCCCTTTTCCCCCATTTTATTTTTTAAATTTACTTTTAGTTTAAAACATTCAGTTCCGCAAGCTTTGGAGTTTTAGTTTTCCCCCCCTCCCTCCCTTCTCCCATCCCCAAGACGACATGCAATCTGATATAGTCTCTACATATACATTCATATTAAACATATTTTCACATTATTCATCTTGTAAAGAAGAATTAGAATCAATGGAATGAACCACAAGAAAGAAGAAACAAAACAAGAAAGAGAGCAAATAATCTGCTTCGATCTGCATTCAGACTCTGCAATTCTTCCTCTGGATGTGGATAGCATTTTCCATCATGAACCTTTTGGAGTTGTCTTAGAGCCTTGTACTGCTGAGAAGAGCTAAGGTTATCAAAGTTGGTCCTTACACAATATGGCTATAACTGTGTACAATGTTCTCACTCAGCATCAGTTCATATAAGTCTTCTAGGTTTTTCTGAAGTCCACCTGCTCACCATTTCTTATAGTACAACAGTATTCCATTACATTCATACACCACAACTTGTTCAGCCATTCCCCAACTGATGTGCATCACCCTTCCCTTTGTCATTCCCCCATATCTCTTATCCATTTCCCCTCCTATTTCTATACTGGGCAAGATAGATTTCTATAGCCAGCTGAGGGTGTGGATATAGTCTTCCCTCTTTGAATCTGAATCAACTTTGATGAAAGTGTGGCTCAAGAATTGCCCACTCCACCTTTATTTTCCCTTCCACTATAAAAGCTCTTCCTTGTTATCCCTCTTTTATGTGATAAAATGTCCCATTTCTACTTCTTCCTTCACCTTCTCCTCATGCATCCCCTTTCTCACCCCTATTTTTTTTTTGGAGATCATCCCAACATAATCAACTCATACCTGTGCCTTCCATCTATGTAGACTCTTTCTAACTGCCCTAATAATGATAAAATTCTTAGGACTTACATGTATCATCTTCCCATGTAGGAATGTAAACAGTTTATTGAGTTCCTTATGATTACTTTTTCACGTGTACAGGATTCTGTTGAGTCTTCTGTTTTAATGTCAAATTTTCTATTCAGCTTTGGTCTTTTCATCAGAAATACTTGAAAGTTCTCTATTTCATCAACTATTTATTCTTAACCCTGAAGGATTATACTCAAGTTTGCTGGATAGGATATTTTGGGGTATGATCCTAGTTCTTTTGCCTTCCAGAATATCATATTCTAAACTCTCTCCTTTTTAAAGTGGAAGCTGCTAAATCTTGATATGATCCTGACTATGGCTCCATGCTATTTGGACTGTTTCTTTCTGGCTGCTTGCAATATTTTCTCCTTGACTGGGTAGCTCTTGGATTCAGCTATAATATTCCAGGAAGTTTCCTTTTGAGGATATCTTTCAGGAGGTGTTCAGTGGATTCTTCAGATTTCTATTTTATCTCCTAGATTTAACATATCAAGGCAGTTTTCCCTGATAATCTCTTGAAATTTAATGTGTAGTCCCTTTTTTATTATGGCTTTCAGGTAGTCCAATAATTTCTAAATGATTTTCTGGGTCAGTTATTTTTCTGATGAGATATTTCACATTTTCTTCTAATTTTTTCCATTCTTTTAACTTTGTTTTGTTGTTTCTTGATGTTTCATGGAGTCATTAACTTCCACTTGCCAAATTCTAACTTTTAAGGTATTATTTTCTTTAATGAGTCTTTGTGTCTCTCTTTACCTTTGACTAATTTTCAGGGGGATCTTTTTTAAGAAGTTCTTTTCCTTGGTGAATTTTTGTGCCTCTTTTACCATTAGGTCAATTCTGGTTTTTTAGGGTATTATTTTCTTCAGTATTTTTATACCTCTTTTACCAAGCTGTTAATTTTCTTTTCATAACTTTCTTGTACCACTTTTATGGAAATACAAAATGACTCAAAAGACCATCAAGTAATTTTCATCTAATAGAGGACACAGCAAGCAAACAAATGTGTATAACAAGCTATATACAAGATAAATAGGAAGTAAATGAGAGGAAAGGCACCAGAATGCAGAGAGGCTCAGAGAGGCTTCTTGTAGAAAATGAGATGCTAGTTGGGAATTTTAAATGAGAGTCTCCTTTACAATAAACCCATCAAGTAGGAATGCATTCAGTTTTTCAAGACTAGGAAGAAGTTTTTCCTAAAGTACAATCTAATCGTGGCACTTCTCAGCTCAATAAACTCCAGGGGTTCCCTATTTCCTCTAAGATCAAATATAAACCACTTTGTTTCATACCTGCAGTTTTTCACAATATGACCCCACCCTGACTGCAAGTCAAACCATATGATATATTACTCTCCTCACACTCCAGTGGAATGTTTTCCTGCCTCCTCCCCCAGTTACATTTACCTCTTAGAATTTCTAGTTTCCTTCAAAGATCAGTTCAAGGTTTCCTTTCCTTTTTTTGTATGCTGGACCCCTTTGGCAGTATAGTGAAGTCAATGGACTCTTCCCACTAAAGTGTTCTTTTTTTCAACCATAATTATAGAGAATGTTAAATGTCAGATAGAGGTTAGAGGTAAGCAAAAATAGTGGTAAATATTTTCCCATCTGTCTTAACACAGACTTAAGCAAGTTTAGCATATCAAACCCTCAAATAAGGAAATATGTAGCTCACAAGATAGTAATGCAAGTCAAATATATAAAGGGGAGACACAAAATATAGGGCAGTCAAGGAAAATCATGAAAAGAGGTCAGGTTCATTGGACCCCCAAGTGAAATTTCAATACCCCACTGGGTCCCTCAAGGAAATGGGGAATCCCCTTCCAAACCAGTAAAGTCTAGTGGTTTTTTGTAGGATTTTTATCTAGATCTAACAAGACCAGTCATTAGTGGAAGGGAGCAAGCAGCCAGACATGGGGACTGGTTTGGGTTCATGCTAGTGAGGAAGGAAAGACTGCTGGGAGAATGAAGGATAGCTGATATTCAAACTTCTTGACTACAGGGAAAAGAGGGCTTGGGGCTATTACTGCTGGTCTTACTCTGACAGTATGACTCAGCTTCCCCTGGGTGTCTTAGTTTATAGACTGGGGAGGTTTCTGTATTCCTTACATCATCCAAGTTTACAGATCCCCTGAAATCTATCCATAGCTGCCTTCTATGAAAACCCACAGCTGTGGGGCTACAGACCAAGGAACTCTGTTCTAAATGAAGACTTTCCTGACCCATCTCCCACCCAAATTACCTTGTATTTGTAATACATGTGGTCTCCGCTGATAGAATGTAAGCTCCTTGAGGAGAGGACAATTTCACCTTTGTTTTTGTGTCTCTGGCACCTGGCACAATATCTGACCCACAGGAAGTGCTTGATAATGTTTTGATTGATTATAGCAATACAAGAGGATTGAATGTCCCATGAACTGCTTCTTGTTATCTGTGGACACACAACAAAACTAACTCCATGAACATCTTTATTTACTTCTCCAAGGACAACTTGTAAATCATACATCCTTCCAAATTCCTTCTGTCTTCTAGGTGAAGCAGTATCAGCCTGTTAGTTTTCTTTTCCATCACTCTGCCATGACGACTGCACAAGAACAAGGGCCATTTTCTATTTTGCTTTGTTCCATAGTTTCCATAATCAAAAAACCCATTCCCAAAGTGTCTAGTCTCTTGGTACCGAGTGGATCTAAAGTTATACAGATTGATTGCTGTTACACAGGCTGTTACCAGGATCCTAACCAAAGCCATTCCAACACAATAGAAACTTCATTCTGCTGGCAGAACCTTGAAAAACCCAGGATCACAGCCCCACCACAGTGAGATCTAAGAGTTGAGCATGGCAGTGGAAATATTAGTATTGATCACTATTAAATTTAACTTATTAGATTTGGCCCAATAATCCAATCAGTCAAAATAATTTTAGATTTAGACTATACCATGAAAAGGACATTTCAGGAAATGTCAACAAAAAATTGCCAATTTTTAAAGTAGGCTGCCAACACAGGTAGGGGAATCACTAAACAAATCATGTCACATGAGTACAATAGCATACTGTTACACCATATGAAGGATTCAGAGAAGTATTGGAAGACTTTTATGGACTGATGCAGAAAGAAGTCTGTAGAATCAGGAAAATGGTATACATGACTACCACATTGTAACTGGAAACCAGGAAAGAAATTGGAGGCTGTATAATCATGAAGAAAAAGTTTGGCTCAAGAATAGTTGAGAAAATATCACTTCCTCTCCTTTTTTGCAGAGGTGAGGAATGCTAGGTTTAAAATATTTCATATATTATCATACTCAACTGTTGTGTTGGTTTTGCCAAACTGTTTTTTTTCCTTTAAATATCTGTTCCAAAGGATGGCTCACTGGGTGAGAGAGGAGGGAAGTATATATTTAGAAAAAAGGCTGATTGCAAAACAAAAAGATATCTGTAAAAATAAGAAGAAACAAAAAAGAGGGGAAACGGACCAGACCTGAACCCAATCCTTCTTGAGTCCATTCTGGTGATTGTCACATGACATAAAACATCTGGCTGAAAAGTTAAAATCTTCATCTAGGTTAACTATGACATGATGTTCTCATCTATATATAATGGTACTAACACTTGGAGATAAAACAGGTGGACTTGGAGAAGACAGAGATGAGAGGGCCACCTAGCCTATCCTCCCCCAGGGGTGGTCAAGTCAGTTCCAGCCTTGACCAGTCAAGGGCCCAGATGAGAATTCTCTCTTGGAGGCAGGTTGACTAGTGGTGGGTCTCACCGCCACCCACAGCTGTGGGGCTACAGGCTTCCTTTGGGGAAGGGGCTTTATCTGCACTTTCCACATTTCTTCTGGTTTGCCCAGGTCTTGGTTTGGAGAGAAGGGTTTTCCGCTCCAGATCTTATCTCTAGGCTGCTTCTCATTAGAGAGTGATTAGTGCTAATCCATTTGCATAAGCACACAGGGCCTCATTGAATTCAAACTGTGGAGGGGGACCAGCTGCCCCGCCCCCCAAAGCAGCCCCTGAGAACTCCAAAAACAGCTAGGCCTTGAACGTTCAGCTCATCACAACTCAATTCAACAAGTTGGGCTCATTAAGAATCAGCTTTGGGACAGGTCTCTCAAGAAATTCAGATCCAAACTTTTTATCCAGGGTCTCCCATGGAGATGGAGGAGAATGGGGAAAGATCCTCAGAGACCTCCTGTGGACTGCTTTAAAGTCCCTTGTAGCCTGACTTTGGTGGTTTCCATGTTATGTTCCAGGCAAAGTAGCCAATTCACTATATCTCCATAATCAACATATCTGCCACCTCCCATGGCTAACCTGGTTCCTCTTAGAATTTCTCTAGTTCTCTTTAAGGTTCAGTTCTGGAATCACTTCCTACACATCTGTCCTGCCCCCCCCATCCCAACCAGAATTTCACATTCTGCTCCCTCCCCAAAAAAACCTTTCATATTCACTTTTTTTAATGACATTTCTGTATATAAGTTGCATCCTTGGTAAATGAGGCAAATAGGGTTAAGGGACTTGCCCAGGGTCACATAGTCTGTACATGTCTGAGGTCAAATTTTAACTCAGGTTTTCTTGACTACAAGCCCACACTCTACTACAGTGAAGCCCAAGTGAGATAATAAATGCGCAGTGCTCTGAAAACTTTCATATGCTATAAATTGTCACTTTTTATTATTAGACCCACTGAGACTTCAAAGGGATTTATATAAAGTTTTATACTCAGGTCCCAAAAAATCATCTTAATAGATACAGGTAGAGGAAGGCATGGTCAGGAAACATTCTACCTTGAAAAGAAAATCTTGGGATTGAAGTGTGGATTGGAGTGTGCTGCCAGCTCTTGGTGAGTCAGCAGGGTGATAGGGCAATCAAGGAAGCTCAGGAAATCCCCTAGTAGAATGTAAGCTCCTAGGGGGAAGGGACTGTTGCTGGAGGAAGCATCAGAGAAAAGTTGAAACCAGGTCAATGCTCTCAAGGCTTTGAACATGGAAAATAAACAAGGAAGAGACAGGGAAGGGGGAGGGAGAAATAAGAGAGAGAGAAGGGAAGTGGGAGGCCCACTAGGTCACTCCTGCTCAGGTGGGTGAGGGGTGGGAGAATAGGGAATCCTGGAAGGTGTCTGAATATACTCTGAAACCCATGGGCATGGGACAACTCCTAAAGCTCATTGTAGAACATGGACTGGTATATAAATGTTAGTTCTTCTTGTCATTGTTATGTGTAATTATCATCATTGTGGTAGCTGGAGCATGTCTCCAGGGTCCCTGGGATGTAGGCAACGGCACCAGGCTGTCCAGAAATACCTACAAGGTGATTTTCCAGGTTCCCAGTGATGTAGACAAGGGATTGGTGTAAGTTGGGCTCCAAGGGCGGAAAGAGGAGCCCACAGAAGATCAGAATTCTGGGGCTGGAAGCATGTTATCTAATCCATACCTGAACATGGCTCCCATGTTTTCCTCCAAGAATTAGGGGCTCACCACTTCCTGAGGCAACCTCTCTCACTCTAGGAAGATCAATATTGTTAGAAAGCTGAAACTGTACTCCAGGCAATTTCCACATATTATCACACACACACACACACACACACACACGCACGCACACACACGCACACACACACACACACACACACACACACACACACACACATTGATTTTAGAGGTATAGGGAACTCCCAGGTGAGGAAATTCTCTCTCCCAGTGCTGGTTGTGTATTCACTAGACCTCACTTCCTTTTTATCCTCCTAATCCATCTTCTTTACGTAAGCTCTTGCAAGTATCAAAGGTGTCGATCATATCCCTTCTACTCTGGCTAACTGCCCCACTCCCTTCGTTTGATTGTCCTCCAGCCTGACCTTGGGACCTTTCACTATGCTGGATGCAGGCTCCAGGCCTCTCAGGAGGATCCACAGTGTCTTGTCTAGGCCTGAATGTCATGCTCTAGATATGGCCTGACCAGGTTGAGCCATCCTGGCAGTTGGGTCTCTCAATGGAGGCTGAGATTTCATGAGCTTTCTTGATTGCCCCATCACCTTGCTAACTCACCAAGGAGCTGGCAGTCTACTCCAGCCCCCAGATCTTCTTTTCAAGGCAGAATACTTCCTGATCATGCCTCTTCCTACCTGTATCCAGTAAGTTGATTTTTTTGAACCTAAGTATAAAACTTTATATACATCCCTTTGAAATCTCAGTGAGCCCAATAATAATAAGTGGTAATTTATAGCATATGAAAGTTTTCAGAGCACTGTGCATTTATTATCTCACTTGGGCTTCACTATAGTGGATAGAACGCTGAGCCTGGAGCCAAGAAGACCTGAATTCAAATTTGGCTTCAGACACATACTGGCTGTATGACCCTGAGAAAGTCACTTCACCCTGTTTGCCTCAGTTTCTTCATCTGTAAAATGAGCTGGAGATAGAAAGGACAAACGTTCTAATATCTCTGCCAAGAAAACCCCACATGGGAGTCATGGAGAGTTGGAAACAACTGAAAAGCAACTAAACAAACCTGGGAGGTAGGGGATACCGTAGTTTCAACCTATTTCACAGAGGAGGAACGTCAAGTTCAGAGAGTTGGTAACTGGCCCATGGTCTCACAGCTTGTAAGCTCAGAGGACAGATTCTGACTTGACTTTCCTGGCTCTGGGTCCCCCATGCAAGCCGCTATGCCACCCTGCTTCTCAGGGGTCCTTGGTTGCACCCTGGGTGTCCTCAGACGTCCTTCTCCAAACTCCTTTGCCTGGGGCTCCCCAGGATCTGGCGTCAGATGGAAGGCCACCCCCACCTCCCACCGCACCTCATTTGCTCTGGCTGCTCCTGCCCTCCCCAGCACTCCCTGCTTTTGCCTCCTTCTCATATTCACTGTCCTGTTTTTGGAAAAGGCTCCACAGCATTAGATTACCTCCCGATAAGGGAGCTCCCCGCAGCCTTCCCCAGCCCCTTACAATGTCCCATCTGTTCCCCCTTAGAGCCCAATAGCCCTGGAGTTGTACAAACCCGTAAATAAATAGACAGAGGCCCGGTATTATCACTTCCTTCCAACTGGTGTTTATCGCAAGTTTTCAAACAAGCTTCACAATTCTAAAATCATTTGGGATCTCCTTGGCCTTTTGTTTTTTCTTTCTTAAAGCAACAGGGTAACTTAAGTCGTGCACAGCTCAGCCAGGATCAACATCAGCCTGGAGAGCCGAGAGCAGGAGAGAGGGATGTTCTTCCTGGTGAACCCAGCAGGCCAGAGTGTAAACGAAATAAACGCCTGCCCTGGGCCCTGGCCAGGCCCTCCCCGCCTTCCCAGCCTGGCTCCCACCTTCCTCTCCAGCCGGGTTTCACATGACTCCCACACACAAGTACTCAACACTCCAGCCAGACCAAGGAATAGATTCCCTTCTGGGTGTCCTATGCAAGAAGGATGAGAAGAGAGAGGGGGGACGAGGGTGGGGAAGGACCTTGAGTCCAGGCCGTACAAAGACTAGTTTGAATGAGTTAGAAATATTTAGCCTGGAAAAGAAAAGACTTACATGGGGCATGATAATTATCTCCAAGGGTTGTTATATAAAATATGGCTTGTTATGTTTGGGCACAGGGGGCAAAACAAGGTATGATGGGTGGAAGGTACAGGAGGACGTATTTCATCTCTATGTATAGAAAAAATTCCTAAAAATTAGAATTGTTCAAAAATAAAATAAGCTGCTTTAGGGGACAATGACCTTTCCATCACTGGAGGTCTACAAGCAGGGGCTGGAAGGACAGGGTTTGATGAAGAGGGAATGTTTGTTCAAATGTGGGTTAGACTAAAAAATCTATGAGCAACCTTTCAACCTGGACTTTCTATGATTCGGTGACATACCCTGGCCTTTCCTGCTACCATGCATACACACACACACACACACACACACACACACCATTGTACCAGACCTGCTAATTATAGTAACCCTACCACAATTAGGTGTCACAAGCACTGGGCTTGGAATCAAGAAGACTCCTCTTTCTGAGTTCAAGTCTAGCCTCAGATACTTACTAGCTGCATGACCCTGGGCAAGTCATTTCACTCTGTTTGCTTCAATTTCCTCATCTGTAAAATGATCTGAAGAAGGAAATGGCAAACCACCCCAGGATCTTTGCCAAGAAACCCCAAATGTGGTCATGAAGAGTCAGACATGACCGAAACAACTAAACGACAGCAACAACACATTCCTATAGTGATTTCCCGTTTATAATGTAGTATCTTCCCAACAATTAAGTGAGGAAATGAAAACATTATTCTCCCACCTTGCAGATGAGAAAACTGAGTTTCAGAGAATGAGTAACTCACCCAAGTACACACAGATAAATAACTCTAAGGTTAACAAAGCATTTTCATCAAGGATTATGGTTCTTATCATTCTGCTGATACAAATAAGGAAAGTGAGGTTCTGATTCCCTAGAGGATCCCTTAGAGGGCTCACAATGATTTTCCCAGAGTTACAGAAGACAGGAAGAGGCACAGCCAAGAATTAGTCCTGGGTCTCCAGATTCCCAAAGGGAATGCATTTCCCTAGCCTTCTGAGGTCTCTATTCACCATCACTCACAGTTCCTTTGAATTGTAGGCTTAAAATCATTGCATCAACGATCCAAGCATTTATTAAGCACCTATTGTATGTCAGGTACTCTGTTAGAAGCTGGAGACACAACCACAGTGAAACCATCCCTGCCCTCTAGCCGTTTACACTCTAAAGGGTACCTAGAAGATAGGGACAGAATGGATGGAAAGCATTCATGGCTAGGGAGACCGAAAAAGCCTCCGTGAAGAAGGTGGTATTGAGCAGAATTTTAAAGGATTCAAAGAGGAAGAGGAGAGATGGGAAAGTGTTCCAGGCATGTGGGACAGCCAGTACAAAGGCACATAGGTGGGAGATCTGGAGGATTTTAATGCCCTGCAATCTTTCATGAGGTAATGGGACAATTGCATAGAAGGTCCAAGTTTGCTTGATAAGGAGGACGTCCTTCTGTCCTTTGCCCTGTACATCTGCAATATTTTACTCATTTTAATGTTGCCCATTCTGGATATTCAGGATAACCTTATTCTGCTCAACCTCAAAGAGAAGAACCAGGAGTACTATTTGTGGGGAAAGCATTTTATGTAAACCTCAGAGTACTACAGAAATGGGAGCTGGGGTGATTGACTGTTGGGATGACTGCCCTGAGAAAGTTTATCTTTTAGCCATATCTGAAGGTGTACATGCCTTATCCACTAGTACATAACCACATAACAGTCTTGTTCTCTAACTTGGTGTTTCCACATTCAGTGTTTTCATCTGCTCCAGGTTACTGATCTGCAAAAAGTCCTTCTCAGCCTGAAAACATTTCATCCTGAAAGGTCCTTTCCTTTGAAGACCTATGAACACCGACCAGCCCCCAGGCTGCTGCCTCAGTTCTGCTCCTCCAACCCCCTGCTTATTCTTACTTAAGGCTCCTCTCAATTCTCTGAGGCAGGAAGAAATGCCTCCTGCAGCTTCAGAGAACACAGTCCTTTAATGATAGGTGTAGTGGGAAGCATGTTTGAATTTGGAGTCCAAGGACCTGGGTTCAAATCTCAGCTCGTCATTTGTTTGTATGGAGAGGGAATAATGTGAGAAAAGTCTGGAAAGGAAGGGCAAAGCTAGAGTGGAGAATAATGCCAGGCAGAAGAGTCTGAATTTCACTCAGTCATCATCAATAGGGAGCCATGGGTGGCTTTTGAGCAGAGGAATAATATGACCTAATCATCCCAAAAGGAAGATGGTTCTGGTAGCAAGTGAAGATTGCATTAGAAGTTGAGGGAATAAAGGGGAAAAGTCCTGCTAAGAGGCTCTTGCCAAGCCTGCATGGGGGTCAGGTGAGGAGGACACAAGAGAAGATAACTGTGCCTCTCAGATACTCAAGCTTCATGTGGAGTAGCTGGCAAAAAAATGCGATCCCACAAACATCCGGTTGGCATTATCCTGGGCCTGCTTCATCGGCTGCCTTGTAATTAATCCCACACATGACAAAAAAAGCATGATTAAACAGCTGGAAACTCAGCCCACAAAGAAAGTCTCCAGCAACAGGCTCTCGGAAGCTCCAGCCTCCAGACTCCAAGGCCCTCCAGCCTGCCAGAGGCTTGGGCCAATTTGTTTTTATGGCATCTTGAAAAGGAGATGTTATTGTCCCATGAATCAATCAGCCAATGTTTATTAATCAAGTTTTCTTCAGGGCACCAAGGACCAGGGGTTTCCTCCAAGCAGATCCCAAGAGAGACGCAGTCCCTCCATACCCAAAAGATGCTGGGGCCAAAAACACGAAAGCCCCTGAGTCAGACTCCCTGATTCTGAGCCAGACCTGGCCTTGACTGATGGATACAGGGGCAGGGGGCTCAAGACAAGGGGAAATCACTGTGGACTGGACTGCTCAGAGAATTCCTAGAGAAAGCAGCCTTGGAAGGATGACTCCCCAGAGAAGAAGGAAGACCATCCGCATGAGTAAAGTCTGGATGAGAGGGGAAGGGAGATAAATAAATGGATACAGAGACACCAGGCTAATGGCACACAAAGCGGGAGCAGGATCCAGTTCTGCTTGGCAAAGACCTCATGGGCATCTCCAAATACTCATTACCCCACTGGAAAAGGGGAGGGAGGGCAGTGGAAAGAGGTCTGTAATGGGATGTTATCTCTGTCCCTGACAGTGAATTGTAGTACAATTCTGAATGAGTAATTTCCCCTTTGTTGGGCCCAGCTTTCCCAGCTATACATTGAGCAGATTGATGTACATGACCGCTAAGCTGGGGAGGGCCTTGCAATAGAGAATGTCAAAGCTGAGGCAGCGTCTCCATTCTGATGGCCCTCCCCAGCTCTGATATTCCATGTCCCAGTGTTTAAAGTTGCTCTAGCTCTGAGATTCTGGGCACAATCGTCTAAGGAGTCTCCCAATTCTATTCAATCAATTAGTCAGTCAATAACATCTTCATCTATGAAATGGGGAAAAAGACATTTAAATTCAAGTTTCTGTCTTAGAGGATTGCTGAGATAATGACTTCAAAGTGCTTGAGAAACCTTGGAGGACCATATAGATGGGAAAAGACTTGTTCATGAAGACTGTTCCAGGAGCTGAAGGGTGCCCTGGAGATAGAGGTATGAGAGAGAGAGACAAAGAGAGAGAGACAGAGAGAGAGAGAGAGAGGGAGGGAGAGAGGGGGAGATGGAGAGGAAGAGGGAGAGAGGGAGAGAGAGAGAGGGAGGGAAGGAGGGAGGGAGAGGGAAAGAGAGAGAGGGAGAGAGAGAGAAGGAGCAAGAGAGAGAGAGAGAGAGAGAGGGAGGGAGGGAGGGAGAGAGAGAGAGAAGGAGAGAGGGGGAGATGGAGAGGAAGAGGGAGAGAGAGAGAGGGAGGGAAGGAGGGAGGGAGAGGGAGAGAGAGAGAGGGAGCGAGAGAGAGAGAGAGAGAGAGAGAGAGGGAGGGAGGGAGGGAGAGAGAGAGAGAAGGAGAGAGGGGGAGATGGAGAGGAAGAGGGAGAGAGAGAGAGGGAGGGAAGGAGGGAGGGAGAGGGAAAGAGAGAGAGGGAGAGAGAGAGAGGGAGCGAGAGAGAGAGAGAGAGAGAGAGAGAGAGAGAGACTTTGACCACAAGATGCTTATATTCTCCTGAGGAGGTAAAGCATTGCTATGGCTTTTTAAAGGCTATCTTACATTTTACTAACCATGTGGGCACAATCTGCTCAGTGCTGGAGCATCAGGAGACATAAACACTTGCCCTCTAAGAGTTTACAATGAAGATGAATCCATATCTAGAAGCATTATATCTCTTCTTTTCTTTCTTTCCTTCTTTCTTTCTTTCTTTTTTCTTTTTTCTTTCTTTCTTTCCTTCCTTCCTATATATCTTCCTTCCTGTCTTTTTTTCCTTCTTATCTTTCTTCCTTCTTTGTCTTCCTTTCCACCTTTCCTTCCTTCTTTTCTCCATTGTTCCTGCAAGCCTGTATTAAGCACCTGCTATGGTCAGGCATTGTGCTCAGCACAAAGCATACAAAAAAAACAGCTCCTGCCTTCAAGGAGTTCACGGTCTAAAGGGAAGAACACCAGGCAGACAACTGGGGATTATACAAGATAGAGACCAAAGAAGCGAAAGGCAAAGAAGTAAACTGTGTTCTTACATAAATAAATACCAAAAAAAAAAAAAAAATTCAAAGTAATTTCAGAGAACAGCGCTAATAACTAGGGGAAATTTGAAAAGGGCTTGGAGGGAGCAAGGGGCTCCAAGACTCACAAACATAGGGAGGGAGACAGCATGAGGGGGAGCAAGGCAGGGTACCAGATGGAAACTGAACCACATCTTGGATTCATTGGCCACTGGACGCTTTGCATGAAAGCTCCCAGCCCTCGTGCCAAGCATTTGTCCCCTTAATTAAAGACACACACACACATACACACACACACACAAAGTGTGTATGTGTGTGTGTATGTTTGACGGGAAATTGAATCCGGTCCCATGTGATTCATTCACAAGTCAGTGGTTGCCCCATATGTAGGACTGCCAAGCTTTGCCCACTAGAGCTGCTCTGTAAAAATGGTTTAAGCTTTGGTTCCCCCACTCCCGTCACGTCCACCTCCAATAAAAAGGTGATTCTGGCCTAGAATAACTAAACCAGGGAGGTAATGACTCAGTATCCCAAAAGGAAACTCCAGGCAAAGAAAGTGAAACCTGGAATTCCAACTTTAATTCAATTCAACTCAATAAGTATTTATTAGGTGCCTACTGTGTGTGAGACACCAGGGAATCAAAGAGGGAAAGTAAACAGTTTCTACTCTCAAGAAGGAAAATAATATTGCACAGAGAAGTAAATGCAAAAATAAAGACAAGAATAATTTGGAGGCATCAGGAGAGGCCTCCTATAGAAGGTGGTATTTGAGCGGAGCCTAGAAGAGAAATAGAAATTCAAAGAGGGGACAGTCAGTGAGTCAATAAGTATTTATTAATCACCTACTATATACCAGACACTTTGCTAAGCACTGTGGAAGATACGAAAAAAAGCAAATGGCAATCCCTTCCCTCAAGGAACTCACAATCTAATGGGGAGCACAACTTACAAACCACTCTGTATATACAAGCTACTTTCAAGATAAGTTGGGGGTGACCAACAGAGGAAATGCCCAGCATCAAGAGGGATGGGAAAAGGCTTCCTGTAGAAGGTACAATTTTAGGAGGAGATGAGAACAGAGAGATTCCAGGCATGAAGGATAGGCAGCCAAGGAAAATTATGGAGCTGAGAGATGGAGCATCTTGCTTGAAGAATAACTTTGGACACCAGTGTCACTGGATCAAAGGGTACCTGGGGGATGTAAGATGTGAGTAGACTGGAAAAGTAAGAAGGGAGTCGATGTTATAAAGGGTTTTGGATGCCAAACAGGATTTTCTACTTAGTCCTGCAGGTGATAGGGAGCCACTGGAATTTATTGAGTAGGGATATGACCTGTGCTATAGGAAGATTACTTTGGTGGCTGAATGGAGTGTGAACTACAGTGGAAGAGACCGTTGACAGACAAAACAACCAGCAGACTATTGAAATAGTCCATATGTGAGGAGCTGAGTGTCTACACCAGAGTGGTGATAGTAGTGGAGGAGAAAAGGGGTAATTTTTGAGAGATATCATGTCAGAACCTTTTCTTCAAGTCAACCATTGCAGTTCTTCCAACTCATTCTCCTATTGTCTGGATCCAAGGCCTTTCACCATCCTAGCTGCCCTGATCTCAACACTCTTGCCCTGTTGACCTCTGATTCCTTCCTGTGCCCAACACTAATCCAGCCCAGAAGGAAGAGCTGGAGGCTAAGTCCTATTCCATTCTGAGAAAGAGGGGATTGGACTTGCCCTTTGGGTTCCCCAGAGAACAAAACAGGGAGCAAAGCAGGAAAGTCTCAGGGAGGCAAATTTCATTTCAATAAAAGAAGGAATAATACCTAATAAGCAGACCTATCCAACAGGCTGAGCTGCCCTAATAGGTAGTAAGTTCCCCGTAACTTCAGGTTTTCAAGTTGAGGCTGGATGATCCCTTGTCATGCTCTGACTTGATACTGTGTGCCCTTGGGCAAGTCAGTTCCCTTACTGAAGCTTAGTTTTTCTCATTACAAACTAGGAATAGTAATTCTTAAGCTAACTGTATCCCAGGGTTACTGTGAACTCAGGCAATAGGGAAATGAAAGAGAATATTATTTACTGATATGTCCACTAAGGCAGTCCTGTTGGGGTGTAGGGAATGGGATATCATTGAGCCTTAGTGAGCTCCTCATCACTGGAAGTCTTCACATAGAAGTAGGATGATCACTGGTCAAGGGACAGAGTAGAAAGAATTCCTGCTCAGGTAAAGATTGGACTGAATCCACAATCCCTTTCACCTTTGAGATTGTGTGTGCAGAATTGGAATAAATTGGAGCTATAGAATCACATCATCCGGAGATGGAAGGGAATCCAACTCTTATCCAAGTTAGAATCCCTTCCTCTACATCCCTGTCAGGTGGGCTTCTGGTCCAAGATTGAAGACCTACAGTGATGGCCCAATGGCATCCCATTCCACTATATCCCAACAGGACTGCCTTTGGGGACATATTAATAAATAATATTCTCTCCTATTTCACTTGTACCTGAGAGTTTGATCTACATACTACAGTCCTATGGTAATGGCAGAAAGGGCTTTAATATAGGGATACACAAATGGGGGTTGAGGACTTCAGAAGAGACAAGGCTGAGTAAGGAAGCCAATGTAATTTAGTGCAGAGGAAGGAACACTGGACCTGGAATCAACAATAGACCTGGGTTCAAGTCCCAAGACATTTGTATCTTGGTAGTATTTGCTCAATAAGACTTTTCCAATAAGACTAGAAAATATGGTCATGTTGGTGGAACATCAAATATCATTCTACCCCCTTCAGGTTTCTCCTTCTTTACACCAATCCCATGAGTATCATCATGTAACTGATCACATGTTCCCACCTCCCTTTCCAAATTTATTGCAGATAACTCTACTCAGAAGCCCTCAAAAGCTTAACTTCCTTACTCAATGTAGTAAATTCAGAAAGAGATCACAATAAAAGACTGGCCCTGACTGACCAGTACCTTTTGAACTACACCCAAGTTATGACGACACTACCAACCAACAGTCCCAATCTTCATTACATGGTTAGCAGAACTAGTAACAAACTGTGCTCCTAAATCCATGTGAGTTTTGCATCAACCAGACATGGTGCTCCTGCTCATAAGGATTGTGCCCACTGGCCAGGCCTCTGTTTCATAGACGATGACTTCTTCTCCTTCTCCTTCTCCTTCTCCTTCTCCTTCTCCTTCTCCTTCTCCTTCTCCTTCTCCTTCTTCTTCTCCTTCTTCTTCTCCTTCTTCTTCTTCTTCTCCTTCCTCTTCTTCTCCTTCTTCTTCTCCTTCTTCTTCCTCTTCTTCCTCTTCTTCTCCTTCTTCCTCTTCTTCTCCTTCTTCCTCTTCTTCTCCTTCTTCTTCCTCTTCTTCCTCTTCTTCTTCTTCTTCTCCTTCTTCTTCTTCTTCTCCTTCTTCTTCCTCTTCTTCCTCTTCTTCTCCTTCTCCTTCTCCTTCTCCTTCTCCTTCTTCTTCTCCTTCTTCTTCTTCTTCTTCTCCTTCCTCTTCTTCTCCTTCTTCTTCTTCTCCTTCTTCTTCCTCTTCTTCTCCTTCTTCCTCTTCTTCTCCTTCTTCCTCTTCTTCTCCTTCTTCTTCCTCTTCTTCCTCTTCTTCCTCTTCTTCTCCTTCTTCTTCTTCTCCTTCTTCTTCTTCTCCTTCTTCTTCTTCTTCTCCTTCTTCTTCCTCTTCTTCTCCTTCTTCTTCTTCTTCTCCTTCTTCTTCTTCTTCTTCTCCTTCTTCTTCCTCTTCTTCCTCTTCTTCTCCTTCTTCTTCTTCTTCTTCTTCCTCTTCTTCCTCTTCTTCTTCCTCTTCTTTTTCCTCTTCTTCCTCTTCTTCTTCTCCTTCTTCCTCCTTTTCCTCCTCTTCCTCCTCCTCTTCCTCCTCCTCCTCTTCTTCTTCTTCTTCTTCTTCTTCCTCTTCTTCTTCTCCTCCTCCTCCCTCCTTCCCCCCACCTCTGTCTCTCTCTCTCCCTCTTTCTTTCTACCTCTGCATCTCTGATTCTCTCTATCTCTCTGTCTCTGTCTGTCCATCTGTCTCAAGTAGAGCACCTAATAACTTCTTGACTTGCCTTACTGACAATTTCATCCTTCAGAAGGTAGAAGAATCAATGGGGAGAAATTCTATTCTGGATTTACTTGTTACTAACAAGGGAAAGTTGCTTGCTGGGGTAAAAGGAACAGGAACTTGAAGAGGTTGTGACCAATTTATTCCAGAGTTTATGATACAGCAGCAGAGGCAATCTAGGCATGGTCTGATTTACACACTATATTTGGGGAGCTAGATTTTAAAAGATTTAAAGATAAGAAAAGTAGGATCTCAGGGACTAAAATGCTTCAGGAAAAGTCAGCCCAAGCAAGAATGGCACATGTTCAAGAATGAAACTCTGAAGACACACAGAGGAACAATTCTACTGAAAAGAAAATAAAAAGATTTGTCTGAAGAGAACAGTATGGATGCACACAGAATTCTCCAACTAATTTAGATTTTAAATACGCATAGAAGATATACACAAAGCCAGTATCTTATCACATAAGATGACAACACAGTACTGCAGGAATCCTCAGCTCAGAATAAGTTGAGGCTGGCAAGGAAAGCTAGGGTTAGTTTGTTTTTAGCTATATTGGGGGTAGGAGAGGACAAGAGAGGACTTCATATGGATGCAATCCTGGCAATTGACAAAAGAGAGAAGACAGAGCTGCTCAATTCTTATTTCTCATTTGTTTACTTTGCAGAGGAGATTACACTGAAAATGAGAGAAGAGAAGTGACTCGAGAAAATCAATACCTAAGGTAAGTAGGGAGGTAGGAAGAAAGCACTTAGTTGCCCTTGACAAGTCCAGGATCCCAGATGAGCTTTTATCTTTCAGTCCTCGAAGAACTGACAAATGGAATTACTGGGCTACTGTTGGGATATTTGAGAGATCTTGAAAAATAAGGAAAGTATCATAAGACTGGAAAAGGGTAAATGATCCAATTTCTTAAAAGAGAAGAATCTGACAATTAAAGACCAGAGAGCTTGCCTTTGACTTCTGGGGAAATATTCCATATTCCTATACCTCTTGTTTTCCTCAGTATCCAGGTAGTATTCCTCCTGCCTCCTTATGTACCTCTAACTGAATCTTTGAAGACTCAGGTATTCTAACATCCTTTCAAGTTGCCTTTATTATTTCCCTTCTTCCTTCTGGGCATCTCTGCTCTGCCATGATTAATCCGAGGATACTTGGGGAAAGCACTCTAAAAAGAACGTGAGGAGCATAGTCAATGACTGAGCTATGTCTCTGGTCATAGTCACCTGCATCTGAGGGTGAACAGCTGACACTGAGGGCGAAATAAGTTCTTCTCTTCTTCCCTATATCTAAATAGATGGTTCTCAACAAATAATCAGTTCTTACTTTTTCAACTCAGGTGAACATTTATTGTCAAGATCCATTTCTAGTCTTTCTCAGTAAATAGTCATGCAGAAAGGATCCACCAACACCCAACCCCCAACTCCCATGTGTGAGGGAGGAAAAGAAAATCAAGCACAACTCATTAATACATTTGAAGGAAAGTGTGCAATGTGTAACACCTGTGGACCTCTCACCTCCTGGACAGGGTACGTTGATCGTGTCTTCACATGTTTCCTTTTCAGTCCCACTTGATCTTTAACATTTTATTATAGGTGCTTTTATTTTTTTACTGTGTCATTCTTTTCATTTAAATTGTTGTAGTTACCATGCATATATGCTGTTTTCTTGGCTCTGCTTAATTCGCTTTGCATCAGTTCACAAAGATTTTTCCATACTTCTCTGTACTTATCACTTGCATCATTTCTTACAGTATACTGATAGTATTCCATGACATTCATGTTCCACGTCTCATTTAGCCATTCTCCTGTTGATGAGCATTTACTTTGTTTCTAATTCATAGCTATCATAAAAAGTGCTGTTATAAATATTTTAGAGTACATGGGGACTTTTTTTTATCGATGCCTTTCTTGGGGTATAATGGAGTCTTTGTATTATTAAAGGCTTTGGACATTTTTGCTACTTTTTTGCATAATTCCAATTGCTTTCCAAAATGGATGTGTCATTTCATAACTCCAATAATATATTAGTGTGTATATATTACCACATCCTTGCTTAAGTATGAAAATCATATTTGTGCCACAAAAGGAATTTGACAGAACTCCTTCTTCACTTGTCGT
Source organism: Bettongia penicillata ogilbyi (assembly GCA_023548195.1). NCBI lineage: Eukaryota > Metazoa > Chordata > Mammalia > Diprotodontia > Potoroidae > Bettongia > Bettongia penicillata. Next base: position 9,840,224 of record JAJHZJ010000096.1, read on the forward strand.
TTCAAGTAATTTATATAGTATTTGTCTGAAATATTTATTAGAATTCACTTTCAAATCCATTGAATCCTGGAAATCTTTTCCTAGGGAACTCATTTTTGCCTCATTCATTTTTTTTTTCTGTTTTCACCATAAACCCTAAGTGTCTTCCTTTCCCAAATCATTTTTTTACTAGGTAAAAGAGGCCATTTTCTGCCTCATTCCTTACTTAGCTTTAATCACTGAATGGGTGTTGTCTCAGTCAAACTGGGACTTGTTAAAGACCTTACCCTAAAGAGGTCAAGGTCTCCCATTGCATCTAGGGCCATCTCTAGTTGTCCTGATGTATATCTTGCTACTGGATCCAAATGGCTCTGGAGGAGAAAGTGAAGCTAATGACTTTGCACAACCCTCCCTCACTTAAATCTAATTCACCTGCATATCATGGTCCTCTTTGAGAACCAAGACAAACAACAACCAGCCATTTTAGCAGGTATTTCCGGTATTGTTTGCATGACCATGGCTTCTTTTGTTTGGCCAGTATCCCTCTGGCTTTGGTTTAAACTAATGCCCACTTGTTGGGCTGTTGGTCAGTCTCTACCTCATGCAGTACTTCCCATTTTGAATGTGACAAAGAAGTCTCCCCTCAACCTTCTCTTTTCTTAGAGCCTCAGGGAACCCCTAGGAGTCCCAGGTCTGAAGAAGACTTACCCATAATCCACACACATTTACAAACACAAATGGCATACATAGACTGTACAGACAGAGGCAGCTGAGCTGCAGTGGGGGCTGATGAAGGAGGACTGAACTGGGGCTGATGCTGGGGATGGGGGGAGAGTGGGACGAGAGAGGAAGAGAATAAAAAGGGTTCCAACTGAGGACTACATAGTTACCTCTAGGGGAGGGATGGGGTGGGATGCATATGTATATGTTACAGTAGCCCCAGGGTCTCCATAAGACCTTTCCCAAGGGCCCCCTCCAGTTGTGGAAAATAATGAAGAGGCCCACATGTGTATTTGCATAACATCTCCATTTCATTTGCCTCTCATTTGCATTCAAGCCCCTGTCTGCACTGTCTCCTCTTTTTCCGGAGAGGCTTGAGTCTCTATGGCTTTTCTTCTCTCTCCCTCCATCTTGAATGTGGTCATGTTCCCCAACTCTACTCCTAACGATATGCTTGAAAAAGGGGACCAATAAGAGGCCCCATTTCTCTAGTGCTTAAAGGATTGAAAAACACTTTCCCCATAATCACCCCATAAAGTGACTATTACAAGAATCAGTATCCCATTTTGACAAAGGAGGAAACTGAGTTTCAGAATGGAAAAGTGACATGGCAATGATCACATATCTAGAAATGGTCAGAGATAGTTCCTGAATCCAAGTCTTGGCACTCCAAAGCCAATGCTAAAGCACACTGTGACCAGAGGGGATCTGAGACAAAAGGAACATTTATTATTCATCTTACTATACTATTCCCAGAATTAAAAACAAGTCTATGAGTTAGATCACAATATGGCCAAAGATTGAATCATAGATTCAGTAGAATCTATGTAAATTAGAGTGAACCACTTTACACCTCCAGTCCTGCCCTGGAACACAAAAGGTGAAATAGAAAGGTATTCCCAAATGATTGAGTCTTAGTTTTAGGAGTCCCAGACTGAGCCCTGACCATGCTCACAGACTGAGCTCTGACTCAGACTAGTTTAAGTGTACTTACTCTTGATCATAAGGGATGGAGAAAGAACTATAGACATAAAATGTAAGGACTAAGAAGAAATCTCATTTTAAAGGAGAGGAAACCAAGGTCCTATAGAGAGGATTAAGTCATCCAATATCACACAGTGAGTAGGGGCAATGCCAAGGTCAAACACTCAGTAATATGACTGACTTAACCTCTGGAAAAGAGGTTAAAACTCAAGTCTGTCTTGTACCAAAAAGATGTCATATTTTTAGAGGGAAGATACAGGGAAGGGCTAGAGAATTCTATTCAGTTCAGTAAGCAGAGAACAATCCTTATCCTCAAGAAGCTTATAATCTATCTACTGAGTGTAATCCACATGTACCCACATAAGTCAATACACAGGATATACAAAGTAATTTCCAGAAAGAGAGAACATCTTAAAGGTCTGGGAGTTTAGTAAGGTTCTTGTAGAGAGAGTGAAATCTGATATGTGCTTGGAAGGAAACTAGAGATTCTCTGAGGCAAAGGGGAGAAGGATAATCATTCTAAGCATAAGGAATGCCTTACACATAAAAAGAAGAGGTTACAGGATCTTCAAATCACAGGACCTCAGAGTTAAAAGGGACATCAAAGGAATCTAGTCCAATCTACACCTGAAAAGTAGTCCCATTGACATCTTACGCAACAGATGATTGTCCAAGATTCATTGAAATGCACTCACTACTCCCTGAGACAAGCCATGTTATTTATGGATAGCTTCTAATGGTTAAAAAGTTTGGTCGATTACATGTAATTGGTAAATAATTAACAAAATAAAAATATGTTAATTAAAAGTTTGGTCTAACATGAAATCAAAAACTTCCCCTCCCTCCTGTTCCTAGGTCTACTCCCTGAAACCAAACAAATTTCATTCTCCTTCTACTTGACAATCCTTCAAAACCTTGAAGACAGCTATCTTGCTCCCTGAGTTTTCCCTTCTCCAGACAATTATTCCTTCCATTGATTGCAAGGTCTCCACTTCCTTCACCATCCCGATTACCTTTGTTCTAAAAAGTCCCAGTTTGTTAATGTTCTCCCTAAAATGCGCTGCCCAGAATTGAGTTAAGAACCCTGGGTGTAATCTACAATTAGGAGTCATCTGTAGAATACAACATAACATGAGTGACATGAGGGGCCCCTGGAAACCTGTTCCTCTTCCCCTTTCCCATCAACAAAACTCCTTATTTGGTTCATTGATTTTAGAATCTGAAGCTTAGAAATTCTTTAGCCCATTCCTCTTCCTTTATGGAGGAAATAAATGAGGTTTAGAGAGGGGGAACCACTTGCCTGAGATTATAACAGTTATAAGTAGTGGAAGCTAAATCTGAAACCAAGTCACCTGCCTCTAAATTCCAAGCCCTCCTCACTACACCTTGTGAGGTGACAAAGTACAGGATGGGGCACACAAATGTGTTCACACACATGTCTCCCAAGATTCTGTCTGTCCAGGGCCCTCTTCACTTCTCTCTCTCCACTCCCTCCATTGGTAATTTGATCAGTTTCCCTGAGTTCAGTGATCACCTCCACACAGATGAGTCCCAGATTTATTCATCCAGCCCTAACCTCTCTCCAGCTACCTTCACCTAGATGTTCCACAGGCATGAGTTCAACATGCTCAAAACAAAACTTATTAGCTTTCCCTCAAGACTTAACCCTCATCCAATTTCCCCTTCTTATGTAAAGGTCTTGTTTTACCATCCTCCCTCTCAATCATCCAAGTTTGCAACTATAGTTCTCTGTTTCCATTTTCTCCCCTCCTAGACTATGAGCCTCATGAAGATAGGTGTTGTGTCTGATCTACACATGCTTCACTCAGGCTTTTCTACCCATGGCAGATCCTTTTAAAATATATGTGGAAAGGAATAAAAATGATATTCTCAAGAACATGGGATTTTTAGAACAAAACTGAGTGAAATCAAGTCAGGTCTGTCAGTTACCTTTCATTCAAAAAAGCCTTTCAGTGATTAACAGCAGGCATATTAGCAAATATTATAAAGGGATGTAGGTGTCTGATGTAGCCAGATTAGCTAAAGGAAGATAACTTCTGAAGAGGATTAGGCTTCTAAGCCCCAGATCTAGGGGAAAGGGGTAGGTTTGTGGAAATAGCTAGCACTGAACAGTCCATTTTATTAGACTAAGCAACAAGAGCTAGGGTTAAAGACAGGATGGGAAAGAATATTGTTGAGTTGACTGGTTCAGTTTTAGCCAGAGAAGGAATATTTCTGATATTCACACAAAAGGGACATTTTGTTCAATAAACAGAGAAAATTGCTTACCAAATTCTAACAGGGAATGCAGAGAACAGAAATTCTGGAGTAAATTTGACAGTTTTTTAATCAGTTAAATTCCATTAGATTTTTTCCCCACATAGACAAAGCTTGCATTTTATTGTAGCTTTGTTCAAAAATACCTCAGTGATTTATTAACATGGTTAGTGAAATTAGCATAAACTACCATAAAATTTCCTAACGCCTGAAAGGAGGGGTGGGAGTAAGGAAGGGGAGGTGGCATGGAACTTCACATCTAAACTGAATGCACGTTCCTCTCTTTCATGGACATCATGTTCCAATCCAACCTCCTGCTGTTGTCCCTGTGCGCACTATTTCATGTATCTCATATTCCTGGAATACATGCCCTCCTCTCTTTCTCATCTTAGAATCCTTAGCAGCTCAACTCAGGAGGTTTATCCTTATTCCCCTCCCCCACTTCAGAAGTGACTTTGTACTTATTCTGTATCTTGTACTTACAAACTTCATTTATTTATTTGCTTAATGTATCATTGCTGCGAATACAGTGTAAACTCTTGGAGAGCAGAGACTGCTGAATTTTGTCTTTGTGTCTATCAGCTGCGCCTAGCACAAAGTAATGGTGTTCAATAGAAGGCTTGATAAATGTTTGTCGAGTGAATGAATCCTTTCTGCCCTTAATTGCTCAGGTCCAGATTGATCCAGTATAATATCACACTTTGCGGGCTTCAGAGCTGAAAGGGACTTGAACAACACCAAGTCCAATACCTCATTTCATAAATAAGGAAACTGAGGTCCAGGGAGAAAAGAGGGCATGCCCAAAGTCACATCACAAGCCTTCACTGCACTCCTTCTCCCCGAAAGGACAGAACCAGAACAGTGAATGGAAGCTGTAAAAGAAAATGTGAGGCTTGAATTCAGGAAAATCATTCTAACAATGAGAGTTGTACCAAAGATGAAAAAGGTTATGTTGGGAGGTAATGAGTGCCCCATCACTGGAGGTATTGAAGTAGAGTGTATATAGGCTGGATGTGAGGTGAAAGGAATTTTAGTTCAGGTACAGATTGGACTAGAAGCCCCTGGGTCCATACCAGCTCTGAGATTTGAGGATCCTAGGATTCTAATTCCATCACCCCAACCTACTTAGATTTTTTTCAAATTCCCCAGAAAAATCCTGTCGGTAGGATGGAGAGGGAAACACCAAAGGAAGGAAGGAGTTCCCTTACGTAGAAAACACAAACTGAAGTAACCTCAGAAGCATCTAATCCAACTCACAAGTGAACAAGGCTCCCCATAGCTAGAGCATCCATGGCAAGTGGTCCACTAATTTCTTGAACATTTTCAGTGATGGGGAGTTCAGCACCTCCCCAAGAATCCCCTTCTCCTTTGGACATCTCTGATTGTTATGAAGATTATCCTTAAGCAAGGGGATGGGTGTCTTTGGGATTCTTCTGAAAAAGCTGGAGTTCTGAAGAGACTACAAGACAGACTTTGAGAGATAAATGGGAAAAACCTTCAGGTATGAAATAGACAGTCCTCACCCTAAAAAAGGTAAGAGGGTTGAATACCTTAATTACATATGAACAATCTAGTGATACAATGAATATTTCCAGGTTATAGACTTAATTCCTACCTTCATCCCCATTCACTCCTCTACAGTTCTTGTTCAATCGTGTCCAGCAGAGATACTAGAGTGGTTTGCACTTCCTTCTCCAGCTCATTTCACAAATGAGGAACTCAGGGAAACAGTATTAAGTGACTTGCCCAGAGTCACACAGTTAGTAAGTGTCTGAAGTCACATTTGAACTCAAGTCTTCCTGACTCTAGGCTGGGGATTCTATTCATTGGGTCACCTCACTGCCCTATTCCTCTACATAGGATGCCCAAAGGAATACGGGAAGAGAAAAGGACTACACTGAAATGAATTACCCTAATGTAACATAGAATTTGTCAAAAGCAAGTCTTCTATCTCCTGCCCAGAAATGGCAAGCAACCTTGGAGAAGAACCTCTGAGAGAATCAAAGAGAAGAAGCTTCTGCCCACCCTAATCTGAGAATCACTGACCCAGTTGAAAGAGCTTTTTGTAGCACTCTAGTTGAAGAGAGCACAGTACCACACAGCCCAGCCAATAGCTAAAAGTAGAAAATGATGGCCCTGCTCCATAAAGAGGAAATCCAAGAGAATAGTTGAGCATATAGACCATATCAAACTTCATGAGGACCCTCTAGTTGTCTGGAAAGAGAAAAAAAAACATAGAAGTTCTGCAATTCTGTATTGATTTGCGTTGGCCATTTGTAGGCACTATAGTTTGACTTGTCATCATTATGCACTATGTCCACTCTCTGCTAAACCCTGTCCTTCAAGACTCTAGGTGTATTTATGAAAGTGTGTCCTTAGAGTATAGAAAATAATGTATAGTGACTGTTCTTATTCTGCTATTTTAGTAAATATCTTTGCTAAAGTCTACTGGCTGATTGTTAAGGTGAAGCACACTGGTAAGAGTTCATGAACAACCTGACGAGTTATCCCTAAAACCCTGGGAGTATTACCAGTTACCTCTCTGGAAACCCAAAGGTCCAGTGGTGGTGTCTGATTAGGTAAGTTAGCCCTAGAGTAGAGTTACACTTACTTACAAGAGGGAGTTACACTAGAAGGAAAGTGTTTTAGAGGTTCTAAATTGTGATGGAAATAAGAGTTGCTATTTCTGTTTTGTATATACCAGTTCTGACTCCCCTGCTTCTACACTCCTAGGAAGGGCAGTTTCACCCTAAGATCAAGATCAGGCTCCACTGTAAAGCAAGTCACATGACTTGAAGCTAGGGTTGTCAAAATCAAGAGACACTGCATAGCAGGTCTGTGAGAATCAGGGTTACTCCATTATAAAATACAGGACAGCTGACCACCTACCTTGGAGCCCAAGTTGGACATGTGCCATCCCCCCAAACCAGTCCCTTTCTCTCAGACACAACCATCCAAGACTTTATTTCACAAACTCAGCTAGCCCCATCCTTCCTAGTCCCTGCTCAGGAAGAAACTCCTTTAACCTGGACCTTCTGCACAGGGGGCTACTTCTTTGGGTCACCCATGTTCCATCACTTACTCTCCTTTGTAATCATTGTCACGTTCTGGAAGTAGCTGGTAAGAATCTGGCCAATTGGTACCAGTCTGGGACCAGGGTCAAGAGGAAGACTGATTTAATTGTTTGTCTTCAAAAGGGGAGACAAGACAAGAGATGGCCTTGAGTAACATTGCTTTCCCTTTCTGGACCTCAGCTTCTTAATTTGTAAAATGATGAAGTTGAAGTAAGTTTTCTTTTGCCTTTGACAATCTATGTCTGAAATATACTGTCTTTTCCAGGAGTGCTTGTGTTTTAATAAGGAACCTTGAGAATCCAAAGGAATAAAGCCATGATGGTGGAATTTCAGGCACTCAACTACCCACTAGGAAAGACGGTTAGAGATCAGAGAACCTTCCTGGGTACCCTTAGACCAGGTCACAGAGGTAGCTACTGTTTTTAGGGAGATCTCTGGGAATTCTCTACCAGCAAGAGGACTCTCTAGTCTGGATAGTCATTGATTTAGGGGGACAGGGGAGATGCCCACCTGGGGGTGGGAATAGAACTCCACCTCCCTTCCTACCCAGATGTTGGGTTTCTAAGTTGAAGAGGGATCTTTTGGACCATCCCAATGTTCTAATTCCAAACACTCAGGGAAATAACTTGAAGAGTCCCCAAGGACTCAGAGGGAGAAAGAGTCTGGCCCGGGGAAGGCCCTGACGGGAAACAGATGCCGGTAGGGGGAGTGGGCAGGGGTTAAGTGTAGCTCTCAACTGAGAGTGGGTGGGAGAATGGAGCTCTTTGTCTTGGAGCTGTGGGATTTTTTTTCCTCCCTATTGCACTCCATCATTATCCTCTTGTCCTTTTCCTCAGACTCTCCCAAGTTCATGGAACCTCTCCAAAGCCCAGCTGTACCTCTTTTCCCTCTTCCATCCTTTGTCTTCCCTCTCTGATACCCTAATTCTTGGCCCCAGCTCAACCAAGGAAGTCCTCCATTGATGAACCTTCAGGCTCATCTAGGACTTGGTATTGAGGAAGCTTGGGAAGTGTCTCTCAGTTACAGAATCTCACATAATTGACATCTCAGGCATCTTGTACAGCCTGAACTTGAATGAAAATCTCTTCTATTGCATGACAAGTGGTTATCCAACTCTTCCTGGAAGATCTGTGGTGACAGCCAACTCATTACCTCCTGAAACAATCCATTAGACTTTGGGACAGCTCAAATAACTACTTTGTTTTTCCTTATAACAAATCAAACTCTGCCTGCCTCCTTATCCCTTACTGCTCCTGCTTCTGCCCCATGTCAGATTCTTCTATACAATAACCTATCTAATTGCTTAAAACAGTTCTCATGCCCTAACAGAATCTATTCTTCTCCAAGCTAAACATCTTCTGTTTGCTGCATCCAACGGTCCCACAATGATGGAGGACAGGGGCCCCTTCCCCTTGTCAGTATGTACCTACCTACTAGAACAGCCACCTGTTCCACCTCATCCAGTTGGTAAGAAAGTCACTTCCACATTAACTAATGAACTGACAAATTAGGTGCTCACAGTCCTTTCCCAAAGTGAGCCATGGCGGGAAGCGCCATTTACGTGGACTTAAAGAGTAGATGGTTGGGATGGCCCAGCTGCTGCCTATGTGGGACTCAGTCTTTTGGAGCTCTCTACTGCACAAATAGGTAGTTGTTCATCATTAATTCATTTCCTGGTTATGAACCAGGCAGTGTGATGTCCTGGAAAAAAAACAATGTCTTTGCAAGTCCTAGAGCCATACTGAGGCAGAGTAGACCAGCCTCAGATGCACAGACTCTGACTTATCAGATCAGTGGCTGCTAATCAGTGAGCCTTCCCAGGAGCTCTCTAGGGTACCCTCTGTTCAGGCCCCTCTCTTCACCAGCAAGGGGACTGCCCAGTCAATCAATAAATATTTAATTTTGTGCCAAAATTAAGACTGCAGGAATCTGTTGGAGATCAAAGGAGAAAGAGAAAGATAACTCCTTCCCTCAAGAATTTTACCGTCTAAGAGGGAAGACAAAACACAAAGGGAAGCTGAGGTCAGGTGGTGGCCCCAGAGGGTAACAGACTCCAGGGCCATGATGTTCCGGGAGCCAAAGCCAGAGCAGAGCAAATAGCAGAAGGAAAATGAACTTAGCTGGAAAGTTCTGAGCCTTATAAAGGAAGGCTGTGGGAGGAGCTTATTGCTCCACCCATTCCCTTTCCAGTACTCCAATCAGAGGGGAGAGGCATCGAGGGATGCTGAGGAGATGCTGAAAATCAAAACTAGACCAAGTGCAGTGATGAGGAGCCAAGCCTGGGGCAGGTATGATACAGGCAAAGTCCAAATCAGAGCAGCTGATGAAACATGGAGCAAGTGAAGGGAATGAGCATTTATTAATCACCTACTATGGTACTCTGTGCCAATGCCTTTACAAATATCTCATTTAACCCTCACAAAACTGAAAGATAAGTGCTATCATTATTTCCATTTTACAGTTGAGGAAACTGATGCAGAGGTGAAGTGACTTGACTAGCCACACAATAAGTGTCTAAATCAAAATTTGAACTCATGCCTTCCTGACTCCAAACCCAGTGCTCTATTCATCATGTACACACAAACTATATAAAGGATAAACTACAAAAAAAAATACCCTCCAGTCTGGGTAGTCACTCTCTCTCTCTCTACCTGCTTCTTCACTAAAGTCTACAAACACACCATGAAATGGAAAGAGAAAGGAATGGAGTGGTAGGGAAGAGAGAAGACAGTGGAGGGGAAAGGAAAGGAGTAAGGGGAGGGGAGAGAAAGGGAGGGAGAGGAAGGGGAGGGAAAGAGGAAGGATGGGGAGAGGTGAGAAAAAAGAAAGAGAGAGGATGGAGGAGAAGGGAAAGAGGAAGGGAGGGGGGAGATAAAAAAAGAGGGAAGGAGGGAAAGGAAAGGGGAGGGAAGCCATTGGTCAAAGGGCTGGTTCTGGAAATATTCAGTTCCCTTAACCCTGAAGCAGTGGCTATCAATTGTCCCACAGCTTTCCTGTCCCTGCTGCCTGAGCCCCAGACTCCCAGCCTGGTACTTCCAGCCTCCTCCTCCTCCCCCTCCTCCTCCTCCTCCTCCTCCTCCTCTTCCTCTTCCTCCTTTTCACATGGAGAATAATTGGCCACTCGAGTTGCTAAACAACGTGGCTGCTTGGAGCTGAGTAGAGGCGAGCAGCGGGGCTCTCCAGGCTGAGTGGCTCTCCCCAGGGCCAGTAAACTCCCTACCTCTAACACTGAGGGCACACACACACACACACACACACACACACATACACACACAACTCATTCCAGGCCAATCATCACACACACAACTGCTCCTCACATATGTATATCACTCATGCACACAATGCCCATCACACATGACTCATCCAACACAGCACACACTGTCCATTGCACCTACAACCCTTAACATATTTACCACTACTCAGCACATACATACACACACATACTCATCACAGTATAAAGCCCATCTCACACACAATTCATCGCATGCACACATACACACTTTTAATCTTGAGTCCAGATGATGCACACAAACATACTTAATGTGCCCATAGCTTCTTGAGTCATTCAGCACAAATTCACTATGGGGTGTCTGGGTGCCCTTGGGAAGGCCAGGACAGGTTACCTGGTAAATAATGCTTGTAAGTCTGCAGGGACCTGACAGGCACCTAGACCAAAGCAAGATTTGCTCCCAAGCTTGGCACCAAGCATGCTTCTTAGAAGGTGGCACAGAGCACAGAACTTGGTCAAATCTGGCTTTGGCATCTACCTCTGCTTTTTACTATTTGGGCGAACTTGGTTTACTCAGGTCACCTTTGTGAACGGCAGCTTCCTTATCTGAATAATGAGAATGATTAGAATGCCTCTGGTACCTGCCGCACAGTGTTGCTCCAAGGATGCCAGGAGAGAAAACCTGGGAAGCACCCTCTAAATCCTCTAAATATTTGGTATTCGCTTCTAGCTAGGTATCCTCTCCTCCACCCCCTAACCCCTCTTCCTCTAGATTCCAGATTTTTTTCAAAGCCGTGGCCTGGCCTGTTTTCTCAGAGCCTGTCTATTTGTTCTCTGGTCTTTATGCAGATTGAAGCTGCCTGAAACCTTGGTCCCAGGGGGCTGCTGGGTAGACCACTTCAGCTGGGCCTGCAAGTGAGGGGTCGGAGGTCTCTTCTGTGCAAACAGACCCGAATTGAGAGAGGCGAACATGAGGGCAGGTTGATGTGGGCAACTCAAGCAGACCCCCATGACAGAGATATGGATCCATCAACAGCCCCTGCTTCCAACACGATAGATGTGTTCTCACCCTCTCCTGGGCACTCAGACACCAATGCTCACCCCCTGCTCGGCATCTGTCTCCACTAACCCAAGTGATTGGGTGATTATCTACTTCATTTCCTCTGCAGAGACAGAGTTCAGCCCTGAAGTTCGCCTCCCATTAAGTTAACCAGATACTGGCTGAGTCCCTGAAGCTTTCTTGGTTCTGCTTGGGAGAGGACCATGGAGAGAGCTAGTGGGCAGTGGATCTGGGCATTCACACATGTACACACAGGAGCAGCCACAGATGTACACTGTATACAAAGGCACCCATTCAAACACATGCACAGACATCTTTGGATAAGTCTCTCTCTCTATTTCTCTCTCTCTCTCTCTCTCTCTCTCTCTCTCTCTCTCTCTCTCTCTCTCTCTCTCTCTCTTTTTCTCTGTATGTGTGTGTATCTCCCTCCCACTCCATCTCCAAATCCAAAGGACTTTCTGGGACCCTAGTCTGGATTTTTGAGGGGCCCCCAAGTCCTGTACTCTGTCCCAACCTCCAAGAAGCATGCTTGGTGCCAAGCTTGGGCAGCAATCTCACCGGAGTCCCCTGAGGCTCTGAAATTCTGTGATTCTATCAGCACAGCTACAGGCAAACAAATCAATAGCAGCCTGGAAGAGACAGCGGCATCTCCAATCCCTATGGCACTTTGAGTGATGCAGGAGAGACAGACAAAACGACAGAGATGGGGAGAGAGACCAAAGAAAGTGGCAAAGAATTTGAGCTCTTGATGCTTCTTTGGTGTAAGCCCCTGGGCTGGCCATTCATGACCCTGGGTCTCATCGCCTTTAAAATGAGGGGATCAGACTAGATGTCTGACTTCCAGAGGAGGAGAGGAGAGGTGGTGGGAAGGAGGAGGCAGGAGGGAGGCAGGTGAGATGGTGTAAAAAAGGCTGACCTCTAAGAAGAGATGAAGAAGAGAGGTGAAGTAGGGAGGAGAAGAGGGGAGGAGTAGGAGAGGAGGATGTGAGGAAAGCGGGGGATAGAAAGGCCGAGATAGGAGAGCTCCTGGACAAACGTGCAAAGGGGAACTAATGCACCTTTTCTTTTATCAATAGTCCTTCCCCAGTCCTCGAAAATATCGTGCAAAATGTAGCCACGAGACCTGGGCTCCAAAGGGGTCTGACACTCAACGACTGGCAGTGGGTTAAAGCATTTTCACCTCTGAGCCTTAGTTCAGATATAAAATGAAGAGGATCTTGCTTTCCTGAGTCACTGTCCCCTTATCAGAAATGGAAATCTCTGCAGGAAAATTGCATGTGCATAGTAATCGGTGACATTGATTTGGTGCTTTGAGCCTGGCAAACCTGCGTTATTTCAGAATAGCCCTGGGAGTAGGTGCAGTCCTACTGGTAACATTATTTCCATTTCACAGAGGGGGACATTGGAACTCAGAGATGAAGTAACTTGCCCATTTGGTGTTCAGATCCAAATCCAGGGCTCAAGTCCAGCCTTCCTTTCACTTTCTCAGCATCCTACTATCTCTTTCTCCTTTCCTTCTCCTCCTCCTCCTCCCCCTCCTCCTTCTTCTCCATCTACCTCTGTTTCTCTCTCTCCTCCTCTATGTCTCTCTCACACTCTGTGTCTTATGTCCTCTGTGTCTCTGTCTCTGTGTCTCTGTTTCTCTCTCTCTCTCTCTCTCTCTCTCTCTCTCTCTCTCTCTCTCTCTCTCTCTCTCTCTCTCTCTCTCACACACACACACACACACACACACACACACACACATACACTCCAGTACACATATACTCCCTATCATTTCTCTGTGGCTCAAACCTGCAGAAAGAACAGAGTAGGATTTTTAAGAAATTAAGAAAGACATTACTGGAGCACCCTCTAGAGAATTTTGCCTAAGGAGTCCCTTTGTCCTGCCCCTTGAACTGTGATTCCCTCCCACTTCCACTGCCTCTCCCCACTCCTTATCTTCCCCTCCCAGTCTGAAGCCCTGGTCAGCCAAGCACACACACACACACACACACACACACACACACACACACACACACACACACATCTCCTTCTCTTCTCCTAGCACTTGATAATTGCCTCCTTTCTCCCAGGCTCTATAGCCACCTGAGTGGGGAGGGAGAGGACTGACAAGAAGGAGCTCTGGAGGAGGGGGAAAGAATCCTCGGTGAGCACCTTTCAGAAGGGATCTCTGAGGAGCCGACTTTGCCCTTGCCCCTCCTCCCTCCTCCTCATCTACTCTCCTTTTGTCTCTGGTCCTGAGGATGAAAAGGCCTTGAGTAGGGGGCCAGGGACTCCTCTCAGATGCTTCAGGCCCCTTCCCATCCAAGCCAGGGGCCCAGTTGGAGTCTCTTTCTGTCTCTGTTCCCATTAGCCCTATACCCTACTAGCTTGGGCAATAAGCAAAATTCATAATCTCTGGGATTTTAGTCATAGATTCCACTGGATTTAGAACTGGTTTGGGACCTTAAAAGCTATCCAGTCCCACCCTGATATTTTACAGATGAGAATACTGAAATCCATGGAATTGTCCAAAGTAGTAAGGCTCAGAGCCCTCTGACCCCCTCAAATCAGGGAGTGTTCTGTGTCCTACCCTGTACTTTCTCCAAGTCTTTCATCCTTCCTCACATTTCCCAAGAACACTTTGACCCCCATTATAAATATATAGTCTTCTGCTGTCTTCGAAAGCCTTTTTCAACCTGGCTTTCTCACACTTTCCCAGTCTTTTTGTACCTTACTGCTCTCCATGTGCTCTACAGTCTAGCAACCCTATTCTTCTTTCCCTTCCTAATACACAAAATGTCATTCCCTAACTCCTTGCATTTGCACTGGCTAGCCCACATACCTGGAATGCTTTCCTGGCTCTCTTGTACCTGCTGGCTCCCCTTGTTTCTCTTAAGATTCAACTCAAATCCTATCTTCTGCAGGAGGCCTTTCTAGGTCTTTCCTACTGCTAGTACCTTCCCTCTTCCCATGGCATAATGCTGGATCTAAGTCAAATGTGACCTCAGACACTTTTAACTGCATGACCTTGAACAAGTCATTTAACTTCTATCTCTGTTTCAACTGTAAAGTGGGGATAATAACAGCACCTACCTCCCAGGATTGTTGTGGGGATTAAATTAAATAACTTTTTAAAAGTTTATTTAGTACAGTGGCTGGCACATAGTAGATGTTAAATAATTGTTACCTTCCTTCTTGTGAGATTATCTTCCATTTATTTTATATTTATTTTGTAGTTCTTTTTTACTTTGCATGTCATCTCTCCCATTAGACTGTGAACTCCTTAAGAGTAGTGACTGAGGTTTTTTTCCCTTTCTTTGTATCTCTAGTACTTGGCATAGAAAGTGGGACATAATAAGCACATTAATCAATGCTTGTTGCCTGACTCTGAACCCCATTTCTTTGCATACCTGATTTGTCTCACCAATAATTCACCCCAAAACTTGTGGAGTTACTCCTTAACAGTGGGACTTCTCTCTTTTGGGGCATTGCATTCCCAGCACCAAGCACAGTGGGACTCCATAGAAAGGACTCAGATAGATCTGTGGTCTCAGGGATTAGGGGAGATCTTTCCAGTGATGGACATCTCCCCATCCATGTCAGCCAATCCCAAGCAGTTCTTGTCCATGTCCTCCTAAAATTTAGCACAAGGAGTCTACCCAACATGATGGTAGACTTCACTGATTTCTCTTAAGGTCAGGAGGGTACCTACCAGGGGATGGAGTGCTCTGCTTCTCACTTAGCCATCTCATCTTCTATTGTTGACATACAATTTCCCATTGACATCATTTACTTTTATTTTCAGAATTATTCTTCAGCCTCTATCAAGTGGGCTATTACCCACCACAGGCTTCCATTACTCGTTGATATTCATCCTTAATTCTTCAGAGGCAATGCTGTTCCAGGTCTCACCATGAAGCAGAATTACCAGTAAAATTTCTACATTGAAAAAAAAATGAGCCCTTGCTCTTATGGGGAGCTTGGGATAAGGAAAAGGAGTGTGTAATTTCCCAAAAGCAATCCAGCCCACTCATCTCTTCCTACAAACATGGCAAACTCAACATGTCCAAAACGGAACTCATTATCTTTCTTCCCACCTCCTAACTTCCCTTTACTATGAAGGTCACTGCCATCTTCCCAGTCACCCAGATTTACAACCTAAGTGTCATCCTTGACTCCTATCTCTCACCCCTCTCCAATCTGTTGCCAAAGTCCTCTTCATAAATGCCCTCTTCTCTCTTCTGACACTGTTCATCCCAATCCTAGACTGTTTCAGTAGTCTGCTGGTTGGTCTCCCTGAAGCAAATAAGCTTCCTGAAACACACAAATGACTATGTCAGTCCCTACTAAATAAACTCCAATGGCTTCCTATCACCTCCAAGAGCAAATCTAAAATCCTGTTTGTCATTCAAATCCCCTTTATAATTTCTCCCCTTCTACCCTTCCTGTGCCTTCTCTCTCTCCTTACTGCCATCCCCTAACTCCTTCAAGACTCAACTCCAATCCCACCTTATGGAGAAAGATATAGTTCCCAATTCTTCCATTTGCTAGAACCTTCTTCTCTGAGGTTATCATCCATCTACTCTGCATGCAACTTGTATGGACATATTCTCTTACCCTTGAGAATGTAAGCTCCCTGAGGACAGGAACTGTATTCTTGGTAGCCTTACAATCCCCTTCATATACTCTATGATTCAGTGACACTGGCCTCCTTGCTATTTCTCACACAAGATACTCCATCTCCCTACTCCAAGTGTTGGCTGTACCCCATGCCTGGGATGTCCTCCCTCCTCATCTCTGCCTTCTAGCTTCCCTGGCTTCCTTCAAGGTTCAGCTAGTCATGAGGTTGGCTGCTTTGCACAGCCTTCCCTCACTCAAATCCAATTCAATGAGAGTCGTGTCATCATCTCCCTGATGTCATGGTCCTCTAGAATGAAGTACAAACCACAATATGAGTTGTGGTTTTCTATATCTTTTACATATATATATATATATATGTTCTATATTCTACATTATCTTTTTTATATTTTATATATATATATTTTATTCTATATATCTTTTTTAAATTTTCTTCATGTAACTGCCTTCCCTCTGTTATTTCCATTTTATCCTGTCTATATTTTGTTCCATAGAATTATTTGCAAATAGTCTCCCTCCTTCGATTGTGAACTCTGAGAGCAGGGACTGTCTTCTGCCTTTCTTTGTATCCCTATCTTGGTACAGTGTCTGGCACAAAGTAGGCATTTAATAGATATTTATTGACTGACTCTTTAATTCTGGTCAGCTCAATGTCCATCTGTACTCTCTCCCAGATTCACACAGCATTCGACAAGTTTTGTGATATGTCCATTCAGATGAATGTTGAAATCTCTGTGTATGTGGAGAGAGAGTCAGAGACAGAGACAGACAGAGACAGAGACAGCAAGAGAGAGAGAGAGAGAGAGAGAGAGAGAGAGAGAGAGAGAGAGAGAGAGAGAGAAAGGGTAAGCCTTCACAAGTGAATTATGTTTTATGCTCTCTCCTGATCCTCACAAGGATTCTTTGAGATTGCTATGGCAAGTCCCATTTTACAGATGAGGAACACAAAGGTTATGTGACTTCCCCAAGATCATCACTATATAGTAGTAAGACTGGTATACTATGCACCACTTACATTGGTAAGACCCATCTCTGAATTAATGTTCTTTCTATAGCACCAGAAGAAGACTCCTTCCATAAGACAATCCTTTAATGATCCATTCTATAGGAGACCTCTCCTGATAGAAGAATATGAAAATACCTCAGTATTCTCCTAACTACTAGAATTTCCCCCCCTGTATGTGACTTGTATGTATTTATTTTCTTTCTCCAAAGATATAAGCTCCCTGAAGGCAGAAATAATCTTTTGCCATCTTTGGCATCCTTCATGCCAAACACAGTTCATGGCACATAGTAAGGACCTAATAAATGTTTTTGATTGATGGATTCATCAGTAGAAAAAGGGCCCCATCAAGGGAATTGAATAATTTAACCAAAGCAACCTTCACTTGTGTCTGCAAGGTAGGATACCAAGATTATTCCCCTTACTGGTCATAGAATATGAGACATGGCAAGACCCTTAGAGCCAACGACTCCAAGACCTGGAGACCCTGGGGAAGCTAAAGACCCAAATAGATAAGGATCTTACCCATATTCCCATAGAAATTAGCAACATAATGGAATTAGAACTCATGTCTCCTGACCCCCAGAGTCAGTGTTCTTTCCTCTGTGACCCTGTACTGAAGAAGAGGATGTGAAGATGTGGAAGAGGATGAGAGAAAAAGAAGATAAGAACAAGAGAGAGGAAAGGAAGGAGGGAGAGAGAAAAGATGACAGTGTCTGTATATACAGAGTGTCATCTTTCGTCCTATCCTTTCTGGACTGATTTCCCACTTTATAGTTGTAGTCCATGGGATGCTATTTTGAATCCTTTGAAATACGGTCTTCCTAAAACTAAGGAATAGATCCCACCCTGCCTGACTTCTCTTTCTTCTATCAGGAAATTCTACGAAGGACTGTTTCATCCCCGCCCCACATCTGTATTCCCATCATTTCTACTTTAGTAATTAGATCTTCCTATATGGTAAGAATCAGAGATTCTTAGAGATACAAAGAGATGTACACTTTTCTTCATTGGTTCATTCATACAGTCAGAGATACAAGAAGATGTAAACTTTTCTTCACTGGTTCTTCCAACTTTTGAAGGGTGACAACAAGCCTGTCAAAACATTAGATACTCTTCTTTTGAAAGAGAGAGACAGAGACAAAGAGACATATATACAGACACATTAGACACATAGACTCAGACACTGTGTCATGAAAAGAGACAGGGTCGGAAAAAAGGATAGACAAATAGACACACAGAGTGTTCTTGCAGATGTCTGGATAACTGAAGACACCCGGAAATACTGCACCATGCTCCTATACCCACATCCTTGTACTTGTGGTGTTTCCTAAAATCTTTATATCTCTTTCCACTTCCTACCAAGATGGTCTGCAGGATATTCTGATGACAAAATCACTTCCATTTCAGTCATTGTCAGTCTTTATATAAATACTCTCCACCACTCTTCCTCCTGTATGTGAGCATGGAGTTTCATCCCAAGAATACATCTTTTTATTTTATTTCAAATTTGTGGAGCAAAACAAGCATTTCCATAATATAGTATAATAAAGAAATGATTTGCAAATGAAGCTGCAAATCTATTATATACAACTTTCTGTTCCTTTTATATATTTAACAAAATAATCATGAAAATTTCATTTTTCTTCCTTCCCCTCCACCCTAGAGAAGGCTACCTTTATTCATAGATAGATGGATAGATGTAAAACTATTCTATACCTACTTCTATTTATTAGTTCTTTCTCTATATTTCCAATATGTAATACTCCCCCTCATCACCTTCCACCCATTGTTACCTGTTCTGTTCCTTCTGAACAAAATCTACCCCTCCAGATCCATGTTCTATCACTGATCTTATCCTTCCAGGTCTCAATAAAACCGTGAGGTCAGATTTGCCTCTTTCTGTTACTATTTCTAGGTCTTCTCACTTGCTCTCTATACTTTGTTGTATGTAGGGATATTTGAGGTCCTATATTTTATTGATAGTTCCTATCTTGGAATTTGTCTCCTATGATGTTCTGGACATCAATTTATTGTACTGCAAAGAAGCCTGAGTTTGAATCCAGCCTGAGTTTGAATCCTGACTCTCCTAAATTAATGTGTGACTTTGGACAAATCTTTTCACTTTTCTGGACATATTTTCCAATTTTTCAAATGAGAGGAGTCAGACTAGATGGTCTCTATGATGACTTGTAGTTTTAAAATCAATCCTGTGATTTTGTGGGCACAGGTTATGAAAACCCCAAGATTTCAATTCAACAAGCATAGGCAGAGTGATGTAGTAGAAAGGGTACTAGATCTAGGATCAGGTGATCTAGGTTTGGATCCTGGATTTGCCTCTTATGTGACCTTGGGCAAGTAATTTAACTTCTCTCCAATTCATCCTCCATCAGCTGCCAAAGTGATTTTTCTAAATCAAAGAGGTCTTATCATCTCATACTCAACAAACTCCAGTGACTTCCTGTTACCTCTATGGACATATATGAAATCCTCTGTTTACCATTGAGTATCCTTCACAGACCATCCCCTTTGTACCTTTTCAGTCTTTGCTACCATCCAGGTATCAAACAAGCTGACTACACTGTCCTACTTGCTCATCCCCCTGAATGACAGTTGGTCTCCCGTCTTTATGCCTTTGCACGGATATGGCTCATGAACAAAATGCTCCTCTTCACATTTGCCTCTTAGCATCTTTGACTTCCTTCAAGATTTACTTAGTAACTTTTCTGCAAGAGGTCTTGTACCTCCCCTCACCCCTTCCCCCACTAGTCCAACCTTCTCCTCTGAAGACTACCTTCCATTTATTCTGTATATATCTTGTCTGTAACTATTTACATGTTGTTGCTTCCCCCCATTAGAATGTGAGCTCCTTGAAGCAGGGTCTGTTTTTGTCCTTTTTTAACCTCTGTGCTTAGCACACTGCCTGGCACAGATTAAACACCTAATCTTTGCTGGTTTGACTTGAATGAGATGGTCAGTGAGATCCTTTCTGGCTCTACATCTATGATCTTCCAATATGTCAGGTATATTCTTGATTTAGGAGAGAGGAGACTGAAGGAAGGAAGAGAAACAGATAGATACACAGAGAGACATAAAGAAATAGAAAAATTTTTCTGAAGAAAATTGTTTTATTAATTAAAAGGCAGAAAGAACAATGAAAATGGAATAAAATAGCTTTAAGAGATAGATGGAGATGGGAAACTAGGGATAAAGCAAGAGATAGAGGGATGAGTGGATGGATGAATGGATGGACCGATGGATGGGTAGATAGATGTATATGGATAAATATATAAGGCATTATAGTGATACAGATTCAGCCAAATAGAAACCAAGTTTGCAAAAATCCCACCTCCCCTCCTCTTACCCCTCCTCCTTCAGCAACAGGCCCACAGCAGGGGCTAGGTTGGGAGTTCAAGCGTACAAGTGAGAACACATGTATGCTGAATCCGTTAAGTTGTGTGTGTGTGTGTGTGTGTGTGTGTGTGTACACACACACACGTACATGCTTGTTTGTGTGGACTTGTTTAAGCCCACACTAGAAAATAGCAAAAGTAATTTGTCCTACACCCCTTCATCCATTTCCCTTATGCTGAGCTCCCTCCAGCCTCCTGCTCCCAATGACCACCTTCAGCTCCATTCCTCCAAAGAAGTCTCCGCTCTCATTCTCCATCCCACCCCTTCTTCATTCAATCCTCATTGAAAGAGAACATCCTTCTGGTTGGCATCTTCCCACTGCCAGTGCCGTCAGCTTCTATGAGAGAGGAACTAAAGCAGGAGAAAGAATTCTAGATTTAGAAATAGAGGACCTGACTTACAGTTCTCATTCTTCTATTGTGTGATCTTGGGCAAGTCACTTCTCTTTTCTGAACCTCAGTTCTCATAAAATGAGGAGGCTGAACTGTCTCTAAGGGTCCTTGTAGCTCTATTGTTCTTTGGGTAGCCTCAAAGAAAGCCAGAGAGGTAAGGATAGCACCGAGCTGAAGAGGGCAGATTGTGAACTGAAAATCACTGCCCATTGGCATCCTGAGTTTGGCTCCTGCTAAAAAGACAAAGATTAAACTGCACTGCAGAGGGAAAGAGGGCACTCTTTAGCACTTTCGTGGATGACTTGCTCGTCATTTGCAGCTAACACAAAGCTGAAATGCACCATCAAGATCTCTAAGACTCCCAGGCTAGAAAGAGCCTGAATCTAAGGTGAAGGGAAAATTCAATAGGAGTAAAAGGAAAAGTCTCATCTGTTAGCTCAAAAACCAACCTCAGGAAATGGGGGAAGTATAGTTGAGTCCAAAAGATTTTAATGACTGGAAATTTGATGTGAGTTGGCAGTACCATGCTTTGGGGCTGCATTGAGAGAGTAAGAGCTTCACAGCATAGAAGAGGGATTGTACCATGGTCCTGTGCTCTACTTAGACCTTAGCTTGAAAGAGGCTGCTGAATTTTGGGCACCAGTGGTGAGGGAACTGGAGAGGATGCAGAGGAGGACTGCCAGACTGAAGGGCTTTTAGTTCATATCCCAAGAGCAGGAGTTGGTGAAATTAGGGATATTAGGGAAACTAGGGACCTAGCCACTCTGGGACTCAGACTCTCTTCTATAAAATGAGGAGGTTAGTCTGTCTTGATGACCTTGAAATTCTTTTCTCAATCTAAAATCCTAATATGTAATAGCTGACTTGAAGGGCCTGTTAGAGGGAGAAAAGAAATCCATGAATTCTGCTTAGTCACAGAGGTCAGAACTTGGAAAGGAGGGAGATACAGAGAGAAGGAGAAAAGACATGGTTCCAAGGAGATCAGAGAAGCAGAAATTTTCTATATCAAGGGTCTGGCATAGGGGCTTCATGCCTAGTACAGGCTTGCTGGTTGTTGAATTGATTGACTTTTAAAAAATACATAATGAAAAACAAACTTCCCAGCAATAAAATCTATTCAAAGTGGAATGGACTCTCTCTTAAGGTAGTGAGCTTCCCATCAATGGAAGCTGCCTAAGCAGAATATGGAGTAGAGATTCCTTTATCTAGTTGAAAGTTATACTAGGGACCATCTATGATCCCTTGCACCTCTGAGTTACAGTCATTCCGGATCACCTTCAAACACAGTGCCACCTTCAGATTTGGGGGGGTGGGGTAAGGAGGGGGCTGAAGTTTCTAATGGAAGGTATATGGGCAGACTGGTATCCATGACAGCCAAAAGAGGCTCAGAAAGGAGATGGTTGGGCAGTGGGACTCAAGTAAGGAGGTCTAATCTCTGTCTTCCTCTGGAAGGGAATGTAGGACTTTTCAGGGCTACAGTACCGGAGGTAAGGATCCTAAACTGCAGGGAAGTTCTGAGCCCCCACCATCAACCTGTCCAACTGCACTCTCCATCACCATCAGAAAGAATTAACAACCTGCTAGGGCAATGCAAAAAAATCTTGATAGTAAGAGGACTCAAATCCTGGCTCTTCTGGGGGACTCATTTCTCAGTAGACCTCAATTTCCCCGGGTGTAAAATAAGGAGATAGGGCCACTTGCAACTGAACCCAACTCTATCCAACTTTAAACCAAAAGATACATGTTTCTTGCTCTTTTTCCCCCTCCCAAACTCCTAGCTTGAGCTATGAGTGAACTGGAGAGGAACTGGAATCTCTTACCAACTCACATGAAGCAGGGAGGTTAGAATGGAGAGAGACAGAAACAGAAACAAGGAGAGGAAAAGACAAGAAAGAGCATGAAGAAACCATGGAGAGAAAAGACAAAAGAGGAGACAGGGACAGGAGAGAGAAAAAGGGAAAGGAAAGAGAGGAGAGTGAGAATGAAGAGAAAGAAAGAAAGGAGGAGGGGAGAGGGGAAAGGAAGAAGGCGTTCAGAGAAGAAGCCTGCGGAGACTGGCGGCTGTTGGGACCCTCGGGAAGGAGCCAAGGCTCTCCACCTCCTCCTCCCTCCTCCTCATCTCCCCACCCTCCCCCAGGTCTAACGCCCTTTTCCGCCATGAGTCACAGGAGACCTGGGCCTGCGTCACAAAGTCAGTTTCGCAGTCTGCGGCTTCTGTCCCCAGGCTTGGCTCAGATCTGAGCCCCAGGTGTTGGGGGGTGGGGAGAAGGAGGAGGGAGAGAACTGGAAGCATTTGCCCCTAGGTGTCCATTTCCAGTCGAAATTCACCCCAGGAAGGAGGTCTCAGTCTCATCCTTAAGTGCACACTTGTCTCTCCTGCGCCTCGGGACCCGACATCACTTTTCCCAGAGTCCCAAATCGTCCGTCTTTCTTAAGGCCCCAGTCCATCACAGAACTCCAGCTTCTCCGACTTGGAAGGGAAAGGGGAATAGGGAAGGCTCAAGAGAAAGTGTCCCTGGGCCTTGCGGGAGATTACCTCACCTTGGGGTCACCCTCACACCTACGTTTGGTTGGCCTCCACTTACGAATTGGGTTCCCTGGCAGATTCAACCTGGTCCCCACTAGAGTCCTCCAAGTAGCCTAGCTCCGGGGACTAATCGGCCTTGGGATGAAAATGAGAAGGGGGATGGGGTCCAGTACCGACCCTCTGTTCAAGACTCGGATACTTACTTCCCTGTTCCCGGCACTCGGACAGGGACAGAAGCAAAGCGAGAAACGTAACTTCCCACTACTAACTACCTGAGTGACTGGGCAGGGAGACTCAATAAGGTCAGTTCCTTTTTCTCCAGTGCTTTTCTCACAGGCTCCAGGGGTTTGGGGGGAAGGAAGGAAGGAACTTTCCCATCTTGGAGGATAACCAGAGAGAAGGAGAAACTCACTCAGGAATCTCCAACCAGGAGGCAGCAGCCCTGGGTCTCGAACCCCGGTCCTCTGACTCTAGGACCAGCGCCTTCGAAGGCTTCTCACTCGGGTTCTGAGTCTCAGCAATCTCCTCAAGAAGAAGGTGGACTTGGGCAAGGCTCAGAGCTCTCCAAAAGCCCTTCCAACTCCCCAGTTTAGGGGAAGAGGACCCAGGGAGCGGAGTGGAAGAGCCCTGAGCAGCCCTGGAAACCTGAACCCGTCTTCCGCCGCGGCCACATTAAGCTTTTGACACTCCCAAGACAGCCTGGGCCTAAGAAAATGCTAGACAAGGTCCCAGGGGTGCTGTGCCGCACCCAGAGTCTGCTGGTGCTTTCCCTTTCGGCCTCTTCAGTTTCCTCTGCTGTAAAATTCTAATGACAATTAGAAGTGCCTACTTCCCTGCCGGGGTTTAGCAACTTGGACGGCTTGAAGATGTTGGATCACGCTGACTGCCTGGAAGTAGAGGGAGGAGGGAATGGGTTGGCGCGCTCACATCTGGGAGAGCATGCCCAGGCTTCCCTGGAGGCTGCTGCACCGTGCCCTCCCTGCCCCCAAACCCGAAAAGGTCTCAGGCCACCCCAGTTCCTCGAACCCTGGAACGCCCAGCCCGCACCAGCCTAACTAGGGCTGCCTGTTGGACATGTGAGGACCGCGCGGATCGGGGGGAGTGGGAGGCCGGAGGTGGATGAGAGCCTTTCAGATCCTCCACTCATTAGCGGTCTCTTAGATGTCTAGAGAATCTAATTGAAAAGGCTCCCCAACAAATTTTCCACTTCTCTCCCCCACAAAAAAATTCACCTCCTGGACCCGTCCCTTGCGAAGGTGACTTCAGCCTGTGGACAGACAGAAGCGTGAGGAGGACCGAGACAAGAGAACAGAATGGGGATAGAAACGACACCAGCGGTTCAGCTCCGACAAGGTTTCTTGCTCTGGACTGATAGGCAAACTGGGGCGGGGCGGAGGGATTTAAAAGACCCCTCCTCTATCTTTCCAGAAATTGGAGCCGTAAACTCCCTCCGCAGCAGCTCTTTCCACCCTATACAAAGTCCTACAGGCTACAGGGTCGAACTCCTGAGCCTCCTGTGTTCCAAGACTGGTTCCTGAACCCTGTGCCCCAGGGTTTCCCCAGGACCTTTCTAACTATGGAAACTCGTGCCACTTCTAAGGTCATCTGAGGGCCGGAGAGAGCCTGAGTTCTCAGAGGTGAGGTAGACCCATTGGATGGATGGTAGGTAACCAGACAAAAGAGAGAAAGGAGGAGAGAGAATAGGAAAGGAGAAGAGGGGAAAAAACCATAGGAGAAGAGGGGGGGAAAGGAAAAGAGAAAGGGGGAAGAAAAGAAAAAGAGAGAAGGAAATAAGAGAGGGATTGGAGAGAAAGAAGGGGCAGGAATAGAGGGGGTGAAAGAAGGTGGGTGGGTGGGCGGGCGGGTAACCTGAGTCCGGCATCGAATGCCAGCTGCTCGCCCTGGCTGGACTCGGCCCTAGCCAGCCCCGAACCAGCCAGATGTGTAGAGTCGGGTTAGACTAAGCTCAGGACATTAACACCCGAACCAGTGGTTCCCGAAAGACCAGAGCGTTTGAGGCAAAGTCGCGGCTGCTTTCAACAATCTAGGTAAAATAGTCCAGTCCAGCATCATTTGCTAGAGACTGAAAGAGAAAACAGAAAGACAACAGAGAATGAAGACTGAGACGGAGATAGCTGGGTCCTCTGATCCCACAGGGCTCTGGTTTCTCAGGTTCCCTCAGTCGCTATGTAGCTCATACGGAACATCTCCCCCACTCACACAATCTCTTTGGTTTTCAAAGGTGGGGGCTCCTAGAGACATTAAAGAGCATTGAGTCCAACCCTTTCATTTTATGGAGGAGGATTCTGAGGCCCAGGAAAGTTAAGTAAGCCTGCCCAAGGTCATTGGCACAGATAGGAAGCCTCGGAGTCGATATTCACTCTGAGATGCTCTGATTGTATATTCCGGGGTTTTCGCTCCAGTCGAACTCAGAGATTTTTTGGAGTCCCAGGCAGGACCGAACTCGGGCCTCAGGACATTCAGTCCAGGGCCAGAATGCCCAGGGATCGTGCAGGCGCCTCTACTCCTCTCCGACAGCAAAGACTGGGTTTGCCGACTCCTCCCAGGATAGCATGGAATTAGTTGAACAAGATAAAGTGGTGGGAGACTGCTTCGGAAGCCAGGCACAGTTTGGACTCACGGTCCCTCTGCACTCTCCGCGGACAGGACAAAGAACTGTGGCCTCCTTCTCTCCGAGAGCGAGGAGGGAAGGCAGATCGTTTCTGGGATTGTCTTTTTCCATGCCCAGCGCATCCCAGATTTAGGAAGCCGAGATCGCCCCATATTCCGGGAGAAAATCTGATGCCTGAGGCCTCCCGAGCCCAGGTCCAAGAGGGCATTTCGGCCTTATCCCTACCCCCGAACCTTCTCGAGTCAGGCCCGGCAGCTGCTCCTCAGGACAGCTCTAGCTTCCCCTTTGCTCACTGGCTAGCTTTTGCTCTTTGCCCCAGTCCGGGCAGGACCTGGCCCCATTGGTGGCCAACCGACACACACACAAGATCTGCATACTCCGGCTCCCACTCCTGGACAGGTAGATACTCGTACACACACACACACACACACACACACACACACACACACACACACACACACACAATCACAGCTGAAAGAGATGAGAAAGGAAAAGGAGAGAAGCAAGGAGGGGAAGGAGGAAGGAAAAGAGAGGGAGGGAAGGAGGGGGAAAGAAAGAGAGACAGACAGACAGACTTGAGAACCTGCGTCTAGAGGAGACAGAGAAAGCCAGAGCCAAAAAAAGCCTTGGAGGTGGAGAGGGGCACCCAGGGCTCTAAGTAAGAGGGCGAGGTGGGGCAGGAGCAAGGCGGTTGGGGTCAGAGGTGAGGAGGGGAGCCAAGGGCTCAGGCCGTGGCAGAGAAGGCCAGATAGGGCTTCCAAGTAGCCAGGTAACTTCACAGAGAGATAGACTCTTTCGGAAGCAGCATCCCCTGACTCAGGCTCTGTTAGTCAGCGGCCAAGAGAACTGGCAAGCGTGGGAATGGTTGACAGCGGCTCCCATTCCAACTGAACTAGTTTGGGGCCTGCGTTTTCTGGACTGCTGGCCGGAGGCAGGCGAGGGTCCGAGGCTCGGAAGTTGCTGCTTCACTTGCTCCAGAAGCACACAGGCTGAACACTCTCCACCCACACAACCCACTCCAACCCGGCTACAGCACCTGCACATGCTGGGGTTCTCTTACCCTCAGACCGCCAATTGAGGAAGGGGTGGGGGAGGCATGAAACTATGTCTGAATGGCACCCGGTAGGGGGCCAAGAGGTGCATAGAAGGAAGCACATGGCTCTTGTAGGTGGTGCGGCTTTGTGGAGAGATGACGGAAAGGGAGCCTCGATAGGCCTTTGAAGCTCGTAGAAAGGGAGGGAAGGCAGTAGAAGGAGAGAGAGGAACGTGTGAGAAGATGAGGTCGTGACGTGAAGGTTGAGAAAAGAAACTGGCCTGTGATGAGAAAACCGACCTGCGCAGGTACGGGGCTGAGGAAAGGACGTGAGAGGACCCGAAGCAGAGGGTCCGAGAGGCATCTACCCTGCTCCCATCTCCCCCCACTTGGGACAAAGCGCCAACCACTGAGGTGCACATTGCTATCGAATTCCTGTGCTTGTGCCTGACTAGGCGAGTTACTTCTCTCCTCTGGGATCAGACTTGTCCATCTGTAAGATGACAGGGCTGGATTCCTGGGACCAAAGGCAAGGTCACCACTGCCTAGATTTGAAGTCGAAGCCCTGTTGTGTGACTTTAAGGCAAACCCCTTCCTCTGGGTCTCAGTTTTCTCAATTTAATTTTTGATGTTTCTCTCTCTGTGTGTCTGTGTGTGTGTCTCTGTCTCTCTCTCTGTCTCTGTCTCTGTCTCTGTCTCTCTCTCTCTCTGTCTCTGTCTCTCTCTCTCTCTCTCTCTCTCTCTCTCTCTCTCTCTCTCTCTCTCTCTCTCTCTCTCTCTCTCTCTCTCTCTCCGTGTGTGTTCGTTCCATCTCTTTGTATAAAAGCGGAGATTTTCGAGATGATTCCGCAATTGGGCTTCTGTGCTTTTCCCCTCTGACCGATCTAGAGAAATTTCATTGGGCCACCGGCTTTGAGATAAAAGGGCAGGTGCGGGAGGGACTTGTGGCGGCAATTGAGAGACCAGCCATGTGCCAGGCAGGGGAAGGGGTCAAAGAGTCTGAGGAGGGGGACAGGGGCTAAGGTATCCAGACCTAACTGTGGGGAATGTAGAAAGGGAGGAGCTAAGGACAGAGCAGAGAGTTTGGGGGGGGGGGGGTGTGAAATTCGAAGAAAGGCGAGAGAAACATTACTTAGAAAATGAGAGACCCGAGGCTGGAGGCCCGATCACAGCCCCTCTAAGGTCCAGGCACCTGTTACCCACAGACCCTCACCCAGCCCTGGGTCGTCGCAGATTCGACGAAACAATATCTGAAAGAGGATTTAGATTTGAGGGTAAAGGGGCTACTTCCCATTCTCGCCCACTCTCCGACCTCAGGCCCCCAGCAACATCTCCACACTCCCAGAGCACTAAAAAAACAAAAAACAAAAAAACAAAAAAAAAAACTTTAAATCCTACGGGAAATGTGAGTAGAGCGAGTCCCTGGAGACCCAGAGCTGTCGGGTCCTGACAATGGGTTGACGTCAATGACGTCCTGTCTCTGGGCCTCAGTTTCCTTATTTGGAAAATGAAGGGGCTAGCTTCCATGAGCTTCGAGAGTTCTTTCACCCCTAAGGCTTTCCAGGAATCTCGGCATCAAATCCTAGGTCAGGGAAGTGTCGGTCTTTCTTGTCTTATGTTCACAAAAGAATCCTAGTGCTCAAAGAAGTGGGATTTGGTACAATTCTGCTTACCTCGCAAGGACCGTATGAGTCCTCCTTCCCACCACCCTCCCCCAGCTGTGTTCGGGCAAATTGTGGCGATAGAGGGTGAAGGGTGAGGGAAAGGTTATGCCAGACAGCTAGGGTGGGATAGGGAAGGAGACAACCCCAGAAACAGGTCACTCTTGGGAGCCAAGCAGGGAGACCTGGAGGTTTCTTTGGAGTCCGGCGGTAACACCGTCCTTCCCAAAGTTCTGGGCTCCCATTCCCGGGAAATCTCCACCCAGGGATCGAGACCCTTTTTCTTCCATCATCCGGGCTGGTTGTAGAAGGGCCAAAAACCAAAATAATTTCACTGTGGGGAGGGAGCTTAGAACTTAGAATGGACAATATCAGCTCTGGGAAGGAGCTGGAACATAGACCAAGGTATATGAAGTTTTGGCAGTCTATCCCAGCTGTTCCAAGGTGACAAGAACCATCTTTCTCCTCTTCTTCCTCAGTTACTTTGCACAAGTTGAACCCGATGCCTGGAATGCACTCACTCCTCACTTTATTTTTTTCTCAAAAAGAGCCCGGGAATGGGAATCAAAGGATCAAATTCCAATTCTGCCATTTGCCGCCAATGTGAATGAATTGTGGCAAATCATCTAAACTCTCTGAGCCTGTTTGCTTACTGTAAAATAAGAAGGCTGGGGTAGATGACCTCTGAAGTCCCTTCCTGCTAGAATCTTGAAAGTGTGTGATCCAGCAAGACTCAGTCCTGAGACCTCCTCCTATACGAAGCCTGTTCTGATTATCCCAGTTATTACTCTGTACCTCCGGAAAGTGCTTCATAGTGTATCCTGGTCCCCTCCCAATAGAACACGTTTCTTTTGTCTCTATATTCCCAGAGTCAAGCGCGATCTAGTGCTTAGACGCTTAATAGATGGTTTCATAACTGAACTGAATTGGAAGAAACCTTAGAAAACTCAATAGGAAGCTGCAAGAGACTTCAGAAAACGTTGTGCTCGACGTCGTTTTAAGATGAAGAAATCGGGACCCAGGGAGTGAAAAGGACTTGCTGCGGGTTACACCTGGAGACAGCAGCCGGGCCAGGACTGGACCCTGGGTCTGTCACTCTCTCCCCATCACCTGCAGCTGCTTCCCCAGAATCGATCCCTTCTGTAATCGGCGCCGGGTGGCGGCTGCTAAGGACTGCCTCCTGATGCACCAAACTGGGTTCGCGGAAAGGACAGAGGCTTGGTTCTCCCGGACCAGGCGACTGAGTTTCTGACCCAGCAGCGAGTCTGTCTGGACTGATGGAGAGAGGCAGGAAGGTCGAGGGATGGAGGAGCTCAGGCTCCGACTCGAGTCCGCTTGGAGCGAAAAGAAGGGATTCCCCACGGGTAGAGCAGCCGAGCAGGCGGCTAAGAGGATAGGCAGAGGATAGGGAGCTTTCCAGCCCTGGGCCAGGGGAAACCTCGTGCCCTCCTAGTCAAGACCCGGGAGCAACCAGTCGCCGCCCCCTCGCCTTGACATCTTTATTCTTGCCTCGGCAGAGAGAATCCTTTAAATGTCTGAACACTTAGGAAACTTGGAGTGGGGGGAGAGGAGAGACACAAGCGACCCTGGTCGACCGCGAGGAATTGAGTGAGGCTGGCAGAGAACCTTTAACTGCCAAACGCGTTAATGAAAAAAAAATCCACTTTCCCACTCCTCACTGGTAACAGGGGAGAGGGAGCCCGTATCTCAATCTGTGCAGGGGCAAAAGAGGCGGAGAACCCGAGTCAGAAAATAAGTAACCGAAGAGTCTCTCGTCAAAAGAGAATAATTCTAAAGTGGATGGATGTTTCTATAGCCTAGGTGATATGCATCCCAGGCTTTGCCCATCGTACAAATGGACCCTTACACCCAGACCTGCCACCCGCCTCCCGCCGGTAGCTGCGACTGTATTTGAGCTTCTCTGAGACCACCTGACCTCTCTTCCTCGAGTACCAGAGCTTCGGTGCACTTTCCATAATTTAGATCTCTCCCAATCCCGCATCCCTGAAACACCTGAAGTATTGGGAGCCGGCCGGGTCCAAAGCTTTGTACGTAGTGGGACCCAGCAGCTGTTTGCTGTCAAACCGAAAGGTTCGGATTTATCTGCGGCTTTGCTTAGTAGTAGACCCTGGCCCCTACCCACCTACAGCAGGATCTATCAGGCTATTCCTTCTCATCTCTGGCCTCCTCTGTCTGTCTCTGTCTCTCTCTGTCTCTCTCTGTCTCTCTGTCTCTGTCTCTGTCTCTCTCTCTCTCTCTCTCTCTCTCTCTCTCTCTCTCTCTCTCTCTCTCTCTCACCCCCGTCTCCTTTGCTCGGACGCTCGTTCCGGGCAGCCCTGGCCTGCGGTTCCTTTAGCTCGCTGGCCTTCCAGTCCTGCCCAACCCGCCGCCTTCCTTCCGAGGCGGGGTTTAAATAAACGGACTCGGGGGCCAGGAGAGAATTTGGGAGAGCGGGGGTGGGGAAAGGGAAGAGAAAGAAAAACCGGCACAAAGGAAGGAGACTAGGCTGATGGGTGGGGGCGGGAGATTGGAGAAGGGGCGCTTAGGAAGCGGGAACCCTCTCCCTGCGCGGGTCGGGACAAACCCGGCTGCGAGCAAGAAAGAGCGAGTGAGCTAGTAAGCGAAAGGACGTCTCCCGTAGCTCGCGTTTGCGGCTCCTGGGTGGTCCGAGTGGAGGCAGAAAAGGAAGAACAGAGAGAAGCCGCCACTAAACAAACGGGCTAAGGGGATAGGGAGCTGGGGGGTGGGGTGGCACAGCACAGGAGCGTCCCCCTTGAACAGACCTCCGGACCTTCTCCTCCCTCCCCTCCCACCCCCGAGGCACCTATCCTAAGGACCTTCTGCGAGTGCGAGAGAAATCAATATCTTGGGAGAAGGGGAGGGAGGACAAGGTCCAGACTCTCCCTCACCCCCAATCCCAGCCTCGGGCACCCAGGATTCGATTCAGGATTCTCCCGGAAATCGGAGACTGAGCGATATTCCCTCCCCACTCCCCACTCCCCGAACCTTTGCTTTTTGCTTCTCCAAGAGC
Organism: Bettongia penicillata ogilbyi; assembly: GCA_023548195.1. Classification (NCBI taxonomy): domain Eukaryota; kingdom Metazoa; phylum Chordata; class Mammalia; order Diprotodontia; family Potoroidae; genus Bettongia; species Bettongia penicillata. Next base: position 9,871,860 of record JAJHZJ010000096.1, read on the forward strand.
CGGAGGGAAAGAGATGAAATTGACCGAAATGGAGGGAAATTGACCACGGAAATTCGCCAATTTTCTCCCCATTTAAAGTCTCTGCTCTGCTTGTCTGTCTCAAACGGAAGCCTGTTTTTCTGAGGATGTTTTTGGTTGTTTTAATCTTGAGAGGTTAGAGTTTGCCTTTGATGTTATTACTGTTGTTGACGTGATTAATACTAACAATAAGAAGAGATGGTGATGATAATAACAATAATACCGAAGCCTGCGGGAGAGTGGGGGCTGCGAGCAGCTGTTGATTTTTCCCAAGGTGCTTTCGGGCTCCCCGGTGGGGGCGCATCTCTGTCCGCTGGGATGGAGGGGGGTGTTCCATTCTATGTTCTATGCTTACACCTTCCGGCTCTCAATCTAGTCTCTATGACAGCCGGCCCCCTCCTCACTACACTCTCTGCCTCCAGATCCCTAGGGGAAGATAGACCCCCACCGCCTAATAAAGACCGCCTCTCTTCAAATGAAATCTCTTGTGTGTGTCTCTGTGTGCGTGTGCGCTGTCTGAATTTTCAACTCAACCTCATAGAATATCAGAGTTGGAAGGGTTCTTAGAGATTATCTCGCTCTACCCCTCTAATTTTACAGTTGAGAAAACTATAATGAACTAGTTCATACATAGTGATCTAGAGAAAAAAACCAAGATTAAAAATCCCGTCGCCTGACTTCCCGTTAGGGAATTTTTCCACCCTATCACCTGCTTTCCTCTTTTTGTCCATTTCATTTGAACATCCCAAGTTTTCTCAGTTTTATGGCTTTCGTTCCTGCAGAGAAACTGAGAGGAAGAGAGAAAGATGAGGGAGGAGATGATTTCATCCAACCTCGCCCCTCCCTTCTTCCCCATTCCCAGTAGCTTCAAGTCTGAGGTCTGAGATGAGGGAAAGGGGGGAAAGGGCGCCAAAGGCTACAACATATCCCCCTAAAAACACAGAGTACAGGTAGGGAGGGCTGCCTCTCCTCTGTCTAGTCTGAGGCTTGTGGGGCCAACCTTCACTTTAGTACAGGGGTATCTCAAAGTTTTGGGCAGAAAAATCTTCCGATGTTCTTTCCCTTCTGCACTCACTCCCTTCACTTGTAGAAATGTGGAAGGACTACACAGAATCATAAAAGAAAAAAAATGTTCCAAAATAGACTGTTAAAACTTGAAGGAGCCTTGGAGTGTGGAATGTATAGAGTATATTGTGTTAAATAAAACATAATGTTAGAGTTGGAAGGAGCCTTAGGCTATATCAGAGCTGGAAGAGCTCTGAGAATTTAAGAATCTGTAAATGGAATAGTCCAGCTGCAAACACTGGAAGGGAGTTTGGAACAAAAACGGTTATGGTCTTTAATCTTGGAATAGTAAAGGACCTTGGAACATAGCTGATTAGAATATAGGCAAATTAGCACCGGCATAGACCTAAAAACACAAACTGTTAAATAACCTAACTTTAGAGCCAGAAGGGACCTGTGGAACATAGAATATTAGAGCAAAGCACAAAGTATATGATACTATCAACCATGCTAGTTAAAAAGAAATTTCCTTAGAACCTATCAGTGTTAGAATAGAGAATGTGGGAACCAGAAAGAATCTTAGAATGCTAGACTGTAAAATATTAGAGCTGGGAGGGCACTTAAGATGCGGAATGTCCAAACTAAGAAAGATCTTAGAATATAAAATATCAGAGCTGGGAAGAAGATTGGAACAGAGAACATGGGAGCATAGGAAAAATATTGTTCCATATTAGATTTTAGTCTGAAGGGACCTTAGACCGTAGAATGCTAAAATATCAAATATTAGAAGTGGGAGGGATGCTAGAATACAGAAGGTCAGAACTAGAAGGAATCTTAGAATGTTGTTATGTTAGAGAACAGTACAGATATTGTTTGAATATAGAATTCTGAGGCAAAGAGACCTAAGAACATAGAATGTTAGAGTATAGACTCAAAGAGTGTGAAGAAGGGGCTTTAGAGTTCAGAATTCTGGATCTGGAAAGACTTTGGAGACTGTCCTAGGCCAATCCCCTCGATTAACAGCTGGGGAAGTCAAGGATTTTCTGAACTCATTCCTGTCCCATCACTGGCATTCATTATGAAGCTGAGGTGAAGGGCGACACCGTTAGCTCCATTCCATTCTTCCATCTTCCTACTATCTTCTAGACTCCTGGGAACTGACTGATGAACCTGGGGCTCCTGCGGGCCCAGGAATGACCTCCAGGAATTTACAGCCTGAGTTATTTTGGGGTGGGTAGTGGGGCCATATCTATATAGCTTCTATGAACCCCCATATTCGGCTGGCCCCAGGTTAGGAGTCATATCTAGCCCCAGGGAAAGGTTCTACATTCCCAGCATCCCAAAGTACCAGAGAGCAGCCAGTTCCCCTCATTCCTCTCCCCAGTCTAACTCCCGTAGATTCACAAAGAAGGCCGGGCTGCAGCAGCAAGGCTCCCTGCTTTTTGGTCATAGCTTTCATTGAGTTCTATTTGTTCTTGCTTAAGAGGGAAAATCATGAAGATCATTGATTCCTCCCAGTTACCCAGTACCCAGTACCCAACACAGCCACCAATCCTGGGCATAACTAATGCACTGACCCAGAGTAAGGTGAGAAAGGCCCAGTGTTTGTCCTTGGCTTGTCTCAATCTCTGTTTCTGTCTCTATCTGATTCTCTTCCTTCTGTCTCTGTTTCTCTTTCTTGTCTATCTCTCTATCTGTCTCTCTCTGTCTATACCTCTGTCTATCTCTCTCTGTCTCTTTCGCGTGCACGCGCGCACGCACATGCACGCGCGCACACACACACACACACACACACACACACACACACAAAACACACACACACACTCCAGGAGTGAAAGGCCCTGGTGCAGAGAAGCAACCTCCAGTATAGCCACCCACCCACCCTCTCATTTCCTCCCATTATCCCACTTTGAAGCAGATTTTTTTCCACCTATTCCCAATTAGCAAAGGGTGGTTTCTCGGAGGTCATGGACAATGATGAGAGGCTCCCCTTACCTTCCTGTTTGCACATACTCTGCTAGCCTGGGAAGGTGGGGGTGGGGGGAGTGGAGGGGAAAAGCCAACTTTCTTCTGCAGAGCTTTTAAGAGAACTCAGGGCAGTGAGGAATGAAAGCATTCGACCTCAGTCTTATCTGCATGCCTGGCCCTGACCTCCTCCTGAGCTTCCTGGCCCATGTCAAGGTGATTCACCCTAAGGTGAGGGTTTGCTTGTCTACTTGTTTACTCTCTGGGCTCTCCAACCTTTCTATGCCTAGATCTGCCTGGAGATAGGGTCCTGTGTCTTGTCCCTAAAGAGTCTCTGATCTCTCCTGGGCTACCTATCACCTTGCTCAGATCAGAAAAGTCTGAACAAACTCCAGGCTATATAGGAAATTGGTTCTCCTTCCTGTCTCAGCGGCAGGAGCTGAATATGGGGGGGACTGACCTTGTCCAGCAACTCCAGCTCCTCACCCTCAACACACACATACACAGAGTCCCATATACTCTCACACACAAGTACACTTTCATGTGCACAGATATATTTATACACATGTATTCACTGTCATCCACACTTATAATCACACATACAAATGTGCATGCACAGTGCTCCATTCACACATAGAGTTACATCCATGCATACAGTCATTCATTCTCACATATCCATACAGATACTCTCACACATACATAGCTCTACAATGCTAACTGAACCCACAGGTTTCTCCAATGTTTTTCCATTTCACTTTTCCACAAGCTTTGAAACTCACAGGAGGCTCAGACCAGCCTGAATTTCTCTCTTCATCCCCTAAGGGCTTCATTCTTTAATAATCATCCCCTTTGCTTGGTTCAGAAAAGTGCAAGGTGAATTATTTGGGATAGAAGTGACAGCCCAGCTTTCCCTCATACTCCAAGTCTTTCTCCCACCATCACTTCCAGCCTGGGACACTCTACCAACCAGTCTGCTCAAGCAGAAAAATGAAAGGGGAAGAGGGAAGTCTAGGTCTACGTGTGTATCTCTGTCTCTTTGTGTCTCACTATCTGTCCGTGTCTCTTCCTGTATCTTTATGTCTCTCTCTTTCTCTCTATTTTCCACTGCGATGTGGGGGAGGAGGAAATGAGGAAAGCTCTTCTATCCTTCAAGAAGATCCGGGGCCACCACTCCCATTCACAAATTCCAGAGGGAAAGAACAGAGAAAGACAGAGACAGAGACACAATCAAAAACAGGCAGATGGGGGAGACTGAAACATTGAGAGATGTAGGGAATGAGAGAAAATGAAATGCAGAAAGGGACCAAAAGGAACAAAGAAGGCCAGAGTCAGATCGAGGGAAGGAAGCCACAGAACCATCAGAGACCACCCCCCCCCCTTTAGGGAAAAGTGCTATTCACTCTCTAAGTTCCCCAAGAAATTCAACCGAACTGTCTGATGTGTGTGCATCTCTTTCCCCAGAAAGAACTATGGAGCCCCAGTCTATCAGTCCTGGCCATGTCTTTCTGATGATCAGCTTGGCCTCAAGGGCCCAAACCTAGCTCTGTCCAGGCAATGGCAATATGTAGAGAAGATGGAGCTGTGGGGGTTTGGCCTGGCTAGACGATGAGTTCGCTCTGGGCCTCCAGCCTCCAACCGCCAGGCAGCTTAACCTGGCCAGACTTCCCAGTAAAGGCATCTGGAGCCATCGCCCAGGCAGCTGGGATCCCGCTTCTAAAGGAAGCGTGTGTCCTCAAGGACTCCAAAAATGGACTAGGGAGGGCCATCTCCAAATTATTCCAGTCTACACTCCCAGCACAGCAGCCCATGAAGCTCTCTGTACACCATCTCTGGATACCCTTTTTACTCCCAAATTAAATGAGCCTCACTCTCCACTCTCCTTGGCCATCCAGAAGATGCAGGTGGCAATCAGAATCTACCCTCCCTTCCCTGGACCCCAAACCAAACCAAGTCTTCTCTGCCTTCTTCAGTCCCTCCTAAGACACCAGGAGTTGGGACTGACACAGAGGAAAAGCTAATCGCTGAGGCAGGTTTTGCATTGTCACACGTATGAAGTGATTCCTTGCAAACTAATGACTTGGTTCCAGGGGCCTTTCTATTGACTAGCCTAGAGGGAAATGAGCAGCTCTCCCATCCCCCCTCCCCATATAGGTGTCTGCCTCCAGGGGATCAATCTGGACCCTGGCTCCCCAAATGAACAAATGGAAGGTCTGCCTGTGAAATCGAAAATGAAACCTAGAAGACTGAAGGGGTCACCTCACTGCATAGAGAACACTGTCAGAGCCAGAAGGGTTCTCGGTGCCCAACTAATCCAATACTTCTGTTTTGTAGATAAGGAAACTGAGGCCCACAAAGTTGCATGAACTTATAGATGGTCAGAGCTGAGAGAGTTTTAAAAGTATAGAACATAAAAGTGAGATCGGCAAGAATCTTAGAACATTGAACCCAGAATATTCGATGGGAAAGTGGGGACTGAGTAAACATCGAGTCCAATCCCTTTTCTTTCAGAGGAAAAAACAGACCCCGAAGAGAAAGGTCTTGCCCTAGGTCACATGAGGAATTAGTTGAAGAGATTGGACTGAAACCCAGTCTCACCAGATCACAGGATTTAGAAGTGAAAGGTGGATGGGATCCTCCAAAGAAAGAAAAGCCATTTCCAAATGAGGAACCATTCTCCAAATCCTGGACAGCCTGGGTGACTGACTCACAGCTCCCAACCAGGGCTCCTGGGTCCAATGGGTCCGATCTGGGGTTTGATTCAGAGGGCTGAGTGATCCAGATGGTTAAAAAAAAATTCCTTCTTCCTCACTCCACCTTACTCCCGCCATCCCCAGCCACCTTAACTGTGTTTTCTGGGCGGCCTCCCTCCTTCAACCCTAGCTCAGACGCAGGCCTGAGACGGAGTCTCCCAGGGCGGAGGGACAGAGGGAGACAGATGCCATAGCTTCAGTGAAATCCACAAACATTTATTCTTTGACATCAATGGGGCAGGGACAGGAGCAGAAGTCGAGTGGCAAGGCTGGGCAGGAAAGTAGGGAAGGGAAATAGGACTGCGGTGAGAGCTGGGGCAAGTTGCAGAAGTTCCCTTGCTTTCACATCAAACCATCCAAGGGGGTCACAGATCCTCCCAGTCTATCCTCTGCCCAGGCTCCTCTCTCGTGGACCAAACCCAAAGCAGAATAGCAACCAGGCCCGAGTCCCTGGAGAGAACCCCTAGAGAGGAGGTCAGGCCAGCTCTGAACTATTTACAAATACCTTACAGGGTCCGGGGAGGGATTCCATCAGGAGGTCCTGGACGGAAGTTGGGGGCCAGGAAAGGCTCTAGGCCTCTCTCCCTGCCTCCCACAAACAAGGGAGAAGGGGGATCTCTGTGCCCTTCACTTCTCGAAATTCTTTTGCCTCTGGAGAAAATAAATAGGGCGTAGTTGGGTGACCAGAAAAAGGAGCTAGCGGAAAAGAGAAGAGGAAAAGAGGTTGGCAGTGAGTATTTCAGGTTGAGATGCACCCCCAAAACTGGGCAGAGGAGAGAAAGTTGAAAAGCCTAAATCTCTTTCCTCAGCAAGGGGAGGGGTCTGTTTTAAAATTTTATGCCTGAATTATCTGGGTGGCTGCCACCCTCGCCCTTAGCTTTGTTCGTGCTTCACGTTGCAGAAGGGCGGGGACTGGAGGGGAGAATCCTATGGGACTTGAAAGCGACAAATTCTCTGCAGTCCTCACAGAAGTGGAAACTCACTTCCCTGGGCTGGATGGTAGGGGGCCGCGGGGAGGAGGAGGTAAGTACACGAGACATAGACTTACTTTTCTTTAAGGGGCAAACCCGGGACAACTCCGACCTCAGAGCTGGGGAAGAGAGAGTGGGAAGTGGGGGTGGAATTCTCACCGCCTGATGGAGGCCGCGTCCGTACCGGCCACTGGGAAGCAGAGAGCAGGCAATTATCCGGGGATCCCATCCATCGGAAGCGGGTAAACCAGATCCAAGGGGACAAGCTCACTAGTCAAAATACCCTCTTCCCGTCGTCCCTCCCCGCTCCCACCACCCCTATTCCCACAAGGTTTTCCGGTTGGCACGAAAAATCCGGATCTTTGCCTTTGTTCCCCAGCTCGGTGGTCGCAGAAAGGGCCGCCTGGCTGCGGCCCCGACCCGGAATTGAGTTGCCAGGCCCCGCTTCGTTCTAAGGAGACATAAACGGAAGGGCCGACACCGTCCTCCGCCCTTGTCCTCCTCGGGCCATAGACCCAACGTGGACGCTCATAAATACGAGGCCAACCCGCAGGGAAGCACAGGCCGAGGAGGGTGACGGGGGCATGGGAAGCACGCTGCTCCAAAGAAGCTCTTACTCCCCACATCAAGTCTTCCTCCCTTCGGCTCCCGTGGAGCGAGGCCGGTTGAGTAAGGGAACGGGCCAGGGGAGAAGGGGACGCGAAGAGCTCCTAGTGTGCTTGGAAAGTTCAGTCCCCTAAGTTTCTCCCCGCGCGGAGTTCTTCGAGCGTCGGTTCAGAAGTGGCAGCCACTCAGGCTAGGGATTTTGCTGGCGAAGTTAGGGCCCGACTGCAGCAGCGCATCTCCGGGATGCGAGAGACGGATGTGGGCCGGCACCGGTGTCAGTGCGGGCGCCGGCAGCACTGCCAGTACCTGGGCTTGGCCCCCGCTCTGGGCAGTAGCGTAGGGAGACGAAGGCGACCCTCTTCCGGCTAACGTTCCCCCTGCGCTGCCTCCGCCGCCCGATCCAGGGCTCGGGCCCGCGGGGGGCGCCGCGCCCCCAATAATATGGTCTATGGAGAATGAAGGCCGACCCCCTGGCCCGGGCCCGGGCCCGGCCCCAGACCCTGAACCCCCGCCGGCTCCCCCACTGTCCGCCTTCAGGCTGTGTAGCAGAGCTGCGGCCGCTGCGGCCGCAGGCAGGCTAGCCGCCGTGCCCGCAGCCGGGGGGCTGAGCTGCGCGGGATAGAAGGCCTTCCGGCAGCCCAACTCAGCCCCCAGGAAGGACGGCAAGCCAGCCGGAGTCGCAGCGAAGAGTGAGGCTGCAGCCGTCGGGGGGCCTGGGGCCGGGGCCGTGGCCGGGGCCGCCTGGGACTGCACGGGCGGCGGCGGCGGCGGTGGGGGGTGGTGCAGGTGGGGGTGCGGCCAGCGGGCACGGGGCCGCGGCGGTGGCGAAGGAGAAGGCGGCAGGGTGGCCAGGGTGCGGGGCTGGGTGTGGGTGCGGAGGCTGCTGAGGGCCAGCGTGGTGAGCGTGGTACCCTGGTAGTGGCAGCCCGTAGCTGTAGCCATAGGCGCCGTAGGCAGCGAAACCTGGGAGGAAGGCACCAGGGTCCCCTCCACGCAGCAGCAGCTCCGGGTGCGGGTGGGCGTGCGGGTGGTGCGCGTGGGTGTGCGTGGGTGGCAGTGGCTGCCGCTTGAAGCGCTTCCTCCGCCGCAGAAAGCTGCCGTTGTCAAACATGTCGGCGGACTCGGGGTCCAGCGTCCAGTAGTTGCCCTTGCCCGGATTGCCGGGTTCCCGGGGGATCTTGACGAAGCAGTCGTTGAGCGAGAGGTTGTGACGGATGCTGTTCTGCCAGGCGGGGAACTTCTCCCGGTAGTAGGGGAAGCGGCCGCTGATGAACTCGCAGATCTCGCTCAGAGTCAGGCGCTTCTTGGGGCTCTGAAGTATGGCCATGGTGATGAGCGCGATGTACGAGTAAGGCGGCTTCACCAAAGGGTTCTTGCCAGCCCCAGACGGCACCTTGTCCCCGCCGGTCGCGGCGCCCCTGGGGGCCACAGGGGGCTCCCCGCCGGGGCTGGGCTCTGCTCCCCCCTTGGGCCCGGCCCCCCGAGGGGTGGGCGGCGGGAGGAGCCGAGGCTCACCGTCCGAGGACTCACCTTCCTCCTCTTCCTCCTCCTCATCCCCTTCCTCCTCCTCCGGCCCGTACTTGCGCGCGTCCCGGGGGGTGGCGGCGGCACTGAGCAGCGGGTCGCCTCCTCCTCCGCCCCCGCCGCCCACCACGTCTATGTCCCCCTCGGCCTCGGACAGCACTGCCGGAGAGCTCTCGGAGGACATGATCTCGCAGCAGCAGCCGCCTAGGGTCATGGTGGTGGCCGCCGCCGCCGCCTAGTCCTGGGCGGGCGGCTGGGGGACCCGCGCTTGGAGCGTTCCTCTGCCGCTGCTGTCTCTGTTCCGGCTCAGACTCGCTGGGTCTTGGTGCGTGTGTGTTTTGCGCGCGGGGAGGGGAATGGAGGGGAGGGGTGGGGGGGAGGTGGACCAGTCCGGGGTGAGCACAGAGAGTGGGGGTGTCCCCCAGCTATGAAGCGTCCCCTGGCGGCCAAGAGCTGCACTTTCCCCCAACCGCGTGCTCCCAGCTTCTCTCCAAGAAGTTAGGGAGACCCAGAGCTAGGGGGAAGAAATGTGTGGGAAGTGCTGGGGGTGTGAGGGGATTAATCACTTTCTTCCACCGCCTCCCCCTACGGGGAGGGGGCTGGTCTTCTTTGCTGTTGGAAGGGGGGTTGGAAAGGTCTTCTCCCCCCTTCCAGATTGCTAAGGCGGAAGAGCGGAGGGTTCCATGGGGAGGGTGGAGGGGGTGGGGAAAGCGAGGGGCGGGGAGGGAAAGGAAGGACGGATGAAGAAGGAGGAAGAGGAGGGCAGCCGAGTCCCGGTGGTAACTAGTAGCCACTGTGGATAAGAAGAACTCTGAGGGCCTTTATACATGGGGGGGAGGGAGTTGGAGTGTCACGTGGCGTTGCTGACTGTTGGCTGGGTACCCACCACACCCCGGGTCCAGCAAGGATTCCTCTCTCTGCTTCCCACCGATCACTCACTCGTCTCCGCTCCAGGCCTCTTTCTCTGGCAAGGACTGACGCAGGGCAGCACGGACAAACGGACTTCTGGATAGCCCGACTAAAGTCTGCCAGCCCGGGTGCCAGAGCTCCTTTCTGCAGAGGAGTTACCTCCCGAAGGTTTTGGCGCCGCATCCAGGAGCCATCGCACCCCAAAGTCACAGCCGCCCAAGCCGCCCGAGCCTGCAGAACGGGAGCCGCCAGCCTGGGTCCAGAGGTAGTGAGGAGGACTAGCTGCGCCTACCCCGCAGCTGACTCCCGGGGCTAACTTTGCGCGGGTCCTTGGACCAAGCCACTGCTCGTCCCCCAATCAGTCCTCTTTTTTCTGCCACCCTTTCCCCTCCGGGAGACCTCGGCAACCAGCCCCGAACGCTGAGGGATCTTAAGATGTTATCCCCTCACCTCCTGGCTTGAATGAGGAGGTCCCAGGCCAGGCAGGAATCGTGCCCAGCCAAGGTGTGGAGGCAAGGGGAGCCTCCTTCCTCTGTGTGCGTGTCGTTTATCTATGTGTTTAGTTGTCTGGCTCTCTCGAGCCCTGGAGGTCTGACCGCGGGGCGGTCTCATTGTCTCTTGTCTTTCTTCTTGACTCTCGTACCTCCTTTTTGCCTCTCCCTCTCGGTCTGACTTTTTTCTCTGCCTGGCTCCTCCTCCTCTTCCTCCTCCGATTCCCTTTCTATCTCTCTCTTTCTTCCTCCTGCTCCTCCCACCGAAACCCCTCTCAAATTCTCCGTGTCCTGGGACCTCCGTTCCCCGCCAAGGAACCACTAGCGTCCTTTGTTTCTAAGAGTCCTTCTGACCAATCCAGCCAACCGGGAGCGGGCCTAGCCCTCCAGCCTAAAGGGTCGGAGGCCGCTAGGGTTTGCTCCTCTAGGGGATCCCGCCGGCCCGCCGGCGCACCCACCAGACGTGAAGAAAGGCGTAGAGTCTCCCACTAACAACCTTCCCTAGCGTACTATATAACCCAGACCAAAACGAACGTCTTTGGTCTGGTCGGGTCACACGAAGGACCTTCAACCGGGCCCTATCCAGCTTTCTCGGTCTCCCTTACACCTGAAGTGGACGCCAGGCTAGATGCTACCTCCCGGTTTGGTTTGCACTACCTCCCTGCCTTTGCGATTCTGGAAGATGACTCCGTTTGACCCGGGTTCTCCCAGGCAATCCCGATCCCAGCAGTTGGCCCCAGACAACCCCCGTCCTCTGTTAAGGTTGCCCCTTTCGGCCAGGGAAGTGGAAATAACTATGACTGGAAATCAGAACAGGGTTCTAAACTGGGTTCTGCTACAGTCATTGAGGGACCCTGGGTAAGCCCACTTCCCTTCTCTGGGCCTCAGTTTCTTTCTCCATAAAATGAGGGAGTTGGGACTCCAAGGTCCCTCCTAGACCTAACAATATTTATGGGATGTAGGCTAAGGCTGAGGGGAGGGAACAGTGCTTTCTCTTCCCTTTTCTCTCTTTTCCCCCTCCCCGACCCCCATTCCAGATTGTATTCTGGCAAAGGGCTGATTCTTTTGGGGATAATGAGAGGGTGTCTACAGCCTGTCTCCCAGCCTTTCAGCTATTTTCTGGGAGAAGGAAGTACCAATATTTCTTGACCTTCCTCCCATCCCAAACCCTTCGAGGGTGAGATGAAGTATTTTTTGGTAAGGAACAGATAGAGATTCACCTCCTTCACAAGTTATGCACAGCCATGCACGAATCCAGGCTCTCTCTCTCTCTCTCTCTCTCTCTCTCTCTCTCTCTCTCTCTCTCTCTCTCTCTCTCTCTCTCTCTCTCTCTCTCTCTCTCTCTCTCTCTCTCTCTCTCTCTCTCTCTCTTTCTCTCCTTTTTCCCTGGGCTCTGAAAGGTGCCACCCCTCTGCTATTCTTGCCTTCTGAGAGTCCCTGTGACTCCTTAATAGGAGCTGGAAGAGACTTTAGGGGCCATCTGGTCCAACGTTCTCATCCTCACAGAGAAGAAAAATGAGACCTGCAGAAGGGATTTGCCCCAGGTCCCATAGATGGTTAAATAGTAGTCAGGACCTCGACCCTTTCCTCGGACCCCATATTATCTGGGGATTTGTAGAGATACCAACCTCTCAAATGGACCATGGAAGATGAAGGAAGAGGAGGGAGAGGGAGTGATAAATGCAGTGGGTAAAGGTGCTCTCTTCCCTAAAGGTCTCCAGGGTTCCATTTCCCCTTACCAGTCAGTAGACTCCTAAGTAAAGTCAGCTCCTTGGTCCTGACAGTGCAGGACCTCACCTGTTCTTAATAACTGGGAAAAGTCCTTTCCCTTCTCTGTGCCACACCCCTCCTTCGTTCCTCTGTCCCCACTGCTCCCACTTTGCCCCTGGCTCTTGCACAAGGGTCCTCAGTGGATCGGTTCCTCTCTTTTGTCTGGGAAAGGAGACTAAATGAGATGATTCCCTTCCACGCCTCTATACAGAAAGAAGATCCAGCTGCTAATTATCTGCTCTGGAGTTACTCCCAGACCCTAGTGGTGCTTACTCCCTCCCCCACCTGTTTCTGTCTCTCTGTCTCTCTCATACACACACATAATTTACACAGTCATCGATGGTATCATTCATTCGCAAGCATACACATACACACCCTCACAAAGTCACTTGTGCTCCAGCCCTGATATAGACAACAATGCTGCACAAGCACCACTCATTCAGTGGTGCAGGGGCACACACATGCACACATGAGTCCATGGGTCGACTGCTAGGAAGCAGACAATTCAACCCTGTGGCAGACATGCCCAACCCCCACTGCATTCACATTCAGTTCTTCTCACAACTGGGCCAGGTGAGCAGAGAGATGTCAACCAGGATACTTGGTGGCCCTCGAAGACACCGAGACTACCTGGGACAATCTGAGATAATTAAGTCCCTCAGCCTGGGCCTCCCACTCCACTTTCTCCCGCTTCCTTTGTTCACAATGTGAGAAACAAGAGTTGTAGATGCTGCCCAGAGTAGGCCAGAATGGGCAGGAGAACAGGTGTCTGCGTGTGCTGTGCAAAGCCCCAGAACTAATGTTGGCCCCCAAGCACATCAGCTGTGGGCTTGAGGGCGGTCCACCATGGGAGGGGCCAGGAAGGGTGCCGGCAACCCTCCTGAGTAGCTTATGCGGAGCCCATGAACCACCACACACCCCTGGTCCTCAGGCAGGCAAGGTGGGGATGGTAACTATAGTGGTACTAGTAGGGAAATGGGCCTGACCTCTGCCCAGATGCCTGCAGGGAAAGATGGAATCCTTTACTTTGATGAATGGCTTGCGATTATCAGGAAAGGGGCTGCTTGGGATGGTGGAGGAAGCTAGCAGCGACACAATTTTCCCTCCCTTTTGGCACAGACCTCAGATTCCTTTGGGACTATCGGGTTCAGTGTCTTTGCTTCTCCGTGTATGTCTGTGTGGCTTTAGCTCTCTGTGTTTCTGTCTCTGTCTCTCAGGCTGGTTCATGTCCCTCAGTCTTTTGCTCTCTTGGAATCTATGCCCAGGTCTGTCTGAATCTTCCCTTCTCTCCAGGAAAATTGGGGCCATTCTCCATCCTCGCTGCTCAAACGTATTATATTGGACTCGGTGTGTGTGTGTGTGTGTGTGTGTATGTGTGTGTGTGTGTGTGTGTGTGTGTGTGTGTGCGCGGGCCCGGGCGTAGCAGGGATGACCAGGAGAAACCTTACGAATTTGGTGAGACCCCCCACTCGAATGGTCAGGGGTTGTCTTGGTCACTCCATACACACATCAATAAGTCCCCCTTCTTCCCAAACTAGTCGTCCTGTCTCCTGGCTTCTATCCTCACTTACTCAGCAGCAGCCTCTCTCCCTTCTCGGTGTTGGCATTTCCACAAGGGGAGTGGACAATTGTGACAACCTTTACCAAAATCTCAAATATCTAAAACTATCCAGATAATTGAGGTCAAAGTGTTGGAGGGAGCAAAGAGGAAAATCACAGTGTTAAATACACACACACACACACACACACACACACACACACACACTCCGATAACTGCAGCAATGATGGACGGCGAATAATTCTTTAGCGGCCTCCCAACCCCTACAGTGAAAACAACGAACCGCCTGGCCTCTGCTGCGTCTACACAGAAAGAAAGTGGTTTTCGGTCCTTTTTCCGTGTCCCCCAAAAGACAAAGCTGGAAAATGGGGAGGTTTCATGGTGGACTGGGAGAGAGTTGAAGACCTTGTGTCTTCTTAGCCCTTCAGTTGATTTCACAGCAATCACCGAAGTGGCCGAAAGACTCCTGGGTCGCGACTGGGGGACCAGAGACCCACTCCCACTCTGTCCCAGCTCTGCGTCAGCCAGTAGGGAGTCTCCGGGAGCGAAAGCTGGAGAGCTCCGGGGCCGACTGAGAAAGGGGAGGGAAGAGGAGAAAAGGAAAGAAGGTAAGGGAGGTGTCTCCCGCTCCCTTCTCCCTCCCTTGCGCCCCGCTCCCTCCCTGCCCCCTTTTCTCTCCCTGGTCCCCTCCTCCTCCCCCGCTTTGATTCCCTGAAATAACAGCCGTGCGGCCCATAAAACGAAAGTGTCTGAAAGAATCCGGGGCGGAGCAGCTGCGGGCGCCCAGCAGACCACACACACACACTCACACACACACACACACACACACACGCTCACACACGCTCACACACACACAAACACACACTCGGCCAAACACACATGCATTCAGACATAGGCGCGCGCCCACATATACGCATACATGTATACAAGCATACCCCATACAAATACCCCCCGATCGGCAAACTCCCTCGACACTGGTCCCTTGAAAGAATGATGAGAGCTATCTGAAAAGGTATGCTAGGACAGGGGATCTGAAGTGGAGCTAGGGGAGCAGAGACTCGCCAGCCAAGATCAGTGGGAGCGTTGAGAACTGCTCGGTCAGAGTTGGTCCAGGGTCCGGAACCCGGGCTCTCCGCCCTGCAGGCAGGGCAGGGTGGGGAGCTGTGGAGAGAGAAAGACTTCCTTCTCCACCCAATCCCACACACACATAATAAAACAGTCTCCTGGGACGAGGCTGTTTTTTCTCTCATTCCCCCCAAATGGAAGCATTTTAGGAGCCCTCCGTTCTCACCCCTCCCCCCAAAAAAACCACCTGGGGTTAGTTGGAGCCCAGTTCCCTGAAAATTGATACATTGCACGCCGAGACGCAAGGGAAGAGAAGGTTCCCAGCACACCCTCTCCCTTTCTCTTCCCAGGCCCAGGCCGCCCCAACAGCTAGAGCCTCGACCCTTCCCCCTTCACAGACTTCCCTGCCCCTAACGAGTTTTCTCTCTTACCGCCCCATTTCTTGCAGGGACTCTAAAATAAACCTGATCACTTAGAACCCCCAAACGCAAAAGGTCCGCCCGAAATGTAGCTGGGGATTCAGAAAGAAAACTCTGGAAACCGAGGCTGCCCAAGTGTGCTCAGCTCGGGTTCCAGTTGAGCCCCAGAATGCTCACCCCTCCGTGACCCAGGCGGGGTTCCAAAAAGACCGCAGAGTCCAGACTTAAAGCAGCTCTGTGCCAGAAACGGCCAGGTGAGTGGCATACCTGCACTTGGCCGCGGTTCGCTGGGTATGCCCAGGTACAGAAGCGTGCATGCCTGAGCGTCTGTGGAGACCTGAGAGTGAGAAGAGAAATGGAAGCCCTAGAGAATAGGGCCAGTTCTGCTTTTATCTTTCTGGATCCCAGCAGGGCTTTGTTTCTTTTTAACATTTTTATTTTGTTTTGAGTTCCCAATTCTATCCCTCCCTCCCTCTCCTCCCCCATCCCCGTCCTGCAATCGGATATAGGTTATACATGTGCAATTATGTAAAAAAAAATAATAATAATTTCATATTAGTCATTTTGGAAAAGGAGACTCGAATAAAAGAAAAGATGAAATAGTAAAATTTAGCATGCTTCACTCTGTATTTAGTCAATATCAGTTCTTTCTCTGGAGGCGGATAGTCGGCTTCATCATTAGTGCTTTGGAATTGTCTTGGGATCATTGCATTGCTGAGAATAGCTAAGTCATTCAAGGTCCGTATTGCTGGTACAATGTACAACCGTTTCTCCTGGTTCTGTTCACTTCACTAAGCATCAGTTCATATAAGTCCAGGTTTTTTCTGAAATCATCCTGCTTGTCATTTCTTAGAGCACAATAATATTCCATTACAATCATACACTGCAGATTGTTTAGCCTTTCCCCAATTCGTGGGCATCCCTTTGATTTCCAGTTCTTAGCCACCACAAAAAGAGCCAGCAGGACTTTCGTACAGGCTTGTTGAATGAACTATTTTGAGTGCCACTGTAAAGTGTGTGGTCAGGACAATGTGAGGCAAGGAGCTCTACCTCTTTCTCCGAACCCCAACTCAGTCTCTGCACACACAGTGGGTGCTTTATAAATCTTGGTATTTGTGTGCATCCAGATCTAAGGGATGTGTATGTGCCCCCCAGGGTGTCAGAGGAGGGTACGTGTGTCCAGGAGTGCATGTGTATGTGCATGAACTCACATACACTTCAACAACCCCCCTGTTCATATGACTGAGGTAAAGGCTCAGAGGGAGGGCAAACTCTGAGAAGCTTTGCTTCCTTAGCATTGTCTCACATCCTCCAAATCAACCCTTTCTCTGACCCCTCCCCTTCTTCCTCCTCAGCCTCCCTTGGAGTCCAAATACTGAACACAATTCTGTAAATTCGTCATATGTAATATGCAACATTGAACATGTGGGTGGAGCCCCTGCCAAAAGCTACAAGGCCTCAGGCTAAGGGGAAATGAGAGAGAGAGAGAGATGATACCCATCATGACTGCATCTGAACTTCTATGTTAATCTCTGGTTATATTATATGTGTATGCATCTCTGTGTGTATTCATTTATGTTTAGATGTGTTTGCATGTGTCTCTGAGTGTGTGCATATTATATATACATATAATATATACATATATATATGAATAGACACAGAAGGGCCTAAAATGTATTTGTTATATATGCATATATTCTGTGTACAATATGTGTGGATATGATATGTAGTGTATAAGGGGAAACTAGGGGACAAAAGTGTCAAGTCTGAAATCAGGAAGACATCTTCTTGAATTCAAATCTGGCCTCAGATGTGACCCTGGGAAAGACCCTGTTTACCTCAGTTTCTTCATCTGTAAAATGAGTTGGAGAAGGAAATGGCCATCCATTCCAGTATTTTTTAAATTATTTTGTTTTCAGTGTTCTACGATCACTTGTACATATCTTAGATTTTTCCCCCTCCCTCCCCAAGACAACATGCAATCTTATATAGGCTCTATACATATATTCCTATTAAATACATTTCCCCGTAGTCATGTTGAATAGAATCATTTCAGTATTTTTGACAAGAAAACCCCAGATGGGGTTCCAATGAGTCAGACATGACCAAACAACAAAAGAGTGTATGCATATACATATATAGGTGCCTCTGTATTCTTGTGTACATATTTGTATGTATAGTGGGAGGATAGCAGGCAACTTGAAAGGTGTGGGGGGATTCCTCCACCACCCCCAAGATGGTGACCACTATCTGTCCCTCGGTGCCCCTTCCCAGGAGGGTGGCAGTGACTAGAGGGCAATTGGCAAAGGGACACCTAGGCCCTACACAGCCCTGCCCTACCTTAGCCTCTGTACAGAGCCTGGCTACCTCCTACTTTGCCCTGCCTTTCTGCTTTGGGGAAGGGGTCGTGTTAGGGACAGACTTTCCTAGGCCTCTTTCCCACTCTAGGGCCTTTGATGGAGGGAGGGACTGGAGGGTTCAGGGCTCTGGCCTACCTTTGCTGAATCTCTGTATTACTAGAGAACACTGACCCCTGGAGGACACTGACCTCCTAAGGTAGGAGAAGCCGAGATGGGGATGGGCTAAGTCACCACAAGGCATGTGACAGGAGGAGAAGGCTGGAAGGAGGGAGGCAGTCTTCTAGTCTCAGCTCTCCCTGCTCTCAGCATCATGTCCTTAGCAGCTATGTTCCCCTCTACGTTCCCTAGCATCCTCCTGGGTAAAATGAGGCAGTTGGACTGATTGTCATCTAAGATCCCTTTCAGTTCTGACACTGGAGGATTCTGTGACCTAAGGCAAGGCATAACTGAAGAAATATCTGTCAAACTGGAGACTCAAATGGACACACACTCCTATCGGTCCCCTCCCCCGACAAAAACCACCCAGGAAAACCCAAGTTGATTGTGTAAGTGGGTCAAACTCAACTCAGTTCCACAAACCTTTTTAAAGTCTATGCTACATAGCCTGTGCCAGGTGCTTCTCAGGGCTCCCCTTCTAAGGCTACCTTGTATCCAGTTGGGATGCATCTTGTGTAACTCTAATTAGATACATCTACACATTCATGTTTTCTCACATACATACAGATACCCAGTTAGAATGGAAACTCCTTGTAGGAGGGACTTTTTCTTTTTTATGCCGCACTCCATACTCAGTCTGATTCCAGATGGTGTCAGTTCTATCTACACATCTTTCACGTCTGTCCCCTCCCTTCTGCTTAAGCAGCCTCATCCAAGTTCAGGCCTTTCTCCTCTTTCCCTTGCATTGTTGCAGTCACCTTCTAATTGGTGTCTTTGCTTCTAGCCTCCCTCCACTACAATCCATCTTCCACACAGGTGCTAAAGTGATCCTTCCAAAGAACAAGTCTGATCAGTTACTCCCCTGCTCAAGGAGGTTCAGGGGCTCCCTGTTATCTCAGTCAGGCAGTCAGCCTACAAGTATTTATTAAGCGCACATTGCATTCCAGATACAGCACTAAACTCTGTCGGTACAAAAAAGGGGGTGGGAACAAAACAAAACAAAATAAAAACAGTCCCTGCTCTCTGGCAGCTCTAGTGGGAGAGATAACATGCAAACAACTATAAACAAATGAGATATATTCAGGAAAAAATTGAGATGACCTAGGGGAGGCACTGGCATTAAGTGGGGTTAGGGAAGACTTCCTTACAAAAGTGGGGTTTTAGCTGGACTTGAAGAAAGCCAGAATCCAAGATGAGGAAGGAGAGCATTCTAGCCAAAATGCCCAGAGCCAAAAAGGCCAGTGTCATGCTCCAGGGACAGCCAGGAGGCCAGCATCACAGGGTTGCAGGCTGAATGGGGTTGGAGGTGGAATAAAGTGTAAACAGTCTGGAGAGGGAGGAGGGAGCCAGGTCGTGAAGAGCTGTGAGAGCCAGACAAGGTTTTATATTTGGTCCTTAAGGGCACAGGGAGCCATTGGAGATTACTGAACTGGGGTAGGGAAGGCTGGAGTGACATGAGCAGGCGTGAGCTTGAGGAAAATCACTGTGACAGCTGAGGGAGGCTGGATCGGAGTGCGAAGAGACTTGAAGCAGGCACACACACACACACACACACACACATACACACATATACACCTAGTAGCCCAGGCATGAGGTAATGATAGCCTGCCCTAGAGCTGTGATAGTGTCAGAGGAAAGAAGGGGGCATACAGGAGTGAACCTAAAATACAAACTCCTCAGTTTGACATAGAAAATTCACTCTAGGGGCAGCCAGGTAGCGCAACAGAAAGCTCCCTGGCTGTAGAGTCAGGAGGACTTGAGTTCAAATGTGACCTCAGACACTTACTAGTTGTGTGACCTTGGTTGCTTTAAAAAAAAATCCACACTACTCTGGCTCCTGCCTCCATCTTTCCTGCCTCATTTCACATGATTCCCCTCATACACTTTTATTTCCATTTAAATCAGTCCATTTGCTCTTTCCCAATTTAATCTAATTCTTCGGTCTCTGCTGTTCCATATGTGAACTGTGTTCCAAGGAGTGTTGCTGGTGAATCATTTTTCAGTCACGTCCAATACTTCATGAGCCATTTAGGGCTTTTTTGAGCAAAGATATTGGAGTGGTTTCCCATTTCTTTCTCCAACTCATTTTACAGGTGAGGAAACTGAGGTAAATGGGGTTAAGTGACTTGTCCAGAGTCACACAGTTAGTAAGTGTCTTAGGCCAGAGTTGAAATCAGGAAAATGAGCCTTCCTGACTTCAGGCCTGGGCACTCTGATAACCTGAAATTTCCCACTTCCATCCTTGCGTTGCTCCTGTGCCAGTCAGTAGGGTCAAGTACAACAAATCTAATCCTTCTTTCAGGTGACAGTCCTTCAGATACTTAAAAACAACTCCCATGCCCTTCCCCAAAGGCTCACTGTGACACCACCTAGCTGCCCTTAGCTTCTCTCAACGTTTCACTCCTAGGGCACATCCCAGTCACCCCCTTCTTGGTTGCTATGCCCTCTCCATCTTCAAATATCCCATATGTCTTTCCTCTTTTTAATCATTCCATACAGCATAAGATCTTTGAAGAAAAGATTTGTTTTTTCATCCTTACCTTGGCATTCCTACCTAGGAATAATAGCTAGCTATTAGAGAGAGAGACAGACAGACAGACAGACAGATAGACAGACAGACAGACAGATAGGTAGATAGATAGATAGACAGACAGACAGACAGACAGACAGACAGATAGATAGACAGACAGACAGACAGATACTAACTGTCATGTGCCAGGTACTGGGCTAATCACTTTGCAAATGTTCCATCTGATCCCTATAACAACCCTTGGAGGTAGGGTCTATTATCATTCCCATTATACAGGTGAGGAAACTGAGGCAAACAAAGGTTAAATGACTTGTCCAAGTTCATATAACTATTGTCTGAGACCTTATTTGAATTCAGGTCTTGTGATTCCAGGTCCAGTTGTTGACCCACTGCACCATCTAGCACAATGACTTACACATGTTGGTGTTTATTGAATTGAATTTAATATTTATTGAATTTAAAGGTTTTTCTGGGCAGCAACAATGATGACAAAACATTTATTAGGCACTTACTATGTTCCAGGCATGCTGGTAATGGAAGCATAATGAATGGAAGTATGGGTAGACAGCTGAAAAAGTAGATATATAGATGGATAATGTATAGATGTTGGGGACAGCTAGGGGGTACAATGGAGAGAATGCCAACCTTGAAGTCAGAAGGACATGAGTTCAAATTCACCTCAGACATTTCCTGGCTGCGTTAACATGGGCAAATCACTTAATCCTAACTGCCTCAAACAAGAAAGGAAGAGAGAGAAGAAGGAAGGAAGGAAGGAAGGAAGGAAGGAAGGAAGGAAGGAAGGAAGGAAGGAAGGAAGGAAGGAAGGAAGGAAGGAAGGAAGGAAGGAAGGAAGGAAGGAAAAACAATGGATAAATGATGGATGATTGAATACTGAATAAGTGGAAGGACAATGAAGAGGAGAGAATGGTATAGTAGAAATGGCATTGGACTTGGAATCAGGAGATATTTGGGTTTGAATCTTACCTCCAACTTTAGCCATGTGATTCTGTACAAGCCATTTAATCTCTCTGAGTCTCAGTTTCCTCATCCATAAAGTTGGCACAATAATGCTAAACAAGTTTACTGTGAAGTTCATATCAAGCAATTGTGTAGCATTCTTTGGAAACTATAAAGTATTACACAAACATCAGGTGTTATAATAGATGGATGATGGATGGTGAATGAATAGGTACTAGTGGAAGAGTGATGGATGGAAGGATAAATAGATACACAAATGGATGGGTTGATGATGAAAGGTTGGATATTGAATGATGGTTGGTGAATGTCAGGATAAATGTTTCATGTATAATATTACTTCTAACATATGGCCAATACCCCTAAGGTGTGGGTTTATATGGACAGGGCTTAATCTTAGAGAGCTCTTCCCCACAAATCATGTCTCTTTGGGTCACTTTGCACAAATCCAGAGTTTTTGTCAGGGGCAGGTAGGTGGCAAAGTGCACAGAGGGCCTGGATTTGGAGGCAGGAAGACTCATCTTCCTGAGTTCAAATCTGGCCTCAGACACTTACTGGATGTGTGACCCTGGGCAAGTCACTTAACCCTGTTTGCATTGTTTTCTCATTTATAGAAATGAGCTGGGGAAGGAAATGACAAACCACTCCAGAATTTCTGCCAAGAAAACTCCAAATGGGGTCACATAGAGTCAGACACAACTGAGCAACAACGAAGAGGTTTTTTTCCCCCAGAAATCTCGAAATATGGCTTGTGTCTAGGTCTCCACTGATTGAGTAAGAGCATAGCCAGTTACCATGCAGATACCCAAGGTAAAGAACAAGAGATCTTGGAGCACTGGACGTAGAATATTTGAACTGGGACAAGCAAGGTCAGAAGTAGTAAAACATTAAATGGCAAAGCTGGGAGAGATCTTTGAACTCTTCTTGGTCATTTCTGTAATTTTAAAAATGAGGAAATTGAGACTCCAAGAGGAAATCAAACCTTCCAAAGTTGTACAAGAAGAACCAGCAGCAGAAGCCAAGCTTCCCACCTATTAGGTAGAGGCCTTTCTATTGCTGTTGGTTAGTTGGAGAACAGAGGCTGGCAATGTCTAATCATATTGGCTTTGAGTTTTTGCTGTTGTTACTTGGACATTGACTTCTTGGTGATTGAGGGTCAGATGACATTTCCTCTTATACCAGACACCAGACTCAAGAGGCCAAAACATCTGTGGGAAAGTGAAGAAGAGGAAAAAATTCATCCCATTGTCCAGATGTTTCTAAAACTCCAGCTGGTTGGTGTCAAGTAGGCACAACATCCAGATGACAGCCTTGCTATGTCACTTTTCACCCAGCTGTTTGGCTTCCTATCAATCCATCAATTGCCAAGTTTTACTAAGAGTCTGCTTCATGTGCAGCAGGGCAGGGTGAGGATGAAGACACCACCTGCATATTCTCTCTCTCTCTCTCTCTCTCTCTCTCTCTCTCTCTCTCTGTCTTTCTCTCTGTCTCTCTGTCTCTGTTGCTCTCTCTGTCTCTCTGTCTCTCCCCTCTCCTCTCCTCTCTGTCCTTTCTCTCTCTCTCTCTCTCTCTCTCTTTCTCTCTGTTTGTCTCTCTGTCTCTGTTGCTCTCTCTCTGTCTCTCTCCCCCTCAAATGTTATCTGTAGAGCAAACAAATGAATACATGTGCCACAATTAGAGCATAATTAATTTCTAAGTATATTGACTCAGTTTATGAAAGGGAGAAATCAGTGAGGCTGCAGTGGTCAGCCAGGACTTCCTAGATGTTGTAGAGTTTGAACTGGGTAGGATTTAGAGAGGAAGGGAGAGACCATCCCTGTTGAGCAAAAGATAGGAGGCTCTTTAATAGGACATAAAAAGCCAAAGCTAAGAATAGTCTTAGAGCATAGAATGGATACATGTAAAGGTTTTGAATTAGGGAATCCCAGACCCAATAAGTTGGGGTGTTTTCCTAAAGAACCTGTGGGTGTGGATAAGGAATACTTTAATTGAATTAGAGTTTCCTAAATCACCTGAGAACATTATAGGGTGTGGACCACAGGAAGAGGGAACTGATGAGACACAGGGAACTCCTAATGACTTGAAGAAAATCCATGTCCCATGTGAGCTACAGAAAGCAAACTGCTCCTAGTCCGCCAATCTGCCAGAGGTCTCCACTCTTTACCTTTTCTTTTGTGTCTCTTCTACAGTGCAGCAATAGAATTTCTCCTCCATCCCAAAGCAGAAGCGCTATAGCAAATTGCAAGAGAAGCACGTGGCCACATGAAGCATGTGTTTGAGTGCAATCTAAGAATTCAAGGACATTGTTTCTTAAACTCCAACCTTCTATGAAGAGGAATTTCCTAGACAGAATGATCATAGTAAATAGCTTTCCAGCAAAGAAAGATTTCTGGAGCAGTATCAATTTTGAAAGTTGCCTCATTGAGAAGGTCAAATTCAAGAGTTTCTAAGTTTGAGATTTCTAAGCACTAGTCTTTCTATAGAGAATAAATTACCCAATCATTCAATTCCTTGAAGAATGAAGGGAGTACACATGATTCCTGCTTGGCATCCTACTTGAAACATGAGGTCAGATGAATGTTACTGCTCTGTCTAGAAAAACACATCAATCCCTTAGCCATGGATATCAACTGAATCACAAGTTGAAGGGAGTGGAGACTACAGAAAGGCAACAGTTATTACCATCCAACATAGAAGTTTCTAGTAGCAGCTAATGGAATGGTATCTAGCAGAGACTAGTGACAAAGGTCATCATGAGCAGGAACTTCACCAAAGTCACCAGGGTCAAGACTGACCAGGCCAAGTCCATGGTCTGTCATCAAAGAACACTATAAACCTCTCCTATTGACCGGTGTCCTGGTCAATACTGTTTATCTAGAAAATAGGGAACTTCGGGGCAAAGACAAAAAGAGATTCAAGAGAAGATGAAATCCCAGTTTTTGCCCTGCAGGCTCATGGGGAAAAGGGGTCTACTCATCCAGTTAACAAATATTTATTAAGCAATAGCCAGATGTCCAGCATGTGCTAGGAACTGAGCATACAAAGACAAAAGCAAAGCAGTCCCAACTATCAAGGAACTACACTCATACAGAACTTTTACTTTAAAGAATAACATAGGTTAGCCTGGGATAGAATGTCAGAACTAGTGCACAAGATATCATAGGTATTGGATGAGACCAAAGGAAGTTGAGATTCTTTGGGGCTGGAGCAATCAGGAAGAACTTCTGGAGAAGGTGGAATTACAGTTGGTACTAGAAAGATGAAAGATTTTGCATAGGAAGGAAGAAGGGGTGATCTAGTCAGGTCACAGGATTTAAACTATGGGGAAACTTGAAGGTCAAGTCCAATCTATCCTTTTTCAGATGAGGAAGCTAACATTCAAAATAGGTTTGTTGAAATAGAACACAATGTAGAAGACTAGGCACTGGATTTGGGGGTCAATGACCCTGAGTTCAAATTTTAGATTTTCTGCTTACTAAATGGGAGACTTTGAGCAAATACCTCTTTTCCCTGAGCATCAGTTTTAAACCTCTGTAAAATGAGGGGATTAGGGTAGATGATCTTTGTAGTCAGTTCCAGATCTAAATGTTATGATTTATCTGAGACCACATAGGCTGAAAGTAGCTGAGGCAAGATTTGAATGAAGGTCTTCTGCCTGCAAAGCCAATGCTCTTTCCACCATACTACTCTGGTTCAGAGCTAAAACAGTTTGTTCCAACAACCATGAAGGCAGTTGAAGCAGGCACTATACGGAGTACTTAGAGCTTGTCAGACATTCAAGACACCAAGATCATCCATTGCATCTTAAGCCATTGATCATTGACAGTCATCCTGACTTTTGTCTTGCCATTGGATTTTGATGACTTTGGGAGAGTGAAGCTGATGACTTTGTGCAACCCTGCCTCACTTAAATCCAATTTACAAGTAATTCAAGAATTCACCCCATGGAGTCATTGATCCTTTTCAGAAAAATGCTCAATGCTATTTTTTTCTAAGGCATGTACTTATTCTGTCTCATCTATTAATTGCAATATTAGGTCTGGTAGGAACCTTAGAACATCACAAATAGACTATCAGAGCTGAAGACCTTTAGAACATGGAGTGTCCTAAATAGGAAGATCTCAAAACATGCAAAAAGCTGACAGAGAGACCAAGAGAGGGAGACAGAGACAGGGACAGACAGAAAGGGAAGGAGGGAAAGTTAGAGTTTAGGGACCTTGGGAAACAGAAATAAGAACTAGTCAGCATTTCCAAAGCACATTGAGACCACACCCTTGGCTTGTCCCAGTTCCCAGGCTCCAAGAAAGGGATGTTATGATGAGAAACCATTGTCAAAGAATTCTCTATCTGTGGGTTGAACAGCCTGGTAGGAAATCCGAGCACTTCACAGTTCAGTAAACAGAGACAAGGCTAGCTCTTACAGTGAGTAGTTGCCCCTTTTCCTTAAAGTTGTAGCTGGGAGCCACCATCTTCTCCCCTCTCCTTTTGGAGACCTTTGAAAGAAAGTATCACTAGGTAATTAGCATAACCTTGCCCAGCTGCCCCAGAGAAGGAACAGCTAACCAAAAGAGAGCTTGAGTGCCTCCCTGAAGCATGAAGGACTCTGGAGAAAAGGGGGATATTGGATTGTTGTGGGCAGTCTTGTGCAACTAAGAGTTGAAACAGAAGAATTCAGAAATCCCTCCAACTCAGTTTCATTTTATATTTTTTATCTCCTGTACAATAAATATTTAATTGAAGTTTGCACGTAGTACAGGTCTCTGCACTCAATCAGTGCTTAGTAAGTGTTCAATTGAATTACACTGAACCCTAACTCTTCCTGCACCATCAAACCTAGACCAAATCAAAGCTAGAGAGAGCACCAGGGAAAGGATGAAGGAAAACCAAGGGCCCTCAGGGGAGGGTCCTAAGGATTGCTTCTAAGTAATCCCAGGCAGAAAAATGAAAAGGAGAAAATAGCCCTTTTCACTCAAGGCCAGGGCTATTGCCCTGGGTGAAGAAGGAAAGGTAGCTGGAATCAAAGAAAAGGTCACAGAAGATGAAGCCAAGAAATGTCAGTTCCAATTCAGACATCTGCCACCTGGGTGACCATGTTGAACCTCATTTCCTTATCTGTAGACTGAAGATCATTTAATTGTACCATCTACTTCTCAGGGTTCTTCTGAGTCCTAAATGAGATGATGACTGCATAGGTAAACTGTGAAATCTTATAACACGGAGTTCAAAAACTGAGGTCCATGGATATAATTGGTGGTTACATTTCAAAAGGTTCATGAACCTAGATAAGAAAAAAATTACATCTTTATTTTTACTAACCTATAACTGAAATTTCACAGTTCTTTCAATTATGACTGTAAGTAACAAACATTCTCAAAAAGAGTCTATAGACCTTACCAGACTTCCAAAGGGATTCATAACACACACACACACACACACACACACACACACACACACACACACACACACGAGCTTAATAAACACTTGTCTTATAGAAATAACCACTATTATTATCCTGTGCAACCTGTGCCATCCAGGCATCGACTCTCTTCCCCCCTGCCCCAATCCCCCCATCCACCCCCAGGGACTGAGGCCAGCTTGTTGTTTCTTGGACAGGACATTCCATCCTCCACCTCCAGGAGTTTTCACAGGCTATTTCACAGGCTATTTACCAAGCTTGGAATCTTTTCCCTCATTATTTCTATCTCCTGTTTTTCCTGCTTTCCTCAATATCCCAGCTAAAATCCCACCTTTTGCAATAAGATTTCCTGATCTCCGTTAATGCTAGTGCTTTCCCTCTCTTAATTATCTCCAATTTATCATATATATATAGCATGTTTGTCTATAGTTATCCCCTGTTTTCTCCCCTACTAGACTACGAGATCTTTTAGAGCAAGGGCAGTCTCCTGTCTTTCTTTGTATTCCCAAGGCTTAGCACAGTGCCTGGCACACAGTAGGCACTTAAAAATGCTTGCTGATTGACTGACTAGGGGTTTATTGCCTACCGGGGCAGCACATTCCATTTTATAACTCTAATTATTAGGAAGTCTTTCCATATGTTGAACTGAAATCTGCCCTGTCAGGACTTCCTGTCAAGGAGAGAACAGGGAGAAAGATCATGGGAAAGGTCAAGGGTCTCCTAGGTTGGTAGCAACAAGAGATGCTCCTGGGCTGAAAAGAAAGGGCCAAAGAAAATTTGCTCATTGCCTCCCCCTCCCTCCTTCCCTTCCTTACTCCACACACAGTTAGCACAGGGCTGGGCACAGAACAATAAAGATGAGTTGATTAATTTGTGAAAAGTTGGGAGTCAAAACCATCAGGTGAAGAAACTGGGGAGGGGTGGGGAGGAAGGAGAGGTGTTTAACCAGAAAGGACTAAGGACAATGTCACCGTCTTTAAATATTTTAAAGGATTGTCTTGTGGGAAGAGGACTAGACTCCCCAGAGGGCAAGACTCAGAAGAATGAGTAGAAGTGGCCACAGATTTCAGTTTGTGATAAATTATTTAAATATCAAATCACAGAGAAGGTATAAAATATTATAGATAGAGATGAATATGGAAAGTTGATTCTTTCACAATTACATATGAGGGTGTGAATTATTAATCAATTATGACAGATGAAATTTTGAAAGACTAAAAAAAATTGGAGAATAGAGGCTTGGTTTGTGATTTCATAGACGCAGGAAACTCCTAGGTAAGGGAATCTTCTATATAATGCAAGTTTCTGAGAGTTACCTAGAGCACTAAGAGGTACAATGACTTGTCCTGAGTCACACAACAAATAGGGGTCAGAAGCAAGATTTGAACTCAAGTCTTCTTGGCCCTCATCCACTTCATCATATTGCCTCTCAATCTGGGTTATGTAAGAATTGCTTAAAGCTTCAGCATAAGTAAAAAAAAAAAAACAATGCAGCAGTAATAAGACAAAAAGATAAAGACTGGGAAAATAATTTCATTTAAAATCTCTGATAACGAAAATCTGAAGTTAATATCTCTGCACAGAATTAACACAAATCTAGAACATTGTCATATAGCCAAATTATATGAACAAGTATTTTTCAGATAACAAGATGCAAACTGTCAACAACCATATTAACAGGTACTCAAAAGTGTTAATAATCAGAGAACTTCAATCACCTCAGAAATATCATCCTCCCAATAAATTAGTAAAAATGGAGAAATTCAAGGCTGGCAGGGATACAGTGCACTAATTCACCACTGATGGAGCTATGGATTGGTCTGACCATTTTGGAAAACAATTTGGAATTATATAAGAAAAGTTACTAATTATTCATACACTTTGACCCAGTAATCTCACTACTGGGTTCATTTTCCAAGGACACTAGTGATATAAGACCCAGTCGCATCAACATTTTCCTAGTAGCCCCATTGATAATTTCAAAAAGTTGGAAATGTTCTATGTAAGTAACAACTGGGCAAAGCCTAGACAAGTTGTGGTGCATGGAAATGATGCAATGTCGCTGTCCTGTAAGGCAGAAATATTAGCCATGATGCCCACAACATGCCCACCTGTTACTCGATTTGGATTAAAATGCAGTTCCTGTCTAATTTTAATGTTTTGGTGTATCAACTTTCAATATGAACATGTGTGATTTTCAAGTCAATATGTGGTCTGTAAGGGTCCCTACATAGGGGTCCCTACATATGGGTTAGTGGTTCCCAATTCCATTTTATGTTTGACACAACTGCTGTAAGGAATGATGAATATAAAGAATCTGGAGACACTTGGGGAGTCATTTCTGAACTGATGAAGACTGAAGAAAGTCGAGTCCAGAGAACATTGTCTACAATCATGGAAACAAGGATAACAAAGCCTCAGATTAATCGCAATGGATGATGAACAAAAGATGCGGTAGCTTGAGCTTGGGTTATCAGACATCAACACTTGTGTTGTTCAACCTGAAGGTTTTAGTAGGCTAACTTTAGGGTTTGCTTTTGTGTTTGGCAAAAACAAAATTTATCAATAAAAAAAGAAAGAGTATAGTCCCAGAGTGAACTGGGTTACTTCAGGAGGTAGTGAGCTCTTCATCCCTGGAAATATTCAAGTAGAACCCGACAATCACTCATTAGGGATGTTGTAGGCATTCTTGGTAAGATATGAGCTGGTCCAGAGAGCTTCTAAGGACAAAATGGAAGCAGAAGTGTGAGCAAAGGTCTAGAGGTCATGAGGCACGTTGGGGGATCGTCATGAGTCCTGTAACAAACGTGATGAATTTACTGTTTTGCCCTACTCTAGTGAAAAGAAGGCTCAATTTAGAGATGGCAAAATCTGAGTTGGAATCCTAGCTCTGCGATGGGTAAGGCATGGGCATGACCCTTGAGCCCCATGGGCTTCAGCTTTCTCAGTCACAACATGGGTGAGTACTTTCTGCCCCATCATGGTTGTGAGGAATTGGATTGATCAACCTTAAAGTACGTCACAAGTGAGAGTCAGGTGTTGCTCAGGCTGCTGGTGGCAGCGTTATTGCCACTTTATTATCACTTTTACTCTTGTTATAATTGTTGACCAACGCTATCACCCTCCACTTGAAACAACCATATTCCTGAAAGATTGAGTAGCAGTGGCCTCAACAGGCCTGGGATCTGCAGCATCCGCTCCCTGTCATTGGCCCCCAGTGCCCCTGCTGCCCCCTCACCACCCAGGCAGACATCAAGGGCTGGGACCAGTTGTCAGGTTTACCAAGTTACAAAGTAGCTGCCTTTCCAGCCGGGCCCAGCTCCTGTTTGGCCCGAGGTTAGTCACACACACGACTTTCCCAAGGCCTGGAGCTTGATGTCCATCCCCCACTCCCATCCCGTGAACACACACCCCTCCCATACACACACATCTCACACATGCCCTCATCCCCCTTCCCTTCTTTCCTTCCCTCCAGCCCTGGGAGGCCTGGACCTGAGCCCCCAGGCTGGGGTCCCCCTAGGCTCTGCCTGGGAGGTGCAGATTTGGGGGATTAGGAGCATTAAAAAGGCATCACCGGTGGAGGGCTAAGGGGTGTTATGGGGGTGAGCAGGGAGGCCTGGGTGAGAGAACATGATCCCTCCACCAGATGGAAGTAGTTAGAATAATGGTTTGCTCGCTGGGGGCATCAGGGGCTGGGGGGCTGAGAGGGGGGCAGGCAGTTCAGCCCGGGGTCGCAGAGCCCAGAGCTACAGAGCTCTCAACAGCTGTTCAGCAGTGGTTTCTTCTCCAATATAATACTAATAATAACTCTCATGGCTCACACATCTACAGTCCTCTACAAGTCTCAAAGGACTTGGTTTCCATCTGCAGTTTTCCCTAGCAGTTCTCCAAGAGCAGATTGGCTTCCCTCCTAGAAGAAAAGGTAAAGGACTGGAGGAATGACCTGCCTCTGCATGCATGCTTTTCAGAGAGAATAAATGCTCCATTAAAAATGGAACCAAGGTTCCATCATGAAAACAAAGAGAGGATGAAGACTATTGAGCTAAGACACTATATTGGAGGCCCTTTTGAAGAGAGGAGAAAGCCTTGCACTCTAAAAAGAACTCAGTAGCTTTTTCTTCCTGGGATGATGCTGTGAGTTCACAGAGAAGAGATCTTCCAGTACAGGTGAGGGGAAAAAGGGATGATGAGGAGTGGTTAGGGACTCCTTGCTACAGGCTTCATCCGTGATGTAACTTTGTGACTAGATGACAAAACAGAAGTCTAATCTTTTCCCAGGTAGTATATCTAAGACATAAGAGAAAACCTTCCAAGATTTATTGAACTGGATGACTAATACCCATTTCTAGTGATTCACATAGGCACAAATGATGCTGTGAGAAGAAATCTACAAAGAATTGCTAAATATTCCCAAATCCCAAGTAGGAAACTGAAGACCTTGAAAGTATAAAAGATGTATTAATCAGTGCTGTCCCCCGAAAGCAAGAGACTGAGAAGACAAATGGATGTTTAGGAAATGAACTGTTGATGAGTATGATACTGTCTAAGACCTACCTCCAGATTTCTGGACCACAGCTTAAAACACAATGTAGAGAAGATAGCATTTTGGTTGCTGGGGTAAAATGGGGAAAAGATGAAAAATTCTCCCAGTTTTATAAAGCCTATCCCATGATGTGCAAAGATGATGAGGGACACCATCTTGGTTAAGGCAATTGCCTCACCATGGTTCCACCCAATTCCTTCTCAATTTATATAAAATAGAACTCCCAGCATGATTTGTGGGGGCTCAGGAGTATGATAAAAGTTATAAGGAATTTTCTAACCATAGCTCCAATAAGAATTTAAATTGAGGAAAGCAAGCAGCAGAGTTGAATTTAAAAAAAAAAAAAAGACTTAAATGCCAGAAGGCATCTCTATCTAGCTGTTATGGTATGATTTGCTTGAGCTTGAAATTACAAAAGAACGAAAAAATCCCTTGGGGCCGTTAGCTAAAAGAATTGAGAGACTTCCCCTACAAGAGAGAAGGGGGATTAGTTTGCACTTGCAGTGGAAGACCAGGAGATGGCAACAAAGAGCAGTTCAGAAGAGGTACCAGCTGCTGATGATATCACATAGGACATCCCCCAGCAAGAGAATATTTGTACCAGAGACGGGTCCCAACAGAGTTACCATTCTGTGACCATACGTGTTCCCAACATTGGTATCCTATCATGTATATTCTCTGACTAGGAATGTCCCCTCCATGTGTGTTCTTTCATGCCTGGTCTTCGGCTATGCATGTTGCTGGCGCTCGGCATTTCTTCCATTGATATTGATAGCGAAATGATCATGGAAAATAGGAGAAATAACACTGGAATAGAGAGGAGGAAGATGGTTTCCCAATTTTTGAAAAGGGAAAGAGAATCAAGTCTATGTAACTTATAGACAGCAAGCTTGACTTTGATTCCTCAGGAAAGTCTTGAATGGGTCTAATGTAAATGTTTAGAAAGGGAAGCAGTGATTAAGAAAGAGCTAGCATGGTTCCAGGAAAACCAGATCATACCAGACTAGCCTCATTTCCTTTCCTTTTTTTTTTTTTGAGAAAGTTACTAAACTGGTTGAGGGATGGAATGGTTACAATATGCCTCTATTACACTAAGGCTTTTAAAAAATTACATAATTTTTTGATCAGTAAAAATACACCTTCTCTTTCTCTTTCCCAACTCATCCACCCCAACCGAGAATAAAAGAAAAACAAAACCCCTGTTACAAATATGTATAATCAGGCAAAACAAATATCTGCATTGATTATGCCCCCCAATTTTATATCTAATTCTACACTCTGAGTCCTTTATTTCTCTATCAGGAAGTAGGTAGCATGGTTCATCATTAATTCTCTGGAACCTTGGTTAGTCATGACACTTATCTGAGCTTCTAATTCTTTCAAACTTGTCCATCTTTACTACATTGTCGTCACTGGATAAATTGTTTTACTGGCTGAGTTCAATTCACTCTACATCAGTTCATATAAGTTGCCTCAGGTTTCTCTGAAACCATCTCTTTCATCATTTTTTTTAGGCATAACAGTATTCCATCACATTTATATACCATAACTTCTTCAGTCATGCCTCAATTAGTGAGCACCCCCTCAGATTCCCATTCTTTGTCACATCAAAAAAGAGCTATAAATATGTTTGTATATCCTTTGTTTCACTTAAGACCCCTCCTTTAATCTATCCTCCTTCCGGTTCCCCTTTCTCCTTTGATTCCTACTTCACTGTTGAGTCAGATGTATTTTGTACACAACCATATGTGTCTATTCATCTGTCCATTGACTGGTTCAAATAAGTTCAATTGCTCCCTCTATTCCTTCCTCTTCATTTGTGTAAATGTCTTCTTGTGAACTCTATGTGAGATCATTTTCCCTACCCTTCTTTTCCCTCCTCCTCTCCAGTATGAATTCTTCTTACTCTCTTTCCATTCTTCTCTTAAAGAACATCGATATAACAGAATTATTCCAAGACCTTCTGTCTAATTAGGCTCCTCCATGACTACTGATGATGATAGTGTTCAGAAAGGACACAAGGATTATCCCCCTATATTTGAATGTAAGAACTTTATTATAGTTTATCCCTCATCATTGTTCATTCATATTTACCTTTTTTAATGTCCATGTTAACTCCTGTGTTTGAATGTCATAATTTCTACACAGTTCTGGTCTTTTCATCTGGAATGCTTAGAAGTCTTCTATTTCACTAAAGATCCAAATTTTCCCCTGTAGCATTATACTCAATTTTGCTAGGTAACTTATACTTGGTTATAAACCTATATTCTTTGCTTTGTGGAATATCGTATTCCAAATGCTCCTTTATAATAGTAGCTGCTAAATCATTTGTGATCTTAACTGCAGCTCCTCAGTACCTGGACTTTTTTTTCTTTTTGGCTGCTCATGGCATTTTTTCTTTGAATTGGAAGCTCTACATTTCAGTTATAACATTCCTGGGAGTTTGCATCTTGAGGTTTCTTTTAGGAGGTGACTGGTAGATTCAATTTCTATTTAGCCTTCTGGTTCTACATGATCTGGGAAATTTTATTTTCAGATTTCTTGAAATACGATGAGTAGGCTACGGAGTTAATGGAGTTCAGACAGTTCAGTGATTCCTAAATTTGTTTGTGCCTTGAAATATTTTCTTTGTTCTTTTCAGGTTCTTGAGGGTTTTTTAATTTTATTTGATTTTTGTTATCTCATAAAGTCATTGTTTAGCAAGGCTATGATAAATTATTTCACGCTATTCTTGTGGACATAGAGAGAGATGTGAAGTCAATTGGCATGCAGTTAGTTGAATTTCAAACTGTTCTGATGATTAGACCCAGATCCATCATCAATGGATAGAGAAACCCAATAGTCCATGCTTGGCCTGAGGCTATTTAATATTTTTAATGACATGAGGAAAAACATATATACTCATCAAATTTTCAGATGACAGTAAGATGGGAGAGAGAGCTAACAGACTGAATGACAGTATCAAGATCCAAAAAGACTTTGACAAGATAATATATTGGGCTAAATCTATTAACGAGAGTCAGAAAGAACTATATAACAACAAATCTAATGATATGAAAATCAATAGGGATATATGTAAACGCTTACACTTGGGTGCCAAAAACCAACTTCACTAGTACAAGATGGAGAATGCATGGAGACAAATTGAAGACAGCAGCTTGTCTGAAAAGGATCTTGTTGGTGGAGAGGGTTAGTAGATTATGCAGCCAAAAAAAACCTCACATGAGGTCTTTGCCTTCATTAAGGAAAAGATGGTTCTGCTTCATCTAGATCAGAGATGTCAAATAGACAACCCAGAACAGCATTGTAGTCTGCAACACTCCTGAGTATGACTGGCACCAGATTAAAATGTAATTGGAAAATATTTAACAAAATAAGTAAAAAATACAATAGAACATAGATAATGTTAATATGTGATTTTCTAAGTCAACATACAACTGGGGATCTTTATTTTTGTTTACTAGGCTCACTACTGCTTGAGTTTGGCATGATCCAGAGTATTATATCTAGTTCTGGGCACTGTGGTTTAAGAAGGACATTGATAATCTCCATTTTGAAGAATCTTGAATTTGTTCCGTATGTAGATGGCTTGATGGAACTGGGGGTGTTTAGCTTCAAAAAGAGAAGACTCAGTGGAAGCATCTGAATGGCTGTCACAGGGAAAAGGGATTAGCGTTTTTCTCTTTGGCCTTACAGGGTAAAACCAGGAGCAGTCAACTATCTATTGGCAGAAGATTCAAACATCTAAATTTTGACTGGAGATAAGAAAAAAATCGCTAATAGTTAGAGCTGTCCAAAAGTGGCTTGGACTGTCTGGAGAGGCCATGTCCTTCTTTGGAGGTCTTGGAAGTGAGGATCACTTTCAGCTATGGGTCAATAGCTGAGGTGTCTTCCAAAATTCCTGTGACTGCATTTCATCAAAAGCCTGTGTGTGCATGGGAAAGAGGGCATGGAATTTCCCGTCACTCACTTTACTAGGTTATCTTTTTCCTTTCAACTCTTGTGCCCTTGGGTTGTCTGGTAATAGAAACAGCTACTGGGACTCATGAATGGTGATTTTTAGGGAATGCTGATGCACAATGTCCATCAGATCTAGGCTAGTATTTACGGGACTCATGTATGAGATGGCTGCTGGAAGTAAGAAGTAAGAAGATGCAACAAGCTTCTGTAAGAAGTACATATGTAGTGAGGGCTATCCCCTACATGTAGCATGTATGTTGCTGTGTGCCAGGAAGGGAACTAGAATAGATATCTCTAGCCTCTTCTCCCATGATGATATATTGAATATAGTGCTACAGGGGAAAATTTGGATCTCTAGTAAAATAGAAGACTTCTAAGCATTCCAGATGAAAAGACCAAAGCTGTGCAGAAATTGCAACACTCAAACACAGGAGTTAACATGGACACAAAAAAAGGAAAATATGAATGAATAATGATGAGGGATAAACTATAAACTCCAAGGGAGACTTTAATTCTTGCCAGGAAGTTGGGGCAAATGCTTAGTCACTTTGTTTTCCTCAAAGTGAAAGGGGATGGGGCTGGAATTATCTGCTCACTTAAAAACTTAGTCTATTATGGTTTCTAGACTCAAGCTAAATTTCTGCTTTCTGTTTCTTAATGAAGGAAGCAGGACCTCGATCTTTATATCCAAGGCTTGATTCCCTTCCCACCAAATACCAGTTCCACAATGAGCACACACAGCAGTTAGGAAAGAGATCCGTTTATTCAAGTTCATAGCAAAATAAAAATCAGAGAAAACATATATGGGAGAATGCATACCAGATGATACAAAATTATCATGCACATATAGGTAACATGCATAACAAAGATTGGTGAGAATTTGCTTGAAATCTTGCAAATCTAATCAAAATTATTTTATTTCATTCCCAAAATACTATATTCCATACTCTCCAGTCACCTCCTTGTTGAAACCAGAGGAGGAAGGACTCAACCTGGGATCCAATAACTTTTTTTTGTTTAATATAGGTATAGCTAACAATTTCAATATAACTGATTGACTTTGTAATTCTCTGTATTTGATCTGTTGAATTTAAAAATATCATTCTGAGAAGTGGTCCATAGGCTTCCACCCACTCCCCAAGGGGTTCACATCCCAAAAATGGTTAAGAAGCCCTACTCTAGAGGAACTTGTGTGCTGGAGTCCTCTACTGAGGGCCTCTCAGAGTTCCATTTTAGGACATTCCCAGCCACTGTGATTTACTTCCCTCCCTTCTCTCCAGATTGTGCCTTGGCAAGAAGGTAGAATCTAGCAGGGATGGGGGAGAGTTCTCACCCTGCTGCAAGCAGAGCAGCTCAGAACTCCTTGCCTTACCTTACTAGTCATTAAACTCTTCCAAGGCAGAAAACCAGCATATGAAAATTCTCTTCCAGATCTTCACATCCAAAAGGAAGTGGGATATGATGGGTTATGATGGGAACATAAGGAAGAAATGCCCATCTCTATTTGAGATTTGGTTTTTATTAAGAAGGCCAGGAGTAATTGGAAATACAGTCTATGTTTGGGGAAAGCCAGTTTCAAAGAGTGGAGGAAAAGGATAAATAGGAGCCCTTCTGTGACTAAGATGTGCTTGTCTGAGTATAGGGGAAGGAGGAAAGAGGATAAGCATTTATATAGCGCCTACTCAGTACAAGCCACTGTGCTAAGAGCTTTACAAATATTGGCTCGTTTTATCCTCACAACAACCCTGGGAGAGGAGGTGTTATTATCCCCATTTTATAGTTGAGGAAATGAAGGCAGAGGTTAAATGACTTGCCCAGAGGTCTGAGGTTGAATTTGAATTCAGGTCTTCCTGACTCCAGGGCCAATGCCCCATCCACTGTACCACTGAACTGTTTCTATCGGTACAGCCTAAGACCAAAAGGGAGAAAGTACTCCTTCCTCTGGGTG
The DNA here is from genome assembly GCA_023548195.1 of Bettongia penicillata ogilbyi. Classification (NCBI taxonomy): domain Eukaryota; kingdom Metazoa; phylum Chordata; class Mammalia; order Diprotodontia; family Potoroidae; genus Bettongia; species Bettongia penicillata. The sequence goes on from JAJHZJ010000096.1 coordinate 9,908,799, forward strand.
CCAACTTTGGGGCACCAGCTATCTCCCCCTTATCCTTATTCGTTATTGTTGTTGTGTAGTGTTTTTTTTTAATCCTGTCTCATTCTTCTTGACCTCATTTTGGGTTTTCTTGGCAGAGATACTGGAGTGGTTTACCATTTCTTTCTCCAGTTTATTTTACAGATGAGTAAACTGAGGCAAACAGGGTTAAGTGACTTGGCCAGGCTTACACAGTTTAGGAAGTGTCTGAAGCTGGATTTGAACTCTGAGAGATAAGTCTTCCTGACTCCAGACCTGGGCATTCTGTGCACTATGGCATCACTCTGGTGGCCCTTATTCCCCTCTATGTCTCCCATTTCTCCTAGCTCTGTTCTCTAGGGCCAAGCCAATGCAGTCTTCTCCAGGCTAAACATCCCCAGTTCCTTCTACTGATCTTGATTTTGTATGAACTGCTGACCCTTTGTCATCTTAGGCAAACTCTTCTGCACACACCAGTTTGTCGTAGCCACCCCTCAAACACAGTACCCAAGAGGCAGCCTCAAAGGTAGGGAGACCTGTGTTCAAGCCCCACCTCTGACATATACTGACTGTGTGACTTTGAGTAAGTAACCTCTCTAGGGCAAGTCTCTAAGAAGCTGGAGATGATTGACAGCCATAGAAGGAGCTTCCTGCACCAGTGAAATCCCTGTTCCTATGCCTATCCTTGCCGCTAAGATGGACCAAGTGCTTTTCAGACATTAACTCTTGATCCTTCCTCCATGAGGCAGATCCTACAGGTGTGAATACCCCCATTTTACAGTGTTGGAGATAGGATTTGAAACCAGATTGATTTCTCCTGACTCCAATCCCTTTCCACATCACCACTGTGCCTGTCAGATGTGAGCATGACCTTCCAGAAGTTGTCTGACCAGGGCAGGGGACAGAGGGGCAGGCACTGTCCTGGATCCAGCATGGCACTCAGTGCAGTCTAAGGTCTCATGAGTTTTTCAGTTGCCAGGTTGCATCAGTATAAATATGAAATGTCAGAGCTGGGAGGGCCTTAGAACAGGGAGTGTCAGAGCTAAAGGGCCTCTTAGAATGGGGATTGTCAGGGGAGGGCCCTTAGAAGAGAGAATGTTAGAACTGAGAAGGACTTTAGAAAATATCTAGTTATCCCTTCCACATCATAGGGGTTAGGGGACATGACACCTCTGAGATCTAGAAAATCCATGAAAAAAAAATTTGGCCCACACTTCATACCAGAGAAGTCTGAATTTTTTTTCTTTTTTCTTTTATGAGGTGTTTACAGTACCTTGCAAAATTTGGGGTTGATACTATGCAATACTATATATTTTATGCATTTCTGAATTTCTAAACTTTTTCTGTCATCTGCTAGCCTTACGTGACATCTGAAAGTTCCACAAAATTCCCATTTAATATCTTATGGCTACCCACAATACATTGAAACCTCCATGTGGAAAGTTGAGGTGTTAACTGCATAGTTCTTCCCTCTCAGTAGAAACTAGACTCTGGAGAGAGGCATTTCCCTAGTAGAGCTGAGGGTCCTGGTCTCCAGACCCAGGCCAATGTTCAGTCATTGCCCCATATGACAGGTCCAGTAGCAAGGCCAGTTGGTCTGCCTTGAGACTTGGGATCAGTGAGGACAAGGGTCCCAAGTGTGATAGACTGCCTGAGGAGGAGCTATCCAAATATGGATGCTGGGCTAGCCTCCCTCCTTCTTTCACCTTCCCTGGATCTGGGTCTGCTCTCTTCCCATTCCCCTCCCAGGGCACCCCCACCCCTTGCCTAGGAGTCTATAGCAGTTAGAGTCTGGGAGTGCCAACCAAGCTCCAGTCCACTTCACAAATCTTGGGCAAGATGGTCACTCGAAAGCCACCAGGTGGCGTCCTGCTTCGCAGGAACTCCAAAGGGACCAGGGATTTTGGAGGCAAATCAATATGGGAAAGAAGTAAAGAGAGAGAGAAGGAAGAAAGAAAGAAGAGCATGATGCCAACTCCAGTTTCCCTGGTAATTTGAGGTTTACAAAGCACTTTCCTCCCAGAAACTCTCTAAGGTTGAACGTGCTGGGAGGACGGTCCACATTATACACAAGAGTATTCTGAGACCCAGACAAGAGGGGAGACAATTGTCTCAAAGTCACAGAATAAGTAAAAGGCAGAGCCAGACTCCAGCCTTGGTCTTCTGACATCACTCCCTACTATCTGAGGACTGAACTGGGAGGGTGCTGTCCAGCCCTCACCTAAGGAGAAATCCTGCCTACAGGTTTCTAGGCAGGGCACCATCCAAGCACCATCTGAATACATCCAGTGATGGGGAACGTGCTAACCACAGAGGGATTCAATGCCCTGGTTGGGTGTCCATAAGTATCTTTGTCCAAAAAAGAAGAAACCCTTTGCTTGCTGTTAAAAAAAAAAACTGAGATCTGTCTTTCCATAATCCCACCCCTGGCTCCTTGGTCAGACTCCTCTGGCTCCCTTCTTCCTCTTTATCCTCTTGTTCATGTACTTCTTGGTTCAGCCCAAAAGACATTCCTGCTGCTAGCACACCTGACATTGTATCTCCCATTTCTAGGTTCGCAAGTCTGATCCAATATGATCCAGGTGAGGTGAAAAAGGCAAACTATCTGAGGAATTGGGGCTACTTACTCAGGTCCCCTAGAATCTAGCTTGGTTTCAATTATCTGGGTCTAGTAAAGCTCATATCGGGGATTGGCTTGGGAATTAACTGGATTCAGGTGATGTGGACACAGGGCTGGGGCACTTTTTCCAGAAGCACTGGGGCCTGGATGGAGCATGACTTCCCCTCCCCTGTCCCATTCCTTTTTCAGGGAAAGGATTTTGATTGTAACTACATTTTAACTGGTCCTATTACCAGCAAGGACAAAGCTCTGAATACTTGGTTCCTATCAGATCTCACCAACATAGAACTCTGGCCTGGAGATCAAACTCCCTGGACCAAGGAGGTCATCAGTTTACTTTATCTTGGGCTGACTGGGCATCTGTATGGTCATCAGGCCTCTCTCAGCTGTCCAAATAGGCTTCCTCCAATAGAATGGGAGCTCCTTGAGGATGACCCTTCTTGGTATCCTCAGCCCTTAGCTCAGAGCCTGGGACCCAGGAAGTGAGTAATAAATACCTGGGGACTTGGCTTCCTCTCTCACTCTCTCTCCATTCAATATTTTATTCTCTGTCTTATCTCTGCCTGCTTTTGTTTCTTTCTCTTTATTTCTTCCTTTCTCTGCGTTTACCTCTGTCTCACTGTCCATCTCAATCTCTATCTCCTTGACTTTTCCTCAGTCAATATATCTCTGAATCTCATGGAATCTCTCTCTGTCTCTTTCTCTGTCTCTCTCTCTGTCTCTCTTTCTGTCTCTTTCTCTCTCTCTGTCTCTCTGTCTCTCTGCCTCTCTTCCCTCTTGCACTCTTTCTCCATCTCTGTCCCAAAAGCACTGACTTTGGAATCAGAAGACACAAACTACAATCCTGCCTCCAATACTTACTACCTGTGTAGCCCTGGCCAAGTCACTTAACTTCCTTGCCTAATTCTATTATCTCCACTCCCCAGCCCCTAAACACAGCCCCATCTCCCATCCTGGCTCACAGGATCTGACTGACAAAGCTGTATGGCAGCTCAGAAGCTTAGAGACCCTCTCATCCCACCATTTATTTGACATCTGAAAAAAACTGGTATAGAAAAAAAGACCTGTCCCAAAGTTAGGCAGTGTCAGAACTGGGATCAGAATCCATGTTTCCAGGCTCCAGACCCATGGCCTTTCTATTTCCCATATTTTTACCACCCCTTTTCTTGGTACAGGAGATGTTGTATCTACTCTTGAGATATCAGAGAGATAACAGACCTGGCTGAGGAATCTGGACTCTGGGATCCTAGTCCTGACCCTACTACCAACTCCACATTTGACCCTAACCAAGGATCTTTCCCTCTATGGGCCTCAGCTATTTTCTCTGTCAAAAAAAAGCTATATTTTTATATAATTATCATATATAATTACATATTATATATAATTATATATTATATGTTAATTATATATTATATATTAATCATATATTGATAAATGGTCAAAGGATATGAACATGGAATTTTCAGAGGAAGAAATTAAAGCTATCTATAATCATACGAAAAAATGCTCTAAATCACTATTGATTAGAGAGCTGCAAATCAAAACAACTCAAGATACCACATCATGCCTATCAGATTGGCTAACATAAAACAGGAAGATGATAAATGTTGGAGAAGATGTGGGAGAGTTGGAAAACTGATTTATTATTGGTAGAGTTGTGAGCTGATCCAACCATTCTGGAGAGCAATTTGGAACTATGTGTGCTCAAAGGACTATAAAAATGTGCATACCCTTTGACCCAGCAATATCGCTTCTGGGACTCTATCCCAAAGAGATCATAGAAATGGGAAAGGGTCCCACATGTACAAAAATATGTATAGCAGCTCTCTTCATGGTGGCCAAAAACTGGAAATCAAGGGGATGCCAATCACTTGGGGAATTCCTGAACAAGTTATGGTATATGAATGTAATGGAACACTATTGTGCTATGAGAAACGATAAACAGGAAGACTTCAGAGAGGCCTGGAAAGGCTTATATGAACTGATGCTGAGTGAAAGGAGCAGAACCAGGAGAACGTTGTACACAGCAACAGTCACAGTGTGCGAGGAATTTTTCTGGTAGACTTAGTTCTTCATTGAAATGCATGGACTTAAAAAAATTTCAAATGGACTCTTGAGGCAAAACACCTTCTACATCCAGGGAAAGAACTATGGAAATGGATAGCAAATAGAAACAGACCATTTTCTTTTGTATTATATTTTGTTTTGTTTTATGGTTTCTCCCATTCATTTTAATTCTTCTATTCAACATGCATTTAATAGGAATGTATGTGTAGAACCTAAAAAAACAACTAGAGAATTCTGGGTCTGAAGAAACAAGAGATACAGGAACCAAATTAGGGAAAGGGTGTGACATATACCCTTCTCTGGAGATTTCTGTGATCAGGAATATTGCCTATCCTGGGCAGAAGCAGCATGGTTCCCAATTGCCTTCCCCAGGCTGTGGCATTTCCTTTTGTCTATTCTATAACACCTGCAGACAGACTCTCCCTCGCCATCAAAGCTGCCCACAGCATGGAGTCTCTCTCCAAGACCCTGGGGAAGGGATTGACCCAACCACCACCAGGGCCTGATAATAGAGATTACATGCTCTGCCCTTGGAGTCAAAGGGCTTTACTGCAATTTACTCTCTGCATCATGTTGAGCAAGTTACTCCCTCTCCCTGGATCTCAGCTTCCCCATCTGTAAAATATGGGAGTCAGGTGGTATGGCCTCAGAGGTGACCTCCTGCTGTTATTCCAGAACCTCCAATAATGTTGTTCAACTCTCTCCTCTTCTTCATCCCAGATAATACAATTGGGGATGTTCAACTTGAAAAAGAGAACTTTAGGAGGGATGTGGGAGCTGTCTGCAAGTATGTGAAGAAGGGATGTGACTTCTTATGCTTAGCCCCAGTGAGAAACTGAGGGGCAATCTGGGAAAACTGTAACAGCATGGTCAACATTGACCAACCCCATTTTAGACTCAGTGCCTTAACTGGAGAACACATCTGAGGCAGCAAATAAATCAAACAGAGGCTGCCCTCTGTCATATTTCAGGAACCTTTTCATCCTGCTAGATCATGTCAACTCTGGAACTTATGAGTCATCAGGACCCTCTGCCCCTGGGGCCCCTCTGATCAGAAGGTGGAAAGCTCTGCCCAGAACTTCCATTTAAGTAGGGTGCCCAGATGAAGCATCCCTTTATTTCCTAGTGAACTGCCCTCCTCTGATCTTCCTCCTCCCCCTCCCACACTTTGCATCTTCCTTTCATGTGTTGTCTTCCCCATTAAGATTACAAACTCCTCAATGCAGGGGCTGTCTTCGTTTTGTGTATTTGCATCCCTAGCCCTTAGTACAGTGCCTTGCACATAGTAGAAGCTCAACACATGTTTACTGACTCATTGACTTGGACCTGAGTTCAAAGGGTCCTTAGAACTGGAATGATGTTGCACAGGAAATGTGTTCAGATAGGCTAAGGAGAGATCTAACCACACACCAGGGGTTATCCAAAAATTGTCAAGCTTGTTAGAAGTAAAGTCATGCCACAAATTTGAGCAAGCCTGACATTCTAGCTAACCCTCTAAGATGGACTGGGAACAGTGGAGGTGGGAGGGAGGGGACTTGCCCAGAGGAGAGACCTTAGCCTTGGTCTAGATGAGGACCTTGGGAGCTTTGAAGCTCCTTCCATCTTTTCATCAGTGTCCTATCAACATTCCAAGATCAGCTGATAGACAAGTTTTCATTGGGAACCAAGGACAGATTGGGTGTAGATTCAAACTCCACTGAGAGATCAGCAAAGAGATGATACCCCACCTAGGGGTAACTTCTTGAACACCCCGGATTGGGAGAAAAGGACTCCTAGAAACTTGGAGGTGGGAGCTAACCCTTTTTGTCCATGTTCTGTAAGCTTCAGTCTTCTTTCTCCCAATCTTTATATTCTTGTGGGAGAATGTGTCACAGACTTTTGAGAGCTAGTGTCTCATGCCAACTCTTTTTACTGTAAGACTTTAGTAAAATGTCCCTTTTCCAAAAGCTATTTTTGTCTAGCTGACTAAACAATTCTCAAATGACTAAAATTAGTCAATCAATTGACTAAAGCAATTCTCAAATTATAATCTTGGAAGGGGGAGCTCAACCCAATAGCATTAGAGGGTGACCTCTAAGTCCTCCTGGATCCCCCCGGAGCCCTGACAGGAAGAGAGAGCATCTCACTGGGACCCAAGACACATCTGTGAAAGTGGAGGTTGGTGTAAGGATACTCAGAGCTTCTATAGGCTGCAGGAGCAAGGGACTTCAAAGGAAATCTGATTCAAAGTTTTCTGAACAAGAATCCCCTGTATAATATCCTCAAATAGTGCTCATCCCGACTCCATTGAGTTCCTCCATTGTTAGAAAGACCATTACCTAACTCTCCTGGCAGCCTATGCCATTTTTGATCTCTCATAGTTAACAAGTTTTTCCTTACAGTGAGCTTCAATCTGCCCATGAAATCCCCCACATTGTACCTAATTCTGTCCTTTGGGACCAAATATTGAATACCTTAAGGAACTTCAGGTTGCCACGTAAAACTCACGTGTGTGTGTGTGTGTTTTCATCCTTTGTTGCCAAAGAAGACCACGCCATCAGAGAAATGATGTTATGACTTGCACTTGACTTTGTTCTGAGTGAGGGAGGGCTGTGCAGGTCCCCAGCCTCACTTTTCCTCCAGAGCCATCTGAATCCAGTGACCAGATATTCCTCAGGATGACTGGAGATGACCCAGGATGAGACAATTGGGGTTAAGTGACTTGCCCAAGGCCACACAGCTAGTGAGTGTCAAGTGTCTGAGGTGAGATTTGAACTCAGATCCACCTGACTCCTGCACTAGTGCTCTATCCAGTGCACCATCTAGCTGCAGGTTGTCAAAGACACACTTTGAGAACAAACCTCAAGGGAAATGATTGAAGGACAGAGAAAGAGATGAAACACCAACTTCTAAATGGCCTATTGGAGCCTGGCAACTGAAAACATCCATGGGAAGCTCCCATCATATTGCTTGACCTCCAGAGCAGAGCAGATGTCGTCTGAGTGAGATTATTCATTCTCTCTTTTCTTTGTCTGTGTCTCTCTCTGTCTCTCTGTCTCTGTCTCTCTCTCTCTCTCTCTCTCTCTCTCTCTCTCTCTCTCTCTCTCTCTCTCTCTCTCTCTCTCTCTCTCTCTCTCTCCCCTGAGATTTTATCTTACTCCCAACTGAAGACTTCATTCATTCTCGAGAGTTCTTTGGAATATTCTAAAGTGTAAAACTTCTCTTTGTTGTTTTACTTGAATAAATGGGTTCTCTCGATTCACTATTCTTGATGATTTTTGTGTAAACAGTGTGGGCAGGATAGGGTCAAATTGGAAGATGTAAACTAAATGAGTTCAACTTCTCACTGAGTTGAATCAGAACATCAGTTTTCCTTCTGAACCTAGACCTGATATATTTGAAAGATGGCAAAGAGATATGATTTTAAACCCCCTCCCCTCTTGGAGAATGTAGGTAAACACTGATAGTATTACTATCTTCATTTAACAAATATAAAAACTGAGGCTCAGAGACTCTGGGTGACTTGCCAGTGGTCACACATGTCAGGTAAAGATTTTAACCCAAGACTTGCTCACTCTAAGATCAGTCCTCTGATAGCTCTGCCACTCTGTCATCTCCAAATCTATGAAGAGCTATCTTGTAAAAGAGGCATTAGCTTTATTAACTCAGCTCACCAAAAGGCATTCATTCCCTCGTTCATTTCTTCAGTAAGCACTTACTAAGTGCCAGGGCACCATGGCAAGTGCTGAAAACGCACAGAAAAAACACAACCACCATCCAGCAAAGGGAAAAAATTACAGAGAGGCAGGTTTAGTTGTGATACCAGGGAACCGCACCCCCCCCCAACAAAGTGGAATGGGCTTCCTTGGGGGCCTTGTATTTACCTTCACTTCGGGTCTCTAAGGAAGGACTGGATGACCACTTGTCAGAGATATTTCTGGCACAAGTGTCATATGACTCTAGAATTTCTCACTGCCTCAGATTCTGTAGGGTATGTCCTGTGCAATGGAAGTTATACAGATACAATTAGAGGTTCCATCCAAGGCTTCCTCTGTAAACAGGTCAGGGAGGGACCTTCTATGAAATAGACACAACAGTCAAATAAACAAGGAGATATTTAAGGATACTGATACACAAATTCAATTCAACAAGCATCTTTTGAGCACCAGAAACTATGCAAAGCTAAGATCTCAAGGAACTTCCATTCAACAAAAGGAAAGTAGCATTTAAACAGCTAAGTTTAATTACTCAATAATCCACTCAGTGATCTCCAGGAGCTCCCTATTACCATTAGCGATCAACTATAAATTCATCCATTTGGCTTTCAAAGCCTTTTGTGACCTGATGCCTTCCTACTTTTCCTGTCTTGATACACCTAGCTCCTCTCCATGCCCGCCATGATCCAGCCACATTGGCCAACAAAACCTCACTTTCTGCTTTAGTCAAACTGAGACCTGTTAAAGACCTTAGCTTGAAAAGGCCAAGGTCTCCCTGCGCATCCTGGGCCATCTCCAATTGTCCAGATCCACATTTTGCCACTGGACACAGATGGCTCTGGAGGACTGAAGAAAGTGAGACTGGTGCCTTTACACAGCCCTCCCCTACTCAAATCTAATTCACTTTCATGTCATGGCAACCCCTCCCTGATGTCATGGTCCTCTTCAAGAACAAAGGACAAGCAGCAGAGAGAAGCAAGTGATAGCCAACATGCTGCTCCTCATACATAAAACTCCATCTCCTACCTCTGTGCCATTTCACTGACTGTCCCCAGTGCCTGAAATGCCCTAGGGAAGTCCCTGCTTTCATTCAAGACTCAAATACTAATCCTTTCCCAGTCCTTCCCCCAGATCACCCTCAGCTGCTCATGCCTTCCCTTCAAGCTTGCAAATGTCTTAGATTGACCTATATGGGCACTTGATGCCTCATTTGTTAGAGTGTAAACTCCTTGACAGCAGGGAGTTTCACCTTTTTCTTTGAGACCCAAGTGCCTAGCACTGTGCCAGGTACTTAGTGGGCCCTTAACAGACACTTGATTCTTTGATTGGCCTCTGATGCACTGAAGTCCTTCCTAAGGGCTTGAGTTTCTTCATCTATGAAGTGAAAAGATTGAACTAGCTGACTTTGGAGGTCCCTTATACCCCAAAATCTTACATGATAGCATGGTTTTGAGCCTATCTGTAGCTCATTTTCTTTCCTAGACTATAAGATCCCATGAAGGCAGGTACCATCCAATCACCGCATTTCTCACAGTACCTAGGCCTAGACTCAGAACACAGGAGGCACTTAATCAATCTTTGCTAATGTTATAAGGGAGAGGGAGAGAAAGGAGTGTTATCTTCAGCATGGATGCCTCCTCACCACATGATGGGGATTATCTCATGACTTTTAACAAGGGAAAGGACAGTGGTGAGCAAAAGCCCTATACTGATTTCTGTGGGGTGAAAGGGATGACTGATATGATAGCAGTTGTAACCCATAGGGGACAGGCCCTCCTGCATCCTGTCAAATAGTGTCACATGTCACAGCTCTCTCTCTCTCTCTCCTCTCTCTCTCTCTCTCTCTCTCTCTCTCTCTCTCTCTCTCACTCTCTCTCTCTCTCTCTCTCTCTCTCTCTCTCTCTCTCTCTCTCTCTCTCTTTCAGATACTACAGTTCAGGACTGTCAGAAACAGCAGCATTTTGACTTCTTTCCCCACCCCAAGTTCTCCCCTCTTCCTAATCTTCCTATTACTGTCAAGTAATCCTATTACTAATTACTGTCAACTAATCCTATTACTGTCAAGCAACACCATCTTCCTCATCACCCAGACTTGAAGCCTAGATGTCATCATCAACTTCTCACTCTCTTTCAACCCCAATATCGAATTAGTTCCCAAGACTCATCAATTCTGCCTTCATAACATAACCCATAAACATCCCCTTCTTTCCTAGGACACTGCTACCATGCAGCCTGGGTGATTGCTATAGCCATCCAGCAGGTCTCCCTGCCACAAGTCTCTCCCCATTCCAGTCCATGTTCTTTTCAACTGTCAAAATGATCTTCCGAGAGTGTAGATTTGACTACATCATCCTCTCCCTTTTGGAGTTTAAAGCCCTTCAGGATCCAGCCTCCAATCTGCTACCTTTCTAGTCATCATACACTTTACCCCATCCCCCAAGTCATACACAGTCTGTGATCCAGATGGTCTGGAACAAAATCCTCCATCTCCTTACGGAAGTCTTTTTCAGTGGCCATCTTCCATGCCTGCTCTGTGTCCTGGCTTCCTTAAAGTCCCATAGATAAGAACCAGTGGATACTATCTCTATGAACACTTCCTGCTTCTGATGATTGCCTCCATTTTATGTCTGAATATATTTGTTTGCATGTTGTCTCCCGCTTAGACTGAGCTCCTTGACAGTAAGGACTGCGTTTCGCCGTTCTTTGTATTGTTAGACCTCTTAATACTGTGCCTAGCAGATTGTGAGCCTTAAAAATGCTTGTTTGCTGACGGACATACAAAACCCTGCACAAAGGAGAGAACAATCAGGTAGGGGAGGGATCTGGAAACCAGGGCTAGTGAGGAACCAGGGTATTTCCCTAAGAGAACATGGGGCAGTGGGATGGCCCATGATAGCTGGGCCTGCCTTGAGGAGGAGGAACCAGCTCTGCTTTGTTTGGCCTCAGGGAACAAAAGTCGGAATGAAGGAAGGAAGGTGCCCCAAGCCAGATTTGGGCCGGATGTCAGGACAAACATTCTCACACTTAAGAGCTGTCCCAGTTGTAAAGGGCTGCCACAGGAAGGGTGCTCCATCCCATTACAGTATAAGCTGGAAGGCCTGTTAGGTGTGTAGGGGAAGAGGTCGCACTATGACCTCTAGGGTCCCTCATCCCCCTCACGGGTCAGCGAAGCCCCTCTCTTCTCTAAACAGCCACGCACTGTACGGAAGGGAACTTTTATTCTTCAACCATTGCTTAAAAAAAGAAAATACAAAGGATTCCGGGTTACTGGGCAGGTAGGGTGAGAGGTGTCCAGATGCACATGGGAGTCCCAATGTCATATATTCCACTTTGATCTCTAAGGACAGGTGTCTTTCCTCCTGTGAGAACTGTAGAGATTGGAGCGAAGGGATAAGTGGGAAGAGAGAGGGAGTTGTGGTGGGCAGGGGAGTGGTGGTGGGAGGGAGTTCAAAAGACAGAACCCAGTCAGGAGTCCTACCCTCCCCACTCTTGCCTATGGGGGGGGAGGGGTGCAGTGCCCTGGAAGAGAAAATTGGGAGAAATTGGAAAGGGAGACCTCAATAAATAATTGCTGAATCAATGAAACAGGAGGAGAAGAGGAACAAGTAGAGGGATGTGGGAGGAGGGAAATGATGGAGGATGTGATGGAAAGGAGAGGCAACAGCAGGCGGAACAAGGGAATGGGGGACGAGAGAGGAGAAATGGAAAGGGTAGTTCCTGTCTCAAACCAACCTGGATTCCTTCCCTCCTCCCTTCCCTCCCCGTCCCCACCGCCCCCTGTAGGAGGAAGGTTGAGGCTAGGGTGAGGGAGAAAGGGAGTCGGAACCGAAGAGGAGAGAGGCAAGGGTAAGACATGGGAGGGGAGCGCAGCGAGTGGGTGGAAGGGGGCCCCCTGGAAGAGGATGTAAGTAGGAAGGGAAGGACACAGCTCACAGGTAGCGCTCCAGCCCCGCGCCGAAGCCCGGCTGTCTCAGGTAAGCGCTACTGGGCCCGAACTGGGCCAGCCCGTTGACGCCGACGGCGGGCCCAGGTCCCGGGCCAGGGCCAGGGCCACCGAGGCCCAGCAGCTGCTCCGCCCCTGAGGGCTCGGCGCCCTGGGGGCCAACCAGAGAGGTCGTTAGCTCCAGCCTAGGGGGCAGCGCATACAGTTGGGGGCTGCCGGGCGGCGCGTAGCTCGAACCGGGCATTGGAGGAGGAGATGCAGGGTAGGGAGGGTAGGAGACTGAATGGGCACAGGCTGGGGGCCCCCTGGCCAGGAGCGCCCCACCACCTGGCCCTGCAGCCGCAGTCGCTGCAGGGCCTGGGTAACACGACCCGGGCTCCGAACCCGAGAAGGCCGCCGCGTCGGAACCAGGCTGGAGGCTGATGAGGCTGTCAATGCTGAACACGCGCGGCGGAGGCAGAGGAGGCGGCGCCCCTGGGCTCCCCGGGTAGGGCTGCAAGGGCTGGGGGCCCGGCCCCATCACGGGCGCCGTAGGGGCTGCAGTGTAGGGCGCCCCGTAGAGCGAAGCGGAATAGGGGGGCGCACGGGCCGCGGCTGCTGGAGGGGGCGGTCCGAAGGCGCTGGCGGCGGGAGGAGCCGGAGGCCCGGGTCTGGGGGTCGGAGAGTAGCCGGGGTAGGTGCTGAGGTCGCTGCGCTTGAAGCGCTTCCTCCTGCGTAGGAAGCTGCCGCTGTCAAACATGTCCTGGGCCGCGGGGTCCAGAGCCCAGTAGTTGCCCTTGCCCGGGTGGCCCGGCTCTCGGGGAATCTTGACGAAGCAGTCATTGAGCGTGAGGTTGTGGCGGATGCTGTTCTGCCACTTTCGTGGGTTGTCCCGGTAGAAGGCGAAACGCTCGGTGATGAAACGGTAGATGCCCCCCAGCGTGAGTCGGCGCTCGGCTGAGTGCGCTATGGCCATGGCGATGAGCGCGATGTAACTGAAAGGTGGTTTCCCGCGCTGCACCGGCCGCTTGCGCCGCCTCCCGCCCCCGACGGCTGCAACAGCCCCCGGCTCCCCTCGGCCGGGCCCGACGGTCGCCGGCTCCTCCCTACCCGGTCCGGCCCCGCTCGACTCCGCCTTGGCTGGCAGCTGCGGCGGCGGGGCCACAGGAGATGAAGGCAACCCCGACGGAGAGGGTGGCGCCAGCGCCAAGCCCAGGCTGGGGAAGCAGGAGAAGGCGTCCGGCGGATTCATAAACTTCCCACTCCCGGTCTCGGGGGACCCAGGTCACCTGGCCCCCGGCCCCGGCTCCCGCGCCCCTGTAGAGAGGAAGGGCGGCCCAGGCACCCAGCCTCCTTATGTAGGGGCCACAGCAGCTGTTACCCGCCCCTAAAGAGGGGGAGGGAGAACCACCCCTCGCCCTGTGGCTCTGCCAACCGAGAGCCGCCCACCTCTCCGCCGCTCAGCCCCTCTTGTCTCTGTCCCAACCTGAGTCTCATCCTCACTATTGCAGGGCAGTGGGGCGAGAGATTCGGGCGGGGGAGGGGGGAGTGGATGAGGGGGATCTTGTAGGACTAGGCCAAAGGCTGTCAGGACTCTGCCCTTAGGGGAGGCAGAGCGGGAGGGCAGCCCAAAAAGGATGTTCTCTGGTTTCTAGGCAGGGTGGCAATCTCTTCCCTTCCTCCCCTCTGCTCTCCATCTCTTATGGTAAAGACAGAATCAGGTTTGGAAAAGACAGACCCTGGTTCTTTGTGTGAACCACATATTTACAATAACTCCCCACGGCTTTCTAAGACCGTCCTCACAACAGTTCTCATCCTCAGTTTCGTGATCTCTGAAATGAGACTGGCTGGACTGTGTAATCTCTAAATCCTCTGTGATAACGAGGACAAATTATTCCCATGCAACCCGGTCATCCAGACTTACGATTTGAGCAATCTTGACTAACCGGGCATGTCCAAGTCTTGTTATGTCTACCTTCACAAGTGCTCCCCACCTCGGTACAGCCCTCACCACTCAAACCGGACTTCTGCAAGCTAGTGGGTGTCCAAGCCTCCAGTCTCGCTCCGTTCTAGTCTATCCCCCGATCAGCTGTCAAAATGACCTTCCTAAAGGCCAGTGGCTCCCAATCCCATCAGAATCAGTTACAGTTCTCTGGCATTCAAAACCTTTCACAAGTTGGCCCGTCTAACATTTCAGTCTTTTATACTATTCCCCTTCACTGCTGGTGATGATCCGATGACACTGGCCTTTTTCCTATTCCTCTCCGTCTTTGCACTGGCTGTCCCTCCTGTTTAGAATGCCCTCCTTCCCAATTTGGAACTATGCCCAAAATACTAAAGCAATTGTGCATACCTTTTGACCCAGCAGTAGCATACTAGGTCTGTATACCAAAGAGATTTAAAAAAAAGAACGACCTATATGTTCTAAAATATTTATAGCAGCTCTTTTTGTAGTGGCAAAGAATTGGAAATTGAGGGGATGTCCATCAATGGGGAATGGCTGAACAAGTTGTGGTACATGATTGGGTTACACTACTAAGATGCTGTAAGAGCAGGACCCTTTCAGAAAAAATCTGGAAAGATGACTTAAATGAGCTGATGAAAAGTGAAGTGAGCAGAATCAGGAAAACCGTGTACACAGTGACAGCAATATTGTACAAACTGTGACTGATTTAGCTATTCTCACCAATACAATGAAACAAGAATATTCTGAAGGATTTGTGATGAAAACTGCTATACATCTCCAGAGAAAGAACTATAGATTCTGAATGCAGATTGAAGCATACTTTTTAAAAAACTATTCTTTTTTAAAAACTATTTTTTCTGGGGTTTTTTTGTCTGTCAAATTACTTGCCTTCTCGATGGGGGGACAGGGAGGGAGAGGATTTAGAACTCAATTTTTTTTCTGAAATGAATGTTATAAAGTTTTTACACATAACTGAGAGAAAGTCAAATATTTGAAATGGAAAAAAAAAAGAATGTTTTCTTTCCTCACCTCTACCTCCTGGCTTCTCTGTCTCAAATCGTGCCTTCTTCAGGAAGCCTTTTTCATGACCCTACCTGTCTTCTCAGAGATAGTGCCTTTTCACTGAGATTACCTCCCCTTGACTCTGTATATATCTTGTTAGTATGTACCAAGTTGATTCCCCCCCATTAGAATAGTAAATAGCCAGAATTTATGCATCTGAACCCCTCCCAATAACCTTGGAAGGTAGATGATAGCATTTTCATCTTTATTTTACAGATGAGGAAATAGGCAGAAAGAGAGGTTAAATCACTTTTCCAGGGTTAGTCACAGGCTAGTTAAATGTTTGAAGATGGTTTTGAATTCAGGTGTTGTTTACTCCAGGTGTCCACTGAGCTACTTAGCTCCTTGAAAGTTGAAACCATATTTTAGCTTTTCTCTGTGTCACCAGGGCTTAGGACAGGATTTGACACATAGTAAACATTCAATAATTTGATTTGATTTGACTTATAAGAAATAATACATAAATTTGACATGTAGGAGATGATCTGTTGGGGAAAAGTAATTAAAGCAGCATTTTACTCTTTCCTGTCCAATGTGCTCTCTCTCTCTCTCTCTCTCTCTCTCTCTCTCTCTCTCTCTCTCTCTCTCTCTCTCTCTCTCTCATCTTTCAGTCTCTCTCCTTTCTCCCTCCCCCTCTTTCTCTTTATGTATATATACATGCCTATAAACACATATACATACATGTATGTATATAAACATCAATATGCATATATGTATGTATGAACATATATGGGAGCTGAGGAGCTCCCAGTTTAAAAGATATGTATAAAATATGGATGCATGGGTAGGAGACAAAAGTATGTCATGGTCCTGTGAGAAGAATGACACATGCACTAACTCTGAGTGAGCCAGAGATGGTGATGAATGCTAAGGCAGTAAAACGTCATGGTTTTAAGCTACACTGAGGCCAAGAAGAGCTGGGACCACTCACAGCTCAGTGTAAATGCAATGACAAAAATGAACATCAGTGAATATAGAATGAGAAGAAAGGTCTTGATTGGGAGTGAGAGGGCTCCCAGCTCTGCCATCCACTTGATGTATAATCTTAAGCAAGTGGCTGGACCCTCGCTGGATCTCAGTCTCCTCATGGATAAAGTGAGGGGGTTGAACTGCGGTGGGGGGCGCAGTGGATCAAGTGTTGGAATCATAGTCAGGAAGAGCTAAATTCAATTCTGCCTCAGACACTTATTAGTCATGTGATCCTAGACAAGTCTCTTAACCTCTCCATGCCTCAGTTTCCACATCTGTAAAATGAAAGGGCTGCAATTGATGGCCTCTGGGGTCTTCCAACTCTAAATCTTTTACTGTGGTCCAAGATTGTGACATCCAAGCAGGATGATGGAAGCCTTCCAGGTAATGTCATGAGGGAATGATCTAAAAGAACTGAGGACCCTTGATCTGAAGAGTAAATTTGGATGAGGGATCATGGTGACTCTCTGAGTATTTGAGGGACTGTTTTGAAGAGGGATCAGGCTTGGCCCCAAAGGGCAATGTGCTAACAGTCAAGAGGAGGCAAGTATTAGCCCGATGTCAAAAAAAAAAAAGATTTCATTACAATTGAGAGTAATATAAGCCTCTGCTGGGGTTCCTCAGGAGAGGAGCTCCCCTCCCTGGAAGGCTTCAGCCCAAGTTGGATGACCAGCTGCTGGGGATTCTTGTTCATGTAAGGACTAGAAAAGATGACCACTGACGTTCCTCCCAATTCTATGATTCTGCAACATAAAGCGTTGATCTAGTCTAGCCCTCTCTTATACAGATGAGGAAACTGAGTCCCAGAGAGATGTTATAATGTCCCAACTTATACAGTGAGGTGCCCTCTCTCATAGTATATTCTAGTAACAACTGTTTGTTGATCGATTGATACATGCCTTACTCCAAAGGAGAGAGTCATGGGCAAATTCTCATGCCTCCATTGGTGGGATGCCCCCCTCACATATCACACTATTTTGGGTCTCCACTGGGTCTTGCCAGCTTCACTTGCCCTGACCCTCTTTGACCCACTGTTGAAGAAGGTCCTTGAAGTCACAGCACAAGACTAGGTACTATGGGGCAGAAACAGAGTTAGAACAATAATGAGAACATTGCTGTAGCACTTTGCTACATGCAGAGTGTACTACGTACATTATGCCAATTGGTTCCTGTCTTAATGAAGACTTAGGAAGGTTTAGAATAGCAAGGTCCAGGACAGGGAAAAGCAGTAATCTGCCACTTACATTGATAGGGAGAAAAGTCTGAGGGACACATGGTTCAGGGCAGGATCCCTAATTACAGCATCTGTGTACAGGAGAAAGAGGGAGTGGGACCTGCATCCTTGTATTCAACATTTGCTTGAGAATCCCAAGACTCAGATTGTAGGTGCGGCTGCTAAACACTAGTCACAGTCCCGAACAACAGCTCTTGCTTCAAATGTGAGAATAGACAGGACTGGGACAAACAGACAGGACTGGGACGCACAGACGGAAGGGACAGGGTAAAGTAATCACATTTAATAGAGCTGGGGATCCTCATAGAATGAAGGGACAATCAGAGAGGATAGACAGGGCAATCCTCTGGGGTCCTAGATGGATTTAGGTGCCCAACACAGGGAAGCAATGTGAGTTTTTATAGGGTTTTCTTATGGATCAAATAGGACCAGGCACTGGAGATGGAACATGGGGTCAAGAACAAGGTTCAAGACTAGAGCTGCTTATGCTCGGGGAGAATGCCTGGGGAATTGGTGACTAGTTGATAACCAAATTCCCTAATCTTGTGAATAATGGGGAAATGGAGCTTCCCTGTTTGTTGCTGGCCTTATTCTGAGAAAGGTAATCTGTTTTTGCACATTCTTTGTTTAGCAGCTTGTGGTGGGAAGGGGAAGTTACTGTGTTCTTTACAGTCTCTCACCATAGAGAGCCCTGTGAGTTGGTGTGAAAATGGTAAATTGAGACACAGAAACTTTAAAGAAGTTGTCTGTGATCTCACAGGTGAAGACTCCACAAGATGGAATTGAAACTTCAAGATTTCCTGCGGTCAGAGTTCTGAACATGGGCTCTGTTGTTTCGATAACTATACTTCAGTATAATTGGTTCCCTCTGTAATTCTGTGTATTTTATCTTATACATTTAAAAACACACTGACAAGAATCTTGTTTTAGGCTTTACCAAATGGATTGGCCATGAGGCCATTACACACACACACCCAAAACCAACCCTGTGAAAAACCTCTCCTCTAAGTGCAGCCTTCCTTCCCAGTGTTATCATTCTTGTAACCCCTTAAAATAAAAAATATTTGTTGAATGAACATTTATAAAGTATTTTCTTACAACAGCCCTGTGAGGAATGTAGGTGCTATTATTATTCCTATTTAATAAATGAGGAAACTGAGGCACAGGTTACTTGGATGACTTGGCCAGAATGATGACACAGCTGGTAAATATCGCAGCCGGGATTCAAACCAGGTTCTCTGAGATCAAATCAAGAGGCTCTTTCCCCTCCCCCATATTATAGGCTAAGCCCAGAGCCTCCACCTAGTACCAGCCCTCCCAGCCTTCTCTCCCCAAACTGGCGCCAAACCAATGACCTCTTTTACTAATGCTCAGGAAAAGAGGTAGGTAAGCTGAGAAAGATGAGTTTGTGTGACTTCCTGTCCTGGGGCAGTTGAATACCAATCAGGAAACCTCCCCCACTTCTCTCCCCAAGTCTCCTCCCAGACTCTCCCCAAGCTCCCAAGATCTCAGCATATAGAGATGCTACCATCCAAATGACAGCTTGCTCAGGCAACTGGAAAAAAATTGTTTAGCCAGCCCTTGGCCATTCCTTTCAGGAAGAATTGCTGGGTCTAGCCCAGCTGGCTCTGCTTCCTCTCCCTGCTCCTCCCCAGGAATGGAGCTCTCAGGTACAAACCATTCCATAGGACAATCCAAAGAACTGGACATATTTGGTATGGAGAAGAGATGGCACAGGGAGGGATGCACCAGTCATCCATCACAGGGAGGAAGGATTAGCCTTGTTCACTTTGGCCACAGAGGGGCAGAGCTGGGAGGGGAGGAGAGGAGGAATTGCAAAAAGACAAATGCAGGGTTGTCAATTATTTCCCAAAACATTCAACAATGCAATGGACTGCTTCCGAGGCAGTCAAAATGAAGCAGGCCCAGGAAGACATTTCTATGTTCAATGGGAATTTGGAACAGATGGGGTCGGAGGTCCCTTCCAAGTCCCAACGACTCTACAAAAATCTTGTGGTGAGACTGGTTGGTTGGTTGTTTTTAAACACCCTTTCTGTACGTGGTAAGGGTGCTCATGACTCTCCCACAGCAGGAGGACAACTCTGAATTGTAAAACCAGCAGAGGCCAACCATACGTGCTCTCTCTCTCGTTCCAAAGAGAATGGATTTGTAAAATGCAGTCTGAGGTCAGGGCTCAGCCTAGGACCAGGATCAGGGTTCAGTCTGGAACTAGAAATCTTCCTGCCTAGGATCCCTGGGGTGGAGATGGGAGGAGGCCCTTGCACTAAGTTAAGAGACAGGGGTACTCATTCTCTATGTGTCATTTATTAGCTATATGACTCCAGCTGAGTTATTTAAACTTACTGTAGTTTTATCTTGACACTCACTAGCTGTGTGACCTTGGGCAAGTCACTTAACCCCAGTTGCCTCATCCTGATGAATATCTGGTCACTGGATTCAGATGGTTCTGGAGGAGCAGTGAGGCTGGTGACCTGCACAGGTCTCCCTCACTCAAAACAAAGTCAAGTGCAAGTCATGTCATCATTTCTCTGATGACATAGTCTTCTTCGGCAACAAAGGACAAACACACACTTTGATCTGGAGGTGAGTGAATGAATGAACGAAAGTAAAAGCATTTGCTAAGTGCTTACTATGTGCCAAGCACTGTGTCAGGCTGCTGTGGATACATCTGTACACAAGCACACCAGATAGTCCCTGCCCATAGGGAGCTTCTATTCCAAAGGGGAAGAACCACACAAAGAGGGGAGCCAGGGGAGCTTGCACTTGATGTAGTTTGTAATGGTCACAAGTGCCGTGGAGGCCTGGCTCCAGGCACTCCTCAGGGCCCCAGGACCCCAGGGGAGTTGGGGGAGGCTGATGAGAACGTTGAGGATGGAGATAGCCCTTCCTTTCAGGCTTGCTGGCTGCCCATCGGAGTGCTTAGATCTGGATAGGGTCCCAGCAATCAAATCTTCTGAGCCCCTCATCTTACTGATGAAAAAACTGAGTCCTAAAGAGTTGTTAACTTGTCTAAGATCACAAGTAAGTAACAGAATCAGGACTAGAACCCAAATTCTGAGTCCAAAAGCAGCACTCTTACTCCCATACTGGGCTGTTTCTTTCTGGAAGTGTCGGTCAGCCCAAATATCTGGTCCTAGGAGAAAGTGAAGGGGAGAGAAGATGGCTTGCTCCTTCCTGTGGTCTGAGCCTCTGGCCTGGCTGTCTCTGGGCAGCCTCTGACCAGGGTGCCCCCCCACCCCCCTTTCCCTTCCTCTCCAGCCCCTTCCTCACACCCTGAGGCTCCTTCAATGACTCAGAGGCCTGGTTGAAAGCCCAGCTTTGACATCTGCCAAACAATGCCAGAGAGGCCCCCTGCCCCAAAGGCAGACATAGGCAGAGACAAGGCAGGGAGCCCAGAAGGGCAGTGACTAAGACTGGTGAGCCGGGGAGGGGAGCCTTGAAGCCAGACACTAACAGCTTTGGACAGGGGTGGGAGTTCCCACCCTCCTATCTGGGGAGGGATCTCCTGCTGGAGGGAGTCCTGCTCTTGGCTGGTCAGGCTTCCAAGCAGGCCCCACTGCCCAGTGCCATTTCAGAAGGGAAGGACAGGCCCCCAGGGAAGTGGAGCTGGCCCTTAATCCCTCCTGCCAGCCTGGATCTCCGTGCACATGGGTCATGGCCCATGGGCCCGGCAGGCAGACAAAGGGCTGCCCTCCCCACCTAACCTCTCCCCCCGGAGCGGTCACTTGGAAGCCATTCGGGCCCCATGAGAAAGGGGCCGGCGGGTCCTTGTAGCATGGGCTGCTCAGCCAAATCACGTTCGGCCCAGGGCTTGTGAAAAGAGGGGCCCAGCCAGGCTGAAAAGGAGGATTAGTACCCTGCCCCCTGCCCCTGCCTGCCGGAGCCCAGGGGGAGCCTGACTGATTGGCCCCATAGCTCTCTGGGTGAATACTTGGCCTCAACTAGAAATTGGGCCTGGCCCCCAACCAACCCCTTCAACATCAGACATTTTAGACACAGGATCCAGAGGTCCAGAGACAAGAGCAGGGATTAGCACCCAGACTGGAGGGAATGTTGTGGGCTCTAGACCCCTGTTTAGTGGGATACCTCCCCTCTCAACCCCCGTTATACTCACTTCAGTCCTTCCTTCAGGAAAACCAAGCACTGGAGCCTCATGTGGCTGAAACAATACTACTCCTATCCCTTCCTAGGGACAAAGGAATGGAATCCCTAGGTTCCGCTGGCCTTGGGTGAGGTGGAAGGGTCTCAGGATGGCATCCCTGCCCCCATTCTCTCCCCAGTTGGGGTTGGACACATTTTCACTTGAGCATATAGTATATGACAGGACATAATGTGATATCATTCCTTAAAGATAGTCCTATATCCTGGGAGAAAGGGAGGCAAAAATTCTTTATAACTGGCTCCAGAAGGGCAGGGATACCTCCAGGAGTCCTTTTGCCCATCCTTTTATGTTCACCAAACATGAGGGGTACAGACTCAGTCCTCTACTTCTCAGTCAGTCAGTCAATAATCATTTATTAAGCACTCATAGGATCATGGATTTAGGACTGAGAGGGCCTTTCCCAAAGAGGAAACTTAGGTTCAGCGAAGGAAGCGATCTGCCCAAAACCACCCTGGTAGTAAATGATAGAGGCACCATTTGAGGCCATTCCTCCAGACTCCAGAGTTTGTGTCCTTTCTACTGCACCACACTCCCCCTCAGCCCTCCCTCCTCCCTGAGAAGAGACTTTGAAGCAATCATCCTATGAATTCTCTCTCCCATGGGCAGAATTGATCAGATTGGGCCCCATGGGGGATATTGAGGAGTACTTTCAGGGTCCCCAGGCAGCAGTCTCTTGTGACTATGGCCCATCTTTGTCACAGACTCACAGATCCTGAAAGTTCCAAGAGACACTGCAAAAGACAATCAGGACTCTACTGGAACCAGCTCAAACAGCTCAGGAGAGCCAGCTGTAAAATTTTCAACATGAACATTTATGCCTTGGAAATTGACAAACACTACAAATCAGATACACACACACACACACACACACATATATATATATATACACATATGTATTTATGTATATACATATATATAATATATTATTTTCTGATCTTAAAGTGATGGAGAAAATGATAAAAATGCAGTTTAAATGTACAGTGAGCTGATTGTTGCACGTTCATCATACACTCCAACGATATCCCCACTCAGTGGTCTTCTAGCCTCAGTTCAAAACCTCCAGTGCAGGGGAGCTCACTACCTCCTTCACTAGCCTATCCCACGTTATCAGGAAATCTCTCCTTACAGTACATCTAAATCTGCCTTGCACAACTCCTACCCATTTCTCAGCTCTTCCCTCTGAACCCTTATTTACATGACAGCCCTTCAAACATTTGATGTCCTCCCTGAATCTTCTTTCGGCTAACCATGCCTAGTTCTTTCATCTGATCTTTATGTAATACGGTCTTGAGGTCCTTTCCCAGCCTGGTCACCTTCCTCTGGACACCTTCCAGTTTATCAGTGTTCTTCTTAGATTGTGTTGCCCAGAACTGAATCCAGTTCTCTAGATGTGGTCTGATCAGGGTGGAAGACAGTAGGACCACCAGCTCCCCAGCTGTGAAAGCAAGGACTCTCTTAATGGTTACATTAGATGTATTTTGGCACATTAGATGTGCCGTACTCTCAACTTAAATTAAATGGGCAATCCACTAAGAGCCTCAGATCTTTTTCATATGCCCCCATTTTATATTTGTGAAGTTGATCTTTTTGAGCCCACATGTAAGATTTTACTGTTAATTTCATATTCTTAGATTCATCCCAATGTACTATCTTGACAAGATATTTTTGGATTCTCACCCTGCTATCCCATGTACTAGATATCTCTCTTCCAGATTCAGATTTGGTAAGCATACCAGCTACTCACACCTTTATTGAAGTCACTGACCAATATGTTAAAATAACACAGGGCCAAAGGCAGATCCTTAAGGCACTCCACTGGAGACCTCCTTCCAAGTTGACATGGAACCATTAATGGTTACTCTTTGAGTCCATCCACTTAGCCAGAAAGATAAGATGGGCTAGTTATCCAGCAAGAAGGCAGTTCAACCAATGGAAATCCAAGTGTTTCATTGGCACTCAATGAATATTATAGACCTAGACCAGAGCCTTGATTGGATATAGGGATCCAAAGAGACGTCGACAATGAGGGAGAGAAGTGCAGGTATGCACAAAGGCATGGAGATGGGGGATAGTATGTCATGTTTGGGGAACACAAAGTTAAGACAGTTTCACTTGAACATATAGTATATGGTGGTACATAATGTGAAATCAGGCTACAAATACGGGTTAGAACCTGATTGTGAAGGTCTTAAAATGACAATCACAAAAGTTTGTATTTTATGCTAGAAACAATAGGAGGTCATTGATGTTTCTTGAAATAGACCAGTGCTTTAGAAATATTTCCTTGGAAAGTTATGGAAGCTGGGTTTGTAACAGGGAACCAGTGAATGTGCAGACCTTCTCATCTTCCTCAGCCGATGCAAACTCTCCATGTGGAAGACACCACGTATCTTGATTCTAGAACTCTGATGACACGTAAGGAAAGAGACTAGAGAGCATTTGTAGACTGTCCGGAATAGTTCCATTTGGTGAAGGGGAGCCTTTTTGATGGTCTCAGAGGCATACAAAAAGTTCTGCCAGTTTCATCTGCTTTCTCTTGGCTTCTCTTTGCTTTATTCCCATCATAAGGGGCTTAGCGATGCCCTTGCTGGTGGTGTTTTGTGAGAAGCAAGTCAAGAGAGGTCTTGGAACCTTCTCCCTTCTGAAGCTATGCAGCCTCAATAAGCAGGACCTGGTACTTGGCCTTTTCACTTGTTCTTTTCCTTCTTGGGTGAAGGGAGTAGAGTCCCCAATATTGGGGGCGTTAAAAGTCAAGAAAGCCACAGAAACCTGGAAGTGAGAGTCCAGGCTAGGTTTCATAGCCATCAAAGCATTAATGCCTTAAAGAACATGATGTAATTTTCAAGAATGACCTTCAAGATCCCAGCCCAGAGGAAAGTTCCAACCAGGAGTCATGCTGTATCTGGACATGAACTCAGTAGGACCAATGCTATGTAAGAACTAAGCTGAATTTGGGCTACTGTCCCCAGAGATGGAAGAATATGTCCCAGAGGGGTTGGATAAACTACACGAACATTTTTTCCTGCTTTATCTTTAAAGTAAATATCTCTTTGTAAAAGCTAATCAGGGTTAAGTGGCTAAGTGGAATTGAGATGCCAGTCACAGGACCATAGCAATTGGGTGAAGGTAACTTGAGCCAATGGAAGTAGAGAAGAGTCTCTCCAACATCTCAGAGTTACCCTCTGGGACCCTGAGAGGAAATAGAGCTGGACTGGCTCTTGGAGAGAGGGGGCAGACTAGATAGAGAGAAGCCAATTAGAAGAGAAGATTTAATTCTGCAAAGCTGTTCTAATAGTCCAGATGATGACAAAGTCCTGAACTTGGATGGTGGTGGAGGTCATATGACTAGAGAAATCTGTAGAATCACAGGACTTATAAATTATTATTAATTATAATATTATTATATATTTTATATTGTAAATTTTATTATATATTATAAATGCATACTATATTATATATATTATAAATACATATTATAAATTTTAAATTATTAGCCATCAAATTCAAACAATATCCAGAAGGAATCCCTACTGTAATGTACCTAACAAGTGGTCATCTGGACTTTCCTGGAAGACTTGGAAGGAGAGGGACCCACCATCCATCAAGGGAATCATTCCATTTTTAGAGCCCATGTCAAGGAGACAAGCACTGGATGGAGGGTTCAAGCCCTATCTTCTTGCTCCCTGGGGCAGCATTTATAGAACAGTTTTCTAAGAGTCAGAACATTCAAGAATCTTACTCCTTGTCTTCTTCATGGAAACCATGGAGCCTGGAAGGTGGTAGTCTCGAAGAGTCCTCAGGGGGAGCCTTGTCTTTGAAATGCAGTACACAGACTATGGGGCTGACTAGGAACTAAGAGATAATATAATCCAAACTCTCCCATTTTATAGATAGGAAAACCAAGGTTCAGAAATGGGAAGGGACAGATCCTAGGAACAGGGACCTAGCCAATACACATGTATTCAGTAGTAGAGCAAGGATTCTAACTCATGCCCTCCAACTCCAAATCTACTGTTTTATGTGCTAAGCCATACAGCCTCCACCTCCCCACACCCACCCTACTCTTTTCTGCACCCAATTACAGCCTAGCCCTGTAACCTGCTCTTCAGTGTGTGAAGTGAGAGTCAGAAGACAGTTGGACCCCATCCACTAAGAGGGGGAAGGGGCAATAGGACTCAACCATAGAAGAAAGAATAAGATAGACAAGTGTGTTAATTTTTTCATTTAGCATTCACTCATTTGCTCATTCAACATGCATTTATTAAAAAACATTTTGCATGCAGAAAACTGTACTGAGGAAGTAGAGACACACAATTTAGGGAAGACCAGGCCCTGAACTCAAGGAGGCTCTAGTCTAGGAGTGGAAGAAGACTTTCACACAGATACTATCACACAACAGTGCATGGTGGGTAAGTTGAGGTAGATTGAGTGTTCTGACTCTCACGGGGCAGAAGCTAGGGCAGACCACTAAGATTCCATAGAATCTTAGCATGGGAGTGTTGCAAGGGATCCCAGTGGCCAGTTCAATCTGGTCCATACACAAAACAATTCCTCTCTATAACATACCTAGCAAGTGGTGGTCTAGTTTTTGCTTGGAGACCTCCAAGGATGGGGAGCTCACCACCTCCCAAGGTAGAATGTTCCAGTTCGTGACATTTCTCATTGTGAGGAAGGACTTTCAGGTTGGTGGTTGCGGGGTAGGGGAGGTATGGGAAACAATAAAAATAAATGGGGAGGGGGAGGGAGAAGGGGAATGGAACTGAGTTAGCAAATTATGGGGAGGTCAGGCTGGGCTGAGAAAGACTGGGCAAGGGATAGAAAGGAATTGGGCCTTGATGAAGCAAGAGGGAGAGAAGGGATCCATGGGAGACCCCATATGACTGTCCCATAAAACCCAATGCAATGCTGTTCAGGGCAGCCACAGCCAGCAGCCCAGTGGAACAGTCTTTGTGACTATCCTGAACTCCAATTTCCCTTCCCTCTGCCCTTAGTTCTCCCTTCAGGGCAGGGATTACAGGATCTAAACTTGGGATGTTTGCCCTTAGTGGGACACAAGGGTTCTGTGAATCATTAGCTTAGTGGCTCTACAGCCTGTAAGGCTACACTCCCAGGCACGCATGCGTGCCCACACACACACACACACACACACACACACACACACACACACATATACACACACACACACACACACACACACACTTGCCTTCCCTGATGCTGGTAGGGGAGGTCCTGGTTGTGAGGACAGGGTAGGGAAAAGAGACTCAAAATGAAATATATCCCACAGGCAGAGAAACATGAGTCAACAGGACTTCTGTTAGGAGGTTTGGTAGTAGATCTGGAGAAACTTCGGATCTCAGGAGCTCAGAGGCCCAAGTGTGGCAGAGGCATTTAATCCAGTGCAAGTTGTTACCCATCCCTTCTCTAATAAAAGCAGGTCACCATGCCAAAGACCACCTGATAAGCCTGGTATCCCAGGGAAGCATGAGGGAGGTTCCCCCAGCAGTCAATAGCTGCCCACCTAAAGGATAGAAACACCCAGAGAAAGCCAGGCACCCCTCAGAGATCACAGGGACCTTTCTCTTTTCTTAGAACCATTGACTTTCAGGTCCAGAAGGAACCTCAGAATCTATCAATTAATGAACATTCATTAATGTCCTTTATAAGCCAGGAGCTATTCTAGGCATTGCGGGTATGAAAATAAATAAGAAATAATCCCTGCTCACCAGAGGTTCACATTCTAGCAAGAAAGAACAGAGTATGCCAACAGAATACAGAACACAGAATGTTCTAGTTTAAGGAGATTTTTTATTTTTACTTATCAAATGGGATAATAATTATAGTTCTTAACACAGTACCTGGTGCATATTAAGTGTTACATGTAACTGTTAGCTATTCTTATTATCATCATTATTTTAGAAAAAAAAACATAAAAAGTCAGAGCTAGAAGGTCCTGAAGAACATAGAATGATGAACCTGGAAAGGCCCTTAGAACATAGAACATGGAATTTCAGAGCTGGGAGAGATCTTGGAACAACAAACAGAATTTCAATTGGGAGGACCCGTAGAACATAGTGATATCTAAAAACAGGTTTTGGATTAATGGACCAGGGCTAAAAATATGAGTTCTTAGCAAGGGAAGGAGTGACCCTAACAGAGCCTAGAACCCAAGGAATCTTATCAGAGGTTTTAAATTTGAAAAAAGAATGGGGGAGAGGGAATTGCCTTCCAGGATGACATGAGAGTTGTGATGGGGAACTTCAGCTAACCACAGATCTGCTGGGATCCTCCCCCTAAAAGCAGAGCAGCTGAGAAAAATCTGTCACTTGCCTTAGTGAGCATTTCATCCTTCAAAAGGCAAATGGTACCAAAGGGAGATGCATCTGCAGACCTGATTCTGGCCAACAGGGAGCATTGGCTAGTGAAGAAATGATGTGAATTTTGGGGGTGGGGCAAGTAATTGACCTTCACATCTTGAAATTCACAGTTGAGGAGAGGAAATCAGGGCAGTCTGATGAGCAGCCCATGTTGGTGGGGAGGAGGGTGATTTCAGATAGGATCCAGTGTATATTATTTCTATTATCTTGTGCCTTCTTTCTGGTAATGATCTCCCATTTATAGGAGATAGGTGGCGCCATAGTTCCTAAGGCATTGTGGCTGGAGTGAGAAAGACCTGAGTTCAAATCCAGCCTGTGACACTTATGAGCTGTGTGACCCCTGGCTAGTTACTTAGTCCTGATTGCCTCAGTTTCCTCACTTGTTAAATAAACTGGAGAAGGAAATGGCAAACCACTGCAGGATCTCTTCCAAGAAAACCCCAAATGGGATCACAGAGAATCTGACATGACTGAAACGACTGAACAACTTCACACGTACATTTGTGTGTTGGCTTCTCCATTAGACTGGGGACTCCTTGAGAGCAGGGGCCGTGTTTTGCCTTTCTTTTCATCCCATTGCTTATCACAGCACTAGCATATAGTAGATGCTCGATAAATGCTCATTCATTTGGCTATATTGATTTAAATATGGAGAATTTTTATCAGATTCTTCATACAATTTCTCTATAGCTTCATCTTTAGCAACTAATGTTGGTGCATCAGTTTTAATAATCTTTTCCTTCATTCTAGATTCTCTTTATATCTGTTATTTTCCCCATTTAGGATATAATCTCTATTATAGCACAGATGGTCTTTCTTGTTTATATCTATATACCCAGAGCTTAGCACAGTGTGTGGCATGTAATGTTCAATAAATTCTCTTTCATTCATTCTTATCATTAGAACGACAATGAAAGATAAACAGATATCCTAGGAAATAATGTTTCTTGCTCCTTTAGGACTCTAGAAAGCCTACTTCGCCAACTCTTTTCTTTGTAAGTACATGTGAACCAGGAAGAGGAGGAGGAGAAAGAGGACCTGTGTGCCCACTTTCCATGGAGTTACCATTCCCTTCTTACTTCTGGCTTCATTTAAAGCAAGAATGTCAAGAAAAATTATGGGCTTCAGCTCCACCAACATATCCACTCAATGGTCCTTGAACAAGGTTCTCCTAAGGATCTTAGCAGCCAAATTCAAGTTTGCAGACGATCCAAAAGCAATTCGATTTTTAGCCCTTTCTGTCTCCACACACACACACACACACACACACACACACACACACACACACACACACATACACTGCTGCTGCTGTCATGACAGAAGAGTCACAAAGAATGAACCATCACTTGCTATTTGATTCATGATGCTTGAATTCTATCAATAACTTTTGCTTTGCAAATCTTGCAATTCTATAGAAATGCTAACTGCTGATCTTATATCTCCTTCTTTCTCTCCTACTACTTGCTGCTGCTACTACTACTACTACTACTACTACTACTACTACTACTGCTACTACTACTACTATTAGCATTACTACTAAGTTTTCAGAGAACATGTACTTGAGAGGGTTGGCTAAGAATGAGGTCAGACTCGAGAGCCAAAACAATTGGGACATTCTAAAACAGTGAGAGGAATCTAATAAAATGAACTTTAATAGAGTTAAATGTAAAATAAAAGCCTCAAAATGTGATGAAAATGTGAGATGAAAGCTTGATTTCCAAAATCTCACTTTGGGTATTAGAAACATCTAGAAGATGGTGACCAGGACAGTGAGAAAACAGGAGACCATAATAATAAAGTTATCATTGTTCAGTCCTGTCCAACTCTTTGTGACCCCATTTGGGGTTTTCTTGGCAAAGACACCAAAGAGGTTTGCCATTTCCTTCTCCAGCTCGTTTTACAAATGAGGAAACTGAGGCAAACTAAGTTAAGTGACTTGCCCAAGGTCACACAGCTAGTGAGTGTCTCAGGCTGCATTTGGCTATGAAGGCCTGTTGAAGGAATTGGGAGCTCGCCGTAGGTAGGGACTATGTTTTGCCCTTCTTTGTATCCCCAAAGCTTGGCACAGGGCCTGGCACATGGTGGGCACTTTAAAAATGCTCGTTGACTGACTGATTAATTGATTCTGCCTGGGGAAGAGAAAGTTAAGAAAAGACATCGAGCAACTACATTCAAGTATCCAAAGGGTGATCATGCAGAAGAGGCATTCGATTCCTTCTGCTTGGCCTACGAGGGCAGAGCCAGGAACAGTCAGAGTAGTCACAGAGAGAGATCTAAACCTGATGGCAGTCTCCACTTCCTAGCAATCCAATGGAAGCCCAGAATGGAAGGGGCTTGCCGCAGCAGCAGGGAGGCTCCCCCCACAGGCCAGAGCCTTCTCCAAGTGCTCTGGGGCTTCTCTTTTGACTCAGTGATTCTATGAGTCCTCCCGCTGCTTCCAGACTGAACCCTGACCCCACATTAGAGGAACACAGGTGGGGCAGTGGGATGGTTCAGGACAGCCCTCCCCACAGCTACAGAGAAAATTCCTTACAGCATCCACAAGGCCAGGGGAGTGAGAATTACCAACACAACCATCTATCCATCTTTCTGTCTATGTAACCATCATCTTCCCACTGAAATTGCTCTCTCCAGGGTTACCAATAGCATCGTATTTGTTCAGTCCAGAAGACTTTTCTCATCTTCTCCCATCTTGACTTCTTTGTGATGTCTGACACTTTGGACAGCCTAAATATTCTACTCCTGAAATTTCTCTAGACTACTTCCCTCATCTTAACAAGTCCTCTCTCTTCTTTCATGGATTTTTCCTTTTAGTCTTAGCCTAGTTTCAAACCATGGAATGTTTCCTTGCCTCAGGAGATCAAAACCCTGAAACCTTCCAGGTCTATGCAGATCCAACCCACTTTTGCCCAATTGGAGTGGGAGGTTATATATACATATCCAGCCCTAGTTTTTCTCATGAGAGATTATTGAACATCTGCTTATTAGATATCTCTATCTCTATGTCCCAAGGAATCTTAAACTCATCAGGCCTAAAACATTATTGTCCCCTCCAATCCTCCCCTCTAAAATACACCTATTTCTGACAAGGGCACCCCTCACCTACCAATTCTCCCAGTTCCCAATTTGAAACAGCCTTCAACTCTTTTTTCTCACTCACTCCACAAATAGCCAAGGAGACAACAAGGCTTTTGCAACATCTGTCCATAAAACATAGAACATGCCCAAGGGAGTTTTTGCTTTCCAAGTTGGGGAAGTCTGAAGACAGGAAAGATGGTGAAAACACTCCCCAGACAGTCCCTTTAAACTGAGAATTTTCTTAGAACCTAGAAAAGAGACTATCAGAACTGGAAGAGACCTTAGAGCTTAGAGCAGAGGATTTCAGAATGGAAAAAGAACTCATAATAAGAATCAGAGAATGTCAGAGGTGGAAGAGGTCTTAGAACAGAGAATTTCAGAGCCAGGGGAGACTTGGGAACATAGAATACAGAGTTTTAGTGCTGGAAGGAACCCTACAATGTAGAACATGGAATGATCAAGCTGAGAGGGACCATAGAATGTTAATGTTGGGGAAGTTCTTAGAATCTAAAACAGAGACAGTTAGCATTGAGAGACCTGAGAACACAGGACATCAGAATGCCAGGAGGAACCACAAAACTGAGATGATCAGCTGAAAAGCATCTTAGAACAGACAATCTTAGAGCTAGGAGGGCTCTTAGAACATGGAACATCAGAACTGAGTTAGGTCTTTAGAACAGAGAATGTCAGAACTAGAAAAGACCTTTGAGGTCCTTCAGCATGGCAAAGCCATACCCCAGGAGTTGGCCCTAGGCTGTTTGATATGTTTACAGATACTTGGATAGAAGTGCAAATAGATAAAGGTACATCAAATTTGCAGAGAGCTGATACAATGGATAGAGGTCAGGATCCAACTGCCAGAGCCTAGGGCAGAATCTAATAAAAGGAAATTCAATAAGGATAAATTTAAAATTGTGTACTTGGATACAAAATGTCACCTTCACAAGGGAACAAGTATTAATTAATCACCTGCTGTGTGCCAGGCACCATGCTTTACACTTTACAAATATCTTATTTGAGACTCACAACAACCCTGGGACAGAGGTACTGTTATTATCCCCATCTTATAGACAAGGGAAATCAAGGAAGGCAGAAGTTAAGTCACTTGCCCAGGGTCACACAGCTCATAAGTATCTGAGTCATATTTGAACTCAGGTCTTCCTGACTGTTGGCCCAGCACTCCTAATCACCATGCTATCTTTGCTTTCCAAGCAGAGAATGAAGAGATAGCAGTGGTCTGAAAGAGATCTGGGGGTTTTAGTGGACCACAAGCTCAACAGGGGCCAGTTGTGTGATGTAGAAGCCAACCATGTGAATTCAGTCATGGTCTGCACTAAGAGAAGCAGAGCTTCCAGGAACAGGGGTGATAGTCACATAGCCCTCTTTCCTTATCAGACCCCATCTGGAGGATTGTGTTCAGCTCTGGGCACCATAGCTAAGGAAGGACATTGAGAAGAGTTTCCAGAGGACAACCAGCTTAATTAATGAAAGGCCTTGAGTTGTGTGAGAATTGATTAGAGGAACTGAGAATGTCTGGAGGCTGGAGAAAAGAAGATTCAGCGATGACCGTTTGGGAGGTGGGAATGGGTTGGACTTAGCAGGTCAATAAGTTGTCTTCTGACTCAAATGACGGGATTTGGAGAGATTGGTGACTGTCTGCTGAGGTGCCTTTGAACTGTCAAATTCTGTGACTCTGGGAAATCTGATCCTCTCACTTTACAAAGCAGGAAACTGAGGCCAAGAGAGGGAATGTGGTTTCTTCAAGATTATAAAGCGGGTCTATGGTAAGCAAGTGCTAGAATTCAAGCTTCCTGATCTTTTTTGGATGGTAAAGAGACCATCTGGTCTTTAACCTCATGGTAAAGGAGTTAGAAAGTAGGTTCAAGGATCTTCTATTTCTAGGCAGTGAGCATCCTTGTACACTTTCCAACTTCAAACCCCTGATCCTATGAACTCAGGACACATTTTACCTATAAGCAGGCTTATGTTCGAACTCCTCCTCTTTCTAAAGAGCATCAAGCAATTTGCTTTCTCATGGGTCCCATCTTTAGCCCAGAAGTGGACAGTCCTCACGACTCACAATGCCAAGGAGGGGATATGTCTGGATTGCTTCTCAGTAACAGAAAACTTCTTGCTCTCATGGCTTTGTCAATATTCCAATGTCTCTGTTTGGTACTGGCTTCTTAGTCCCAGAAACAGGTTGAATAGGTCTGTAGGCCTCTCTCCAAATCCACATGCGTCTGGGTATCTTTTTGTCCTCATGTCCCTTCTTGAGTCCAGAGCAGCCTCAGAAAAATGGGAGTTGGAAGAGTGAGGAGAGGGTTGCTATGCTCCTTATACTAATAAAACCAATAGGCCTTCAGGACACAAAAGAAGGAAGTCCTGAGGAAAATCATACCCTGGACGTTAGGTCTTGCTGGTCACAGGCAGCAGCAT
Organism: Bettongia penicillata ogilbyi; assembly: GCA_023548195.1. Classification (NCBI taxonomy): domain Eukaryota; kingdom Metazoa; phylum Chordata; class Mammalia; order Diprotodontia; family Potoroidae; genus Bettongia; species Bettongia penicillata. The sequence goes on from JAJHZJ010000096.1 coordinate 9,942,402, forward strand.
CCTGGAGCACCAGATCCTCCTTGGATCAGTCCAGGAGACCTTCGGCAGCAGCCTGACAGTTTTCATGTTTCATTCCTTTCTGATCACTGAATTTCCAAATCAAGACACAGGACTGCCCCTCCTAACCCACCCACCAGCCCTCCTGGACTCACCCAGAGACAGGTGAAAGTAAGCTTCAGGATCTTGGATTTCTCCAGAATCAGGACTCCTGGCTTCAGGTCTCAGTCTCCCCCTGGCTTACGAAGTCCCTTTCTTTCTCAGGGCCTCAACTTTATCGAGACTATTGTGAGATTGGAATCCAGGCACCAAGAGTCAGGGTATGTGGAGAAATCCTGAAAGGAGGGGTCAGGTAGCACCTTTAGACAACCCCTTCCCCGAAGGGGGTGAGGGGAAGAGATTCACAAAGAGAAAAACCTCCCAAAAAGTGGGCATTCATTCATTTAGCACAAGTAAGATTGAGCTGAGAAAGCCCCTTCCCTGTCTTACAGCCTAGGAGGGGGTGAGACACTAACACAGACGAGAACGAGTGAAACAATGGGCCAGGGATATGATCCAGGGGAAGCTCACTATTAACCAGAGGTCAGGAAAGCCTTCTTGCAAGAGGAGGCATTGATTTGGATTTTGAAGTCTAGGTCAGTATTCAGCAGGCTGAGTGAGGAAGTGAGGCCATTCAAGGCAGAGAGAAATGAATGAACAAGGTCCCCAAATCAGGCAGGGCCAGAACAGAGGGATAAGTGGCAGAAAACATCCTCTCAACCCAGCATTTTTTCTGGTAGAGGTGGGGAAGGCAGGAGGGTACAGGTGAAGGTAGAGACAGCAGTATATACATGTATGTATGTATATGTCTATATACACATATGTATGTATGTAGATGTACATTGTGGCTGTATATGCATATGTGTATATATGCATGTATATGCATGTGTGTGTATGGTAATTCCCTATGTTGACAAATTCATCTTGCTAGCCAGGCACTAAACTGCTGAAAGACTATGTTACCAATGCCCTCTAAATCTGGCACCCTGAGCACAGCTCCAACACCCCACCCTAGTTCCACTTCTGGAGGTTTAAGAGCATGGGGTGTTTTCTGGGAACAGAGAATCATTTAGCTTGGCTGGAGGATAGTGTCTGTGGAGGAGAGGGTGGCAGGCTCGGCTTGGAGGGCCTTCCCCTCCCTCTACACAGTGCTGGAAACAATAGTAATAACTTTAAGCGTTGGAAAAGTTGAGATGCCATTGGGACAGGGAGTCTCATGATGGAGATGGTTCCTCACCCGGGCTAGGGCAGAGGCCAGCTTTCCAGTGCTGAGTTTATTCGAATGAGCTGGGCTGGTCTTTGGGGACAACACACCATCTGCCACTGAGTTCACTGTCCAACTTGATGGATCCTGTTGGAGCCTTTATCCTACTGGTGGAGCCTTTGGGAACCCAGGGCATTCTGGAACCCAGCCCATGCCTATTGAGGTACCAGCAGTGGATTCCAAGGAAGGAAAGAGAATCCACCCTTCTATAGCATGCTAGAGTGTACAGAGCACTTTCCCGAAAAAGGTTTGGAACCAGAAGACCGGGGTGCGACTACTGTACAAAGATTGTGAATAATGACTTTGCTTCCCAAGCTGTAGACCCTGGGCAAGTCCATTGCCCAGCCTGGAGGTCTTCATCTCTAGCATGGCCTCTATGAGGTGTAAGGTCCTTATTTTGTGTGATCCAGTGGGTAGAAGCACAGGAGGAGAGGTGAGAATGGAGCAAAGACAGCCTTGTAAATTCAGCAAACATAGCTTCTCTCCATCTCTACCCTTCTTGTCTCCCCCTTGGAGAAAAACCAGACCTGAGGATGGCCTGATGGATCCAATCTGCCCTCTGGCGGCCTGACTTGGAAATGCCTGAGCCCGAGTTAGACCTGGCCTAGGAAAATCTGACCACTCCAGAGAGGTCATCTAAAAATTGTGCCCTTGCCACCCCTTGCCATGTGCAGCCATGCCAGGGTACTGACACGTGCTGTCAGCGTGAAGACAACTGACTTGTATAAAAACAGGGTGATGCGTGTGTGTGTATCTGCAAGTATCTATGGGTATGTCCACATACGTCTTTGCTTGCATGTTTGTCTCTGTGTGCCCATAAGGGGCTAATGTCTATGAGTCTGTGAGCCACACGTCTACATGGATCTGCTTTTGCATGTGCCCATGTCTGTGTGTACATATGTGTAAATCACATGAGTCCCTGCGCACATGTCTGTGCTGTGTTAAGGCATGTAGAGTCTCTGTGCACATTGGTCCGTGAGCACACTTGCATGCATGCATGCATGCATACCTAGGTCTGTGCTTGTGAGAGTAAACGTGTGTGAGCCCGGATCTTTGTTTTGGGTCACACATTGAAGCAGTTAAGGCCCCATAATCGTATTGTTTGTTTAAAGTTTGCTTTTGGACAAGGGCCGGGGCCAGAAATAAAGAGCAGATGCGCGGAGCAGCCATTATGTATTTTTGCAATTAGCTGAAAATCCAGAGACTTTTCTTAAATAACAAACACAATTCTGTGGGATGTTGATCTCTGGGAGCCACCCCTCTCCTGGCCAGCCTGGCCAAACCCACCCCAGGGAGGGCTTTGTTTGCAAGCGATCCCCAGTGAGATGGAAAAAGGCATCAGGGTTTTCCAAATGGCATTCGGATGCAGACTCACTAGAAGGGAAATGCCACATTGGAAAAGGAGGAAGGGAGGAGGGAAAAAAGAGGAGGGAGAGAAGGGAAAGGAAAAGATGTAAAAATGATGAAGGAGGAAGAGGGGGAGGAGGAAGAAGAGGAGAGGGACAAAGAGAAAACAAAGGAAGGGAGAACATCAAGTTGGTAAACTATGAGTTAAATAAGCATATGTGAAGGGTCTATACAGTCAGGCATTGATCTAGAGATTGGAGAAACTGACAAAACTGCCCAGTCTGCTGTCAGGGAACTCACAGTCTATGGAGAGAAATGCCATGGACACAGATAAGGTGAGCACACCTTAGTTCAAGGAGAGCAGAACTGAGCAGGGGGTCAGAAAAGGCCCTCTATGGGATGTGGCATCTGAGATGAGCCTGGCAAGGAACTAAAAGTTCTAAGGAGAGGAGGAGCAGAGCTTTCCAGGCACAGGGGATATATGTGCAAAAACAAGGAAATGGGAAATGGAATCATGGGTCCAAATAACAGCTAGGAATCCAGTTTGGCTCAAATGTAAAGCACAAGAAGCTGAATGTGGAATAACTCTGGGAAAGTCAGTCAGAAATATTGTAGAAGACCTTGAGCCTTAGACATTGCAGGCTGTTTTATCTAAGAAGTCACTGGAGGGGCAGCTAGGTGTCAAAGCTAGAGTGCCAGGCCTGGAGTCAGGAGGACCTGAATTCAAATCTGCCTTCAGACATTTACTAGCTGTGTGACCTTGGTCAAGTCACCTAACCCTGATTACCTCCATGCCAAAGTGAACCCCGTGGGGTAAGGGGTGATGTGTTCAGATTTGTGTCTGATGGTGATTATTTGGGTAGCTAAGTGGTGAATGGATTGGAGAGAAGAGAGAATTGAGGCAGGGAGACCCATTGGGAGAAGATTGCTGAACTCAACTGAGAGAAGGGGATTATAATGAAGGGAGATACGTTGGGAGGGAGAAGCATTTATAGAGCACCTACTATATGCTAAGTGCTTTCAAATATGATCTCATTTGATACTCACAACAACCCTTCAAGGTAGGTTCTATTATTATCCCCACTTTACGGTTGAGGAAACTGAGGCAAGTAAGTGACTTATCCAGGGTCACACATCTAGCAAGCATCAGAGGCTGGATTTGAATTCAGGTCTTTCTGACTCTTGGCCCACCTAGCTGCCCTCTATCTGATGGTCATGAATGTTCTTTAAGAGTCATTTCCATTACAAGCATCCATTCTGAGGCTACTATTCTAACTCCCACGCCCACTTCTGAACCCCCAGAGCCCTTCCAGCTGGCCTGAAGAAAAACCTCCTTTATGAATTGTCTCTCCCTAGTGGAAAGCGAGTCCCTTGTTAGCTGGGACTACCTTGCTTTTCTCTTGCATTCCCATAGAATAGTGCCTGGTGCCTGGTAAGCACTTAATAAATGCTGTATTAAAATAATAATAATAATAAATAAAGATCTAAAATTAAAATAAATCAGTGCTTCCTCATTCATCCACCAACTTATATTTTGAAAAGACACATGCAGAAGGTGGAAGCAAATGCTAGTGGCATAGAAGAGACCCTTCTGCAAGAATGGGGAGAGTTAGCATGTCACAGTAGAAAGAATCCTGGATTTGGAATCCAAAAGACCTGAATTCAAATTCAACCCCAGAGTCCAGCTCTGCAATGCTGGGCAAGTATTAACTTCTCCATCTGTAAAATGGGGATAAAAGCAATACTCATCTTCCAAGGGCCATTGTGGGGACCAAGTGAGACTGTGTTTGTAAAGCACTTTGGGGGACCTGAAAATGTGATAGAAACATCAGCTCAGGTTGTTAGTAATAACATCCCAATCCCTGAAGCTTAAAATGAGCTGAGGGTGCTATTGGGTGAGGGGAAGGGCAAAAAAAATGGTTTTTCAGCTGTTTTGGAAGCAAATGGAAGATCAGAGGAGAGATCTTAGATGGATGCAATGGTAAACAGAAGGCTGAACCAGGAAATTCTAATTTTTGTGTGTTTTTTCTACCACAGAGAACAATCTCCTCACACCACATTCTCAGGATTATGAAAAAAAAAAAAAGTTGTCAGGGACCTGTAACCTGAGATGGAAAGGGAGGGCCTGGTTTCCCTCAGTGAATTCAACTCTGCTATGAACTATAGCTAAGGGCACCATAAAGAGCTCCCATGGGTGGAGAACCAGAGAAAGGTTGCAGGGTTTGGGCAGATGTCTCAATAATCAAAAACAAGACATGGAGAGTTCTTCTTAATGTATTTCTGGTGAGCTTGATCTTTGATTCCTGGAAAAATTCTAAAATAGTATGCTAAGGAAATTATTTTGCACAAGCTGTTTCCGGTACCCAGAATGTTCTTTCCTCTCACCTCTGCCTCTTAGAATCCTTAGTTCCCTTCAAGGTTGAGCTTAAGTGCCATGTCCTACATGAGGCATTTCTGGATCCCCTCCTTTGTTGTTGAGTCCCCTCCCACAACGAACACCTTATAATTATTTTGTCTTTTATAAGGCAGTTTAGTACAGTGGGTAGAGAACTTCAATGATTGTGTTGGCCTTCAGTTGTGCTACTGAAACTCCGGATCCTAAGTGCCTTCTTCACCATTGAAAAGGCTTCTTCCTCTTGATCTTTCATCTTTTTTATCCCTTCCAACTTCCAGATTTGTTGAAGTCGAAACAGAGACTCCTTATACGAGCATTTTTAAAGAGCTGCAGAGATCAGGAGTAGCAAGTATGGACTTCATCAAGAGTGGGTCACGACAACTTAGCCACAGTCTAGACAAGAGGTCTCCTAAGGTCTCTTCCAAAGTAGAGTATGAAAAGGGATAGAGAAGGAACCAGTGCTTAAAATCTAATACAGTAGGGTAGGTGCAGAATTCCAAAGTAAGAATTAAGAGATGATTAAGTACAGAGAAGGAGCTACAAAGAAGGGAGAGAGGAAAGGAATCAGAGATGACTTCTAGTTTCAGGGATAGAACCACATTGGGACATAGTTATTTTCAGAAACGCTTTTCTCAACAGGACCCAAATGAAGAGGTATGAGAGGACTTCCTCAATCCACCCTTTTGAGAAGATGGAATATCTACAAGTATTTTCAGACTTCTCTAATGTATGGATTGATTGTGTCACTTTTTTTTCTCTTTTCTTTTTGGTTGTCAAACAGCTATTATTTTGACATTGGATAGGGATGGATACTGGTGAAAGCTACAATGATGTGAGGGAAAGACATCAACAAAAACTGATTTAGAAAATAGATTTTTCCATAAACATTGGCTATTCATTAATTATAAGCATTTTTCTATTTTTAATGGGCAAAAGAAAAATTTTTTTTTGTATTTGAAAGAAAAAATTAAAAGAAAAAATTGTCCATTCTAAGGCAGAATCTGGTCACAGGATGTGGCATGTATAAGGAGGCCTAAATGAGTTGATCAAAAGTATAATGGAGCTGCCTCCCTACCCAGCCCCCATGCAGCCAGATGTCAGTTAATTTCTCTGTTGACTACTGGCACTCAAGTCTATGATTGTTACACAGGTGAGCGGAGAAAAGTGTTGATGTGGGGTCTTAGACTGAGACCCAGCTACAGAGTTACTACCTCTGTAAAATGGAGATCGCAATAATTCTGTGACTTATGTCCCAGGACCATTGTGAGAAAAGCACTTTGTAAATTTTGCAGTGTATACACATACAAGTGTGGTTATAACTATTGTAATAAGTTGAGAAAGAAAGTAACTGGACTGAGAAATTCAATCAAGTCCTTTCTTATTTCACCCAGAGAGCTGGGTAGTGCAGTGGCTAGAACCTTGAACTTAGAAGCAGGAAGATCTTGGATCAAATCTGGCCTTAAGACACTCACTAGCTGTGTGATTTTGGACAAGTCACTTAACCTCTGCCTGCCCTGATTTCCTCAGCTATAAAGTGGAGATAATTATAGCACCTATCTCCCTTGGAACTTGGAAACAGGAAGCCCCTAGGTAAAAATCTGACTTCAGACACTAACTGTATGACTCCAGGCAAGTCACTCAACCTGTGTCTGCTTTGGCTTCCTCATCAGCAGAATGGGGTTGTTGTGACCTCAAGACGTAACATTAGTTACTTGCAAACCTTGCAACACTATATAAATGCTATTATTTATTAATATTATTCACCTTAAGTGGCCTCCTTAAACTGTTTAAATCAAACCAGGTCATGCCTTGACCAAATACATGACATTCATTTTGTGAAAACCAATGAAAGGGAGAGGGGGAGGGGAAATCAGTGAGTGAAGAGTCAGGGATGTTTCCCTGGGAGGACTGAGGTGCATCTGACACACAGGGAGAGGCTGGGAGTGGTGGGTAGGTTGAAGGGGAAAGATAATGAGTTGTTTGAGATGTATCATTACTCCTCAAAGGCCTTTTCCCTTTCCAGCCTTACTGGGAGATGTCCCTCAGTGGCTATCAGTCTCTTCCTCTGTGCTCCTTTACCCTCAACCCCATCGGCAAACAGTATTTCACCTTTCTTAGTTCGCTGCTCTACGTGTCTAGCCGTAGCAACGTGGGGGCCAGCTCAGATCAAACATCCCCGGAGGGCCTTGGTGTGTCTGCAGGACTCTGTGGGATGCCTGCCACAACATCACGTGTGGCTTCATAAATGCTTCAAGATGTTCTTTCTCAGTCATCTTCCTTGGATGCTTCCTCATAAAGGCGGACGTGTCCAGGGCTCTGCAAGGCCAAGCTCCAACAGGGGCCACAGGGCCACAAGCTTTGAGTGCAAAACACCATTCAACATCTGAGGGCTAGCTTGACTGAGGCATGTCACAGCACAAAGCACCCCATGAAAATCTGTCAACTAAGGCCAGGGAAGGCTGATCTGTGTCACTGTGACAAGGACCTTCCCTGATAGACCCTTTATCATCTAAGCATCCGAGAATAACATCCAGGTTAGGCACTAAAGACACAAGATTGGGAGGAAAGGGGAGGTGGGGAGGGAAGGGGAAAAAAGGAACAGATATGTGCCCATTTTTAAGTATAAATGACAGTGGGCCACATCCCTGTGAGGTTGGTCCTGACTCAAGCTTGGGATGAGTTTTGTGAGTCTATGTCTGCATGGAGAAGAGTGAACTGGGCATATGCCATTGGGACCACAGGAAGATCAGGCAACCACAAAAGGACGTAAGCAGGAGGGCCACAAGCCTATTAAAAATACTTCATCCCCTAAACCCAACACCTGCTGCCAGTTTCCCCGGGGGAGAGACAAGCCAAGGATGCTGGGGCAGGTACCAGAGCAGGCTTTTTGTGCAGTGGCCCTGACTTTTCTTTCAGGATACTGTGGCAGAAGTCTCATGGGCTCCTCCCTTTGGGGGCAGTAGTTAATTACAGAGTCACAAAATGTCATAACAGAAAGGTCTTAGAAATCATCTGGTCTGTCTATACTCCTCATTTTAAAGAGGGGGCAACTGAGAAGCCGTGACTGGTCCAAGGCCCCAGAGCTACTAACTGGCAAGGGCCCAGACTAGAACTTGGCTCCCTTGTCTCCTAAACCGGCCTCCACAAGAGCCCAAAGTTCCACTTGGATCTGAATCAGCAAAGGCAACAGCACACATTTACTGGTATCATTGTTTAAATAATTTATACCCTTTCACATCACCAGACAGAAATAACAATTATAACTGAGTCAATAACCATTTATTAAGCTCCTACTCTAGGTCAGGCACTGTGCTAAGAACTGTTAAAAAAACAACCAAAAAAGACTTCAAATGAGAAAATTTTTAATCCCTTGTGTACTTCACTGTGACTGTTATCTTTAACAAAAGGAATGACCAGACTAGCAAAGTTACATGTGGTTCCATTGGGGCCAATATGTTTGTGTACTTACAAACAAAAGAACAGTCACCCAATCTAGCCATTTCTGGGTTTCTAGGTTTCTGCTTGAGAAGCCAAGAGATATCGGATAAAAAGAACCAAGGCACCTCTTCTCAGCAGTCTGAGGGGAACACTGGAGGATGTCTCTCTCTCTCTTTCTCTCCAGCTCGGGAGCTGGGGGTGAGTGGGCAGAAGTCTCTACAAGCTTCCTCTCAGTATTCACTGAAGTGGGCACTCAAATAGAGACCCCAGGAAGGCCCTTCCCTATTAGCTGTACTAATTCGGCAGAGAAAGGCTTCTATAACTGTCTCTCTCCTAAGAAACCAAGATAATTAATCTTTCTCCCAGCTTTGGCAGGGGTCAAATATTTCACAGCATTGGCAGGTGGGGATGGACTGGGCTTTCTACCAGTTGGAAAATTAATCTGAAAGAAGCAACTTCCCTACCATGCCCAAGAATGTGTCTATCTTCATACAACAGATTTGTAATAACTTCTCAACTGTTCCCAGTCAAAATGCCTCTTTCCAAGGCAGCTGGGGCAGAAAGCTAGGCAGTATCTTGAAGCACTGGAGAATGAAAAAAAGTTTTAAGAAAACTTAAGTTTTTGAGTAGGAGTCCACCATGTACAACAGCAGCTAAAAGAGGACGAGGTGCAGGTGTGGAGGGGTGAAAGAAGGTATGGCTCCTTTCGGATGGGCTGGGGAGGGGCAGGATGCATTCTGCACTTCCTGGTGATAGGCCTAAGTATGGCTCACTAAGTGCAAAGGACGCCATCTATCCACGGAAATGACTGAACAAAAACATCCGAAGACAGAATCAAACACTTACAAGATGTATTTATTTATTAATTCTTTTCTTGAACAAACCAAAGTGCAATTATTTCTGGAAAAATCCTTTTAAACAAATAACTATGAAAAAATGAATCCACCAAGAAAACATAACAAATTTCAAATACAACCTTTAAGAGAATTTTCCCCCTCTAGCCAATATCAGACCTTATTATTATCCAAAAGACCCCAAAAATCTCTAAGTGTTCCAAAAATCAAATTGTTGAAAATTCCTTTTCCCTTAGCCCCAGCATGTTTTCAGGTTTGTCACTGTCAAGGAATTTTGCTGAGGTTCCTTTGAACCAGGAAGAGGTAGGTGAAGTTGGCCTGAAGAGACCTGTTCCCTCACCCCTCCACCCGCCGTGGCCTAAGCTCATGACTGAATCAAGATGGCCTAAATCCTGGAACCCCGAGCATGCCCCTCTCTCCACTGCTGACTGCCAAGAGCCAAAGAAGTTCAAATCAGGGCCAGACTTCTTATGGTCAGTTTAAGTAACAAACATGAAAACAACCCCGGGTCTTGTTTTCTCACTTCATTTAAAAAAAAAATTGAGCAAACAGTGACTTCATGAGAAGATTCCTGACATTCGGTCCACGGTTCCACACAGCAGGCAGCAACTGCTTGTAACTTGTTGTTTGGAAAAGCAAGGAGGGACATCCTGTCGCTACGGAGTGGGTCTTAGACACACAGAGCAAGCTTGGCTCCCAAGGCACGAGCAGGAGAGGAGGGGAGGGCCTTCTTTGCTGAGTGAGAGCCCTGACTAATACTAAGCAAGACCCTGAAGTTACTGTCTACTAGAGTCACGTAAAATGACCATGGTAAAAAAAAATTTCACTTCATTACTATTTATTTTCCAGTCATCCATCGAGACATAATGACAAAAAGATTAAAAACTTCTTTAAACAAAGGGTAGACTGAAGTAGCAGCTATTGAAGAAAGGGTCAAGCACGATTTATGGAATGAAATTAGCCTTCTTTGTCAAAGATCTTCAAGACATCTTCAAACACCTGAAAGAAGAAAGAGAAATACAGCCCATGTCACTGAAGGATTCAGAACTGGAGGGCCTTCCTAATGGCTTGTGGTTCTAGCAGGGTCTGTCATCTTTTAAGAGTGAGAGCAAGAGCAATGAGGCACATCCTTCTTGGCCCTGAAGGCAGAGCAGGAGCACTGGGTAGAAGCTGTCCAAACAGATTTGGCATCTGGGCAAAGGCAAACCTCAACACCACAGCTGCTATAGAGGGGCAAGGACTCCAACCCCTCGTTGAAAGCCTAGCACAGAGGATTCCTGGACTAGAAGCCCACTGAGGTCTCCCCCTTCTCCCCCACCCAGCTCTCAGAATCTATGGTCCTGGGACCCCTTCATACTCCAGGGACCTGAGTTGCCTTTGGTTTCTTAGAGGACTTTATCAGTCTCTTCTACTGGACCATGAACATGGTGTGGTAATAAATAAACATATGCTTAGGCAAACATTTCTATGTGTATTTTAAATATTTCTATATGTATTTTACAAGAGGAGGAAAGTGCTGCCTGGCAGGCCAAGCCAGCAACAGATGGCAATCCATGGGGGAACACCACGGCTTCCTCCCAGGCCTGGCTCTGGTGTATGAAAAGGGCAGTAAAAACCAGAGTATTATAGGAGAATGAGCACAGAACTGTTAAACAATACACTAAATAAATATGTTATCCTCATTTATAAAACAAGACCTGCAATATCATCATGGGGGATGACAATAACCCTGGACATATTCCCAGCACTCTGCAGAGCCCTTATTTGGGTACTCTCCAGCAGACACCAATGTACCTCAGATTTGGAGAGAGTCAGTATTATTATCTCCATCCTACAGATGAGAAGCTAAAGACAGGAAGTCACTTTTCTGGGTCACACAGTTAAGTCGGCGGCTGAGCTGAGATACAAACCCCCCAAGTGCAGCCCCCTTCCTATGCTGCCCCATCTTCAAACAACTGAAAATACCATGCAAACACTGCGCAGAAAGACACGTGCCCTACCACTGGTGATAAAGACTTTCCTTACAGGCTTTGTGGTGGTAGCAACCATGGTGCACTGGGGAACGCTGAGGCTTTGGTGTAGGGTGGAAGGCATCATGGTTCTAATTCTGAATCTCTCATTTGCTAACTGTTTGGCCTTCACCTTCTTTGTGCCTCAGTTTCCTTATCTGTACAGCAAGAACGCTAATACATACATTAGCTGCCTTTCAGGGTTACTGTGTAGATCACAAGAGATTGTGTAGACAAAGCACTGTACAAACCTCTACATGCCACAGAGATCAGCAGTTCTATTACTTTAGAGGTTCATCAAGAACACCCAGTCACCCTGGTTGATTGTTTTCTTGTTTCATCTTTCAGGATGTCTAATCACCCTCTCAGGATGGCTTGTGCAGGTATTGGTGAACCAGTCTACCCCTCCCCTAAAAATTCCGTCATCAGCGACAGCAGAAGCGTGGGTGGTCAAGTTTTGCAGTTCTATTTCCTGTGCCCATTTACTGGAGGTTTATGTTGTAAATTAAGGGAGCTACAACAGATTAGCCTGTGATTTACACATAGCTGCACTGTATTCCATTTTTGTCTCTCTACAAAGATAAGGGACTAGAATCTCTAGCAACTTTCCAGTAGGAATATCGTCTTTTCTCAATTCTCATCCTCTCTGATCTTCCCCTTGGCCTCATCTTGCTGACCTGGCCTCTCTCCAGGACAAGTAAAAGCCCCGAGCAAGAGGATCAGGAGAGCCAGAAGAGTGAAGTGGGCACAGTATGTATAGCCAGAAGCTCCTCGGAGAGCTCTGATGGCCTTCAGACCACAGTCTGGAGATCACCGATTTTAGAAAAAAGAATGAGAAGAGGGAAATGATGACTCATGGGAACATGGCACCTCGGGAGCTGTGACCTACATTAAGTGGGGCCAGGGAAGAGAAAGAAACAGTTTGGGGCTTCTGAACTGTATGGCTGACTCACCCAAGCTACAGAAATCTTTTCATGAGCCCATGTAGACTCAGAGATATCAAAGTCTCTATCTTCCTAAGTATAGGAAAAAAGGGTTAAAGTTAATAATAAATTACATACTTCTCACAAAGAGCAAGCCTGAACTTATAAAATCCATGCTAGACAAAGAGAAGGTCTATTTTTACCCAGTTACCAATGATTTGAAACATACTAATCCTTCAAATACTCCTTCCTCTCCTGCCCATCCTGGGAGACATCAACCACACTGTGACTGAAATAATTTCTCCTTTTCAAAGGGAGCAGGAATGGTATTGGATTCTTACCTCATCAACGGATTTGGAGGCATCCACCTTCCTGACTTTCCCCATCTCCTCATAGAGGTCAATAATAGGTTTAGTGCACTGAAGGTAGGTCTGAATTCTAGAAAAAAGAAAATATGACCAGATTGTATGCTAAAAAGTTACCTCCCCTTTCACCGTCATATTCAAGTGAGGTTCAGTGGGCTAATCCTTGTGGACATGGACACCCTAATCATGACCCTGCCACTGGACTCAGGGGTTCTCAGGTAAGGTATCCAACCTTTGGAGGCTGGGCTCTTCCTCTCCCTGGGCCTCTGAACAAAAGGAGCACAAACTCTGGCAGCCCCAGCTGCCCCCGCCCAGCTGAGAGGATCCATTCCCAGGATGCTGGCCAAGAGCAGCCCCAGGATAAGGTTGTCAGCCAAGAGCACCCCTTGATAATGGTTGAGCAGCCCATCACGGGGGGCAGGGAGGGGTTACACAAACAACGGTACCTCTTTGCTAGGCTTTCTCGGTTGTCATCACTCCTCCCGCTGCTCTTGCCCCTCTCGAGACAGCGCTCAATGCAGATCTGGCCAAAAGGAATGTGGGAACGATTACTAGATGGAGACGATGATCCCAAACCTGCCATTCTCTTAACCTGAACAGCTTAAAGGAAGCAGAGGAAAAAAAGAAAAACCCAAAAAGCACAAGATTCCCTGAACGGAGCTCCAAGTGTCTGATTCATTCATCAACAAGCAAAGCCTTCGACGCTGAAGCATGTGGTTCAATTTATATAAATGAGGTTAAACAAGTCCAAAGCACCCTAAGAATCCATTCATGACTCAGTTTTTCCTGGGTATTTTTTTACAAACCGCAATAAAAAGAAGATCTATATGAATGTGGCTCCTCCAGGACATGTTATTAACTTATTAGGTAGGAATTACATGCCTCCATTTGGGTCCCATGTTGGCTTGCTTGTCAATAACACCATAAATATCCCAATAGTTAATCACCAACATATCTGAACTTAAATAAAGCATCTCTTGTTAATAACAAATAAACATTCCTTCATTACAAAGATGTGGTAACATTCTAGTGCTGGCTTTGAACAATAAGTGAAAACAGATTGGTTTGGGGTTAGGAGAAGAAGAGGGTGCATTTTCAAATAATGCAAAGTCTCCGGGAATCCTCTGTTAGCACAAACAAGGGCACACTTGTTCTTGTATCCAAGAACACATCCCGCAGAGTCTTCAAAGGGCCATTTCCAATGCACAGCTTGTCCAGTTACTGACATGAGCTTAATAAACTTCATATTAGAGCAATTGTCAAACAGAACTAAGTACATTAGTTTAAACAATTCCTGGAAATCCAGGTATTTAAACTCCAAATTTAAAAAAAATACACACACACACACACACGTTTAAAGGCATTCTAAGTCACCTTGGGAAGGAAAAAAAAACCCGACCTGTCTCCCATATCTGGAGATAGTGTCAGCATCAGACCCTCCTGTATGCTGTGGCTAGCTGGGAAAGTCCCAGGAATATACATTTCCCTTTCCTCACATAAAGTGAAATAGTGACTCTGATCCCAGGGCTCACTAAGACAAGGGTGGTCTAGCCTGATGGTTCAACCCAGCCATTTCAGTCAATAAATAACTCAGGCCTAAGTACTGTGAAAAGAAAGGTAATTCTGGTTCTGGTAGGCCAACAGCCCCACGGCCAATGCCAAAGTGTTTTCATGTTCATACAGTAAGATATAGGGTTACTGTCTTTCCAGGCTGAATTCACTGCTATTGGCATACCCTGCAAGTACTGAAGGCCCAAGTAGGTTTTTGCTGTTGAAGGCCAATATCTTATGGACCTGGTACTAATTAAGTAAGAAACAATTAAGATGCTCATTACCTCATTATCACAGTCAAAAAACAGAATGAAAGCTACATCAGCTTTCCCATCCATGGTCTTGTTCCAGCCTTGAAGGTTGTCCTGATTTCGTGGAAACCCATCAATCAAGAATTTATTCTTCTGAGCATTGACCTCCATTGTCTGATCCATTTCCTAGGGCATAAAGAGAGATTTGTGTGTTTCAGGGCTTATTAATGGAAAGTTACAACAAGGAGAAAGGCAAAAGAAGAGCTGTTTGGGAAAAGATCCCTGAAGCCAACGGGAACCCTCTCCCCTACTTCAGACACATGCAGAGACCATCGTCATTCCATGGTCCGTTTCTTACTTTTGCCAAATTAAAACCCATGCTTTCTTTTTCTCTCACCTTGGTACAAATTCCCACAGCAGGGACCAGGCAATACTGTGATCTATAATGTATGCAAAACCCCTCAAAAAGTAGGAAGCAGAAAGTGAGAAGCAGAATGGGAAAAGTAAGGAATTTGGAGTCAGAAGACTCAGATTCCAACCCTAACTCTGCTGCTTAGAACAAGTCTGCTCACAGCTACATCTTTTCCCCTTTGGGACCCTTTGGAGTTCGAAATCCATCAGCTATAAAAACAAAGGAATCACAAAAAATGGGCTCTGTTAGGGCCCTGGAGCTTTCCTAAAAAGCACGAAGTAGATGTAAAGGACTACAAGTACACTAACACATCAGCTGAGTCCTTAACCCCTGATTCAAGCCCCTTTGGATGCCTCACTCTGGAGGCCAGATTCCCCACGGACTGGTTACTCCTCAGTCAGTGCTAGCGGTGCCCCAGCTCTGACAGGTCCCACCAGACCTATCTGTTGCCCAAGAACCATATTCGTTAAGCTTAGAGAAACTCATGACCTGACTACCAAAGGACTTCACTGGTAGATGGGACTCCCAATAAGGGAAATTCAAGTGAGAAGGGCATTGACTCTCCTCCCTGGCCCAAGCATGTTTTCCTTCCAGGAGTCTCAACCACAAGGTGGCACTATTAGTCTGGAGGACTACATAGGTCAAGAAGAGGGAGAAAATGGGTGGAAGTATGGCTCATGGGAGAGGGAAGGAGAATTGTTTTGAATGGTTATGTTGAATCCTTTGAATTGAGTCCTTTGAGGCATATGCTTTTTTTTCTCTTTAATTCTTTCTGAAGACAGAAATAAAGACTGTCCTGTATTTGACAGATACTATTAACCTCAGTGCTTGCAAGGGAGTGTAGGCACAGTCCAAATAGCTCACAATAGGACCTGGTGACTGTTCCTTGCTGTCCCTCCAGTTATAGGAGCCATGTGACTTTGCTCCTCTTCTCTCCAAGAACCTTGACTCAGAAATTTAAATGGAGCTCTTTCTCCTCCTTACAGAAGTATGGTTTTAAAAACTTGGTACAATCCATGAATTCTTTGTCTCTCAATCTCGCTGTCGTCTTTGGGGCCAGACCTAGGACTTCATTGGTAGAGCGGACTTCAGATGAAGAATCTTCCCTTCCTTGATGGCACTTGCTCTATAATTAGAGTTTTGATAGAGTTGCCTGGGAGCTTAAAGTGAGGTCACCTAGCCATTAAAGGTCAAAAGGTCCTTTCTCTCTCTAAGAGACTGAGTCCAGGAAATTTTTGCCACACTATGATCCAGACTGCATCCATCTCACCATTTCTGGGGATGAGGAGGGCTTTACAGTGACCTAAGATGGGTCTCTCAATCATTCTCACAGCCATGGTCTCCAGTTTAGCTCTAACTGGTTGTTCTCTGGACAATCTGCCTGTTCCCTTGATAGGTCCCCAAGATACAACTCAGATCAATTTGGGACCCAGAATCACAGGATTTGAGAGTTGACAGAGACCTTAAAGAGCTCTGGTCCATAAAGCCCTGTTGGTGGAGTTGTGAACTGATTCAACCATTCAGGAGAGCACTATGAAACTATACCCAAAAGGCTATAAAACTGGGATATCTTTTGATGTAGCAATACCATTGTTAGGCCTATGTCCCAAAGAAATTTTTTAAAAAAGGAGAAGGACCTACTTGTACAAAAATATTTATAGCAGCTCTTTTTGTGGTGGATAATAATTGGAAATCACGAGGATGCCCATCAATTGAGGAATAGTAGAACAAGTTATGGTATATGAACGTAATAGTATACTAATATGCCTATAAGAATGACGAGCAGGACAACTTCAGAAAAACATAGAAAGACTTAGACGAACTGATGCTGAGTGAAGGGAGCAGGACCAGGAGAACACTGTACACATTAACAGCAATATTGCATGATGAAAAACTGTGAATGACTGTACTCATTCTCAGCAAGATAATGATTCACGATAAGCCCAAAGAGCTCATGACGAAAAACGCTATCTACCTCCAGAGAAAGAACTTATATTGTCTAAATGCAGACTGAAGCATGCTGTTTTTCACTGTCCTTCTTACTTTCTTTCAGTCTCTTTTGTTTGAGTATTCTTGTACAAAATGGCTAATCTGGAAATGTTCTGCATGATTCCACATGGATATAACCTATATCTGTGGGAAGGAAGGGAGGGAGAGATAGAATTTGGAAACCAAAACTTAAAACCAAATGTTAAGAACTGTTCTAACAGGTAATCTGGGAAAAGATAAAAAATTATAAGAAAAATACCTCTAGTCCAGCCTATACCACAAAGGACTGTCCATTAGAACATCCATGAAATTCGTCAACCAGCCTCT
Source organism: Bettongia penicillata ogilbyi (assembly GCA_023548195.1). NCBI lineage: Eukaryota > Metazoa > Chordata > Mammalia > Diprotodontia > Potoroidae > Bettongia > Bettongia penicillata. Next base: position 9,959,563 of record JAJHZJ010000096.1, read on the forward strand.
GCTTGGAGATGTCAGAAGAGGAATTTGTAAGCTGTCAAGGCAGCCCCTCTCACTATGGCACAGCTCTCAGGCCTAGAGAGCTCTTCTGCCATCCAGCCTCCACTGGCATCCATGTTCTTTCCCCGAAGTATTCTGCCTGACCCCTTCACAGGACAGCTCTTCAAGTCTTCCTGAAGACCACTCTCAGCTCCTCTTCGCTCCACTGCCAAAGTCTTTCCTTCTCGTCTTCAGGCTTTTCAAATTGACCTGTGCATGACTTGGGCTCAAGATCCATTCTGTTTATCCTTCTCCAGGTGCTCTGTAGGCTTATCAAGGTTATACTTCTTTTTAGATCCACTTTTATTTATTTCATTAAATATTTCCCAATTCCATGTAAAAGAAATTTTAACAATCATTTTTTTAAAATGCTGAGTCCCAAATTCTCTCCTTCTCTCCCACTTCTCCCCCTCTCCTTGAGAAGGCAAGCAACTTGATATTGATTATACATGTGAAGTCATCCAAAACATTATTTCCGTTTTAGTCATGTTGCAAAAGAAAACACAGACCAAAAAAAAAAAGAAAGTAAAAAAAAGTCTGCACTCAGAATTCCTCAGTTCTCTCTCTGGAGATAGACAGCACTTGTCATCATGGGATTTTTGGAACTGTCTTATCAAGGTTCTTCTTAAAAGATGGCTCCCAGTTAGAACACAATACTCTGGGATGTGGTCTCACAAGAAAAGAGTACAGAAGGATAACTGCCTGCTTATTTCTGGAAGCTCTGATTCTCTTAAATGTATCCTAAAATCTGTTAGCTTTTCTGACCATCACAGCACACCTGACTGCTTACAGGCCCCCTCTTTAGGTAATCTACTACCTAACTATGTCCTCCCCGATCTTGGACTGGAAGTCAAGTTTCTGAACACAAGTGCAAGATTTTACGTTTATTGCTGCTGAATTTCGTCTTATTAAATTCTGCCCAAAGCTTCGGCTGAGAGGTGTCAAACACTTGGCCAAAATAATTCCACGTAGAGTCAAAACAAAGATTAAAATCTAACTTGGAAATATTTAACAAAATAAATAATACAATAAAAAATAGATAATATTATATTTTAAAACTAAATCAAAATGCATCCCCCAGAGATATTTATGTACAGATTAGTAGTCACATCCATATCATTTATTATGTACATCTGCATTACATATGTATGCAATTATATACATACATACATTATTGTGATATATCTTATATATGTAATATTACAATCTGAATGGGTGTAATAACTGTCATTCAGACCCGTGAGGGATAGCTGTCATTATATAGTAACAAAGGTTTCCAACATTTTTTCTGTAAATAAATGACCTGTTGCTGAGGAGCAGTGAGGACAGTTGTGGATCCCTTACCACTCTTCTCTCTTCCTCCTTGTACTCTTTCTTTTTGCTTTAGTAATTCTTCCCTATAGTTCCATTCCTCTTATTCCTCTTAATTTTTCCTCTTTTATCCACATATGTGTACACATACATACACGCTACACCCATGCATACAAAGAGAAGGCTGGTCACATGGATAGTGCAGACAATCCCTAATTAATTATTAGGAATTTATTATTTTATTTATATTTATATATTTAATATATATTTATCATTAATCTTAATAAATTAACCAGTTAATTAATAATAAATCATTAATTTTGGGTTTGGCTCTCTGACCTGGTGACCCTGCTCTCCTTGTCCCTTGCACACAATGCTCCATCTCTCAAATGTGGAGGGAAGAGGGAGTGATCAGCAGTATCAGAGGCCTTGGAGAGATCCAGGAGAATGAGGATGGATTTAGGTTTATTTATAAGATATTTATTGTATTTAATTTAATATATTTATTATAAATAAATACTAAATCAATAGTAAATAATAAATAGATGATACTAAATGTATTTAATACTATATACGAATTTATTTGTAATTTTTTATTAGAAGACCATTCCTCCTTCCTTCATTCTCTAGCACTGTAAGCTCTCCACAATGTGGGCACTGCCTGTCCTGAGGAAACACAGTACCCTGTTGTTTTCTTTTAGTCTGTTCAAGTGAAAGATGGGTTTAATTTACTGGTTGTTTGCTGGAATTAATCAGTCATCATTTACACTCCTTACCCTTTTCAGCAAGCTGATGGTTATCTCAACTGGCACAATCTTTCCTTCCCTTATGTACTTTTCAATGAGCTCGCCATATTGAGAATCTGGCTTATTCCTCTCATCACGAAGAAGATCTCCCGCAGAAAGGTGAGTATAGCCATATTTCTGGGGAAAAAAAACACATACAATCCAGTCTTAACCAAGGTCCTGAATTTCTATAGAGCTGTTTCATTCAGAGTCTCAAGGATAAAAATATTATGATTAATAATTCACACTCCTACAGAGCTAAATTTAATAACATAAGGGGAGAGAGAGGAGAGGAAGGGGAGAGAAGAAAGAAGGAGGGGGAGAGAGAGAGAGAGACAGAGAAGGCAGGGAGAGCAATGTAGCATGGTGGAAGGAACAGTGGGTTTGCAATCAGAGGCCTGGGCTTTGAACCTTGACTATCTGCACTTACTCCTGCTCTCACCCCTTTGGGGCGGCTTCCCAGGCTGTACAACGAGGAGGCTAGCCTAGATGAGTCAAAGAACCCTTTCCATCTCCAACTATTTTGACTCAAAACTCCCAGCAGCTGATGCTTTTCCTGAAATCCCAAGTCCTTCTCAGGGGTTAAGGAGCTGCTTCCTTCCTGAGGTTCTTCTCAATGCCCCCTCCCTCCAGGGTGATTCCTTCCTTCTTGGCACTAAGCTCTAATTTCCATTTTCTTAATTCACCTGCTCTGGCTGGAATCTCATTCCACGCACTACCTTGCACAGAGGGTTCACATGGAGAAGTCCATTTTCCTAATTCAATCATGAGCACCCTAAGGGCAGGGGCTCTGCCCTGTACCTGGTGTCACCAGCATGCTCAGCACAAAGCTTTCCAACAAAGCCTCAGCGCCTCTTAATAAAATAGATAAATCCATAATAAAAGAAAGGGGAACAACCTAACCTAGGAGCTCACAAATGTTTTCTTCCTCTAGTCCCCCCATGACACCCCCACACACATACACACACCATACACACACCTACTGTCATCCCCTCCCCCCACACTGAGCAGAACAAGGAAACAATCTTCCTAAACAGAAACAGGTCATGCCCTAACACAATGAGGGACCCTCTGCCACCAGGTAACCATCCCAACCTCAACTGACTGTAATAATCCAATTCAATGAGTATTTGTTTAATGAGTAACGGCTGAGGAAAACTAAGGCAGTACTGGCTCAGAGCTTCCTTCCACTGAAACTGCCCTCTCCAAAGTGATCAAGGATCCCTTAGCAGCCAGATCCAATGGCCTTTTCTCCACGCTCATTCTCATTGACCTCTCTAAGGCCTCTGATACTGCAGATCACTCCCTCCTCCCTCAACATCTGAGAGATGGAGCATTGTGTGCAAGGAACAAGGAGATCAGAGAGTCAAGTGTGAGAAGAATGGAAAGGTGGGAAGGGGCTGGTTGTGAAGGGCTTGAAATAAGAAAGTAGTTTGTATTTCATCCAGGAAATAGTAAGTCAGCCAGCTGGGCTGGAATGTAGTGTATAAGCTGGGAATGTGAAATATCCACAAAGAAACCAGCATCAGATGATTTGGGACCTTAGGTGACACTGAGAAGTTTGTAATATCTCAAGTCTATGGATCCAGAGAAAGGCTTAGCAAGAGTAAATGATTTCCTAAGGGTCTTACATCAGGAAAGTCCCTGCACCAGAATTCACTCCCCAAATTCCAAGTCCAACACTGGTCTTCAAAAGGAAGAATGTGGCCAACCTGAATGGTTTCCAAGGCTCCTTCAGTGATTCACTTCAATGCCTACTAGCTTCAGCTTTGGCCTTGGCCATGCTATATGGCTCTCTGGGTGACAGTTTCTCCTACAAAATGAGGGGGTGGCCTAGGTCTGACATTAGAGGACCCCTTTCCAGCTCTGACACTCCATGTTCTATTCCAACCTCCCTCAGCCTCTTTCCTCACTTGTAAAATGCAGATGGCAATACCTGTAATTCACCTAATGGGGCTGTTATGAGGATGCAGGGAGCTTTATAAAGAGTTTTGCAACCCTTAAAAGTCAACGAACAAGCACAGATTAGGCACCTTCTCTGTAACAGGCCTGGGGAGACAACATGCCCACTGGGAAGGCCTCTTCCTTCTCTGAAGGTCTGCATTCTGCCGTTCCCTCCTGCTTCCCATGCAGGAGCCCTGGAGAGCCCTGGCAGCATCCTTCCAGCACTCCCTACTGTGCCTTTGGAAGAGGCTTTCTGGCCTCTTCCCAAACACCCCCTTGGGTCCCAGATCCCCTGGAAGCTTCTCTAAGCCAGCTGCCTACACAATGTTTGGGACTCAGCTGCTTTCACTCTCAGGGTACACAATTTCTTTTCTTTTGAAAGCATTTTACAACCACGAGCAACTCCTGTCCACACAATTTTCCGGCAGCTCCATTGTTTCCCGTGTTTGTTTTGGCGCTGTCTTGGCAGGGTCCCCGCTGGCCTGCTGCTGGGCCTAGTGATTCCAGGCCCAAATGAAGACACAAACATTAGCAAACAGCCATCAGAGGGTATGCTCTACTCTCGCCCCACCCCAAGGAGGCTTGCTCCATAATGTTCTGCCGTGCATGCAACATATACATTATGAAGCCCAGCTAGTAATTTAGAAATTAGTGCATCTGCGGCATGCTTCCTGACTTCGGAGAGCTGAGACTGCCAAACTGGGGCCTGCATTAAAGTGGGTTTTTGCAATTACATTCTCGTTTGGTTGGGATTTTCTTTAGGGAGCAAAAGAGCAGTGAGTTAGGGAGGTCCAGAATGGTCTCTAAAAATAGAAGCTGCATCACTTAGGAAGCTAAAATATGCTTCTTAGACAAACTCTGAGGATGAGCTGAAACATTTGTCGGGCAGGGGCCAGACCCACACGATGGCCGTTCTACCCACTGAAAATGCCTTTCTGTGTTGCGTCTAAAGCTTCTTTGAGAGTTCTTCATTACAGGTTACAATGTATCTGTCTGGCGTTTTACCTCCCAAGGGCCTGAAGGCTGTTCGCTGTCCCCACATACCAAAGTTGTGGGTTGTTGGGTTTTTAATCAATCACTGGTATTTTAATGATTAGGGCATTTATCATAATAAGCAGAGTTTAAACAAAAAAAGCTTAATGCTTTAAAAGTATTCCATCATAATCAAGTGATAGCCAAAGCAAATTCTGAGAAAAGCAAGGATGGAAATTATGGAGCCTTAAAACCCAAACATTTTCCCATTCCCCAAAAGCTCCTAGCAATTGAAAACAAGGCTTAACTGCAGCCTCAGCATCAGGACACAAAACCACAACAGGTTAGAAATATCATAAACTACAGCAATGAAAATTCCAACCTTTCCCTTCAGTCTCCAGCGGGAAAGGAATCACATCAATATGCTGCCAGCCACTGCCTTAATCTTCACTTTCCGATCCCATGCTATTAAATTACAACACAACCTAATAATTCCTTGATGTAGCACTCCCAGTCTGAGGTTTAAAAAAAAAGCACAAGACCCTTTTTTATTTTGTGATTACTGTTACAACTAGCTCTCATGCTGACAATTCCATGACACCAGCCATCCCAGACAGTCTCAATCTGTTTCTTTCTTGCCACATCCCTGGGCTCTTCTCCCACTTCCCTGATGAGCTCCTTGGGTAGCAGGTGCCCCCTTCAGCCTTCCACTCACAGGCTATGGATAGCTAGTGTTCCCTGTCCCACACCATCCCTCCAGGATGGGCAGAGACATTGTCATTTGCACATATACCTCAAAATCACCTGCCAGCCCCTCGAACGTTCAACTCACAGCTCAAGAGATCTTACAGAGACATTGGATAAATGTACTAGGCATCTCTTTTATCCTTAAAATCTACTCCTGAGCACCATTCCAAGATGCACATCCAATGATTACCACCAAGAAAGGTTATCTTTCTTGTTTGAAGATGATGCTATTATCCATCCCCTCTGCCATAAGAAGGGCTGAGGGTGCCCTGAGCCCATGAGGGCCAGCACACCTCAGAAAAGGATATCCATCTACCCTACCTTCCTTTCAGTTCTCTAAAAGAACTTTTTCCAAGATACACTCATTGAAACGGCTGATAATGATCCCTCTCTCAGCCCCCAAGATCAGAGAGGCTGTTGGGTGGCACAGTGTATCAATAGAGCTCAGGCCTGGAGACTGGACGACCTGAGTTCAAATCTGACCTCAGATACCTACTAGTTGTGTGATCCTGGACAAGTAATTTCACCCTGTTTGCCTCAGTTTCCTCATCTGTAAAATGAGCTGGAGAAAAAAATGGCAAACCAAACCACTCCAGTATCTTTGCCAAGAAAATCTCAAATGGGAGATTTAACTCCCAAAGAGTTAGACACAACTGAAAACGACCATACAACAACATCAAAGAACTTTTCTTTGAGGCTTAGTAATTTCTCCATAGTTTCCAGATGTTTCAAACCTTGCAGGTTTCTTTCCAATTCCATTCATGGAGAATTGAAAAAAGTCAGCCCCCCCCACCATACCAACCATTTAAGGAAAGTTATTATTACAAAACAGGCAGCCTCCAGTAGGAGAATTAGAGGGTCAAGATTTGCCTTCAGTGAAGCCAGCCTCATTAGGTCATCGTCCTTCCTGGCCTCCCCCCACCACACAAATGTGCTGGGCCAGGTCTGTTTAACTGGAAGACTACATATTAACTACAACCTTTAGAAGCTCTAAAGCCACTTGTCCTTTTCATAAACAAAGTAGTGCCGGGCACCTCCAAACCAACATGGAGCTTCAAGGACTCATGTCCCACAAAGGAGAGGGGCAGAGGGGGATAGGAGACTGCAGCCCCCCTCCCTCCAGCTTCAAGGGATTACAGTTTCACTTAAATTCCCTGCTATGTTATGTTCTTCATGCAAGAAAAATGTGGAACTCAGACATAAGATAAAACTGAAACAGTTCTGAGCCTCTGAAGGGAAAGGGAAAAATGTCATTGAGAAAAGGCGAAATTTACAAGGTATTGTGTAAAGCAGGACCTGGGGCACACCAGCTGAGCCAAGCCCAGTGAATGAGAACATCAACACTGCATTTATAAAGCCTGCCTACAGGAGAAGGACGAGAAGGCCACTTCTTAGAAACAGACCCTGTAAGGGAGATCCAGGGGACACCACTGACTGTCAGCACTGGAAAGGAACTCATCGCCCAGTGCAGTCTGGAGAAGCAATGTGCCCGCACTCCCAGAATCAATCAACCGTGTTCATGAGGAATGCCCCACCGTGACACACTAGCCAAGCAGTCGTCCAGCCTCGAGTCTCCTGGCTCCTTTTCAGACAGCCCAGGCCGCTGAGGGGAAGCTCTCATTTGAAGAAAGCTTTGTTAGCATCAAGCCTACGTTGGCCTTTGGGCACAGAGGTAGAACCCAGTGTATTTCTCAGTGAAATTGTGGGGCTTGAGATGTCTGCCTGCCTCAATCTCCTGGACTCTAAGCTCTAGAAGAGCTATAGCTTACACCACAGCATCCTCTCTACAGCAAATCTGCCAGACATTCATTAATAGCGATGCAAAGATAAAAATCTGATCAATGCCAGCCACCAAGGAGATAAACAAATAAAAAGAAATTTGGGTGGGGATGGAGAGACTGAAGATCAGGAAGGGCCTCAGCAGGAAGTGATCCCAGAGTTAAGTGTGGAAGGGCCAGGCTACAGAGGATCGAGATGGGATACTGTGTATGACACAGTTTGGCTGAACTATGCCAGGAGGGAGGGGGAAGGAAGAGGTAGCATGAAATCGATCTAAAAAAGTAAGAAGAGCTTTGAAGTCTAGAGGAGCCTGTATTTTATCACAGAAGTAATAGAGACACAGGGCTGTTTCTTGAGCACAGCTCACACAGCAGCCCATTGCTGATACAGAGTCAAAGTCTCCCTTGGTACCTCTTTCTGGGTATCTATAAAACCAACCTTTTGTCAGAGGGTCCTACAGAGGCATGAGCACAAGCCAGGGTCTCCCAAACTGTTGTTTACGATCCTTGAGTTCCATCTGACACAAATGGGGATTCATGAGAAAATTCCAATGCCAACAGTATTTTTATTCCAAAATATTTAATATGAATTTATGTATGAATCAAAAATGTTACATAAAGCAACTTCTCAATAGGAAAATAGGCCTAATGTTTTTTTCATTTGCTCCCAAATGTACTAAACTCTGCTTCATCCCAGGATATCCCACACACTCAGACACTCTGATTGGTTCCATCAATATATTTCCAGCCAAAAACAGAGCTCTGTGGCCAAATTCATCTGGGAAATGCAGTCATGAGCCATTCTGGAAGCAGATTGGCTGATGTAATATAGGAAAGTACTCAGATGTGCCCACACCCTCTGTGGTACGTCACTAATATCAGACCACACACAACAAGAAAGTGTATGCCAACCACAGCTACCCAGGGACCCCCTGCATTTTGGAGGCCCAGGAGCTGTCAACACAGGGCTCCAATGGAGCTATCCCCGATGCCCACTGTGGTGGAGACACAGGCACCTGGGGAGCTAGAAGGTGAATGTTACTCTACTCAAGTCACTCCAAACACGTACACAGATAGCTAGGTCAGAAATGAGAGAGACAAAAGCACCCTCAAGTAATCCACACACCTCGAAGGCATCAAGTCCCCAACCTAACCATAAACTACTAACAAACAGAACTATTAGGGACACTTCCTGCATCTGCCTAAGAGTCGAAGAAAGGGAAAAATAGCAACAAGAAGGTTCACACTCACAAATCGGAATCCCAGCACAAGCAGATTCAGGCAAGCAGACTGCTAAACATGGGGGAGACAAAAAAAAGGGCAAAAACAGTCCCTTCCCTCTGATAAGGGAGATAAGACAGAAGTAGCCAGGGCCAATGGAGCAAGGGGAGATGGAGGGTAATCTCCCATGGCAGGCCCTGGCAGCGCTGGGGGAGAACAGGAAAAAAGTCTCCTGCAGATTGTGGGATTTCTGCAACACCTTAAAGGGAGTGAGGACTGCTAAGAGACAAAGGTGAGGGGGCAGAGCACTGAACGCCTAGGAGACAGCCCATACAGAAACATGGAGATGAGAAATGAAGGCTGAGATTGATAACAGCTAACATTTTCATAGTGCCTACCCTGTGCATGGCACTGTGCTAAGCACTTTACAACTAGTATCTCATCTGATCCTCATGATAATCTGGGAGGTAGCTGCTGTTATGATCTCCATTTTACAGATGAGGAAACTGAGAAAGAGGTAAAGTTGCTTGCCAGGATCACAGTTAGTGAGTGTCTGAGGCTACCTTCCTAACTCCAGGCCCAGGCCTCTGTCTATTATGCCCTCAGGACACTAGCTAGAGGGTCGAGCTGAAGGATCAGCAAGCAGTAAGCTCAGCTGAATCAAAGCATGGGGGAGAAGGAGGAGAAAACAGCAAGACTAGAGAGCATGGAGGGGCCAGCGAAGTGGTCTGGAAGGCAACAGGGAGCTACTGAGTAACGGCTAAATGTCCAAGCCTAGATTTTCAGAACCACTTTTGCAGGGGAGTGGGGGATGGACTCAAGGCCAGTGAAAAGGTGACCACAATGGTCCAGGGAAGAGATGAGAAGGCCCTGAACGAGGGTGGTGGCAATGTGACTGGAGAGAAGGGGACTTATATGGCAGATGCTGCAAAGATGGATGTGATCAGATTTAGCAAGACTGGGTGTACGGGGTGAATGAGGATGCCACCAAGATTGTGACTGGGGGGTCTTTGACAGTAAGGCAAGTTGGGAAGAAGGGTGGGTTTGTGGGAGAAAGAAAGTTGAGAGAACGTTGACTTTGGGCTACCTATGAGACACCCAGTTCAAGATGGCCAGAAGGCAGCTAAAGATACATATCTTGTTCAGGAAAAAGATGAAGATCTCGGAATCACACACATACAGCTAATATTTAAAACCACAGGAGCTAAGAGGAGCACCAAGTTTGAGTGAACTTACACACCAAAAAGAGAGGAGGTTCCAAGTCAGACACATGTAGGGAGGTGGGAGTCCGCAATCAGCAGGAATGACATGGACAAAGAACCAGCAAAATAGCCTGAATGTTGTAGGGCAGAGAAGGACAACCAGGAAGAATTATGTCACAAGCATCTAGACAGGAGATGAATAGAGCCAAAGGCTGCTAAGGCTTGAGAAAGGCCATTCGACTTGACAACTTAGAGATCATTCGTAACCTTGGAGAGAGTTGTTTCAGTTGGAAGATGAATTTGGAAGTCAGACTGCAGAGGGCTTAGAAGAGAGGATGTAGGGGGAATTAGCACAAATAGCTTCCTTAAGGAATTCAGCCACAAAAGGGAGAAGAGATATTGCATGACAGATAGCAGGGGTAGCTGGATCAAGTGAGGGTTTTTAATGATAGGGGAACCTTAGTGTGTTTGTAGACAAGAGGGAAGGAGCCGAAACGCAGAGAGAGACTGCATATAAATGAGAGCAGCAGGGATGATAGAGGGAGCAATCTGCTGAAGAAGCCAGGATGGAATAGGATCATTTGTGAATGGAGAAGGGTTGGCCAAGAGAAGGATCTATTTTCAAGTGAAATAGGGATGAAAGGAGGACGAAGTAGAAGTAGTCATCTGAGTGATGTGAAATGAGGAGGGAAGAAAAGGAAGCTCTTGGAAAATGGCCTCAATTTTTTCAATGAAATATGAGGCAAGGTTCTCAGTTGAGATGGTGGAGGGAGGGAACCATGGGGAGTTTGAGGGATGAAAAGGTTCAGAAAATGGAAAGTAGAATAGTGACTCAATGAGGGAGGTGGAAGAAGAATTGCTTTGCTGCAATGAGAACCCAAGCGTATGTAACATAAATTTCCGTGGATCTGGTTACCCACAGTTTTGTGATTTTCTGTAGCTTAGATAGATGCAAAACCAATGGATGGTGAGGGTAATTCAAATTTGGCAAATTTGGCAAATTGTGTTTCGTATGTACAGTTGAGTTGGTTCAACAAGGGAATGAGATAAGAAAGGAAGTTAATATATATAGTGTTACGGAAATGCTAGATATTATTATTATTACGGGAGGAACCATTAACTGGTACAGGGAGGATGGAGATCACAGTGAGGACAAAGAACAGGGTTAGGAGTTGTGAGGCACAGGGACAAACGGAATGATAAAACATTATTATTGTATTACAGAACTTCAGAGTTCATGAACACAAAAGTGGAATATGTGTGAACGATGGCAAGACCAAGGGTATGACCATCTCTGTGTGTCTGGGATGGAATGACGGAGGAGATCATGGGAACTGAGCAGACTGAGGACCTAAGAAGGTAAGGTGTTATAAGGGAGCAACAACATGTATGTCAAAGTCCCCTAGTCTGAGGGCAGAAGATGAGGAGGGAGCAGTGAGCCAGGCACTGACCTCACTGACTAAGGAAGAAGAATGTCCTGGGGGCTGACAGAGGACCACCATGAAGGTGAAGATTGGCTGATAAATATGGACAAACTGACCTCAGAGGAAGCCAGGCTGTTGAGTAACAGAGATAGAAGGGAAGTCCAGAGGTGTCACCAAGAAGCCAGGAATGTTTTCACTCCCCGCATTGTGAGAGAAAGTGTCACCTGTACAGGAAAAGGGTGGCCAAGGAGGTCATGTTATCAGGAAAGAGCTGCAAGATGGAAAGAATGAGAAAGAATATGCATTGAAGATGAAAGGAATCTTGTTCATCTTAGAGTAAGCTTTTTGGAGGCCACAGTCAAAGCACTGGTCAGATGCGGAATGGGACATTTTGGGGGTAAGGTTGGGACGGATAAAAATAAAAGACAGGTCAGTTGGCAATGGAGAATGAAGTCCAGCTGAGGATTCAGAATCACTAAGATGGGAGGAGGATAAAAAGATGAAATCATGCTAACCATTGAAAAGTGAGTCCGGGCAGAGGATCTGTGATGAAAACATGTCTACGGAGAAAGGAACGTGATTAAACTTCGAGGTCTTCCCTTAATGGTAGGTGGCAATGTGTCCGATGAGACCCCAGAAGACCCACCTCACAACAAGCAGGTATAGAAGCAGATCCGGGAGCCTGGTACCTTGCCTACTGGAGAAGGCTCTGAAGAGCAGAAGGTGGAATAGATCTTGTCTCCAGGTTACCAACCGTAAAAAGATGGGAACCCTCAGAATTTCTTCAATTTTATATTGGTTCCAGGGAATGACACCACAGAAAAAAACATAAGTCTTTTTAAGGAACCAGAAAAACCCAGTTTCTCCTCGGCACATTTTAAATATTACCACCTATGTGTATTCTTTATCCCCAAATAGGTCGAAAGCTTCGAGGGCAGAGATTATGACTTTTTTTCTTTTTTTTCATCCTCCATGCCTATGTCCCAGAGTTTTAATCCTAGCAGGAGCTTAATACAGGGGATCGTGAGACTGAATTATTTCAGGCTGATGCAAATTGGCATCTCAGTCTTCAGATTCAGGAATCAGAAATAACTTTAATGATGGGGTAGAGCACAGGTAGGGTCACAGAAGAGGGTGAAGGAAAGAGGGGAAACAAATGGCCCAATTTAAGTGGAAGAGGGGGGCTTCCATCTGCCCCAACGAGGAAATTCATGTTTGCTTTTCCTCCTACCTACATCTGGAAATAGAATGGAACTGACTCAATCATTTCTTGTAGTTGGTTTCTGGGCAGTGCTTTCTTTTCCTGGTAACAAGGTGAGAAGGCCCAAAAAGGACTCACTTTATAAGGAAGAACAAGATTTCCAGGCAGCCTCAAGCTTTGGAACTTCTTATAGAAGGAGTGGTACATTGGCCAAGCTCTCAGGGCCATCTCTCGACTGGATAAAAACCGAACTCAGAGACACCTTCACTACCCCCACTGTTTAATACAGTGCCCCCAAAGCGCTTTACCAGGTCAGCCCGTACAGGCTGTTATTTAATCTGGGGGGGAAAAATAACCAGTCACTCTGCCGTGGAATTTTATCCCAGATGTTTTAAAATATGATAAATTATCCCAGTATGGGATGTGTGAGAGGCTCAAGTAGAAAAATAAAATCCTGTATGTGAAAAAAAAATGGATTTTCTGTAGTAATAATAACAAGCTCGTGGATCTAGAAATGGCTCGTAATGGGTATTTAAGACAGAAGAGTAATGAATTCCCTGACTGCTAGGCATGTAAAAGGCTTAGCAGTTCCTCCATCGCCCAAGGCAGAGACAGGAAACTTTGTTTTTAAGTCCCCACCCCAATCACCAAGTCAATCTTGCTCTTGGCCACCAGGTCAGTAGTGACTAGGGGACTGTAGCTACAAAAATAACAAAAAGAAAGGTGAATTCACAACCTAGGAAAATTGGAAAGAGATACCATTTGAAGCTTTGTCCATACTAAGCACAGGAACAATATATCATCAGTGATAACTAGTTATAAGGATGTTAGGGATCATTCAATCCAGAGGTGTCAGATACAAGGCCCTCATGTGGCCCAGAGTGTGGCCAGAACCAGATTAAACTGGGAAATGGTTAACAACATTAAAAAAGCCAATAATGCCACATTTTAAGCCTAAGTCAATATGCAGCCTGCAAGAATCCTTCTGCATGGATTAGTTGAGTGACATCACCAATCCAGTGCAATCCCCTCATCTTCAAATAAGGAAACTGAGGTCCAGGAAGAAGGGACTTGAACCCAGCTCTCCTGATTCCTAGCCCTATTTCTTTCTATTCTTCTATACTACCTCCCTTTGAAGAACATCCAGGCCAGGATTTCTTCTTTATGATCTAAGAAACAGGAAGTTATATTTGGTTTTGTTTTTAACATTTGGATAACTGTATTTCAAATGATCTCATTTGTAATCATGTGTATTTTGTTTTATACAGTTAAAAATGTCATTCTAAGGGGTCCAACCTTAGGCATCATCAGACTGCCTGCCAAAGGGGCTCACAAAAAATAGGGAAGACCCCCTGCACTGATCCAGTCCCTTCTTGTTTTAAAGATGAAGATGAAGCTTAGAAAGGTCCTCCATCCTCTCCTTCCAGGAGAGTTGGAAATGCCCTGTACTTGAAGGAGGAGAATGAGGGAGGGAAACAGGAAGACTTCATGTAGACACTATCTGAACTAGGCCTTAAAGAAGATTCAGTACTTTTGGCAGAAACAAAGTAGACATCCACCAACGAGGGCATGGCAAAGTAAGATGTGGTAGGTACCTAAATGCAATATACCATGACTGAGCTCTAAGGCACGAGGAACATGACTGATCCACAGGCAGACTGATAGGAACTGACACAAAGGGAAACAAGCAGAGCCACCCAAGAACCACAATGTGAATGGAAATGAAAAGAACGCTGTCATAAGCAGGACTGACCTCAAAGGAAGGATGGAAGATGCTGCCTCCCTGCCTTCTCCGCAGAGGTGGAGGCCAGATTTAGGAATACTACATGTAATATGGTAGTTTGTTTTGCTGGAATTGTTGTGGGTTTTTTTTTCATTCTTTGTTATGGGGGATGACTCTGGAAGAGGGAAGAAAAGAGGGATCTATAGGGAAAAGCATGTGACATAAAAAGACAATAAACATTTATTTTTCACTAAATGATTCATGATAGATTTCAGCTGGAGAAATGGCTGAGAAAAGAATCCCTGGGAATTGACACATCCCAGGGGCAGGAAAGCCCAGGACCAGCTCAGTAAATAGTCAGGGCCCCAGACTGATGGGAAATGGAGTTAAAGGTCACAAGGTAGGACAGACAGACCAGCACCATGGTTTGGGAGAGGGGAAAGGAGTCTAGATTTTCAGCAGGAAACAGGCATGACCACCACTGGGTAAAGACACGGAGAGAGCAAGAGATTGGAGCCATCACTACCAGTCATATCTCATCTGCACAAATGGACCTCCGGCCTGCCTGATGGTACAAATCAGAGGAGAGCATTTTGTGATTTGTCTGAACAAATGCCATGTTAAAGGTGAATGGCCCAGAGCGAGCACCCCTTAGCCCCATGACTAGGATCACCCTTCATAGGGAGCACCTCAACACCACAGAAGTAGGGCTTGTTCCTTGATTTTGTTAATGTTCCTCCCCTCCACCTAAAGCCCAAATGCCACCAACTCCAGGAAGTCCTGGCTGAGCCTCACAAAGCACTATTCTGAATCATTTAATGTACTTCTCATATATTCCTGGGCATCATGGTCATTGACATTTAGACCACAGCCTCCTAATGTGATCTGAGAGAGACACTGCTATTTTTGATCAAACTGCTTCCTGAGGCCCCCACCACCCCAGGACCCAGCACAAGGTGCTGGGGGCAGGGGACATTGCCATGCCAAACACTTTCTGGATTAAGAAACAGCCATTATTTATTTCATCGAAGCAACACAACATCCCAGTACGATCAGTGATATAGGTAGAGGTTTTCCCCTTTTTTATTCTCTGTTATAAGGGTTGACTCTAAACGAGGAAAGGGGAAAGGATACTTGGGAAACATAGGTGATGTAAAAAAGAAATTCCCGCCCCACTATTGTTCTCTCCCTTCTGAGAAAGCTGAGTCTCAGAAAGGAGACTGGCCCAGTGAGAGTCCAGGCCAGAGCCCCCCGTTTGCATCCAGCCCGTCTCCATCTCTTCCATGGCTATCTAGCTGCTGTTCAGATGAAGAGCCCAGAAAACACTATCCCAGCCCCAGGGAGAAGCTCTCAGAGTGGCTCTTTTTGCAGTGATGCTGTATGAACTCGAATCTAATCACCAGGAGGCAGAAGATAGTCTGGCTCACACAATGTCAATCACACCTGTTCCCCATTAAGCTCTAAAAGCTCTTATCAAATGTTTAGTCTGGGGAAATGTTCCAAATTTGTCAGGTTAAGGCTGCTGGAATGTTAGGGCAAATATGTTTTCACATGGTAATTGCACTGAAAGTAACAGCTTATAGCCAATTAAGCAGCACCCCGACCCAGCAGTCCAGAATTAGTATGAAAAGGGATGTTATTCCTACATTAGGTGAGGTATGAGGAGGCAGCCAAAGCTCCTCCTTCATCCCTCACCACCTGGGTTAGCCCCCTCTCCATCCCTCCCATCCCCCATCACTTCTACCACCACCTGGACTGAAATTCCCACCACTTCTTTCCTTCCCCCACCCCCAGTCAAGAATTCTCTTTGGGTGGTCAACCTATAAAATACCCATGTGTGACCAAGGGGGCCTTGGACCTCTCTTATTCATTCATTCGCTAGGCTGGGTTTATCAGATTAGCTAGTTACAGTTCAGGAGGGAGACCTGAAAGACAGTAAACACCTGCCCTAAAGGACTTTACATTCTACTTGGAAGATGCAGCATACAGACATCAGCAAGTAATACCAAGTGAGGTCAAGAGGTCAAGTGCTCTGGGTCTGGGGGAATAGTGCTTTGATAGGACAGGGTCCAGCCATCCTGGCCAGGCTGCCAGAGGGCTATGTCTCCAAGGACTCTGGTGAGGGCCTCCCCAAGGCTCCCCAGCCTTTGTCTACCAGCTCCCTCTTCATGTTCAATTAGACACTCCAGGTAAATGGGCCTACTGGGGGCCTGCCTTCCCCTCCTGTCCCCTCTGCTCCTCCAAGGGAGGATCTGGAGCTCGAACGGAGGAAAGCATGCCAAACACTGCAAGCTTTCCATTCACCAATATCCACCATCACTACTCATTCCTGAGGCCCTCATCCCTCCCTGGAAGCTGCCCCCTCCCAAAGGAAACCTTCTCTGACTTTCTCTGCCTGAAGTGAGCATTCCCTCACCACAACATTTAGCAGTTATTTTATGGAAATTATCGTTTGCATTAGACTTATTTGCATACATGCCATTACAAGCGCAGCGCTAATCAAGCAGCTTGGTAGCATTGTGGGAGGTGCTGAAACCTCTAGCTGCTCTGGACAAGAGACAGGAAGGGCAAATCGAAGGCTCTTGCTTTCCTTCAGGAAGTTAAGGAAGGGCGTGTCCAAATCCTGCAGCTAAGACAGAGGTATCTTTACTTTCCACACCTTTAACCTGGGGCCAGGAAAGGACAGAGGAAGGGGAGCATGCCCCTGATCCTCCGGAAGTCTGCCCATGTCTTGGCTTCCCAGAGAAATCCCAGTGTTCACTCAGCCTTTACCACAAGGGGGCGCTCCCACAGCAATGATTCGGGGAGACACAGCATTCACTCTGTAACCCCTTCCTCTGGTAAGATAAGGGGAGAGGGAATGAAGTCCTGTTCTTAGTCAATTTTAATCCTCACCTCACTTCTGTACACAATGTGGATTAAAAAATAACTTAAATGTGAATCATCTGCTGAGTCTCCCACTGACCTTTGAAGACTCGCTCAGACCACCTCTATGGGGAAGGAAACCTTCCCAGGGACAAGGGAGCATCTCCTCCACCACCAGGGAAGGCTCACAGCCCTGCAAGGCTGTGCCACTGACATGATGGCCCCTCCTCCCCTGGAGGGCAGGGAACAGAATGTTGGATCTGCATGCAGGGAAACTGAGGGGCCAGTCATGGTGTATGGAGCTCAGGCAGATCATTCACTGTTCCCTCATCTCTAGCCCCCTCTCCCTCCATCTCCCTCCATCTCACCTTTCCCTTTTTCCTACTGTCTCCCCTACCTCACCTCAGCCCCAGTCCAGCCCCATTCTCTGAGTACCCCTAAAGATTCCCATCAGTTTTCCCATTCAGATTCTACAACTCCATGGTTATTTGAAGCAACTGACCATGAAGAGATGACCAAAGCCTGGCCATCTCCTTGGAGCCAGTGTGACTACACATTTGGGGTCCAGCTCAAGCCTGGGTCAGATCACTGAATGTGGCAAAGTAAAAATGACTCAACTGAAGGCCCTAACCTCAAAGGAATTTACAAGCTGGAAAATACCTGCAAAGAGGCTCTCCAGGAGAAATCAGGCTGGCCTAAGGGCCCGATTCTTGAGTTTTTTGTGATTGACTCCAGGAGGACAGAGGCTTTTCCGGTATTTTAAGAAGCATTCTGTAATACTAGCCTGGCAAGGATATCCCCTTGGGGGAGCAGAGTTCAGGTCTGGTGTAACTGGCTTATGTCAAGAACAATTCTACAATTTAAAGATGGAGAGATTTTTTATAAAATGACTCTTCATCATTTTCCTGGCCATTATATGATAATAACAATTCACATTTCCATGGTGCTTTGTCAGGAGTCACTGGTGTGCCACACTCTGGTTTCAGTTAAGCAGGGGGTGGTAGGCCCTTTGGGGTGGAGATCTCTGTATGTGACTCCTGACTCAGAATCACTGGCCTCATCACTAAATCACTAAGCGTCACTCAGAATAACCCACAGCTTCATCTAAGAGAGCTGAAGCCTACCCATGAAAAAGGATTTTACTATAGCTAACACTCCTGCCCTGGACAACTCAATCCCAGCCCAAAGAAGAACTGAGGTTCATGAGAGAGAAGAGGAAAAACATACACAGTGAAAGCAGCCATGGGGGAAGACAGGTGCCACTGCATGGCCACAAAATTCAGGTCAAAGACCGCAGAGGTTGCCTACCCTATCTCAATAACCTCTGTCAAAGCAACAGTCATCTCTTCTCTTTTAAAATAAGGGTGCAGATATATATGGTATTATTAGGCACAAACCAGGTTGGTGGCTGGGTTTGAGAGTTGGAGCACACTCAATCAGCTATGTTAAAACAACACTTGTCACTAAAGTAAAAACCAGCCAAATGCCTGGAGCTGGCAGGTAGTGGGTGGGGGAGGCTGGGTTTAGTAAAAGCCCAAGACTTGGAGAAAGCAGGAGAGATAAATCACAGCTCTGACCTTCCCTACCTGGAGACTCTGGGCAAGGATCTCACCTTCCTGAGCCTTGATTTCCTATTATCTGCAAAGATGAGGATAATAGGACTTGAAACTGATTGATGAAGTTGAATGATTTCGACTTATTAAAAGGCCCTTAGGGATCCTCAAGACCAATGGCTCGCACACCAGCTGGGGTGGCCTGAGAAGGGGCCCCTGGCCACAATCATGCTTTAGGTTTGGTTTTTAATTCATATGGAAAGAAATGCCCAATTTCAATTAGAGCTTAGTGAAAATTAAGATGTCATTTTTTTTTCCATCCAAGTTCACAGACCTCCCCCCCTTCCCCCCCCAAATCCATTCACAAGCCTCAGGGGTGGTCTGTGGCCCTCAGGCTAAGAATCCCTAGTCTAATCCAACCCTCTCAGTTTTTGGGTTTTTTTTTCGGAGAAACTGAAATTCAGATACATGATGCTTATCAAAGGGTGAAAGTTAACAGACCTGGCATTGAAAATCTGATCCTCTGACAAGAATCCAGCGAGTTCCTCTAGAAAATACTGCCTCTAGCCTTGAAACACTATGAAAATCACTTAGAATCTATGTTTGTGACCAATTATTCATTTACAAGTCTTTGAGGACAATTACGTTGTTTTTCCAATCTTCCCCTTTATCATTTGCCTTTTAAAAGGTGGAGGAAAAAAAGAGGCAAAAATAATCTAAAGACTAAGGAAAAATGGAATTTATATATTATTTCCCTTGTCAGCATATTGGATTTGTTTTCTTTAAATTAAAAAAAGAGGCTGCAGTTACAAAACCCTGCTGGGGAGCTTCCAACCTCTGATCCTGAACCCACACACTGACATCTCAGAGCTGGGACAAAGCAACTTTGTTAGGACGGTCCAGAAGAGAACCCGGGAGGAAATTCAAGAGAACAGCACCAACAAATTAGTGAAGGCCCAAATCCTAATTCAGTGACGGCCTTGAAGCAGAGAGGTCAAGGAGGAAATTATCTTGGAAAACAGCAGCTCCCCAACTCTCCCATTGCAGGGCTGCCCGGGTCAAATCCCCCCTTCAGATTCTCTTTCCTCATAATCACTTCCTTCTTTGTAGGCCAGCACTTTGGTGATACAGCCCATGCGTACCCACAAGCAAATGCTTACCCCATTCATTCATTTCTCCTCAGTGGCCAAGGTAGATTTCGGCTCAGTGTAAGAAAAAACCTTCCCAAAGTGCGAGCTGTCCAAAGTGTAAGGATGGGCAGCTTCAGGCTAGAGTGAGTTTCCAGCACACCCTGGATCCCTTCAGAAAGAGCTGGCAAGTACAGGGCAAGTTCTGGTCTGGGATGTCTCAATGGTATCCTGAATCAGGTTGGGGGTGGACTGGCTGTCTTCTGAGGCCACTTTCAACTCTGATCTTGGGCTCAAGCAGGCCCTTAAATTACTTACTGCCACTAAAAGACTGTTAGATGGGCAGTCGGGCTGCAAGGTGGTACAGTGGATAGAGTACCAGTGCAGGAGTCAGGAGGACCTGAGTTCAAATCTCACCTCAGACACTTGACACTCACCAGCTGTGTGACCGTGGGCAAGTCACTTAACCCCAATTGCCTCATCCTGGGTCATCTCCAGTCATCCTGATGATTATCTGGTCACTGGATTCAGATGTCTCTGGAGGAGAAGTGAGGCTGGTGACCTGCACAGCCCTCCCTCACTCAAAACAAAGTCAAGTGCAAGTCATGTCATCATTTCTCTGACGGCATGGTCTTCTTCGCCAAGGAAGGACCAACTCACACAGATGGGAAGTTAGGATATGGGTTCAAATCCTGTCTAACTGAACTGTCTAATCCTGGATTAACTGTAACCTTAGATGAGTCATTCGTCTCTGGGTCTCAGATCCTTTATGGATTCAGTGAAAGATCACAGGGTCAAACTCAAGGAGTAACTGGAGAAAATATTTACCAAAATAAATATACAAAAGAATATAACGAAGTACTTAATTCACTGCCTGCCCAGGGAGGACAAAGCTTGCCCCCACAGTCCTGACCCTGAATCCAGACTTCTTCTGTCCCAGCCGCTCTCAAACCCCCAGGCACCGAAGTGAGCAGCCCCGGCCACCAGCAGCCTGCCTGACCCCCGGGCTAACCCCCAGGGAGGCTCCAGCCCCGGGGCTACCCCTTTGTGGGCAGGGGAGAACTTCTGGCCAGGCTGTCCCACCTCGGAGACTCCCACCCGAGGCCTGGGGGCAGGTTTTATCCTGGACACCTAGGGCGGACCCTGCAGATCCTGCGCCCCCAACCCAGTCCTTCGGGGCAAGGGATAGACAGAGCATCTAGTGTGTTACAGAGGGGGAAACTGAGGCTCAGAGAGGTGGCCTCACAGATTAGCAGGGCTGGGCGGGGACTGGAGCGCAGACGGCCGGGTCTGAAGGGGAAACTGAGGCCCAGTGAAGGGCCGCGTCAGCCAGCCTGGCACTGGCTACGTGGCCACAGCCCGCGACCTTTGGCGGCTCCGGGGCACCGCCCTCTAGCGGAGACGGGGCCGGCCCGGGCGCCACAAGTCCCGGTATGCCCAACGGACCCGGGCCCTCACCGAGGGGTCCCGGCCTCCTTCCCTCCGCCCTGGGACCACAAGTCCCGGCATGCCCCGCGGGGCGCTTGGGCTCCGAGGGTCCCGGCCTCCCTCTCCCGCCTCGGAGGACCACAAATCCCGACATGCCCCGCGAGCCCCCGGCGCTAGGACTGCGAGGTGGCCTCGCTGAGCACGCCGGGAGCGGTAGTCCGGGGGTCCCGAGGCCGCAGGCCCCGCTCTCACCTGCACAATGCGGGAGCACTGGGTGCCCTTGCCGGCGCCAGGCCCGCCCAGCACGAACACGACGAACGGCTTCATGAGGCGAGGCTGGCGGAAGCCGAAGACAGAGGTCGGGGGCAGCAGGCGGCGGACCCTCGGACCCGGAGCCCGGGGCGGCTGCAGCAGAAAAGGCAGCGGGAGCGTGAGGCCGGGCGCGGAGACGCGGAGGCGAAGGCAGCAGCTCAGCATGCGCCAAAACCTCGACTCCCGGTCTCCTTCTGGCTGCCTGGAAAGAGGAGGAGCATGGGGAGGGGCGCGAAGGCGGTGGGGCGGGGCCGGAGGGAGGGGCTCGGGAGCGCGCGCGATGGGCGGGGCCTTGAGGGAGGGCGTATGGGCAGGAAGGGGCGGGGCAGGGGGGGGAGGCTGCCGGAAGGTGCTGGGAGCCCAGAGCTTGAGTCAACCGAGCCTGGGCAGTGCCTGCTCCGGGCCCCGCCCTTCGCCCCGCCCCCGCCCCGCCCTTCGCCCCGCCCTTCGCCCCGCCCATCCCTAACCCTGAGAATCGGAGGACTGAACCACTTTCCACTCCCTGTGACCCCATTCAGGGGAAGGTCGGCCTGTGATTTCAGTCCAACCCCTTTAGACCGTAAGCCCTCAGGGCAGGACTGCCTTTTGTCTCTTTGTGTATCGCCAGCACCTGGCACTTAGTGGGATTGCTGTAGACCAGTTGCCCCTTCCGGCCACTTCTTGAGAGTTTGGAACTGCCTGGAACATTGAGAGGTTAAGTGACTTACCTAGGGTCACACAGCCAGTGGGGTCTTGGGGAGCCGGGGCTTCCTAGCTCCGAGTCCTGCCCGGGTGGTCCGTGGCTGTCGCAATCTGTTGACCCTGGATGGATGCCTAGGCCATGTTATCACCAGTCTGTTCCTAATGTGCCTTTTATAATAAAGGCCTTTGCATAAGAGCTTTCATGATAATTACTGTCCTAGGTTTCCAGGAAGAGCCTTTGTTAAGGGATCGGAGATGATCCGTTAAAGAAATCACAGGCATGGACACGATCATGAACCATCCCAAAAGGCTGATTGTGCCAGTGTAACTGGCCAACACTGGCCCCAGAGCAGCGAAGATGAAGGAGGCCACAGAGCGGTCTGGGGACCTGGATCGTTCTCTGTGATTGACCTCCATATCAGCTCCCCAACACATCCCCTCCTTTCCACTCACAGCCGCCATCCTGGCTTAGACCCTCATCATTGCTCACCTGTTGTAAAAGTATCTTTCTAACAGAACTCTGCCTCTGGTCTTTCCCCATTGCAGTCCATTTTCTGTACAGCTGCTAGCTAACCTAATCTTCCTAAAACACAGGTCTGACCGTGTCATTTCCCAGCACAAAACTCCAGTGGTCATAATTACCACTGGAATCAAATACAAACTTTTCTCCTTAGTGATTGAATGCCCTAACTATGTAGTTCCAACCTATCTTTCTAAGGATACTACATGTTATACTACTTCATGCATTTTATGGCCCAGGCAAACTAGCCTTACTGAACTTCATACAAGTCATTCCATTTTCCATCCCTACCTGGCTGTGCCTTATGCCTGGAAGGCACGCCCTCCTCAATTCCAGTTTTGAGAAGTTTCCTTCAAAGTTTACCTCAGACTCCACCTTCAACATAGACTTCCTGATTCCCTCAGCTACTAGTACCTCCCCCTATTATTACCTTGTAATTTTTTGCGTATCTTGATGTAAGGGACTATCCCTTTCAGAAGTGGACTGTTTTATTCATTGAAAGGGGCAAAAACAAAGACAGTTGTGAGAGAAATGCTTTTTCAAAAAAACCCATGAAGAAAATACACTTACTTTGGATAAAAATGTCCCAAGTGTCCTCTTTCTAAGCATATAACTTGCAAATTCCTGTTATGAGGACTTTAGTTAATAGCTGAGAAACTCAGATCCCTAGAACTGTTTGGTGACTAGGAGACAAATGTATATTGCCAAGTTATGGCTTAGTCAGCAAAAATGTGGATTTGGGCTTATAACTATAAGATAGAAGTGAATCATTCCACTGAGGAGACCTTGCTTTGGACCAATAGGGTAACTCACAGAAGAGTTAATTCAGAAGCAATGCTGATTCCAAGAGAAATCTCCACTTGAGTCAGGGAAGAGGTTCTACTTAGAGCTTGCACTGCCATCTGCTTGGAAGAATAGGCTGGAGTATAACAAGTTTTGTCTCTTTCACCTACTGCTCGCAAGAACTGAGTAGAGAAAAGATTTTGCCTCTGGAAAAACTGATTGATACTTCCACCAGGAGAGCCCAAGCAAGAGAATAGATGTAGGAAAGCTCTGAAGATTTTCAAACTTTGGGCGTATGCTTTTTTTTCTGAAAGAATATAGATGTAGAGTGGTCCCAGTAGAGACGTCAGCAGAGGAGACAGCCAGTACTCTCACTCAGGAGAGCCAAAAGGCCCAGGAGAGGAGCCCATCAGTAAATTGTTCAGGCCATTCTTGAGGACAGCAAAGTATATGATGTCTATCATCTGGAGTTGTCAGTTGTGCTGGGCATTTGTGTTCCTTCTGCTTGAGTTTCCCTGACATAATTCTGTAAGTTTGTACCCACTTTCCCCCATTATACACAGATGGGAAAATGTTTCCCTAGTTTATGGGTTGAAAGTATGCTAATATTCTTCTTACATTGACTTTTGTTCTGTAAATGTTTCTGATTAAGAGTTAATAGAATATCACATGAGGATAGATAGAGGAGTAGACATTTTCTCTGATCCTACACATCCTAAATTATGCATCAAAGATAAAGCAATGTCAGCTGTATCCATGGTGTAGGACACCTGTAATCCAAAATAAATTTAAAAAACAAAATCCAAACCCACAAACTGATATTCACCTTGAGCTCATTTGTCACTTCTCCACCTCCGAAGCTACCAGCAGGAGCTATCTAGAAGATCAAAGGACATGAGCCAGAGGCCGCAATCCTATAGTACCAGTACTGCAAAGCTCTGAACTGCCAATGCTGTCTAGTGGACAACCCTGTAACACTAGCAGAACTGGAGCCAGGCCAACAGTAGTATCAGTGCCTCAAAACTCCAAACTGCTGGTGCCAGCCCGAAGAAGTAAAGAACAGAGGGAGCAGGATAGGACATCAGGACAGGACATTACTTGGGAGAGTGGGGAGGTGGTTGTTTAACACTGAGGGGAAAATTACAACATCCTAATGGGGCCAATTCTGTCCTAAAGCCACTTGGGACAGAGATCTAGGCTGTCAAACTGTGAATTGCCTAGTGTGAGAGGAGGCTGAGAGGCTTTAATACCTAACCACTATGGAAACCACAATCAGGAGGGATTCATAAAGTGAGTCATATAGGGAAAAATAAGGGAGGGGAAAGACTGAAGTTACTAAAGATTGCAGGAAAAAGAAAACAACAACCTTGAACATAAGCATATCAACAGGAAAAACAGTAACAACAGAAGGAAATATGGCTCCCCGACAGTAAATGAGTAGCCACATCTGTGAGCAAATACTGCAAAACAAAAGGAAATGATTCAATGCTTGATAAAACAGAAGACCCTGTGGAATGTGAAGAGAGCCTGGCACCATAACATACTGTTTCTGAATGGTTCAAAAAGAGAAATGAAACTAATGAGAGCAGAATCTATGGCCTTCACAGCAAAAACAATGCGCAGAATAGAAAAACTAGAATCTGTAAGGGCAAGCCTCACCAAAGAAACAAAAGGAAGGGCAATAGACTGGGAATATAAATAAACAGAAGTAAAGGACAACCTAAAAGAAGAGAGGCAAAAAAGTAACTTTAAAAGAAAATACACTTCGAGGAAAACATGCTAATCTCAAAGACAAGATACATAGAGATAACCTAAGGATCTCACGTCTCAACAAAAACATGAGAGGACAAAAAATCTTCATGCCATAATGAAGGAAATGATAGAAGAGAATTAATAGGAAAGTTCCCTATTTACCAAAATATTTTTAGCAGTGTTTTTTGTGGTAGCAAAGAAGTAGAAACCAAGTAGGTGTCCATCATGTGGGGATGTCTAGCCAAGTTGTGGCACGTGATTATAATGAAATATTACTGTGTTGTAAGAAATGAAAAGCATGATGACTATGGAAAAATGTGGAAAGCCATGAATTGATGCAAAATGAAGTAAGTAGAACTAAGAGAATGTATATACAATTACTACAATGCAAATGGAAAGAACAACAATCATAAAATAATTGAAGCTAAATATTGTGAAATTATAGTGACCACAAGGAACTGACACAAAAGAACACTTCTTCCTACTCTTTTGCAGCAGTTAGGGGTGGGAAGTGTTATACCTGACATTAGATCTTGTCAGTGCATCAATCAGTTGCACTGAATTATTTTTCTCTTCTTTCTCGTTTTAGTTTTTTAAAAAAATTCTTGGCAGAATCAAGATGGCAGAGTAGAAGGATGACCTGTAGCAGCTCTCCTGCCACAACCCATAAAATACCTGTAAAAAATGACTCTAAACAAATTCTAAAGCAGCAGAAGCCACACAATGACAGAGTGAAAGAGATTTCCAGCCCAAGGCAGCCTGGAAGGCAGACAGGGAAGATCCATTGCACCGGCACGGAGCACAGCGCAGCCCAGCATTGGCCACCACACAGCAGGGACAGGACTGGAGAAGGCAGAATCCCAGGCAGCATCTGCAGTTCCCAGATCCCTCAACCCACAAATGCCAAAGACAACTTCAAAGGTCAGTGAGAAAGCTCTTTCACCTGGGGGAAGGCAATAGCATCCTCCCCTATCCCTGGAGCAAGATGGTGGTGGCAGTAGCAGTGTCCATTTTTGGAGCCCTCAGCCTAACGACCCTGGGGGAATTGAGCTGCTGATCTGGGTCTCAGCTCTGAGTGGTTGCCCTAGGGTGAGGAGGAGTACTGGCTTGGTGGAACTGGTGGAGGCTTTGGAGAGGATCCTGGGCAGAAAAGCTTGTGGTAGCTCCCACACCAGAGTACAGACCAGGAGAGGAGTAAACTCCTCTCCCTTGATTGTGCCACCTTGGAGGAACTGGGAACTTACAGGTCCCCAGAGTATATCCTTCTTTTGACAAAGGACTCAAAAGTCAAGTAACTGACTGGGAAAATGCCCAAAAAAAAAAAATGGAAAAAATAAGACTATAGAAGATTACTTTCTTGGTGAACAGGTATTTTCTTCCATCCTTTTGTATGAGGAAGAAAAATGCATGCCATCAGAGGAAGACATAAAAGTCAAGGCTTCTGCATCCTAAAATCTCCAAAATAAATATTCAGTGGTCTTAGGCCATGGAAGAGCTCAAAAAGGATTTTGAAAATCAAGTAAGAGAGGTGAAGGAAAAATTAGGAAGAGAAATGAGAGTGATGCTAGAAAATCATGAAAAGCAAGTCAACAGCTTGCCAAAGGAGACCCCCCCACACAAAAAAAAATGAAGAGGCCCAAAAAGCCAATGAGGAGAAGAATGCTTTCAAAAGCAGAATTAGCCAAATGGAAAAGGAGGTTCAAAAGTTCACTGAAGAAAATAGTCCTTTAAAAATTAGAATGGAGCAGAGGGAAGCTAATGACTTTATGGGAAACCAAGAAATTCAAAAACAAAAACAAAAGAATGAAAAAATAGAAAACAATGTGAAATATCTCATTGGAAAAAATAACTGACCTGGAAAATAGATCCAGGAGAGACAATTTAAAAATTATGGGACTCCCTGAAAACCATGATCAAAAAAGGAGCCTAGACATCATCTTTCATGAAATTATCAAGGAAAACTGCCCTGATATTCTAGAACCAGAGGGTAAAATAAATATTGAAAGAATCCACCAGTCACCTCCTGAAAGAGATCTGAAAAAGAAAAACTCCTAGGAATATTGTAGCCAAATTTCAGAGTTCCCAGGTCAAGGAGAAAATGTTGCAAGCAGTCAGAAAGAAACAATTCAAGTATTGTGGAAATTCCATCAGGGTAACACAAGATCTAGCAGCTTCTACATTGAGGGACCAAAGGGTTTGGAACATGATATTCCAGAAGTCAAAGGAACTAGGACTAAAACCAAGAATCACCTACCCAGCAAAACTGAGTATAAACTGAGGTCATTCAGTGAAATAGAGGACTTTCAAGCATTCCTGATGAAAAGATTTGACTTTCACACACAAGAATCAAGAGAAGCATGAAAAGGTAAACAGGAGAGAAAAATCATAAAGGGACTTACTAAAGTTGAAGTGTTTACATTCCTACATGGAAAGATAAGATTTGTAACTCTCGAAAATTTTGTCAGTATTTGGGTAGTTGGAGGAATTACACACACACACACACACACACACACACACACACACGTGAGTTGAATAGGAAGGGATGATATCTAAAAAACAAAATTAAGGGATGAAAGAGAAATATATTGGGAAGAGAAAGGGAGAAATGGAATGGGGCAAATTATCTCTCATAAGAGAGGCAAGGAAAAGCTTTTTCAATGGAGGGGAAAAGGGAGTAGGTGAGAGGAAAAAAGTGAAACTGACTCTCATCATATTTGTCTTGAGGGAATAACATGCACACTTGATTTGGTCTGAAAATCTATCTTACACTACAGAAAAGTAGGGGAGAAGAGGTAAGTAGGGTGGGGGGATGATGGAGGGCAAATGGGAAGAGGGAGTAATTAGAAGTAAACACTTTGGGGAAGGGACAAGTTTAAAAGAGAATAGAATAAATGGGGGGCAGGATAAAATGGAGGGAAATACAGTTAGTATTTCACAACATGACTATTATGGATGTCTTTTGTATAACTACACATGTATAACCTATATTGAATAACTTACCTTCTCAGTGGGGTTGGGTGTGGAGGGAAGAAGGGAGAGAAGTTGGAACCCAAAGTTTTAGGAATGAATGTTGAGAATTGTTTTTGCATGCAACTGGGAAATAAGAAATACAGGTAATGGGGTATAGAAATCTATCTTGCCCTGGTAAAGAGAGAAGATGGGGATAAGGGAAGGGAGGGATGTGATAGAAGGGAGGGCAGATTGGGGGAAGGGGTTATCAGAATGCACAATGTCTTGGGGTGGGGAGAGGGGAAAGATGGGGAGAAAATCTGGAACTCAAAATCTTGTGGAAATGAATGTTGAGTACTAAAGCAAACAAGTAAATAAAAGAATTGCCGAGGAAAAAAATTCTTTATTTTAGGGGGATGGTTCTCTAGGAGAAGAAGGGGGAAAGACACTCAGGGAAATGTAGGTATTGTAGCAGATAGTATATTTATATGCATGTTGATTGATTGAATGATTATTATGCAAAGTTTGCCACTGACTCACTTCCTTGGGCAAAATGGTTTTTCCTACAATTTTCTGGTCCTATAAAATTAGGCTAAGATTTTAATGCAGCTTGGCAATTACTTTCAGACAACTTTTCAGCACAAAATAACAACTGCTCTAGGATAGATGTGTCTAGGAAGCTGCTGGTGTGAAAAAGACCTAAGTTTTCTAGTGGGATGTAACTTGAGGCAGTTAGATGGCTCCATAATTCACAGCCCACTTGGCCTAGAGTCAGGAAGATTCATCTTTCTGATTTCAAATCTAGCCTCAGACGCTGACTAGTGGTGGGACCCTGGGCAAGTCACTTCACCCTATTTGCCTCAATTTCCTCATCTGTAAAATGAGCTGGAGAAGGAAATGGAAGACCCCTTCAATATCTGCCAAGAAAACCCCAAATGGGGTCACAAAGAGTTGGGCATAATGGAAAATGATTCCCAACAACAAAAATAATGTGAAGGGTAAAAAGTGTGACATGGAATCCAAGAGAGCTCCTGTGAACTTAGTTTCCTGGAACAGATGTCTTAATATACAGAGGAAGGGCTAGTAAGTGACATGGCCAGTAAGTGGTACTTATTTGCATTCAGAACTTTCTTATTAAGCCTAACTCTGGACAGAAAGATAGGTATAAACAGCTCCAGGAAATTAAGTAGCAGAATGCTACAGCATATAAACAAGTGAGTCACAGAACTATGCACAGGGGTTACAGAAACAAATTTCAACTTCTCTTTTCATGGTGATAATTAATCCCTTCATCCTTGATGTCATCCTATTGGTAAAAACCACCAAGGTGATTAAGGATTTACTTAATGCCATAAAAAGCACTATACTGTCTACTAGGAGAAAACTGAGCATTATTTTGGGATTCTGAAAGGAAGATAGATACCTGGAATTCAGTCTTACCTGTGGTGAGCAATAATCATGGCCTTTCAGAGTATCCCTGAAATAACCACAATATCACTGTTTAGTCATACTGTGTACACACAGGATATTAACATCTTGTGGTTTGATGGAGTCTCCGTTTGTTTTGGTTAGGTAATGAGATCTTTTCTCCTCAAGTCTGTACTGCCCTGTTATGTGTCCATAAATATTTGTGAGGCAAGTCTGATTCCATAAAGCTGAAAATTCTCTCTACCTTCCCTAATAAGTTCTCATAAATTTCATCAGTTTCATTTCCAGCATTGTCAATTCATTAAATGCTCAGAGCTACATCTCTATCCATCCTCAACTTCAGGGAAGCATCTCTTCACCTTTATGAGAATGCTTAAGTAGGTTTGTAAGTTCTTTTACTACCAAGAATTCTACAGAGCAGGGTTGGATGGGAGAAGGTCTCTTCTAGTCTGAATAAATTATGTAATTGATAAACTGTATAATTACTGATAAGCTATATAATTATCCTTCCCCTTTCTCAACTCAATAAGCACTCTGTGGTAGTGGCAGGGGAAAGGCAGCAGCTCTCTGCATTTCCTGCTTAGAGATGATTAGCCAGCTAGTATATCAGTTTTGGTGGATCTGTGGTCTCCCAGAAGTGAGCCATGCTGTCACCAGTCATGCTG
Organism: Bettongia penicillata ogilbyi; assembly: GCA_023548195.1. Taxonomy (NCBI): domain Eukaryota; kingdom Metazoa; phylum Chordata; class Mammalia; order Diprotodontia; family Potoroidae; genus Bettongia; species Bettongia penicillata. Next base: position 9,989,970 of record JAJHZJ010000096.1, read on the forward strand.
GTCTGCCAGGAATATTTCACGTTCTAATTGAGTCTGATGTTGGCTCTTGAGTTTTGTCACATGTGTTGGAGGTCTCCTGTAAGATATGTTGTACAGCTCTCTTTCCAGAAACCTCAAAATAGCTTTCAGGGAGTCAGAAAATCAGGGGGAATCATACAGAAATCTCTCCACAAAGGTAAAAAAACAATTCCATGAATCATTTTAGTCAATACCAATGAAATAGCTTTGATTTGTCCAACTGTTGCAAGGCATCAGCTTCCTTTATTTCATGGCTTCCTTTTTTTGGTTTCATTTCATATCTATTATAACAGAGTTGTAGTTAAAAAAAAATACGGAACAGCCACCTGGCAATTGTTTATAACAAAATCATGTAATAGTGAAAAAAAAAACCCCTAAGTGCCCATTGGAACTCTGCATTTGGAGTCAGAATAACTGAGTACCAGACCTGGAGCTTCCCATAACTCTATGACCTTGGGTGAGTCTTTTAATGTCTCTGAGTTGCAAATTGTACTGGGGACCAGCCACCAGGTGCTGAATTTTTGGCAGAGAGGCTTAGTGCTTTATATTGATGTGGGGAATGTCCACTGAGGAACCAGGAAAATTCTGGTTCCTGGAGGTTTTGAAAAGAATGTTATTGTTATTTACTATAATTAAAGATAATGGTAGTGAAAAATGTAAATAGTAGAAAGACCACATGCCCTGGAAAGAGAGGACCTAAGCTTAACACTATATGACTTTGGGCAACTTACTTAACCTTCCTGCCCTGGGCCTCAGTTCCTCATCTGTAAAATGGGAGTGGGGAAAGATTTGACTAGACAGGCTTTAACTTCCTTTCCATCTATAGCTCTCTAATCCTATCAGATCCTAAGTCACTTAACTTCCCTGGGCCTCAGTTTCCTCAGCTGTAAAATAGAGGGATTGAGGCCCCTTCCAGCTTTAGAGCTAGGATCCCAAGATCTCAATTTAAGTGTTGAAAGATACCCCCACCCCCATCCCCATCCCCACATACAAAATAATGCAAAGCAGAAAAAAGATAGGTCTAAAAGAGTGGTGTACATGATGACTCCAAGTCTATAGTGACCACTGATATTTCTAAAGGCCTTTAAAATTCACAGAACACTTTATAGACATTATCTCATTTGAGCCTCACAACAGCTCTACAAAGTGGGTCCCCCAAGGATTAGACTCCCTATTTTCCAAATGAGGCTTGCAAAGGCTTACCAAGGCTTACAAAGACTATGACATTTGTCCAGAATTGCATTGCTAGTAAATGGCAGAAAAAGTACTTGAACCCAGCTTTTCCTGCCTCCAGGCCCAGACCTCTCATCACTCTGCCATGTTTCCTTGTCATGTATGTGAATATACAAATCAAGTCACCAGAAAGGGATTAAGAAGGAGTCATTGATAACTTGCTGCTGCTATTCATGTGTTTACTTGTGGTATTTCCATTATAAATTGTTATGCTCTGGATTGACATGTGAAGTTAAATAAGTTCCTAGTAATAGAAAAGAATCAAAGAACAAGACCTGATGTGACAGGGTGCTGGCCTCTTGAGCCCAATCCTTGGAAGCAGGCACAGAGCTGATGGCTTGGAAATCTGCTTCTGGGAGACACATCATGGTGATGTGGAATGAAAGAACCTAAAAGATATCTGGATCCTGCCCAAACCTGGAACTGGTTCCAGTCTGGTCAAACTTCTGGCAAATAATAGACTCTTTGATTAGCTGTGGCTACATGTCCAGAATAGGAGGCGTATCTCCTGTCTTCATTGATCCTTCCCTGGCTCTCAACATCTGGTGAGAGACACTATGATAAGAAGAGAGATCTTGGCCCTCTCCATCTGAGGTTGGCATGTGCCCTGTGAATATGGCACTCAATCCTTTGCCCTTGGCATTTGTTTTTTCATTTAGGTGAGTTTGAAACTAAGACTTTTGGAGTTTTAAAAGGTCAAAGGAGTAAATCACTTAATGTCCTAGAGTCTGAGAGTTGGGTCCCTGATGGGTTTTGCAGCAGGCCCAGCATTAGTGTCCCAAAAAGCAAAGAACATTCTGGAGCCAGCCCAGCTGAGACAACAGCAGAACACATTGGGAGAAGGAGGAGATAACCATTCAACTCAGGAGTTCAGGTTGTCTTGGAAGCAGCCTGGGATTTTCAGAGCAGACAAATGCGCTTAGTTCACGCATTTCAGAGGTTTGGCGGCTCAGTTCTCATTAGGGAGTCACAGGGGAGCAGTAGATTATGTTGTGATGAGTCAGGTAGGCCTGGAGAGATAAAACTGGAACAAAACCACTTTGGACTCGGAGCCAGGAGACTTGAGTGTCAGTCCCAACTCTAACATTGACTAGCTATGTAAGCTGGGCAGTTCGTTTCACTTTAACCACATTTATTAGGTACCTGCTATGACTAAGTCCCTCAGCTCTTCAGAGACTGAGTTTCGTCATCTATAAAATGACTGTAACAATTTTTATACTACTTATCTCTGAAGGTTGTGAGAAAAGCATTTCATAAGTGTTCAGAAATAGGAGAAAATATTACTAGTACTGGTAGTACATAGTACAGAACTCCTTAGGAAGTTTAAAGACCACCTCCCCTCACTCAGCGCTAGGTTAATTTCTTTCATTCAGCCTTTCAAGCACCCTTTCCTCATAGCCTAGTTTTTCATTTTTATGTCCTCTTTCCTCTTGTGAGTATGCCCTAGATATATACTCTGGTGGTCTAGAGGGCATGTATGGACTGGGAGGGAAGGAAAAGAGGAAGATGACGGACTTGGGCAGCCACTTATGAATGTAGAACCAGGAGAAAGGGAAAATTCCTTGAAGAATCTAGTGTTATACTGAGCCTAGGGATAAATGCAGACTTAGCTATCAGGGCAGGGTTAGAACTTAGTCAAGAAGATAGCCTTGGCACCCAAGGCAAAGGGCTCTTGGACTCCTTCCAAGAAGGGGATTTGGTGCCTCAGCCAGCTGACATGGCTTGAACCCGGATGCTTTTCAAATCTTTTCCTCCTTGAATCTGAATACCACCTTGTTTGTACCTGGGGTCACCTTGATAGGGAAGATTTCCATACAGAGCTGTCACAAGTGAACTGAACTGCCTCAGTGGCCCTGTACTGCCCTTGTACACCTATTGTGCTTCCTTTTCTATTGTGGGGCTATTGATGTACCTATCTGATATCCCCCTGATAAATCTCTGAGGCCAAGAGCCCTATCTGATTTTTTATTAATCTCCCCCAGTGCCCAGACTAACTGAGGAAATTGAGAAAGAAAATTATTTAAGGTCCCTGAGCACAAGTACATTGAAGGGACTTGTATCAAGATCCTCTGTTGCTATATCTGCTGCATCACAAATGTGGACATTGTCACGTGTGTCAAAAGGCCATCAAACTGGATGTTGTTTGGATCCGGTTTCTTGTGTTTGCCTCACAGTGCCACTCACTCCCTTCAGAACAAGCACAAGACCAGGCTTTGGGGGAACTTGGGTTTTCATGCCCTGGGTTCCATATTTTTCTTGTCTGATTGAACACATCAACCTCTAGCTGCATTGCCCAATACCCTAGATAACACCTTATTTAAGAATCAAAACAAGACCAGGCTTAGTTCCCAAGTTTGTAAGAAAGGAGAGGGATGGCCACATCCTTCACATAGGAGTTCCTTCTTAGAGATATGTACACCTCCCCCTACTGGCACAATCACACACACACACACACACACACACACACACATCACACACACACACACACACATACACACACACACACACTTTCATGCTGACTTTTAAAAATGATGCCAATTACTATAATAATCACAATTAATAAGAGGTCATATTTCTATGGCAATGGAAGATTTGCAAAGTCTGGAGGAAGTAATATAAATATCATTATCCCCATCTTATACATAAGGAAATTGAGACTCAGAGGCATTAAGTAATTTGCTAATGGTCACACCCTCCTGAACTTAGGATAGAAGAGTAGAAGTCACTATTCCCAGGTGACAGAGGGAAAAGGAGACATCAGGACTTGAAGTCATCACATCTGAACCTGGAACTGGAACTGGTAACAAGGACCCTTGAGGAGCTGAAGAGCAGTAGAGACCTTGGTCCCTAAGCAAATCATTGTGATTAGGAATTGACAAAGTAGGAGGAGGCAGACAAAGGGAAATGACCTAGATGAGTAATTGAGCCTCCATCTGGTATGGTGTCACTAAAGCTGAGACCCCAGGAGAGCTCTGTTTCCTACCAGACCCAGACAGGGAATTCTCTGCAGGCTTGCCTTATTAGAGGGGCCTGTGCCCTCCTCTGCTGAACATTATTTATCAGTGATTTAGAAAAGACATAAATGGCACCACTATCGGATTTGTAGCTGACACAAGCCTGGGAAGTCTATGAGTAATGCAGATGATTAGTGCTAAATGGAAGAATCTTAGACTTCTTTAATGCCTAGGAGACATTATTGCTCTGATTCTACTGATGGGGGCAGGGCTCACCCATTGCCATGGTGAACTTGGGCAAAATGCCCCAAAATGTTCTCCGTAGTTCCCAGAGAGCTGGTAACCTCTGTCTAACTTGTCTCTCTTGTGACTTGGTTCCTTAATCTCATGCTGCAGTTTGTGTGTTTATACATGTAATCTTAAATGACATGTCTCCCTATTCAGTGGGCAATGGCAGAGGCCATATGCCTGGACTCCTGCCAGACCTAGGCAGCTCCAATACTAGTTTATCACCCTAACCCAAACCCAGAAGGTCAAAGCTTCCTGTTAGCTACTTCTACTGTGAACCAGAAAAGTATCCCCAATCTGCTTTCTTTTTGAATTTTTCATTTAACATTTTTTGTCCTGAACTTAGCAAATGTTAAATGAAATGATCATTTCTGTGAACATTGTAAAACAGGGAGGGATTATACATAAAATTATAAATTAGATTTCAATTTTCTTTAAAAGTATATAACAAATTCAACATTTAATTTTCAGAGCTGATCTGCTTTTTTATTATTCCTTCTGACCATTTTTCTCTTTTCTCTACTTTTTTTTGGCAAAGGTAGAGGCTCTATCCCAAGTTCACCTTTCCATCTGATCTCTCCCCTCCTTAACTGGAAAAAAAAATATCAGAAAGTCCTTAAATGCATAGTCAAGTAAAAGAGATTCTCATATTGACTTTATACAAAAATATGTCTTCTTCTGCATGGAAATTTGTTTTGTTTGACCATACTTTTTCAAAGGATTCCTTTTTTTTTTCAACTGGGGGTGGGATAGGAGGGAGGGAAGAATTAGAGATAGGGATAGCCAATAAAAAAGAAGTAAGAAAAAGGAAATACGGTCATCACTGAAGCATTTTAAAAATGCCTATCAGAGAAGTTCAGAAAGAATCAGAAAGGCAGAACAGCCTAGAAATTTGTACGTTGAAGTCATTTAATATTTTAGAAGGAAAACATAATATAGGTTCACTGTTTTATGTACAATCCCCTTTGTTCTACATATACAGAACTGTCATATCCATAGAAGACAAATATTTGGTATCAAAGTTCATAATAAAAACACCTTAATGTTGTTACTGTACACATTGTTAAGCCTGGTTCTGCTTGCTTTCCTCTCCATTAATTCATGCTAAAGGGGTGGGGTGGGGCTGGATAATGCTGCTCTGAGTCAAAACCAAGCAGATTTGATTGAAAATGGAGAGTTACTTGGAAAATTCTGAGCCCTCCCTCAATAAAGGAAATCTTGGAGTAGAGTTTGTTGCTCCACCTTCTAGCCCTCCAATCAGAGGAGAGGCAATTGAAGTGTCAAAAAAAAAAGTGGAGTGTCAAAAAAAAAAAAGGAGTCAAATAGCATAGTGATGAGATTTCAGATGATCAGCTTATTCTGAAGGAGACCTAAGGTTCCATGGAGTCTAAATCCAGCAGAACTGTTGATGGCAATGGAGAGTTACCTGGGTTAAAGGATACACACTTTACTGATTTGGGGATACATAGTTCCAAATTGCTTTCCATTATTTTTTTCTTTCTTTTAATTCTGAATTTGTGTCAAATAAAATGAATATTTCCATATACACTGTGGAACAGAAGAAACTTGTACATGAAATAGCAAATTTCTATTATGTGGAACCTGCTTTAAATTCAACATGTAACTTTAAAATATAATGTATTTGTTTGTCATTCTCTTCTTTGTTTTGAAGGTACTGACCCTATTCCAAGCCTATCTCTCCCTCCTCAACCCAAAATGAGAAAAGAAAACAAACTGCAATCTTTATAACAAATATTTATAGTCAAAGACAACAAATTACACTCACAGCAGTAACTCTCCCCCAATGGTGCACTTATGTATGTGTTTATCATAGTTTCTATCTACAACAACTATTATTCTTTCATTTTAGTATATGTGTCCATACATTGGCTCATATATGCATTGTCTCAATAAATAGATGTTGTCCAAGGGTGGCATAGATATTATCTAAAGGTTGCCCATCTCTGTGGAGAGAAGGAGAACCTACCTACACTGCCAGTAGACTAAGTGGGGGAAAGGGAAACAAAGTTTCAGGACAGCCACAGCTAAACAATCTCTCCTATGATCAAGAGGAGAATTGGGCTAGAATCACATCTGTGTGCCACTTCTTCCTATATCTCTTGTCTAAAGGTCCAACAGTTTAAGTGCAAAGAAAGACCTCAATAATTGGAGAAATATTAATTGCTCTATATAATAAAAATGATAGTAATACCTAAGCAAATTGACTAATTCAGTGCCATACCAATAAAACAACCAAGGATTATTTTGCATAACCAGAAAAAAATAACAAAATTCCTTCAGAGACCCCAAAAGGTCAAGAATCTTAAGAGAAATAGTGAAAAAAATAGGAATGAAGGGGCTCTAGCAGTACCAGATCTCAAATTATACTACAAAGCACCAATTCTCAAAACAATTTGGTTCATGTTTAAAAAAAGAGATTGGCCAGTAGAACAGATTAAGTACATAATGATACAGAAGCAAATTAGAGAAACAAGGAAGAAATTGCCTACCAGATCTATAGACAGGGAAAGAGTTAATGATCAAACAAGAAACAGAAAGGATCATAGAAGATAAAAATGGATAATTTTGATTATATAAAATTTAAAAGATTTTGCACAAACCTATCCAATAGAGCTAAGATTAGAAAGGGAACAATTGGGGGAAAAAATTTTGCAATAGGTTTCTCTGATAAAGGTCTCATTCCTAAGATAAGGAACCTGATCAAATTTATAAGAATAAGAACCATTCCCCAGCTGATAAGTGGTTTAAGGACATACCAGATAATTCTGAAGGGAAGAAATCTAGCCAATCTAAAACTATATAAAAATGCAGAGACTAATTAGAGAAATGTAAATTGAGCAATTCTAAGGTTCTACTTCACATCCATCAGATTGGCAAAGAGGGCAAAAGAGAAAGAAAGAAAGATGGAAAGAAAGAGTAAGACGGAGGAAGGAAGGGAGCCAGGAAGGAGAGAGGGAGGAAAGGAAATGACAAAGTGTTGGAGGGGCTGTGGGAAAACATGAATTCTATCCACTGTTTTAGGAGCTTTGAACAAGTCCAACCACTTTAGAAAGCAATTTGGAATCATGCACAGAAAATTACTCAACAGTGAATGCCCTTTGACTCAGCTTTACCACTATTAGGGCTATACTCCAAAGAAATTAAAGAAAGAGGAAAAGATGATATATAAAGATTTATAGCAGCTCTTTTTGTGGTGGAAGTAAAAAAAAAACCAACACTGGAAATTAAAGGGATGCCTGTCAATTGGAGAATGACTGAACAAGTTGTGGTCTATGAATATGATGGAATACTACTGTGCTGTAGGAAATGAGGAAAGATACATGGAAAGACTTGAATGAACTTGTGCAGAGCGAAGTAAGCTGAAACAGAAGAATAATTTACCCTGTAACACCAACACAAAATATATGAACAATTTTGAAAGACTCAAGCACTGAGTGATCAGCCATGATTTTTAGAGAGCTAATGCAGAAGAACGCTCCTAACCAGAGAAATAGCGGACGAATGTGAAGAAAAACAGCAGTCCTTTTGAATGTGACCAATCTGGAGATATGCTTTACTTGACTATGCTTATGTGATACTGGAGTTCTGTTCTCTTCCTTTTTCCTTCTTCCTTCCTTCCTTCTTTTCCTTCTTCCTTCCTTTCTTCTTCCTTCCTTCTTTCCTCCCTCCCTTCTTCCTGTCTGCCTTCTTTCCTTCCAGAAGGTAGAGGGAAATGGAAAGGGAAAAAATAAATGTTTGAAAACTGAAGCAAACAAAAAAATCAAACAATAAAGGCACTTCCTTGGTCACTCATGAGGATGACGGTAGCCCTTCGCTTACACTTTTTAGTCCTTTCCTATCAAATGCTGCTTATACAAAAAGACCCTTTCCGATAATGAACTGTATGTAAACTCATTTATTCAAGCAAATTGGAGAATTTTTGTATATTAGAATATGCTTAAAAAAATAAATCAGAGTGAATGAGCTTTTATCTGGAAGTGAGAAAAATCTCAGCATAACCAAGGAGAGGGATTGATCTCATTCAGAGAGTTAGATTTTTAGCAGTCTCTAGAATTTCAAGCAAGTTTAAGGACATGATGGGGCCAGGTTTCCAAGCATGTCTGCCATTGCTAAGTCTCTCTTCTCTTTCCACAGCTTTCCTGCAATTCCTTTCCCCATGTGAATCCCCTAAAGAGTGTCTGGAACCAGTTTAAGTAAATTCCATATGACAAGTCTGTAGCATTGTGCTCAGCATTCTCTCTATCAATCAGAAGTCACATCTCCCTCTGCATATGTAGCACAGCCCAGGGCAATTTCTCCTTCCTCTAGCATGGTTAGAAACTGCTGCATTTTTCCTTCTTGCCAATCTGATGAGTATAATAAGGTAGAACTCTAACTGCTATTCCACTTAAGTCCTTTTGATGAGAGATGGAAGGTGAGGGGATGAGACACTCCGCAAAGACTGGAGTACCATAGGCAGGTCACCTGAGGACTCAAGTATTCTTGAGGTTAAGGTAAAGATATATTATGTTTTTCAGTGGGCAAGAGTTCTTAGGGAACCTGCAACCTTAGAAGGGTACAGGTAAAATTTATATATTATATTCTATAGTAAAACATGTGCCAAATATGCTAATTAGTTGATTCAGGGTAGGATTAGGGAGTGGTTAGTTCTTAAAGGAACATGCACTTTTAGTATCTATTGCACAGGTATTTTACCCAGAGTTCATTGGGAAATAGCCCAAAGTGTGGTTTTAGACCTGAAACATCACTAGGTCAACCGGCAGTCCGGGCTGACTAAGGAATACCAGTCTGCTTTCATCAATGTGTTAGACAAGATAAATTTAAGAATGTATAAATCTAGGAGACATATAATTGGTCAGTGAGTAGTAAATGTTGTTACGATCCAATACACAGTTGGTTCAGACTGCTAAGTTCTGTAAGTGCAGCTGACTACTGTAGCAGGAAGGGTGATAATGGTTGTTGCTGGGGTAGACTGTGTCCTTGGGCCGGGGAGATAGTGTTTTGCGGCTTGGGAGAAATGTGATTTTTAAAGAGAAGTGTGATTTTAGAGTTGGGGTCCAAGCATGGGCACCCAAGGACCCCATCACTTTCAGATGATGAATATCTAGTCAATGGGGCAAATTTAAAATCCAGAGTAGCAACTGAGAAAAAAGACTTCCAGTAATAGGAAAGGGATAGTCCTGTGGCACTCTACCCTTGTGGCACCTCATCTGGAATAATGTTTTCATTTCTGGTAGGACACTGATAGTCTGGCTGTCCAGAGGAGGGCAGTCAGAATCATGAATCAATCGCTCAATAAAGAAGCATTGTGTGGTTCTGAAGAACTTCTTTCAAAGTGATATTAAAGTCAAATAGAAAAGGGGAATCCTCCAAGAAGATTCTATTAGCTATTAGCCACGTATTAACTTAGTTTTAAAATGTAATATTATCTATGTTTTATTGTATTTTGATTTATTTTGTCAAATATTTTCTGATTACATTTTAATTTGGTTCAAGTAGCATTGGGAGTGTTGTTTAACGTCACAAAATTCCAAAGGTGGGTTGGCCAGACAACTGAGGACCTCTTACTTTCAGTTTTCACTCTTTACCTCTGAATCTTGCAAGAGAGCAGCACCTTCTGGTTACAGTTAAATATGTGTGACACTCTGTTATAGTAATTTAAAACTTTAGCACTACATTTAAAACACAAAATAGAGGTAAGGAAAATTTGTTGCAGACAAGTCCTCAATTTGAAAAAACCTGTTACTCCAATTAGTATGTTTTAAGGTTGGGAGAAATTTAGTGGCTTTAAGATTTATTTAGTTCCCTTTTCAGATAGTTTAGGGAGTTTATATTAGATCAGTGGTAGACAAACCTTCCCTTTTTTTGTGCTGCCTAAGAGCCAGGAATGGTTTTTCCTTTTGAAAATAAATTTTTAATGTATTTAAAAATGTAAAATTCATTCTTACCTCATGGCCCATATGAGAGCAAGAAGCAGGATGGATTTGGTTGGGGAAGTATTCTGCTGACCTCTGTTTTAGATGAGAGTTCACAATCTCCCTAGATCTTTACCACTTAGGAAAATTCCCCAAACCTTTGGGCTCTCTGCCTAGCCTCAATTCATGTCTATCTCTCATTAAACCCTGGACTTCGGGTGGTCAAGGAAACTTTCAGACAACAGTAGATTATATTATTGTGTCTGTGGATAGAAAGGCATCGAATGGGGGAAGTTGGAGAAAGAACATCGATTTTCCTGGGACTTCCTTAAGCCTGGGCCCTCTTCTTTAAGATGACTGATATAACCCAATTCTATGCTCTATAAAGCTTTGGAGAAGGGAATGGCAAACCACTCCAGGTTCTTTGTCAAAAAAGCCCCATTAAAGGCTGGACTTGAACAACAATTATTTCATTTTATCCTCCCAGCAAGGAGGTAATAGTCTATGTTATGGCCATTTTACGAATGACACAGAGGTCAAGTGACTGGCTCGACTCCTCCCGACCCCATTTGGGGCATTCTTGCCCAGGGTCTCACAGCTAGTAAGGGTCTGCTGCCAGACTTGAACTGGAATACGAGTCTTCTTTCAGTTTCCAAGCCCAGCGCTCTGTCGGCTGTAGCACCCAGCCGCCTATTCTGCATGCAGTAGGAGCTTAAACCATGCCTGCTGGATGAATGAATGCATTTATTTGCCCGTTTGCACCAGCTCCTCTCTGTCCTCCATAGCTCATCATACCAAATTTTTTATAAAGGTCGGGGTGCAGAGAAGAACATTGAGACAAAGTATTTAAAGTCCTTTGTTAGTTTGGCTGAGAAACGATACATAATGTCAAGTACTGTAAGGAAATCTAGGAATGCAGAATCCCCGCCTTTGGGAATAGCTTGCGCCTGCGCCGAAGAGTGCCCGCCCCCTTTGGAATGTTAGGTCGGTTCTGAACGCAGACGCCGTTTCCCAGGCAACACCCAAGCTGGCTTGAATTTCCGGCTTCCTTTGCTTTTCCTCCCCGCAACGCGCTTCTGCGCACGCGCAAAGCAGTCCTGACCGTTGGCCGAAGCCAAGGGTTTAAAATGCCTCTGCGCGCGGGGGCGGGACCTCGCTGGAGACACAGCCAAGGGGGCGGGGCTAGGTGGGGAAAGAAGCGCCCCGGCTGGGCGCGCAGGGCGAGCGGTCGCCGCGAGGGCTCTCGATTGGTCAGAAGCGGGACGTTCTATAGCGCTGATTGGTCGAACCGATCGGGGCCACGCCCTCCCCGCCGACGCCTTGTCAGTGTCGGGAGGGCTCCAGACTGTGTCCGCTCCCGCCCGGCTTGGCCTCGCTTTGCCGCTTCGGTTCCCGCCGAGCCTACGGGTGGAAGCCGGGCCCCCGCCGTCGCCTGGTGATCCAGCGGCTGCCGGGCGGGCCGGGGGCGCCGAGACGGGGAGACTGAGGCCCGGCGCGGAGCCCCGAGTGGCTGGCTGGAGGCGCCCAGCTCGGAGGTAGGCGGCGATGGCCCCGGGGAAAGGAGAGGTTCGGGTGGGTCTTTGACCCAGTCGTCCACCGGCCTTGGGCTCGGCGCTGGGGATACCAGGAAAGGCGACCTTAGGGCTCCTGCCCTCCGGGGGCTGCCGGTCTAAGTGGGGGACGGGGCGGGGCGGAGACGGCTAGCGGACTGCGTGGTCTGTAAGGGGAGTGAACGGGACCATCTCAGAGGGAACTCCGGAAAAGGGAGAGCACTCTAGGCATGGGGGACGACTGGGACAAAGGCGCGGAGTCGGGAGGTTGAGCAAGGACGCGGGTGTCCCAGGACAGCGGAGTAGGGTGTAAGAAGACTGGAAAGGTGGGGGCAGGGGGAGCGACCAATAGAAAACTTTGTATTTGATCCTGGAACTGATAGGGAGTCTGGAATTTATTGAGTGGGGGGACGATAGGGTCAGATTTCACTTTGACCCGTGGGTGGGGGGTGTACTGGAGTGGGGAAAGACTTGGAGGGAAAGCAACCAGCAGGTTATTTCCGGGGGCTTGCTCTGACAGCAGATGAGGTCACCGGGTGAGAGAGGAGTCCTGGGGTCTCCCCACTGTTAGGGTGGGTGATGATCTTGGTGAGTCTGAACGAGGCTTAGAAAACCTATAGAGAAATGAGGGAGGGGAGAGTGGTGACACTTTCCTTTTCTCCCCCACTGGATTGTGGGGAAAGCCTCTATAAGCTTCTAAGGGACAGAGAAACGTGTGTCGGCGAATTGGTTAGGGAACTCCCTGCGAGCAGCTTCCCTCTACCAATGCAGATCGGTGATTGATCGTTTCTTTATCCTAGGGATACTGCTACTTCCCTCCCTGCTACTTCTCTGTCCCCTCTTGTGGTCTATCCTCAGTTTCCTACCCCACCAAGGCTCCCTCCTCTTTTCTCCCCACAACCTTTCTCTGTGATCTTGTCAGTTCCTAGGAGTTCAGTAATCTGTGCAGGTGATTCATAGATCTCTATATCCAGCCCTTTTCTGTCTCTTCTCTCCTACATCACCGACTGCCTAGTGGACATTTCTCCCTGGATTTTCTTTATCCATCTCAAACTCATCCTGTCCCAAACGGAGTTCTTTCACTTTCTCCCCAAACACACTCCTCTTCTGAACTTTCCTAGGATGCTTCCAGGGCACCACCAGCCTCCCAGTCCACTTTCCTCATCCCACATTCTTCCTCTATAATGTTTCTCTATCTCTTCACTCCCTCAGCCACCACCCTGGTTTAAACCCTTTTTACCTCTCACCTGGGCCCCTGTTTCTCCTGTCCATCTTCCCTCAAGCTGCTACACTGACATTCCTAAAGCTCATGTCTGACAGGGTATCACTGCCTTGTGCAAGAAGTTTTAGGGACAACATTGGTATAAGAAGCTCTAAGGAGATGATATCCTCTACCAGCATATGTTGACTTTGGCTGAGTAGGCTTCATCCTTGCGGATGGGAGTGGGAGCAGGTATTGTTTATCACCTCCTGCTGTTTCAGGACCTAATGCCGATCATCCATAGCCATCCTCATTGCCCTTTGGAAGTCCACAACCTGAACAGGCTCCTGTGCTGGTAGTAATGATAGCACCTGCCTCCCCATTCAGGACCATTACTTATCTCCATTTTAACTGAGAATGGCTAGTGATTTGCCTGACGCTCTGGTCAGAGCAATGGCTCAGATTCTTTGTGCCCTTCTACTTTTGTTCAATAGCAAGTATTTGATGCCTGTTTAAGAATACAAAAAGCAGTTTATGACCGACTCAGGCCATGGGATGTCTCTAGAGCCTGCCCCTGAGTTCAGCCCTCGTATATCCTTATGCTATCGGTTGGGGGTTATGTTTGTTAGTATTCAAGTATTTAGGGTGGTGTTAGTTCATGACATTTTTAGAGTGTGGGAATTCTGTCTTCTTGTCTTGTGGATTTACCCTATAAAATGGGTGTACTCTCTATCTCTCTGATTTGTGAAGAGTCCTATGTAAAAAAAAAAAAAGCACATGGAAGCTTTTGTTTTTGAGATGATTCTATGAAGTATGACTATAAAATGAGACTTCCATAAGTGGGCCGTTATAATCACACCTTCTTCGGGACATCACAGCTCCTAATTGTCTTTAGTTCATGGCAGTTAGGGTTTAAATAGTCTTTCCCGTATGAGAAGGAACCTCCCTGCATTCCTTCAAAGAGAGAGTTATTCTGTGGGTGTAGAATGCTGTGTATTGGCTACTTTAGGGGATTCATTGGTTGATTCTACTGATTTTTTTCTTTAAAAAAATTCTATATAGCAAAATACTGACTTCATGGGTGAGAGAAGAATACATGTTAGGATACATCAATGAAAATGTATTTTTAAATAGCTTCCCCCCTTTTTCTCATTTTTGTTTTTTTCTTAGTGGTCAGACCTGTCATGGAGGCTGTGTATGTCCTTCCAGGGCACCAGAAGAATCCCAGGTGTGTTGGTGTGACACAGTGGTGCTCCCAGATCCTGCGCTCATTTGTGCATCATCTTGAGTGATGCTCCCATTTCTGTTCTCTTGAATTTAGTTATTGCTGTATATAAAAACTGTCGATTTCTGGATTTGTTTTCTATCTTGCTGCTTTACAGGGGCTATCAAGTATGTCAGTTAATTCACTTGCGCCTTTTCTGGGGTTTCCAGAGTAAACTATGGAGCCCTCTTCCAGCAACAGTCATTTGGTTTCCTCTTGTTTTATTGCTGTCACTGGAATTTTTAGGACTAGGTCCAGTAACTTTGGGTAGGCAGGACATCTTAGGTTGGGAAGGTTTCTTGTGTTTGGAGTCGGGGCTGGGGTTTGAGCTGCTCATGCCATGGGGCATCCCTAGAGCCTGTCCCAAGGTCAGCTTGTGAATATCTTTGTGCTCTCTGCCCTGGGCATGTGGCATGGGTTGGGGAGTTACCATCTTGACACCCTTCTTGGCATGTTTACCAGCTTATAGGACAGGAGTTCAAAAGAGAGACAAGGTGAGCGATATAGATCCGGAAGTCATCTGAATGGGAAACCCATGGGAACTGACCAGCGTGTCCACAGAGAAGAAGGCTAGCGACGTAGCCTGCCATTGTATCCTATGACATGATGTCTTGACTTGCTCATGAATTGGATTGAAGTGAGCTTCACAGAGTCCTCAGCCTCGTTCTCTCTGCCAGAGTCATGGAAGTTCAGTGGCTGGATAAAAGTCAGGGCAGCTGTCAGTGGCCCGGAATGCAATGGATGACCTTGGTGTCTTCTGTGTCTGACAAAGCTCTAAGCACTCCACAGCACCTGCTTCAGCAGCCTTCATGGCTGTTGGAACAAATTGTTCTCATTCACCCATTCTGCCAAGGAAAGTCTCCATATGCTTGGGGTAGACTCCACTCAGAATCACCAATGGGTCTGAGATCTGTTGTTTTCTCTCAACTTGGGTTAGCTCACCTGCCAAGATGGTTTTACTGGGGTGTGACCTCTGCCTATGATACAGCTTTTTGGAGCTCCATGTGAGAGTTGGGTGACTGATAGACAGCAAAGGTAGATGGGAACCTTCACACCAGAGGGACTATTCCTCCCTGAACACCCCATACTTCCACAGTTAAGAGCACTCTAGGGAAGGAGGCTGAGAGAAAGTGATTCAGTAGGTAGGAGAACCAAGGGAAATCTGTGTCATAAAAACCAGAGAGGAGAGTTTCTAGGCAGATAAGATGGTCAGGAGTGTCAAATGCTGCAGAAAAATTAAGAAGGGTGAGGGTTTAGAACAAGGTCATTGGATTTAGGAGGACAATAGTGACTTTATTTAGTGAGAGCAGTTTCACTTGATTAATGAAGTTGAAAGCCACATTGCATGGGATTGGGAAGTGAGTGAGAGAAATGAGATTGGAGGCAATGTGAGGAGACAGTTTTTCTA
The DNA here is from genome assembly GCA_023548195.1 of Bettongia penicillata ogilbyi. NCBI lineage: Eukaryota > Metazoa > Chordata > Mammalia > Diprotodontia > Potoroidae > Bettongia > Bettongia penicillata. Next base: position 10,005,822 of record JAJHZJ010000096.1, read on the forward strand.
GGAATTTGGTTTAGAAAGGGAATGATGGAACGATGGTTCAAAGAGCCGTCCCATGAGAATTTTGTTAAGCTGAGGGAGGCCTGGGCATCTCGGTAGATCCAGGGAATAAACCAGGAGGAAGGAAGAAACCGAAAATTAGGCGAGGACAGAAAGAAGTATTGTGGGAATTGTCCCTAACTGGGGATGTTTCTCTCTTAAGGAGAGAAATTCCTTTTTTAGAGGGTGGGGGGAGTGAATGGCACAGTGTGGTTTTCCAAGCCTTATACTGTCTGTGATTGACCCTGTCCGTGGACCTTCCACATTATATACCGATCAAAGACACAGAAATATATATCCTGGGGGAAGTGAGATGCCTGACTTCAGTGTGAATGAGATGGTTGGATTTGTGGAACCAGGCAGGAAATATCTTTGGACTCAACCCTAAAGGGATCTTGAAATTTATAGGAAGAGTTTTGAGGAAATAAAGGTTTGGGAACTACAGTGTAGGATAGGTTATTTCTGTTCTCAGGGAGAGTTCTAACTCTTGGGACATTATATTTCTGGGACTTTTATCTTTAGGTCCTTAGCAGGAGGAAGAGGTGGTGTGTCTTTATCTAGGAAGGTTTCTTTTTGAAAGCACTCTGTGTCTAGACTGGAATGGAACTTTTTCTCTGTTTGGTGGGAAAATAGACCTTTCACTCCGATGATAGGATGAGAATGGTTTAGTCTTTCTTTTTCTGTAGGGGTTTGTGTTGGGGTAGCTACTGTCTGTATCCATTTAGACCAAGAGAAAGTTAAGGAAATACAGACAAATTGTTCTTGTCACTTCAAAAAATCTAAATCATGTCATGTAATGCATAGCTCGACCCCCAGTGTTCATAAAAGATAATTATTTCCATACATCGATAGGACATTTTTTCCCTCTCCTCTTTGTGGGAATTTCTTGACCTGAGTCCAGCTTTGCCTCCCTGGACCCCTCAGATGTCCCTGGCCTTCTGGACTCTGCCGTTAGTCTTCAATTGGATGGGAGAGGAGGGAGGGGCATGCCACCTGTCTCTTGATTTTTCTCAGTATATGGGAATAATTAGGGACCAGGTTAATCATCTGGTTTCTGTCTTCAAATTCTCTTTGTGCCAGATGTTCTTGGTATAAGGTTGCTGAAATAAGACCCCAGAAGGCTGATCAGTTTTCCCTCTGTTCCCCTCAACCTCCATCTTCCTCATTAAAGCCCTAATTAGATGTTCTTGGAAGGGTATCTTTGTGCAGCTCAATTTATAGCCAACACAGGCAACTAATTTGTAGAACTGGGAACTGGACCAGATGATCTCTAAGATGCTGTCCCTTGAGAGGGTCTAACACAAACTAGATGGAGGATGTCCTCCCAGGTGTCCTGTTCGGGTTTGGGCATAGCTGAATGGATTCTGCCCTGCCATGGCTGTGTTCCTTGATTACAGCTAGGAATCCTATGGAAACCTCCCTGCAAGAGAACCAGAGATAGAGAGAAATTAGGAAACCTAGAACATTCTATTGTTCCAGTGTTGAAAGTGGAGATGGAAGAGCTTGCTTTTGATTTTCATGTTTTCATCCATTGACCTCTTTACTGTCTTGTGAAGCCAGTCAACCAGCTGATGTCTCCTCTCACCTGAACTCTGAGTAGCATGGTTTTTGTGAAGGGGCTTTTTTCAGGAGTTCAGTGGGAAAATGTCCTTTAGACTGAGCCTCTTTAGTGCCTGTATGGGGCTAGCAAAAAACACTTCTACCAAAAAGTATTAAAGCCTGATATGTGAACATACCTTGATCTGGAGCAATTGCCTTCTTTGTTTCTATCGTTGTGGGGTTTTGCTTTTTTTTTAAATATGTTAGAGTTGTTTTTCTTAGGTCAAACAAAAGGACTACATCTGAAGTCCTGCTGGGAGAGCTCTTCTTGGGCTTCCCTCCATGGGATTGGTCCTTGTAAGCCTTCTCCCGCCATGCTTCTCTGCACTTCCTGGGAGTCTATTGGGAGAAGGAGTTTTTCAGGGGATTCAGGACTGTCATTGTTTAAAAATACTTAATAGGGAAGAGAAACATGAGATGGGAAGGGAATAGGCATTTATCAGGAGCCTACTACCTCATTTGGGCCTCATAACAATCCTGAGAGAGAGATGCTGTCACATACAGTTGAGGAAACTGAGGCAGGCAGAGGTTAAATGGTTTGCCCAGGGTTGCACAGCTTTCAAGGCTAGATGTGAACTCATAACTCCAGTCCTGATGCTTTATCCACTGTACCAACCAGCTGCCTACTGCAAATCTGCTGTACTTTAGGGGACTTAAGTAGTTTAATCAGTCTAATCTTAGTGGTCTGAGAATTAGTCCTTGCTTGTAGATCAAGAATTTCAGTACATTTCTTCTATTCATTTTTCTTTGCTTTAGATTGAAGGGGCATTCAAAAAGATAAGCAAGTCTTAACCAAATCTACATTTATTTGTACTTTGATTAAAAGGATTACTTCAAGCAAAATGGTACCTTTCAGCTTTCCTCCATCAAAGAGCATGCTTTGGGATCCAACTCCCATGGGAGATGTCAAGTATTTGCATCTCAACTACTACAGGTATGAAATATTATCTTTTGGTTCTCTTCCACCGTGGGGACATCTGGGCTTCATAATGCCTGAAAGTGTATTTCTGATGGTGAAGTTAACCCAACAGATCTCATTCAAAACTGAAAGATCAAAACGGCAAATGCATTTCAATATTTTACAGGAAACCGAAACTTGCGGTGACTGAGAAGGCCCTGCGGCTTGCTTATCGTCATGCTAAGCAGAATGACCCAAATTTGTCATGTTTTTTGCTTGGGACTCTCTTAATAGATGAAGGTAACACATTTAAAGCATCCAGCATTTTGGGCTGTGACGAGTGTCTTTGGTGGGCTTTGGTGATTCTGGTTTGATGAGCTGCTGAGCTCAATGTCGGCTCACTCAGTCTTTCTCTCTTCCTCCCATTACCTGCCCTTAGCATACCTCCTGATACTCCCTCAAATGCACTAGATTATCAACTTTTCCATTTTCTCATCCCTCATGACCTACTTGCCACCCATCTCAGCCCCTACAGAGATGTTGTTCCCTTGAATTTGCCATCATGGAAGATGCTCCATGTCCATGTTCATGAATTCTGAGATTGAGCTCTCTGATCATCATCTTTCATTGTTCTAGTTTCCTCTCTGCCTTGTGACCCCTAATCCTGCCCTCATCCTCACTCGGAGCTCCATATCTTTCATCCCTCAGGCCTTTTCAGGTCATCTCCTCCGCCCTGAATGTACTCTCCTCCCTTCCCCATCTTGACCATAGGATGAAACAGTCCAGCTCTTCTGTCCTGGAGTTCCAAATATGGATTATCTTTGCCATCTGCTGTGTTGGCTTTTAATTGGTTTACTGCTGAGATGGAAAAAATCATGAAATTGTGCTGAGTGGTCCGGTACGATTTCTGTTACGTAATCTCCCCAGGCCCTGACTGTGGTGAGGGATCCTTTTACACATCCCTCATTGACTCCCTTTCCAAGGCTTTCCTCCCTGACCTCTCAGCTGCCTCCTATTTCACTGAAAAGATGAAGCCATTTGCTAGGATCTCCTTTGTTTCTTCTCCTCCCTCCATCACTCATATGCCTTTCCTGCTATCATCTTCATCCCTGTCTTACTAGAAGAGGTGGCCTTCTCCTTGCCGGATCATCAGGACCCATTTCATCCTGATTTCTCCAGATTACCTTTTCTCTCATTGGCACTCTCACTTATCTTCAGTCTCTCCCTGACTGCAGGCTGTTTTCCTGTTGCCTATAAACATGTTCATGTCTCCACTATCCTCAAAAAGCCCTCATATGCTCCTTCATCCCCACTAGCTATTGTCCTGATTTAGAAGGCCGTCTACACTAGGTGGCTCTACTTCCCCTCTCCTCATCCTCTGCTAAACCTCTGAAGTCTAGCTTTTGACTTCAGAAGACCTCTTTCCATAGTTACCAGTAATTCTCTAATTATCAAATCTAAGAGCCCTTTCTCAATCTTTCTCTTCACTGACCTCTCTGCAGGAGGTTGATTGACTATCTTCTCTGTATTTTCTTCTCTCAAGGTTTTTGGTACATTTCTTTCTGCAGGTTCTCCTCTTCCTAGCCTGACCCCTTCTTCTAGACCATCCTCACAAACCCTCAAGGGTCTGTCTTAAGCCTTCTCTTCTTACTCTAGAGTATCTTAATGGGGATCTTGTCAGCTGTCATGGATTTAGTCATCTCAGTGCTGTTGAGGCTCAGCCTCTCTCCTGAATTATTGGAACTCCAACACAACATGCCCAAAATAAGAGTGCATTATCCTTTTACTATCCAGGGCGTCCATCCTCCCAGTCACCCTGGCTGCCAGTCTTGGCCCAATCCTTAACTCTTCATACCTCAGCCCGTCTCCAGGGCCTTACCCAGTATTCCGTATGTGTCTTCTTCTCTCAGGAGGCCCCTCAGCACCTGCTGCCTAGATCCCCTGCCTCAAGTCTTACCACGTTCCAGCTGGTCAATATGATCTTGAAGCTCCCTACTCAGTTAACTCCAGGGATACCTTGTTACCTTTAGGATCAAATGGAAACTCTGCTGTCTGGATTTTAAAACATGACACAACATGACATGATGTGATGTGACTACATAACCCCTGCCTTTCCAGAATTCTTACAGTTTCTACCCTCCCCCTAGTATTCTGTAACCTAACAACACTGGCCCTTTTGCTGAACACATTGCATCTCCCAACTCCATGTCTCCTTCCCCTTGGCTGACCACCATACCTGCAATGTTCTCCCTCATTTCTGTCTCCTGGCTTCCTTCCCATTTTAGCTGAGATCTCACCTTCTGAAAGAGGTTCCCCATTCCCCTAGCATCCTTCCCCCCGACATTACTTTCCATATACCTTCTTTATGTTGTTTGTATGTAATCGGGGGAATGGTTTCTCCCCCATTGGACTGGGAGCTTCTTGACAGCAATTTTTGTTTCTCTGTATCCTCAGCACTTAACCAAATGCCCAGTACATAGTAGGGGCTTAATAAATGCTTGTTGATAAGGTGGCAGTTCTGTGGACTAGCATTGTAAACAAATATTTTGCATATTTATCTTTGGGTTCTTTAGGTGAGGAAAGTGTCAAGCTGAAAGTAGACCGCTTTGATCCTGGTCGAGATGTACCTGGATACCTCAGAAAAGTCCCGACTGCTCCTCTGCCTGGAGACTTTGTGATTCCATGTACAGTTAACACAGAGGGACTTTGCCCCACAGATATGTTCATCCACGATGCTGAAGACTTTAGCTCAGTCTTCAAGGTGAGCTGCCCTTTGTAACAGGATTGATTTCAGTTAAGAGAGAGAAAGGGCCAAAATAGAAACTGAACCTAAAACAAGCTCTCTTCCAAATTTATATCTGGTTCAACTTAAAATGAGGTCAAATGTTTTTTCTTAAGTAATTTTCTAGCAATAAATTATTTATTTTCATTGAGAAAGAAGCAGGGATGCCTGATAGATGCAGAGTTTTGAAAACTGTGTTCTAAAAACTGTTTTCTAGAGCACTCTTGGGAGTAAGGGTAAGGAAGTTCAGTACTTAGCATGACCTTCTGACCCCTGAAGAATAACGTGGAAGCTTAACCCTTTGAGGTAAGGACTGGAATTATTGACAGCTAGGTGACTGGCATCCTATTTCAGACAAGAACCAGGACTTCCCTTGTCCCCATTTTCACCATGCCCTCCCTGGAATCCAGGGACGTTTCTGAGACATTTACGTTGGCTGTGTGCCCTCTCTGACACTCAGAGCTGCTCTTTTTGTAGCTTTTCCTTCCTAGTAGGAACCTTCATCTTCAACTCAAGATGGGACCTAGGATTTCACTAGTAATGCTTCTCCTTTCCTGATGCCGATGGCAGCCCTTCTTTCATTTAGCATATAGTCTTTGTGAGTTACTGTGGCTGAGAAGATCTGTGGTTTTGCCCTCATCTTGGTGATGAGCCTCTGCCCTTAGAGAGTGGCCCCAGGACAACAGAAATGGTCTGTCTCGGACCAATCCCCAAAGCCTTGATAACTTGGTTGGATTCACCCCATTGTGGCATCTGACAAGAACTCAAGTGGAGTGAAGAATTGGCCTTTTAAAATGTGTGCGGTCTCGTTTTTCCTTCCCCATGGAAATGACTTTGCCTCTGTTTACTGGTTCTATTTGTCTGTGGTATTATTGCTCCCTCCCTCAAAGAGAGTAAACTTCTTGTGGGCAGGGACTGTTTTTGTTTCTGTGTCTCTACTTGATAAATACATTCAGTTAATGAGTGCAATTGAGCTAATCCTCTTAGGGGATAGGATTTCTTTTGTCAAAGATGACCTGTTGCAGTCCATGTAACTCAGAAAGCCCTAGGAGTAGAAGATGAGTTTGGGAAGTGGTGAGTAAGGCCTAGAGGTCAAGTCCATCTCCATTACTGAGTAAGGAAGAGTCCCCCCAGCAGCATGTAGATAGTAAATTATTATATTGACCCAAAATTGACTTCCCTGTAACTTGTATCTGCTGATCCTACTTCTTTCTGCCTTTGGGAACCACACAGAGCAAGTCTTACTTATTTTCCACTTGAGAAATGCTGTTGAGTCCCTCTTCACGTGCAATATCTCCAGGCTTTTCCCTATCCAGGTGGTCCTTTCGCTGGTTGCCTTTCCAATATGTTGGTCTTACTTAAAATGTGGTGTCCATACCTAAATGTGATTCTCTAGTGGCCTGAGTAGTCCAGAGGACACACAGTGGGACCATTCTCTGTTGAACAAGTCCATGTAGACAGTTTGGTTTCTCAATGATGATGAAATATCTAGGGGGAGATGTCTGGCAGCAGCGAGGACAGTTGTGTTTATTAACTGTAGTATTTTTTGTCTGTCTTCTCCTGATTATGAGAAAGAAATGACATAAAATTGAGAGGTGGCGGGCCCACATCCCTTGGTATTTCCTGATTGTGCTGGAAGCCAAAGGAGAGAGCAGCTCCTAAGCATGCTCATCTGTTGGGGCAGACGTTGACAGTGATGTGCTTTCTCCTAGGCTATGCAGCACCATTTATGCAGCAAAGACTCTCTGGACTTCTGTAAGCTGCTTCCCTTGAGAGCAAGAGTCACCTCTAGGGAGCACCTGGACAACCTACAGTTTGACTTCCATTGGGCAGCAGTGGCTCCAGCCAATTCTTTTAGATGTACGCCTGTGAAACCTCTCCCCATTATTCCTACAGCTCTGGCAAGAAACTTGAACAGCCACATGAGTATTGCTCAAATTCAGGGAACCTCTAAGTGTGGGTGAGTGATAAGTCTATTCAGTTGAAATGTTTGTATTGTGACAGGCTACCCAAATAATTGGGACAGTTTTCCTACAGTCCTGGCAATTGAAAGGAGGTGAAGGGCACAGTTTGTACTGAGTTTGGTGCTTTTTAACAACTATGTATTTAATTTTTCTTCCAAGAAAAGTGAGAGAGTGGTAAAAGTCTATTAAATTTGCTTTCAAGTAGACACCATTCATATTCTGAAAATCATAGACTTAGGATTTGACAGTGAAAGGAAGCTCAGAAGTGGATGCTGGCAGACTCTTCCAGAGATGGGAGATAGTGGCAATCAGATGATAGACTAAAGAACTAGAAGGACCCTCAAGTTCAGTAGTCTAGCCCTTAGCACCCGGAGAATTCTACTGCTGCTTAGCCTATCTGCCCTCCTCTTGGGTGGTGAATTCAAAGGTGCTTGGCCTACGTTGGCACATTTGTAAAGATTTCTGAGCTCTTTGGCTGCCTCTGAATAAAGTCAACCCAAGTGCTCATTTGCTTAGGCCACCCATCTTAATAACCAAACCGACTTCAACATTGAACCTTTACTTTGCTGAACTAGATAGCCACCCAAGGATGGTGATGAGGAGAACACAATCTTTGAATCTTTTTCTGGAAGTAAGTGAATCACAGTTGATTTAGGTGCCATGAATAACCTTGAGATCCAGAACTAGAATTGGGAAGAGATCATCTTGTTCCCTCCTTCTTCACTGAACCTCCCCACTCTTTATAGAGGGAGAAGTGTCCCCCAACCTAGGGGAAGGGACCAGCCCACACAGCAGTGTGCAGGGATTTGAGTGGAGATTCAGATCTGAGTCCTCCTGGAGTTCTGTCTACTATTTCCCATCAATTTGGCTCATCCATCATACCTGGATTTCTAAAACATGTGAATCTGATTTGTCAGGAAACCAAACAGAGGAATGTAACTGGGGAAAAATAGAATAAGTTCTCATTTCCATGATATATAGGGAATTGATTCAAATATGTAGGAAGAAGAGCCATTAGCTAGTTTTTAAATGATCTAAGAGATAATAGGCAAATTTGTATGGAAGAAATCCAAGCCATATGGAAAGATGTTTCATATCCCTGGAAATTAGAGAAAAGTAAATTAAATCCTCTCTGGAATTCAATTTCACAGTGTTTGTATTGGTAAAGTTGGCAAAAAAGAATGACAAACGTTGAGGAAGCTGCTAGAAAACAGCCTAATTGATGAAACAGTAGATCCTTTTTCTTTTTCTTCTGTCTTCTTGGGATACAGGCCCAATAGTGCTATTGATGGATCAAAGAATGAGCACAGTTTTACGGCCCTTTGGGCATAGTTCTAAATTGTTCTCCAGAATGGTCTGACCAATTCACAGCTTCACCAGTAGTGTATTAGTGTCCTTACTTTTCCACATTTATTCTCCTGTTATGATGATTGCGTTGTCTGTGATACAAATTTAGAAGAACACAATGACTTCAAAATATCCACAAGCACAACCTCAAAGCAAAACACACTTTGGATACAAGGTTGAACTTAAATTTCTGTAAGAAATGAAGCAAGAGTTTAAAAAAAGGAATTGAAAATTGATTTTATAAATGAAATGAGAGTGTTAAAGGAAAGAATTGGAAAAGAAATGAAAAATATAAAGGAAAGACTGGGAAAAATTAAGAGCTTACCACAAAAAGTACAAGGCCATGCCCAAGCAATGAACTCCTTGAAGGCAAGGGAAGGGAATAAGTGTGAAGTGTCTACTATATGCCTGGCATTTTGCTAAGCTTTTAAAAAACATTCTCTCATTGAATTTTTTTGAATGTTTATTTATTTTTAGTTTTCAACATTCATTTCTGCAGAATTTTGAGTTCCAAATTTTCTCCCCATCTCTCCCCTCCTCCGACCCCATAACGCCTTGCATTCTGATTACCCCTTCCCTCAATATGCCTTCCCTTCTATCACACCCCTCCCTTCCCTTATCCCCATCTTCTCTCTTTTCTTGCACGGCAAGATTGATTTCTATACCACATTACTTGTATTTCTTATTTCCCAGTTGTACGCAAAAACAATTCTCAACATTCATTCCTAAAACTTTGGGTTCCAACTTATCTCCCTTCCTCCCTCCCCACCCATCCCCACTGAGGAGGCAAGCAATTCAAAATAGGCTATATATGTGCCATTTTGCTAAAGACTTGCATAATAATCATGTTGTGTAAGACTAACTATATTTCCCTCCATCCTATCTTGCCCCCCATTTATTCTCTTCTCTCTTTTGACCTTGTCCCTCCCCAAAAGTGTTTACTTCTAATTACTCCCTCCTCCCACTTGCCCTCCCTTCCGTCATCCCCACCACCCCACTTGTCCTCTTCTCCCCTACTTTCTTGTAGTGTAAGATAGATTTTGAGTGTGCATGTTATTCCCTCCTTAAGCCAAATGTGAAGAGAATAAGCTTCACTTTTCCCCTCTCACCTCCCCCCTTTTCTCCTCCGTTGCAAAAGCTTTTTCTTGCCTGTTTTATGAGAGATAATTTGCTCTATTCCATTTATCCCTTTCTCCTCCCAATATATTCCTCTTTCATCCCTTAATTTCATTTTTTTTAGATATCATCCTTCTTATTCATCTCACCATGTGCTGTGTGTGTGTGTGTGTGTGTGTGTGTGTGAGCCCTCCAACTACTCAAATATTGAGAAAATTCTCAAGAATTACAAATATCATTTTTTCATGTAGGAATGTAAATAGTTCAACTTTAGAAAGTCCCTTATGATTTCTCTTTCCTGTTTATCTTTTCATGCTTCTCTTTATTCCTGTGTTTGAAAGTCAGATTTTCTATTCACTTCTGGTCCTCTTTTCATCAAGAATGCTTGCAAGTCCTCTATTTCACTGAATAACCATTTTTTCCCTGAAGTATTATACTCAGTTTTGCTGAGTAGGTGATTCTTGGTTTTAATCCTAGTTTCTTTGACTTCTGGAATATCCTATTCCAAGCCCTTCGATCCCTTAATGTAGAAGCTGCTAGATCTTGTGTTATCCTGATTGTATTTCTACAATACTTGAATTGTTTATTTCTAGCTGCTTGCAAAATTTTCTCCTTGAAATGGGAACTCTGGAATTTGGCTACAATATTCCTAGGAGTTTCTCTTTTCAGATCTCTTTCAGGAGGTGACTGGTGGATTCTTTCAATATTTATTTTGCCCTAGAGTATCAGGGCAGTTTTTCCTGATAATTTCATGAAAGATGATGTCTAGAATATCAGGGCGGTTTTTCCTGATAATTTCATAAAAGATGATGTCTAGGCTCTTTTTTTGGTCATGGCTTTCAGGTAGTCTCATAATTTTTTAACTTGTCTCTCCTGGATCTCTTTTCCACGTCAGTTGTTTTTCCAGTGAGATATTTCACATTATCTTCTATTTTTTCATTCTTTTGGTTTTGTTTTGTGATTTCTTGGTTTCTCATAAAGTCATTAGTTTCTATCTGCTCCATTCTAATTTTTAAAGAACCATTTTCTTTAGTGAGCTTTTGAACCTCCTTTTCCATTTGGCTATTTTTGCTTTCTAAAGTATTCTTCTCCTCATTGGCTTTTTGGACCTCTTTTGCCACTTGAGTTAGCCTATTTTTAAAGATGTTATTTTCTTCAGCATTTTTTTGGATCTCCTTTAGCAAACTGTTGACTCACTTTTCATGATTTTCTTGCATTGCTCTTATTTCTCTTCCTTGTTTTTCCTCCACCTCTCTTACTTGATTTTTAAAATCCTTTTTGAGCTCTTCCATGACCTGAGGCCCCTGCACATCCACTTTGGAGATTTTTGATGCAGAGGCCCTTACCCCCTAGGTCTTTCTCTGATGGCATTCATCACTCCTCATTTGAAAAGATGGAAGAATATACCTCGTCACCAAGAAAGTAACCTATAGCCTTATTTCTTCTCCCTTTTTTGGGCATTTTCCCAGCTAGTTACTTGACTTTGGACTTCTTTTTCAAGAGGAGGGTATACTCTGGTGATCTGTAAGTTCTCAGTTCCTCCAAGGTGGCATAATCAAGGGAGAAGAATTTACTCCTCTCTTGGCCTGCACACTGGTCTGGGAGCAACCAAAAACTTTTCTGCCCAGAATCTGTGAATAGTAGAATTCCCTCTCCCTGCTGACTCCACCTCTGCTAGCACTCCCCCTCCTCGCCCTAGGGCCACCGTTCAGGACTGAAATTCAGATCAGCTGCTCAATTCCCCCAGGGCCTTTAGGCAGAGGGCTCCAAAGATGTACCTTGCAGTGGCAGCTGCTGGTGGGGCCAGACCATGTTCCCTTCTCACCCAAATGAAAAAGCTTTCTCACTGACCTTTGAAGCTTTCTTTGGAGTTTGTGGGTTGAGAGATCTGAGAACCTTTGCCACTGCTGGAGACTCCTCCCCCCAGGCCTGTTCCTGTCCTGTCCCTGCTGTGTGGTGCCACCAAGTCTGGGCTCTGCTTTGTGTCCTGGGTAACAGACCCTTCCTGTCAGCTTTCCAGGCTGCCTTGGGCTGGAAACCTGCTACTCTAGAATTTATTTAGTTATTTTTTACAGGTATTTTATGGACTGTGGGGGAAGAGCTAGAGTCTGTGTGTCTGTGTACCCCACCATCTTGGCTCTGCCCCCTCTCATTGAATTCTTTTTTTTTTTTTTAATTTATTTAATTAACTTTTTACATTCATTTTCACAAATTTTTGGGTTCCAAATTTTCTCCCCTTTTATCCCCTCCCTCCACCTCAATACCCTAAGCAATCTAATTTTCCCTATCTCCAATCTGCCCTCTCTTCTGTCATCCCTCCCTTCTCTTGTCTCCATCTTCTCTTTTCTCCTGTAGGGCCAGATGACTTTCTATTCCTCATTAACTGTATGTCTTCTTTCCTAGTTGCAACAACAATACTAAACAGTTGTTCCTAAAACTTTGAGTTCCAAATTCTCCCCATCCCTCCCTCCCCACCCATTCCTTTTGGGACGGCAGGCAATTCAATATAGGCCCTATCTGTGTAGTTTTGCAAATGACCTCCCTGATAGTCGTGTTGTGTAAGACTAACTGAATTACCATCCCTCCTAACCTGCCCCTCGTGGTTTCTCTTCTGTCTTCTGATCCTATCCCTCCCCAAGTGTTGACTACAAATTGCTCCCTCCTCCCTTTGCCCTCCCTTCCATCATCCCCCCCCCCTTGCAATATCTCCTTCTCCCCCCCTTTCTTATACTGTAAGATAGGTTTTCATACCAAAATGAGTGTGCATTTCACTCCTTCGTTTAGTCAAGTGTGATGAGGGTAAACTTCTTGTTTTTCTTTTTTCTTTCTCAGCTCTCCTCTTTTTCCCTCCACTAAAAAAATCTCATACTTGCCTCTTAAATGACATATAGTTACCCCCTTCCATTTCCCCCTCTTTCCTCCCACTACATTTCTCTCTCACCATTTACCTTAATTTCTTTTAAGGTATGGTCCCATCCTATTCAGTTCACTCTGTGCTCTCTGTCTCTGTATGTGTGTGCATGTGTGTATGTGTGTGCATGTGTGTACATGTGTATGTGTGGTCCCACCAACTACCCAGATACTGAAAAGTTTTAAGAGTTAGAAATATTGTCTTTCCCTGTATGAATGTATACAGTTCACTTCTGGTAAGTCCCTTAATACTTCTCTTTGCTGTTTCCTTTTTCATGCTTCTTCTCATTCTTGTGTTTGAAAGTCAAATTTTCTTTTCAGCTCTGGTCTTTTCATCAAGAATGATTGAAAGTCCTCCGTTTCATTGAAAGACCATATTTTCCCTTGAAGTATTATACTCAGTTTAGCTGGGTAGGTGATTCTTGGTTTGAGTCCTAGTTCCTTTGCCTTCTGGAATATCCTATTCCACGCCCTTCGATCCCTTAATGTAGAAGCTGCTAGATCTTGAGTTATCCTGATTGTATTTCCACAGTACTGGAATTGTTTCTTTCTAGCTGCTTGCAAGATTTTTTCCTTGAGCTGGGAGCTCTGGAATTTGGCCACAATGTTCCTAGGAGTTTCTCTTTTTGGATCTCTTTCAGGTGGTGATCGATGGATTCTTTCAATACTTATTTTGCCCTCTGGTTCTAGAATGTCAGGGCAGTTTTCCTTGATAATTTCATGGAAGATGATGTCTAGGCTCTTTTTTTGATCATGAGTTTCAGGTAGTCCCATAATTTTTAAATTGTCTCTCCTGGATCTATTTTCCAGGTCAGTTGTTTTTCCCATGAGATATTTCACATTCTCTTCCATTTTTTCGTTCTTTTGGTTTTGTTTAGTGATTTCTTGGTTTCTCATAAAGTCATTAGACTCCATCTGCTCCATTCTAATTTTGAGAGAACTATTAAATTCAGTGAGCTTTTGAGCCTCTTTTTCCATTTGGCTCATTCTGCTTTTGAAAGTATTCTTCTCCTCATTGGCTTTTTGAACCTCTTTTGCCAATTGAGTGAGCCTATTTTTCAAGATGTTAATTTCCTCAGCATTTTTTTGGGTCTCCTTTACCAAGTTATTGACCCATTTTTCATACTTTTCTTGCATCTCTGTCATTTCTCTTCCCAGTTTTTCCTCCACCTGTCTAACTTGCTTTTCAAAATCCTTTTTGAGCTCTTCCAAGGCCTGAGCCCACCCGCCACCCCCCTGGGGTGTCTGGGGTACTGAGGCCCCGCCCTCCACGTCTTTCCCTGATGGCAGGAATACCTCCTCGTCATCAGAATGTCGGGATCATTTGCATTTGTTGGAAAAAACTCTCTATAGTCTTATTTTTCTTCCCTTTTCTAGGCATTTTCCCAGCCAGTCACTTGACTTCTGAGATTCCTTTCCACCCCCGCCTGGATCCGCCCAGCTAGTGCTTGGCCTCTGAAGTTCAAATGGGCTTTCCGTGGCAAGCTTTAGTTCTGGCGCTGGGGTGGGGGCAGGGCCGCCTCCCAGGCTCAGTTCCCTCAGGGGCTTTATGCAGAGACCTTCCGGAACGGAGCGGGTGGGGGCGGGGTGGGGGGCCTGCCTCCTAGGCTCAGTTCCCTCAGGGGCTTTATGCAGAGGCCTTCAGTAATAGAGCAGGGTGGGTGCAGGGCCGTCTCCCAGGCTCAGCTCCGTCAGGTTTTATGCAGAAACCTTCTGTAATGAAGATCCTGCCTGCTGCTGGGGGATTCCTGAGTCCAGGGCCGCTGCCGCCTCAGCCACCGCCCACGCCTCTGCCTCTGCCGCTTCCTGCCCCCGTCTCTGCCGCCGCGCTTCCTCCCGAGGGGGCCCGAGTCACGGAGACCCTCCCCTCCTCCAGCCCGGCCTTCTCTCTCACTGACCTGTAGCTTCTGTGGGTGGAGGGACTTTCCCGGCTGCCAGAGCTTCCGTGTCTGAAGCCTGCTCAGGTCAGCTTTTCTGGGGCTGCGGCCAGGGCAGCGCTGGGGGTGGGGTCCGCTTTCCGGGGCGCGACGGACCCTGGGGATGGGTCTCCAGGGCTCCCTGGAACGGAAATCTCTTCCACTCCATTTCTGCACACCTTGTATTGACCCAGAAGTTATGGGGGTGTCTTTTTACATTAATTCTATGGACTTTGGTTTCGGAGCTCGTAAACGTGCGTCCTTCTACTCCGCCATCTTGGCTCCGCCCCCTCTCATTGAATTCTTGAAACAAATCTATGAGACCTGTGTTATTATTACCCTCATTTTACAGCTGAGGAAACTGAGGCAGAGTGCAGGTAAGTGACTTAACCAGGATCACGCAATTAGTAAGTGTTTGAGGCAGAATTTGAACTACGATTTTGCTGACTTCAGCCCTAGTTCTCTATACACTGAACCACCTAGCTGCCTTGATAATTTGGAAAGCCCAAACAGAAGTTAATGGTTCTATAAGACAAAAAGAATTTGTTTTTTTTTGTAAAGTTAAAAAACAGAAAAAAAATTGAAAATATAGATACCTAATATTTTTTTAAAAAGAACAAAACAAAAACTGGAACACAGATCAAAGAGAATTAATTTATGATTCATTAGATCATCTTAACGTCAAAACCAAAACCAAAACCTGGACGTCCTATTTCAATCAGTCATTAGGGGAACTTGCTCAGGGCAAAGTAAGAATAGGAAGAACCCCTGATGAGCTCCTGAAAGGCGCCTGAAACAGAGATTCCTAAGAATAGTGAAAGGAAAGGCCCCATTCCAGGGATATGGTGGCAAAGACCAGACAGAAGCAGAGCCCGGAAAGGGGATCAGTGGGTCTGGGCCCCTTCCCATGTGAAGGTCCCAGGATGAACTCTCCAGTGGGAGAAGGTACCTGTAGAAACTGAATGATGTTCCAGGGGGGGAAGGCAGCTGAGGCATGTTGGAAGCAGAACTGGGAGAGATAAAAGAAAAAGTATTGGAAGCAGCCAGAATGAGGGAATTCAAGTACCAAGGAGCTATAGTCAGAATCGCATGGGATTTAAAAACTGCCACCTTAAAAATTAAGAGCTTTTGGAATACGGGTACCCAGACTCTGACCTGCTTTCATGGCTCCTTACTAATAGTGGCTATTTTATACTGTCCTTTCTTGTGTATAGTTTGTTTCTCTAGGAGGTAAAGTGTCTTTTTAGTAGCTTGTATTTAAAAATGAAATACCTGTTCTTCTTTTTCAGGTATCTTACAATGGATGAAACACGCAAACTGTTACTGTTGCTTGAATCAGACCCTAAGGTTTATTCTTTGCCATTAGTTGGAATGTAAGTGTTGCATCATTTATGGAAAGCATTTGTGCCAAATCGCATACAAAAAGCAGATGTACTTGCAGCAAATAGTAGTTTAAGAAGTGTTCCGGACTGATTTAAAAGGAAACAAGCAGCACCAGTTCACCAAAAGGTTTTAGTTAGCATTTGTATCACCTGCCAAACCAGAGAGAGAATTCTATCAAAGGTCACTTTAATCATCCTGTGTTTTATGCTGTTTTATGTTTATGGATTGGGCGGTTCTCGTAGGAACATATTCATTCAGGAAAGATTTATGAGCACTCATGTTGCAAGGTGTGTTATCAGCTCCTGTGAGGGATATAGAGGAGTATACAAGACATGGTCTTTGCTCTTGAGCTGATTTATTATTTAGTTCAAGAGGAAAATGGAAAGAGAAATAGAGGAGATGACCATGGTGTCAGTGGAAGGAGAGGGCTTGGCATCAAGAGATGTGCGTTCAAATTCTTGCCCAACCACAAACTTTATCTCTCAAAGATGCAGTCTCTAAGTCTCTAATACCCCTCTCCTTTTCAAATATTCTTTTAAAATTATTAGCCACTTGACACACATCAACAAATGAGCATTTCCACACAAGGAAGATTGTATGTGAAATTGTGAATCTCTGTTATGTACAAGTTGGGTTTTTTGAAAGAATATATTAAGTTTCACGTGGTAGTTTTGACACTACCCTGCTTGTCTGTGTCCCCTTCTGGACATCTCTCTGTTCCCTTATCTGTAGGTTAAGAAATACCTATGATGCTTTCTCCCCCCTCTTTTTCTTTGGAGGGCTATCACTGTTGCTTTTTCCTTCTGTCCCTAACTTCCCTCCTCCCCAAAAGGTCCTCCTGTATAACAAGTATCATCAAGCAAAGCAGGTTTCTCTATAGGCCATGTCTGATATCTTCCAGCCAAGAGGTAGAAAGGCCAATTTACCACCATCAGACTTGGGGAGTTGTGGGGGGTCATTGACCTCCTCAGAGCTCTCAGGTCTTTCAGAGTTGTTTTCTTTTACAGACTTGTAGTCAGTGTATAAATTGTTCTCCTGCTCACTTCACTCTGTGTTAGTTCATACAAGAATTCCCCGATTTCTCTGAAACCATCCCCTTCATCATTTCTGGCAGCACAGTAATATTTCATCTCCTTCATAGACCATAACTTGTTCAGCCTTCCCCGAGTAGATAGGCTGTCCTTTACAATAAGAAGAGCCTCAATGATCTCCTTAGGGGAGAGGCCCAGAGGGGGTACACAACTTAGACAGGTGGAAGGCAGTTCCCAAGAGCCTTCCAGAGTGACTGCACCACCCGTGCCCCCTGGGCCTGTCTGCCTGCAGCCCCTAAGTGGGGATAACCCTGGCACCACAGACCTCAGGGGACTGTGATGAGATGTGCCCTTTGTATGCTTTAATGCATCGTAGAGACATGGATAACTGTTACCATGCCATGTGTCATGAAGGACCAGTTCCGTCCTAGCTGCAAGCATCTCTGGCTGAAGGAATAGTTACTGTGGGAGGTCATAAGACAGCTGGGCCTAGATCTTTGCCCTGAAGGATTTGGGTGTTGGGGCACAAAGGGATGAGCAGAGTGACTGAGGTGGGCCTTGGAAGAGGTTTGGGGAGGGAGGACTGTGCACCTGTGGCCTTTGGTAGCCCCTGCGACAGCTCCAAGTTGTTGATGCCTGCATCCGTCTGGTTTGGATGAAAACTCACTCACCATTTCAAACCCAAATCTGGGCTGCTCATATCCCATTTCTCTAGTTCAGCAGTTTCTCCTTCCTCTGATCCTTGATTTCTTTCCTACTGGCAGGAGTGGCCATAAGGGGCTCCATCATAGGCCCCCTGCATCCTTCCTCCATCCCTCCTCTTTCATCATCAGAATGGGCTTCCAGTTCTCTGTGCTGAGGATCTGTTGAGTCTTCTCTACTTCGGGGTCTGTGGTTTTGTGCCTGGGGTACAACATCTGTACATGGGGGCTTTGAGAATGGCTGTGACTGAATAATTCATCCCCAGGTGGCCATCAGACACCTCTGGGGTGTGCTTTTTATTATGCTTATGTGTTCTGTTCTTTTTTGTATTTGTGTGTGTATGATATCCTTGCGTTCCACCCCTCCCTCCCTTTGGGCATAATAATGTTTGTTGTGTGTCATGGGAATTCTTTTTTGCTCTTTCCCCCTTTGCAGTTGGTTGTCTGGCATCACTCACATCTGTAGCCCCCGGGTGTGGGCCTATTGCCTGCGCTACGTATTCAGTGCTGCAGTTCAGGAAAGGTAAGTGAGGTTTTCCTTGCAATCTGTCTTTAATTACCAAAGGTTCATACACAGAATTTATGTTGGAAGTGACCTCAGATGATCTGTAGCTGAACAGGGCCCAGGCCACTCCCTTTGTACAGAATGAGTGCCCAGAGTCCAGAGAAGTCACACCTTGTGTTCTTCAATCTAACGTATTAATAGCATGTTAAAGAAAATTAGGAGAGAATTTAATTGATCTACATAGAACTAAAGCTTTGGCTTATGTGTTGGAACCAGGTGCCACATCATTCATGCTGCTGTGGGATGGCAAAGACATGGGTCTGCTGTAGAAGGCCATTTACACAAGCCTGCCAGTTCCCTTCTCAGACTTTCATCAAACATGCCTTTGATGCAGCTTGGCAGAGAGGCCATGTTTGCTGACTGGTCACTTTTAGATGCTTAGTCTCCTTGTTCTGGACCATTGATTTTCACTGATTAAACTTTCATGTGCAATTATTATTGTCAACATCTGTGTCTTTTTTTTCCATTCATTTTCTAATTTTTGGCACCAATAACTTATTTAAGTTGTTCCAGATAGAGTTGTTTTAGTTGTACGGAAAATTATTTTCTTGTTTTTAATTCTAATTTTCTGTCAGTTTTTATTTTTGCTCTAACCAGTTAATAGTGTAAGTGATTCAGGCATCAATCACGCATCAGAAATGAGTTGTTTCCTTATCTGTTAATATATCAGTTTTGGTTTTTTGTGCATGAGATATTATTCAGTGTTTGCCATGTCCAACACCTTGAATTCATGTCTTTTTTTAAATTAAATTTCTTTTTTCTTTTTTGGTTACATTTTAAGTTTCAAACTTTTTCTCTCTCTATCCCTACCCTAAACTGGACCAGGCCATCTTTTCCCTGGCCAAAGGATTCCTCACCAGGAGGCCAGGCTGTTAGTGATGTGCCTTTCTGGACTTGGCCAGGCTGGTCTTGAAATGCAATTAATCTATTGCTAGGACCATTCACTGATTCAGTTCCATCTATTTGATTTTGCCTCATATGTATCCTCCAGTTATGTACCACAGGTGGATGTGCTGAGTTAAAATACTTCCTTTACCAGTAACTGTGTGAAAAAAAACTTGGGGAATCTAGTGGACTAAGATATTGATTATTAAGTAATTGATTTACCAAGACAACCACCACAACTTACGTGGTCTTAGGTCAGTTGAAGAGGGCCAGAGTTCTCAAAACAAGGGGATGCCAAGACCCTTCATCTTCTGCCCTGGTCTGGCCCTAGCTGGATGGGGTATGCAGGTCATGAGAGAAGTATATATACCATTAGATGTAGCAAAGACCTGATGAAGCAACAAGGGACACTGAACCTAGAGTGGCAAAGAACTAGGTCAGGGTAGAATAGCTATCTTCATTGTCTAGAGGAGGGAGACTAGACTGGGGCCATTGGACTAAGAAGGGAAAATTGTAGAGAGACAGAATTAGGATCAGTGTAAGCAAGAGCTCCCTAACCTGCTTAACCAAAATGTGCCTGAGGGGTCTTTGGTTTGTCAATTCATGGGATTTGGGAGTAGTGAAAGACCTTAGAAATAGCTTAATCCCTTTCATTTTCCAGATGAAGAAGCTGAGTCTCCAACAAGCTTTAAAAGTAATTTTTATATTCTTTTAATCACTTTGTTACTGAAATAAAGATATTCAAAATAACTTGTGATTAGTTACGTGAATGATATTTCTTCATCATCACCATCATCACAGACCGTATTTCTTATAGGCTGAAAAACATTCGAATTGTGTATAGTTTTCTTGGGGTATATGGCATTTGAGTGTGGTATGAGTGTGAGCGGGTATGCCCATGGATGCCCAACGGGACTAGAAAGGCAAGCTCCAGACTGGACATCTCCAACAATCTGAAGTCATATTTATGTATTTATTGTTGGTTTTATTTTTAAGTTGCTGTTATTTAGTATATTTTTAATATACTATTATACTCATAGTAAACTAGTAATATAATATACTAGTATATTATTATATACTGTTCAATATATTATTGAACAATGTTAGTTGAATAAATTAATCACGAAGAGTGTAATAAGTATGCAGGAATCCACCATCAGCTTTAATTAATGACAGCATTCAATCAGTCTTATTAAATTGGGTAATTTCTTCGGAAATTTTCAAAGTATGTTTTGAGCACGCGAAATGAATTCTCATCATGTGGCATGTTATTTGTAGGGTTTTTTCTGAATCTGGGAGTTTTGTCATCATTCTCTACTCCCTGACACACAAGGAGCCTGAATTTTACGAGTGCATTCTCCAGAGTGGCCAGGGAAGTGATCTCCGCTTTCAGTTATTAACCAGTAAGGAAACCTTACATCTTTTCAAAGTAAGTGGTTTAGTTAACTTAGCATTGTTGATGTCCAATCATTTCAGCTATATCTGACTCATAGTGACGCCATGTGGAGTTTTCTTGGCATAGATACTGGAATGGTTTGCCATCTCCTTCTCCAGTTCATTTTCCAGATGAGGAAGCTGAGGCAAATAGGGTCAGCATGTCACTCAGTATTTATGGTAGTTGAGCATCATAAACCTGATGTTTTGACTTTTAGAAATGTCTTTGGTATTAAATCAGGTTGTTCTGGACATTCAGGATTCGTTGTGTTATTGCTAAGCTGTCCACTCAGAATGGCTTTAATTGCCTTTCATGTACATGATTGAGGCCCAAACCAAGGGCATCACTGAGGCTGCTTTCCATAGACCCTTGGCTTGACTTTTCTAAAAATGGGCCGAAGACACACAAATGTCTGTGGCAGCCTCTGTTCTGTGGAGAGGTCTTTACTGCCCCCTCCCTCCCTGCCCTACTGCTTTAACAGTGTTGGAATATTTTCTGTCAAATTGAAGGAAATGAGATTTTTTTTGCTTAGGTCAGTGTGTTACTTTTCATAATTTAAACCCACACCAAAGCAGTGCCTAGTTAGCATGCATGGGAGAAGAGCTGGAAGTGGTGGACAAGATGGCGGCAGCTGCCAGCTCAGAGCAAAGTGCCCAGCTTCCCCATCCCCCATTTAGCAAGAACCCAAAATTGGCCCCCAACCAATGAGAAACTGTAGCAAGTGACTTCTTGGACCTCAGCACTGCACAGAAAGTCAGTAAGTGATCCATGGAAAATAGGAAAGGGGGGTAACTAGTGAATCCAGTGCCAGTGCAAGCCAGCAAGCCCATAGGAAGGGCCAGAACTCTGTGGTCCAAAAGCAACCAGAGTGAGGGCTCTTCCAAACCATCTCAAGGCGGATGTAAACCAGTAACAGAACTACTGAGAAGTAGTAGCTACCATTGCAGGCATGGTGAGGGCCTGACATTCTGTCCTAAGATGCTGTAGAGGACCCTAAAAAGCCAGGGTTTGGAATCTCAGAGATCTAGTGGGGCTTAACCTGAAGAGGTAAAAGTCTTCCCAGAAGCCCAGGACACCCAAAGTGAGACAAAGTGGGGTTCATGTCACATCCAAAAATGTAGCCTGGGCAGAGCCTGGTCATAATACAATGCGTTAGGTCCAGAACTAAAACTGGCAAGAGGAACGAATCCAAGCAAACACTGTCTAGCATAAAGAATTATTGACAATCTGGACATTCTCAAAACAGAAGAGGAAAAGTCCATAAAAACTGCATGTAGAGACTTAAAGAAAGATGTGGATTTTCCGCAAGAACCACGTGGCTTGATCCCTAGATGAGATGAAGCAAGAAAAGTATATGAAATAGAAACTTCTAAGGAGAGCATTAGAACTGCTTAGAAGAGAAAGTAGTGAACTTTACCCAAATTGTAGGCTTCTGGAAAACTAGATCAGATCCCCTAGAGATCTGTGACTCCACGAAACAGCAAGAAATATTCCAACAAAATCAAAAGATCAAAAAAGTCAAAGAAAACAACTGTCTCTTAGCAAAGATCATGATCTGGAAAGCATATCAGAAAGGGAAGACTTTTATATCATTGAATTTCCTGAAAACTCTGATTTTAAAAAAGTCTGGGCACTGTATTTCAGGAATTCACATGTTAAAGTTGTCCAGATCTCACAGAACCAGAAGGCAAAGTAAAGATAGAAGATATGCAAATACACACACATGCATGCACTTGCCCCAAAATGCACACACACACACACACACACAAATATACACGCACACACACATTCTAACCTTTTGTAATCTCACTTCTGACCTCATCCATCACTTGGCTGAAACTACCATTTCCAGAGTTACCCGTGATCTCTTAATTCCTAGATCCAAACACCTTTTCTTTGACTTTTCTATAACCTTCAACATTGTTGACACCCTCTCTTTGGAGATAATCTCTCTGGTTTTTTGAGACAGAGAGCTCTATCTGACCAATGCTTTCCAGGCTTCTTTGCTGGCTCACCACTTGTATCCCATGCTTTACCCCAAGACCCTGTCCTGGACCTTCCCTCTCTCTAGTCTCTTGGTGACCTCATCCGCTCCCATGGGTCTAATTATCATCTCCATGCCCATGACTTCTAGATCTCTGTGTCTATCTCTCTTCTCTCTTGTGAGCTCCAGGCCTGTATCACAATCTGTCTGATGGAGCTTTCAAACTGAATGTTCCACAGTTACCTGAAACTTAGCTGGTCCAAGGCTGCTGAGGTCCAAGCTTTGAGGCTCAAAACCTCCTTCCACCCTGGATTCCTCAGTCACTCTCCCTCATCTGATGTGTCTAGCTGGGTGCCAAATGCAAACTTTTTACCAGGCATTCACCAAGTCCTTCACAACCTGGCTCACTGCCATTCGCCTTTCCAGCCTTATCTACATTACTTCTGACCCAACATTCTGTGTGTGTACACTGTGATCCTCTTCTGTTCCTCCCTCATGACACCCCCTCTCCTGCCCTTTGCCCAGGCTGGTCTTCCCCTGGTCTGGAATGTGATCACTCCTCACCTCCTACAAGTCATCCCTAGTCTCTGGCAGAGCTCATCTCAAGCACCACCTCATACACAGGAGCTGCCCTGTGAGCCCCAGAGTTGGCAGAGCCTCCTCCCAGAAATGACTGTTTATAGGCTTGTTTATGTAATTGTCTTCCCCAAGAGCATGTGTGTGTCTCTTAATCTGGAATCTCTAGAGCCTGACACAGCACCTGGAGATCTCTTTGGAGAAAATTGTCTTTGCAAATCCCTGTTGTCACCTCAAAGACTTTGTAGGAAGGAATTTGGAACTCCTCGTTGATCCAGTTACGGGGGATGACTTTTAATCATGAGTCATAGGCCAGTTTGTACATGGCTGCTTTTGGTTTCTTGGAACCAGACCAAGCCTGGACTCAAGGGTGGTGGTCCAGCAGGAACACTTGTCTCCTTGTATCCATTTTGTGGGAACCGGGGCTTGTTTGTTTCAGTGACAATCAGAAAGCCAATAATTCGAGGAGCTGTGGCCCTGAGGGCTTTTCTGTTCCTCTAACAGCTCTGACTTGTCCATTTCAGAATGTTGAGCCATCCCAGAAGAGCTCTCTCCAGTTTGAATTGAGCTCAGAAAACCCAACTGCAGAAGCAACATTCTTTAACCAAATCTCCAGGAATCATGCCATGAAGAGGTAAGGGGTGCTTTTTTAGTTACTATGATATTAAGATTTCTGAAAAATTAAAAGCCCAAATTCCCAATCTTTCCTGTAAATATTT
Organism: Bettongia penicillata ogilbyi; assembly: GCA_023548195.1. Classification (NCBI taxonomy): domain Eukaryota; kingdom Metazoa; phylum Chordata; class Mammalia; order Diprotodontia; family Potoroidae; genus Bettongia; species Bettongia penicillata. The sequence continues at coordinate 10,029,669 of JAJHZJ010000096.1, forward strand.
CTGATGAAAATACGCCCTATCACCTTGTATTGTTTTATGAATGTTTCACCTATATTTTTGTATATATGTAGATTTCTCTTGTTGAATGTAAGCTCCTGGAGGCAGGCACTTGTGTCTTTGTGTATGGTCCTGAAACCCTTGCCCACAGAGACTTAGCAAATGCTTGGTAATGGATGCATGGATTGACTGAGAAAATTGCTTTGGAATGTGCCATGTTGATCAGAATAAGCATGAATGGAATTTCTTTTTTTGTGAAATTTAATTTAATTTTATAATTAATTAATTAATTTTTAGTTTTCAATATTCACTTCCCCAAGATTTTGAGTTCTAAATTTTCTCCCCATTTCTCCCCTCCCCCACCCAAAGACAATGTGCATTTGGATTACCCCTTCCTCCAATTTGCCCTCCCTTCTATCAAACCACATCCCTTCCTCTGAAAACTGCCTGTTCATATCCTTTGACCATTTATCAATTGGGGAATGACTTGTATTCTTATACATTTGACTCAGTTCTCTATGTATTTTAGATATGAGACCTTTATCACAGACACTAGTTGCAAAAATTCTTTCCCAGTTTTCTGCTTCCCTCCCAATATTGGTTGCATTGGGTTTAGTTGTGCAAAAACTTTTCAATGTAATGTAATCAAAATTATCCATTTTGTGCTTCATAATGTTTTCTATCTCTTGTTTAGTCAAAAATTCTCCCCTTCTCATAACTCTGATAAATAACACTATTCCTTGCTCCACTAATTTACTTAGAGTATCAATCTTTATATGTAGATCATGTACCCATTTGGACTTTATTCTTGTGTACAGTATCAGGCATTGGTCTATGCCCAGTTTCCACCACACTATTATCCAGTTTTCCCAGCAATTTTTGTCAAACAGTGCGATCTTATCTCAGAAGCTGGAGTCCTTAGGTTTATCAAACAGTAGATTGCTATGTTCATTGACTCCTGTGTCTTGAGTACCTAACCTAGTCCACTGGTCTACCCTTCTGTTTCTTAGCCAGTATCAAGTGTGTTTGGTAATTGCTGCTTTATAATACAATTTGAGATCTGGTAGAGCTAGGCCACTTTCCCTAGTATTTCTTTTCATTAATTCTCTTGATATTTTGGACCTTTTGTTCTTCCAGATGAATTTTGATATTTCTTCTAGCTCTAGAGAAAAATTATCTGATAGTTTGATTGGTATGATACTGAATAAGTAAATTAATTTAGGTGGAATTGTCATTTTTATTATAATGACTTGGTCTACCCACAAGCAACTGACATTTTTCCCTTACTTAGATCTGACTTTATTTATATGAAAAGTATCTTGTAATTGTGTTCATATGGTCCCTGGATTTGTTGTGGCAGGTAGACTCACAAATGTTCTATATTGTCTACCCTAGCTTTAAATGGGATTTTTCTTTCTATCTCTTGCTGTTGGGCTTTGTTAGTAATATATAGATAGAAATACAGAGGATTTGTATGGGTTTATTTTGTAAGCTGCAACTTTGCCAAAGTTGTTTATTATTTCAAGTAGTTTTTTGCTCGAATCTCTGGGATTCTCTAAGTATATCATCATAACTTCTGCAAAGAGTGATGGCTTAGCTTCTTCTTTGCCTATTCTAATTCCTTCAGTTTCATTCTTCTGTTATTGCTACAGCTAACATTTCTAGTACCATATTGAATAGCAGTGGTGATAATGGACATCCTTGTTTCACCCCTGATTTTATTGGAAATGCATCTAGCTTATCTCCATTACATATAATGCTTGCTGAAGATTTTAGGTAGATACTGATTATTATTTTATGGAAAGTTCCATTTATTCCTATGTTCTCCAGTGTTTTCGATAGGAATTGAGTGTTGTATTTTGTCAAAAGCATTTTCTGCCTCTATTGAGATAATCATATGGTTCCCACCTCTTCCCTTATCCCCTTCCCCTCTATTTTCTTGTAGGGGGAGATAGATTTCTATGCCCCATGTCTTATTTCCCAGTTGCATGTAAAAACAATTTTTAACAATGAATGGATATTTCTTGACTTGAATCTTTTTAGCAGTCCCTATTCAAGTTTACAAAGCACTTTGCTTAGAACAGACTTGGGTGTATTAATTCGTGCCTCTGTTTTACAGATAGGAAAAGTGAGGCACAAACAGGTTAAGTGACTTGCCCAGGTTCATGCAGTCAGTAAGAGTTAGAACCAGGATTTGAACCCAGGTTCATGTTAGTCTCAATTCAAGTTCCAGATTCTTTCCACTACAGTTTTTTTTACATGTGTTAAATATATTCTCTCAGTTCGACTAGGAAATTAAGGGACTGCCTTTTGCCTTTGTATATACCTAACAGAGTCTCTGGCATACAGTAGGTGCTTAATAAATACTTGCTGGCTTGACTTCTTTAGCAGGTTCTGGAAGGTATAGTAAGGACTCTTTCCTGGTTCTTTGACTGTAACCTACACTTGATCCTTAGGCCCCTAAATACTATCCTACTACTTACAGTGAATGGTCAGGGAAGAGGATTTCTTGCTGCTTGTTTGGTTTAGTCTCACCTCTGGAAACCAGAACATGCCCTGGATGGCTAATTGGTCCTTTTAATCTCATTCTACCATCAGGGCTTCCCAGAAGTTGTCCCCGGGGCAGCAGCTCTCTGTAAGCGACCATGATTCCGGCGTGGAAGATGAAGATTTGTCCCCGAGACCAGTCCCTAATCCTCATCCAGTGAGTCAGAAGGTACTCTAGCCTGGATGTGGGGTTGACCTTCCACATGGAGCCTTCCTTGCTGGAAAGTCAGTGCCCAGGCAAAAGATTCAAGCACAGCGTGTCCCTTCCACCTCCTTATCTCAGCCTTTTACCATTTCCCTTGGTTTGTGTTAGCCTCTGTGGTCCTCATCTATAAAATGGGAATGCTAATACTGACACTATGTCATGTGGTTCCTTGAGGAAAACCCATAAAAGAACCTCAGAAATGGAAACTGGTCAAGTTAGAGAGGTGGGCTAGGTCCTGTCTGGAGAAGGTGGTAGGACGTGGGCATCACCACCAGCATGGGCTTTAGATTAAACTACTCCACTGAGAGGCTGCTTTTGTTTGTGCCTTCTCAACAGCATTGTTCTGGTGGCCTCTTCTTGGCCTGGGGCCTGGTACCCCAACCTGAGGGAGGGTAGGCAGGGCAGAGCCATTCATTTAGACCACGCCAACCTCTAGCCCCTTGAAGATGTGCTAGCTGAGATTTTTGTGCTTAGTGTCTGACTGAGTAAGGTGACAGATCCTTAAAAAACTAATTAATTCTGTCTCCACCCCCTACTCATATCCCCTTCCTTCATCCTTTTCATTTCCAGGTGTCTACCATTCATCCTTCAGTTCCTGAGCTCTCTCTGGTTTTGGATGGTAGTTTTATAGACTCAAGCCCACCACTCAATGATAGGAAAATGGCCAGTTGCAAAGCCAACCCTTCATTGCTGCAGCGTCCAGGACAAATGAGCTCCTTCCCTCAGCACTGTGACAAGAAACAGAGCCCTGTTCATGAAGCAGAGGAGCCTCATTTGGGTTGGCTCCCAGGTCAGTCAGTCCCGGGAGCCCCTTCTTCGAGAGTTCCCAGAGAAAAGCAGTCACCTCCCCAAGGACGAGCTGGCCCTCCATCCAGGGGTCCTTCAGAGCCACTTTGCTCATCCCCACCATCTCCCTCAGGGCCCTTCAAACCATTGTCTCCTGAGGCATCAGTGCAGAAACCAACACAATCTTGTGAAAGCCGAAATACTTACTTGGATGGAGATGCAAGGCAAGGGGCCCTTTCTGTACCATGCTCTGTGATGCATTCCAGACAGGCTTCTCCTTCACCACAGTGGCTCCCCCACAGTTTTGCTCTTTCACCCCAGAATCTTGGCAGGCCCACAGAACTTCAGGGGCCCGCCCCCCCAGCCCCATCTTACTTCCCCACTAATGTTTGCAGCTGCTGTCAACATCATGGACATCTGCAGTGTGGTCAAGTGAATGTTTGGTCAGGGATACATAAACACTGGCCCTTTCAAGAAAGCCAGGCTAATGCTTTTCAGGATGGTGCCTATCTGTGTCATCCAAATGGCTGTCCAGCTATGTGCCATAATCTAGCAAATTCTTCAGGCAGCCCTATGATCCAGAGACAGCAAGGGAGCATGGGAAATTGTAGCACTTTAGAGTTATCGACTGTGGGGAAACTTGCCTCCTACTCCAGCAATCCACAGCCTTGTCCAACTTGCATGTCTACACCCAAGATGCAAGCTGATGATGGAATGATGGGATTATCTCCAGATGCCTACCGGGTCCTTAAAGAGCAAGACCGACAATTGAAGTTAATTCAGGCTCAGGTTGGCTTGGTGTTATTTTATAATTCACTTCTCTAGAAAATGAATGCATGTTGTCCTTTGGTCTTTGTGTTTGTGCTTTTAAGGGATGCCAGCCTCTTTTTCCTTGCTTAAAAGAGTTGGGGGAATTGAAGAAAAAATGTTTAAGATTTGTTTCAAATTTTGAATATTCTAACTAAATTAATTCTTTTTAAAACCCATACTCCTCCCTGTTCTGGGTACCACGTGTTAGGAAGAGCGTGGCTAAACTACAGAGTATTCAGTGGAGGGCACCTGGGGTGATCAGGGTTCTTGAGCTCATGTTTTATGGGGATAAAAACTTGAAAGAACTGGGAATTGTTTTCCCAGAGAGAAGAGAAGACCTGTGGAGACATGATACTTGTCTTTAAGTATTTCAACCTTTTTAAAATGCCTCCATACTCAGTGCTGGATCTATGAGTGCCAAAGTGCCTGCCCTATAGGGACTTACATTGTCTTAAGGCAATACAGCCCCTCGAGGGATGGTGGCCATCCCAGGGAGCTGTGGCTTGTGGACCACGGGTATTGTAGGGGGAGCCAAAGGGCAGGAGGCCGCCAGGCCCTTGGCAGGACTAACGGTCATTTTATGTTTATTTTTCCCCTGAGCAGGAGGTGGAAGGGAGAGAAGGGTGGGAATACAGGTGATAGCCCTGCCCTTGTGGGGGATAGCTGGATGGATTAGAGCCTGGTCTGGGGCTGCCGAGAGAGAGGGCAGAATTCACTCAGGTGCCCCCAGGTGGGGCAGTTCTGCACTGAGCGGATTGAGTCTCCTGGGCCAGGCAGGCGGGATTTCTGAAGGTCCAGATCTAGAGGATCACCCTTCCTGGTAGGGAGCATGGACAGTAGCAAAGGTAGATATCAGGGTTTTTTTCCTGGCTAGTATTTGAAGGACTGCCATATGGAAGAGGAATTAGATTAGGTCTGCTGGCCCCTGAGGACCCAACCAGGAAGAATGGATGGGAAGGAAGGAAATAAGCACCGATTAAGTGCCTGCTGTGTATTGGGTGCTGTGCTAAGCACTTTACACATATTTCATTTCAATGGGAATTGATGGAGTGGTAGATGTAGGTTTGATGTCCAGAACATCTTGCTTATGGTGATCATTTTTTGAAAGTGGAATGCTCCCTGACCCCTCTGCCATGGGGCTGCCCCCTTGGCAGTCTGCTTGGAGAGAGCGGTAGCCTCTGTGGCCTCCAGAGTCTCCCCCAAACTGGAGATTCCATGCTTCCTTGATTCTGTTGTGGCAAACATGAAGTATTTTCCTCCTGGGGTAGGTTTTCCTGGGGTAGGAAGTCCAGAGGAAAAAAATGATAGAAGAAAGTGTATTTAAAGTTTACATAGACCTTAGGAAAGAGAAATCTGGTAATTACTTAAAAAAAAATGTAGTAGGATGCATCAGTGTAACAATCCATTAAAGTCACTAAAACCAAACAAAAGTCTCACCAGATCTAAAAGGTTTTAATATAAGATGGTCTCCATCCCATAAACAAATTCATGATGGCATTATTAACCGTATTTGTGTGTGCACAGACGCTCATGACTTGGCACATGTTGGTGCTGCCAGGCCTTCTGCCTCTGACTCTTTGCCCCAGAGATCCCCAGGTCGGGGACATGCTCTCTCCTCACCTGCCATGGCCTCCTCAGGCTTTTCCTGACATCATAAAGAGCAACCTAGGCCAGATGTCAAGATGAGAGTCATCGTGGGTGGAGCCAGGCAGCTAGGTCGGGGGAAGAGGGAGTGAGAAAGGGGGCTGGGTGACCATTTGCCAGACAGGTTGTCATGGGAGTTCCTTTCAGGTGAGGAGGCTGAGGACCCTTTCAGTTCTGAATTCTGGGATCCTCCAGTTATGAACACTCCCAATCTTGAAAGGAGTTTGTATTGACTTGTGTCTGTGCTCTTAGTCCTCCAGCAGAATATACGTTCCTTGGGGGCAGGCCCCACTTTGTTTTCCCATCACAAAGTACAATTACTTGGCATACAGTAGGCACTTAATACATGTTTGTTAAACTGTATTGAGCATAGTATATGCCAAAGTATTTGTAGGAGACAAAACATGGGGCTTGCAATTGGATAACCCAGGTTCTAACCCCAACTGCTTGTTGGAGTGACCTTCAGCAGCTGCTTCTCAGTCCATTTCTGCCTCCAGAATACAGGCGTTGTGCTAGACAAGCTCTAAGACCTGTTACCCTATGCAAGTATATCTGGATGCATAGTTACTTTGTGAGTGAATCTTTTTTTCTCTTGGACCATTCCAGGATCAGGGACCTGTCCATTAGGACCTTGCTCCAGTGTAGGTGGGCGTCTTCTCAGCAGCTTAAATTGGCTGGGGTACTGAGAAGCTAGGTGACCAGGCCAGGTCCTGAGGGTTAGTATGATACAGACGAAAGACTGAGACCTGGATCTTCTGGCCTCTGAGGCAGCTCTTTCCGCTAGCCCCTTTTGGGTAAAATAAAGACAGATGTTTGTCATTCCAGTCTCACCATAGAACCCCAGCATGGATTATATTCTCTAGTTCTTGAATTTATTCTGGGGGAAAAGCATTGGGGTCAAAATCAAAATAAGGATAAATTCATAGTGCTGTGTTAAACTGAGAGGTAGCTCTTTGGAGTAGAAGGAACTTGTGGTGAATGAATAGGTTTCCTGCTGGGTTCCTCTGGGACTAGACTGGGCCCATCTCTGCAAAGTGCTCAGAGCTTTCACTTTTTTTCAGTCCTCAGCCGCAGGTCGCTTTGCTGCTCCTCTGTTCATTTGTCTGTTTTTCTCTTGATCCAGATTCAGCGTTTGTTAGAAGCGCAGTCTCTTCGCCCCAGCCCCAAGGCAGATGGTGCCAATGGCGCTGCGCAGGCGGAGCAGCAGGTGGAATTTGTTTCGGTGGAGGCCCAGGCACCTTCTGGCCTGCACCTAAGGAAAAGTATGAGCATTGCGGTGAGCACAGGTAACTCCTGATTTGGTGGCTTGGAAGAGTCGTTCTGAATTGTTTTTACAACATACCATGCAGAGATTTCCAGGTGTGGAGTAAAAATAGGATCAGAAAGGTACAGGTTTGTACCCAGGGTTCCTGATTCACTGAGTGGTTTTGTCTGAGCAGACCTTTTAAGCATTCTAGGTCTGCCTGACTCCAACCCAGGTTATCCCTGCTGCCAAAGCCCCATGGGCTGGTGATAATGCCTTCCTCTCGGATCACTCCCAATCATGGAGTTTTAGTGTTACAAGAAATATCTCATGTCCAACTTCTATCTACACTAGAATTCCCTCTTCCAACATCGCCAGCAAATTAGTCAGTATTAACCATATGCAGTGTGCCAGGCCCTGTGCTGAGTGCTGAGGATACAAAGGAAAAGGCAGTTCCTGTCCTCAGGGAGCTCCCAGTCTGATGGGGGAGACAAAAGGCAACCAACCATGGATAAGCAGGATGGTGTTACTGTTCAGGCATTTCGGTTGTGTTCGACTCTTCGTGACTCTGTTTGGAGTTTTCTTGGTTAAGGTACTAGAGAGGTTTTCCTTTTCCTTCTCCAGCTCATTTGATGGATGAGGAAGCTGAGGCAAGCAGGGTGCAGTGGTTTGTCTAGGGTCACACAGCTGGTCAGTGTCTGGGGCTGGATTTGGATCAGGTCTTTCTAATTCCAGATCTGGTATTCTATCTACGGTAGCCCCCCCCTAGCTACTCAAGCCAGCTATAGACAGGATAAATTGGAAGGCAGGGAAGGAGGAGAGAGGGGAGGGGTAGAGAATCTTCAATGAGGGGTGACAGTCCTTACCTGGATGTGTCTTAGAGGCCTTTAGGGTGGGGGGAGGAGATGCTCTGTGTGTTTGACAGCGCTGACCTCTCACCCCTCCTACTTGGCTCATCCTTCCTCTTCTCTTACCTCAACCCTCTAGCTTCTATTTCTTTCTCCTTTTTTGGTTTCATCTTCTTAGCCCCACGGTGGGCATATCTGTCCAAGGTCTGTCTCTGGTCCTCTCCACTCCACTTTCCCTCCTCAGTGCCTTCTTTTTCTGCCCTGGCTGTGCCCATCCCTTCTGTGCGGTTTCTAAACTGGGGCCTGCCCTGGGAGCCCAAAGGCCTTTCCTCCCACTCCTTCTTGGCCTAGTTGGACCCCTTGCCCCGGGCATCTCACACTGCCTAGATCTGAGGCTGCACTTTAGGGATGATGACCTTCCTCCTGACATTCTTATTTCCCTCTGGGGCCCCACTGTTCCCCCAAGACTTCTGGCTCAGCTTAGATCTGTCCTCTCCCTTCCCTCTCCTACCCAGGCAGTTGTGGGGGCTTGGTGAATCCTCTGCAGCATCTCTCACTTCTCTCCCCTCCTTTATTCCCACTTAGACTCCTCTCTGTGCCCTTGCCCAAGACAGGCCATCATCCTCCAGGAACTAACAAGGGAGAAGGTGTAGTTGAGATGCCAGGAGATAGACAGACCAGTGGAGGAGTGCTTTGCGAAGAGAGTGTTCTAGGGGTCTCCCTGGCAGGGGTTCTGCCTGCTCCTTCTCTGGGAAACCCTCCCAGTCTTCCCTGAGGCAGTTTTTACAGTCATCTGGAGTTGGCCACGCCACTTGCCTTGTGCTTCTGACTCCCGCCTGGCATCCCTAGCCTTTTGCCATCTGGGACTGCCAGACTGAGGCCAAAGGACAGCTGAAAGAATGATGTCTTCAGAGTCAGGACTGTATTTCCTACACATGTGACCTTGGGTATGTCCCTTTCTTCAGGCCTTGTAAAATGAGGTGCTAGATTAGATGACCTTCAAGGGTTCATGTTCCTACCTGTCCAGCTTCATGGCTTGCTCTTCTGTGCTCCAGACAAGCTGCACTATCCTCGCCCAGGCAGTAGTAGAGGAATCACAGAGATGAGAGAACAGGGGTTCTCGCAGCTCTTAGTGTGAATGAGCCATGGAAATGATGGGTGGAAGGGGGTACTGTTGCTGTCTTCTCACCAGACACCCAAGAATGGAGTCTAGAGGTTGGGCAAGGCCTGTTTCAGTGTCTGCTGATCGGTCTGGGGCTGCAGCAAGACTCTGTGATGGCCTAGCCTCCTAACTTTGTGCACATGCACATGTGTACTCCAGGGGCCCTGGAGACTAGGGTCATGGTTCCTAGTCAGCTTAAGAGGGTCTGGCTCCACAATGGGCAGGACAAGTTTAGAGCCTCAGGGCTCAGGATCAGTTTGTGGCAGGGTTTTCTGGTCTTGGCCCAAACTGGGGGGATGTGGTGACTGAAGGTGACATGTGGGCCAAAGAGCTTTATAGCCGAAATTTGGGTGGGGGGCAGCAGCAGAGGGCCTTGTAGTGCTCCTTCCCCCTTCCTCCCTGGGTCTGGTCAATGGTCCAGGGGCCCTGGCTCTTTTGCTGGGGGGCATGTAGGTGCTATTGGTAATGTATCTCACACTTCTTCAGCATCCTAAGACCTGGGTGGCACATGGAGATCATCCTTCCAAAACAGCATATTTAGGAATGATAAACTAGAAGCTGTTAGAGGCACCACAGTGGACAGACCCTGCCTGATCTTAGTGCAGGAAGACCTGAGTTCAAATACAGCCTCAGATACTCACTAGCTATGTGACCCTGGGCAAGTCACATAACCCCTGGCTGCCTCAGTTTCCTCATCTGTCAAATGGGGATAATAATAGCACCCTCCTCCCAAGTTTGTGAATTGTTATTTATATAAATTTTTCTGAAAGTTGTTCAGAATTTGTTAAAAACAAATACAAAATAATAGATGAGTTCACAAAGTTAAACTATATCAGCCATTTGCCAGCTTTCCATTTGTCTCATGACCATAAGCTGGATTGTTGAGGTTTTCTGCTTTGGGGTAGCTTCTCCTCTGTAATAAAGCAGTGACACGTAGGACACTGTAAGGTAGCAGGGAGGCATGAGGAGTGGTTGGCTTTTCGTCACTATTAAAACAGACACGATGTGATGTTGTGAAGGTCTTGTTTTGTCCTGGCAGACTTTCTATGGACTCAGTGTTATAAAAATGATGCATGAAGTGAAGATTTTCAGAGACACTCTTCTCTTCTCAGTGACTTGCATGTGTTTCATTCCTAGGGGCCAGCTTGTTTTGGGACTCACCAGGGGAGAATCAAGAGCCTTTGGCTTCACAGAAACAGGATGACTCCAAGCTTTCGAGTGGAGATATTTTGTCTGTGGATATCAACAATGAAGTGACAGATCACACTAATGTTGCATCTTCATTAAAAGCAGTTGATATTCCGAGTTTTGATGAGAGTAGCCATGTTGTCGAAGAAGAAACAAGTCCATCCTCAGCTTTCTCCAGGTGAGGCCCTGATGAAGCACCTTTGTTTGCCTTTCCAACCGATACTTCTTTCTAATACATTGTTTGGTATTTGAATATACTTCTTCAGTCAGTGATGGCTTAAGGCAGGGCCCCTGAGGTGGAGATCTGGTGAGGGAGGAGAAAAACCTGTTAGGGCACTCACCATGTGAGTTTCTTTACTTTGCTATTGAATGCCTCAGTTTCCTCATGTGTAAGATAGCCTCATAACATTGTCGTGAGGAAACTAAAAATTTGGCTCAAATGTGAATTGTTAAAACAAATGAGAAACAACACCATCTTTGGCCTTTGGTAGGATGTATATAGAGGTGTGTATGGAGTAATATGTAATATTTAGATAGCATTTTAAAGTTGGCAAAGCTGCATAAATGCATTGTCTCATGTGATCTAGCCGTAGGATGTATATAGAGGTGTGTATGGAGTAATATGTAATGTTTAGATAGCATTTTAAAGTTGGCAAAGCTGTATAAATGCATTGTCTCATGTGAGGTAGGTGCCAGGTGTTATCTCTATTTTGTAGATGAGGAAACAGGCTGACCTGGGTTAGGTGGGTTGTCCTGGGGGCAGGATTCCAGTCCAGTGACTGAGCTGTGCTCTCTGCACTGCACTGCTCTGCTTGGGAACAGCCAAGAGCTCCAGATACATGTAGAAGAAGCCTTCGCCTTGGCGTGGGTTGGGGTGTGAATCAGAAGATTTCATGGAAAGAGAAGCTCTAAGCTGAACCTCGAAAAGCTTTGGTGCTGGAGGCTCGTTACCCCCTCTCTCTACAGAGGGCTTGGCCTCCAGCACAACTTCTCTCCTAGTCTTTTCCCACAGATTCTTCTGAGAGGGCCCCCCTGAGTAGCCTGTAGCTTTTCCTGTTGAGGGGAATGTACCCTCAACATTGGAACAGGTCATCTGTTCCAATGGCATAGCATTGGGAAGCATTAGTGAAGGAACTGTATTTGTATGAAAAGAAACAAGATGGTTTTAAAAATCAAACATACTGTACTATAAAAATAATAATATACATATTAATTCTGATCACTCAGTGAGGATGAAGGGAGGGGAAACCTATCGAGGCTCAATTAGCCTGGTTTAATTTCCTCTGACACCAGGTCAAAAACACTTGTCTCTTACTGGAAGGGTTAGTCTTTGTATGGGATAATTGAGGGCATTGCCCAGAAGAAAATATTTCCATGTCTTCCTTCAAACAAGTGCCCGGTGGAAGGGCAGGGACTCTGCTGATCTGCCTTACTCTGAGGTCATGGAGGCCAGCCCCCTCATTTTATGTCCCAGCAGTAGCCAGGAGCACTGCCCACAGGACCAGAATCCTGGGCCTCTGCCCTGCTTCCCACTGCCTCTCTCATCCCTCAATCCCATGGGACCCAGGAGCAGGGCTGAGAGATGGAGGGTGGGGACATCTTTTTTTCACATGATCCTGTATTAGACTCCTACAAATAAGTAAACCAATTTTTAGAGGATCCTGGCTTGTAGCAATTAGATGTACATATCACATTGGGCAACTGGGGAATGCAGTTTCATCATTTTGTGGACCTCTGCCGAGAGATGCTTCCTTTTAGCAAGGAGCAATTTCAGGCAGATCCTGGAATCTTCTCATTTGGCATAATGTGTGTATGGAGGGACAGGGAAGAGTTCACACTGCCCTTACTTATCTTACCTAATTTGGTCCTAGAAGCTGGAGACCTTTTTCAAAAGGAGCTAAGTCAGCTCCCACTCTTCAATTTGGATTATATGTATGTGGTTTTTAACTTTAGAAATCTGTTCTGTAGTCCCCTTAATAGAATACAGTTAATTACTTTTTAGTAGCAATTAATCATCTCTCTTGATTTCTAGCAGCACATTTGATATAAATCTAATCTTCCCCAAGCACAGTACACTGATGGGGATCCCCCGCTATGTGTACATAGCTGACACTTGGGTGTGTGCACTCTCGATGACCCTCGATTGGCTCAGTTTGCTGCCTCTGTCTTCCTGATGCCTCGAAGCTTGACTGGTTATTGATTGCATTGTGGAGAAGTGTGGTGTCATGGGTGCTTCTTGTGCTTGTCTCGTTATGGGTGACAAGCCGGAAATCCCACTCCTGACACTCCATTGTTCTGATTGCTGTGGTTTTTATAGTTCAAAGTGGAGCCCTGGAGTCCCCATTCCCCATTCTTTGTGCTTCGTGCACAGCCTGTGTGCAGTGATTTAGTGACCGATCATAGGGTCAGTTTGTTTGCCATGCTGCTTGGAAGCCTTCGTTGTCATGTGCCTGATAAAAGCACCAAGGGTTGGACTTGTGTCTAGGACGGCTGGAGAGTTCAGATTTTGTCCTTGTGACCTCCTTCTCCACCCAACTTGAAGCTCACGTGCAGTCTGGATTATTCAGCCAAAGTAATTCCTAGCTGAAACTACGTCACCCACTCAGGGATGACCAGAGTCGCTTCATTTAGCTTTCCCTGCTGCTATTTTGCTATCATGAAAACAGACCTTTTGTGGAGGGTAAGTAGATGGCAGAGCCTGTCAGCGACAGTCCCCTGTGACCCTTGGTCTTTAGCCTGGCAGAGCATTCCCTCTCTGGGGTGTCTAATTCTTGGGCAGCTTTCAAGTTTACAGTTTAGTGAAAGAAAGCTGTGTTTTCAGTCCATATGACTGACTTGAGCAGTCATATATAGCATCCTTCTCAGTTGATTAGGTTATTTGATCTTGCTTTTTGATTCACTGGCTGAGATTGTGTTTCTTCTGATTATTGCATAAATTCGGGTCTCTTCTCCATGGTTAGGGTCTCTGCCCTGCTTATAATTTCTTCGTGTTCCTTGATGCTTATGGGTCCAACTTGGAAATTTACATCGCAGGACAGAACTATGGGAAAGTTAAGTGTGTAAATGAGAGGATCGCAGACTGCACACTTGGGAAGGACCCCTGGTCATTTAGTCCAACCCTGTCATTTTACAGATGAGGAAACTGGGGCTCAGAAGTGGTCCCTTATCCAGAGTCATACAACAGGAGCCAAGACAAAGTGCCCTGATTGGCCTTCACAGCCTCCAGGACCCGCCCTCTCCTCACACCTGACTCCCCAGTGTGCCCTCTTCACTCTAGATGTGTGGGCCTCCTGGCTGTTCCTGAACAAGCCGCCTCCACTCTTGTCTCTGGGCATTCTCTGTGGCTGCACCTGTGTGTGGCGTTGTCCACCTCCCCTTCTCTGCCTCCTGGCTTCCCTCTGGTGACCATGTCCTTGTTAGTCCTGTCTGGAGCTTAATGTAGAGCCATATCTGTTGGTTGGGGCCAGCACATAATAGGCGCTTCATAACTAAGTTTATTGACTGACTAAGCCAGAGCATGAACCCAAAATTCTCTAAATTCCAAATCCACTAGTGTCTCCACTATGCTATACCGCCACCTTGTGGGGAAAATCTTATTTCTGTGACTGGGTTTTTAATATGCTGAGCCTATCTATATCTCTTTGATAACAAGATTTCAGGGTACATGTTATATTTCAGAAAATCGAAGCTTCCGTTTTTGATCAGGCCAATGGTCCAGCCAGCCTACTGTTTGGCCTGACAATGGCCCAAGGGGGAAGTTTGCTAGACAAACACCAGAGCTGTCAGAATACGCCCAGTTTGCTTTTCTCTGCCTATTAGAATCTGTGAAGCCTTACCCTTCATGAGCCTTGTTTTCACTTTCAGCCTTTGGAATCTCTTTGAACTAATCTTGTACATAGGTATGTCTTAGTGGGTTTCCCTGGTCCTTTGGGCCAGTTCTTTATACCAGTTCCTAGACGAGGGTACCCTCTGCACCAGAGACCCAGGGATGAAAATCCACAGCACTTTCTGAGAGCTCAAGGTTCAATGGGGGCTGTGACACATCACTTAGGATGTGATGAGGGCTTAGGCAAAGAGCCAGCATGCCCTAGGACAGTCTGAGGAGGGAAGGTTCACGTTCGATGGGGCGGAGGGAGGATGGGGAGGGTTTGGGGCTCTGATCTGAGAAGGCTTCATTGTACACATGGCACCTGACCTGAGATTTTAGTAGACAGAAATGTCCGTGAGTTTCTTTCAGCAATTAAGGGATGACTTAGTTGAATGGCCAGAGGCAGCAGAGGCTAGGACAACACAAGAATGAATGAATGAATGAATGAATGAATGAATGAATGAATGAATGAATGAAGCATTTATTATTAAGTACTTCCTATGTGCCAAGAGGGAAGGGGAGAGGAACAAACACGTTTTATGTACCTGCTATGTGCTAGGCGCTGTGCTAGAAACGCTTCACAAATATCTCATTTGACCTTACAACAACCCTGGAGGTAGGTGTTACTGTTATCCCTTTGTTACAGTTGAGGAAGCTGAGGTGGATGTCAGTTAAGTGGCCAGTCCAAGGTTACACAGCTAGTAAGTGGCTGAGGCTGAATTGGAGCTCAGGTCTTTCTGACTTGAGGACCCTCAATCTATCCATTGCTCTGCTATCTGCCTTCTGATGTTGAGGACACTGGGCTGGAAGCACTGCTGCTCCCAAAGCCCCTGGGCTTTCTCTGGCAAGCTCCAAGGGAAGATGATAGTCAAGGTGCCGGTAGTGTGACTTGCCAGACTTGCTGTCTCCTGTCTCCCCCTCAGACTACTTTGTTGCTTCTGCTGGATTGTCTTGGCTGCCCTGTGGGTGGCAGGTTGTTGACAGTTGGGGATGAGTGGCTCATTTTCTACAGGAGTTACTCCTCCCCATGATGGCTTTGGGACCTGGGGTGCCTCTCCCAGGGCTTCTCTGCCCATCTACCTATTGGTGGCATTTGGCCATGTTATATGTAGGAGGGTTCAATTGTAAGGTGAATAGAAAGACCTGGTGGACCTAAGGGTAGAAGGGTGGTGAAGGAGGCAGAGGCCAGGAGTCCTGAGGGTGCCTACCCAGAACAGAAGCAGAGTGCTCAGGTCTTGAGGTTGCAGTGTATAGCTAGATGGTAAGGATACCATGACCAGGCAGCTAGTAAGGCCTGGAAGTCTTCCATCTTAATGGAAGGATTATGGTTCATCAGAATGGAGTGAATGGCTTGTCTGCCTGGTAGTGGCTGTGGGGGCCACCTGGGCCCACAAATGTTGGGATGGGCTGGAGGGTTGGAGTGGAGCTGCATCTCCAGATTCCCTCCCATAAGTCTGGGAAGGGAGTGATGGCAGGCAATTCCTAATGAAGTTGTAGAGGGGCAGAAGACCAGGGAGGGCTATGGGAAAGGAAGGAGATGAGATGAAAGACAGATTGAGACCAGATTAGGGAGGAACTAAGTACGAAACTAAGGAGTTGTCTTTTCTGCTATAGATAATAGGAAGCCACTGAAGGCTTTGGAACAGGAGAATGAGACTTTCAAATGTGGGGTTTTAGAAAGAGCACTGATCTTAGAGACCTTGGATCTGAGTTCAAGTCAGATGGGGAAACTGAGACCCAGGTTAAATTGGGATGGGGTAGTAAACTAGGTACTCTTTAGGATCCTTTCCAGCTCTAAATTCTGTACAACTAGGAAGAATTCTGTCATCTGAGTTCTCTGAGGTCAAGTCTAAGCACATCTACTCTTGTGCCTCACTTACAGTAAAGGCTTTGCTTCTGTTTGACTTGTAAAACCCTTCTTGACATTGTCCCAACTATCTTTCTATTTTCCTTATATGCACTTCTACTTCCTACACTGAGTCGCTCAAACTGGCCTTCTTGTTTTCCCTCTCATGCACACTTTTGCCCTGGTAGTCCCCAGTGCCTGGAATGCCTCAGTCCTCCTGACTCAACTTAAGCACCACCTTCAGTAAGTGCCCCAGAGGCTGACAGTCTCCAGACTGGGGTTTATTTTGTATTTGCCTGTTTTATGGTTGGGGTGTTGCTTCCTTCCCCATTGTAATTCAAGGTTGAGACTCTTTCAATTTTGCCTTTGTACACTTATCACCTAGAACTTAGAACAGTTCCTTGCAAACATTAGGTGCTTAATAAATGCTTTGATTAACCTGGGGCAAGTCTCTTAACTTCTCTAGTTCTCAGTTTCTCAAGTTGTTTTCAGTTGTGTCTGACTCTTCGTGACCCCATTTGGGATTTTCTTGGCAAAGATACTGGAGTAATTTTCCATTCCCTTCTCCAGCCTTTTATAAATGAGGAAACTGAAGCAAACAGGGTTACATGACTTACCCAGGGTCACATAGCTAGTTTAGTGTCTGAGGCTGGATTTGAACTCAGGAAGATGAATCTTTGTGACTCCAGGCCCAGGGCTCTGTCCACTGTGCCACTTAGCTGCCTAGTTCTCAGCTTGTGAAATGACTTCTTTTTTTAAAAATAGTATTTTATTTTTTTTCACTTATATGTAAAGACAGTTTTTAACATTTCATTGTTAGAAAATTTTGAGTTCCAGATTTTTCTCCTTTCCTTCTTCCTCTCCCCTTTTCCTAAAACAATAAGCAATTTGATATAGTCTATATATGTACAATCAGTGTAATACATATTTCCAGATTAGCTATGTTGTGAAAGAAGAAACAGACCAAAAGGAAAAAAAAGCATAAAAAAATAAAGTGAGACTAGCATGCTTCAGTTTGTATTTGGAGTCCATCAGTTCTTATCTGGATAGTATTTTTCCATCATGAGTCTTTTGGAATTACCTTGGATCATTGTGCTGCCAAGAAGAGCTCTGTCTATCAAAGTTCATTGCACAGTGTTGCTATTACTGTGTACAGTGTCCTGATTCTGTTCACTTTGCTCAGCATCAGTTCATGTAAATCTTTCTAGGTTTTTCTGAAGTCTGCCTGCTCATCATTTTTCATAGCACAGTAGTATTCTATAACATTCATACACTACAATTTGTTCAGCCATTTCCCAATTAATGAGCATTGCCTCAGTTTTCAGTTTTTTGCCACCACAAAAAGTGCTACTATAAATATTTTTGTGCACGTAGGTTCTAATGAAGTGATTTAAGACCTTTCTTGTTAAAAAATTCTGATCCCATAAAATTGTGCCTTTCAGAGAAGATAAATGATTTGTATTAGGGAGTGTCCTCATCATCCACTCCAGCATTTGTATTTTACAGATGTGAACTGAGGACCAGAAATGGGAAGAGTAATTTTAATAACTCTAATAATAACTCTGGTAATAATAAATATAATAACCAGTAATAGAAAGGCAGCACTTATAGCACTTTAGTTTGTAAAGAACTCTAAATGAGTAGAAGTAGGTCCAGATTCATAAGACCTTTTATCTACAAGGTGCCTCCCTTCAAACATGTGGCCTGGCATGTTTTTTTCAATTGTGTTCCTCAATGAATGACTTCATCCAGTATTTAATAGGGACATATATACCCACAGCAGATAAAGACTCCTTGCAGAGCCCTACAAAATGAGGAAGCAGAACAGGTAGCCCCTCAGAGCCTCCCTGTGTATCAAAGGGAGGGGCCTCGCCTCCTGAACTGCTGCCCTCGGACCGTGATGTGCTGTGTTCAAGGGGCTGTAGACCACTGACTCACTGACACTTGGCTTGGGCCTCTCTTTTCAAACAGTGTTTCCCCTGCAGTAAGGGAGGAGCCAGATGTACCAGTATGTCTTCCAAATCCCATGTTGGGAGAAGGCATTAGTGGGAGCTTGCCTCCAGGACCCACAGAGGGGTCTGACAGCCAATCCTCAGCCGCAGTAGTGGGTGAACCCCAAGCTGAATCAACCCAAGTGAGGGAGCCCTTGCTGCCTTCTCTGTCGGACGATCAGAAGTTTTACCAGGATTTATTGGTAAGAACAGTCTCCAGTACCATCCTGTTTGGAATGTAAGATACTTGTGTGTCATAGAATAGCTCAGGAGTAGGGAACCTGCAGCCTCGAGGCTACATGTGGCCCTCTAGTTCTTTAAGTTTGACCCTTTGATGGAATCCAAACTTATGAAGTCAAAGGACCTCACTTGAGGACCTAGAGGGCCACATGTGGCATTGAGGCAAAGGTTCCCCACCCCTGGGATAAATGACAGGTTTCCTGAGGTTTTTGGCTGCACGTTAGATGCAGCCACAATCCAGAGGCTTGTCTGGCACCAGCAGCCTGCCTTTCTCTGACCATCTAGGGGTGATGAGGGTCACAGATGCCATTTAAACTTTGCTTATAACATATACCAGGCAGCCAGTCTTAGTGACTTCCTCCCCATAAGCATATTAGTTATCAGGATCACGTCACTTAGAAACACAACATGTCTCTGAAATGTGAATTTGACCTTTATAAGTCTGAACCCAATTAAAATTCAAATCCAGGGAGGACTTGTACATCTATAACTTGCTTGCTGGGTCTTCTTGACTCTACTTCTCTAGTTATAAAATGGGATGGGCAATTCCGGCTTCCCTGAGAGCTAAGGGTGTACTTGTTGCCTTTGCTTTGGGATTGGAGGAAGATAAATTCTGGGTCAGTTACCACACTCTTCAAATATTGTTTGGATGTTGTATAGGTCTGGGGGACGTGGGCAGAGAGGGCACAGGCTTCCACTCAGGGCTGGGGGCTGCTCAGGTCTTCTCTACAGCTCTTTGGGGTCCCTACCTTGTTCTCTCAGCCTGGGCAGGCAAGTGAACGAGCGAGGGAGCTGGTGAGTGAACATCATTGTTTTTTTCTTTTTTTTGACAATACTTTTGAGATCAGTTTTTTTGAACTCTGATTCTTTTGTTTTCATTAGGATCAGGCAAACCACCTGCTAAATACTTTTTCCAAAGACAATGAGCCCGTGTCCCCAAGTGTAGCAGCAATTTCCAGCCATGGCAGCACTGGGACCCAGAATGGGGGTGATGGAAAAACCAAAAGACCTGATCCCAGTCGGCTGGACAAGGACAGCGTCCTTCATGCCACCATTAAACAGCTGAGAAACCTTGGCGTGAAAATCGATTCCCCAAGTAAAATGAAGAAAAATTCACATAAAGTAGACCAAGCCAGGTAATCTTTTTGTGTCTCTAAGCTAAGTAAGTATGTGTCCATGTGGCAATTTTGTGGCAGAATAACCAACTTGCCTTTTATTGGGGGTATCATGATCCAGTGATCATTTTAGAACGTTCTAGCCAAGAGCCCGGGCCAAGAACTGAAGTGAATTCCTCACCTCCTCCTATTGTGACCTGGTCACACTTGTGGAAGGGAACACTGTGACACCAAGCAGCAACATTTTGTAGACTGGCTTATTCTCTGTCTTGTAATAAGACACATGGAGTGGAACATGACCTTCATTCTGATAGTCGACAAACCAATATTGCCAACACCCTTCTATTTCCTGGAGACCTGGTCTTGCCTTTTGCGGGGCAGATGCCTTGGCAAAAGAATCCCATTTCTTCACTGCTTCCATTTTATTCTGATCTAAATGAAGAACAGGAAGTAGAGATGGAAATTCTTAGAGAACCTTTCAGTACCATCAAAAATGGCTTTAATTACTTTCTCAAGGAAGTGAAAATGGAGGTTAGAATACATTCAGGGGGTGGTTTCCTGTATTTTGAAATGAGATTTTCCACCTTGTGATAGTAAATTATCCTGTGATGGGACAGAGGCTGGCAGGCGGTTCACAGCACATCTGAAAGGTGGTAAGCTAGGCGTAAGAGTGGTTTTAACAGCCCTGGTGAGAAGTAATTTAGTGGATTTTATGTGTATGAGAATCTTACTTTTAAGGAAGTACTTCCATTTTCATTTGGCTACAATTGTCTATACGCTCAGCATGATTCTCTGAGATGCTCCCCCCTTCAAGGCTCATCTCTGGCCTCTCACCCCCCCCCCAGACGACTTCCCAGCTGCCTCTAGACCACAGGCAGCCCTTCCTTCTTGGGCTTTCTTTAGCCCTCAGGGCCTAGAACTTGCGCACCTCTATCTCCCACCTCCTCTTGGAGACCTTCTTTCCACATCTGTATGTAACTTGTCTTGTCTTCTCCTTTTAGAACAGGAGACCCTTGAGGGTGGAGATAGGTTTTGGGTTTTTTTTTTTGCCTTTCTTTGTATATACTTAATACTTAACACTGTATTTGGCACATAGTAATAACGACTGACTTCAATCCATTTTGAGTTTTCTCTAACTTACAAAGAGGTTATGCTCCATAGGTTGGTTTGTAGGTCTTCTGTTTAACTGTTGCACATCATTTTTTCTTTTGAGGCCTTCATTTCCTTACCTGTGATAGGTTCTCAGAATCTTCCCTCTTCCCCCAGCTTGATTAAAGGAAGAAAGGGACTGGTTTTTGGGGTTTTTTTGGGTTTTTTTGTGTATGTAAGTCCTGTGTCCTTAGAATTTACTATATATAGTAGGTGCTTAACAGTTGTTTTTTAATCCAGTTGACCTTTTGTAAAATAATCTCTCTGTCATACATATTTCATGTACATGAAATATGCATCATAAACTTTAAGTGAATAAGTGTAGACCTATACAAAGTAGTACAACAGAGGTCAGTTTGGGAGGATTGGGAAAGGCTTCCTGCACAAAATGGTGCCTGGGCTGCATCTTCAAGGAAGAGAGGAGCTCCTGGAGGCAGAGAGAAGGAGAGAGGTGAGGAAAACTAGTCTGTAACTCTAGTTCTAACACTACCTGAGAGACTAACCATGAGTGGCATTTTGGGGGAAGCTTGTTCCAGATTCCATATGGGGGGTAACTGTCCCAGAAGCAAGTAGAGGAGGCCTTTAGCTGGAGTCTGGTTGACCACTTGTCAGAGATGTTGCAGGGAGGTTTTTGGCTCAGTACTGGTTGGAATAGAGGCCTCATGAGTCTCATCCAACTTGGACTATTTAGGAATGTGGATTCCTGAGATTTTGATGGCAGTGTACCAGCACGGACCCCAGCATACACAGGAGGGCCTTCTGTATAGGTTCTTAGATCTGCTTCTCTAAAAGGAAAGTAACTTTTGAGGGGTCAGCAGTCTACTTTAATCAAGCACATATATCATTCATTTAGTTCAGGGGGAAAGAAGTCAGTACCCTGAACTTCAGAGAAGATACAGACAGAAATTACAAGCAGAAAAATCAACAGACAGGGCTTCCAACTGTCTGACCATAGACAGTACATACAACATTATAGGAGAGAGAAGCACCAACATCTGGGTTTCAATGCCAGGGGGCTCCTTAGCAGCTGTCCAGAGTCTCATGTGGCCTAATCACATGAACTCTCTCCCAAAGATTGAGCCCAAAAGTAAAGCTTCACCTTAGAGCTGGAGGGTACCACCCTCATGACCCTGTGCCTCACTGGAAATTAACAAAAGTTATCTGGGGCCTATTAATGGGCAGGGAAGATCTTTAACCCTTCCCCCCACCCCCTGTGAACCTTACATTAACATTACATGCAAGAAAGAAGAGAAGGGGCACAGATATCCCCTCAGTGGCAGGGAAGAAATGGGGACTTGGGGTTCTGGTCTTCTTGGGGGGAGGGGAGAGAAGATCCACAGGAGGCTAGGATTTAGAAATGTCTTCAATGTTTCCACCGCTAAGAACCTGCTTCTTCACATGAGCCACCAATCTTTGGGAGAGAACTCACTTCAGCCTCCTTCAGTCCCCTTCAATTCCTTTCCCCAGTTCCTTTCACTCACCCTCACATGCTAGGGGTAGAGATCTTTCTATTTCATTCTTGTGGCAACTCTTGATGATGATGTTAAATATCTCTAAGAAATAGTGAGAATGTGAGATTATCCTAAAAGATGTGCCTCATGCCTCCTGTTAGATGATACAATGGATAGAACCCTGGACCTGGAGATGTCAGAAGTCCTGAGTTCAAATCCCCCCTCAGACTATTAGCTGTGTGATTCTGGGCAAGTTACTTCACCCTGTTTGCCTCAGTTTCCTCATCTGTAAAATGATCTGTATTTCTGTTTGAGACAACCCCAAATGGGGTCAAAAATAGTCCAACTCAACTGCAAAAACTACCTAACCAGACACAGAAAAATGTATAGTTATTGCTCAGTCATTCTCCAGTTATATCTGACTTTCATGATCCCATTTGGGGTTTTCTTGGCAGAAATACTGGATAGTTTTGCCATTTCCTTCTCCAGCTCATTTGAGAGATGAGGAAACTGAGGCAAACAAGGTCACACAGCTCATAAGTCTATCAAGCCAGATTTGGCTTCAGGAAGATGAGTCTTCGTGATTCCAAACCCAGCACTCTTATCCACTGGGCCACCTAGCGGCCCTGTGGAAAAATTGCTTAGTTATAAAAATAAAAATCTAATTTTTCAAATACAATTATTTTATTTGAAAAATAATTTTTACAAGTCACCTCTGCACCAAAGATAAGATTCTGGACTTGGTGGCTTTAGTCAACATGCAGTATCAAGGTGCTTCTGGGAGTGCCCTGTCATCATTGTCCTCCCATTCTTAGTCCCAAGGCCTCCTCTCTTTCCAACCGCTCTGTTCTGCTGAGAGCTAGTCACCCAGGTTTGCACCCTGACTGTAATCCTTGACCCTGAACTCCCCCAGTCCACAAATCTAGTCTCTTAGGTTCTTGTCAGATAGAAGCAGCCCCTGTCCTGTTGAACTCATGGATTACTGAATTGTCTAATTCACACACAGCATAAAATTTATTTCCTACCCTTATCTAAATGACTTTCAATAGAAGAGGAAGAAAGGGGTGGTGTGAGGTTCAGACCCAGACCAGAGCTCAGGTGGCACCTTAGCCAGTGGATGGTGCAAGCCCATCATCTGCTCCTCCAGGGGATTTTAAAGATGAGAGAAGATAGCTGTTGTTGGCAGAATCAGGCTGGTGCCACCCTGCTACCTTTGTGCTGATTTCTGTTAGCAGGGAGAGAGAAAGTCCCTCAGCAGGTGGGGAGGGTTCACCCAGAGCCACTCCCAACCTTGTGGTCTCCGTCTGTACCCCAGAGTGGAGATTTGCCCTGAACTGAATTTCTGAGAAAGTGAGCTGAGTCTCTCATCTGTCTGGGTGATGTTGATGACTTTTCAAGGACAGCCTGCCCACTGTACACACTGAGTGAGGGCTTGATGTGCTTCCCCAGTACTCTCATTATCATTAGGAAGGAGACACAGCCTGAATAATGACTTGTTCTTGTGTGTTTTGCAGTGTATTGGCGTGCATCAGTCCTGAAGCGGTCATCTCCGGATTAAACTATATGTCCTTTACTAATGTCGGCATGAGTGGCTTAAGCCCCAATGGTGTGGATCTGAGCATGGAGGCCAATGCCATTGCTCTCAAGTATTTAAACGAAAATCAGCTCTCGAAACTTTCCTTCAGTCGAGCAAACCAAAATCTTCCTGACTCATCCTTCAGCCTTCTCCATATCAACACAGACAAAAACATGGTGGGGCTTAGTTTGATCTCACCAAACATGTCATTTGCAACCAGAAAATACATGAAGAGGTATGGGCTGATGCAAAGCAGTGACAGTAGTGAGGATGAGGAAGAGATTCTGAATACGACAGAAGTCACTGAGAGGGAACATTCGCTAGATCAGATCTTGACTTCTGGCCCCGAGCAGTTTACCTGTCAGAAGGATGACCCTGGAAGAGGCTGTGAAATTCTCGATTTGAAATGCTACAACCCAGATTTAGGGGGTGCGCACTGGCTGCCAGAGCCTGGGCTACCTGTATTAAGAGACTTCACAAATGAAGTGGTCCAGCCAAGAGCTGCATCGTCACCCGAGGAGGAGGCCTCGGTCTTCATCCTGAAAGACTTGAAAAAAAACCCCTCAGTCAAGTTACTGACCAGCAGGGTGGAGTATACTCGGCATCCTGGGAAGGAAAATCAGGGGGACATTCAGGGGTTTCCTTCTAACACTCTTCGACAGATGAATAGCATGGATTCAGTGGGTACATTTTTAGATGTCAGGCGTCTCAGACAGCTGCCTAAGTTATTTTAGATATTTAGGTGACTGCTAAGCTTTCCTGGATTGGAACAGAGAAGGTTTGGTCCCAGGAGAGAGTGAGGTGGGCCACTGAATCAGGTATTTGAGGTCATTTCAGAACCTTCTCAAACCTGTCTCTGCAGTGGCCAGTGGCTGAGTCGGTGGTCTCCCAGCCCATGAGATGTTGGGGATAGAGCATGGAATCTCAAGGAGGACCCCTCTGCAGTTAACAGAGCAGTGCATCGTTACAGCTGAAGATCTAGGCAGTGAACGCTTGTCCCCACTCTCAGCTGGACTTGTTCTTTCCTCACATAAAATCATTTTATCTAATATCTTGGTAAAGATTTTTTACTGTCAACTTGTGTTAAAGTTGATTTGGTCTCAGCTGGCTCCCATCTCTATATATGCCCCAAGCATATTGAAAGCATCATGAAATAAAGGTAATACCCTTAAGAGGAGGAACACAATTTACCCTTTTAGATCTGGAGAATTTGGCTTCCCTTTTTTCTTTTGAAAATACATTTTATTCAAGACCCTTCTGTCATCTAATTAAGATGCTTATTAAAATCTTGAGAATATTAAACTAAACTAACCTGCTTGGTTGAGGCTTGTGTGATGTTCTGATATTCCAGAGCAATTCGTTTGTGGTGTGTGGGCTTTGGAAGCTTAGGGGTGAGTTTTTCAAGTGTTTGAATTTAATAAAAATGTGCAGGCTGTCTGCCTTGATCACCTGCTGGAACAGCCTTATAAGTCTCTTTGTTGGGAAATAGCATCCTTCAAATTGGTTTAAGAAACATTGGACATTTTTGAATTAGTTTATGAAAACGTCTGCTTTCTCATGAGATATTTTCTGCTCTTGAGTTAAAAAGAAAACATCACTGTGTCTTCTTGAAGTTTTTTTACCTGCATGTCCAGAAGGGGAATAACCTCCCCCTTTCCTCCCCTAAAATGGATATTAACAAACAGATAAAAGCGGGATAACTGATGGTGCTGTGAGCTTCCCATTTCAGTGCTGTGTTTTACAATGATCTCACAGTGGAGGATTTCACTTGATTAAGTCCATGGTAAAGACTCCTTTCCAAGGAGCATCTTTTCTTCTGGTCCAAGTAGATAGACATGAGCTGATTAAAGCTGAGCTTTGTTCACTGTGCTTTTGCCTGAGTTCACTTAGAAATCTTCATGAGAAGGGCTGCTGGGAATCTCTATATTTATGTTCCATTAAAGATGGCATGGAGCTGCCTGCGCTAGTATGTTATGCTTAATCTCAGGCCTGAAACAAACCTGTTTCCTGTTTCATGAGTGTGGGCTCCACATGTGCTGTGCAGAATTGGAAAACACCATAAAAGAGTTGGATGAAAAAACAAACAACCACCCTCACAGTCCTGTCCAGTAGAACAAAAGCCCTTTCAACTTTTTGTGCTGAGCTTGACCAGTGAAAGCAGAACTTCAGACTTTCCAAGGCTAACTCCATTTACTGGCCTGTGAGTGTCAGGTCCAAGAGATTTGGGGACTTAGGACCCCCCCAAAACATTGTACTAAATATCATCAGTGTGTCCCTCAAAGTCCTACATTGACTGGGGATCATGCGAAAAAGTAGGATGTGTGTGTTAAGTCTTGTATCAAAGAATATTTCTGCTGTGGTAAATGACTGGTTAAGTCAGTTTGTAATGGGCCTCTGCTAACCATTCCCTCTCAGCCCCTTAAGAGGAATCCTGGTCAAACACCCTGGGGCTTGCAAAGGGTGGGATAAAATGCTCCCTCCAAGATGCTACCACCACCTCTGGGGCAGCTGTGTCCAGCAGCTGCCCTAGTCAGATGGAACGGTCACAGAGAAGAATGGTTCTTTTTCTTGACTGGCTCACTTGACACAAATAGCTTTTAAATTTCTCCAAAAATGTGCCCTTTCCTTACATCAAGGGCCAGCCTAGGTGCCCCCTCTGAAGTCTTCCTTGACCTCTTCTCGGCTGGCCCAGGGCCCCCTACTCCTTCATATCCAGTCCCAAATGTTTTGGCAACAAAGGGAGAGGTTGCTTTCAATTGGAGACATCCAGGAAGGTTTCATGAAGGAGGTGGCAAGATGTTAGGTGCATTCCCAGTTGTAGAACTTCCCCAGGTTTAAATTGTCCCTAAATTGCTAACCTTTGTCAATGAAAAAAAAAAAAAACTCAGGGAGTTTACATCACACTAAGGTGTAGGGGAGGTACCCTTAAGCCCCTCATTCCCCTGTCCTTCCTCTGGAGTACTTTCCAAGTCTGCCCACTGCTAGAGCCTTCTCTCCGGTATCACCTTCCCTTTATATATTTTGTATGTAATTGTATAGTGTCTTACCCATTAGATTATGAGCTCCTTGAGGGTAGGAATTATTATTTACCTTGCTTTTTATTCCCAGTGCTTCATTATGAGTGCTTAATACCTCATGCAGACTAACATTTACACATAAATATTAGAGAATCTGTGGGTAGAGCAAACACCCCAAATTGGGAGGGTCTGGACAGGCTTCCTGGGGAGATAGTTCCTCAGCTGAGCCTCAGAAGTACTGAAGGTTTCTAAGGAGAGATGAGAAGGGGGAGTCCATTCTAGGCATGACGATAGAAAAGGAAAGTTTAGCTGGAACCTGGAGTATGTGGTGATTAATATGACATCACGGGCCAAAGGCCAAAGACTTTGTGTTTTATTCTAGAAACACTAGTGAACTACAGAAGATTCTTGAGTAGAGAAGTCAGTTGTGCATAGAATAGGCTGGAGATAGGATAGCAGAGTTAAATTAAGCATGGGGGAACCTCAGGGAAATACTATTTTTTTTTTTTTTTTTTTGCTAATGGATCCTAACTACTCGTCCAAAGAGGGATTCATTCTCTAGTATTCCTCCCTCACAAGGATACCTGCTTGATTACACTCGGTGATAGGGAACTCACTTCCAAGGCATCCAATTCTATTTTTTTTTTAAATTTTATTTATTTTCAGTGTTCTACAATCACTATCATATAACTTAGATTTTTTTTCCCTCCTTCCCCCCACCTGACTCCTCCCTCCTCGAGACGGCATACAATTTTATATAGGTTCTACGCATACATTCCGATTAAATACATTTTCACTATAGTCATGTTACATAGAAGAATTAAAATGAATGGGAGAAATCATATAACAAACCAAAACATAATACAAAAGAAAATGATCTGCTACATTCTGCAATTGAATTACATAGTTATTTCTCTGGATGTGGAAGGCATTTTGCCTTAAAAGACCATTGGGAATTTTTTAAGTCCTTGCATTGCAATGAAGTTCTAAGTCTACCAGAAAAAATCCTCCCACACTGTGGTTGTTGCTGTGTACAAAGTTCTGGTTCTGCTCCTTTCACTAACCATCAGTTCATATAAATCCTTCCAGGATTCTCTGAAGTCCTCCTGTTCATCATTTCTTATAGCACAATAGTATTCCATTACATTCATATGCCACAATTTATTCAGCCGTTCCCTAATTGATGGGCATCACTTTGATTTCCAGTTTTTGGCTACCACAAAGAGTGCTGCCATAAATATTTTTGTACATGTGGAACCCTTTCTCATTTTTATGATCCCTTGGGGATACAGTTCTAGAAGCAGTATTGTTGGGTCAAAGGGTATGCACATTTCTGTAGCCCTTTGGGGATAGTTCCAAAATGTTCTCCAGAATGGTTGGATCAACTCACAGCTCCATCAACAACGAATTAGTGTTCCAGTTCTCCCACATCTTCTCCAACATTTATGATCTTCCTGTTTTGTCATGTTAGTCAATCTGATAGGTGTGATGTGGTATCTCAGAGTAGCTTTGATTTGCATTTCTCTAATCCATAGTGATTTAGAGCATTTTTTCATATGACTAGATATTTTTAATTTCTTCCTCTGAAAACTGCCTGTTCGTATCCTTTGACCGTTTATCTATTGAGGAATGACTTGTATTCTTGTACATTTGACTTAGTTCTCTCTATATTTTAGAAATGAGGTCTTTATTACAGGCACTAGTTGTAAAAATTATTTCCCAGTTTTCTGCTTCCCTCCTAATCTTGACTGCATTGGGTTTGGTTGTGCAAAAAATTTTCAGTTTAATGCTTTCTATCTCTTGTTCAGTCAAAAATTCTTCACCTCTCCATAAATCTGATAAATACACTATTCCTTGTTCCACTAATTTGTTTATAGTATCAATCTTTATATGTAGATCATGTACTCATTTGGACTTTATTCTTATGTACGGTGTCAGGCATTGGTCTATGCCCAGTTTCCATCACACTTATCCAGTTTTTCCAGCAATTTTTGTCAAACAGTGAGTTCTTATCCCAGAAGCTGGGGTCCTTGGGTTTGTCAAATAGTAGATTACTATATTCATTGACTACTGTGTCTTGAGTACCTAGCCTATTTCACTGGTCTACCCTTCTGTTTCTTAGCCAGTACCAAATGGTTTTGATGATTGCTGCTTTATAATGCAATTTGAGATCTGATAGAGCTAGGCCACCCTCCCTAGCATTTCTTTTCTTTAGTTCCATTGATATTTTGGAACTTTTGTCCTTCCAGATAACTTTTGACATTATTTTTCAAGCTCTAGGAAATAATTATCTGATAGTTTGATTGGTATGGTGCTGAATAAGTATATTAATTTGGGTAGAATTGTCATTTTTATTATATTGACTTGGCCTGCCAAAATAACTGATGTTTTCCCACTTAACTTAGTTCTGGCTTTATTTGTGTGAAAAGTATCTTGTAATTGTGTTCATATGGTCCCTGGATTTGTTTTGGCAGGTAGACTCCCAAATATTCTATATTGTCTACCCTAGCTTTAAATGGGATTTCTCTTTCTATCTCCTGCTGTTGGGCTTTTTTAGTAATACATAGAAATACAGAAGATTTGTGTGGGTTTATTTTGTAAGCTGCAACTTTGCCAAAGTTGTTTATTATTTCAAGTAGTTTTTTACTTGAATCTTTGCGATTCTCTAAGTACATCATCATATCGTCTGCAAGGAGTGATAACTTAGTTTCTTTTTTGCCTGTTCTAATTCCTTCAATTTCTTTTTCTTCTCTTATTGCTACAGCTAACATTTCTAATACCATATTGAATAACAGTGGTGCTGGAGAACATAGGAATAAAGGGAACTTTCCATAAAATAATAAGCAGTATCTACCTAAAACCTTCAGCAAGCATTATATGCAATGGAGATAAGCTAGAGGCATTTCCAATAAGGTCAGGGGTGAAACAAGGATGCCCATTATCACCATTATTATTCAATATGGTACTAGAAATGTTAGCGGTAGCAATTAGACAAGATAAAGAAATTGAAGGAATAAAAATAGCCAAAGAAGAAACTAAGTTATCACTCTTTGCAGATGATATGATGATATATTTAGAGAATCCCAGAGATTCAAGTAAAAAGCTACTTGAAATAATAAACAACTTTGGCAAAGTTGCAGGTTACAAAATAAACCCACACAAATCTTCTGCATTCCTATATATTAGCAACAAAGTCCAACACCAAGAGATAGAAAGAGAAATCCCATTTAAAGCTAGAGTAGACACTATAAAATACTTAGGAGTTTACTTGCCAAAACAAACCCAGGGATTATATGAACACAATTACAAGACACTTTTTGCACAAATAAAGTCAGATTTAAGTAAGTGGAAAAACATCAGTTGTTCATGGGTAGGCCGAGCTAATATAATAAAAATGACAATTCTACCTAAATTAATCTACTTATTTAGTGCCATACCAATTAAACTATCAGATAATTATTTTCTAGAGCTGGATAAAATCATATCAAAATTCATTTGGAAAAACAAAAGGTCCAGAATATCAAAGGGACTAATGAAAAGAAATGCTTGGGAAGGTGGCCTAGCGCTACCAGACCTCAAATTGTATTATAAAGCAGCAATTATCAAAACCACTTGGTATTGGCTAAGAAACAGAGGGGTAGACAAATGGAATAGGCTTGGCACTCAAGACACAGTTGGCAAGGAATATAGCAACCTCCTGTTTGATAAACCCAAAGATCCCAGCTTCTGGGATAAGAACTCATTGTTCGACAAAAATTGCTGGGAAAACTGGTTAACTGTGTGGCGGAAATTAGGCATAGACCCATGCCTGACACCGTACACAAGAATAAAGTCCAAATGGGTACATGATTTAGGTATAAAGATTGATACCATGAATAAACTGGAGAAGCAAGGTATAGTGTATTTATCAGATTTATGGAGAGGGGAAGAATTTTTTTCTAAAGAAACGATAGAAAGCATTATGAAATGCAAGATGGATAATTTTGATTACTTTAAACTGAAAAGTTTTTGCACAACCAAACCCAATGCAACCAAAATTCGGAGGGATGTAGTAAATTGGGAAAAAATTTTTACAGCTAAGCTCGGGGATAAAGGCCTCATTTCTAGAATATATAGAGAACTGACTCAAATATATAACCATCCAAGTCATTCCCCAATTGATAAATGGTCAAAGGATATGAACAAGCAATTTGCAGGGGAAGAAATCAAAAATATCTATAATCATATGAAAAAGTGCTCTAAATCACTATTGATTAGAGAGATGCAAATCAAAACAACTCTGAGGTACCACATCACACCTGTAAGATTGGCAAACATGACAGAACAAGAAAATGATAAATGCTGGAGAGGATGTGGGAGAGTTGGAACACTAATTCATTGTTGGTGGAGCTGTGAGATCATCCAACCCTTCTGGAGAACGGTTTGGAACTATGCCCAAAGGGCTACAAAAATGTGCATACCCTTTGACCCAGAAATATCGCTACTAGGATTGTATCCCCAAGAGATTATAAAAACGGGAAAGGGTCCCACATGTACAAAAATATTTATAGCAGCACTCTTTGTGGTAGCCAAAAACTGGAAGTCAAGGGGATGCCCATCAATTGGGGAATGGCTGAATAAATTATGGTATATGAATGTAATGGAGTACTATTGTGTCATAAGAAATGATGAACAAGAAGACTTCAGGGAGGCCTGGAAGGACTTATATGATCTGATGCTGAGCGAAAGGAGCAGAACCAGAAGAACTTTGTGCACAGCAACGACCACAGTGTGCGAGAGTTTTTTCTGGTAGACTTGGAACTTTGTAATAACACAAGAACTTACTGAGAAAAAAAAATCCTAATGTCGGTCTTCTAAGGCAAAATGCCTTCCACACTCAGAGAAAGAAATGTGGAAGTCACTTGGAGAATGTAGCAGATCATGTTTGTGTGTGTGTGGGTTTCAGTGTATTATGTGTTGATTTGTTATATGATTTCTTCCATTTATTTTAGTTCGACTACATAGCATGAATATAGTGAAAATGTGCTCAATAGGAAAGTATATGTAGAACCTAAACAGAATTGTATGCTGTCATGGGGAGGGAGGGGGGTATTGGGGGAAGGGTGGGGGGGATAAAATCTTAACTTTAAGGAAATGATTGTAAACATTAAAAAAAATAAAATATAAAAAAAAAGAATAACAGTGGTGATAATGGACATCTTTGCATCTAGCTTATCTCCATTGCATATAATACTTGCTGAAGATTTTAGGTAGATATTGATTATTGATTATTATTTTATGGAAAGTTTCATTTATTCCTATGCTCTCCAGTGTTTCTAATAGGATTGGGTGTTGTATTTTGTCAAAAGCTTTTTCTGCATGTTTTGAGATAATCATGTGGTTTCTGTTAGGTTTGTTGTTGATATGATCGATAATGCTAATAGTGTTCCTAATATTGGACTAGCCCTGCATTCCTGGTATGAATCCTACCTGATCATAATGTATTATCCTCACCAATTCTATTTTTAGACAACTCAATATGAAATTCTTCCTTAAATTCAACTGAACTGTACCTGTACTTGTATTTCAAGGTGGTTTCATCACTGTGGGCACTTCATCAATACAAATCAAAACTCTCTGATACTTTATCAGATACTTGTAAATTGTCATCAGAAAATAAAACTGTCTCCTTTCTATTGCTTTCTTAATAATAGCTGACATCTCTATACAGCACTTCAGATGTACAAGGCACTTTACATTTGACCTCATTTGAGCCCCTCCACAAACCTATATGGGAGATATTCCAGGAGTGATTGATTACCATTTCATGGATGGAAACAGCCTCAGAGACTTTAAGTGATTTGCCCACGTTTCATATAGTAGAGTCAGAGGTAAGGTCTGAATCCAAGTCTTCCTGACTCTAGGTCCAACATTGTGATGTGTTCCCTTTCTCCTTAGTTCTTGGCTAACCCTCTCCTCACCCTATTGAATTGAAAAGGATTCCTAAGATGAACTCATGTTGATGCATGATGCTGTGCAGACATCCGAGGTCAAATAACACCTCCAAGTTTTATGGCTCTTCATTTAGGTGACCTGGGTGAGTCTTATGCAAACCCACAAAGGTGCTATTTAAGAAAATCCACTACTAAAAGCATTACACTGGTAAATGGATGATTCCTTGAATTGTTGAAGACCTGGTGGCCATCTAGTTCAGTTTGCACCTGGATTAAGCTCTTCTGTATACTCATTACTTAGCACAGTGCCTGACTATGTGCCTGAGTTGGGGCTTAATAATTTATTTATGCCTGCCTGCCCAGTGATCACTGAGCTGTTGCTTAGAGACCTGTGAAAGGGAACCCATTCCCTTCCCAAATAGTACATATCACTGAGGCAGCTAATCATTAGAAAATGTTCCCTTGTATTATTTCTTTTTCGTTTTCTTTTCATTGGCGTGCTACATTACTTATCCCTGCCTACGGACAGGCAGAGCAAATCTGATGCTTCATCCAGGGAACAGCCCTTCCAGGACCCATCTACAACTCTCATGTCTCCCTAGCCTTTTCCAAAACAGGGTCACGAGCCTATTGACTCTAGATCACTGTTCTTCAGTGTATCATGGCCCTTTCTAAAATGTGGCATCCCACCCAGTACAGTAAGATTATCACCCTCCAGTTCTGGGTATTATGTATTTTTAAGGGCTAAAAATTACATTAATTTTTTTTGCAAGTGGGGAGAGGGGACTACTGTATCACATTATTAACTCATAGACCTTGCAGTTCCCTAGACCCCAATGGCTAAAATTGCATTTAGTTGTGGTTGGTTTTTTTGTTTTTTTTTTTGCTACCATGTATCACAATATTGAAACATTGGCCTTTACATTTACTAGTCTTAACCCCAACCCCTCCAACCTATTTTTTTTTCCTTCAGATGAACTGCTGTCTAGCATACCTTCCCCATCTTGTATTTGGGATACTTGAGAAATTGGTTTTTTTAACCTAAGCATAAGACTTTATCCCTGAACATTTCATTGTAGTCAATTTCCCATTTCATCAAAGGGTCCACCACAATTTTCCTTTAAGTAGTAAGACTTTATCATCTAATTCTTCCATCTCTAACTTCTTACAGAATATCTCTACTTGCATATCCCATTATCAGTTCAAACACAATGTATCTAAAACCAAACTCCTCTTCCTTTCTAGGTAGTCCCGCCTTTCTGATTTCCCTATCTCTCTTTGTGGCACCACCAGGTTTATTCCCTGAGACTTGAAAGCTTGGTGTTATCTTCTAAACCTTCCTAACTTCATCTGTAACAAAATAACTACCACTTATGTAACACTTTCTGGTTGGAAAAGTACTTTGCAAATGTTTCATTTGATTCTCACAACAACCCCAGGAGGGTCTGTACAGTCATTATTCCCACTTTACAGATGAGAAAAGTAAGGCTGAGATGGCTGAGATGGGGTTTGAATTCTGTTCTTCCTGTGCCCAAGTGCAGCACTTTGCCACCTTGATGACATACACACTGTCTCTCAGTTTATTGGTGTCTCCTGTGTTCACCTCTTTCCATTCTTATAACCTATCACCTTGTGCCTGGATTACAATGACCCTCTAGCAAGTCCCCCAGCCTCAGTTTTTTCTCCTTTTTAATCCTGCATAGGCCCCAGGCTAATCTTTCTAGTGTCCTCATGTTGTATCATTCCAAATCAAGTCCATATGCCTCACTCTGACTTTCAAAGTTCTTTATGATTTTGGTTTATCAAATCTTATCTCATTGCTCTCCTACCTAGAGACTCTCTACCTAGGCTGATTTCCTCCTTGACTGTTTCTCACTAAGACTCTCTCTCTCTCTCCTCTCTCTCTCTCTCTCTCTCTCTCTCTCTCTCTCTCTCTCTCTGTCTCTCCTCTCTCTGTCTGTCTCTCTCTCCTCTCTCTCTCTCCTCTCTCTCTCTCTCTCATTCCCACTTTTCGACACTCTTTGAAATTCCCTTTCACCTAATCTTCCCGTATCTAAATCTTCAACTCAACTCAGGGAAGTCTTGGCTAACCACCCCAGCCCACAGTCAATGAGGTTTCCCCTTCCTGACTTCTCTTTGGGTACTTAATTAGCATTTAGCGAAAGCCATTCTGTTCCGTTTGTACTCCTTTATAACTTTTTCAGACTATGTACTTGCTTCCAGGGATGCAAATCATTTCTTCCCAAAGATTCTGAGCTCCGGGAGGCCAGGGGGCCCTGGCTGCGCCCCTCTTTCCTAGTCAGCATACCTGCTGGGTGCAGACGATTGCAGGAGAAGGAGAGTTTAGATGCTTCATAGCCAATAGCTAGCATTTCCTCTATTTGGAGTACTTTAAAGTTTGCAAAGCACTTGCCTATTTTAACTCATTGGATCCTCACACCAACCCTGGTGGGAGGTAGATGATATCATTATATTATCTATAATGTATATCATTAAACCCAATTTGCAGATGAGAATGCTTAAAGTGTTTGAATGACTTGCCTACAATCATACCACTAGGAAGTGTTCAAGGCAAGGACATGAATTTTGATTCAGCACTCTTTCCATTCTACCAAATAGCTGTCTCAATAGTGTACTTGGTCTACTAGGTCAGTGTGACCCATAGACAAATCTATTATGAGAAAATTGCCCAAGGAGAGATAGCCTCAGAGAGATGAGCTGGGTTTGTGTCCTGTTTGTGATACATATGAGCACTAAGTCCCTGGACAAGTCACTGTTGTTGGAACTGATCCAACCATTTTGGTGAGTAATCTGGAATTATGCCAATACATTATAAAACTGCCTACACTCTTTAACCCAGCAATATCACTGTTAAGTCTGTTTTCCAAGAAGATTAGGTAAAAAGGAAAAGAACCTACCAAAGAATTAGGGAAAATAGGGAAGGCCTCCTAAGGAGGTGGCACTTTGAAGACGACCTCAGCTAGAAAGGAACTCAGCCACCTTGTCCAGCTTAGACTGGAATGAGAATTCCCTGAGATAATAATAATAATCTGTGCCATTCAAGGTTCACCAAATACTGCAGAATCATCCTGTGTCAGCTTCCTAACAGACCCAGTGGGAGTGTTCAAACCAAAGTTCATATGGAGGAAGTGACTTGCCCAGGGTCCTTTGGCTCATAAGTCTCTAAAGCAGATTCCAAACCCAGGTCCTTCTGATTCGGAGTCCAGCTCTTTCCTCATGATCTGGGCTGTGTTGGCAGTATGGCTGACAAGTGGTCAGACAGCCTCTGCTTGAAGTCCTTCAGAGATGCTTGAGGCAGCCCATTCCACTTTGAAACACCCCTGCTTTTTCTTTATGCCAGGATGAATTGGCCTTTCTGTAATTTCTCCCTGCTGCTGCTGCAGGTTCTGCCCCCTTGCAGTCAAGCCGACCAAGTCTGACCCCCTCCCCTACAAAACAACAGATCTTCAGTAGTTGAAGGCAGAAATCACATCTCCCTGAATCTTCTTCATATAGAACACCTCCAGTACCTTCGACTGATCCTTGAATGAGATGAACACAAGGCCTTGGGCCAACTGGTCACCCCTCCTTTGGACATTAGCTTCTCAGTGTCTTTCCTAAACTGTGGTGATCAGATTTGAAGCTAGTCATTAATGTGGCCTGGCCAGAGCAGCAACAGTACCGTATTCCTAAAAACTAGCTTTTAATGCAACCTCAGGTTGGGGAAGGTAGGTGGCGCCATACTATGCAGAGCTCTGGGCTGAGAGTCAGGAAGACTCGTCTTCTTGAGTTCAAATCTGACCTCAGACATTTAGTAGCTGTGTGACCCTGGGCAAGTCATTTCATTCTGTTTGCCTCAGTTTCATTATCTGTAAAATGAGCTGGGGAAGGAAACAGCAAACCACTCCAGTATCTCTGTCAAGGAAACACCAAATGGGGACACAAAGAGTCAAAGATGACTGAAACGACTGAGCAACAAGAACACATTAGCTTTTTTGGCTGTTGAAGCAGACTCAACTCACATTGAGCTTGAAGTCCAGTAAAACTCCTCAGATCTTTTGAGGCCTAATTACTTTCTAATAGTACCTCTCCCATCTTGTACTTGTGATAGTGACTTTTAGAACCCAGCTGTAAGTCTTTTACATTTGTTCCTACGAAAAACCAGCGTGATGAGTAAAAGACTAGCCTTGGAGCCAGAAGTCCTGTCTTGGATGGCTATCAGCTGTATGAATGTCAGCTAATCCCTTAGACTTAGTGCCTTAGCCAACTCTCTAAAAGATGATAGGTTGCTCTACAATATCCTTTGTTTTTAATTACCTTCAATTCCCAGCATATCCCTTGCTCCCCAGAGAGTCATCCCTTGTAACAAAGAATGAAAAAGAGAAAAAAAATTGTCCAGCAAAACTGACCAGCATATAGACCAAGACTGGAACCATGTGCAGTGATCCACACTCAGATTCACTGCCTCTGCAAAGAAGGGAGGGAGGTAGCCTCACACCTTTGAGGTCAAGTTTAGTCATTGATAATTTCTCAGCATTCTGCTTCAAAATTTGCATTACATATATTTTTCTCTAGTGCTGCTTACTTCACTCAGTATCCGTTCGTAAAGATCTTCGTCTGCTTCCCTATGTTCTTCAGATTCATCCTTTCTCATGGGGCAGTAATACTCCATTCCATTCATGGATCACAATTTGTTTAGTCATTTCCCAGTTCTCAGTTCCAGCAACAGTGTCTTAGTGTGCCGGTCTTTCCATGATCCCTTCAATAATGATTCTTCATCTCTTTTGCCTTCTTTGCCAGTGTGATGGGTTCTTCTCATGTTAGCACTCATCACAGTACCTGACACACACACATAGACACACATATCCATGTACATATATATATATACATATGCCCACACATATACATACATACTAATATAGTATATTGTATACTTTTTACTAATATACTATATACCCCATAAAATAATATACCATATAGAAATATACTGTATTAGTGTGTATATATATCCTGATATATATCCTAATATACATATACAGATATATAAATATATTCATATTTAGTGCTGTGGGAACTCTAAGGGAGATAAGTTATACACCGTCTTGGAGGAACCAGGAGCAGAAATAGGCTTAGGAGAATGGGTGGCATTTGGATAAGCCAGGAGGAGGGAGGGGGAGGGTTGCTTCTAGGGAGTGACCTGGCACCAGTGAAAGCCAATGCTAATGTCACCCCCATTTCCTGGCACCCTGGGCTCCTGGCTGAGAATGATGGTTCTGCGGTGTTCCTGCATCCCTGCCCATCCCCCACTGTCTCCACCAGAAGGGCTGGGAGTTCCCCGCCTCCTAGGGGAAGGAAAAAGAGGGTGAAAGGAAGAGCAGCAGGAGGAGGAAATCCTGTTTTTCCATTTCCTGGCCAGGGGGAAAGTCTGCCAAAATGAAGACAGGAACAGAACAGTATGGGGTTAAGGTTAGAAGTAAGAGAGATTTGTTTTAGATCCCCCTTCCCTGAGCTTGTCAGGAGGCTGGAGCCTAGGAGGTGGGAGAGGGAGGAGACTGGAGAAGCAAAGGCATGATGACATTAGCGACCTGAAATGTCAAAGCTGGGGAGAGAGGAGGGAGGTTGTTAGGACCATTGGCTTTGGGGTCAAAGAGACCTGAATTCAAATCCTGCCTCAGACACTTAGCTGTATAGCCTTAATCAAGTCACTGAATCTCTTTCAGCCTCTGTTTCCTCCCTTGTAAAATTGGGATAATAATAGCATCTATCTCACAGGGTTATGGGGAGGATCAACTGAGATAATGTTTGTAAATTGCTTTGCAAACTTTAAAGCTGATGGAAGTACTAACTAATTATAGTCATAATCATATCAGGGCAGGAAGAGGTGTTTGAACACAGAACATGGAATATCAGATCTGCGAGAGACCTTGAGATCATATCGGACATTTTCATTTTCTGGAAGAAAACTGAGAATCAGAATTGAGTGGCTTGCTCAAAGGTGTCCAGTGACAGGGGAGTAGCAAGATGAGAACCCAGGTCACTGTGCTCCCAGTTCAAGCCCCTGCACCCCTGCAATGTTGGCCCCTGGCAGGGTACACATTGACATGGTGTTCTGTACCAGGCAGTTCTGGGAGATGCAGTTAAAGAGAAGCGATGGCCCTGACTTGTGTGACTCACAGACACATGTTTTCACACACACCTACAGATACTTTGTTCCCGTAGAGTATCATGCACACGCATGTAGATCCAAACACACTAATTCTGAGCATTCACACTCATCTACACACACACACGCACACACACACTTAGTTCTAGCTTTAGAGACAGGCTCCATTGTCACAAAATGGCACATGTCAGAGCCCACATGATGGCTGAGGAATTGGACACGGGATCAGGATGGGGAGAGGGGCAGAGCGAAACAGGATTATCCTGGAGGCCTCCTTGGATGTGGTGAAGTTGGAGTATTGGGTGGCTATGGTTTAGACAGAAAGTGAGGGCACTGAATTTGTGAAATATGAGGTCCACCAGTGTTCAGCACAGTGCCTGACCCACCATAGCCACTTAATAAATGTTCATTGACTGACTCCATCCCAATATGTCTGGGCTAACCCTAGTGGGGCCTCAGCTGCTTCTTTCTGGAATACTGATCCCTCTCTCTTCTCTCTCCACCTTTCCCTCTACCCAGACCACTCCAGCACATGAACTCAGAAGGAGCCTGGCTCAGCACCTCGCTAGTCCAATGTCCAGGCTGCTCCAGGAAATTGCAGAGACTCCAAGGTTGTGTAATCAGCTTGTTCGAGAAATCCTTATCTGCCCACAGGATGCCCTCCACAATCTACATGGAGCTGCCTTGGAGGGGAGGGAGGGTTTCCTCTAAGCTCCTATTGCATGCTCCTTTCTGATTGTCCTCCGTGTCTTTCTCTACTCTTTCTCTGTATCTCCACCCCCCCCCACTGCCTCTGTCTCTTTCTATTTCTGTCTCTCTCTCCTTGCCCCTTTCTCTTTCTGTCTTTGTTTTTCTCTGTCTGTATCTCTGTTTTCTATACCTCTCTGTTCACTCTCCCTTGCAGTGTCTTTCAGAGTCAGTAACTCTGAGAGAGGGAAGGGACCTCAGAGGTCATTTAGTCTAACACGTAGCTAAGTCTCTTCAGCACCCTCAGCATGTAGGCATCCAGCCACTACTTGAACACCAATGATGGAGAGCTCATTCCTTGCTGGAGCATTCCATTCGACTTTTGAAAAGCTCACATTGTAAGGCATCCTCTCCTCTGAACCTCAGACTAACTTCGCTGCCTCTCTGCTATGTCCTCACATCGTTCTGGAACCAGACAAAACAAAGCTAATCCATCCTCTGAAGCACAGCTCTTCCAGTGCTTAAAAACCACCCTCACATCCCTTCCAAGTTGGCTCTTCCTCCGGCCACCTATCCTTAGCTGCTTCTACTGATCCTTACATCTTTCTTTTTTCATCCACCTCTCCCTTTGCTGTTCTGGGTTAAATTAGGAAATATTTATAAAAAGAGCTTGGCCCAATGCCTGACACGTGGGAGACACAACATAGATGCTTATTTCCTTCCCTGTTCCCTGTGTGTGTGTGTGTACTTTGTATCTGAATGTATATTTCTTTTTCATTTAGTCTTTGCATGAGTGTGCAGGGGAGGAGGGACAATCACTTACATGTGTGAACGTCTAAGAGTATATAAGGGATATCCATAAAGCAGTAATTTAAGTTTCCTGTGTGGCCTGTGGCCTCAGCCTCATCCCTTTATAGTCACAGAGCATCTGGGAAGTTGTTCCCCACCAGGGTCCCATGACTGTGCGTGGATGACATAGACAAGCCTTGCGCAGTATTTGAAGGCAAATATTACCAACCTTCATGAAGTGCCCATAGTTCTTCTGAACTGATTGGAGGAATGAAGAACATGAGGAAAGATACATGGACTGAGAGAAGAGAATAAGGAAACAGATGAAGGATAGAGAGAGGAAGTAAGGTCAAGAAGATGGAGACAGACAAGGAGAGAGAAAGAGTGAGATGGAGTCAGAGACGAGATAAGAGATAGGGAAGGAGAGAGACAGGAAGGACAGAGAGATGAGAAGACATAAATATGGAGACTGAACCTGGAGATAGGAAACAGATACATAAAGAGATGGAGGGAAAGAGACAAGTTGGAGATGAAAAGTGGAAATAGTAACAAGCATAGATATGTCCTGGAGAGACTGAAAAGAAACATGTGGAGGGATGTGAAGACTTACAGGAGCTGAGGAACATTGAGAAACCCAGGAAAGAGAAAAAGACAAAGAAATGGAGACAAAAACTGGAGACAGGAAATGGAAACAGGAAAAGGGGACACAGAGATGAGGAGTCAGATAAACGACAAAGAACAATGTTTTGCCTTAATTTTCTCACCAAGGTGTTTTCCCATCTCCTGGCTTCTCTAACTACCAGTCTCTCATAATTAAATTGGAAAATTAAAGAATATTGAATGTGAGATCTAGAAACAGTCTTTGAAAAGAGAATAAAAAATGTAAAATGTGGGAGGGGCTTAGAACTTAGATCAGAGACCATCAGACCTGGGAGGGATTTTAGAGACTGGACCCCATTATTTTAAAGATGAAGAAACCAAGGAGAAAAGATTTGTCTAAGGTCACCCATGCCATTCCAGGTTTCTCCATTGGTGTTGGAATAGGCCCTACCCTATCAGCTCCTGTTTGGGACTGAACAGACAGTTAAGTGAATTTTAACTTTATTTTAAAAATAATAGTTTATTTTCCCCTAGTTACATGTAAAACCATTTTTAATATAAATTTTCTCTCTCCTTCCCTCACCTCCCCCTTCCCTGAGTTAGTAAACACTTTGATATGGGTTATACATGTTCAATCATGCAAAACATATCATATTAGTCATGTTGTAAAAGAAGACCCAAACCAAAAGAAAAAACCCCACAAAAATAAAGTAAAATAATAGTATGCTTTGATCTGCTTTCAGACTCTATCAGTTCTTTCTCTGGAGGTAATGCTTTATCATGAGTCCCTTGGCATTGTCTTGGATTGTTGTATTATTGAGAATAGCTAAATCACTCATAGTTGATCACCATACAGTATTGCTGTTTCTCTCTATACAATGTTCTCTTGGTTCTGCTAATTTCTCTTTGTATTATCATGGAAATCTTTCCAGGGTTTTCTGAAATCTGTCTGCCCATCATTTCTTACAGCACAATAGTATTCCATCATATACTACAACTTGTTCACCCACTCCCCAACTGAGGGGCATCCCCTCAATTTCCAATTCTTTGCCATCACAAAAAAGAACTGCTATAAATGTTTGTACAAAAAGGTCCTTTCCCCTTATTAAGGGACATTTGAAGAGTCACAAGGATGTGAAAGTTCATCCTGCTCAACATGTCTTTTAACAAAGGTAAAAATGAGAAAGGACTTGTCCAAAATAGAGCAGGTAGTAAGTTAGGATGTTAACCTAGGGCCTCTGACAGCACATCACGTTTTTCCAAATATGCCAAAGTGTATCCTTGTATTCCCAGAGACTGTAATGAAAAGATTTAATTTAATTTATATAGAGAGGAAGTAAGATCCATTGTCGCTTTGCAGTGACAAATCAGTCTGCCATCACCCTCATCATCTACCTCCTTCCGGTGCGCAGGAAAGGACACCATAGAGGTGTATGTGCCTGTCTATACAGCTGTGGCACAAGGTCTTGCTGGTTTGGGGCTGCCCTCCACCATTCTCTGTCTGCTTGGTGAATATACACAAATATAAAATTTCAATGTCCATAGAGATGAATAGAGTCGTTGTTGGGCAGATAGCACTCCTGTCCTCCATCCCCAAGACCACACCCTTTTAACCATCTGCTATGATGACTTCCTTGGAAGTCTTCCTGCCTCTCTTCCCTCCCTCCCCCCTTTCATACCTACAGATCTGCTCATGTCACCTTCCATTGCCTCTTGAGAGAATGAAAAACTTCCTCATCTGGCATTCTAGGCTTTCTCAGCGGTCATCAGCCTGCCTGTCCAGATAGGATCATAGTGTTACCTTCTGCCCACTACATCTTCTAGTTAAACTAGAGCCCTGAATGTGCCAAGGGCCCTCCCAAGGCAGCTAGGTGGTAAAGTGGATAGAACAGGACCTGGAGTTGGGAAGTCCTGAGTTCAGATCCAGCTTGACATTTGCTGTGTCACCCTGGGCAAGTCATT
This sequence comes from Bettongia penicillata ogilbyi, assembly GCA_023548195.1. Taxonomy (NCBI): domain Eukaryota; kingdom Metazoa; phylum Chordata; class Mammalia; order Diprotodontia; family Potoroidae; genus Bettongia; species Bettongia penicillata. Next base: position 10,072,486 of record JAJHZJ010000096.1, read on the forward strand.
TAACCTCTGCCTGCCTTAGTTATCTCAACTATAAAATGGGGATAATAAACAGCACTTACTCCCTAGGGCTGTTGTGAGGATTGAATGAGATAATATTTATAAAGTGCCTGGTACATGTTAGACACATTTCCTTCCTTTTTTTCCTTCCTCTTGTCCCTCCTCACACTGTGTGCTAGGACTGGGATCCCATTCTCTGCTTTCTTTGCCTGTAGTATTCCTGCCCATACATTTAAGCCACCTCCTCCAGGAAGACTGCCTTGATACCCTTCCACCAAAGACCTCACAGGGACACTTTATTTGTGCTGTGGTGTACTTCTTCAGTATGTTGCATGTTTCAGTTTTCTCTTGGCAAAGAATGGATAAGGGTGGAACCCAGTTTTATCTAAACTTTGTGTCTTCTTCTTCTGCCACAAGAGAGTTCTGCACAAAATGGGGACTTAAATAGATGTTGGTTGACTATTCCTTTGTAGATATGGGAGGTTCACAAGTATTGCACGTTGCACATATCTTCAGACTCTTTCAATGTATAGATCAGTTCAATTGATTTTTCCTGTTCTTTCCCTGTTTTTTTGTCATTAAAATACTATTTCTCATATGGGATAGCTCTTAGGGAGGGGACAGGGGAATACTGGGGGATATTACAATGATATAGAAAAGTAGCTAGGTGGCCTAAGGGCAGATAAGTGGTACAGTGAGTAGAGGATCAGACCTGGAGTCAGGAGGACCTGAATGCAAATCTGGCCTCAGGCACTTCCTTAGCTGTGTGACCCTGGGCAAGTTACATCACCCCACTGACCTCAGTTTCCTCATCTGGCTAATAAGCTGGAGAAGGAAATGGCAAACCAATCCAGTATCTTTGCCAAGAAAGTTCTGGCACTGATGAAATCCCAGGACTTTGACTTGCTGACAGTTGATTCTGAAGAGATATTATGATTGTAAAATTTCATGGTTCTAAGATATGAGGGGAATGATTGTTACCGGCTGTGGGGATATTCCAGGATGAACCAGTACCTACTTCACAGGATTGTTGTGACATTCAGATGAAATGATATTTGTAAAAAAGCACTTAGCACAGTGCCTGGCACATAGTAGGTATATTATAAATTCTTATTCCCCTTTTGTGAGGGTGAAAGCTCCCCCGCCTCTTGGGAGGGGTTGGTGCTGGTACCAGTGCTGTCTCCCATTCCTGCAGCTGGAGAGAGAGGAGAGCTCAGGACACAGAATGGGAAGTCTCCCATGAAACTGAGACTAGTCTAGGGTAGCTTGTTAGGGAACCCTGTAATAGTTTGTTAGGTGTTCTCCTGAGAAACATTGAAGGCAAAGACTGCCTGCCTAGTTTTGGTCTGAATACTCAGGTGCCCACCAGCACACTGCCTGGCCTAGAGCAGGATCTTGATAAATGTTTGATGGCCTTCTAAGCACAAGGCCTTTGCCTGAGGTGCGAGAGGTCATTTGTCTTCCCCCAGATCATCTTGCACTGAGGGGAGGTGGGGGTGGTGGTGTTCCTGGAGAGATCCTGGGTGTCCTGGCCTTGGGAAAACAGTTCCTAGGAAAAGAAAACAGCTATTTGAGAGGTGTAAAGGGGCACTGGTTGCAGGAGGTTTGACAGGATGGGGTCCTGACCCTCTCTAAACAGCTCCTGCTTCCAGCTGGCGTGAAAGATAAAGGGGAGAAGGGCGGAGAGGAGGAGAAGGGAGAATTGGGGCTCTGGTCCTCCCCCCACCTCGGACTCGCTTCCGTCTGCTGGGTCACGTCCGGGGTCAAACTGCCCACTGGTCCATCCATCCTCTCCTTCTGTTCCTGTCCTGTCTTCCTGTGGCCCACCTAGGAGAGGGACTGGGCTGGGGACAGCCGGTTCTGGATGCCCGGAGGAGCGGAAGGGTGGTGGTAGGCGGGGCCCTATTCTCCCAAACTTCGCAGTGGTTGTGATACGTTGGGGTAGGGGAATGGGAGAAGGGCGATCGCCCTTTGTCTCTTCCCCGCCCCCCCTCCCCGCCCCTCCAGCTCTTGCCTCTGTCCATGGTGCTGCGGAGAAGGGAGAGGGGCCACGTTTCCTGGCTTGCCCCTGGGTCTCACGTCACGACCCGCTCCCCGCCTCCCGGAGGCTATTTTTAGCTGCTCTGCAGGGGATCTGCCAGTGTTTCCTTTTTTCCACTGGCGATGGAAAGTGAGGAGGGAATTAGGTGTCGTCACGGGCCCCGGAAATGGTTGAGGGGGGAGGGAGAGAGATGGACAAAGACCTGGCCATCCAGACCATGGCGCCACCGGCAGAACTGGATAGGGGAAGAACTGGGGTGAGGTACGGGAAGAAACTCGGAAGAGTCAGTGAGCATCCTTTGCGAGGAAGTACTTTGTAACCCTCAAAGGAGCCTAGGACTGGGCTGGTCACAGCCCTGCCTTTTCCCCTAGGCCCCTCTCCTTGCCAACTCCTCACTCCTCTAACCATCATGAGGATAAAAGGCCGTAGGGAGAGGACATAGTTATCCTAATAGCCATTGTTACAGACATTCATTGGCATCACTTACGTGCAGGCCTTGGGAAGACCTTGGGCAGAGGCAGCCCAGTAGGATCTCTGCCTAACCTATCAACTTCATTGTTTCCCCTGGCCTCTTGGCTCTACCATAAAGCATGGCGGGGAGTGGGGAGGTGGGAATGGGGGTTGATAAGGCAAAGTCCCAAATAGCTTTAATCCACAATAATAAATGATTTGAACTCCTGAGGGAGCCAAATGTGATGCTGATCAAGATCTGACGGGAAAGATTATTACCAGCTGTGCAGAGATTCCAGAATCAGTGGCCACTGGAATTAGATTTTAAGGGTGGGGAGCCAGTAGGAATTCAATAGATTGGGGATGGGGCAAAAGAATGCAAGGTCATTGCTTGGAGTCAGAGATTTGTCTGGTCTGACAAGCTACTGTGTGCCTGGAGGGCAGGGATGGGAGATAAACCTGAGAAGATAGGAAGGTGCCAGGTTTCCTAGGCCTTAGCTATGCTGATGACCTTGAACTTTGTTCAGAAAGAAGGAGGGAGCTGAAGAAAGGTTTGTAGCTAAGTAGGGACATGACAGCTACGTATACAGAAGATTACTGGGACTATATGTGTAAAGACTGGATTGGAGTGGAGAAGGAGGGAGGAATGAGCAGCTATGAAGTTAATGAAGGAGTGTAGGGAGGTGGCAATGAAGGCTTATATTAGGTGATGGTGATAGGAATTAAAAGAAGGGACATCAGGTGCCAAAGCGATGAGATGGAATGAACAGGAAACGATATATAACTGAGGGGAGATGAGAAGTAAGGGCACAGGAAGAGGGAAGGATAACGGCAAGGTCCAGGGCATGAGAGATCAGCTTAATGGGGCTACAGACAAAGAACAATCAGAAGTGAAATGTTGAAGAAAGAGAAGAGTTCAGGTTAGGGAGGGTTATTTGAAGTGTGGTAGAGGTGCCATTTGAGGTAGGCAGCAAGAGATGGGGGGAGTGGGGCATTTGGAGCTCAGAAGAGACATTAGATCTGCACATGATGATTTGCATAAAGTTTGATTTTTTTGAAGCAGAGGATGAATATGAATTTCATGTATCTGTAACTGGGAAAGACTTCATAGTCCACCTGATTCAATTACCTCATTCTATAAAGGTAGAAACTGAAGCCTGGATAAGTTAAGTGTCTTGTTCGAGATCATACAATTTTCAAAGAATTGCACAAAAGATTTAAACCCATGTCCTTTGACTGCAGCTAATGGGAGGGAGTGTAATTAACAACTACTGACATTCATGTAGCACTTTATAGTTTGCAAAATGTTTATTTACTGTCTTTTTTTGTCTCCTTCCCCACAACTCTCTCTGTGTCTCACCCTCTCTCCTCCCCCTTTTTCCTCTTGTCTCTCTCCCTCACTCTTCCTGCTCTTCCCATCCCTATCTCTCTCTTCTTTCTCTCTCCCCATCTCTCTGTCTCTCTCTGTTTCTGTCTCCCTCTTCTCTTTCCTGTCTCCTCCCTCCCCGCCCCCTGCCCCTGACCTCGCTCTCTCTGACTGTCTCTCTTATATCAATGCTGTTGGGCACTGGCTCTGCCGATTATAGTCTTAAGGAATTGCCTAGGAGTCCTGAAAAGTTAAAGTCATGTTTCCAGGATCACACCATGGTGTGTATGTCAGAGTTAGGACTTGAACCCAGGATCACCTAAGAGAGCAGCTCTTTTTCCACTATATTATGATGCTTCTCACAGGTCTTATTATGTCTGGTTTATAGAAGAGGAAACTGAGGCTCATAGTATTAATGTGTTAACTGAGTCATCTACTAGTAAGTTTCTGAGGTAGCATTTGAACACAGGTCTTCACAATGCCTAATCCATCACTCAGTTCATTAGGCATACTGCCTAGTCTAGAGATGAGAATAGATCCTTAAGGAATATTCACTTTATTAAGGAGATGAGGAAACACTGAATGAATCTGAACAAGAGAATCCAAATCCTCTTTCATCTTAGTATCTTGCCTCTGAGCTCACCTCTCATTTCTTTTGTTTGTATCTTTTTGTTATAATCGTTTGCTTACATATTGTCTCCCCCATCAGATATGGGGGTTCCTTGAAAGCTATTTCCCCTTTCTTCATATCTTCAGCTTTTAACACAGTGCCTGACACAGAGTAGGTGAATAATAAATGCTTGTTGTGGCTAATACAGAAATGTATTGCGTGATCTCACATACATAATTGCTATCATATTTCTTGCCTTCTCAATGGATAGGGGGAGAGGAAGGGAGAGAATTTAGAATTCAAGATTTTAAAAAATGAATGGTAGAATCTTTTTACATGTAATTGAAAAATACTTAACAAAATAAAATTTTAAAAGTAAACTTTTGTTGACTGATTATATCTGAGAGACAGACATGTTTAACACTTATCAGCTACTGCAGAGAAGTCAAGGGGGCTGAGGCTTGAGAAAAAGGCTTTTAAAAAGCTGTTAAGAGGTCACTGGGGACTTTTGAAAGAGGAATTTCAGTAGAGTGGTGGGGTCAGAATCTGTATTTCAATGAATTGGTGGTGAGGAAGCAGAGACATTGGGAGTTCTCAACTTTCCAAGAAATCTACTGGAAGGTGAGATGGCAGAAGACTCAGTTACTCTACAACGGTGAAAGAACCATTTTTTAAGAAATTGGGAAATGCAAAGAAAGAACTATAGAATAGGAATGCAGAATGAAGCAGATTATTTTCTCTTTCATTATGTTTTCTTCTCATGATTTCTCCCATTCATTTTAATTATTCTATGCAACATGACTAATATGAAAATGTGTTTAATAAGAATGTAAGTATAGAACCCATATAAGGTTGTATGTCATTTCAGGGAGGGAGTGGGGAAGGAAGGGGAGAAAATTTAAAACATATGGAAGTCATTGTTGAAAACTGAAAACAAATAAATTAATTAAAAAAAGAAAATATCCCATACAAAAAAAAGAAAGAAAAAGAAATTGGGAAACTAGGGAATGTTTGTAAAGAGACAGGAGGTATCTAGCCCAGAGAGAGAGATTGGAGATACATGAGAAAGAGGGGGTGACTAAAGGAGGCTGTCTTAAAATAAGTTTGCAGATATTTACGAAGCAAACAGTTAATGTGTGCCAGGCACTGTGGTAGGTAGGCAGGCACTGGGAATACAAGGATGAAAAGAAAAACTATCCTTACCTTCAAGGGATATATTATAGTCCTTTGGGGGCTGAGAATATAGAATGAAATGGACAAATATGCGGAAGAGTGGTGGTGGTAGATTGAGTCACTAGTGACTAAAGGGGATATGGAAAGATGGTCAGTAGGAGGTGACATATGAGTTGACCCTTGAAGGATCAACTAGGGGTTCTGTGAGTTGGAGAGGAGGAGGGAGTACATGTCAGGCATGGGGAATAGACTGTTCTAAGGCATGGAGATATGGGACACAGTGTTGTGTGAGGGGAGCAGTCAAACCAGTTAGTCAACAAAGCTTTAAGTGCCTGCTATTAGTCAAACACCATACTAACTTCGGGGGATGCAAAGAAAGACAGGAACAATGCCTGGATGTTAAGGAGCTCACAGTTTAATGGCAGACAGAACATGCAAACAATTATGTACAAAACCCTATAGACAAGATAAATTGGAAAAAAATCAATGGAGAGAAGTCCCTGGTGTTAAGGGAAGGTTTGGGAAAGGCTCTGTGCAAAAGGTAGGCTTTTGACTGAGACTTGAGGAAAGCCAGGATAGCAGAGATAAGGAGGGAGAGAATTCCAGGCTTGAGGGACAGGCACTGAAAATGTACAGAGATGGTAAACATGTCTTGTGTGAGGAAGGGTTTGGAGGCCATTATCACTGGATCACAGAACATGGGAGGGGGGAGTAAGGAGTAATAGAGGAGGACCAGGTTATGAGGGGATTTAAAAGCAAAACAGAAAGGTTTATATTTGATTCTGGAATTAATATGGAGCCATTGGAGTTTACTGAGTAGGGAGATGACATGATCTGATTCAGGTTTTATCACTTTCGACAGTTAAGTGGAGGAGAGATTGGAATAGAGTGCAATGAAACAGAAAGATAATGAACCAGAAGTTTATTGCAATAGTCCAGGCATGAGGTGATGAGGACTGGCATGAAGCCAGTGTTGAGGGAAGGAGGCAGGCATATGAAGAAGATGCTGCAAAGGGAGAAATGACAGAATTTGGCAACTGATTGGATATGGGGTGAGTGAGATACTGAGGAGTCAAGAATGACAAATAGGGTGTGAACCTGGGTCATTGAGTGGATAGTGATATACTTTGCAGTCTACAGGGAGGTTAGGAAGAGCAAAAAAGGGTTTGGAGGGAAAGGCAACAAGTTTAATTTCAGACATGTTGAATTTTAAATGTCTATGGGATATCCAATTAGAAATATCCAATAGGCAGTTGGAGATGTGAGAGTTGAACTCAGGAGAGAAGTTAGGTCTGGATAATTAGATCTGAGAATCATCTGGAAAGAGATGCTAATTGAATCCATAAGAGCTGATACCAACAAGGAAGATAGTATAGAGGGAGAAGAGAAACTGGCCAAAGACAGCTTTAATTAGTAGGTGTGATCTGAATCCAATAACGGAGACTGAGAAAGAGTGGTCAGACAGGTAGGAAGAGAGCCGGGAAAGAGCAGTGTTACAAGAAGGAGGTGAAATCAAAAGTTTCAGAGATGTCAGGAAGAATAAGGATTGAAAAAAGGTCATTGGATTTGACAATTAATAGATGACTGATAACTTTAAAGACCAACAAAGTCAAAATGCAGACAGCTAAGAAGAGAGTGAAAGCAAAGGAAATAGATGGCCTTCTTAAGGAGTTTGGCCATGAAAGATAGGAAAGATATAGAATTATAGTTAGCAGGGATGGGTGGATAAAGTAAAGGTTTTTTTTAAGAATAGAGGAACACAGGCATGTTTGTAGGTGGCAGAGAGGTGGATTGTAGAAAGGAATAAATAGGCCAGTTTTTCTTGGCCAAAGAATATGTGAGGGAATTTTTGTTCAACAGCTCTGAAGATATTGGGACTAGATTTTATTTTAAAAGATTTTTTAATTTTCAACATTCACTTTTATACGGTAAAGAATTCCAAATTTCCCCCCTCCCCCTCCCCAAGATGGTATGCAATCTGATATAGGCTATACATGTATAATCATATTTAACATATGTGGAAGCATTGGTCATGTTGCGAAAGAAGAATCAGAACAAAAAGGAAGAACCATAAGAAAGAAAAAGAATAAAAAAGAGAAAAATAGTGTACTTTGATCTACATTCAAACCCTGCAGTTCTTTCTCTAGATTTCTCTGGACAGTATTTTTCCATCGTGAGTCTTTTGGAATTACCTGGGATCTTTGTGTTGCTGAGAAGAGCTAAGTCTATCAAGTTGGTCATTGCACAATGTTGCTGTTGCTGTGTTCAATGTTCTCCTGGTTCTGCTCACTTCATTCAGCATCAGTTCATGTAAGTCTTTCCAGGTTTTTCTGAAATCTGCATGCTCAACTTCTTAACAGAACAATAGTATTCCATTACAATTATGTACCACAGCTTGTCCAGCCATTCCCCAATTGATGGGCATCCCTCAATTTCTAATTCTTTGTCACCACAGAAAGAGGAACTAGACTTTAAAGTGTGTGGCATGTATGCTCTGGAGCAACCTCATAAATGTCTATCCTTATTGACAAGTCAGATGTTCAGAGCTTAGCTGCTACTTATTTTCTCAGAGTTTAGGTGTAGCCCTGAGGGGATGAGAAGTTTCTTTCTTTCTTTGTTTCTTTCTTTCTTTCTTTCTTTCTTTCTTTCTTTCTTTCTTTCTTTCTTTCTTTCTTTCTTTCTTTCTTTCTTTCTTTCTTTCTTTCTTTCTTTCTTTCTTTCTTTCTTTCTTTCTTTCTTTCTTTCCTTCCTTCCTTCCTTCCTTCCTTCCTTTCTTCCTTCCTTTCATTTTTCCCCCAACTATGTTAAACAATTAAAAAAAAACTTTTGGGTCTTTTTTTTTTTTTTTTTTTACATTTTGAGTTCCAAATTCCCTTCCTCCCCTCTCTCCTGCCTCCCTGAGATGTTAGGCAATCTGATATAGATTATACATGTGCAATCATGTAAAACATTTCCATATTAGTCATTTTGTTCAAGAAGACTCAAAGGAAGAAAGACAGAAAGGAGGATAAAAGGAAAGAAAGAAGGAAAGAAATGGCATGTGTCAGTCTGTATTCAGTCAATATCAGTTCCTCTGGAGGCAGATAACATGCTTCATCATCATTGCTTTGGGATTGGCTTGCTGTATTGCTGAGAATAGCTGTCACTCACAGTTCTTCATTGTATAGTATCACTGTTACTATTGGTTCTGCTTACTTTTTTATCAGTTCATGTAACTCTTTCCAGGTTTTTCTGAAATCATCCTGCTTATCACTTCTTATAGCGCAAAAATATTCCATCAACTATATACTATAGCTTTTTCAGCTATTTCCCAATTGGTGGGCATCTCCTTGATTTCTAATTCTTATCCACCACAAAAAAATCTGCTATAAATACTTTTGTACAAATAATTCCTTTCCCATTTTTTTTTAATTTGGGAGGTGTCTTTCTTATGTGATTGATAGCTCATCAGTTCCCACCAATGTTCTTCCCTCTTCCCCGTGATTATCAGTGGATGTCAACTAGTCTGCCAGACTTAATTAACTTTAAGAAAGTAGAATTTATATAATAGAGAAACACTGAGTGAATGTTTTTGAGTCAGATAATACTATGATTAGACATAATTTTTAAAGTAATTTTTTTCACTCTTCAAGAATCTGCCTCATTTCTCTCCAAACTCTCTCCATTTGAGAAAGAAAAACAAAACAGAATATGCAAAGATACAAATATATATAATTAAGCAAAACCAATTTTCACATTGATCATGTACAAAAAACCATCTCCTTCTGTACTGAGTCTTTCATCTTTATCAGGCAGTGGGTAGCACGTTTCATCATTATTCCTCTGGAATATTGACTGATCGTTATCAGATAAGAGTTCCCAAGTCTTTCAAAGTTATTTTACTTTACAATGTTGCTGTCTTTATATAAGTCGTTTTCCTGATTCTGCTCACTCTATTCTGCATCACTTTAAACAAATCTTCCAAGATTTCTCTGAAGCACTCTCTATCATTTCTTAGAGCAACATAGTATTCCATCAAGTTTATATACCACAACTTGTTTAGTTATTCCCCAACTAATAAGCACTTCCTCAGTTTCCAATTATTTGCCAATGCAAAAGAGCTATAAATGTTTTTGTACATCCTTATCTGGGGTTTGTTTTGCTTGGGAGTAATCCCTCCCTCAATCTATCTTCCCTCTAATTCCTCTTCTCTTTCTCTCCTATTTCCCTATCCAGTAGAACGTATTTCTGTACTCAACTCTGTGTGTGTATTCTTCCCTCCTTTGTACCAGTTTAGATGAGAATGAGGTTCAGGTATCATCCACTCCCCCTCATCCTTGTTTGTTTAGATTTCTACTTGAACATCCTGAAAATGTAAGATAATTTTCTTTCACATTCCTCTCCCTTCTAGTCTCCTTCCACTTTTGTTTTAAGATCATTAAGACATAATAAGAACCACTCTCAGGTCTTTTGCCTAATTAGATTCCCTCTCTGTCCTCAGAGCAGACACATGTATATCTCTCCTCTTTAGAATGATTTATCTTTGTTTAGTCCCTTATGATTGTTCTTTTCTTTATTTTTTATGTTTCTCTTGAGTCCTATGTTTGTGCTTCAAAATTTCTATGGAGCTGTGGTCTTTTTTTTTTTTTTTTAAATCAGGAATGCTTAGAAATCTTCTATTTTATTAAAGTTTCACTTTTCACCATAGAATTATACTCAGCTTTCCTGGATATATTATTCTTTGTTCCTATTCCATATCCTTTGCCTTTTAGAATATTGAATTCCAAGCTCACCATTTCTTTTTAGTGATGACTGCTAAATGATGTGTGATCTTGATTGTGGTTCCTCAATATTTGAATTTTTTCTTTTTGGTTGCTTGTAGTAGTTTTTCTTTGACCTGGAAGTTCTGGAGTTTTGCTATAATATTTTCCAGAGTTTTCATTTTGGGGGTTTCTTTCAAGAAGTGACCAGTGGGTTCTTTCTAATTTCCACTTTGACTTCTGATTCTAAAAGATATGGGCAGTATTTTTTTGTTATTCTTGAAATATGATATCTAAGGTTTTTTTTTGGTCATGACTTTCAGATAGTCCAATGATCCTTAAATATTCTCTTGCTCTATTTTCCAGATCAGCCATTTTTGTGGTGAAATATCTTACATTTTCTTGTGTGTTTTTTTTAGCCTTTTCTTTTTGTTTTGGCATTTCTTGATATCTCTCGGAATAATTAACTTCTATTTGGTTAATTCTAACTTTCAGACACTCAGTTGTCATGTTCCACTGCAATTCAGAACTCACGAGCTCATGAATTCCATTAGCCTCAGCCTCTCTGATTGCTTGGGTTACAGATGTGTGCCACCATACCAGGTGCCACCTCTACCACCCCCGCACCCTTCTCCCTCTTCCCCATGCCAAAAGACACAGATCCAAGTGTTTCCTTTAGGAAGTCTCTTCAGATCAGACTAAGTCAGCAGGTTGCCTCTGAATTTTAACTATCCTTATTGTTCCATTTGTATGGGACTCATTCGTTACATACTCTGATGATTATTTGTCTCATTCCCCACAGTGACTGTCCTAAATCTGCTTCTTGTTCTTCTGCCCCCAACTCCACTCTAAATTTTTTCACTTTGCACTTAAAAAAGGTGACAGTGCTACCTGTTTTCCAGGCCACCCATCAAAAATTCTTCACTTTTCTGGGAAACAATCTTTGCAGCAAGCATCTCTGATAAAGGCCTCATTTCTCAGATACATGGAGAACTGAGTCAAATTTATAAAAATACAAGTCATTTCCTGACTGATAAATAGTCAGATGCTATGAACAGGCAGTTTTCAGATGAAGAAATCAAAGCTATCTATAGTCATATGAAGAAGTTCTCTAAATCACTTTGATTAGAGAAATGCAAATTAAAACAACTCTGAGATACCACCTCACAAAAAAAGAGGAATATAATAAAGGATGTGGGAAAATTGGAACACTAATGCACTGTTGGTGGAGTTGTGAACTGATCCAACCATTCTGAAGAGCAATTTGGAGTCATGTCCAAAGGGCAAACAAACTGTGCTTATCCTTCGTCTAGCAATACTACTACTAGGTCTGTATCCCAAAGAACTCATAAAAAGGGGAAAAGACATACATGTTCAAAAATATTTATAGCAGCTCTTTCTGTGATGACAAAATACTGAAAATTAAGGGAATGTCCCATCAACTGGGGAATGGTTGAACAAGTTGTGATATATGAATGTAATGAAATACTATTGTACAGTAAGAAATAATGAGCAGACAGATTTCAGAAAAACCTGGAAAGACTTGTATGAACTGATGCAAAGTGAAGTGAGTAGAACCAGGAAAACACTGTAGACAGTAACAGTAACATTGTGCAATGACCGATGACGAATGACTCAACTCTTCTCAGGAATGCAGTGATTCAAGACAATTACAAAGGACTCATGGAAAGTGCTACAGACATTCAGAGAAAGAACTGATAGACTGAATGCAGAACAAAGCATTTTTTCTTTTTTTTTTGTTCTTTTTTCCTTTTGATCTATTTCTTCTTTTGTAACTGTGAGTGATGTGAGAATATGTTTTACATGATAGTACATATATTGCTTACCATTTGAGGAAAAGGGGAAGGGAGAAAGGGAGAGAGGGAGAAAAATTTAGAATTCGCAATCTTGTAAAAATGAATGTTAAAAATTGTCTTTACATATAATTGGAAAAAGATAAAATACTTTCTAAAAAAGAATTTTTTACTTTCCTTCATCCAGTTCTCAGACTTGTTTCCAATAATCACTCTTTCTTTCCTTCTTCCTTATTTGCTTCTCTGTCTCCTCTCTGAGTCCTTACTTATAGATGTCTTGGAGGAAATCTCTTCTTCTGAGTGTGTGTTTTGAGTCTTCCCTATGACCACAATACCTCTATTTTGTGGACTTCCTTTGTTGTTGTTGCTGTTGTTTGCTCATTCTTCTAACCTATTTTTGGCTTTAGACTTTTTTAGGGCCAGGCTCTGTACAGTGTGTAAGTGTGTGTGTGTTTATGTATGTGTGTGTGTATTTGTGTGTGTATGTGGGTGGGTGTGTATGTGTGGGTGTGTGTATGTGGGTATGTGTGTGTATGTGGGTGTGTGTATGTGTGTGTATGTGAGAGAGAGACAGAGAGAGAGAGAGAGAGAGAGAGAGAGAGAGAGAGAGAGAGCGCTAAGCTTTTGTCCTTTTAGATCATTCTCCTGCTTTCTTGGGAGTGCTGAATATTGTATTATTCCAGGATCTCAGGAACAGCATAGCTTGAGGATTTGCAAGCTTTCAATGCTCCTGAAGTGATATAATCTAGGGCAAAGACTTCTTTCTGCTATTCTAGTTTGAACACTTCAAGTTTTTGCCTCTTTCTGGTTTCTGTCTGAGCAACATGACTATGGGCTTGCTCCTGATTGGAAGTTCTAGTAGACTACTGCTGGGCTTAGCCATTGTCTGGTAACTGTGACTGAAGGCCTTGAGTTTTTGCTCTGCTCCTGGGACCACTGCCACACAACTATTGTTTACTTCTGAATTTGTTCTTTGCTCAGTATATACCTAGAGCCCACTAACTTCCATTATCCATATGCCCTATCCCCTAGATATAGGTCCCTTTCTCAGGGCATGCTGAATCTGTGACTCAGAACTGGGTAGTGAATAACAAAGCTGCAAAATGCATTCTGTTCCTACATTCTGAACCATATGGCAAGTTTTGGGCCAGACTCCACCCTCAGTTCTGCAGACTTCTCTGTCTCTCTGTGCTAACCTGGGCTGGAAAAATGACTGTAATTTTTCTTGGATCTCTCCATCAGGACTCAGTTTGGTGTGTTTTCTAGATCTTTGTGAAAAAGTTGCATTGGAGGAGCTGGGCTACTTCTCCCTACTCTCTCATATTGATTCCATCCTTGAATTGAGTCTTGATGGAATCCAGGGAAGCCAGGAGAGGAATAGCAGGAGTACAAACATTTTGCTCCTGGAAAACAGTCAATGGAAATGCAGAGAGCTGGAGTTGGGATCAAGGTTGCCCTAGGCCTGGAGTCTAGTCCTGGAGACCTGAGTTCAAGTCCTGCCTCAGATAATTTCTGTGTGACCCTGGGCAAGTCACTTAACCTCACTTTGCCTCAGTGTGTTCCACAATATTTGAATCATTTCTTTCTAGTTGCTTGCAATATATTCTCCTTGACCAGGGAACTCTGGAATTTGGCCACAATGTTCCTAGGAGTTTCTCTTTTTGGATCTCTTTTAGGCAGTGATCAGTGGATTCCTTCAATACTGATTTTGCCCTCTGGTTCTAGAACATCAGGGAAGTTTTCCTTGATAATTTCATGAAAGATGATGTCTAGGCTCTTTTTTTTGATCATGGCTTTCAGGTAGTCCCATAATTTTTAAATTGTCTCTCCTGGATCTATTTTCCAGGTCAATTGTTTTTCCCATGAGATATTTCACATTCTCTTCCATTTTTTCATTCTTTTGGTTCTGTTGTGTGATTTCTTGGTTTCCCAGAAAGTCATTAGCCTCCATCTGTTCCATTCTAATTTTGAGAGAACTATTTTCTTCAGTAAGCTTTTGAACCTCTTTTTCCATTTGGCTAATTCTGCTTTTAAAAGCATTCTTCTCCTCATTTGCTTTCTGAACTTCTTTTGCCAATTGAGCTAGTTTATTTTTCAAGGTGTTATTTTCTTCAGTATTTTTTTGGGTCTCCTTTAGCAAAGTGTTGACCCATTTTTCATGCTTTTCTTGCATCTCTCTCATTTCTCTTCCCAGTTTTTCCTCCGTCTCTCTCACTTGATTTTCAAAATCCTTTTTGAGCTCTTCCATGTCCTGAGCCCAGTGAATACTTATTTTGGATGTTTGGGATACAGAAGCCTTGACTTCTATGTCTTTCCCTGATGGTAAGCATTGTTCTTCCTCATCAGAAAGGAAAGGAGGAAATATCTGTTCCCCAAGAAAGTAGCCTTCTATGGTCTTATTTTTTTTTTCCCTTTTCTGGGCATTTTCCCAGCTAGTTACTTAACTTCTGAGATTCCTTTCCACACCCATCTCACCTCCAGATCTGCCAAGCTGGTGCTTGGGATCTGAGATTCAAATGCTTCTTCCCAGCCTCAGGGCTTTCAGCAGGGGCAGGGCTGCTATTCAATGTGAGATTAAGTTCAGGTGCTCAGGTGGGGCAGGGCAGTCTCACAGGGCTCAGTTCCCTCAGGGGGTTTATGGGGAAAGCTTCAACAGTGGATTTGAGCCCCTGCTTGCTTTGGGAGCCCCTGTCTGCTGCTGCCTCCACTGCTGCCTCCCAAGGGGGCCTGAGTTATGGGGACACCCTGTTCCCCTCTTGGCGAGCCAAACAGGCTCTCTCACTAACCTCTGGCGTCTGTGGGTGGATGGACCTGCACGGCCTCTGGAGATTCCGTCCCTGAAGCCTGCTTGGATCTGGTCCTCTTGATGCCATTCAGGCCAAGGCAGGGCTGGGCTCTGCTCCAGGTCTGGTGCACGATGGATCTTTGGTGTCGGTTTTTCAGGGCTCTCTGTAACAGAAATCTCCTCCACTTCATTGTTGCGTGGCTTCCACTGCTTCAGAATTCATTGGGAGCTCTCTTTACAGGTATTTTATGGGCTATGGGTTAGGAATTAGCATATGTGTATATTTCTACTCTGCCATCTTGGCTCTTCCCCCTCAGTGTGTTCCACAACAAATTGGAGTTAATAATAGCACCCACCTCCCAAAACTGTTGTGAGTCTTAAATGAGATTATATTTTAGAGGCTTTTCAAACCTTAAAAGCAATATATATATATATATATATATATATATACATACATACATACACACATATATAATACTATATATTATAATTTATGTGTATATATAATACTATACTATATATATTATACTATATGTATGTATATACATATATAGTTATTATTTGAGGAATAATAAGAAAGTCTGTGTTTCTGGAACATGGAGTATATGAAGAGTGATGTGTAAGAAGACTGAAAAGGTAGGAGTAGGAGAAACTGTGAAGGACTTTAAAAGAAAAGCAGGGAAATCCATATTCAGCCTTCCAAAATAGCTTTTCTCAATCTGGAGTTTTCTGAGGAGAGTGATACAGTCAGACTTCTTTAATAAGATTGCTTTGACAGCTAATTGGAGGACAATCTAAAGTGGGAAAGACTTGAAGTGGGGAGACCAGCCAGTAAGCTATTGAAGTGATCCAGGTGAAATATGCTAAGGATGTACACTAGAATGGCAGCCATGGGTAGAGAGAAGGTCACCTACACAAGAACTGTTGTGAAGGTAAAAATGTTAAGACTTAGCAAAAGATTTTATTTAAGGCAAGAGGTTGAGTGGCTGGGAGGACAGGGGTGCCATTCATAGGGAAATTTGAAAAGGGGGAGATTTTTTTTAGGGGGGAAATATAACCGAGTTTTGCCTTGGACATGTTGAATTTGAGATGTCCAATAGGCAGTTCATATGACATGAGATTGGCGATGAAAAGAGAAGTCAAGGATGGACAATAGATCTGAAAATCATTTGCCAAGAAAACCCCAAAAGGGGATTACAAAGTTTAGATTGGACTGGGCTGGACTGACCAGTCTGACTGCTCTGCTCAGCAGCTGTTAACTATATTTGTGGGCAAAGGCAGGCCTTCAAGGTACCCTACTTTTGTCTGTGTGGGTTCTCTCAGGACCAAGGTAGAATTCAGGCCCACCTTGACCAGTAGATAGGTGCTTCTGTGGCAAAATAAACCAACCCACCTAACCATCAATCTGACACCTAGTGATCCAACTAACCAGTGTCTGATGGTCGGCCTCTCTCCGTGACTGAGGTCAACCACTGCAGCAATAAGGAGCGTTGTCGGCTATAGCTTCCCAAAAGTCTACTGCCTCAATCTGTTGCTGAACCTGACCTCTCTGCCTTATGGATACCCATGGCAAGTTGAGCTAGACTACCTTTTGGCTCCAGGATTCTGTCCCTGGCCTGGGCCTGTCCCATCCTGGGGGGGCCTATATCTCCAACGGTCCCTCTTCAGGAATAAACAAGGGGCAGCCTCCCGAGAATTTTCTGGGGGAGTGGGCTTCGAGAGTTTGTCTCTTACTGGAATCGCCATTTCCCCACCGCCCGCCTTGCAGACTACTCTTGCTGGCACCCTTTTCTCTGTCTCACTGTCCTCGGGTCTGTCTGAGCAGCCGGGTTTCGCCACCTTCTGGCTAGCCCAAACCCTAGGACTCCTGGCTTGTGGTTTAGAACCAGGATGCGCGCTACATCTCGCCCAGAGTCTGAAATTCAAAGAAGGGGAAGTAAGGTCAGGGCCTGCCCGGCCGAGCCCTCACAGTCCTCCATCCATTGATTACTGTCCACCCAGTTACTGCTGCTCCTTCCCCCTGTCCCAGAGATGTACTGGGGCTCAGCAACTGTCCCCAGGGACGCAGTAACAGGTCTGTGTTTACTCAGTACCGAGTGGCTACGGGAGCAGTAGTGGTGTTGCTAGTGGCGGCGCAGGCCTCTGGGCACCACCTGTCGCAGAGCCCTGCGGGAGTCGAGGACGAAGAGTCCTGGACTGTGGGGTCCAGTGAGTGCCGGCCGCGGGTGTCTCTCGAAAGGCCCGGGCCCCCTCCCCAATCTTTCCCCTACCCCGCACACCGCCCTGCAATCATTTTCCGCTCCCCTTGGATGAAATTGCCAAAGTCTAATGAATCATTCGGCCCGTAATGGGCCGCGGCGCTTATCAGGGGCCGGCGGGCCCGCGGCGGCGCCTTATCTCGGCCGCGCACATGGGCCGCCCGCCCGCCCGCTCCGCCCGCCATGCTAAGTAGGAAGGGGACGTGAGGTGGGATTAGAACGAATGTGGATGTGGCAAAGCCACCAGCGCCGCGGCGCGCGGGGGCGGGGGCGGGGAGGGGGGGGCGGGCGGGGAAGGAGGCCGGGCAAGGGAGGGGGGCGCACCCTCGAATAGGCCGGAAAATGGCTCCGCCGCGCAGAACGGTGAGTAGCCCACCCGTGCCTTTATTCCTACAAGGAGCCCCGGACACCCCCACGCCGGCGCACCCTCCCACCCCCTTCTATTCCTCAATCTGCACCCGGGCTATTTTCCCAGCTTCCTTTCGATAGTGTGAGTGTGTGTTTTAACCGCCGCGTCCCCCACCCCCATCCCGGCCCCCATCAACTGGGCCCCCGCCTCCCAGACCCTCTTCCTTCCTTCCCCTTTTTTCTTACGCAATATACAGAAATGCGCAAGGCGGTGGTTGGTGTTTATTTCTTCGTAGTTGTGTGCGTGCGTCCAGATTGTGGCAGTGTGGGTCTGTGCTGGGGTTGTGTGTGCGGGATAGCAGCCGGGCCGGGTCCTCTCGTAGCCACCACCTTGGGGCCGGGTTGTGTGTGCGTGTGACCACCTGGGCTTTACTCTGGCCGGTGTAGCTGAGCCGTCGGGCTGTGGGTCCGTATGTGACTGTGTAGCTTGGGCTGTGTGTGTTCTCAGACGCTGATCTGGGTACTCTAGGAGACCGTGGGTGCGGGGTTTTGGCCAGGCTGGAACCTGGGGCATTCTTTCCTAATTAGGTTGCGAAGTCTGTCAGTGTGCTGGTGTGTGTGTGTGTGTGTGTGTGTGTGTGTGTGTGTGTGTGTGGTGCGTGTGCGCTCGTGTGCCCAGGCCAGGGAGGTCCAGGGCACCTCGCGGGGCTTCCTGGTTTATTCCCGACCATGGTTTCCTGGGGGACCGATGGCAGCTCGGAGTGTCGGACGCCCAGTGGATGGGCAGTACCTTGGTATTCGTCTTTTTCCGCAGGGGGTAGCGGGGACTCTGGGCTTCGGTCTGGGGCGGGGCAGATTTGACAGAAGGGGACCAGGGCCAGGTAGGATTGCTTCCCTCCCCTCTCCTGCGGTCCCTTCCACTCTCGGAGCCTGGCGGAAGCTTCACAACAAACCTTCCCCAGACAAGCAGGATCCCCTGCCTGGCCTGGTGGGGCCTGGTCAGCCGTTTCACTCTGCTGGGCTCTGGCCAGCCTACTTTGTCTAGTCAGTGTCAGGGCTTTCCATCTCAGGTCGTTTTTGCTTGCCGGGCTGGAGCTCTGGCCTGGGGTATCTCTGGTCCAGTGTAGTGCACAAACTCCCTCGGCCAGAGAGTCTTTCTCCATTCCCGTCCACTCACCCTCATCCCAACCCACCTCAAGCTTGCCCGGGTAGCCTGAGCCTCACGATCGAAATATCCGCATCTGTCTCGGAGGGTGGTCATGAGATAACGGCGTCTAGGTTGCCTGGCAGAGGCCGCCAATTCTTTGCCAATTCAGCGAAGATTTTCATTTCTAGAAGAAAAACGAAAGCTTGGGGATGCTTTGGTTTCCACCCCTCCCTTATCATCCTCTCAAGGGGCATGCAGAGAGCGGGGTCCTGGACCAGTGTCTGGACAGGAACAAAGTGCTTTGTGAGGTTAGATCGTTCTCTCGGATTTTTTTTTTCCGCAGGGAAGGGAGGCTCCGCTTCCTCCAGGGCCGCTGGCTCTGACTGCAGCCGGGACCAACACCAAGCCGAGAGAGGGGTGTTTGGCGTAGCTTGGAGGCGATTCTGAGAGAGCCTGAGGCACAGTCAGAGGGCTAGAAGTGGGGAGCAGAGTTTCCTTCCCCAGCCTACCCCATATTCCTTGTGAATCCAGAGCCAGAGAAAATTAATTCCTTGGGAAAATCCCAGAAAATTATCCAGATATTTTCTGCAAGGCAGTGCCTACATAGGTGTAGGGAAGAAGATTCTCTTTATTATCCCGAGATTCTGATTCATAGAAATGCCATCTTTAGGCCTACAGTAAAATTAAAGACTCTTGTCTCTCTGCACCAGGGTAGGTTCCCCTCCGCCCTTTTTGCCCGAGATAATGCGCACAATGGTTTCCATCAGCCCAACCCTCTACTTCTCACCATAGGAGAAGACGCCCTTGCCTCCAAAGCTGGGTTCTCCCCGGCGAGACTGGGGGATTCTTTCGGTTTTCGTTTGGGGAATTTTCCTGACTGGGGGAGTGGAAGAACTAGGGAGCGATGGGGGAGGTATCGGGAAATTGACCTGTTTTGTAAGGAAAGCGCTTTGCAAATCTGAAGGCACTCCATAAATGGGAGTTATTATGTCTGCCTAAGTCATCACCTAGGAACTGCGGGCAGAATAAAGTCCAATAATGATTTTCAGGCCCACTCTACCCCTGTCAATGCCCTACCAGGTAAGGGAGCCTTCCTCGGATCTCCCGGCGCCCGAGTTGGGTTCGCTTGATTTTGGACAAACACCAGCCCCAATTGTAGGCTACTGTCTGACTTCAGTTAATCGAGGGCGGACTGTTTCTCGCCCCGACCCCACCCTAAACCATTCCAACTTGCTCCTAATTACATACATTAAATGGGCCCTACTCTGGGGATCCTTCTTCGCTCTCCTTATCCGGCTAGCAAAGAAGAGCCCAGTCTCTGCTCCAGTGCGGCTCTGCTACGGACCTCCAGCACCCTTTTCCGCGTGTGGGGGATCTCGTTTTCCCTATGTGCCCTATGGTTCCTAAACTCCGCCACAACCTTCCAGACTTCAGGGGCTACCGCAAGGTTTCCCCTGAGCCTCTTCCTAACGGGTACCCCTTGGACAGCCTGAGACTGGGCAGACAGCTCTCGAAGCCGGACACACAAAGAAGGATCCGCCCCTCGGAGGCGGGCTGGGCCAGGGCAGCACAGGGCACTGGCCAGACCTAACTAGGCCCGCGGCCTTCTGGGTCTCCGAAGACCCTGGAACGCCTAGCCTGTGCCGGTCCATATTGGGGTGTCACTAGGGTGGGAGGTATTCCTGTTTTTGATGGGTGAGGGCTGGAAACTTTTGTGGGGTCCATGTCCCAGTAACCCCAAAGGACTCCTTTCCATATGCCCTAGCCCTGGAAGCGGGATTTTGCTCTATGGGGCGTGTTTTCTATATCCGTCCAGATCCCTGGGGCTTGGAGGGGGACACGTGGATAACCGGCAGAGAGACTGACCTCTCTCTCTCTCTCTCTCTCTCTCTCTCTCTCTCTCTCTCTCTCTCTCTCTCTCTCTCTCTCTCCCCATCTCCCTCTCCCTCTTCCGATTTTTCCTGGAACCTCCCGGCCCTCTCTCTCGGCAGGCCGTTCTGGAGTAGGCCGCTGCCATTGCCTTCTAGAGAGGGAGGTGGAGACCGAGGACCCCGGCTAGTCCTTTCCTCCTACCGGCCCGCCCCCCATAGTGGGGAGAGGTGGAAAACCGACGCTAGGAGCCTGCCCCTTTAAATATGCCCCAGGTGAGTTTGACGGCTTTTTAGCTAGAGTGGGGGGAAGGGACGGTGTGTCTCGGGGTGTGTTGGGAGGGGCAGACGTTAAAAGTAGATCGAGAAGCTCGTGGGGAGGAGGGCAACCCCCACCCCCAAGGTGGGAGTATTAATGATTGGGGAGGGCAGTGCTAAGGACCACTTGGCTTACTGGCCCTGGAAAGAAAGCAGAGGAGAAGGAATTCTCCCCGACTCAGGAAGGACAAGACGATGCAATTCAATATAATACAATATTTATACAGAAGATTTTAAGAGGGAGGGAGCATTGCACTGGTTATCAGGAAGGGTCTAGCTTAGTATGAAGTGAGGCTGGGATTCAGATAAATTAAACAGACATTTTTCTCAGTGCTGACAGTGACTTGGGCAATGGGGATACAAAATTAAAAGAATGCCAAAGGACCCTTGTTGTCAAAAAACTTTCTACTGTAGAATAGACTGAGTCAATGAAACATCAAATGGCAGGTAAATTGAGCATGAGAGCACTGTCACCTTGGAAGATTAGAGAAGGGGGAAACTGAGGGAGATCTTATCAGAAGCCAAGGAGTCTAAGAGTATGAGGAGGATAGTGGTGGTGGTGGAACCCACCATGAAGAAGGATGGAATTTAAGAGGTTGGTGCTGATGAATGAGGAAGGTCATGATGGACAGGGTTTGAAGGATTTGCTTCTATCTTTGGTATTTATTCATGTGTGACTTTGCACGATTCATTTCCTTCTGTAGGCTCCCTCAGTTTACTCTTTTGTAAACAATGTAATTCAAGAAATGTTTATTAAGCACTTAGGTTCCTGTGCTGCCTGTGGAGTTATAAAGAAAAATGTAATGGAGGCCCTGTCCTCAAGGAGCTTACACCATTGGTGGGAATCGGGGGAGAAAGACAAGCATACAAATCACTCTGAATGAGAGAAAGTGAGATAAATTCGAAGCAATGGCCTAGAATTAGGCAAAGGTCTGTGAAAGGTGTGAGGAGAAAATAGCACTATCACCTAACTGGAATTGCTGCTGGATTAGAGAAAGTGTCCCCAGGGCCGCAGTCTCCAAAATTTTGGTAGACTCATCATTATTTGTGAAGCATGGCTTAGCTTGAGGGCACCAGAACTGACTTCTTGGGTGAAGGCTATATTAGGACACCCAGCCCTGGAGGCCAGTGCTAGAGGGGTCTCTGCTTTGCTCTGCTTTTTCTGGCAGTTATTCTTTGGGTTTCACTGCTCCGTTTTCCATATGGGCAAAGGTTGGAGGCGTTATTGGTTTTTTTTTTTTTCTCTCTCCTGTTAGGTATTGGGTGTTAAAATCCCAGGCAGTTTTTATTGTTCATGGGTCCTGTCCCTTCCTGACAGTTCAGGGGCGCTCTTCTACTCAGGACTGGGGAAGGGGACAGAGGGTGGTAGGTGTTTATGCCAGCTAGACCATGCTATAGAACCCAATGCAGCAGCAAGGATAGTTTGGAATCTGGCTCTGGTGCTACCTATCTTCGTGACCTTGGATGGGTCCAGCCATCAGGTAGAAAGTGGAGATAGGGGATTATATTATACCTTCCCACAGTTGTGAAGGCTATAGGAATGAATTCTTTTTTTTTCTTTCTTTTTTTTTTTTTTTTACCTCTCCTGGGAGGAAGACATTTTCTAGAGTCTAAACTACACAGTTAATAAAACAAAACTTTTTTTTTTTTTTTTTTTTTTGCGTGAAGGTAAATGAGCAAAACCCAGCTCCTTCCTTAAGAAATTGACCTCTATTGAGGGTGGGAGAGGAAGAGACAATATTTACAAGCCCAGCCATAGAGATCATCATGTCCACATCATTTTATAGCTGAGGAAACTGAGACCCAGACAAGGGACAATAATTGCCAAAGGTCTTATAAGGAGTAAGTCATTCATTCAACAAGTGTTCATTGAGTAAATGCTAAGTGTCCAGGATAGTTCCAAGGGCTCCGTGGCAGAACAGGATCTGTGACCCTCCAAGGCACAGAAAAGATTAGAGATGTAGAGAGAGCTTCAAGTTTAACCTTCATTTTATACAAGAAACTGAGGTGAAAGAGGTGAAAAGACCGAACCGCTGGGGTCACAAAGGCAATGTGACAGAGCTGGGATTTGATCCCGCGTCCCCTAACGCTAAACCCGGTTCATCCCCTAGGAAACAATGGCCTCGGAACTTCATGGCTAGGGTGTCATTTAGGAGGAGCACAAAGGAGGTGTGAAAGGAAAGAATCGTAGATCTGCCCTGGGAGCCTTGGTTTAAAGCTCGCCTCTAATGCAGCTTTCGAGTTGTACGACCATTGGGTCAAATTGCTCTCTCCCTTCCCGCCTCAATTTCCTCTTCTGTAAAACGGGGTCTATGTCTGTGAACGCCTCATCGCAGAGGATGGCTGAGGAAAGCCCTTTAGGGATTATGGTTATTATTATCATTCGTTGTATTGGCATTCAGATGATTGTTGTGGGGGCTTTTTCTCGCCGTGCACGCAGTCCTCGTGGTATTTAGTGCTTCACTCCCACTGTCCCTACTCCGCCCCTCATTGTCCCCTTTAAAATAAAAGCCAGGAAGCTCTTTTCCTTCTCGACTGTTCAGATTAGAGCCCTTCCATCTCGCGTTTGCCCGCCCAGGGAGCTGGACCAGACCACCATCCGGCATTTGGGGCCCTAGAAGCAAAGGAGGTGGGGAAACTGTCCGGGGTGGGGGAGGTGAGAGGGAGGAAGCCGCTGGCGGAGCCGAGAGGCCAAGAGCCTGAGCTTCCCTGAGAGAGCCCTGCTCTGGACTTGGAGTCCGGCTAATACGGTCAAAGTGGTGGGGGATCCACTGGGTCATTCACCCCTGCCCAGGGGAAGGCTTCTGCTCAGGCTAGCCTGGAAGAAGAGCGAGCCCAGGGAACCCTCCCCTCGGCCCCTCTATAGGCTCGGGGAGCCCGGGGCTGCTGAGCTCACTCCGCCTTGGATGATGACCAGCAAGCATATGGACTCCTTTAGCCTAGGAGGGTCCTTAGCCCCCGCTGCTTCCTCCTACGTCTGCCCACTGGGAATGTTTGCGTTCTAGCAGACACTGACCATTGTCTCCGGAAGCCTCCGAGGCAAGCATCGAATGCCGAGTATTTCTGTATTTCAATGCCGAGTGTTTCTGCCGGACATGCCCGTTTTTCGTTTTGTTTCGTTTCATTTTGTCTTTTCGGTTTTTGGGTTTTTTTTTTGTTTTTGTTTTTGTTTTTTTTTGGTTTTTGTTTTACTTTCTCCAGAATAAAATCCAACAAATTCAGTTTAGGGAACGTTTATTTATGAAAGTTTCTGTTTAAATGCAGAATTAGGTGGTCATTCTGACCTGGAGCTGTCAAAGCCCGAGCCTGGAAAGAACTGTGACCCTGGAGACCATGTTGCAGAGGCCCCCAGCCCTGCAGCTGGTGTGGCAGGCCCAGGGCCGGAGGAGGGCAGGGCTGGAACTGGCAGGGCAGCGCGGAACTGGGCAGGGCCGAGCCACAGACGAGCTCAGCTGGGTAGTCTCTCTTAGGGACGCTAGCTTTTGAGAACCAGAGGTCTCCGGCCACCCCCAATGTCCGGGCTGTATAGGCCTTCCTTAGGTTACCACGTTCTTCCCCCAGCTCTCTTCCCCAGGGATTATTCGATCCACGAATTCATTCCTAGCGAGAGTCCCTGCTCCTGTTTATCTCCCCTTCTCTTCAGGTTGCCAGAACTTTCCCCACTCTTCCTCGATCCTCCTCCCGTGGGGAGGCAGTGCGAGGACCCTTGCCCCATTTTCTTAAAGACCAGACTGAGTCTCCGACGTGAGATGAACGGCTTGATCCAAGAGCTCACGGTCAGCAAAGTTCAGTCAGGATCCGAACCCAGGGCTTTCTCAACTCTACAAGTCCAGTAGCTGATAACCAGCCTGGTCTGAGGCCTTCCCTGAGCATTCCTTATCCTCAGAGATAGGTTAGGGAAGCGCCTGACAGCTGTGCCCCTGGAGGATTCCTCCTCCCCTCAACCCTCCCACCTGCTCGCAGTTAGCCTTCCCTTCCCAGGGGCGTCTGTGTACTTTACCTCCCAGCCCTTTAGGAGTTGGGGGTGACTGGGAAAGGGAAGAAGAGGGCTGAGCGACTCAGAGCCCAGGGAATTCGCCTCCGAGTTCCGATCAAGAGCCTGTCCTAGACTTTCGTTATCAGTCTCCAGTGCTAGTCCCGTCCCGCTTGGTTCGAATCCCCGAGCTCGTATCTTCAGGCCTCTACCTGCAAATCCGCGCCACCTCCGCGTTGCAGCCCGGGGGAGGCGGGGCTTGGGGTTCTGTGCTCCAGGGGCAATCCCAAAGGTCCTTGTTAAGGACCCCCAGTTACTAGCCACCATCTCGAGGTCGGTTTGACTCTTGTGACCCGGTCCTTGCCATTGTTAGCGTCTTTAGGAATCACGCTTCGAGCGCACAATGTTACGGTCAGTGACGGGCTGTGGTACCTGCCCAGTGCGAGTGCCGGGCACTGAGTCCCGCAGTGGATTTGGTCTGATCCAGGCAGCCCAGTGCTGTGTGGGGTGGATGAGGAGGCAGGGGCGTGTATCAGCTGGAGGATGAGGGCAGAGAAGGGTTCACAGATCTCTGACCCTGTCACGGAACGCACTCTGGTCGCTGAAGCGCCCTTAAAACTGTATTTGCGTGATGAGGCAGGCCAGCAGCGACACTGAGGAAGCGAATTGTGAATCAATGCCCCCTATCAGCTGAAAAGGATCCATGTAGACAAATTAGACAGGGAACTAAGTAGACCTACTCCCCTTTCTCTCTGTTCTCTCAACCGCATTAGTTTTCTCCTGGTGTGTGTTGGAATCTTCTATTAATGGGAATAATCTCTCCCCATTTGACTTTGCCCGCATGGACACGGCCGCTGTTACCTGTTAGTGCCTGGAATGCTGAGAAGCCCCAATTCCTAGCAACACTTCACTTTGTCCTCCACAGGGGCCGGGTTTTGGATGGGAAGGAGAGTACGGGCTAAGGGTGAGGAAAGGGGTATCCGCGGGAGGGAAAGGGACTGAACTGAGGGATTAAGGAGAGGGGAATTCTTTCCCTCCTAGCTGTGCCCCCCACAGTCACCCCGAGGTCCCCAAAGCCCCAGGAAAAGGTGGAGAGCTGGGACCTGGAAAGGAGAGGAAGAAAGAGGGGAAAGGCGGATTAGGGAATTAGAGGAGGGGAGAATGAAAGAGAAGAAAGAACAGAGCAGGGAGGGGGCGAGAGGATCGAGGAGGAGGGGAGCGGGGTAAGGGGAACGGACAGAGAGGAGGGAGGACTGTGTACCTGTTTTTCTGCGCCTCTCTATCTATCCTTTCCCCTCCAGAGCCGCAGGCCGGACACAGCAGCTTTGGGGAGAAATATTTTTTCCGTTTTTCCCCCCCTCTTTCGTTCTTCTCCTTTCACTTCCATTATATAAATAATAAATAAAACCCTTTTTCTTCTGGTTGTCTCTTCTCCCCCCCCCGCCGTGTGTGTCTCCCCCTCCCCGTATCTGTCCCCCGCCCCCGCCCCCTCCTCGGGTCCCCACGCTTCCTGTCCCCGCCTGCGGGCGCTGCGTGTCCGTCTGTGTGACTGTCCGTCTGTCCGTCCGCGTGTGTCTGCTTGTCTGTCTGTGTCCCTGCAGGATGATGGAGCGGCAGCCAGCTGAGCTGCCCCCCAGTGACCCCCCTCGGGATGAAGCCGGGACTAGCAGCAGCGGCGGAGGGGGGGGCGGCTCTGAGCCTGAGCCGGAGTCCGAGTCCCGCATGGAGCCTCCGCGGGCCCCCCCACACCTCCTCCTCCTCAACGGCGTTGCCAAGGAGACCGGCCGTCCGGCCCCCGACCCCCCTGTCATCGAGTTGGCCCCCCGCCGCGGCCCAGGGGGCGGCGCCCGGGACTTAAAGGGCCGCGACGCAGAGGCGCGCCAGAGGGTACCCACCACGGAGCTGTGTCGGCCACCCGCCCCCACCCCGGCCACGGCGCCTGCCCCAGTAGAGCCCCCCAGCGACGGCCGCATGGTGCAGCTGAGCCCCACAGCGCTCCCGGGACAGGCGGCTGCTGCCGCTGCGGGCAGAGCCATGCTCTACGGCCTCGGGCAGCCACTCGGTTCGCTCAGCAGGTTTGTGTTAGCGTCCTTGGGTAATACGGGGCGGCCTGAGGGACCGGCATGTGGAGATTGGGACCTGGCTAGGGGGATGTAGACTGGGCTGTGGGAAAGGGAATCGAGATGTGGAGATGGGGAAACGTCTTGGGAATGGGGACTAGATACTGGGATGGAGACCGGGATGGGGGATAAGGTCTAGAATGTGCGTATGGAGGACCAGAATGTGGAGGTGGAGGATCGGAATGTGAGGATGGGGATCCGGCTGCTGCAGAATAGGTTTGTCTTTGGAGAGGGGGTGGGGCATGGAGGTGGTAGCCAGGAGATAAGCAGTCCAGCGAGGTCAGCGGGGATTGACCCTGCGTTGGTCTTGAGAAGTGTGTTACTACTGTCTTCGGAAACGTGGGCCTCCTACCTATGGGAGACCAGACTCCTGTTATTATCATGACTGTTTTTAGTGTATAGCATTTTTGTGCTTCTGTGTTCAGATCAAATCCGTATGATTTGAATGTGCGTGTATGTAGGCGGTGTGGGGTGGGGGAGCCGGGGCGGGGTGGGGCAGCCAAGCAAAGGGAATCGGTTTGTCTTCCTGTCCTTGTCCTGGCTTTGGTGCATTCTGAGTTCGTGTCTGACCTTTCTCAGATGCTACCCTAGGACACTCTTTTCCCTCTCTCTTTCCCTCCCTCTTCTTCTCTCTCTATGTCTCTGTCTCCTTTTCTCCTCCTTTTTTCTCTGTATCCTTTTCTCTCTCTGTCTATGTCTATCCCTCTCTGTTTCTGTTTGTCTCTGTGTCTGTTTCTTTGTATCTGTCTCTTTCTCCTTGATCTTCCAACTGATCTGTGCTCATTAGGGCTCTGTTTGACTTTGGTGCTGTCTGTGTTCCGTGTCATAATGTCCATCCCTCTGTGTCCGTGTCACGTTTCCTTTACCTGTCTGCTATTCTAAAAGGTCTCCCTCGCCCCTCCTGGTCGGTCCATCTTACGGTGTTGGAGGAGCTCAGATAGAAAATGTTGTGGATAGAGGGAGGTTGTGTGCTTGTCTGTGATGCCCGATTCCTCCTCTTCCTCTTCTACCCTACCAAGCTGTGTAGCCAGAGCTCTTTGACAGAACCCTGCGGTGCCCTGACCTCTTCCCGCCTGGGCTCGGGCCTTGTTTCCTTTCGGGGCTCTACAGTTAGTAGACGGCCCCCACCTCCGCTGGAGCCCACCCCTCCGGTGTGTGTGGGGCTCTTCTTCCTTGCCCCCCTCTCCTGACTCAGGTTCTCTCGGAGAGGGCCCTGGACTTCCTGGGGACTCTTGTTACCCTCGACTCATCAAGAAGAAGTCCAAGACGGGAAGTGTGTGTGGCGGGGCGTAGACAAGGGACATTTTGGGCTAAACTTTAGTACATACATGCTCTCAGCCCCGGCCTGGAGAGAGTGACTGTCCTGCGTCTACCAAGAAGGTGGTGGAGGCTAACTTATCTGACTCTATTTCTCCCGCCTTTCCTTCTCCTCCTGACAGCGGGTTTTTCGGGGAGCCAGACCCCTTCCCGGTGTTTACCAGCAACAATCGCGTGAAGAGGAGACCCTCACCCTACGAAGTGGAGATCAATGACGGTGAGTCAGTCCTCCTTCCTACCCCCGCCTGCCCCTTTAGTCTGGCTTCCCACCCCCAACACCCCTCCCGGGAGAGTTCAATAGCGCAACAGTTATGGAGCTATTTGGTTTATAGTGATAGAGTCAGGGAGCAGGTCCTGCTGACCTAGGAGCCAGGAAAACGTGAGTTCAAGTACTACCTCAGACCTAGAACGCAGACTACGGGGGGTGGGGAGGGGGGCGCGGGGCAGTCCCTTCATCTCTCAGCACTTAGGCAATTCTTTAAAGTCGTAAGAGGGTAGTTAATCTGGAATTGATGCCATTCCAACTCTGAACCCCTCTCACCCCAAATAACACAGGTATAACACATATTCAGGTATAGATGCATAGATACAGCATATGGAATATATGTGTACGTAAAGTGTTGAATACAATAACAGCTTAATACAAGCTTGATAACTTGCCCAGAGTCAGACAATTGGTAGGTTTGAGGGAGCATTTGGACTCAGCTTTCTGAGTTCAAAGCTTTCTGAGTTCCAATACATATATAGGAATATTCTGTATTCAGTACATATGTATATCTACAAATACATAGAATTACTTATATTCACAAATACATATGTATACACACATGTACATACACACATTCCAGATATTTCATTGATGCATTGATGTAGAGAATGCTGGGTGCAGATGCTCCCTCTAACAAGGAAGACTGCCCCTACTTTGCAGCCTAAAGTCTTAGGCAATGGTTTGGGACACTGAGCAAATTACCCAGTGTCACATAACCGCATGTGTCAGGAGCTGGAACGTAGGTTTTCCTGATCCCAGGTCTGTTGTCTATCCACTATGTCTCACCTCTCTTTTCTCCTCTTCCCTCTCCTCCCCTCCCTTCCCCTCTTTCCTCCCCTCCTCTCCGTTGCCCTCCCCTCCCCTCCGCTCCCCTGCCCTCCCCTCTCCTCCTCTCCTCTCCTCTGCTCTTTAAAACACTATATAAATATTCATTGCTATTAATGTCATTGTTAGTAATCCTGACTCTGATTCTTATTGGCTGAGTGACTTTGGCTGAGTCACTGAACTACTCTTCCTCTGAAAAATGAGGATAATACTCCTCAAACTCTCTACCTCATAACTGCCCTGGTTATAAGGAAGTCACCAAACCCTAGAGAAGTATGATTTTTCCTCCTCCATCTCACTGTTAAAAAATAACAGCTAGCATTTATATAGCACATTTAGCCTTACCTGGCATTATATTATCTTACCTATATTATTTCATTTGATTCTCACAATAATAATTTGAGGTAGGTGGTATTATTTTCCCCATTTTACAGATGAAGAAACTGAGGCTGAATGACCTTCAATAACTTGCCCAGACTCAGGCAACTGGTAGCCTTGAGGGAACATTTGAACTCATAGCTTTCTGATGCCAAACTCAGTGTTTCATCCTTTAAGCCACCTCATTACTTTTGAAGTTTCTGTGATAATCATTCTGCCCTAAGTGAGGATGTATGAAATAGTGAAAGTGAAGGAAGGTCCCAAGACCATGCTGGTAGGAAAGGGGGAGACAGTTTGAAGTCAAACCATCCTTGCTGAAAATTGCTGAATTAAATACAATTAAGCAGACATTTATGAAGGACTTTCTATGTATACATCTGGGGGAGATACACGGCTTAGCTGAGACAACTGGAAGGGCAGGAAATCTTTGCTCTCAAGACTGACTTGTAATTTAGCAGGATTAAGTGAGCAAATCCATTCTTTTGTGCCTTTCCACCTGCCCCCAGCACCATCAGGGATCCCTTGGGAATGGATCACTCTGCCCTAGCCCATAGCTTTCTGGGGGTGGGGAGCAGAATGATGAAGAGGAGATTCCTTCAAGCCCAGTTTAATTTTCAGTCTTTTTGTTAGTTGGAGAGAGAGTGCACTTTCAGTCTCCCCTGGGGCTGTTGTGAAGTTGAAAGTGACATTGTTCTGCCAAACACAATGTAGTTGGACGAGTGGAAAGAGCCCTGGGAGGAAGGCTAAAACTCTATGGTTGGAGGAATAGTTTAGGAATGTTTGGAGCCTGTGAAGGGTCCAGTGTGGCCAGAGGGTAGTGACATAGAGAGGCCTTTGGTAGTTTGTAATTAGACTGGAGGAGTAGGTAGGGGCCAGGTTAGGGAGGGCCTTGAATGCCAGGCTCAGGATTTTAGACATTGCCTGGTGGGCCATGACTCAGGGAGGGGAGGGTAACCATTGTACGTGTGTACATGACAAGTTGGATTTTCAGAAGTGTTTACAAGCAGTCTAGGTTGCTGTGGAACCAGAGAGTCATGCTGACTGGTGGACCTGGGGGAAATAACATTTGAGGGGTGTAGAAAACACCTATTCAACTCAACAAGCACCCTATTTTGTGCCAACTCTTCTGGTTAGTCCCACACTCCCCTCAGAGAGACTAAGAGAAACAGAGAGGCAGAGATAGAAACAGAGAAGCAGGAAAAAATGAGGACACTGGAGAGAAAACAGAAAGAGAATAGATAGGAAAGTGGGGAGAGAGAATAGAGAGGCCAAAGAGGGAAAGGGATGAAAGGAGAAGACATTATAATTTAACTAGCTGTGTAACCATGGACAAATCATTTTCCTCAATGGGTCTTAGTGCCTCTCTCTGTAAAAAATGAGGAAATTGTTATTCAATTCTATTTAGGCCAACACAATAGATATTTCTGAAATTCCCTACTGTGTGCAGTACCCTGTTCTGCAGTTCTGAGAGAGATGTGGGCTTTAGATCAGGCACAGTTAATGAAGCTAAATCTTTGATTTCAAGACTCCAGCATCCCTGCTTTCTCTGAGGACCTGGGGAGGGAATAGAAAAGTGTGTGTGTGTGTGTGTGTGTGTGTGTGTGTGTGTGTATATGTTTGTGTTTGTGTTTGCATAGAAATCAATGTTAGGGAAGACCGAAAGGTGGAGAACATGGCTGTCTCAGCTGGCATTGGGTTCCCATTTCCCAGCCAAGGTGGAACTGTCCTATCCAGAGGTCTGACGCCCTGGGGACGACTTCCATTTCCTTCTAGGGACAGCCCAGCAGCTGTGCTGTGTTTTTCTGTCCTGGTCCTCAGAGAGCAGGAAGCCCACTTGACCAACGGAGGAAGGGTATTGGCGGAGTCCCTCAGGGGTCTTGGTGTGCTAGTCTCACTCCCTGGGGCAGTATTTCATTCACTGGAAAATTTGTTTTCCCACAAACAGAGGGGATGAGACTAGAGAGATCTAGAGGGGACTTTGGAAAGGGAGTGTCAGACCTGCAAGGGACTGGAGAGCATAAAATGTCAGAACTGAAAGGGAACTTAGAATGTAAGATGTTAGAGTTTGGAGGACTTTGAAGTAGTCTTCCCCAACACTACATGTGTGATTTTATTGTTTTTTTTAATAATTTTATTTATTTTTATTGTTCTGCAATCACTACCATAAAACTTAGATTTTTTTCCCCCACCTACCCCCTACCTCCCCCTCCCTCCCTGAGATGGCATACAATTCTATATAGGATCTACACATACATTCCTGTTGAATACATTTTCACTATAGTCATGCTGTGTAGAAGAACTAAAATGAATGGGAGAAATCGTATAACAAACCAAAATATAATACACTGCATGTGTGACTTTAGACAAGTCATGGCTTCTCTGGGCTTCTGTTTCCTCATCTATAAAATGAAGAGGTTAGACTGAATGACCTTTAAGTTTCCTTCTAACTCTCATTTTGGAATTCCAGGATTGAATGCTCTAGAATGATCAAGAACTTGGAGAGAACTTAGAACAGTGAATCCCAGAGTTGGGAAGAATTCTAGATTAAAATAAATAGACCATCTGGTAGGAGCTTTAGAACACAAAACAATGACTTTCAGATCAGGAAGGGACATGGGAACATCAGAGTGGAGAGACCCCTCAGAGATCCTTCTTTGGCAAATTGTTGATACAAAGGAGCAGAGAAAGGACTTGAATCCCAGGGGATCTTTCCACTGTGAAAGAGAGAGAGACAGAGAGAGAGAGAGAGAGAGAGAGAGAGAGAGAGAGAGAGAGAGAGAGAGAGAGAGACAGAGACAGAGACAGAGACAGAGACAGAGACAGAGACAGAGAGACAGAGACAGAGAGATAGAGACGGAGAGATAGAGACAAAGAAAGACAGAGAGACAGAGAGAGACACACCAAGAGAGATAGAGAGACAGAGACAGAGAGAGACCCACCAAGAGAGACAGAGAGACAGAGACAGATAAAGACACAGAGACAGAGACGAGACAGAGAAAATGACAAAGAGAGAACATACCAGAGACCAAGATAGAAGCTAAAACCAAGATACAGAGAGACAGAGACAGATACAGACAGGTAGACAAAGTGACACATACGCACACACACACATAGACAGAGACAAAGAGGAAAAAGTAGAGAGATAAATATACAAAAGCCTGGAGCCAGAGTAACTTACAGAAAGAACTGAAGGAGAGGCAGAAACAACAAAGTGGAGAGAAGGAAAATCCGTGGGCCCTTTTTGTGATGCTCGGTGGCTTTGTGTGATTTTAGGCACCAACACAGCTATGGATCAGCCTACTCTGGGAGGATTAGAGAGCTTCTGATCTATCCCACTTACTTTATTTTCTATGTAAAGAAAATGAGAGTCAGAGAGGTTATGTGTGAGGTTGAGCAGTGGATAGCTCACTGACTTTGGAGTCAGGAAGAAAAGAAAGGGTTCAAATCCTGCCTCAGACACTTATTAACTGTGATCCTAAGCAGAATCACTTAACTTCTCAGCTTCAATTTTCTCATCAGTAAGATGGGGATAAAATAGCACCTACCTCACAGGATTGAGATAATATTCGTAAAGCACTTTGCGAACTGCTATAGAAATATCCTGCTATTCTTATAATATATAAATGTATTATAAACTGCTATTATAATATATAAATTATATTAAATTACAAACTTCTATTCTTATTAAGTGACTTGCCCAAGGTCACACAGTAAAGTGTCTAAGGCAGAATTTGAACTTTTATTTTCCTGACTCGAAGTTCATTGCACTTTCCAGCCCTTCCAGCTCTGGAAGTCTGTAGGGAGTGGGGTGGGTGGGAGAGCTACGGGGGAGAGAGAGTGGTCAGGACTGACTGGCTATGTTCCCTCCCTCATTGTGCTACCTACCAGGTCCCCACACCAAGGTCGTTCGGCGCATCTTCACCAATAGTAGGGAGCGGTGGAGGCAGCAAAACGTTAATGGAGCATTCGCTGAGCTCCGAAAACTTATCCCCACCCATCCTCCAGATAAGAAGCTCAGCAAAAACGAGATACTTCGTCTGGCTATGAAATACATCAACTTCTTAGCCAAACTCCTCAATGATCAAGAAGAGGAGGGTAGCCAGCGGGGCCGTATGTCCAAGGACCCGGCGGGGACTGGGGGAACTGGCAGCGGAGGGGCCGGGACGGGACCCGGGGCTGGGCCAGCTACCGATGATCTCCTCCACGATGCTCTTTCGCCCAATTCCAGCTGTGGCAGCTCTCTGGATGGCGCTGCCAGCCCTGACAGCTACACTGAGGATTCAGAGCCGAAGCACCCAGCTCGAAGCCTCCACCCTGCTCTATTGCCTGCCGATGGTACTGGCCCGCGGTGATGGGTCATGCCAAAGGGCAGCCCTCTGTGTGACTGGGATGGTGCAGACTTTGGGTGCAGGATAGGAACAATGGATGGAGCAGGATGTTGGGAATGGGGGAAATGGTCATTCTAGAGGCTAGGAAAAGACTGGCCTGGAAGTTGGGGGGGATGACCTTTCTTGGGCCTGGCTCATCATGTATGTCACATGTCATGGGAATTGTATGTGTATGGTCTGAGGTTGAAGTGATGTCTTTGGTGACTCTCTCCCTCCCGGATCCTTGGACTTTGCCCCCTGTGGCCCTGGAGTTGGCATCTCTCTGGACACAGCATGGTTTATAGTGTATAAGGAAGAAGACCCAGCTCTCCCCCACTCTCCTGTACTTCTGTGAACCTCTGGACACCTTCCAGCCCAATCCCACCATCTGATCCCCAGAACCAGGTCTAAGGCCCCAAGAACTCTCCCTATGCCTTTCCTTTCCCACAACACTGAATTGTGCTGTCTCAGCCTTTGGCCTTTGGGGTGGCCTAAACCCCAGTCACCCAGGCTCCTGGACTCCATGGCTCTGCCCACTGGTGGTCACTTGAGGGCTGGAGGCATTGTGGGAAGAGTGGAAAGTCAGCACTTTCCAGGTGGGAGCTTCGGAGCCCTCCTATGGAAGGAAAGGTACCCAGTGCTCTGTTCCACTCTGCCCTGGCCCTCCCACCACCACAGTCTGCAGCTGCTAAGTGATCACCCCTGGTCCTTTGCTCCCAGAGTTGTGAGCAGCTTTGATGGCCAGTTGTCATCAGAACACTCATGGATGGCATAATCACAATTTATGCACAGCCACCAACGCCTTCCCCAGTGGAGGGTATGGATAATCCAAGACCCTAGAGAAAAAAGCATTTGCTTGGTTTGGAAATGAAGCTGATGGCTCCTCTCATTATTGGATGCTAGCTTTTTGGCTCTAGCCACTGTAGGAGGGAGCTGAGGACTCTTGACTGGGATGCAGGAGACCTGAATCCTTGACATAACTGTTACTGACTTACTGTGTGACCTTGGGTGAGTTCTTTCCCCAATCTGGGTCTCAACCCCCTCCTCAGATGGGACTGACTGGGTGGGCTCCTTCCCAGAGTCTGCTCTTAGCTCACAAGCCCTGTGATGCTGGGCAGATGTCTATTGGGGGCATTTGCTTTGGTAACTGCTAAAGGTCTTTTCAGCTATGCTCTTCTCTAATCCCAGGCTCCTGTGCTGATTGGTGATGAAACTTGGGGAACCTGGTCGTGTATAATGCAGAGCTGAACCTGAAGAGTCTAAGCTCTATGTTCAGTGCCCTTACAACTCCAACTCCATGGGTGTCCGATAAGTATAGATTGGCCTGGGGATGGATGGGGGCTCACCTGAATGAGCTGACACCTGGCCTGGCTTGAAGGCAAGACAACAAACTCTACAAATAGCTCTTGAGTCTCCGGCACCTCACTTTATGTGATGGGCATGCTCCTGAGAAAGTCACATGTAAATGGAATTTTTGGACATCAAATTCTGCTTTAAAGGACTTTTAAGGTGACCTCTTTTGTAAAGTGAAGAATTCTTTTTGTAAAGTGAAACATGATTTCTTAATTTGTCTCATGTGTAAGATTTAAGGGTTGGTCATCAGGTTTCATAGAGTGAGGTCTGCCTATAGCTGTGTTGGAGAAAGAGGCCCCCAGTATTTGTAAGAAAACTCCAGTTCCCCTTCTGTGTCTCTCACTGGAGGCTTCTTTTTCAATCAAGTAGTGGCTGACTGCTTGGTGCTGTTTGAAAGCCTGACCATCCCTCTGTAGCAGGACTAGTCAGGGTCCTTGAACCCTGGCCATATCATGATGCTTTACTTGCTCTCTGATAGCAGGCATTGAGGTACAGCTGTGTGTAGGGAGCTGAGCAGATTACCTGTCCATGATCCAGCAGTGCCTGGCTTTGATGGCATGAGAGTTTTGACCTGTGCCTGAAAAGAGGCACCCCCTTTTTGTGGGGTGGGGCAGGAAACAATAGCTTGACTTGGTAGGAAGCACTGAGGGTTTCTGTTTCTCAGTGTTTCTTTACCTACTCTGCTCTGAGCTCCAATGATTCATCTTGATCATTTCCATTTTACAACCTCCAAGGTTTGGTTGATCCTTTGCTATCAAATAGTCTCCATTTTACAGATGAAGAAACTTTTTGTCCATGGTCATGTGTCAGTTGGAAGGTGGAAATATGGCTCCAGTCTCTCCCATTTTCTATGCCTTGTACTTAATACCTTATGCCCTCCTTCCTGGTGGGCTCCTGTTTTCAAACTCAAAGCCACCATGGAAACCATGTGAAATCTAGAGTAGCTTAGGGCTTGCTGCCCAGCTTCAACAAGATAGGTTGGCCAGCAAAAGTTGGAGTGGGAGACACTCAAGTTTCCCAGTAAGAGCAAGAGACCTTGGTCCTTGGTAAACTGGAACCATGCAGATAGCTGTG
Organism: Bettongia penicillata ogilbyi; assembly: GCA_023548195.1. Taxonomy (NCBI): domain Eukaryota; kingdom Metazoa; phylum Chordata; class Mammalia; order Diprotodontia; family Potoroidae; genus Bettongia; species Bettongia penicillata. Next base: position 10,109,075 of record JAJHZJ010000096.1, read on the forward strand.
GACCTGGGTTCTAGTCCATACTTCCCTTCTGAGTTGCTGTGTGACTTTTGGCAAGTTGCTTCTCCTTTCTGGGCCTCAATTATCCCATTGTGACAAATGAGGCAGGATCAGAATCTCATCTGCCTCCTAGGGAAGTCATGAGGCTCATTGGAGGCTATGTATGTGAAAACTTATGGGGAAGATTAAAGCCTGGTGTTACCGTGAGCATCCTTCCTGAAGATGAGTTTTTTCCACCCCAGACACATATGCATTGGCTTTTGCTGTAGCTTAAGCTCTCTGGGTAACAATGAACTCTCTCTTGCTCTCCATACATGAACATTATGCAGATAATTTGGACCTTGAACTATTTCTGCCTGAATTCTCTGGATAATTGATGCCATTAGATGTTGGTCAACAGATAGACCTGGACACCTTTGCTCTTTTATGCTGAGATGTGGGTCTCTGTGTGAGAAGTGGAATGGGAAGGGAAAGAGGGTTTTCAGAGAATGAATCAGGTTTGTGGGAGAGAGTATGAGAATAGGTCATATCACAAGATCAACCTAACTTGATCCAGTGTGGGAAGATGGCCAAGGCTTTAGCAGAGACTCAAAAATCATTTAGTTTTTCCTTTCCCCTGAAAGAAATGAGAAAATTCTAAGAATAAAATTAAATCAAATAGGAGAACAATTCAATTCCATTCAACAAGCATTCATTAAGCACCTACTGTATGTCTGGCACTGTGTCAGCTTCTGGGGATACAAACAACAAAAACCCAAACCAGTGCCTGCCGTCAAGGAACTTAAATTCTATTGGGGGAGAGTAACTAAGAATACAAAAATGTCAGCAGAACTAACATTCTAAGGATAATGAGAAAGAATGTTATGATAGAAAACGTTCTGAAAACATTTAGACCAATGTGATAATTTGGGGAAAATGCTTATTTTTTCACTCATATTTTCCCTTTTTCTGTGTATATGTGTGTGTAGCTGAACGACATGATGGTACAATCTTTGCAAATTTCTCCAAATGAGACAAAAGCCAGTGGCTATAGCCCATCGGCTACATTTGTTCTCAAGTTTTGGGAGTGGGTCTAGTCGTACTCGTGATTTCAATGGTACCTGGCCCCCTGGGAACCTGGGTTTCCTCTGGTCCCTGTCCTATGTCTGTGTACGTACATGGCTCCCCCACATTTCTCCAGGGCTAGCTCCTTGGGTCCATGTACTGTAGGGGATGATTTTGACTGGTCTCTGCATTCTCTTGCAGAGAGGGAGTAATCACCCTTGGTACCGTTGCCTTGGAGGACCACCAAGGCGAGCACTGGGGAGTGCTACTCTGGGAGAGAAAAGGCCTTTTGGTGGTGACGAGTGTGCTTGCACTTGTGTGTGTGTGTGAATGTGTGTGTGTATGCGTGTGTATGCACACGCAAGCATATGTGTATGAAGAATATATTGGGGAATAAGATTTCTAAATAAAAGTTTTACAAAGTGTCTGTGGCTGGTCAGTGATATCTTTGTTCGGGGGAAGGTGGGAAGGAGGGAATGCTTTGTATGGTTGGGAGAGCTATTAGGGGGAAGATGGAGACCTCTTGTCTTCCTGTCAAAGATGGTATTCCTCTTGAAGGTCAGGTTGGATCAGATTTTTTCCAAGGTCCCCTCCCCTTTCAGATTCTATGGCTCTATTGGTTCACTCTAATGGTTAGGAGAAGGGTTAGATTTGTCCTTGTTCCAAGGAGCAGAGCCAGGAATGATGGAAGCATATATGGAAAACCTGGGACCATCAGAGCTGTCCAACAATGGGTTCCCCAACCTTGGAGAGCTCCAGGAAGAGATGGGATGATCATTTGCTCAGGGATGTTGCAGAGAGGGTTCCTGGAGGGTTTGGAGTGGGACTAGTAGCCTCTGAGGTCCTTTCTCTTTCAGAATTCTGTGATTGCTGTTTCTTGTCCAGTCAATCTCTTTGACTTCCTTCTCTCCAAACAGCTCTTGGGGCAGAAGTAGGGTAGGAAACAACAGGAAGGACCATTTCTCTAGCACAGTAAGGTTACAAATCACTCTTCTCACCACAGTCCTGCAAGGGAAGCAATTCAAGAATTATCATTCTGAATTCACAGAAGGGGAAACTGAGGCACATAGAGGTGACATGACTTGCCCAAAGTCACATGACTAATTTGCATCAGAGCATGGCTCTGAACCAGGTCAGAGGACCTGAATTCAGATCCCAACTTTGCTGCTTATTGACCTTGAGGCAATACACTTAGAGTCATAGGATTTTAGTAATGGAAGAAATTCAAAGAGTTGGAGGAGTCTATGGCCCATAGGATAATGTCCTAGTATACAACTCCGGGATGTGTAAGGTTTAAAATGCATCCAGGGTGATTTAGGACTGGCTGCTGAAATCCTCCACAGGTGTGTGATTGGCCCATACAATTCCACTTCTCTTGTCTGGGTAGACCTTTCCTGTTCATTTTTAGAGACTCTCCCTCCCTTCCCAGTGCCCCCTGACTTCGTCTCCCACCAGCTCCATAACAGCTGCCACAATAGACCCTTATTCAGGAGCTTCATATAAACCGAGACTCCAATGGCTTTTTGACCAGAAAGCATATCCCACTGCCCCTCTAAGTCTACACCCCAGCATGCAAAGTGGTGGGGGCAAGGGAGTCCATATTTGACTGTCTCCCTGACTCCATCTGTCTTTACTCTAGTTGTCTCCAACAATTCTAACTGTTTAGCTGGCATATTCCCAGTACCACCCCATGACCAAAGGCCTAGGGTCTCCTAAGGATGCTGGACTTGGCCTCATCTTGATGGTCATTTTCCCTCTCTAATTTGTTGTCCCCCCACCAAGTTTTGTCCTGGACAAACCACCACTACATATTTAGGTTCCCCCAAAAGTGCATAACATATTTTCAGCACTAAATATGGGTGCTGGGCACAGACTGCCTTTATTTCACCCTGAGGGAGATTGAATAAGAGGTGAAGCACTCACAGGAACCCATGAACAGGTATGGAAAGACAAGCCTTCAAGGTGTTCATTGCTCTGAAGGTAAATACACTTTGGGGCCATCAGGTAAGTGCCCTCCTTGAACCCAAACCTGCACTGCCCTAACTGCTTCAGGCTGTAGCCTTGTTGACAAGGTCCAGTTCTCTTGCCCCAAATGGTGTGCTTTTTGGTGTCAGGGCATGCCTCTGTGAGTGGTCCTCTGCCTTTTCCCAGAAATATCTGGTTGAGGAAGCAGATGCCTGATTAGTTCACCTGAGGAGCTCTCTATTACCTGGAAATTAGTGAACTTGGGGTATCTTGGCCTTGGGTTTGCTCAAGGTAAGGTAAGCCACAAGTCATGGGAAATTCATTTTCAGTTCTTGTATTTGATGCTTAGGCTCAGGAAAGGAAAATCAGAAGGAACTTCAGACCACATGGGCAAGTATGAATTGCTGCCAGTCACTGTTTCCTGTGTGTGTGTGTGTGTGTGTGTGTGTGTGTGTGTGTGTGTGTGTGGAGTGAGGAAGGGGAAAAATGGGGGTAACAGGGAGGAATCCCCTCCCACAATCTCATGTTGCATCATAGTCTGAAGACAAGGGAAATAGACAAGAGATAGTAACTGAATCATCAGGAGCTGATGAGAAGACCCCAGGACAAAACCTAACGGAACACCCACAGTTAGTAGAAGCAACATGGATAATGAACCAGTAAATGAGGCTGAAGATGGGTTAGAAAGAGGGAGAAGGAGGACCAGGAGAGAGTCAAGGAAGAGCTAAAGGTTGATCATCCATGTCAGATGCTGCAGAAAATCCAAGGATGGTGAGGCTTGAGATGGGACCACCAGATATGGTAGATGTGGAGAGAGCATCCAAACAACTGTGTACCAACAAGATATAAACAGGATAAGTTGGGTAGACTCAGAAGGAAGGCACTAAGATTTAGGAAGACTGAGGAAGGCTTCTAGTAGAAGGTTGTTTGAGACTTAAAGGAAGCCAGGGAAGGTAGGAGGTGGAGATAAGGAGGGAGAGAGTTCCAAGCATGAGGCATAGCCAGGGAAAATCCTTGGAGTCTGGAGATGGAGGATCTTATGCCAGGAATAGGAAGGATTCTGATATTACTAGACTTTATTGTACTTGGTGGAGCTGAGGAGGGGAAAGGAGATTGAAAAGATAGGAAGGAAGGATTTGTACTTGATTCTTAAGATAATAGGGAACCAGTGGTGTTCACTGAGTGTCGTAGTGTTGATAGGGTCAGACTTACATTTTAGGAAGATCAATTTCACAGTGGGGAGAATCTGGAGGCAAACTGACCCCCAGTAGCTATTGCTGTAGTCTAGGTGTAAGGTGATGAGGGCCTGCACCAGGGTGGGCTGTGTCACAGGAGAGATGATATAAAAGTAGAAATGACAGAACTTGGTAACTGAATGGATGGGGGAATGGGAGAATGAGGACTGGAGAACGACTCATGGGATGAGAGCCTGGGTGACTAGGATGATGGTGGTACCCTGTGCAGCAAAAGGAAGAGGAAAGAGTTTAAGGGGGAAAGATAATTCAGTTTTAGACATATTGACTTTAGATGTCTATGGGACATCTAGTTAGAGATGTCCAAGAGGAATTTGAAGATGTGAGGTTAGGGCTGGACAAATAAATCTGATTCATCCACATAGAGATGATAATTGAAACCATGGGAGCTAATGAGATCACCAAGCAAAAATAGTCTAGAAGGAGAAGAGAAGGCCCAGGACAGAGCCTTTGTGGGCATCCAAGGTTAGTGTGTATGACTTGAATGAAGATCCAGGAAAGGGAGGCACTGATTGTTTACAATCTTCTCAAAGAATTTAGCCATAAAAGGCAGAAGAAATATGGGATGATAGCTAGCAGGGAGGGGGTGGATAAGGGAAGAGTGTTTTAAGGATGGAGAGAAGCATGAGCAGGTTTGTTGGGAAGAGGGAAGCAGCCAATAGACATGCAGAGATTGAAGATAAGCAAGAAAGTAGGATGATAGAAGGAGTAATGGCTGGAGAAGATGGGATGAAATGGGATCCCTTATCTAAGAAGGGTTTGTCTTAAAAAGGAGAGGGGCCATCCCTTCTCCTGAGATAGGGTTGAAGGAGAAATTTCAGAAGGTGTTTTAGTGATGTGAGATGGGGATGAGAGGACAAGGGGACAAGAGGGAATTCTGGGTGAATGGCCTCTTTTTTTCTAGTGAAATATGAAACTAGGTATTTATGTGAGAGGATGGGGGAAGGGGAGCTATGGAAGATTTGAGGAGGGATGAAAAAGTTTGGAAGAATTGATGTGGTGAGTGGGATGGTAAATCAGGTATGAAAGCCTAAAGCAATTGCCTGCTGCATTAAGGGGGCCCAGGTAATATGTAATGGAACCAGTTCTACATTCTGAAGTCCTCCCAGCACTAACATGATGTTCTATTTTCTAAGCTATCTATTCAGGCTGACATATTGTGTTTCCTTGTTAACAATGGGGTGGGCTTGGTCAGGTAAAGGCTGGATTAGACACCCTTTGGAAGTTTCAACTGAGAATTCATGGTGGGTCAGTGTCAGAGCTGACTCTAGGACACATCTGTTCTGCCTGTCACCTTTGAGCTCAGTCCCCTTCTTTTCTCAGGGAAGGTCAGAGCCTGCCTTGTTAGAAGATAGGATCTTTCTGGTGTAGCACTCTTATTCATGGGTCTGTTTCCTCAAATTGGTGGTGGTAGGGGAACAGAGACAAAGACAGAGACAGAGAGGACACAGGGAGGGAGAAGAGAGAGGAAGGAGGGATGAGAGAAAGAAAGGGGTGGAGAGAGAGGGATGAGACAGAGGAAGAGGGAAGGAGAAGAAAGTGAGGGAGAGAAAGAGAGGGGAGAGAGAGAAAAAGAGAGAGATGTGTGTGTGTGTGTGTGTGTGTGTGTGTGTGTGTGTGTGTGTGTGAAATCTCTTTTTCACACTCCAGCTTGGACCCATACTTTGGTCAGTGGCCTCTGGAGTGTGGCTCAGGCTGGAAATTTCATTTCCATTAGGTGTGGCAGAAGGAGTTGGCCCTTGGTTTGCCTTGAGTGGAGACAACCCCCACCCCTAGCATGAGGAGAGAGGTGATTTTGAAGGTCTGGGAATTGAGTTGGCTGAGATATCTGCTGGTGGAGGGCTTCAGGGCCCCCAGGACTGAGGGCCAATCCTGCCACACCCTAAGGGAGAAGTGATAGGATATCTGAGAACCCTTATCTATTCCTCTCACCCTCATCTCCCCCACTTGTTATCTCCTGCCTACTTTAAAAAACAGCAAACTGTCCTCTTGCTTTGGGCCCACCCTACCCAATTTTGGGCTGCAGTAGTCAGATGTGTGTTTCATGGACAATCTGAGAACAATGGACTATTAGAGCAGGGAGATCTCTCATTTTTATAAGTGGGGACACTGAGGCCTAGAGGAGTTTGAGTGACTTGTCCAAGGTCATCCAAGTAGCGTATCATAGAGTTGGGTTTCAAAGCCAGGTTTCCCAATGTTAGATCCACTGCTCTCTCCAGGACACCATCCTGTCCTCGTCAGAACAGTAAAGAAAAATAGCTAATATTTACAAGCTACTTGCAAAGCTTTTATAGTATGTTATTCTATTTGATTTTCACAACACCACAAAGTAGGAGATTATTTCTCTCTTTTTACAGAGGAGGAAACTGAGGCTGAGAGAAATATAACAATATTTTATGGCTTCTCACATTATGGCCTTGCTAGCTAGGCAGCATAAGCATTATTATATCCACTTTACAGATGAATACACAGAGGCTCAGAGTGAAGTGACTTGCCAAGGTTATATGTGAAGTGTCTCTCTTATCTCTGTCTCCATCTTGGTCTCTTTGTCTCTATTTCTGCCTCTGTCTCTCTCTTCTCACTTCTGTCTCTGTCTCTCTCTTTCCCTGGCTCTCTGCCAGGTGTTCTGTTCCCCTTCCTCACTTGTTGCCTTGGTCCTCCCCTCTTTAGTGTCCACACAATAACAGGATGTGATTCGTTCACAGAAAGGAAACTCAATGAGTCGATGGTGCAGATAGCACATCTCTGGCCAACACCCCCCTTCCCCTAGGGCCCCCTCCCTCCCCCTCTCCACAGCTGATGCCTCTGGAACTGGGAAGTTCTCTCTCTCTCTCTCTCTCTCTCTGTCTCTCTCTCTGTCTCTCTGTCTCTGTCTCTCTCTGTCTCTCTCTCTTTCTCTCTTCCTCCCTCTCTCCCCCTCCTACTTCCTCCCCCTCCCCCCTCCCTCTGTCTCTGTATGTCTGTCTCTTCCTCTCTCCTCTCTCTCTCCCTCTCCCCTCCTTGCTTCCTCCATCTCCCTCTGTCTCTGTCTGTCTATCTATCTGTCTCTCCCTCTGTCTCTCCTTCCCTCCACTTCCCCAAATAGCCTCTTCCTGCATTTCTTCCCTCTCTGGACACCAGGCCACATTCACAGCAGGATGGAATTTCTCACTTCATACCTCTTTCTAACCCCACTCCCCACTTCCAGTTCTAGTTTCAGGACTTAGATCAGACTCTTTGAAGTCTCTGAACTCTCATGATGAAATTCATGGTGACCACACCTTCCACAGGACTCCACTGCCTCCCAGCCTTGGCTTCTGGGCAGTGTGATGACAGGCTGACCTTGTCCTCTGCAGAATCCAGGAAGCTGAGGCCCCACAAGAGAGGCTTGTTGGACAGGCTCCCAGTCCAGGCAGCAAGGCCCGGCTCCTGGGTGTGTTCCCTGGCCCCACCATGTTGGTCACAGTGCCACAGAATTACATAGTCTCCACATTGAAAGGGATCTTAGAGATCACCTGGTCCAACCTCTTTTGGGCAGACTCTGCTTCCATATGGGCTCATCCAGTCTCTGATTGAAAGATCCAGTGATGAGGAACCCACAGTCGCCTGAAGTAGACCATTGTTTTGAAAGTAAAACAAAATGTTTCAATCTCTATTCAGGCAGCATCAGTTCTTTCTCTGTAGATGGACAGCGTTTTTCATCATAAGCCCTTTAGAGTTGTATTGGATTGTTGTATTGCTGAGAATAGCTAAGACATTCACAGCTGATCATCTTAAAATAGTGCTGTTACTTTGTACACAGTACATGTCATTTCACACCAGCTTCTGTAAGTCTTTCCAGGTTTTTCTGAGAGTATCCTGCTCATCATTTTTTTTTATAAATTTATTTATTTAACTTTTTACATCCATTTTCACAAAATTTTGGGTTCCAAATTTTCTCCCCATTTATCCCCTCCCCCCACCTCAATACACCAAGCATTCTAATTTTCCCTATCACCAATCTACCCTCTCTTCTATCATCCCTCCCTTCTCTTGTCCCCATCTTCTCTTTTGTCCTGTAGGGCCAGATGGCTTTCTATTCCCCATTAACTGTATTTCTTATTTCCTAGTAGCAAGAACAATACTAAGCAGTTGCTCCTAAAACTTTGAGTTCCAAATTCTCCCCATCCCTCCCTCCCCCACCCATTCCCTTTGGGAAGGCAGGCAATTCAATATAGGCCCTATCTGTGTAGTTTTGCAAATGACTTCGATAATAGTCATGTTGTGTAAGACTAACTGTATTTCCCTCCTTCCTATCCTGCCCCCCATTGTTTCTATTCTGTCTTTTGATCCTGTCTTCCCCAAGTGTTGACTTCAAATTGCTCCCTCCTCCCATTGCCCTCCCTCCCATCATCCCCCCCCACCCTGCTTATCTCCTTCTCCCCCACTTTCCTGTATTGTAAGATAGGTTTTCATACCAAAATGAGTGTGCATTTTATTCCTTCCTTTAGTCGAATGTGATGAGGGTAAACTTCATGTTTTTTTCTCAGCTCTCCTCTTTTTCCCTCCACTAAAAAGTCTCCTGCTTGCCTCTTGAATGAGAGATAATTTACCCCATTCCATTTCACCCTCTCTCCTCCCACTACATTTCTCTCTCACCATTTACCTTAATTTCTTTTAAGATATGGTCCTATCCTATTCAATTCACTCTGTGCTCTCTGTCTTTGTATGTGCGTGCACGTGTGTATGTGTGTGTGCGCATGCATGTACATGTGTGTGCGCCTGTGTGTGTATGTGTGTGTGGTCCCACCAACTGCCCAGATACTGAAAAATTTTAAGAGTTACAAATATTGTCTTTCCATGTAGAAATGTAAACAGTTTACCTTTGGTAAGTCCCTTATGACTTCTCTTTGCTGTTTACTTTTTCATGCTTCTTCTCCTTCTTGTGTTTGAAAGTCAAATTTTCTTTTCAGCTCTGGTCTTTTCATCAAGAATGCTTGAAAGTCCTCTGTTGCATTGAAAGACCATATTTTCCCCTGAAGTATTATACTCACTTTTGCTGGGTAGGTGATTCTTGGTTTCAGTCCTAGTTCCTTTGACTTCTGGAATATCCTATGCCACTCCCTTTGATCCCTTAATGTAGAAGCTGCTAGATCTTGTGTTATCCTGATTGTATTTCCACAATACTGGAATTGTTTCTTTCTAGCTGCTTGCAATATTTTCTCCTTGACCTGGGAATTCTGGAATTTGGCCACAATGTTCCTAGGAGTTTCTCTTTTTGGATCTCTTTGAGGTGGTGATCAATGGATTCCTTCAATACGTATTTTTCCCACTGGTTCTAGAATCTCAGGGCAGTTTTCCTTGATAATTTCATGAAAGATGATGTCTAGGCTCTTTTTTTGATCATGGCTTTCAGGTAGTCCCATAATTTTTAAATTGTCTCTCCTGGATCTATTTTCCAGGTCAGTTGTCTTTCCAATGAGATATTTCACATTCTCTTCCATTTTTTCATTCTTTTGGTTTTGTTTTGTTTTCCTTGATAATTTCATGAAAGATGATGTCTAGGCTCTTTTTTTGATCATGGCTTTCAGGTAGTCCCATAATTTTTAAATTGTCTCTCCTGGATCTATTTTCCAGGTCAGTTGTCTTTCCAATGAGATATTTCACACTCTCTTCCATTTTTTCATTCTTTTGGTTTTGTTTTGTGATTTCTTGGTTTCTCAGAAAGTCATTAGCCTCTATCAGTTCCATTCTAATTTTGAGAGAACTATTTACTTCAGTGAGCTTTTGAACCTCTTTTTCCATTTGGCCAATTCTGCTTTTGAAAGCATTTTTCTCCTCATTGGCTTTTTGAACCTCTTTTTCCAATTGAGTTAGCCTATTTTTCAAGGTGTTATTTTTTTCAACATTTTTTTGGATCTCCTTTACCAAGGTATTGACCCGTTTTTCATACTTTTCTTGCATCTCTCTCATTTCTCTTCCCAGTTTTTCCTCCACCTATCTAACTTGACTTTCAAAATCCTTTTTGAGTTCTTCCATGGCCTGAGCCCACCAGACATCCACCTCAGATGTCTGGGATACAGAGGCCCCGACCTCCACATCTTTCCCTGATGGTAAGAATTGTTCCTCGTCATCAGAAATGAAAAGCGGGAACATCCCGTCCCCCAAGAAAGTAGCTTTCTATGGTCTTATTTTTCTTCCCTTTTCTGGGCATTTTCCCAGCCAGTTACTTGACTTCTGAGATTCCTCTCCACCCCTGCCTAGATCTGCCCAGCTAGTGCTTGGGGTCTGAGATTCAAATGCTGCTCCCCAGCCTCAGGGCTTTCAGCGGTGGGAGGGGCTGCTATTCAATGTGAGCTTAAGTTCTGGTGCTCAGGTGGGGGCAGGGCCACCTCCCAGGCTCAGTTCCCTCAGGGGGTTTATGCAGAGACCTTCCGTAATGCAGCGGAGTTCCTGCCTGCTCCGGGAGTCCCGTGTCACCACTGCCTCTGCCACTGCCTCTGCCGCTGCCTCCCAAGGGGGCCCGAGCCATGGAGACACCCTGCTCCCCTCTCGGCCAGCCCAGAAGTCTCTCTCACTGACCTGTAGTGCCTGTAGGTGGAGGAACCATCGCCGGCTGCCAGAGGTTCCGTCCCTGAAGCCTGCTTCGATCTGCTCCTCTGGGGCCACGTGGCCAGGGCAGCACAGAGGTGGGCTCCACGTCTGGAGCACAACGGACCTTTGGGGACAGCTTTCCAGGGCTTTCTGGAATGGAAATCTCTTCCACTGTGTTTCTGCACAGATTGTAGTGCTCCAGAATTTGTGGGGAGTTCTTTTTACAGGAAATTTATGTGCTGTGGGTTTGGAGCTAGCATACGTGAGTCTTTCTACTCTGCCATCTTGGCTCCTCCCCACCATCATTTCTTATAGTACAATAATATTCCAACGCAATTGCATACCACATTTTGTTCAGTCATTCCGATGGGCATCCCTCAATTTCCACTTCTTTGCCACCAGAAAAGAGCTGCTTTAAATATTTTTGTATGTATAGGTCCTTTCCCTTTTTCTTATCTCTTTTTGGATATAAACCTAATAGTGATATTTCTAGGTGAAAGAGTATGCATGGTTTTTATAGCCCTATGGGCATAGCTCCAAGTTACTTTCCAGAATGGTTGGATCAGGTTATCACTCCACCAACAATGCATTAATGTCTCATTTCCCCCCATCCCCTCCAATATTTGTCATTTTCCTTTTCTGTCCAATCTAATTGTCCAATTTATTGTCCAATCTAATTGTCCAATTTATTGTCCAATCTAATAAGTATGAGTTAGTACCTCAGAATTGTTTTCATTTGCAGTTCTTCAGTCTATAGTGATTTAGAACATTTTTTCATATGGTTACAGACAGCTTTTGATTACTTCATCTGAAAACCTCATATCTTTTCATCATTTATCAATTGGGCAATGATTCTTAGTTTTTATAAATTTGGCCATTTCTCTATATGTTTGAGAAAGAAGGCCTTTATCAGAGAAACTTGCTTGAACACTTTTTTGCAACTACTATTACTAACTGTATTTCACTTCATCCTAATTCCCCTTCTGTTTATTCTATTCTCTGTCTCCTTTCATCCTGTTTCTCCTCAAAAATGTTTTACTTCTGACTACCCCCTCCCCAAATATGCCCTCCCTTCTATCATTGCCCCATTTTCTTATTCCCTTCTCCTCCTACTTTCCTTTAGGGTAAGATAGATTTTTATACCCAACTGAATTTGCATTTTTCCTTCTGAGTCAATTTTCATGAGAGTAAGTTTCACTCACTCCCTGTCTTCCCCTCCACAGTAATAGCTTTTTCTCATTCCTTTTATGTGAGATAATTTGCTCCATTCTACCTTTCTCTTTCTCCCAGTGCATTTCTCTTACCATTTAATTTAATTTTTTTAGATATCATCCCTTCATATTCAATTTACACCTGTGCCCTCCATCTATATATACTTCTAACTGCTCAGAAAGTTCTTATGAGTTACAAGTATATTCCCTTGTAGGAATTTAAACAGTTTAACTGTATTAAGTCCCTTATGATTTCTTTATGTTGTTTACCTTTCATGCTTCTCTTGAGTCTTGTGTTTAAAAGTCAAATTTTCTTTTCAGCTCTGGTCTTTTCATCAAGAATGCTTGAAAGTTGTCTATTTCATTGAATATACATTTTTTCCCCTGAAGGATGAACTCAGTTTTTCTGGATAGGTGATTCTTGGTTGTAATCTTAGCCCCTTTGTCCTCTAGAATATCATGTTCCAATAATTCTGATCTTTTAATGTAGAAGCTGCTAAATCTTGCATTATCCTAACTGTGGCTCCAGGTCACTCAAATTTTTTCTCTCTGGCTACTTGGAATATTTTCTCCTTGCCTGGGTAGCTCTGGAATTGTAATGTTCCTGGAAGTTTTCATTTTGGGATCTCTTTCAGGAGATGATTGGCGGATTCTTTCAATTTCTAGTTTACCCTCTGGTTCTAAAATATCAGCAAAGTTTTCCTTGATAATTTCTTGAAAGATAATGTCTAAGCTCTTTTTTTGATCATGACTTTCAAGTAGTCCAATAATTTAAAAATTATTTCTCTTGGATCTATTTTCTATGTCAGTCATTTTTCCAATGAGATATTTCATATTGTCTTCTATTTTTCTCATTCTTTTGGTTTTGTTTTATTGCTTCTTAGTTTTTCATGAAGTTATTAGTTTCCATTTACTTAATTCTAACTTTTAAGGTATTATTTTCTTCAGTGAACTTTTGTACCAACTTTTCCATTTGGCCAGTTCTGCTTTTCAAGGCATTCTTCTCCTCATTGACTTTTTGGACTTCTTTTATCATTTGGCCTACTGTGTTTTTTTAAGGTGTTATTTTCCTCAGTACTTTTTGTGTCTTCTTTACCAAACTGTTGACTCTTTTTCCATGATTTCCTTGCATCACTCTCATTTCTCTTCCCAATTTTTTCCTTTACCTCTTTTACTTAGTTTTCAAAAATCCTTTTGAGCCCTTCCGTGGTCTGAGACCATTTCATATTTTTCTTGGAGGCTTTGGATGTAGGAGTTTTGATTTTGTTATCTTTTTCTGAGTCTGTGTTTTGCTCTTCCTTGTCACCATAGTAACTTTCTATGGTCAGATTTATTTTCTGCTGTTTTCTCATTTTCCAGTCTATTTCTTGACTTGTAACTCTTTGTTAAAGTGGGATTCTGCTTCCAGGATGGAGGGCACACTATCCCAAGCTTCAAAGCTTTTGTACAGCTGTTTCAAGAGATCCTTCTAGAGACCTGTAAATTTTCAATTCTTCCAAGGTGGCTTGATTTAAGGAGAGGTTTTACTACACTCCTTGCCTGTGTTCTATCTATGAGTGACCATAAGTACTCTTTTCTGCCCTGGAACTGTGATAAGGGTCCCTGCTTCACTGTAGTCTGAATGCTCTGGTGTGATAGTTCTCCTCCTCACCCTGAGACTGCCACCCAGGACTGGGAACCAGATCTGAGTATGGGCAAAGTAACAAAGTTCTGCCCCCAGTGCCAGCAAAGAGACCCCTGTAATCTCCTTCTGACTAGTTGTTCTGCGGGCTGAGAGCTCTGGAGGCAACTGCTACTGCTGCTGATTCATTCACTCCCAAGGCCTGCTGCTGCTTTGTGGGGGTTGGGGCCATGCTGGTGTGATCTGCACCAGATTGTGTTCCACTCTCACCCTGGTGTGACAGACCTTTCCTGCTGACCTTATAAGTTGTCTTTGTCTAGAAATTTATTTCACTCTGTCTTTTTGTGGGTTCTGCTACTCCAGGAATTATTTTTATGGCATTATTTAAAGATGTTCAGAAGGGCTTGGGGTAGAGCTCAGGCAAGTCACTACTTCATTTTCACCATCTTGTCTCCACCTCTGAAGTAGCCCATTTCATTTTGGGTTCAAATTGGGCTGGTGACCCCCCAGATACTTGAAGACAGCCTTTGTGTCCCCCTGAGCATTCTTTTCACCAGGTTAAACATCCCCATTTGCTTCAGCTGATTCTAATGGTCTCTTGACCACCTTCTCCTCTGGAATACTCTGTCTTCTCTGGGTTTCCAGGACACTGGGTTTCCAGGACAGTCTCTTCTGGTTTTTCTCCTACTTGTCTGAGCATTCTTTCTCAGTCTCCTTTGCAGGATTTTTGTCTACATGAGTCCCCCTCACTGTGGTTTTTTCCTAAGGCACTGTCTTCGACCCTTTTCTCTTCTGTGTCTACACACTCTCCCAGTAGTAAAATCTCCCAGGAGTTTAAAATATCATCTCTATGAAGGTGAATCCCAGATCTATATAACAAACCTGAGCTTCCAATTGTAAACTGGACAATTCAAACCAGATGTTCTATCAACATCTTAAACTCAACAGTTTCAAAATCAAACACATTGTCTCCTTAAGGCCTTCTCTTCCAAATTTCCTGTTTTCTGTCAAAGGTAGTGCCATCCTTGCAGTCTTCCAGGAATGAGCCTGGATTCCTTACTCTTCCTCACCTCATATATTCAATTGGTTGCCAAATCTTGAAACTTCTACCATAGGTCTGATTACCACATCTCTAGATTATCTGAATAGCCTCCTGTTGGTCTTCTGTCTGAGTTAATGGTTCACATTGCTACAATAGTAATTTTCCTTAAGTGCAGATCTGAGCATGTGACTTTTCTATCTTCCCATTCCAGGGGCTCCATACAACCTCTAGGATAAATAATAATAATAGCTAGCATTTATATTGGAAGATAAGTGCTATTATCATCATTTTCCAGGGAAGGAAACGAAGTAGACAGAGATTAAGTGACTGGTCCAGGGTTACACAGCTAGTAAGTATCTAATGTTAAATTTGAACTCAGATCTTCCTGACACCAGGTCCAATGTTTTACCATCTAGTTAAAATATAAATTCCTCTGTTTAGATTTTAAAACCTTACATAATTTGGCCCTGACCTTCCAGTCTCATTGGACATTACCTCTCCCTTCATACTCTGTGACGCAGCCAGCTGGCTTCTCTGTTCCTCATACAGGTCACTCCATCTCTTGTCTCCATACCTTTGTACTGGCCATCCGGAATGCCTGGAATGCACTCCCCCCCCCAATCCCTCCACCTCACAGACTCTCTCTCTCTTCCAAAATGCACCGTAGGCTTGTAGGCTTCATCTTCTGCAAGAAGCCTTTCCCGATCTCTAGCCCTAACTGCTTGATGCCTTCCCTCCCAAACCGCCATTGGGTGGTTTAACTATCTGGTACATATCGGAACTTATTCACTTCATATCTTTGCTGTGTATATTTTTACATGTACTTCTCTCTTCAATTAAAATGTCGGCTCCTTGAGAGTAGAGATTGTTTCATTCTTTTCTTTTTAAACTTTGTTTTTCCTTTTCTTTTTTTGGTCTCTGTTCACTTTTACAATGTTTCTGTTACAATTGTTTTTGCTTGTAGCCTCTGCAACTATATACTAAGATACATAGTAGATCTATGTGTAATAGATACACAGTAGATACTCAATAAATGGTTGGTTGGTTGCTTGATTGACCTGCCACATGATTAATTTTTAAAGTGGGAGAATGCTAGTGCTTAGCTCTTAAAATCTGCCTTGCATGTAGCTGAATGTTGATGTGCATATTAGTTATTGCATTTTTTGAATTATATTTGCTTTATACTCAAACTCAACATTTGCTAAACAGAGCTCGTCATCCCCCATGCCCACCTCCAAACCCGCACCTCTTTTGGACTTTCCTATCCCTGTCAAAGATTCCATCATTTGTCCAGTCTCCCAGGTTCAAAACCTTGGCATTATGTCAGACTCCTTACTCTTGTTTTACCTCATGTATCGAAATCTTGCTTCTGTTCCTTCCTCTACACTCACCCAGCTTCCCCCTGAATTTGACCTTCTTCTTTGGCCTGGACTTTTGCAATAGCAAGCCCAATGCTGCATCTAATTCACTGCAAGTGCCTGCTATGGGCAGAAATGACACTAAAGTGTTGAATGTTAAAAAAGGGCAAAACCAAGGTCTTTTCCCTCAAGGAGTTTACATTCTAGGTTTTTAAGACATTGAATATGGCATTGGGCCTGGAATCAGAAAGGTCTGAATTCAAATTCTACTTCAGATGCTTAGTAGCTGGATGGACCTGGTTCTCCTCCGACCTTACCTGTCTGACTGCTCCTCAGTTTCCTTTGCTGAGTCTTTATTTAGGTCATGTGTCCCAACCTTGGGTATTCACCAAGGTGCTGTCCTGGGCTCTCTTTTCTTCTCTTCCTCTAGTATTCTCCTTGGTGATCATCATCAGCTCCCATGGATTCAATGGTCATCTCTATGCATATGATTGTCAAATTTATTTATCAAGCCCTAATCTCTCTCCTAATGTACAGTCTCACATTTCCAGTTGCTTATTGGACAAATTGAACTGGACCTTCCTTAGACATCTCAAACTCACCATGTCCAAAAAGGAGCTATCATTTCTTCCAAACTTTGTCCACTTCCTAACTTCTCTACCAGAGTAGAGGGTACCACCATGCCCTCAGTTATCCAGAATTGAAACCTAAGTGTCATCCTCACCTTCTCACCCTCTTTCATCCTCCATATCCAATATATCATCAAGGTCGGTCAATTGGAATTTTGAAATCCCTCTCCAGTACACCCCCTTCTCTTCTGTGACATTATCACTGCCCTGGGAAAATCCTTATCTCCTGACATTTGGACTAGTACATTAGCTGCTGGGAGGACTGCCTGCCTGCCTGGGTGGGGTCCAGTCAGCCTCCAATCAGCTGTCAGAGTGATTTTCCTAAAGTACAAATCTGCCCATGATACCATTTTATTGAAAAGCCCTCAGCTGTTCTTCATTACCTCAGAGGTCAAATATAAAATCCTCTGCTTTTAAAACCCTTCATAACCTGACCCATCCCACCTCTCCAGTCTTCTTACATTCCCCTCACCATCCCCCCCTGCCCTAATAATCTACAGTACAGTGAAGCTGGCCTTCTGGCAGTTTCTTGAACAGGATGCTCCATTTTCAGGTTCTGGACGTTTTCCTTGGCTATCCAGCATGCCCGGAACTCTCTCCCTCCTTGTCTATACCTCCTGGCTTCCTTGGCTTCCATCAAGTCCCATTGAGGAAGGCTTTCCTGCTCCCCTATATGCTAGTGCCTCCCCTCTGTCATTTTTTCCAGTGTACACTTGTCCAGTACATTTGTACCTAATTATTTGCACATCAGCTCCCCTTGTTAGACTGTGAGCTCTGTAAGATTGAGAGCTTTTACCTTTCTTCATATCCCCAGTGCCTGGCACAAACTAGCAGCTTAATAAATACTTTTTCACTTGATCTGTCTTAAAAGGAATCAAACTGAAGGTCTAAATGTGCCCAGATATTCTTGAATCACAGAGCTAGAAGGTCTCACAGAGAACATTTAATTCAAGTCTTTCATTTAACAAATAAGGAAACTGAGACCCAGTGCCTTCTTAAAGGTCTGAATAAGAGAGCAAGTACCAGAGTGAGGATATGCACCCAGCTCTTCTGCCTCCAGAGACCATCTTCTTTATCCATCCCACCTTCTCTATTGAAACCAGCTGCCTCTCAGAAATAAGGAAGGCCCTGTATTTCAGTAACACCTCAAGGCTTATGGAATCGTTTCTTCTCAAACAACCCCTTGAGAGCAGAGAGTGAGAGTGGGGATTATTGTCCCTGTATGCAGATGAGGAAACTGAGGCATAGAGAGGGGGAGTCACTTGCCCAGGATCTCAAAGCTCAGGAGTTGGGTCAAGAATTAAACCTGTGTCTTAGATCCCAGATCATAGAATAATAGGCTTTAGCAGTAGAAGAGATATTAGAAACAATATGCCCAGTGTTCACATTTGGTGACTGGGACACAGGCTGAGAGACAGGAGCCAACAGAGGTCACAGTCACACTGGAACCCCAGGCTTTCTACCTCCAAGAAATGTTCTCTCTGTGAAAGCTGACTGGCTCAGAGAAGGTTTCCTGGAGAATGGGGGTGAGGGGGACTTAGGTGAAATCCAGGGTATGGGGAGGGCATTCTAGGAAGAGGAAATAGTGATTAACTAGCTGGGCCCTCCTCCTGTCCCTGGAGCCTGATATTTCTGTAAGGCACCTGGTGTGGGGCCTGGCCTGGCCAGCCTCTCCCAGGACTGAGGCCTGCTGGTACCTGGTAGTGTGACCAGCTGAGGCCTGTGAGAGCACCATTCCACCATGCATTCCCAGTCTGCCCTTCCAGCCTGGGACCCAGGCCTTCTGTCCTGGTTGTTGGTTCTCACACAGGTCTAGGGCTCATCCTCCCAGGGGACCCCCCAGTTGAATAGACTATCAGGCGTCCCCATCTCTCTCACGGCCTTGCTCTCCAGGGTGAGTGGGGGGAGTGGATGGAGGGGAACATGCTACCACCCAGCCAGCCCCTGCTCCCCTCCCCCAGGGCAACTCCTAGTCACTCTGTCCTTTCCCCATCCTCAGTGATATGAGGAAGAGATGCCAGAATGAGCTTGTGGGGGGTCCTGGGACAAGAGGTCTGTCCAGCAGCCACATCTGCTCTATTGGGACTGGGCCAAGCCCCTTGAGGACTACGCTGGGCTGAACTGGGTTGGGCTGTGGCAGGCCCTTTGCTTCAGCTTTGGGAAAGGATGGAACCCTGCTCCCGGCTGCTAGCTGGGTCCTGCCTGGCTTGGCTCCCGTTCTGAGGGTCTGTGTCATGGTAATGAGGACAGATGCGCTAGAGTGGAGAAGTCAGAGGAGGCGGGGGTGAAGGGGAACAAGGCCTTTGTCTAGCCTTTGTCTTCATGGAGGGCCCTCCACGGCACACAAGGGGGGCCTGCCTGAAGCTGTATGGAAGCAATCAGCTGCTTGTCACCTCGGCAGTGTGCTGCAGTTAGTGGAGAGAGCCCTGAATGACAAGGGAGCTTCCCTGGGCTCCAGCCTGAACAAGAGCCCTTCTCCTATCCCTGAGAGGTGAGTCTGGGGCAGCCCATTTGCAGCAGGCCCAGCTCTCACTGGCAGAAAGTTCTTCCTGATACTGAGCCTGATGCTGCCATGTTGTACCTTATTTCTGTGGCTTCTGTCTCTGCCCTTGAACCCAGTGACCCAAGGCTCATCTTTCCTTGGCATTTATCCTCAGGGCTCTCCCAAGCTTCCTCTTTACTCCCAGGCCTCCTGCTCCCACCAGGCCTGGCCTTGTCTCTTTCTTCTGTCCCTCCTTCATCTCCTGTGTAGGCCTCCCACCTGGAGGGTTTCAGGTCAGAGGACTGGGCTCATTCCCTTATTTCACAATGAAAGAGACCTTAGTAGCATCCCCTCCCAGGCTAGCAGGAAGACATGCTTCCCTCTGTTCTGCTTCCAGGTCTAGAACCCAAGACTAGGACATAAGAACATGGTCTGAAGGAACTAGAAACTAGAGCCTGGAGAAGAGCCCCCTCCCACACAAAGACGGGTCCCAGTCTTGCCATCTATAAATTCAGACATTGGACCAGATCATTTCCCCCACCTTGGGGGTGGGGGGACAGGTTTATAAGAAATATGTTGAAATTTTTCAAGGGCTGTTACAGCAAATAGGATTATCCTTGTTTTAGACCAGTGTTGGATCTGTTCCCTTATTTCACAAGGACAGATGCCTTACCAGCATCCTCTCCTGGGCCTAAAGGGAAGACATCCCAATGGGAAGAATACTCAGAAAAGCACATTTTGCTTTAATGTAAGGAAAAGCTTCCTCATCACGTTGACAGCTTTTCTTGGGAGATAGTGAGCTCTCCATCACAAGAGGTCTTCAGGAAGTGGCTGGATGACTTCTGGTGGGATGGGTGTTCTAGTCTCCAGGTTCTCATTCCAGCAGAGACTGGACTCAATACCTCTGAAGTCCTTCCAGCATGAAAATTCTGAAAGGGGCATTTTGTAAAGCTAATAAGATTCCATGGAGATGTGGGTAATGCACATTTTCTGGGACCCAATGTCCTCATCCATAAAATGAGGATAATTCTGTTCTCTTTCTCATGGGTTGCTGTAAGGAAAGTGTTTTGGAAATCTTAAAATATCACAGAAATGGAAGTAGTATTTATTCTTATTCATGTGTGTGTGTGTGTGTGTGTGTGTGTGTGTGTGTATGTAAATACCAAGAACCCTAGAAGTGACAGCAGGATGCTGAGGGCTGTTTCTAGAGCCAAGAGATGGGGCCCAGTGCCATCCCACTGTCCTCTCTATGTTCTTGGGAGTAGTGTGGCCTGGCCAAACCCTTGGGCTTAAGGTTCAACCCAGAAGGAACTATGTGTTTGGTGGGGACCAGGGCCCCTTGCTAGGCCAGGGGAGGCCAGATGACCATGGGATCTAGAGCTGGAAAGAACCACAGAGATAATCTAATCCAATCCTTACATTTTATAGATATGAAAACTGAAATCTAGAGCAGGTAGGTGGTTTGCTCAGGTCATTCTAGGAGCTCACAACCAGGATTTCAACTCCGATTAGGATTTCAAACATCACACTGTTGTATTAGGGACAGCTTTGTGGAATTGGTCAAGACCACCTGTGACCTGGGGCAGGTGGGAGACAGTTGGTCCTTCTTTGGTTACAGGGGAGGTGTGGCCTTTCCTTGGTTATGAGCCAGGGCCTATTAGGGGTTACTGGGGCCTTGATGATCCTGGAGACTGGGACTTCTGTCCAGAAAGACAGAAGCCTCCAGTGGCCATGGCTGAAGTGGGGCCAATGGGCCATATTTCTCTTTGTGTTTGGAGGCTGGGTAAGGGCCAGGGGGTGGGCACCACTAGGCAGGTTTATTTTATTTCATTGAGGAGGTCAGTGATAAATCTTACAAACTCCACTGGGGTCTCCTAGGACTCAGCAGCAGCAGTAGATGCATTCCCTGAGTGAGCCTGGCTGCCTTTCTCTCTCCTGCTCCCACTGCCAACAGACTCTGGGAATGGCTTCTCAGACTGCCCCAAAGTTCCCAGGAGGCCTCCCTGCACCTCTTCCCCCGATGCTCCTCTAGCACAGAAGGAACCCTGCATGTCCACACTAAAGCTGGTTGCTCAGGTCGCTTACCCCCCACGGTGTCTTAGGTCTGGCATCTCTCAGACCAAACCTATTTGGGAGTAAGCTGTCCTCCAGGAAGCTTGCCCAGGAGAGGCCAACTTCTCTCTTGTCCTTGCCTCACTCACACTCAGGGAGTTCTGAGTCCAGCTGGAGAAAGAAGGTCTTAGAACAGTACAAGGGAGTCAGGAAGGAGATCCAGGAGACCCTCATTTATTGTGTTTGGATTAAAGTTGTGTTGGTGCCATTTTTGGACACCAGGCACCATTCTCTTTAGACACCTGCCCTCTCAATTGACCTCCTCCTTGCAACACTCTATCATCCATCAACAAAGGCCTTCATGTTGATCCTGGTACATAATACCACAGCTCAACCTTGGAACAGCCTTGGTAGATAGAGGCTGCTCTGGATGTCTAGCACACATTTCCTTCACACCCCCACCTTTCAGAATCCCTAATTTCCTTCCTCATCACTTCCTCTATGAAACCTTTCCTGATCCCCCAGATGTTGGTGCCTTCCCCCAAATCATCTCGTATTTTTCTTGTATGCATGTTGTATGCACTCATTTGTGCAGAGGGCAGGGACTTTGCATTGTATCTTCTATACAATGCCAACATGATGGAATTATTTTAAAAATGTTTACTGATTGACTGGAAAAAAACATTTAAGCAAAACCAACAGATGGCCAGTATCCTACAAGGAATGTGTGTTTGGTCATCCCTTTAAAAAAATAAAATGTGTCAATTTTCCAGGACCGTGATTGGTCCCTGCAGTCGATCAGATTGTGCTGCCTTCTGGGTTGTTAGTGTTTTTAACATTACCATAGCGATTATTTCTTTTGCTCTCTTAGTTCTGCTGCTTCTTTCTTCTCTCTGCATCACTTCATAAACTCTTTCCATGTTTCTTTAGATTCCTTGTAATAGCATCTCATTTTATTCCAGAACTAGAATTTGTTCAGCCATTGCCCAGTTAATAGGCAATTACCTTATTTCTAATCCTTTGCTATGATGAATGTTTTGTTATAAAAGACTTTTATTCTTTCTACTTAATTTTGGCCTTCTTGGGTTTTAATCCAAGTCCAGTCTCTTACTAGGTGACTTTGAATAAGTCACTTATCTCAGTGAGCTATAGTTTCCTCATCTGTAAAATGAGAGAGTTGGGATAACCCCTGAGGGCCCTTCTATTCCTAAATCACTTATGCCAGTGCCTGGCACATAGTAGGCACTTAAGAAATGTTTCTTGACCGTTGAGGGGATATGCCCAACATTCCATCACTTTTCTGTTGGCTGGACCTCATATCTGGTTTGTACTTCCTCCTCTTCTTCATTTTCAACTCAAGTTCTACTTCAGCATGAAACCGTTCTAGAGTCCCCTAGCTATCAGTGCCCACCCTGCTGTCTATCTACCAAGCTACCTGGTCTTAATCTTTTATTTACTCCCTGGGGTTGTTTAGTTGTTTTCAGTGATGTCCAACTCTTTGTGACCCCATTTAGGGTTTTCTTGGTAGAGATACTGAAGTATTTTGTCATTTTCCTTTCTAGCTAGTTTTTATAGATGAAGAAACTGAGGCAAACAGGGTTAAGTGACTTTCCCAGAGTGACACAACTAGTAAGTGTTTGAGGCCAGATTTGAACTCAGGAAGATGAATCTTCTTGACTCTAGGCCTGGAGCTGTATGCACAATGGCATTATCTAGCTGGTATTTTCTGTATTTGTGGGCTTTCTTGCCATTCTCTTACTGGACTGTGAGCTTCTCTCACGGTACTACTGGCAAATAGAAGTTCTGGGGACCTGGGTTCTAGGCCCTGCTCCAATCCATCCTTCACACAGCTACCAGACTGACCTTTCTAAATGTTCTACTTGGTGATCTATGAATATATCTCTCAGCAAGCCTTGCTTTTTGCCTGTGTCCTCCTGGCCCCCCGGAGGGTGCCTGGTATACAGTAAGGACTTCATATGTGCTTGTTCACTGACTGATTCCTCTATCATATACCTGAGCAAAATCATGGCTTTGGATTCCTCAGTTTCCTCCATTGTCAAAAGAGGGAGTCAGATTCAGTAGCGTCTCTAGGAGTGATTATAACTCTGTTAGTATGGTGTCATATCAGGAGTGGCTATAACTTATTAGGAGTGTTTATTTATCATTGTCCCAGTCACCCGGGTGACAGGGGTCAGCCAGGATTCAAACCGCAGTCTCCTGAGCTAGATGGGTATTCTTGTCCTGACAAATCATTGCATCTTGCAAATCTGTGCTAATCTTCTTTCTCCTCCAAAGGCATCTCCATATCATAACTGTTTGATTGAAACAATGATTCTGTTTTTGGTGAATATCATCTGAAATCTGGGGCTCATGGCTTTGGGCTTGGAAATCCCTGGTGAAGGGGAGATTTTGTTGTAAGAGGAGAATTGATTTGGAGAGAATTCAGCTGTGGCAGTGGAATGGAAAGAGCCATGGTCAGATCTACAGTCCCAGCTCCAATACTTGATATGTGATTGTGGGCAGGCCATTTAATATCTCTGCCCCAGTTAAGCGGGAATGATAAAATGCAAGACTGTTGTGAGGTAAGTGCTCCACAGGCCAGAAGGTGCTATGAAGACAGGGAGTTTTTTATTCAGGCTGGCTTCCTGGGAGCAGATGCTGCTTTTTGGTCGGGGTCCTGAGGCATTTCCAGTGCTGGCCAGGGCCAAGGGTGTTAAAAACATGGCATCTTGGAGGTCTCTCAGTGAGGAGGACTTTAGGTTCTGAGTTCTATCTCCAGCCGTGGAGAAGGGCTTCGCTGAGCCATCTGCACTCCCCTGGTCCTCTTCAGGACCAAGGACATCCATCTACAAGGTAGATGAGGCTAGGCCTCTGTGTTGTGGTTGGGGTAAAGTCCAAGCTTGTTCCTCCATTCCCTTGTTCACCTGACTGAGCCTCAGTTTCTCTTTGTCAAAGAAGAAACTGTACTAGATGGCTTCCAAGCTCTGTCCTGGCTCTCAAGCTTTGTGATCTTATGTCTGGGGCTGACATTAACATTTGAAAGATGAGGTTTCAAGAGTCATTGCACAGAGCGGGAGTCACCTCATAATGCAGGGGTGACCAGCTTGATTACAAGGAAGGGGTGTTAGCTCTTGTTCCCAGGAAAGTTTATGGGGCTTTCAGGGCGAGACTCAATTCCCAGGGCTCTGTAAAGGTGTCAGTCAAAGTGATGGATGGCTAGAGGAGGTGCTAATCCTGCTGACCAAGCCTCCCTTGAGGAAAGATGCTTAGCAGCCAGAGGATGGCAGGAAAGGCTGGGAACCTATCTGGAAGGCTGTTCCCTCCACACCTCCAATGGATACTTAGGCTCTGACAGACCTGCCTAATCCCACACCGTGTCAGGGCTGGCAGTTGCTTACGGGCCATCTAGTTCAGACCTAGTCTAGAGTCCCCTCTGCAACACAGCCACAAGTGGGCACCCAGCCTCAGTTCCACAGATTGGTGCCCCTTGCCACCCATGGCAGCCCACTGGCCTCTCTGAGGGATGTCAGGTTTGAAGCTTTCCCTTCCTTCGATGTTTGCTTGTATTTGTATTGCCAGCATTTAAATCGGTGCCTGGCCCATGCTCTTATGGGCTTGCTCTGTCTGTCTCTTCTTCTCACTCCACAAGAAAGGTTCAGATACTTGAGGGCAGGAGGAAAATGTCCTACCCTTGACCTTATCACCTCCGCAAAGAGTCACCTCCACATCTAGAACTCTGAATCTCCTCTTTCTAACCCAAACCTCCTTCCCCTCCACCTCTGCCTGGGTCTCCCCACTCCTAAATCTGCTCTGACCTTACGACAACCTGCAGGCGCTCCGGCCTCGCCTGCTTTCCTCTGCTTTGGTATCCCCTTGCCCCCCTTTCAAAATCGTGAACCTAGATCCTTTCAGCTAAACTTTACACTGTCCTCTACTGTCAAGTCACTTCCTCCTCGTCCTAGAGATACACCCTTCTTTCTAAAATCGAATTCTGGATCAATCCCACATCCACCTTTAGAGGATGTTGCAGATGTCGCCCACTGGGGTTATTGCAAATGGATGCCAAGCAACCTCAGTTAGGCCCTCCCTCATTCCTGGAAGCCAGTCCTTTTACTTTTTCCCTGATCCATTCTCTACCTCATTTCCCACAACGGCTGTTAGAATCTTTGGACTGAAACACTTCCTTGCTACAGATGCTCCTGTGGTTCCCAATATCCTTTAGGATTTAGGGAAAGACAAAATAAAACAAACAAGAAAACCTCTCTTTTTGTCTTTTTGTCTCCTTTCCCCTTTCTCTTTCCCTACTCTCTCTCCTCTCTCCCCCCCTTTCTTCTCTTCCTCTTCCTAATTCTTTTTCCTCTTCCTCTTCTCCTCCACCTCCTTCTTCCCCTCCTCCTCCTCTTCCTCCTCCTCCTTCTCCTCCTTCTCCTTCTTCATTTCTCTCCCTCTCTCCTCTCCACTCTCCCTCACTTCTTCTCTTTCTCTCTTCATTTCAATCCTTTCACCATCTGACTCCAGCCTACTATTTTTACCTTCCCACATTCATTTCATATTACTTCTGTTCCAAGACTCTCGAATATAGACAAACTGTCTTTTTGTGAATTTTCGTACGAGATGCTTCAATTCCCACTTCTCCAAGTCTTTGCCCTGGTTGTCCCTCATGCCTGGAATACTTCCCTCCTGCCTCTTAGAATCTTTTTTCCTCAAAAAAACTTATTTCAAGTGACACTTTCTACGTGAAACTTTTTCTCTTTTCTCTCCCCATGGTTCACGTGTCCCTCAATTTTTCACATTGCATATATTTTTATACACACACAAACATTCTCTGATAGAAAAGAAGCTCCACAGGGGCAGGAACTGTTTACTTTTAGTATCCATAGCACTCAACATTACTAGGCTTGTTAAGATATGTTCATTGATTACTTGCTCACCATTCCCTGAGACTTTCATACTCATCCATAGGGAGGCATGGATTGTTTCCTAAAAGGTGCCTAGGCTCCCCTCCCTCCACTTGATCTGGGGGAAGTACCCAATCATCTCCAGAAAGTGCCCTGATCTTCCCCAAATAAAGATATATTACCCTGGTCATAAAGTCCTTAGGTTTTGTAAACCTTCTAGAGATAGAGAAATTTGGGCTAGTGGCGGGGGTGGGGGGCTCCTGTAGATGGGAGGGATAGCCTTTGCTGAGGTGGCAAGAATGCTGTATTCCTGCATCCTGAGTTTGGTCCTGCCCATAGCAGCTGTATCATCCCAAGTCCATCACAGCCCTTTTTCCACTGACACCCTGGCCCTTCATAGAAGTGTCACGAGGATCTGAACAGAGAGTGAATGTGAAAGGGCTCCAGAATCAGGAATGATAGATGGGCACTGTAATATGCAATGTAAGAGTACAACAAATATTTATTAAGCACCTTCTGTGTGCAGAGACCTAAGCTTCCTGCCAAGAGAGATACAAACTTTAGAAGTTCTATGAGGAAAATACTCTGTTTGGAGTCCAAAGGACCTGGGAACACATCCCACCTTGGTCTCTGCCTTTGTGGGGACTTTACCTCTCTAGGTGGGCCTCAGTTTCCTCACCTGTAAAATGATAAGGTTAGAGTAGCTGGTCTTTGAAGCCTCTCCCAACTATGACCCCAAGACACTTGTTCCTCCCCTCAGGCAGTTTCCAGACTTTGGGAGGTAGGGGTGGGGGTAGAGGTGAGATAAGACACTGCAGAAAGATCAGGGAATTAGGAAGAGATCTTTCTCTCTAACAGTCATGATGCTGGATTTTAGATCTAGTTGTTCACCAATATGGGGACACCCAGTGTGAAAACTCCCTCACCCTTCTGATGCGGATGGTACCTTCTCTGCAACATTCACTGAGAGAGCAAGGAATTTGCAGAGGGTGACTCAACTGTGTGGGCCTGTGAACTCAGGTTTTCCTGAGGCCAAAGTAAGCTCTCTATCCATTACACTGAACCATCTGTAAGACAAATCAACCCTGATTGGAATTCATTATGCTGTTATGAAAGTAGAATTCTCACTTAAAAGATGCAGGACTCTGGAAGCCTACGGTATCTGGGGACAGAGCCTGGAGCAGACTTCAGAAGGGGATTTGAAAAGAAATCCCTTCCCTATTTCCTTCATCAAGAGGCCTGGGCTTGTGTCAGGCTTCTGATACTAACTAGCTATGTGACTTTAGCATAAACCCTTTGACTCACCACGCCTCAGTTTTCTCATCTGTAAAATGGCATGATTGGACTGGCAGGTAGCTTATCATAACTGAAAGTCAAGGAGTCTTGGTTTCAAATTTTGCCTCAAACATGTATTAGCTAGGAGCCTTATAGCTTAAAGTGACCGAACCTTCTAGTTTAACTATCCTGTCCCCCCCATTTTGTTCAGAGTGGGGAATGTAAGCTCAAATTGGTTAACTACCTTACCTAGGGACACATGGCTGGCTCATGTCAGAGATGGTATTTGAGTTTGGTTTTTCTTGATTCCACTTCCAGGATGTTTTCACTATGCTGTGATGTCTTTTCATTTTAGAGATTCAGTTTTCTTGTATGAAAAATAAGGATGATAATAGCACCCCCACTCTCTCCAACTACTCAAGGTGTTTATGAAAATCAAGTGAGATAATGTTTTTAAAAGGGTCAATATAAAAAACCATAGAAATGCCAGTTCTCATTATTAGATGACCAATCCTGGGTCTTCCATTAACTCAATGTGACAGGCAAATCCCTTCACCTTTACAAGTCTCAGTTTTCCCATCTGTAAAATGAGGGAACTGGACTCACTGTCTAGTTCCTAAGGCTTCCCTCATCCTGGGGAAGGGGAGGGAGAACTGGCTTCTCAGTTGGGGCCCCTTTGCAGTTACTCAGTGTGGCCACAGGGGGGAGGCCAGCACTCATCCAGCCTGGTACCTGGCTTGGTGTAAGCAGAGATGGTGAAAGGAGACAAAGCCCCCAGGGACTATAAGGAAAACTATGAGTGGCTATAGGCATAATGAGCTTCCCCTCTGCACCCCCAGCTCCAGGCCTTGGAGCTGCTGGGGCTTGGGCTGTGACCCTCTGTTCCTGGGGCTAGAGGACCTGGGTTGGAGTCCTGCCTCTGTGACCCTAGGAAGATGCTTTTCTTCTGGTCCTGCATCCTCCAGAAAACAAAAAATCTTTGTAAGATCTGTGCTTTTATTCAGTGTGACATAGCTCCTCTGTCCCTCAGTAAGTGATATCTTGAGCAGGAGAGGTCAAAAGCCTTGGGGATGAGCCTTTCTCCAGTCTTGGAACACAGTCACATGGTTTTACCTCTGGACCTGTATTTGAAGGTTCCTCAGCCCATCGATACCTCTCAGAGCCCACCAACATAGAGACCAGGTGTCCATCAGGGGGGACCTCAATGAAAGGAGCTAGATGGTACAGAGACAAATACTTGCTTCACATTATTTCTCAATACTTCTCGAGGTTGTCATGAGGTTCAGAGGGGCTACATACTACATATGTGCCATCAGTCTGTTGTGTGACCTTGGGACAACTGTTTTCCTCCAAGTCTCAGGTTTCGCCTCTAAAATGAAAGAGGTGACCTAGATAGCTTCTTCCTAGTACCATCTTATATTTTCTATTCTAAGATCACCTCTTATGATTCCCACTTATCCACCCCCAATATCTTTGCTGACTTCCAGTTTCACATCTCCAGTTACCTATGGGACATCTTGTACTGGATGTCCAGTAGACACTTTTAACTTAACATGTCCCAAACTGATCTTATTATGTTTTTCCCCAGAGTGTCTCCCCTTCCAAGTTTCCTCATTATCGTTGGAGGTGCCATCATTCTTCTAGTCACCCAGGCTCAAGCCCTAGGTATCATCCTTGACTCCTTACTGTTTCTCAACACCCCCGGTCCCATATCTAATCTTTGATCAAAGTTTATCAATTGCCTCTTTTAAACATGAGCCTCTTCCTCTCCTCTGCTGCCCTTCTGGTGTCAACCTTCATTGTCTTCACAGCAGGACTATTTTAATAGCCCACTGCTCCTGCCACATCTCTCTCCCCACTCTTATCCATCCTTCACTTAGTTGTCAAGCAGTCTTCCTAAAGCTCAGTTATGACCATGTCTCCCTCCACAGCAGGTGATGGTCATAGTGATGACCTCCATGGAATTAGGAAAGTTGGAATGAGGATAATTGGAGGGAATGATAATGAATTCTGTTGGGACACATTGAGTTTAAGTCGCCTATAAGACACCAAGTTTGAAATGTACAAAAATTAATTGGTGAAGTGGGAGAGACCTATTTATGGAGATCTGGAATGATTTGCATGGACATGATCATTGAGTCTATGGGAGCTGACGAGATCACCAAGTAACGTAACAGCAATAACAACACTAACAGTAACGAGCATTTATGGGGCACTTTAGGTTTTCACCAGGTTGTGCATCTTCTTTCATTTGTTCCTTCCAACCCTTTATTAGAGGTGGTGATAATACTGATGGTAATGATAATAACTAACATTTATTTGGGACTTTAAATTTTATGGGCTTTTACAAATATTGTCTCATTTTATCCTTACAAAAATCCTCCATAAGTTGGTCAATAAACATTTATTAAACACCTACTATGTGCCAGATGCTGGGCTAAGCACTAGAGATACAATAATGCGAAGAATCATGTATGAATCAGGCTATATGTAGGATAAATAGGAAATAATTAGCAGCATGAAGGCACTAACATTGAAGGACATGAGGAAAGGCTTCCTATAGAAGGTCATATTTTAGCTGGGCCCTGAAGGAAGTTAGAAGAACCAGAAGGCACAGAAGAGGAGTGAGAGAATTCCAGGCATGGAGGGCAGCAGGAGAAAACACTCAGGGCCAAGAGAATGAGTGTTCTGTTCATGGAACAGCCAGGAGAAAGATTTCACTGGATCAAAGAGTACATGGAGGGGAGTATGATGTAAGAAAATTGGAAAAGCATGAGGTGGCTAGGTTATGAAGGGCCAGGCAGAGCATTTTGTATTTGCTCATGGAGATAATAGGGAGCTACTGGAGTTTACTGAGTGAGGGGTGAGTGTGTGTGTGTTTGTATGTGTGTGTATTTGTGTGTGTGTGTGTGTGTGTGTGTGATATCATTGGACCTTGCTTTAGGAAAATCCCTTTGATGACTGAATGGAGGATAGATTGTAGTGGGGAGAGACTTAGGGTGGATAGCTGACACCACCCTCAGTAGTTACTGCAAAAGTCCAGGTGTAAGGTGAGGAGTGCCTGCACCAGCATGGGAGCAGTGTCAGACAAGAAAAGGGGGCACATTGGGAGAGCTGAAATCAACAGACCTTGGCAATAGCCTGAATGTGTGTGTGTAGTAGCGGGGAGAAGGAGGAACCCAGAATGATTCTTGGGTTAGGAGCCTGAGGGACTGGGAGGTGTTGCCCTCCACAGATATAAGGAAGGTAAGAGGGTTTAGGAAGAAATTGAGTTCCAGTTTAGATATACTGAGTTTAAGAAGTCTACTGGGCATCCAGTTTGAGATGTCTAAAAGGCAGTTGGGGAGTAGACAGTAGAGAGCAACAGAGAGATAGGTGCAGGACAGGTAGATTTGAGAATTGTCAGCATAGATGGTAATTAAATCCATAGGAGCCAATGAGATCACCAAGTGAGGTAGTATAGAAGAAGAAGAGAAAAGAAGAGAAGAGAAGAGAAGAGAAGAGAAGAGAAGAGAAGAGAAGAGAAGAGAAGAGAAGAGAAGAGAAGAGAAGAGGGCCCAGGACAGAACTCTGACGGACATCCATGGTTAGAAGGCATGATCTGGAAGAGGATCCAGTAAAGGAGATAGAGAAGGAGTAGTCTTCTCAGAAGGACAATCAGGAGAGAGTGATGTCATGAACACTTACAGAGAAGAGGGTATCAAGAGAAAAGAGTGATCAACAGTGTCAGAGGCTACAGAAAGGTCAAGAAAAAGGATGGTGAAAAAGAAGACCATTGGATTCGGTAACTAAGAGATCATCGGTAACTTGGAGAGAATAGTTTGGGTGGAATGATAATGTAGCCCAATGGCAAGAAGTTGACAAGAGAGTGAGAGAAGAGGAGGCACTCATTGTAGGTGCCATTTTCAAGGAGTTTGGCTCCAAAGGGCAGAAGAGACATAGGACGGTAGGAAGGATTGAGAGAGGGTGTTTTCTTTGAGGATAGCAGAGT
Organism: Bettongia penicillata ogilbyi; assembly: GCA_023548195.1. Taxonomy (NCBI): domain Eukaryota; kingdom Metazoa; phylum Chordata; class Mammalia; order Diprotodontia; family Potoroidae; genus Bettongia; species Bettongia penicillata. Next base: position 10,140,445 of record JAJHZJ010000096.1, read on the forward strand.
TTATATAAGCATGTTTGTAAGTAGTAGAGAATGAGCCTGTAGAGGGAGAGATGGTAAATAAATGAAAGTAGGGATGACAGAGGGGCAATCTGTTGGAGGAGAAGGGTTGGAATGGGATTTCTTGAATAAGTAGAGGGATTTGCCTTGGCAAAGAGTAAGGCCACCTCTTCATGTGAGATAGGGGTGAAGAAAGAAAGACGGGGTAGGAGGCATCTGAGTGATGAGGAAGAGGGGAGAAGAGGGAGTTTATGGCAAATGGCCTAGATATTCCCTATAAACTATGAAGCAAGGATCTTAGCTGAGAGAGTAGGGAAGGGAAGTCATGGGAGATTTAGGAGGGATTGAAAAGGTTTGGAAGAGGCCTTGTAGAGAGTGGGATAGTGGGTTGATAAAGGGCGTAGAGCAGAATTGCCTGGCAACAGTGAGGGCCCAGTTGAGGTTATGTAACATAAATCTGTAATCAGAAGAGTTGAATGATTCACTTACTTCATATATTCAGTCATTTCAAAAAAATCTCATTATTTATACTTTTATAACATTTCTCATCTATATCCCCTACACTCTACTCATACTGCCACCTCCACATTTCAGGATCTTATCAACTCTCTCCTGGACTATTGTATTAGCCTTCTGGTTGATGTCCCCACCTTGAATCCTTCTTTATTTTAAACTATCATATGCTCAGCTGCTAAAGTGATTTTCCTAAATTATAGGTTTAACCATGTTACCCCCTACCCAACCAGCACCCTAGCACCTCCAGGATCAAATATGAAGTGCTCTGCTTGGCTGGTAGTCTTTCATAGACTACCTCCTTCACACCTTCTTTGTCTTCTTATACCTTAGTCTCCTCCATACGTTGGACCATCCAGTTACACTAGCCTACCCATTGTTCCTAAAACTTCTCTCTCAGTCCCCACGTACTTACTGCGCCCTATGCTTGGAATACTTTCCCTCCCTATATCCTTGACTTCCTTCACTACTGAGTTCAAGTCTCACTCCCCCTCCCCAACTTATTAAATTATTTGTTTTCAGTTTTCAACAATCACTTCCATAAGTTCCAAATTTTCTCTCCCTTCCTCCCCAAGACGGCATGCAATACTATATGGGCTCTACACATACCTTCCTATTAACCACATTTTCACATTAGTTATGTTGCATAGAAAAATTAAAACAAATAAAAGAAACCATGAGAAAAACTAAAATAAAACAAAACCCAAGAAAAGAGAAAATAATTTGCTTCATTCTGCATTCTGACTCAGTAATTCTTTCTCTGGATGTGAATGGCATTTTGCATTATGCATCCTTTGGAAATATTTTAGATCCTTGCATTGCTGTGAAGGGCCAAGTCTACCAAAAACAGTGCTTGAACACTGCGGCTGTTACTGGGTATAATGTTCTCCTGGTTCTGCTCATTTCACTCAGTATCAGTTCAGACAAGGCTTTCCAGGTTGAAATCTCACTTTTTGAAAGTACTTTAATTAGCACCTTCCCCTTTGAGATTATCTTCCAGCGGCTCTGTATATATTTTGCAACTGTGTGATCCTGGTCAAGTCACTTCACCCTGTTTGCCTCAGTTTCCTCATCTATAAAATGAGCTGGAGAAGGAAATGGCAAATCACTCGGGTATCCTTGCCAAGAAAATCACCGATGGCATCATGAAGAGTCAGACAGGATTGCAAAAGCGACGACAATGCTGTGGTCAACTTTTTAATCTTGGTAAGAAACCAGCCCATTTTTCTAGTCACAAAATCACAAGGTCAAAGATGCATAAAGCCCTCGGATCAGGGAAGAAATCTGGACCTTATCAACCATCACCTTTGGTTGAAAGTGATGCTCTCATGCCCACAGTTGTGTACTGGGCAGGGGTAGAGGAGGGAGGGAGGTCCTTGCCTTGTTTGCAGTTTTTATTGCAATGGGGGAAGCTGAGGCCTGATACCTGGACATTCAGCTCCATGTCCTGGCTCCTCATCTCTCAGCTTCCAGACAACCTAGTTATGGGAGTCTCCCACAATCCTCTGGATGACCAAAAGCTGAATATCACTCAAGATGGTAGATTCCATCTGCCTTGGATAGGACTCCCATCTAAGTAGGTGTGTGTGTGCAGGGTGAGCTATGATCAGGTCCCAGGAAACTACTATGGCCTCTTTACTCTTTCTTTCCCCACCTGGCTTATTTTTTAATTCTGTTCTATTTTCAGTTCTGAATTCTCTCCCTCCCACCTTCCCTTCCCCTCCCCACTGGAAAAAAAACCCAAGAAAAACAAAATTGTTACAAATAGGTATAGTTAAGAAAACAAATTCTTGTATTAGCACGTCCAAAACAAGAAGAAAAAGATGCTTCCATTTGCCTTCTGAGTCCATTAGTTCTGTGTCTGGAGGTGGCCAGTCAGTCACCATGAGTCCTTTGGGATTGTGGTTGGTCATTGTGTTGATCAGAGTTCTTAAGTCTTTCTTGGTTGTTTGTCTTTATGGTATTGCTAGTGTACACATTGTTATATAAATTGCGTATTTGTTGTATAAATTATGTAGACTGTATAAATGTATACATTGTGTATTGTATAAATTGTGTAGATTGCTCTTCTTCCCCGCTCTTTACTGACTCCCAAGTGTGGGTGTGGGATAGGAGTGCTTTGACCTGGGATATCTGACTTCTTCCCCATGTTCCTTTTGTCTTTTGCCATGAGAACACTTTTCTCTTTCCATGGTTCATGGAAACAATTCCTGCTGCACAAGGCCTCCCTCCTCCATTACCAGAGCTGCTCCCCTTCTCCTCCACCTTTCCTTAGGCTGTGGTGACTGTGGATGGATGGGGGTGTCTGCTGGCCTGGCCCTGTTGGCCTAACAGATGCTCCTTTAAGAGATCAGAGACTGAGGGATAGAGTAGTGGTGTCCAGGGAATTGTGGTTCAGTCAACGATGGAGGAAAGTGACCAGGAGCCACTGAGGAGGGACCAAGCACACCCCAGGGGCTGCTGCCAAAGGACGAGAGAGAGACACTGGGATTTCAGTCTCAGGGAGTTCCCAGCATGAGGGGCAGCCATGGCCTCTGGCTATCTGGGACCCTCTTGTCTGACAGTTTGGGAGAGGGGAAGAGACAGGATTTTGAGAGATGAGATGATGTGGCCCTATACCAAAGAGCTGGCTTAAGTTCAGCTTGGTCCTTTACTAGAAAGATCTTGGACAAATTACTTCCTTTTTCTGGGCCCCAATTTCTGGTCATGACAAGCTCTAAATTCTAGTAGTTCCCCAGAGTCTAGCCCTTTCCTCTCCCTTCTTCTTCCCAAGCCCAGGCCTTTTGGTCCAGACTTGTTTGAATCATCAGCATCTTTGGGGCCGGGGACTCTCCTGACTCAGGTGATCCTCTCTGATCCTCCAGCTCCCCCACGTCTGCAGACTTGGGCTAGGCCTCCCCTCTGGGGATCCCAGGGGATCAACCACCCCCCAGATGGCGGATGTGGGCAGCATTCCTCTTCAGGGTTGAGGTAGAACATCTGGGAAACCAATCTTTTCTGCCAGGACTGAATTAGGGTGGGGATGATTGTGTTTGAGGAACTAGTCTAGCTTTCATGGCATTCTCCATCCCTCCTCTTCCCCCAAGTTGGGGGATGGGGAAGGAGAGAGTCTCTTTATGGGAATGGGGCCACTGAAGTCTGGCCCCTTGGACACAGAATACCAGCTTAACATGGGGAGGCAGCATCTCTTGTCCCTGCCCCAGTTCTTTGGAAAAGTAACTGAAGTCATCATTTCTTGTGAGTTCCTTAGGAAAAGATTGATTCCATGGAAGGCTCTCTCTTATTTTCTTCCCTCCATCAGACCAAGGTCCCCCAGGGGCTCCTGTTTTTATAAAACAAGGATAAGACTGGGAGACACTTAGAGATTAGGGCTCCTGACTCATGGGGTACTCAGCCCTCGGGTATCACTGTGTCATGCCCTTTCTCTTCCGATTAATGCCTTGCCCCATAGAGAACTCTGTTGTCCTTGAGTCTGACTGAACAGTGTTTATTAAGCTCCTACTGTGTGTGCCCACCCCCGTGTTCAGTGCTGGGAAGAAGATAAAATAGATCATAGTTCTTGCCCTCAAGGAGTTTATAATCTGTTGTTCCTGGGCTTCCTGTTGGCCACTCCCAGATCCTTAGAGCTCACAGGTTGATGGGTGATCTCAATCCTTAGCTCAGGACCCTGCAGTTCCACTCAGTCTCCAAAGCAGATGACATTTTAGTAAAGTAAAGGATACTTTCTTATAACAAGAATATAAGATAATTTTCAGAGACTTAAGCTATGCAGCAAGATTTGGTGCCAATGGTTAGAGCACTAGGCCTGGAGTCAAAAAAACCTGAATTCAGATCTGGCCTTGGATGCTTACCTAGCTGTGCTAGTCACTTCATCACTGCCTCAGTTTCCTCTGCTATAAAATAATAGGACCTATCTTGCAAGGTTTTTGTGAGGATCTAGTGAGATCGTATTTGTAAAGAGTGCTTAGCACGGTGCCTCCTATAGGGTAGGTGCTTAATAAATGCCTGCCTCCCTCCTTCCTTTCCTCTCACCCCATATTTCCTAACACTTCCCTAGCCTTCAGGAACTGGAGGATGGGAGTTCACCTCCAGCCTGTGTCTTTGACCCATTGGGAAATGGCCCCAAGCCTGTTCGGTCACTTATGAAAGAGGCCCAGCTGCAGCAGGTATCTTCTATCCCTGCTCCCTTCTCTGTCTTCTCAGCAGAGCCCTGAAGGCCAGGAAACAGAACAAGAGGTCAGGCGAAAGCTAAGGCCTCAGTGTCTAGCGGTACTGGCCCAGGTTCCCTTGTGCCTGAAATGTCCTCCCTTCTCATCTTCACCTCTGGTTTCCACAGCCTCCTTCAAGCATTACTCAAATCTTCTGTAGAAGACCTTTCACAATCCTCAAACTGGAAATGCCTTCCCTCTAAGTTTGCCTTCCATGGTCTCTGTATATCTTGTGTTGCGATACTTGGGGTTCACTGTCCCAAAGCGAGCCTGGATACATGACTTCCTCAGCCTTCTAAGGGCATGCCTGAGGGCTTGAGGGGGAATCTCTTCTCTAATGCTATCAACTTGAGTTTCCATTCTTGTGTGTTCCCCTCTCTCAGATTGTTGAACTGTTGGTGATTAAATCTCTGAGTTCCATGTAACCAATTAGCATCCATTAATTTTTTCAAAGGGACATTTAATTTGCAGATGTAGCAAGAAAAGAAATATAACACCTGTGGGGTACATTCTTAGCTCACCTTGGTCCTTGGAAAAGTGGACTCAGTCTTAACAGGGTTTCTACATACTGGTCGTATCAAATATATTTTTGAGTGAGTCATAGCTGCTGGATGAGTTTTAGTCTTAACTACCACTGGTCCCCTTTCTCACTGGGGCCTTGATGTTGGCTGCAAAATCCAACACAAAGTCCACCTCTGGAGCACCTGGTAGCTCTTTTCTGATCTTTTGAAGCTGAGAGCTTCAGGTTACAGCTATCTTCAGTCTCCACCTGAGTTCACATCTGGCCTTGGACACTTAACTAGCTTTATGACCCTGGGAAAGTCACTTAACCTCTGCCTCAGTTTCCTTATTTGCAAAATAGAGATAATAACAGCAACTACCTTGCTAGGTTGTTGTGAGTATAAAATGAGATAATATTTGTAAGCACTTAGCACAGCATTTGGAACACAGTAGGGCTTATTGAAATGTTCTCTATTATTATTATTGAGAGAGAGGAAGAGAGAGGGAGAGAGAGAGAGAGAGGGAGAGAGAGAGAAATAGAGAGAGAGAGAGAGAGAGAGAGAGAGAGAGAGAGAGAGAGAGAGAGAGAGAGAGGAAGAGAGTGAGAGATGAACATTTGCCATCCTTTGAGGTGGATGCTGTTATTTTTCCCATATTTCAGTGGAGGAAACTGAGGCAGGCAGAGGTTAAATGGCTTGCTCAGGATCACATAGCTAGAAAGTAAATCCTTTCCTGGCTCATTACTCCCTAATTTGGGTGCTTCCCAAGTCTCTGTCTCGGTTCCTCTTTGTTTCATTCTCTACCTCTCCCTTGGGAATCTTATCACTGTTGGTGGTTTTATTGCCATCTGTGTCCAGGTGACTCCCAGAGCTATGTGGCCAGCCCTAGTCTCTCTGCTAAGCTCCATTCTTGAATCACTGACCTATCACTGGGCAATTCTAACTAGCTATTTCCTAAGCATTTCAAAATCAACATGTCTCAAATTTAACTCCTTAACCTCCCCCCAAACCCAGCCCTGTTCCAGACTTTCCTCTATCCATGGAGGACATCACTCTCCCGTCACTCATCCACGTTCCTGGCTTTAGCACCACATTCTACTCCTCATTCACCTTCATTCTCCACATTCGATCAGTTACCGAGTCTTGTTAATTCTACCTTCACAATATCTCTTTCCTCTTCTCTTTCTCTCCACCCACACAGCTGTCATGCTGCTTTAGGCCCTCATTACCTCTTGCCTGGACAATTGCAATAACCTAATTGGAAAGCTGGCTTCCAGGCATCCATCCACACAGCTGCCAAAATAACCTCCCCAAAGCCGAAGACTGACCATGTTATTCCCCTGCTCAAGAATTTTCAGTGACTCCCTATTACCTCTCCGATGAACTTAAAGCCTTTACAAACTGTTTCCTGTCCACCTTTTTAGACTCAGCTGACTATTCCCATCGATACATTCCACTTTTCTACTATACTCAGCTCCTATTATCATTCCCCAGACATTCCATTCTGTCTGCTGTCTACGCTTTTGCATAGGTTCTATATCTGGAATGTTCTCTCTCCCATGTCTACTTTTGGAATTCCATGGCTTCCTTGCAGGCTTAGAGCAGGGATTGAAGAGTATACTTACATCATGGGAGCAGAGGCCTCATCAATAAGAGCCTATTGAGAGAGGGTTCAAATCTGTTTTGGCCTGCTCTTGTGTATGTAGCTCTGTGCTAGGCACCACGGACCAAACACAGAAAGGAGTCCTGGGCCTTGCCCTTTGAGAGTTTCCAATCTGGTTAGGAGAGCTAACACCCAGGGGCCCAAGATTCCCCCAGAAAACAGAAGCAGGATGACTGGGTGGGAGCTGGGGCCAGGTGACCATCTGGGAGATATTGTACAGGCGGCTTCTTATTCAGATTTGGGTTGCACTAGTTGGCATCTGAGGTCCCTCCAATACCCTTCTAGATCCTTGGGCCACTTTATTACTATGAATCTCAGCTTCTGCATTTGTGAAATGGGAATGAGAATCCCTTTCCTTACCCCACTCCCCATTGGTTGACTGTGAGGAAGGGGCTTCATCCACTTGAATACCTACTGCTACTTTGAGGAACCCCTTGAAGATGGCCACAGACAATGTCCACAGACGTTCAGAGAACACCTGTAGGGACATGATCTGAGTGTGAGGACCCAGGGGACAGAAGGGGGAGTTTTTTGCTTCAAATACGATGGGGAGCTGAGGGTAGTTTAAGGTCAGGAGAGGTCTCCCATGGGAGACCCCAGAGGAAGTAGCTGGCCTCAGACACCAACACCCCATGTCCTTCAACTAGGCCTCCAGTGTCATGACCTCAAGGCCCCTCCTCACTCTGGTTGGCATCTGTGGAGTCAGGAAGACCTAAGTTGAAATCTGCTGTCAATTTGTGTGACTTTGGGTAAGTCACTCTGCCATTGCTTCCTCAACTGTAAAATGGGGGTATAGCACCTCCCTCCCAGGGCTGTTAGGATCAAATGAGAAAATATTGATAAAGTGCTAATCCTGGTGCTTGGTGCATACTGGGCCCTATACAAAAGTCTTCTCTTCCCCCTCTTTACCCTCCACATGCTCAGTGGGCTTCCTGGATATGACTCTCAGAACTGATATTGTCCTTCAGATGGAGGCTTCCCCTGTCCTTTGCCTAACTTCACGAATCCTCCAAGTCTTGTCTGTTTCTAAGCCAGGATGGGCCTGGGCCCAGCTCCAGCTTTTCTGTTAGTCATTACACACAACCAGTTCTTCAGGAGAGGCCTCTCGTTTTGCAATCTATGATCTCAGCCAGCCCAACTCTGGCCTCCTTGAGGAGCAGTGGGAGGTTGGGGGGGGGTGACTCCAGGGCTTCCAGGAGCTCTGGGAGGCAGTGGGGAGCTTGTGACACTGGGAGATTCGGGGCCCTATGGGGCCATAGAGAGTCGGTGTGGCCCCAAGACCTCTGGATCTGCCTCTTCCCTCTCAGGCCTTGGGAGGAGCTTTTCCTACCCCTCTCTCAGAGTTCTGAAGAATGGCAGAGGGCTCCTAGACTAGTCCTTGGGAGAACCCTGACTGTCAGGCCAGGGCACAGTGCCAGTGGGAGGTGGGGCTGGTTGGGAAGAGGCTGGCCTGGAGTCAGGAGGGGTGGGGCAGGAGGAGTTGCTGACCCATCATCTCATTGTCAAAGCTGGGGAGGGAGGGCCCTCTGGCCCTCACCTGTGAGCCCAGCCCAGCAGGAGTTTCTGCCTCAGAGGCCTGAGAGTAACATCTGATACCAGGAGCAGAGGGGACAGTAAGCAAGGAACTCTGCTTGCCAGTATGAGACAGACTCCAGGCATGGACACCTCTGAGCTGATCTTACTATGTCTGCTTATGGCTGCAGAACCTGTCACCTGTCAACAAGGTAGCCTTTGGGGTACTGGGGGACTTGAGGGTTTCTTGGGAAGTCAGTCCCCCCAATGTGGGGTCAGTGCCAGGTTCTGGTGGATGGACTGGATTCCCAGGTGAACAGTTCTGTGCTGGAACAGAGACATTATCCTGGGAAAGAGGACCAGCCAGGAGACCTGGTCAGTGCTGCTGGTCTGGTTGCTAGCTTTCTCTGAGAATCTGGTCTACTGGCTTCCCCTTTCTGGGCCTCAGTTTTCACACATATGAATGATGGGGTTAGATGAGCTGATTTTTGAGGTATCTCCCAGGTCTGACATAATCTAACAGGGTTGCCCTTCTCAAAGAAGGTGCTTGGTAACTAATGAATTTGCATTCTGTGTTCTGTCATGTCTCCCAGCCCTGAGCTACCATGTTCTGTGTTCTAAAAGCCCTCCCAGCTCTGACATTCCCTGTTCTCTGATCTAAGGATTCCCTCTCCTGCCCCCTTCTCTCCTGCATTCCCACCCCTAGACCTGACATTCTTTGACATCAGGTTCTATGGAATGATGGGTTTTCCTTAGGACTCTGGATATGTGGTTCATTCCCTTCCTTTCCATCCCTCTCTATTATATTATTCATTTCAAAGTCAACAATAAAAACAAGGGGTATTCCCCCTCCAGGCTAAGAGAAGTGGATCCCCTAGGTCACATCCTCAGAGCTGGGTGGGATCTCAGAGGCATCTAGTCGAACCTATATTGGAATAGGAATTCCCATGTAGCTACCAAGGAATCATTTACCCTTTGCTTAAGGAAGTCCAGTGGAGGTAGGGGACCCTTTCCGCTCTTGGATAGTTCTAATTTTTCCTCTGGCACATGCTCAGTTGGTCTTAGCTCTTTGGTGACTCAGTTTCCTCATCTATGAAATGGGCCCAACAGTGTTAATTAAGCATCAGAATTCAAATTTGCCTCAGAAGGTACCAGATTAGGGGCAAGGGTGGGTGACTGACATATTTTTACACCAGATGCTCATAGATGGGGGAATCTGGTGAAATGGTCAGTTCTAGGACAATCTGGGGGAGGACTTCAGGAGAAGTGGGTATAGTGAGGAGGTTATTGTACAATCCAAAGGAAATGCCCACAGAGTCTCTCTTCTGTCTAGGCTCCTGTCTTCATGGATCCAAATACTGTTGTGTTCCACTTTGTGATGGATTGGAGTTGGGGCAGAAAGAACTGAACTGAGAATGGGGATGTTGAGTAATTGCTAACCCCAGATTGTTGTGACATTGGGCTCTTTCCCTCTCTGGGTCTCAGTTTCTTTTTGAGGCAAATGAGGGAGGGGGTGGGGCTTGCAGCCATTATCCTCTGTGAAGTGAGCACTAGCGTTGGCATTCAGAGGCCCTGAGTACTTGCTAGTGGTATGCCCTTGGACAAATGGCTGGGAAGTTTCGGTTTTCTCAACTGAAAAGTGAGGCTAACAGTATTTAGACTGCCTGTGTCCTGGGGCTCTTGTGAGGGTGACTCCTCTGTTTTGAATGGAGCTAGTGGGATATTTGGTCCATGTCCGAGGATACAGGGGAAGTGCCAATGGTGCTGGTGGGAGTAGGAAAGGAGGGCTTAGCTGGAGACTGAGGGAGATCATGGAATATCAGAGCAGCGCAGGGTCTGAGAACACAGAACAGAGTGTCAGAGTTGGGAAGGACTTCGAGGAGACATCCAGATACCATGGAAAGAACGCTGGCTGTGGGAATCAGAGGTTATTATTCAGTCATTTATTGGGTCATGTCTGACTCTTCCTGACCCCACTTTGGGTTTCTAGGCAGAAATGTTGGTTTGCCATTTCCTTCTCCAACTCACTTTATAGATGAGGAAACTGAAGCAAACAAAGGGTTAAATGACTTGTCATAGGTCACAGAGCTTGTAAGTGTCTGAGGCCAGATTTAGTCTTAGGAAGATGAGTCTTTCTGACTCTAGGTTCAGTGCTCCATCCACTGATGCCTTCTAGGGTTAGAGGACCTAGATTAAAGTAGTACCTCTTCCGTTTACTACCTATGTGATCCTAGGAAGTTGCTTAATTTTCCTGGCCTCAGTACCTTCATCTGTAAAATGGGTCACATGGCCTCTGTGGTCCTTCTCAGCTCTACCCTTATGATCCTATGACTTTAGAACATAAAAAGTTTTCACTAAGAGGGCTTTTAGAATGTGGCACAGTAAATGTCAGGTCTGGCAGAGACTTCTGAGGTACTATTGTTCCACTCTCCCTTTTTAGAGACAAGGAAACTGATTTCAAGAGATGAGAGCACTTGCTCAGTCACACAGCAAGCCGACTTCAGAGGCTAGATTTTTACCTTCTGTTCCTTTCTTTCGGCTCAGCCCTCATATGTTTTAAAACTTTTTCAAAACCAATTTATTCCTGCCAGGTCATTTGATCTTCAAGACAGTTTGTGAGAAGACAGAGACTATCACCTCAGTTTTAGAGGAGAAAAGCATAGAGCCCAAGGTCCATTCTTTCTACTAGCCTATGATAGCATGCACTGTTTTTGGGGTTGACCTCCTCATGCTTTCCTTCTTGTCTAGTGACTGGAGAAAGGAGGCGCAGCCAGTGAGACCTGGAGCTAGGCCAGGAAAAGATTTCTGGTGGGGGAGAAAGAAAGACAGGAGATTTCTGTCCAGCCCAGGGAAAAGAGGATATCGAAAGTGATATGTACACCAGACCCATGGGGGAGGGAGGTTTGTTTCCTAGCTCTGTTCTATCCCACAGGTTTCTGGCAGGAAAGCATTGCCATTGAAACAATGTTGCTCAGGGTCAACAATGCCTTGATAACACAGTGACTTTGGCCTTGGCAATGTTCAGTGAGGATGGTTAGCTCAGAACGGTACTGTACTCCTTATCCTATCAGGAGAGATAAGAGAGGGGCTCCCCAGGCTCAGGGACCAGAATTTCCCCCCTCCTCTAGTTTTCCCTTAAGCTCTAAGACATAGAATAAAAATGGAAGCAAAAACTGTATCACTGCAGGAAAGCTTTAGGTTGTATCAGGAAGGGCTTCTGAAGGTGATGGAGGGGTGAGGTGTCTTTCCCCTCCTTCTCCATACCAAAAAAAAAAAGGAACTTTGGTTACTCAGAGTATTGGAGAACCTAGCCACATGCCTGGATGGTTTTTGGATTATTGTCTAGAGGCAAGAGGATGGGTGAGCTGACCTCTGGAGGATCTCCTCCCTCCCTCCTTTTTCCTTGTGCCCTCCCAAACCTGTGTCCTTCTTGGCCTGGAAGATCCACTGATAAATAATGGACATGAAAAAATAGAATATTGGCAAAAGGAAGATCAAAGGGTTTTTTGGGGTAGGGGCTTGAAAGTTCTTCATAACCTGGTGTCCTTCATACACCTCCCTCCCCTCTGCATTCTCTCTGATCCGGTGGCACTGACCTCCTGGCTGTTCCTTACACAAGACACTCCAGAGCCAGAATCCAGACATTTGCACTGGCTGTGCCCCATGCCTGGAATTTTCTTCCTCGGCTCCTTCAAATCTCCCTTCCCTCCTTTTTTTTTGCAGAAATTCTGGTGCCTTCCCTCTGTTGATTATACTCAATTTATTGTGTCTTACTTGTACATAGTTGTTGAACTGCTGTGTCCCTGCTTGGACTGGGAGCTCCTTGAGAGCAGACTTCTTTGTATCCCTAGTGCTTAGCCACAGAGGCTGATTAATAAATACTAGTTCACCTGACTAGACTCGATAGTGGTTAGTGAGGGTGGGTGAGGTTGTGGGAGACTTTGGTAGGGATGGGGTGCAGTCAGGAGAAGGAAATATTCAGAAGCCTCCTCCACACACTGGGAACACCCCTGCCCTGGCCACTCCTCCTGGCCTTTCCTCAGCCTCTTCCAGGGCACAGACCCATCAGGCCTCTCACTCTCTATGGAGAAACTCCATCTTCTAGAACAGGATTTTCCAGAGTGTGCCGACACGAAAGAACTTGGACTCATCTTGCCACTCACCCAGGGGGCAGGGCCAGGCCCAACTTCCTGCTGGGAACCCTGTTGTCTGAAGAGGCTGGGCCGTGATCTCTTTGGACACTGAGGCTCTGAATGAGATCTTTCAAGTTAGGAGTGGGAGAAGGGAACCACGAGTCAGGCTGTGACCCACTCGAAGAGAAGCTGATGTGCTGAGATCCTTAGGTCCTTCGCCCTCCCCCAGCAAAAAGTCACTGACCCTGAGCTCTCACCTACCTTGCTGAGTCCCCATCCTTCTCACTCTTCTACTAAGTGAGCCTTTTTCTACTAAACCTGAATCCTTTCATTGAGTCCTCAGTACTTACAATGATTTCCTATTAGCTTACTGAGTCCCAAGCCCCTCCTCATGAGCCCCCATTCCCCTCACTAAGTCCTCCAGGCCATTGAGTCTATATTCTCCCCACCAGATTCCCATCACAGTCATGGATTATTCACCCCTCTCACTAAATCTTCATTCTCCTCGCTGATTTCCCAATAGCTTCCTGAGCTTCTGTGGAGCCCCCATACCTTTCCTGAGTCCCCTTCCTTGGTAATTAATTCTTTTAAGAATTTATTCTCTTGAATAATAAAAGAGCAGGAAGACAATGAGGTCTGTAGAGAAGGGGCCCAGTCTAGAAACGTTGGTGCCTCCATTTCTTTATCTTATGACTCCTCGACCCAACCCCACTGAATCTGAGTCTTCTCCAAGTCCCAAATGGGTCCCCCAAGAAAACAGCTCATTCCACTTAAGAAGAGCTGTGATCATGAAGATGTTCTTCCTGACCTCCAACCTCAGTTGGCTCCTCAGTAAATTCTACTTGCTCCTGGTTCTGCCCCGTGGGATCAGGCAGAATAAGCCTGATCCCCTTCCCCATGACACCCCTTGGATACTTGAAGACAACTCTCATTGTTGTCTTCCTCCTCCACAAAAGACCCCAGTAGGTACTTTGGCTAATGTTCATATGGCATGATCTCAAGATCCTTCATCATTCTGACTACTTTCCTCTTCATGTTCTCCAGAGTATTAATGTCTTTCCTGAAATATGGCTCCAGAACAGGCGAGAACCATGGAACTATCATCTCCCTCACCTTGGATATTGTCTCTCTCTTAACACACACTAAGATCTCATTAGCTTTTTTGACTAATGTCAAATGATCTTCCTAAATGACCATGTCACTTCCCTCCTCAAATAGCTCCCATTTTTTTCCAGGATCAAATGTAAAATCCTCTGGTCTTCAAAGCCCAGAACAACCAGTTCCCCACCCCAACATTCTAATACCTTGCATTTCCCCCCACACTCTCTGATCCAGGGACAGCGACATCCTTATCATTTTAAGATAAAACACCCCATCTCCTGCTCCAGGCATTTTCAGGGACTGACTGTCCCTCAAGACTGGATTTCTCTCCCTCCTGATCTCTGGTCTTCTAGTTTCCCTGCCTTTCTTCAAGTCTTATCTAAAATTTCACCTTCTACAAGAAATCTTTTCCAATCAGTCTTAATTCTGGTGACTTAACGTGTTTATATATTGTTTTCCCCATTAGACTGTCAAGTCCTTGAGAAAGTTTGTGTGTGCCTGGAAAATAATAGGTAGTTAATCAATGTTAATCATTGACTGGCTGCCCTGTCATACTGTTAACTCATCTTGAGCTTGTAGTCCACCAAGACCCTCAGATCTTTCCCAGATGAACTGCTCTCTAGCTTTGCCTCTCCTGTCTTGCACTTATTTGTGAGAATTAAGTTTTGAACCCAACTGTAAGATTTTACATTTATTATTACTATTGCATCTTATTTTTTAGATTCAGTCCTTTGTCCCAGTCTATTGAGATCTTTGGGGGTACCAAAGCTTGTGGTCAACTTAGACCCAAGCTTTTTTTTCTCTATAAGATAAAGTTCTGTCTCCCTCTCTCTTTCCCCCTAGGTCTGGGGAATCTGGAGCCATGGATGCAGGGCTTGATCGCTGTGGCTGTATTTCTCGCCCTTGTGGCCATAGCTTTTGCTGTTAATCACTTCTGGTGCCAGGAGGATACGTAAGTGAAGCCATTGGTACCTTCTTTCCCTGATACCCTTTCTGTTTTGATCCTCCCTTCTGTCTTAGGCAGGCAGTATGGTCTGATGGAGTGAGATCCTTGAGTTGGGTGTCATGGGACCTAGATTCTTACCCAGGTATGGAACTGGTTTACTTCATGACTGTGGGCATGTCACTTTCCTCTCTGAGCCTCAGTTTCCTAATTTGGCAAATGGAGATAAAGTTGTCTTGGTTGCCTCACAAGTTTGTCAGGATTTCAGTAAAGAATGAATGGGAAGATCTTGAGAAATTGAGGGCAATATTATTATTATATGAAGAGAGTGATTATTATTGCCATTGCTGTTGCCTCCCTCTCCTTGGGATGGGCCTTCCTCTCTGAAGTCATCAGTCTTTCCTGCCATGCTCCTAGTCTAATACATTCAGCCAAACAAGGGAAGTGAGTGAAAGAGTGATGTTGGAATAAGGTTGGGTCACAACTTGTGTGGTGGAAAGGGTCGGGTAGCCAAGTCCCAACACCTTCACCTGCTAGGGATTCTGAAAGAAGGAGAAATTCCCTCCTCCTTGCCCCATTCCACTTTCTTCAGCATCCTTCCCTCCCTTCTGCTCCTCCTCCTTACTCTCTCCTCCTCTCTTGACCTCCCTCCTTCACCGCTCCTTCCTCCTCCACCTCCTCACATGTTTCTTTGTCCTCCTTTCTCTCCTCCTTCCTAATCTTTTCTTACCCTTCTTCCAGTTTCCTTGTTTCCGTCCTTTTCTACTTTTCTCCCCCTTCTTTTCCTGGTTCTCCTTCTTCCCCTGACATCTTCCCTTTTCCTTCTTCCTCTGCTTTTTCATCCTCCCCCTTCTTCCCCTTTCCCCTCCTCCTTATTTTATTATCCTTCTCTCAGACAGTGGGCAACAATTTCCTTCCATGTCTAGAATTCTGGGAACAGGCTAGTTTTGTGTAAGTCTCCCACAATGACCTCATCCCTTGTGGCTCAGGTTGGGAGCTCAGGCTGGGAACAGAGGAGCATTTGGCAGGATCTCAGGAAGTCAGGGAGGCAAAACCCACCTCACTCTCACTTCATCCACTCAATCAGGTATCAGATTTTGCCTGTGTCTATGTCCATATTTCTGAAATTTGATCCCTTCTCTCCACTTAAACATTGGCTACCTTATTTCAGGAAATCATCCCCTCTATCCTGGACTATTGAAATAGCTTCTTACTTGGTCTTCCTTCTTTGGGGATCTTCTACTCCAATCCATCAAATACATAGCAGCCAAAGTGATTTCTTTAAGTGTGTATCTGACCATGTCACTCCCCTACCCAATAAATTCTAATGGCTCCCTAGTATAAAATATAAATTTCTTCATGTGACTTTTAAAGTCCTTCCTAAGCTACCTTTCCCCACTCTACAATCCAGCCAGATCTGCCTTCTTGCTGCTCCTCACACATGCCACTCCATACCTCATCTCTATGCCTTGACATGGGCTATTTTCCCTCATACCTTTAACACATTTCCTGTCCTGTACCTCATAGACTCAGATATTTTCTTCAAGACTCAGCTTGAACATCACCTTCCACCAGGATCTTTCCTGATTTCCCCAACTTCTTGTGCCCTGGTTCCTCCCTAAACACTTTGATTCTGTGTGTGTGTATGTGTGTATACTCAAGCTGCCTTTCCTATACACATGCACACACGCACATACACGTACACTCTTAAGTTGCCATTCCTATACACGCACACCCACATATACTCTCAAGTTGCCTTTCCTATACACACACATGCACATACGTACACATACATACATGTACTCTCAAGTCGCCTTTCCTATACACATGCACACACACACATGTACACTTTTAAGTTGCCATTCCTATACATGCACACCCACATATACTCTCAAGTTGCCTTTCCTATACACACACACATGCACATACGTACACATACATACATGTACTCTCAAGTCGCCTTTCCTATACACATGCACACACACACACGTACACTTTTAAGTTGCCATTCCTATACATGCACACCCACATATACTCTCAAGTTGCCTTTCCTATACACACACACATGCACATACGTACACATACATACATGGACTCTCAAGTTGCCTTTCCTATACACACACGCACACACACATACATACACTCTTAAGTTGCCATTCCTATACATGCACACCCACATATACTCTCAAGTTGCCTTTCCTATACACACACATGCACATACGTACACATACATACATGTACTCTCAAGTCGCCTTTCCTATACACACGCACACACACACACGTACACTTTTAAGTTGCCATTCCTATACATGCACACCCACATATACTCTCAAGTTGCCTTTCCTATACACACACACACACACACACATACATGTACTCTCAAGGTGCCTTTCCTGATAAGACTCAAGACCCTAGAAGGGGAGCACTTACTTCTTTTTGTTTTTGTATCCCCAGTTCCCAGCACAGACCCTGGAGAATTAATTTATTGATTGAGGATAGAGAAGACTTTATATTATCACCCTTCTGCCCCAGAACAAACACCCCCCAGTTGCTCTTTGGCTCCATTCAGAGATGGGACGAGGGCAATGCATTCAGAGAGGTTATGTGACCTCACCTAACCAGATCACACAGCATCAGAATGTAGCTGAGTCAGGATTCAGTTTCGCATTTCCTGACGCCACAGAATCTCAGAACATCAGTAGCCATCTAGTTCAGCTCATGCCTGCAGAAGGCTGTTTATAACATCTCCAGTACTTGGTGGTCTAGGCTCTGTTTGAATACCTCCAGTGACAGAGACTCATTTCCTTTTAAGACAGTTCTTTCTACCTCTAGGACACCTTTCATTACTAGGAAGCTTTTACAGACAGCAAGCCTCAGTGAATCTCTCTGTAACTTTCCCAGTTGGTCCCCACTCTGCTTGAGCCAAGCTGGACAAATCCAATTCTTTTCTAATGAGAGCCCCTCAGATGCTTTTGGGGTTGCCCAGTGTGTAGTACAGGATTACTGAGGAAGATTTATATAAATAATAATAAATAAATAAAAATAAATAATG
Source organism: Bettongia penicillata ogilbyi (assembly GCA_023548195.1). Taxonomy (NCBI): domain Eukaryota; kingdom Metazoa; phylum Chordata; class Mammalia; order Diprotodontia; family Potoroidae; genus Bettongia; species Bettongia penicillata. Next base: position 10,158,067 of record JAJHZJ010000096.1, read on the forward strand.
CATAAAATAAAATGAAAGGATTTGTTTTGTGAAGTTTGGATTCAGTCAAAGGGCAGCACTTGAGGACCTAGCAGGCCACGGGTGGCCTTGAGGCTGTCAGCTCCCCACCCGTGGAGCTAGTGCAACCTCTTCATGTATGGGACTTTGTCCATTTCTCCCCTGATTGGGACCTGTGGTCTCATGGGTGGAGGGAATTTTTGGTGAGGAAACTCCACCTCTCATCAGAATGCCTTTCACTTTGCATTTAATAATGGTTTGTTGAATTCAAGTGAACAGTCCTAGCATAGCCCCATCAAACTCTCCACTCTCACACCCCCAGTTCCTTCAGTTGGTTCTCACAAAACAGGAACTTGAAGTCCTTCACCATTCTGGCTGATTTCTTCTGGACTTTCCTTCCTTTGCCTGAAAGGTGGCACCCAGAACTGAGCACAAGATGATAGATGAGGTCAGACTGGGCAGAGGACAGAGGAACTTCATCACCTCCTTCTTTCAGACCATGTGCCCAAAGTCAAATTGGTGTTTTGGCTGCCATGTTAGTTTAGACTCACATTGCTCTTGTCATGCATTAAGACCCCTACATCATTTTCATAGTTGCCACTGAGTAGTTGTGAAATTGTTGAGTTTTATTTTTTAGCTTGGAAATGACTTTCCATTCTTCTCTACTAAATTTCATCCAATGAGAGGAAGTCCTATATTCCAGTCTCTTGAGGATTCTTTGGAGCCTGATTCTATCATCCAAAGTCTTAGAAAATTCAGGGCTTTTTCTTTGCCTTTTGAGATTTTAGCCCAAGGAGTCTCCTTCTTCCCTTGTTCTATTATGGGAAACTGGATTAAGTAGGTTACAACTGTGAAAACACTGGATCTGGAGTCCAAGGACCTGGGTTCCAATCTTGTCTCTGCTACTTACTACCTTGGACAAGTCATCTAACTCTAGTCTGAGTTTCCTCCTCTATAAAATGGGAAGGTTGGACTAGGTGGTCTCTAAGGTTCCTTTAAGCTTTTAATTTTTCTGTTTGTTCTGCAGCTTCATCCTTTACCCTGAAAACTCCCAATGAATATAATTCTGCTCTTTACACAGAGACACACACACACTCAGATACGGATACAGACATAGACACACAGACCCATAGAGGTACACACAGACACACATACACAGATAGACAGACAGACACACACACATACACACACACACACACACATTTTTCTGAGGACCTGACCTGGTCTTTAGGGAATCACACAAAGCCTATACAAACTAATGGTCAGTAGTTGCAAAGATGGGGAGGAGGCAGGGACTCTAACACCTGTCAAGGGTGGTTTCAATAATTGTCCTGCAAAGTGATCACTACAATGGGACCCCTATCAATACAGTACCAGTCCACTGAAAGATGTGAGAGGATTTGCAGGCTCACTATAACCAACTTGGTGAGTGGATGCTCAGGAGAGAAGCTGAGAATATGAACAGGAGACATGAATCTTTGCTCTGATTCAGGAGTGGCACCATCTCCTTGAGTTTCCTCCTCTTCCCTCCACCACTGTAGGGTGAGTGAGATAGACTGGTGTCTTCTGATCTTTGCTGGGGGGTGTTCTTCTAACAGGGAGCCTGTGACAACGGTCGTGTCAGTTGGAGGCAAATCAGATGAGAACTTGGCAGGGGTGGATGGAAGGTATTCGACGATGGCTTTGAACTTCAGGTAAGCCTGTTCTAGGTTTCCCATTTTGAATCCAATCTTTACCTTGCCTCTAACCATAACTGTGATCCTGACTCTGGCCCTGATCTTGTCACTGATCCAAATTGTAACCTGGACCTTATGGGATCTTTGAAGAAAAATGTCAGTGGGAAGGCATTCTCTGCCAAATACTTTTATAAAGACTCATCTACCCCAGCAGATTGAGTTTCCTTTTTACAGAGACCTGATCTCAGATGGGACCTACAGGTAGTTTGGCTAGCATGCCAAAGGATAGGGCTACCTCGTGGTCTCAGGAGTGGGGATAAGCTATTTAGTTAGATTGTCAGAGACAGGATTAGAAGTCAGGTCTCCCGCACTCCCAAGTCCAGTCTTTTATCTAGTACATCACCTAGTTGAATCAACGAGGAGCATGTTGAGGACAGAGTCTCTGTTGAGGGGATGGAAGCTAAGTGTGTGCGGGTGGTGGGGATGTCCCTTTGCACTACTGACTCACATTGAGGGTATAATCCTTAAATTTCCCTTGTTTTTGTTCAGATAATGCTCTTTCCAATCTGACCTCTCCCACCTTGAGCTTGGGAAGTTGATTTTTTAAAAAATTCCTAGTATAAAACTTTAATTAGATTTCAACTGATTATATTTGGTGTACTGTTCTGCATATTTTGGGATACTCACTGTAAGGGGATGGAACTTCAGGAAGGAGGAGATGAAAGCTGGGTTAGAGAGGGAGTCTCCTAAGGGAATGGGGAGTTCAGTGAGAGGATGGTTCCCAAGGCACATGCTCAAGCAAAGAGTCTGAGCTTTAGCCTTAGAAACTCAATCAGTTTGACTATATTGTGCTGCCTTTGCTTGTAATATGCCTGGCTGGACAGTGGGGAGATAGAGACGGCTTGAGAGTCAAAGGATCTGAGTCCAGCTCTGATTTCTTCCATTGATTCTGCACTGTGTGATTTTGAACAAATTCTTTTCCCTCTATGGGCCTCGATTTCTCCCTCTGTCAAACAAGGGGTGTAGGTGGAGTATTTCATTTTCCAAGGTCACTTCCAGCTATGCCATTTTGTGATTCTGGCTAGGGCCACTTAATTGCCCATAGTTCCAGGGTAGGAGGAGGTAGGGCAGGAGTGGTGACAGGATGCTGTGACCCCTGGAAAGGAGTAGATGCAAATAGCCTTTTGGTCCTTGTCCTTTCAGGTCCAGTGAACACAAAAATGCCTATGAGAATGAGAACGTGATGGAAGATATCCCAGGAGTCCGCAGCACACCCATGTGACCTTCCCAACCCATCTCCCCATCCCTGCCTGGCTCTCCTCCTGGGCAAACTTCCCCATCTCTGAAGAGTGCTTCTTGAAGACATTGCCATGACTCTCTTCTCAAATAATACCTGTTTCTCGTGCTTCATCTGTAATCAAGAGTCACCCTCCCTCTAAGTGGTTCATACCCTCTTACTCCGTCTCCTTTGTCAGGGTTCGGTTTGGGCCAGGGCCTCCAGGTTCAGGTTGGGATTGGGCTTAGGGGTCAATGTGGAGCTTGCTACACACATAACTGTCCTGGTTTGGGATCCTTCCAAGGCGTTTGTCTCTGCAGTGCTGAACTTTGATCAGGTGAGGTTAAATTTGGTTCCAAATAATAGTTCCACTTCCTTTGAAAGAGTTTTTATTTCTGTGAAATAAAGACATTTTGTACTTGTTGTCATCAGTGGCTGAGCAATATTCTGCAGTCATTCCCTGCCTACCCTCACCTTCTTCCCTTCCCAACCACGGGCATTCTAGAATTTTGTCTCTTTAAATGTAGTCTCAGGTTATATCAGTGGGGGTGGGGATGGGAATGGCCCATTGTACTACTGACTCATATTGAGGGTTCAATTCATAAAGTCCTCTGGTTCTTGTCCAGATAATGCTCTTTCTAACCTGACCTCTCCCATCTTGAGCTTATGAAGTTGATTTTTTAAAAAAATTCCTAGTATAAAACTTTAATTAGATTTCAGCTGATTACACTTGACCCACCACTCTGGCCTCTGAGTATTTTGAGATATTCAACAGAATTTTTGCCTCCTTTTCCCCGCTCCTGCCTGAGGAAATTCTTTCATATCTTTCCTCCAGTTGTGCTTGCTTTCTTTGTCTATGTGACCATCAACATACATATGGATGTTAACACACACTCACACTCACACACACATACTATCTCACACACACATTCCCCGCCTTACACACACACACACACACACACACTGGCTGGTGAGTTTCCTTCGTATATGTGACTGGCCTCCAAAGTTTCTGGTCAAGTCTTCAAAATTCATTCTTGATAATGAATAGCACTCATGCTTCACAGGTGGATTCCCAATTGGCAGTAATTAATAACATTTAAATAGAAATCTAATTTCTAATTTAAAACTGCTTTACAGTTACTAAAGGAATCTCCTCCTGGCTCCACTATGAGATGGGCTTCATTATACCCATTTTCCAAACGAGGACCCCTAAGCTCCAAGCTTTGCTTTGTCCATTCCCCTTAGGAGCAGTGAGCCGCGATCTGGGAGAAGGAACTGACCTGCTGACCAGGCGGCAGTCCAGACTCCCAAAGACTTCCTTTGACCCTGACCTTGGAAGAGGGCTGGGGGTGGGACTTAAAGGATAAGGAAACTACCTCTTAGAAGAAAACATTCCCCTTCCTCGCCGCACCCCAGCTAAAAGGTGAAAATGTCAGTTGTACACAGTTTAACTCTCTAATTTACTTATCACAAAATACATTACCTACTGACTTTGAACCTGCTTGATTTTTGTGTAGATCTAACGAGATAGCACAGGACACTCGAACAATGCTAGCTGTTATTAGTATGTGAGGCTTGGAAGTGATGGACATCTCTATTGTTAAGGATTTGCAAACTCAATGTATATTCAGGGTGCGGACAGCCTGGGCTAGGGGGACTGGTGGAGATGGGGGCCACTAGTTTAATGATGAGATGGGAGCTAATTAGGGTATTTTAATGAAGGCTCTGAAAGAAACAAGGGAAGGAGTCAACTCGTGGAACATACCATGAATAAACTTAAGTTTGTATAGTCCTAGACAAATGGGTGAGGTGGGAAGCCATTTTCTTTGCCCTGAAGGGTACAGTAAGCTGAACTGAAAAGGAAAGTCATGCCCTGAAAGGAGAGTAAGTTGTCTGGGAAGCCCAGCCCCCTCATATGAGCAGGTCTTCAGACTAAGGATGCCTTGTTTGCCAGTGACACCTGGTGATTTTACCATTGGTGACTCAGGAAGTGTCTGAGGCAGGATTTGAACCCAGGTCTCTTGACTCCAGGTTTAGAGTTCATTTCATTATCGCATTATATTTTATGAACTGTATGGTGGGAAAATCAATTGATTTAGACTCTGTGACCTTGGTGAAAATTGCTTTTCATCTCTGGTCCACAGTTTTCCTATCTGGCAATAGATTAACTTAAAAGTACCTCTTTGTTGTAACATTCTGTGTTCTATATTTATGTTCTAAGGCCTTTCCTAGAGCTGACCTTCTCTGTTCTCTGTTCCAAGGCCCCTCCTGTCTCTGACATTCATTATAGTCTAGGTTTCCCACCCACCCATCTTACATTTTTTGTTCATTCTAAGCATTGCCATTCTGTGTTGTAAGGTTGTTTTCACCTTTACTCTTCTGTGGTTTTATGATTAAACTGGAGAGAAAGGGGTGGGGGGAACCCATCTTTGGAAAAATGAGGAATGAACATGTCCTGAAACCCTGTAAAACACACAGGGACCAGAGTCCAGTGGGGCCAGTCAACTAACTGCATTACATACACTCAGCATTTTCCCTGAAGCACCAAAGTCTTTAAGGCCTTAGCTGTTCAGTTACCTATAAACCTCAGGGTGTACCTGATGTACTAGTCCTGTTCCAGTCCTTGGGCCAATCTCTAATGATTCTTCATTAATGATTTCCCCTGGAAGTTAACAGGACTGAGGGCTGTTTTATGAGGGGAGCTGGGGGACAAGAAGCTAGCTTTTGTCTCTGGCAGTGACTGGATTCCAGACTCCTCTGGTCCTGGCCTATAACCTACACTCAAGGCACTTGAACCCTTTTTTATCCTCCTGGCAACCTCCAGTGCAAACCCAGCAAATTTAAACAAACATAGAGCCATGTGGCAAGGGAAAACTGGAAGGAGAAGAGGTTGGAGGGTGACTCCTAAGGATGTGGTGGGTGTCCTGCCTGTCCACATTATGACTTGGAGAGTTTGTGAAAGGAGGGCATAAGCCTGGCAAAGAAGGAGGTAAAGGAATGAAGATGGGGGAAAGGGAAAGGGAGAGAAGGAAGGCAGTAAAATGGATTGAGAGATGGAGGGACAGAGAGACACACAGAGACAGACAGACAGACACACACACACACACACACACACACACACACACAGAAAGATATTCCAGTAGACACAGACAAAGGCAGGAGCCTTATAGGCAAGCTGGTTTATCAGAAGGGACTCTTGCAAAAAGAACTCTGCTGGGTGTAAGAGGGCCTGGGTTTAAATTCCTTGCCACTTGTGCATAGGGTAGCACACTTAGCATTCTCCTGGGTGAGCCTTGGTTTTCTTAGATTAGATGAGTAAGGGGCAGACATTTACTGGTTAGGTGACCCTGTTCTCTGCACCTCAGTTTTCTTACCTGGAAAATGAAGATTTTAATCTCTGTAATCCCAATCTCACAGGACTGGTTGGAGTCTAGAAATACCAAGAGAAGAGGTGGAATTCTTTAGGTATATGATAATTCAGAAAACATGTATTGAGAGCTTTCCATGTGGAAGGCCTTAAACTCTGGGATAACAGAGACGTGAACACAGGTAACTCTGATACGCAATATTACAAGGTTAGGATATCAGAGAGGAGTGAAGTACGGGAAATGTTTGTGTGTGTTTGTGCTCGCTCGTGTATGTAGGTAGTGCAGTGGAGTGCATAGAGAGGTAGTCTTTAGTCAGGAAGAACAAGGTTTCTACATGTTGGCCATGTGACCCTTAGCAAGTTCCCTCAGGCAGCTCTGTAAGACTAGAAGTTGTCCCTATCCCTGTCTCATTTTTATCGAAACAGGCTGTCAGGAATGGTGATCACCTTTCCCTGCTGAAGGTGTTCAGAGACTGGCTGGCCATTTGTTGTGTCCTGGAGGAAAATCTTGTTCAGGTACAAATAGGATGATATGACCCTCAGGGCCCCATCAGATCTAATGTTCCTTGTTTCATGTTCTATGTTCTTTTCCCACTTTGGCACTCTGGGGTTCTAAGCTCTCTCTCTCTCCCAGGTCTGACATTCTCTGTTCTAAGGCCCTTCCCAGCTCTGACATCTTGTGCTCTCTGTTCTAAAGTCCCTCCTGGCTCTGCTATTCTAGGTTCTAGATTCTAAAGTCCTTTCCAGGCCATATGATACATTATGGGCTGTGAATAAAGAGAATGAATGTTCGTTGTTCTGTCTCATTTCCCTTGATGCCCTGGAGCCTTCTCTAATTGAATGGGACGTGAAGATATTTGCCTGTTCCCACTGAGGGATGTGAATTTGGAAGTCTTCTGTATCAGGTGACCTTGGGTTCCATCTCTTATCCTAAGGGAAAGGGAAAGAGAAGTAAAAGAGGGTACTGGAAGCAAGACTTTTTTTTTATCTCAGTACCGATATTGCCTAAGGCCAAGTATGTATTAATTGCTTCCTGTGTACTCTATGTATCAGGACATTAATAAATATTTAATGGATGGATAAATAAGTACAATTCAATACTATCCATCCATCAGTGTGTGTGTATGTCCTTTTTTGCTGAAGAAGACCATGCCATCAGAGAAATAATGACATGACTTGCACTTGACTTTGTTTTGAGTGAGGGAGGGCTGTGCAGGTCACCAGCCTCACTTCTCCTCCAGAACATCCATCTATTCATTCAAACACTAACCCCAGCTAGGCCTTGTCTGTGTACTTAGTGAATACGGACTATTTGTGCCTGACCTGTGGTAGAGTCTTCTGAAGTCATATCTGTCTGATCAGCCACTGTTGTATACTGTATGCTGACCCCAACAACATAATGTCACCAATTTTTGAGAACAAAGAAAAATGACCAACTTAGTGAATAGAGAAGTCTATCAGCAATGTCCACAAGGGCAACCTCTGCTTTGTTAAAAAAATTTTTTTTTTGATTAATGAGCCTTTTTTTGCCCCCATTCTTCCCTTAATAAAGAAAAAGAAAAAGAAAACTCCTACAAACAAACATGCATAGTCAAGTAAACAAATTCCCAAGTTGACCATGGCCAAAAATGTATGTCTCATTCTATCTCAAGTTCACCACCTCTTCATCAGTTGGTGGGAAGCATATCTTACATGCATCCTCAGGAATTATGGTTTCTCATTGTGATGGTCAGAGTTCCTGAGACTTTCTTAGTCATTTGTCTTTACCCTCCTGTTCTTGGATAAACTGTCCTCCTCATTCTGCTCATTTTCTACTACTTCACATGTCTTCCCAGGTTTTTCTGAAACCATCTCTTACAATTAAAAAATTATGAAATAAATTTTCTTTTCAGTTCTGAAAATATTTATCTTATTTAAAATATGTTTTTTTCATTTCCAAATTCTTCCCCTGCCCGACTGAGAAGGCAAGAAAAACCCAAACTCATTACACATATATGCGTAGTCATGCAAAATAAATTCTCACATTAGCCATGTCCAAAAAGAAAACAAAGAAAAAGAAAGAGAAGAAAATATGCTGCAATATGCAGTGTAAGTCTATCAGCTCTGTATCTGGAAGTGGATAACGTTTCATCATGAGTCCGCTGGAATTGTAGTGGATCATTGTATTGATCAAAGTTACTAAGTCTTTCTGAGTTGATTATCTTTACAATATTGTTGTTACTATATAAATTGTTCTCCTGGTTCTACCAATGTCACTTTGCATCAGTTCATGTGAGTTTTTCCAGGTCTCTCTGAAATCATTTCTTTCTTCATTTCTTACAGAATATCAGTGTCCCATTGCATTCATATCCCATAATGTGTTCAGTCGTTTTGTGATTGATGGGCACCCCTTCAGTTTCCGGTGCTTTTCCACTCCAGATAGAGCTGCCATAAATACTTTTGTACATTTGGGACCTCTTCCTCTTTCTCTGATCTCTTTGGGGTACATACCTAGAAGTCATTGCCTTAACCTTGTCACTGTGCTGAAGGAACATGTTTGTTCCAGTCTAGGAAGGGGTCTGTATCAGGTGCCATCTTTCTGCCTCCAGACAGAACATCCTGGGCAAATGGATTCTAGTCAGTTTTTAAAAGGCTTCACTTTCTCTAGATCTTATGGCCCCTGCTTTCCAACCATGCTGCCCCTGGCCTCCAGAATAGTCTCTTCATCCTTTTGGAAAGCTCTATCCCTGGGGCTCTTGACCTTTTTTTATGCTATGCCCTGCATGTGTAGGCTGGTAAAATTACATGTCCCTTTTCAGAATCATGTTTTTAAATATGTAATATAGAATATTTACAAATTACACTACAAAGGACACCAGTTATATGGAAATACAGTTATCAAACCACTAAAAAAAATTCATGGATTCTAGGTTAAGAACCCCATCTCTAGCCCCATGAAGGTTGGTTTGGCTACCTGAGAACCCTCATTGATCTCTTCCTCCTGACCAAGGCTGTGATGCTGATTCTCTGAGCAGGGTAGCAGGAAGAGTTCTGAATTTGGGCACAGAAAAGAATTGAGTTATAATCCTATCTCCAACACTTTTTAGCTCTGCTAGCCTAGGCAGGCCATTTAGCCTCTCTGAGACTCAGTTTGTTCCTCTGTAAAATAGGGACATTATCTATCTTGGTAACATGGAATATCAGGGTCAGAAGGGCACTTGGAGGGAATCTCTTCTAACTCCCCCTCGAACAAGTAGTCCTCTAGCCTTTGCTTGAAGACTGGGGATGGGGTGGGAGAATGGGGGTTCATTACTTACCTAGAGCTCCCATTCCACTTTGGAAGAGCTCTGATTGCTAGGAAGGTTTTCCTTATCATTAACCAAATATCTGCCTCCTTGTACCATCCCTTCAAACATTCCCTGTCAAAACTTACCAGAGGCTGTCATTTTACTTTTCTCAGACTCAGTTTCTCTGTTTCCTCATCTGTAAAGTGGGGATAGCATCTACCTCCCAGGGTTTTTGTGAGTATCAAAAGATTACATATAGAAAATGCTTTGCAAACCCTAAATACTAGCTATTATATGTTGTGGGGTAATATGTGATCATTTTTCAAAGGAGAAGATATTATTGGACCTTTATTGACCACAGCTTAAGGTAGAAACACATCAGATTTCCCTCTTTTTGATGCTCAGTGGAACGGGGTGTTGATGCAACATGTTCCATTCCCCTCTCCCAAAGGCAAGCAGCAGTGGGGTGAGGATGGAAAGGAAGAGTCTGCTCCAGGTTTGACTGGATGGGAATGCTGGGGAAGATCATGAACTCTCAGCCTCTAGGCTCATTTCTCTTCCCTGAAGCCTGAAATCTGCTCCTACTTTGGGGACAAGATAGCACTAATGCATTATGGTAAAGGGAGAGGGAGTCTGGCCCAGTGGGCTCCATAGCCCCAAGCTCTGGAGTTGGATGAGGCTGTGCTGGGAACACAGACAAGGCCAGTGCAGTCTTAACTATGGTTTGGCTATAAATGCAGGCACAGTTATATACTACTGGGGGATCTCATCTGTAGGAAAGGGGGACGTCCTTTGTCTTGTGTCCCTTGGGCAGCAATGCCCAGAGTAGAGGAAAGAAAATAGAGGGAGGGAAGGTGGAGGAGGATTCAGAGAGGCAAGGGAGAGAGGAGAGAAGGAAAGAAATAAAAGATAAAGAATGGAAGGAAAGGAGGGAGAAAAAGAAAAATGGTAGGAAGAAGGAAAGAGACAAAAAATAAGAGAGAAGGTGGCACCACCTGGGGCTATTCCTTAACCCAGTCTGTGCTAGAAGGTACAAAAGTAAGAAGGTAGAAACAGTGGATATAATGGCTACAGGGCTGACCTCCAAGTACAGAAGACCTAAATTTAAGCAGTGCCTCTAACACATACTAACTGGGAGAAGCTGTACAAGTCACATAATATTTCAGTGCTCTAGACAGCTAAGACTGGAAATTGGTGAAAAGGTGCCACCTGGCTTTGGTAGAGGAAGTGGCTTCATCCTGGAGTTCCCAGTACCAGCAATGTCACAGGTCCAGTCTCTATCCCTATATATTACATATTAAGTCACTCAACATGTTTGTATCTGGAGAAGGCAGTGTCTTTGCCAAGAAAAGCCCACAGCAGAGGTCCGCAAGATCACAAAGAGCTGGACAAGACTGAAGTGCCTGAACAACAAATGTAATAGCTTACAAGCAACTAGTTTGGTCCCTAGATGGCATGGTGGATTTAGTGCTGAACCTGGAGTCAGATGTGTTCATCCTTCAATGTAGAAGAAGACCACGCCATCAGAGAAATGATGACATGACTTGCACTTGACTTTGTTCTGAGTGAGGGAGGGTGGTGCAGGTCACCAGCCTCACTTCTCCTCCAGAGCCATCTGAATCCAGTGACCAGATATTCATCAGGATGTCTGGAGATCAGGATGAGGCAGTTAGGGTTAAGTGACTTGCCCAAGGTCACACAGCTAGTGAGTATCAAGTGTCTGAGGTGAGATATTTGGAATCAGAATGACTTGGTCAAATCATGACCCACAATTCCTAGCTGCAGGAATCTGGGCAACTTCTCCTACCCTCACTTTCCTCATTTGTAAAATGGGGATAATAACAGCACTGACCTCCTAGGGTTGCTATGAGGATTAACTGAGATATCTTTTACTTGCTTTGCAAACCTTAAAGAGACGTAAAAGGGAGTTACACTGCAATTAACTTACAAAGTTATATTTTAATGTTAACATACAGCTTTGTGGTGGTTGTTTAGCCATTTTCTGTTGTGTTTGACTTTTTGTGACCCCATTTGGGGTTTTCTTGGAAGAGATACTGGAGTGCTTTGTCATTTCCTCCTCCAGTTCATTTACAGATGAAGAAACTGAGGCAAATAGGGTTAAGTGGCTTGCCCAGGGCCACACAGCTAGTATCTGAGGTCAAATTTGAACTCAGGTCTTCCTGACACCAGGTCTGGCACTCTAGTTGATGTTAATATATAGTTACAATGTTAATAAATAATATTGATATTAGCTCACATTCTAAAGCCTGTTAAAGTTCACAAAGTACTTGAAGCATCTTGCGAATATATCACCAAATAATACTATTGGGCGCTCTGTCCCTTCCTAGTTGTATGTCCTTGGCACGCCTCTTCCTTTCCCTGACTGTCTAGAGTTCTCACCTGTAAGACTGGGATGTTTGTAGATCGTGTGGGGTACATGTAGAGGCGGGAGTCATTTTCACAGTTATTAACATGGGTATTTGCCCAGAGTACAGGACTGAGCCTATTTCCACCTACTTACTCAAAGGGGTATCTGATCTCTGTCCCAATCGTACCCCATTCAGGATTGCTCACAGCAGACAGGCAGAATATACTGAAGAAATGATTATCAGCCGGCTCTAGGGTGCCATAGAAGGTGCCCTAGTCTGTGAAACCAGTAGACTAGAGTTCGGCTCCCGATTGGTTCCCTTTCTGCCCCTTGCCCTTTCTGACCTTGATTTAAAGAGCCTCCAAGACACATTGTGTGTGGGGGGTGAAGGGTGGGGGGAAGCTGAGATGTGGAATGAGTCTAGTGGCTAGGATCTGGGCTCCTGGGGAGATTTCTCCACCTGTCACCCCGGCCCACGGAAAAGGTGTGTGTGTGGGGGGAGAATGAGGGAAACCGTGGCCCCTCGGAGATCTCTCTGGACGTGGCCAAGAAGAGAAGCTGGAGCCCGAAGCAGAAGTGCCCCATCTCTCTGGCCCTGGGCCTGGGGAGTCATGGGGGTTCCCGGTTTTCCTCTGCTTACAAAGAGCTCCCACAACCCCGGCGGGGCCGCCCCCTTTCCCACACTCCCCTCCTCCCTCCTCTCTCCTCCCCACCCCTCTCCTCCTGCGCTCCTCCCCCGCCTCCCACCCTCAGCCTTATCGCTCCTTTCCACCTGCTAGGGTGAGCCGGGATGGAGGCGGCCCTGGGGCCGGGTCCAGGCTGCCCGCGGTTGGGGATTGTTAATGACTCTCCCGGGGCTCTAATCTGGGACTGGCACGGGCCGCTCTCACTGTCTGCCCACGCCTCCTGCGGGGGGCTGATAAGGAACCATCTGCAGGCGGGCCCTGGTTATCGGTCCACACAGCCCGGCTGCGCAGAGCGATAATGGGGGGTGGGGGGGAGAAGGGATTCGCGATGATCCCCCCCCCGCCCCCGCCCGCCCCGCCTTTGTTCTAGCAGGCAATATTGCGCTTTTGGAGGGCAGGGGCTCTCTTAGTGCGGGATGCCTGAAGGGATGGGGAAGGGATGGAAGAGAGGGGAAGAGCAAACATGGGGAAACCCTCCCTCCCCCGCGGGCCACTCCTTCCCCCTCCCCCGTGGGACTCTGAGACTTCCCCAGGTCCTCTGCACCCTACTAGACTTCTGATCCCTCCCGGTCCTGGGATCCGGTCTTGGTTCTTCTTGACTAACCCGGGGAGAGGTCAGGGATGACACTGCGTCACAGATGACAGTGTCCACGCTGCTAGTCTATCTTTCTCCAGGGGTCTGTCTCTCTTTCTCCTTGTGTGTCTGTCTTCCTCTCTTCTGTGTCCATCTCTCCTCTGCTTTAATCTTTCTGTTTTTATATATCTCCTCCTTTCTCCTCTCCTTCTCTCCCTTCTTTTTAATCTCATTTTTCTGTTCCTTTTCTCACTGTCTACCTCTTGGGACTTTTTTTTCCCTGGGGAGGGGGGAAAGGAAAGAATTCCTGGAATGAGAATCTGAAGACCTGAATTTGAGTCCAGGTGCTGACACAAACTTGTTGTGTTACTTTGAGCACCTGTAACCTCTCTGGGGCTCAGGTTTTACAGCATGGAATTTCACCAGGAAGGGTGGGAGTGCCTGGAGGGGCTTATTAATAAAATCATGGAACCTTCTGCAGAGTGATGGAAGGGTGAGCTCATGATCTCGTGGTCTTCTTTGGGAACGAAGGATTAACACACAAAAAGAGAGAGCACAAAACTGAAGAGCCATTCTGATCCTTTCTTCCCCCAAAAGGATGACTTTTTCTGCTTTCTGATAGATTTGGGGTTGCTGCTTCTGGAGGCTGGGGCCAGGATGCTCAGTCACAGCCACCATTAACAAGCACATCAATGGTTTTAGTTAGAGGGCTGAATAAAACCAAGGTGAGTTGAGAGTGAGCTTTCTCAGAGTGCCAACTTTCTGTCCTTTAATGGAAGTCTTAGGCCTGGGCCACTTATTAGAACCATTCTAGGGAAGCAGGACCCAGACATGGCCAGGAAACCTCTTTTTAGGCCTAGGTGGAGAGAACATGACTTAGCCTTCTATAAATGAAGACAACCTGGGTCCATGGTCTGAAATCAAATCACTTCATGACCTTGGACAAGTCACACTCATCTTCTGCAGACTCCAGTTGCCCCATCCATAAAATAAAGGACTTGGAGGAAGGGATCTCTTAAAGTCTTTGTCCTTCATAGGTGACATTCATAGGTGACATGACACCGATTCATTCAATCCTAGCAATGAGGATTGTGAAAAAGGGGCAATTATAGCGTCCATTTGACAGACAAGGAAACAAAGGCACAGAAGAACTTAGTGATTTGCTCATGGCTATGTAGCCAGTATACAGAATACAAACTGGAAGCAAGACTTTCTGGAGCATCTGTGGTATGCTACATTCTGGAGTTCCTCTCAGCCCAGAGAGATTGCGTTCTACATTCTAAGGCCCTCCCACCCTTGACATACCACATTTTGTGTCCCAATGTTCCTCCCCATTCAGATATTATGTGTTTGACTTTCCAAGGTCAATAAATTGAATTTATTAAGTACCGGACGTAATGCTAGGAGATGTAAGGACAAAGAGAAACAGTCTCTACTTGCAAGGACTTTATATTAGAATGGAAGAGACAGGTACATACATACATACATATACACATATCTATTATACATATATGTATAGATACAAAGATAACGATAGATATTTAGAGAGAGATATATGTGTGTGTATATAAACCCCCATTTATATGTATACACACACACACACACACACACACACATATATATATATAATATAGTGAATAAATAGAGATACAACACAGTTAAATAAATACAAGGAGTTTGGGAGGGAGGACGCTGGTCACAGTAGGGGTATTAGGAAAGGCTTTATGGAGAAGATGGTGCCTGAGTTGTGTCTTAAAGGAAGAGAGGGGCTTTGTGAAGAGGACGTAAGGAAGGCACATGAGATGGCCCATTGGGAATGGAGAGAAGGATGGAAGAGAAGAATCCAGAAGAGCAGGACAGAGAGAAGATCAGAGTGACTGGACTGCAGAAAACAAAGGGGAGAATAATGTCCAGTGAGGCTGGAAGGCTAGGTCGGGGCTAGTCTGTGCAGGGCCTTTAAAGGAAGTTGAGAAGTTTATATTTGATACTAGAGTCAATAGGAAGTCAGCTTTGACATTCTTGGTTGTATGTATGAAGCTCCCTCCCAATTTTTACATTCTGTATTTTATTTTCTAAGACCCTTCTCTGCTCTGATATTCTGTGTTCTATACTGTAAGGTGTCTCACCCTAACACTGTAAGTTCTCTGTTCCAAGTTCTCTTCTAGCCCTGATACCCTCTGTTCTTTGATCCTGCCTTTGATCTACTTTGGTTCTATAGTGGAAAGGTTTCTTACAACCGTTCTGACTCATCTCTCATATGTTGATCTTCACATATTTATTAGATTCACACCATCCACTATGCACAAAAACACTCAAGGGGTCCAACCTTCCTTCCCTTTTTAGTTTGACTTCTCCAAGTTGGGTTGATCCAGTGGGCAAACTCATGAAATGAAAAGCTTGTGGGGTAGAGAAAAGAACACTTGATTTGTACTCCCAAGACTGGCCATCACTTCTCTTTTTTGTAGAGTAGGAACTCTAAAATGATTCATGATCTACTTGCCTTCTAGGGATGTTGTACCCTACTCAGACCACATCCAGAGGACTGTGTTCAGTTTTCAGGGGCCACAGTTTACATAGGATATTGATAAGCTGGAAAGCATCCAGAGGAAGGTGACCTGAAAGGGCCTGGTATCCTGAAGGGATATGGCAGCCAAGGACAACACTTAGTTTAGAATACAAACTAGTTCAGAAGCAAATCACTTTTGAGGAGGGACAGAGTGAAAGGAGAGAGTGAACAGAATAAATAAAGTGGGGGAGGAAACAAGATGGAGAGAAGTACAATTAGTAATAGTAACTGTGGGAAAAAAATTTGAAGCAAGTTTCTCTGGTAATGGCTTCATTTCTCAAACGTATAGAGAATGGAGTCAAATTTATAAAAATTTATTAAAAAATTTATAAAAATAAGTCATTTCCTATTGATAAATGATCGAAAGATATGACCAGTTTTCAGATGAAGAAATCAAAACTATCTATAACCATATGAAAAAATGCTTTAACTCTCCATTGACCTGAGAAATGCAAATGAAAACAATTCTGAGATACCACCTTATATTTATTAGATTGGCTAATAAGACAGAAAAGGAAAATAACAAACGGTGGAGGGGATGTGGGGAAAATGGGACATTAATGCATTGTTAGTGGAGTCATGAACTGATTCAACCATTCTGTGTAAAACAGTTTGGAACTATGCCCAAAGGGGATATAAATATAAATATAAAATATATAAATATAAAACCATGCATACCTTTTGACCTAGTAATACCACGACTAGGTCTGTATCCCAAAAGAGATAAAAGGCAAAAAGGAAAAGGACACACACACACACACACACACCACACATTCATAGCAGCTCTTTTCTGGTGGCAAAGAATTGAAGATTGAGGGGATGCTCATTAACTGGGGAACAAGTTGTGGTATGTGATTGTGACATAGTATTGTACTATGGGAAATGAAAATCTGGTGAGATCTGCATGGGCTGATGCAAAGTGAAATGTACTGTGTATAAAGTAACAGCAATACTGTAAGATGATCATCTTCGAATGACTTAGCTATTCTCAGTAATACAATGATCCAAGACAACTGTGAAGGACTTAGGATGAAAAATGCTCTCCTTACTCAGAGAAAGAACTGATGGCATCTATATACAGATTGAAGCATCCTTTTTTGGCTTTCTTATATTTTTCTTGGATTTTTTGTCCATATTTTCTTTCACAGCATAACAATTATGGAAAAGTTTTGGATGACTACACGTGTATAACCTATATCAAATTTCTTATCTTCTTAATGGAGGTGGGGGTGGGGAGGAAGGAAGGGAGAGAATTTGGAACTTAAAGTTTTAAAAATGAATGTTAAAAATTGTTTTTACATATAACTGGGGAAAAATAAAATACTACATAAAAATATAAACTAATTGTAAAACTCTAACAGGGAAAGATGAAGGCAGATTATGATTCGCTTAGCCTCATAAGATTGATTATAGGCATCATTCAAATACTAAAATTTATTTGATCATCAAAAACATTTGGCACCATGTTATAAGGAGTCTCCAAGTTGAAGAGGGATTTTCTCTGGTTTGTAAGACCCTCCTGATGTTCCCATTTGTAGAGTATGTGCTCATTGTATGTCAGAACACTGAAAAGCTTCCCGGTAGAGATCCATAACTTCTCAAAAGTTTGACCTGATCATCCACCCAGAAAATGCCAAGTGAATGAAGAATATTTGTTGCCCAGATTGGAATGTGCTGTTATATGTATGTAACCTATAAAATCTGTTCATCTCTCCATATATTTAGGACAAGTAAGACAAATAGAATCAATTAGAAGGAGGAAAGTGAGTAGGAGCGCCTTCAGGAAATTTGAAAACTCTTTTAATAACTCCAGACTTTTTCCAGAAATAAAGGACCATCTTTTCAATACCAGTATTCTACTACCACTGTTATATGACTGCGAGATCTGGAACACTATGTTGTCTGAGGAATTAAAAAGGAGTATTACCTAGAAAATCATAGAAAAGTACATGGTGGCTGTGGCCAGGATGTAACACATTACTAACAAGGAACTCTTAAGGAATCTTAAATAGTTTTAATCTATGGATAAGAGAGATTTTGTTGAAAGAGAGTCATCAAAGTAGAATTTTGCTTTCCCAAATTGCATGTAAGTAAGCTAGCCCCACTCTGAAAGAATTGAGAAGAGAGCCAACTATGGAAGGAAGAACTAAGTGCGTTAGAATTCAGCCTTCTCTTTTCCCCTTATCTTGGAAACTGCAGTAAGTGAGGAGGGGTAGAGAGGAGGATTTCTCTCCTTCCAGCTCTGGATTGACCATGGCATCTTGTGGTAGAAGTCACTGGCAATGCCTAGTGGAGCAGAGTCCAAATATGGAGTCCAATCAAGCTGTAAAAAGAAGCAAGAATCTGGCACCTAGAGCTGGGTTCCTGCTTGAGAGATGGCAGTACCCAGAGCCAAGACTCCCACTCTTCCTAGGGCTTTAACTCTTCTTTCTTTCTGAAAGTACACAGAAGTACCCTAGGCCAGGATACCAGCTAGCCTCAAAGTTAAGAAAGGGTGACTATAGCCAGGCAGGGAATCAACATCCATTCTAGAGAAGCACTGGGTGGCAACGCTGGGGCAGGGAGGTGGGGAGAGGAGCAGAGTGGGGGAGAGTTAGTACGAGGGCATCGGTGGTTTTCCAGTCATGCTGGGCTGAAGGTCTTATACCTTCCTCGAAGACACGTACTCTTTGATCCAGGGACACTAGCCTCCAGGCATTTTAATCAACAAGACCCTCTATCTCTTGGCTCCAGGCATTTTCTCTGGCTTTCTGCCATGCCTAGAAAGCTCTCCCTAATCCTCTCTAACTGTTGACCTTCCTGGCTTCCTTTAAGCAATAAACAAAATTCCCTCTTTTACTGGGAGCCTTTCCCTCTTAATTCTGGCACCTTCCTTCCATTATCTCCTATTTTTTCCTGTATAAACCTTCTTTTGTATATATTCATTTGTATATTGTCTTTCCCATTAGATTATAAGCTACTTGAAGGCAGGCACTGTCTTTTGCCTTTTTTTATATCCCTAAGGCTTAGCACAATGGCTGGCATGTAGTAGGCATTTAATAAATCTTTATTGATCGACTAGTTGATTGATCTGCGTTGCCCCTCCTCTTGAGTGCCTTGGTCACATGTGCTTCTCTATGCTTTGGATCATTCTGTGTTTGCATTTCTCCTTTGTGGAAGGGGGTGCTCAGGTTTATGGGGAGATGTGTTTTGTTGTTACTGTTCTTATTACAGAACTTCAGGAAGTGTTTTTGCTTTGAGTTAATCATGGTGGTAAGTTGTGTAACAGGCTTTTGATGGGAAGGAACTAAGCTGATGTTAATGAGCTAAGTGTTACCTCCCCTTGAAAGTGAGCAGGGAACTCCAGAATATTTGAGGTAAGAGGTAGATATACTCCAAGTTCAATATCCCTTTTGGACGTAGGTGAGAGAAGAAGCAGTCACCTATTCATAATCCTCCTGTTATATCAGTCACTTTTCAGTCGTGTCTGGATCTTCATCGACTCTTCATGACTCCATCTGGGCTTTTCTTGGTGGAAATACTGGAGTGGTTCATCATTTCCTTCTCTAGCCCATCTTGTAGATGAGGAAACTAAGGCAAACAGAGTGAAGTGACTTGCCCAGAGTCTCACAGCTAGGTGGTATCTGAAGTCGGATTTGATCTCAGGTCTTCCTGACTCTAGGATTAATGTTTGCCACCTAGTTGCCCTCCTGTCTTTCCATAAATGTGGGAGCTGCTGTCTTCAAAGGAAACAGGGTGAGGCAAATCCCAGATCAGATATCTACCCAAGCCACACGTGAATCATTCTGTTCTCCTCTTATGTATAAACAATTGCATTGTATCACATCATATCACATTATTATAGTATTATAATTGTGTTAGATATTAGATATGCTTTCTATTAAATAGCTAGGTAACTCAATGGGCAAGAGCACTGTACTTAGAATAAGGAAGACCTGAGTTCATGCAAGGCATCAGACTCTTACCAGATGTGTGACCCTGGACAAGTTGTTTAATTTTTCTCGGCCTCAGTTTCCTTATCTTTAAAATGGAGATGATAATAATAGAACCTGCTTCATAAGAACGTTGCGAGGATCAAATGAGATAACATATAAAATTCTATGCAAGCCTCAAAGTGGAATATATATGCTAGAAAATATGGTATCAGACTACATGTTTGTTGTACAAGACTTTTTTTTTTGCATTGATGATTCCTAGTAACCTCTCTTGAATGAATTTTTCTTTTCCTTATTTTTCTGATTAAAAAAAAAACAACTTGGCCTATCTATGTATTTTGCTTCAGATGTTTCCCGTTGTATTTTCTGAAATAGCAGTTTCAGTGTGAATAGCCCCAGACCCAACATTTACCCTTTAGTTACCTCTTATCACAGGTTTTCAATTTTCAGAGGCTGATTATTTTTGATAGTTCAGTTAAAAAAAAAAACTTTTCTGGCTTCACATTTTAAATTTAAATTTTTAAAAACTTTGCTGAATTCACATTTTAAATTGGAATGATTGCTTCAGGCTTGAGGTTTTGCTTCAGGTTTTGGAGTGCTAGCATAATTTTTTTTCTTGAAGAGTGATTTCAAAGGACAGTGTTTATCTGTTTTTTGGTTAGCCTGGTTAAAATGACTTTAAAGATTTTTTTTTCTGGATGAAGACATTTGGATTTCTATTTTCTTTTCAGTTTTTTCAAGCTTTGGTAGTTTTGGTCAAAGACATAGTTTGATATACTGACGCCTGGAATTGTTTCCTGGGGAATATTTTGGGGAAGCCATGTTATTTTCACCTTTTTTTTTTTTTTATAAATATTTGTTTTTTTGAAGATATAAAGAGGCTGTCTCGGTTTCCTTCTCTATCTGATACTATGATTAAAACGTTATTATGCGTTTTGACTATTGCCAAATTTCATTGTTGTGTGATGTGTTTATAAGCAAGTTTAAATAACTGCAATATGTTGTTATAATGCATACAGATGCATATGATGCATTTAAAATCATTGATATTATTTTCTGATCTGACTTCATGCTGTTACTTCTGATATTGCATCGCTGATGAACAGCATGTTAATTCCACAGAACACTGCTTTCATATTTTTTGTTTGTGTTGGTACATGTGGTATAATCTCCCCAAAATGTTACACCAACTAGGGGTCACCCAGAATTTTCTTGAGGACCTTTAATGAGGGGAATCCCAATACTTTAGGACTCAAGGTCCTTCATTATCCTAATGGCTCACTAAATTCTCCCCAGCTTTTCAATATGCTTCCTAAAATACAGCACCAAAAACTAGAAATCCATCAGATGTGGTCTGATCAGGGTAGATAAAAGAAATATCATCTCCCCAGTCTTGGATATTATTCCTTTCACTGCAGCTTAAGATTTTATTAGCTGTTTTTAATTTCATATCATGTTTTCAATAGGAACTTGGAGTCTTCCAAAATCCCCAGGTATTTTACAGAGGCACAATTAACCAGCCATACTTTAACCATCTTGTACCATCTGATATTTTTTGAATGCAAGTGCATTATCCCTATTAAACTTTATCTTAGATTCAAACCAACATTTAGCTAGAAAAAATATTTTTGTATCTTTTATGCTATTAGTTTTCTTTCCCAGCTTTGTGATATTTTTGATTTGATAAGCATGTGCTTTATGCTTTTATCCACATCATTGATCAAAATGTTAAACAGCCCAGGGCCAAGCTCACATCTCTGAGATACTCCCCTGGAGATCTCATTCCAAGCTGATGAACTATTTATTAATGACTAATCTTTGGAGTCAACCAATTTCAAACACATATAACTTGAGCATATGAATATAGTTCATATCTTCCCATCTTTTTTTGTCAAATAAGATAGCATGAAACATTTGTTAAATGTTTTGCTCAAATCTTAGTAAACTATATAACATTTCCCTAATCTACCAATCTAGTAAGTGACAAAAGAAGAAAGAAAAAAGAGAAAGAAAGGAAGGAAGGAAGGGAGAAAGAAAGGAAAAAGGAGACAATTTGGAACTCAGTGTTTTAAAAACAAATGTTAAAAATGGCTTTTACATGTAACTGGGGAAAAATAAAATGCTAAGCAAAAAAAAAGAAAGAGAAAGAAAGAAAAGGAAAAAAATTCTAGTCAGGTGTATTTGTTTTTCATAAGGTCTTGTTGGTGTTTTCATTGCTTCCTTTTTTTGGTAGTCACTAATAATGCATTTTGGAAACTTTCAAAGTAAAAACAGAGATAATTGATCTCTGTTAAAGATTTCACCTTTGTTCCTTCCCTTAGAATCAGGTTTGGACCCAAATTCCTCTCTTTCCTTTCTGTACCTTTTGATCAAGAAAGCTGAGGAGATTTAAACATTTTTCATCTTTTGGTAGAGAAACCTTCAGAATATTTCCAAATAGTAGAGCGCATTAATCAGTGCCATCTATCCAACTCTCATGCTAGGTTTTTGTAGTGTCTCTTAAACTCTTCATCCATTCCCTGATCCTGTTTGGGTAGTTTGTAGTATATTCACACATAAATGATAGGATCATTGATTGAGAGTTGGAAGGGACTCTAGAGTCCTTTATATCCAATCAACTCATCTTACCAATGAGGAAATGAAAGTGCACATAGGTTTAGGTGATTTTTCCAAGACCACACAAGTAGGGAGTAGTGGGCTACATTCCTTGTCTGAAGAAACAGCACAGTGATGCTCAGGGTGATTTTTTTTTTGAGATAGCTGAGGAGTTTTGGCTCATTATATATATTTGTTACAAGAGTTTTGTTTTTCTTTCTTTTTTTAAGGAAGGGGAGGTGGCAGAAAGAGGAAATAGATTTTTGTTAATTGAAAGAAATAAAATAAAAATTCTTTTTAAAAATATATAATTTATTTTTCAGTTTTAACATTCATTCTCACAAGAGTTTAAATTCAAAATTTTCTCCCTATCTCTCCCCACCCCCACCCCAGGACAGCATGCACCCCATCCACCCCTTCCTCTACTCTGTTCTCACTTCTATTACCCACCCTTCTTCCATCTCTCTTCCCCTCTATTTTCCTGTAGGGTAAAATAATTTCTATACTCTATTGCCTGTATAGCTTTATTTCCAGTTGCATGCTAAAACAATTTTTAACATTCATTCTTAAAGCTTTGAGTTCCATATTCTCTCTCTCCCTCCCTCCTCACCCATCCTTGTTGAGAAAAGAAGCAATTCAATATAGGTCATACATGTGTAACAATGCAAAGCACTTCCATAATAGTTATGTTATAAAGGACTAACCACATTTCCTTCCGTGCTATCCTGCCCTTTATTTATTCCATTCTCTCCCTTGACCTCTCCTCCCACAAGTGTTTTCTTTTGATTATCCCTTTCTCAATTTGCTGTCCCTTCTATTATCTTCCCTCTCGTATTCCCTCCCCTCTTGCCTTCCTGTAGGGTAAAATAGGTTTCCATATTCAATTGAGTGTGTGTTAGTCCCTCCTTAAGCCAAATCCCAATGAGAGTAAGGCTCAGTTATTTCCTTTCTTTTCCCTCCTCTTCCCCTCCATTGTCAAAGCTCTTTCTTCCCTCTTTTATGTGAGATGATTTGCTACATTCTACCTCTCCCTTCCTCCTACTCCTAGTACATTCCATTCAACAGTAAATTTTATTTTTTTAGGTATTTTCCCTTTATATTCAGCTCACCCTGTGCCCTGTGTCTATATATAATATATTATATATGCACGCATGTACATATACATACCTACACACATATATACATATATAATATACACATACATACATACCTATACATACCTGCAAATATATGAGTGAGATGAGGAGATAATTCATAATAAAAATATGGGGAATATTGGATTTTCTAAATAAAATTTCTCTTCCATAAGGCCTCTCTCCTTGGATACCTGAGTTTCAGGTATCCAGGGCTTGTGGACAGTCAGTTGGTTCCCCCTCCTTACCAGCTACCAGCTTTCTTTGTGAAAATGCTGTGAGCAGTAGCCAAAACTTGGAAGTTACTCAAATCTCCCCATTGTTTATTGTACTTTTGCCACATCAACACTATCAGCTCCTGCTTCTCCTCCTCCCCTCTTTTCTAAAGCCACATCAGCAGTTAAGTTAGATATTAGATGAGGTAATTGTTTTGGGATAGGTGAAGATTTCCTGAGGTTTGCCTAGTTTTTCATGTTTAGATTGTGAGCCCGCCTCCCAGCCAATGGAGAGGTGGGATAGTGGGGAGGTGGGATTCTCTGCATTAGGGTAGAAAAATTGGGCTTTAATTTCTGTAAGTGGCCTCCTTCCATCAGGTTCCCCCGACTTGGTGGAAGGACTTCCCTTTCACGAGAATTGTAATAAATGCTTTTCTTTCTGTTCTTATTGAGAAACCTCTTCATTTATTTAAGATTTTGAGTAAGGGTCTTTTTATTCCACAGATACACACATACATATATATGTGTGTGTATGTATGTATTCCCTCTGTGTTTGTTCATCTTTCATTGCTGAAGAAGACCATGCCATCAGAGAAATAATGACATAATTTGCACTTGACTTTGTTTTGAGTGAGAGGGCTGTGTAGGTCACCAGTCTCACTTCTCCTCCAGAGTCATCTGAATCCAGTGACCAGATATTCAGGATGACTGGCGATGACCCAGGATGAGGCAATTGGGGTTAAGTGACTTGTGAGTGTCAAGTGTCATATGTGAGATTTGAACTCAGATCCTCCAGACTCCTGCACTCTATACCACCTAGTTACCATTGCACTGAAATGCTGCATAACACTAGTCAGCATCAATAGCTCCAAGGCTTCCAAGGCACTTCCAAGAGCAATCCTGGAGAACCTGGGGCAGTGTCATCCCCTCTGGAGGTCTTCTGACCTAGGTCCACTACACTGCTCACAACGCAGCACTGCTGGAGAGAAATGATCGCTTCTCTCATATTAATATGGACTTAATGGGGGGGGGAAGGGAGAGAGGCCTTGCCAAGTGTTTTTTTCCTATTTCCTTATTCAAAGTTCTCTCTCAAGGGCATTTCTGACCCTGCCCAAAGAACTCACCCCACCCAGACCATTTTATCTAAGTGGAATTTATCTTTCAGGGTTCATTGACTGGGTGGAGGATAGAATTTTTTGTATAGATTGCCCAAGGCAGGAGTGGTCTGGCTAGAGATAAGTCTTTGTCCAGGAATGATGAGATTAGTCACTCAGCCAGCCCCTCATTAGAATAAGCTCACCTCTCATTATAATATTCATTATCTCATTAATTGTTATTATTATTAATAAGCCTCTGGTCTGGGGATGATTTCATTCACAGAGGCTCTTACTGAACTGCTGCTGCTTGAGCTCAGTGTTTATAGAGCAATACAAAGGTACGCTGGTAAATGTTTAACAACCAGGTTCTGGGATGCCCATGAACACTTTCAATTTCATCCGCATCATTGATACTTTCTTAAGTCTAGATAATTAACAAAACAATACCTCAAGCCCTAATTTATAGCTTCGCTGATTTCTGAAGTGTAAATGTTCACACTAAAAATTCAACAATTAGCTCTTGCAAGCCTATTATATATAATGTACATGTATATGTGTAGAAGAAAATTGTATTAGAATCAGAAGTGATTTTAGCAGTCATCAGGTGAGTCTCCCAACTCTCAGACTAGAATTTGTACAGTGACATCAAGAAGAGGTTACTTCCCAAACAATCTTGGGTAACTTACTTTTCCTCTGAGCCTCAATTTTCTCATCTGTATATGGGTTTAAGAATACCTACCCTGTCTACCTCACAGAGTTGTAACAAGTATGGAATGAGAAATTATATATAAAGAGTTCTGTAACCGTTAGAACTGGATCAATGAAAGGTATAATTATTATAATTATATGAAACCTAGGTTGAAACAAGGCCACATTTTCATTTCTAAAGAAAACAGCATAATAAGCTAATTGGGGATTAGGATGTTTTCTTTATCCATTTTTCCTTCTTTCTCTCCCTTCCCTCCTGCTCCTTCCTTCTTTCCTGTGCCATTCAATCATTCTCCCAATATTCTAATGCACCACAGCTGACAATCTTGTGGGCCCAGAGGTGAAAACAAGGGGATGTCAGAAATGGGAGGGCCTGAGTAGCAGAGTGTTTCTTTTTGTGTGTTTTCCACTCTGTTCTGGGGAGATCTCCTTGGGCAGCTGGGAGTGGGCGCTGTTGCTGTTGTTTCCACTCCCTCTAACTACCCTAATACTGAAAAAGGTCTCATAGTTACAAATAACATCGTTCTATATAGGAATGTAAACAGTTCAACTTCGATGAGTTCCTTAAGGCTCCTCTTTCCTGTTTACCTTTTCATGTTTCTCTTGATTCTTGTATTTGAAAGTCAAATTTTCTATTCAGCTCTGGTCTTTTCAACAAGAATGCTTGGAAGTCCTCTATTCATTGAAATTCCATTTTCCCCCCTGATGTATTATACTCAGTTTTGTGGGGGTATGTGATTCTTGGTTTTAATCCTATCTCCTTTGACCTCTGGAATATCATATTCTAAGCCCTTCAATCCCTTAGTGTAGAAACTGCTAAACCCTGTGTTGTCCTGATTTTATTTCCATAATACTTGAATTGTTTCTTTCTAGCTGCTTGTAATAGTTTCTCCTTGACCTGGAAACTCTGGAATTTGGCTACAATATTTTAGGAATTTTCCTTTTGGGATCTCTTTCAGGAGGTGATCAGTGAATTCTTTCCATTTCTACTTTACCCTCTGATTCTAGACTATCAGGGCAGTTTTCCTTGATAATTTCTTGGAAGATGATGTCTTGGCACTTTTTTTGATCATGGTTTTCAGGTAGACCAATAATTTTTAAATGATCTCTCCTGGATCAATTTTCCAGGTCAGTGGTTTTTTTTCAATGAGTTATTTCACATTGTCTTCTATTTTTTCATTCTTTTGGTTTTGTTTTACAATTTCTCATAAAGTCATTAACTTCCATCTGCTCCATTCTAATTTTTAAAGAACTATTTTCTTCAGTGAATTTTTGAACTTCCTTTCCATTTGGTCAATTCTGCTTTTTAAAGCATTCTTCTCCTCATTGGCTTTTTGAACCTCTTTTGCTATTTGGGTTAGTCTATTTTGAAAGGTGTTATTTTCTTCAGCATTTTTTTGAACCTCCTTTAGCAAGCTGTTGACTCGCTGTTCATGATTTTCTTGTAATGCTCTCATTTCTGTTCCCAATTTTTCTTCCACCTGTCTTTTTTGTCTTTTCGATTTTCAAAATTCTTTTTGAATGCTTCCATAGCCTAAAACCATTCCATATTTTTTTTTAGAGGTTTTAGATGTAGAAGTCTTGACTTTTATGTCTTCCTCTGATGGTATGCTTTGTTCTACTTCATCCAAAAGGATGGAAGAAAATACCTTTTCACCAAGAAAGTAACTTTCTATAATCTTATTTTTTCCCTTTTTTGGGCATTTTACCAATCAGTTACCTGACTTTTGAGTTCTTTGTCAAGTGGAGGGTACTCTAGGGACTTTAAGTTCTCAGTTCCTCCAAGGTGCACAATCAAGGAAGAGGAATTTACTCCTCTCCTGGCCTTCTCTCTGGTCTGTGAGCAACCACAAACACTCTTTTCTGCCCAGTATCTGTGAGTAGGATTCCCTCTCCACAGCCACCAGCAGCTCCACCATGCCAGGACTCTTCCTTACGCCAGGACTACCATTCATGACTGAGACCCAGAGAGTCCACTCCATTTCCCCAGGGTTGTTAGGCTGAGGGCTCTAAAGGTGAATGCTGCTGCTGTCCTGGGGCTGGGGCTAGAGTCAGTTTGCACTCCCCTCTCATCCAGGTTAAACAGTTTTCTTACTGACCTTTGAGGCTGTCTTTGGCATTTGTGGATTGAGAAATCTGGGAACTGCAGCTGCTACCTGTGATGCTGCACCCTGAAGCCAGCTCCAGTTCTGTCTGTGCTGCATGGCCCAGGCTGGGCTGTGCTCTGCTCTGAGCCCAGTGTGGTAGACCTTTTCTGTCAGCCTTTCAGTCTGTTTTGGGTGGGAAATCTATTTGATTTTGTTGTTTTGTGTTTTCTGTAGCTCTAGAATTTGTTTAGAGTAATTTTTTATAGGTATTTTATGGGCTATGGAAGGAGAGCTAGAGCAGGTCTTATCCACCACCTTGGCTCTGCTCCCCAAAATAAAAATTCTGAAAGGACATAGCTATGGAAGTTATTTGGGAGGGGGAATGCTGACAAGGCCAGTTTGGTTGGAACATAGAATCAAACCTTCCAGCCTACTTGTGTTTCCTTGTACTCAACATTCCATCTCTCATCTCTGGGACTTCCCCATACTGGAGCATACTCTATCTTTGCAGTCTCTTAGTTTTACAATTTCCTTTAAAGGTTAGCTGAAGAGTCAACTTTTATAACTAACTTTTTATTTTCCTCTCCCCTACTCCATTTGTTATCATCCTCCTTTCAGAAACTATTTTTTATCTACTCTATGTATTTTATCTACTGTATCATTATTTTATTAATAATTATTCTATGTATTTATCTGTGTACATGTTGTTTCCCCAACACTGAAAGGTAGGATGGAGCCAACTTCAGAGGCAGAGTTCTCTCAGCTTATTTTAGAATATAAGCTCCCTGAGGGCAGGGACTGTTTCATTTTTATCTCTATATCCCTAGCAAAGTGCTTGGCATCTTAGGCTTTTTTTTAAAAAAAAAAATCTCTATTCAATGAATATATGAATAAGTGACGAGGAGCACAAGAAGAATTCAAATGATGTCTTTCAATTTAATTAAATTCAATAAGCATTTATTAAGCATCTATTATGTCCATAGCAATATGTTAAATCTGGATACAGAGAGAAAAATGAAAGGGCCCCTACCTTCTAGGAGCTGTTAAGTTGAAGGAA
The DNA here is from genome assembly GCA_023548195.1 of Bettongia penicillata ogilbyi. NCBI lineage: Eukaryota > Metazoa > Chordata > Mammalia > Diprotodontia > Potoroidae > Bettongia > Bettongia penicillata. Next base: position 10,186,670 of record JAJHZJ010000096.1, read on the forward strand.
CTCTGCCTCAATATCAGTTGGTTCCAGTTTCTCCTTGGAATGGAGTAGTAAATGTATGTTATCATTATAGATACAACTTTTAGTTATCCTTTTAGATACTCAGATGTCCTTGGGAGTACAGGGACTCCCATGTGTGGGTGGCAGAAGTGACTGGAGTCTGGTCCTAGTGGACCAGGACACTGGAGATGGCAGCTGCTACTGATGAGAAAGATCCTCAGATTAGACTCATGTCTGAGAATGGGGTTCTGTCACTTCCTCATTTTTCTCCTAATAGCAATTGAGAGTGGGATAGAGACAGTGCTCTTCTGTGCTGAGATATGGGGCTCAACTATTTAAAAAACATTTAATTTATTTATTTTTAGTTTCAACATTCACTTCCATAAGTTTTAAATTTTTTTCCCCCTTCCTCCACCCTGCTTCCCCAACCGGGCAGGTAATCTGATATCTACACATCTACAGACAATCTACACATACATTCATATTAAATACATTTTCACATTAGTCATGTTGCAAAGAAGAATTATAATGAATGGGAGAAACCATGAGAAAGAAAACAAAACAAAATAAAAGAGAAGGGTCTGCTTCACTCTGTATTCCAACTCCATAGGTCTTCCTCTGGATGTGGATGGCATTTTCCATCATTAGTCCTTAGGAAAAGTTTTAGGTCCTTGCATTGCTGAGAAGGGCTAAGTTTATCAAAAGCAGTTCTTGAACACTGTGGCTGTTACTATGTACAGTGTTCTCCTGATTCTGCCCACTTCACTCAGCATCAATTCATATAAGTCTTTCCAGGTTTTTCTGAAGTCCTCCTGTTCACCAGTTCTTATAGCACAATAGTATTCCATTACATTCATATACCACACCTTGTCCAGCCATTCACCAAATGATGAGCATCCCCTCAATTTTCAGTTTTTAGCCACCACAAAAAGATCTGCTATAAATATTTTTGTTACTGTGGGTCCTTTTCCCATTTTTATGATCTCTTTGGGATATGGTCCTAGAAGTGATATCACTGGGTTAAAGAGTATGCACATTTTTAGAGTGGGGCTAGACTCTTGAGGGCAAGGAGCCTTCTTTTAATCATTCCTCTTCCCTCACCTTTCCAAGGTCCCCCAAATTCTACTCATTCTGCCTCACTGATATTTTTCAAATCCTTGCCAGCTTCTCAACTCCTTTGAGTCCTCTTCAAGTACAGGCTATGAGTAATCCACTTTATTTCTCTCAATGTCCTCATTTCTAAAATAGGTATTTGGAGTGAGGCTTTGGTGTGAGAAAATATACTTGAGATGTTTTGCCATCCTCAAGGGGGCATAGAAATGGGAGCTCTTATTGTTTCCCATAATACTTAGGAAATAGACAATAGCTTCTCTTTGACACATTGCGTTTTATCAGCAAGAGACTAGTCATTCAATGTGCTGTGTCTAGGCTAATGACCAGGGGACAGTCTAGGCTTAAATTGCTTTTGCTCAGTTATCATTTATTGGGCATTATGTGAATATGTGAATGATATGAGAATGAACAAAATAATAGGAAGAGAGGTTCCTGTGGAGTTTCTGGAAGGAATCTTAGAGGCCACCAAGTCTGACTTCCTCATGTTCTAGATAAGGAAATGGAGACTCAGAATGGTTAAGTGACCTACCTAGAGCTACACAGTTAGTAAATATCTTAAGCAGTGCATTGCTATATTGAATTAAGCCACTAGATGGTAGTCAAGAATTGAACCATAGTAATTCACTTTGGTTAGGTGAGAGATAGATGCCTGATTTTGCTAGGGGGAGTTTCTCCAACCATCATCCTGGCTTCCACCTCTAGGGGTATGAATAACCCAAATGATAAACTCTAGTGACTTCTTCTGAGCTTCAGTATCAAACACAAATCCCCTGTCTGACATTTCAAACCATTCACAATCTGATTTTAACCTACATTTCATTTTTTAAAATTCAGTTCAATTTCATTTTCAGTTTCAAATTTTCTCCCTCCCCTCTCTCTTCTCCCATCCACTGAGGAGGCAAGAAAACCAGAACCATTACAAATATATAGTCAAGCAAAACCAATTTCCCTGTTAGCTATGTTAAAAAAAGAAAGAAAAGCTTCAGTCGGTCAACTGAGATCATCAGCTTTCTATCTGAAGATGGGCAGCATGTTTCATTAAGTGTCCTTTGGAATTGTGGTTGGTCATTATTCCAATCTACTTTTTCAGAGTTCTTACACATTCCATCTCCTTGTCACACACTCTACCAACGAGCCAAACTACTCTTCTTACAGTTTCTCACACATTCCATCTCCTTGTCAATGCACTGGATATTCTCCTCATGCTTGGAATCTCTCCCTCTTCTCTCACTTCTGCCTCTTAGAATCCCTAGTCTCCTTTAAAGTTTAGTTCAAGGGCCACCATTTACATGATGCCCTCCAGGCATACCCCCCATTAATCTTTATGTACTTTGGATATGTAGATTATATATATGTATATGTATATATATGTATGTATATATAGATATGTATGTATGTATGTATATGTTGCCCCTCTTGACAAGATTTCTTCGGTCCAGGAAGAGTTGCTTCCTCCCAAATATATTATTTGTCAAAGCAGTACTCGAATGAATAAAGTAGAAGATTACACTGCCAGATCATTGGGCTACATATGGACAGGGTCTGAATCTCAGCTCACCAATCTAGTCTTTAGAGTCTGGTTTCTTCAGGTGTCTACACCCTCTTGTTCTAAAGCGCCTGTTCTAACATCTGTCCCAGATCTGGCCATTTAGATTATATAGGGTTGAACAAATGAGATAATATTTGTAAAGTGCTTAGCACATAGTATGCACTTAAAAATTCTTGTTTTTCTTGTTCTCCCTCCAACCTCAGTTTTGACACTCTCTGTTTTAGGTTCTAAGGTCCCTCTCAGCTCTGGGATTCTTTGTTCTAGGTTCTAAGATCGCTTATGTTTTTGACATTCTGTGTTCTAAGATTCTTTCCTTCTGACACTCTAGGTTATAGGATCAAAGCCACCTTGATATTCTCCATTCTAGGCTCTAACATCTTCCCAGCTCCAAACATTTTCTGTGTTAAAATCCCTGACCTTGACATTCCATGTTCTATGTTTGATCCCTTTCAGCTCTGACAATCTATCATGTTATGATTCTGTGAGTTATTTTGCCACCTTGTGGTCATGTTGAGAACTCTACAAACTCCTGAAGGAAAAACAAAATTGAGACAGAGAAATAGAATGATAGAGAGAAAGAGGCAGAGAGAAAGAGAGTAGAGACAGAGGGAGGAGGGAGACAGGGAGAGAGAGAGAAAACAGAGTACCACAGTGTAGTAACAGTGGGCAGTGACAAACCATACTGTGTTCAGTCAGAGCAGGTGACCAGCATAGGGAGAGGAAGGTAAATCTCTCCTTACCCCTAGTCCCTTCCCAGTCCCCAAATTGCAAAATCCATCCCAAAGCAATAGAAAAAAAAGAAACTATCAGTTATATATTGCTTGTATGTGTTTACTTGAATCATTGGCTGTTAAGTGAAGAGACTTTCCAACTGGGTCATGGTATCCATTCCTAGGACCAAACGAACTAGTGGAATGGTCTTAGGTACAGATGAATCCCATTCTTAGACCTGAGAACTAAGTGGGGCATTGGGATTGGAGGTTTCTCTGGATCTGGCAATAGCTCGAAATGGAGAAGGGTCAGGGCCAGTCCTACCTTCAGTGCCAGCATGGCAAACTGCTGCCCAATGCAATTCCTGGGAAGAAAAGAGGAGAGATTGGAACTTGGATAATTTTTGCTTCCTTTTCCTCTTGATATTAAAATCTTTGATTCTTGAATAAAAAGACTGAAACATATGTCCAGGAATCAAAGGATTTTGAAGTGGAAGGGTACTTGGAGAAGTCTAATTCAACCCCCTTATTTTGCAGAGAAATATATTGAGGAAAGTGGAATTGACTTGTCCAAGGACACTTTGGTCCTGAACACCATCTGTGATAGTACAATATCTTATACTGATTTGCTCATTTTAAGTGTAGGGCAATACAATGGCCCTTCAGGTACACAGAGTTTCCTTCTCCACTGCTTTGGGGAGTTTGTATTAAAGAAAAATTGGGAATGTAATGAGAGTCACTCTTTGCTTCCTGTAAGGAAAAAATGGTGGATATTTCAGTAGACATGTGACTCTCTGCCTTAATTTACCTGCATATTTATTTTTTGCTAACCTATGGCCTCTGTTACCAGAAACAACTGAGTAAAGAAGCAGCAGATTATCTTACAAGTGTCGGTTAACAGATAGGCACTGGGAGTCTTAGAAGTTCCCTTGGTTCTTGAATAGGTGGCTTTGACTTGAATCTTTTGCAACATGATTCCTGTAGAGCTGATGGCCCTCCTCCATCTCTCCACAACTTAGACAACTTAGTCCTACTTTCCTTTTCTTTCTCTGCAGTAGTCCTATGCAACTACGCTGCTGATCTTTCAGGCTCAGCCCTTGCAGTCTCTATTCGTTTCTTTCGGTTGCCTTTCTCTGGATATCTCTCTCCATGGTCCTGAATTAGAAGCTTCTTTTACATAAGATCCTCAGGGCATGCTCAAATATCCCTCACCCAATTGGAACAGACTTCCAGTGATACTTAGTGGAAATGTCTTTGATTGGTTCAAGGAGGTTTCGAGGCTTTATACACATGATGAACAATTGGGAAGTGTTCCTACCTTCCTACAAAATCCCAAACAAGTGATCATACAGCCTTTCACTCATTTGGGAAGATCCACCATCTCCCTAAGCAGTCTTTTCTCCTTTGGGACAACTAATGGTTAGGAGAGTTTTTCCTTTTAATAAGCCTATGCTTTTTTTGTTTTGTTTTGTTTTGAGGTGATGGGGTTAAGTGAGGTTAAGTCCAGGTTCGCATAACTAGTAAGTGTCCGAGGCTGGATTTGAACTCAGGTACTCCTGACTCCAGGGATAGGGCTCTATTCATTGAGATGCCCAGCTCCTTCTAGGTATGCCTTTTTGGAACATGACCTATCTATACCCACCCTATTATTCCTAGTTCTGCTGTCTCAGGCCAAGCAGATGATTAGGAACACCTAATTCTTCTTCCGTATGAAATCTCTTTTAATACATGAAGACAAACATCATGTACCTGTGCCCCCAACTGATCACAAAATATTCAGTACCCTAGGTTAAACATAATGTAGCCCCTTCAACTGCTCTTCATACTGGAAGCATAACCATGATTCCAAACCCAATGCTCTATCTACTTCACCACGTAGCTGTCCTTGAAAGTGACCAGTGAACTCTTAATAGGCCAAATTGATAGCTTTGCCTCAATCCTGATTTTGCTTGATCTCCCTGTAGCATTTGACCCTGTTAATCACTCTTTCCTTCTGGATACTCACTCCTCTCTAGGTTTTCACGACACTGTTCTCTCTTTGTTCTTTTCTGATCTCCATGATTACTCTTTCTTAGTCTCTTTTGCTAGTTCAGCATTCAGGTCATGCTCTCTAATCATGGATTTTCCCCAAAGGTTTTTCCCAGCCCCGCCCTTATCTTTTTACTCTCAATTATCCTACTTATTGAACTCTCATGGGTTGAATTGTCTTCTCTTTGCACATGATTCCTGGATCTCTATTTTTAGTCCCAACTTCGCTCCTGAGCTCCAGTCGTGGAACTCCAGCTGTTTCTTGGATATCTACTGGATGTAGAGAATATCTTGGTAGAAATCTCAGGTTGAAATGTCCCAAACCATCTTTTCTTCCCAAACCTCATCATCCCACCTTATTATAATTATGATTATTAACCACAGTTAGCACCTATGTAGCACTTGAAGATATGTTTTCTCATTTTATGCTCACAACAACCTCAGGATGGCGGCATTATTATCTCTATGTTATAGATGAGAAAACAAGGGCTGAAAAGCTGAATAACTTGTCCAGGGTCCATGGCTAAGTGAGACTGAGGCAGGATTCCATCTCAGGGCTTCCTGACTCTATCTATTTATCTGCACTGCTTTGAGTGTTAGGGGCATCATTCTTCTCTCAGTGTTGAAGGTCTACAACCCAAGTGAAACCCTTAGCTCCTCACTTTCACTCTCACTCATACCAGACATCCAATCATCAGACATCCAGACAACTCTTGTTGTTTTGATCGTTGCAGCATTCTCTGCATACATTTTCTACTCTCCCCTCCATTCCTAGTTCAGGCCCTCATAACCTCTCTTCTGAATGATTAAATAGCCTTATGGCTGGTGTCCTGGTCTCAGGTCTCTCTTCACTTCAATTCATTCTCCACTGAGTTGTCAAGGTGATTTCTCTAAAGCGTAGGTCTGATCATGTTGCATCCTTGCTCAGTGAGCATTAGTGACTCCCTAGCAACTACAGGATCAAATATCCAATCCTCTCTTTGGCTTTTAAAGTTCTTCATATCCTCGCCCTTTTCTACCTTCTAGCTCCTTACACCTTACCTGTTCCTAAGGATCCTGCTACAATGGGCTCCATATACTTCCTCAAACATGATACTCTACCTCCTGTCTCCATGTCTATGCATTGATTGCACCATCTTCCTTCTCCACCTGGAATTTGTTGTCCTCTTCCCTCTGTCTATTATTTTTCCTTCTTTCCAGTCTCAGCTTACATCTCACTTTCTGCAGCAAGCCTTCCCTTGTTCCCCCAACTGCTAATGTTTTAAGATTACTTTTAATATGTTCTCTATTTATTATACATATTCCTAGATATTTCTATGTGTCCTTCAGTAGAATGTGAGTTTCTGGAAGGCAGAGACTGGGATTTTTGTTGCTGCTGTTTTGCCTTTATTTTTATCCCAAATGCCGAACACAGTGCTTAACATATAGTAAGCTCTTAAAAAATGCTTGTTCACTGATAGATTGACTGGCTGAAGGGCTCCTATAGACTTTTAATCCATAAGATCCTACCTTATTTTCCTGAATTCTTTGGAATTTAGGTTATATTTCAGACTATATTCTGCTTTTCTCTCCTCTATTACAATTTCTGATAGGGCATGGTCAATCTTCCTTAAGATTCCTATCATTTCCACCCCAGCCACCAGTTTGTCTTTGTCAGTGAGAATAAGGAACAGATGACTACTTCTAATCACTGACTTGTTCATTGTTCAAAGGATTAAATTACCACTCAAGCAAGCCAAGAATTTGTGGTCTACTCTGTTTTGGGCAAGGAGAGACCCCATATGTCCAGATAATGGATGTTTCCTATCACTACTATCCCAGGCTACTATGACAATCTTATACCTCATTTCCTGAGCTCCATATGGATTTTCTCTTTATGTCTAAATTTCCTCATAGAAATATAGCTTCTTAATATACACTGTTATTATATTCCCTACCCTTTCTCTGTTCTGCTTATTGTAAATTGAAAAAACCCTACATTCATCTTTTGTCCTATTCTACCAAGTGTCAGTAATACTTTTGATGGTCCCACTAAATATCAGGGATACATATGAGATCCTCTGACTTTAAATCCTTTGTTATTTCTTTGACTCCTCATGCCTCTCTTAATGCCATCCCTGATTAGCGGTTATGGCTCCTAGAGAGACTCCATTTGTCTAGTTGACCTCCTCACTCATCAACCCTGGGATGTGTTCTCTGAATCATTTTTCTTGGAGTAGTGATAGGTCCCACTGCTCTATTTCTATGCCTTCTGAGTTCTTGTGACCATCGCCTTCTTCAAGGTGGATACCAAATAGCCCCCTTTATAAATACCTTCAGTCTCTGCCTATTGCTTCTAGGATAAGATGCACATCCCTAACCCAGGCATTGAAGGCTTTTCATAGTCTGATTCCAACCTAACTTTTATTTCATAGTGCTCATCTTTATACATTCTGTGTTCCTGACCAAATGTATGATAAACTATTCCTTGAACTGGAAATTCTGTTATCTCTGTGTTTTATCTCTGGGCATTAACTCCTGAAACAACCCGTTATGGTCATAACTTCATCCAACAAAAGAGAACTCAAGTAGGGAGAGGCAGCTAAGAGAGCTGAGGGGAGGAAATTGTTTCCAAAAAAAAATTGTGGCCATTTTCACTATGGTAACCAATACAATCACTTGGTGCATCCTCACCTAGGTCCCGCTGAGAATGGCAAGAAAGCATAGGAGTGTCTCTTCATGGAATTTTCTTGGGAGAATCTTTGGGGTTCAAAGACCTGTAATGAGACCCCCCCCACACACACTATAGTTAATACATTTCTTGTTTTTTTTTAGTTGCTCAAAAGTTGGCTTGAGATAATTAAGTACTCAAGACTTTACCTCAATTTGGCTCTCCTTGCACTGAACTCAAATTGGAAAAAGAGGCACTTTGGCACTAGCCAGGCTCTGTTCTTTTCTAAATAAACATATAGGAAAGAGTCCCCAGTGATATGAATAACAGTTCTGAACTTTGCTACCACTGTTCTGTAAGACACTTTTCTCTTCATGTCACACATCAGATTTTAGATCCTAGTAGACTATAGTTGTACTCCATGAAAAGAAGGAAAAAAAGTAGGTACTTTTTTGATGAATTTTGAAGGGTTTAGATGAATAAGACAAAAATCAAGGCAAAAGAGGACTTTCATGGTCCTGAGTAGCTGGCTTGGAAGGCTGGACTCTTACATCCTTGGACTCTTGACTTTTGTTTTGGTCTGTGTATTCACAGCCTCCCCTGGGCTATTTTCAGGGATGGAAAGTCTTTCTGGGTACAGTCTCTCCTGGCCACACTCAGTGTCTGGAGTTTCTATATGGGTCTACCTTGGGATCTAACAACATCAATACTTCAAGGAGCCTGGGCTTCATCACTGAGGCCTTCTCTCTGTCAGTAGCAATCCCAGCTCCTCTATGTGTTGCAAGGTAGGCCTTCTTCATGAATGGCTATGGCTGAGACTTTCCAGCTATCCATCACCTAAAAGTGAACCCTCTGGGTGATGAACCTTTCTGGATTTGGCTTGGTTGGCCCTTGGAATTCAGACATGTATCACACTGTCTATCTACAGGCCCATACTCAGAATCTTCCAGGAGGTAGGGTATGACCCTCTAGAGCAGTTGTGCCAAACTCAAATAGAAATGGGGACCATTGAATCATACATAAGGATCCCTGTGGGCCACATACAGACTTAGAAAACTATTAACATTATACAATACATATGTGTGTGTGTGTATATATATATATATATATATATATATATATATATATATATATATATATATATATATATTTGTTGTTCAATATTTCCCAATTACATTTAAATTGGTTTGGACAGCACTCAAGATTGCGGCCCATGGGCCACATGTTTCATGCCTCCTTTATAGAGTTTTTTCTCTTGTGAGAGAAACTTAGAGAGCACAGGATCACCTCCTTCCAAAGAGGAGACTTTCACTTCAGTGAAAGATCTTAGTAATACTACTTCCATTCCATCCCCCAACTCCTCTCCAAAGAAAAACCCAACCCAACTCCACCCATTCCAGCCTATTGAAAGAAAAGTCTTTTATTTCTCCCTTTTAATTTTATTTCCCTACCATCCTCCTAAGAAAGATTTGTCATGGTGTGGAGATGATTCTGGGAGGGCCTGAAGACTCTCTCAGAGGAGCAACAGCTTTCTAGACTTTACTAATTTGGACTAGTTTTGAGCCTAGGGTCGGCACATGAATGAGGCTCAATTGTCTGAAAACAAACCTTCTTCGGGAGTTCATTAGCAAAGAAGTTACTAGAGGTGATAAGCTTTCTCAACCCCAGCAACTTATCAAGGATATCTGCTAGAGATGGGCATGGACTGCGGCCATGATAGGTAGAAAATACAGTTATTCAGGAAATGAAGGAATGAATGAAGGAATGTTTGAAACTAATGGTCTCTTTGGTGTTAGTGGAGAGAGGACCTACTTCAGTGAGAATTATTTCAGTAGTTGAAGTAACTTAACTCCTCGACTCCCTAGTTCATAGACTTAGAGCTGAAAGGTTCCTAAGAGATTTCCAATTATGGCCACTCATTTTAGGGGGAGGATCCGAGGTTCAGAAATATTGAATAGCTTACTCAGGGTAATGTTTTAGAAGCAGAGGCAGAGTGCAAACCCAGGCCCTCAGGATATTTGGGCCTGTTAGGAAAGAATACTGTGTATTTGAATATCTGCCCCAGAGTGGATTCGGATGTGATTTGCTTCTGCGAAACATTTGTGTTAGAATGAGTCGTACCTGTGGCTTTTCCCAGACAGCAGGATTGTGGTGGAGAGCCCATATGTTCAGGACAACTATCATACCTAGACAGGGAGGGAGAGGGGAGAGAGGGGAGAGAGAAGTGGGAGAGAGAGAGAGAGAGAGAAGGAGAGATTCATTCCAAATATTTCCCTCCCTATTCAAAGTGTCCTTTCTCTCCTGTACTTTCTTAGAATTCCTTCTCTGGACCCTTCCTTTTCCCCTTCACATTATACCTTGTGATACTTTTGAACATTTTCTACTCTCCTAATTAGAAGGTATTATTTCATAGTTGATGTACATATTTAGAAGCACTTCCTGGACATTACTGCATAGTCCCCTTATCTACTCTTGATCTCCTACATTTGCCTTTCTCTGTAACCCCAACACTTAGCACTTGGCACCATTGGGCTCTTAGGCTAGTTGACTGACATTGACATGGTGAACTCTGCAAGGCGCTACACAAGGACAGATTCACCAGGATTTAGGAGTGGCTTAAAGTGGATTCAAAGGCACAAAATGCCTGGAGAAATGAAGACTTAGGGGAAACAAGATCACTGTCCTCAAGTACCCGAAGGCCTGTTGAGTGGAAGCAGGATTAGCTGGGCTTGGTTTGACTCCACAGGACAGAAATAATGTCTAGGAACTATGGAGAGGCAAGCTCTAGCTAGATATAAGGAAAAATTCCCAACAATAAGAGCTCTCCAAAATTAAATTGGGCCATTTGTGGCATAGTTAATTTCCCATCTCTGGTAGTCTTCGAGTAAAAGATGGTTGAAAAGTCATCAGGGATTCTTATATCCAGGTTGGACTTCTGTAAAGTCTAACTTTTCTTCTGTGTAAGAGTCCTTTCAACACTTGAGGCTGCCTCTATATGTCTTTCTTGCTCCATTTCTACCAGTTGTATTTTAAAACAATCATTCTGCATTAAGCTCCCAGTATGGACCCAGGCTAGGAACTTAGAGTGTTATTTCCTAGGTCCTCCATGAACCAAAGGGCTCCTTGGTCCTGTTTTCTCTAATCCCTAGGACAATGAATTCTAGAGGGAACTGATTATATTGGGCAGGCAGAGTGATACCTGTGGGCAAGGAACGTCCATCTGGGAAGGTGATAGGCTTGCTAAGCTCCCTGGCTATGGTGATGTCAGGCGGGTAGAGGCGGAGGGCCTCCTTGATGCACATGGTGCTGTAGGGCATCTGGTCCAGGTGGTCCCTGTGAAGAATCATAGACAAGAAATAGATGGAAAGGTAAGGGTTTTCTGCCAGGCTCTCCATTAGGTTTATAAGGACCACTGGGATTTGGGAGTTCTATCCCTTAGAAGGCAGCTAGGTGCAGCGAGGAGTGCTGGATTTGGAATCAAAGGAATTGAGCTCAATTACCAGCTGTGTGACTTTGGATAAGTCACTTAATCAAAGGAGGGGATTGGATTCAATTGCCCTAAGATTACCTCCATCTCCATATTCATGATCCATTAATCAACTTCATATTGTCAATGGGTGAAAGACATCAGATCACTTTAGACTATCATATGCTTAACATTCACTCCACACGTGATGCTGGGGAAGAAGGCAAGTGAGATTTAAAAACCAGACCATTTCCTAACTCTTATGAAACCCAGGAATTGGGTTAGAGTTTTGTCCTCGGGTCTGTGTATTACTAATTCTCATTAAAGTTTACCCTGGTCATTAAAATAACTGGTTTGGGGTAAAAAAAAAAAAAGCCTGAATTCAATTCTGGCCCCTACTTCTAAGCAGGAAGTAATTTCTGTCCTCTGAGCCTCCATTTCTTTATCAGTAAAATGGTTATTATAATTATTGTACTTCTTCCCTATTATAAGGAAATTGCCTAAATGGCAAATGGGAATAATCATTTGAAATAAGTAAATACAAGACCACATTCCAAAGCTAAACTCATTTTGACTTATTCTTATTAAGACTATAAATCATATAATGTATTATTAAAGTGATAGGTACTGAAAATCTAGAAGAAATGATGTGATCTTGTGGAAGGAGTGCTGAGCTTGGAGGGAAGAGATGACTGGGTTCAAGTCCTACTTCTGATGTTTATGTATGTACGAGCACAGGAAGGTCAGTGAATCTTTTAGTGTCTCAATTCCCCCATTTGTAATATGGGGATAATAATGGCACCTGCATCACAGAGCTGTTATGAGAGCAAAATGAGATATCATACATGATGTGCTATATACATGCTAGCTATTCATCATCATCATCGTCACCAGCAGAAACTAGTTGAACTGGTGAACCCAAAGAATAGCAATTGATGGATTCTCATTACCTTGAAGAGTTTCTAATGGTCCACTTTAGTGATCTGTGCTTTATCCTCTCATTTACAGCTTTTATCCATTACTTGGGTAAAAATGGGCATAGATGGCCTCCTTATTACATTTGCAGTTGACACAGAGCTAGGGAGGCTGGCTAATGCACTGAAGGACTAAGGCAGAATTCAAAAAGATGTCAACAGGCTAGAACAGTGGGATGAATTTAATATTACAACAATCAGGGATAAATATAAAAGCTCATGCTTTAAAACAAAAAAAAATCAACCCTAAAAGTTCAAGATAGGAAAAACCTGACTAGAGAGAAATTTCTAGAAAATGAACTGGGGTTTTCAGCGGTCTTCAAAAGTATAAAGGTTAATTGTGTTGCAAGGCAGGTAAGAAATCTATTACAGTTGTTAAGGTGAGCTTGATTGAATCAATTCATCAACTATCTTACTTGGAGTAACTAACAAGATATTCTACACTCTGATATTCTCCATTAGGTGAGACCACTTTTATTGAACCAATCAATCGAAGGTATTAAACGAGGTGCAAAAAATTCTTAATCAACTTGGAAAAAAGAAAATCACTGGGTGAAATGAAAAGACATAAAGAGGAAGTATGCTGGGATTGGGTAAGAAGACTTGGTTTTTGGAACTCAGTATTTCAGTGGTGGGACAGAAGCCCCAGGGCCAGTGAAGCAGGAAGCCACATCACCAAGAAACATTTTATGGGCAAGGAAAACAGCTCTTGTCTGTTTCACTTCCTTTTCTCTGGAGAGGATCACCGTGTGACTTTTGAAGGGCTAGAGAACTTGAACTTTCCATCACTGTACTAGCAGTGTCCTTGGAACAGCCTGATGGTACTGTTTGCATTGGGAGTGTCAAAGATAAATTAGAGAAGAGAAGGGGGATGGGAGGAAGCATTTATATAGTGCCTATTCTTTTGCAGGAACTGTGCTGAGTACTTTTTACAAATATTTCATCTGATCCTCACAGGAGCCCTGCAGGATAGGTGCTATTATTGTCTCCATTTTACAGTTCAGTAAACTGAAGCAGAAAAAGAGAAGTTAAGTGACTTGCCCAAGGTCACATAGCTAGTAAGGGAGGCTTGATTTGAACTAGTCTTCCTGACTCCATTCCTGCACTACTGGCTCCTCATCTGACAAGACATCTCCACTTTCAATCTGAAAAGTACAAGAGTTTTCCTTTATCCAAGTCCAACTAGACACACAGAACAAAGGAAACTTTAGTACTTTATAAAAAGCCCAGAAGAAATCTTCATCATGCCTAAAGGGAACTTCCTGTGGCTCCTGACTGATAGAACTTGTGGGTTATGCCCTTTGCCTTATGTTCTGAGTGGGGTAAGCCCACTTTCCTCAGAACTCTGTATGTATTTTTAGAAAAGTGTGCCATGGGTTTAGAGGGATAGTTTGAACTAGCTGTTATTACGTTATTCTGGTAAATAGCATATTTCTAAATACTAATTAAATCTGGCTAACTGATATCAATGGATAATCAAAGGGGAAGCACGCCAGTGAGGGTTCCCACACTTATGAGAGCCATCATGCCCAGGACTAGGAAGGTGATGGCCCCACTCCGCTCTGCTTTGCTCAGATCACATCTGAATATGGTGTTCTATGTGTTACATTTTAGGAATGATATTGATGAGACAGGGAAAATCCAAAGGAGGACGGTGATAGTGAAGGACCTTGAGTCCATGCAACATGAGAGTTGGGTGTAGGAACTGGACATGGCTTACTTGGCTTGCATATTACCATCCTCCCGGTGGCCCAGGTTCACAACTTCAAGGTCATTCTTCGCCTCTCTCATTCATCTTTCACATCCAAACCATTAGCAAATTTACCAATTCATTACCAAATCTTTAATTTTTCTGTCTTCACAACATCTTTTGTACCGAATTCTCTCCTCACAAAGCCATCACTCTAGTCGATATCCTCATCACCTCTGGTCTGGATGATTAATTGTCTTCTAATTGGTCTCCCTGATTCAAATCTCTCCACATTCTTATTCTCCCCTTCATTTAGCTGCCCAAGTGATTTTCTTAAAGTCTGCTCATACCAAAGAAACTCTATTAGCTACCTATTATCTCCAGGATCAAATATAAAGTCCGCTGACATTTAAAGTTCCTTATGATCTGGCCTCTTTCTATCTTCCAAGACTTTGTATCCTCTACTCCCCACCATTTTCTCTATGATCTAGTTTCCCTGGGCTTTTTGCCATTTCTCATATAGGAAACTCCCTTCCTTCCTTCCTTCCTTCCTTCCTTCCTTCCTTCCTTCCTTCCTTCCTTCCTTCCTTCCTTCCTTCCTTCCTTCCTTCCTTCCTTCCGCATATTCAGAGTCTAGCATAATGCCTGGCTCATAGTTGGTTGACTGACTGGTGATTTAGTCACTGAGTCTATATTCTGTCTTTCTGGACACTCAGTACAGGGTCTAGGAAACAGGTACTTAAATGAATGTCTGCTGAATTGAAATAGACTCATCACCACTGCTGGGTTCTGTTTTCAGCATGTCAAAGGACTTGGTCCTGGTGCCTACATTTGGTGAGGCCTCCGGGGATAACCTCTTCTTTTAGGAGGGCAACTCCCTCCATTAGAGCTAAATCATGTCCAAGGACCCTGCTGTGAAGAAACAAGGATAAGTGATGGACAGTTATGGTGCCAAGAATTAGGATCAAGTGTCTGATGTTCTTACCAGGTGATGGTGTCCTCATGTTTTAGGATTCCTCTGATCTCTTCTCGACATCGGTGTTGGTGCTCAGGGTTCATGGCCATACAGTGGAAGAGCCAGGCAAGGCTAGAGGCTGTGGTGTCATGGCCACCAAACACAAATGTGTTAAGCTCAGCCTCCAGTTCCTCATCTGATAAACCTTCCCCATTTTCACTCTGAAAAAGGATAAAAGTATTCCTTTATCCAAAGCCAATTTTTAAGTGATCTTTTTCATTGGCCAAATATGAGACTGACTGTGGTAGAAAGGAACTCAAGTTGTAAGAAGCTCTGATTTTAAACATCATTCAGAGCTATCAATTGACATCATTCATAGAGCCTCCCCTCCCCTAACGACAACATTCTCCTTGAATTCCCAGAGCACTGTGTTTTCATTTTCCTAATGAATTTGTCAAGTGACATTGCACATCACAATGTTTCATATTCCCACTAAACAGTGATTTTCATAAGGCCAGGCATCACGTCTTAACTAGCTTTTTTTTTTGTCTGCCGCAGTGGCTACCATATTCTTCAGCACGAAGAAATACCTAATAAATAGTTTAAATGACTTGATCACATAATCAATATCATAGAATTTCACCTTTTCATCAAAATGCAGAATCGGGAACTTCTTGGCCCTGTCAATATACTGAACTGCTCTGACAATTTTATGTAATCTAATTATCAGTCATTTCATCCCAACAGCCTTGTCTTTCCATACATCCTGATTTCCCAGTAAAATACAAATTCCTTAAAGTCAGGGATTATTATCATTTTTGTCTTTGGATTCCCAGCACTTTGCATAATGCCAGGCGCACAGTAAGTGCTTAATAAATGGTCGTTCTACTGAATTAAATGGAATCAAAGTGTTGGGTGGGTTTGCTCAGATGTTTGACACATTTACCTTGGCACAGAGAATAACATCCAGAAAATCCAGGTACTTCTTTTGGATCTTGTCCTGTTCACTCTCATTCTTGAGGGCTTCCCTCCTTTCTTGGATGATTTTGGCTGGGGGAAAGTTCAAAGTATTTTCATCTTAGCATGAAGAACATGGAGCTGATTATTTCCAATGATTCTGCAGAGAGCTATCTCTGGGACTGGCAGCTGACTTTGGTTCCCATTTGACTTGACTAGATCGGCAGTTGACAGTTTCAACCAACCTCTATTCAGTTTCCACTTAGTGTTTCTTGTTTTGCCTCCTGGGGCTAAGCAACTTAATCCTTCAATTTAGCTATCTTGTTTCCTCTAGATGTTCTCCAGACTAAATAGCACCAATGATCCACCTAAAAACAATGCCTAGAAACCTGTAAAATATTCAAGATGTGGCCTGACTAGGGAAGAATATGGTGGCATATCTTTTCCTTATTCCTAGAAACTATATTTTTTTTGAGAGGCAACCAGGGTTAAGTGACTTGTCCAGGGCCACACAGGTAGTAAGTGTCTGAGGCTGGATTTGAACTCAAGTATTCCTCATTCCAGGGCTAGTTCTTTATCCACTGTACTACCTAGCTGCCCTGAAACTATATTTCTTTTAATGCGGGCTATAATTGCATTATATTCCTTGGCTTCCCCATGATACTATTGACTCATATTAAGCATGTGGTTTAACTGGAAATCTCAGATTTTTTTTTTAAAACTGCTTTCTAACCATGTATCCCCAATCTTTTCCTTATGAAATTGACATTTTTAACTTGAGTGTAAGCCTTTAAATTTATCATTATCAAAGTAAACATTACAATATTTGACCTAATATTTTATTTGAAGTTTGATTTTACTCCAATTCAATTCAATTCCACTAAATAGCCATTAAATGCTTATAGAGTGCCAGGTGCTGGATACACAAAAATGTATGTCTCTTACACCTGGAAAGCTCTCCCTCCTTTTCTCTGTTCTGGGAATCCCTGCCTCTCTTAGAAATCCCAAAACTTGGCTTACGTTGACAATTCCTCCAAAAGCCTTGTTCTTATATTTTTCCAAAGGTTGGCACGTTCTCCAAATTTCTTTGTCTTTATTTTGTATTTATTTTATCCCCAAGGTAATATGTAAGCTATACAAGGTTAGGGGTTGTTTTCATTCCTTCCTTTGGATCCACAGAGTTGATCAGAGTTCTTGGTACATGGTAGGTGATAAATCTATTTTTGTTGAATTCAATTGAACTGAGTATCCCAGCCAACAGAGGTCAATGAACAAGAGAGCGTGCAGAGATATCCCAGGTGCAGGAAATACCTGGATACTGGCGTGCTATTTGGCAGGCAGCCTGGAATTCTTGCCCCTGAGAGCTCCACCTGTAAATCAAGTCATTGTGATGGAGGTAGCTGTGCAGGCGGTGGAAGATGAGTTCTGAGATTTTGGTCACAGTTGAGAGGTAGTTGGTAGAGAAGCTACAAGAGGAGGCACAATGCATTATCAGGGTAGCTAGGGTGCTGGTCAACAAGCCTATTCCTCTGCACCCCTCACCACTGACCTTTCTGATTGCGAGCCAGTCTGGACGTTAAAGGCACATTTCATGATGCTGTCCAAGGTCATCAGGCGTATGGGTTCACAAATCTCCACAGAACTGTCCTGGGTGTTGAGTTTCCCCCATGAGTCCTGGGACAGGAGATTAAATTGGCATCATCAGTACCTTCTAAGAACCTTTCTTTGCTTGCCTACGGCATGACTGTCATCCCTCCCTCTGTCCTTCTGTTCCTTTGTCACTCTCTACTGTTCTCCCTCACTCTGTCCCTCTCCCTCATCTTTCCATTCCTTTCTTCCCACTCTATCTCCCTCCATCTCCCTTTCCTCCCCACTTTTCTCAAGCTCCACGGACAAAATGTCATATATAGAAATGTTAACACTGATGGGCTGGTATAGTGGAAGGAAAGCTCCACCTGAAGTCAGAAGACCTGGGTTCAAACCCATTCTCTAGTATCTAATGACTGATTTTCCCTGGACCAGACATTTAATTCATCTGAATTATTATTCCTGCTGACCAATGGCCCAATACTGAATGACTACATAAACAAATGAATTAGGCTTTTTATATTGCATGATGTCTGCAATCCTTGCAAGTTCTGACATTCTTCATTACAATGAACCAATGATTATAGGCTATTAGAACTGGTATTAATCTAATTCTCCTTTCTTTTTTTAAAAATGGGACTCAAATAAAAATGTTCCTTTGACAAATTATTATCCTATCATTCTTTTACATTTAATGTTCTATGAAGAATTGTACAGGTAGATAAAGCATCTGAGTCAATAGTTATGGAGCCTATTTATGCTTGCTACTTTCCAGTTTTTCAGAGAAGTTAGTTTCAGCTACTTTCCTTGATTTAACCATTGTTGTTTATTATGTAAAAAGTACTTCAGCTTTCTGTTGCAGATTTGCTACAACTTGGGTTGAATTTGAGTGGGTTGTCAGCATCAGCCTCAAAATTATCACATTTATGCAGAATCATTCTTCTCTTGTGTGAAGGATTGAAATGATCCTGGGGCAAATCACTATCCTGCTGTTACTGTTTTGTAATTAACATCTTATGGGCTATTGTAAAGTTGGAAAAAAATCATTATTTCTCTAGCTGCATAAAACTTTTGGGATGTAAATTTATATTTTACAGGTCACTAAGTGTGTTCTTAGCACACCTCCAGGGGCCAGGAGAACAACATGAGGGATATGCATTTCTTTATTCCTAGAAACTATATTTATTTATTTTTCTTTTTTTGTGAGGTGACCAGGGTTAACTGACTTGCCCAGGGTCACACAGCTAGTAAATATCTGAGGCTAGATTTAACTGAACTGAACCCAGTCAACAGGGGTCAGTGAACTAAAGAGCATGCAGAGATAGTTCGGAGTGCAGGAAATACCTGGGTGCTGACATGCTATTTGGCAGATCACCTGGAATTCTTGTCCCTGAGAGTTCCACCTGCAAATCAAGTCATTGTGATGGAGGTGTAACTGTACAGGTGGTGGAAGATTTGAACTCACAAGATAAGTTTCCCTGACTTAAGTTCTGGCACTCTAACCATTATGCCACCCTGGCACATAGTAAGGGCTATATAATTGTTAGCTATTATTATTAACTAGCTAGCTATGCCATGTTTACAATTGTAGCCAACAGTTTGATCTGACTGGGTTAAAAAAAAACTGGGTTTGACAGTCTGGTTCCAGTAAAATTTACTGGTTGGGTTCCCCAACATCTTTTGAGGTCTCTATCTGCAGTTTGGAGATTCAGTGTCTACCATTCTACGAAAGAGAGTGAATTACTGAAACATAATTCTACTCATCAGGGCTATTAGGTATTTGGTAGTCACTAAACTGTGTTGCATAGCAGTCATCATTTCCTTACATTCCTTACATCATCTACCCTGATCACTATGTCCAATCTCCTTTTAATGGTCAAAGTCTGTCTAGAGTTGCTTTCATAAACTTCTCCATATCTACACACAAATTTGTATAACCTAATCATTTGTTCAATGCTTATTTACTTACAAACTGGCTGAGCTCTTGCAGAATGTTATCCATGGATTTTCTCTCTGATCTTAAATACTTTAGTTCAATTCAGAGACAAACTCCTTTTTGATACATTTGAAAATTCCAGTGGTACCTTTTGGTCTTCAGGTTCTACTATTGTTTGGTGAACTGATGTCTGCTTTCTACAAAGGTGTTTTTGGCTTATTTACTGTGAGTATTCAAAATATATATAAATATATATAAATCCTTCATTCTCCTTTTTTTTGATGAGGAAGGGTTTAGATTTCTATACTTGCTTTAGGTTGATGTTGTGTTTCATTAACATTGCATGGAGTTTTTCAGGTATTCTTTTCAAAACTGTTAACACAGCATTTCCTAATTTTAAAGGTGTACATTGACTAGTATGCCTAATTGTTTTGTGTGGATTTACCTCCATTCTACTTTGATATCTGGATGCCACTAAGTCTCTTAACACATTCATCCATAGCTTTATCCTTGATATTTCTTGCTAGAGAAGACCAGAATACTTGGAGGTATCCATTTCATTCGTTAGTTCAATGTAACCTTTGGATTCAAGCTCCAACCCTTCAGTCTCTCTCTTTCCTTGGCACACATTATGAACTATACACTTGTAAAATTCCAATGAAATTTTGAAATCATTGAAGAAAGATTCCATGAAATGAAGATTTTTTTTTAGTAGGGTCATAAAACTTGACGTTCTCCATCTCGATCAAGTGATTAATCAGCTGTTTTAGTTTCATTCTTTCTTTAACTTGATAGTCAAATTTATTTCTATTTAGGAGAGATGGTACCATATGGATTTAAATCAAAGCAGAACCATAATAAGCTTAAGCTATCTCCCTGGTATTATTGTATTCATGGCATGTTTAAAATAAAGAACAGTTTTATAAGTGGGCATTGAATACTCTCTCACATTCTTACTATACCTGGGTCTATTTTATTATTTGCAGAACACAAGTAAGCCAAAAGTTAGAAGCTGAGCCAACAGCTTTGTAATAGTAAAAAAAAGACATTAGTATAAATATTATGGCATATTTGGACATCTTAATCAATAACTACCAAATTGATAATAATTTACTCTGTATATCCAGTGGACTTTTGGAACACCATTTTCACTCCTTAGTCAATATGTTGTTTTCTTCTAAGTGTTTATAGATTTTAAAAAATGATTTAAGCTATGAATACTCTGTATAAATGACACAAACATGTAATTTGCCAATTTGAAATTCTCATCTTTTGGTAATAGACATGATGTCATTCTAAGGTTGGATAAGGCTTATCATGATGATTATTTTATTATTTTCAGGTCTGTGTTCTAAGATCTCTCTTAACTTGACATTCTATGATTTCTAGGATTCCCTAGGAGACTTAAAGTGATACAATGCCTTCAGTATGCTTTACATAAATTAGCATTGTCCCACTGTTCTCCTCCTAATGCTTAATTCCATTCAGCTGCATTACCGTCAGGACTTCAGGGGAGGACAGTGCAAGTCATTAAGAAACATGTAGATTACCTGAATGCTGAAGAGAGGGGCTGAGCATAGTGTGACAGAACTGAGTGCTGAGGGGGAGTTACTAGGAGGCAAGAAGAGAGTGAAGAGAAGAGGAACGGTGCCAAAATTTTTAAGCTTTTTTTGAGTTAGGCATGGACTTGTCCCGTGAGACGGGAAAGCACATTAAGGAGGCATCACCACATAGTGGAGAGAGTTGAAGTCAAAGGACCTCAGTTCAGATTCTTGAGCTGTCATTTACTAGCTGTGTGTGGGCAAAAACCTAAACCTGTCTGAGCCTCGGTTTGCTCATCTGTTAAATGGGGATGATGTCTGTAGCACTCATCTCACAGAGTTGTGGCGAGATAATATATTTAAAGTCGTTTTCAAACTTTAAAGCCACATATCAATCAGAGACACATAAACTCGGAGGTTTTAGGGACCTTTGAGGCCATCTTCAAAATTTCCTTGGCTCCTCATCTTCCTGTAAAGCATAAAGTTCCGAGCACAGTGCTTGCCCCAGAAGCAGATGCTTAGATTATTTCTGGTGGCTGGCTCTGTTTCCTGATGGGTACCTAACAATTTTCAGGGTCCCCAGGCTATTCCCTCACCAGCATCCTGCAGACAGAGTCATTCATCACATGGATGTAGGGCTTCAGAATGTGGAAGTGGAAGGCAGCGGTCAGCAGATGGCGGTGCTGGTACCACTTCTTTCCCTCTAGGCTTAGCAGCCCTCTTCCTTAAGAGATAACAAAGACAAAAAAAAAAAATCAGATTGTGTCATCTTATAAGATGACCAAAGAAATATTTATGTAGCACCCAGGAAAGAGTGTTGGTTTCAGAGGGCTAGGCTAGAATGTTGGCTCTGAGGTCTTGCAGCTGTATAACTGTGGGCAAATTATTAACCAATCTGAGCCTTGGTTCCTTCAACTTTAAAATGGGGATAAAATTATACTATTTGATATATAGTGGTAATAAGGGAACTGATTTATAAAACACTTTAGAAATGGTAGCTCTTATTTTTATTAATAAAATAACTGACATTTATTTGATGTTTTGATATTTGCAAAGAATTTTACATCAATTCTTGCACTGTTATCATGTGGATGTGATTCTAGGCTCTGGAAGTCTCTGTTAGTGGAACATAAACTGAGGCAGGGTTTACCAAACTGGTAAGATTTTTTTAATTGGCTACTCTTCTGATTTTCATGATATCCAGAAACTCATCATCTTATAAGATGAAACCAAATCTGTAACTCACACCTCCTCAGATAATTTTCTACTTGAAAGACTTCATCATTCCTCTCCAGGGTGCCCTTCCTCCTCCATCTGCTTTTCAGACTCTTTTTATACATTGTTTCTCCCATTAGAGAGTAAGCTCCTTGAGGGCAGGGATTGTCTTATGACTTGCTTTGTATCCCCAGTGCTTAGTACAGGGTCTGGCACATAGTAAGTATTTAATAAATGTTTATTGACTCTGACTGAATAAATACTCCATGACAGACTGGATGCTTATAGTCCCAGGATCTGTCTTAATTTCTGATCAACTAACTGACTCCAAGGAATGAGTTTTTTGGCCACAGGAATGTCCAGTCTTTCTCCTAACATACAGAGAAGTTGCTCTCTGAATCTGAGGAGGTAATATCCATATTACTAAATTTATATATTGTCAAAGTGCCAGGGAAATCATTCATCAATTTATCAAGACAGCTGACATTTGGCTATCTCTGCCCAGAGGAAAAAGCTATATTCAGAATTATTCATGAGTGAATGATTTAAAAGACTTAAGCCCATCTTAGAATAGTTCCCTTGGGCAACTAGATGGTGATATAGATAGAGGCCAGGCCTGGAGTTAGGAAGATTCATCATCATGAGTTCAATCTGACCTCAGACACTAGCTGTGTGACCCTGCACAAGTCACTTAACCCTGTTTGCCTCAGTTATATCATCTATAAAATGAGTTGGAGAAAGAAATGGCAAAACAGCCCCATATTTCTGCCAAGAAAACCCCAAATAGAGTCATGAAGAGTCAGACAGGTCTGAAGAAAACAACTGAACACCTACAAGTGTATTTCCCTTAGTCCATGGGCGTGCCTGCTAATTAGGAATAGTTAAACAATCACAAGTCAAAAGCATGAAAGAAAGAAGGAAATATAGAATATCTCAGAAAAACAACTGACATGGAAAATAGATCAAGAAGAGATAACTTAAGAATTATTGGACTACCAGAAAACTATGATCAAAAGAGGAGCCTAGATAATTTTCAGAAACTATCAAGGAAAATTGCTTTAATAGATTAGAATTAAAGGGTAAAATAAACATCGAAAGAGTCTATCACCTCCTGAAAGAGATTCCAAAATGAAAACCCCTAGGAATATTTATAGCCAAATTCCAGAGCTCTCAGGTCAATGATAAAATATTGCAAGCAGGGAAAGGTGGTAGAATGGAAAAATTTTTCTTACATAAAGGAGGTGTGCAAAGAAGAGTTTTTATAATAGAAGGCAAAAACTTCACTCTCTTTGGAATTGGTCCAAAGAAAGAAGAATATGTATGCATACTCAATGGGAAATAGAAATCTATTGTATCATAGGGAGATAGAAGGGGAAGGGGAGAAAAGATGGGAGAGGAAGGAATGATGAGAGGGAAGGCAGATTGAGGGAGGTTGTAGTTGGAAGGAAGATAGACTTTAGAGTAGAAACAGGATAAAAAAAAGAAAGAAGGATAAACACAGGAAAATGGGATGGAGGGAAATGCAGTTAGTGATCATAACTCCAAATATGAATTAAATGAGAACCCATTGAATGGGAGCAGATAGCAGAATGGATTGGAAACCATTGTTTGTACCATGTGTTGTGTACAAGAGACAAAAAAGACACACGCAGAGTTGAAATGAAGGACTGGAGCAGAGTCTATTATGTTTCAGTGGAAGTGAAGAGGGGAGGGGTAGCAATCATGCTCTGAAAGCAAAAACAAAATTAGACTTAATTGCAAGAAATAATCAGGAAGACCACATTTTGCTAAAAAGTGCCATAGATGATGAAGTAATATAAAAAATTTACATTAAGTTTCTCTGATAATGACCTTATTTCTCAACCATATAAAGAATGGAGTCAAATTTATAAAAATAAGAGCCATTACCCAATTGATAAATGGAGTAGGCAGTTTTCAGAAGAAGAAATCAAAAGTATCTATAGTCATGTGAAAAAAGCCACACCCCTCTGTTGATTCATTTTCTGATTTCAGTTTACCAAAATCTCTATAGATTGTTTAATAGCAATACACTTATAGCCACTCGTCTCTCCCCCATTTTTAAACTCATAAACTTTCTTTAGCTCAAGTGCAATCGCTCAACTCTACATTGATCTATTAAATTTTATCTTGACACTGTTTCTTGATCCTACTATCTCTGATGCTCCCCTTGAAATAACTTTGGATTTACTTTTTATATGTTTTCTACTGACTCATCTGTGTGCATTTTTCCCTCCCTGATACAATGTAAGCTCCTTATCAATAGGGATTATTTTTCCTTGTCATATTCCTAATTCTCACTGAAGAGATCAAGCTAATCGTAGGTACTTACCCACCCAGGGGGCAATAAACTTGTACCCAAGCTGTATTTTGGGATCTGTAAAGTCAAGCACAGAAGAGAAAAGGACTGCATTAGGTGGAAATAGTGTCTAAAGCTAGAGCTTGGGCAGCTGCATTTTGCTTGGGATTAAAAGGTATGCAACTTGGTCAAGGGGAAATGAACAGCCCACAGGACACTGGGTTCATAGTATCCTAAGACAATGCAGCTGCTGCCCTAGAGAACCAATAGTCAGATAATGCGAAATCACAAAAACAGGCTTCTGAGTTGTTCATCATTCCTTCCAAGGTGATCCTGAACACTCTGGTCTGCTTCCTAGAATGGGCCTCAAACACCAGAGGATTTGTATCAACTACAACATGGGGGACTAAAGGATGCCGTTACTTATCTCATCATTACAAAATTACCCATATGCCTAGGGACAAAATCCTGCCTTAAATGTCACTTGAAATGAATGGGGATATGTACGTTAATAGCAATCAGTACAAACAGGTCAGGGAAAGATAATGAAGATTTGCACAGTATCTGGAAAGGAACCATTTGCCATGTGACCAGTAGGGGATGCAAGCTGGCTGTCAACAGCAGATTTAGGACCTTTGAATCTCAGAGCTGGAAGGAAACAAAGCTGGCAGCTTGTCCTACTTCCCAGCCCACACAGCTGTGTTCTACAAGATACTGAGATAGAACTTAATCTTTTGGTGCCCCACAGCATAAACGAACCATTTCTCAAGACCACTCTTTGGCCTTTTCACTGATTTCATGATCTCCAGGTCACCTTCTGATAGGGACATTTGGCTTTTTAAATATCTTACTAACAAGAAGGGTATTCCTGGGATGAAGAACATGAGGATTTCATGGAAACTATAGGCCTGGAGGACCATGGAATTATAGAGCTATAGGACCTCAGAGGTCATCTATTTAACCCCTCATTTTATGGTTGATGGAATTAAGAGGTTAGGTGACTTACCCAATGTCATACAGTCAGTAAGTGACTTGTCATTGGCAGTATATACATTCCTCAGCACCTATGGACTGAATTATCATCTCTATGATGACTCACATATTTTAAATCTAACCCATCTCTTTTCTTTTAGCACTCTATCACTCGCCACCTATTGGACATTTCAATCTGAGTGCCCCAAGGACATGGCAGGCTCAATATGTCTAAGACCTTTGCCCCCAAACCTCCCCTTTACTAAACTTCTCTACTTCTGTTGAGAGTACCACCATTCTTCCAGTCTTCCAGGTTCATACTGTTGTCTTCAATCCCTCATTTTCTCTCACCTCTTTGCCCCTTATTCAATCATCTATCACATCTTGCTGTTCCTCCTCCCATGACATCTGAGTGTGACACCTCTTTACAAACATAGTTACAACCTTCATTCAGTCAATCAATCACTAAGCATTTTAAAGCACCTCCTATGTGCCAGGTACTGTGCTAGGTACTAGGGATACAAAGAAAGATAAAAGACAGTCTCTTTACCCCTTTGTAGACCGTTGCAGTGACCTCATTAATCTCCTTGTCACACTTCTCTCCTCACTCTCATCAATCTTCCACCATGCTACCAAGCCATGATCCCACCATATCAGAGTCCTATTTAATAATAATTCACTGACTCCCTATTACCCCTAGGATTAAAAATAAACTCAGCTGTAGTCTTTTAAAGACTTTCCCAATCTTGCCCTAACATGACTAACTCTCTCTGTCTCTGTCTCTCACTGTCTCTGTCTCTCTGTTTCTCTTCAGCCCAACTCTTTTCCTCATACAAATAAGTCCACATCCCATGGCTGTGCCCTTCCTCACATCTAAAAGGCTTCCTATCCTGTCTTCTCCGTAAGAGAATCCTTTCTTTCCTTCAAGATGTAGAACATGTACAGTATTGAAAGTGAAGCCTTTCCCCATTGGTATGGCACCCAGTGCCTGGTGCCAACCCCCCAAGCTTTAGTGTCCCTCTAGTTCCCTCACCCAAAAAATCCTCAAGAAATGGTCTCCCAGACTCCGTTTGAAGAATTTCAGGGAGGATGACCCAACTGCCTCTTAAGCAGCCCCTTCCAATGTGGGGCAGCTCTGATTTTTAGGGAAGTTTTGTTTTGTTTCAAAATTGAGCCTAACTTTTCCTTTGCAATTTCTGCCCATGGTTCCCGGTTCTCTTCTCCTGGGTCATACAGCTCATGTCTAGTCAACCTTCTCCAAAGCAGCCTTTCAAATACTAGAGTGCAGGTATCCCATCCCATCCTGACTTGACCTTCTCTTCTCTGAGCTGCACATGCCCAGTTCCTTCAACTGATCTTCATGAGATATGGACTCAAGGCTCTTCTCTATCCAGGTTTCCTTCTCCTGGACACTAAGTTATCGATATCCTTCTTAAACCATGGTGCCCAGGACAGACCACAGTCCTTCAAATGAGGTCTTCCAGGGACTGCATGCAGTGGGGCTATCTCCCCCCAATTCCCAACCACTCTGCCAAATGGAACCATTTTTTCTTGGTTCTTACCCTCCTTGTCCTCTCTGCAGCCTTTGGCATCGTTGGTCCCCCTCTTCTCCTTGTTATCTGTCTGCCACAAGTCTCTCCCCACTCAGGTGACAAACTGATTTTCCTTAAACAAGGTCCCACCACACAATACACCTATTTAATAAACTATGGTACCTCCTCCCAGGGTAACACCTCCAGGATCAAAGTAAAACCTTCATTTGATATTTTCTAAGTCCTTCCTAACTTGCCCACCCTTCCCTTCCCAGTCTTCTTATACCTCCTTCCCCATCCCCATATATTCTGTGATCCAGTGACACTGGCCTCCTAACTCTTCCTTACATACACTCTCTCACTTGCATTTGTACTGGCTGCCATCGAGCCTAGAATGACTGTCTTCCTCATTTCTGCCTCCCGGTTTTCCTGTTTTCATTGTGTCCCAGCTAAATGCCATCTTCTCTAAGAACAATGACTTAATAATGATAGCTCACACTAACGTGCCGAGCCAAGTGCTTCATGATGATCATCTCCCTCGATCCTTACAAGGTTGCTGCAGGTAGGTGCTATTATTGTTCACATGAGGAAACTGAATCAAATAGTCAAGTGACTTGGCCAAGGTCTTGTCTGAGCTGGATTAAACTCAGGTCTTGCTGACTTGGGGCCCATTTTCTTTATCCACTGAGCCACTTAGCTGCCTTTCTCAATTCCCCCTTAAATCTAGCACATTTCCTCTGTTGATGGTCTTTAACTTCTCCTGTATACAGCCTGTTTGTACAAGGTTGTTTTCACATTGTCTTCTTCATTAGACTGAGCTCTGTGACAGCAGGGACTTTTTCTGTATTCTCAGCACCAAGCACAGTGCCTGGCACAAAGTACGCATATGGTTAATCAGTACTTGTGGACATGGTTTGACCCTGTTGAAGATCTTACTTTTGGGTAGCTAGGTGGCACCATAGTGCTCATGGTGCTGGACCTGGAGTTAGAAAGACTCATCTTCCTGAGTTCAAATTTGATCTCAGGTATTTGCTAGCTGTGGGACCCTGGGCAAGTCACTTCACCTTCTTTGCCTCAGTTTCCTCATCTATAAAATGATCTGGAGAAGGAAATGATAAGCCACTTCAACATCTTTGTTAAGAAAACCCCCAGTGGTGTCACAAAGAATTGGACACAATGGAAAATAATTTAACAAGAACAAGAGCTTTCTCCAGCTCATTTTATACATGAGGAAACTGAGGAGGAGGGGTTGATGAGTTCCAGGGAACTTCTTGATATAAGCAAAAGCTTGTTAATAATTGGAACTCTGTTACAAAGTAGAGTGGCAGGCCTTACCAGGTCTGTAAGCAAAGCCCATTTGTTGAGTAACTAGGGCTGGGCCAGGAGTCACGAAGATCTAGTTCAAATCTGGTCTCAGACATTTATTAGACATTTATTTATCCTGGGCAAGTCACTTAAATTCTGTCTGCCTCAGTTTCCTCAATTGTAAAACGGGGATAATAAGCACCTACCTCTCAGGATTGTCATAAGGATCAATGAGATAATGGTGGTAAAGCACATAGTATAGTACCTGGTACATAGTAAGTGTTTAATAATTGCTTACTCTGTTCCCTTCCCCCACTCATTCAATCCTCATCCTCTCTGCAGGCAAGGGCACTGTTGATCACCTTCTCCTCCTGGATACTCTCTCCTCTGTAGCTTTTCTTGACATTATTTTCTCTTAATTCTTCTCCTACCTTTCTGACTGCTCCTTCTCAGTCTCCTTTGCTGGAGCATCATTCAGATCATGCTCCTTTCTGTGGGTGTCCTCTGAAAATCTGTCCTGGATTGTCTTCTCTTTTCTTTCTACATTGTTCTATTGAGCCATTTGGTCAGTTTCCGTTGGTTTCAACTAGCTCCTTACTGGATATTTGGAACTGAACATCCCATATGCATCTCAAACTCAACATGTCTAATACACAACTCATTCCCATCTATCTCCAAAATAACCTCTCTTTCAAAGTTTTCTTTTTCCATTGAGCATATTACTGCTTTTTCTGTATCCTGGGCTTGAAACCTTGGAGTCATTCTCTATGACTCAATCTTACTTATTCCACATATATAATCAGTTGTTAAATTTGCCATTTTGACCTTCATACCGCTTCTTGCATCTGTCCCCTTATCTCTACAACATAGCCATCACCCTTATTACCTCTTTTCTGAACTATGGAAATAGCCTCAAAATTGACTCCCCAAGTTGTCTCTCCCCCCTCCAACCCCTCTGCCCCTCCAGAGCAGCCAATGTGATTTTTCCCAAAGTACAGGATGACCATTCCTTCTCTTGCTCAATAAACTACGATGGCTTACTATCCCCTTTAGGATGGAATATAAACTTCTTTATTGGCTATTCAAAGTTCTTTACAATCTAGCCTCAACTTACAGTACCAGTTTTATTACAGATCACTCCCCTTTACATACTCTAGGGTCCAACCAAACTGGCACCCCTATTGTTCCTCGTAGGCAACATTCCCATCTCCCATCTTCATGGCTTTGCACTGTCTGGGTCCCTCCTTTCTGAAATATACTCCAGTCTTACTCTCATCTCACAGAAGCCCTAGGTTTCTTCAAGATACACCTTCACATGAAGCCTTTCTTAATTCCCTGGCTGCTAGTTCACACGCTCCCCAAATTACTGTGTATCTATTTTGTATACACCTACATATATGTATATAAATTCATATGTGTTTCCTCCAATAAAATGGAAGTTTCTTGAGGGTAAGGACTGTTCGCCTTTGTCGTTGTATCCCCTGGTCCTGGCGCACAGTAGGCACTTCATAAATACCTGTTGATTGATCGTGGACTAGATGACTTCTCCCCTCATCCTTACCTCTTCGATTCAGGAGGATTTTTGCATACTCTGGGTCATAGATATTTAAAAGCACCTGAAAAGCCCCAACCCAGCGAGGGAAAGCGCAGGGATATTTTTCTGCCAACACATCAAACTGATGTAGTTCTTTTTCCAGGCAAAACTGCAATGAGAAAAGCAAAAAAGAAAAATGAATTTGGGCAGTCAGCCCAAGGAAAACTTTTCCTCACTTCTGTTTCCAACTCCCTCCTTCTCTAACATCCCAGCCTTTGAGAGGCTCAGATGAGCGTAGCAAGCTTTAGTAGGGACACATGAGCATAGATTCTGAACTGTTGCAATGAAAGGGACCTGTAGTACCGCCTCCAGCCCATACCTGGGCAACAAGCCTTCCCACGACATCCTAGATAAAGGACCAGCCAGGCCTCCCTTGGAAGATCTGGAGCAGTTGGAAAGGCACATTCATGGCCTGTTTAACCAAATATCTCCTGGGCATTTCTGCTGTACCATCTCATCAGCATTTCAAATGCAGGAGATTCAAAATAATTTTCTCCAGGACCTGTCTCCTTACCAATCATTTGTCAAGACTTGTCACATTTCTCCTGTTCATTCCCATCTATCTACTCATACAGCATTTATTATATAATATAGAAAATGTATATAAAATTATATTTATTATATTATAGTTCAGGTCCTTCTCACTTTTCACCAAGACTGCTGAAAGAGCTTCCCAATTGGCCTCCCAAGTCCCAGTTTCTCCCCTCTCCAGTCCATTCTACATGAACCTGAGAAAGGAGGTATCGTGTGCTGAGCAAATCAAACCACCTTGACCACCATTTCCTCTTGGACCCTCATGGAGACATACCAGGACCTTGAATCCAAGAGCCTAGGGAGTAGCACTCTCCCCCAAACCATCAGACCTACTTTCATCCTGCCCCCCACAACTATCATTGAGGAGAGAAATAATCATGTAGAAAGGACTTAATTTCCCCACCACTACCATAAATAACTGCTGACCAGTTGCCACCAATAGAAAGACAGGCACAGGAACCCCAAGAGTGGCAGTATCTCGAACACCACCAATCCTGCACCTAATTCAGCCATTATCTAGGGAAGCAACTTGTATAAAAAGCAGGGGCAATCATCCCCATCAGCAGCCACTTAACGGGACAGGTAAGTCAGGTGAGTTGAATCAACAAGGCACTCTGAGGTGTAATCTTAGAATTAAAATCGTTCAACCCTTTACTTTAGAGAGGACACCAAGGCCCAAAGGAAGAAGAGACTTATCCAAGTTTACAAATGCAAACTGTATAAATGATTCAAAACTGGCTCTGAGGTTATGAGTCTGGGAGACTGAAAAGAAGAAGGTGCCATACATAGAAATAGAGCTGTTCAAAAGGAGAGAATAAATGCTCACTTCTGGACTTTGGTTTATAGTGTTCGTGGGCTATTTTCTAGCGAGGGAGATCAGGTCTGAAAATACAGATATGGAGACTTCATCATCAAACTGACATTTGAAGCCAAGGAATTGTATATCTCCAAGAGAGTGGGTATAGACAAGTAAAAGGAGAAGGACAAGGAGTTTCCGGAGATGATTGTCAAGGGGAAAGATGAGGAGACAGTGGTGGGGACAGGTGATCACGCAGAAGGAAGTTGATCATGAAGGCATGGGAACCAGAAGGGAGACAGTATCCCAAGAGACAAGAGAGGAGCAGTCAGAGATGAACAAATGCTTCAAAGAGCTCAAAGAAGATGAGGACTGAGAAAAGGTCATGGCAATGGATGATAAAAAAGTCATTTCTGATCTTGGATAGGGTTAGAGCAGGAGGTTGAGGAGTGAATGGCTAAGGAATGAACACAAGTAACTACAGACACCCAGAACTAAAGGGAGAAAAGAAATATCTTAATATAGAGACAAGACCATACAGGGTTGTTAAAATTTTCATTTTTTTAAAGGGTGGGAGGAACCCCGAGCATAAGACTGAGGCAAGAAGAGATCTGGTCATGTTCATCCTCTGTACATTTTTCATTGGCTCCCAATTGCCTCCTGAACAAAGGTTACTTCTTTAGACTAGACTTCAAGGTCCTTCTTAATTGTAGAATAGAAAGACTTTTCTAGTCTTTTTGCATATTACACCTCTCTATGTATTCTATGCTCCAGTAAAACACTATACCTGCTAAATGACCACACCTTCCTACCTTGATGCTTTGCTTTTAAACTATTTCTTGTACCTGAGCTTTTCCTCTCTCTCTTTCCCCTTTCACCTTTTAGATGCAGCTCAGTGCTACTTCCTTCAGGAAGCCTTCCTTGATGTCTCTGTGGCCAGCTACCTTTCCTTCAGACCTCAAATTGTACCATACTTGCCCTTCTTGGACATTGATTATGTAAAATGGTATGTTCTAGTTTTCTCTGTGTATTAGCTATTTACTAAGTTGTGACATTCATTAGGGCAGGGACCACCCCTTATTTAAGTGTTATATCTTTCCAAGGTCAGAATTCTTAAGAAATAGTGCTTGGATACACCATGTTTCCATTCTAGCCCGTTTTCCTTGTCCCCACTAGAAGCTAAGGGTGGTGGTGGAGTTAAAGATGAGGAAACAAAAATATCCAATCTTCTCTACTGCCACCTAGTGGCCCATAATTTTCAGTTCTTTGCTTCAACAAAATAGTGCTGCTCTCATTTCCGTACTTATGGGGTCCTTTCCTTTTATCTTTTGTCTCGTTGGGAATAAATGCCAGGCAATAGTATAATTATACAGTAGGGGAGGTATGATTCAGTTTCTTCATAGCTCAGAATTGCTTTCCAGAATGACTGGACTAAATCACAACTCCATCTAAAGGACATTTTCATGCCTTTTCTCCCGCAGACTCTGCAACAATTGCCATTTTATATGTGAGATGGAATTTTGGTTGTTTAAGCATTACTCTGATTTTTGTGAGTTAGCGCACTTTTTCATATGATTATTCATAGCTTCAGTTTTTTTCCCTTGAGAATTGCCTGTTCATATCCCTGTTAAATTTATTTTCTGAAATTCAATTATTTAAATTTTCTATTTTTTGTTCTGTTAATTTGAACATTTTATGTTTTTGTACATATTCATTCATTTTATCTAAGTTATAAGTTTTGTTGGCATATATTTTGGCAAAATCGTGTCTAATAATTTTTGATTTCCTTGTCATTGGTGGTAAATTTTCTTTTTTCACTTAGGATATTGGTAATTTAATTTTCTAAAAATCAGATTAACCAATAGTTTGTTTATTCATTTTTTAAAACCACCTTTATCAATTTTTTTGGCTTTTTCAATTATGTTGACTTTGATTTTTAGAGTTTATTTGGGTATTTAGTTTTTGAAATTTCTTGCTTTTCTGCTTTTTTGTTTCATGTTCAGTTCACTGATATATTCTCTCTTTTATTGATAAAAGTCTTTAAAGATGCAAATTATCACCTACAGAATGCTTTGGCTACATCCCAAAGTTTTGGCATATTTTCTTATGGTTGTGATTTTCCTTGATGACATTATCTATTATTTTTGTGATTTGTTCTTTGATCCACCACTTCCTTAGTGGTGAATTATTTAGTCAGCATTTACATTTAAATTCTTTTTTCAAAGTCCTTTTATTGATTATACTTTTTATTTCATGAACTGTAAGGATGTATTTAATATTTCTGCTTTTTAGCAGTTATTTTCCTGATACCTGTAAACATGATCATGTCTCATCCATCCTTAAAACAGACACTGTCACTTGATCTGAACATCTCTGCTAGTAATCTAGCCTACATTTCTCCTCCCTTTCATGGCTAAACTTTTGAGAAAGCTTGTCTATAATTGGCACTTCCACCTCCTCTCCTCTCATTCTCTTAATTCTCTGTAGTCTGACTTCTGATCTCATCATTCAATTGAAACTGAGCTCTCCAAAGTTGCCAGTGATGTCTTAATTGACAAATGTAATGGCTTTTTATCAATCCAAATCCTTCTTGACCTCTCTGAAGCCTTTGACACTTTGATCAGAGAGGATTGATTGGTAGCTGTGTGAGTGGAGAGAAAGGGATCTGTCTGTCCATCCATCTATGTATCTATCTATGTATCTATGTATCTATCTATGTATCTATGTATCTATCTATCTATCTATCTATCTATCTATCTATCTATCTATCTATCTGTCTGTATGAGATATTGTGAATGTTTAAACAGCAAGACTGAGTACAATGGTATGAAAATATCGTTGTTTTCAGCCTTGTTGACTGGGAGGCTGCTGGTATCTTTGAGAGTAATAGGGAAATTAGGAAGAGATAAGGATTTAGGGGGAAGGATAATGAGTTCAGTCTGGTCCCTATTACTGCAGAATTTTATCATTGCCAAGACCCAAACAAGAATTGGGTAGCAAGGAAAAAGTAGATTAATTTTTAAGTATAGGAATGAATGAGGGACAGTTTCTAAGATGGCATTTTGCCAGAAGAGGAAATATACAAAGCCCATTTTTCTTGACTTCCCTTCCTTCAACATTGTCTCTTCAAACATTCAGTTTTTCTTCCTTATGCCATTCTTTCTTGTATCATACTTATTTGTGCGTATACAATGTCTTTCCTTTCTGCATTGGACTTTATTCTCTTTGAGGGTAGGAGTTTTTTCCTGTCTATATTTCCAGGTGTCTTATGTCTTTGAGCATAGTATAGATAAAATAAAATTATTGAGTTCAAAAAAGGTACTGAAGAAAACGTCAATGTTCTCCCAGAACCTCCATGAGAAGGTGCCTGAGAGGCCATCAAGTCTAAAACATACCTCCACAGGAATGTCTCCTCTGACATTCCCAACAAGCCATCATCCAGCAGATAGCTCAAGATTTCCAGTAAGAAGAAACCCACCACTTGCTCAGATAGTCCATTCTGCCCTTCTAGGGCCAGCCAGAACTATTCTAATTTTCATTCCATACCTCAATCCTTCAGATACATGAAGACAGTTTTCATGTCTCCTGTGTCTTCTTTCTAGGTTAAACATTTCAGTGCCCTAAATGGAGCCTCAAGGCCTTTCATCACATGAAGCCAAGATGCTTTACCATTTTAACCTTGCTCCTTTCTGGGATGATTAGTTCAGCTGAGGAGATCACTTATTCAGAGGAAGTTAGTAGGTATTCTAGTAGAAAAAACATTGGGCTAGAAATCAGAAAGATCTGGGTTTAAATCTCTCTTCAGATACTTACTAGCTGTGTGATCTTGGTAAGTCACTTAACCTCTGTCTGACTCCATTTGCCCATCCAAAATTCGGGATAATAATAATAGCAACTACCTCCCAGAGTTGTAAGAATAAAATGTGATAATATTTGTAGAGTGCTTTGCCAATATTAGAGTATTACATAAATGCTATTATTATCATCATCATCATTAACAAAACTCTGGTCAGAATTAGCTGAACAGATGAGCTCACTAAGGGAAGATTTGACTTCACCATTTCAAGGACCTGTGGTTCATTCATTGTGGGTGGGTGGGCTGAGAACCAATATAGATCACAACCCTTCTACAGTTCTACACAGTCTCCAAAAGCTGCCAAAAGATTTCTTACCCTAAGGTCAATCTAGTGATGTCTTTGGAAATTTCATTCAGTTGGTCCTTGGGTGACTGGTTAACAGAATATATTTGGAATCTTCCTAGTGAGTAAGACCTATCAGTCCATGCTCCACTTCCACAGCTTTAAAGAACTCAGGGTCATCTCTATGCCCCATGGGACATTTTAGGAGGAATTCAGTGGAAGGAGGGAATGAGCCCCAGGAGAATTGGGATTAGGGCTCATTGAAATAGCTAAAGAGAGAATTGTACAATTGAGAATTACGCAGTAGTAATAGTCTTAGGGCTCAGCAGATGAGTCTCTAGGCCCTTTTTCTAGAGATGGAGATGCTGAGGTCCCGAGGAGATCAATGACTAGTACAAAGGACACACAGATAGTAAGTAGAGGAAGGCAGAAGGTCATCTGACTACAAGTCAGGTGGTTTTTTTCCCATGATGATCAGTGCTTGTGTGTATATATGGGGGGGGGTGTGTTGGAAAGCCCCAAAAGTTTGCAGTGGATTTGAAAAGATAGAGAAGCTAAGAGAAAGGCCTTATTGTCACCCCAATTTTACTGCATGTTTCCAGACAGCAAGGGTCCACTACAATGTTTCTTTTTTGGTGAGGATTTCCTTAATGCTGCAATGGGACCTGGAGATCGGTGTGTTTGCTTCTCTCTGGCACTGATTGTGACTGTTGGGGATTGCAACTGTTGTTTGCGTAAGTGTGCGTGTGTGTGTGCTCACTGGCATATGTGGGATAGACCAAGCTTCTTGGGGACATTGTCTGGGGCTGATCTAGACTTAGAGTCTCCCACAATGCCCAGCACACAATAGGTGCTTCTTGGTGGTTGAATTGAATTGGATGAATGGGATCCTTATAGTAAAGCTCTGCACCTGGCATTTGAGGACCTGGGCTCAAATTCTTGATTTGCCTGTAAAGTTCCTAGGTGGATGACTTCAATTGGAAGTCCAAATCCACAGGAGTAAAATGCAGAGACTGGATTTGAACCTCTGACTCCACAACCCTCCTTCTCTGTGTGGCATCCAGGAACTGGGGCAAAGGGAAAAGCTTGGGAAAAGGCAATTGAACACTAGGAGGGCATTAGTTGTCAGTCAGACTCTCCCAATTAGTGTCCGTGTGAGTCCCTCTTAAGGTCCTCCTCTATCCTCCAGCCTCCTGCAGAGGGAGACCCTCTTTGGCCTGGAACCTGCCCTCGCGGGGAGTCAGGCCAAGGGCAGGAGCCTATTCCTCCCTCTGTCCCGGCCCGACGCCCCGAGTCCCGCCAGAGCCTCTGCTTACCTCCCTCTGGTTTCCATAGAACCAATGCATCGGGGGTCCGGGAAAGAGGTGCAGGGCTTGCAGCAGTCCCTGGCGCCGGAGGTAGAGCTTGACTACCTGCAGCAGCAGCAGCGCGAGGGTGAACGTCAAGGCCAAGTGCAAGGGCCGAACCCAGTGGGTCTCCAGCCAAGAAGAGGCCGCATCCCGGCCCATGGCTCCTGGCGCTCCCGGGATGCTCTGCTGGGAAGGCCAGACAGGTGTGACAGCTTCTTCTGTAGGAGCTGAGGTCCCCGCCCT
Organism: Bettongia penicillata ogilbyi; assembly: GCA_023548195.1. Classification (NCBI taxonomy): domain Eukaryota; kingdom Metazoa; phylum Chordata; class Mammalia; order Diprotodontia; family Potoroidae; genus Bettongia; species Bettongia penicillata. Next base: position 10,223,819 of record JAJHZJ010000096.1, read on the forward strand.
CTCTCTCACCGAAAATCCCCGCCCCTTCCCCCACCCTTCCCTGCGTACCCAGCCTCCTCTCTGCACATCGCAGTCCCCTTCCTTTACATCCCTTCCAGTCCATCCTCACTTCCTTCTACCCTTCCCTTCCCCGCAGCATCATCTGCCAGCAGTCGGCACCGCCTCCCCTATCGTTTTCCCTTACCAATCTGTGCTTTGAAGGTGGCTAGGAGGGGGAAAGTGGAGAGGGAAAACGGAGTTGGGGAGCGGGGCACCAAGGAAAGGAGGGGGAGCTCTAGGGAAGGGCAGCGCAGTCCAGCGTCAAAGAAGAGGCAGGCGACCTGTAACAGTCCGGGAATCTTAATAGAACACGTTTCCAGATCAGGTCCAAACGGGGTCAGGGGAAGTCGAGGAGGGGGGTAGGGAGGAGATGTGGAGAAAGGAAGAAAGGAAGGAAGGAAGGGAGGGAGGGAGAGAGAGAGAGAGAGAGAGAGAGAGAGAGAGAGAGAGAGAGAGAGAGAGGAGAGAGAGAGAGAGAGAGAGAGAGAGAGAGAGAGAGAGAGAGAGAGAGAGAATGGTGGCTGGTTTTTTGTGTTTCAAAACAATGAAAGGTGGGCTGAGATGATTTCTAAGCCACCCCCGCCCTTCCATACACACCTGGCACATTCTCTGGTCCTTTATTGCTCAGCCTTTCCTTGTTTCCTCCCCAGGTCCTGGGGCACCCTCTCCTTTAAGTAGATTTGTATCGTTTTTGTATTTATTTTGTATATAATGGGGTTTGGGGGATTCCCAGACCACTTAAAATGAGGGCACCCCCAGGGAGCGCTGGGGATCTGCTTTTGGGAGATAGAAAAGATTGGGCAGCTGTGGACCTACTGTGCTGGTATACTTCTAGATTGTCACAAGCTGCTTTTGGCTTTAGAACTACTTAACTGGGGCAGTCTCCTTCCCACCAGTCCAGGAGTGAAAGGATTCCTTCACTCAAGGCAGCTAGCAAAATGTGCGTGGGAGTAGGGTAGGGGGATAGTAGGAGGAGTGAAGTCTCTGGACCTAGGAGCTCCAACCTTTGGGACCTTGATTCCAGCCTGGTGTTGCGTACCAGCCCAGCAAGGAAGCCCAGAACATCAGTAGTCTTGGGAATATAAACCAGGTGGTTCCATCTATTCATTCAACTCAGTGTGTACATTGCTATCACTTAGTAAGCTTAGAAAACAATGTAGTTTGTGACTTGTATTAGCGTAATATCTCATTAAGTTTGACAATCTGTCATGGCTGGACATGGGACTGTTATGTCTTTATCATCTTCCTTTCTTTTCTTGGACTTTGTTGAGTGCAGAAATTTTGAGATTATCGGACAGCTTTTGAGCCAACAGTCAGGTCTTCATTACCACCTCCTTTAATGGCAGAGTTGTGGAGATGGAGAGGAATGAACCTTTAACATCCAGTCAGCTACATGGCACAATGGACCTAGAATCAGGGAGATATAAGTTCACATCTGATCTCAGACACTACCTTTGTGACCCTGGGCAAGTCATTTCACCTTGATATGCCTAAGTTCCTTCATCTGTAAAATATAAATATTAATAACACCTCTCTTCTAGGAAGAATCAAATAAATAAATAGACTGACATACACACACATATCTTTGTAAAGTTTAAAGCATGATATAAGTCTTAGCTATCACTATTATACCCTCTTTTATCACTATATGGAAAAATAACATCTCTTGAAAGTGAGGAGACATTATTAGGATATAACCCAGGGCTATTTTTGATTGCTTCTTGGTCCCCTTTTCACCTTTATCTGTGAGCATTTTAATTTAGGGTTAAAATGAAGTCAGCTTCAGTGGATTTTGAACATTTCCTTTCTTGGACACTGTCTATGCTGCTAAGGAGAACTCCTGTGAATTTCCACTCATTTCTGAAGGGACTGGCTCCCTAGCACGGGTGCCAGCCTTTTCCTCTTCTTAATTCCCTTTGGTGATACCCAGCCTGAGACTATGAATTTGACAGCTCACTCCCCACCAGCTACATGAGTAATGTGAGGGGGTCTGTGTAAAATTTGGGTATAGGAGAGAAGTTGGGGAACAAATAAGGGGAGTATCTCCCTAATTTTCTTTTTAAATAGACTCTGAAGAGTATGTTAATTTATTTCATAATTATATATTTTAACGTAAAAAGAAAGAATAGACCCAAAGTGAAAACAAAATAAGTAGAGGTGGAAGAGAAAGGAGTGTTAAGTCTAAAGGAAAGCTTAGGAGGGCTGTGCTTCTGCCCCTCTCTTTCCTCCATCACCACTGTCTCACATGAAGAGGTGGCTTTCCTCCTTATCTAGACTGACCCCTTGTAGCAGTAAGCACTCCCGGCATACAGAGGAGGGCCTGCTGAACAGGTTCTTAGATCTGCTTTTCTAAAAGAAAAGCAACTTTTGAGGGGTCAACAATCACTTTAATCAAACACGTATGCCAACAGACAAATACAAGCAGAGGAAATAAAGACCAACAGACAGGGTTTCCAACTGTTTGACCATAAGCAACACATACATCACAGATCAACAGACAGATTCAGCTGTCTGACCAATACATACATACATACGTACCAGAGAAAGAAGCACTAACATCTGGCTTTTCAAAGTTGGGTGGCTCCTTAATGGCTACCCAAAGTCTCATCTGGCCAAATGAACACTTCCAATGAGTAAATCCCAAGGTAAAACCTCACCTCAGAGTATTTATACACTTTTCAGAGCTGGAGGGAAGGACCCTCTGACCCAGTGCCTCAAGAGAAATTAACAAAAGGTATTGAGACCTGTTAATGGATGGGGTAGATCTTTAACTCTTCCCCCCTACCACCATTAACCTTACATTAACATTATACCCCTCTCCCTCCTATTCTGTCTCCTTCAACACATTACCCACTCTGTCATCACCGCTGTTACTTATTTTTAATCTCTCTGTCTACTGGCTCTTTTCTTATTGCCTAAAGACATACCTATGTCTCCCCCAACCTAAAAAAACCCCTCCCTTGATCCTTTTATCTCTACCATCATCCTATATTTATGTCCTTTTTAGTTAAGCCAGAAAAGGCTATCTATAATATTTAACACCTTACAGTACTATTACCAGCTTCATCCTTCCACTGATCTGCTCTCTCTAAAGTTGCCAATGATCTCAGTTGTCAAATCCAATGGGCTTTTCTCAGTTTTCACTCTCCTCAATCTTTCCACAGTTTTTGACACTCTTGATCACCTGCTTACCCTAGATACTTTCTTTTCTCTAGATTTTTGAAGCATCACTCTCTCCTGGTTCTCCTTCTGCCTACCTGACCATTTCTTCCCAGTCTTGTTTGCTGGATCTTCCTCCAGATCATGACCTCTAACCATAAGTATCCCTTGGGGTTCTATCTCTTCTCCTTGTATACCACTTCACTTGTGATCTCACCTGTTCCCATAGATTAAATGCCCATCTCTATGCTCGTCAGGCAATGAAGTGGCTCAATGGATAAAGTGCCAGACCTGGAATTATAAGCATTTATTATCTTTCTATCCCACTGCTCCCCCCACCATTAAGCAATTTAAAAAATCCACATAACAAATATGCACAGTCCAGCAAAACAAATCCCTATATTGTCCATGTCTAAAAATGTATGTCTCCTGTATTTTCAGTCCATCACCTCTCTACCAGGAGGTCACCATCATGTTTCATCTTAGGTCCTCTGGACTCCTAGTTTATGATTGCTTTGCTCAGAGTCTGAAAATCTTTCAAAGTTATTTTTCTTTGTGACATTATTAATATGTAAATCATTCTCCTACTTCTTCTCACTTAGGCATTGGTTAGTAGAAGCCTCCTCAGTTCCCTCTGAAATTGTCCACTTCATAATTTCTTATGGCAAAATTCATTAATTTCCTATACCATGATTTTTAGACATTCCCTAGTATGTGAATACTACTTTACATGTCCAGTTTTGCTAAGACTAGGAGTAGGTGCTACAAAGGAGCTTGACTACCTCTAAGTTCTTAGATTAACCTTCCAGAATTTGGACTTCAATGTGTCAAAACCACCCCAGTTGATTTGCTGGGGGAGGAGAAACAGCAAATATTTAACTGGGTGGAAAATGTAGTGTATGACAATGCGAAAAATACTATAAATCATTAATAATTAGAGAAACTCTACAAATCACTAATAATTGGAGAAATGAAGATTGAAGCAACACTAAGATTCAAGCTCACATTCATCAGATTGACAAAGATAACAAAAGAGGAAAATGGCAAATGTTGGGGAGGTTGTGGAGAAACAGGCACACTAGTGCATTGCTGGTGGAATTGTAAAATGGTTCAGGCAGTCTAGAAAACAATTTGGAATGATGCTCCAAAGTTACTAAATTGTGTGCCCACTGACTCAGCTATATCACTCTTAGGGCTATACCCCAAAGAAATCAAGGAAATAATTTTTGAAAATGATATTTGAGCATCCTTCTTTAGAGGAGAGTTCCTACCAGGGCATTTAAAGGGGATTATATTATCTCATGCCTTTAGTTCGAAAGACAAATGACCTGGTTGAAAATCCATCTGGATTCCATTTTAAATGGAGTCTGAACTCACCTTCCCTAGGACAAATAAGGTAAGGAATAGGGTGACTGGAATTGTGATTTCACTGGCATAAGGAACTCCACTGCTAGGAGATTCCCTCTACCAATCAGACCAGTACCTTCTCTGCAACTGATAATCTTAGAGCAGTAGTCAAACTCAGAAAGGGAGAGCTTCTAATCAATACCTAAGAATTCCTATTGGCAGTGTAATGACAGTTTTAAAATGTAACATTATCTATGTTCTATTCATTTTTAATTCATGTTGTTTTATTCAGACACTACAGGGTATGGCTGACTCTTTCATTTTCTTTTTTTTTTTTTTACATTTTCAACCATGTAAACATTTTCATATTAGTCATTTTGCAGAAAAAGGAATCAAAAAAGGAAAAAAAGTGAAAAACAAGATTCTTCAGTCTCTATTTAGACAAAATTCATTCTTTCTCTGGGGGTTGATAGCATTTTTTATCATGAGTTCTGTGGAATTGTCTTGGATCATTGCATTGCTGAGAATAAGTCGTTCATAGCTGATCATCGCATAGTGTTGCTGTTACTGTGTACAATGTTTTGTTTCTGCTCATTGCACTCAGCATCAGTTCATGTAACTTTTTCCAGGTTTTTCTGAAATCATCCTGCTTGTTATTTCTTATAGCACAATAATATTCCATCACAATCTGTGTTTTATTTGTATTTTAATTTATTTTTGTTAATTATTTCCCAATTACATTTTAATCTAATTTGGGCTGCACTCTGCAATGTTATGAACAGCATGAGGTTATAGGCTTTGTATCCGACATTTTTAGTCTTAGACAATTGCCTAGGAATTGCCTTTGCCCCCCTTCATGGTTGTTGGAACAAGTTGCTCTCATCCTTCCATTCCATCAGGTGAAGTTTTCACATGCTTAGGGTAGATATCACCCGAACTTACCAATATGTTTGAGACCTGTCAGTTACCTGCAACCTGACTTAGCCTGCATGGTGTAGTGCATACTCCCATTTCTTGGAGCCACAGGTGAGAACTGGGTAAATCATTTGGACACCAAAATGTGGATGAACAGCCCTGAAATGGCTCAACAAGCCCTCATACCAGAGATGCTAGTCCACGAGAACACCTCATATATGCTAGTAACAAATAAACAAAATTTAAAGAAAGCCGGAAACTCTTGTAGTAAAGGATGCAGATTGGCCAGGCAACTATGAGGCAGAGGGGTGAGGGGAAGAAGTGCACATTAGTAGAGCAAGGGAGGCAGGACTGGTAATAGAGGAAAGTAACAAGTGCTTTTCACCCTCCCTTTCTTTTCTCCAAAGCAGTTCAGTGTTTTAAAACAAAAGGTCAAATGTAAATATCATTAGTAAAAATGAGTTCAGCATGGGCTATAATAAAAGAGGTATGGCTCTTCGAATTCTTGGTGTGTGCTTTTGTTTGCTGACACCCTTTCCAAGTCTCATAAGTTCTGGTAAGGAGGGCTATACATTCCTCATTAAACCTTGAGACATTCCTCATTGCTGGGCTTCCAAATCTTTTTTTTTTTTTTTGTATCTTGGATTCCTTTGGCATCCTGGAGAAGCCTCCAGATCTTATATACAGAAAAAAATGTTTTTACATGTATAAAATAAAATACATAGGATTACAAATGAAACCAATTATATTGAAATATAGATATAAAAGTTCCAAGTCAAAATATTTAAGGTCCAAGAATTGCTTGAAATCTATCCATGATCCCTTTTAGCATCTATGGACCCCAAGGTAACAAGTTCTTATGCTCCTGTGGATCATCTCCAGTGCCAAGAAACCCAGCAGAATAAGGCTAATTTATTCATCTTCTCCCACTTTAATATTCGTCCTTACAGAGACCCAGCATGTGTCTCAAGGCAAGTCTCTGAGTGTGCCAGGTCAGCAGAGGAGACTTTCTGTGAGAGTGTAACTTTCCTCTCTGTGAATGGTAAGAGGCATGTAGGGATTGGGGTGGTACTCCTTTGCAAGGGGCTCTTTGCCATGAGATTTGAGTTGGGCTCATTATCTCTGGAAGCTATTTGTCTGGTCTGAAGACAGGAGCCCCAGGAGGCAGGATGTCACTCATAGAAATTCTCCTTTGTTACTGCAGTAGGGTCTTCATGTCTGTGAGTTCATAGATATCATCCTCAAGCTGACATCCTGAGCTCTGGATTCCTGACTTGATCTTGAAATTAACTTCAAATAAACTTGAAATAAACTGCCCTGGCTCAGTATATCACATAGTGATTTGGGGAAAGAGGATCTACCTGGGTTTGAAATAGGATCTGACAAGTACCAGCTGTGTCATCTTGGGTCAGTCATTTCTCCCTGTACCTCTGTTTCTTCCTTAGTAAAATTGGGATAGCAATCCTTTCACTTTCCAACTCACACTTTAGGAAAACCACTCTTTGATTCTTAAAGGGCTAGATAAATATAATTCATTAAGTAGGCTTTGTGTAGTCTTGGCTTCGAAAGTTAAAGATAAAAATAAAAGGAAGAGGTCCTCACTCCCTCCTGTGGCTCCCACCCTTGGAATGTGAGCATTACTGATGGGTCTAGACACTCCCTTTCTCCTCCCACAAGTCAATTCATTATTCTCTACTCGGCATGATCAAATCCACCCTAGCAGATAGCGTTCAATATACATGTGTGGGATTGGTTTGAAGAGGAAACAGGAAGATCAACCTTTTACCAGGCTGAAAGAGTGACTGACTTAAGGTTAAAAACAAAACAGAACAAAGGTCCCTCAAATCTGGATGGATCCAGCTTTAAACAACAACAGCAGCAACAACTTGTTTTGGGATGTTTATTTTAAAAAAAGTTGGGAAGTGAGGTGGCACAGTGGTTAGAGCACTGGGACTGAAGTTAGGAAAAATCTTCCTGAGTTCAAACCTGGCCTCAGATAGTTACTATCTGTATTACCCTGGGCAAGTCACTTCACCCTGCTTGCCTCAGTTTCTTCATCTGTAAAATGAGTTGGAAAAGGAAATGGCAAACCACCTAAGTATCTTTGCCAAGAAAACATGAAATGGGGTCACAGAGAGTGAGACATGACTGATCAATGACAATAACAAACTTAAAAATTAATAAATAATACAATTTTTCTCTTATCATTCTTAATTCCCTATTTGGCATCTAGATTTAATGACAATTTGTTTAGCCCATACAGTATACCGCACCCAATCACCATTCTCCTCTTTTGCAATCCCCTATTTAAAGAAAATGAAAAAAAAATACATACCTCCGAAGGTGTTATAATGGATCATCATTTATTTACAGATTTATGTATATAATTTATTTTGTGGCATAATTAAATCAGTTCTTATTGGCAAATATAAAGAAAAGAAGAAACTTTGGAGTGAATTGTGCTGTCTTGGCCAGGTGGAGGCCATGAGGTTGGGGGAGTTAAGGTACTTTGTCATCTTTATCTCACCCTCCAGAATGACCAATTCCACAAACTAAGTCCATTCTAGCCACATCTCTCCTTAGGGGTACAAGACGGGACTGGTGCATCAGAGACCCCTGCTGGAATTCTAGCCACCTGTCCAGCTTCAAGTCCACAGCCTTCATTGGATCTCCTTACTCTTGATCAAAGGTCCTTAGTCTTCATCCCCAAGCCCAGGTAGACTCACAACCCACACATAGCCTGCTCTGCTTCTGAACTAAAATGTTCGGCTCTCATTTACAATCTCATTCGCACACCTGCCTATTCCTACCTTGGTGTCTTGATGCCCTTCCTTGTAATAGCAGTCCAGATTCCAGCAACTCTACTTCCCATCATACATCTCTGAACCACCAGTTCTAGGCATTTTCAACTGTCCTGAAAACCCTGCCTGGTCATGTGGTTTAAACTCATGCCTACTCTAGGTCATGGCAACAGAGTCACATTTAATTATCTGTTCTGTGGATTATTGGTGGTGAAATTCTCACTCCCTAAGTATTTTTTTCTTCCAGCACTAGAGGACCCCCTAGCCTTGGTCTATTGCTGTGAACATTCAGGGAACCCAGTTTCATCATCATCATTAATAGTGGTTTGAGCAGGAAAAAAAATTAGGGCCCAGAAACCCTCAGCCCCTCAATCACTGTCCAGATCTAGAATTATATAATTCACTCCAAGGCCATAGAGAAAAATATTGAAACCTTCTGCCTACTCCATCCCCCATGACTATAGCTGAACATCATGATATCCACCACCACATGACAGCTGGGCTAGTGGAGTGGCTTCACATACAGATGTATCCCATTCTTGGACCTGAGAACTATTTGAGGAGAGAGGATGGGAGGTTTCTCAAGATCTGGAAACAGCTCAAAGCGTAGCAATGTCAGGGCCAGGCCCACCTTCATTAGCATCATGGCAAATTGCTGCCCAATGCAGTTCCTGGAGATATGGAAGAAAGGGAGAGAAACCAAGATATACAAACCCTTTCCCTTTAATCACTCTGTCTTTGAAGTCTTAAGTCCTTGAGCAGATAGACTAAAATTCCTTCAGGGTTCAAAGGGTCTAGGATTTAGTTCAAAGGATTGAAGTCAAAAGATTTAGGAAAGAAACACCTAGTCCACCCCTCTTATTTTACAGAGAAGTAAAGCAAGGACCAGAAGGTACCCAAGAATCACGTCAAGAAGCTAGGACAGAGAATCTCAGAATTTAAGATTAAGAAAGGATTTAGAAGGCCATCTAGTCCAACCATGCCTGGGTCAGAATCCCAGCATCTGTGTCTATGGAGCCTTTCAATCAATTTTGGGGAGGAGACAGACCCTGTGACCCTCCCAGTTCAGGACAGGTCTACTCATCAGGGAATTTTTAAAAAAATTTTTCTTACTGTAATTCTAAATTTGCCTCTTTGTAATCCCTACCCCCACCCCAAATGCTCCTAGTTCTGGTGTCTGGGGTGAAGTTGAATAAATCCAATGCCACAAGGTGGCATCTAGGTGGTGTAGAGGAGAGAGCACTGGTCTTGAAATCAGGAAGTTTCATCTTCATGAGTTCAAATCCAGCCTCAGACATTTATTATCTGTGTTCCTGGGCAAGTCATGGCATCCTGTTTGCCTCAGTTTCCTCATTTGTAAAATGAGTTGGTGAAGGAAGTGGCAAACCACTCTGCTGTCTTTTTGATAAGAAAACCCCAAATGGGGTCACAAGAGTCAGATAGGACATGACTGAAATGACTGAACATCTTCCACAAGAAATCCTTTCCAAAGCTCGAAGACATCTAAACATCCTCTCCCACACCCCCAAGCCCTCACTGAGTCTTTTTTTCCTCAGGTTAAACATCACTAGTTTATTATTCAATTGATCTTCATACCCAACATGACCAGTCTCATCCTGCTTTTCCTTTCTTGAACACTTCTATCTTATCAATGTTTTTCTTAAATTGCAGCATCCAGAATTAAATATAACATTCCACATATTGTTTGGTCAAGAAAGTAATGTGGGACTATTCTCTGCCTAGTCTAAGATGCCCTTCCTCTCCTAAGCAGCCTCCACTTCCAGATACTTCACAATACTCTTCTTTACTTACTCTCTTCTAGCCAAACTGGTCTGCCTGCTAACATTCTGTCTCCAGCCAACAAACCTTTGCCTAGGCACTATCCCATACTTGGAATGCACTTCCTTTGAACCCCTCAGTTCTCCAAAGCATAACTTAGGTGTCACCTGATGTTTGTGTTTTTTACTAATGCTGGCCGCTGGTGTTCTCCCTCTATGCAAATTAGCTTGTGTCCATTGCCCAAGGTCAATGGGCTTACACTCATTGAAAGCAGGGATTGTTTCTTCTTGTTTTTACATTCATTACCCAGTGTTCTGGCTACTTGGAATTGAAATTCACTCTTAAAATGTTTGAATACTTTAATTGATTTGAATGTGTCCTAAATTTGCATGTACTTTTTGGGCTATTAATTATACCATATTGTTTAATCAATCTGTGTTTGCAGTAGGATAAATTCCAAGATCATTTCCAAATCAACTACTCTAGACATGCTTCTCCTTCCTTGGACTTGAGAAACTGATTCTCTCAAGCCAATGTAAGACCTCTCATTTCATCTTAATAGATTTGGCGCAGAATTCTAATCTGCCAATATCTTGGGGGTGGTGATCTCTACTTTTTCATTCAATATGTCAGGTATCCCTCTTAGTTTTATGTGTTCTGCCTATCTACTAAATATACTATGTGTCATTATTCAAGTTATTCATAAAAATGGTAAACAGCCTGTGGCCAAGTATAGAGCCCTGGGATAGTCTGTAGACTGTCTTCTGGTTGTTTATCATCAACTGCATTATTGGACCACTGAGTCTCAGATGAAGAAATGGTCCCTCTCACCAGTCCTTCTAGCTGTGCCCTAGATCCCATTCACTTCTTTCTCCTTGGGAAGATTTCCTCCACAACCATCTCCCTTCTAACTTCTCATCCTTCCCTTTTAAGTGGATCTTCTGCTATTTACAAACATGTTCAGACTGTATTCATCCTCATAAAAATCCTCACTGATTCCCTCAAGCTATCATCCTATATCTCTTCTCCATTTCTCAAACTCCTTGAGAAAGGTATCAACACTCACTACTTCCACTTCCTTTCTTTGCACTCACTTCTCAACCTCTTGCAATCTGGCTCAGGATTTCATCACTCAATGGAAATTACTCTCTCCAAAGTTACCAGTGATTTCTTAATTGCCAAATTTTATGATCTTTCCTCAGTCTTTATCTTTCTTGAATTCTGTAGCAATTCTCGACCAATGAAAAATAACCAAAAATTAATTCAAAATCAAATGCACAGTGAATCCTAGTTGTTTCTGGCAGTGCTTACCCATGTTGCATGGAGCAACCTCAGTGCATCCTTGGTTCTGAACACAAAGCACACTTTTCATTCTGTTATGTCCTCAGGTCATGCAGGCCAACAAATGCTGCCTGGACACGAAAAGGGGTGATGAGTGGAAAAAGTTTAAGAAGCCCCACTGCAGCATCTGACATGGTTGACCAGCCCTTTTCTGAATACTCTCTCCTCTCTAGGTTTACATGACGCTGCTCATTTTCAATATTCTTCTCCTCTGACTCACTGATGCCCCTAACTGGGGGTATCTTCCAACCTTATTTTTTTCTCTTTTCTTACTGTTATGATGACCTCGTCAGCTTCCACAGGTTCAATGGCCATCTCTATGCAGGTGACTCTGAGATCTCCATATCCTGCCCTAATCTTGTCTCTTTCTATGCATCTTGCTAAATTCTGTATTTCTACTGCCGGCATTATCATCCTTCTAGTCACCTACATTTTCAACCTTGAACCTTTCCTCCCATTTACCCCTCATATCCAATTGGTTGCTAAAGCTTGGTGACTCTCCTTTCATAACATCCACAGCATGTTTCCTTCCCTTCACTCACAAAACAGCACTCCTGAGAAGGTCCTTGACAGGAAACTTAAACTTTTCTCTAGGACAAAACACCATATTCCTTGATTGGGCAGGCCCTCACCATCTCACACCTGGGCAGCTGCAACATCCAGCTGCTTGACTTCCCCACCTCAAGTCTCTTCCCACACTAATTCATCCTTTACTTGGCTGTCAAAGTGATCTCCTTAAAGTGAAGATCTGACCTTTCACCTACTACGCCCCCCCACCCCAACTCAATAAACTCCGGTGGCTCCCTATTACTTCAAGGATCAAATGTGAAATTTTTTATTTGGTTCTTAAAGCCCTTTATAACATGATACCTCCTCCCCTATCTTTCTAATCTTCTTCTACCTTTTTCCCTCCCTGGAAGCTGTCTCTGGACTGTGAGTATTTTCCTGGACTTGCCCCATTCTTGGAATCTGTCGCTTCTCATCTCTGCTGCCTGGCTTCCCTGGCCTCCTTCAGGTCTTAGCTAAAATTCTATTTTCTAATAGCAAAGATCCTTTCCTGATTCCCCATATTCTAGTAACTTTTCTCTGTTAATTATCTTCAATTTATCTTTTATGTATCATATTTGTATGTTGCTTCTCCCATTAAACTGTGAGGTCCTTGAGGGAAGGGAGTCTCTCTTTATATTCTCCATACTTAGCACAAGGCCTACCTAGTGCATGGGAGTGCCTAATTAAGTTTCATTACTTATAAAAAAGTAATGGCTAACTTATTCACACAATTCTCTGTAGGATGGCTGGCTAAAGTTAGGGGAATAGTTTAAGGTTAAGGAATAGACTAGTTTCTTTTGTGAAGTTCCCATGCCTCTGTGTGACCTCCAGGCCCTCCCGACTGCCTCTAGATAAAATGCAAACTCCTTAACCTGGCACTCAAGGCTCTCCACAATCCAGTCTCAACCTTTCCAGCCTTTTCTCCATATTACTTCCCATCACATGCCCTGTGTTGTAGCCAAACAGCATAAATTGCTGCTCCTCAAACTTGACATTCTACTTTTTGTGTCTCTTCCTACTTCTCCCTGGTTTTCAGAATGGTCTTTCAAAATTTAGCTGAGATATTACTTCCTCCATGACACTTCGTGGAAAGTGTTTTGTCCCTCTATTTTAACGTTCTTTGGCATCTCCCTGCTTTGTACTTTCATTAGAATCAAAGGTGCATAGGTCTAGAGCTGGAAGGGACCATGGAAGCTATTTAATATAATCCCCACATTTTACAGATGAGGAAACTGAGGTCTGGGAAGGCACAGGTAGAATTTGAAACCAAGTTCTCTGGCTGTGATTTCCTCCTATCTACATTCAGATGCTAATTTCCACCTCCAGTAGAAAGTAAACTCTTTAGCGGAAGTGATGATTTCATTTTTATCTTTGTGTTCAGCTAGGGGAGTGGGGTGGGATCCTATAATCATTATTCGAGAGCTTAAAGGGACCTCAGATGCCACTAAGTATAAATTACAGATGAGAAAACAGACAAAGAAAGGTTAAGTGAGTAGACTACAGCCCCACACATCATAAGCATCGGAGGTGGGATTTGAACCGACTCCATAGTCTGTCTTCTTTTCACTTACTCCTCTTTCCTAATTTCTACCCCCTGACCCCTCCCCCCACCTTGAATAGAATTATTTAAGGTAAATACTGATTCATTTTATCTCTTTACTCCCAAACGTGGAGACACCTGTGAGTTGTACTCAGCAGACAACAGGAACTTACTGTTTGATGAATAAATACCTAGCGTGTGAGGATACCCCCATAGGTTGCATGCCCTCGCTATTGGAGCAAAATGTCAATGCCTTCTTTAACTCAAGGGGGTAAAAACTAGATGGACAGATGGAAGCAGGGGCAGCTGAGGGAGTGAATGCTTTACAAATAAAGCTTCTGGACATTTTCAACACAGTGCCCCCATACAATCCACTGTTGTAACCTTACCTGGATCCAGCAGAAAATGGTAAGAAAGCGTAAGGATGTCTCTTGCTATAATTCTCTTGGGAGAACCTTTCAGGGTCAAAGACTTACAATGAGACCACAGCAAATCACAATGAATGGATTCCATTAATAAAAAACACATCGCTGATAAATTCGCCTTATCCAAAAATGCTATTTGCACCCATCTGGGGACAAATAGACGCTTCAGAACTAGTCCGTGTATTTTCACCTGTGCAGAAACTCTTAGGAAAGAGACCCAATGAGCAGGTCTGTTGTAGCTGAGTTGTAACTGAGACACGAACAGTCCTTTTCACATATCGAATCTTTAACCCTGATCGACTATAGCTGGGTCTCCATGGGAAGAAGGAAAGTATTTACTTGGTGAATTTTGAAGGTTTAGATGAATGAGATAATTTAGATGAAAGGGGCCTTGCCAGACCTGAAGAGCTGACTTGGCAGGCTGAGCTTGGGCACATCTTCTCATTGGGCTGTTCAGGAAAGGTCATGTTGGGCACAGTCTCTCCGGGCCATCCCATAATTATATTCACTATCACAGGTTTCTATATTAGTTCAATTTGGAATTTAGCAATATCAACACTTCACGGTGTTTGTGTTTCATTAATGGAGGCCCTCTGTATTCCATGTCCATCACTGCTTCTCCATCACTTTGGAGACAGAGTTGCTAAGAAATGTCTATCATCTAGCAGTCATCCTTTGGGTCACAAGCCTTGTGGTCTTTCTCTTGACTAGTCCTTGGGGATAAGATCCATGTAACACCACCCATCCTCAGGCTTGGTATTTAGGAGTTTCCTAGGTAGGTAGGGTGTGTTAGAGGTCTTCTCTCCTGGCAAAGTCTCAGAACACAGGCAAGGCACCCCCACTCCACTTAAGTGAATTAAGTAGCTTCCTCTCTCTTCTACTATAACCAATCCAACATATTCCACGAAATGGACATGGAAAAGGTATGTCCTAATGAGGACATCTGAAGTTCTCCAGGGGCTAAAAGACAAAGGAAGTGAAATATAAAGGGGAAATCCTGTCAATCAAAAATAAGCATTTTCAACAGTAGAAAGGTACTACCTCAACTGATTGCAAGGAGACCAACAAGATGAACTTGCCTCCATGGAATAGATGTCATTCACATCTTTGTCCTTAGCTACTTATCTACAGAAAGGAAGACTGGAGGTGAAAATGTCTGAATTCAAATGAATCACCCTAAGGCAGGGGTGGGGAACCTCTGGCCTGGGAGGCCACATGTGGTCCCCCATATATTCCCCACCTCTGTAACCTAAGCCATCATGGATTAGAGTTCTGGGCCTTGAAATCAGAAAGACTCATCTCCCTGAGTCCAAATTTGACCTCAGACATTTACTAGCTGTGTGACCCTGGGCAAGTCACTTAACTTTCTTTGCCTCACTTTCCTCATCTGTAAAATATGCTGGAGAAGGAAATAGCAAACCATCCATTATCTTTGCCAAGAAAACCCCATGACTGGAAAAAAAATGACTGAAATACATCAAGGAGTGGCTTTTTGAGGGACTTTTGAGCCAAGAAGAAACTCTTGATAGGAGAGCAAGAATTCTCCCATCTCCTTCCTGCAAGTGACAAAGGGAAGAAGCTTCTGCTGATCTTAAGCTAAGGACTGTTCTGAAAGCTGAAAGACCTTTGTGGCACTCCAGTTGAGTTGGGTGCAGTAGTACACATCAAAGCCAGTGAAAGAAGTAAAAAAAATACAGCTGCTACCTATTGAACAATAAGCCAAGGAAATCAGCAGACTGGCCTCCATCCAACAGCTACACAAATGCGCCGGCCTGGCTGTAGTGCCCAATTTCTGGGTGACCTGAACCTATCCAATACCTACAAGTGACATCCCAACCCAGCATTGCAGCCTTGCAGAAGCAGAGATCAGTGAGGATCCAAACCAGCTACTGGGTGACCTGCCTACCCCAGTGCAGCAGTAGATTGGAACATCCAATCTTGGTACTATAATCTAGAAGGAACAAATCTACATGAGACACTAGTAAAATGGAGATATTGTGCTCTCTGAAGAGACATCTCAGTCAAAAAACTGAGTGTATGGAAATGAACATTTTGGCCCACATTTACACTTCCTCTGCCTTCCGCCAAGGGAAGTCAGAGTACCTCACTGCCATTTTACCTTAAGTTTGTGCCAATTCTTTTTTTTTTTTTTTAATGTTTTACAATCATTTCCTTAAAGTTAAGATTTTATCCCCCCCACCCTTCCCCCAATACCCCCCTCCCTCCCCATGACAGCATGCAATTCTGTTTAGGTTCTACATATACTTTCCTATTGAGCACATTTTCACTATATTCATGCTACGTAGTCGAACTAAAATAAATAGAAGAAATCATATAACAAATCAACACATAATACACTGAAACCCACCCACACACAAACATGGTCTGCTACATTCTGAAAATGACTTCCACATTTCTTTCTCTGAGTGTGGAAGTCTTCTTGCCTTAGAAGACCGACATTAGGATTTTTTTTTTTTCTCAGTAAGTTCTTGTGTTATTACAAAGTTCCAAGTCTACCAGAAAAAACTCTCGCACACTGTGGTCGTTGCTGTGCACAAAGTTCTCCTGGTTCTGCTCCTTTCGCTCAGCATCAGATCATATAAGTCCTTCCAGGCCTCCCTGAAGTCTTCTTGTTCATCATTTCTTATGGCACAATAGTACTCCATTACATTCATATACCATAGTTTATTCAGCCATTCCCCAATTGATGGGCATCCCCTTGACTTCCAGTTTTTGGCTACCACAAAGAGTGCTGCTATAAATATTTTTGTACACGTGGGACCCTTTCCCGTTTTTATAATCTCTTGGGGATACAGTCCTAGTAGCGATATTTCTGGGTCAAAGGGTATGCACATTTTTGTAGCCCTTTGGGCATAGTTCCAAACCGTTCTCCAGAAGGGTTGGATGATCTCACAGCTCCACCAACAATGGATTAGTGTTCCAACTCTCCCACATCCTCTCCAGCATTTATCATTTTCTTCTTCTGTCATGTTTGCCAATCTTACAGGTGTGATGTGGTACCTCAGAGTTGTTTTGATTTGCATCTCTCTAATCAATAGTGATTTAGAGCACTTTTTCATACGATTATAGATATCTTTGATTTCTTCCCCTGCAAATTGCTTGTTCATATCCTTTGACCATTTATCAATTGGGGAATGACTTGGATGGTTATATATTTGAGTCAGTTCTCTATATATTCTAGAAATGAGGACTTTATCCCCGAGCTTAGCTGTAAAAATTTTTTCCCAGTTTACTACCTCCCTCTGAATTTTGGTTGCATTGGATTTGGTTGTGCAAAAACTTTTCAGTTTAAAGTAATCAAAATTATCCATCTTGCATTTCATAATGCTTTCTATCGTTTCTTTAGAAAAAAATTCTTCCCCTCTCCATAAATCTGATAAATACACTATACCTTGCTTCTCCAGTTTATTCATGGTATCAACCTTTATACCTAAATCATGTACCCATTTGGATTTTATTCTTGTGTATGGTGTCAGGCATGAGTCTATGCCTAATTTCCGCCACACAGTTAACCAGTTTTCCCAGCAATTTTTGTCGAACAGTGAGTTCTTATCCCAGAAGCTGGGATCTTTGGGTTTATCAAACAGGAGGTTGCTATATTCCTTGCCTACTGTGTCTTGAGTGCCAAGCCTATTCCATTTGTCTACCCCTCTGTTTCTTAGCCAATACCAAGTGGTTTTGATAATTGCTGCTTTATAATACAATTTGAGGTCTGGTAGCGCTAGGCCATCTTCCCAAACATTTCTTTTCATTAGTCCCTTTGATATTCTGGACCTTTTGTTTTTCCAAATGAATTTTGATATGATTTTATCCAGCTCTAGAAAATAATTATCTGATAGTTTAATTGGTATGGCACTAAATAAGTAGATTAATTTAGGTAGAATTGTCATTTTTATTATATTAGCTCGGCCTACCCATGAACAACTGATGTTTTTCCACTTACTTAAATCTGACTTTATTTGTGCAAAAAGTGTCTTGTAATTGTGTTCATATAATCGCTGGGTTTGTTTTGGCAGGTAAACTCCTAAGTATTTTATAGTGTCTACCCTAGCTTTAAATGGGATTTCTCTTTCTATCTCTTGCCGTTGGACTTTGTTGCTAATATATAGGAATGCAGAAGATTTGTGTGGGTTTATTTTGTAACCTGCAACTTTGCCAAAGTTGTTTATTATTTCAAGTAGTTTTTTACTTGAATCTCTGGGATTCTCTAAATATATCATCATATCATCTGCAAAGAGTGATAACTTAGTTTCTTCTTTTGCAATTTTTATTCCTTCAATTTCTTTATCTTGTCTAATTGCTACCGCTAACATTTCTAGTACCATATTGAATAATAATGGTGATAATGGGCATCCTTGCTTCACCCCTGACCTTATTGGAAATGCCTCTAGCTTATCTCCATTGCATATTATGCTTGCTGAGGGTTTTAGGTGGATACTGCTTATTATTTTATGGAAAGTTCCCTTTATTCCTGTGTTCTCCAGTGTTTTTAATAGGAATGGGTGTTGTATTTTGTCGAAAGCTTTTTCTGCATCAATTGAGATAATCATGTGGTTTTTGTTGGTTTTGTTGTTGATATGATTGATAATGCTAATAGTTTTCCTAATGTTGAACCAGCCCTGCATTCCTGGTATGAAACCTACCTGATCATAATGTATTATTCTCTTGATAAGATGCTGTATTCGTTTTGCTAAAATCTTGTTGAAGTTTGTGCCAATTCTTACCCACTCCTGAATTCTGAGCATATTTGTGGCAGAAAATGGTACCAGGGAAAGGCTCTGTAATTGCTTTTCTTGCTATATGATGTTAGGAACTCCTATATTAAATATTAGATTGTACTGGCTGATTGTGAAGGGAAAGCCCACTTATAGGTACTTGTGAGCAAGTGTTTAGGAGAATAGCCACACACAAGGTTATCTCTAGGAATCCAAGAGGAGCAACACACATCTTTTTGGGGACCCAACCTACCAGTGATGATGTGAATTAGGTGAGTGAGCCCAGGGGAGTGTTACATAGGAAGAAGCTTTTTTCCTTTTTAATTCAATTCTCTTGATTTAATCCTCTGAAATTTGATCACGATGTGAAAATATTCCTGGGTTCTTGAAGACTTTGCCAGGAGCATAACAGGTGATGTTGATCCACTAAGCTGTACAGGCTTTGAACATGGACCTGACAACAGACTGTGTGTGGGGCTCATGTTCAGCCTGGGTCAGGATGGAGAAGTTAATCATGAGAGATTTGAATTTGGGGGGGATTTTTTTTCAGCCCCAACAACTCATGATCAGCTGTTAGGGGTGGTCATGATTTGTACCCATGATATATAGGAAGCCCATGTTTCTGGAGTCAGTTAAGTAATTGATTAATAGAGTGAATACCTTGCGATTGGTATTAATGGAGGGATGGCCCACATTGATGAAAATCACCCCATTCTTTAAAAGAATTCCTAGGATCAATGGTCAATTGGTATTTATTAAGTGCCTACTATGCACTGGGCCCTATCCTAAGTCTTGGATCATAAATTTTATTACAGATTTATAAATAAAGAATATCTTAGAGACTTTTAAGTCTGCCTCTTTCATTTAACCTAGAAAGGTTAAGGATGGGGCTTCTCTAAATTCCTGGGTGTAGTCAATGGCAAAAGTAGAATTTAAATCCATATCCTCAGAAATATTTCAAGTATATGAAAAGGGTAAAGTCTAGCTGTCAAAAAGGAGGTCTGGATAGTACTTGTGTCAGGAACAACCATACCTGTGGGTTTTCCCAGACAGCAGGGTTGTGGTGAAGAGCCCAGATGTTCAGGGAAACTGTTATACCTAGAGAGGGAGAGACAGAGAGGGAGGAGGGAAAGAGATGGGGAGGAAGAGAGGGAGAGAGAAAAGGAAGGAGGGAGGAAAAAAGGGGAAGAGAGGAGAAAGAGAGAGACACAAAGACAGAAACAAAGATAGGGAGAGGGAGAGGGAAAGAAAGAAAGGGAAGGATAGAGAAAGAAAGGGAGGGAGGGAGAGTGAGAAAGAGAAAGAGGAAGAGAATTAATGTTTTTTAACTACTTTGGAAACTTCGTACCTGGGGATTTAAAGAAAAAAGAGAAACGGTTCTTGATGCCATGGAACTATAACTTTGATGGAAGAGAGAATGTATTTATACACACATGTATGTGTGTGTGTGTGTGTGTGTGTGTATGAATAGAGAGCTACAGATAAATTTATGATATGTACAAATATCTAGATATAGAATAATATATGGATGTAGATGTCATAGATATAATAGATATAAATATATCTACAAATATGTTTAATATATTGATATTTATAATAAAATGATTTGATGATTTAATGATTTGATAAATAATAATTTATAGATATATTTAATACATGGCATGGATATATAAATATATGGATATAGCGAGATATGAATATATAGATATGTCACAGATATATAGATATAAATACATGGACATATTTACCTATAAATATATTTAATATGCTGACATTTATAATAAATATATTTAATGATTTGATATAAACATTTAATATATGACATGGATACATAAACATATGGATATAAGTGGACATGAGTATATGGATATAGATATGTCATGAATACTACATGAACGGTGATTTGGGGGTCCAGGACAGAGCATTTGGGAGTCCAAGAAAGATTTTGTGTAGAAAGTAATGCTTGAGCTGAATCTTGACAGAGCCTAGGAATTCTTAGAGGTGGGAGGTTAAATTCAAGGTCTGAAATCAGCATGTGCAAAGGCACAGGGATGGGAGATAGAGGGACATATGTGAAGAACAGTCAGAATGTCTCCTCCCTGAAGACTCCCCAGATCCAATGCCCATCCTGTACACACCCCTCCCCCTCACTAGATGTGTCCTCCTACCCTTCCCACCATCCCATTCTACATGATGGCCATGCCGCCCTTGGAGCATGAAAGGCTGTTTTCTTCTCTTGTCATGTCATGGATATTTTGTGTGCCTCAGACATCTTTAGTGGGCCCTGATGAACTCTGACTCTGTCAGTGCTGGTGTCTTTTCCTTCTCCCATACTTTGGGACAGCACAGGTCCAGACCCAAGAGAGATACTAAGTCAGAACTGATCCCAAAGGCACTTCATGTAAGCCTGGAGAAGAAAGGACTCAGGCTGAACAGGACCACTGTCCTCAAGAAGACCTCCTGTAACTAACATACAAGACAAATTCAACTTTTCCTGCTTGGCTCCAGAAAGAACTGGGGGGAGGGGAGGAGAGAGGGGAAGGAAGTGGGATCAGAAGTATCCCAGAGAGGCCAACATAGTCTCATGTTTCAAACCAAAGAGGAATGGTCTAGTTCTGGAGGTGATAGTTTCTCTTACCTCGCAGCCATTAATTAATAACAGGAAAAACACTTGGAGACATTTCAGAAGGTCTAGGTTACACTAGTTAGCCTTTGTGGTCCCTTGTGCTTCTGGGAAGTTCCTATCCTTCCCTGTAATCTTGGAAACCATCCACCATGCCTTTGCTACTTTACTCCAGATCTATAAGGTACCTTGGAAAAATCAATTCTTCACTGAACCCCAAGCATGGGACCCAGGTCTAAGCCAGGTGTTCTCATTGTTCTCACGTGGTTTAGCAAGAAATCCACAGATCCACTGGCTCTGTTTCTTATGGTCCACAAGGGTGCCAGTTCTAAAGGAAAGTGAATTGAGTGGGTACACAAAAACACACCTGAAGGGAGGGAGCGTCCATCTGGGAAGGTGATGAGCTCCATGAGTTCCCTGGCTATGATGGGGGCAGGTGGATAGAGCCGGAGGGCCTCCTTGATGCACATGGTGCTGTAGGACATCTGGTTCAAGTGATCCCTGTGAGAAATCAGAGAGGACAGAGGAGGGAAGGCAAGTATTAACTAGGATTTCCTATAAGGACTGGCACAATTTTAGCATTCCACACACAGATTCCCATAATCTCAGGATTGCAAGAGACTTCAGAGGATATTTAATCCAATCCACATCTGAAAAAGAATCTAGGCAGGGCTCTGGCCAATTTCTCTCTCTGGTTCCCTCTGACAGCAGCAACTTGGCTTCAATCACTTCTTTTCCTGACACACACACACAATCTCCCAATTTAGTCATATATGTATATATGTATACACACATGCACACAAACACACATATGTATATATGTGTGTGTACATACACATACACACATACACATATATACGCATATATACACATGTCTATCTATACATATTCACACAAACATATAATAAAAATAATGCAATAAATACAAAAACACAAACACTCCCAAATGGAATTACTCATCATTCTTATGATTTTCCAAACCAACATATCCCTTCTTTATTTCTTTTGTCTTCTTCCTCTATTAGGAGATAAATTCCTTGAGAGAAAGGACTGTCTTCTATATTTGTGTCTCTAGTGTTTGGCACATAGTCAGTACTTAATGCATCTTAAAATTTTATTCATTAATTAATTATTTTCATTCATTAATGAATTCATTAATTAATTATTTGAAGAGCTGTTGAGGTAGAAGATGAAAGAGGTAAAGGAAAAATGAGGGAAAAAATGAGAGGACAAAGATCTGAAAAGAGAACTAAGAACTTGGAGCACAAGATAGACAGCCTTACCCAAGAAAAAAACACTTCTTGAAATTTAGAATGGACCAATTTAATCTAATGGGTCCACAAAACATCAAGAAGTTTTAAAACAAAAGTAAAAGACTCAAAAAAATAAGAAAATGTGAAATTTCTCATAGTCAAAATAACTGAACTGGAAAACTTACTGAGGAGAGATAATTTAGGAATCATCAGTCTACCAGAAAGCCATGACCAAAAAAAAAGAACATAGATATATTTCAAGAAATTATAAAAGACAATTGTGCAGATCTCTCCAAACAAGAAGGCAAAGCAGAAATTAAAGGAATTCACTGTTCACTCCCTGAAAGAAGCCTTAAAGTGAAAACTTCCACAAATATCATAGCTCTTGGTCAAAGAAAAAAAATAATATGAGCATCCAGAAAGAAATAATTCAAGTCCCAAGGATCCATGGTCAGGATCACACAAGATATAGTAGTGAATACTTTAAATATGTAGAGAACTTGGAATATGGCCTTCTAGAATGCAAAGGAACTAAGTTTACAATCAAAAATAACTTACCCAGCAAAACT
Organism: Bettongia penicillata ogilbyi; assembly: GCA_023548195.1. NCBI lineage: Eukaryota > Metazoa > Chordata > Mammalia > Diprotodontia > Potoroidae > Bettongia > Bettongia penicillata. The sequence goes on from JAJHZJ010000096.1 coordinate 10,246,895, forward strand.
GAATGTGATTCTATAGTGAAGAACGATTGAATTTTTAATTAAATAAGGGACTTCCAGACATTTCTGATGAGAGCAAAGCTGAGCAAAAAATCTGACAAATAAACACACAAGTCAAGAAAAACACAAAAAGGCAAAGATGGATGAGCATTCAGAAGCGACCGAATAAGGTTGGATTATTTGGATTCTTGTACAGAAGGATAATTCATGTAGCCCTATCATCATCTGGGATCATAGAGTGAATGTAATTAGACAGAAAATATGATTCTATAATATTTTGAAGACTTTAATAGAAGAATGAAAAAGGGGGAAGATAAATGGGCAGGGGGATAGGAGGAATGTAGAAAATTACTTCAAATAAAGGGTATGCAAGAGTCTATATAACAAGGAGGAGGGAGTGAAGGGCAGTGGCAACACTTGAATCTCATTCTCATCTGCATTGGTCAAAGCAGTGCACATACATAAGATGGGTTATAGAAACACATTGCGTTGAACAGAGAAACAAGAGGGAAAGGGGAGGGAATAGGAGAGAATATATATTTAAGGAGGGATTATTCAGAAGCAAACCAACATTTAATCTATTAAAGATGAAGTAGAACAAAAGTGAAGGAAAAATATAAGAGAATAGGATGGAGGAAAAGAGACACTTAGAAATTATAATTATTTATTATTAATATAATTATTAATGTGAACTCACTCATAAATGGAAAAGGAAGATAGCTGAATGGATTAGGCACCAGAATCCAACAGTATGCTGTTTACAAGAAGCATTTAAAGCAGAAAATATGAAGTGAAAATAAGGGGCTGGAGTAGATTCTATTATGTTTCAGCTCAAGTAATAAAGAGAGGGGTAGCAACCATGATCTCAGAGAAAACAACAGCAAAAAATGAATGTGATCAAAGGAGATATACAGGGATACTATGGTTTGCAAAAAGGTGTCATAAACAATGAAATAACAGCAACATTACATCTATATCTATATATGCAACAAATGGCATCTAAATTCTCAAAATTAAAGTTACAAGGAGAAATAGACAGTAAAAGTTAATAGTGTGTTGTGGATTCAATTTATCTCTCTTTGACCTAGATATGGCTAACAAAAAATAAACAAAAAGGAATTAAAGGAACTGAATAGAATTTAAGAAAAGTTAGATCTGATAGCCTCTAGAGAGTATCAATAGGAATAGAAAAGAGTATATCTATTTCTCCACTATACACAGCATCTTCACAAAACTGACCATTTATTAGAATGTATCAACCTCACAAGCAAATGCTGAACACCAGAAATATTAAATGCAATTATTTTTATATTATTTTTCATTAATCATAATCTTACAAAATTTACATTAAACAGCATTTAAAGCAAATATTAAAAATGAATTGGAAATGGATTGTTTTATATTGATTCATCTCTTATGTTGTGCTGTATGTATGGAAATATTCTTTTTTTCTTTTCTGATTTTGTACTTAAATTTAAAATGAATAAAAAATTTAAAAATTGATTGAAAACAAACAATCCTAAAGAATGAGTCTATCAAAGAACAAATTATAGAAAAAAATCAATAATATATATGACAACATTGAGACAAATAATAAAATTGGCATGCAGTCAATGCCACACTTAGGTGAGATTTTAAATTGCGAAATGCTTTCATTAACAAAAGAAACACCAGATGAAGGAACCTGGCACACAACTTTAAAAAAAGCCTAAAAACATGAAAATCTCCAATAAAACATCAAAATAGAAATGCTGAAAATCAAAGGAGAGATTAACAAAATTGAAAGCAAAAAGAAAAGGCCATTGAATTAATAAATAAAAATGTGAACCATGTCTCACCTATCCTGAAAAAAAAATAAGCCTTTACTTGGACAATCTCCACCTCTTGTTGTTTGTCCTTTGTTCTCAAAGAGGAGCAATGACATCGGGAGGCTGATGTCTTGACTTGCAAGTGAATTGGATTTGAGTTAGGCAAAACCATGCAAAGTCATCAGCCTCACTCTCTCCTCATCAGTCATCAGAATTCAGTGGCAAGGCATAAGTCAGGACGACTGGCAATGGCCACAGATGCGGGGGAGACCTTAACCTTTTTAAGTTAGGTCTCTCCAAGCTGTCAGTTTGTCAGAGACAACACCCATTCAGTGATTAAGGGCTAGGTAAGAATGGAAGCCAAAGATGGCCTATTTTGCGTTCACAAAAAAATCAATCTGGGAGGGGAAGACCCTCAGAGTTCTGGCTAGAACAGAAACAATTACTAGTTACACTCATTTTGAACCATCAAAAACCCACACAATGAGCAAATGAGACTTGGTCTAGGATCTATTATTGGCCAATCAGTGAGAGCCAGAATTGTCAGAATGAAAAACATATATTATTCTATAGTCACTAGGGAGCCACTGATAGTTTGTGAAGGAGTAGTGACATGTCAGAACTGGATGTTAGGAATATTATGTTGGCAGCTCTGTGGAAGATAGATTTCAGAATGGAGAGTCTGGATGCAGGAAACCAGTTAAAAAGTAGGAAGCTATTATAATCATCTAAGCAAGTAGAGTCTATGAGAATGGAGAGAAGGGAATAAATATGAGAGATGTTGTGGAGGTAAAATTAGCAAGACTTGATATCTGATTGGTCCTAGGGGGGCAGTGACTGAAGAAAAAAGAAAGAGCCAAAGATAATTAAAGTTAAAGTGGTTGTGATCCTGGGTAACTAAGAAAATGATGGTGGGCTCAGTGGGAGTAGGGAAACCTAGAGGAAGGAAAAGTTCAGAAGGTGGACATAAGAAGTTGAGTTCTGGACATGCTGAGTTTGAGATACTAATGATATATCCAATGGGAAATCATAGTTATTTGTGTTATCTGTGCTTTTCATACTCCTTAAGCTCTTTGGTAGCAGAGCTTATGTTGTAGCTATCTTGGTATCTCCCTTTGTCTCCAGCACAGGCTCTAACACACAGATATTAATTTAATGGATATTAAATTGAAGCTTAATTAATGTCATTGCTGTATTGAGATTTTATCTTACCAAGGGACTTAGGCCAGAGGGAAGGAGGCACTTACATTTGGTGAAGGAGGGAGGGTCTTGAGCTTCTCATATTCTTTGAGGAGACTAATCATTTCCAACTGAACTGGGACATACAAAGGGGATCTGAAGAATTAAGGATGAGTGTTGGCACCCTCAGTCTAAGAGGTAGGAAAAAAACCAAATGACCAACTGAGGAGTCAGGATTGACTCTTTGGGACTCTTACCAGTTTATGGAGTTTCCATCTTCCAGAACACCTTGGATCTCTTCTCTACATTTCTTCTGGTGTTCCGGGTTCATGGCCAGGCAGTATAAGGTCCAGGAGAATCCAGAGGCTATGGTGTCTTGACCAGCAAACATGAATGCATTTACTTCAGCCACTATTTCCTCATCTGTCAAACCTTTTCCCTCTTCACCCTAAAAAAGTCAACAGCAGACTTCCTTTATGCAAGGCCAGTGTTATGGATTTATTCTGTCTGACCATCTTCAGAATGACTATAAGAAAAATCATAGCTGTAAAGGGAGAAACCCTCAAGCCACAAACAGGCTCTGATTTCAGGACCCTGCTGACCTTCTGAGATCTGCTGTTAACATTCCTTCCAGTCTACACAAGTTCATGTTTCCTAATGCTCTTTCCCTCAATATGTTCCAATTCCCATCTCACCTGATTTGAGGGTCCCAATGTCTTCTGGAACCAACACATCTTGGTCCTTTCTCTGGATGAAGCCTCAAACTTGGGTCACTTGGCCTAAGTGACTTCATGCATGGAACAATCTGTTGATGATGACTGCCTCTCCTCCCTTGCATTTCCCAGAGCACTGTCTTTAGTAATTTAATGTCCTCTGTAATACACATCCTTTACTAGGCTGAGCATGTGGAGGACATGGTTTCCATCTTAATTAATATTGTACCTTCCCAAATATCTAGCACAGTCTACACTACATACAATAAGCAATTTTAAATGATTAATAAGAGAATGAGCTACAAAGAGAAAGTGGTGAAATTAGAACAACCTTTCAGTCAAACAGAGCTGGGAATCTTCCTTGGCTATTTACCATTCAGTCAAATATTTAGCATTTCAGGCTACCAGTCTGTTTATCTGATTTCCCAAATAGCATAGTCTTCTAATAGAATAGAAGTTTCTTGATGGCCTGGATTTTTCATTTTTATTTCTGCATCTCCAAGTGCCTGGACACACTAGGTAGTCATTTTACTTTGAAGTTTTACAGGCTTACTCTGGCTTGGAAGAGAATGTCTAGAAAATCCATGTACTTCTTTTGAATCTTGTCCTGTCTCCCTGGAGTCTTGAGGGCTGCTTTCCTATCCTCAATGACTTTAGCTGTTCACGGAGAGGGGAAAGAACATATTTGTTACTCAGGAACCATGGATCCTGCTATTGACAAAGACTCTGAGAGACATCTGACAACCTGCTATCAGACTCAAGTGACTTTCCTGTTGGTATTTGGCAGTGTCAGGCTCTCTAGGACAATATAACCTAGCAAGCTGATACCCGGACTCTTGAAAGACACTTTAATTAGTGCCCTGAGTAGTGTCTCTTACTATTTTATTGCTAGTTATTATAGAAGGAGATTCTCGATTAGGCATGGGTTGGACTAAATACTTTGGAAGTGCCTTCCCATTGGTTTTGAACAAGAGTGATGTAGATCTATGATATTGCTAGTATACTGCTAGTAGGTTGGGAAGAAAAGTAGGTTTTGGAATCAGTGTATAGGCATGTTGCAAGTGTGGTTCTAATGCCAGTACACTTTTAGTTCAGGTTCAGTGTTGGGATAAAGTGAGGCATTTGCAAGTCACTGAACATTTAGCAGAAGAGGTTTGCTTTGCTGTAGTACAGCAAGGATACAATGGCACTTAACCACTGTATTTAGATGTACCCCTCAACCTTAGCCATCTCCATTTGAAAATGCACCTGGACAGTACATCATCAGGGGATGGTCACTCAAATGTTCTCACTGACCAAATTCCAGGGACCCCTCCCTTTCTCCAGTGGTGGAGGTGGGGTGATCTTCCATTTCAAGAGGATGCTCAGGGTATTCACTTAATGATTCCAAATGGCTACTCTCTTGGACTTCGGAATCTTCAGAACTCATCATTCTGAAAGACACTGTCTCTTAGAATCCGTAGTTTTCTTTAAGTCTCTCCTTAAGGTCCACATCATAAATGAGCCCCTTCCTAATTCTCCCCATTTATTAGTATTTCCCACATATCCCCCCCCCGCAATGAATTTGTCTGTATTTTTAAGTCAATGAGTGCATTATATTCCCTGCCCCCCTTTCCCAATAAACTCTTCAAGATCAGGGGCTATTATCCTTCCTTTCTTTGAACCCATAGAGCCTGGTTTATAGAAGGTATTTAATACATTCTTCTTGTACTGAATTGCATTGAGTATCCCAGCCAATCATAGCATAATAGATTTAGAACTAGAAGGACCTTAGAGGCTTTCTAGTCCACTCTTCTCATTATTTAGTTGTGGAGATGGAGGTCAAGGAACGTTAAGTGTTTTGTCAGAGGGCACACAAGTAGTTAGTCAGTCAGGAATTGAACCCAGATTCTATGACACCAGGAGCACTGCATCACACCAAACAGTAGTGGGATATGAACCAGGGGGCATCTCAAGAAATACCCGGTTGCTTCTGTACTTCTTGGCAGAGAGCTTGGAACTCCCGAAAGTCAGAGCTCAATTTGTAAATGAAGTCATTGTGATAGAAGAAGCTGTAGTTGTGATGGTAAATGAAATCTGAGAGCTTGCTAATATTTTGGAAGTAGGTGGTCAAGAAGCTGTAAGGGGAGAAGACATAATGTGTTACCAGGGGATAGGGTGATGGTCAGTACTTGGTCCTCATCCTAAGTGCCCATTGCCACTGACCTTTCTTCCTCTGTGAAATCCTGGACACTGAATGTACATTTCAGGACATTTTCCAGGGCCATGAAACAGATAGTATTGAATATGTCCATGGAACTATCTTCGGTTCTGAGTTTTTCCCATTTATCCTGGGAGAGGAAGATCTGCATTATCACTGCTATTCAAGAACCTTTCTTTTTGCTTACCTATTTGCACATGGCATTGTTCTCTGTCTCTCCTCCTCCTCCCTTTCCTCTTCTCCTTTCTCCCCTCTGGATTTGACTCCTGAATCTGTGGTTTACTCATGTGATCATGGACAAAAGATTTTACCTTTATATTTATATTATTATAAATATGTTAGGATATTAGGTGAAAAATACTATATAAATTAACAAATATGCTGTATGTTAATATATTAAGTATTTATTAATATTTTGTGCTAATAAAAGCTTTGTTGTATGAGTCTTAGATTGCTTATTTATTCTCTCATTATCAATCCTATAAGGAAGATTCTGGATCACAGAATGTCAGAGAGGGATAATACCTGCAGTATCTTCCTTACAAAATTGTTGTGAGGTTCCAGTGAGACAAAGTACTGTAGGTATCACAGAAATTCCAAAACTGAAGGGAATAATCTATAAAGCCAATTAGTCTAGTCTTGGCTAACACCCCCATCTTTATCTCTCTTAAATTTTCTAGCACATTACTAGACACAGAAGCAGATGCTTCTCTCTCAAAAGGCTCCATTTCTTGATGGTCGTTGAATACTCTGTGGGGCCCTTGGTCAGCCTGTTCTCTCACCAGCATCACACAGACTGAGTCCTTTATTACGTGGATGTAGTCCTTCAGGATGTTGAAGTGAAAGGCTGGAGTTACCAGGCGCCGGTGGATATGCCACTTCTCACCATCCAGGACCAACAGGCCTTTCCCTTAAGAGATAATAGCAATTCTACCTGGGTTACACCAATGACATCACTGCCCAGACTAAACGAAAATGTCAAGATTTCCTTGCGTTTTGCCCCTGTGCAAATATTCTCTATTGCTCTTCTTAATATTTTTTTTCTTGCCTTGTTAGAAGGTAGAGATAGTCTTGTTTTCTTGCTTACTAAGCACTTAATAAATATTTTATCCATCCATTTATCATCAATCTATTCCACTGACATCCTCTTCCCTATCCACAGCTATATCTGTCATCTATATTTATATCTGTCTGTTCTTGTATACACTCACTCCTATCCACAAATACACATATATACATGTGTGTGTATGTACACAATTCTGTGTGTCTCTGTATGATGACTTTTGCTACTGATATATAAATTGTTCTTAATTTTCATGGGTTTCTTTTGTATCCTGCTGTTTTGTTGAAGGTATTATTTCAGATTCTCTGCTCATTTTCTAGAGTTTTCTTCCTAAATGATAATGTAAATAATAAACAGGGATAGCTTTTCTCCTCTTTTAATGTGACTATTCCTTTATTTTTCCTCCCTTTAATTTCTCTTCCTTAATACTATAACTAACATCTTGCTACTGGACTTTGATGATTTTGGAGGAGACAGTGAAACTGACTCAGTTTTGCCTCATTTAAATCCAATTCATGCACGAGTCAAGACTTTACCCTCATGATGTCTTTGGTCCTCTGCAAGAAAGGAACGCTGAACAAAAACAGCATTTCTAGAACTATGTCAAATAACTGTGGGAAAGGAGGGTACCATTGCTTTATATTTATTGGGAAACTTCTAGCATTATCTCATGGCATAGAATGCTATATTTTACTTTTACATATATACATTTTAAATAATATATTTAAAAGTCCTTTTAGTCCTATGCTTTGTAGCATTTTGTTTTTGAGCATAAATTGGTATTACATTTTCTCTAATATATTTTCCTGTATTTTTAATAAATCAACATGGTTCTTGTTATTTTTAATGTGATTAATTATTGGGGGCAGAGCCAAGATGGTGGAGTAGAAGCATGGACCTGCTCAAATTCTCCCCTAAAGCCCTTAAAATACCTGTAAAAATGATTCTGAACAAATTATAGAGTAGCAGAAGCCACAAAATGATGGAGTGAAACAGATTTGCTGCCCAAGGCAACCTGAAAGGCAGACAGAAAATGTCTATTGCACCAGAGTTGGGCTTGGAGCAGAGAGAAGCCTAGCACGGGCCATGCTGGAACAGAGGAGATTGGAGCAGGCTTTAAGGTGCTGAATCATTGGTAGCTGCTGTGGTTTCCAGATTTCTCAACCCCAAAATGCCAAAGACAGCTTCAAAGGTTAGTTAGAAAGCTTTATCACCTGGGTGAGAGGGAAGTGTGATCTAGCTGCAGCCAGGGCAGCTTCTGGAGCTCTCTACCTGGAGATAGTGGGGGAAATTGAGGGGCTTATTTGGGTCTCAGTCCTGAGTGGCAGTCCTGGGATAAGGAGGAGTGCTGGCATGTTGGAGCTGGTGGTGGCTATAGAGAGGAAACTCTACTCACAGTTCCAGAGTAAAAAAGAGGATTTGTGGCTGTTCACACATAAGAGCACAGGCCAAAATAGGAGGAAACACCTCTCTTTTGACTATGCCACTTTGGAGGAATTGAGAATTTATGAGTTCCTAGAGATATCTTGGAGAACAGATGCTCAAAACCTCTAAAGTCTAGGGTAGTATACCCTCCACTTGACAAAGGGCTAAAAAGTCAAGTAATTGGCTAGGAAAATGCCACAAAAGGGAAAAAGTCTATAGATGGTTATGTTCTTAGTGAAAAGGTATTTCCTTCCCTCTTTTTGGATGAGGAAGATCAAAGTGTACAACCAGAGGAAGACCAAAGAACACAACTGGAGGAGGACAGCAAGGTCAAGGTTCCTACATCCAAAGCCTCCAAAAAATATGAAATGATTTCAGGCCATGGAAGAGCTCAAAAAGGATTTTGAAAATCAAGAACTAGAGGTGGAGGAAAAATTGGGAAGAGAAATGAGAGCAATGCAAGATAATCATGAAAAATGAATCAACAACTTGCTAAAGGAGACCCCAAAAAATACTGAAGAAAATAACACCTTTCAAAACAGACTAACCCAAATGCAAAAGAGGTCCAAAAAGCCCAATGAGGAGAAGAATACCTTAGAGAGTAGAATTGGCCAAATGGAAAAGGAGGTCCAAAAGCTCACTGAAGAAAATAGTATTTTAAAAATTAGAATGAAGCAGATGGAAGCTAATGACTTTATGAGAAATCAAGAAATTGTAAAACAAAACCAAAAGAATAAAAAAATGCGAAATATCTCACTGGAAAAACAACTGTCTTGGAAAATAGATCCAGGAGAGATAATTTTAAAAATTATTGGTCTACCTGAAAACCATGATAAACAAAGAACCTAGACATCATTTTCCAAGAAATTATCAAGGAAAACTGTCCTGATATTTTAGAACCAGAGGGTAAAATAGAAATGGAAAGAATCTACCAACCTGAAAGAGATTTCAAAAGGAAAACTCCTAGGAATATTATAGCCAAATTCCATTTCCCAGGTCAAGGAGAAAATGTTACAAGCAACCAGAAAGAAACAATTCAAATATTGCAGAAATACAATTGGGATAATACAGGATTTAACAGCTTCTACACCAAGGGATAGAAAGGCTTGGAATATGATATTCCAGAGGTCAAAGGAGGTAGGATTAAAACCAAGAATCACCTACCCAGCAGAACTGAGTATAATACTTCAGGGAAAATGGAATTTCAATGAAATAGAGGACTTCCAAGCATTCTTGTTGAAAAGGTCAGTGCAGAATAGAAAATTTGACTTTCAAATACAAGAATCAAGAGAAACATGAAAAGTTAAACAGGAAAGAGAAGCCATAAGGAACTCAATAAAGTTGAAGTTTCCATTTCTACATGGAAAGATATTTGTAACTCATGAGATGTTTATCAGTATTAGAATAGTTAGAGGGAATATCTGATGAAAATTTGGTCACTGGATTCAGATGGCTCAGGAGCAGAAAGTGAGGCTGGTGACCTTGCATACCCCTTCCTCAAAACAGAGTCAAGTGCAAGTCATGTCATCATTTCTCTGATATCATGATCTTCTTCAAAAACAAAGGACAAATACAACAGCCAACAACAATATATATATATATATATATACATATATATATATATATATATATATATATATATATATATATATATATATACACATACACACACACACACACTTATGTATATGAAAGGGAATAAGTGAGCCTTACTCTCATGGGATTTGGCTTAAGGAAGGAATGACACACACTCAATTGGGTATGGAAACCTATTTTACCCTGCAGAAAGGCAATGGGGAAGAGGATAGGAGAGGAAAGATAATAGAAGGGACAGCAAGTTGGGAAAAAGGATAATCAGAAGCAAACACTATTGTGGGGGAACAGGTCAAAGGACAGAATGGAATGAATGGAGGGCAGGACAGGACAAAGGGAAGTCTGGTTAATCTTTTGCAACATAACTGTTATGGAAATATTTTGTAGGGCTACACATGTATGATCTATATTGAATTGCTTGCTTTCTCATTGAGGGTGGGTGGGGAGGAAGGAAGGGAGAGAATATGGAACTCAAAGCTTTAAAAATGAATGTCAAAAATTGCCTTTGCATGCAACTGGCAAATAAGATATACAGGCAGTGGGGTTTAGAAATCTATTTTGCCCTACAGGAAAATAGAGGGGAAGGGGATAGAAGAGGGGTGTGACAGAAAGAAGGACAGACTGGGCAAAGGGGTGGATGAGGTGCATGGTGTCCTTGGGTGGGGGTGGGGAGAGATGGGGAGAAAATTTGGAATTCAAGTTCTTGTTGAAATAACTGTTGAAAACTGAAAAATAAATCAATCATATATTTAAAATACGATTAATTATTGTGTTTTATTATGCTGAAGCATCCTTATATCTTGATAAAAATCCAACTTAATCACAACTGTCTTTTCAATGTTGCTGTAGACATTTTGCCAAGATTTCATTTAAAACTTTGGAGTCAATTCATTAATGCTGTTGGTCTAGAGCTCTCTTTTTTTCTTTTGTCTTTCCTTGATATAGGCTGTAGGATTATATGCATCTCATAGAATGAGTATGGTAAAATATTTTTTTTGCAGATTTTTCAGAATAACTTGAACAGTAAAAGGCCAAATTGTCCTTTAAATGTGTAATTGAATTCACCTCTTTATTCATTTGGACTGGGTGTCTCCTTCCCCCACTTTGGTAATTCCTTATAGCTTGTTTGATTTGTTTTCCCTCAATTGGATTATTTAATATTTCTATTTCCTATCCTGTTAATAGGGTATTTTATATCTGGTGTGGATATTCCTTCATTTCTTTTAAATTTTCATGTTCATTGATATATAGTTTGTGATGATACAATCCAATAATATTTTTCCCATTGTTTTCTCTGTTCTGGTTTTTCCTCATTTTTTAAAACCAAGTCATTTGATTTTTCCTAAACTTCCTTTTAATAAGTTTGTCAAAGGGCTAATCAATTTTGTTACAATCGGCTTTTAGTTTGATCAGTTCTATATGCTTTTTGGTTTCCAATTAGTGTTTTTCTCCTCTAATTTTTCTATTTTGTTTTTTACTTGGGGTTTGTTAGTCTGTTGACTTCATATTTTAATACTGAATATTCAGTTTATTAACCCTGTACTTTTCTATTTTGCTAACATGTTTTCAGGGAGGTGATTTTTCTTTTGAGGACTTCTTTAATAGCATCCCAAGAATTTGGCTATAGTCACTTGTTATTCTCCATCATAGCTTTTGTTGCTATGATATGTTCGTTGGTTCACTCATTATTTATGCCTCTGATTCTTATTACTACTCCATTTATACACCAAATTTCACCATGAGTCACATGTAGTCCACTTAATTAAAAATCTGACCTTCTTCTATTCAATTACAGCCTATCATTCCATCCTTCTTTGTACCTCTCCTCTGGTAAGTCTATTCCCTCTCTTTGAGATATCTAATCCCTCCACCCCCTAATACTTTCTAAGGTCATGCTCATTAGCCATGCTATGACTTTCCTTTCTTCCTTTTCAAATTTTGACCGATAGTTTTTAGTCAGTTCAGCTCTATGCTCTTCTCTCCTCTCTAAATCCTTTTTACCATCATCTCTTGCCAAACTCCCATCCCATAGCCCAAACAGCTGTTTTCCTGCTCCAACTCAGCTCCTAAGTGGAGTTGGAGGAAGTCCTACAATCATTCTGTTTATGTATATAATACATTCATGTTATTCCATCTCAACTGGGCCCTCACCATTGCAAGGCAACACTTTGATTCTTCCCTAATTTATCCCCTATCAAAATTTCCACAAAACTATCCTAAACCTTTCCTTGAACATCTCACACTTCCCTCTTTGCCATCTACCTTTCCAGGGATCTTGTCCCTTACATTACAGAGAAAATTAAGGCCATTCAATGGGAGCTCTATTTCCTCCCTTTCTCTTCATCTCAGTATTCTTTGATATCAGCTGACAATGAGATTCATCTTTTGCTTACCAAGGCCCAAATCTCCATATTCGCCTTTGATTCCATGGCCTTACATCTTATGCCCTGTACTTATCCTCAATCATGGTCCATCACTATAAACTCCAGCCACCCCTTTATTTATTGATTTCTCCCCTAATGCTTTCACACATCCTGATCCTCTCCATCCTTAAAAAGCAACCACACAATGTTTAAAAGACCCTGTCATCCATTCAAGGTTAATTTTTCTTTCCTTTCTCAGACAAATACCTAGAAAACATTGTCTACATTAACTGCTTCCATTTTCTCTCCTCTCATTCACTGTCAGCCTTTTGCAGTCTGGTTTCTAATCTCATCAGTTGAATGAAACCGCTCTCTCCAGTCTTCTCCTACTTGCCAAATCTAACATTCTTTTAACAGTTCTAATCTTGCTCACTCTACTGCATTTGACACTGGTGACCATCTTCTCCTCTCTAAGTTTCCATAATCATATTGTCTCCTAGGTCTCCTCCTACCTAACTACTCATCAATTTCTCTTCCTGAATTACCAATCATATTACACTCCTCCCAGATCTATTATGGTGTTCCATAGTCTATTCTAGGCCCTCTTCTCTTATCTTTCTATACTCTTCCTTTTGGTAACTTCATTAGTTCCATGGATATAATGATCATTTCTGTGCATATGGTTCACTCACAGATTTATGTATCCATTGTGTTTCCTCTCTGAACTGTAGTTTTATATTCATTACCAGGACATTTCAAATCAAATGTCCTTGAAATACAACAAACACAGCATATCCAAACTGAACTCACCGTTTTTCAGTCCCATACTCCTTACCACCTTTCCTACTACTGGAATAAATCTCATCAGCCTGGATACTCTATTTCATCACTACTCTCTGCCTCTCTGATTCGAGGATGTGGTAATGAATTTTAAACCTCCCTCTAAGGAGAGACCTCAGCTCAGACATCTCCTCATTTCTAACCTGGCTACACTACTTTGAGACTTCTCTGACTGACTTCACCATGCCTTCTCTTCTTCTCTCTCTTTCAGCTTCCTTCTGTGTTTGTCTTCTCCAAGTAGAGTATAAACTCCTTGAAGGCAGGGCTCTTCTTTCACATTTGTTGCTGTTGTTTAGTTTCAGTCATGCCCAACTCTTTGTGACCCCACTTAGGATTTCCTTATCAAAGACACCGGATTAGTTTGCCATTTCCTTCTCCAGCTCATTGAACTGAGGCCAGTAGGGTTAAGTGACTCACCCAGGGTCTCCCAGCTAGTAGGTATCTGAGGACATATTTGAATTCATAAAGATGAGTCTTCTTAACTCCAAGCTTTCCACTCTATGCAGTATAGTGCCACCTAGTGGCACCACCTAGATGCTCCTGGATCTGACTTCTTCTATTTTCCCCAGATGCTAGCTCTCACTACTTCTGAAATTATTTTGAATTTAGTTTATATTTTCTTAGATGGGCATACATTGCTTCCCTTGAATTTTAAAACTTCTTTAATGTTACTTACTGTAACATTAAGCAGGGACTAGGTTTTCATTTTGTTTTTTCTTTGTATTTCCAGCACCTAGCACCATACCTGGCAAACAGTAAGTATCCAATTAAAGTTTGTTGGATGAAATTGAACATCATTGCTTCCTTTATTAGCTGCTATGGCATACTGTTGATCCATACAAAGAGGAGTAAACTGACTACAGATACTTACCAATACAGGGAATCAGGAATTTGTAGATCATATTAGTTTTGGGATCTGTAAAGTTAAGCAAAGGGGCAGAAAAAGCTCATATTAGGTGGAAACTGTGCAAGATAAAATCAGAGTGGGACTAGTTGGACCTGAAATGAGCCAGGTACTAACAAGCACATAACATGAACAAGGAGAACTTTATATGTAAAGGGCAGCATGCTGGGAAACCACAACTGCTTCCTTGGGTACATGACAGAGCAGAGGAGGTGAAAGGACAAAATCAGTCCTTGAGTTGTGGCTCATCCTCCCCACAAGTAATATACCCTGCAGTGCTTTCTGGAATGGGGTTCTCACCACATGATGAGAAATGGAGTCTCAAAGTTTCACAGGGACTTAGAGAGCCAGAAGTATAGCCTAGGGTTTCTTCCTCTCCATTCAGGGCTCTGGTCTACTGCATGAAGCTGAGTCAGGCTGGAGTCCCATTTTTGGAGCCATTTGTAGGAAGACCAACTTCCCATAGCGTGCCTGGAGGTGAGGGGGGGTGCACAGGAAATAATGATAATAGTACCCCCTGACATTTAGGTAGATTTTCAACTTGCAGAATTATCTATGGATGCTCTTTCATTGGTCCTCCCAATAAGCCTGTGAGGAAGGTTCTTGGGGAGCCAGGGATGAGCTGCCTTAGGTTACTGGTTTATAGCAACTTGGAGGTATTTGACTGGAGGACTCTCTAGGAGTAGTTTCCTCTTATGACTTATGTCATAATATGTGACTTAGAGTTGTTATGGTGCAGGGGTAAGGGAAGGCAGGAATTAGCAGTTAGGATTTAGACCTCTGATTTTATCTGGGAATTGAAAGAGAGTTCAGTGGCATCTAAGTCAACCCATATATAAAAGGAATTCTCACAGGATGACATGCCTGACAAGTTGACCCGTGGCTTCTGTTTTGGGACCTCTAAGGAGCAGCAAGCTACCAGCTCTTGGGGTAGCCCATTTCACTCTGGGATAAGCTCTCCTTGTTAACAAGCATTTCCTGACATCAAGGTCAAGTTTACTCCTCCACCGCCACCATGGTTCTTGGATTCCTCTGGAATAAACTCAATTCAATCTCTCCTTCATATAACAATCCTTTAAACTGTTGAATTCATCTGTACCACTCCTCTTGGTGTGGATAATTCTTCATGGACGTAAATCAGTACCTGTTGGGCAATTTCTAATCTTACAGAATTTTCTGTTGCTCTGACAGGTTAAGTAACTCGCACATAGTTACATAGCTAAGTATTTGTCAGAGATAGATCTTGAAATCTGGACTTTCTGCCTCCAACACTGTCCCTTTATCCCTTATTATCTGAAATACTAAACAGTATATAACTAAAGGTTATTTTTGCATTTTTTAAAATCATAATTACAAACTGGAAATGAAATTGGTGCTCCTCAATTGATAGAAGGCTCATGATACATCAATGTAATGCGATATAATTGTATCCTAAGATGTCACAAATATGAAATCTTTCACAGTAATCTGGGGAGACTTGAATGAAGTGATGCAGAATATAGTAAGAAGAACGAAGAGGCAGCAAGGCAGTGCAGTGCTGGATTTGGAGTCAGGAAGACCTGGATTCAAACCCTGCCTCAGACACTTACCTGCTGTATGATCCTAGGCGAGTCCCTTAACCACATTCAGTCTCAGTTTCTTCATCTGTGAAATGGGAACAATAATAGCACCTACCTATTAGGTTTGTGACAATCAAATGAGATAACATATGAACGGTGCTTTGTAAACTTGAAAGTGCTCTATAATGTTAGCTATCATTATTAATAAGCCACATGATGACCACTACAGTATAAAAGAAAGCAACTGTGAAAGACTCTGACTAAACACAATTTAAGAGACTTGATTCCTACCTTTCAACTGAGTGATAATGGACTAAGGCTCAGAATGAGACAGGCATTTTCAGACACAGACAACACTTTGATTTGGTGGACCCACATAAATTCTACCCTCCAACCCTACCAAAGAGAGAAGATAAAGAAGAGTGTCTATGAAGCATTGAAAACACAACAGCAAAATAGAAAGAAGTTCAGATGGTAGCACAGACAAGCAGGGCAATTTTAGTCCTATTGTATTAAAATGAAAATTTTAAGAATTATAAACCCTACATAACAGAAGTTCACAAATCCATATATATGATTTCCCCCCTATTTTTCCTTGTATATGCAATGTTGGTTATTTTTAAATTCATAATTAAAAAAAAGAAAATTTGAAGAAAATAATTATGGATGTGCCATGGAAAGCGGAAGGAAGGGAAGTTGGGAGAGAAGATCCAGCGAAGGGAAGGTGGAGGGAGTTAGAGAGATGTGGTATTTAATTTGATTTAAAAAGAAGAAAGGGGGGTTGATACTAAAAAGAATAGAAAAAACCACAGGTGGGATTGGTTGTGCAGGAGAAGGTTTTGGTGAAATGTTCATTTTTCTATGGATTTAGAGAAAGCTTTCTTGAAAGACAAGTGGACCTCCTAAAGTAGCAATTAGTAATGTTACCATTATAAAATAACTCATAAACTTGGGAACTGTTATTTGCACTGAAAGACTGATGAAATCAGTGTATGGGAAGGAGTGTCACAGTCATAAATGCAGATAGGCCTGTCTGCTATGGAATGCTGAAGAGGATTCTGGAAAATAAATGTAGCAGGTGACAACAGGTGGATACAAGTATGGGAGTCAGCAGCTGAATCTGGGACCACTGAACCTCAGAAGAGGCCTCCGGGAACAGCTCATCCCATTTTCCAACCCTCCATCCAAAGTTGTGCTCTACAAGACACACATGGAACTGGATAGGATGGGATCTGGGAAGGTTTGGATGAAACATCCCTCAGTACAATTTACTGACTTTGAATTCTTATTCTGCACTCTCCCATTCACCTTATTTTGGCTAAGTTGGGCTTTTCAGCTTCCCTGATACCAGGCAGGAGGTGACGTTGACAAAAGATATGAGCATTCCATGGGTGATAGCATTGTAGGACCATGAGCTGTACTGTTCAATGCACCCAGAGGCCACCTCATTTAAAAGATAAAGGAATGAAGCACAGAAACCTTAGGTGACCTCTTCAGGGTCACACAGCCTTAAGGGTTGAGTCACTGGCAAGCTAAAGGTGCCCTGACAGTTCAAAAATTATCATCTTGGTTTATCCAACAGGCCATGTTGGTGGGACCAATGAAATCCCAGGGAGTCTCATGATCTCTGGAAAAGATATGGGATGATAAAAGAGAAGTGACTGAGCAGGAAGGACATAACCTCAACCTGTAGAAAGTCTAGAGGATGTCTGGGTAATGATGTAAAATGAACTGCCTTGTGCATATAAACCTATTGGAAAGCCTCAAGTCAACTGAAGGAAGGCAAGGAAGCTGCCTTTCAGTCCATTACTCTCAAAAGTCAGGGATGTACTCAGACTGCCCTTACATCCCTTAAGGCCTATTCAAGATTTCTCTTTTTTTCCCCTTTGTTCTATGTCATTTGTGACCCTAATCTGAGACTGGCCCAATCCATCTAGGGGACGATGAAGTCCGTGGAGTCATTTAAGGAAAAGAAAAACTTATTGACAATTGGTGCTAGCCCAAAGTGGAAGGAGAGGAGTTGGCAGTGAGCCAAGTGGGTATAGTGTCTCTTTGTGTGATTCCTTCATGGAGAGAGGGAGAGAGGGAATGAGCATAAGTATAGTGCCTACTATACTCCATGCTAAGTGCTTTACAAAAATAATCTCATTTGATCCTTACAAACAATCCTGAGAGGTAGGTGCTGTTATTATTTCTATTTTAGAGTTAAACAAAGTGAGGCAAACAGAGGTTAAGTGACTTGCCCAGGTCATATAACTGGATTTGAATCTAGGTCTTCCTGACTTCAGGCCCAGCATCTTACCCGCTATACTACTTAGCTGCCTCAGAGGATTCCCCACTCATATATGCACGTAATTAGATGTCTTCTCAGGTCCCTTCTATCTCCAATCTTCCAATATATCTTCCAATATTTAATGACATATGATGACTCATCCTTACCTTTTCGATTCAGGAAAATCTTCGCATATTCTGGGTCATAGATAAATAATGTTGCATGAAAGGGCCCAATTCAGAGAGGAACAGCCCTGGGGTATTTTTGGGATAGCACAGTAAATGCTTTTCCTGGGGCAAACTGCAATAAAGAAAAGCAAAAAATGAGTTGGGACAGTGAACTCCAACTTCTCCCCTCCTCAACTCCCAGATTCCAGGCCTTGGAAATCTTATGATGAGATCAGGGATCTTTGGGAGGGGAACGTGGAAAGACAGATCCTCCAAAGCAAGAGGAAGGACACAAGAAGAATCTATGCTCTTCTCTGAGCAAGGATCCCTTGTACTGTGCCCTTGATATGTGTTTATCCAACCCTTCCCTTGGAGATCCAGAATGGTGAGAGAGTCATTGCCTACTGGACATCTCGATCTTCACCTCATCTCCATGTTTCATGAGCATGTCAAACTCAAGAGGTCCAAAACTATTTTCCTCCAAACCCATCCCCTTCTTCCAAACTCGCTCATTTCTGCATCTTTTCAAATTTGTAGCTACCCTTTCTTCTCCCCTTTCTTCAACTCCTTATACAAATCATTTCCAAGTCTTGTCAATCCTATCTCCATAACATCTCTCCCACCATCCCCTTCACTCCAATCATACAATCTTTGCCTTTACCCTAGCTGAGGCCCTCATCACCTATTGCCTGGAGTAATACAATAGCTTCTGAATGGAGGCTCTAGTCTCCATGTGGCAGCTATTAGTCAACTTCTAGTTTCTCTTCTCTTTCATCCATCTTATCTAGAACTGCTAGATTACTATGTTGGAGTTAAGATACAGTATATCTGACTGTGGCTGATAAGACCTATATGTACTTGGAAGGCTATATCATGGATTGGGCACAGATAGTTCACACAAACATTTGGAATGGAGATATCTCTAAATCTGTGCATCTCACTTTTTTAAATTTTTAAACCATAATATTATTATGACATTTTATTGTAGAGATAAATAGCCCCATACCTTTAGTAGCTCTAAAAATAATCACTGCCATACAGTTTAGTACAGAGATGGGGAACCTGCGGCCTTAAGGACACATATGGCCTTTTTTTTGTTTGTTTGTATATTTTATATTTTTGCAAATATTTTTATATTTTAATAAAGTTATTGCTTTTATTGAGATGTAATTGTGCAAAATTTCTAACATTTTTACTTAGTTTCTCTTAATTTGTTGTGAATTCTCTTTCATTTTTAATGTTAGTAATTTGGTTTTCTTTTCTTTTTTTTATAAATTTATTTTATTTTATTATTATTTTTTTAATGCTCTACAATCACTTCCTTAAAATTAAGATTTTATCCCCCCACACCTTCCTTCCACTACCCCCTCCCTCCCCATGACAGCATACAATTCTGTATAGGTTCTACATATACTTTCTTATTGAGCACATTTTCACTATAGTCATGCTCTGTAGTCACACTAAAATAAATGGAAGAAATCATATAACAAATCAAAACATAATACACTAAACCCCACATACACACAAACATGATCTGCTACATTCTGTGAATGACTTCCATATTTCTTTCTCTGAGTGTGGAAGGCATTTTGCCTTAGAAAACCAGCATTACGATTTTTTTTTTTCAGTAAGTTCCTGTGTTATTACGAAGTTCCAAGTCTACCGGAAAAAACTCTCGCACACTGTGGTTGTTGCTGTACACAAAGTTCTCCTGGTTCTGCTCCTTTCACTTAGCATCAGATCATATAAGTCCTTCCAGGCCTCCCTGAAGTCTTCTTGTTCATCATTTCTTATGGCACAATAGTACTCCATTACATTCATATACCATAATTTATTAAGCCATTCCCCAATTGATGGGCATCCCCTTGATTTCCAGTTTTTGGCCACCACAAAGAGTGCTGCTATAAATATTCTTGTATATGTGGGACCCTTTCTCATTTTTATGATTTCTTGGGGATAGAGTCCTAGAAGCAATATTGCTGGGTCAAAGGGTATGCACATTTTTGTAGCCCTTTGGGCATAGTTCCAAACCGTTCTCCAGAATGGTTGGATGAGCTCACAGCTCCACCAACAATGAATTAGTGTTCCAACTCTCCCACATCCTCTCCAGCATTTATCATTTTCTTCTTCTGTCATGTTTGCCAATCTGATAGGTGTGATGTTGTACCTCAGAGTTGTTTTGATTTGCATCTCTCTAATCAGTAGTGATTTAGAGCACTTTTTCATATGATTATAGATACCTTTAATTTCTTCCCCTGAAAATTGCCTGTTCATATCCTTTGACCATTTATCAATTGGGGCTCACTTTTGTTTTTGAACCACTGTAATTCTGGTTCATTCACAGAGCACAGTTCCTTCTTCAATGTGGGTTCACCATGCTGGGTTATCTTTTGTCACTATCGCCCATGTTTCACAATTGATTCCAAAGATCCAAAAGCTACTAGATAAGTATTTCCAAAATTGTAGTCTGGACAGATTACACCACTCCCCTCCCACAGAATGGATGGAGAGGACTTTGAGGCAGTGCATGTGTGTGGCTGTAGATGTTTAGAATTTAAGGGAAGACTATTAAACTCAAAATCCACTGCCTTATAGGTATTATATATATAGGTATTACTTATAGGTAAGTGAATAAGAGATATGAATAATGTAAAATATGTATGTATGAATGTATGAATAATTCCAAAGAAGAATTGCAAACTTAATTGTTGTCTTTTGTTTTTGAAGAGGACCAAAAGGACATCAGCACATTAGAGTTAATGTGCCTGATTTTGACTGATCAGACCAATATGATCTCAGAAGACTCAGGCACAGGTCAGGCACAAAGACTCTACATGAACATTTGGAGTAGAGTTGTCTCTAAATTTTCACACCATGTTTCTTTTGAGCCAGCTCTCTGAAAGCGACCCACTCCTTTTCTTTTCTTTCTTTATTTTTTTAAAATCTTTTTTAAATTTAACTTTTAACATTTTCACAAAATTTTGGGTTCCAAATTTTCTTCCCATTTCTCCCCTCCCCCACACCAATACACTGAGCATTCTAATTGCCCCTATCACCAATCTGCCCTCTCTTCTAACATCCCTCCCTTCCCTTGACCCCATCTTCTCTTTTGTGCTGTAGGGTCAGATAACTTTCTATATCCCATTACCTGTATTTCTTATTTCCTTGTAGCAAGAACAATACTTGACAGTTGTTACTAAAACTTTGACTTCGCATCCTATCCTGCCCCCCATTGTTTCTATTCTCTCTTTTGATCCTGTCCACTCCCCAAGAGTGTTGACTTCAACTTGCTCCCTCCTCCCACTGCCCTCCCTTCCATCATCCCCCCGACCCTGCTTATCCCCTTCTCCCCCGCTTTCCTGTATTGTAAGATAGGTTTTCATACCAAAATGAGTGTGCATTTTATTCCTTCCTTTAGTCGAATGTGATGAGGGTAAGCTTCATGTTTTTTTCTCTCTTCCCCTCTTTTCCCTCCATTGAAAAGTCTTTTGCTTGCCTCTTTTATGAGAGATAATTTTCCCCATTCCATTTCTCCCTTTCTCCTCCCAATGTATTTCTCTCTCATTGCTTATCCCATCCTATTCCATTCACTCTGTGCTCTATGTGTGTGTGTGTGTGTGTGTGTGTGTGTAATCCTACCAACTACCCAAATACTGAAAAGTTTCAAGAGTTACAAATATTGTCTTTCCATGTAGGAATGTAAACAGTTCAACTTTAGTAAGTCCCTTATGACTTCTCTTTGCTGTTTAACTTTTCATGCTTCTCTTCATTCTTATCTTTGAAAGTCAAATTTTCTTTTCAGCTCTGGTCTATTCATTAAGAATGCTTGAAAGTCCTCTATTTCATTGAAAGACCATATTTTCCCCTGAAGTATTATACTCAGTTTTGCTGGGTAGGTGATTCTTGGTTTGAGTCCTACTTCCTTTGACTTCTGGAATATCATATTCCAGGCCCTTTGATCCCTTAATGTAGAAGCTGCTAGATCTTGTGTTATTCTGATTGTATTTCCACAATATTTGAATTGTTTATTTCTAGCTTCTTGCAATGTTTTCTCCTTGACCAGGGAACTCTGGAATTTGGCCACAATGTTCCTAGGATTTTTTCTTTTTGGATCTCTTTCAGGTGGTGACCAGTGGTTTCTTTCAATACTGATTTTGCCCTCTGGTTCTAGAATATCAGGGCAGTTCTCCTTGATAATTTCATGAAAGATGATGTCTAGGCTCTTTTTATGATCATGGCTTTCAGGTAGTCCCATAATTTTTAAATTGTCTCTCCTGGATCTATTTTCCAGGTCAGTTGTTTTTCCAATGAGATATTTCACATTCTCTTCCATTTTTTCATTCTTTTGGTTTTGTTTGGTGATTTCTTGGTTTCTCATAAAGTCATTAGCCTCCATCTGTTCCATTCTAATTTTGAAAGAACTATTTTTTTCAGTGAGTTTTTGAACCTCTTTTTCCATTTGGCTAATTCTGCTTTTGAAAGCATTCTTCTCCTCATTGGCTTTTGGAACCTCTTTTGCCAATTGAGTTAGCCTATTTTTCAAGGTGTTATTTTCTTCACCATTTTTTTGGGTCTCCTTTAGCAAGGTGTTGACCTGCTTTTCATGCTTTTCTTGCATCTCTCTCATTTCTCTTCCCAGTTTTTCCTCCACCTGTCTAACTTGATTTTCAAAATCCTTTTTGAGCTCTTCCATGGCCTGAGCTCATTGAATATTTATTTTGGATGTTTGGGATACAGAAGTCTTGACTTTTATGTCTTTCCCTGATGGTAAGCATTGTTCTTCCTCATCTGAAAGGATGGGGGGGGATATCTGTTCACCAAGAAAGTAACCTTCTATAGTCTTATTTTTTTTCCCTTTTTTGAGCGTTTTCTTGACCAGTTACTTGACTTTTGGGTCCTTTGTCAAGAGTAGGGTATAGTCTGGGAATCTATGAGATCTCAGTTCCTCCAAGGTGGCACAATCAAGTGTGTACTGGTCTGGATGCAGAGAGGGATTTTTATGTCCAGAATCTTAGCAATTACCTCTCCACAGCCCCCTAGCCTCCAGTTCTGCCAAGTCAGCACTGGGGGCTGATTTTCAGATAAGCTGGTTGGCCAGGGCTGCCATTCAGTGTGAGACAAAGACCAGCTCTCCCAGGGCCTCCCCCAGTGTTGAGATAAGACTCAGCTCTTCAGTGCCCCCAGGGGTTTTTACGCTCCAACAATGAGTGGTCTGTACAGGCTGCTGTGCACACTCTGTGGCTGCTACCTGCTTCTGGAGCTATGAGAAGGCCCTTCTCCCTTCCTGGCCAGCTGATAAAACCCCTTCACTGACATTTGGCACCTGTGGGTTGAGGGATCTGAGGCCCTGCTGCTGTGACTGGAGCTTCTGCCCCCGAAGTGTCCTCCTCCCAGAGTCTTGTTGCACGCCATGGCGCACTGCTCGGCCAAGGCTGGGCTGGGCTCCACGCTTGGCTTGGCGTCCAGTGCAACCGACATTTCCATGGGCCTTTCAGGTCACTGTGGGCTGGAAATCTCCTCCACTCTGTTGTCCTCCACTTCTGCTGCTCCAAAATTTGTTGAGAGTCCCTCTCTACAGGTATTTTGTGGATTGTGTGGGGAGACCCTACGTAAGTGTGTCTTTCTAGTCCACCATCCTGGCTCTGCCCCTCTGCCCACTCCTTTTCTGCTTCACTGTTGCTAACCTTGTGTTGGCTCAGTTTTCCCTCCTAGTTAGCAATGAACTGTTTCCAGTCAGAGAAGTACTCTAATCTGTTGACATTAAGACTTCTTGGTAGCCACCTTGCCTTGGGGCCACCCCTTTCCTTGAATGTGAATATTTAGATCAGAAAGGATAAATCTGTATGGTCAGTCAGTGTTCTGTACCACACATAGCCTTCATCACTCTGACAACCTGTCCTTCTCTTCTCCTTACCATGACATAGTGTATTAAAATATCAATGTTTGCTGTGAAGGTGCCACCACAAAGTTGTATTGCCTTTAGGTAAATAAAAGACAGTGTTGGTGATGAGGTCATAAGATGCCACAAGTCTTCTGAAGCAAGTGACCTTTGCTGTTGCTGTTTTCAGCTCCATTTCTCCCATAGACTCCTTGCTAAATCTGATAGTCTCCATTATTCTTGCATTAAAGTCATCCAAAATTATAAGCTTGTTCTCTCTTGGCATATTGATTCAGGCCTTCATAAAATTTTTATTGACCTCATCAGAGTTCATCATGGTGGAAGCAGAGGCACTGATGATGGTGGCATGGTGTTTTTCTGAAAGTGGCAGTCACATTGTCATGAGTCTATCATTTACTCTTTTGGGGAGGCTTACAAGCTTGTTGACTAGATTAGTTTTGATTGAAAAACATACACCAACTTCCCGGCACTCCCCTTCACTGTGGCCATTTCAGAGATATGTGTATCCAGCTCTGCCTTTGGTAACTTAGCCTTCATTTACTAGCCTTGTTTCACTCAGGGCTGTTATTTGGATATGATACCTGTTGAATTCTCTTATGAGAAGAGCTGCTTTTTCTTCCCCTCTACTGGATTTCATGTTATCTGTAAGCATGTGTATGCCCCATGTACTGATGGTGAGTGGAATCATCTTTGCAAAGGTTTTTGTATGTTTTTGTGTGTTTTGACTATAGTAAGCAGATCGGGGTGGATGACACACATTATTTCCAGAGTACCTTTTCTAGTCTCTTCCCCAAGCCAAGATGGGAGTAGTGTGGTCTTTAAAAAAGGCTGTTCAGACAGGCCGAGTCCCACTGCTGCTTCAGACCAGTGAGAAGATGACCCTATGGTCTGGACCATCTGTGTGCAGGATTGTGACTTCAACTCCCAGTGTATCCACACATGCTGCTTCATCACTTACCCACTGCCACAGGACTTTGAGGTAGGTAAAAACAGTAAAATGGTCTGGGTGATGTCTTTTGAATTGCACATAAATTGGATTTAAGGAAGACAGAAATGCCCCAAATTGTCAACTTCACTCTCTCTTCTAGACTCATTGGAGTCCACTGGCAGGAGGAAAGTCAAGATGACTGGTGATCCCTTGGGATGCAGTGGATGACCTTGGCATCTTTGATATCTAATCTAACCCTAAGCTCTTCACAGCACCTGCTTCAGTCACCTTCATGGTTATTGAAACATTATTGGTAACTAATCATATTGTACTCAAATCCATGATGTCATCTACCCTGCCTTCCCAAAACCTATAAACGGGGAACAGTCCTTTCGGTCAAGGTCTTTGGTATAAATGGAAGCCATTTATTGATCTCTGCTAATAAATGTCATCTTGCTCAAGGATCTGCCTCTGTTTATCCTTTTGTTAAATCTCACATGCTACAAACTACACAAAAAATGAAACAAAAGTAAATGTTGCTAAATTATAAAGAGCAAATAAAATTTGAAGTAAAAGATATGAAAAGAATTTTCGGAGGTGGGAGATCCACAGGTGTTTGTGTGGCATATTTTTTGAACTTTTAAAATGTATTGATCAGTTATGTTTCTTTCTTTTTCTTCTTTTGTCCTTAAAATACTATTTGTCACATGGCGTGGCTTTCTTGGAAGGGGAAGGATAAAAGGGAAACTATGTTAGTGTGAAGGACATCTATAAAAGACATCAATAAAAATAATTTTTAAAAATACCTATATATATCCATATATAAACATATACTTCCTCTAACAAATTCTGCTTCCGATCTTTGTTTTGTTTGTACATATCTCCTATTTGGTATCTTTCCTGACTTGTCTACTTCATTTGTACTCACTACCTTGCCCTTGCCCTCCTATTACTTAACCATCCTCCTACTTCCAAGGATCCCTTCTTTATCCTCCCATTTCTATAGATCTAAATATTCTTCTATACCCCAACTTTTAACCTATTCCCTCATCCTCCCCTCTAGAGATTCCTCCCTTATCCTCCCCACTCTTCCTATCCCCTTGGTACTTTATTTCTTCTGAATTTAGAAAGCTTAAATTCTCTCTCTCTCTCTCTCTCTCTCTCTCTCTCTCTCTCTCTCTCTCTCTCTCTCTCTCTCTTTCTGTCTCTGTCTCTGTCTCTCTCTCTCCAGATATATATATTTCCTTCTTGAACCCATTCCTGATGAAAGTAGGTTTCCAGAATTACCAGCTCTCCCCTCCCATCTAATTCCTCTGTTTCAATTCTTCTTCTTGAATCTCATTTGTACAAAATAATTACTCATTTTACTTGTTCCTAAACAGTTTTGCTATTTGAAGTCATGTCATACTCAGGTCTACTCCAATCTTCCTTATAAACTACCCAATTACTACTAACAATCTTAGACATACATTTTGCATTTTACATACATAAAATGTAAACAGTCTCGTCTTACTGAGTCCCTTGTAATTAGTCTTTGGTATGTACCTTATATTTCCCTCGGCTCCTGTATGTGAAATCTTCTATTAAATTCAAGTTTCTTTTCAACAAAGTCTTGAAAGTCTGACAATTCATTAAATGACCATTTTTTTTTTCATTCAGAACTATGTTTAACTTTGCTGGGTATGGTATTTTTGGCTGGAACACCAGTTGTTTAGCTCTTCAATATGTAGTGTTCCCGTGGTCTTTTAGAGTTACTGCTGCAGGGTCATCCATGATTCTAACTGTGGCATCACCATATTTAAATTGCTTTTTTTCTTGTTGCTCATAATATTTTATCTTTGAACTGGGGTTTCCAGAATTTGACTGTAATATTCCTGTGGGTTTTCCTCATAGAATCTCTTTCAAGTGGTGATTGATAGATTTTCTTTTCTATTTCTACTTTCCCTTCTTGTTCTAATGATTCAGGACAACTTTCTTTAATTATTTCTTGTATTATTGTATCTTTTTTATCATAACTTTCAGGCAGTCTTATTATTATGTTTTCTCTTTTTTATCTGTTTTCCAGATCAGTTTTTTTTTCTTATGAGATGTTTCACATTCTCCTCAATCTTTTCATTCTTCATGTTTTGTTTTATTATTTCTTGATCTCTTATGACTTCACTGGCATCCCCTTGCCCAACTCTGATTTTCAAGGAATTGTTTTCTTCCTTAAGATTCTATATCTCCTTTACTAATTGGTTGATTTTCTTTTCATAATCTTCAGGTTTGTCTTGGATTGTTCACACACACATATGTTAGTTTTTTTCTCAATCCCTCATTTGATTTTTAAAGTTCTTTTATGAAATCTTTTGGGGCAGGTGACCATTTGACATTACTCTTTGGGATAGAAGATCTTCAGTATCCTCCTCTGAAGATAAATCCCAGTGTTCTCTATTCCTATGGTTAACTTTCTATGGCCAAATTCTTTCTCCTTTGCCAGTTCATTTTTTAAAATTTTATAGCTGTTTATTTTTTATAATCATCTCTAGTCCTGGAGTATGGGAGATGGTGCCTCTGGCCTCAGATCCTCCTTCAGTTCTCCCCTCTAGTCTGGAACTGAAACCAAGACCTCCAGACTCCTATAAGTACCCACAGCCAGCTCCCAGCCCTACTATATCTGCACTTAGCATAACCCCCCTCCACTCCCACCCCAGTGCCGGTCCCATATCCCAGCATAGTTGGGTCTGGCATTCGTTGTCAGCAGAGATTCCCTCAATCTTCTTTAGGTCAGACACCCCCTCACTGTCCCTAGGTAAAAGTTCCTGTGGAGAAGCAGCCTCCCAGTCCGGCTAATTCCAGGGTCCATAGTTTGTTGTTTCAAGGGTCCCTAGTCTGGAGGTGTTTACTCTTCATAGAGACCAAACTTTGTTCTGGGATTTTTCTTCAGATCTTCTCTAATTGTCTCAGAAGGACCACTATTCTGCCTGTACTCTTACTTATTTTGACTGCTCTATGTTTGCTCTGAGGCACTTTTTTATCTCTTTTGTGGAAATCTTGAGAGTTTGGAATTTTCGGACCTACCCTGCCATCTTCCCAGAATCGTCTCCAAAAGTTCAGTTCTTTTTTTTTTATTTAACTTTTTACATTCATTTTCACAAATTTTTGGGTTCCAAAATTTCCCCCCTTTTATCCCCTCCCCCCACCCCAATACCCCAAGCAATCTAATTTTCCCTATCTCCAATCTGTCCTCTCTTCTGTCATCCCTCCCTTCTCTTGTCTCCATCTTCTCTTTTCTCCTGTAGGGCCAGATGACTTTCTATTCCTCATTAACTGTATGTCTTCTTTCCTAGTTGCAACAACAATACTAAACAATTGTTCCTAAAACTTTGAGTTCCAAATTCTCCCCATCCCTCCCTCCCCACCCATTCCCTTTGGTACGGCAGGCAATTCATTATAGGCCATATCTGTGTAGCTTTGCAAATGACCTTCCTGATAGTCGTGTTGTGTAAGACTAACTGAATTACCATCCCTCCTAACCTGCCCCTCATTGTTTCTCTTCTGTCTTTTGATCCTGTCCCTCCCCAAGTGTTGACTTTCAATTACTCCCTCCTCCCTTTGTCCTCCCTTCCATCATCCACCCCCCCGCAATATCTCCTTCTCCTCCGCTTTCTTATACTGTAAGATAGGTTTACATACCAAAATGAGTGTGCATTTCACTCCTTCGTTTAGTCAAATGTGATGAGGGTAAACTTCTTGGTTTGTTTTTTTTTCCCTCAGCTCTCCTCTTTTTCCCTCCACTAAAAAAATCTCCTGCTTGCCTCTTAAATGACATATAGTTACCCCCTTCCATTTCCCCCTCTTTCCTCTCACTACATTTCTCTCTCACCATTTACCTTAATTTCTTTTAAGATATGGTCCCATCCTATTCAGTTCAATCTGTGCTCTCTGTCTCTGTATGTGTATGCATGTGTGTATGTGTATGCATGCGTGTACATGTGTATGTGTGGTCCCACCAACTACCCAGATACTGAAAAATTTTAAGAGTTAGAAATATTGTCTTTCCATGTAGGAATGTGAACAGTTCATTTCTGGTAAGTCCCTTAATACTTCTCTTTGCTGTTTCCTTTTTCATGCTTCTTCTCATTCTTGTGTTTGAAAGTCAAATTTTCTTTTCAGCTCTGGTCTTTTCATCAAGAATGATTGAAAGTCCTCTGTTTCATTGAAAGACCATATTTTCCCTTGAAGTATTATACTCAGTTTTGCTGGATAGGTGATTCTTGGTTTGAGTCCTAGTTCCTTTGACTTCTGGAATATCATATTCCATGCCCTTCGATCCCTTAATGTAGAAGCTGCTAGATCTTGAGTTATCCTGATTGTATTTCCACAGTACTGGAATTGTTTCTTTCTAGCTGCTTGCAAGATTTTTTCCTTGAGCTGGGAGTTCTGGAATTTGGCCACAATGTTCCTAGGAGTTTCTCTTTTTGGATCTCTTTCAGGTGGTGATCGATGGATTCTTTCAATACTTATTTTGCCCTCTGGTTCTAGAATGTCAGGGCAGTTTTCCTTGATAATTTCATGCAAGATGATGTCTAGGCTCTTTTTTTGATCATGGCTTTCAGGTAGTCCCATAATTTTTAAATTGTCTCTCCTGGATCTATTTTCCAGGTCAGTTGTTTTTCCCATGAGATATTTCACATTCTCTTCCATTTTCTCATTCTTTTGGTTTTGTTTGGTGATTTCTTGGTTTCTCGTAAAGTCATTAGACTCCATCTGTTCCATTCTAATTTTGAGAGAACTATTAAATTCAGTGAGCTTTTGAGCCTCTTTTTCCATTTGGCTCATTCTGCTTTTGAAAGCATTCTTCTCCTCATTGGCTTTTTGAACCTCTTTTGCCAATTGAGTGAGCCTATTTTTCAACGTGTTAATTTCCTCAGCATTTTTTTGGGTCTCCTTTACCAAGGTATTGACCTGTTTTTCATACTTTTCTTGCATCTTTGTCATTTCTCTTCCCACCACCTGTCTAACTTGCTTTTCAAAATCCTTTTTAAGCTCTTCCAAGGCCTGAGCCCATCCGACACCCCCCGGGGTGTCTGGGGTACTGAGGTCCCGCCCTCCACGTCTTTCCCTGATGGCAAGAATATGTTCTCGTCCTCGCCATCAGACTGAAGGTCGGGATCATTTGCACTTGTTGGAAAAAGCTCTCTATAGTCTTATTTTTCTTCCCTTTTCTAGGCATTTTCCCAGCCAGTTACTTGGCTTCTGAGATTCCTTTCCACCTCTGCCTGGATCTGCCCAGCTAGTGCTTGGCCTCTGAGATTCAAATGCACTTTCTGCGGCAAGCTTTAGTTCTGGCGCAGGGGTGGGGGCAGGGCCGCCTCCCAAGCTCGGTCCCTCAGGGGCTTTCTGCAGAAACGTTCAGGAACGGAGCGGGTGGGGGTGGGGTGGGGGGCCCGCCTCCTATGCTCAGCTCCCTCAGGGGTTTTATTCAGAGGCCTTCAGTAATAGAGCGGGGTGGGGGCAGGGCCATCTCCCAGGCTCAGCTCCCTCAGGTTGAAAAGACCTTCAGTATTGAAGATCCTACCTGCTACTGGGGGATTCCTGAGTCCTGGGCCGCTGCGCCTCAGCCGCCGCCCACACCTCTGCCTCCGCTGCTTCCTGCCCCTGTCTCTGCCGCCGCCGCTGCTTCCTCCCGAGGGGGCCCGAATCACGGAGACGCTCCGCTCCCCTCCCCTAGCCCAGCCTTCTTTCTCAATGACCTGTAGCTTCTGTGGGCAGAGGGACTTTCCCGGCTGCCGGAGTTTCCCCAGGAGCTTCCCTCTCTGAAGCCTGCTCGGGTCAGCTTCTCTGGGGCCGCGGCCAGGGCAGCGCTGGGTGTGGGGTCCACTTTCCGAGGCACAATGGACCCCGGGGACGGCTCTCCAGGGCTCAGTGGAACGGAAATCTCTTCCCCTATGTTTATGCACCCCCTGCCATGATTCAGAATTTATGGGGATCTCTTTTTACCTCAATTCCATGGGTTGTGGGCTCGGAGCTCATAAATGTGCGTCCTTCTACTCTGCCATCTTGGCTCCGCCCCTTCAAAAGTTCAGTTCTTTAGGCTGACATTTAAGGTAATTAGCTGCCAGCCTATCTTTGGTGCCTCATTTTATATCACTCCTCTTCAAGTTTCAAGAAAAGTAGATTATTTTTTAACTACCAAATATTCTCCAAGTCTTCCCACCTTGGTGATTCTGTCCAAGTTGTTTTCTATAATTGGAATGTCCTGCCCCACTTCACCTTTTTTATTTTTATGCATCCTTTAAAGTCCAATTTAAATGCCACCTTCTTCAGTATGTCTTTTTCAATATCTCTGAGGGTAACTATTCCTTCTTGCCTTCAAATTGCATTATTTCCCCCCTCTCCTCTTTGTACTGATCATTTGATTCTGTGTACCATAGTTTTCTCTGTTGTTGTATTTTTCTTTCTACTAGACCATGGGTTCCATGAGGGCAGGGATCATGTATCAACCACGTATTTTATCTCCTGGACTTGTTTCTGACTTGTGGATGCAAAATTGTGTTTCTACTGCTGTCTCATATTGGAATTTCTCTGAATTCCTATGGCCTCCTTGCCCAGAAACATCCAACCTCTCTTGTGATGATTCCTCTCAACTTGGAATATGGAATATCCCCTCTCAAAGCTCCCCATCTTTGGCTATTTCTCCTAGACCTCTATGGCACCACAAATCTTCATTCCCTACCCCTACTTTCAATACTTTCAATTTGTGTGTATATTGCCTGTGTGTATGAGTGTGTGTGTCAGAGAGGGGGGGAGAGGGAGAGAGAGAGAGAGAGAGAGAGAGAGAGAGAGAGAGAGAGAGAGAGAGAGAGAGAGAGAGAGATGGAGAGAGAAAAGAGAGGGAAGACAGAGTCAGATATAGAAAAAGATAAAGACATGTAAGATGGTAGAGATTTTCCCTTTCTAAACAGCTCAGTGAAGGCAGGGTGGATTAGAGCTAGACTCTGAGTCTCTCACAATGCCTGGCACACTAGCTGCTTCAAAATTGCTGAGTTGAATCAAGAACAACATTGTACTCAAAGTCTGAAAGTGTGAGCACAAATTCTTAATTTGCTCATTGTCAAGTCAAAGTCAACAAACATTTATAGTTATAATAATTATTAATGAAAATAGCACTTATATAGCACTTATAACTCATATTAGCATTTATATAGCACCTTAAACATATTATCTCATTTGATTCTAATAACAGTCCTTTGGCATAGGTGCTTTTGTTATCCACATTTTACAGATGAGGGAACTAGGCTAAGAGTAGTTAAGTCTCTTGCCCAGGTCACAGAGCTAGTAAATTTCCCAGGTAGGTTTCAAACTTTGGACTTCCTGATTCCATGTGCAGCATTCTTACAAAGAGTGTACTGTGTGCCAGGCACTGTGCTAAGCACTGGGGATGCAAAGAAAGACATAAATAATCTGCCTTCAAGGAAGTCACAATCTAATGGTGGAGGCAACATGCAAACAACTATGTACATTTATACCAGATCTACACAGGATAAACCAGAGGTGAAGTGATGGATTCAAGATTCTTTTGAAGTCAGGACTCCTGATGACTTCCGGGATGCATTAGGGAGCTGGGAGGAGCACAATGAGGGAGGCAGGAAAAGTCATGCAAAATGCTAGTAGGGCAGGAAGAAGACCATGAGATGTCAGGCAGACTTTCCCAATAAGTTTTCCCAGAATGAATCTGACTCAGTCCTAAGGCCCTTCTCTATCCTCCAGTCTTCTACAGAAGGAGACTCCTCTCGGGTCTGAAAGCTGCCCTCCAGAGGAGTCAGGTCAAAGGCAGCAGCCTTTCCTCCATCCTGGCCACCCCCTTCCAGTCCCTCCAGAGGCTCCTCTTGCCTTGTTATTCCCATAGAACCAATGTGCTGGGGGTCCTGGGAAGGGGCACAGAGCTCGCTGCAGTTGCAGGCGCCAGTGGTAGAGCTGGAAGACCTTCAGCAATAGTGATGTGAGGGCGAACGTCAAGACCAAGGACGGAATCCAGTGCCTCTCCAGCCAAGGAAACATGCCAGAATCTGGAGGGACAAAGGCAGAGTCCATGCTGCTGGAGCTCCTGGGATGCTCTGCTGCCAAGTAATGTCAGCAGGAGCTTTTTTATGCGGGAGCTGGGGCCGCCTGTGGCCACCCCACCCCCACCCTCCTACAATACAGAGCAGAGAAGGGACAGTGCAGTCAAACCCTGAAGGAAGGGGTAGGCAGCTTGCAACACTCCTGGATTTGTTGATTGGTTGTCTAATTGGGCCCAGAATCTTGGCAGCTATGGGTGGCCAAAAAGAGGGAGAAATCGCCTCCGGGTGTAATGGGATCCTTGGGAGAAACTGATCCAGTCTCTTCCTCTGTCAAACGAGAGGTGAGACAAGAGGAGCTCTAAGCCAACCCCTCTGTCCGCTGCCTTCCCCGACTCCTTCACCAAACACACTCTCTGTGTTCCCAGATTTCTACTTACTTTTCCATTTCCTGTTCTCTGTCTGTTCTAAGTTTTCCCCCACCTCTTATATGCAGTGATATGTAATAAATGTGTATATAATATATGTGTATATATATACACACATATATATGTATGTATATGTATATATGTATGTATGTATATGGAAACTGGGACAGTTCTGAGAGCCAAAGAGGAATACTTGACCTTTGCTAGTACAGAACTAGGATCCCTTCCACTAAGTCCATGATTAGTTTATGGCCTCACAGTAAGCAGGGGCTATTCATGTTCATATTTATAAATCTGCTTCCAAAAACAGAATTACTAAGAATTTTGAACTTCAAATATGCACCATTAGATCACAAACATGTTGCTAGGCCCTAGGGTCACTATCATTACTGTCATTATCATGATTATTATCAAGGAGGTTAAATAAAAAACTTTCTTCCCAACTTAGACATTTTCTTCTAATTCTAGTTACATTGAACTTGTTCATGAAAATCCTTATGAAAATTTTATATAATCGATATCATTATTCTTTACTTTTGTAATCACATCTCTCACTTCTCTGGTTCTGCTATTCCTCTAACAATAGTTGGAAACAATGTAACCCTTTATTCTCTTCTTTTAAAAAATCATGACATTGATATTTAGATGATTTATATTTTAGGAATTCATTGTGGTGTATGGTGTTAGTGCTGGCCTAAATCTGTTTTCTGTCAAATTGCTATAGTTTCTGCTTGTCTAGAAACTGTTGTTACAAATTCCCTTCTCTAATAACTTATGTACTTGTGTTTATAATAGTCCGACAGTTTATCGGACTACTATTCAAGTTTACTTTTAGGTCTTATCTATTTCATTGATTATCTTTTTTTAAGTAACAATTTTTAATAATCAGAATTTTATAATGTAATTTGAGAATTGATAACCTAAATTTTTCTCATTCCTTTTCTTTGATATTATTGTCCTTTGGTTCTCTATGTGAATACTTTTATATAGATGTACATAAAAGTTAAAAAAGAATACTTTTACTAACACTTATTCATACAATTAACTCTGGAACATGCCAAATGTCAAAAAGTTTTTTCCTTTTTTAGAGGGGCTATCTGATCTCTCCTGAATTTCTTTAAGCATTCCAATTTGATTCTGTATTCTATTAGTCTCATGAGGATGAATAGTGTCTTTTAGGTGTATTATCTTATCTAGATCAATGAATTCTTCCTTAGAAAACCAGCAGGCTTAATCCTGTTATAATCATTTCATTTGTCCAAAATCTTGGGGCCTCTAAAAGTAAAATGGCCAGGTGGAGAATCCTTAGAGACTCTATTCCTCATTTCTTCAGTTCTTATAGGGCTTCCAAACAGGAATGTTAGCAGATCAGATAGAATCTGAGTCATATGCAGACCCATCCACCTACTCCCTCCCAATCAGTATAATCTGTTTGGGAACTATCTGCGTCCATTCCCACTAATATCCTCCTAAGATGTCTCCTCCTAACATAGAAAGGGCAATAGATTCTGCAAGGATAGGGCAATGACGTGGGTCAACTGGTACCTCTCTTTGAAATTCATTATTAAATGAGGTGTCTTTTGCAAATTTCAGACAAAATGCAGAGCAACATTGGTTTCTCTCACAATGCTTGGTGCCATGCATGATTCAGAGGATGACACCAGATAGGATTTGAACATCTTTTCAGATTATTTTTCTCTGAACCCCTGGGGGCCAAATAAGTATAAGTCTCCTTTAAATTTGATTTTAAAAGAAGATTGAGTTTTAGAGTTTGTTTGTTTCAGAGGATTTAAAGGAAAGTGTGAAACTCCCAGGAATATTATAGTCAAATTCCAGAGCTCCCAGTTCAAAGAGAAAATACTTCAAGCAGACAGAAAGAAACCATTCAATTACAATGGAGTCACAGTTGGGATCATACAAGATTTCACAGCTTCCACATTAAAGTAGGAGAGGGTTTGCTTGGAATATGATATTCTAGAAGGTAAAAAAAACTGGGATTACAACCAAGAATCACATATACCCAGCAAAACTGAGTATACTCCTTCAAGGGGAAAGTATATATTTAGTGAAGTAGAGGATTTTCAAACATTCCTGATGAAATGATCAAAGCTGATAAGAACATTTGACTTTCAAATACAAGACACAAGAAAAGCACAAAAAAGTAAAAAAGAAAGATGAATCATAAGGGATTCAATAAAACTAAACTGTTTACATTTCTGACTGGGAAGAGAATACAGGTCTCTACTAAGAACGTCATCATTATTAGGGGAGTTAGAAGTATTCTACATAGGAAAAAGTTGTGGTAATGTGTTGATGATATTTTAAAAATGGATAAATGAGAAGGAGGAATGCCTTGGGAGAAGGGGAAAGGGAGAGGAAGAACGGGAAAAATTATCTCACATAAAATATGCACACGGTAGAGCTTTTATGGCAGAAGAGAAAATAGTGGTGGGGATAGATAATGCTTGAATCTTACATCTAAATTGGTTCAAAGAGGGAAAAATATATTTACATATTCAATTGATAATAAAACATCTATCTTATCCAATGGGGAAGCAGGAGGGGAAAGAAAAAAAGAAAGGAGAGGATGGTAAAAAGGAGGGAAGATAAAAGGAAGCAGTAGTCTGAAGCAAAACAGACTTTAGAAGAGGAACAAGGTAAAAAAAGACAGAGAGAGAAGGATAAAAAGAAGAAAATAGGATGAACGGAAATGCATGGTTAGCGATTATAACTGTATATGTGAATGGGATGAACTCACCCATAAAACAGAAGTGGATAACAGAATGGAATAGGAACCAAAATCCAACAATATGCTATTTACAACAGACAGACATACACAGAGTTAAGAGACTGGAGGGGAATCTATTATGCTTCAGCTAAAGTAAAAAAGGCAGAGGTAGCAATAATGATCTTAAACAAAGCCAAACAAAAATAAACCTAATTTAAAACGGATAAGCAGGGAAACGATATCTTACTAAAAGAAACCATAGACAAAGAAATAATATTGATACCAAACATACATGTGCCAAATGACATAACATTCAAATTTTTAAAGGAAAAGTTAAAAATTTGCAGGACAAGCACACAGTAAACCTATACTAGAGGAGGACCTTAACCTGTCCCTCTCAGAACTAGATAAATACAGCAATAAAATAATTAAGAAAGAAGTCAAGCAGATTAATACAATCTTATAAAAGTTAGACATGGTAGAATTCTGGAGAAAACTGAATGGAAATAGAAAGTAGTGTACCATTTTTTTCAGCTGTACACAGTGCCTTCACAAAACAGATCACATTTTAGGGTATAAAAACCTCATAATCAAATGCAGAAAATCAGAAATATTCAACATATTTCTTCATTTAAATTTATTTTTAGTTTTCAACTTTCATTTCCACACGATTTTGAGTTCCAAATTTTCTCCCCATCTCTTCCCCTCCCCCACCCCAAGACATCATGCCTTCTGATTACTGCTTCCCTTATCCCTTCTATCACATCCCTCTCTTCCCTTATCCCCATCTTCTCTCTTTTCTTGTAGGGCAAGATAGATTTCTCTATACCCTATTACCTGTATTTCTTATTTCCCAGTTGCATGCAAAAACAATTCTCACATTGATTCCTAAAACTTTGAGTTCCAACTTCTTTCCCTTCCTCCCTCCCTCCCCATCCCCACTGAGAAGGCAAACAATTCAATATGGGCTATGCATGTGTAGTTATGCAAAAGACTCCAATAATAGTCGTTGTGAAAGACTAACTATTTCTCTCCATTTCCTACTCCCCCCATTTCTTCTATTCTCTCTTTTGACCTTATCCCTCCCCAAAAGTGTTTACTTCTAATTACTCCCTCTTCTTATTTGCCCTCCCCTCTATCATACCCCCATACCTCACTTATCCCCTTCTTCCTTACTTTTCTGTAGGGTAAGTTAGATTTTCATACCAAATTGAGTGTGCATGTTATTCCTTCCTTAAGCTAACTGTGATGAGAGTAAGCTTCACTTTTTCCCTCTCTCGTCCCCCCTTTTCCCCTCCACTGGAAAAGCTTTTCCTTGCCTCTTTTATGAAAGATAATTTGCCCCATCCATTTCTCCCTTTCTCCTCACAATATATTTCTCTCCCATCCTTAATTTTATTTTTTTTAGATAACATCCCTTCCTATTCATCTCACCCTGTGCCCTGTCTGTCTATAGATAGGTATATAATCCCTCCAACTACCTAAGTACTGAGTAAAGTTTCAAGAGTTATAAATTTTATCTTTCCATGACATATAAACAGTTCAACTTTAGTAAGTACCTCATGACTTTTCTTTTCTGTTTACCTTTTCATGCTTCTCTTAATTCTTGTGTTTAAAAGTCAAATTTTCTATTCAGCTCTGGTCTTTTCATCAAGAATGCTTGAAGTCCTCTATTTCATTGAATGACTATTTTCCCCCTGAAATATCATACTCAGTTTTTCTGGGTAGATGATTCTTGGCTTTAATCCTATCTCCTTTGACCTCTGGATCCAAGCCATGTGATCCCTTAATGTAGAAGCTGCTAGATCTTGTGTTATCCTGATTGAATTTCCACAATACTCCATTTTGTTTCTGGATGCTTGCAATATTTTCTCCTTGACCTGGGAACTCTGGAATTTGGCTACAACATTCCTAGGAGTTTTTGTTTTGGAGTCTCTTTTAGGAGGCTATAGGTGGATTCTTTCAATATTCATTTTGCCCTCTGGTTCCAGAATATCAGGGCAGTTTTCCTTAATTTAATGAAAGATGATGTCTAGGCTCTTTTTTTGATCATGGCTTTCAGGTAGTCCCATAATTTTTAAATTGTCTCTCCTGGATCTATTTTCCCCTGAAGTATTATACTCAGTTTTGCTGGGTAGGTCATTCTTGGTTTGAGTCCTACTTCCTTTGACTTCTGGAATATCATATTCCATGCCCTTGGATCCCTTAATGTAGAAGCTGCTAGATCTTGTGTTATTCTGATTGTATTTCCAAAATATTTGAATTGTTCCTTTCTAGCTGCTTGCAAGATTTTCTCTTTGACCAGGGAACTCTGGAATTTGGCCACAATGTTCCTAGGAGTTTCTCTTTTTGGATCTCTTTCAGGTGGTGATCGATGGATTCCTTCAATACTTATTTTGCCCTCTGGTTCTAGAATCTCAGGGCAGTTTTCCTTGAAAATTTCATGAAAGATGATGTCTAGGCTCTTTTTTTGATCATGGCTTTCAGGTAGTCCCATAATTTTTAAATTGTCTCTCCTGGATCTATTTTCCAGGTCAGTTGTTTTTCCCATGAGATATTTCACATTCTCTTCCATTTTTTCATTCTTTTGGTTTTGTTGTGTGATTTCTTGGTTTCTCAGAAAGTCATAATCCTCCATCTGTTCCATTCTAATTTTGAGAGAACTATTGTCTTCAGTGAGCTTTTGAACCTCCTTTTCCATCTGGCTAATTCTGCTTTTGAAAGCATTCTTCTCCTCATTGGCTTTTTGAACCTCTTTTGCCAATTGAGTGAGCCTATTTTTCAAGGTGTTATTTTCTTCAGCATTTTTTTGGGTCTCCTTTAGCAAGGTATTGACCCGTTTTTCATGCTTTTCTTGCATCTCTCTCATTTCTCTTCCCAGTTTTTCCTCTACCTCTCTAACTTGATTTTCAAAATCCTTTTTGAACTCTT
Source organism: Bettongia penicillata ogilbyi (assembly GCA_023548195.1). Lineage (NCBI taxonomy): Eukaryota > Metazoa > Chordata > Mammalia > Diprotodontia > Potoroidae > Bettongia > Bettongia penicillata. Next base: position 10,285,934 of record JAJHZJ010000096.1, read on the forward strand.
CCATGGTCTGAGCTCATTGAATATTTATTTTGGATGTTTGGGATACAGAAGCCTTGACTTTTATGTCTTTCCCTGATGGTAAGCATTGTTCTTCCTCATCTGAAAGGATGGGAGGAGATATCTGTTCACCAAGAAAATAACCTTCTGTGGTTTTATTTTTTTCCCTTTTCTGAGCATTTTCCCAGCTAGTTACTTGACTTCTGAGTTTTCTCACCACACCCACCTTGCCTCCAGTTCCACCCAGCTAGTGCTTGGGGTCTGAGATTCAAATGCTGCTTCCCAGCCTCAGGGCTTTTGGTGAGGGTGGGGCTGCTATTCAGTGTGGGATCAAATTCAGGTGCTCAGGTGGGGGCAGGGCAGCCCCACAGGGCTCAGTTCCCTCAGGGGGCTTATGTGGAGACCTTCAACAATGGATCCAGGCTCCTGTCTGCTTTGGGAGCTCCTGTCTGCTGCTTCTTCCGCTACTGCCTCCCAAGGGGCCTGAGTTATGGAGACACCCCACTCCCCTCCTGGTGAGCTGAAAAGGCCCTCTCACTGACCTCTGGTGCCTGTGGGTGGAGGGACCTGCGTGGCCGCTGGAGATTCTGTCCCTGAAGCCTGCTTGGATCTGGTCCTCTCGGTGCAGCATGGCCAGGGCAGGGCTTGGCTCTGCTACAGGTCCGGTGCTGAGATGGACCTTTGGTGTTGGTTTTTCAGGGCTGTCTGGAACAGAAATCTCCTCTACTCCATTGTTGTGAGGCTTCCGCTGCTCCAGAATTCGTTGGGAGCTCCTCTTTACATGTATTTTATGGGCTGTGGGTTAGGAACTAGCATATGTGTATGTTTCTACTCCACCATCTTGGCTCCTCCCCTCAGTTGTTTTTCCAGTGAGATATTTCATGTTATCTTCTATTTTTTCTTTCTTTTGGTTTTGTTTTGTAATTTCTTGGTTTCTCATAAAGTCATTAGCTTCCATCTGCTCCATTTTAATTTTTAAAGAACTATTATCTTCAGTGAACTTTGGAGCCTCCTTTTCCATTTGGTTAATTTTGCTTTATAAACATTCTTCCCCTCATTGACTTTTTCAACTTCTTTTGCCATTTGGATTACTCTGTTTTTAATCACGTAATTTTCTTCATCATTTTTGGGGTCTCCTTTAGCAAGTTGTTGAATTATTTTTCATGATGGTCTTGCATCACTTTCATTTCTTTTCCCAAATTTTTCTCCACCTCTCTTACTTGATTTCCAAAATCCTTTTTGAACTCTTCCATGATCTGAGACCATTGCATATTTATTTTGGAGGTTTTGGATGTAGAAGTCTTGACTTTTGTCTTCCTCTGATGATATGCCTTGTTCTTCCTCATCCAAAAGGATGGAGGAAAATACTTGTTCACCAAGAAAGTAACCTTCTATAGTTTTATATTTTTTTCTCTTTTTTGGGGCATTTTCTCATTCAATTATTTGACTTTTGAGTCCTTTGTCAATTGGAGGGTATTCTCTAGGGACCTGTAAGTTCTCAGTTCCTCCAAGGTGACAAAATCAAGGGAAAGGGGTTTATTCCTCTTCTATCCTGTACTCTGGTCTGTAAGCAACCACAAGCTTTTCTGCCCAAATCCGTGAGTAGAAATCCCTTCCCATAACCTCCACCTGCTCCAGCACACCAGTGCTCTACCTCACCCCAGGTCTGCCACTCAGGACTGAGACCCAGATCAGCAGGTCAATTCCCCCAGGGGCTGAGGGCTCCAAAAATGGACGCTGCAGTGACTGCTGCTGTCCTGAGGTTGGGGCTGGGGTTGGACTCTGCTTCCTTCTCAGGCAGGTGAAAGAGCTTTTTCACTGACTTTTGAAGCTATCTTTGGTGTTTGTGGGTTGAGAAACCTGGTAACCACAGCTGGTACCCATGATTTCATGCTTTGAAGCCTGCTCCAATCCTGTCCCTGCAATGCCACCTGGCCAAGGCTGGGCTGTACTTGACTCTGAGCCTGGTGTGATAGACCTTTCCTGTTCACCTTCCAGGCTTCCTTGGGCTGGAAATTTCTTTCAATATGTCATTTTGTGGCTTCTGCTTCTCTAGAATTTGTTTAGAGTCATTTTTTGCAGGTATTTTATGGGCTATGAGAGTAGAGCTAGAGCAGGTCTTTCCTTCTACTCTGCCATCTTCTAAATGTACTTCTTTCAGAACATAATGCAATAAAAACATTTAATAAAGGACCATAGACTAAGAGATAAATGGAAACTAAATAATCTAATCCTTGTTGTTGTTGTGTACATCCTTCATTCCTGGGGAAGAATATGCCATCAGAGAAATGATGACATGACTTGCACTTGACTTTGCTTTGAGTGATGGAGGACTGTGCAAGGTCACCAGCCTCACTTTTCCTCTAAAGCCATCTGAATCCAGTGACCAGATATTCATCAAGATGACTGGAGATGACCCAGAATGCACTGGGAGACCTTGGCCTTTTAGGCCAAGGTCTATTTAGATACTCACTTAGGATGAGATAATGCCCATTCATTGAATAGGATATTATTTCCCATACTTTGGGACTATACCTTGATTATGCTAATAGCTGCTGCTGCAAAAAAAATAAAACAATAAATAAATAAAATTGAATAAGAAAAGAGAAAGAACCAAACCACAGGTTGCTACTGTGGGGATAGAGAAGATGTGAGTTCATATTCAGAAGAAGATAATGGAGCAAAATAAGTCACTCCTTTTTCAAGGAGAAATTTGAAATGATTCCAAGGTCACTTATTAAGACTGTAAATGACAGAGAGAGGACAGGACAGGGGAGAGAGAAGATGAGAGGAGAGGATGGGAGAGGAGGAGTAGGGAGGAGAAGAGAGGAGGGGGAAGGGGAGGGGAGGAGAGGAAATAAGAAAGGAGCCAGTAAAACCCAAGTCAGATGGGCATCTTTTGGCCATCCAGGTTTATCTTCCTTTGGAGAGAACAAAGGGGAGGAGGAGGCAACAAGAGAGGAGGAGGTGAGGTACCCAGCTAGCATTCAGCCAGCTGCATCTACTCACAGGATTGTGTTTGTCCTTCATTGCCAAAGAAGACCATGCCACCAGAGAAATGACGACATGATGACACTTGACTTTGTTTTGAGTGACGGAGGGCTGTGCAGGTCACCAGCCTCACTTCTCCTCCAGAGCCATCTGAATCCAGGGACCAGATATTCATCAGGATGACTGGTGATGACCCAGGATGCACTGGGAGACCTTGAGCCCTTTGGGCCAAGGTGTTTGCAGTCACTCACTTAGGGTTAGGCAATGGCCATTCATTGAACAGGCCTGTTTAAGAAGTAGACAGGGCATTGCCCCTTTAATGAGATAAAAAAAAAAACCAAGAAAGACATCAGGCTGGGTGGGAAAGAGCAACAGTTACTATTGATAATCTCTCTCAAGCTAGGAGCGTCCAGAGAGGCAGGGCCTCAATGGAGTCCCAGTTTCAGAGTACAGTAGGCTTAAGGTTTCGGGAGAAGAGAGGAAAGGACCTGAAACCTACAGATCCTCCTAGCTTGAGCCAGCCTGATCTTTCTTTTTCTTAAGCTCGTTAAAGGGGCCATGTTCTGGCTACTTCTTAAACAGGCCTATTCAATGAATGACCTTTACCTCACCCTAAGTGAGTGCCTGCAAAGACCTGGGCCTAAGGAGGCCAAGGTCTCCCAGTGCATCCTGGGTCATCTCCAGTCATCCTTATGAATATCTGATCATTGGATTCAGATGGCTCTGGAGGAGAAGTGAGGCTGCTGACCTGCACAGCCCTCCGTCACTCAAAACAAAGTCAAGTGCAAGTCGTGTCATTATTTCTCTGATGGCATGGTCTTCGGCAAAAAAGGACGAACACACACATTTTTCAACATTCACCTTTACAAGATTTTGAGTTTTAGATTTTCTCCCCCTTCTTTTCCTCTCTCCTCCCCAAGATGGCATACAATCTGATATAGATCATACGCGTACAATCATAGTAAATATATTTCCACATTGTTGTCCTTTGTCTTTGAAGAGGACCAGAATGACATAACTATTGTAAAGTGAAATTTCAATGTGTCCAGCTGTGGCTGATTAGACCAATACAAGCTTGGAATGCTCTACCACAGGTTGAACACAGATAGTCCATGTGAATATCTGGGGTGGATATCCCAAATTTGAGCATCCTGCATTTACTTTGTGCTATCTCAATTCTGCTTTGCTCAAAAAGCACAGCACCTTTACTTATGTGGGAATGCCATGCTGAGCAGTCTTGTGCCAGTGTCTCCCATGCTGCACAGTTAAATCCAAAGTTCTTGAGAGAGACCTTGAGAGTGTCCTTGTATCGTTTTTCTGGCCATCATATGATCACCTGTCCCTTGCAAGTTCTCCATAAAATAGTCTTTTTGGCAAGCATGCATTTTGCATTTGAACAATGTGGCCAGTCCATCAGAGTTGCGCTCTCTGAAGCATAGTTTGAGTACTTGGCAGTTCAGCTCAAGCAAGGACTTCAGTGTCTGGTACCTTATCCTGCCAGGTGATCATCAGAATCTTCTTAAGACAATTCAAATGGAAGCGATTCAGTTTTCTGGCATGGTGCTGGTAGACTGTCCATGTTTCACAAGCATATAACAATGAGATCAGCACAATGGCTCAGTAGACCTTCAATTTGTTAGTCTAATAACTCTTCTTTCCCAAACCTTTCTTTGGAGCCTCCCAAACACTGAGTTAGCTCTGGTAATGTGTGCATCAACTTTATTGTCAATGTGTACATCCCTGGAAAGTACACTACCAAGGTAAGTGAACTTATCCATAGCATTCAGAACTTCTCCACTCTTGCACTTTCCCAGTCACCAATGGAGTGAAACAGCACTGTATGCTTGCTCCCATGCTTTTCAGCATGATGTTTTCAGCCATGTTGACAAATGCTTTCAATGAGGATGAACATGGCACCAAGGTCAGCTACCATACTGATGGTAAGTTCTTCAATTTGAAAAGGTTACAAGCCAAGACCAAAGTGGAGGGAGTGTTGGTGCATAATTTTCTATTTGCAGTGGTTGTGCACTCAATGCAGCCTCTGAAGCTGAGATGCAACAAAGTATGGATCGATTCTCTGCTGCCTGTGCTCATTTTGGCCTAATAATGAACACCAAAAAAAAAACCAGGTGCTCCATCAGCCACCACCACACCATCCATATGTGGAACAATCAGTTACATTTCCTCATTAGTCATGTTGTAAAAGAAGAATTAGAACCAAATGGAAACGTCATGAAAAAGAAAAGCAAAGAAACAAACAAAAAAGGAAGAATAGTATGCCTTGATCGGCATTCAGATTCCATAGTTCTTTTTATGGATGTGGATAGCATTTTCCATCATGAATCTTTTGGATTTGTCTTAGACTACTGTACTGCTGAGAAAGGGCTAAGTCTAACAAAGTTGCTGTTACTGTTACAATGTTGCTATTACTGTTACAATGTTGCAGTTCTGTTCACTTCATTCAGCATCAGTTCATGCAAGTCTTTCCAGCATTTTCGCAAGTCCGCCTGCTCATCATTTCTTATGGAACAATAGTATTCCATTACATTCATATACCCTGACTTGTCCAGTCAATTGATGCTTATAGGACACACTTTCTTATTGCCTGACTCATTGATCTTTGGGGGGAGGGGTGACATAATACTCTTTATTCTTTTTTGACACTTCCAGAATCTCTCAACAAACTTTTCTCCTTTGAGATTAACACCATACAAACAAATCTCCCAACATACGCTACATAAATTTTTGTCTGTTATTTACTGATCCCTCTTTTTTCCATGACATTCTCTATCCTTTGTTCATAGCCTCCTTCTTCATCCCAGCTCCCCGACCTTATATTCAAAGACTTTAACATGTTAGAGAGGTAACCTTGTAATGGTAAGTGTAATGGTAAGAGGAAGACCTGAGTTCAAATGTCTTATCAGATACTTTCTGTATTTGTGACTTTGGGCAAGTAATGTGTCCTCTCTCTGTCTGCTTTCTTTTGTAAAATATAAATGATAATAATAAAGAGATTATGTGAGGATATTATGAGGTAACATATGAAAAGTTTTTTCAAATCTCAAAGCTCCCCATAAATGCTGTTCAGTTGTGTCTGACTCTATGTGACCCCCATTTGGGGATTTCTTGGCAAGGATACTCAAGTGGTTTCCCATTTCTTTCTGCGGCTCATGTTACAGATGAGGAAACTAAGGCAAACAAGGTTAACTGACTTGCCTAGAGTTATGTAGCTACTAAGTGTCTGAGGCTGGATTTGAACTCAGGAAGATGAGCTTTCCTGATTTTAGGCCTGAAACTCTATCAATGCCACCACCTAGCTACCCATAAATGTTAGTCATTATTAATTCTTCTATTCTTCAGGGCTGGCAGAACCATACTTGGGTGTCATGGAAAGAGCACTGGGCATGACTTCAGAAAGCATGGTTTTGAGTCCAGGTCCCACCACTTGCCAGATGTATGAGACACCCACAGATGAGTAACTCATTACTTACAGAAGCAGCCCGTCCCTATTTGGGATTGTTTTGGATAGATTATTCTCTTGGCATCAATCTTTTTTTAAATATAAATTTATTTATTTAACTTTTTACATTCATTTTCACAAAATTTTGGGTTCCAAATTTTCTCCCCATTTGTCCCCTCCCCCACCCCAATACACCGAGCATTCTAATTTTCCCTATCACCAATCTGCCCTCTCTTCTATCATCCCTCCCTTCTCTTCTTCCCATCTTCTCTTTTGTCCTGTAGGGTCAGATGACTTTCTATTCCCCATTAACTGTATTTCTTATTTCCTAGTAGCAAGAACACTACTCAACAGTTGTTCCTAAAACTTTGAGTTCCAAATTCTCCCCATCCCTCCCTTCCCACCCATTCTCTTTGGGAAGGCAGGCAATTCAATATAGATCATATCTGTGTAGTTTTGCAAATGACTTCAATAACAGTCATGTTGTGTAAGACTAACTGTATTTCCCTCCCTCCTATTCTGCCCCCCATTGTTTCTATTCTGTCTTTTGATCCTGTCCCTCCCCGAGTGTTGACTTCAAATTGCTCCCTTCTCCCATTGCCCTCCCTTCCATCATCCCTCCCTCCCTGCTTATCTCCTTCTCCCCCACTTTCCTGTACTGTAAGATAGGTTTTCATACCAAAATGAGTGTGCATTTTACTCCTTCCTTTAGTCGAATGTGATGAGGGTAAACTTCATGTTTTTTTCTCAGCTCTCCTCTTTTTCCCTCCACTAAAAAGTCTCCTGCTTGCCTCTTGAATGAGATATAATTTACCCCATTCCATTTCACCCTCTCTCCTCCCACTACATTTCTCTCTCACCATTTACCTTAATTTCTTTTAAGATATGGTCCCATCCTAATCAATTCACTCTGTGCTCTCTGTCTCTGTGTGTGCGTGCATGTGTGTATGTGTGTGTGCATGCACACATGTACATGTGTGTGTGCATGTATGTGTGTGTACGTCTGTGTGTGGTCCCACCAACTACCTAGATACTGAAACGTTTTAAGAGTTACAAATATTGTCTTTCCATGTAGGAATGTAAACAGTTCACTTTTGGTAAGTCCCTTATATGACTTCTCTTTGCTGTTTACTTTTTCATGCTTCTTCTCATTCTTGTGTTTGAAAGTCAAATTTTCTTTTCAGCTCTGGTCTTTTCATCAAGAATGCTTGAAAGTCCTCTGTTTCATTAAAAGACTATATTTTCCCCTGAAGTATTATACTCAGTTTTGCTGGGTAGGTGATTCTTGGTTTGAGTCCTAGTTCCTTTGACTTCTGGAATATCCTATTCCAAGCCATGTGATCCCTTAATGTAGAAGCTGCTAGATCTTGTGTTATCCTGATTGTATTTCCACAATACTGGAATTGTTTCTTTCTAGCTGCTTGCAATATTTTCTCCTTGACCTGGGAACTCTGGAATTTGGCCACAATGTTCCTAGGAGTTTCTCTTTTTGGATCTCTTTCAGGTGGTGATCCATGGATTCCTTCAATACTTATTTTGCCCTCTGGGTCTAGAATGTCAGGGTAGTTTTCCTTGATAATGTCATGAAAGATGATGTCTAGGCTCTTTTTTTGATCATGAGTTTCAGGTAGTCCCATAATTTTTAAATTGTCTCTCCTGGATCTATTTTCCAGGTCAGTTGTTTTTCCCATGAGATATTTCACATTCTCTTCCATTTTTTCATTCTTTTGGTTTTGTTTTATGATTTCTTGGTTTCTCAGAAAGTCATTAGCCTCCATCTGTTCCATTCCAATCTTGAGAGAACTATTTTCTTCAATGAGCTTTTGAACCTCTTTTTCCATTTGGCTAATTTTGCTTTTGAAAGCATTCTTCTCCTCATTGGCTTTTTGAACCTCTTTTGCCAATTGAGTGAGCCTATTTTTCAAGGTGTTATTTTCTTCAGCATTTTTTTGGGTCTCCTTTAGCAAGGTATTGACCCATTTTTCATGCATTTCTTGCATCTCTCTCATTTCTCTTCCCAGTTTTTCCTCCACCTGTCTAACTTGATTTTCAAAATCCTTTTTGAGCTCTTCCATGGCCTGAGCCCACCAGACATCCACCTCAGACGAGAGGCCCCGACATCCACGTCCTTCCCTGATGGCAAGCATTGTACTTCTTCATCAGAAATGAAGGAAGGAAGGAACATCTCTTCCCCAATAAAGTAGCTCTCTATGGTCTTATTTTGCTTCCTTTTTCTGGGCATTTTCCCAGCCAGTTACTTGACTTCTGAGATTCCTGTCCACCCCTGCCTAGATCCGCCCAGCTAGTGCTTGAGGTCTGAGATTCAAATGGGCTTTCCGTGGCAGGCGTGGCTGCTATTCAATGTGAGCTTAAGTTCTGGTGCTTGGGTGGGGGCAGGGCCGCCTCCCAGGCTCAGTTCCCTCATGAGGTTTATGCAGAGACCTTCAGTAATGGAGCTGCCTGCTCGGAGAGTCCCGGGCTGCCGCTCCCTCTGCTGCTGCCTCTGCTGCTCCCTCTGCCGCTGCCTCCCACGGGGGCCTGAGCCACGGAGACACCCTGCTCCCCTCTCAGCCAGCACAGACGTCTCTCTCACTGACCTGTAGCGTCTGTGGGCGGAGGGACCTTCCCGGCCGCCAGAGATTCCATCCCTGAAGCCTGCTCGGATCTGCTCCTCTGGGGCCGTGGCCAGAGCAGCACAGGGGTGGGCTCTGCTTTCTGGGGTGCGACGGACCTTTGGGGTCGGCTTTCCAGGGCTCTCTGGAATGGAAATCTCTTCCACTGTGTTGGTGCGTGCTTGCTGTGCTCCAGAATTTGTGGGGAGTTCTCTTTACAGGAAATTTATGGGCTGTGGATTCGGAGCTAGCATACGTGAGTCTTTCTACTCAGCCATCTTGGCTCCTCCCCCATCAATCTATTTTTAACTTCCAATTATTTTTGCCTCTGGGGCTAAAGCAGTAAAAGTCTATTACTTCTTCCCAATAATAATGAGGCAAAATTTTTAGGGCAGTTATTATATATACCCTAAATTTTCTTTTAAGGCTAAATAAACATCCTTAGTTATTTTGACCTATCATAATAATAAGAGTTTGAGTTATATGGTAATTTAAAATTTTCAAATCACTTTAGTTATGTCATCTCATTTCATCGTCACAACAACCTTAGGATGCTTGTATTATTATTAGTACATACTAAATGAGGAAAAGGAAGTTGAGAAGTTAAATGACTTATCCAGGATCACATAGGTAAAGAGTACATGAGGAAGAATTTGAACTCAGATCTTCCTGACTACAAGTCTTAACACTCTAGCATGTTTTCCTATCTTGGTTCCTTTTGAACTACTTTTCATTGAACAGTTCAATAAGCATTTATTAAATTCCTACTGTGTACCAGGAAACACCATGTATTGAGGATACATTGTAAAAAAATGAAAAAAAAATGCCTCACAAGTTTCCATTCAATTAGAAAATGGGCCCCAATGGATAAAGTCCTCTTAAAATGGTGGCACTTAGAACTGAATCTAGTACTAAAGATGTGATCTGAACTGGGCAGAGCACAACAGAGTTTTCATCTCCTTCATCCTGAACCCTATGTTTCTCTCAATGCATTCTAAAATAATGTTAGCATCTGGAGAAAGAACCAATAAATAGGAGTATGTGTAGCATGATTACATATTTGTGTCTCATATGGTGGTCTTCTCTGTCTGGGAAGAGAGGGAAGAAAAAAAGGAAATGAAAAAGAAAGTTATACGATAGTTTTATTATATATTTAATAGGAATAGTAAGTTATACATAATAGATTTGCAGTTTTATGTACAATCATCTTTCCCCCCATTCTACTATGCTATAGAAATGTTTGTTTTATGTCTTTGGCTGCCATATTACACTGTGGAATCACATAAAGTCTGTGGGCCACTAAACCATTTAGGTCTTTATTTACATGAATGGGCTACACCCTACCTCACACCACAACATGCACTACATTTATTGTTGCTAATGTTGATTTTCTTTAAGACAAATGCACGTCTAACCATTGATCTTCCCAATTGACACTGCCATTATCTTGGTGCAGACTTTCATCACCTCACCTCTGGATTATTGTGATAGCTCACTTGTTGATCTGCCTGCCACAAATCTCTCTCAGCAGCAGCTCCTTCTCTGCTTATTTATCACAACGATCTTCCTAAAGCATAGGTCTGACCAGGTCACTCAAACCACATTTGAAAAAATATTTTATTTTTTCCAATTACATGCGAAATTTTTTAAACATTCATTTAAAATTTTTTTGAGTTCCAAATTCTTTCCTTCACTCCTCTGTCCTTTTCCTCCCCTCACTGCGAAGGCAAACAATTGGATATAGGTTATATAAGTTCAGTTATGCAAAATGTATTTGGTCATGTTATGAAATACAACACAGACAAAAAAACCCAAGAAAGATAAAGTAAAAAAAAAAAGTCTGCTTTGATTTGCTTTCAAGTTTCACCAGTTCTTTCTCTGGAGATAATGGTATTTTTTGTCATAAGTCTTTCAGAATTGTCTTGGATTGCAATCATCATTTATGAAGTACCTACTATGTGCCAGGTACTATACTAAATTCTGGGAATACAAAAAAAGAGTCAAAAGACAGTCTTTGCCCTCACAGTGGGAGGAGGGAGCAGAAATGGCATCCAAATAAAAATATACAAAGGAAGCAATTTAGAAGATAAATAGGAAATAATTAATAGAGAGAAGCACTATAATTTTATTTAATAAACTTCAGTGGCTCCCTGTACCCTCCAGAACCAAATGTAAAATCCTCCATTTGACATTCAAAGACCTTCATAACCCAGCCCCTTTCTAACTTTCCAGTCTTCTTACACCTCATTGCCCAACCTGTACTCAACAATCTAAGACCCTGACTCAGAGGCCACACTGTGGCACTGTTGCACAGGACACTCCATTTCCTGACTCCAAGTATTTTCACTCACTGTGCCCCATACCTGGAATGCTCTCTCTCCTCATCTCTGCCTCCTGGCCTGCTCCAAGTCTCTGCTTAAGTCTCACCTTCTTTAGGTCTTCCATCATCTTAGTTCCTCATTTGTCCTGAATGTATCCTGTTTTTAACTGGCTGTTACATTAAATTGTGAGATCCTTGAAAACAAGGACTATTTTTTTCTTTCTTTGTATTTCTAATACTTAGCTCAGTACCTGGCACACATAGTAGGTACTTAAATGCTAGGTGACTGACCTATTAAATGTCATTTTATGGCCACAATGCTTCTTGTGTCTCTCTCATTGTCAGTCTTCAAGACTAGAAGTTATACTGTTTACTTTTTATATATTTCCTGTTCACTTATATGTTTACATGTTTCTTCAAAAAGCCTTTTTGAGTCACAGATGTTTTTTCCTTCTTTCTTTTCTTTTCTTTTCCTTTCTCTTCTTTTCTTTTGCCTTTGCAACCCAGGATCCAGTGTCTAGCACAGCACCTGGCACATGTTAGGTACTCAATGCACTTAGAATGAATGAATGACTGAATACTCCCCCAGCCTAAATTTTCTTTCTTGGCTGTTGCGCCACAAAAGGAGGAGGAAGTCATTTGGTCACATATGGCACCAACTGATGTGACAAAGAACCTGCCACCTAAATGTGTCTTGGCAACTGCAAAATGAAGTGAAGAAAAAAGAAAAGTTACAGATTAGGCAGAAACTTGCTAGCAAAAATCAGAACTTGTACCCACATTTACTTGGGTAAAGGAAAATAAGATGTTCTTAATTAATGGCATAGAACTGGCTGCATGCCTCCTTTGGAAAGCCCTTGGCAACCACAGTTACTGGCTTGGGAACTTGACTAGGCAAATGAGGTAAACAAGATTGAACAGAAGATTGAGGCTATTGACTTTTCCTCCCACACAAGGGATGGGGATAATTCCAGCCTTTGGTGCTTCCTGGAATGGGACTCAACTCCCAGGGGGCAGATACAGCAGCCAGAGTCATAGGTTTGGAGGCAGAAGACCTGGGTAGATATCTCATCTCTGTCTCTTACCCAGCCCTGTGACTCAGGGCAGGTTCCTTCTTCAATCTGGGCATAGAGTGCCTCATTTTTCTCCAGTGCAACAATTCAGAGATTAGGCTGAATGATATTTAAGTCCTTCTCCAACTCTAAACTTGAAGATCATGTAAGAGCTTTTCTGGAAAGACACTGAGGTGCTGTCCCATAGTCTCCCAACCACTCTGTGCTGGCTTCATTCCGACAGTTCCTGTGACAGGAAGGAGATATCAGGGGAGCATGGAAGCTGTCCAGCACTATTTCCCGCCTTTGCCACATAATGGAAGTGAAAGGGGGCAGAACCCAAATAGTAGCCCAATGCTTGTGTCCCCACATCCAGGAGGGGTTTTCTGCATGACGCTGAGTCTCAGGCTTGAGTCCCAGTCCTGGAGACTCTAGATGTAGACAAGTTCCTCATAGAATACTTGGGGGAGGAGGAGGGATAGGAAACAACAAATACCACTCTGTGACATTTAGATAAAACTTTACAACTTGCAAGTGGTCTAAGATTCTCACATTTGAACCTCATAACAACAGATCAGAGTAGCAGGTTCCTGAAGTGAGGAACCTGAAGTGAGGAAACCAATCAATTAATTAACGGGCATTTAGTAGGAACTCGCCATGTGCCTGGCACTGTTCTAGGACCTGGAAACAGAGCTCAATACTCTGAGGACAGGAACAATATCTATGCACATAGAAAATAAATGCGAACTGAATACCAGGATGTTTGAAGAGAGGTTGCACTAGCAATTATAGGCACCAGGAAAGGTATAAGCATAAGGTGATACCCTCAGGTGATATCTCAGGTCTTTGGTTTGCTTATGATTTTTAGAGAGACTCATTTAGATATGTCAGAAGGATGGCCTGGAAACTGTGTACCTGTCTTGCATAACTGAGGGAGTCAAAATTTCTTATTTTCTTTTTCTTTTTGCTGTGAGTAGGTGATGGGTGGTGACTTATGGACCACTGATTTCATCTGTGTAGGATATTTTCTGTATGGAAAATTCTTCCATTGACCCAGATTGGCAGCATTCTATATTATGAAGTCTTAGGAAGCCCCCTGTGGGACCTAGAAGTTGGAATTTCCTAAGGTCATACAGCTACGGATGTCTGAGTCAGGATTTGAACACACGTCTGCCTGACTCTAAGGCTGGCTCCCTATGCATCATGCCCTATTGCCTCTCACAGAATATAAGAATAAGAGTTAGTTATTAATATTTAAATGTATTTATCATACTACATAAATAAAATAGCAACATCATGATGTTAATAATTAATATGATACATGTAAGTAAATATTTAATATATATTTGAATTATGGATGTTAACTAGTGAAAAAGGGGGCAAGAGAAGAGGATCAATTTTAAAAAATCTGAGGAAGAAAGGAGAACTCTAAAGGAGAGAAAATAAAGGTATTTGGAGAAAACAAGGCTTGAGCCAATCAATGGACAAAGGCAGGAATCTGGGATGGTTCCAAGAAGAGGACAAGGTAGGATCAGCCACTCCTCCATTCAGGAACAAGAAAAATGAGTATGGGGCAGGATGAAGCAAGGGACCACTAAAGCCTGGGAGAATCAAATGAGGCTAGGAGCAAGATCAGAAGGGTTCCTCTTCCCAGGGGATGTTAGAAAGAATTCCCAGCTCATCCACAGGGTTGGCTGCCTTGGGGAAGGCTTCTCAGGAGTGATCCTTTCTCCCTGGTGAGTTAGAGAAGGTTTCCTTGCAGGAGATTATCTTTCAGAAACAGTCATTGATGATATAATCATTGCAAAGCAAACCCACAGGCCTGGAGACTGATGCCAGCTCTGAAAGTCTATTAAAGTAAAATGGGAGCATGTATATTATAAGTACCAACTCAGGCACAGTATGTGATCTAGGAAAGAGGATTTGGAAAAGAAACACCTGGTTTGTGATCACCAGGAGGGGCAAGCACAGGCTATCCACCAGTAGGGCCCAGAACCATGAAACCTCAAAGATGGAGAGGCCAAAGTAGGCAGTTTGTCTGACTCTTTCCCCCTACACACATGTATTCTAAGGGAAACTTCTATAGATCTAGATGATATGTAATTACCCCCTCACAACTCAGATGAAACATTCCTCTAGTCCAATCTATACTTACCAAATTGAGGCACACTCAGCAGCATTCCAATGGTTATATTTGGCTCATTACATACCTTGATGCTAAGGAGTAGGTGGGATGGCCTTATGAAAAGTCGAGAATCTAGTGGGATTATGGGACTGTTCTGTAGAGCTGAAAGGGGATGCAGAAGTCATCTAGTTCAACTGTCATTTATGTGTGTGTTCGTCCTCTGTTGCCAAAGAAGACCATGCCACTGGAGAAATGATCACATGACTTGCACTTGACTTTGTTTTGAGTGAGGGAGGGCTGTACAGGCCACCAGCCTATACTTCTCCTGCAGAGCTATCTGAATCCAGTGACCAGATATTCATCAGGATGACTGGAGATGACCCAGGATGAGGCAGTTGGGTTTAAGTATCAAGGGTCTGAGGTAAGATTTGAACTCAGGTCCTCCTGACTCCTACACTGGTGCTCTATCCACTGCACTGTCATTTATAGTTGGTGTAACTGAATCCAAGAGGGATTGGCTGTTTTGTCCAAAGTCAAAACAAACAAAACACCCAGTTCAGTAAATAACTTCCTCCTGACAACCTGTTCTTGACTCAGTCATGCAGTTTTGCCTGCCTGCTCTCTCCACTTGTGCCTAAGTCTCTTCAGTGGGTTCAGTGACAATACTGTTAGTACTGTAGCCATGAACCAAACCATGAAAGTCAGCTTTCAGAAATATACTGACAAGATTCGTGTGTCCTGAGAATTCTAGGCTCACAACGCGTGAGATAAATGCGTATTCATGTGCCGCTGGTGAATACATTGTTGCTCTGTTTACTTTGTAGGCTGCATGATGAATAGAATTATGCCATGTAACATTTACACAATGAAAGGCTATAAACAAATTTTTGGACTGAAAAAACAGGGTGTGGCGATTATGCGGTGGAGCCAATTATGTGGTAAAACACAATATTGATCCAATAGACTATTTTGCTATATTATTGCACATTCATTAATTGCATTAGTATTAATGACAATGTATGTGGAAGAATTTTTTAGAAAAGACAGAGACTCAGGCAATTTGCTGATACTGTA
This sequence comes from Bettongia penicillata ogilbyi, assembly GCA_023548195.1. Taxonomy (NCBI): domain Eukaryota; kingdom Metazoa; phylum Chordata; class Mammalia; order Diprotodontia; family Potoroidae; genus Bettongia; species Bettongia penicillata. Next base: position 10,301,565 of record JAJHZJ010000096.1, read on the forward strand.
TTACTTTTACAATTAAGGATCCTAGAGATCTCCTAACATTAAGAGGAGATCCATCCTTTAAGAACGGGGATATTTTAAGACTATTGGTTAGAAAAGTGAAAGGCTTAGAAGAAGGTAACATTAAGGCTACTAGTGTTAAGACAGGCACCTTAGAAAGTTCTCTAGCCTTGCCTGAGAATTTTGATCATGAAGATATGCCCAAGGAATTGACAATTGGGAAGTATTCTTGGGAACTTCATACTAGCCCACTTTCTGAAGATGAAAACTTTGGAGCACTTCTCATAAAAAGAGACATTTCTATAGAGAAACTGAACATCATGATTAAATCTAGGAAGTCCACTTCTCTTTACCTCTGCTTCTTCATCTATAAAATGAGCTGGAGAAGTAAATGGTAAATCCTCCCAGTATCTTCAGGTCACCAAGAGTCAGATATGACTGACATGACACAACAACTGCTTCATCTATGAGTAAAGCTGTAGTAGACAGATACCATGACTCCAAAATTGTCATTTTTTTCTGGACATGAACTATGTCCCCCAGGAAAACAACACTGAGATACTTGGATTGGATAGGCAAGTGTGACTTTGATAGGCTGGAAGGCTTTGTAGCCAAGGTGATGATACCTACAGAGAGCCTAAGGGGCAGGTGCAGTGGCAGTGAACAGTCTTCTCGATGCTGGCATGAAAGTTTACTTACATTAACTGAAATATTTGAGGGAGGCAGATCTAAAGAAATCTATGCTAATTTTGTCCCTAATGCTGTACAGCATGAAGGAGAAAAATTCATTGAATTTTTCTTCAGAGTATGGCAGCATGTGGGAAGATTGACACAGATAGGGGTCCAGACTAATTCTACGGGGAATTCTGAAAATGCAGATCAATTTATACTTCAGAGGTTGAGAGAAGGGCTTGATCTATGCCTCTCATGCATCTGATGTTATAACAACCATGCAGACACAGAAGCCATTACCAACAACATCTGAGGTGAGGTATTAGGTACTCCTGATCTTTGAGGATTAGCATAATAAGAAGGGCTTAACCTCACCAGGGCTTTACCTTTTTAATAATAGTCCATAGAGGTTAATAATGGCAACAGCACCAAGAGAACTAAACTACAAGGACAGAACCAGAGAGAGTTGGGGGAGAGATGTAGCAGAGTACAATCCTATTCTCTTTGGAGAGGTAGAGCACCAAGGCAATGGAAAGCATGAAAAGCTGACATAAGAACATTTCCTTCAGATAGTCATTAGAGTAACAGACCTACCTTCTATTAGAATTGTGCTTCCGATGGCCTTACTTAGGTTGGATGTACTAGCAAAGAAAATGTGGCATTGGTTACACTAAAGCTAAAACCTTCCGTTCCAACTTTGTGAATCCAGAGCTCATTCTTGGCAAGGACAGTCATTCTGACCCCATCATCAATTTCTTGTGCTTCTATTACACTGGACCTCATAGGACCTCTTGTAGAGGTGATGGTGAAAATTTTGAATGTGGATTGCAATGCCAGTCAGGACAGTAGACCCAAGTTACCATCATGTTTCAATACTTTTGTGATAGGCATTTGGGAAAAATTCATTTAAATCATATGAAGGAAGACATGAAGGAATAAGCATTTATATGATACCTGCTATGTTCCAGGCACTGTGCTAAATGCTTTACAAATGCTGTAAAGTCCTTGATCAGGACTTGGATTTGGTGATTTTAGTGATAAGTAACATACATCCCTGGGATACATCAAGGTGAGTTTAACATTTGCTATAGGTCTCAACAGGAAAGTAGACACTATGGCCTGATATAATCATACCCTTCAATATTCAATGGAATGTCACACTAATTAGAAATGTTCTAATCTTTTCAAAATTCTAACAGGATGTGAAAATGAAAAAGGAGACAGAATTCTGTTGACATTCAAGGTACTGGCAAGTTTACTGACTGATAGAAAGTTATCACATACCAACTTATTGAGAGACTGGGAAATTTTCCTGTTTACAAAACAGCCCCAGAGAATGCAGGATGCTCTATCAAAATTAATCACTATTGGAATTTAGAGCATTTTTATTTGACTATAGATAGCTTTAATTTCTTCCTCTGAAAACTACCTGTTCATATCCTTTGACCACTTATCAATCGGGCAATGATGTATTCTTTTAAATTTGACTCAGTTTTCTATATATTTTCTTTTCTTTCTTTTTCTTTTTTAATATAAATTTATTTATTTGACTTTTTACATTCATTTTCATAAAATTTTGGGTTCCAAATTTTCTCCCCATTTATCCCCTCCCCCCACCCCAATACATCAAGCATTCTAATTTTCCCTATCACCAATCTGCCCTCTCTTCCATCATCCCTCCGTTCTCTTGTCCCCATCTTCTCTTTTCTCCTGTAGGGCCAGATGACTTTCTATTCCCCATTAACTGTATTTCTTATTTCCGAGTAGCAACAACACTACTCAACAGTTGTTCTAAAACTTTGAGTTCCAAATTCTCCCCATCCCTCTCTCCCCACCCATTCCCTTTGGGAAGGCAGGCAATTCAATATAGGCCCTATCTGTATAGTTTTGCAAATGACTTCGATAACAGTCGTGTTGTGTAAGACTAACTGTATTTCCCTCCATCCTATCCTGCCCCACATTGTTTCTATTCTGTCTTTTGATCCTGTCCCTCCCCAAGAGTGTTGACTTCAAATTGCTCCCTCCTCCCATTGCCCTCCCTTCCATCATCCCTCCCTCCCTGCTTATCTCCTTCTCTCCCACTTTCCTGTACTGTAAGATAGGTTTTCATACCAAAATGAGTGTGTATTTTACTCCTTCCTTTAGTCGAATGTGATGAGGGTAAACTTCATGTTTTTTTCTCACCTCTCCTCTTTTCCCCTCCTGCTTGTCTCTTGAATGAGATATAATTTACCCCATTCCATTTCACGCTCTCTCCTCCCACTACATTTCTTTCTCACCATTTACCTTAATTTCTTCTAAGATATGGTCCCATCCTATTCAATTCACTCTGTGCTCTCTGTCTCTGTGTGCGTGTGTGTGCATGTACATGTGTGTATGTGTGCGTGTGTGTGTGTGTGTGTACGTCTGTGTGTGGTCCCACCAACTACCAAGATACTGAAAAGTTTTAAGAGTTACAAATATTGTCTTTCCATGTAGGAATGTAAACAGTTCACCTTTGGTAAGTCCCTTATGACTTCTCTTTGCTGTTTACTTTGTCATGCTTCTTCTCTTTCTTGTGTTTGAAAGTCAAATTTTCTTTTCAGCTCTGGTCTTTCCATCAAGAATACTTGAAAGTCCTCTATTTCATTGAAAAGCCATATTTTCCCCTGAAGTATTATACTCAGTTTTGCTGGGTAGGTGATTCTTGGTTTGAGTCCTACTTCCTTTGACTTCTGGAATATCCTATTCCAAGCCATGTGATCCCTTAATGTAGAAGCTGCTAGATCTTGTGTTATCCTGATTGTATTTCCACAATACTGGAATTGTTTCTTTCTAGCTGCTTGCAACATTTTCTCCTTGACCTGGGAACTCTGGAATTTGGCCACAATGTTCCTAGGAGTTTCTCTTTTTGGATCTCTTTCAGGCAGTGATCGATGGATTCCTTCAATACTTATTTTGCCCTCTGGTTCTAGAATCTCAGGGCAGTTTTCCTTGATAATTTCATGGAAGATGATGTCTAGGCTCTTTTTTTGATCATAGCTTTCAGGTAGTCCCATAATTTTTAAATTGTCTCTCCTGGATCTATTTTCCAGGTCAGTTGTTTTTCCCATATTTCACATTCTCTTCCATTTTTTCATTCTTTTGGTCTTGTTTGGTGATTTCTTGGTTTCTCAGAAAGTCATTACACTCCATCTGTTCCATTCTAATTTTGAGAGAACTATTTTCTTCAGTGAGCTTTTGAAGCTCTTTTTCCATTTGGCTAATTCTGCTTTTGAAAGCATTCTTCTCCTCATTGGCTTTTTGAACCTTTTTTGCCAATTGAGTGAGCCTATTTTTCAAGGTGTTATTTTCTTCACCATTTTTTTGGGTCTCCTTTACCAAGGTATTGACCCATTTTTCATGCTTTTCTTGCATCTCTCTCATTTCTCTTCCCAGTTTTTCCTCCACCTGTCTAACTTGATTTTCAAAATCCTTTTTGAGCTCTTCCATGGCCTGAGTCCACCGGACATCCACCTCGGATGTCTGGGATAGAGAGGCCCTGACCTCCACGTCTTTCCCTGATGGCAAGCATTGTACTTCCTCATCAGAAATGAAAGGAGGAAGGAACATCTTTTCCCCAATAAAGTAGCCTTCTATGGTCTTATTTTTCTTCCCTTTTCTGGGCATTTTCCCAGCCAGTTACTTGACTTCTGAGATTCCTCTCCACCCCCACCTAGATCTGCCCAGCTAGTGCTTGGGGTCTGAGATTCAAATGCTGCTCCCCAGCCTCAGGGCTTTCAGCAGCCGGCATGGCTGCTATTTAATGTGAGCTCAAGTTCTGGTGCTCAGGTGGGGGCAGGGTCACCTCCCAGGCTCAGTTCCCTTAGGGGGTTTATGCAGAGACGTTCAGTAATGGCCCTGAGCTCCTGCTTGCTGCTCTGGGAGTCCCAGGTCACCACTGCCTCTGCCTTTGCCTCTGCTGCTGCTTCCCAAGGGGGCCCGAGTCATCGAAACACCCCACTCCCCTCTCGGCCAGCCCAGAAGTCTCTCTCACTGACCTGTAGCGCCTGCGGGTGGAGGGACCTTCGGGGTTGCCGGAGGTTCCATCCCTGAGGCCTTCTCAGGTCTGCTCCTCTGGGTCCACGTGGCAGGGCAGCACAGGGGTGGGCTGTGCTGTCCTGTGCATGATGGACCTTTGGGGTCCGTTTCTCAGGGCTCCCTAAAACGGAAATCTCCTCCACTGCATTCCTGTGCCAGTTCCACTGCTCCAGAATTTGTGGGGAGTTCTTTTTACAGGAAATTTATGGGCTGTGGGTTCCGGAGCTAGCATACGTGAGTCTTTCTACTCCACCATCTTGGCTCCTCTCCCCTGCATGTAGATATTTTGACAATGCTGTCCTCTTCTGAGTTTGTATTTTGATCTTCCTTGTCACCATAGAAGCTTTCTATGGTCAGGGTTCTTTTTCTGTTTCTTATTCATTTTCTTAGCCTATTTCATGACTTTTAAAATTGAGCTCTGCTGCTGGGGCAAAGGAGGTACCATTCCAAGCTTCTTGAACTTGGGGCCAGCAGTCTGATCACTAGCTTTTCATACTGAGGTCTCAGGCATTTGCAGTTTGCCAACTCCACTGAAGAGGTGTGCCCTAGTTGCCCCTGTTGTGCCCTGGATTCTGGCACTGGTCTGTTGTGCCACTGGCTTGCTGAGTTAGAATCACTGAGCCTTGGTTGCTGATCTGTGCTGCAGGTAAGAGTCTCCCACTGGCTTGCCCGGATATCATCTGTGCTCCCCTTTTACCCAAGTGACAAACACCTGGAAAATCATTTCATGTCATCTTTTCTTGGATTCTACTGCTCTAGAATCCGTTTAGATGTTTGATTTAACATTGTTTCCAAATGAAACTGGGAAGAGCTCAGGCAGCTTCCTGGTTTCTCTCCACCATCTTAAGTCTACCTCCTTATAGGATAATAACTTGAAATAAGCAGGAAGAGAGGAGTATAGAGATGAAAAATTGTATAGGATTGAGAATAGGATGGAAGGAAGTAAAAACTAATGCAATTCTTAATGTGGATGAGATGAACCCACCAATAAAATATGAGGATAGTAGACTGGAGTAGAAAGCAAAATCCAACAGAAATGTTTACCAGAAAGACGCTTGTCAGTCAGTCAACCAGTCAATAAGCAGTTATCAAGCACGACAGACAGAAGGAAATTGACAATTAGGGTAGAGGTGGGTGGAAGGAGACAGCAGCCAGGTGAGAAATTAGGAGGTTTTGGAGCTGAGCTCTTATCCTCACGTGGAGGTCCAGAGTTTCTGACCTCACTCTCCAATCAGAGAGGTAGAGGTGAAGTGGAGTACGGAGGCTAATGATATCTTTCTGGTTGAAGTCATCTTGATAATGAGCTTCATGTGGCACAGGACAGAAATCAGAGAAGTTACAAAATCTTGCAGCTGGGTCAGGGTCCTGTTATATGCAGCATGAACAAGTCATGGAGGGACATTTCTCCCTCTACTACAAGGAAGGAGTGCCACGTTTGGACAGACTTTCCTTTGCAAAGCTTTATTACCTTTGCAGGGAGATGGGAGCATATTTGCAAAGAGGGAGCAGGTTGGAGCTAGCAGGAGTAGATTTGAGAGTGTCCAAGCCTGAGAAAGCAGACAAAACCAGATCAGGGCAAAAGTAGCAGCAGCATTTGGTGAAACAAAGTGGAGTCCTGGTCCCAGATCCTTTCTCCTGGATTTCTAGGAACTCTGCTGGAGAAATCTCTGCCAATGTTTACATACCAATTCCCTTCCCTTCCAATATTTTTCCATTGACTGAGATGGAGAGAAAAAGGGAAACATTCATTATTATAGTCTGCTTTGCATTGTCTTTTATGTTGATTTCCATTTCTACTTCAGATGGCACTTAAAAGTTAATTTTCAAATCCTTTAAGTACAGATTTTGTGTCTGGGGCAGGAGTGGAGGGGTGGGGATAGGAGAAGGAATCAGTTCAGAGGACAGGCTATGTGAAGATGGAAGAGAGAAGAGACAGAAAGAGAAAGAGAGAGGTGCAGAGACAGAAAGAGAAAGAGAGAGGTACAGACAAAGGCAGTCAGACAGATACAGCAGCAGAGAAAGTCAGAGACAGTACAAATGGCAGATGGAGACAGAGACAGAGAAACAGACAAAGAGAGATGACAAATGGGTCAATCAGGCAAGGACTCAGGTCAGAGGGGGCACTTACGCTACGCAGGAGGGCAGGATTGAATTTTTCAGGCCATCCTCTTGGAACAACACAGGGCAATCTTCTGGTCTCCTAGGAAGATTTTGGTCACCTTTATTTCACCTACCTAAGTTTCTCCTGCCAGTAGTCTTTTATTAGAGCCGGAGCGAAGGATGGTATGTGTATTTGTTTGTATGAAGAGTTAGAGAGATGGGAGATGGTGGCAGAACCATGGGGACTGAGGGAGACACATAGAGACACAATCAGGAGGAGAGTCCTAGAGATACTACTTTAGATCTATCCTTTCCTCCTCATTTCCTCTCCCTCTCCCCATCCCCCTCTCCATCCCTCACCAGACCCGATACCATTTCTTCTTTCTTTCATGTCATGTCACTAGTATCCAGCCCATAGAGCCATAGAAGGTATGAGATGGATGGACTTCCAATGTTCTCTGCACCCAGCTCCTTGTTAGCCACCCTTAGCCCTACCCTCAGCCGCTGCTGCACTGTGGTGACCGCTATCCTTTCTCAAAATGCACCTGATGATTTTCTGAAGTGAATAGAGAGAAAGGAAAAGGGACAAGGAAGGGGAGACTGATGCTCTGCCCCCACTAACATCAATATAGCATCATTATATTATGGCCTTTGTACACAGTGGAGGCTCAGTAGATACACAGACTTTAATTCACACAAACTGTCCCAGTCTTTCCTCCATCTCCACCATAGTCTCCTCCCTCCTCTTGATGCCCCACCCACCAGGTTCTCCCCACTTTCTGGAGCAGCCTTGTCTGCTTATGTAGGTAAGGTCCAGCTGAATGCCCTTTAGTAGTGGCAGATGGTGGTGTAGATGAGCCCAACTCAGCAGAAAGCTCAAGCCATGCTTCTATTTACTGACCCTGGGACAGAACAGAGAAGACGCTACCCTCTCTCTTCTGTACATTTCACTGTTTACCCTCAGGCTACTTCTCAAAGATGTTCCCAGAACTAAAAGAAGCTCAGAGAAAATAGAAAACTCCTGTGGAGCAGAAGCTCACTTCACTGATTTTTAGAGATGCACGCATCCTTCTGACCACTGAGGTTTTCAGCTGGAGGGGTCAGAAGGCTTCCAATGCTTCATCCTGGCACAGAGGAGACCCTGACCGCTCAGAGGCTGTACCAGAAGAGCATAAGGTCTGCCAAGTTCTAAGAAGCCAGCTTAAGCATGGAAAGGCTTTCCACTAGAAATCTATTTAGTGATCCCCTATGGAGAGTGCAGCTCCGCTGTGCTAGCCATGTTGTTCCAAAACCAAATGTATGCTTGCAGAGAATTCACACAAGGCAGGGGTTCACATGGTGCTCAGAAGAGATACAAGGACACTCTCAAAGTCTCTCTTAAGAATTTTGGATTAAGTGACAGTTCTTCTGAGTCTAACTCCAGGTATGGATAGCAAGAAATGAGGTCTGAAACTCCAATCCATGATACCAATAAGCCTGTGACATGCTGGTAGGAACTGAAAAAGGTGATCTCATGGGAAGGGTAAGAGAGTGGCTGTTCAGCCTGGGCTGAGGTAGGATTCTCCTGACTCAATTTTCCCACTGACACTTGGCAGACTCTAAGCCTCATTGAATGCAAGTTGATAATCTACTCCTGCCTGGAACTGACATGAAGTTGGGGAGATATTTTTTCCCTGCAATGTCCCTACTCTTAGTGGCAATTTCCTATAGTCAAAAGGTTTGTAAGCTTAATACCAGATCAATCAAATTCTAGATTGTTGGTAGGGGAACATCCGAGGTCAAGTCTAAAATTAAGCTATTAGGCTTAGGACTTTAGACCAACAACAAGTTAGGGTGCTTTAATTCTTAGTAGTACTGTGGAGACAATGAGGTCAAGCATACATAGTTATTATTTGTGTCTCAGTTGGATAATGTTAAAAAAATTCATTTGTGGTCTATATTGTAAATGCTTTAAAAGAAATATCACCTGACCAAAGGTTGGAATAGTTTTTTGTGATATGAAGTATGTTAAAAATGAAAATTTTAAAAAAACGTAGTTAACTCAGAATTGATACCCAAGATAAGTAAAGAAATAGTAAGAGAACACCTAGTTGCGCTTGAATTCAAGTCATTTGTTATGGGTGAACTACATCCTTAGATCCTGAAAGAACTGGCAGTTGTAATTGAAGAACTTCTCAATGATATTTGAAAGGGTACAGAAAAGAAAATTACCCTGAGGAGGACATGGAGAAGGACAAAAGCTCTGATTTGTTTTTAAAGAGAAAAATCACAGTATCTTTGAACTATAGACCAATGAGCTTGACTTCGATTTCTGGGAAACTTCTTGAAATTTGGTACCTAGATTTTAAAGACTGAGTACAGCCTACCAATAAACTGCATTTTTCCCCCAATGTGCACTTAAAGGAAACATTGCTATATGTGCTAATCGCTGGTTATCTGGCTTTATATCTCAGACACTGACTTTAGTGATATGCTCTGGTCTTGGCTGATAGCTTTACATAAATGACATCTAACAATTTTTTAATTGCTTAAAACAACATATTTGCTGTTAAAAGAAATTTCACATTTTTCACTTGAAAGAACCCTTAAAGCTCCTCTCCCTCTTCCTCCTCTTTCTTCTCCTTCCCCTTCTCTTCCTCACCATCACCACCATCATCTTCCTCCTTCACCTCCTCCTCTTGCCACAGCTGCTCCCCCACCTTCCGTTGGAAAAGACCATACTGGTGCCTCTTTTTCAAAATTTAATTTGAGGGTGACAGAGAAAGATGGTTCGGTGGTGCAATTTAAGATTAAGAGGCACACACCATTTAGTAAACTAATGGAAGCCTATTGTGAATGATATGGTTTGCCAGTGAGGCAGATCAGATTCTGATTTGATGGGCAACAAATCAGTGAAACAGATACACCTGCACAGTTGCAAAGGGAGGGTGAAGATACAATTGATGTATTCCAACAGCAGACAGGAGACACCTACTAAAAAAGAGAATATACAACTCTACTCCAGGACTGTGCTCCCAAGGAAAACAATTACCTCACAATTAGAACACTAAGATTTGATTCATCCATATCCTGACTACAGCAGTATGGTTTTCTCTCTTCTTTGATTCCCTTCCCCCATTCCTTTATTATGCATAAAGTGACTGGTGTATATGCACAGGCATAATGCATTTTTCTAAACTAAATGGTCAATGGTATGTTTTGATCAATATCAAATGGACATGGGGAGGAGAAAAAGATAAATTTTTTCTGTGAAAATAAAAAAAAGAACTTTGGAATTGATTGTGTGACATGGGAGACATTGGCATAGGAGCACACAGCATGGTGCACCCTCAAAGAAGGAGCTGCGTTCTATGAGTAAAGCAGAATTGAAGTAGCTCAAAAGAAATAAGAGATGCACACATTTAGAGAACCCAACTCAAATGTTCACATGGACTATTTGTGCCTGACCTGTGATAGAGCATTCCAAGATCACTCTGGTCTGATCAGAGTTGGACATACTGTATAACTTGACTCTAAAGAAAACAACCAACCAAAGACTGTTTGGTGATGTATTCCTTGGCCAGGGTCAACCACAAAACCTAGGAAACTTCAAAGTAGGCCTTGGGCCTGTGTGAGTTCCCTTCTTTCCTGCTTTTGGAGTGACTGGGGCGAGAGGGTGCTAAGACTCATAGATTATTTAGTTTGTCCATTCATCGACAAATGTTTATTATGCCCTTGTTGTTTTCTATGGATTATTGTGGTTTGTCCTTCATTCTTCCCGCCCCCCCCCATTTTCTACCGTCTTTTTTTAAAATTCCAATTTATTTTTAGTTTTCAACATTCATTTCCACAAGATTTTGAGTTTCAAATTTTCTCCCCATCTCTCTCCTTTACCCACCCCAAGACACCATGAATTCTGATTACTCCTTCCCCCAATCTGCCCTCTCTTCTATAATATCCCTCTCTTTTCTTATCCCCATCCCCTCTATTTTCTTGGAAGACAAGATAGATTTCTATACCCCACTGTGTATCTTATTTCCCAGTTTCATATAAAAAACATTTTTAACATCTGTTTTTAAAACTTTGAGTTCCAAATTCTTTGCCTTCCTTTCTCCTCACCCATTCCCACTGAAAAGGCAAGCAATTGATATATATATATATATATATATATATATATATATATATATATATATATATATATATTATACATGAGTAGTTATGCAAAAGATTTCTATAAAAGTCATGTTGTGGAAGACTAACTATATTTCCCTCCATCTCATCCTGCCCCCCCATTTATTCTATTCTCTCTTTTGGCCCTATCCCTCCTCAAAAGTATTTACTTATAATTATTCCCTTCCCCCATTTGCCCTCCTTTCTATTATACCCCCAACTCCCACTTATCCCTTTCTCCCGTATTTTCCTGTAGGTTAAGACAGAGTTTCATACCAAATTGAATATGCATGTCATTCCCTCCTTAAACCAAATGTGATGAGAGTAAGTCTCACTTTTTCCTTCTCACCCCCATTCTCTTCCCTTCCATTGGAAAAGATTTTTCTTGCCTCTTTTATGTGAGAGATAATTTGCCCCATTCTACTTTTCCCTTTCTCCTCCCAATCTATTCCTCTCTCACCCCTTAATTTTATTTTTTTAGATATCATCCCTTCCTATTCAACTCATCATGTGCCCTGTCTATACATATATAATCCCTCCAACTACCCAAATACTGAGAAAAGTCTCAACAGTTACAAATATTATCTTTCATGTCAGAATGTAAATAGTTCAACTTTATTAAGTCTATTATGATTTCTCTTTCCTGTTTACCTTTTCATGCTTCTCTTGATTCTTGTGCTTGAAAGTCAGATTTTCTATTCAGGTCTGGTCTTTTCATCAAGAATGCTTGAAAGTCCTCTCTTTCATTGAATGACCATTGTTTCTCCTGAAGTATCATACTCAGTTTTGAAGGGTAGGTGATTCTTGGTTTTAATCCTAATTCCTTTGATTTTTGGAATATCATATTCCAAGCCATGTGATCTCTTTAATGTAGAAGCTGCTAGATCTTGTGTTATCCTGATTGTATTTCCACAGTACTTGAATTGTTTCTTTCTGGCTGAGGGCAATATATTCTCCTTGACCTGGGAATTCTGGAATTTGGCTACAATATTCCTAGGAGTTTTCCTTTTTGGATCTCTTCCAGGAGGTGATCAGTAGATTCTTTCAATATTTATTTTACCCTCTAGTTCTAGAATATCAGGGCAGTTTTCCTTGATAATTTCATGAAAGATGATGGTTAGGCTCTTTTTATGATCATGGCTTTCAAGTGGTCCCATAATTTTTAAATTATCTCTCCTGGATCTATTTTCCAGGTCAGTTGTTTTTCCAATGAGATATTTCATATTGTCTTCTGTTTTTTCATTCTTTATGTTTTATAATTTCTTGATTTTTCATTAAGTCATTAGCTTCCATTTACTGCATTCTAATCTTTAAGGACTTATTTTCTCCAGTGAGCTTTTGGACCTCCTTTTCCATCTGGCCATGTCTGCTTTTTAAGATATTCTTCTCTTCATTGACTTTTTGGATGTCTTTTGTTATTTAGATTCATCTAATTTTTACAGTTTTATTTTCTTCAGCATTTTTTGGGGTCACTTCTAGCAAGCAGTCAACTTGTTTTTCATAATTTTCTTGCATCACTCTCAGTTCTCTTCCCAATTTTTGCTCTACTTTTCTTACTTGATTTTCAAAATCCTTTTTGAGCTCTTCCATGGATTGAGACCAATTCATATTTTTTTTTGGAGGCTTTGGATAGAGAAGCTTTGACTTCGTTGTCTTCTGTTTGCATGTTTTGGTCTTCCTTGTCACCAAAGTAAGATTCTATCATCTGATTCTTTTCTTGATTTTTGCTCATTTCCCCAGCCATTTACTTGACTTTTGAGCTTTTTGTCAAGATAGATCTCTGCTTCCAGTGGGGGTGGGGGGGTACTGTCAGTCCCCTCAATTCCCCCACAATCTGTGGGCCTAGAGTTCCAGAAACAGTCTCTGTCTCTGCCCCTGCTGCTGCTGTGGCTGCTGAGGGTTCCTCTGCTCCCTTCCCCTTGTGCAGCCCTCGGCCTGGGGTCAGACCACTCCACTCTCCCACACTGGTCCCATAGACTTTTTCCACTGACTTTCCAACTTGTCCTCAGTGTTGTGGGGTCCTGAAGTGTGCAAACTGCCACAGGTGTGAGAGATTCAATCTCTCAAAGGCCTGCTCAGGTCCTGTCTGTGTCAGTGGGGCCCATTCTGTCTTGCACCCTGCCTCCAGCAGCATGATTGACACTTCCTGATGACCTTTCAGGCTGTCTTGGGCTAGAGATTTACTTCACTCCATCATTCTGTGGATGCCGTGGCTCCAGAATTCACTTACAGCCATTTTTTACAGGTATTTGACTGAGCTAGGGGGCAGCACTCTAGAAAGTGTATGCTATTACTCTGCCATCTTAGTTCTGTCCCCTGTCCCTCATTCTTAAAGAGGACTATACTATCAGGGAGATGATGACATGATTTGCATTGAATTGGATTTGAGGGAGGCAGCGCTGTGCCAAGTCACCAGCCTCACTTTTTCCTCCAGACCCATCTGCGTCCAATGGTCAGATATCCATCAGGACAATCAGAGATAGCCTAGTCTAGGGATTATAATAAGCACTGAATATACAAAGAAAGACAAGAATATGGCCCTTGCCCTCAGGCAGCTCACAAATAATCAAGTACATAAAAAATGTGCAGATAGAAAGCAGTCTCATAGGGAGGGCACTGGCAGTGGGGGAAGGAGTGGCGACTGAGAAAGGACACCTGCGGGAAGTGGGATTTGAGATGAGTCTTAAGGCCAAGGTAACTAGGAGATGGAGGTGAGACTAGAGAGCATTTCAGGAATGAGGAGAGGGAGAGCCAGCACAAAGACATGGAGTCAGGAGATGGAAAGTTGGGCTGAGGGAAAGTGTCAGCAAGATCAGAAGAGTTGCAACATAAAATGCGAGTGGAGAAATAAAATATTAGAAGATAGGAAAAATAGGAAGGGGCCAGTTGTGAGAACTTTAAACACCAAACACAGAATTTTATATTTGATTCTGGAGGAAACAGGGAACTGCTGGAATTTCTTGAGAAAAGGGATGCCATGGTCAAACCAGTGCTTTAGGAAAATCAAAATGGCAGTTGGAGTATATAGGCTGGACTGGAGTGGGGAGAGACTTGTGACTACTGACTTCTAGAGACTAATGTGTAGGCATCAGGATCACAGCCTGCCCCAGGATGCATGGAAAGAAAGGGATATGGAGGGAGGAGCCAAGATGGCAGAGTAGAAAGACTCACATATGCTAACTCCGAACCCACAGCCCCATAAATTTTCTGTAAAAAGAACTCCCCACAAATTCTGGAGCAGTGCAAGCCATGCAGCAATGCAGTGGAGGAGATTTCCATTCCAGAGAGCCCTGAAAAACCAGCACCTAAGGTCTGTCACACACTGGACAGCGGAGCCCAGCCCTGCCCTGCCCTGGCCACATGGCCCCAGAGGAGCAGATGCAAGCAGGTTTCAGGGACGGAAACTCCAGGGGCTGCAAAGGTCCCTCCACCCACAGGCGCTCCAGGTCAGTGAGAGAGACTTCTGGGCTGGCCGAGATGGGAGTGGGGTATCTCCATAACTCAGGCCCCCTCAGGAGGCAGCAGCAGAGGCAGCGGCGACCTGGGACTCCTGGAGCAGGCAGGACATCAGATTTATTACCGAAGGTCTCCACATAAACCCCCTGAGGGAACTGAGCCTGGGAGGCGGCCCTACCCCCACCTGAGCACCAGAACTTAAGCTCACATTGAATAGTAGCCATGCCTGCCATGGAAAGCCATGAGGCTGGGGAGCAGCATTTGAATCTCAAACCCCAAGCACTAGCTGGGCAGATCTAGGCAGGGGTGGAGAGGAATCTCAGAAGTCAAGTAACTGGCTGGGAAATGCCCCAAAAAAGGAAGAAAAATAAGACCATAGAAGGCTACTTTCTTGGGGAACAGATGATGTTTCCTCCTTTCATTTCTGATGAGGAAGCACAATGCTTACCATCAGGGAAAGACATAGAAGCCAAGGCCTCTGTACCCCAAATATCCGAAATGATATCCAATGGGCTCAGGCCATGGAAGAGCTCAAAAAGGATTTTGAAAATCAAGTTAGACAGGTAGAGGAAAAACTGGGAAGAGAAATGAGAGAGATGCAAGAAAAGCATGAAAAACGGGTCAATACCTTGCTAAAGGAGACCCAAAAAATTGCTGAAGAAAATAACACCTTGAAAAATAGGCTCACTCAATTGGCAAAAGAGGTTCAAAAAGCCAATGAGGAGAAGAATGCTTTCAAAAGCAGAATTAGCCAAATGGAAAAAGAGGTTCAAAAGCTCACTGAAGAAAATAGTTCTCTCAAAATTAGAATAGAACAGATGGAGGCTAATGACTTTCTGAGAAACCAAGAAATCACCAAACAAAATCAAAAGAATGAAAAAATGGAAGAGAATGTGAAATATCTCATTGGAAAAACAACTGACCTGGAAAAAAGATCCAGGAGAGATAATTTAAAAATTATGGTACTACCTGAAAGCCATGATCAAAAAAAGAGCCTAGACATCATCTTTGATGAAATTATCAAGGAAAACTGCCCTGACATTCTAGAACCAGAGGGCAAAATAAGTATTGAAGGAATCCATCGATCACCACCTGAAAGAGATCCAAAAAGAGAAACTCCTAGGAACATTGTGGCCAAAATCCAGAATTCCCAGGTCAAGGAGAAAATATTGCAAGCAGCTAGAAAGAAACAATTCGAGTACTGTGGAAATACAATCAGGATAACACAAGATCTAGCAGCTTCTACATTAAGGGATTGAAGGGCGTGGAATAGGATATTCCAGAAGTCAAAGGAAGTAGGACTCAAACCAAGAATCACCTACCCAGCAAAACTGAGTATAATACTTCAGGGGAAAATATAGTCTTTCAATGAAACAGAGGACTTTCAAGCATTCTTGATGAAAAGACCGAGCTGAAAAGAAAATTTGACTTTCAAACACAAGAAGGAGAAGAAGCATGAAAAAGCAAACAGCAAAGAGGAGTCATAAGGGACTTACCAAAGGTGAACTATTTACATTCCTACATGGAAAGACAATATTTGTAACTTTTAAAACTTTTCAGTATCTGGGTAGTTGGTGGGACCACACACACACACACACACACACACACACATGCACACACGCACACACACACACGTACATGCATGCACACGCACACAGAGACAGAGAGCACAGAGTGAATTGAATAGGATGGGACCATATCTTAAAAGAAATTAAGGTAAATGGTGAGAGAGAAATGTAGTGGGAGGAGAGAGGGTGAAATGGAATGGGGTAAATTTTCTCTCATTCAAGAGACAAGCAGGAGACTTTTTAGTGGAGGGAAAAAGAGGAGAGCTGAGAAAAAAACATGAAGTTTACCCTCATCACATTCGACTAAAGGAAGGAATAAAATGCACACTCGTTTTGGTATGAAAACCTATCTTACAATACAGGAAAGTGGGGGAGAAGGAGATAAGCAGGGTGGGGGGGATGATGGGAGGGAGGGTAATGGGAGGAGGGAGCAATTTGAAGTCAACACTCTTGGGGAGGGACAGGATCAAAAGACAGAATAGAAACAATGGGGAGCAGGATAGGATGGAGGGAAATACAGTTAGTCTTACATAACATGACTATTGTGGAAGTCATTTGCAAAACTACACAGATATGGTCTATATTGAATTGCCTGCCTTCCCAAAGGGAATGGGTGGGGAGAGAGGGATGGGGAGAATTTGGAACTCAAAGTTTTAGGAACAACTGTTGAGTATTGTTCTTGCTACTAGGAAATAAGAAATACAGTTAATGGGGAATAGAAAGTCATCTGGCCCTACAGGACAAAAGAGAAGATGGGGACAAGAGAAGGGAGGGATGACAGAAGAGAGGGTAGATTGGTGATAGGGAAAATTAGAATGCTCGGTGTATTGAGGTGGGGAGAGGGGATAAATGGGGAGAAAATTTGGAACCCAAAATTTTGTGAAAATGAATGTAAAAAGTCAAATAAATAAATTTATATTAAAAAAAAAAGAAAGGGATATGTAGGATAGATGTTGGGCAGATAGGAATGACAAGACTTATTAGCATAATGGAAATGTATATAATTTGGTTCTGTAAATTTGAGACCCTTATCCCATGACCAGTGAGTGGACATACCACTAGAAGAGCTAAACTATACTAATCTTGAACTTTTCCATTCATTGAAATAAGCGTGGGGTTAGGCCGATGAGGGGGGACAGTTGGAGAGAGGCTGGTTGATAAGATTCCAGTTCTGGTGCAGGTCCAGGGGCCTCTGATTTTGTGAGCCTCGATGAGAAATCAGAATAACTCAACATTTCCCCCTTGTTTTCTCAGGGCATTTGTCACACCATTTTCATTGAGTTTTGAAAGCCCCAATTCCTGCCTTTTCTTTTTCCTCCCTATTAGATGAGAAAAAGGTTGGGAGAATGTGGAGATGGTCCTAGCCCACAGTTTCATTGCAGTATATCATTTAAAAGTTCTATTCAGTCAATATTGCTATGCTTCCAAGTTAAAGTTATCTTCTTGTGTGTTTCTCACCTTTGGGCATTTCCTCTGGCTGTATCCCATGCCTGGAATGCCTTCTCTCTCCATCTCTGCTTCCTGCCTTCCTTGGCTTCCTTCAAGTTCCAGTAAAAATCCTGCCTTATACAA
The DNA here is from genome assembly GCA_023548195.1 of Bettongia penicillata ogilbyi. NCBI lineage: Eukaryota > Metazoa > Chordata > Mammalia > Diprotodontia > Potoroidae > Bettongia > Bettongia penicillata. Next base: position 10,319,138 of record JAJHZJ010000096.1, read on the forward strand.
GAGGCCTTTCCTTGCTCCCCTTTTATTCCAGTGCCTCACCTTTCTTGATTACTTCTTATTTATCCTGTCTAGAACTTGTCTGTACTTATTTACTGACACAGTCTCCCCAGTGGACCATACGCTTTTTGAGAGAAGGGCCTTTCTTTTTGCTTTTGCTTGTATCTCCAGTGCTTAGTTGGCACAGTGTCTGGCACATAGAAAGTGCTTAACACTTGTTGACTTAATAAATCACATGGCTATTAAAAAACAAAGAGCCCATGTCCTAGAAATGAAGTTAGTTGGTCATGAATGAGAAGGGGACTTTTCTTCACTATCCCTGCCCCCAAATAAAAAAAAAATAAAAGGATCTGGAAGAAAGGAGTGATTTTCATATATATGCATATATGAAATATATATAATATACATATATAAATGTATATATACGCACATATACAGATACTCACATGTATGCATACATATTTGCATTCATATACACACATATGTATATACACATGTATGTACACACATATATACATTCATATATACACACATACATACATATGTAAACACACACATATATGTATATGTATATAGGTAATGTTGGGAAAGTCAATGCCATACATTTAAAAAACATACTACTCTGGAGTATAGAAAGAGTTCCATCTGGTGACCCCACTAAAGCACACTGCAGATAACTGTTAGGAAAGTACTCTCATACCCTGACTACCACCTTGTATGTGTGTTCGTCCTTCATTGCCAAAGAAGACCATGCCATCAGAGAAATAATGACATGACTTGCATTTGACTTTGTTTTGAGTGAGGGAGGGCTGTGCAGGTCACCAGCATCACCTCTAGAGCCATCTAAATCCAGTGACCAGATATTCACCAGGATGACTGGGGATGACCCAGGAGGAGGCAATTGGGGTTAAATGACTTGATCATGGTCACACAGCTAGTGACTGTCAAGTGTCTGAAGTGAGATTTGAATTCAGGTCCTCCTGACTCCTGCACTAGTACTCTATCCATTGAACCACCTAGCTGCCCCTACCACGTCCTACTTACTTGGCTAGTGGTTAGATAATATTTATATCCCTTTTCCCCCTTCATTTTATTGATTTTTTTTTCCAGGTAGATCAGACTCAGTGACAAAGGATACTCACTCTAGACTTTATTATTAGTTTTAAAAAATAATTTTGAGTTTTGATCTTAAAGTTATTTTAGCCTTTTGTCACATTCTGGAATATTTTTCTTTCTTCCCTTCCCTTTCTCCTTCCTTTCTCCCTTCCCTTCTCGTTTCCCTTACCTTACCTTCCTTTCTTTTCCTTCCCCTTTCCTCACTTTTCTTCCATTCCCCTACCTTCCCCCCTTCTTTTCTCACCAACTAAGTGGACAAAAAATGGCTTCCTTCAAGGTCTGATGTGCCCACACTCCTGTGGCCTGTGTCTGACAAGAGATTTCTGATGAATGTTATTGGCATCCATTATAGAGTTCTATCAAAGAGTGAAAAAGTAGGGGCATCTGACTGGTACAATGGATAGAGCACTGGGCTTAGAATTAGGAAGTCTTATGTTCATGAGTTCAAATCTGACCTCAGATACTTACTAGCTGTGTGGGCAAGCCACTTAACTCTATTTACTTTAGTTCCTCATCTGTAAAATGATTTGGAGAAGGAAATGGAAAGCCAGTCTCGTATCTTTGCCAAGAAAAGGGGTCTTGAAGAGTCAGACATGGGGTCATGGGGTCATGAAGAGTCAGACATGACCGAACAACAACAGAACTCTCTTGGTCTCCTCAGATACATTGACATTTGACAGGTTATAGGCAAAGGCACAGTCCTGATTACTTACGTAATAAAATGCCATCATGACTGATATCTTCTTTTGAGGTCTTGAAGCCTGTTAACATTCCCCATAGGTGATAAGTTGATGATTCATCATAATTGGCATTTTTACTGGAATGAAAGTGAGATCATAGATAATAAATAGACTAAATCCACAATCCCAAGAGACTGCCCCAACTAGTTCCTGTGGTTATAAGCTCTTCCCTTACTGTTCTAACTCTAATTCCTTTTTTTTTCCTTCAGCAAGCTCCCCCTTACATTTACATTTCTTTTCATTATGTGTCAGAACAGAGGCAGAGATAAAATGAAGACATCATTAAGAGAAGTGATAAAGGCTCCTCCAGCCTCTACCCAAGTCAAGATTCTAATCATTTCTCACCTGGACTATTACAAAAGTGTCCTAGCAAGCTTCCCTAATTCAACTATCTTCTCACTCAAATGCATTTCCCATGTAGCTGACAAAAGTTATTTTCCCAAAGTGCAGGTCATTTACCCACTCCATAAATTCCAACTGGGACAAGGATTAAACATAAATTCTCATTGGATAATTTAATACCCTTAAAAACACTGTAATAACTTAACTTTGAAGCCTAATTCATGCACCCCACCCAATCTACCCTCCAGTCGAACCAAACTGGCCTTCTTATGTACACAAAGGTCCATCACCAATCTTTGTGCCTTTTTGTTGGCTATCCCCCATGTCTGGTATGCTCGTCCTCCTTATCTCCTACTCAGAGAACTCCAAGTTTCTTTCAAGTTTCTTCTACAAGGTAATTTTCTATTTTAAGGATTTCCCCATACTCCAGCTTTCAATGCCCTCCTACACAATTAAATTATAGTTATTTTGTCGGTTATGATTTATTTACATACCATCTTCTCCTGTTGGGTTATAAACTCACAATGTTTCACTTTTATCTTTTAATTTCTATTGCCTAGCATAGTGCCTAGCACACAGTTGACACTTAATAAATGTTGATTAATCATTCAGGACTACAATTGCACTTATTAAAATCAGTCAAATTATTTAATGTGAACAGAGTGCCCTCATTATCATCTGCTTTCTCCTTCAGTCTCTCTACCCACTAGCTCATTGCTTATAACCATGCCTGTTTACTCATCCTCAAAAACTCATCACTAAAATATCATTACTATTAATTATCATCCTATATCCCCCCTTGAAAAAAGTCTATACTCAGTACTCAAGCTCCTTGAAAAAAAAATTATACTCAGTACTTTTATTTCCTCACCTTTCACTCACTTCTTAATCCTCCACAATCTGGTTAGGGATCTTATCACGCAACCAAAACTGCTCTCTCCAAAGTTATCAATGATCTCTCTTTTTAGAAATTTGTTTATTTTTCAGAAACAAATTCTCTCCCTCCCTCCCTCCTCTCCTCTCATTCCTCCTCTTCCATGGGAAAAGTACAAAAAGGAAAACATTCTAACAAACATATATATATATATATATATATATATATATATATATATATATAGTCAAAATAAATTTCCTCATTGAAATGTGTTTTATTCATATACATACAGGTGTGGAATACATAATGTGCATATGTGCAATGCATGTATGTACAACTATACATACATATAGGTAATTTGCTCCATCTCTGGACCAATCTCTCTCTCTGGAGGTGGGAAGTATGTTTCATCATGAGTCCTTTGAAATTGTGATTGGCCATTGTGTTAATCAGAGTTCATAAGTCTTCCATAGTTATTTGTCCTTACAGTACTCTTGTAATTGTATGCCTGTTGCTCATGGCTCTTCTCAATTTTCAGAATTAAACCAGGGTAAGAAACTTGCGAAGTTCAGACCAAGATGTGAGCACTCAGACTTTACCCTGGATCAGACAGCTCTTGACTCATTGAAAGCTTACAGGTCCCCAGTCTGAGATCATTGAAAAAGAAAGTATTCAATATCCAGAGTCTCAAGACACAAAAGAATACAAAAGAGAACCAAGCAATATTCAGATGTCCCCTTTGGAATTTCATGGTGTCTGGCTCCACCACAAAGTTCCAATTTGGGAAGGAAGGCTAGAAAAATGAGTAAACAAAGAAAGAGCAGTTATGGTGATTCATAATCCAGGACACAAAACTAGAAGAAGAGAATGATTCCAAAATGTCTCCAAGCAAAGCCTAAAAGAAAAACACAAGTTGGATAAAAATTAACTAAAAGTGCTGAAAGAAATAAAACAAATTAAGAGTTTTAAGTTATTTTATTAATGAAATTAGAGTACTAGAGAAAAACTGGAAAAGAATTGAGAGTTAAGGAGGAAAGATTTAAAAGGCACTTGAACAGCTTGTCACAAGAAGTACAGACCATATGTACAGAACAGACTACTTAAAAATTATAATGAACCACACAGAAGTTAATGATTCCAAGAGACAAAGACATAGCTATACACACACATATGTATGTATGTTTACATGTATATATATATATATTATGTATATAGCAAAGTTCTGAAAGATAGAAGATATTATGAGTTATCTCATATTTTAAAAATTGATCTGAAAAATAGATCAAGGAGAATACTTTAAAAACCACTGAACTATCTGAAAACCATGACTAACAAAAAGAACACCAACATCATATTTCAAGAAATCATGAAAGAAAACTGTCCAGATCTCTTAAAACCAGAGGGTATAGTGAAAATAGAAAGAACTTACCAAATTCCCTGAAAGAAATCCCCAAATAAAGATTCCCAGAAACACAGTAAAAATCATTTGCTTCCATGTCCAAGAAAAAAATATTTTAAAAAGCAGCCAGAAAGAATTCAAGTACTGAGAGGCCAATACAATACATATTTAGCAGCCACTACAATAAATAAGTGAAGACCTTGGGATACTATATTTCAGAAAGTAGAATGTATAGATCTTAGCTAAGACTAACTTACATAGCAAAATTGAGTATAATTCTTGTGGCGGGGTGAGGTGGAAGAGGAGCAAATGGACGTTTAATGAAATGGAGGATTTCTGATGGAAAGAGAAAAGTTTAATAGAAGCTTTGAAATACAAACACAGAAATCAAGAAGAAAAAGTAAAAAAGTAAGTAAAAATGAGCAATTGGAAGTAACTAAGTTTTTTCCATCCTAATATGAGGAGATAATACAAGCATCACCTCAGAAACATTTCACCAGTACTGAGAGCGAGTTAAGACAGAAAGCCTTGTTATGCTTTAATGATCTTAGAAGAAGAAGGAAATGGAGGGTAGAAGGAATACACTATAGGACAAGACAGACTAGGGGATAATAGTCTTGTTGAATTGCAGTGCATGCGTAAAAAACTGTTCAGACAAGGTAGGAAGTGAGAAACCCTTAACCCTAACTCTCACCTAAACTGAACAAATAGGATAAAATGCACACAGAGAAAATGGGGTGGAGAAATATATTTCACTCAACAGGGAAATAGAAGGGAGTGTAGAGAAAGGAATAAGAGGAAGGGTAGATTCAGGGACCAACTCTAACAATAGAGGATGGATCAGGAAAAGGTACTATAACACTATAACATACTCAGTGAGTGATTGTCCAGCTTCTGCTTGAGACCCTCCAAAGAGGGTCTCCCTCCCCTGGCAGCCCTTTTCATTTGGAGATAGTGCTAATTACTAGGAAGTTTTTCCTAACATCAAACTTTTATAGCTTCTCTCCATTGCTCCCAGTTCTCTCCTCTAGAGCTGAGCAAGAATATTTTAATTCCTCATTCACAAGATACCTTTTCAAATACTTGAATACAGCTGTGTTGCCTCCGTTGAGTCTTCTCTTTCTCAGGCTAAATAGTCTCATCTCATTTAACTGATCCTCATTTGACAAAGACTCAAAACCTTTACCATGAAGGTTGCTCTCCACTGGATGATTTCAAAGTTTATCCATTTCTTTTTTTAACATTGGCATCCAGAACTGAACTCAGCATTGCAGATGAGTCCTGATGAGGGCAGAGCACAGTGGGACTATCACTTGCTCCTTATTTAAGTAAGACACCTCATCATAGATTCCCAGAAACACAGCAAAAATCATTTGCTTCCATGTCCAAGAAAAAAATATTTTAAAAAGCAGCCAGAAAGAATTCAAGTACTGAGAAGCCAATACAATACATATTTAGCAGCCACTACAATAAATAAGTGAAGACCTTGGGATACTATATATTTAATTATTAGAATCAAATCCTATTCCAGGATATCTAAGCACAGAAAATGGGTCCATCTCATCAATTCTAGAAAGATAAAAGGGTGAAAAATACTTTAACTTGTTTCCCAACCTACTGCTTCCAAAAGACCTAGTTCATAGTTTTTTTATATATATAAATTTATTTATTTAACTTTTTACATTCATTTTCACAAAATTTTGGGTTCCAAATTTTCTCCCCATTTATCCCCTACCCCCACCCCCCAATACACCAAGCATTCTAATTTTCGCTATCACCAATCTGCCCTCTCTTCTATCATCCCTCCCTTCTCTTGTCCTCATCTTCTCTTTTGTCCTGTAGGGCCAGATGACTTTCTATTCCTCATTAACTTTGTTTCTTATTTCCTAGTAGCAAGAACAATATTCAACAGTTCTTCCTAAAACTTTGAGTTCCAAATTCTCCCCATCCCTCCCTCCCCACCCATTCCCTTTAGGAAGGCAGGCAATTCAATATAGGCCATATCTGTGTAGTTTTGCAAATGACTTCGATAACAGTCATGTTGTATAAGACTAACTGTATTTCCCTCCATCCTGTTCTGTCCCCCATTGTTTCTATTCTGTCTTTTGATCCTGTCCCTCCCCAAAAGTGTTGACTTCAAATTGCTCCCTTCTTCCATTGCCCTCCCCTTCCATCATCCCTCCCTTCTGCTCATCTCTTTCTTCCCCATTTTTCTGTACTGTAGGATAGGTTTTCATACCAAAATGAGATATAATTTACCCCATTCCATTTCACCCTCTCTCCTCCCACTACATTTCTCTCTCACCATTTACCTTAATTTCTTCTAAGATATGGTCCCATCCTATTCAATTCACTCTGTGCTCTCTGTCTCTGTGTGTGCGTGCGTGCATGTACATATGTGTGTGTGTGCGTGTGCGTGTGTGTGTGTGTGTGTGTGTGTGTACATCTGTATGTGGTCCAACCAACTACCCAGATACTGGAACGTTTTAAGAGTTACAAATATTGTCTTTCCATGTAGGAATGTAAACAGTTCACCTTTGGTAAGTCCCTTATGAATTCTCTTTGCTGTTTACTTTTTTATGCTTGTTCTCATTCTTGTATTTGAAAGTCAAATTTTCTTTTCAGCTCTGGTCTTTTCATCAAGAATGTTTGAAAGTCCTCTATTTCATTGAAAAATCAGTTTTTCCCCTAAAGTATTATACTCAGTTTTGCTGGGTAGGTGATTCTTGGTTTGAGTCCTACTTCCTTTGACTTCTGGAATATCCTATTCCACGCCCTTTGATCCCTTAATGTAGAAGCTGCTAGATCTTGTGTTATCCTGATTGTATTTTCACAATACTGGAATTGTTTCTTTCTAGCTGCTTGCAACATTTTCTCCTTGACCTGGGAATTCTGGAATTTGGCCACAATGTTCCTAGGAGTTTCTCTTTTTGGATCCCTTTCAGGCGGTAATCGATGGATTCCTTCAATACTTATTTTGCCCTCTGGTTCTAGAATGTCAGGGCAGTTTTCCTTGATAATTTCATGAAAGATGATGTCTAGGCTCTTTTTTTGATCATGGCTTTCAGGTAGTCCCATAATTTTTAAATTGTCTCTCCTGGATCTATTTTCCAGGTCAGTTGTCTTTCCAATGAGATATTTCACATTCTCTTCCATTTTTTCATTCTTTTGGTTTTGTTTTATGATTTTTTGGTTTCTCATAAAGTCATTAGACTCCATCTGTTCCATTCTAATCTTGAGAGAACTATTTTCTTCAATGAGTTTTTGAACCTCTTTTTCCATTTGGCTAATTTTGCTTTTGAAAGCATTCTTCTCCTCATTGACTTTTTGAACCTCTTTTGCCAATTGAGTTAGCCTATTTTTCAAGGTGTTATTTTCTTCAGCATTTTTTTGGGTCTCCTTTACCAAGGTATTGACCCATTTTTCATGCTTTTCTTGCATCTCTCTCATTTCTCTTCCCAGTTTTTCCTCCACCTGTCCAACTTGATTTTCAAAATCCTTTTTGAGTTCTTCCATGGCCTGAGCCCACCGGACATCCACCTCGGATGTCTGGGATAGAGAGGCCCTGACCTCCACATCTTTCCCTGATGGCAAGCATTGTACTTCCTTATCAGAAATGATGGGAGGAAGGAACATCTCTTCCCCAAGAAAGTAGTTCTCTATGGTCTCACTTTGCTTCCCTTTTCTGGGCATTTTCCCAGCCAGTTACTTGACTTCTGAGATTCCTCTCCACCCCCGCCTAGATCTGCTCAGCTAGTGCTTGGGGTCTGAGATTCAAATGCTGCTTCCCAGCCTCAGGACTTTCCGCAGAGGGAGTGGCTGCTATTCAATGTGAGCTTAAGTTCTGGTGCTCTGGTGGGGGCAGGGCCACCTCCCAGGCTCAGTTCCCTCAGGGGCTTTATGCAGAGACCTTCAGTAATGGAGCTCCTGCCAGCTCCGGGAGTCCTGGGCTGCCGCTGCCTCTGCCACTGCCTCCCGCGGGGGCCAGAGTCATGGAAACACCCCACTCCCCTCTCGGCCAGCCTAGACATCTCTCTCACTGACCTGTAGCATCTGAAGCCTGCTCAGGTCTGCTCCTCTGGGGCTGCAAGGCCAGGGCAGCACAGGGGTGGACTCCGCTGTCTGGAGTGCGAGGGACCCCTGGGGACAGCTCTTCAGGGCTCTCTGGAATGGAGATCTTTTCCAGTGTGTTTCTGTGCGGGTTCCACTGCTCCAGAATTTGTGGGGAGTTCTTTTTAGAGGAAATTTATGGGCTGTGGGTTTGGAGCTAGCATACATGAGTCTTTCTACTCCGCCATCTTGACTCCCATAGTTTTTAAGAAGGGAAAAATGGAGGGTGAGCACTCTAAGTGGATTTCAAACTCATGACTCTGTATCTACTCACAGCTTCTAACAGGACTCTGCCAAAATCTACCCACAATTCTAATAAGTATATATTCAGGTTTAAAAGCTACCAAAAAATAGTATATAGAGAGAAAACCAATTTCATCAGTTAGGTATTTGTTGAGTGTCCTGAAGTACTGTTTATGGTTTCCCAGTGGGTTGATAGTAACAACACTTTCTTACGCAACATTCTGCCTAGCAACTAAAAGAAAAACTAAACAGAATAGCTCATTAATATCTTCAATTAATGACTCTTAAGTAACTGTATGCACCTTGTCCTAAAGAGGCCAAGATCTCCTAGTGCATCCTGGTCATCCTGATGAATATCAGGTTGCTGGATTCAGATGACTCTGGAGGAGAAATGAGGCTGGTGACCTGCAAGCCCTCCCTCACTCAAAACAAAGTCAAATGCAAGTCATGTCATCATTTCTCTGGTGGCATGGTCTTCTTCAGTAATGAAGGATGAACACAACTCTTTGATGTTTTAAAAATATTGGTCCCTTTCTGTGGTTTCTACAGGCATCTCAGACCAAAAGACTCAGAATGAAAAAGCTACTTGTTATACACATCACTTCAAGGACTGAAGGTAATTCCATAGAAATGCCTGCTGTTCCCCTCTGGTGTTTGCCAACTAACTGCATCTGTAACATGTTCTATTCATGTCTGCCTCAAAGCATCTGATAATCAGAATTGTTGCCTCAGCCATAAAAAGCCTAGATGTTAGCTAGTGATAAACATTAAGTACAAATGATATCAGAAAACCAAACCTCTCCCTAGATGCATTTAATAATCTACTGGGGTTTTTTTGTTGTTTAGTCATTTTTCAGTCATTTCCAATTCTTCGTGATCCCATTTGGGGTTTTCTTGGCAAAGAAAACAGAGGGATTTGTCTCAGCAGCGGGTCCTCAAATCCCTCAACCCACAGGCGCCAAAGATCAGTGACAGGGGGTTATCAGCTGACCAGGAAGGGAGAAGGGTCTTCCCATAGCTCTGGCAGGAGGCAGCAGCCACAAAGGCTGCACAGCAGCCCTTAGACCACCCCATTGTTGGAGTGTAAAAACCCCTGGGGGCACTGAAGAGCTGAGTCTTACCTCAGCCCTAGGTGGAGGACCTGGGACTGCTGGTCTTTATCTCACACTGAATTGTAGCCCTGCCCATCCAGCTTATCTGAAAATCAGCCCCCAGTGCTGACTTGGCAGAACTGGTGGACAGGTGGCTGTGGAGAGGCAATTGCTAAGATTCTGTGCATAAAAATCCCTCTCTGCATCCAGATCAATACATGCTTGATTGTGCCACCTTGGAGGAACTGACATCTCACAGATTTCCAGAGTATACCCTAATCTTGACAAAGGACCCAAAAGTCAACTAAATGGTTAGGAAAATGCCCAAAAAAGGAGGAAAAAAATAAAACCATGGAAGGTTACTTTCTTGGTGAACAGATATCTCCTCCCATCCTTTTGGATGAGGAAGAACAATGCTTACCATCAGGGAAAGACATAGAAGTCAAGGCTTCTGTATCCCAAATATCCAAAATAAATATTCAATGGGCTCAGACCATGGGAGAGTTCAAAAAGGATTTTGAAAATCAAGTTATAGAGGTGGAGGAAAAACTGGGAAGAGAAATGAGAGAGATGCAAGAAAAGCATGAAAAACAGGTCAACATCTTGCTAAAGGAGACCCAAAAAAATGCTGAAGAAAATAACACCTTGAAAAATAGGCTCACTCAATTGGCAAAAGAGGTTCAAAAAGCCAATGAGGAGAAGAATGCTTTCAAAAGCAGAATTAGCCAAATGGAAAAGGAGGTTCAAAAGCTCACTGAAGAAAATAGTTCTCTCAAAATTAGAATGGAACAGATGGAGGCTTATGACTTTCTGAGAAACCAAGAAATCACCAAACAAAACCAAAAGAATGGAAAAATAGAAGAGAATATGAAATATCTCATTGGAAAGACAACTGACCTGGAAAATAGATCCAGGAGAGACAATTTAAAAATTATGGGACTACCTGAAAGCCATGATCAAAAAAAGAGCCTAGACATCATCTTTCATGAATTTATCAAGGAAAACTGCCCTGAGATTCTAGAACCAGAGGGCAAAATAAGCATTGAAGGAATCCATTGATCACCGCCTGAAAGAGATCCAACAAGAAAAACTCCTAGGAAGATTGTGGCCAAATTCCAGAATTCCCAGGTCAGGGAGAAAATGTTGCAAGCAGCTAGAAAGAAACAATTCCAGTATTGTGGAAATACAATCAGGATAACACAAGATCTAGCAGCTTCTACATTAAGGGATCGAAGGGCATGGAATAGGATATTCCAGAAGTCAAAGGAACTAGGACTCAAACCAAGAATCACCTACCCAGCAAAACTGAGTATAATGCTTCAGGGGAAAAACTGATTTTTCAATGAAATAGAGCACTCTCAAGCATTCTTAATGAAAAGACCAGAGCTGAAAAGAAAATCTGACTTTCAAACACAAGAATGAGAAGAAGCATGAAAAGTAAACAGCAAAGAGAAGTCATAAGGGCCTTACTAAAGCTGAACTGTTTACATTCCTACATGGAAAGACAATATTTGTAACTCTTAAAACTTTTCAGTATCTCGGTAGTTGATGGGATTACATACACACACACACTCATGCACACACACACAGAGACAGAGAGCACAGAGTTAATTGAATAGGATGGGATCATATCTTAAAAAATGAAATTAAGTGGTGAGAGAGAAATATATTGGGAGGAGAAAGGGAGAAATGGAATGGGGCAAATTATCTCTCATAAAAGAGGCAAGCAAAAGACTTTTGAGTGGAGGGAAAATGAGGGGAGATGAGAGAAAAACATGGTTTACTCTCATCACATTCGACTAAAGAAGGAATAAAATGCACACTCATTTTGGTATGAAAACCTATCTTACGATACAGGAAAGTGGGGGGGGGAAGGGGATAAACAGGGTGGGGGGGATGATGGAAGGGAGGGCAATGGAAGAAGGAAAAAATTTGAAGGTAACACTCTTGGGGAGTGGCAGGATGAAAAGAGAGAACAGAAGCAATGGGGGGCAGGATAGGATGGAGGGAAATATAGTTAGTCTTACACACACAACTATTATGGAAGTTATTTGCAAAAGTACACAGATACGGCCTATATTGAATTGCTTGCCTTCCCAAAGGGAATGGGTGGGGAGGGAGGGATGGGGAGAAGTTGGAAGTCAAAGGTTTAGGAAGAACTGTCTATTGTTCGGCTATTGTTCTTGCTACTAGGAAATAAGAAATACAGGTAATGGGGTATAGAAAGTTATCCGGCCCTACAGGACAAAAGAGAAGATGGGGACAAGGGAAGGGAGGGATGTTAGAAGAGAGGGCAGATTGGTGAGAGGGGCAATTAGGCTGCTCAGCTTCTGGGGTGGGGGGATGGGAGAAATGGGGAGAAAATTTGGATCCCAAAATTTTGTGAAAATGAATGTTAAAAGTTAAATAAATAAAGATATATAAAAAAGCAACGTTTTCTTTATGAAATGAGAATATTAGAGTAGATGTTCTGGTCCAGCTCTGATTTACTATGATTCTACAATTCTACTACACTGTGATCTCTTTAAGGGAAGAGAAGGTTTTCTTTCCTATTCTGTACCTCAGTAAAGCCTGGGATTGGGCATTATAAGAACCTATCAGTGTTAGGAGGCTGTAGCTTGTTCTGTTGATGAAAGCCCCTCTGCCACAAACCCCTACTTGTCTAACCACCACTGGGGTGAAGGATTTTCCCATTAAATCCTAACTAAGACTTCATTGAATCTATGAATACTGGCTAATATTGTATTTAGTATTTTTTTCATCAACATTTATTCATGAAATGGTGTCTAAATTTATTTTTTTATGCTATGTATTCCTGGTTTTAAAATAAACAGCATATTTTCTCATAAAAATATATTGGATATTGCTCCAATTTCATATTTCTGAAATCTATAAAACATAGGGTGAGGAAAATTAATATTATGTTGCATTATTTAATAACTAATATTACCCTGTAAGCCATCCTACTCCCCATTTTGTCAAACATTGTTTCTCAGACTAGCTCAAAAGGAGAGCTCTCCCAGTCCACACTAAAGGCGTGGTTGAGGACATCAATCACTCCTAGCCCCAGGGCAAAAAACCAGTTTAAAGTGGGATCACTGCTTCTGTTTACCTGCAAACAGAGAGCCAATTTGGGCTGGGTCCCTGCCCAGAGGATGACTCTCCTATGCTTCTTTCTCTCCTTGTCAAAATCAGGGATGATTTGGTCTCTGAAGGCTAACCGGAGGATCTGATGGGGGGGTGGGGGTGGTTCTGACTTTCTAGCCAATATTAGTAGAGGCAGCTGAGTCCCATAAAGCAATTAGCATTTCTTAATTGTCAGAGGAAGTTACAATCAACCATTCCTGAAGGCCATCCTACTTTCCTCAGCTGCAACTAATCGTGGTGCTTTTCTACTTACCCCAATCCTCTTCCCCACCTCCTTTGGGATCTCAATACACATGGTCTTTTCAATCCTTGAAAGATCACTGACCCATTAAGGAGGAACAAGCTAATCCATTTTATTAACAGTTACATGTGTCACTGTTAACAATCTGTTGTCTTGCCTGGAAGACTTCCCTCAGTTTACCTTTGTTACATTTTTACTTGCCTAAAGAGATTATTTATCCCTGGAAAGTTTGAAGGAATTCTTCTAGGGAATAATTTGGAACAGGCAGGTTGTCTGACTTGTCTTAATCTTCTACAGGGATTGAGCTATTTATATTACCCATAACCTGTGATGTCAGTTCAGGAGTATTATATTATGTCAGTAACGATTCATTTCCTTTTGATTGACCTTCTAGGCACACTTAGGTAGCCTGGATTTCTCTGTCTCTCTCTGTTTATCAAGACCTCTATTCTTCTTTCTGTAATGATGAAGATTTCTGGTTTCTCTCCTTTTATTTTTTAAAAAATGTTTTTAGTTTTTCCATTACTTCTAGACACAATTTTTAGCATTCATTCTTTTACATTTTTGAGTACCATATTCCATCCCCTCTCCCCTCTTCGAGAAGGCAAGTACTTTGATATTGAAGTGGACATTATTCCTCCCTGGGCCCCTAGGCTGAGAGATATCTGTTAGGTTACTGGGCAGGGTTGGATAACCTGCCTAGTAACAGGTTTTTTGTTTGGGCCCCTGTCAAAATGTTATTCTCCTTTGGGTTGTGAAATATCTGATGAATTGTTAACAGCCATTTTTGTTTAGTCCATTTGCATGGTATCCACCTGTGCCCCCCTAATGTTAGACTCCCATTGCCAGGTAACCACCTGTGCTGAGCCCTCCCCCTTCCTGATTGGCTACCTCTCCTGGCACCTGTTTTTTTGGGGGGTCCTTTGCCTAGTAGCAACCTGACAACCACCTTCTGTTGGGGGGTTCTTGCCTAACAATAAGCCCCCTCTTGCTCTGTCAGAGCTCTGTTTGTTGTGGAAACCACAAGGCTGTACCAAGTAGTGCCGAAATGCTTAAAATGCACTCACCCACCTCAATTCAGGGCTTTCTCCTCCGGGTCTCTACATGAGGCAGCCGCCAGCCTGGCTAATAAATGATGCTCTCAAAATTCCTAATTAATTTTGCCTGTGATTTATTAACTCCGCCCATTTCAATATAAATTATACATGTGTAGCCATGCAAAACATTTCCATAATAGCTGTGTTGCAAAAGAGACCCCCCCCCAAAAAAAAAGAAAATGAAAGTAAAAAATGTACTTCAATCTGCATTTAAACTTCATCAATTCTTTCCTTGGAGGTATAGCATTTTTCATCATAAGCCCTTTGGAATTGTTTTGCATCATTGTATTGCTAAGAATAACTAAGTCATTCATAGTTGATCATCATACAATGTTGCTGTTACTGCGTACATTGTTTTACTGGTTCTGCTCATTTCACTTTGCATCAGTTCATATAAAAATTTCCAGATAATATTTATTTATTTTTACTTTTTAAACATTCACTTTCTTAAGATATTGAGTTCCAGATTTTTCTACTTTCTTCCTCTCCTCCCCAAGACAGTGTGCAATCTGTTATAAACTATACATATGTAATCATTTTAAATATATTTCTACATTAGTCACATTGTGAAAGAAGAATCAGAACAAAAGGGAAAAACCAGAAGAAAGAAAAAAACAAAAAAAGAGAGAAAATAGTATGTTTCAATCTGCATTCAGACTCCATAGATCTTTCTCTAGATACGCATAGCATTTTCCCGTACCCAACTAGCTGGGTAACTCAGTTCCTCCTCTTCTGTCTGTTTCCCCCTCCCCTTCCTTCTCCTCTCCAAAGGAAGGTAAATTTGGATGGCCATAGGATTCCTAGTTAATTTGGGGTTTACTGGCTAGATTTTTTCCTTCCCTTCTCTTCCCTTCTTTCTCTTGTGAGAAGGGGAATGGGAGAGGTAATGGAGAGGAACCCTAAGTATTAGGATGAACAAAGGCCTGGTCTGAAAGCCTTGAGTGAAGGAGTAGAAATTGTCATTAAGATTTACGTTTGCTCTGGCAAAAGGAACAGTCTGTAAACTGAAACAGGCCAAGAAAAAAATGACAAATAGAGAACCGAAGATCAAGATAAGTAGGGACATAAGACAGTGTTGGCTGCTTTTACTAAGGTCGAATCATCAGTTCAAGGAAAGTTCCTTGACAAGGTACTAAGAGTACTGGGCTATATGAATATTAAGCCATTGGTAAATTTTTTTAAGATTGTGAAAAATGGGATACATATGATAGATGAGGTGATGGGGTAAAGGTCCCAGTTTTAAAAATACAATAAAAATAGTTTGTAGTCTTCAAATTTTAAGCCAGTGAACTTGACTTCAATGCTTGTCAAGATTATAGCATGTACTATTAAAGAGATAGTTGGTGAATATCTGGGAAAGGGGACAACCATGGAGCCAATATGGTCTTATCAAGGACAGTTTATGCGAGACTAATCTTGATTCTTTTTTGACAGGCTTCTTAGATTGGAACACCATGCACTTCAGTCCCACACAGAGGTGAGCATTATCTTGATCTGGCCATGACTCAGAAATGTTCTACCTCTATGCAACTCTTACCATAGTGCCTGACACGCAGGACACATGAAATAACCATGTGTGTCTGTTGACTGATTAACTTGAAATTCTTCTTCCTGATCACATCTTATTCTTTCATCTCTCATTTAGCCTCAGTCCTCCCAAACTGATAGTGACCTCTAGTCACTCAACCCCTCTCTGATCTCACAATCCACCACCATGACTGGTTTTAGCTTTCTTCCCTTTGTATCCTTGTCTCTATGCTTAAGCAATTCAACTTTTCATTGTCCTAGATCCTTGAGGTCCTTGCCTTCTGCTCATGCCATGCCAAATCCAAACTCTGAGTTCCCTTCTCAGCCACTTTCGCTTGAGTGCTGCTGATTGGCATTGGACTAAATCATACAAATGTTCTGGCTGAGTCCACTACAAATCCATGGTGTGTAATCTTAGTGGAGTCTATGTTTGACATAGTAAAGTTCTTTTACTTTCCAGTGACTGACCTTTCACACTCCTTTGTGTTGCACCTCTCCCGAGATGGCTGAGGAGGAGAAGTGAGGCTGGTGACCTTCACAGCCCTCCCTCACTTAAAACAAAGCCAAGTGCAAGTCATGTCATCATTTCTCCGATGGCGTGGTCTTCTTTGGCAACAAAGGATGACCACAACAACAAAGCACTCTCCCATAATGAGTCTTTTGGAATTATCTTAGATCATTGTATTGCTGAGAAGAACTAAATTAATCCAAGTTGATCATCACACAATGTTGCTGTCACTAAGTACAATGTTCTCCTGGTTCTGTTCACTTCATTCAGCATCAGTTCACATAAGTCTTTTGGGTTTTTCTGAAACCTGCCTGCTCCTTATTTCTTATAGAACAATGGTATTCCATTACATTTATAGATCCAACTTGTTCAACCATTACCCAATTGATGAGCATCCCCTCAATTTCCAATTCTTTGTCACCACAAAAGAGCTGCTATAAATTGTTTTTGTACATATGGATCCTTTTTCCATTTTATGATCTCTTTGGAGTACAGACCTGGTGGTGGTATTGTTGGATCAAAGGGTATGCACACTGTCGTTGCCCTTTAGACATAGTTCCAAATTGCTCTCCAGAATAACTGGATCAGTTGACAACCCACTATGGGTGCATTAGTGTTCTAATTTTTTCACATCCTCTCCAACATTTGTCATTTTGCTTTTCTATAACATTTTTCTTATTTTGAAAATCAAGTTTGTTAATTTGTCAGTTTTATTGATCTTTTATAAATCTTGGTTTTTTAAATCAATTCAATTATTTATTCATTTCCTCTTCTATTTATTTCTGCTCTTATGACCATAATCTCCTTCCCCCTTCCATTATTACTTCATTCCTTTCTAATAGTCTTAAGTGCATGGTGAATTGATTTATTCTTTCCTTTTTTCTGATTAACATAAGCATATTTCATCTACCACCTCTGAGTCTTTGCCCAGGATGTCTCCTCTACCTGGAATACTCCCTCTCCTCTCTTCTGTTTCTTGAAACTCTTCAGGGCTCAACTCAAGTATCACTTCCTATGAGAGATATTTGATGATTTGCATACTTATTGATGACCTCCCCTATCACTGTGAATCTCATTTACATAAAGTGAAATTTAATTTTATCATGGTGATGTCATTTTGGTCCTCTTCGAGGATGAAGGACAACAGCCAACCAGCTCATCTGTGAACATGCAGTTTCTTCTTAGCATGATGTAAATTTCTCAAGGGACTCTCTTGTGGTTATAGTTGTATCTCCCAATGCTTAGCATGTAATTGTGGTTGTTTTCAGTTGTTTCAGTCATTACCATTCATCACCCTGTTTGGGGTTTTCTTGACAAAATATTAAAGTGGTTTGCTACTTTATTCTCCAGCTCATTTTACAGATGAGGAAACTGAGGCAAACAGTGTGAAATGACACAATTAATAAGTGTCAGAGGCTGGATTTGAACTTAGGAAAATGATTCTTCTAGACTCCAGGTGCTCTCTGCAGCATGGTACCACCTAGCTGCCCTTCTAATGTTACTGTTACTTAATTCTCATTTTATTGCTTTATGGTCTAAAAGCACAATATGTGTAATTTCTGCCCTAGGAACTCTTCCCAAGATAGTTTAACACTGGCCACAGAATCTCTTGGACAAAGCTTTGTCCACTTCAATATATGTAGACCATCTCTATAAGCTAGAAGAGAAGCAATTTGGGGAATAATTTCATGTAATCTTGAACAGAAGGTAAGTTCCATCTTCTCCCATTCAGTCCCATCTACTTGCCTCTGAGTTGCTTCCTTACTGTCAAACTCTCTTACTTCATCCCAAGCCCATACCTCTTCCTGTAATTCGGGTTGTCTTTTTCCAAGCCTGGAAAAGTAGGAAGAGGCAGTGCCTCTTCCACTCCTGGGTCTTTGCCAGTATCAATAATCCTCTTACTACAGGCCCAGGACATTCCAGTTCAGTGTGATTACCATCCAACTCCAAGTTCAGGGCTTGTAGTGCCAAGGAAACTGGGGCTTAGCCCTAATTCTGCCACCAATTCCCTCTGTGACCTTGAGATGCTCCATTGGCTCCTTTTTACCTTGAAGTCACATTTTCTCCAACTGTAAAGTGAGGAATTTGGACTCAAGATCTCAAAGGCTCTTTGCAACCCTTCAGTTCTATGGATTGTGTTCTAAGATGCCTTCCAGCTCTGCTCTTCTCTGGACTGTCTTTCCCAGTGCTGAGTCCACCAGCCTCAACACAGCACTGGACTTGAGTCGAGTACAGGGTTCAAACCCTCCTCAAAAACTCCCTTGTGACCTTGGGCAGGTTATTTAACCTTCATGGGCCTTAGTTTCATCATTTCTAAAAGGAAGGTATTGCTTAAAGTACCCCATCTAGCTCCTTCCATTTCTAAATCTATGACCTTAGGAGCCTATGAAGCTGCTGGGCAATTCCAACATGCTTTGTTCTGCTCTTAAAGATTATTTCCAACTCTAACCATAACTAATAAGTGAATGAAAGAAAAGACATTAGTTTAGAACTTAGTACAGACCGAGTATTATGTTAAGATCACAAAGGGCGAAGCAAGGCTGTTACAGCTTTGAAGGACATACCAGAAGACAATGCATCTAGGAGGGGCACCTGCAAGGATGGTGGAAGGTCCCAGAACTCCAAGTTACAATGCTGCAGCAAGGATATCAATCCATTTGATCCTTAGAGTTTAATTTTCAGGGCAGAGGGTAAGGCCTGGTGGTAGACCACCTTACTGGAATTCTCCAGCCCATGACTCCTTACTCACTAAGCAGTGTAAGAAGCCATGTGCTTTCTGAACCAGGGAAGCTGGTAGGACTTGGACCAATGAGTACTGAGAAAGGGAAAGTGATGATGAGGATTGAAGCAGGCCTCCATGTTTCCTACCTTGGGGAAAGTTGATGTTCAGTTGAAAGGGGAAAACAGGAAGAGGATGTTGTAGGAAATTTGGGTGGAATGGGAAGAGCCCAGTGGGTTTCAGAAAAATGAAGAAGGAAGGGTTCTCACTGGTGTGTTCTACTCCCTCCAAGAATTTGTGGGATCTGAAGGGGGAAGGTTTCCACTAGTCTTAGTCTGCTTTTTGCCCTACAGTGTTTACTGTTCTAAGATCCTTTCCAACTCTAACATTGTCTGTTCTAAGATTCCTCCCAGCTTTGATATTCTGTTCTAAGATCCCTTCCAGCTCTAATGTTCTCTTGTCTAAAGTATGTCTTGGCTGTGGTATTCTTTGTTCTAAGGACCCCTCAGCTGATGTTCTGTGTTCTCCATTCTAAGGACCCTCTCAATTCTAATATTTTCCATTCCATGTTCTAAAATCTCTCCCAGCTCTGACATCCCATGATTTGATCACCAGTTTTAGTGTAAGGGGAAGATCCCTGGACTGGGAATGCAGTAGGTGTTCGAAAGTCCTTTTTAATTCATCCAGGCAGAGAAAGGTGGTGATCTTGTGGGTAAAGAGGATTATTTACTTTAGGAGCAAAAGGGATTGAATGAAATGTCCCAAAATATTCTTTCCCTCAGTAAATATTTTTAAATTTTTCTGTACCTAATGTGCTTCTCTGCATACTGTACTGGGCAGTGAGAGAAATAAAACCTTGAGAGCAGCTATTAATAATTCAATGTACATGTGGCAAGTCTCTCGTGGAGTGTCTCAGGGATCTGTGTGTGATCCTCTGTTTTTTAGGGCTACCTAAATCAACTTGGATTGGATAATGACTTAGATATCTATTGATAACATGTTTATCAAACTTTCTGATGACACAAAACTTGGATGTATATAGTTAACACAGGAGACAACAACCTGAAACTAAAAGTATATTATTAACAGGATAGGACTCCAGGCAGCCTCTAATGAGACAAAATTTAATGGGGATAGATATAATTTCTTACACTCAATTTCAAAAAAAAGCAACATGGCTAGATGGTAGCTTATCTGAAAAAAATAATTATATTTTTAATGGACTGCTAATTCATTGTGAGTCAGCAGGATTATATGGCAAAAACAAATGTAACCTTGGGCAACAATGAGAAATAAAGTTTATGGGAATAAGGAAGTGATAGCTTCTCTATATTCTTCCTGGTTAGGCCTCATTCTGGAGAATTGGGCTTGGTTCTAGACGCCAAAATTTTAGCAAGGACATAAGTCAGCTAGATGATACCATAGTGCATGGAACAGCAGGCCTGGTGTCAGGAAAATTCATCCTCCTGAGTTCAAATCTATCCTCAGACACTTACTGGTTGGGTGACCCTGGGCAAGTCATTTAACCTGCTTGCCTTAGTTTCTTCACTTATAAAGTGAGTGGGAGAAGGAAATGGCAAACCATTTGAGTATCTTTCCAAAGTAAAGCCCAAATGGGGCCATGAACAGTCAAATAAGACTGATGCAACTGAACACTGACACTGATGAATTAGAGAATGTCCAGAGGAGGGTAACCAGGTTGGTGAAGGCCTGAAGAGCATGTCATGTGTTGACAGATTAAAAGAATGGGGGAAATTTAGTCTGGAGAAGAGAATACACATGAGGGCAGAATTATCTTCAATATTTAAAGAAATTGAAAGGAGGAAAATATTGGTTTGATTTCAAATTCCTAACCATGAGAGCTGTTCCAAAGTGGGAGGAGCTGCCCTGGACATGATGATTTGCCCCTCCTTGGAGATCTCTAGTCAAAGGCTCAGAGAGTATCTTATTGGGGAGGGGGGTCCTTTTCGTAATGGGATGAGATCCCTTCCAACTCTGATTCTGTAATTTTATGAGATAAGATACATTCCCTCTCTTGAAGTTCACAATTAAGTAGATTGTGTGCAGTAGACAATACGACCACTGATGACTTACAAATTCTGTGATTCTGAAATTCTGTTCTTTCTAGGTCTATGACTCAAGGTAGCAGGGGGGAAGGGGATGATAGGAGGTTGCCAGTGGTCAGTATTTCCCTCCTCAACCTTCCATGGGGACAGTGAACAAAAACTCTTCAACCACAAGGGAAGGTTAATCAGACATTCACACGCAAATTTAAAAAGTACCTTTTGATTTCAGGTGCATGTTAGGTCTGAGTTGTTCCATAAACAGGAAGAAGCTCATCATCTTTAGGGATACAAGGCGGTAAAATCTACCAACATGGAGGCCCATGTTCTCTGCAGAGATGGTGCTGAGATGACTCCTTGGAGACATCCATTTCAGCTTCTACCATAGCATACTTAGGAACTCTTCCCAAGATAGTTTAATACTGGCCACAGAATGTCTTGGACAAAGCTTTGTCCACTTCAATCCTCCCATCTTGTGCCCCCATCCCTCCTCATGTTTCATCCTATGTTATGGACAGTTTTCCATGCTCTTTAAGTCCTTCTCAGGCTGTGGATTGAATTGCCTGATGATTCCAGTACATTACAGACAAATCCAGAGAGTTTCCACTTTAGAACACATTGAGATATGGCCTAACGATTTTGGGAGAACTTCAGCTCTAAAACAAAATTAGTGGCCTGCCTAAGCAGGGAAGCTTTTTCTTCAATACACTATCTTGATCTCACACATGCATGCACACCGAGAAATGCCTACAGAAACTCAAAGATGCACACATTTACAGGCATACATACATATACATACAGACATCTAAACACAAGCACAGATATATCTGTATGTTTATTAAGGGAAAGAATGAACTTGTTTAAATCCAAGGCCACCTTGACCCAAGGCTCCTCAGCGGATGGAGAAAGCCAGAGGCTTTTGGCTCTATGGGCTATGGGCTTTTAACCCTGAAGGCAAGGTTAGCTCTTCAATTCATTATCTATAACTTCATTAAGCCAACAAACATTTACTAAGCACCTGCTATGTGCCAACCATTGGGTCAAGCACGGGAGGTACAGAGCAAAACAAAAGTGGCCCCTGACCTCAAGGGAGGAAACAAAATGTAAACAATTTTGTACAAACCGTAGGACAAATCGAAGGTGATCTGGGGGAAGGGGATGCTAAAATTAATCAGCAAAGGTTCTTGCAGAAGGTGGAATTTAAAAATGCTTTTAATGCCACTGATGGACAAGAAACATCCATTCTGCAGAGTAAGGGAGTAATGGTAGAAATGAGAGAAGGAAGAAGCAAATTGTCAGAAACAAATAAAATATCTCTCAAATGGAACAATGGTATGAAAGGGGACTGGCTCATGATTCTAAGCATTATTTACGTTAAGTAATTTGGTGACATTCTTTTTCCATAGCTACCATATTTTTCCCCTCTTCAAAAGCCCTCATTGGAGAGGCGCAGCCAACTGTTAGGGCCAGCTGGCCTCCACTGGTCACTTGAGAAGTGTTTTAGCTCTAAATCAAACATGCCAATCCCTTAGTCAACATGGGATTTGGCTCTCAGAAAGATCCTAAGTAGCCATTTACATAAAGAATTTATGAGTTTATCTGATATAATCTGATCAGTAAGACGGCATAAATGCCACATATCTCAAGAAGTCAACCCTAAATCATGCCCTTCAGTTGATCTCCTCCTTCCACCCCTACCCACTAAGATCTTTAGCTTGTCCCTTCCTTATCATGTGTGAAGGGAGTCTGGATTATCACCTCTCCCATCCCCCAACCTGGCAACTGTCACGTATTAGGGATACAAAAGAGCTCTATGAGAGAAGAGGGGAGAAAATACAAACATTGTGTCATCATGGGGAAACTGAGGGTCATATAGAAGAAGTAACTTATCCAAGGTCATAGAGTAAGCTAGGGACAGAGTCAGTAAAACTTAGGGCTGTTGACTCACACTGGCACTAGGCAGGGCTTTTGACACCCTGTTACTAGTTGCTTGAGTCTCAGACCAAAGGTTTCCTGGGGTCTTGACTATGTGTATCCTCTTCCCCTCTTTCCCCACCCCCTACCACCCAAACCAGCA
Source organism: Bettongia penicillata ogilbyi (assembly GCA_023548195.1). Taxonomy (NCBI): domain Eukaryota; kingdom Metazoa; phylum Chordata; class Mammalia; order Diprotodontia; family Potoroidae; genus Bettongia; species Bettongia penicillata. Next base: position 10,342,429 of record JAJHZJ010000096.1, read on the forward strand.
GCAGCAGCATCCATTCTCCACAGCAACATTCCTGAAACACCTGGTCCTATGTATGTATCAGGTAGCTCCCAAGTGGCTTGCCTACTCTCCCTCCCACACATGTGAACCGGGAATAAAACCACAGCAGTACAGAAAGGAGATAGATATCACTCCTGAGCCACTGATTCACTCAGGGAGGAATGATCCAGCAACCAACGGCCTGAAGTTGACTTCTCAAGGCCTTGGATGGAGATTAAGGGCATTTAGCAAAGAGGCAAAAGTAGCAACAAGAGAAGGTGAGAGAGTGGATCCCAGAGCGAGATTAACACATGAACATCTAGCGATGTTGGCCTTTCAACGATCCCTTCATGACAAGTCACTTTGGGACCCAAGTCATTAAGACTAAGAGGTCAAATTGGGATGTGGGTGTGGGCGTGAGGGCATGAGTGTCAGTACCCACATGTATAGTGAACTCCTACGCCACGGATGGCATGCTGAGGTTGAAGGCACTACTGTTCCTGCCCTCCAGAGGGTTATAGTCTAGCATGTATCAATGGAGGGTTTTCATTCGAAAAAGAGGCCATAGTTGGGAAAGAGGATGGGACTGATTGAGCTTTAAAAAAAAAAAAGTAGAATTAAACAAAGCAAGTATTTGCGGAAACTTAGATGTGGGATAGTCAGTGGTGGGCACTGAAAACTAGTACCTTCTGGCTGATATGCTAGTCAGTGGCTGTTGTTTCAGCCTGAATAATAGCTCATATTTATAAATACTTGAAGGTTCTCACAAAAATGGCATCGTAACAACATGGTGAGGTCAATCATGTAAATATTCCTCCCACCTCATTTTTCAGAAAAAGAAGCTAAGGGTGAGAGGGTTTCACTGGTGGCTCTGGACAGTCCTTTCCCATGCCCAGAGCAATGCTCTATGCCTTAGGAAGTAACTCACTGGAACTCCTGGGCAAGTCTGAGGCGGATATGGGGATTTTTGTTCCAGTAGTGGTGGTATTAGGAGCATTTGTGTGGCAGAGGACCTTTCTACCTCTGATATTATGTCATGTTGTCATTTGCTGCATTTTGGAATGACTAAACCGACAGTATTAAATTGAAGATGGGGGGGTACACATATCAACTTCAGATTGGGTGGTATCCCAGGGAAATGATTGTATGACACTCCCTGCCCCCCCAATACTGGCAACACCCACAGAGAAGGGGGCCATGTCTCTCAAAGATATCTTTGCGAGTAGGCAATCCTTGAGTTCAGAGGTTCTATCTTTCCTGAGGGTAAAGGTCCTAAAACAGTGGCCCATTGTCCCCCCTTCAGACTGGAGAAGAGAATGGAAATAAGGATTTATGTGTTGTTCTTTAGTTGTTTCAGTGATGTCTGACTCTTTATGACCCCATCTGGGATTTTCTTGGTAGAAATACTAGAGTGTTTTTCTATGTCCTTCTCCAGTTCACTTTACAGATGAGGAAACTGAAGCAAACAGGGGTAAGTGACTTGCCCAAGGTCATATAGCTAGTATTTCAGGCCAGATTTGAACTCAGGAAGATAATCTTCCTGACTGCAGGTCCAGCACTCCTTCCGTTGCACCATCTAGTGGTCCCAAGCATTTATACAGCACCTACCATGTACCAGACATTGTACTAATTACTTTAAATATCTTTCATTTGCTCCTTCCAACAACTCTTCAAGGTAGGTGTTATTATTATCACCATTACAGTTGAGGAAACTGAGGCAGAAAAAATTATGTGACTTGCCCAGGGTCACACAGCTAGTAAATGTCTGAGGCTAGATTTGAACTCAGGTCTTCCTGACTCCAGGCCTGGTATTCTATCCATTTCACCACTTAGATGCTCCATGTAGAGGTTTACAAATAGTCACATATGGAGGGTAGTCCCTGGGATGTCCACTGGGAACTCTGTAAGAACAGAGGCCTGGCTTCCCCTCAGACTTGGACACTTCATATGATGGGGAAGTGGCCCCTCCAAAAGTAGCTACTGAAAGCCCTTCCACACAAGTGGACCCCTTGGTGGTCTGTCCTCCTAGGGGCTTTGTGTTATACCTCAAAGATCACCCCCATCTTTCTCCTCCTCCTCAATATCCTTCTACACCTCCAAAATGATTTTTTTTACTCAGCACTTTTAGCTCTAGTAAACAAAATAAGCATGAAACTGAGCTAAAGGGGAAAGGACAAAATACTTGTCCCCAACACCCTGCCTTTCTTTATTGTCAGTGGCCCTGCCAAGGAGCCTGGGGCCCTCATGTTACTACTCTCTGCTGAGCTCAGATGCACAGGGGACCCTGCAGTAGGGTTGTCTTCAGGCCTGAAATGGTTGGGTTTTTTTAATTAAAATAAAAAAATGTGAGTGTAAATGGGGTGAGATAAAAACGTACGTGTAAACTGGTCACTGATTAAGTAAGGTGTTGATCAAAGTAATACTGACAAATATTTTTCCTTTTTTGTTTGCTTCTATTCAAAGGGGAAGTCCCTAGTGACCACGGTCACCAAAGAGAGATGGCATCTCACCCATGGGGGTGAGTCAGGAGCAGCGCATGTGCAGTGAACAAAGCGCTTACACCCACATACTGTCAAAAGGGTGGATGCTTTGGGGTAAGTGCCAAACTCCCTATGACTTAATCTTCTTATGAAAGCAACAGGGTACAACCCACCCATGGGCCCCAATGCTGTTTACACGCAAGGTACGTGCAGCAATCAGATCACTGTTCAGTCCCCATCTTAAGCTCTGCTTTTCATTCTGTCCCTGGTGTATACTTCATTGACTTCTTTCCAAGGCCTTAGCGTATAATCAGATTAAATAAAGTTTTGAAAAAAAATTGAAGCATTCCTTGAATCTAACATAAACATAGGTCATATGTTTCATTTGACCCAGCCCTTACAAAAGCCAAAACTCGGCCAAAATCCATCTTTCTCTCAACTCCCAGTCCAAGGAAGAAAGCCTAGCCAACATGTCCTATTTTCAGCTAAGCTTCCACCTGAACTGAATAGAGGAATCATTGGTTTGGGATTTTTCCACTACCCCAAAGTTAGACTTGTTCATTTCTGTTAAGTATGGCAGGAGCTCCAATGCCGTGATTCTATTTGGTTCCATACTCCCGTATGCTAAATCTCCCTGGTCCTGCCCAGAATGTGGAAATCTGCTGAGCTGTGTCTACAGCCACCATTGCTAACTCAGGTTACAAGAAAACTATTCTGGCTTTGCCTACGTAGCCTGATGTGGTAATGATAAAACTGGCATCTGCCACGGCAGGGAAAATGCCAGGGCATAGGATAACAGTGAGTTCCTTTTCCCTTTCACATTTCAGCTCAAAGAAGCTTCTTATCCTTCTCCATGTCAGCCATCCCTTCTTCCCTAGATTGAGTGTGGTCCCTGATTTTCTCTCCTACCAGGGGAAGAGTAGTTTGACTGCAATACTGATGGGGAAGAAGAGAAATCCTCCTCCTTCCACCTCCTTCCCTCTGGTAGAGTCTCAGGGGTCACACTCCACAAAGCTTTTCCCCATCCCTTCACCTACTGCACTGTTCTAACTATTTTCCTACTGTTTTGTCTAACTTATGGCCAAATGCTGACCCAGAAAGGATCCTCTCCTAATTCAATGAAGGACAAACCAGTTTATCATGGATGTGGCCAAAAGATCAGAGGAAGTTCAACACCTTGTTATCTACCCATTACTTTCTGTGTTGACATTGTGAGATTTCTGAGGTTCAAGTGAAAAAAAATTCCCTCTACACTGGGATAAGAATCTTTTCCCCCAGTACATATTCCTCAAGCTTTTGTTTGAAGACATCCAGTGACAGGGTGCTCACCACTTCTCAGAGTAGCATATTTGACTTTTGGACAGCTCAAATAGGACATTTTTCATTGTATTAAACCTTAATTTTCAACTTCTATCCACTGATTCTCATTCTGCTACCTGGGATGGGAACCAGCAGATCATATCAAATCCCCCTTCTGGAGATAGCTCTTAAAATGCTTGAAGATGTCTCTTAAATGCCCCAGAGATCTCCTTTCCTCTAGCTAAGTCCAGATGGAAAACCTGGGACCCAGAAGGGCTAAGAAACTTGCCTAAAGGCACACAGGAAACATTAGCAGATCTTTTCCCTCTACTTCACTTACATCTGTCTTAGTTTCCACAGTTTCAGGAAAGGAATAGAAATGGGAATCAAAATAAATCCCAGGATTATTGTGAGGACCAAATGAGATAACAGTTCTTAAAAGCACTTAGTATGGCACCTAGCACAGAGTAGGTGCTTAATCAATGCATGTTTCCTTTTCTTTCCCTTACTAATTCCCTTACCAAGGAGATTTGCTTTTGTAATGTGTGTAAAGGAAGGAGTAACTCTTTAAACATTTGCAAATAGGCAGAAGTGTTCTGTTTTTTGAAGGGACAGGGAAATTTTACATTATTGATCTTTCTGTACCGTCTCCAAATGAGACATGAGAAGGTGGAGCTCCATAAACTTGTAGCATCCCCAGGAAGCTTTCTGACTGACTGAGAATGACATGGGATTTGATATGGGAGATCTGAAGCTCCTACCCTCTCACCCCAAGGTGAGTCAGGAAAGGCTGCCAGTCCCCCCACATTGCAATTGAGTTAAAATATAAAGGACAGATACATTTATAGAGAATTTTGACTAATGTAAATCAATTGCCCCAATCAAAAAGCCCAGAAGTTCCTTAGTAACTCACTTGCTAATGGAGAATAATATTGACTAAAGATTATGCCAACTTATAATATAAGCTGATTTATAACACCTAGTGAAGAAAGATGACAGAGGATTATAAGAAATATCACCTCCTAGAGCAGTTCTGAAAATGAGAATGTGTAGGGAAAAAAAAGAAATGTTCTGTGTCCCTCAGGGGATTCCCAGTTATGGGATGTGTTGAGGGAGTATGTTGTATGTAATGATAATCGAGCAAAGAAAGCTGAGGGCATGACCAGACACATAGAAAGCCAGAAGAGTAGAATGACAGCAACCCAGAGACGAGAGAGTAAGCATCGAGAAAGAGAGGGTGGTGCAGTGTCGAACAGAGCAGAGAGGGACAGATGAGAAAGGACTGAGAAAAGGTCAACAGATTTGACAATTAAACCAACCATCCAGAAAACTCGCAGGATACAAAATAAACCCATAGAAATCATCCACATTTATGTATATTAACAACAAAATCCAGTAGAAAAAAATAGAGAGATTATGTTAAATTAACTATAAAAAGGAGAACACATTTAGAAGCCTACTTGTCAAGGCTCACACAGGAACAATAAAAATACAAGTATAAAACATTATTTATAAGACACATCTAAATAATTATAGAAATATTAATTGTTTATGGGCAGGTCAAGCCAATATAATACAATTAATAACTAATTAATATTATATATAATTAATAATATAACAATCAAGTATAATAATAAATATTTATTTATATCTACATATGTTATATTTATATTTTAATAAACATATTTTGCATAAATATATTTACAATATAGTTATAATAAATAAGTATAAAATAATTAATAATAAATTAATAATAGTTAATAAATTTACCATTAATTTGCTTATTCAGTGTCCTAACAATCAAATTACTAGCATCATTTTATAGAACTAGAAAAGTGATATTAGATATATAAAAGAAATATACAATAATCTGAAAAATATAGATCTAGAAAAGATTTTAAATCCTTGATCAAAGCAATGACCTGCTGCAATTCCAGAAGACTCATGATAGAGTGTGTAATACATTTCCTGAGAAATGCTAGCCCCAGAGTGAAAATTGAGACATATTCTTTTTGCACATGACTAATGGGACAATTTTTTTTGCTTGACTATACAGAAGTAGGGAAGGAGGGAGAGAAGATAAATCTTTGTTAATTAAGAAAAAACTTACTTTTAAAAAAGTGATCATTAGTAACCTGAAGAGAGCCATTTCAGCTGGGTCAAGGAATGTGTTTGTCCTTCGTTCTCAAAGAGGACCATGACATCTAGATGATGACATGACTTGTACTTGACTTTCGTTTGAGTGAGGGAGGGCTGTGGGAGGTCACCAGTCTCACTTTCTCCTCCAGAGGGATCAGGATCCAGTGACTGATATTTCTCAGGATGACTGGAGATGGCCCAGGATGAAATGTGTGACCTGGGCCATTTTAGGCTAAGGTCTTATCAGAATCTCACTTTGAGTCAGATACACCCATTTAATGAATAGACCTCTTTAAGTAATTACTCATAGGATATCCCCTTTAAATAGACAAAATAAATAACAAAAACACCAAACTGGGAGGGGAAGACCCTCTGGCTTCCTGGGTAAAAGAGAAACAGTTACTATTTAGTATTTATATTCACTGTGTGTTGGGTGGATGGGAACCTGTTGTTCAATTTATGAGCTCCAGAGTGAATTGTGCTTAAGACTTGGTCTTTGAGCAAGAAATCTAGCCAGTAAACCCAAAGCAGGAAGAAGGGAGCTTCTGAGGGGAAAGATAATATAATGAGTTCTGTGTTTCAAATGACAACTCATTCACCTCTACGAATCTTGCATTTATCTCTTTCCCACTGAAAAAAATGCTGGGGGTAGAGTGGATTATTACTGTGAGGTGACTCTTCCCCACTGACCATGATGGTGACCGTAGAGGCAGGGGAATATTGGGGAGGAAAGTGAAATTTTTTTCCTCTGCAGTTACTGCTGATGTCTGGGTTAAGTTGAGCTTCAAATTGCCCTTGGGGCTGATGCCCAGCGTAGCCACAGGAGACCAAAGGTAGGAAGTAGTATAGTGGGGAAGTCTGTGATAATGGGTGAGTAGTGAAGTGTAGTTATGCTAGAGACGAGCCTTGGATTGGGGAGGGTAGGATGCACACCCATCTGTCTGCCCTCTTTTATCATGGAATAAAACATAATATCCTCCGATGTGTTTTTTTAATTGGAGGATAAAACATACCTTGACGTCATGCCATAGCCCCCACTTAAGAGACAGTTGTACTACGCAGCTAGACATCTAAATCAACCTATAGCCATCACAACAGTCCAGTTACAACAGGGACAAAGAGAATACTACAATTTTATCATATGTGTTGAGAGCCCCAGCCACTTGACCAAACCCTCTACACTCCTATTTTCCTTACTTCCCTATTTGGCCCCAATGCTACTTCTCACTGAACACTGTGGTTACCCAACCTTTCTGGTTTCATTAAAAAGTAATCTTAGCTTCTGCCCTCACTCCATTGTCATTTCCTCATACCAGAGGCCTCCAGAGGAAAAGATGCATTTACCTGCTCCTAATCAGGACCTCTACCAAGCAAAGGCACCAACACTCATCCTTCCCTCTGGCACAGTGGACAGAGAGCTAAGTCTTGGCACTTGTGACGCTAGGCAAGTTATTGGATATCTTGGAGCTGCAGTTTTCTTATCTGTAAGGTGGACATAATAATACCTGTACTACCTGCCTCACAGAGCTCTACTGGGACTCCAATGAGACCTTAGAGTTAAAGCATCACCACACTGGCAGCTTTTGTTCTTACCTTGACACAAAAAACAAAAACGAAAACAACCCTCCACATTCTTACATCTGAAGGCATCATTCAGATTCTACCGAAAGCCAAATGTTTATGAATCTGGACATCAGTTTCAAGCTCATGACTCATGTAGTTTATGAGCCCCCTCCTTTTCTACTCTTAGGCTGTCCAGTGAAGCCTATAGACCCCTTCACTGAATTTTTTTTAAAATTAATAATACAAGTAAACCAATTATACTGAAATGCAATTACCACAATATTTTTTTAAATGGGTCAGCTACATGGTGCAATAGACAAAGCACCAGCCCTGAAGTCAGGAGGACTTGAGTTCAAATATGACTTTGGACACTTACTAGCTATATGACCCTGGGCAAGTCACTCAACCCCTATTACTTCCAAAAGACAAACAACAACCCCCCCCCCAAAAAAAACCCAAGACTCAGTTTATGAACCCTTGCCAGAGGAATTTCTGCCCTGTACTTCCATTCTGAAGATAAGTGACCCTTTTTACAAGGTCACTATTTTTTTAAGACAGCCTTAGCTATCATGCTTTACCTTACTTCTTCCTCCCTGGTCACCTCCTGGAGGCTCCACGATCACTTTGGTACCTGAATTGTATGAACCCATTCCAGTTCTAGTACCAACTCTGTAATTGTTCTTGGGCTGGGATGTTGGGTGGGGAAGGGCATCAAGCTAGTCCATTATAGCCACACTGACTATCCTGTGTCTTCCTCTCTCCACCATTCCCTTATGTGTGTTGTCTCTCCCAATCAAATATGATCGCCTTGAGGGCAGGGATAGTCTTTACTTTTCCTTTTTCTGCCCTCAGCATTTTGCACAGTGTTTGGCACTCGTTTTAAAAATCATTTATGCTTTCTTTCCTTCCATCCTTTATATTCCTTCCTTGTCTCCTTTTTCCAGTTCAGGGATCTTCCCTCAGTTCAGGGATCACCTCTTAGGTGAAGCCTTCTATTGTCTCCAGTTATCAACACCTTCGTCCTTCTCAGACTATGCTGTATTCATCTGTAGATGCATATCAAGTTGTAGCCCTCCAAGAGAGCTCTGATTCGCTATGGAGGTGGACTGTATGTTCTTGCACCCAGTGATCAGCCCAGTGCTGCATTCATAGTTTGTGCTTAGTAAAAGTTGGTTGATTGCAGCTGGATTGATCTGATTGACCTGGAAAGGACCCACATCACCCAGTGGATAAGGTCCCATTCCCCTGTGTGGGGAATCTTTATGCCTTCTTCTGGATCAGTATCCTGGGCATTGATGCAGAAAAGGATAATCTGTTCATTCATGTCCTTGGGACCACAGAGCTCTTTTGTAAATCTCTGCTTGCCAGTGTAAGCTTATGTAAAGTAAGAACAACCCAGAGATAAGCCTGGAGAAATTGAACAAACAAGAGGTTAGGGGTCCCAACGTGAATTGGCTTACAGTTAGTTCATAGAATTAAAGTGTATGAGATCCAACCTGGGTCTGACTCTAAAAGGATTAACTAGGGAAGAGATGCTTACAGGGATGTCTCCAGTGTAGTGCTGCAGGAATTTGTACTTAATTAGTGCTATTTAATCTCTTTATCGGCGACTAGAATAAGGGCATAGACAACATGCTCATTAGATTTGTAGATGACCCATTCATAGTGATTGATGACTCCCTGGACAATAGAATTGGTGTTCAAAAAGATCTGGATAGGCTAACACATGGACACAATTTACCAAAGTGAAATAGTATCAGGATAAATGAATATTCTCATACTGGATTCAAAAAGTCAGTTTCACAAGTGCAAGATGGAGGTGATATCCTTGGACCACAATTTTTTATCTAAAAGAAAAATATCTGGGGACTTTAATGGACTATAAATTCATTATTACTAAACAATGTGGTATGTCAGATGGAAATTATATTGTAAACTTGAGTTACATCAAAAGAGGCAGTTGTTGGAGTTATTTTCAATCATTCAGGAATGTCTGATTCTTCATAACTTTATGGAACATGGCACATTAGGACCTTCTATTGTCCACTGTCTCTCAAAGTCTGTCCAAGTTCATGTTTCTTGTTTTCATGACATTATCTAGACATCTCATCCTCTATTGCTCCCTTCTCTTTCTGCCTTCAATCTTTCCCAACATCATAGAAGGAAATGGCAAACCATTCCAGTATCTTTGCCAAGAAAACCCCATGGACAGTATTAAAATGATAAAATAGATGACACTGGAAGACGAACCCCTCAGGTCAGCAGATGTGCAGTACTCTACCGGGGACAAGCAGAGAACAATTACAAATAGCTCCAGAAAGAATGAAGTAGCTGCATCAAAGCTGAAAGCAAGCTCAGCTGCAGGGGTGTGTGGTGACCAAAGGCATGTCTGCTGCTATAAAAATCAGTACTGCACTGGAACCTAGAATGTAAGATCTATGAACCAAGGTAAGCTAGATATGGTCTAACAGGGGATGGAAATATTATATCTTGACATCTTAGGTGTCAGTGAACTTAAATGAATAGGAAAGGATGACTTGAATTCAGGTGATCACTACATATATGACTGTGAGCAAAAATCCCTTAGAAGAAATGGAGTAGCCCTTATAGTCAATAAAAGACTGAGAAAAGCAGTACTGCAGTAAAATGTCAAAAATAACTAAATGATATCTATTTGAACCCAAGACAAATCATTCAATATCACAGTAATAAAGTCTAAGCTCCAACCACTGATGCTGAAGGGGCCAAAGTCGATCAGCTCTGTGGAGGCCTACAACAACTTCCAGAAACAAAACAAAAGATGTCACGTTCACCATAGGGGATTAGAATGCTAAAGCAGGAAATCAACAGATAATTAGAGAGACAGACAAATTTAGCCTTGGTGTACGAAATGAAGCTGGGCAGAGACTAATAGCGTTTTGCCAAGATTACTCACTGGTCATAGCCAACACTATTTTTCAACAACCCAAAAAGAGACTCTACATATGGACTTCACCAGAAGGTCAATATAGAAATCACATCGACTATACACTTTGCAGCCAAAGGTGGAAAAGCTCTAAAAAGTCACTAAAACAAGACTTGGAGCTGACTTCTTATTGCAAAATTCAGACTAGCATTGAAGAAAGTAGGGAAACCATCAGAGCATGTAGGTATGAACTAAATAACATCCCTTATGAGTATGAAGTAAACATGATGAATATAGATTTGAGGGATTAGATCTGGTAGAGAGAGTACCTGAAGAATTATGGGCAGAGGTCTGCAACATTGTATAGGAGGGAGCAACAAAAACCATTCCAGAGAAAAAGAAGTGCAAGAAAGCAAAATGGTGGCTTGACGAAGCTTTACAAATAACAGCAAAGAAGGAAAGGGAAAGGGAAAGATATACCCAAGTGAATGCAGAATTCCAGAGAATGGCAAGGAGAGATAAGAAGGTTTTCTTCAAAGGGAGACAGAGTGTGTTAAAATAAGATGATGGGCCCATTCTATTCTGACCTGATTAGGATATATTGGAATGTTGTTTAAAATTCTGAGTGCCCCATTTTAAAAAGAACATTGACAAGCTGGAGAAGCAACAGAAAAGGTCAGGCAATATGGGGAAAAGTCTTTAATTCTGACATATGAAGATCAGCTGAAGAGACTGGGGATATTTATCCTCAAGAAGAACATGACAGTTGCATTCAGACCTAAAAGAATGTTGGATAGAAGAAAGATTAGACTTGTTTGTTCTATTTTGCAGAATAAGGAGAAATTTAGGTTTGATGTCAGGAGGGGAAAACCATTCCTAATAATTAGAGCCACCCAAAAGCAAAATTGACTGCCTCAGGAGGTAGCAAGCTCCCTGTCAGTGGAGGTCTTCCAGAACAATCAGGATGATCCCCTGTTGGTGATGTTGCCAAGGGGATTCTTGTTCAGGTTATTACTGTTGTTTGTCCTTTGTTTTTGAAGAGGATCAATGACATTACAGATTGATGTCTTGATTTATGGGTGAATTGGATTTAAGTGAGGCAGAGTGGCACAAAGTCACCAGCCTCACTCTGTTTTCCAGAATCATCAAAGTCCAGTGGTGAGATGAAAGTCAAGAGGACTGGTGATGGCCTGGGATGCAGTGGATAACTTTGGTATCTGTGATGTCTGATCAAGCTCTATGTGCTCCACAGTGCCCGCTTCCACTGCCTTCTTGGCTGTTGGAATAAACTGTTCTCATCCACCTATTCTGCCAGGAGGAAGTCTTCACATGCTTGGCATGGAAACCACCCTAACTTACCAATGGATTTGAAGTCCATTGTTTACCCTCCACCTGGTTTAGCCTGCTTGTCAAGATTGTTTTACTGAGGTGTGGCTGATGAACGTTACAATTTCTTGGAGCCACAGGTAGGAATGGGTGCCAAATAGACACCAAAGATGGATGAGCAGCCCTGAAAAGGGGTCAACAAGTCCTCACATCAGAGGAGCTAGTCCTCCTTGAACACTCCACATATTGCATACTTGTTCAGGTATGAGTTAGATTACATGCCCTTTGAGACCCCTTATGAATTGATAGTCTGTGATTCTTTTGATTCCTACAGTTCAATGCTGCCCCGACATTTTGTCTTCTCTTCATGCTGTTTCATAATTGTCCCTTGTCACCGATTTATCTCCCCTACTTAGCCTATTTCCTTCCTGTATTCCTTTACTAATGATTTCCTCCATGGTGCCTAGGAATCCTTCTTTCTTCCTGTAACCTGGAACACCCAGGTTTCTCCTGGATTGATCCTTGCTCATTGGAGCAAACCAATGAACCAGCCAAGGTCAGCAGCAACAGAGTAACATCAAAGAGACAGTAAGAAATTTCTTTCTAAATACACACATGTAAACAGAGGTGAACATGCAAGTTTGGTGGAGGTAACAGTGAAGAAGTAGGCCTGAGGCACTATGAATAGAAATTAGTCACACTGACTACATGGAAATAAAAGTTCTACAAGGCAGTGGCAGAAATCACCTAGAGGAGAGACCCTAAGATGGACCTTGGAAGCCTTGATTACACAGAGAAATGCAGAGAAAAGAGCAAGACCAGATAATTATAGCAATCATGAATCAGACAATGAGGGACTAGAGTAGACAGAAAGAGAGGGTGATAACGAGTAGTCAGAGAATTCTTTTTTAGAAAGGGGTACAAAAATGAAAGCTTTTTTTGAGGCAATAGGGATTAAACGATTTGCCCAGGGTCACGTTGCAAATAACTATCAACTGTTTGAGGCCACATTTGAACTCAGGTCCTCCTGACTCCAGGACTAGTGCTCTAGTACTGTACCATTTAGCTCCCCCCCCCAAAGAAATTGTAAAAAATAAACACCTTATGAACAGAATGAATTGGAGAGGAAAAGAGGAAGGGGGAATCCGCTTGACTGAGAGAATAAAAATTGGGGAAGACTTAGGACTAGATAAAAGTGAGAGATGAAAAGGAACTGATAAGCAAACCTCAAAGGGAAAGCAATAGCAAATGAGAGGAGGATATCAAGAGTGAAGAGAAGAATGCCAGTGGTGTCAGGGCCACCATAAAAAAGGGAAGGTAAAGTAACCATAGGAATATAGTATCATGTTTATACAGAAGAGGAAAAAAATAACTGAAAGTATTATCGGTAGGGGAAAATATCAGTCTAAATCTCATAACTTTATTTTTTCAAATTAATTTATTTGTTTTCAGTTTTCTACAGTCACTTCCATATATCTTAGATTTTCCCCTTCCCTCCTCCCTTCCCGAGATGGCATGCAATCTTATATAGACTCTACACATTCATTCTTATTAAACACATTTTTACCTTAGTCATGTTACATAGAAGAATTAAAATGAATGGGAGAAACCATGAAAACAAAACAAAACATAACACAAGGGAAAATGATCTCCTTCATTCTGCAATTCAATTCCATAGTTCTTTCTCTGGATGTGGAAGGGATTTTGCCCCAAGAGTCCATTGGGAATTTTTTAGGTCCTTGAATTGCTGTGAAGGGTTAAGTCTACTGGAAAAATTCCTCGCACACTGTGGTTGTTGCTGTGTATCAAATTTTCCCTGATTCTTCTCCTTTCACTCAACCTCAGTTCATATAAGTCCTTCCAGGCCTCTCTGAAGTCTTCCTGTTTATCATTTCTTATATCATAACAGTACTCCATTATATCCATATGTCAAAACTTTTTCAGTCACTCCTCAACTCATGGGCATCCCCTTGATTTCAAGATTTTGGTCACCACAAAGAGAATCTCATAACTTTAAATGTGAATGAAATAAATAATTCAGTAAAATGAAAAAGGATAACAGGTGAGAAAACAAAACTCTACAATCTGTTGCTTACAAGAAACACTTTTTAAAAACAAAGATATATACAAATTAAAACTGAGGGAATAGATTTTTTTACTATGCTTCAAGAGAATCCAGAAAAACAGGAATTGCAATCATGCTATCTGACAAAGCAAAAAAAAACATTCAAATAATTAAAAATGGATAAACAAGAACATGATGTTATTCTGAAAGGAAACATAGACAACAACCAACTTTTATTATCTAAATGCTTTAGCATCCGATTTTAGAAAGGAAACATTATTTGAGCTGTAAGAAGATGGACAATAACACAGTTCTCTCTGTTTTATGTAAGTCTAACAAAAAGATAAACAAAAGGGAAAATAAGAAACAGAACAATTTTCTAAAGAAACTAGAGTGAAAAAATTTATGGCATCTTTTAAATGAGACAGCAAAAGAAAACTTTTACCTATATAGGTATGTATGTGTGTATATATATACATATGTGTATATGTATATACATACATATATACATATATGTATACACATATATACATACCTGCACAGCCACACACACACACACACACACACACCACATGGAACTATAACGAAACTTTTACAAAAATTAACCATCTGCTAGGGCACAGAAATATTGCAAACAAATGCAAAAAGTCAGGAAAAGTTAATATGTCTTTTATGGATTACAATGTAATAACAATACAAATTAGACCTTTTCTGTTACTTCTTTTTTTTTATTTTTATTTTTATTTATTTAACTTTTTACATTCATTTCCACAAAATTTTGGGTTCTAATTTTTTCTCCCCTTTTTATCCGCTCCCCCCACCCCAATACACCAAGCAATCTAATTTTCCCTATCTCCAATCTGCCCTCTCTTCTGTCATCTCTCCCTTCTCTTGTCCCTATCTTCTCTTTTGTCCTGTAGGGCCAGATGACTTTCTATTCCTCATTAATTGTATATCTTATTTCCTAGTAGCAACAACAATACTAAACAGTTGTTCCTAAAACTTGAGTTCCAAATTTTCCCCATCCCTCCCTCCCTACCCATTCCCTTTGGAAGGCAGGCAATTCAATACAGGCCCTACCTGTGTAGTTTTGCAAATGACTTCCATAATAGTCGTGTTGTGTAAGACTAACTGAATTACCCTCCATCCTATCGTGCCCCTCATTGTTTCTATTCTGTCTTTTGATCCTGTCCCTCCTTGAGTATTGACTTCAAATTGCTCCCTCCTCCCATTGCCCTTCCTACCATCATCCCCCTCCTTGCTTATCTCCTTCTCACCCACTTTCCTGTACTGTAAGATAGGTTTTCATACCAAAATGAGTGTGCATTTTATTCCTTTAGTCAAATGTGATGTGGGTAATCTTCTTGGTTTTATTTTTTCTCAGCTCTCCTCTTTTTCCCTCCACTAAAAGGTCTCCTGCTTGCCTCTTAAATGACATATAATTTACCCCATTCCATTTCACCCTCTTTCCTCCCCCTACCTTTATCTCTCACCATTTACCTTAATTTCTTTTAAGATATGGTCCCATCCTATTCAATTCAATCTGTGCTCTCTGTCTCTGTATGTGCGTGCATGTGTGTAGGTGTGTGTGCGTGCACACATGTACATGTGTGTGTGTGATCCCACCAACTACCCAGATACTGAAAAGTTTTAAGAGTTACAGATATTGTCTTTCCATGTAGGAATGTAGACAGTTCACTTTTGGTAAGTTCCTTATGACTTCTCTTTGCTGTTTACTTTTTCATGCTTCTCATTCTTGTGTTTGAAAGTCAAATTTTCTTTTCAGCTCTGGCCTTTTCATCAAGAATGCTTGAAAGTCCTCTGTTTCATTGAAAGACCATATTTTCCCCTGAAGTATTATACTCAGTATTGCTGGGTAGGTGATTCTTGGTTTGAGTCCTAGTTCCTTTGACTTCTGGAATATCCTATTCCACGCCCTTTGATCCCTTAATGTAGAAGCTGCTAGATCTTGTGTTATCCTGATTGTATTTCCACAGTACTGGAATTGTTTCTTTCTAGCTGCTTGCAATATTTTCTCCTTGAGCTGGGAGTTCTGGAATTTGGCCACAATGTTCCTAGGAGTTTCTCTTTTTGGATCTCTTTCAGGTGGTGATCAATGGAGTCTTTCAATATTTATTTTGCCCTCTGGTTGTAGAATGTCAGGGCAGTTTTCCTCAATAATTTCATGGAAGATGATATCTAGGCTCTTTTTTTGATCATGACTTTCAGGTAGTCCCATAATTTTTAAATTGTCTCTCCTGGATCTATTTTCCAGGTCAGTTGTTTTTCCCATGAGATATTTCACATTCTCTTCCATTTTTTCATTCTTTTGGTTTTGTTTTGTGATTTCTTGCTTTCTCAGAAAGTCATTAGACTCCATCTGTTCCATTCTAATCTTGAGAGAACTATTCTCTTCAGTGAGTTTTTGAACCTCTTTTTCCATTTGGCTAATTCTGCTTTTGAAAGCATTCTTCTCCTCATGGCTTTTTGAACCTCTTTTGCCAATTGAGTGAGCCTACTTTTCAAGGTGTTATTTTCTTCAGCATTTTTTTGTGTCTCCTTTAGCAAAGTGTTGACCCATTTTTCATGCTTTTCTTGCATCTCTCTCATTTCTCTTCCCAGTTTTTCCTCCACCTGTCTAACTTGCTTTACAAAATCCTTTTTTAGCTCTTCCAAGGCCTGAGCCCACCCGACATCCCCCTGGGATGTCTGGGGTACTGAGGCCCCGCCCTCCACGTCTATCCCTGATGGCAAGAATATTTCCTCGTCGTCAGAGCTGAATGGCGGGAACATTTGCACCTGCTCAAAAAAGTTCTCTATAGTCTTATTTTTCTTCCCTTTTCTGGGCATTTTCCCAGCCAGTTACTTGACTTGTGAGATTCCTCTCCACCCCTGCCTAGATCTGCCCAGCTAGTGCTTGGGGTCTGAGATTCAAATGGGCTTTCCGCGGCAGGCACGGCTGCTAATCAATGTGAGCTTTAGTTCTGGTGCTGGAGTGGGGGCAGGGCCACCTCCCAGGCTCAGTTCCCTCAGGGGCTTTATGCAGAGACATTCAGTAATGGAGCAGGGTAAGGCAGGGCCGTCTCCCAGGCTCAGCTCCTTCAGGTGGTTTATGCAGAGACTTTCAGTAATGAAGTTTCTGCCTGCCTGCTCGGGGAGTCCCGGGACCGCTGCTGCTGCCTCTGCCTCCACCACTTCCTGCTCCTGCCTCTGCCTTCGCCGCTTCCTCCCGAGGGGGCCCGAGCCACGGAGACACCCTGCTCTCCTCTCGGCCAGCCCAGCCGTCTCTCTCACTGACCTGTAGCTTCTGTGGGTTGAATTTTTCCTTTTCTGTTACTTCTTCTTTTTTTTTTTTTTAGGATTTGCTGAGCTTTTGAATTTATTGTTCTTTCTTATTTATCTATCTATCTATTTATTTATTTGACTTTTTACATTCATTTTCACAAAATTTTGGGTTCCAAATTTTCTCCCCTTTTATCCCCTCCCCCCACCCCAATACCCCAAGCACTCTAATTTTCCCTACCTCCAATCTGCCCTCTCTTCTGTCATCCCTCCCTTCTCTTGTCTCCATTTTCTCTTTTCTCCTGTAGGGCCAGATGACTTTCTATTCCTCATTAACTGTATGTCTTCTTTCCTAGTAGCAACAACAATACTAAACAGTTGTTCCTAACACTTTGTTCCAAATTCTCCCCATCCCTCCCTCCCCACCCATTCCCTTTGGTACGGCAGGCAATTCATTATAGGCCATATCTGTGTAGCTTTGCAAATGACCTTCCTGATAGTCATGTTGTGTAAGACTAACTGAATTACCCTCCATCCTACCCTGCCCCTCATTGTTTCTCTTCTGTCTTTTGATCCTGTCCCTCCCCAAGTGTTGACTTCAAATTGCTCCCTCCTCCCTTTGCCCTCCCTTCCATCATCCCCCTCCCCTTGCTTATCTCCTTCTCCCCCACTTTCCTACACTGCAAGATAGGTTTTCATACCAAAATGAGTGTGCATTTTATTCCTTCCCCTAGTCAAATGTGATGAGGGCAAACCCCCTGTTTCTTGTTTTGTTTTTTTTCTCAGCTCTCCTCTTTTTCCCTCCACCAAAAAGTCTCCCACTTGCTTCCCAAATGACATATAATTACCCCATTCCATTTCACCCTCCTTCCTCCCACTACATTTCTCTCTAACCATTTACCTTAATTTCTTTTAAGATATGGTCCCATCCTATTCAATTCAATCTGTGCTCTCTGTCTCTGTATGTGTGTGTATGTGTGTATGTGTGTGTTCAAGCATGCATGTACATGTGTGTGTATGGACCCACCAACTACCCAGATATTGAAAAGTTTTAAGAGTTACAAATATTGTCTTTCCACGTAGGAATGTAAACAGTTCATTTCTGGTAAGTCCCTTAAGACTTCTCTTTGCTGTTTACTTTTTCATGCTTCTTCTCATTCTTGTGTTTGAAAGTCAAATTTTCTTTTCAGCTCTGGCCTTTTCATCAAGAATGATTGAAAGTCCTCTGTTTCATTGAAAGACCATATTTTCCCCTGAAGTATTATACTCAGTATTGCTGGGTAGGTGATTCTTGGTTTGAGTCCTAGTTCCTTTGACTTCTGGAATATCCTATTCCATGCCCTTTGATCCCTTAATGTAGAAGCTGCTAGATCTTGAGTTATCCTGATTGTATTTCCACAGTACTGGAATTGTTTCTTTCTAGTTGCTTGCAAGATTTTCTCCTTGAGCTGGGAGTTCTGGAATTTGGCCACAATGTTCCTAGGAGTTTCTCTTTTTGGATCTCTTTCAGGTGGTGATCGATGGATTCTTTCAATACTTATTTTGCCCTCTGGTTGTAGAATGTCAAGGCAGTTTTCCTCGATAATTTCATGGAAGATGATGTCTAGGCTCTTTTTTTGATTATGACTTTCAGGTAGTCCCATAATTTTTAAATTGTCTCTCCTGGATCTATTTTCCAGGTCAGTTGTTTTTCCCATGAGATATTTCACATTCTCTTCCATTTTTTCATTCTTTTTGTTTTGTTTGGTGATTTTTTGGTTTCTCGTAAAGTCATTAGACTCCATCTGTTCCATTCTAATTTTGAGAGAACTATTCTCTTCAGTGAGTTTTTGAACCTCTTTTTCCATTTGGCTAATTCTGCTTTTGAAAGCATTCTTCTCCTCATTGGCTTTTTGAACCTCTTTTGCCAATTGAGCGAGCCTATTTTTCAAGGTGTTGTTTTCTTCAGCATTTTTTTGGGTCTCCTTTAGCAAGGTATTGACCTGTTTTTCATACTTTTCTTGCATCTCTCTCATTTCTCTTCCCAATTTTTCCTCCACCTGTCTAACTTGCTTTTCAAAATCCTTTTTTAGCTCTTCCAAGGCCTGAGCCCACCCGACATCCCCCTGGGATGTCTGGGGTACTGAGGCCCCGCCCACCACGTCTTTCCCTGAGAGTAAGAACATGTCCTCGTCCTCGTCAGATCTGAAAGTTGGGATCATTTGCATCTGTTCGAAAAAAGTCTCTATAGTCTTATTTTTCTTCCCTTTTCTGGGCATTTTCCCAGCCAGTTACTTGACTTCTGAGATTCCTGTCCCCCCCTGCCTAGATCCGCCCAGCTAGTGCTTGGGGTCTGAGATTCAAATGGGCTTTCCACGCCGCCCGGCTGCTAATCAATGTGAGCTTTAGTTCTGGTGCTGGGGTGGAGGCAGGGCTGCCTCCCAGTCTCAGCTCCCTCAGGGGCTTTATGGAGAGACCTTCAGTAATGGAGCGGGGTGGGGCAGGGCCATCTCCCAGGCTCAGCTCCCTCAGGTTGTTTATGCAGAGACTTTCACTAATGAAGATCCTGCCTGCTGCTGGGGGAGTCCCGGGCCGCCGCCATGCCATAGCTGCCTCCGCCACCACTGCCTCTGCCGCCGCCCCCGCCTCTGCTGCCGCCGCTTCCTCCCAAGGAGGCCCGAGTCACGGATATACTCTGCTCCACTCCTCCAGCCCAGCCGTCTCTCTTACTGACCTGTAGCTTCTGTGGGCGGAGGGACTTTCCCAGCCGCCAAAGCTTCCGTCCCTGAAGCCTGCTCAGGTCAGCTTCTCTGGGGCCACAGCCAGGGCAGCGCTGGGGTGGGGTCTGCTTTCCAGGGCGTGACAGACCCTGGAGACGGCTCTCCAGGGCTCTCTGGAACGGAAATCTCTTCCCCTATGTTTATGCACCCCTGTAGTGATCCAGAACTTATGGGGATCTCTTTTTACATTAATTCTATGGGCTGTGGTTCGGAGCTCGTAAACGTGTGTCTTTCTACTCTGCCATTTTGACTCCGCCCCATCTTTTCTGTTACTTCTTAAGACACTTTGGTTTTCACCTGAAGTTTAAGGGGGTGATTTCAGCAGATTTCTAAAACCACAGTCACTCTCCATTACTGACTAATGAATTATAGATGAGTGATCTTCATTGGTAGATCTTCACCAACAAAACAGGCAGAAGGAATATGAGAATAAAGATGAAAATGTGAAAGAGAATTGTGAAAATGATATGGCATCCATGTGTCAAGAGCTTGCTAAGATGTGGTGTTGGTGACTGCCACCCATCACACCAAAGCTCTTACTCTATTCACTTGAGTTAAAGTTCTATACTTGAAAATCAAGTATGGTAAGTTGCCAAGCCAAAAGCCTATCAACCAAACAAAAAAATTGATCTTTCAGAGGTTAAGGATTTAATTCCCCTAATCTGGTCATGTCTGATTGGCTCCATACCTGGGTTAACAAATATATTTCCATTTAGCATGTCTCTCAACTTAGCACCTACTGACTCAAAAGACCAAAGCTTTATGCTACACTCCCCATTGTGTCTGATCCAAGTACAGTTTGTTTAACCATCTCAGTCTTGCCCTAGCCCTGATATCTTCATCTCCTACTTCCCCAGCTCAATAAGAGTTATGGCTTATCTCCATTCTTCCACAACCCCAAAGATAAGTGCTTGTCCAAAGCCCCTCATGGATCTCCCTGATACACAAGACACATCTAACTTTAAAACCTGAAGAAATAGCAAATAGCTCACTTACAGAGGGTCTAGGTTTGAGTTATGGGAACACTAAGACAAAAATCAAAATGTTGGAGCAAAATCCAACTGTGATATCTGATGCCAGGCAATGAAACATATAGGTGATAGGTATAGTTGTGGGAATTTTTTCCACCAATCCCTTCACCCCATCTAAAGTAAATTTAAAAATCATTGTGGCACAAACACTTTTATCAAGTGGGAACAACTCTATTGACTCAGTCAATAAATCAAAGAATCAAATGATAGTAAATAAAAGGGGAGTGGAAGTGGATAGTAGTAGAGAAGAAGGTCACAGTATGGTTTTAGATTGATGGTGGAGAGGTAGAATTGATTTGGGAATGGAATGACTTGATGCCAGGGACTTGACAATAAGGACAACAGACACCAGAGTCCCGTGTTCCACTGCCTGGAATCAGGTATCAATGAAGATTGTGGTTGAAAACTGGGGAAGAAACTCTTTTATTCACTTTATTTTTCTATAATGCAAATTTCTTATGTAACAGATGCCCTGGAGCGATTCTCCCACTCTCCTGCTTCTCCCCCTGGCAGGTTGCGTCCTCAGGTGGGAATTACTACATCTCTTCTTGGGGGTGCCTGAAGACCCTAGGGGAAAAGATTCTAGTACTACCTTCATGAATTCTTACCAATAGCCATTTCTCCCAATTACTATCAATTTATATCAATTAAAAAGACTCAATTAACTTTAAGAAATTGGTATTTATTTACTAAGATGGTACAGTAAGGAGATTTGGTACAAACATCTCCCTAGACAGAGAATACTCTCCCACAATCACCTACAGAATCCAACCAAGGCTTAGAAACATGGCAAAGGGGGTAATTTAACAGCGAATTCTTTTCTCCCCTTCTTTGGGCTCCTTCTGCAGTCTGGAAGCTGCTCTTTCTCAGGGTATCTAGTTTATCTTCATTTCCAATTAAGACCCTGGTGCTCTTTCAGATACACTGCCAGGATTCCAAAGAGAGGACCAAATCCTCTGACATTCTGAAGTCCATAGGTTTGGGAGAGAAAGATACAGAAGGTATATTTATCCTCTATCTCAGCAATTCAGTCTCAGAAACTTAGCTGGAACTACTGTGGGCTGCCAAACACTTGAAGGCCCACGTGGGAATTGGTGTAGGCAGTTCATAGGATAAGACAGGCAGTACTGCAGTTTTATGATTTATTGACTGAGTAGACTTGTTTCCACTTCATAAAAGTGTATACAGTTAGAACATTTTGTTTTTTACTTTAGGTGGAGTGGAATGAGAAGATTAGTTGAATAGGTTCCCTCATTACACCTGTCACCTACAGCACCTTTCTTTCACAAGACTCCTCCACAAGATCCAACAGATCTTGACAAAGCCAATGGTCTTTGAAGGAAGTCAACTCAAAGATGAATTTCTTCAAATTTAACCCCACTGTGACTACATGACAGTTTACAACCTATCACTGAAGGCTGTTCAGCTTGGTAAGGACTAATGGACCTTCAATTGTTCTAACACTACCTTTGGGAGCCCATAGTTACCTCTGTGATGCATCTAGGCATTAGAGGAAGATGTCAGTGGAAGATATAGATGTTTTGTCTGACTCACTGTGACTGCATTTGTGGTTTTCTTGTCAAAGATACTGGAACGATATTGGTTTGCCATTTCCTTCTCTAGCTCATTTTACAGATGAGGAAATTGAGGCAAACAGGATTAAATCACTTGCCAAATATTACAGCGTTGCTAAGTGTCTGAGGCCAGATTTGAACTCAAGGAGATGAGTCTTCATGACTCCAGATCCAGGACTCTATCAACTGTGTCACCTAGCTGCCCAGAAGATACAGTTATCGATTACTTAATCATCTAGCCAACAATCGGTAAACACCTCCTATATGTTACATGAGTGCCGCCACCAGTTAGGGAAAGGGAGCTGCATATGGAACTACCAGGTATTAGAAGTGAATGGGTCTTTGGAGCGTGGCAGAGAGAATACTAGAGCTGAGAGGTTCACTGGATTATGAAGAAGGCAAGGGAGTTTCAGAAAAATATCTACTTCCCCTTCACTGATCACACTAAAACCTTTGAGTGTGTGGATCACAAGCAAGTCCTCAAAGAGACGGGAGCTTTGAGCCATCTTGTTTGTCTCCCAAGGAAACTATGTAAACACCGAAAAGCAACAGTTAGAACTGAACATGGAAAAAGTAATTGGTTTAAGATTAGAAAAGGAATATGAAAAGACATATGTTAACACCTTATTTAACTTATATGCAGAGTACATTATGCAAAATGCCAGGCTGGATGAATCAAAACCAGAACCAAGATTGCCAAGAGAAACATCAACAGTCTCAGATACGCAGATGATACCACTCTGATGGCAGAAAATGAAGAGGAATTAAGAAATCTCTTAATCAGGGCAAAAGAGGAAAGTGTAAAAGTTTATATGAAGCTTAACATTCAAAAAAACCCTAAGATCCTGGCAACTGATTCCAACACTTCCTGGCAAATAGAGGGAGAAGTAATGGAAGCAGTGTCGCATTTCTTGGGTTCAAAGATCACTGCAGATGGTGACTGCAGCTATGAAATTAAAAGATTCTTGCTCCTTGGAAAGAGAATTATGGCAAATCTGAATGGCATACTGAAAAGCAGAGATATCACCTTGCTAACAAAACTACACTTTTCCCAGTCAAAGCTATGGTTTTTCCAGTAGCAATATAAGCTGTGAGAATTGAACTGTAAGGAAAGCTGAACATCACAGAATCAGTGCTTTTGAAGTGTGATGCTGGAGTCCCTTGGATAGCAAGGAGATCAAATCAGTCAGTACTTAAAGAAATTTCTTCAGGCTATTCATTGGAAGTTAAAATACTGAAGTTGAAGCTTCAATATTGGGACACATAATTTGATGACAGGACTCATTGGAAAAGACCCTGATGTTGGGAAAGATTGAAGGCAAAAGGAAAAGGGGATAGCAGATGATGAGATGGATCAATAGGGTCATGAAAACGACATGAACTTGGACAGACTCTGGAAAAGAGTAGGACTTGGTGCATGGGTTAACAAAGAGTTGGAAATGTCTGAATAACTAAAGAAAAATAGAACACAAAACAGAGAATTAAAAAACTCAGAAATCCCTTAGAACGTAGAACATATCATTTCAAAACTAGTAGAGTTTCTGGAATATATTATATGGAAAGAAATATGTGGATTGAAGAAATCAATTGGCTTACTCCTACTCCACTCTAAGTAACCTGGATAAGACGCTCTCAGATACCTTAAAGAAGTGAGAAGAAATTTAAATCAACCAACTCATCAAACTCTGAGCCTCAAAGGATATTTAAGATTTGACCATCCCATCTCCTAAGTGGCATTATAGCATTATCCTCCAGGACAGCAGCCACTGGCTTTGGGAGGTAAGGACAGACTGGACAGATGCACAGCTCTACAAGGACCTCAGCAAAGAAGTGACACCAAGGGAAACTGAGTGTTGGTTGAAGGGGAGAAAAGGGTTTCTACCATCCAGGAAGTATGAGCAACTGCTCTGCCACACATGATCTCCCAGTTTGAGCTCATTTCCCTCCCCACCCCACCTCCAGGCTTTATATGTTCTTGTAGGAAAGTGTGTCAAAAACTTTGGGGGAGGGAGGATGTTTGTACCCATTATTCTTACTGTAGTAAGAATACCTGGCAAATACCCCTTTCTAAAAGTTTCTTAAGTCCAGCTAATCGATATCAATTGATAATCTTGGAGGGAAGCACACCAGTAGGGTCTCATGAGCTTTAGCATTTGCAAAAAACACTCCTTAACCCATCTGGGCCAATTAAATCTAGGTCTCTGAAAAGATATATCCAGGCTTACTATGGAAACCTGAATGAGAGGTAATTAATTGCCATAGTAGCCCCAGAACATTTGCTACAATAGATTGCTATATCTAGGAGTGAATTTAGGACTCAGAGAAGAGAATGTTTAGAGCTCTGAGGTACAGTGGTTGTCTGGTCCAGCCCCTAGTTTTACTGATGGGAAAACTGAGGGAAAGTGAATTTCCTAAGGTCATATAACTTGCTAGTGATTGGCAGAATTTGACTGAGGGTGATGTACCACCCTCCCAAACTGCCAGTTTCTTTAGGTTTGGGGTCTTGTCTTCTCCCTCTCATTTACTTCCCTCTTAGGGTAGATGGCACTAATATTAATGAATCTATTTAAATATTAGCAAAGTGTTACTTAGACACCTTAAGAGACTTGCTCGGAGTTACATAGATAGGTGGGTTCAGACCCAGGTCTGGACCTGAGTGTTCTGACCTCTAGTCGTGTGCTCCTTCCAATGCTCAGTGTGGACTTTATTTCAATAAACACAGAAGCTTCAGGTCACCTTGGTGCTACCCTATGCCTCTGAGTGAGCACCAGCCTTTCCTGTTCAAAAGAAAATCACATGCTCCTCAATGACTGAACCAATTGCATCTTCCTACCACTTTTGGAATCCAATACAAATTCAGTTTAGTGTTGTGGGCAGCAATTGGCTATGTACTGACTGAATTGCATTCTTTTCTTCCACCTATTTGGCTCTCCCTCATTGCCAGTATACACACTGGCCGGGAGAGAACCAGGGATCAGAGTCCTAAATGGACCTGGTTCTTAGGAGACAAACAGGACAGGTTAAGGAGGTTATTGCTCAGAACCAGGCTCCATGGAAGTAGGAGGTGGCAGGCCCCTGAGCTGAACTTTGAAGGAATGATAAAAGGACAATAAAAAGTGGAGTTGAAGAGATGGTAGATTCTCAGCATGGGAACCAGCATTTACAGGACAAACTTAGGGAAAAGCTATGAAAGCTGCTTGCCTGCAATCTAAAAGACATGGTAGGTAGGATCCAGACTTGGTAGGACCTTAAATACTGTTCTGCAGATTTGGTATTTTTTCCCTCGTGGTAGGAGGGAGTCAACGAAGCTCCTTAAACAGGAGAGAAATCTAGCCAACCAAAGAATATCTTTGATAAGAATATCTCTTTAGCAGCTATGTGGAGTATGACTTGGGGCAGATAGGGAGGCCAAGGAAGAGGCTATTGTAATAGTCTTAAGTGATAAGGACTAGAATGCTGGTTACTGTGTGAGTGGAGAGAAGGGGTTGGTTATGAGGGACATTGGGATAGAATCAACCATTTGTCAACTTACTGGATATGAGGGGTGAAGGAGAAAGAAGAGGCAAGGATGTTCATTTGGGTGAATAAGTTCTGGAATTAGAGCCTTCTCATTGATTTCTCTGTGCCTCAGTTTCCCATTCAAAGGAATCTAACTACTTTTTTTTTGTTTTGCTCATCTATTTATTTATTTATTTATATATTTATTTATTTATTTAGCTTTTTACATTCATTTTCACAAATTTTTGGGTTCCAAATTTTCTCCCCTTTTCTCCCCTCCCCTCACCCCAATACCCCAAGCAATCTAATTTTCCCTATCTCCAATCTGTCCTCTCTTCTGTCATCCCTCCCTTCCCTTGTCTCTATCTTCTCTTTTCTCCTATAGGGCCAGATGACTTTCTATTCCTCATTAACTGTATGTCTTCTTTCCTAGTTGCAACAACAATACTAAACAATTGTTCCTAAAACTTTGAGTTCCAAATTCTCCCCATCCCTCCCTCCCCACCTATTCCCTTTGGTACGGCAGGCAATTCATTATAGGCCATATCTGTGTAGCTTTGCAAATGACCTTCCTGATAGTCATGTTGTGTAAGACTAACTGAATTGCCATCCCTCCTAACCTGCCCCTCATTGTTTCTCTTCTGTCCTTTGATCCTGTCCCTCCCCAAGTGTTGACTTTCAATTACTCCCTCCTCCCTTTGCCCTCCCTTCCATCATCCCCCCCCAATATCTCCTTCTCCCCCGCTTTCTTATACTGTAAGATAGATTTCCATACCAAAATGAGTGTGCATTTCACTCCTTCGTTTAGTCAAATGTGATGAGGGTAAACTTTTGTTTGTTTGTTTGTTTGTTTGTTTTTCCTCAGCTCTCCTCTTTTTCCCTCCACTAAAAACATCTCCTACTTGCCTCTTAAATGACATATAGTTACCCCCTTCCATTTCCCCCTCTTTCCTCTCCCAGTATATTTCTCTCTCACCATTTACCTTAATTTCTTTTAAGGTATGGTCCCATCCTATTCAGTTCAATCTGTGCTCTCTGTCTCTGCATGTGAATGCATGTGTGTATGTGTGTGCATGCGTGTACATGTGTATGTGTGGTCCCACCAACCACCCAGATACTGAAAAGTTTTAAGAGTTAGAAATATTGTCCTTCCCTGTATGAATGCAAACAGTTCATTTCTGGTAAGTCCCTTAATACTTCTCCTTGCTGTTTACTTTTGCATGCTTCCTCTCATTCTTGTGTTTGAAAGTCAAATTTTCTTTTCAGCTCTGGTCTTTTCATTAAGAATGATTGAAAGTCCTCTGTTTCATTGAAAGACCATATTTTCCCTTGAAGTATTATACTCAGTTTAGCTGGGTAGGTGATTCTTGGTTTCAGTCCTAGTTCCTTTGCCTTCTGGAATATCCTATTCCACGCCCTTCGATCCCTTAATGTAGAAGCTGCTAGATCTTGGGTTATCCTGATTGTATTTCCACAGTACTGGAATTGTTTCTTTCTAGCTGCTTGCAAGATTTTTTCCTTGAGCTGGGAGTTCTGGAATTTGGCCACAATGTTCCTAGGAGTTTCTCTTTTTGGATCTCTTTCAGGTGGTGATCGATGGATTCTTTCAATACTTATTTTGCCCTCTGGTCCTAGAATGTCAGGGCAGTTTTCCTTGATAATTTCATGCAAGACGATGTCTAGGCTCTTTTTTTGATCATGGCTTTCAGGTAGTCCCATAATTTTTAAGTTGTCTCTCCTTGATCTGTTTTCCAGGTCAGTTGTTTTTCCCATGAGATACTTCACATTCTCTTCCATTTTATCGTTTTTTTTGGTTTTGTTTGGTGATTTCTTGGTTTCTCATAAAGTCATTAGACTCCATCTGTTCCATTCTAATTTTGAGAGAACTATTAAATTCAGTGAGCTTTTGAGCCTCTTTTTCCATTTGGCTCATTCTGCTTTTGAATGCATTCTTCTCCTCATTGGCTTTTTGAACCTCTTTTGCCAATTGAGTGAGCCTATTTTTCAAGGTGTTAATTTCCTCAGCATTTTTTTGGGTCTCCTTTACCAAGATATTGACCTTTTTTTCATACTCTTCTTGCATCTTTGTCATTTCTCTTCCCAGTCTTTCCTCCACCTGTCTAACTTGCTTTTCAAAATCCTTTTTAAGCTCTTCCAAGGCCTGAGGCCACCCAACACCCCCCTGGGGTGTCTGGGGTACTGAGGCCCCGCCCTCCACATCTTTCCCTGATGGGAAAAATACGTTCTCGTCCTCCCCATCAGATCCGAAGGTCGGGATCATTTGCATTTGTTGGAAAAAACTCTCTAAAGTCTTATTTTTCTTCCCCTTTCTAGGCATTTTCCCAGCCAGTTACTTGACTTCTGAGATTCCTTTCCACCCCCGCCTGGATCCGCCCAGCAAATGCTTGTCCTCTGAGATTCAAATGCGCTTTCCCGCGGCAAGCTTTAGTTCTGGCGCAGGGGTGGGGGCAGGGCCGCCTCCTAAGCTTGGGCCCCCAGGGGCTTTCTGCAGAGACTTTCAGGAACGGAGCAGATGGGGGCGGGGTGGGGGGCCCCGCCTGCTGTGCTCAGCTCCCTTGGGGGTTTTATTCAGAGGCGTTCAGCAGTAGAGCAGGGTGGGGGCGGGGCCGTCTCCCCTGCTCGGCTCCCTCAGGTTGGAAAGACCTTCAGTATTGAAGATCCTACCTGCTGCTGGGGGATTCCTGAGTCCCGGGCCGTTGCCGCCTCAGCCGCCCGCCCACGCCTCTGCCTCCGCCTCTTCCTGCCCCCGTCTCTGCCCCCGCAGCTTCCTCCCGAGGGGGCCCGAGTCACGGAGACGCTCCGCTCCCCTCCCCTATCGCAGCCTTCTTTCTTACTGACCTGTAGCTTCTGTGGGCGGAGGGACTTTCCCGGCTGCCGGAGCTTCCCCCAGAGCTTTCCTCTCTGAAGTCTGCTCGGGTCAGCTTCTCTGGGGCCGTGGCCAGGGGTGGGGGTGGGGTCCACTTTCCGGAGTGCGATGGACCCCGGGGATGGCTCTCCAGGGTTCAGTGGAACGGAAATCTCTTCCCCTATGTTTTTGCACCCCCTGCAGAGATTCAGAATTTATGGGGATCTCCTTTTACCTCAATTCCATGGGTTGTGGGCTCGGAGCTCTGCGTCCTTCTACTCCGCCATCTTAGCTCCGCCCCCCGAATCTAACTACTTTTTACCCAGGGCTAGCACTGTCCTTCAGACCTAGCCAACCCAGGAAGTCAGGCTGGAGGAAAGGAGTAAAATATCCAGGGGTTCTCAGTCACAGACATTAGACTCCCTATTACTGTCTTCATCTTTTGCCCCTCTCTGTTGTCCTTGATATCTCTGTCTGGGACCCAGCATTGCCCCAATGAGTGTTGGCCATTGTTACAAACATACAGTTAATTCATGCTCCAGAGCCCTCACTTTTTGAACATAGGCCTCCAAAGTATAAGCTAATAATAGAAATAGCTGGCATTTATATAATGCCTTAATATTTATGGGGTAAAATTGAATGTTATTTATGGGAGAAATGACAGAAAAATATACACGTATGTATGCATACCTTTATATTTGTGCAATATGTATGTATGTATTATATACGTATTATTATATGTACATATATGTATACCTGTCTATACATTGAAATATATGAATAGAAATTGAATGGCACCTTTGAGACACCACTTGCTCTCCCTTCTGGTTCTAGAATTCTAGAAAGTTCTCAGAGGCAACCAAATGAAACAATCTTGAATCTGGCCCTTCCCCACCACATGGGTGCCCCTCCCTTCCTTGGGTAACTAGCTTGTGTTCAGCATTCTCCTTGGAATGTAACTTGGGCGGGGGTTGTCTCGGTGCCAAAGCCTGGAATATAAGGGAAGGAGGCTTAGGCAGTGATACTGTTAGTCATCAGAGTAGAGCTCTCTACAACATCCATGATGTTCTCGTGGCTCTCCTCATGGCTCCCTGTGAGCCTCCCCAATCTCTGGTTGTGGTCAACTGCTCTAGTCCTGGCCCTGGGTCTTCTCCAGCTGATCCGGCTGCTGGCCAGGAGGCAGAAACTGCTCCGAGCTCTAGACAGCTTTCCTGGGCCACCTATCCATTGGCTCTTCGGGCACGCCAAAGAGGTAGGGTTGGGCCCCTAGTCAGTGACAGGGGTGGGCACAGAGAAAGAGGGAGGGAAGAAAGAAGAAAGTTTGAGGATGAAGAAGAAAAAAGGGGTTGTTGGTGAAGAGACCACTGCTCTGCTGGCTTTGGGAGATGATGAAATGTCATGGTTCAGGACAGAAGAAAGACACAGAAGGACTCTTTCATTTCCACACATTGTTCCTAATTCTACAGGCAGACAGAAATAGGGAGAGAGGAAAACTGGGAGAGGAAAAGGGGAAAGGAGAGGGAGATGGATGAGGAGGAGGAGGCAGAAGAAGAGGGAAGTAGAGACTGAGTCTAACAGGTTCTCTACTCACTGGCTCTTTGGTTATATCAAAGAGAGAGGACCAGGACAGAGTCGGGGAGAGGCAGAAAGGGGGACAAAAGGAAGGGTATGGGGAGGGAGGAAGGGAAAAGATTAATCTTGAGCAAGTTGTAGAGAAAGAAGAAGGGGGAAAGGAGGAAGAGAGAAAAAGTAGAAGAGGGGAAGGCAAGAGATGGGCATACTTCAACCTAATCATCCATTCCCTGAGAACAACTTTTTTCTACTTTCTTCTCTGTCTTTTCTTTTTGTCTCCCTCCCACAATCTTCTCTCCTATAAGGCAGGAGTCAAAATCTACCTCCCCTGGAAATGATCAGAAATTTAGAGCCAGAGAGAATGTTGGCTATCTACTAGGTCAACACCTTCATTTCACAAATGAGGAAAGTAAGACTCAGAAAGTGTAAGTGATTTTGCCCCAGGATACAGTGGTGGTAACTAGCTGAGCTGGGATTTGAAATCTAGGTCCTCTAACTCAAAATCTAATTCCCATTCTCTCCCGCTCTGATCATTTCTTTACTTGTAATTATTCGGCCAGAGGACTCAATTTGCTGCTTCTGCTTAGTCATTTCAGTCATGTCCAACTCTTTATGACCCTACAGGGGGTTTTCTTGGCAAAAATACTGGAGTGGTTTTGTCATTTCCTTCTCCAGTTCATTTTACAAATAGAGGCAAACAGGGTTAAGTGACTTGCCTAGAGTCACATAGTTGGTAAATTTCTCAGACTGGATTTGAACTCAGGTCTCCCTGATTCTAGTGCCAGCCTTCTATCCACTGTTTCACCTAGTTGGATTCAATTTCTGCTGGATTAATTTGTGTGGTTTTGCTGCTTAGTGATAGGGACTAATGTTCTCTGTTCATGTGTCACACATATGCCCCCTCAGACTATGAATTCCTTTCTCCCACCATAATCTAGAGCCCTCCTTCAAATATCCAGAAATGATCTTCCAACATCTAAGGTCATGAGGGGTCCTTGGATGAATCTCCAGTGTAAAACCCATGCTCAATCCACTCCCAGTTCCACTGAGATATCCACTTGTATTTTCTTTGCCCCTTGATCTCTGCAGAGGACCAAGTATAATGAGGAACTGGTGTCTCTGGCTTTGGCTTGGTGTAATGAAATGAATATTGAATTTGGAGTGAGAAGAACTAGGTCCAAATATGAGTTCTGGTGAGGAAGAGAAAAACAATGAAGATGATTCTGGGGGGTTCATACCTGGATGGCCAGAAGGATGGTGATGTTCTCATCAGAAATAGGAAAGTTGTGAAGAGGGGTTTGGGTGAAGGAATAATGAATGAGTTCTAGTTCATATACATAGACTTTGCAATGTCTGCAGGATATCCTGATTGAAATGTCCAATGGTCAGTTGGAGATATGAGAACCTTGGCCTCAGAGGGGTGATTATCAGTCAATGTTCATTGAGCATCTACTATGTGCTACACAGTTTGTAAGTGCTGGGTTATGCAAAATCCAACAGTAACCTCCTTCTAGATTGACACTCTTTAAGTCCATTGATTGAACCAATTCAAAATCTAACATCTAGACTACATTTGTTCATGCTCACAAGGAAGGGAGACTTTGTCAAATGCTTTATTGGCCTCCAGGTAGATTTGGCTACACCACTTCTTGGATTTGTGTGTTTAGTAACTCTGCCCCCAAAACGACGCTTTTGTTGAAGCTTTGTTCATTCCCAGTGAGCACCTCTGCCCCTTCTCAGTGTTCAATGCTCTTCCTTCTAGAATTGTGCCAGAAATTGAAGCCACATTTACTGTCTGAGGAATCTATCTTCCCCTTTTGGAAAATGAATTCATTGTTCTGCCTTTCTCCATAATTTTTCAGAGATCCTGAATGGTCATTCAGCACTGAATTTGGAATCAAGAGAATTAATAATATCTATCATTTATATAAGGCTTTATGTATGCAAAGTACTTTGCAAATATTATCTTATTTGATTTTCACAATAATCCTGTGAGATAGATGTTTTTATTATCCCCATTTTAGAGATGTGAAGAAATTGAGGCAGATGGAGGTTAAGTGACTTGCCAGGGGGCACACAGCTAGTGAGTATTTGAGGCTGGATTTGAACTCGGGTCTTCCCACCTCCAAGTCTGGAGCTCTATCCATGGCACATCTAGCTTCCTTGCGAGTTTAGATCCAGGCTGTGTCAATTGCCAGTCATGTGACACTTTACTCTTTTGAATTTGTTCTTGTATAAAGGAATAATTATAAAGAAATTGATGGAGCTTATAGTGCTTTAAGAACATTTGATATATAATATTCTGTGGGAACATCACAATAGCCTTGTGAGCTGGGGGCTAGCAGCAAGATTAGCTTCATTTTACAGATGAGGTAAATGAGAGGGACTCTCCCACGTTGGCACGGCTAGTCAGTGTTTTACACTCTCCAAGTCCAGCAATCTTCTACCATGCCATGCTAGTGATCTCTTAAAAATGGGCATGATAATAGGGTCCTTATCTTCTTCAGCAATCTGCAGTGAGGAAAGCTCTTTGTAAACCTCAGCATACTAAAGGAATATGAATTATCATCATCTTTAGTAGTAGTACTATAATCCAGGTGTACAGTATGTTTGACCCTGAATTAAATCGACTGAGGTTGAGTCAGTAGACACCAGCAATCTGGGCACTCCTACCAGGTTTTTCCTTTGTGATCTGGGTCACCCTAAATTCTAATGAAGGGGAGCAAAAACAGGAGCTTCATCCCCTAGGGAGGGAACTCACCCAAACTGGATCCTGCTTGTACCTTAGACAGAAATCAACTTTCTCATTTGAGTGGAGTCCTACCCAGATGCCTTGAGCAGAATGCCTAGAAAAAGCTGGAATGCTTATGATATTCTCCAACCAGGCAGGGGCCTCTTCCTAAGCTAGCCTTTTGACAGAGAAGGGAATATTACAAATTGTTAATAGTAATCACATGGTACAACCTTAATTTCTTTTTTAAAAAAATTATTTATTTGTAGTTTTCAGATTTTTGAGTTTCAAATTTTCTCCCCATCTCTTCCCTCCTCCCACCCCAAGACAGCATGTATTCTAATCATCTCTTCCCCCAATCTTCCTTCCCTTCTATCACCCCCTCTCCCCTTCTCTTTTCCTCTTTTCCTATTTTCCTGTAGGGCAAGATAGATTTCTATAGCCCATTACCTGTATGTGCTCCTGGTTCAAACAGAACAAATCAAAAAAATAACGAGAATTTTGTTTTGTTTTGTTTTCACTGTACTGGGAGAAAAGGCAGGATGAAAGAAAGTTGAGGTGCTTGATTTGAGGTGGTGACATCTGAGAGAGAAGGTGTTGCCGCTTGCATCTTGTCTTGTTTCTGTTTTCTTGGCCAAAGAGAAGGACTTTATGCTGGAAAAGACTACCCATGACTACCAGGGAGTAGATACCCAGAGCCAAGGAGGCAGCAAGAGAACACCCAGCTGTCTGTGTTTAATTCACTCACCAGATGAGCTACAGCTAGTGGTGCAATGGAGCAAGGGATGAGCATCTAGTTAGGAAGACCTGAGTACAAATTTAACTTCAGGCACTTACTGATTGTGTGACTCTGACCAAGTCACTTAATGTCTGCCTGCCTCAATTTCCTCACCTATAAAATGGGGATAATATCTCCAAAGGTTGTCAGAAAGAACAAATGAGATAACATTTGTAAAATATTTTGCTAACCTCAAAATTGTTTGTAAGTATTGTTGTTCAGACCCTGAAGGCCAGATGTATTCAATTTCCTCCCACATGACAAACAACATGTACCGCAAACCCTGTAGCCAAAAGGCCACACATGTTATATTTCAATCCTCTCCCAGGGTTCTCCAGTATCCTTAAGGGGACCTGGGCTGCCCAGTCTCCTTGCCTTTAGTTCAAAATCCCACGACTCAGGTTCTCCACATTTTAGGTTCTCCCCTGCCTCAGTACCATTTAACCACTAAATAGAAAGAGTAGCTTTGAAAAAGGAATATTTACTTCAAATGAATAACAAGAAAAACATACAAATACCCTTCTCCAGCACCTGGAGGGGGCATAATCCCTGCCTTATAACACCTGGGCCTGGGGAGGAGATGGGCATTAGGTTCACAGTTTAGCTCAATCCCCAGCACATTCCCGCCAAGTCCCAAGTCCAAAGTCTTCTAGAGTTAAGTTGTGGTCCTTCTGCTTCTTAGGGCTCCTTGCTGGGCTGGCAGTGACATCCTGCCTGGAATCCTGCCTCCAAAGGCACCAGGTCTGGAGACTCTGTGCCCCAACCTGGTAGGGACAAAGAAAACGGATTAAAACCCCAAAGCTGATCCTCAGGGTCATGGGACCTAAAAGTCAGGAGAAGAGGTAGACAGAGATAGACAGAGGCAGAAGGAAACACAGATAGAGGAAGGGGGAGGAGAGAGAGAGACAGTGAGGCAGAGAGAGAGAGAGAGAGAAGAGAGGGAAGGGATACAGACAGAGACAGAAAGGCAGAGAGAGGGAGAGAGACAGAGAGAGGCAGAAGGAGACAGAGAGGAAGGGGGAAGGAGAGACAGAGAGAGAGGGAGAGAGGGGAGAAAGACAGACAGAGACAGAGAGACAGAGACAGACAGGCAGAGACAGAAAGACAGAGAGGCAGAAGGGAGAGACAGAGAGAGGGGAGAGAGACAGAAAGACACATGGAGAAACACAGAGAGAGACAGAGACAGAAGGAGAGAGAGAGGAAGGGGGAAGGAGAGAGAGACAGATGTAGAAGGAGAGAGAGAGAGAGAGAGAGAGAGAGAGAGAGAGAGAGAGAGAGAGAGAGAGAGAGAGAGAGAGAGAGAGAAAGAGTGAAGCTTTGGGGGATATGCACAGTTAGAGAACAAGACATGGATGATGATCCAATAAGGGACACTGAGGAGGAGTGGTCAGAAAGGAAGGAGGAGAACAAGAGAAGAATGAGGACTGAGACATCAGATTTGGCAAATAATTAAGAGATCATTTGTGATTAACATACAAGAGATTCCCCAAATCTCAGAGTGGACAGGGACCCAGTAATCTCCAGTATAAGCCAGATCTGAAGAAGGTTCCATGCTAAAAGCCCCAAGCAGGGTTGATACCATCTCTGTCCAAAAAAAAAAAAAAATTCTTCCCAACTCTTGACAGAGAAAATGAACTAGAGATAGAGAAAGGAGAGAAAGAGGCATTCTTACACATGACCAGAGTGTTGATTGGTTTTGCTTAATTGTACATGTTTGTTACAAGGAAGACTTTTACTGGTGAGTAGTGTCAGATGTGCAAAAGAGGCATGGATAAAACATTTTTAAACTTACAGAAAAAGCCAGGGTACGATGTTGTTCCTGCTACTGGGGAGGGTGAGACTGAGGTGGCGGGGTCACTTGAGCTTGGAACTTCACTGAAGCTATAATATTTTGTGATGCCCATAGGGTGAGGCCCTGGGAGAAGGGAGCCCATGGTTGCCTAAGGAGGAGAACTGGCCCAGGTCAGAAATGGAGTAGGTCAAGGCTTTGGTACTGATCAGCAGGAGGGTTTGGCCATGAGTGGTCGCTGTATTTCTAATCTGGAGGAGATAGGATTACCCTGTCTGTCTGTCTCTGCTCCTTCCCATGTCTTCTTTCTCTTTTTCAAAATGTGTAAGAGGTACAAATAGAGATTTTTTTTTAAAAGTACTTTGTAAACTTTTACATGTATAGGTGGTGCAATGGATAGAGCACTGAGTTTAGAGTCAGGAAGACCTAAGTTCAACTCTAGCTTCAGTCACGTCCTAGCTGTGTGACCCTGGGCAAATCACTCAGCCTCAGTTACCCCTTTTGTAAAATGGAGATAATAAAATAATCTAAGTCTCAAGATTGTTGTGAGGATTAAATGAGTTAACATCTAAATTCCTTTGTAAACTTTAAAGAATTATGTAAATTCTAGCTATTTCTATGTGCGTGTATATATATAATATATATATATATACAATTTTACATATAAACAAAGATTCATATGTGTATATTTGTATATTTAGAGGAGACACAGATACTGTAAACTTTGCTAGACATTGAGGTTCCATGTGGCTCCCAGACCATGCCCTGCCCCTAATTCCACACTGAACCCTCAGATAGGACCCGTGAAGTCTTTCCCTTCCAAAACTCCCCCACTCTTACACAAGCTGCCCATAGTCCAACCCCAGCCTTTCTCCAACCTGGTGAACTCTTAACCTTGAAGCCTGAGCCTTCTCAGACCAGAGGCCATGGCAACCTTATACCAAAGCTGATACCAGCCTCTTTGAGGCCCTGGGAGAGCCTCTCCCACCTTGTGCCTACTTTGATCAAATAGGAGAGGCACTTGAGGGCTTAAAGGAATGTTTTAGCAAACACAAAACAAGTGTAAGACAAAAATAAAGCTTAGCTAACAAGGGAACAGAATAGTTCCACCCTCCATATCTTATCCCTCCTCTTTCCTTTCTTAAAACATCTTATCCTAAAGCTAAATCATTCCTCCCAGTGGCAGCACTGACAGCCTGGGAAAAGGATTGCTCCAAAGGACAGCTCCCCTTCCTTCTGCTCTGGATAACAATAGGTTGTTATGGTGATTGGCCTTTCTTATCCTTCCTAAACTTGGATCTGACAACTGCAGCTTGGCAGGAAGAAATGCCAGAAAGAACTCCCAGTCAGAAGACTTTTACTAGGGGAAATAAAGGGATCCTTGTAGGTGCCTTAAATAGAGGTTTTGATCAGCCTCTGTGAGCATTTATATAAAAATAAGCCTTTTTGTATTTGTATGGTGCTTCATAAATGTCTTTGATTGATGAGGAAGAATGAAAGGATTGACACGCAGCCATAAGAAGCCAGTCGAAATGAAACAACAAAAGTTTCCAGGACATCAAGCACTAAGTGTTCTCAGGAAATTATTGGAGGGATATGTTTTTAGCTGGAGTAGAGATCAGGGAAGGCTCCACAGAGGCAACTCCTGAACTGAGCTGAGGAAGGTTAGGTCACCGTACAGTCAAGGTGAGGAGGGAGTGTATTCCAGGAAGCAACAGGACCAGGGCTGGCACCAAAGTGACCAAAGATGATGGCACTTCCTATTCTGTGAATTACTCATGTGGGTCATTGGGGGCTTACTTTCTACAGTTTCTAAGGAATAAGATTATCATCAGCCCAAGTCCCCAAATGATCACCTGCTCTGCTTCTGGTGGAGGATGGAAAAATGCCAGCAGATGTCTAGAGAGCTGGAATTCTTCATCACTATTCTATCACTGCTTAGTGCCAGGATCGGCTACCAAATTGTCTGATTGTCTTTCTACCTC
Organism: Bettongia penicillata ogilbyi; assembly: GCA_023548195.1. NCBI lineage: Eukaryota > Metazoa > Chordata > Mammalia > Diprotodontia > Potoroidae > Bettongia > Bettongia penicillata. The sequence continues at coordinate 10,380,068 of JAJHZJ010000096.1, forward strand.
TGACCCATGTGATCTGAACTATAGCCCTTTAACAACTTTTTTCTTGTTTTCCTCTCTTTTAGTCCTTGCCCAAATGTTCCCCACCACATTTTCTCTCTTGCTTCCTGAATTCCCTTCATGAATAAAATTATAATACACATTGCTACCCACTCATTTTGCTGTTTTTTTAAAATCTATTCTGCTTTCTTTTGAATAAGGTTCATATATAGGGCAGTTAGGTGGCACAATGTATGGAGTCAGGAAGACTCCTCTTCCTGGGTTCAAATCTGGTCTCAGATACTTAATAGCTGTGTAACCTTAAACAAGTCACTTAAGGCAGTTTTCTCATCTGTAAAATGAGTTGGAGAAGGAAATGGCAAACCAGTTCAGTATCTTTGTCAAGAAAACCCCAAATCATGTTGAAAAGAATCAGATGTGACTACAATAACTGAAAAATAAACAATAGTATATGGATGGTCATATTCCAACTATGTCCATTCCTACACATCTCAGTGATAATTGAGAAGTCAAATGAACTGCCTTGTATCACCACTTCACTCGGTTGATTACCCTCTACTTTGTGCATTTCTCACAAAGCTGTAGAAGACCATGTGTTTTGGTGATGACTCCTTGGGACAGTGTTCTCTGACTTCCTTGGCCTCTTTTCTTCTAGTCTCCTCTTGCTCTCTATGGTATCATGGTTAGTAGGGTAAAAAGTGTGCTTTCTGTCTACTTCCTCCCTTTTTAGTTTAGATCACATTATAGAGTGCAGGCAAATCCTCTCTTGGTCCTTGTCAGGAACACTTCCTCCATGATCCTTTATTCCTATATTTCAGTCCCTGGTTCAAAAATCCACAAACCATCCCTAGGCTTCACTTTCTTAGTATGCCACTTCTCTCTCCCAATTTGCTTGTCTTTAAGAATAGTGATGAAAACTCCACCCATGACCCACTGGGTCTCGACTTTCATACCCGAAGACTTCATAATCCTCAGTACAACTTTTTAGGTGCTTCATTACAGGATTATTTGTACCTATGTAAATAATCACCAGGAAATGACTCATGGGTTCAAAATTTGAAAGCCCTGGATGTGCTCTGCTATGCCTTTGATGTTATGAGAGGAGAGCAGATGTCTCAGATGGTTTGGTGAGGTCAACAAGTAAGCCCCCTGGAACCCTCAGCAGAGACCTCACCTGTACCTGTTCAGTTCTTCCTCTGACCATTCCAGGATGCCCTTGCTCCTGGTGGCAATCCATATTGTTATTCTGGACAGCATGAAAAGATAGTCTAGGAGATGGAAGCCATTCAGATCCAGATGCTGCACATGCCAGGGGCCTCTAAAAACCTTTCAACCTTTGAGTGAGAATGCTCAGTGTCAAGAAATTCAGGGCCTCCTGGAAGAAAAGGTGCCATTGCCTAACATCTCTAAAAATAACAACAGCAGCAGTAGCAACAACAGCTGAAATGAAACCTTGCATCAATATAATATTTTCCAGTTACTGGGCACTTGACTTGCATAATCTCATTTTAACCTCATCAAAGTCCCATGGCATTACCAGCTACCAGTGTCCATATTTCACAAATGGGGGAATGGAGGTTCCAGTGGTTATATGAATAGCCTGGGATAAAGCCAGAGTTGGGGTTCAATCTGTGGTCTGTAAAAATAGAGCAAATCTCAGTAGCCTGGAGAGGATGGCATAAAGAATTTTGGCCTTACTAGCATCTGTTTTAATTGCTCAGTTTACTTAGGACCCCTCTCTAACAGCCTCCAGTCCTGGTATCTCAGCCACAAATGACTTCCTTGAACTTTTATTCAAGGCTCTACTTAACCATTGGTTACTATATCTGCTTTTCCATCATTCCTTCTCACTCCTCGTCTATGAGGTGTAGGAGAGCCTTAGTTTGGCATTTAAGGCCCTTCACAACTTCCCACTCCCAACATGCACATCACTGCCTTCTCCATTCATTTTCTGCTCCCATCTTACCAGATTTCTTGCTGCCTATCTCCTTGTCCAGTTCGTATCTTTACTCAGTTCCTTCCTCATGGAGGGCCCTTTTTGTCCTCTGCATCTCTTCTAATGCCATCAGTCTCAGGGTCCAGCTCAAGACCCATCCCCAGGAGGGCCTAGTGGTTAAGGCATCAGAGCTGTCATCAGGAGGAATTGAGTTCAAATTCTGACACTCTTCGTAGCAGCCATCATCTACCATCAGCTCCAGACATAACGGAGGCTTCTTGAGACGTTGTTTCCAGATCCTACCTCACCCCTTCTTCTCTGACTTCAGTTTCCAGCCCTAACTTCCAAACTCTGAGCACACTTGAGCCTGATCTCCCTCTCCCCCAAACTGATCCTGGCATGAGCCTCTCTTTGAACTAAACCTTGGATCTAGCCTGCCCTGAGGCTATGTTGGTCCCAAACCCACCCTTTCTCACTCTACTTCGTACCTCAGCCCTGTTTGCCTAGGATTTTGCCCTCTCTCAAAAGTAACCCATGCCAGCTTCCCTCTCCATTCAACCCTAGAATTCAAGGAATATCAGATCCAGAACAACATCTGGGAAAGTTTTATTTCTCTGGAATGAGATGAGGGCAAGAAAATATTGTCCCGTCTAATTTTATCTCTCCCCTGTCTCTTCCCTCTTCTCTCCTTTCCTTCCTTTCTTAGAACTTCCTCTCTACATCTTCCTGTTAGATTTTTATCCTGCCTATTCCTCGCCCAATATTCCTTCCCCTCACTCTTTCCTCATCTATCCTCTCTCTCCTCCCCGTCTCTTCTCCTTTTATACTTCTCTTGCCTCTTTCCTACCAGCTTCCCCCCATCATACTCTTTCTCCAACCTCTACTCCATTTCTTCTACCATTTCTTATTCACCTCTCTCCCATTCCTCATCCCTTCTGCCCTTTATTTGTCATCATGATTACTTAATCTCGGGTGGAAGCTGAAAGGACTGACATTCTGTCACCAAATGGATGGGGATGTTCCCAAAGTCAATGGAATCCTTGTTCCTCCTTCTCCACATCCCCACCATGATTGTCACTATTCACTTTTCTCCTTTTCTTCTCTCCACCAATCAGATCAAAGAAGAAGGAGGCCTGGACAAGATGATGTCATGGGCCAACACTTACCCCTCTGCACACCCTCTGTGGTTTGGGAGATTTATTGGTTTTTTGAACATCTATGACCCTGACTATGCCAAGGCTGTGTATATGCGAGGAGGTGAAGGAGCTACTGATCTCAGCCTCTTATTGGATAGTATCTATGTGGGGGAAATGGGGGTAGGGTGGGGAAGAGCACTATCTCCTAAAGGGTATTATCTCCTAAGCAACAGAGAAATTTATAAATTAGAGAGTGAAATTTGGCAATCTGAGAACGTAGCAGGGAGAGGAGGCAAGGGGAGGACATCTAGGAGGAAGGATCTGAGAGGGCAAGGTTGAGCTTTGTCCTATATGTCTTTCTTTGGAGGCAAGAATCCTCAAGCCCCTAAACTGCTGAGTTTTGAGAGGGGAAGGGAAGCTGCTCCCCATTGCCTGCTCTGGCAACTCCAGGGACAGGAAAACCTGCCTAACTTTACATCTTTCTTTTCTTTGAAGACCCAAAAGCCTGGGATATATATGGTTTCTTCATACCCTGGATTGGTAAGTGGGATGCCACCCATACATCTAAACATACATATACCCACACCCACACATCCTCTGTGGGCTGAAAGAGGGTAGGAGGGTTGAAAGCAAGGGGGTTTTCACCATAGCCCCTCCCTGCCCATCTCATAGTCAGGCTCTTGGTCCCCTCTGAACCCCTTCCTCAGTGTCACCCCTCTGAAGCCTGGTTCCATGACCATACTTCAATATCTCACTTCGATTACATTCTTTGGAAGTTGGTGAGGGGCCACCTTGTGTTCCCAGAAGGTGCCAGGGACCCAGGTCCTAGGGGTTTTGGTCCAGGCCTAGCTAGGGGAAAGGAGCAGATGAGAAAGGGGGGCTAAAAAGAGCTTATACTCTACCTAACTGCACACCTACCCACCCCCACCTGACTACAGGGAAGGGGCTGCTGGTCCTGGATGGGCCGAAGTGGTTCCAACACCGGAAATTGCTCACGCCTGCTTTCCACAATGAGGTGCTGAAGCCCTACCTCGGCCTATTTGCAGAATCCACCCATGCCATGCTGGTAAGACATCCTCTCCACTGTCCCTGCCCTGGCTGCACCTGCATCTCCCCAGAATGGGCTTTGGCAAAACCCTAAATTGTGAGGCCCTTCTGCCTAAACAATTAGGGAGAAACAGCCTCCTTCCTCATCCCCTGCCCATACTTTCTCCTTGTACCTCTCCTTTTCCTCTTGGGAGATCCAAAATTCTCATTGTAGGGAGACAACCCTGAACTCTTGTCATGCTCTTAGGTTATCATCCCTTAGGTGGGGTGGAGAGGATAGACTCTGTCCTTGGTGCCCCAAGCCATGGCTGCCTTCTTATTCTGTAGCTAAGGGGAAGCTGACTGGAAGCAGCGATCAGAAAAGGGATTGAACCTGGGATTTGGTTGGTATAAGGAACTCCCAGAAGAGGAAGATTTCTCCACCAACCCAGATCCACACCTCCTCTGAAAGTTAGTCTTGTGCCCAGAGCACTGAGAGGTTAAGTGAAGTGCCCAAGGTCGCACAGACAGCGGATATCAGAAGCAGATCTTGTACCCAGCTCTTCATGCCTCTGGACACTAGCTCCCTGACCCCAGGCCATAGCTCTTCACTGCCATCTGCCAAATAGCTTGCTATTATGGAAAGAACAGTGCATGTGACATAAGATAATGGGGGCTCATAGCCTAAACCTGCTGCTTAGCACCTACACTCTTAGCATTCTCTTTGAGCCTCAGTTTTGTCTGGGGAAGAAAGGATTTGGGTCATATGACCTCTCAAGTTCCTGCCAGCTTTATGGCAATTCCTGTGTCTTTCCCACCCGCTAACTCAGGGCCTAAAATTCTACCCTTGGAATATGATCAGTATGGGATAGATAGCTTTGATAGAGTTGCCTCCAAGCTAGTGAGACTTCTCAAGGTCACATCTATGACATATCATGGCTGTAATGTTCACTTCATTAACTTATCTTAGTGCTCTAGCCTGCTGTCTAATATTGTAAGCTGCAGAGAAGGTGCCAACCTGCATTGGGAGAGGGAATTTCCACATCCAGGAGTTCCCCACATTGAAGGAAACAGATACATTCCCTAAACCACAAGGCCATGGTGGCTATTTCTTACCCCTCTTATCCTAAGGCATCCAGGAGGGCCCCCAATTTCCCAATCATTAATTCCCACTAGATTAGCCTCCCACAAAGCCCTTTACATCTAGTCCAGAGCTCCTAAGGATGGAGCTCAATGGAGGGGGTCAGTGACTGAATCACACTACTGTAGAAAACAGACCTGGGGAAAAGGTATTGATAAGTGGAGGAAGGCTGAGGAAGAGGGAGGCTGCCAAAGATACCATCACAGTGGGCTAAAGAAAGGATCCTGATATCCCATCTCCACAGGACAAGTGGAAGGAGAAGGTTTGTGTGAATAAGTGTGTGGAGATCTTCAGTGATGTGGGCTTCATGGCTCTGGACACTCTGATGAAATGCATGTTTGGGAAGACAAGCAAAGGCCAAACACAGAGGTCAGAGCATGTCCTAGGGAAGCTATCCCAACTCTGACCCTTAGGAACCTGTGGGATACACACAAAAACCCAGATATCCATAGACCTACTGCAGATAGACATCAGTGAGCCCTGGAGTGGTCAGGGCAGAGGTTCTGTTCTGGGAGAGGTGGGACTCTGAACTGGATCTCCAGTACTGTCCTGGGCCCTTATGGGTAGCTGGTCCTAGGGAGGAGGGGATAGCATGACCTTTATCAGGTCCCCCCCACTCTTTGTGCCAACTTCACGTCTCCTCCTGCCTGCACCTTCAGTGACACCGAGTACTACTTGGCTGTTACTGACCTCACCCTGCTGATGCAAGAACGAATCTACACCTTTCAGTACCATAATGACTTCCTCTATTGGCTCACACCTCATGGGCGGAACTTTCTGAGGGCCTGCAAGATTGCCCATGACCACACAGGTAGGCACCAGCCTAGGGTTGTCTCTTCTTTCTTCCTTTGCCCATTCCTCCTCCACCCCACTTTCATGGACTCGTTGCCAAGGAAACAGGTCACTAGTTAGGGCTTCCCAGTTTCTCCCTATCCTGTGTAGTATAGAGGAATCACAGAACAAATCTCCACCATGATTCTCATCCGTTCTCCCTTCAGATACCCTTCTTTTCTTCTCCAGATTTTCAGTGTATGCCTGGTTTCTACTTTTGTCATCGAAACTTTGAACTCAGGTGTTGGACTCTGCATTTGTACCTGCTGATATTTACAATCTTGGATCTGGCCTATTTTTCTAACCTGTCAAGATCTTAGATTCTTTAATCCGTAGTGGTAGATGTAATTCAAAAATTCATGCCACCCGTAAATTTCAAAATTATCCCATTTATGCCTTCATCCAAGTGACTGATAAAAATGTTAAACTGCAGAGAACCAGGCTCAGGTTAATGGAGCACTCCACTGGAGACCTCCTTCCAGGGGGTCTAAATTCCTGACCAGGTATTTGTTAACAATCATTCAGTTTCTAACCGGCAAATGCCACCATCCGCTAGGGAGCTCACCATGTCTTCAACAAGAACAGCAGATGAGATTTTTGTAAAATACTTTGCTAAAATTGAAGCTAAAAAAAATCTGCACTATTCTCCTGATTAGCCAGTCAAGGAACAAGGAAAGAAAAGGAAATTAACCTGCTTCTGCTGAAGGCTGGCTGATTCTGAGTGATGTTCACAAGTCAAGCCTTTAATAATATAGCCACCCTACAACTTTGTGTGGAATCAAACCTCACATTTTATAGATTCCACCTTCTCCCTTTAAAAAAAATTCATAATTTTTGCCCTTTTTTAGGTCTGTAGCATCTCTTAAGTTCTCCAGGACATTTTGTTGGTCACTGACCAGAATTCAGCAGTTACATCCTTCAAGGATGGAGTTTTCCTGGGCCTGGGGGTAGGAGCACTCACTATGCTCCATGAACTCTGTCTCTACCTCTCAATGAGAGTCCAGTGCTTTGACACAATATATCATTAATTTCTACACTGTTGAGACTCCTGTTCCCTTTCTTGCATTCTCTTTTCTGAGATCTTATTCCCATTTTCATCAGTGCCAGACCTTCCCATGTGCCTTTTGACTAACTTTCCAAACAACTTTTTGAGGGAATCTCTTCCCTCTGTCCAAGGAGTCTGATTATTTTTAATCTTATTTCTTTGCTGAAAGTTCTCCTGACTTTCCCTTACCCCGCTATCCCCCTGCAGCATTTATTTATTTCACCAAGGCCTCTTTAATGGCTTACTCAGTTATTCAATCTCAGATTTTCTGTAAGATTTTTCCAATGAAAGTTTCATTTTTCCCCCTACTTTTTTCCTCAACACTCCCCTCCCCCAATAAGTATTTATTGTTTTGAGATCTGAATGAGAACTGGGCATGATCATTTCTACTCAGTCACTTTGAAAGAACTCATCTTAGGAACTACTTTCTCAGAAAAGAACCCTTTCCCAGCTCCCCCTAGCTTCTCAAAACTTCATGGCCCTTCTATTCTATAAGCCCTTTTTCTCCTAATCAGTAGTTTCAGAAATTGGAATTTTAGGAAGCTACTGGGGATATTGGACAAGGCTGACCATATGGCAACTAATTGTAAATTGATTGGGGTTGGACATCAATAATGCTAAATCTGAGGTGACAAATTGCTACAGTGGAAATTGTCCATGGTAGGTACTTTCAGGAGATCCACATTCTAATTTTGCTTTGCCACTGATGTGCTATGTGACTGTCATTCAGTCACTTTCCCTCTCTAGATCTCAGTTTCCCCTCTATGAAATTAGGAATGGGGAGCTGGACTGTGTAGTCTATAAGACTCCTTCTGGGATTAACATTTCATAATTTTACAATTCCCTGGCACAGACAAAGTGATTAGGGAAAGAAAAGCTGACCTGAAGGGGGAGGAACTGGAGAAAATACAGAAGAAGAGACATTTGGATTTCCTGGACATTCTCCTAGGAGTCAAGGTGAGTTACAGAGGCCTCCGTGGGAAGGGCTGCCTAGAGGAAGGAGCCAATATTCTTCCTCAGGGCTTTTCTCCAGGCCAGCTTTTCCTCTCCAATGTTCCTGCCTATGTCCCCTCCCCTTCCCTTGACATTCAGTCCTTTATTACACCCCATCTTCCCACTATTCCTCTCAGTCAATACTCCATGGGCAGAATTCTCATCTTTGGACCTTTCCCTGTCTTCAAAACCTTTAATCAAATTAAGCCTAAATGGTGTCTCATCACCTCTTTGACTTTCTCTCAGATGCTAGAAAGTTAAAAAGAAATTTTGAAAACTGAGAGCTTCAGAACCAGAAGAGACTCCAGGGTTCATCTCGTCTAGTCCATCCCACTTCCTGTACAATAGTAGAAAGAACCATTGAGTTAACTTTGTTCCCTGATTCTCTGATGACCAGTATTAAACAAGACATAATACAAAGAGGTGGTGACTCACCAAGGGTCTTCCATGGTTATCAGGAGATCCTTCCCAGACTCCAAAGAGGGGAGGGATTCCCTATGGGCAGTAAAGTTGTCTAGCTGGTCCAGGTTGCAGATGACATTGTGCTGAGAACATCCTGACTGGAATAGTAAAGAGCCTCCTCATTACGCTTATATAGGCAATGGAGAAGAGACCCTCTGTCCAATGTACATAGGAAGAAAAAAATCAAACTCAGCCAACTCTCCATATAAGCAGGGCCTTTGACTAGAAGATAGGGATGGAATGATGAAAATGAAACAGACCATGTGGTCAAGGAACTTACATTCCACTGATGGAAACCTACCTGCATAGGAAGATAAGAAGGTTTTTTCCAGTCCCATACTGATGATCCTAAGTAAATACAAGGTAATTTAAGTAGGAAGGGAAATTGAAAGATTCTGGAAGATGGAGATCAAATGAACAATGGCTTTGGTGCAGACTAGGATAAGCATTGGAGTGGCAGCTGACTGAGTTAATCCACTAACATATATCTGGGGACAGGCCCTGTGGATGCCTAAAGAGCTGGGTCAAGAAAGGAACATGAGCTAGAAGTAAAGGAACAGGAATGCACTTGAAAAGTGCCCAGGACTTCCAAAGGATGCCAAACTTCTTCCAGACAAAACCCCTTCTTGTACATCAATATTCTGGTGTTGTTCTAAAGCTGCGAATTATGGAAGACCACTATCCCCAAAGAGTTCAAATGGCAGAGTACCCAAAGAGCAAGACAGGGGCATATAGTCAGTGTCTGTAGGCTGAAGTCCATTACCAAGGATGATCTGTTCATTTTAAGAGGTCCAAAAGATATCAACCATGAGATGATGACTGGAAATGGGTTGCACTGGTCATCCAATCAATAAATCAAAGAGCATGAATGATGACCCAAAGTACCAGGCACTGTGAGAGTCACTGGGGATACAAAAGCAAGTACGGGACAGCCTTGACCCTTAAGGGTTGGGTAATGTGGACATACATGTATGAGCATATTCAGAATATGTACAAGATAATTGGAAGAGATCATGGAAGGGGATATCACCAGTACATTGGTAGAAAAGAAAGGGAAACTTTAGTAGAACTTTGAAAGGAAGCTAGAGATGCTGAGAGGTGGAGGTGAAGAGTGTGAGCATTCCAGGTGTGTAGAATGCCTGTAAAAAGACCTGAGAAATGGATTGTCATCTGAAAGGAAGAGCAAAAAAGCTGATTTGGCTCCTTCACAGAGTACCTGAAAGGGACTAATGGATAAGAATACTAGAAATGTAGGAAGCAACCAGATTGTACAGGGCTTTGAATAACAAAATAGAAGGCTGATTTGGATGCTACAGGTAATAGGGAGCCAGTGCAGTTGAAAGAGATGGGCAGGGAGAGAGGCAGAGAGAGGAAAGCAGAGAGAGAGAGAGGGAGAGAGAGAGAGAGAGAGAGAGAGAGAGAGAGAGAGAGAGAGAGAATGAATGAATGCAGTGTTGCATAAAACCTAGGACCCCAGGAGGAGAGAGTGAAAGAGTGATCAATAGTATCAAAGGTTGCAGGGAGGTTGTAGCAGCAAGCACCCTGACACTTTCAGGAAGACCTGTGAGCATAGGTTCTTTGATCTACTTTTCTAAAAGGAAAGCAACTTTTGAGGGGTGAATCTTCTTTAATCACATAATCACATACACCAACAGAGAAAATACAAGCAGAGAAATAAAGACCAACAAATAAAGACTGTCTGACCAAAAGCAATATATGCACCACAGATCAAGAGACAGATCCAGCTGTCTCCAGATCCAGCTATACATACATAGTTAGCAGAACCAATAACTGGGTTTTCAAAGGAGGGGAGGGAGAGAAGGGAGATCTCCTTAACAGTTACCCAGAGGAACCTTTTTGCAAAGAGTAAGTCCCAAAGCCTCTCCTCAGAGTGTGTATATATATATATATATATATACACACACACACACACACACACACACACACACACACACACACACACACACACACACTTTTTAGCCAGAGGGCATCACGAACCTCTTGACCCGGTGCCTCATTAGCAATTAACAAAAGGTTTGGGCCTTCCTACAATACAAGCCTCCCTAAATCAAGGTTCCCTTAATGGGCTCCACATGAGGCCTATTAATGGGTGGGGAAGATCTTTCATTAACATTATGGAGGTTAAGAAGGATGAGGACTGAGAAAAGGTTTGAGATTTACCAGTTAGAAAAATTTGGTAGCTAGGAGAGTGCAGTTTCATTTGAATGATGAAGTCCAATGCCAAATCTGTACTGTCCACCTCAAGTGCTCACACCAAGGTATTCTCGATGTGTTAAAGGGCCTGAGAAAGAACTGACAGATGTATAGAATTATAAATAGATGTATAGAATGTGTGTGTATGTATGTATGTAAATATGCATGTGTGTGTGTGTATATATATATATATATATGTCTAATGGTAGCCATCTGTGGGAAGAAAGAAAAGAAATTTCATATATATACATATATATTTATATACATACACATATAAATTTATTATATGTAAATGGAATAACAAGTTGTACATAATAGATTTCCAGTTTCAAGTGCAATCTTTTTATTATACTATATTATGGAAATTTTTGTTTTATCCCATAAATTAAAAAAAAAGTAAAGGGCCCCAAAGGAAAGATGGCTTCCAATCTCCTGACAGATCCTCAGTGGACAGTTTTCTGGTGCTCAGAGGAAAGACTAAAGAGCAGGAGCCCTGGAATTGGCCATGGTTGAGGCAGTGGCCACCATGATAAAATGTTGGCTTCTTTAAGTACCTAAGTCAGAGATGACTTCCCAATTCCCTTTGACACCAGTGGATGTTAGGTCAGTTTCATAAGCAGTTATTAAGGTTTATACAGTGTGGAATCCCCCACTTGATTCTTGCTCTGATGGGGAAGGGGTTCTTGAGGCCCACTCTTAGCAGGTCCTGCCTAGCTTTGGTGATCTCCAACGGCAGGACAGTCCTATCTATGACTCTTGTCTGAGGCCCACTGGCTATAACAGTACTTTCCAGAAAGTTTGCCCCCAGGGGCTGAATATTTGTGACTGAAGGCCAGTGAAGACAACTTTACAATGTGGATGTAAGGTCTCAACTCTCAGAAGTAAAGCTGGCATCCTGTTCTTGGACCCAGGCATAGAGTTCCATTCATCCTTCATTTTTAAAGACCATGTCATCAGAGAAATGATGACATGACTTATACTTGACTTTGTTTTGAGTGAGGGAGAGCTGTGCAAGGTCACCAGTCTCACTTGCTCCTTCTGCGCCATCTGGGTCCAGTGACCAGATACTCATCAGGATTCCTGGAGATGGCCCAGGATGCAATGGGAGACCTTGGCCTTCTTAGGATGACCTGTTCAAGTACTCACCTAGAGGGAGTGTACAAAGATGTTAATCAAAACAGGCCCTGCCCAGAAGGAGTTTATTGTGCAGTTTAGGGAGGGGAACTTCATACCCAGACAATTATAACAAAAGTGAGGATGGGAGATGAGAAGGCAAATCTTGAAGGAATAATGATTCATGGAGGGAAAGACTGCTTCTAGGAAAGGGGAGGGGATCAGGAACGGCTTCTCAGGGAGTTGCACTGGATTTGAGCATCCAAGGAAGGGAAGAATTTCAATAGATAGACATGTCAGGAGAAACTGCATGACCTCTTCTGAGACCCACATTCCAGCTTTACTCCTATACTAACTGACTTTACAGTTTTAGGGCATTCTGTGGCTCAGTTTTCTTATCTGTAAAAACAGAATAAAAATGTGGAAATGTAAAATAAAGCTAAACGTCCTGACTGGGGGCTGATTGTGAAAGACTTGGAAGCCCAGGGTCCTTTAAAACTTGTCCTTTAAAACTGTTACAAGCCCAGGCAGCTTGTAACTAGGCCATAGGAGGGGACAGACCAATCAAAAGCCTTTGTCAAGAATAGTTGAGGCAGGTTTTAAGAAGGACCAGGAACAAGGTGGTGGCTGGTTGGGGGAATGGAGAGGAGGGGACAGCTGTGGGGGATGTTGTGGAGGGGAAATCAGTAGGACTTCAGACCTGGTAAAGCAATTAGAAGGTGCCAGACATACCACCCTTGAAGGCCTGAGTGTATGATTTGTAGGAGGGCCTCTGGTGATGTTGGTATGCAGGGATTCCAAGGGAAAGTGTAAGGAGAAGGTCTGAGAAGGGGATGAGGAGGGATGCCAGAGTTAGAGGAGGGGCCCAACAGAATGCTGCCCTTGGATGAAGTTCATATAGTCCATAAAATAGAAAACTGAGCTATGCCTGTGCTCTTCTTCTATCCCTGCCCCCAAAGGATGAGAACAAGACCAACTTGTCAGACATGGACTTACGGGCTGAAGTGGACACGTTCATGTTTGAAGGTCATGACACCACCACCAGCAGCATCTCGTGGTTCCTATACTGCATGGCCCTTTACCCAGAGCACCAGCAGCTATGCCGGAAGGAGATCCAGGAAATCCTGCAGGGTCGTGACACTGTCCAGTGGTGAGAGAAACCTCCCCTATATGCCCCACTTCTGGCCTGGAGTGTTCCAGGAGCTATAGGAACCAGTCTGCTCCTGCTCCGATCTCTCTGGCTCCCTGGAGGGGGCAGCTGGGGGATCAGTAAGGGCTTCTTGGAGGAGATCTGCCTCGAAGGAAGGCCTCAGATGTAAGCACCTTATCAAAAAGAGATTTTCATTTCTGTGCCCTCAGCAACCAGCAGGGCTTTGTAACAAGTATTATTATATCATAATATAATATAGTATACTATTTTACTATATAATATAATATCAATATTAATCAATATTCTACTGAATTCAGTTGGAGGAAAGGAAGGATTTAACAGGTAATAATGAGAAACAGCCCATTCCAGGCACAGGGTGAGGTATACATGGATGTGGAGACCCCTGGGGGTCAGGGAAGAGATGACAGTTCAGCTTGGCTGGAACTAATTTCAGACATCATATAAAGGTTAAAAAAGGATAATGGGTTTGATATGAGGATTCCAAAGAGACAACACATCCAGTAGAATACAGGATGATGGTTAGATCTAACCTTCTTGAATTAGCCCCCCTGGACCTAACCCCTTAGATCCCCTAACCTAATTCTATCTCCATCATACTGGGCCTGACGCTGTCCAGGGCCAGAGTGAGGGGCCATCAGAGGAAAGCCGTCAGCTTCAACAGGAAGGAGGTGTATGTAAACCTTCTTCTGGAAAGTCAGCAATGATCTGCCTTAGGCTTGGGCCACTCAGGTTCAAGGAAATTAAGAGTAAATAATGAAGGTGTTACCCCAGGGAAAGACTGCCCAGGAAGCCTGGACATTATCCTGGCCCAGGGTAGGAGGTCACGTTACTTGACATGTGATCTTAGCTCCTTTGGGTCTCCATTTTCCCATCGCAAAATGAGGGTATTTAACTAGGTAGCCCCTGTCTAGGCTTTTCCCCTCCAGCTCTGACATTCTGAGATTCAATGGACCTGTCTCCTTCTCTTCCTCCTGATTCTGTCTCCCTTCACCCTCCTTCACTGTAGCCTGGGAAAGGGCTGAAGTCCAAGTTTCCTGGATCTAGAGTTGGGTGGCCACCGAGTCTAAACCCCTCATTGTATAGATGAGGAAGATGAGGCCTAGAGAGAAGTGACTTACCCAAGATCACCCAAGGATAGGTAGTAAACCACAGGCAGCATCAGAACCCTGATCGCAAGGAATCCAGTCATCCCTTCTTTCTATCCACTGGTAGAGAACTTGGAAAAGATTCAAAGGATAGACTGGAACGTTTGCTTCCTCAGTTGTTGATTTAAGCTACTGAGTAGGCCCTGAAGCTTTGCCTTTCAACCCCCCAGGTCCCTCCCCTCATCCTTCCTGGAACCCCAAACTTGGACTGCCTTGTTCTCTTAAGGCATCTTAGACATCCTTCCTCCCCCTTCATCTACAACAGGCTGTCATTTTCTTAAGGTCCCTGATTTTCAGAATGTAACACATCTAGAGATCATCTACTCTAACCCCTTCACTTTACAAATGGAGAAACCAAGGCCCAGAGAAGGGCTATAGACTTGACCAAGGCCAAGGAGCATTTTTTTCAGTTTCATGTCCTTGATAGCATAGCCAGGCTGGAAGACAGGAATTGTATCATGTCAATTTTGTGTTTACAGGTAGAGCCCTGCATATAAGTGCTTTGCAAATGTTTGTGGAATTTGAAATATGAACCCCTCTGTATCAATTAACCAGGCTCTCCTAGGTCTCCAGGCTCTTCTGAATTCCCAGCCTGTGGGGGAGGCAGTTTCAGAGGAGACATAACCTGTACCCAGGTAGCCCTCAGTCAGGCTGGGATGACAAGGCTCACCTAGAGGAGATGGGATAGTGTGTAACTAGGGACTAAACTGGATGGCTTAGGAAGTAAATACATTAGGATCTCATAGACTGGAAGCTAGGGTGGTCAGAGAAGACATTCAGCATTTAGGCTGGGTCTTGGGGAACAGGCAGGACTTATGGAGGCAGAGAAAATGTGGAGGCTCTGTGGGTGGGCTATTGATGAGAGCAAAAACACAAGAGGCCAGACTTAGCTTGATGCATACCCAGGAGGGCAGGGAGACCTCAGGGGCTGAGGTAGAGTAGGGGCAGAATTAACTGGGACGTGTCCCAGTCTGAGAACCTAGGAAACATTCCTCCACTTACCCATCCATGCCTTGACTCCCCAAGGAAGCTAGTACATGGGGTTATATGGAGCAAGAAAGAGATAAAGGGGTAGAGGTGAGAGATTCTCTACAGGGCCTGCTGTCCTTTCTGGACCCTCTTGAAAGGGGAACCATGTACCTCACAGGGAAGACCTGGCGAAAATGACCTACCTCACCATGTGCATCAAAGAGAGCTTCCGCCTATTTCCTACTGTGCCCCAGGTATACCGCCAACTCAGCAAGCCTGTTAACTTCGCAGATGGGAGGTCACTGCCTGAAGGTAGGCTGAGGGTGACCCAGGTCCTAGGGGTCATAGCCTATACTGGTATATAATGGAAACAATGCTGGATTCATCACCAGAAGACCTGGGTTCAAATCCAGCCTCAGGTACTTACTAACTATATGTACCTGAGTAAATAACCTGACTTCTCTGTGCCTTACTTTCCTCATCTCTTAAATGGGGGTGCATATCCTTCTCAAGGTTGTTGTGAGGATAAAATGAGATGGGGTGGATAATGCAAACTGCAAACCTTAAAGTGCTATAAATGCTAGTGACTGCTATTATTACTTTATATTAATACTGAAACAATAAAACAAAGATGAATGATTTATTTACATTCTATCATTTGTAAGAAGGATCACAGCAAGTCACTTTCAGCCACCACTACAGCTCCTGACTTCTCAGTTCCAGAAGACTGTTCCTATCACTCAGTCTTCTCAGGATGCTTATTAAGAATCTCTTCTCAAAAATTGTCTTAGTCTTTTCATCTGTCCACCAGCTATCATTTTACAGTCTTTTTCTGAATAACAAACTCTCAGTCCTTTCAAAAATACCTATAGAATGACTCCACACTCAAAAATTCCGTAGCATCTTAAAGATACAGTATCAAGCTTTTTTATCTTGTTAATATATTCCCTAGGGCTTAGCATAGTGTCTCCTAGTAAGCCCTTAATAAATGCCTAATAACTTGACTTAGTTTAATTCCCTATTACTTCCAGGATCAAATATAAAGTCCTCTATTTGGGATATAAAACTATTCATAACCCAAACCCTTCCCATCTTTCCAATCTCACACTTGACTCTCATCCACACACTTGTTCCTATTACACTGGCTTATTTGCTGTTCCTCACCCCTGACACTCCATCTAGGGGGATGGATGCCAAAATTATCGTAGAAGTAAAATGATCAAGACTTGATGACGTCTAAACTTGAAGTTGGATGGGGGCGGGGAGTAGGGAGCTAAGTCCTCCAAGGGATGATGCTGATATTTCAAGTCTGGGAAATGGAAGGATGAATGATGGCTAGCTCCATAGAAAGGAGGAGCTTAAATGGCTTGGGAAGCTAGATGGTGGAGTTATAGTGTGTAGGGAAGGGTTGGGAGGGAGGTTCTGCTAAATGGCGGGAGAGTTCTTTACCAAGATAATTGGCACTGATCTGCTTCTCTCACTATTCTATAGGAAGCCTGATTTCTTTGCATATTTATGCTCTCCACCGGAACCACACTGTATGGACTGACCCTGAGGTACCTCTGTTTTCTATGTCCCTCATGGGAGGTTCCACAGAGACCAGGGGTGGCTGTTTCCAGGGAAGATGTTTGTGTCTGGACGAGACAGAAGAAGAGGGTGGGAGATGAGGGAAGGAGAAGGATTGGAGGAGAATACCATTTCTCAAGGCTACTCCAGAGATACAGGGGGAGAGGGAAGAGATTGAGAAGCAGTGAGGAAAGAGAAAGGAAAGTACCCCTTTCTTCACTCCTGAATACGATACTCCTGCTGACTTCTGAATCTTCGTTTGTGGCATTGCCATTCACTCAAGCTCTATGTGGGTACCTCTGACACTTTCCCAAACCTCACTACTCAGAGATTTTAGAAATGATTTACTAAGACCTAAATAAAATTTGAATGTCTATGAAATTCCCTTGACCTACCAGTTTAGCAACCTTGAAAAGAAGGGGGAGGAGGAGAAGGAGGAAGAAGAAAAAAGAAAGAAAAGAAGAAAGGGAAAGAGGGAGCAAGGAAGTAGAAAGGGAGGAAGAAAAAGGAAGGATGGATGGAGAAAAGGAATGAAAGAGGGAAGGAGAAGAGGAAGAAGAGGTAGGAAAGAGGGAAGGAAGGTTGGTTGGTTGTTGTCCTTCGTTTTCAAAGAGGACCAAAATGGCATCACTATGCTAGAGTCAAGTTCCAGTGCGTCCAGCTATGGTTGATCAGACCAATATGAGCTTGGAATGCTTTACCACAGGTGAGGCACAAATAGTCCATGTGAACAACTGGGGAGGAGTCTCTAAATTTATGCATCCTATGTTTCCTTTGAACTGTTTCAATTCTGCTTTGCTCATAGAGAACAGCACCTTCTCTGATGTGGGCATGCCATGCTGAGTGGTCCTGTGCCAGTGTCTCCCATGTCACACAATCAATTCCAAAGTTCTTAAGAGAGATCTTGAGAGTGTCCTTGTATCGCTTCTTCTAACCACCATGTGAACACTTGCCCTGTGTGGGTTCTCCATCAAATAGTCTTTTTGCAAGCATACATTTTGCATTTGAACAATGTGGCCAGACCATTGGAGTTGTGCTCTCTGAAGCAGAGTTTGAATGCTTGACAGTTTAATTTGAGCAAGGACCTCAGTGTCTGGTACTTTATCTTGCCAGGTGATCTCAGACTCTCCTAAGACAAGTAAGACTAAGGTATGGGAAGAAGGAAAGAAGGGAGAGAGAAGGAAGGAAGGAAGAAAAAGAAAGAAGAAAGAGAGAAATAAAGAAAGAAAATAAAAAAAGAAAGAAAATGAAAGAAACGGGAAGTAAAAAAGTGGCAGATCTTGCTGAAGTCAAGTTACTTTGTGATCATTGCTTCCCTTTTTTAGACATTGAACAATCATCCCTTTGAAAGTAGAATCTAAAATTAATCAGATTCTTACAATCTAGTTGGAAGAGAAAGGAAGGAAGGATGAATGGAGGAAAGGAAGAAAGGAGGGAAGGAGAAGAGGGAGAAGAGGCAGAAAAGAGGAAAGGAAGCTTGGTTGGTTGCTGTCCTTCATTCCCGAAGAGGGTCAAAATGATATCACTCTTTTAGAATCAAACTTCAATGCGTCCGATTGTGGCTGATTAGACCTAACTGATCCTTACAAACTATAGTTTGTGACTCCTTCTCTCTTTCTTTGTCCGAAAGCAGACGTGCTATTTGTCCTCCTTCAATGGATGAAATGTGTCTCCTCCTCCCCAAGATCTGTCAGATGTCACTGGCAGTGAAGAAGTCAGCCAACACTTTTGCTTCCTCTTTCAATTGTCTCTCTATCCCTTCGACCCTAAAACAATGCTTTGCACACAGTAGGTGCTTAATAAGTAGGTGTTGAAGTCCACAAGGAGGTAATTCTCCAAAGTTAGAGCTGGACTTGGGTCTTTCAGCTCCTGTTCCCTGGACTGGAATGCTAAGGCAATGTGTAAGCCAACACCCCTCTTCTGTTGTAGGTGTTTGACCCCCAGCGTTTCACTCCCGAGAATTCCTCAGGACGTCATCCCTTTGCCTTCATGCCCTTCTCAGCTGGGCCCAGGTGAGTAATGACCCTTAGTGTGCTGGAAGTGGAGAAACTGCAGGAAATCTCAGCATGAGGAAAGAAGGAAATTCAGTACCACTAACAGCACCTGCTGTTCTAAACACTTTACGAATATCTTTAATCCTCACCACAAGATGATCCTATTTACAGTTAGAAGGTAGATCCTATTTACAGTTGAGGAAACTGAGACAGAAAAAGTTCAGTGAATTGTCTGGGATCCCACTGGGTTCCATACTCTATTCAGTACACCACCCAGTTGGATTAGCCCATCCCTGTCTCCGTCAAAACTCTTTTTTTCCTTCCCTCAGAAGTGCAGAGTGGAGAACAACCAGCTTTGCCATCAGCCTGCTTCCCACCCTTATGCAGGTGGAGACATGTCAGAGAAGGGGAATACTGCTGAATTGTAGGGACATTTGGAGGAATGAAATTTGGTGTGCTGGGCCAGGCCAGGCAAGTCAAATCAAGTCGACCAGCATTTATTGAGCCCTTGCTTTGTTCCAGCACTGTGCTCAGGCTAAGCACTAGACAAGTGCCTGACATCTAGTTGATTTTAAATAAATACCACTTGATTTGACTACTCAGATAGTGTATGCTGAACTAAGTAGGTATTGTAAAATCAGGAAGCCCCTAAGTTCAAATTCAACCTCATGTACTTACTAGCTGTGTGACCTTGGGTAAGTCATTTGACCTCTGCCTCAGTTTCCTCATCTGTAAAAATGTGAATATTAGTATCTCCTACCTTACAGGACTCTTGGGAGGTTCCAATGAGATGATTCTTATGAAGGACTGTGCAAACCTTAGTGTTCTATCTGTGCCTGCTCTTGTTAATGTTACCAACCTGGGGTCCCCTGATGCTGATTTCTGTGAGAATCACTGTATATTCTTGTTTGTGTTGGCATGTTGTCTCCCCCATTAGATCTAGAGATCCTTGAAGGCGGGGACCATCTTTGACTTATCTTTGTATCTCCAGCTCTTGGCACAGTGCTTGCCATAGTAGGCACTTAATATTTACAGGTTGACTGACGGACTGCATGCAAAGTGTAGTTCTCCTTTCGCTGCTATACACACTGCCTGTTTTTCATGAAGTTCTCCATCTGGTTTTCATTCAGTCTTCTTCAGTTTTTACTAAAACTGGATAAAAGGTGGGGCTAGAGTTGGTTCAAATCACACCTTTAATGTGGGTGACCATGGGTCTTGGTTTTTTCATCTGTAAATGAGTATAATAATTCCTATAGCATATAAATCACAACATTGCTGAGGAGCTCCAAAAGATAGTGTGTGTGTATGTGTGTGTTTTGTCAGCTACTTGTGTCTCCCATGAAGCCAGGCTGTTCAGGCATGAGCTTGTTCCTACTCTCTGGACCTGGAACTGAGGTCATTTTTCTCCTGATTCTGATTACAGGAACTGCATTGGGCAGCAGTTTGCGATGATAGAGATGAAGGTTGTCCTAGCCCTCTGCTTGCTACACTTTGAATTCTCCCCAGATCCCACTCAGCCACCCATCAAGCAGCTGCAGCTGATTCTGCGTTCCAAGAATGGCATTCACCTCAATCTGAAGAAGCTGACCAAGTGATATAGACCAGAACTCCTTCTTGGACCTCCAGGGGGAAATTTGGGGCAGCTGTCTGGTGAAGCATAGGCAGGGTTCCTGCCCACCCATTCCCCACCCCCTAGGAACTAAGCAGAACAGAAACAGACATAGGAATTTAAGGGAACATATGTCGGGTGTGTGTATGCATTAATGAAAGGATTAGAGGTCATTTAGAGCACAGGGTTTCTTAGGGAAGGAAATAGAGGAATAGTGGGGAGCTAGCTAGATCCATGCATACTTTATTATTTTTTCCAGTTGTTAACTTTTTCATTTAAAATTTTGAGTTCCAAATTCTATTCTTCCTGCCCTCCTTTCCTGAGATGGTAAGCAATCAGATACAGGTTATACGTGTGCAATTATGTAAAATATTTCCATACTAGTAATTTTGTGGAAGACTTGAATAAAAGAAGGTGAAAATAGCATGCTTCAGTCTGTGTTCAACCAATATCAGTTCTTTCTCTGGAGGTGGATAGCATGCTTCATCATGAGTGTTTTGGGATTACTTCGATCATTGCAGAGGACCATGGCATTGCTGAGAACAGCTAAGCCACTCACAGTTCTTCATCAAACAACATTTCTGCAACTGTGTACAAAATTCTCCTGGTTCTGTTCACTTCACTATGCATCAGTTCATGCAAGTCTTTCCAGGTTTTTCTGAAATCATCCTGCTTGTCATTTCTTAGAGCACAATAATATTACAGTCGTATACCATGGTTTGTTTAGTCATTCCCCAGTGGATAAGTAACCCTTTGATTTCTAATTCTTAGCCACCACATAAAGAAATGCTAGAAATATTTTTGTACAAATATATCCTTTTCCCTTTTGGGGGAGGTTTTTGGGATATAGATGTAGCAGTAATATTGCTGGATCAAAGGGAATGCACAGTTTTATAGCATATGTGTGTGTATGTGTATGTATATACTATATTTGGGTATATATACATACTATATTAATACACATGTGAATATATGTATATATGTGTGTATATATATATATATGTATGTGTGTATACCTTGACATAAAATCCCCACTTTTTACCTGTCATTTGGTTCACTGTCTGTTCTTTTTTAATAGTTCCATGAGTTCAGGGCCCTCTGCCCAGCATTAGAAAGTCAATAATAGGAAACCTCAAGGAATTTGCATTCCACTGGGAAGAAATGATGTGTGCTTGACCTGTATAAGGAGTAGAGTGGAGAGAGAGAAAAAGGGGAGAGAATCAGCCCAAGGGATCTAGGAGCAAAATATCCTCCTTTCAGCAGGGAGACCAGAGAAGACTTTCTGGAGGAGGTGGTACCTGAAGCTAAGCCTTGAAGGAAGAGACACTCATATGTATGTTGTGCAAAGTCTTCAACACTTGATTTATTCATCACTGTCAGACTTTCCAAAAGCATCATGATCTTCTTTTCCTTTATTTTCCAATATTTAAATGCTCCCAGGAGCTACACTTCCATCCCTGTGGCTGTTTCCTCCCCTTACAGAGATATTGATCCTTCCTAACCTTAAACACATCCCCATCAGGAGATATAGCTCAAAACCTCATCCCAAAGAAGCCATCTTGGGGCTGACTCATGTGAACAACACTTGGCTGGTCCTTGGAGAGCAGAGACACTGTCCATCTTTGGAGACATATTTGAAGCTTATCTAGTTTGGGAGAGTCCATAAGAGCTCATGCCCTTCTCTTCTATGCCAGGAAGAGGCATTGTCAGAGGACATTAGGGAAATGGATATTAATAGAGATGAATAAAATACATGGAAGAGACTGATAGGGACATGAGGGAAAAGTGCTCCTGGAACAATGGAGGAAAGAAGGAGCACCTTCAGTTGAAGGGATCAAGGCAGGCATCAAGAAGAGGGACCTTCAAAGAAGAGATATCCAATGTATGTTGTACTTGCCATAAACACAAGAGCACTCTCACAGTGACACCTCATGGATGCACTTTCATCAGATATCTTTCCAAAAACATGACCTTGATGTGGTAAACTATGTTTTTGCTCTGTGACTCCAATTGGTCTGTGACCTCATCACTATGAACATTTCTTCCCTTGATGTAGATCGCAGCTAAGCATGCTGTATAATCTTGTATTATTCCATAAGCTGATCTACCCAGCAAGCTGGAAGTCCATGTCTGGTCCTCAGAATGCATTTTGGATGTCAATGTGCCATGTTATCTATTCATTTGCTATCCCTCCCTCTTGGAACAGGACTGGTCTCACTCCTTTTCTAGATGTGAATGCTCTCCCTGACGATTTTTGCACCATATTCTATGAATGTCAATATGTGACAATGCTCTCATTCCTGCCATGCATCTCTTCACTGCCCGTTGGGTCCTCCTTTGATGTGATTTTGGTGAATTTATGGCATTCCATGGATCATAATCACGAAGCCTATTGGTGGGAGAAGATGGGCTCTGCCACCAAGGGGCTTGTGGGATTGCTGTTCAATTTTCCAAATGAGGTCCAGCCTGTCCTCTCTCCTCTTTAAGCCCAAGGCCCCCTTATTGTCCATCCATCTGCTGTTAATGGACTGGTGGGCTTATGCAAGAGGCTGTCTGTCTTACTGTATGAAGTACCCCATCTGTCAGTCATTTTTCAGTTGTCTCCAATTCTTGGTGACCCCCTTTGGGGTTTTCTGGGCAAAGATGCTGGGGTGATTGGCCCTTTCCTTCTTCAGCTCATTTTACAGATGAGGAAACTGAAGAAATGGTGTTAAATAATTTGCCCATAGTCACACAGCTAGGAAGTGTCTGAGGCCAGATTTAAACTCAGGAAGATGTCTCTAAACTCTGTGAGGTCAAGGCTTCTACTGTCTGACTAGACTTGCTGTCTGAGCAAAAGGCCCTATTTGTGGGATTATATTGAACATATTTGAATTAAAGGGAACAAGATTGAGTTGGATTGGATAACTCAGTTGTCAAAGAGGATCAGAAGGTACTTGCCTAAGTCTGATGTCCATGTTGCTTCTCCTGCATCTGTTTTGGGGGCAGGGAAAATACAGACTCTCAGTAAGATTCAAAAACATGGTCTCTTCTTCCTTCTTACCTTCTCCCCACACTTGGTCTTGGCTAACTCACCACAATCTGGCCTTAGAGCTCAGTCAGAAATGGACGATGCCAAGGTCATCCACTGCATCCCAGGTCATTGCTGTTCATCTTGACTACTATCTTGGCTGTCAATGTTGATGACTCTGGAAAAGTGAGGCTGGCAACTGTCTAACTCTGCCTCACTTAAATGCAGTTCACTAACGAGTCAAGACAACATTGAGTGATGTCATTGGCCTGCTTCAAAAGAAAGACAAACAACAAAAATAACAAACCATTGCTAGAATGAGATTTCAGAGTTCCCATGAAAACTCTACTCTCCAGAAATCTCCATTTCCATCTGCTCCAGAGGCTTCATAGACTTACCACCAGTGAGCTCTCCTTACAGCATCATTCCCGAGACAGGGAGCAGAACTCCCTACTACGCAAACTCCGCCCCCCCCCCCATGCAGACTGACCACCTTTTATTTACAGGCTTAAAAAGTTGTTTGAGTCCTGAAAAGGTCAGGGACTAATCTGGGATCACATAACCACTAGTATCAGAAACAAGATTTGAATCCAGGTGTTCCTGGCTCTAAGGTCCACCCCTTCTCCATCCAGTAGACCATAGTCTCCTCTCTGCAGAATTCACCAGGAGTCTCGTGGTTCACACAATCCTCTCCATCGATCCTCTCCTTAAATCCACCCCTCCCCAAGCCCCGACAGTGATGTATGGCTCATGTTATTGGCTCCATTTCAATTGTGAGGAAACCAAAGAGGGAAAGTCTTCGCAGGTGGGGGCTGGAGGAAGAAGCACAGAATGGGAATCAAGAGCCCTAGGTGCTCATCCCAGGCCCATGGGGTCATTCAGAGAATCAGAATCCCAAAGTAATGAGGGGACTCAGACATCATTCCACAATTTCCTGGGAATTTCTGATGAGAGGACATGCACCTTTTCTTGGGAGAGACAGACCACTGCTTCTTGCCAATATTGTCTATTCCTTTTTGGAATAGCTTGGGCACAATGGGGATAATCTTTACATTAAGGCAAAAGAATCCTCTCTTCTCTTCACCTTTCTCCACCCCAAGTGCTCAAGGTTCTGCACTCTGGGGTCAAGTAGAGAAAATCTAATGCTTCTTGTACTTGACACAGTCCTTCAAATACTCTTACACAGTTCTCATGTCTCCACTCAGTCTTTTCTATCAGTTCTTTTTTTTAATACAGCACAAATTCAAAGTCCCTGATCTTTCTGATCACCCATCTCTAGACCTTTACCAGCTTATTAATATTCTTGTATAAAACTAACTGTATTTCCCTCCATCCTATTCTGCCCCCCATTGTTTCTGTTCTGTCTTTTGATCCTGTCCCTCCCCAAGAGTGTTGACCTCAAATTGCTCCCTCCTCCCATTGCCCTCCCTTCCATCATCCCTCCCTTCCTGCTTATCTCCTTCTTCCCCATTTTTCTGTACTGTAAGATAGGTTCTCATACCAAAATGAGTGTGCATTTTACTCCTTCCTTTAGTCGAATGTGATGAGGGTAAACTTCATGTTTTTTTCTCAGCTCTCCTCTTTTTCCCTCCACTAAAAAGTTTCCTGCTTGCCTCTTGAATGAGATACAATTAACCCCATTCCATTTCACCCTCTTTCCTCCCACTACATTTCTCTCACCGTTTACCTTAATTTCTTTTAAGATATGGTCCCATCCTATTCAATTCACTCTGTGCTCTCTGTCTCTGTGCGTGCATGCTTGTGTGTATGTGTGTGTGCATGCACACATGTACGTGTGTGTGTGTGCATGTGTGTATGTGTACATCTGTGTGTGGTCCCACCAACTATCCAGATACTGCAACATTTTAAGAGTTACAAATATCATCTTTCCATGTAGGAATATAAACAGTTCACCTTTGGTAAGTCCCTTATGACTTCTCTTTGCTGTTTACTATTTCATGCTTCTTCTCATTCTTGTGTTTGAAAGTCAAATTTTCTTTTCAGCTCTGGTCTTTTCATCAAGAATGCTTGAAAGTCGTCTATTTCATTGAAAGACCATATTTTCCCCTGAAGTATTATACTCAGTTTTGCTGGGTAGGTGATTCTTGGTTTGAGTCCTAGTTCCTTTGACTTCTGGAATACCCTATTCCATGCCCTTTGATCCCTTAATGTAGAAGCTGCTAGATCTTGTGTTATCCTGATTGTATTTCCACAATACTGGAATTGTTTCTTTCTAGCTGCTTGCAAGATTTTCACCTTGACCTAGGAACTGTGGAATTTGGCCACAATATTCCTAGGAGTTTCTCTTTTTGGATCTCTTTCAGGTGGTGATCGATGGATTCCTTCAATACTTATTTTGCCCTCTGGTTCTAGAATCTCAGGGCAGTTTTCCTTGATAATTTCATGAAAGATGATGTCTAGGCTCTTTTTTTGATCATGGCTTTCAGGTATCCCATAATTTTTAAATTGTCTCTCCTGGATCTATTTTCCAGGTCAGTTGTTTTCCCAATGAGATATTTCACATTCTCTTCCATTTTTTCGTTCTTTTGGTTTTGTTTTGTGATTTCTTGGTTTCTCAGAAAGTCATTAGATTCCATCTGTTCCATTCTAATCTTGAGAGAACTATTTTCTTCAATGAGCTTTTGAACCTCTTTTTCCATTTGGCTAATTTTGCTTTTGAAAGCATTCTTCTCCTCATTGGCTTTTTGAACCTCTTTTTCCAATTGAGTGAGCCTATTTTTCAAGGTGTTATTTTCTTCAGCATTTTTTGGGTCTCCTTTAGCAAGGTATTGACCCGTTTTTCATGCTTTTCTTGCATCTCTCTCATTTCTCTTCCCAGTTTTTCCTCCACCTGTCTAACTTGATTTTCAAAATCCTTTTTGAGCTCTTCCATGGCCTGAGCCCACCAGACATCTACCTCGGATGTCTGGGATACAGAGGCCCCAACCTCCACGTCTTTCCCTGATGGCAGGCATTGTACTTCCTTATCAGAAATGAAGGGGGGAAGAAACATCTCTTCCCCAATAAAGTAGCTCTCTATGATCTTATTCTGCTTCCTTTTTCTGGGCATTTTCCCAGCCAGTTACTTGACTTCTGAGATTCCTCTCCACCCCTGCCTAGATCTGCCCAGCCAGTGCTTGGGGTCTGAGATTCAAATGCTGCTTCCCAATCTTAGGGTTATCCACGGTGGGAGCAGCTGCTATTCAATGTGAGCTTAAGTTCTGGTGCTTGGGTGGGGGCAGGGCCACCTCCCAGGCTCAGCTCCCTCAGGGGGTTTATGCAGAGACCTGAACTTCTGCCTGCTGCTGCCTGCTGTCCCGGGCCGCCACCCTGCCTCTGCCGCTCCCTCCGCTGCTGCCTCCCAAGGGGGCCCGAGTCACGGAGACACCCCAATCCCCTCTCAGCCATCCCAGACGTCTCTCTCACTGCCCTGTAGCATCTGTGGGCGGAGGGACCTTCCCAGCTGCCAGAGGTTCCATCCATGAAGCCTGCTCGGATCTGCTCCTCTAGGGCCACGGCCAGGGCAGCGCTGGGGTGGGCTCCGCTTTCCGGGGAGCAATGGACCCGTGGGGACCACTCTCCAGGGCTCTCTGGAATGGAAATCTCTTCCACTGTGTTTCTGTGCACCTTGAAGTGATCCAGAATTTGTGGGAAGTTCTTCTTGCAGGAAATTTATGGGCTGTGGATTCGGAGCTAGCATACGTGAGTCTTTCTACTCCGCCATCTTCAATTCCCGCTTATTAATATTCTTCCTGAAGAATGGAATACAGTACTCTGGATATGATCTGAGCAGGAGTTTACTGGGAGCCTTACCTCCACAGTCCTGGGCAAAATGCCTCTGACAGTTGGATTTGGGTGTGTTGATACCAAGCTCAAGGACCAGGAAGACCTTAGGAAAAAAACAAGTCTGGGCAAATTAGCCAAATAGGCGCACCTAGTTCTTTGTTTTAAAGAGCTTGGGGAAGAAGGAAAGGAGGACTGAAAATCACCACCAAGGTTCTGAAGGAAACAAGATCAGAGAACCAATGGGAAGGGTTTTTGCTGATCCCATTCAAGGGTTTGTGCCCTTTCTGAAACAGGGCATAGCTTCAACAGATGGCAATAAACTTGAACCAACATGCAAGATGTTATTTATTTTTCAAGGAAGCAATCCTTCCCAAATGCACCCCAGAAAGTGTTCCATAGAATAAATGGGCCTTAACAGAAACATTTGATAGAATTGAAGCTGCTTTAACTTAAATATACAAATACTCTTGGTGTTTGGGTACATTCCTATAGTGTGAGGTGGGGAACATGCAGCCTCTAGGCTGCATGTGGACCTCTAGGTCCTCAAGTGTGGCCCTTTGACTGAATCCAAACTTCACTGTGAGGACTAGAGGGCCACATGTGACCTTGAGGTCACAGATTCCTGTAACAACAAGAACCCTGCATACACAGGAGGGCCTGCTGTATAGGTTCTTAGATCTACTTTTCTAAAAGGAAAACTACTTTTGAGAGGTCAACAATCTACTTTAATCAAGAACATATGTCATACACTTAGTTCAGGGCGAAAAGTCAGCACCCTGAACTTTCGAGAAAATACAAACAGAGAAATAAAGACCAAGAGATAAGGCTTCCAACTGTCTGACCATAAGCAATACATAGTTACCAGAGAGAGAAGTACCAACATCTGGGTTTTAAAAGTGGGGGAGTGCTCCTTGGTAGCTACCCAAGCAAAAACTTCCAATGTGCAAACCCCAAAACAAAACCTCACCTCAGAGTATATATATACCTTTCACAGCCAGAGGGCCTAACAACCCTTAAGAACCAGTGCCTCATTAGAAATTAACAAAAGGTGTGGACCTTCCTACGAAACACATCTCCCCTAATCAAACATTGGCAGGCCCATTGATGGGTGGGGAAGATCTTAACTCTCATAATTAACATTACAGTTCCCCACCCTGCTATAGCATAACTATCTTGGGAAAAGTGTAAATGCTTGAGCTAAAGATGGAGTATGGTAGCATCTGCTTTCTTCCCTTGAGGAAGAGATGGTCCAGAACATCAGCTGAGGCAGGAGCTGGAGTAGAAGGGCATCCTCTAATCAATGCCCATCAGGGCCAAGAGCATTCCATCCTGGAGAACAGCAGCTGAGCAGCATCTAGCCTAACAGACTAGGCAATCCATGTAAACCAGGTACTATGGTGGCAGCAAGGATGACATGACTCTATAGAAGATATCAGTGTCCCAGCAATATGGGCTTTGTGACTCACCCCTTCAAAACTGTGACCTGCTCATGTGTCCCCCCCAATAAAGTATCTCTCCCTGAATGTCCCCAGGCAATACCAATTCCTAATGGATTCCGTTCCATGCCTGTTACATATATTTGTCTACATTTCCCATGGTAGATTTAAACTTTAATAGCTCTTAGAACACTCTTTCCATTAGTGAATGAAATGTGCGCTGAGTTTATGTCAGAGGAAAGTGGGGTTGGTTCCCACTTTTCTTAAGATGCCCTTTCATTAAATGACTTTGCTTTAAATTAATTAGATTCCCTGGAGGAATACTACAAGTATACCAAAAGTGGGAGTTTGTGGGCTATGCTTTAGGGGATGTGGCCAGGAAGGGTACCATGAAAGAAGAGCATCTTCTCTGGGGAAGCCACCCTCAAAGTTCAAGGCAGTCCCTAGTCACCCCACTCCTTCCATCAGCTACATGACTTTTGATCCCACATGAAATGCTTCACAGTTATTGCTACTGAATTTTGTTTTATTAGACTCATTCTGATATTTTACACCGTCAGTTTTTTTGAATCCTGACTGTCAGCTACTAAGTCACCTATCCCTTCTAGCTTCATATTCTAAGTCTTGTGAGAGAATCACCAAGATTAACATGTCAGTTTTTTGAGTTACCTTACCAGGCAGGTGCACTGGACACAGAGCAAGAAAAGAGCTAATCAGGAGCCTGCAATGAGCCACAGTCTTGCTCACTCCCAGACGCCTTTGCTGGTGTTCACTGGGTGATTTTGCTGAGCTGTGCCACATCTCCTGGGCAGGGTGTGGAGGGGGCACATTGGCCGAAATTGACCTTGTGCTCAGCTGTTCCTGAAACCATCCTGCTTCTGGGTCCCACCTGCTCCTGGGAAAGACTGTCCATTCTTTTCCTAACTCCACTCTGAACCTCCCCTTTGTGGTTTTCCAGCATAAATCTTCCCTGCCTCTCCTAAACAGGGGGCCCCCTTGTGCTTTGTACTGGGAGCCTTGGCACTAGAGTCTGATTTCCCTCCTATATAAAACCTTTCTGCTTTTAACTCAGCTTGAACTCCTCTGTACTTTGAGGGGTAGGCTTTGCCTGGTTGACAGCCTCAAGCCAAGCTGTTGATAAAAATATTGAACTGCACATAGCCATGTGCAGAGCACTAGAGCATTTCACTAGAGACCATATTCTAAGCCCAAAATCTCCTTTTTGAGTACAAACATTCAACTCATCCCGAATCCACATAACTGTACAGTAATTAATACTAATAACTAGCATTTGTATGGCACTTTAAAGCCTGAAAGCACTCTACAAATATCTCACTTGATCCTCAAAACAACCCTGGGAAGGAGGGGAGATTATTATCCCAATTTTATAGATGGGGAGGCTGAGGTTAAGAGTGAAGAGACCCACCCAGGGTCACAAGGCTAGTAAGTGTTAAAGGCTGGATTGAATGGTTTTCCTGACTTGAGTTCCTGCACTCTACCCACTGTGCCCTCCAGACGCTTGCCTTCCCTTTTGAGGGCACCACCATCTTCCCCATCTCCCAGAGCCACAAACCCAGTGTTATCCAGGTCTTCTTGCTTATGCTCACCTCACATACCCACATCTGAGGAACAAAGGCACCATGTCCTCTGTGCTTGGGCACATGCTTGGTCCTTTCCTATGCTGCTATAGTCACCCCCATATGCTAAAGGGGTTATGAGACACAACCTCAATTCTTATCTTAGATGTGTTTGTCTTGAACATGCTGAATTTCAGATATCTATAGGACATCCCATTTGAAATGTCCAGTAAGCAATTGGTAATGTAGGATTGAAGTCCATGTGAGAGAAAGAAGTTGGATATAAATGTATGATTTGTCTGCATAGAGATGAAAATTAAACTCATGGAAGCTACAAAGGTTATAGAAAGAAAGAGAGACAGACCAAGAGAAGATAAAGAGAGAGAAGAGAGACACAGAGAGAGAGAGAGAGAGAGAGAGAGAGAGAGAGAGAGAGAGAGAGAGAGAGAGAGAGAGAGTGACATAGGTAGAAAGGAGGGTCTAGGAGAGAAGCTTGGGAAACACTCAGAGTTAGGTCAGTCAATAAACATTTCTTGAGCACCTATTATGTGCCTGGTTTGAAAGGGCAAGTCTCTTAGCCAATACTGAAGGGACTCTGTCTTCTAATCGTGCCATCCTGATGCTACCATAGCACGTGCTCCATGATGGCTCACTAATCTCCTAGGTCAGATGCTAGGCAATCCATGTAAACCAGGTACTATGGTGGCAGCAGGGGTGATATGACTCTATAGAAGATATCAGTGTCCCGGCAATATGGGCTTTGTGACTCACCCCTTCAAAACTGTGACCTGCTCATGTGTCCCTCCCATAAAGTATCTCTCCCTGCATGTCCCCAGGCAACACCAATTCCTAATAGATTCCATTCCATGCCTGTTACATATATTTGTCTACACTTCCCATGGTAGATTTAAATTTTAATAGCTCTTAGAACACTCTTTCCATTGGTGAATGAAATGTGCACTGGGTTTATGTCAGAGGAAAGTGGGGTTGGTTCCCACTTTTCTTAAGATGCAGTCACCTGTTATTCTTTTGGATTTATAGGCTCTTGCCTCTGGAACTTGTGGTCCTCTAAAACCCCCAGATCTTTTGAAGACATGTAGGATACTGCTGTCTTATTCCTGTGTAATTTGTTTGTCTGCTTTTTGTGTTTTTATATGTTTGTATTGCTTTTATGATTCCCTAAAAGCTATTTATGAACCAAAAATCTATGGTGCATCACAACTATTCAGTGCTGTTGGAGCCACATTGATTAGTAATAAGGACATGATCCTATAGCGATGTGCTGAACACTTCCATAGTGCTCTCAACAGACCATCATCAATCAATGCTGAGGCCATTGACCATTTATCTCAGGTTGAAGTCAATCCCTCCTTAGTTGAACTTCCAACTGAAGAAGAGGTTTTGAGTGCCATTAGGCTCCTTTCATGTGGCAAAGCACCTGGTGCTGATTCTATTCGAGATGAGATTTACAAGGTATGGGGATCATTGCTCATACAAAAACTGACTGAAATTTTCCAGGTTATATGGCAAGAAGAAGTTATCCCCCAGGAGTTCAAGGATGCCTCCACTGTCCATCTCTATAAAGGTAAAGGGACTAGATTGTCCTGCGACAATCACAGTGGGGTCTCTCTCTTAGTCACTGCTGGCACAATTCTTGCCAGAGTCCTCTTTAACAGACTGATCCTTCACCTGGGAGATGGTCATCTACCTGAGAGTCCGTGTGGCTTCAGAAAGGGCCAAGGAATAGTCAATATGGTGTTTGTGCCCGACAACTCCAGGAGAAATGCCAGGAGCAGAAAAGAGGTCTGTACACAATGTTTGTAGATATGACCAAGGCCTTTGCCACTGTTAGTTTTGAGGGCTTATGGAAAATTATGTCAAAATTTGGCTACCCAGAGAAGTTCTTTAGTATTGTACATCAATTTCATGATGCCATGTTTGCCCAGGTTTTGGATAGTGGACAAAGCTCTTGTGCCTTCCCAGTCACCAGGGGAATGAAACAGGGCTGTGTGCTTGCTCCCATGCTTTTCAGCATGATGTTTTCAGCCATGTTGACAAATGCTTTCAATGAGGATGAACACGGCATCAAGGTCAACTACCATACTGATAGTAATTCTCCAATTTGAAAGGCTACAAGTCAAGACCAAAGTGGAGGGAGTGTTGGTGCATGATTTTCTGTTTGCAGATGATTGTGCACTCAGTGCAGCCTCTGAAGCTGAGATGCAACAAAGTATGGATCAATTCTCTGCTGCCTGTGCCAATTTTGGTCTAATAATTAACACCAACAAAACACAGGTGCTCCATCAGCCACCACCACATCATCCATACATGAAGCCATCAATTACAACAAATGGAGTTTTGAATGCTGTGGATAAGTTCACTTACCTTGGTAGTGTACTTTCCAGGGATGTGCACATTGACAATGAGGTTGATGCATGCATTGCCAGAGCTAGCTCAGTGTTTGGGAGGCTCTGAAGAAAAGTTTGAGAGAGAAGAGGTATTAGACTGACTACCAGACTGAAAGTCTACAGAGCCGTCGTGCTGACCTCATTCCTGTATGCCTGTGAAACATGGACAATCTACCAGTACCATGCCAGGAAACTGAATAGCTTCCATTTGAACTGTCTTAGGAAGATTCTGAAGATCACCTGGCAGGATAAGGTACCAGACACTGAAGTCCTTGCTAGAGCTGAACTGCCAGGCTTTCAAACTATGCTTCAGAGAGTGCAGCTCCGATGGGCTGACCATGTTGTTCGAATGCAAAATGTATACTTGCCAAAAAGACTATTTTATGGAGAACTCACATGGGGCAGGCGATCACGTGATATTCAGAAGAAGCAATACAAGAACCCTCTCATGTTCTCTCTCAAGAACTTTGGATTTGACTGTGCAACATGGGAGACACTGGCACAGGACCGCTCAGCATGGCATGCCCACATCAGAAAGGGTGCTGTGCTCTTTGAGCAAAGTGGAACTGAGACAGCACAAAGTAAATGTAGGATGTGCAAACCTGAAGTATCCACCCCAAATATTAGTACAGACTATCTGTGCCCAACCTGTGGTAGAGAGTTCTGAGCTTGTATTGATCTGATCAGCCACAGTTGGACACAATGAAATTTCACTTTATCATGGTGATGTCATTTTGGTCCTCTTTGAAAATGAAGGATAACAACTGAGTTTCATCTTATTGGATCCAGCCCAAGGCTCTGGGACCTGTCAAGATCCTTTTGGATCCTCAGTCTGTCATGCACTGTTAGTGAAGTGAGTCAACAAGTTTATTAAGAGCCTACTATGTGCCAGGCACTGTGCTAAGCACTGTTCTCCAGAAGCTCACAGTCTAATGGGAGAGACAACATGCAAACCACTACAGACAAAGAAGAAGAGACAAGGATGACTTGCAGATATTCAATAAAGGGAAGGTACTAAAATTAAGGGGAAACCAGGAAAGGCTTCCTGTAGAAGGTGGAATTTTGAAAGAAGCCAGGGAGGTCAATAGGCTGAGATGAAGAGAGATAGCATTGTATATATGGAGGACAGACAGAGAAAATGCCCAGAGTCAAGAGACGGAACCTCTTATTTAAGGAACAAAGGAGCCATGTTACTAGATCATAGAGTATGATGGGATGGAGAAGAGCAAGTATAAAAAGACTGGAAAAGTAGGAGGGAGTCAGGTTATGGAGTCTTCAAAGTCAGACAGAGGGCTTTATAGTTGATTCTGGAAGTCATGGGAAACCACTGGAGTTTGCTGATTTGGGGGTGGAGGGGGAACATGGTCAAACCTGCATCGAAGGAAAATCACTTTGGTAGCTGAGTGGAGGATGGGCTGGAAAAGGACTTGAAGCAGAGACAGTACCTAGCGGCCTGTTGTAATGGTCCAGACATGAACTGATGAGAGCTAGCACAAGGGTGGTGGTTGGGTCAGAGTAAAGAAGGGGGTGTCTATGGGAGATGCTAAAAAAGGGAAAATCTACAGACCTTGGCAAAAGATGTACCAGAGAGTAGTTGAGAATGACACCTATATTGTGAGCCTTGGTGCTTGGGAGGATGGTAGTACCTTCACAATCATAGGGACATTAGGAAGGTGGATGGGTTTGGGAAGAAAGATATTACAATAAAGTTAAGTTTGGAATATATTGAATTTAAAATGTCAATGGGACATCAATGTGAGATGTCCAATAGGCAATTAGAGATAGAAGGCTGGATAAATAGATCTGAGAATCATCAGCATAAAGATGATAATTGAAACCATGGGAACAGATGAAGTCAGAAAGTGAAATAGACTAGAGAGAGAAGAGAAGAGGATTCAGGAAAGAGCCATGGGGGAAGCCCATAGTTAGTAGGTGTGACCCAGATCCAGTCAAGGAGGTTGAAAAATGCTAAGAGAAGGAAGAGGAAAACCAGGAAAGAGTTGAGGTCCTAAGATGAGAGAGAGGACAGGAGGAGATGTAGGAGGCTTGAAAATGGAAGAAGTTCGGAATAGCTTCTGTTCAGAATGATCCAGGGAATCAATCAGGCAGGAACAAAAGAACTGCTTCACTGCAGCGAGGGCTCAGCACAAATAGGACAACATAGATTTGTAATGTATACAATCAGCACAACTGAATGACTTCACCCAGTTCTATTCAGGAGTTCATGAGTGGAACTGAAGAGATAGACGGTAGGTGTGACCAGGGCTGAGATTTGGCAAGAAACGAACAGCAATATAACAAAGGCAAGAGGAATTTGAGAGCCTCAGACACTTCAGAGTTGAAAGCCTAATTACAGGGCGGAGAACAGAAGAGAGAAAAGTCAAGTCAGAACCAATGAATGAGGGGTGGAGGGATTAGAGGCTTTGAAGAAAGTAAAGACTAGATTTAGGGAGGGTGAAGCACTGGAAAAGAGAATGATGGGATATTATCATATATTATCATATAGCTTAATGTGAGCACTTCTAATTAAGGAAGTAGAATACATCTGAGTAATGATGGAGGGAATCTCTGAATCAAGGAAATCACAGGTCAGCCTGACTATCTTGACTAATGAACATAAAGGACATGTAGCAATTCAATAGATACAGAGTGAAAAGTGGCCATTCGAGGCATATTAGGAAGTCCTCTAACTAGACACCGCATCCAAGTTCCTACGTGAGCTTTGGCTAGCCAGATTTCTCTTCTATTTCATGCCCAGAGACAACATGAATATTTATTTCCGGTATATCCCATCACTTTGATAAGAAGAATAATTCAAACTCATACCATTTTCAGTTGTGAGGGTTAGAGTCAGGGTTTCCCAGGCTCTTTTCATCCATCTTCATCATCTTCTCATCTCATTTTATCTGTAGGGCCAATATATATATTGTATTGCTTGGAGGAAAAGGGGTGGGCAGAGAGAGAAGCAGGGAAAAGCTTGTCTAGGGGAACTTGCTCTAGGGGAGAAATGTTGGCATTTTCTGGACTGATGACCCTACTCAATCTTGCCTTCTGGTATCCTAACAGCAATGTTCCAAATAAATATTTTGCTTTTGTTGCCTTAGAGGAGGAGACTTTACTGTATTTTGTGAACAAAACCTGGGAGTACATATGCATATTCATAGTAGCTGATTTAGATATCGCATTGGCATTACACCTTGTCACCTATTCCTCTGTGTCCTAGGAAGTCTGCTCCAGATGCTGGGAACGGCTGTCTATGGGGTAGGGCTGGACCAAAGAAGAAAAGTGAGTCCAATGTGAATAGAGTGGTTTTTATGATAAATATTATCATCAAAGATGTAAAGGAAATTTATTCAAATATATAAGAAAAATAGTCATTCCCCATGTGATAAATGTTAAAAAGATTTGAACAGGTAATTTCAAGAGGAAGACATTTAAGCGATCAAAAACCATATGGAAAAATGTTCTAGATAACTAATAAAGAAGTCAAAAATGAGGTTCTATCTCACACCTATTACATTTTCTAAAGTGACAAAGAAGGAAAATAAATTCAAAAGGGGCTGTGGGAAACAGGCATATTTACTTACCTTTGCCAGAACTATGAACTGGTGTAGCCATGCTAGAAAGCGATATGGAATTATGCCCCAAAACTGTACTTATTCTCCAGCCCAGCAATACCAGTATTAGGTCTATACCTCAGAAAGATGTTTTTGAAGTGGAAACGGACTTATATATACAAAAATATATATAATAATTCTTTTTGCACATTCAGAGAATTAGAAACTGAAGAGATGCCCATTAGTGGTTAAACAAATCATAATATATAATTATGATGGAATATTATTGTGCTGTAAGAAAGGATGAAGGGGACAGTTTCAGAAAAAAACGACTGGGAAGATGTACGAATTAGTCTGAAGTGAAGTGAATGGAACCAGGGAAACTATTTATATAATAACAGCACTATTGTAAGGACAAAAAAAATCGTAATAGCTAACACAAAATCATAGTCAATCAAGTGGGCTCCCTAAATTCTAAATAGTGGACTAGAAATCAACATATATGTGTGTGTGTGTGTGTATTCTCTGCATAATCCACCAGGAAGAGAAAATTGAAGCATGTCTTGTGCCTTTTATATTTACTAATTCAACAAGGAGTGAGCATTGATCCAGAGAAAACTAAATTTTTAAAAAAACCATTTCTTAAATGACTACTTCCAAAGAGCCTAAAAGATTTTTTAAAATTTCTAAGATTTATATTTTACTATAGTAAACTTGAAAAGAATGACATGTCTTTGTTCAACTCCTGAATAATCTTACTTATAAATGTATGATTAAATTGAAACCAAACCAGAAGTGCATGAAAGCTCAATATACTCAAAAACTTTTGGAAGTGGTGGACCAGATATACGCATATATGTATGTGTTTGAGTATATGTGTGTATGTGTAGAGCTTGTGAAGATTTGATCACTTATCTCACACATGCATTAATGTTGGCCTATGCAGGGTGAATAAGTCCTTTGTGCTGTAAACTGATGCTAGCTTGGAAGGCTTAGGGATTGTCTTGTACAAAGATGAGGATGATCATCAGAAAATCATGACCCTTGGCAAAGGAGGATAAGGTGACAGAGAAACTCATCCTGTACAGAAAGGATCTCTTTATGTAGGCTGTTATTCAAAATATCAAGGACAATGACTATGGAGCTGAATTTCTCTAATAGTTTAATTTACATCCTAGAGGTTTCTGTGATAGCTGAAAAGAAATTGTGGGAAGATGGAGATAAAGGATTGAGAGAACTCATTTCCTGAGAGAACTGAATTTAACTCTATCTTATAAAAAATGAAGAAATTCTACAAAAGAGATTTTAATTGGTGTTCTGAAAAAATAAAGTGGTGTGAAAGTGTTTCCAGAAATAAGGAGAAGTTTGTGGTTGTGCTGAGATTAATACATTGTAAATGAGAATAAACATCTTTGTTTTATCAGAATTTTTATTTTTAATAAATAGTATAGTTAAGACCCTTGAAGTTTATTTAAAACAGGAAATTGGGGAGGGGGGTTATATGTAAAGAGATAATTCAAGGCTTATGGGGAAAGAGATTTTCTCACTTGCCAGGCAAGTAACATCTAATTAAATGGAGTTGGAGGCTCAGAACTAACCATCTAATTAATTATTATAACTAATTAATTATTGAGAGATTTAATAAGCAAAGAAGACATATTAAGACATCACTTGAGCTTCCACTATAGTTAACAGGAAACAAGTTCATATGTAATATTTAAGCTTTGATATCATTAATAGTTCAAAACAGAATAGATTGAATAAAATAGTTTAATACCTACCTACCCACACT
Source organism: Bettongia penicillata ogilbyi (assembly GCA_023548195.1). NCBI lineage: Eukaryota > Metazoa > Chordata > Mammalia > Diprotodontia > Potoroidae > Bettongia > Bettongia penicillata. The sequence goes on from JAJHZJ010000096.1 coordinate 10,417,982, forward strand.
GTAGTGCAATGGATAGAGCACCAGTGCAGGAGTCAGGAGGACCTGAGTTCAAATCTCACCTCAGACACTTGACGCTCATTAGCTGTGTGACCTTGGGCAAGTCACTTAACCCCAACTGCCTCATCCTAGGTCATCTCCAGTCATCCTGATGAACATCTGGTCACTGGATTCAGATGGCTCTGGAGGAGAAGTGAGGCTGATGACCTACACAGCCCTCTTTCACTCAAAAAAAAAAAAATCAAGTGCAAGTCATGTCACCATTTCTCTGATGGCATGGTGTGTTTTGGCAATGAAGGACAAACCCACAGATTCCACACATACATGCAAAAATCACCTCAGTTCTTGTTCCTACAAAAAACAATTAAACAAACAAGCCCCACAACATAGCTGCTGGCCTTCACATAAAGCTGAGGTAAGCAGGGCATGGACTCACAGACAGATCCCCACTCCCCCATCTACTTGCCTAGGTGCCTCTGGAAGTTAAATGCTCTTCAACTCACAGCCCTGATTGAGCAGGGCAAGTTAGGGCAGAAGAATGAGTGAGTTGTGGCCAGTCCTAGTAGCTGCTGCCTTCTTCTTCAGCACAGAGAGCCCAGGAACCCCAGTCCCATTAGACTCTCTTAGGTTGGAGCTGCTGCCAACAAGAGATATCAAGGCCAAGCCAAGAGGGAGAAAGAAGTTTGGTGCTATACATTTCGTGGGCATTGTGTGTCAGTCAGCTCTCCAGGGCCTGAGGGAGTATTTTAGGGGAAGGGAGTGATGTGCAATTCATCTGGAAAGAAAGGCTGAAGTCAACATGGGAAGCATGTTAAACATCAACAGATTTCTTAACTTTGATCCTGGATGCGAGATGGAACTCTAGAGGTTGAGAAATGATGTGATATTTATGCTTCAGAAAAATCCCTTTTGGCAGTGATATGTAGGATGGATTGAGGAAGGAAAAGAAATGAGAAAAAACCAAGTGGGAGGCTATTGCCATATTTATAGCGAAGATTGATTGGGCTTGACTTGGTGTGGCATCTGAAAGAATGGAGAGGAAAAGTCAGAGGTCAAAGATGTCGTGGAGGTATAAACAACCATTTTGATAATTGAGGAACTCTATTGGGTAAGAATGAAGCTCAGGGATTGTGGCTACAGAACGTAACCTGATTTTAACTATGCACACAAAGAGCAAAGAAAGTTGAGGGAGGAAATTGACCTTTGAGATAGGTAGGTTTACCCAAATTTGTAAGATTCGTGACTTCCATGACTGAGAGAACAAGAGTTTAAAGACAGAAGATGGGTGATAATACAGCAAAGGAGAATGATAAAGATCAGCCAGATAAGAAGAAGAAAGGGGAGAGAGAGAGAGAGAGAGAGAGAGAGAGAGAGAGAGAGACAGAGAGACAGAGAGACAGAGAGACAGAGACAGAGAGAGACAGAAAGCAATGTCACTAAAATTCAGGGATAAGAGAGTATTCAAAGGAGAGATTTGTCCATAATGCAAATGCTGTAGAGAGGCCATAAAGAGGGAGAATTCAGAAAGCCTGTTAGGTTTGGCAGTTAAGAGATCATTTATACCTGGAGAGGGCATTTTCAAATGAGAAATGAGGTCAGAAATCAAACTTTGAGAAATGGAGAAGTTAATAAGAGAAGAAGAAATGCAGTCAAAGTACAGACAGTTTGTTGTGAGAGGAAGGACAGATGTAGGATCCTAGTTTTAAGGAATGATAGAGTTAAATGAGGGGTTTCTTTAAGAAAGAACAAGGGAGGCAGATATATTTACAGGCAGTAGGAAGGGAGCCAGAAGATTTGAAGAGACTGAAGGTTAAAAAAGAGAAGGACTGTGAGAGCCTAGTAGCCCAGAACTATGAGAGAGGGATGGAATCAAGGAAATGAGAAGGGTGGCAAAGTCTTCTCCTCTTCTGAGGAGAAGATCCATCTCTTCATCAGAGACAAGAATAAAGGAGAAGAGATCATGGAATGGTGTCAAGAGGTCTTGAGATGTAGAGAGAAGAAGAGGGAACTCACTCACAAATGCCTTTGTTTTCTCAGTAAACTATGGTGCTGGGTCTTCTGCTGAAAAGGAGTGAGATGATGGAAGACTTGAGGAAAGAAGGGTTGGAATTGCCTCAGAAAGATGGGGAATCATTTCAAGAGGTGTAAAAGGGTTGTGTTGCTGCCTTTAGAGCCAAGATGAGGCTTTTTCAACCAGACTTGTGACTCCATTGGCATTGAATCCCCATGCAGTTCTACTTTTACCCTTATGAACAGTCTCTGAGATTTGCATGGGCACTCAAAGGAACTTGCCCAGGGTCACGCAGCCAGTGTGTTTCAGAGATCCCTTGCTTCTCTTGAGATTAGATAATAATCTTGTTGCAGACCCAGGCAGCTTGACTGCATGATTTTGTCCTGTTCTGTTCAAGAACAGGTGCATAAAGGGCATATGATAAGGGTCATGCTGGTTGAGCCATCAGTAACTTACAGGATGTGGGGGCAAGGGATGAAAAGAGTAGAGAAGGATGTAGGGTTTAACCCTAACTATAGTATGAAGATTGAGAGGAGAGGAAAATGAAGCCAGAGCAAAAGCAATGATGGGTTCCGAGTAGTGTGTGTCCATCCTTTGTTACTGAAGAAGACCATGCCATCAGAGAAATGATGACATGACTTGTACTTGACTTTGTTTTGAGTGAGGGAGGGCTGTGCAGGTCACCAGCCTCACTTTTCCTCCAGAACCATCTGAATCCCATGACTAGTATTCATCAGGATGACTGGAGATGACCCAGGATGAGGCAATTGGGGTTAAGTGACTTGCCCAAGGTCACACAGCTAGTGAGTGTCAAGTGTCTGAGGTGAGATTTGAACTCAGGTCCTCCTGACTCCTGCACTGGTGCTCTATCCACTGCACCACCTAGTTGCCCCTGGGTACTGAGTATGGAAAGACTGGAAGCAATGATGAGGATGTCTTCTTCCTCATCAAGTCATTTTGTGGGGTAGGAGTGAGTCATAGGGAGGAATAGAATAAAAAGAGATTTCAGACATGCAAAGGAATTACATAAACTTAATTAGGGCAGCAAATGTGGTTCCTGATGGAAACAGTCATGGCTCTGTTGTCAAAGGACTTGAGTTCAAATCCCACCCACAGCATCTAGGTGTCACAGTGGATACAGGGCTGGACCTGGATCCTGTCAACTCGGTGACCCTGGACCAGTGACACAGCCTCTGTGAGCTTCAGTTTCCTCATTTGTAAAATGGGGATAATAAGGGGAAAATTTAAGCTAAGACAATCTTAAAGTGCTATGTGAATGCTAACTGTTACCACTGGTTATGTGATCTTGGGCAAATTGCTTAACTAGTCTGGGTTTCAGTGTCCTTACCTGTAAAGGGATAGGACAGGACTAAAAACTGAGAAACCATCTAGGTCTATGATCTAAGGTAGAACACTTTTCTGCAGGACATTTAGATAGACAAACCAATCAAGCCTGTATTTGCACCAGCCTTTCTTTCTACTGTGCACAATGCTAAATGCTGAGGATAAAGCATTTAGCCCTCAAAGAGCTTTGATTCTTACAAGGCAACACAAAATAGGGAAGCCAGAGGCCTGGGCCGGGACAAGAAAGTCATCAAAGTCTCAGAAAATAGAAGAGAATGCAAGAGCTTGTAGAGGGAGTGTAGCAAGGATCTTAGACCTCAGAATGTAAGAGGTGGGAGGGATCTTAGAACCTAGAATGTGAGAGGTGGGAGGGATCTTAGAACCTAGAATGTGAGAGTTGGAAGGGATCTTAGAACCTAGAATGTGAGAGTTGGAAGGGATCTTAGAACCTAGAATGTGAGAGGTGGGAGGGATCTTAGAAACTAGAATGTGAGAGGTGGGAGGGATCTTAGAAACTAGAATGTGAGAGGTGGGAGGGATCTTAGAACCTAGAATGTGAGAGGTGGGAGGGATCTTAGAAACTAGAATGTGAGAGGTGGGAGGGATCTTAGAAACTAGAATGTGAGAGGTGGGAGGGATCTTAGAACCTAGAATGTGAGAGGTGAGAGGGATCTTAGAAACTAGAATGTGAGAGGTGGGAGGGATCTTAGAAACTAGAATGTGAGAGGTGGGAGGGATCTTAGAACCTAGAATGTGAGAGGTGGGAGGGATCTTAGAACCTAGAATGTGAGAGGTGGGAGGGATCTTAGAAACTAGAATGTGAGAGGTGGGAGGGATCTTAGAAACTAGAATGTGAGAGGTGGGAGGGATCTTAGAACCTACAATGTGAGAGGTGGAAGGGATCTTAGAAACTAGAATGTGAGAGTTGGAAGGGATCTTAGAACCTAGAATGTGAGAGGTGGGAGGGATCTTAGAAACTAGAATGTGAGAGGTGGGAGGGATCTTAGAAACTAGAATGTGAGAGGTGGGAGGGATCTTAGAACCTAGAATGTGAGAGGTGGGAGGGATCTTAGAACCTAGAATGTGAGAGGTGGGAGGGATCTTCCAGAATGTGAGAAGGGGGAGGGATCGTAGAGACTTCAATAGCTGTCTGAGGTGTGATTCGGACCCAGGTGTTGCCTGATTTCAAGCATTGGATAGAACTGCTGGAAAAGGACTTTAAGGCATAGAACACAGAATTTAGAGTCTGAAATGCAAACAATGGGTTCCAAAACTGGCTGAATAGCCACAAACATTGTCTCCTCAAAGAATCAATTTTCTTCTTTTACCTTGAAGTGTGTGTGTGTGTGTGTGAGTAAGTGAGTGTGAGTGAGCGAGTGTGTGCGTGTGTGTGAGTGAGCGAGTGTGTGTGTGAGTGAGCGAGTGTGTGTGAGTGAGCGAGCGAGTGTGTGTGTGTGTGAGTGAGCAAGTGTGTGCGTGTGTGTGAGTGAGCGAGTGTTTGTGAGTGAGCGAGCGAGTGTGTGTGTGTGAGTGAGCGAGTGTGTGCGTGTGTGTGACTGAGCGAGTGTGTGTGTGTGAGTGAGTGAGTGTGTGTGTGAGTGAGCGAGTGTGTGTGTGTAAGCTTGAGGGCAAGGGGAGAGAATAAAGGGGAGCCAACTAATCACAATCACCTGGAAAACATTCCAGCCCAGAGACATTTGATTAAGCCCCTACCTTGTGGAATGGCCTGGGAAACATTTCCTCCCCCCATTCCCTGGCCCCCCAATCCCTCAGTGCATTGTCTTTCAATAATCACCCCTTTAAACCCCATTAGGGCTGTTGTGTTTCTGTTGTTAATTAACCTTAGTAACACTGAAACTGAGAACAGGGAAATGACTTGCACAGGGTCAATAGAAAAGTGTCTGGAGCAGGATTTGAAACCAAGTCTTCCTGACCCTGTGTCTGACTCTTTAGCCACTGTGCCCCATGGTGCTTCCTTTAGCTCATCTCTTTCCTTGGCTTCAGAGACACCCCACTTACCTAATCTCTCCTCTGTTTCTGACATTGACTCCTTTCCATTTCCTCAGTCTCTCTCTATGAGGATTCCTCTGGGCTTCTGTTCCTTTTCCACTTGGCTAGCCCAGAAACCCAATGTGCCCAAGCTAAATTCATCCTTTCCCCCCTGAAACCTGTTCTTGCCAACTTCTTCATTTCACTGGTCACCCATCCTCCCACAGTCAGACCTGGAGGAGTCTTCCATTCTCCTGTCCCTCACCTCTTACATCCGCTAAGTTACCAAGTCCCATCAATTCCACCTCACATCCTTCACGTTGATGCTCTCCTCTCAATTCCCACAGTCATCACCAGAGCCCAGTATTCATCATCACTGGTCAGAGCCTCCTAACAAGTCCCATTCTTCACAGACCTCATTTTTCTAACGCATAGATTGGGGAAAAAAGCCTGGCCTTCCATTTCAGTTATCACTATTTGTACAAAGTTCAAGCTCCTTTTCCTGGGATTCAGGGCCTTTCAAGCTTTAATCCCGGGCTGCCTTTGAAGACATGGGATCAAGAAGCTGTTGTTTGCTCTTTAGCTGTTCTTCATGCATGTTAAACTCTTTATGATCCCATGTTGGAGTTTTTTTGGCAAAGACACTGGAATGGTTTGTCATGTCCTTCTCCAGCTCATTATATGGATGAAGAAACTGAGGCAAACAGGCTTAAACAACTTGCCCAGGGTCACATAACTATTAAGTGTCCAAAGCTGAATTTGAACTCAAGTCTTCCTGATGCTGGGTCCAGACCTCTATTCATTGCATCACCTACCTGTCCCAAGGAGTCAGTAACACCTGGTGTCAAATCCTTCCTTTAACACTAGTTATCTATGTGATCCTGGTCAAGGCTCTTAACTTCTTTCAGCCTCAATTTCCTTATCTGTAAAATGGAGATATGAATCTGGACCTACATTACAGTGTTGTTGTAAGGCTCAGACAATGTAATGTACATAAAACACTGTGTAAATGTTAAAGTGATGTATAAATTTAGCTACTTTTGTTACTATTATTCCTCATCCCAAAATCACCCTCACATAGACAGACCATGTTCTCCAGGCTCCAGCTGAACTGAACTCTCTGCATCCCACAAACACCCAGTGCTCTCCAGCCTCCCTGCCCTTGTCCACACTGTTGTCTCTCCAATTTATTTCAAAAGCATCCATCAGGGGGCGGAGCCAAGATGGAGGACTAGAAAGACACACTTACACAGGGTGTCCCCCCACAGCCCATAAAATGCCTGTAGAGAGGGACTCTCAACAAATTTTGGAGCAGCAGAAATGGAGAACAACAGAGTGGAGGAGATTTCCAGGCCACAGTGACCTGAAAGGCCCATGGAAACATCGGTAGCACAAGACGTGGAGCCCAGCCCAGCCCAGCCCAGCCCAGCCTTGGGCATGACAAGACTCTGGGAGAAGGACACTTCAGGGGTGGAATCTCCAGTCGCAGTAGCGGATCCTCAGATCCCTCAGCCCACAGGTGCCAAAGGTCAGTGAAAGGGGTTTTATCAGCTGGCCAGGAAGGGAGAAGGGCCTTCCCATAATTCCCGCAGCAGGAAGCAGCTACAGAGGCTGCACAACAGCCCATACAGAAGCTCTATTGTTGGAGTGTAAAAACCCCTGGGGGCACTGAAGAGCTGAGTCTTACCTTAGCCCTGGGTGGAGGTCCTGGGCAAGCTGGTCTTTGTCTCACACTGAATGGTGGCCCTGCCCATCAAGCTTATCTGAAAATCAGCCCCCAGTGCTGACTTGGCAGAACTGGAGGACAGGTGGCTGTGGAGAGGTAATTGCTAAGATTCTGGGCATAAAAATCCCTCTCTGCATCTAGACCAGTATACACTTGATTGTGCCACCTTGGAGGAACTGAGATCTCACAGATTTCCAGAGTATACCCTATTCTTGACAAAGGACTCAAAAGTCAAGTAACTGGTTGGGAAAACACCCAAAAAAGGGGGAAAAAATAAAACCATAGGAGGTTACTTTCTTGGTGAACAGATATCTCCTCCCATACTTTCAGATGAGGAAAAACAAGGCTTACCATCAGGGAAAGACATAGAAGTCAAGGCTTCTATATCCCAAACATCCAAAATAAATATTCAGTGGGCTCAGGCCATGGAAGAGCTCAAAGAGGATTTTGAAAAGCAAGTTAGATAGATGGAGGAAAAACTGGGAAGAGAAATGAGAGAGATGCAAGAAAAGTATGAAAAAAGGGTCAATACCTTGGCAAAGGAGACCCCAAAAAATGCTGAAGAAAATAACACCTTGAAAAATAGGCTCACTCAATTGGCAAAAGAGGTTCAAAAAGCCAATGAGGAGAAGAATGCTTTCAAAAGCAGAATTAGCCAAATGGAAAAAGAGGTTCAAAAGCTTACTGAAGAGAATAGTTCTCTCAAAATTAGAATGGAACAGATGGAGTCTAATGACTTTCTGAGAAAGCAAGAAATCACCAAACCAAACCAAAAGAATGAAAAAATGGAAGAGAATGTGAAATATCTCATTGGAAAAACAACTGACCTGGAAAATAGATTCAGGAGAGACAATTTAAAAATTATGGGACTACCTGAAAGTCATGATCAAAAAAAGAGCCTAGACATCATCTTCCATGCAATTATCGAGGAAAACTGCCCTGACATTCCACAACCAGAGGGCAAAATAAGTATTGAAAGAATCCATCGATCACCACCTGAAAGAAACCCAAAAGGAGAAACTCCTAGGAACATTGTGGCCAAATTCCAGAATTCCCAGGTCAAGGAGAAAATATTGCAAGCAGCTAGAAAGAAACAATTCCAGTATTGTGGAAACAAAATCAGGATAACTCAAGATCTAGCAGCTTCTACATTAAGGGATTGAAGGGCATGGAATAGGATATTCCAGAAGTCAAAGGAACTAGAACTCAAACCAAGAATCACCTACCCACCTAAACTGAGTATAATACTTCAGGGGAAAATATGGTCTTTCAATGAAATAGAGGACTTTCAAGCATTCTTGATGAAAAGACCAGAGCTGAAAAGAAAATTTGACTTTCAAACACAAGAATGAGAAGCATGAAAAAGTAAACAGCAAAGAGAAGTATTAAGGGACTTACCAAAGGTGAACTGTTTACATTCCTACATGGAAAGACAATATTTGTAACTCTTAAAACTTTTCAGTATCTGGGTAGTTGGTGGGATCACACACACATGTACACACATGCATGCACACACACATACACACATGCACGCACATACAGAGACAGAGAGCACAGAGTGAATTGAATAGGATGGGACCATATCTTAAAAGAAATTAAGGTAAATGGTGAGAGAGAAAGGTAGGGGGAGGAAAAATGGTGAAATGGAATGGGGTTAATTATATCTCATTCAAGAGGCAAGCAGGAAACTCTTTAGTGGAGGGAAAAAGAGGAGAGCTGAGAAAAAAACATGAAGTTTACCCTCATCACATTCGACTAAAGTAAGGAGTAAAATGCACACTCATTTTGGTATGAAGACCTATCTTACAGTACAGGAAAGTGGGGAAGATGGAGATAGCAAGGGGGGGATGATGGAAGGGAGGGCAATGGGAGGAGGGAGCAATTTGAAGTCAACACTCTTGGGGAGGGACAGGATCAAAAGACAGAAGAGAAACAATGAGGGGCAGGATAGGATGGAGGGTAATTCAGTTAGTGTTACACAACACGACTATTATGGAAGTCATTTGCAAAACTACACAGATAGGGCCTATATTGAATTGCCTGTCTTCCCAAAGGGAATGGGTGGGGAGGGAGGGATGGGGAAAATTTGGAACTCAAGTTTTAGGAACAACTGTTCAGTATTGTTGTTGCTACTAGGAAATAAGACATACAGTTAATGAGGAATAGAAAGTCATCTGGCCCTACAGGAGAAAAGAGAAAATGGAGACAAGAGAAGGGAGGGATGACAGAAGAGAGGGCAGATTGGAGATAGGGAAAATTAGATTGCTCGGTGTATTGGGGTGGGGGGAGGGGATAAAAGGGGAGAAAAAATTGGAACCCAAAATTTTGTGGAAATGAATGTAAAAAGTTAAATAAATAAAATAAAAAAAAGAAAGAAATTATCAAAGAAAACTGCCCTGATATTCTAGAACCAGAGGGCAAAGTAAATATTGAAAGAATCCACTGATCACCTCCTGAAAGAGATCCAAAAAGAGAAACTGCTAGGAATATTGTAACCAAATTTCAGAGTTCCCAGGTTAGGGATAAAATATTGCAGTCAGCTAGAAAGAAACAATTCAAGTACTGTCAAAATACAATCTGAATATCATGGGATCTGGCAGCTTCTACATTAAGGGATCAAAGGGCCTGGAATATGACCTTCTAGAAGTCAAAGGAACTAGGATTAAAACCGAGAATCACCTACCCAGCAAAACTGAGTATAATACTCCAGGGGGAAAAATGGTCATTCAATGAAATAGAGGATTTTCAAGCATTCTTGATGAAAATACCAGAGCTGAATAGAAAATTTGACTTTCAAGCACAAGAATTAAGAGAAGTATGAAAAGGTAAACAGAAAAGAGAAATTATAAAGGACTTTATAAAGTTGACCTGTTTACATTCTTACATGAAAAGATAATATTTGTAGCTCTTGAGACTTTTTTCAGTATTTGGATAATTAGAGGGATTATACCCACACACACACGTATATACATATATATGTATACCTATATATATATATATATATATATATATATATATATATATATATATATGTATAGAGAGAGAGAGAGAGAGAGAGAGAGAGAGAGAGAGAGAGAGAGAGAGAGAGGGACAGAGACAGAGAGCACTGGGTGAGTTGAATAAAAGGGGTGATATCTAAAAAAATAAAAATGAGGGTGAGAGAGGAATATATTGGGGTGAGAAATGGAATGGGGCAAATTATCACTCATAAAAGAGGCAAGAATAAGCTTACTCGATGGAGGAGAAAAGGGAGGAGGTGAGAGGGGAAAAGTGAAGCTTAGTATCTTCATATTTGGCTAAAGGAGGGAATAACATGCTCGCTCAATTTGCTATGAAAATTTATATTACACTACAGGAAAGTAGGGGAAAAGGGGAAAAGTATGGTGAGGGGGATGATAGAAGGGAGAGCAAATGGGAGAAGGGAATAATTGAAAGTAAATACTTATGGGGAGGGACAAGGTCAAAAGAGAGAACTGAATAAATGGGGAGCAGGATAGGATGGAGGGAAATATAGTCTTACACAACATCACTATTATGGAAGTCTTTTGAAAAACTACACATATATAACCTATATTGAATTGCTTGCCTTCTCAGTGGGGATGGGTGGGGAGGGAAGAAGCGAGAGAAGTTGGAACTCAAAGTTTTAGAAACGAATGTTGAGAATTGTTTTTGCATACAATGAAGAAATAAAAAAATACAGGTAATGGAGTATAGAAATGTATCTTGCTCTACAAGAAAAGAGAGAAGATGGGGATAAGGGAAGGGAGGGGTGTGATAGAAGGGAGGGCATATTGAGGGAATGGGTAATCAGAAAGCATGTCATTTTGGGGTGGGAGTGGGAGAAAATTTGAAAGTCAAAATTTTATGCAAATGAACGTTGAAAACTAAAAATAAATAAGTAAACATTAAAAAAACTGGATATTCCGGTTTGACTGAAATCCAATGTCAATTATTAGTTAATTATTAGCTTTAGTATCAGCTTTGAAGGAGATCTCAGGCAGACTACCCTGGAAATCTCTACTCCAGTCAGCTATGTGCTTTTTGACAGTTTTATCAATTACTTGGATAAAAACCTGGATAATTTGCATATGAAACATAAAAATATCACAAAGCTGAGAAAGATAACTTACAACATTTATCCACAGGGACAAAAACAAAAATATTTCCAATATGTATAACAGTATGCCAAATATAAGGTGAAATTGCACACAGATTGAAAATTTTAAGCTTAATGTTCTGGTTCAAAAAATCAACTTCACAGTCACAAGATGGGTGAGAGAACTCTGTTCATCTGAAGGATGTGTCTGAGGGAGGTAAAAGATGGATGGGAGTTGAGGGTGTAACAGAGCAGCTAATGAAAAGCTAATGTGGTCTCAGTTTGCCTGAGAAAAGGTCCAGAGGCCCTAACGATGTAGCTGAGAGTCCTGTTAGCTGCTGGACTTTTCTAACCTCATCTGTAGGACTGGATTCAGTTCTGGGCACCACATTTTAGCAAGGACATTGAGAAACAGGAGAGCATCCAAAAGAGGATGACTGGACTGATGAAAGACTTTGAGACCATGAGATATGAGGATTAATTGGAAGAAGTAAAGATGTTTGGCCTGGAGAAGGGAAGATTTCTAGGAGGTCTGGTCATTTGTTCAATATCTGGATGGCTATCAGATGGGAAGGAGATTATGCTCGTTCTTCTCAGACTGTGAAAGTAGAGTGAAGACCAACTATGGAAATTGCAGAGACGGAGATCTGTCCTTGATATAAGGAAAAACTTCTTGAAAATTGGAGCTGTCCAAAGGTGGAACTGGGATGCCTGGAGTACTAGTGTGTTCCTATATTTTGATATCCTCAAACAGGGGCTAGAAAGCCTCTTGCTGAAAATGTTGTAGTAAGTTTTCCTACTCATAGAGACATTGTACTACATACTCTCTGACATCTCTTCCAACTCAGAGATTCTGTGATCCTGTGAAATACTTCCTCCTGCCTGAAAGGAAAGAGTCATATGGTATGATTTGGTTATGGAAGGTGTAGAGGACAGGAGACTGCAGAGTCACAAAAAGGGTATACTTCATGGGAGTTAATGAGGAATAACTCATGGAGCTACCAAGTAGAGGCACCTAGGGGTGAGCCTACAAGGAGGAGGAAGGAAAGAAGAAAGTAGAGAAAAATAAAGGAAGGAAGGGAGGAAAGAAGAAAGGAAGGAAGAAGTGGAGGGAAGGAGAGAAGGAGGAATAAAAAGACAACTTCAGGCTGGAGGTACACCATTACGTTCATGAGCAACCTTGCAGGCCTGAAGGAACTTCTGACCATGAAACGTGAACCAATAATAGAAGTCATTGTGATACTGGAAGGTTGCCAGTCTCTCTTGCATCAACACTGTGAGTTCTCCAATGGCCTGCAGGGGACAGGGAGAGGAAGAACTGAAGCAATGACGTGAGGGAGGAGGGAAAAGCGGATAGTTGTGTTTTGGCATTTTGAGTAGTCATTCCCCCTCCAACCTAGAACTAACAACCTTGGGAGACTAAGTTCTGTAATGGGGGTGGGGGTCACTTAAAGTCCCATATCTTCCATCAAGACTTTACCATATAGAACTCAGTGATGTTTCTCTCAGTGTTTGTGTCTCTCCACCTCAAACAAGGGGCTCCCCAGGACAGGGCTGTGTTTCCTCCCAGACCAGGAGCTTGTTCCCTAGGGGCCAGGTAAAGACAACTCTCCCAGGACAGTCAGTGCCCTTTCCCTAACCTCTGTATCTGGTGCCTAGTGCTCCTTCCAAAGATACATTTAATCAGACTGTCCAGAGCAGTGTGACCCACATCTGGGAAAATGTTTACACACTTGTCCATCTGCAGCTTCTTGTCCCATTTGTCCTGAAAAAGATCCAAAATCAGATGCCCCTTCCAGCCTCAAGTCCCATAGACCCACAGGTCTATTATTCTTAGGGCTCAGCCCTTTTCTTGCACACCTTCCCAAACTGTCCAGTTTCCTTTTCTGATCTATTCAATTAGCCCTACCTTAGATTTATTCCCAGGCAAGGAACAAGTATCAGAACAATGCCTGAAGGAGCCTCTCACCAATGTAGCTTTGGTAGAGTCCACAAACAGGTCCACATATGATTTCAGGACCTCTGAGTGAAAGGCAGGGGTGAGCAGTTTCCAGTGCTGAAACCACTGGGGCCCATCCCGACCAGCAGCCCCTTCCCTGGGATGAGGAGAGAGAAGACATGAGAAAGCAGAAAATATCATGGGGACAGGATTCAGGTACCTGGAAACTTTGACAATAACAGTTCCCCCTTCTGGGATCACAGAGTCAGTCCTCATCAAAATTGAAATTAAAGGGTTTTCTGAAGATCTTAGTCATGGAATAAGACTGCATTGGGAAGGTTTAACCTACTTAAGAAAACATACAAATAGAATGACAGTGCTGGAAATGACATTGAGTCACAGAACACAGAATGTTCAAACTTGAAGGGACTTTAAACTATAGAAAAGAGAATGTAGAGCTGAGAGAAAGACTAGAACACACAGCACTACGGAGACAGAAAAACAAAAATCCTTATGCTCTTTCCAGGGAGCCTTCTAAGTCTCCACACTTGAGGGATTCACATTCTGATGTGAGGACTATCAATCAATTAATAAAGAAACATTTATTAAACATGTACTATGTGTCAGGCACTGTGCTAAACACTGGGGATACAAAAAGAGTCAAAAGATAGTTCCTGCCCTCAATGAGTTTACAATATAATGGTCTATGAGTAAATAGGGAAAAGTGAATGCAAGGCAATGGGAGGAGAGGAAGAACACCTGGGAGGATAAAGAAAGGCTTCCCTCATGGCAGCCTAAACCAAGATGTGAAGGAGGCTGAGCATTCCAGGATTCCAGGAGCTAGAGATGAGGAGAAAAAGTCTTCCAGGCATTCGGGCCAGTTCATACAAAGGCATAGAGATACAGTCAATCTTCAACATTCACACCCTTAACTTTCACGACTTCAAGCATTCAGGTGATTTTAATAATAACTTTATTTTCACTTTTGTTTTGGCAACCACAAGCATTCACAACTATGCTCAGTAGAGAATAACGGAGAGATGTGATGCCTGTAAGTGTGTTAAGCAGCCAGTAGCCTAGTAGGCACATCACTAGGATGGTTCACCCTAGCAATGTAAAAGGCTCCTCAAGCATTCATTGCATATTTTCATTGTTTACCTTTAAAACTCAAGTTTTGTGTTATAATCCTGAGCAAGTCCTTCAGGCTCTAGGGCCAAGTGTGCAGTCAGGGAAGTGGCTCAGTGAGAAAATAAAGGTTACATGAAATTATGCTACAATGTCTGCAATCGCTGTCTGTTCCACGTTTGGTGTTAATGGATCACATGAAAGAGGAAAGCATTCATAAAAGTGTTCATGAACCTGTTTCAGAAAGTGTGTATTATCAGCATTAACATTTTGTTCTAGTGTTGAACCAGAAAAGCAAATCTTCATCAATCTCTAATGCAAGATTCCAGTTTTCACTTGCAATGGTAACTATGTTCTTATTTTCCATATGCTCACTGTAGTAATATTTTCTAAGAAACTTACCTATGCCAAATTTGAAGATTGATGGAGAAATACTGGAAGAAATTTGGCTGGAATTCATGTAGGGTGTGGAAGAGAAGATTGGAAAGATCTGTGCCACACCTCTTTCACCTCCCACTCTCAGCTGCTAGGATCTCCCACCAGCACTGGAAATTACACTTTGTACCTACTTGCCTTGTCCATGTTGCTGCCTATACCCCCAAGAATGTAAGATCCCCAGGATAGAGACTGCTTCATATTTATCTTTCTTTGGCATAAGAACTTAATAAATGATTGCTGATCGATGGAATGTTTGTTTGATTTAGAGTCTCAAACTGGAGAGCTGATGCAACCACAAATTTAATCCAATTCAGCAACTAATCGCTGAATGCTTGTTAAAAAAAAAGATACACTGCTGCATGGTAATCCAGCAAAGGAGAATGATAAATAGATAGAAATGGAGCAGAAGAAACAGGAAAGAGTATTGTCATTGATGCAAGGGGAGGAAAGATTGTCCAGAAGGTGGGAGTGTTCAACACTCATGAAAGTTGCAGAGAAATCTACAAGAATGAGGATTGACAAAAAGGAAATTGGATGTAATATTTAAGAAGTGATCAGTGGTAATCTTGGAGAAAGTAAGTTCACTGGAGTGAAAGGGTCAGAAGCCATTGCAAGGTGTTGAAAGTGAGTAAAGATGGTAATTGTGTCTGTGAAAGGGAGGACAGATAAGGAAGGTCCCAAGATGTCAGACATAGAATGTGACAGAAATGAACAGAGGTGAAATACAAAGCAGAGGAGGGCTGGGTCCCGGGATATCCTGCAGACTAGTATGATCTGGACCAAAAATGAAAAAGGTCCAGAGAAATGAGGAGTCTTGCCTAAGATCACTTGATAGTGTGAGGACAGAGTCAGGGCTAGGACCTAGATTTCTTGAGTTCCCCTTAAAGGCTCTTGCTCAATCTTAGAAAGATGGCATATATGTGATTTACTTTCTCAGGTAGACTAAGAACTCCTGAAAAGCAAGAGCTCAATCACTGTTCATTCATGCCCTGGATCTGGCACAGGCTAGGGGTAGGGGTGGGGTGAGAACTGAAAGTGTGTGATGGGGAGGAAGAGGGAGAAGGGGTTGGATACTCCTGCTTCTTTCCCCAAACCCAGGGACCCCACTATTCACATCTGTACTTCTGCTTTCTACCTAACGTGAGAGAGAGAGAGTTAGGGAAGGTAGAGGAATCTCCCTCACCAATCCATGGTAAGAAGAAACCATATAAGTCCGTGGTTTTAGGATTGGTAGAGGGAAAAAAGGTGTAGTCAGAGAGGCCAACTCTGAGAAGCCAGAGCAGGATCAGGATGGCACAGAATAGGACCAATTCTGTCCTTACCCTGAGTATATAAGCTCTAGTGTCTAGGAGCCCAGAGGCTCAGAAACACAGCACCTCAGAGGTGGAAGGATATCCAGTGGTCTTTGAATCCAATCATTGCTTAGGTAAGAAGTTTCTTTTCAGCATCCATGAGAAGTAGTCATCCTGCACTGACTTCAGAACCCTTGCTTGGCAGCTGCCACCTCCCCCACACATACCCAGGAAGTCTATTCTCCTAGTGGGTAATTCTAATTTTTTGGAAATTTTTTCTTGATCATAGTACTGTCCTTTTAAAGTTTGTTGTATTAGGATTAGATGGTAAACAACGCAAGGTTAAAGACTGTTCTCGCCTTTATTTGTATCCACAGCCCTTTGCACTATACCTAGAACACAGTAAGCACCTGATAAAGAAATGCTTGTGGACTTGTTGCTGAGTTAAGCCTACTCAGAAATCTATGACAGTTACTGTTTTTGAAGTAGCCCTGTGATTGAATTCTGAGCTGTTTGATGCTAAGTTTTGATGGTAACAAGCTTGTGAAATTAAAAGCAAATGAAAATCACAATCAGCTTCAGTGATTAGGACAACATTTTGGTGACTGAAATGTGGCCCAGTAAGGGTATTAGTTAAGTGCAGTTTCAGCTGAACTTATTAGCTGAATAATTTTTCAACATAGAAATTACATGTATGGAAGTTTTCTGAACAGTTCTCAAGACAGAAAGAATACGTGGAATTTTATAGTTGTAGAGTTGTAAGTTACCTTGAGCATTTGACTTTTCCTTGCTCGTATGCCTCCTTGACAGGTTTCTGTAAGTGTGCGACCACTCTTGACAACAGATACTGATGGTTTTTGTGAGAGTGTGTGACCCAGGTTTATGTGTGGATTGTGATATATTTATCTCATTTAAAATGAGTGACCTTAATATTATCATCACTATTCCTTTTGCCTCATAATTAAGTCAATGGTTCTGCTAAAGATCTAGACATGTCACTTTGAGTGACTGTTCAAATACAAATGTAATGGTGGGGGCTAAACAGTTAGAGTGGTCTATAGGAAGAGTGTATTTGTCCCTTAACAGAGTTACTCCTAGGACTCTGAGAGAATTTTAGGATGACAACAAAGAAGTGATCCATATATGGGGAGCTAGGGATTAAGATAACCAACTGAGAGACTAAGTACAGGTCTACATGCCTATGTGAGAGATACAAGAAGCTACAGTGGGAGAAGATAATCCTATGATCCAGCCATATTGATGACAAGATGAAAGCTGCCTTCCTGCAACTCCTTCCCACTGCCCTTAGTTCACCCCTCAGGGACCAAGCAGAGCAAGGATGGTTCTTTTTCTATATGAGAGATCTTCAAATTCTTGAAGAAACTTACAATTTAAACTCTGAGTCTTGTCTCCTCCCATCTAAACACATTCAATGAATGCTGTTTTTGTTAACTCCTTGTACAATCTTATCTGACTCTTTGGACCCCATTTCAGGTTTTTGTAGTAAAGATACAGGAGTGGTTTGTCATTTCCTTCAGCAGATATTTTGTATGGATGAGGAAATTGAGGGAAACTGGGTTAAGTGACTTGCCCAAAGTCACACAGCTCATAAGTGTTTGAGATTGGATTTGAACTCAGGAAGATGTCTGTGGCAACGAGGCGGACCAGCCAATAAATAGGACCATGGATTAAAAACTAGAAGAGACACTGGGAACCATTTCAAATCACATATTTTGCAGTTGAAAGAAGTGAGGCACAAAGTGGTTAATCACTTGCCCAAGGTCACAAGGCAATACCAGAGGCAAGATTAGAACTCTGCTCCCCTGACTCCTAATTCACCCTTTCATCATATGCCATAAACTCACAGGTCTTCACCAACCTAGTCGCCCTCCTCTGGACATTTTTCACATTTTCAGTGTCTTTTACAAACTATAGTACTCAAGAACTGAACACAAGACCTTCTGTGGGATCTAATGAAGACAGAGGACCAGTGAACTATCACCTCCTTAGTCCAGGAGGCTCCACCTTTCAAGTGTCCTTGGTTTATATGAGCCAAGATATGGGGGCCACATCCCTCACAGCAAGTTTGTAGTCCATTCAAACTACCAGTTCAGATGAACTGCTATCAAGTCAGGTTCTTACCATCTTTTACCTGCAAAGGTGATTATGCTTTAACTCAAGTGTAACATCTTATATTTGCTTCCATGACATTTTATCTTATATTCTGCACAACAGAATATTTTAACTTTTTATGGGTCTGACTTTATTGTCCCCTGTGCTAATTCTCCCTCCCCACTCTGAAGAGCTTGCTAGCAATGTCTTCATCTAAGGAATGGAAAAAACCCGAAACTGCCCAGGGTCAATAATAGATAACAGGGAATCCATATGACAGACTTTGTACCTTTAGCAACTATAAAATAAGGTGGTAGGAAGAGACATCTTGGAATTGAAATAAGAGATATACATTAAAAAGCATGGTTCTATTGGGTCTTTTAATGTTTATTTATTTTTAGTTTTCAACATTCATTTGCACAAAATTTTGACTTCCAAATTTTCTCCCCATCTCTCCCCTTCCCCCACCCCATAATACCTTGCATTCTGATTACTACTTCCCTCAATATGCCCTTCATTCTATCACACCTCTCCCTTCCCTTATCCCCATCTTCTCTCTTTTCTTGTAGGGCAAGATATATTTCTATACCCCATTACATGTATTTTTTATTTCCCAGTTGTATGCAAAAACAATTCTCAACATTCGTTCCTAAACTTTGAGTTCCAACTTCTCTCCCTTCTTCCCTCCCCACCAATCCCCACTGAGAAGGCAAGCAATTCAATATAGGTTATATATGTGTAGTTTTTTCAAAAGACTTCCATAATAGTCATGTTGTGTAAAACTAACTATATTTCCCTCCATTCTATCCTGCCCCCCATTTATTCTATTCTCTCTTTTGACCTTGTCCCTCCCCGTAAGTGTTTACTTCTAATTACTCCCTTCTCCCATTTGCCCTCCCTTCTGTCATTCCTCCCACCTCACTTGTCCCCTTCTCCCCTATTTTCCAGTAGTGTAAGATAGATTTTCATACCAAATTGAGTGAGGATGTTATTCTCTCCTTAAGACAAATGTGAAGAGAGTAAGGTTCACTATTTCCCTCTCACCTCCTCCCTTTTCTACTCCATTGAAAAAGTTTTTTCTTATCTCTTTTATGAGAGACAATTTGCCCCATTTCATTTCTCCCTTTCTCCTCCCATTATATTTCTCTCTCACCCCTTAATTTTATTTTTTAAGACCTCATCCCTTCTTATTCAGCTCACCCTGTGCTCTCTGTCTAGGGGGGTGTGTGTGTGTGTGTGTGTGTGTGTGTGTGTGTGTGTGTGTGTGTGTTTAGTCCTTTAAACTAACCAAATACTGAGAAAAGTCTCAAGTTACAAATATTATCTTTCCATGTAGGAATGTAAACAGTTCAGCTTTAGAAAGTCCCTTATGATTTCTCTTTCCTGTTTACTTTTTCATGCTTCTCTTGATTCTTGTGCTTGAAAGTCAGATTTTCTATTCAGCTGTGTTCTTTTCATCAAGAGTACTTGAAAGTCCTCTATTTCATTGAATGACCATTTTCCCCCCTGAAGTATTATACTCAATTTTGCTGGGTAGGTGATTCTT
Organism: Bettongia penicillata ogilbyi; assembly: GCA_023548195.1. NCBI lineage: Eukaryota > Metazoa > Chordata > Mammalia > Diprotodontia > Potoroidae > Bettongia > Bettongia penicillata. The sequence goes on from JAJHZJ010000096.1 coordinate 10,437,597, forward strand.
GGTTTAAATCCTAGTTCCTTTGATTTCTGGAATATCATATTCCAAGCCCTGTGATCTCTTAATGTAGAAGCTGCCAGATCCTGTGTTATCCTGATTGCATTTCCACAATACTTGAATTGTTCCTTTCTAGCTGCTTGCAACATTCTCTCCTTGACCCGGGATCTCTGGAATTTGGTTACAATATTCCTAGGAGTTTCTCTTTTCGGATCTCTTTCAGGAAGTGATAAGTGGATTCTTTAAATATTCATTTTGTCCTCTGGTTTTAGAATATTGGGGCTGCTTTCCTTGATAATTTCATTTAAGATGATATCTTGGCTCCTTTTTTGATCATGCCTTTCAGGTAGTCTCATAATTTTAAAATTTTTCTTCCCTGGATCTGTTTTCAATGCCAGTTGTTTTTCTAATGAGATATTTTACATTATATTCTATTTTTTCATTTTTTTGGTTTTGTTTTATAATTTCTTGGTTTCTCATAAAGTCATTAGCTTCCATCTGTTCCATTCTAATTTTTAAAGAACTATTTTCTTCAGTGAACTTTTGAACCTCCTTTTCCATTTGACTAATTCTGCTTTTGAAAGCATTCTTCTCTTCATTGGCTTTTTGGACCTCTTTTGCCAATTTAGTGAGCCTATTTTTCAAGGTGTTGTTTCCTTCAGCATTTTTTGAATCTCCTTTAGCAAGTTGTTGACTCACTTTTCATGATTTTCTTGCCTCTCTCTCATTTCTCTTCCCAATTTTTCCTCCACCTCTCCTACTTGATTTTCAAAATCCTTTTTGAGCTCTTCCATGGCCTGAGAGTGTTGCATATTTGTTTTGGATGCAGAAGACTAGACTTCCTCTGATGCTATGCTTTGTTCTTCCTCATTTGAAAGGATGGAAGAAAATACCTGTTCACCAAGAAAGTAACCTTCTATAGTCTTATTTTTTCCCTTTTTTGGGAATTTTACCAGCCAGTTACTTGACTTTTGAGTCCTTTGTCAAGAGGAGTGTGTACTATAGGGACCTGTAAGTTCTCAGTTCCTCCAAGGTGGCACAATCAAGGGAGAGGAGTTTACTCCTCTCCTGACCTGTGCACTGGTCTGGGAGCAATGAAAACTTTTCTGTCCAGAATCTGCAAGTAGAATTCCTTCTCCACAACTGTCTCCAATTCTACTGTCAGTGCTCCTCCTCACTCCAGGGCCAGGCTCAGGAATGAGATTCGGATCAGTGCCTCAATTCCCCTTGGGGCTTTAGGCAGAGGGCTCCCAAGATCAAGCTCAGGGCTAAGATTCAGATCAGCTGCTCAGTTCCCTCAGGGGCTTTATAAGGTGGGCTCCAAAACTGGATGCTGCAGTTGCAGTGGCTGCTGTTGGCGGGGCCAGACCACATTCCTTTCTCACTCAGATGAAAAAGTTTTCTCACTGACCTTTGAAGCTGTCTGTGGCATTTGTGGGTTGAGCAATGTGGGAACTGCTGCTGCCAGTGGCTCCCTGAAGCCTGTCCCGGGTCCTGTCCCTGCCACACCATGCAGCTGACACTGGGCTGTATTCCATGCCAGGAGCAATAGACCTTTTCTGTTGGCCTTCCAGGCTGAATTGGGCTGGAAATCTCTTTCACTCTATCGTTTTGTGGCTTCTACTGCTCTAAAATTTGTTTAGAGTCATTTTGTACAAGTATTTTATGGGTTATGTGGGGGAGCTTCTACTGGTCCATCTTTCTACTCTGCCATCTTGGCTCCACCCCCCAACATCAGTTCCATTATTTACTGTTTGTTGGACCTTGGGCAAGTCACTCTGTTATCTAGGCCTCCATGGGAAGGGTGGGGATTGGCGACAAGGAAGTGGGATTCAATGTCCTCTATAATTCCTAAATTCTAGGTGTAAAACTATAAGCCTATGAGCCTCTTAGCTCAAAATCTCATAACTAGAATTAGGTTCACCCATTCAGCTTCAAATCCACCTAACTGGACTGTAACCTCTCCTACATTTCTCCATCACATATACAAGTGAAACATTATGCAAGCTGACAAATGTTTTGATGAAACTTAGCTTAATTCTGCCTACAGCAAACCTCAGATTCAAATGAATGTGATTCAATTTGACAAGCAATTTTAAACACAGAGTAAGGGTGAGAAACTGACCTGGGTGCTAGAAAAACAAAGTGAAGGTATTCATCCTCCTTTCATATTTACCTATGGAGATACAATATATACACAGATGTGGAAATTCAGGACAATTTGAAGAGGAAAAATATGCTGATAATTACAAGGATTGGGGGAAGTTTTCCAATAAAAGATTACAGTTGAGACGAGCTTCAGAGGAAGGGAAGGGCTCTAAGAAGAGGGGATGATGCTTTACAGCATTTTTAGTAAAGATCTGCCCTTATTACCAGGGAAGGGGCAAGGAGATGATAGAACAAAGAAGATATTGGAGATTGTCAAGGGGACAAATTTCTAGAAGAAATGAGAAAGGATGGGATCAAGGAAACAAGTAGAGGAACTGAGCTTGCCAAGGAGAAGGATTACCTCTTCATCACAGATTGGAGCAAAGAAGGAGAAAATAGGAGATAAAATGTTTTGTGATGTGGAATAAGGACATCATGGGAGATGACCAGTTTTTTCAGTAAAAGGGAAGAATAAGTCCTTCATCGGTCAGGAATAGCACATGAGTTTGAGAAGAGAGCAGAAGCTTTAAAACAACAGCAGCAAAAGGGAATATGTAGAGAGAACAGAGAAGAAGGCTCAGGACAGAAACTGGGGAATATCCCTCTAAGACAGCAAGCAGGACTTGAACACTGATCCAATGAAAAAGAAACAGTCAGCAAAGACCTGGGAGAGCCAGAAGAGAGAAATAGTGCAGAAGAAAAGAGACCATAAAATGTTCAGATTGATGGGATTGTCAGAATCAAGGAGGATGAGAGCTGAGAAAAGGCTGTCAGGTTTGCTGACATAGAAAACCCCAAACCCATTTCTCAGGGATGAAACAAATGGTTCTCTTCCTTCTCCTCAACCGCCCCCTATCCCCAGACCTCCCTTTCTCCTTTCCCAGTGTCCTCCTCTCTTCCCCCTCCTACTTTCTCCTCTTTCTCTCTCCTTTCCTCCTCTCTACTCCCTCCACCTCTTCCTCCGCCACCCTCTCCCTGTTCCCTCTTTCCTTTCCTCTCTCCTCCTCTTCTTTCTCCTTCTCTGTTATCCCTGCACCCTTTCCTCTCTTTTGCCTTCTCCTTGTTTCGATCTGAGATACAACTCTAGATCCAAGGAGCCCAAAGGGCCAATGTGTGGACACTCTTCCTCCTACCCTTTCACTCTTCTCTCTTCCCAAGGGCAGAACTAGGAACAATTGGGAGTGGGGACAAGTGGCAATTCCAGACAAGCTGATTCCATCTGGACATCAGGAAAAACCTTCCTAACAGTGGGAACTGATCTAATTGGAAAAAGGCTGTGTGATGAGGAGATAGTGGGCTCCCTTTCCCAATAGTCTTCTAGCAGAGGCAGACTACTACTCATTCATCAGTCATGCTTCTGGTCAGATATTGGAGGAGCTAGCTGCCACTGAACTTTTCATTACTGAGATCCTGTAATTCATTTTCTGCCTTTATTTATCATCCCCTCCTCTTGTCTTTCTGCCTCCTTTCCCTCTCCCTGTTTCTTTCTCTCTGAGTGCTTTTTTTTCAACTCTTCAAATTCATCCCTCTCACCTTTGCCCCTGGACAAGAGCCTGGACCTACCTTCTTGGAATGCTCAAAGAGCCAGTTCATAGGAGGCCCAGGGAAGCTCTTTAGGCCTTGGAGAAACTTCTGCCTCCTGGACAGGAACCAGGTCAGTTGGAGCAGGCTCTGGATCAGACCCAGGGAAGCTGCCCACAGTCACAGCCTAGGGAGGCTCCCACCGAGCCATGAGGAGAGCCATGACAACATGGAGAGAGCTCAGCTCTGGACAGGAGAGCCTTCCAGATAGCCTTCCTCTCTCATTCCACAGGTGAGTTCCAGGGCTCCACCCCTCTTGGCCACACCCTAAGAAAACAATATTATCTCCAATTGCATTCCAGGACTAGTACACAATACAGACTATGGGGAAGAAAGAATCTGAGAAAAAACTTTGCTCTGTAGTTTGGTGAACTTCCCAAAATTCCAGGATTGACACAAAAAGAAAGCAACCAATGAACCCCAAAGAAAGAAGCCAATAAACCCCAAGAGAAAATAAAATGCAACTTCTGGGAGACTTTTGGTTTACCTTTGTATTTTTCTTGAATTATTTATTTATTTTCAGTTTTCGACAATAACTTCCATAAGTTTTAAATTTTCTCCCCCTCCCTCCCCAAGACGGCATGCAATCTTATATAAGTTCTACACTTACATTCTTACTAAACACATTTTAACATCAGTCATGTTGTATAGAAGAATTAAAACGAGTGGGAGAAACCTTGAGAAGAAAAACCAAAAAGAAACATAATACAAGACAAAGGAGTCTGCTTCATTCAGCATTCCGATTCCATAGTTCTTTCTCGGGATGTGGATGGCATTTTGCCTCAAAAGTCCTTTGGAGGTGCTTTAGGTCCCTGCATTGCTAAGAAGGGGTCAATCTATCAGAAACAGTCCTCACACACTGTGGCTCTTACTGTGTACGTTGTTCTCCTGGTTCTGCTCATTTCATTCAGCATCAGTTCATATAAATCTTTCCAGGTTTTCCTGAAGTTCGACTGTTTTTCTTTTCTTAGAGCACAATAGTATTCCATTGCAATCATATACCACAACTTGTTCAGCCATTTTCCAACTCATGGACATTTCCTTGACTTCCAGTTCTTGACCACCTGTATATTTGTTTAATGAGTTGTGTACCCCATGGACAATGAGTCCAACCTGCAGGTAGTCAGTGGTGCAGGGAGTCCTGGATACAAATGATCTGACTGTCCCCCAAATATACCACACTTCTCTAGAACCTGTTTCAACCCAGGAATTCTGACCAAATCACAAGAGCAGGGAGAGCAGATCCATTCTGCTACCACTCTTATCTGCCCTCTCTTCTTCCTCTTTCTCATTGGATGATCATCAAGTCCACATCATATGCACTATTAGGAAGGGTGGAATCTGAGCTTCTTAGCACCATCCCTGACCACCACTGCTTCTGGTGTTCCTGTCCTATCAGTGCTCTATCCATCCAAGGTACTCTCTGGTGATGCCTTTATTCTGTTATTAACAAATTGTCCTGTAAAGTAAGTGGGGGACCTTCCCCTGGAAATTACTTTATAGATATTTTCATGTTTTAACCTAGCCCGTTGTTGACCTTACCCACGGGGACAGTGATTAAAGATACTCAGATATCAACCAGATTGAGGGAAAAGGGTGATGGGAGAAAGAGACAGAGAGAGAAGAGAGAGACAGAGAGAGAGACAGAGACAGAGAGACAGAGAGAGAGAGAGAGAAAGAGCGAGAGAGAGAGAGAGAGAGAGAGAGAGAGAGAGAAGACAGAGAGGGAAGACAAAGTCAGATATAGAAAAAGATAAAGACATGTAGAAGTCTTTTGTAGAAGTCCTCTTTCCTGTAGCCATTCTCCTACAAAATTGATCCTGACACAATTTATGAGTTACTGTTCTTAAGCTTTATGCCCCTTATCACTTTTACAAAATTAAAATTGGATCTTTGAAAAATTGCCCATTATTCATCCCCACATCAAGAGGATAAGACTTTACTGAGAAATTAATAATATGTTCCAATACCTACATAAATACAATTAGTGACCAGTTTTTTAACACAGTACATATCACATCACAAAATATTCCCAACTTCTGGTCATGCTATACTTCCTTAAAACATTTACAAGATAGAGTACAAACCATTCTTTCTTTAACATTAACCAACTGAGACAAGAATAGTATTAACTAAATATGCTAACTTCACAAGCCCTCAATTTCACTGTTTCTATGCAATTACTAAGAATTAAAGGACCCTAACTTACTGTTGTTGATCCAAAATCATAAACCCCAATAGCTTAATGTATGGACTTAACCTCAGATATTCCCCTCCCAACAATCTATTATTTATTAGATCTGGTAATAGATCTTCTTACAAAACTTTTGATTATAGGAAAATACCATTAAGAGTAAGGACCTTTCAGGGGAACATCTCCCTAACTTCATGTCAGTTCCAGGCAGGAATAGATTGTCAACTGGCACTTGGCCAGGATTAAAGTTTGCCAGGTGTCTCTGGGGAAATTTGAGTCAGGAGAATCCTACCTCAGCTCAGGTGGGAAAGCCATTCTCCCAAACTTCCCAGGAGATCATCATTTTGCAGTTCACAGCAGCATCTCAGAAGCTCACTGGCATCATTGTTCAGTGGCTCCGGCAGCCTCTCCTTATATGCATACCTAGAGTTAGAACTGTCAGTTAATAATCCCATAAAATCTTTTTTTTTTTTTGTAGTTAAGTCTTTTTTTTTTAATATTTATTTATTTAGCTTTTTACATTCATTTTCACAAATTTTTGGGTTCCAAATTTTCTCCCCTTTTCTCCCCTCCCCCCACCCCAGTACCCCAAGCAATCTAATTTTCCCTATCTCCAATCTGTCCTCTCTTCTGTCATCCCTCCCTTCCCTTGCCTCTATCTTCTCTTTTCTCCTGTAGGGCCAGATGACTTTCTATTCCTCATTAACTGTACGTCTTCTTTCCTAGTTGCAACATCAATACTAAACAATTGTTCCTAAAACTTTGAGTTCCAAATTCTCCCCATCCCTCCCTCCCCACCCATTCCCTTTGGTACGGCAGGCAATTCATTATAGGCCATATCTGTGTAGCTTTGCAAATGACCTTCCTGATATTCGTGTTGTGTAAGACTAACTGAATTGCCATCCCTCCTAACCTGCCCCTCATTGTTTCTCTTCTGTCCTTTGATCCTGTCCCTCCCCAAGTGTTGACTTTCAATTACTCCCTCCTCCCTTTGCCCTCCCTTCCATCATCCCCCCCCAATATCTTCTTCTCCCCCGCTTTCTTATACTGTAAGATAGGTTTTCATACCAAAATGTGTGTGCATTTCACTCCTTCGTTTAGTCAAATGTGATGAGGGTAAACTTTTGTTTGTTTGTTTGTTTGTTTTTTCCTCAGCTCTCCTCTTTTTCCCTCCACTAAAAACATCTCCTACTTGCCTCTTAAATGACATATAGTTACCCCCTTCCATTTCCCCCTCTTTCCTCTCACTACATTTCTCTCTCACCATTTACCTTAATTTCTTTTAAGGTATGGTCCCATCCTATTCAGTTCATTCTGTGCTCTCTGTCTCTGCATGTGAATGCATGTGTGTATGTGTGTGCATGCGTGTACATGTGTATGTGTGGTCTCACCAACCACCCAGATACTGAAAATTTTTAAGAGTTAGAAATATTGTCCTTCCTTGTATGAATGCAAACAGTTCATTTCTGGTAAGCCCCTTAATACTTCTCCTTGCTGTTTACTTTTGCATGCTTCCTCTCATTCTTGTGTTTGAAAGTCAAATTTTGTTTTCAGCTCTGGTCTTTTCATTAAGAATGATTGAAAGTCCTCTGTTTCATTGAAAGACCATATTTTCCCTTGAAGTATTATACTCAGTTTAGCTGGGTAGGTGATTCTTGGTTTCAGTCCTAGTTCCTTTGCCTTCTGGAATATCCTATTCCATGCCCTTCGATCCCTTAATGTAGAAGCTGCTAGATCTTGTGTTATCCTGATTGTATTTCCACAGTACTGGAATTGTTTCTTTCTAGCTGCTTGCAAGATTTTTTCCTTGAGCTGGGAGTTCTGGAATTTGGCCACAATGTTCCTAGGAGTTTCTCTTTTTGGATCTCTTTCAGGTGGTGATCGATGGATTCTTTCAATACTTATTTTGCCCTCTGGTCCTAGAATGTCAGGGCAGTTTTCCTTGATAATTTCATGCAAGACGATGTCTAGGCTCTTTTTTTGATCATGGCTTTCAGGTAGTCCCATAATTTTTAAGTTGTCTCTCCTTGATCTATTTTCCAGGTCAGTTGTTTTTCCCATGAGATATTTCACATTCTCTTCCATTTTATCGTTCTTTTGGTTTTGTTTGGTGATTTCTTGGTTTCTCATAAAGTCATTAGACTCCATCTGTTCCATTCTAATTTTGAGAGAACTATTAAATTCAGTGAGCTTTTGAGCCTCTTTTTCCATTTGGCTCATTCTGCTTTTGAATGCATTCTTCTCCTCATTGGCTTTTTGAACCTCTTTTGCCAATTGAGTGAGCCTATTTTTCAAGGTGTTAATTTCCTCAGCATTTTTCTGGGTCTCCTTTACCAAGATATTGACCTTTTTTTCATACTCTTCTTGCATCTTTGTCATTTCTCTTCCCAGTCTTTCCTCCACCTGTCTAACTTGCTTTTCAAAATCCTTTTTAAGCTCTTCCAAGGCCTGAGCCCACCCAACACCCCCCTGGGGTGTCTGGGGTACTGAGGCCTCGCCCTCCACATCTTTCCCTGATGGGAAAAATACGTTCTCGTCCTCCCCATCAGATCGGAAGGTCGGGATCATTTGCATTTGTTGGAAAAAACTCTCTAAAGTCTTATTTTTCTTCCCCTTTCTAGGCATTTTCCCAGCCAGTTACTTGACTTCTGAGATTCCTTTCCACCCCCGCCTGGATCCGCCCAGCTAGTGCTTGGCCTCTGAGATTCAAATGCGCTTTCCCGCGGCAAGCTTTAGTTCTGGCGCAGGGGTGGGGGCAGGGCCGCCTCCTAATCTTGGGCCCTCAGGGGCTTTCCGCAGAGACTTTCAGGAACGGAGAGGGTGGGGGCGGGGTGGGGGGCCCCGCCTGCTGTGCTCAGCTCCCTTGGGGGTTTTATTCAGAGGCGTTCAGCAGTAGAGCAGGGTGGGGGCAGGGCCGTCTCCCCTGCTCGGCTCCCTCAGGTTGGAAAGACCTTCAGTATTGAAGATCCTACCTGCTGCTGGGGGATTCCTGAGTCCCGGGCCGTTGCCGCCTCAGCCGCCCGCCCACGCCTCTGCCTCCGCCGCTTCCTGCCCCCGTCTCTGCCGCAGCCGCTTCCTCCCGAGGGGGCCCGAGTCACGGAGAAGCTCCGCTGCCCTCCCCTATCGCAGCTTTCTTTCTTACTGACCTGTAGCTTCTGTGGGCGGAGGGACTTTCCCGGCTGCCGGAGCTTCCCCCGGAGCTTTCCTCTCAGAAGTCTGCTCGGGTCAGCTTCTCTGGGTCGCGGCCAGGGGTGGGGGTGGGGTCTGCTTTCCGAGGTGCGATGGACCCCGGGGACGGCTTTCCAGGGTTCAGTGGAACGGAAATCTCTTCCCCTATGTTTATGCACCCTCTGCAGAGATTCAGAATTTATGGGGATCTCCTTTTACCTCAATTCCATGGGTTGTGGGCTCGGAGCTCGTAAATGTGCGTCCTTCTACTCCGCCATCTTGGCTCCGCCCCCAATCCCATAAAATCTTAAAATAGCAAGCTCCAATAATCAGTCTCAGATAATTTCACATTGGTTGAAGAACATTTTAAAGCAAATCTTAAGTAGCTAGAATACCTTTCTATACGTTTTCTGGTGCCTGAATAAATAATAATCAAAATCAAATTTACCATGAAAATAATAAGTTATTGCTCTAATAGACATATCTGTTTTCCAAACTTCTCTCTCCTTTTCCAACCATGCTCAATCTAAAGAATGAATTACACATGTGATAAGTTCAAACACTAATTTCAACTTATGTTCATGAAATGAATTCAAATCAGAACAGAATCATTAAACTTTTCCATCAATGCAAAATATTATTAGAGGTTATCTGCCTCTAAGACACTTACACTGAAACTCTTTTCCCCAAACTGAAGAGGTCTCTGATTTAGTCTTAGTAACTAATTCTGTCAATTGTATTAAAGCCCAATTGCTCTTACATCATTTTAACATGTAAAAACCTTATCCCATACAAATTTACCTTTATTACTATTAACTTTAAATCCTAACCTTATTCCATAAGATCGAGATTCAACATTGTGTTTGTGCCTTTGTTTCCTTTCCTTTATTTAATTGTTCCCATATAACTCAGAAAGAATGTGCTTATTCTAGGGAATTTATCCTTCGTAAAATTATACAAGAGTACCAATTCACTCAATTATTGGATTGAAAACAGCAAAATTCCACATGCTTGCATTGTACTCACATCTTCTACTACTTGTTTTAATGTCAGAAACATCCCATAAAAAGAAAAAACAAGGACATGATTAGATAATCAGACTCAGGAATAGCACTCACATTATCTCCCTCTGAGTAGACAATGGTATTTTCTCCCAACTACTGATTTAATGTAGACAGATATACATAAATTCAAACTCAAAACAAGATTAATTGTGGTCCCAAGAACTCAAACAGCAAGTTTCACCAATCACAGCTTAAAGCCAAATACAGTAATTTTATTCTTATGGAGTTGCAATAAGCAATAAAGATTTACCAGGATTCATATACATAAGGGATTCTATTTAACATCTTTCCTTCTCAAATTTATATTTGTCCTGGTGTAAAAGCCAACTGGATAGAAATCTTTTCTCTATATTACAACTTCTGAGCAAGTCATATTCATTGTTTAGGAACCACATAGCCCAAACAAGTTCCTTTCCTAGGACTGAAGACCTTGCCCACATGGATGGTTTCCAAAGGACTTGACAATTTTACAAAATAAGGGGAATCAGCACAAACCTCAGGGAGGGGGGAATGATGCTAATGCCCCTGCCTGCTGACTCTCCATACCTACAGGAGGACTGTTCTGAAAAGGCAAAACAAATACAAATAAAGTTTTCATCCAATTCCCTCCTTTCCATACACAGAAATCAATTAACAGTTTTAGGTTTTAGCATTAAAACAGTGCCCTCAAACTTAGTTAACAATCTCACGAATTTCATAAATGATAGCAAAATAATTTTGAAGAAAACTTCTTCCTTAAAGCAAAAATAAACCTTTAAACATGGGAATTGATTAAAACAACTTTAAGTTCTATTTAATCCTAGATTATTACAGGGTTAATGTAGTAGAGCATAGATCTCCCAATTAACATACACAAACATATCCTTAGATGAAACAGCCTTAAAAATCACACTTATTTTCTTTCAAGGACTCTCATTTTCTCGACAGAGAATTTACAGCACAGCAACTTTTGCACAGAATTCATAAGAATTTCCCCTTATTTAACAGCTTCTTAACCCGTTCGTCATTTTTCTCTGAGAGTGCAATTAAAAAAAATTGTTTTTAATCACAGGGCTAATAATTGTTTACCAAATCACGCAATTTAGAAATGTCTTATACATTGTTGTTTATTTAAAACTTGAAAATCTCATTATCTATTTTGGGGAGTGCATTTCACCTTGCAAAGAAATTCATCTCATCACTGGTATCCTTCAGATAAGGCTATCTCAGATTTGATTGAGCTAATAATTATCAAATCAAGTGGCATAATTTTTCTGTCCTCTTAAAGTACTTCTCACACCCTCACAACATACTTAAACCATCTGAAACTGACACAAAGGTATCCAGAACAACTATCTAAGGAGAGGAGGGGTTTGAATAACTCCCATTTGTTCCCAAATCTTATGTGTCTTCCATATTTTTCAATCAAGTCTTTACACATCTTTCCGAATCTCTCAATCACATTACTCAGATTATCCAGTTTTCCTTTACATATTAATCAATAGCTCATAAGTTATTGCTTTTTATTAATATGACTATTTGTGCTGGAATCCCTGGAAACTTAAATAATTGATGAATTGTAACAATTGCCAATCACAATAATCAATATCTTTACCCCAGTCAGCATCCATTTTTAAATTTAATAAAATTTTCTATAACTCTGTCTGTCGTCTTTCCAATTGAGTTAAAAATTTTCATTTCCTCTGTACTCCTTCCACATACCCCAAACTTCTGAAATAATATGGGGAAGGGAGTGGCTGAAAGCACATGGGTCCATTGCTCTCCCATCTCCCGTTTCTCTTTACGCCATTCCTTTTTTTTCCTATCTTTTCTATCTTTACTCGGACTACTTTTATTCTCCTTTATATTTCAAATAAAATAAAAATAAAATCTTTAACAATTTGAACCTTAAAAACTAGAGGTAGTAAAAATGTCTAACAACTTACATACCAAGAAAGCCACATTTCTTCCCCTCCCCCAGTAAGAAAATAAAATAAAACCCTTTTTCCTTATCATAAAGTAATCACTTTTTAAGGACAGAAAAATCTATTATTATTTTTGCCACTTTAAACACATTGTCTGATATCAGATACCAACTTTAGCCTCAAGATCTAACTATACCTAAATTCAAAACTCTCAGCCCTTCTCTTAGGCTGCCTGCTTGAGATTTTTTTCTCTTGCTAATCTTCCACTTATTTCCACCAGACTTCAATAAATTCTAACCCATCTTAAACATTAAATTAAGAGCGACACATCTCACCTTTTCACAATTCTAAATATGATCAGAATGAATTCAGTTAAATGTCTATTATATCCCACTACACAAAAGCGTCTCCTTTAGATGAGGCAGGAAATGGTTAATTACTGGTTAGTCCGCCTTACTTTGGTCTGAGGAGAAAAGAGAGAGTTGCTCCCTCCTTTTTTTTCAAACTGTCTAATCACAGGGTACTCATGCTCCTCTCATTGCTACCGACTTGAACTTTCTCGCCTTTCCCTCTGGTGGGCTTTGATTGAAGCCCCTTAAAACTGCATGTAACTTATTTCTTTCTACCCCTAGCCTGGTACTTCTCTTAAACTCTTTTACTTGCTGTCGCCAACCATATAAACTAAACAGTAAAATATTTTTTCTCCCTTTGTCTCCCTCCCTGTCCCTTTGCTCCTCTGAAAATAATCTGGGAGGGTTGAAGAACAGAGATAACACATGGCAGGACAGTCAAGCTAAACCTTTCTGCTTTCCTGGATGGCTGGCAAAATTTACAACCTTACAAAGTGTTAGATAAAATACAGACACAAACTTTCATTCACACAGAAACATTAACACAAAATATACAGACAGGACATTTGACAAAACATTATAGAGTGCACATCAATTTCAAATTCAGAAAGACCAGTCAAAAACTTGCTCTTATTTACTCTGACTGATTTCTAGCCAATTTTAAAGAATCCTTCCCAGAATCTAGATTCTCCCTCCTACCTAGATACATTAGAATTTTTTCCTCCCATACTGGGGCCTATCTTCAGCCCTGTCTTCAGTTGATCCTGACAGCCTCCCTAAGTAGAGAGTGTCCCATGTATCAAAAGCTGTCCTGGAGATTTCTCCCTATCTTCTAGGCCTAGAACCCCCCACCACCATTTCTGGAATCCACAGATTCCTGGTACTGTGGGGTGTCCAAGACATCAGCTTAAGGTCATCCTGGGAGAACTCCCAGACTGAGATATGACCAACAAAGAGGTTGCACTACTGAACTTTACTCCATCAGTAAAAGACCCATGTGGAGTTTAAGTTCCCATGCTAACCTTATCTTTGCCAGATTAATCAACTCACCTGACCAGCCAGCAGGTTCCTTCTCCAATTACTGTGGACTCCCTGCCCATGTTCCGACATAGTAAGTTCAGGTAGAGTAGGTTCAACATACTGGGGCTGTTAATCTTAATGCGTGCACTCGCTTCCCAAGGTATCTTACCTAACTCCATCTGAGGTCTGCAAATCGGGCCTCACATTGGGCACCAAATTGTTAGAGACACTCTTGACACTAATGAACTACCAAAGAAAATTTATTGCAGCAGAGTTCAGAAAAACTGAACACTTTGGCCAAAGCAGGCCCCCATCCACTTTTCAGGAGGAGAGAGAGCTGAGTACAGAAACAAGATGACCTATACACAGTTAATTCAAAACAAATCCTCCCATCAGGGGACAGATTGGTCCATTTCCCTTTAAGTCACCACCTTCCTTACACACCATTATATAACTCCTTCATATGTTTCACCTCCATTCTCTAACATATGAAATGTGCCTAATGTTGTGCTTTTATTTTTCAAAATCCTTTTTGAGCTCTTCCATGGCCTGAGCCCACCAGACATCCACATGTCCAGGATACAGAGGCCCCAACCTCCACATCTTTCCCTGATGGTAAGCATTGTTCCTCGTCATCAGAAATGAAAGGCGGGAACATCTGTTCCCCAAGAAAGTAACCTTCTATGGTCTTATTTTTTTCCCCTGTTCTGGGCATTTTCCCAGCCAGTTACTTGACTTCTGAGATTATTCTCCACCCCCACCTAGATCCACCCAGCTAGTGCTTGGGGTCTGAGATTCAAATGCTGCTCCCCAGCCTCAGGGCTTTCCGTGGTGGGTGCGGCTGCTATTCAATGTGAGCTTAAGTTCTGGTGCTGGGGTGGGGGCAGGGCCGCCTCCCAGGCTCATTTCCCTCAAGGGGTTTATGCAGAGATCTTCAGTAATGGATCTGAGGTCCTATCTGCTCCGGGAGTCCCAGGCTGCCTCCTGAGTGGGCATGAGTTATGGAGACACCCCACTCCCCTCTTGGCCAGCCCAGAAGTCTCTCTCAGTGACCTGTAGCGCCTATGGGGAGAGGGACCTTCCCCGCCTCCAGAGATTCCATCCCTGAAGCCTGCTCAGATCTGCTCCTCTGGAGCTGTGCAGCCAGGGCAGTGCAGGGGTGGGCTCCACTGTCCGGTGCGCGATGGACCTTTGGGGTCAGTTTTTCAGGGCTCTCTGGAATGGAAATCTCCTCCACTGTGTTTCTGCATGGCTTGCACTGCTCCGGAATTTGTGGGGAGTTCTTTTTACAGGAAATTTATGGGCTGTGGATTCAGAGCTAGCATACAGTGAGTCTTTCTACTCCGCCATCTTGGGTCCTCCCCCGCTAATGTTGTGCTTTTCTTCCCCCTTGGCAGAGCAGTTAATATGCAAGTAGCTTATTAAACAAGTGCAAAGAATAAAAGCTTTCTCCCAGTTATTCCAGATTATATTTCTGAAACAGTTCAGGCCAAATCAGCCCCTATCCTGATTCTTATATCCACTAAGTTACTAAGTCCCATCAATTCCATCTCACATTCTTCACATTGATCCTCTCCTCTCAATTCCCATGGTCACCATCGGAGCCCAATATTAACCATCACTGGTCAGAACCTCCTAATAAGTCCCTCCCCTCCCCATTCACTCTTCAAAGATCTCATCTTTCTAATGCATAGATTGGGGGAAAAGCAAGGTCTTATACACAAAGATGTTCAGAGGCTCCCTATTACCATTTGTACAAAGCTCAAACTCCTTTTCCTGGTATTCAAGGACATCCAAAATTTGATACCAGCCTGCTTTAAAGATGTGGAGTGGATTTTGGTTCTGAGAGCCAAGATGGTAGAGTGATCAGTAATTGCTATCTCCCTCCCCATATTGACCTTGAAGAGCCCAGAGGATATCTTCCTGGGAAAAGTCCTAGAACAGTGGGCACAGGAGAAGGGGTAAAGAGTCTCTTAGCCTGTGAGGCTAGGAAAATCCCTTAAGAGGATCTTTCTTGCTGTGGCTTAAGGGGACCAGTGTAGTACTGGAGCCTTCCCAGATAGGTCTACCTCAGCATACCAGGAGAAGATCCTGGGCCCCAGGTGGGTGAAGCCCTCAACCACTAACACCAGGACCCCAGGAGGGCCTCAGGGGAATTGGAAATACATCAGCACAGACAGGGTTCACCAGCTGCTGTGTTTGCTCTAGCTCAGGAGAGGAGACCTCCTATGGCCAGACCATCCCTCCCCCACACGTAATGCAGATAGCTCCAGGCTAACTCTGAGGAAAACCAAAAAGACTACACCTGGCCTCTGCTTTCCAACACCAGCCAGCTCATCATCAGATATATGGCAGCATTTTATCTCCTAGTTGAAAGAACCAGAGGCAGCAACACACAAAGCCTCAAGTTTTAGGCACAAGAACTGTGGGACAGAGCCCCCTGTGCCCCAGACACAGAGATCTACTTTAAAAACCAGAAAAAGGATGATCATCATGAGTAAGAAGCAAAGAAGAAAAGAAAAGACCACAGAATTTTTCTATGGGGACAGGGACCAAAACACGAATACCAAAAAGGTTGACATTGAGACTGTACTCCCATGTGAAACTTCAGAAGGGAATATAAACTGGTCTGAAGCACAAAAATGATTCCTAGGAGAGCCCGGGAAGGATTTTAAAAGCCAAATTAGAGAAATAAAAGAAAAACTGACCAATGATTTTAAAAACATGAAGAAAAAATCACAGAAGAATTTAAAAGGAAAGTTGAACAAATGCAAAAGGAAGCACAAAACCTAACTGGTAAAATTGGACAAATGGAAGAGAAAGTACAAAAACTAACTGGAGAAAATAACTCCTTAAAAGGAACAATTGGACAAGTGTAAAGGAGATGCACAAGCTAAATGAAAAAAACAATTTGATAAAAATTAGAATCGGGAAAATAGAAGCTAATGATTCCATGGGACATCAAGAATCAGTCAAATAGAATCAAAAGTATGAAAAAATAGTTGGAAAAACATTATTAATAATAATAATTGGAAAAACAACTAACTTGGAAAATAGATCCAGGAGAGAAAATTAAGGATTATTGTTCTACCAGAAAGTCATGGTGTAAAAAAGACCCTGAACAATATCTTTCAAGAAATCATCAAGGAAAATTGACTAGAAGTCCTAGATCCAGAGGACAAAGTAGTCATCTAAAGAATCCACCATTCACCTCCAGAAAGGGATCCCAAATTAAAAACACCAAGGAATATCGTTGCCAAATTGCAGAACTATCAAGTTAAGGAGAAAATACTACAGGCAACCAGAAACAAACCATTCAAATATGGAGTAGCTATAGGCAGGATCACACAGGACCTTGCAGCTTTTACATTAAAAGATCGAAGGAACTGGGATATGATATTCCATAAGGCAAAGGAGCTGGGACTACAACCAAGGATCAATTACCCAGCAAAGTCAAGCACAATATTTCAGGCAAGGAGATGGACATTCAATGAAATCAGGTATTTCCAGACCTTCCTGATAAAACCCCAGAACTCAATAGAAAATTCGATCTTCAAATACAGGTCTCAAGAGAGGCATAAAAAGATAAACAGGGGAAAAGAAAAACTTGTTACTCAATATGGGTAAGCTGTTTACTTCCCTATAAGGGAAGATGACACTTGTTAATCTTGAGAATTGTATATCTATTATGAAATATAAAAAAGATATACATAAAGGGAGTGGGTATAAAATAAATGATGTGATGATAAAAATGTGATTTAAAGGTACAAAGGGATTGTAACAGGAGATGTGAGGAGGAAGAGGCATAAAATGGTAAATTACATCACAGGAAGAGGTACAAAATTATATTAGAGTAGAGAGCAAGAGGGAGGGAGATGAGCATTGTTTGAGAGGTATTCTCATCTGATTTGGGTAAAGGAGGTAACAACAAACATAATTAAGTATATAAATCTAACTAGCTCTATAGGAAGTGGGAGGGGAAGGGAGAAAGAATGGGGAAGGGAGGTTAAAAGGGAGGGGAAAAGTAGTAAGGGTAAAGGGATTTAAGGGAGAGAGATTGAAAGAAGGAAGGAAAGACCCAGGGAGATGGTGGTCAAAAATTAAAACTCTATTGTAGAGAGTAAGGGAGAAGGGAGAACTAAAAGCACAAATGGGAGGAAAGGGGATGGAGTAAAAGACACAGATAGTAAACATAATAGTGAATATGAATGGGATGACCTCTCCCATAAAACAGAGACAGATATCAGAATGGATTAAAAACCAGAATCCAACAATATGTTGTTTACATGAAGCACATTTGAAATGGGGACACACACACACAGGGTAAAGGTAAGAGGCTGGAGCAGAATATATTGTGCTTCTTCTGATGTAAAAAAAAAAAAACAGTGGTAGCAATCCTAATCTCAGAAAAAGTAAAAGCAGAAATAGATCAATTCAAAAGAGATAAGGAAGGAAACTATATCCTGCTAAAAGGCACCATAGATAATGAAGCAATATCATTACTAAACATATATACTCCAAGTAGTATAACATCCAGATTCTTAGAGGAGAAGTTAAGGGAGTTACAGGAAGAAACAGACACCAAAACTATACTGGTGGGAGACCTCAATCTCCCCCTTTCTGAACTTGATAAATCTAACCTCAAAATAAACAAGAAAGAAGTTAAGGAGGTGAATAGAACTCTGGATAAGGTAAATATGATATATCTCTAGAGAAAACTGAATGGGGATAGAAAGGAATATACTTTTTTCTCAGCAGTACATGGCTCATATTAAAAAAAAAAATTTATCGTGTACTAGATCATAAAAACCTCACAATCCAGTGCAGAAAGGCTAAGATAGTCAATGCATCCTTCTCAGATCATAGTGCAATGAAATTTATATGTAATCAATGGCCATGGAAATATAAACCAAAAATTAATTAGAAATGAAACAATCTAATCTTAAGAATTAATGGGTTAAACAACTAATTATAGAAACATTCAACAACTTCATTCAAGAGAATGACAATTATGAGACAACTTACCAAATCTTATTCGATACTGCAAAAGCAGTTCTTGGGGGAAGTTTTATATCTTTGAATGCCTTCATGAATAAAATAGAAAAAGAGAGGATCAATGAATTGAACATGTAACTGAAAAAGTTAGAAAAGGGACAAACTGAAAATTCCCAAGTAAACACCTAATTAGAAATACTGAAAAACCAAAGGGGAGATTAATAAAATTGAAATTAAGAAAACTATTGAATTAAAAAATAAAATTAAGAATTGGTTTTAGAAGAAACCAATAAAATTGATAAATCCTTGGTCAATTTGATTAAAAATAAAAAAGAAGAAAACCAAATTACCAATATCAAAAATGAAAAGGGTGAACTAACTTCCAATGAAGAGGAAATAAAAACAATAATTTTTTAAAAAATTTTATTAATTTTATTTATTTTCAGTGTTCTGCAATCACTACCATATAACTTCGATTTTTGCCCCTCCCTCCCCGAGACAGCATACAATTTTATACAGGTTCTACACATGTATTCCTATTAAATGCATTTTCACTGTAGTCATGCTGTGCTGAAGAATTAAAATGAATGGAAGAAATCATATAACAAACCAAAACGTAATGCACACACAAAAAAGTGATCTGCTGCATTCTGTGATTGAATTCCACAGTTCTTTCTCTAGATGTGGAAGGAATTTTGCCTTAAAAAAAACTATTGGGAATTTTTTTAAGCCCTTGCATTGCAATGAAGCTCCGAGTCTACCAGAAAAAACTCTTGCACACTGTGATCATTGCTGTGCACAAAGTTCTCCTGGTTCTGCTCCTTTCACTCAGCATCAGATCATACAAGTCTTTCCAGGCCTCTCTGAAGTCTTCCTGTTCATCATTTCGTATAGTGCAATAGTATTCCATTACATTCATATACCATAATTTATTCGGCCATTTCCCGATTAATAGGTATCCCTTTGATTTTTCAGGGTTTGGCCATCACAAAGAGTGCTGCTATTAATATTTTTGTACATGTGAGATCGCTTCCCATTTTTATGATCTCTTGGAGATACAGTCCTAGAAGCAATATTGCTGGATCAAAGGGTATGTATATTTTTGTAGCCTTCTGGATATAGTTGTAAATTACTCTCCAGAATAAGTGGATCAGCTCGTAGTTCCACCAATAATGTATTAGTGTTCCAACTCTCCCACATCCTCTCCAACATCTATCATCTTTTTTTTATCATGTTTGCCAATCTGATGGGTGTGATAAAGTACCTCAGAGTTGTAAAATAATAATCAGAAATTACTTTCCTCTACTATATGCCCACGAATTCAGCAATCTAAATGAGATGGAGGATTATTTTAAAAAATATTAATTGCCCAGATTAACAGAAGAGGAAGTTCAATACATAAATAACCCCATCTCAGAAAAAGGAATTGAACAAGTCATCAGTGAACTCCCTAAGAAAAAATCTCTAGGGCAAGATGGATTTTCAAGTGAATTCTATCAAACATTTGAAGAAGAGTTAATTCCAATACTATCTAGACGATTTGGGGAAATTGTCGAGAAAAAGTTCTACCAAATTCTTTTTGTGACACAAATATGGTTCTGATAACTAAACCAGGAACAGTCAAAACAGAGAAAGAAAATTATAGACCAATTTCTCTAGTAATTACAGATTAAAAATGTTAAATAAGGTATTAGCAAAAAGAATACAGTAACTTACTGAGAATAATACATTATGATCAGGTAGGATTTATACCAGGAATGCAGGACTGGTTCAATATTAGAAAAACTATTAGCATTATTGATCCCATCAACAACATAACTTAGAGAAACCACATGATCATCTCAACAGATGTAGAAAAAGCTTTTGACAAAATATAACACCCATTGAAATTGAAAACACTGGAAAGCATAAAAATGAATGGAATTTTTCATAAAATATTAAGCAGTATCTACCTAAAACCATCAGCAAGCATTATATGCAATGGGGGCAAGTTAAATATATTTCCAATAAGATCAGGGGTGAAACAAGGATGTCCATTATCACCACTGTTATTCAATATGGAACTAGAAATGCTAGCTGGAGCAATAAGAGAAGAAAAAGAAATTGAAGAAATTAGAACACACAAAGAAGAAACTAAGTTATCACTCTTTGCAGATGATATGATGATATACTTAGAGAATCAAGTATAAAACTATTTGAAATAATAAACAACTTTAGCAAAGTTGCAGATTACAAAATAAACCCAGATAAATCATCTGCATTTTTATATGCTACTAACAAAGCCCAAAAGCAAGAGATAGAAAGAGAAATCCCATTCAAAGCTACAGTAGACACTAAAAACAAACCCTGGAACTTTATGAACAAAATTAAAAAACACTTTTCAGACAAATAAAGTCAGATCTAAATAAATGGAAAAACATCAGTTGTTCGTGGGTTGGCTGAGCTAATATAATAAAAATGATGATTCTGCCTAAATCAACTTACTTATTCAGTGCCATACCAATCAAACTACTGGATGACTATTTTCTAGAGCTAGAAAAAATAATATCAAAATTCATCTGGATGAACAAAACGTACAGAATATCAAGGCAACTAATGAAAAGAAATGCTAGGGAAGGTGGCCTAGCCCTACCAGATCTGAAATTGTATTATAAAGCAGCAATCATCAAAACCAATTGGTACTAGCTAAGTCTTGTATTCTTGTACTTTTGACTCAATTCTCTATATAGTTTAGAAATGAGGCCTTTATCACAGGCACTAGATGCAAAAATTCTTTCAGAGTTTTCTGCTTCCCTCCTAATCTTATTTGCATTGGGTTTGTTTGTGCAAAACCTTTTCAATGTAATATATTCAAAATTATCCATTTTGCACTTCACAATGTTCTCTATCTCTTCTTGGGTCATAAATTTGTACATTCTCCATAAATCTGACAAATTCACTATCCCTTGCTACCCTAATTTGTTTATCATATCAGCCTTTATACTTAGAATATGTATCCATTTGGACTTTATTCTTGTGTATAGTGTCAGGCATTGGTCTATTCCCAGTTTCCAACACACTGTTTTCCAGTTTCCCTAGCAGTTTTTATCAAACAGTGAGTTCTTATCCCAGAAGCTGAGGTCCTTGGGTTTATCAAGGAGTAGAGTGCTATATTCATTGACTACTGTGTCTTGAGCACCTAACTTATTCCACTGGGCTATTCTTCTGTTTTTTAGCCAGTATCAAGTGGTTTTGATGATTGCTGCTTTATAATACAATTTCAGATCTGGTAGGGCTAGGCTACCTTCCCTAGCATTTCTTTTCATTAGTTGCCTTGATATTCTGTACTTTTTGTTCATCCACATGGGTTTTGATATTGTTTTTCCTATCTCTAGAAAATAATTATCCAGTAGTTTGATTGGCATGGCACTGAATAAGTAAATTAATTTAGATAGAACTGTCATTTTATTATATTAGTTTGGCCTACCCACAAGCAACTATTTTTCCAATTATTTTGATCTCACTTTATTTGTGTGAAAAGTATTTTGTAACTGTATTCCAATAGTCCCTGGGTTTGTTGTGGTAGGTAGACTTCCAGATATTTTATATCCACCATTGCTCTAAATGGGATTGCTCATTCTATTTCTTGGTCTTGGGCTTTGCCAGTAATATATAGAAATAGAGATGATTTGTATGAGTTTCTTTTATAACCTGCAAATTTGCCAAAGTTGTTTATTATTCCAAGTAGTTTTTTACTTGATTCTCTGGGATTCTCTAAGTATATCATCATACTATCTGAAAAGAGTAATAACTTAGTTTCTTCTTTGCCTATTCTAACCCCTAGATTTATTTTCCTTCTCTTATTGCCTAAGTTAACATTTCTAATACAGTATTGAATAACAGAGGAGATAATGTTCATCCTTGTTTCACTCCTTATCCTTTTGGAAATGCATCTAGCTTGTCCCCATTACATATAGTGCTTGCTGATGGTTTTAGATAGATACTGCTTATTATTTTATGTAAGGTTCCATTTATTCCTATGTCCCCAGTGTTTTCAATATGAATGGGTGTTGTATTCTGTCAAAAGCTTTTTCTGCATCTATTGAGATAACCATATGGTTTCTGTTAGTTTTGCTACTGATATGATCAATAATTCTGATAGCTTTCCTAATATTGAACCAGTCTTGCATTCCCGGTAAAAATCCTACCTGATCATAATGTATTATTTTGGGGATAAGTTGCTTATTCTTATTCTTTTTGCTAATATCTTATTTAATTTTTTTGTATCTATATTCATTAGAGAAATTGGTCTACAATTTTCCTTCTCTGTTTTGGCTCTTCCTGGTTTAGTCATCAGAACCGTATTTGTATCATAAAAATAATTTGATAGAACTCTTTTTCCCCCAATTTCCCAAATTGTCTAAATAACATTGGAATTAACTCTTCTTTGAATGTTTGATAGAATTCACTTGTAAATCCATCTTGCCCTGGAGATTTTTTCCTACACAGTTCATTGATGGCTTCTTCAAATCCTTTTTCTGAGATCAGTTAAGTATTCAACTTCCTCTTCTGTTGATCTGGGATATTTATGGGTTTTTTTTTTTAAATATTCATCCATCTCACTTAGATCGTCAAATTTATTGGCATACAGTTGGGGAAAGTACTTACTGATTATTGTTTTAATTTCCTCCTCATTCAAGGTGAGTTCACCCTTTTCTTTTTTGATATTGATAATTTGATTTTCTTCTTTCTTTTTTAATCAATTTGACCAAAAGTTTATCAGTTTTATTGGTTTTCTAATAAAACCAACTTGGTTTTACTTATTAATTCAATAGTTTTCTTGATTTCAATTTTATTAATCTCTGCTTTGCTTTTCATTATTTCTAATTACGTATTTACTTGGGGATTTCAATTTTTTTTCCTAGCTTTTTCAGCACCATGGCCAATTCGCTTATCTCCTGTTTCTCTATTTTATTCCTGTAGGCATTCAATTATATAAAACTTTTCCTCAGAACTGCTTTCCAGTATCCCACAAGTTTTGGTAGGTTTTCTCATTATTGTCATTCTCTTGAATGAAGTTGTTGATTGTTTCCATGATTTGTTGTTAAACCAATCGTTCTTTAGAATTATTATCTATTTTCCAAGTAATTTTTGATCTACCTTTCCATGGCCTTTCAGTACATATAATTTTTATTGCATTATGATCTGAGAAGGATACATTGACTATCTATGCCTTTCTGCACTGGATTGTGAGGTTTTTAATGGCCTACTACATGGTCAATTTTTGTGTATGTGCCATATACCACTGAGAAAAATGTATATTCCTTTCTATCCCCATTTCATTTTCCAGATATCTAAAATATCTACCCTATCCATAGTTTTTTTTACTGTAGTTCTTTCATATTTGGATTGTTTCTTTCTGGCTGCCTACAATATTTTCTCCTTAACTTGATAGTTCTGGAATTTGGCAACGATATTCCTTGGTGTTTCCAGTTTGGAATCCCTTTCAGGAGGTGATCAGTAGATTCTTTCGATGACTATTTTGTTCTCTGGATCTAGGACTTCTAGGCAGTTTTCCTTGATGATTTCTTGGAAGATGTTGTCCAGGCTCTTTTTTTAATCTGGGCTTTCTGGTAGACCAATAATTCTTAGATTTTTCTCTCCTGGATCTATTTTCCAGATTAGTTCTTATTCCAATTAGATATTTTATATTTTCTTCTATCTTTCCATTCTTTAGATTTTGTTTGACTGATTCTTGATGTCTCATAGAGCCATTAGCTTCTACTTGCCCAATTCTAATTTATAATAGATTGTATTGTTCAGTTAACTTGTGCATCTTTTTTTCCATGTGTCCAATTGTTCCTGGTAAGGAGTTATTTTCTCCAGTTAGTTTTTATGCTTTCTTTCCATTTTCCAATTTCCCTTTAAAATTTTTCTGTGATTTCTTTTTTTCATATTTTTGAAATCATTGGCCAGTTTTTCTTCTACTTCTCTGGCTTTTAAAATACTTCTTGAGCTCTTCCAAGAATGCTCTTTGGGCTTGATACCAGGTCATATTCCTTTCTGAACTTTCAGATGGGAGTATAGTCTCAATGTTGACTTCTTTCATATTGGTGTTTTGTTCCTTTCCCCCATAGAAATATTCTATGGCCTCTTCTTTTCTGATTTGTTTCTTGTTCATGATTATCATCCTTTTCCTGGCACTTAAAGTAGATCTCTTCCTCTGTGTCATAGGGGTAGACCTCTTCCTCTCTGTCCCATGGCTCTTGTGCTTAGAACTTGAGGCTTTGTGTGTTGTGGCCTCTGGTTCTTTCAGTTACAGGCTAAAATGCTGCACCTTACCTGGTATTGAGTTGGCTGGTGCACCAAAGCAGATGCCAGGTGAAGTCATTCTGAGTTTCCCTGGAGTCACCCTGAAACTCACTGTGTTAAGTGTGGGGGAGGGGTAGTCTGGCCACAGGAGGTCTCCTCTCCTGAGCTAGAGCATAGGCAAACTCAGCAGTTGGTGAACCCTGTCTGCGCTAGTGTCTTCCCAATTCCCCTGACTGTGCTGAGGCATGCCTCTCAACACCAGGGCCCCAAATTCCTGGGGCTCAGGATGTCCTCCTGGTTCCCTTGGGTGGGGCCATTTGGGACAACTCCAGTCCTACACTGGTCCCTTTCAGCCACATCAAGAAGGAACCCCCCCTTTTCAATTTTCCTAGCCTCACAGGCTAATAGTTCTTTAGCCCTTCGACTGATACCACTATTCCACAATTTTTCCTGGGGAAATATTTTCTGGTTTTTCAAGGTCAACAAAGGGAGGGGGATAGCATTTATATATCATTCGGCCATCTTGGCTTGTGGAAATTCAAGGAGATGACTTACAAACTTTTAATATGCAGGCTGATAGTCTCAGGAGTGGCTGTCACAGTTACCTAGAGTTCTGCCTTTCTCTCTCAGTTCCACTGGACTCCCATCCTTGGCTGATATGTTTGAAAATAAACAGTGCTGCTGCTTCTTACCAACCATGGTTTCCTGCTACATTTTGCTATGGCGGTATCTGCACTGGTACAGCCTGCGCACTGCGCACTCCTCCAGCCCTGTGCAACAGATCCTTCCAGCCACTTTTCAGGCTGTCCTGGGTTGGAAATTTGCCACACTCTGTTGCCTATTGTATTCTGCCACTCTAAAATTTGTTCAGATTCTCTTTTTAGAGGTATCTGAAGAAGTTTGCCTTAGAATTTAAGTGAGTACTTGCTCTCACTCCACCATCTTGGCTCTACCTCTTTTTGTTTAGTTATTTTTCAGTCCTGTCAAACTCTTTATGACCTCCCAAGTGGGTTTTTTTTTGAAAAGACACTGGAGTGGTTTGTCATTTCCTTCTCCGATTCATTATATAGGTGAGGAAACTGAGGAAAACAGGGTTAAGCAACTTGCCCGGTGTCACACAACTATTAACTGTCCAAAGCTGAATTTGAACTCAGGTCTTCCTGACTCCAGGTCCAGCCCGCTACCCACTGCACCACCTAAGTGTCTCAAGGAGTCAGTAAGACCTGGCTTCAAATCCCTACTCTGACACTAGCTATCTGTGTGATCCTGGTCAAGGTTCTTAACCTCTTTTCTTTATCTGTAAAATGGAGCTATTCATAACGCTTACATCTCAGTGCTGTTGTAAGGCTCAGATAAGAAAATGTACATAAAACACTTTGTGAATGTTAAAGTGATATTTAAACTTAACCATTTTATTACAATTATTCCTTATCCCAAAACCACCCTCACATAGACAGACCATGTTCTCCAAGCTCCAACTGAACCAAACTCTCTACATCCCATAAACACCCAGTGCTCTCCAGCTTCTCTGCCTTTGTCCACACTGTTCCTTTTCCAATTTATTTCAAAAGCATTTATTGGGATTCTCTTCTGTGCCAGGCACTGCCCTAGGTAACATAGACAAAACTGAATCAGGCCCTGTCCTCAAAGAGCTTCCATTCTACTGGAGAATACAAAATGTCCTACAGATTTCCTCTAAGAGGTAGTCACTGAACCAGGCTTTCAAGGAAGGCAGGGTGACTCAGAGCCTCAGTTCCTCCTCTGTAATATGAATACTTTGAACTACAAAACCCAAAGAGGTCTTGCAAACAGATGCAATACGGTATGATATGACATATTTCTACACTAGTATGAGGTATTTCTTGCATATATAGCTATATGTGTGTGTGTCCAAGTAAAGAGAAAAATCAACACCTAGGATCTATGTCTATCTTCATGCCTGTCCTGGACTATAAGCTCCCAGGAGGCCAGGGTCATGTCCAACCTGCATCAGCAAACACACTTCAGCACCACCACCAGTCTCCCACCCCCATGCCCCATCATGGACAAGACAGAGCTTCAGGCTCTGCTCTCTTCTAGATCAGCTTCTTCAAGTTAATATGGATGCCATTCTTGGAGCCCAGGGAGATCTCATGCCATTTGATGGGTAGCCTCGTGGGCTCTGGAGAAAACTCAAAGTGAAGGAGACAGTGGGCTATGACCACCTTTGTCTACATCATGGCAAACTGCTGCCCAATGTAGTTCCTGCAGTCAGAGAAGGAGAGAAGCACAAAATCAACATCGCTGCCAGGATGGCTCCAGGGCTGGAGACAGAAACAAGCTTAGGTTCATAGAGCCTGGCATGGGAGCAGGAGAAGCCTGTAAACTCAGCAGACATCAAAAGCAGAATCTGAACTCAGGTCTTCCTGCCTTAACTGTCTCTCAAAAAGGGGCAAGTTCCAACTCTCAACTACACCCTGAGGTCAGAACACGTCTTCTCCCCTCAGCTGGTCAAGCTGTTTTTCTTCCAAGGCTCCTGGACAGCCATCCTTATTCAGAGCCCCACCTGTGTGGGAAGTGCAGGGTGGGCTGAGAAAGAGGTATATTTTTCCCAGATTTGCCCTGGTAGAATAGGCAGGTGGACAAATTTGAGAGGCTATAGCTGAAGCATTCATATGGCTTCCCCATCCTATCCAGAAGTTGGGAGATAGTACCTACCTGGGCCCAGCTGAGAAGGGAATGAATGCATAGGGGTGACAAGTAGAAGAATTCTCTGGAGAGAAGCACTGGGGATCAAACATCTGCAACAAAAGGAAGGAAGACCTGGTTCAAATCCTTTCTCTGACACTTGTTAGGTGGGTAAATCTGGACATAGAACTGGACCAGACCTCTGAGGTCTTATGTAACTTTGGCAGAAAGACTCTGATTCTTGTGATGGAATGTGTTCCAGACACAAGACAAAGTTGGATTGAGGGAGAGAGCCTGAGGGACACTGAGCATGCTTGTGACATAATGGTATTACAGAAGTTGACATCTAGAACACAGGATATGCATGTGTGAGTAATCTCACATAAGCCTGGAGAGCTAACATGGTGCCAAGGTACGAGAATGGGGTAGTTAGAGGGTGTTGGGCAGAAGCATCTGAACCTCACTTGGGAGCTAATTAGGAGCCATTAAAAATTTTGCCTAGGGGAATGGCATAGCTTACAAGGAAGAAAGATTATCCTTCCTTTCCCTTAACCCTCCAATGGATGGATTATAAGTGAAAATGAGGGAAGACAAAATGACTTAGAATGATCCTCACACAAGGAGATGATCATAAGAGTCTGAACAGTTGTAGAAATACAGGAAGGGGTATCAAGATTCAAGAGATGAAACCTATCCATTTGCATAGTGGAAAATGAATAAATCCCAGGAGCTGACTGGATGGGGACAGGAGGGACAGGGATGAGTCAAAGATACTTTCAATATTAGAGGAATGGGAGGGGAAGTGAATGGTGGGGGTATAAGCAGAAAGGCAGAAACAGGTCAGAGGAAAAGCTAATGGGTTCTTTCCTAGCAGGGGGAGCCCCCAAATTCTCCCCCATCCAATCCCCTTCATCTGGCCTCCTATGCCTGCTTAGGGCAAGTCATCCCCGATCTCCAATAGAGAAGAGGCTTCCCCTTCCCCTACCCCTCTGTGAATGCTATCTTCTTGCCCATCCTGCTGTATGAGTGGACATACCTCTGGCTTGTCCCAGATGGCTGGGTTTCTGTGCAGAGCACAGATGTGGAAAGAGACCAGGCTGCCTGTGGGAAAGGGAGAGAGATGCTCTTGGAGAACAGTCTTCAGATTTCATTTGTATGGGGAACTCCTGGTGGGATCAACCTCTCCACTGATGCAGACAAGCTACTTATATCTAACTAAAAGTCTTAGAGACCCCTAAGAAATTAAGTGACTTCTATCCACTATGCCATTCTACTAACTTCATCTAGTCCCTGAGATAGGGATTTGCAAATGAGGAAACTGAGCCCTGAGAATGGAAGTGATTCTGGTAATATCTTGAAATCTGTGGAGATTCCAACTAAGGTCTGACTCCTAGTCTAGGGCTCTCCTCTGTGAAGTTTAAAATATTGGATGGAGAAGGATGGTATAGAGTCTTCTATGAGAGGTAACTGGATATCCTTGGACTCACTAGGGCCCAACAAGTCTCACAAATTGTGGCATAGGTTTCCTTAGGGAAAATAGGGGACAATTAGGACTACATTGGGATGGCAGATCAGATTTTCATGAAGGAGATGACCTCAAGGACCAGGACAGCTGGAGAACCTTCCAAAATTGCTGCAGAGCCAGGATTTCAACTTCCTTGGATTTGGCAGCCGTTAAAAAAAAGAGGGGGGGAAATGTAATGAACCTTGAGATTAGGTGGCCCATTGTCAGACTGAGGCAAGGGCAGAGCATGAGGAAGTGACAGATAGAAGGACTGCACCATTTTCTGGAGCTTGCGACAGCAACAAATGAGCCCACAGAAGGCAATGCTGGTGGTAGCCAAAAGGGACCATACAGGCCAGTCCTGGTATAAGCATCACCTGAGAGCCCACAGGAATCCCTAGAGCATGAGAACCAGTAGGAGGCCCCAGGGACAAAGAAAGGAGGGGACTAAACTCCAGTCATTCTGTGTCAACAGTAATTGACTTAGAACAAAGTCTCAGTTCCTGAACTAGGTCTCCCACCTCCCACATCCAGGCTCAAGGACCAGCATTATCCTGCCTTCAGATAGTGACTTCCCATCCGAGAAGGTAACAGCCTTGTTGAGTTGGTGATATACCTGGGGCACTGGAGGATAAAGGCAGAAACTCTCTTTATTCACATGGTAAGGTAAGTCATTTTCCCCAGATCTTCCCTGCATGGAGGGAGAACAGCAGGCCAGAGCCCCCAGTTAGTGTGGAGCAGGTACAGCAGACCCCAAGCCCTGCTACATGGATTCTCCAGACACCCAAGTTCCACCTTCCAGCTCGCTTGACAAGACAAGGGGAAGGGGTCTGAAATATTCCCATTTCCCCTATTGGTAGACTTGCTCAAGTGTCCAGTCATAAGTCTGGGTCAGTGTGTTGGTCCTTCTTCACTCTTGCTGAAGACACTTTCCTCTGAATTGAGTATCAGAACTATATTTCTATCATAAAAAGAATTTGGTAGGGCTCCTTTGCCAATTTTCCCAAATTGTCTCCATTGTATTGGAATTAACTGTTCTTTAAATGTTTGATAGAATTTACTTGCAAATCCATCTGGCCCTGGAGATTTTCTCCTAGGGAGTTCATTCATGGCTTGTTCAGTTTCTTTTTCTGAGATGGAAGAACCAAAACAGAGAATGAAAATTATAGACCAATTTCTCTAATGAATATAGATGCAAAAAAATTTTAAACAAGATTTTAGCAAAAGGAATGCAGCATCTTCTCAAGAGAATAATACATTATGATCAGGTAGGTTTCATACCAGGAATGCAGGGCTGGTTCAATATTAGGAAAACTATTAGCATTATTGATCATATCAATAACAAAACTAACAAAAACCACATGATTATCTCAATAGATGCAGAAAAAGCTTTCGACAAAATACAAAACCCATTCCTATTAAAAACTGGAGAACATAGGAATAAAGGGAACTTTCCATAAACTAATAAGGAGTATCTACCAAAAACCTTCAGCAAGCATTATATGCAATGGGGATAAGCTAGATGCATTTCCAGTAAGGTCAGGGGTAAAACAAGGACGCCCACTCTCACCACTATTATTCAATATGGTACTAGAAATGTTAGCTGTATCAATTAGACAAGATAAAGAAATTGAAGGAATAAAAATAACCAAAGAAGAAACTAAGTTATCACTCTTTGCAGATGATATGATGATAATACTTAGAGAATCCCAGAGATTCAAGTAAAAAACTACTTGAAATAGTAAACAACTTTGGCAAAGTTGCAGGTTACAAAATAAACCCACACAAATCTTCTGCATTCCTAATATTAGCAACAAAGTCCAACAGCAAGAGATAGAAAGAGAAATCCCATTTAAAGCTAGAGTAGACACTATAAAATACTTAGGAGTTTACCTGCCAAAACAAACCCAGAGATTATATGAACACAATTACAAGACACTTTTTGCACAAAGTCAGATTTAAGTAAGTGGAAAAACATCAGTTGTTCATGGGTAGGCTGAGCTAATATAATAAAAATGACGATTCTACTTAAATTAATCTACTTATTTAGTGCCATACCAATTAAACTATCAGACAATTATTTTCTAGAGCTGGATAAAATAATATCAAAATTCATTTGGAAAAACAAAAGGTCCAGAATATCAAAGGGACTAATGAAAAGAAATGCTTGGGAAGGTGGCTTAGCGCTACCAGACCTCAAATTGTATTATAAAGCAGCAATTATCAAAACCACTTGGTATTGGTTAAGAAACAGAGGGGTAGACAAATGGAATATACTTGGCACTCAAAACACAGTAGGCAAGGAATACAGCAACCTCCTGTTTGATAAACCCAAAGATCCCAGCTTCTGGGATAAGAACTCACTGTTCGACAAAAATTGCTGGGAAAACTGGTTATCTGTGTGACAGAAATTAGGCATAGACCCATGCCTGACACCATACACAAGAATAAAGTCCAAATGGATACATGATTTAGGTATAAAGATTGATACCATGAATAAACTGGAGAAGCAAGGAATAGTGTATTTATCAGCTTTATGGAGAGGGGAAGAATTTTTTTCCAAAGAAACGATAGAAAGCATTATGAAATGCAAGATGGATAATTTTGATTACTTTAAACTGAAAAGCTTTTGCACAACCAAACCCAATGCAACCAAAACTCGGAGGGATGTAGTAAATTGGGAAAAAAATTTATGGCTAAGCTCAGGGATAAAGGCCTCATTTCTAGAATATATAGAGAATTGACTCAAATATATAACCATACAAGTCATTCCCCAATTGATAAATGGTCAAAGGATATGAACAGGCAATTTTCAGGGGAAGAAATTAAAGATATCTATAATCATATGAAAAAGTGCTCTAAATCACTATTGATTAGAGAGATGCAAATCAAAACAACTCTGAGGTACCACATCACACCTGTAAGATTGGCAAACATGACAGAACAAGAAAATGATAAATGCTGGAGAGGATGTGGGAGAGTTGGAACACTAATTCATTGTTGGTGGAGCTGTGAGATGATCCAACCCTTCTGGAGAACGGTTTGGAACTATGCCCAAAGGGCTACAAAAATGTGCATACCCTTTGACCCAGAAATAATGCTACTAGGACTGTATCCCCAAGAGATTATAAAAATGGGAAAGGGTCCCACGTGTACAAAAATATTTATAGCATCACTCTTTGTGGTAGCCAAAAACTGGAAGTCAAGGGGATGCCCATCAATTGGAGAATGGCTTAATAAATTATGGTATATGAATGTAATGAAGTACTATTGCGCCATAAGAAATGATGAACAAGAAGACTTCAGGGAGGCCTGGAAGGACTTATATGATCTGATGCTGAGTGAAAGGAGTAGAACCAGGAGAACTTTGTGCACAGCAATGACCACAGCGTGCGAGAGTTTTTTCTGGTAGACTTGGAACTTTGTAATAACACAAGAACTTACTGAGAAAAAAAAATCCCAATGTTGGTCTTCTAAGGCAAAATGCCTTCCACACTCAGAGAAAGAAATATGGAAGTCATTCGCAAAACCTAGCAGATCATGTTTGTATATGTGTAGCTTTTAGTGTATTATGTTTTGATTTGTTATATGATTTCTTCCATTTATTTTAGTTCGACTACATAGCATGACTATAGTGAAAATGTGCTCAATAGGAAAGTATATGTAGAACCTATACAGAATTGTATGCTGTCATGGGGAGGGAGGAAGGTGGGAGGGGAAGGTGTGGAGGGGATAAAATTTTAATTTTAAGGATATTATTGTAGAACATTAAAAAAAATAAAAAATACATATTTAAAAAAAAAGATATTAGCAAAAAGAAGCAGCAACCTATCATGAGAATAATACAATATGATCTGGTAGGATATATACCAGGAATGCAGGACTGGCCCAACATTAGGAAAACTATCAGAATTATTGATCATATTAGTACAAAACTAATAGAAATCATATGGTTATCTCAATAGATGCAGAAAAACTTTTGACAAAATACAACACCCATTCATATTGAAAACACTGGGGTCATAGGAATAAATGGAGCCTTCCATAAAATAATAAGCAGTATCTACCTAAAACCAACAGCAAGCATTATGTGCAATGGAGACAAGGTAGATACATTTCCAGTAAAATCAGGGATGGAAAAAGGATATCCATTATCACCACTGTTATTCAATATGGTAATAGAAATGTTAACTTAGGCAATAAGAGGAGAAAAAGAAATTGAAGGAATTAGAATAATAAAGAAGAAACTGTTATCACTCTTTGCAGATGATATGATGATATACTTAGAGACTCCCAGAGAATCAAGTAAAAAACCACTTGAAATAATAAACAAGTTTGGCAAAGTTTCAGGTTACAAAATAAACTCACATAAATCATCTGCATTTCTATATATTACTAACAAAGCCCAACAGCAATAGATAGAAAGAGAAATGCCATTTAAAACTGTAGACACTATAAGATATTTGGGAGTCTACTTGCCAAAACAAACCCAGGGACTATATGAACATAATTACAAAACACTTTTCACACAAATAAAGTGAGATCTAAGTAATTGGAAAAACGTCAGTTGTTCATGGGTAGGCCTAGCTAATATAATAAAAATGACAATTCTACCTAAACTAATTTACTTATTCAGTCTCATACCAACCAAACTACCACATAATTATTTTCTAGAGTTAGAAAAAAGAATATCAAAACTCATTTGGAAGAGCAAAAGGTCAAGAATATCACGGGAATTAATGAAAAAAATGTTAGGGAAGGTGGCCTAGCTCTATCAGATCTCAAACTGTATTATAAAGCAGCAATCATCAAACCACTTGGTATTGGCTAAGAAATAGAGAGGCAGATCAGTGGACTAGGTTAGGTGCTCAAGACACAGTAGTCAATGAATATAGCAGTCTACTGTTTGATAAACCCAAGGACTCCAGCTTCTGGGATAAGAACTCACTGTTTGATAAAAACTTCTGGAAAAACTGGAAAACAGTGTCTTGGAAACTGGGCATAGACAAATTCCTGACACTGTACACAAGAGTAATGTCCAAATGGATACATGATCTAAGTATGAAGGCTGATACTATAAACAAAGTAGGGGAGCAAGGAAAAGTATATTAGTCAGATTTATGGAGAATGTAGAAATTTATGACCCAACAAGAGATAGAGAACATTATGAAGTGTAAAATGGATAATTTTGATCACATGAAATTGAAAAGTGTTTGCTCAAACAAACCCAATGCAACCAAGATTAGGAGGGAAACAGAAAACTGGGAAAGAATTTTTGCAACTAGTGTCTTTGATAAAGGCTTCATTTCTAAAATATATAGAGAACTGAGTCAAAAGTACAAGAATACAAGTCATTTCCCAATTGATAAACAGTCAAAGGACACGAACAGGGAATTTTCAGAGGAAGAAATTAAAGTTATCTATAATCTTATGAAAAAATGCTCTAAATCACCATTGATTAGAGAGATGCAAATCAAAATAGCTCTGAGTTACTACATCATACCTATCAGATTGACTAATCTGACAAAACAGGAAGATGATAAATGTTGGAGAAGATGTGAGAGAGTTAGAACACTAATTCATTGTTGGTGGAGCTATGAGCTGATCCAACCATTTTGGAGAGCAATTTGGAACTATGCCCAAAGGGCTACAAAAATGTACATACCCTTTGATCCAGTCGTATTGCTTCTAAGAGACCATAAAAGAGACCATAAAAATGGGAATAGGTCCCACATGTACAAAAATATTTATAGTAGCTCTCTTTGTGGTGGCCAAGAACT
Source organism: Bettongia penicillata ogilbyi (assembly GCA_023548195.1). NCBI lineage: Eukaryota > Metazoa > Chordata > Mammalia > Diprotodontia > Potoroidae > Bettongia > Bettongia penicillata. The sequence goes on from JAJHZJ010000096.1 coordinate 10,472,257, forward strand.
GGAAATAGAGGATATGTCCATCAACTGAGAACTGACTGAACAAGTTGTGGCATATGAATGTAACGGAATACTATTGTGCTATGAGAAATCATGAAGAGGAAGACTTCAGAGAGGCCTGGAAGGACTTACATGAATTTGTGCTGAGTGAAGCAAGCAGAGCCAGGAGAACATTGTACAGAGTAACAGCCACAGAGTGCAAGGGCTGTTTCTGATAGTCTTAGCCCTTCACAGCAACTCAGGGACCTAAACCATTTCCAAAGGACCCTTGAGGCAAATGCCATTCACACCCAGACAAAGAACTATGGAATCAGAATGCAGAATGAAATAGACTATTTCCTCTTGTGTTATATTCTGTTTTGGTTTTTCTCACGGTTTCTCCCATGCATTTTAATTCTTCTATGCAACATGACTAATGTGGAAATGTTTTTAATAAGAATGTATGTGTAGAACCTGTATGAGTCTGTAAACTATCTTGAGGAGGGAGTGGAGAGGAAATGGGAGAAAATTTATGACTTATGGAAGTGATTGTTGGAAACTGAAAACAAATTAATTTTTTAAAAAGATACTTTCCTCTGCACCTTTGCCCAGGTTACCTCCAACTCTCATGCTCTCTCTCCTCCTTCTTGCCTCTTCCTACCTTTCATTTAAGGTCCTGCATGTGCCTCTCTTGAGGTAAACCCTCCCTGTTGCACCTGAGCATATGTCATCTGAGCCCACAGAGCCTGTGCTCCTTTGTGAGATCACAAATGGCCCCATGACATTTCCTCCTTGTTCCCGGAGAGCTCCCTGAAGCTCTCTGATTGTTCACTCAGAGCTTACCAGGGAGTTAGGCCCAAGGGGTCTCAGGAAAGAAAGTTACATAGAGACACAGGACAGGGCCTCACTCGGTTCAACTGAACAAATGTGAATTGATTATCTTCTGTATGCAGATCCTTCTGCTAAGAGCTGAGGATAGAGAAGGAAATGGTCCAGGCCTTCCAGCAGGCAACAGGAATGGAAGGAAAACTTGGTTTGGTATTTAAAGGAATGGGTAGAAATTCTGAATTCATTCTTCTTTCCTATGTACCAATTAAATCTGAGAAAAGTTAATTGGGCTACCACTTTCAGGGTGGAGAGTCTTCCCTAATTGGAGGTTTCCTGGCAGTGACTGGATGGGCATTTCTCAAAGATGTTGCAGAATTGGCATACAGCTTAGACAAGGTGCCCCTGAATTCCATCCTAGATCTGAGAGTCTCCGGTTCTTTGATTCTATGGCCTTGTAAGCCATAGAGTGCCCTGTAAATGAGTCCACACTAGGGTCCTCCACTGAGGCCTTCAGAGACTGGTGAGCAGAACACAAAAAGCCTTAACATGTCCTCCCAAGCTGAAGAAGCTTACAGTGTGGTCCTGTCATCAAAGAATGAGACCAGGTTAGCTCAAAGATGCTCTTTGCTGGAACCTGGGCTACCAAATTGCCCATAATCTTTGAAAGATCACGGACAATGAGAAAAATACTATTAGAGAGAGGAACAAATGTCCAATTTTTTTAAGCTATGGAGTGAAAAAGAGAATAAATTCTTACTATAAGCCAGTGTGCTTCTGAATTCTTGGGGAAACTTCTCCATCAATTTTTGGAAAATTTTTGTATTTTGCAAACATCTAGGAAAGGAAGCTTTAATCTCAAAGTGCCTGCCTGGTTTTATCAAATGCAGGTCATGGTAGGTTTTTATCATGTGTTTTCTGGACATGATTACTGAACTGGTAATTGAGGTGAATACTATGGATACTATTTACCTAGTTTTGGTAATATCACTTCTTGTCAGTCTGGTGGAGAAGTTAAAAAGATGTGAACTGGATGATAATACAATTAGATTGGTCCAGAATTGGTTGGATGACAGGACTCAAAAAGTTGTTCAGTATGGCAGAAGGTTCCCAGTAGGATGCCATAGGGAATCTGTACTTGGCCCGGGGCTATTTAATGTATGTATCAACAATTTAGATGAGGGCACAGATGGCATGTTCACCAAATTTGCAGATGGCACAGTGTTGAAAGGGAAAGCAAACACTGTGGATCAAAGAATCCAAAGGGATTTTGACAGGCAAGAACATTGGACTGAGTGTAATAAGATGGAATTTGAGAACCAAAATAAAGTCACAATTTGGTAAAATCTATCTGGTATATTTACATATATTTGTATGTTTCTATATATGTGTATATGTGTACATAAACACACAAACACACCTAAGATAAGGCAGACATAATTAACAAATTACGTAGAAAAAAAGCCTGGGGGTTTTCGTGGGCCACAAGATCAGTATATGGGATGCAGCAGCCCAAATAGCTAATGTGATCTTGGGCTACATTAAGAGAGATATATAAAACTAAGTAGTGTGGTGGTTAGGTCATTGGACTTGAAGTCAAGAACACCTGAGTTCAAATTCTTCTTCAGATGTGTTCCTCTCTATATGATCCTGAGTAGTCACTTAGCCTCTCTGTATCTGAGTTTCCTCATTGGAAAAATGGGAGTGATGATAATAGCACAATAGGGATTGTAAAACCATAATGACTTAGTGTATAAAAATGTTTTGTTAACACTGTAGATGTTAGCATAGCTTCCAGTACATTGTACTGATTTCCCAGAGCCATGAATTATGAAGGACACTGATAGGATGGAGTGTCCAGAGGAGGGCCACCAGGATGGGGAAGAGCTTTGAGCTCCCATCAAGAGCAGAGAAGTCAAAGGAACTGGGCATGTTTAAGCTGGAGAAAAGAAGGCTCAGGAGGAACCTAGTAGTCCTCAAGTGTGTGCAAGGCTGCTCCATGGAGAAGGGATGAGATGAACCCTGCTTGTCCTCAGAGGTCAGAAGGAGAAGTAGAGAGACAAGTTGCAAAGACTTCTGGGCATCAGAAAGGAACTCTCTAACAATGGGTTGTACCCATGCAGAATGGGCTACCACCAGGTCCAGTCAGCTCCCCCTCAACTGAAAGTCTCCAAGCAGAGACAATCACATAGTTGAGTACATTAATGTGGAGATTCCTTTCATGCTCAGGTTGAATTAGATGACAGCTGGGGTCTCTTCCAACTCAAACTTTTTGATTCTGGGAAGAAAAACATGAGAGACTTTGTCAAATGGTCAAGAGACTAAGGAAGATTGAGAAAATAATGAAACACCCAAGCATCAGATCTAGAGACTGGGGTAGATTCAAGTGGATGAGATGGTTCCCCAGGAAACTGCATGTTCACTGCCAGGCAACCTTGAGCCCAGGAGTGGATTGGCCCAAAACACCTCCTGGGGTAGGGAGGGAAATGGGAAAGTTCGGGAAGAAGATTTGTCCCATAAGGATGAGGTTCCCCCAAACTCTGCCAATGGGGCAGATCAGGGACTATTAAGACCTTGGAGTCACCCTTAGGAATGCAGTCATTAGATTTGAGATTTATCCTTTCAAGATTCTTTAGAGATCTATTAGTTCAATTCATATTTTTATAGATGACGATATTGAAGCCCAGAAGAGGGAAGAGGCCCTTGGCACATCCACAATAGTAATAAGTGGCAGAGACTGAGGGAGATGGGCAGTTTCTGGCAGGGTCCCTGCATCCCCTGGCACACTTCTCAGCCAGTTCTGAGACAAAGCAGGTCCAGCGTTCACCAATGGATGGTGTCACAATTTTCCAAGATCTTCCGAATCTCCTCCTGGCATCACTGCTGGTGCTCTGAGTTCAAGGTCATGCAGTACAGGAACCAGGAGATGCCAGTAGCAGTGATGTCATGCCCTGAAAACATGAATGTGTCCACCTCAGACCGTAGCTCTGCATCTGACAACTTCATCTTGCTCTCATCCTTCAGGAAAAAATGGAGGGGACAAAAAATAGGTGGAAGATACAAAGGAGGGATTCAAAGTAGATTTCAGAGAGAACTTCCCCTTAATAAGAGTTGCTAAGTAGGAGAAAAAGGACCTGAATAGGAAGGAAATCAGATCTTCTTTTTTGATGGCTTTGAAGGAAAGACCATCCTTCTACCTGAATTGCTTTCTTATTGCATAAGATTTAGAACTAAAAGGGGCCATAAAGAGTTTTGGACTGAATCTCATTTTACAGAGGAGGAAAGTGAGGCTGAAATGTGGAAGTGGCTTGTCCAATGCCACACAAGTGATAAGTGTCAGAACCAAGAGTTGAACACAGGGCTTTTGATGTCAAATCCAGCATCTTCTGTAACATCTTGTATTCATTTTCAGCCCTCCTATCTGTAGCAATCAAAGTCAAGTTCAAGTTATCCAACTCTTCCCAGGTTTCCTAGGAAGCCTTGGATGGACAGTTCTTTTCCCCACTGATCTCTCCTACTTGATGAATGAGCAAGTGCACAAGGACAGAAGCAGGAACAGCGGAGAGACAGACACTTCTAGGAGCAAGGAAGGGGGAGGCCCTAAATACCCACTTTGGCTTTGTCTGAATCAAACCCCAAGTTAACCCATCCCTTCTAAGCTCCTCAGACTCACTCCAGCCCCAAGAAGAATGTCCAGGAAATCCAGGTGTTTCTTTCCCTGAATCTTCTTCTGCTCCTGATCCTCCTTCAGGGCAGCCCTTCTGGCCCTAATCACCTGATCTGTGCAAGGAAATCAGAGCATTAGTACTGGCAAGGGTGGGAGAAGTCATATACATGTTCAAGTACACAACTTACAGAGGGAAACTAAGTCCTAGGGAGGGGAAGTGGTTAAATCAATGTCACAGAAGCAAATGGAGTGAGTGGAAGAACCCAATCTCCTGACACCTCACCCAGGGTGTTTTCCTCAAAATATACTGCCATAGGCTTACAGATGCTTCAGTCAGGCTCTCACTCCAATGAATGATCCAGAATTCACCACTGCTGAGACCACCACTGAGAGCAACATTCAACCCTTACTCTGCTTAGCTAGAGGAGTTTTTCTGTCAGGAGTTCTATCTCTTGGAGCCACTGAGAAAGATGAAAAGGGCACTTCAGTGGGCAAAGAGATTCAAAAAATTAGAAAAATAAATGGGTAAGACAGAGGAAACTGGAAGATCCCTCACCCTGGGAAATACCTTCCTCTGTGCTGGAATGATGGGCACCTTATTAAGAAGTTAATACTCCATTTTAGATTTTGTCATCAAAAGCTGGGAATAGTCTGACAATCCCTAGATTTTAAGAAAACAGATTTCAAAGGCCTCAAATAAAAAATAAATGGTATCTCATGGCCTAACATAAATGCCACAAGGGAAGTTATCTCAAGAGGGATTGGAAGTTCTTGGGAATAGAATCTTAAAGAGAGAAAAGAGGAGTAGAGTCAAGATGCTGAAATACAAGCAGAAACTTGATAGAGTTCTCCCCCATGCCTAACTGAATACCTGCTAAAAATGACTCTAAACAAATTCTGATAATTTCATGAAAGATAACGTCTAGGCTCTTTTTTTGATCATGGCTTTCAGGTACTCCCATAATTTTTAAATTGTCTCTCCTGGATCTATTTTCCAGGTCAGTTGTCTTTCCCATGAGATATTTCACATTCTCTTCCATTTTTTCATTCTTTTGGTTTTGTTTGGTGATTTCTTGGTTTCTCAGAAAGTCATTAGCCTCCATCTGTTCCATTCTAATTTTGAGAGAACTATTTCCTTCAGTGAGCTTTTGAACCTCCTTTTCCATTTGTCTAATTCTGCTTTTGAAATCATTCTTCTCCTCATTGGCTTTTTGAACCTCTTTTGCCAGTTGAGTTAGCCTATTTTTCAAGGTGTTATTTTCTTCAGCATTTTTTTGGGTCTCCTTTAGCAAGGTATTGACACATTTTTCATGCTTTTATTGCATCTCTCTCATTTGTCTTCCCAGTTTTTCCTCCACCTGTCTAACTTGATTTTCAAAATCCTTTTTGAGCTCTTCCATGACCTGAGCCTATTGGATATCTATTTTGGATGTTTGGGATACAGAGGCCTTGGCTTCTATGTCTTTACCTAATGGTAAGTATTGTTCTTCCTCATCAGAAAGGAAAGGAGGAAATATCTGTTGACCAAGAAAGTAACCTTCTATGGTCTTATTTTTTTTCCCTTTTCTGGGCATTTTCCCAGCCAGTTACTTGACTTCTAAGATTCCTCTCCACCCCTGCCTAGATCTGCCCAGCTAGTGCTTGGGGTCTGAGATTCAAATGCTTCTTCCCAGCCTCAGGGCTTTCAGTGGGGGGTGAGGTTGCTATTCAGTGTGAGAGATTAAGTTCAGGTTCTCAGGTGGGGGCAGGGCTCCCAGGCTCAGGGGATTTATGTGGAGACCTTCAACAATGGAGCTCCTGCCTGCTTTGGGAGCCCCTAGCCATTGCTTCCCCTGCCACTTCCTCCCGAAGGGTCCTGAGTTATGGAGACACCCCGCTCCCTTCTCAGCCAGCCCAGAAATATCTCTCACTGACCTGTAGCACCTGTGGGTTGAAGGACCTGCTCGGCCTCTGGAGATTTCGTCCCTGAAGCCTACTCGGATCTGCTCCTCTCAGGGCCCACACGGCCAAGGCAGGGCTGGGCTCTGCTCCGGGTCCGGTGAGTGAAGGACCTTTGGTGACAGTTTTTCAGGGCTTTCTGGAACAGAAATATCCTCTACTCCATTGCTGTGTGGCTTCCATTGCTCCAGAACCCTTTGGGAGCTCTTTTTATAGGTAATTTATGGGATGTGGGTTCGGAGCTAGCATATGTGAATCTTTCTACTCCTCCATCTTGGCTCCTCCCCCCTTGTTGCTAATTTTTGATGGTAACAAGCTTCTGAAGTTTAGACCAATGAAAAGCACAAAGTCAATGATTGAGACAACATTTAGGTCAGTGTCTGGGACAATATGAAAACCCGAGCCTTTGTATTATTAAGGGACAAACATGATCAATTGGATCACAGTCTAACCCAGAACAGAACTGTAATAAGGGGCAGAGACAGAAGAAGAATGGTGAGAGAGAGGGAGAGAGTGTAGGAGGAACAGAAGGATAGGTTTCAGAACATTATCACCTACATTGACTGAAACATTGCCCAGTAAGATTTTAGTCAAGTGACATTTCAGCTGAACTTATCAGCTGAAGTAAGTTTACAATGCAGAAATTATGTTCAAGGAAGTTTTCTGAATAGTTCCCAATACCAAAATAACACACGAAATTTTATAGTTGTAGAGTCATGAGTTACCTTAAGCAAATGATTTTTCCTTGTTCATGTGCCTCCTTGGCAGATTTCTTTGTGTGACCACTGTTACCAATAGATATTCATGATTTTTGTGAGTGTGTGACCTAGGTTTATGCATGGATTGTGATATATTTATTTAATTTAAAAATGATTACTTTTAATATTATCTCACTATTTCTTTTGCCTTATAATTGAATCATTTTTCTAAAGATCTGGAAGTGTCATTTTGAGTAACTGTTCAAATAGAAATGTACTTGTGGAGGCTAAATAGTTGGAGTGGTCTATTGGAAGAGTGGATTTACCCCATAATAGAGTTACCTCTAGGACTCTGAGAGAATTTTAGAGTGGCAACAAAGTAGTGGTCCATAGATATGGGAAGCTATGGAGTGAGATAACCAGCTGAGGGATTAAGTAGCTATCCACATGCCTATGTGAGAGATATGAGAAGCTACAGTGGGAGTAGATCACACCATAATCCTGCCATATTGATATCAAGATGAAGGATGCCTTCCTGCAAGTCATTTTCCCCCACTGCTCTTAGTTCTTGAAGAAACGTCTAATTTCAATTCTAATTCTTCTCTTTTCCAACCTAAACACATTCAATGAATGTTGTGTGAATTGAATCACTTGCCAGTCTCATCTGACTCTCTGTGAACCTCTTTTGGGTTTTTGTGACAAAGATATTTTTGTGACAAAGATACAGGTGTGGTTTGCCATTTCCTTCTCCAGCTCATTTTTTACAGATGTGGAAACTAAAGCAAACAGGGTTAAGAGACTTGTCCAAGGTCACACAAATAATAAGTTTCTGAGACTGGATTTGAACTCAGGAAGATGTCTGTGCCAACTAGCTGAACCCTTCAATGAATAGAATCATGAATTTAGAACTAGAAGAGACATTGGGGACTGTTTCAAATTGAATATTTTACAATTCAGAGAAATGAGACCCAAAATGGTTAAGTGACTTGCCTAAGGTCACAAGGCAATACCAGAGGCAAGATTTGAACTCAGCTCCCCTGACTCATAATCCAAGACGTTTTCCACACCATCATCATATGTCATGAATTCACAGTCCCTCACCAACCTAGTTATCCTTCTCTGGACATTCTTCATCTTATCAGTGTCCTTTCCAATCTGTAGTCCCCAAGAACTGAACACAAGACCCTCTGTGGGATCCAGTGAAAGCAGAGGACCAGTGGACTATCACCTCCTTAATCCGAGGAGGCTCTGCCTTTTAAGTGACCTTGGTTTCTATGAGATTTCTTGGGGGCCACATCCCTCATAGCAAGCTTGCAGTCCACTCAAATCTCCAGTTCAGATAAACTGCTCTCAAGCCACACTCTTACCATCTTTTACCTGCAAAAGTGATTATTCTTTAACTCAAGTGTAAGATCTTATATTTGCTTCCATAACAGTTCATCTTATATTTTGTCCAACATTTGACTATTTTAACTTTCTATGGATCCTTGACTTTATTGTCCTTTGCACTAATTCTCCCTCCCTACTCTGATGAGCTTGCTAGCAATGCCTTTATCCAAGTAATGGAAAAAATCTGAAGCTGCTCAGGATCAATAATAGATTTCAGGGAGCACATATGAGAGACTCTATACCATTAGCAACTATGAAATAATGTGGTAGAAAGAGAAATCTTGCATTTGAACAAAGTGATTATAGGTTAAAAATTCTGGTTCTGCTGTTTACTATCTGTAGGACCTGAGACAGGTCACTCTGCTGTCTAGACCTCCATGGGGAGCAGGGAAAGGTTGGGGGAGAAAGGAGGAAGTAAGATTCAATGACCTCCATAATCCCTAGGTTCTAGGTATAAATCTATGAGCCTATGAGGCTTCCAGCTCAAAATTCATAATCCTATAACTAGAGTTAGGTCCACTCATTCAAAAGTTCTGAATCCAGCTAAGTAGACTGTGACTTATCCCACATTTCTCCATCACATTAGGCAAACTGACAAATGTTTTTATGAAATTTCAACTTAATTATTTCTACAGCATCCTTTAGCTTCAAAGAATTGTGATTAAATCTGACAAGTAATTTTAAACTCCAATTATAGTCAAGGAACTGTCCTAGGTGCTACAAAGGCAAAGTGAAGCCATTGACTCTCCCTTTATATTTACCTATGGGTCTGTAATATATATGCAGATGTGGAAATTCAGAACAATTTAAAGAGGAGAAATATACTGACAACTATAGGAGGTGAGATAATGCCTCCAATACAAGAGGACAGTTGAGATGATTCTTGAAGGAAGGTAAGGGTTCTGAGAAGAGGGGATGAGATGAGAGCATTTCAAGCATAGGGAAAATCCCTGCAAAGACCTGCCCATGTTGCCAGCAGTATGGAAGTGGCCAGGAGATAGGAGAGAACAACACAAAATTGGGGATGGTCAAGGGGACAAATTCCTGGAAGAGATGAGGAAGGATGGGATCAAGGGAACAAGAAGAGAAACTAAGCTTGCCAAGTAGAAGGATTACCTCTACCTCAGAGATTGGAGTATAAGAGGAGAGAACAGGAGATGAAATGTTTTGAAATGTAGAATAGATAGCTCATGACAGATGGCCACTTTTTTCACTGAAAGAGAAGAATAAGTCTTTTATGAGTCAGGAATATCATATCAGTTTAAGATGAGAGTGGAAGTTTCAGAACAACTTCAAGAGAAGAGAATGATCAGTCAGTCACTGAAAAGTAAAAGGATTCTTGCCAGACACAGACCCTCCATTAAGATTAGATATCATAAATTTGTAGTGGACTCAGTCAGCTCTTTTCAATCTACAGATTATTCTTTTTGCAGAGAAAACACAAGCCCTAATGACAGTTATCACCTTTATTAATTCACCCAAGGTTTTCAGCTTGGGCCTCTGGCCATCTTAATACTTGTAGTTCCTCTCCAATAAACCCTCCCGTTTCCCTTTCTCCATTCATTCTTATACATATGTACCCTTATGGTTCCCCCTCAGACAAAGACTTCATTGGGAGGGCTTGAGGTCCCTTACCTCCTTGACTGTACACAGCCTTGGTGTAGTCAGGGTCATAGATGTTTAGGAAATCAATAAAATTCCCCATCCACAGCTGGTGTGCACAGGGGTAAATGTTGGTCCACGACACAACCTTATCCAATTCTCCTCCCTTCTTCAGCTACAATTAGGGAAGGGGGAAAGGAAGAGAGAACACAGAGGCCATATTGCTAGAGATCAGGAAAGGAGAAAAACTAATTCTCATGAGTTAGAGAATTCTATACATATTATGACAAGTGGCAGTCTTTTCAGCCTCCATCAGTGAATAAGATATCTGTCACAACAAAGAAATAAATCCAAGTGTAAGATTAGATGAAGGAAAAAGTTTTGTGTAAGGGAAAGATATGAGAAGAAGATGAGGGAAAGCAAAGGTAAGAAATATGGAAAGGGAAATAAGGGAAGCTAATAATAGGAAGGGATAGAAATGAGGGAAGGAGGAATCACAGAATCATAGAATTTGAGTTGCAAGGGATGTCATCAGTCACCTAGTCCAGTCCATTCCTTAAAAACATCTGAAATTCTCACTAAAATATACTGCCAAGTGATCATTCAATTAAAGCCTGACTTGAAGACCTTCAGTGAGGGTAAGCTCACTACCTCCCAAACTAGCCCACTCCCCATCTCTAATGTTAGGCATTTTTTCTTTGTATTAAAATTAAATTTGCCTCTATAAACCTCTACCAGTTTCCCTTGGTTTTTCCCTGTGGGGCCAAATAGACACATGGTCTTCCACAAGACTGACTTTCAGTTACATGATGACATTATCCTCCTGTCTATTCTCTTTCCAGGCTATACATGCTCACTTCTGTCCTCAAGGTATGGATATAAGGCCTTTCACTAATTAACTTTGTCTTCTGTGATCACTTACTAGCTCATTAATATCCTTTATAGAAGGTAATACCCAGGAATATACTACTATATTCCTAGTAGAGTCTGTTGAGGACATAGTACAGTGGAACTATAATCTCCCTTATTTCTAAGACCTCTTCCTTTCTTAATATTGCTGAAAACCACATTTAATTTTTGACTTCCACATCACCATATTGACTTACATCAAGTTTTGTAGTCCACTAAAACTCCAAGGCCGTTTTTCAGGTAAACTGATATCTGGCCAACCCCTGCTTCTCATAATCTTATATTTCTGATGTTAATTTTTTGGTAACAATAGATGACTTTCCATTTGATCTTATTACATTTCATCTTTTAACATTTAATCAAGTATTAACCTTGTCAAAATCTTTTAGGGTCATGAATCTTTTGTTAAATATGTTAGCTAATCTTTCCTAGCCAACAAATCAATATATCATTGATATATCTGAAAAGGACATCATCTGTTCCTAATCCAAGTCATTTGTATAAATGGTAAATAGCAAAGGGCTGAGCACAGGTCTCTGGGATACTCCACTGGGGATCCACAACAAATTTCTAAAGAGCCATTAGTGACTAGTTTACATTCAAACATTTAGCCAGTTCTGAATCCACATATCATCCAACTCAAATTCCTCCACCTTTTCTATAAAAGTGGCATTAAATGCTTGATCAAATCTATGCTAAAATCTAAGTAAGCTATGCCAACAGTAGTTTAATCATTTGTCCACTACTTCAATAACCCTTTCAAAAAAGGAAATAAAATAGTCTGGTGTGATCTTTTCTTGAGCCCAGGTTGATTTGCTGTGATCATCTCTTTTTTCTAATGTTCAAGACCCATCCCTTTAATTAAATGTTCTAGAATTTTGCAAGAAATCAAAGTCAAATTCACTAATCTATAGTTCACACATTTCATAATCTGCTATTGATGATCAGTGCACTTAACAGTTTCCAGTACCCCTCATATTCTTTATCATCACTTAGATTTAACTGACAGTGACTCAGAAATTGCACCCACCATTTTTTTATCAGTAGCTTGGATTCTTCCCCTCAGTAAGGTGGCTTGAATTCAGTTTATGAGAGAAAGAGATGAAGAAATGAGACACATGTAAGAAGAGGTGGGAAGGATGAGTTGACAGAGTAATAGAAAATACAGAGGATGAAGAGCTTGTGGGGGGAAATACAGGAAGGAAGAGTTAGAGAAGCAGAGATGAGAGAGAAAAGATGGAATGGTAGAAGAAAAGGTAAATTGGAAAGCAAAATGGAGGAAGACATGGACAGGAACAGATGGGGAGAAACATACAAGAAGGAAGGAAAGGAATCAAATGAAACAATTTTAATGAGGAAGAAAAAGTGCTGTCAAAAGAGAATTATGTAGATATATAGGGAACTCATCAATGTTATGTTTCAAAATTAAGGTAAACTTTAGTAAGGTACACTTGTATCAGGAACACACAAAATTCAGCAGCTTCCACATTCAAGAAGTGGAGATTTTGGAGTAAGCTACTCCAGAGACTAAAAGAGCAAGAATTTCAACTAAGAATGACCTATGCTGCAAATTGAATATTATTCTCTGGGGTAGAGGGGGGGTAGAAGGAAATGGATACTTAATGAAACAAAGGACTTCTAAGAATTCATGATGAAAAAAAGAGCTGATTTGAAAATTCAACATTCAAAATAAAAGATTCAAGAAAAGCATAGAAAGGTAATAATGGGGGGAGGGTGGCTGAGCCAAGATGATGGAGTAGGAGCAGGGATTTCTAGAGCTCTCCTCCCAAGCCCAGCCAAATACCTGTTAAAAATGACTCTAAAGGAATTATGGAGCTGCAGAACCCACAGAATAACAGAGTGAAGCAAATCTCCAGCCCAAGACAGTTCAGAAGGTTGATGGGAAGCATCTAGTGATGCAAGCATAGTCTAGCATGGGCGCAATGGCACAGACAAGACCTGAAAAGGCCTCCAAGGACTGAATTTCTGGCTCCTGTGGTAGTTTCTGGGCTTCACAACCCCAAACATCCAGGACAAATTGGAAGATGAGTGGTAAAAAACCTGTCAGAACCTCTGTGAGAGAGTAGAGTAATCTGGCCCCAGACCCAAGGCAACAGAGTGGGTAGAGGAGCCTGCAGCAGCAGCTGCTGTTTCCGGAACTCTAGGCCCACAGATTGAGGGGGGATATAGAAGTTGACAGTACATTCTCCACCCCCACTACAAAAAGAGAAGTACCTTCACAAAGAGCTCAAGAGATAAATAAATGGCTGGGGAAATGAGCAAAAACCAGAAAAAGAGTCAGACTATAGAATCTTATTCTGGTGACAAGGACGAACAAAATATACAAACAGAAGAAGAAAACAAAAGTGAAACTCACACATCCAAAGTCTCCAAAAAAAATATGAATTGGTCTCAGGCCATGGAAGAACTCAGAAAGGTTTTTGAAAATCAAGGAAGAGAAGTAGAGCAAAAATTGGAAAGAGAAAAGAGAGTGGTGAAAGAAAGTCATGAAAAACTAGTCAACTGCTTGCTAAAGGGGACCCAAAAATGCTGACAAAAGTAACACCTTAAAAAACAAACTAACTCAAATGGCAAAAGATCCAAAAAGTCAAAGAGGAGAAGAATGCCTTCAAAAGCAGAATTGGAAGTTGGAAAAAGCAGTTGGAAAAAGAGGTCCAAAAGCTCTCTAAAGAAAATAATTCCTTAAAGATTAGAATGGAGGAGATAGAAGCTAATTACTTTATGAAAAATCAAGAAATTATAAAACAAAACTAAAGGACTAAAAAAATGAAACAGTGCAAAATCAAGAAATTATTAAAAAAACCAAAGGAATGCAAAAAATGGCAGGTAATATGAAATATTTCATTGGAGAAACAACTGACCTGAAAGCCATAATCAAAAAAAGAGCTTAGACATCATATTTCAAGAAATTATCAAGGAAAACTGCCCTGATATTCTAGAACCAGAGGATAAAATACATATTGAAAGAATCCACTGATCACCTCCTGAAAGAGATCCCCAAAGGAAAACTTCTAGGAAAATTATAGCCAAATTCCAGAGCTCCCAGGTCAAGGAGAAAACATTGCAAGCAACTAGAAAGAAATGACTGAAGAATTGTGTAAGCACACTCAGGATAACACAAGATCTAGCAGCTTTTACATTAAGGAATCTGAGGGCTTGCCATATGATATTGCAGAGGTCAAAGGAACTAGGATTAGAACCAAGAATCACCTACCCAGCAAAACTGAGTATGATACTTCAGGGGGAAAATAGTCATTCAATGAAATACAAGACTTTCAAGCATTCCTGATAAAAAGAACAGAGCTGAATAGAAAATTTCACTTTCAAACACAAGAATCAAGAGAAGCATGAAAAGGTAAACAGGAAAGAGAAATCATAAGGAACTTACTAAAGTCAAACTGTTTATATTGCTACATGGAAAGATAATATTTGTAACTCTTGAGACTTTTCTCAGTATTAGGGTAGTTGGAAGGATTATATACATACAGACAGAGGGTATAGGGTGAGTTGAATATGAAGGGATGATATCTAAAAAATAAAATTAAAATTAAAGGTTCAGAGAGGAATATATTGGAAGAAGGAGAAGGGGAGAAATAGAATGGGGTAAATTACCTGTCACATAAAAGAGTCAAGAAAAAGTTTTTTCAATGGATGGGAAGAGGATGAAGGTGAAAGGAAAAGAGTGGACCTTACTCTCATCACATTTAGCTTAAGGAAGGAATAACATGCACACTCAATCTGGTATGAAAATCTATCTTACACTACAGGAAAGTAGGGGAAAAGGGGATAAGTGGAGGGTGGGAAGAATGATAGAAGGGAGGGTAAATGGGAAGAGGGGGTAATTAGAAGTAAATATTTTTGAGAAGGGACAGGGTCAAAAGAGAATAGAATAAATGAGGGGCAGGATAGGATGGAGGAAAATACAGTCTTTCACATCATGACCATTATGGAAGTGTTTTTCGTGACTTCACATTTGTAATCTATATCAAATTGTATGCCTTCTCAGTGGGGATGGGTAGGAAGGGAGGAAGGGAAAGAAGTTGTAACTCAAAGTTTTAAAAATGAATGTTAAAAATTGTTTTTATATGCAACTTGGAAATGAGATATACAGGCAATAGGGTATAGAACTCTATCTTGCCCTGCAAGAAAATAGAGGGCAAAGGGGATGAGAGAAGGGAGGGGTGTGATAGAAGAGAGGGTAGTTTGGGGGAAAGGGTAATCCAAATGCACAGTATCTTGGGGTGGGTGAAGTAAACAGATGAGGAGAAAATTTGGAACTCAAAATTTTGTGGAAGAGAATGTTGAAAACTAAAAATTAGGTAAATTAGAACACATCTGCTCAGACAGAGGGCTTGGGTGTCTGTCAATTATGTTGGGATGGTCTCCAAAAAAAGAATGTAGGAGTGAGAAATAGGGATGCACTGGGAGAAGGGGGAAGAGGTAGAAATTGAGAAAAATTTCTTAAATAAAGAGGCACACTAGGAAGAGCTTTCATAGTAAAGATGAGAATGGGGGGCAATGCTTGAACCTCACTGTCATCAGAATTGAGAAAGGAGAAAGTACACACACACACACACACACACTCACATACACACACACTCACACACACACACACTCACACACACACACTCACACACACTCACACACACACTCACATACACACACACATACACACACACTCACACACACATACACACACACACTCACACACACACTCACACACAAACACACACACACACATATGCACAGAAAATTTGAGGCCTTACACAACCTTTGAGTTTCCTTTCTTAACCACCTTTAGGGATGGGTTGCACAATCTGTATGTTCACCTGTGTAATCCATATTAATAACTAAATCTGTATTCTTTAAGTTAGTTTCTTATAGCAATAGTAGGTTTCAGATTTACCATCATAAAACACTCTATTTCTCCACAGAAATGCCCATGACTCGGCAATTTCTTTGGTGCTTTTTTGTTGCCATGTCAGACGATGAATTCAGGTGGAAAGCTTTGGGACTCTACTCATGCATCTTGGTCATTTCACAAGCTCCAGAGGCAAACTCTCTTAGTTACACTTGGCATGTGGTTTGGACCTGTTCTCAGCCTTGAATTTGCTCAGTAAAGTTATGTCTGTTGTTCCAAATGTATTTGGGTGGGGGACAGGAAGGGGAGTTAAACTGTTTATCACAGGCTTTAAGAATGTCTGGGGTAACTAGATGGCACAGTGGATACAGGGTGAGACCTGGAGTCAGAAAGACTCATCTTCCTGAATTCAAATCTAACCTTAGATACTTCCTAGATGAGGGATCTGGGCAAATCACTTAACCCTGCTTGCTTTAGTTTCCTCATCTGTAAAATGAGCTGGAGAAGGAAATGGCAAAACACTCCAGTTTCTTTGCCAGGAAAACCCCAAATGGGATCACAAAGAGTCTGATATAACTGAGCAATAATGTCTATCACTACAATCCATCCCTTTCTGTGAGAAAACAGAAATTATTAGCAAATGTGAGGCAGAAGCATCAGGGAAAGTCTCACTGAGAAGACAACTTCTGAGCTGAAGCTTGGAGAAATAATATAAAGGGGAAAACTGAAGAAGTTCTTTCCAAGAAAAGGAGATGGCTACTGCAAAGGCTTGGGAGTGGGAGATAAGGTTTTAATTTCTAGGACTGGCTAGAGGCTGAGTGTGGCAATCACAAATAGTATGTGAAGGGGAGTAGTATGAGGTAAGAATAGAAGGGTAAGTGGAAGCCAGCTGGGGATGAATGCCGTAGGCTGGCATGAAAGCCTGAGTCACTTATGTTATTTATGGGTAATGGAAGCCTATTCTCAAAGTAGCAACATGATGAAATTTGCACCTTAGGACGATTGTTCTGGAAGTTGTGTAGAAGATGGATTCAAAGATAGGAACGCTTCAATTAAATTTTCAGTTAGTCAGGGGCTTTGGTTTCAAGGTGAACTCATGAACACTTATTAGGTGACCAAGTCAGAGAATAGAGAGAGAGAAGAGAAGGGGCCCTGGTGTGATGCCTGCTATATGTGCCTATGAAAGCAACAAGACATGTCATTGAATCATCAAGGAAAACTAGTTTATCAATTTGAGAAGAAGTAAATGAAATTGTTCTACCCTGGACGTATGTCAGGATTGATTAAAGAGACTGTGAGGCAATCCAAATTGCAGCTTTCTAGGTTTCACATGGAGGAGAACCATCCTACTGGCCTCTGATGGGGAAGAGAAGAAGAATTCATGTCTTCTCTTCTATTACTGACCAGAGAATATCTTCATGAATGTTAGATTAGAAGATTTGAACCTCTCATTGGAACTGTTGGAACTGGTGATGGCTTTGTCTGCAGAGAACAGAGGAGTTACTCTGAGGAAGGGAATTTTGCAACTCTCCAAGGAGCACAGTAGAAGCATGAGCTTTCCCCTATCCAAGGGGATCTTCATGAGGGCTCAAGGAAGGGGAGAAAAGGAGTTCCAGGAAGCATGAATGGCCCTCTTTGCCACATATGCTCTACCTTTAAGCTCACTTTCTGTAGGTGTTTAGGGGAGAGTGTATCCAGGATGGAGAGAAGGCTGTGGGTTGTTTTGTGCCAACCCTTCTGACAATATCAGCTTCATAAATGCCCTTTTCTAAAAGCCAATTAAGTCTGACTGGGTAGCTGATATTTATTTTATATTATGACAGGGTGGGAGTCCACTGGTGGAAACTCATCAGCTGAAACACTAGAACTGCCGCCCCCCAGTTGCCTGCCTACCTGACATCCCAAGGGGGAGGAGGAATAATGAGTTCTGTTTTAGACCTGCTGTGGTTGAGATACCAGTGGGTTGGGAACATGGAAAGACATGGCAAGAAGGTAACAACAACCAAGTGGGGCTAGGATGGACAGAGATAGCCCTCAGAGTACCCAGAATGGAGATAACGCTGAAGTCATGGGAGCCGATGGGATCACCAAAGGAGAGAATGCAGAGAGCAGAGAAGAAGGCTCAGGACAGAAACTGGGGAACATTCCTCTAAGAGAGCACACAGGACTTGGACACTGATGAAGTGTCCTGAATGACGGAATGAAGAAGACTTGGAAGAAATGAAGACCTCAAAGAAACAGCCAGCAAAGAACTAGGAGAAATAGTAGAGAGGAATAGTACAGAAGACAAGAGGGATGAGACTGTCAGAATCGAGGAGGATGGGAGCTGGGGAAAGGCCCTCAGATGTACTGACACAGAAAACTCCAAACTCCATTTCTTAGAGAAAAACCAAAAGTTCTCCTCCTCTCCCTTTCCCCTTTCCCAGTGCCCTCAATTCTCCTCCTCACGTTCTCCTCTTTCTCTCTCCTTTCCCCCTCTCTATTCCCTCTACCCCTTCCTCTGCAATCCCCTCCCTGTCCCCTCCTTCCTTGCCTCTCCCCTCTTCTTCTCTCTCTTCCTCTATTATCCCTGGATCCTTTCTTCTCCCTTGCAGTGTCCTTGTTTCTATTCATCCTGAGGCACAGCTGTAGCTCCAGTGAGTCCAAAGGGTTAATTTGCATACACTCTTCTTCCCACTTTTTCACTCTTCTGTCTACCCAAGGACAGAACTGGAAACAATTGAGAGTAGGGGCAAGTGGTAGTGCCAGATGCCCTCTGGACATCAGAAAAAACCTTCCTAACAGTGAGAGTTGGTCTAATGGGGAAAAGTCTATGTGATGAAGACGTAATGGACTCCCTTCCCCATTCTTCTTCTAGCAGAGGCAGACTCATTCATCAGTAATGCTTCTGCACTGGGGGGATTGTCTTGGTCAGGTATTGGAGGAGCTAGCTTCCACTGAATTTTTTTAGTAATATCCTGTAATTTATTTTCTGATTTTATTTATCATTGCCTCCTCTTGTCTTTCTGCCTCCTTCCTCCCCTTTTTTTCTCACTCTTTCTGTGTCTTTCTTCCATTTTTTCAAATCCATCCCTCTCATCTTTGCTCTTGGCCAAGAGCCTGGACCTACCTCCTTGACATGACCAAACAGTCAGTGGGTAGGAGGCCCCAGGAAGCTCTTTAGGTCTTGGAGAAGCATCTGCCTCCTAGACAGGAGCTGGGTCAGTTGGAACAGGCCAGGGGTGAGTCCCAGGGAATTTCCCACAGCCACAGCCTGGAGAGGCTCCCAAGGAGCCATGAGGAGAGCCAGGACAACATGGCGAGAGCTCTGCTCTGGATATGAGCATTGTCCTGCCATGGACAACCTTCTTTTGTACCGCAGTGTTGGGCATGTGGCCAACTCCAGGGCTCCACCCCCTTGGCCACATCCTGTTTTGTCCAGTTGGATCCCAGGACTAGCCCACAATACAGAATGTGCAGAAGAAAAAATCTGAGAGAGAACATTGCTTTCTTCTTTGGGAAACTTCCCAAAATTCCATGACTGATACAAAAAGGAATCAATAAGCCCCAAAGAAAGAAGTCAATAAATGCCAAGAGGCCAATAGTAAATAAAGCACAACTTCTGGATGACCTTCCTTTATTCTTTGTGTTTGCTTTAATGAATTGTACACCATAGACAATGTGTCCAACTTGGAGGTAGCCAATGGTGCAGGGAGTCCTGGATACATATGATCTGACTATCCCCTAAATATGCCTCACTTCTCTAGAACCACTTTCATCCCAGGAATTCTGACCAAAACACAAGAACAGGGAGAGAACATCCATTCTGTCACCACTCTTGCATGCCCTAACCCTTCCCTGCCCTCCCTTCTCCCTCTCCCTCCCTGAACGATCATCAAGTCCACATCATAGGCATTACAAGGAAGGGTGGATTCTGGGCTTCTTGGCACCATCCTTGACCACCACTGCTTCTGGTATTCCTGTCCTATTGGGGACCTACCCATCCAAGGTACTCTCTGGTGATGCCTTTATTCTGTTGTTAACAAATTCTCTTATAGTGTGGGACCTTCTCTTGGAAAATACTTTGTAAATATTTTCATTTTCTTACCTAGCCCATTGTTGACCCCACCCACAGGGCCAGTGATTGAAGACACTCAGATACCACCCAGATTGGGGAAAAAGGATGATGAGAAAGGTGGAAAGAGACAGAGGCAGGGAGGGAGATACATCAAGAAAACACCTATTTTTTTATCCTAGGTAACTAGTTGAGAAAAGGAAACAGGTAAGTTTGGAGAGAGATGTGTTTGTAGAAAACCTAGGTTTAGTTGTGGATATATTGAGTTTGAGAGATCAATCCATGTGAAGAAATCCTCAAGGGGGTAAGCAACTTGGAAATGAAATTCAGAAGAGGGATTAGGGCTTAATTTATGACTTTGGGAGGCATTAGCACAGATCATAATTAAACCTATGGGAACTGATGAGACCATTAAGAGAAAGTTTAGGGAGAGAGAACAGGGACACACTACAAAATGGACAGAAAATGAATGATCATTTGGAAAAAAGGATTGAGAAGGAGTTTTTGACAGTTAAAAAGAAAACTAGTAATGAACAATGTGAAAGAAGTCAAGGAAAGAGAAGAGTATCCATGAGAAAGGAATGTTAGTATCAAAAGTGCAGAGAGGTCAAGTAGATTGAAGACTGGGAAGAGGCCAGTGGATTTAGCAGTTGAAATTATTAATAGCCTTTGGAAAAGTAAATTTTCATTAAGTAATGGGAAGAGAAACAAGAATGCAAAGAGTTGAGAAATCAGTGGGTGGTGGGGTAGTAGAATCAATGAGTACAAATGACCCTCTCTACGAATCTGACTCTGAATGGGAAATCAGATAGAATGATAGCATAAGGAGTCGGGGATCAGTGGAGTTTTCTTAAAGAGAGGGGAATATATAGAAGCAGTAAAAATGGTACCAGTTAGAAAAAAGATAGAAAGTCAAAGAGAACATATAATGAACTTCTATAATAGCTGAATGAAATAGAATCAATAGTAGAAATGGAGAAATTGATATTGGAAATAACCACCTCAGAGACTGGAGCAAAAGTAGAGAGAATAGATGGTGCCATGGTGTTCTTGTGGAGCAGGGGAGAAGGTGGGTCTCATTCTGAATATTATTTATTTTATCAGGAAAGTAAAAAGTCATATCCTCTGAGAGAGGGAGGGAAGAAATGGCATAGGAGACTGGAGGAGATAAAGTAGGTTGGGAATAACCGCTGACAGAGCTTACCACAGAAGAATAATCACTCAATAAGTATCTATTAAGCACCTATTATGTGCCAAGTACCAGGCTAAGTGGTGGGCATACAAAGACAAAAATGAAATAACCCCTGCCTTCAAGGGGTTTATGTTTTAATGTAGGAGATAACCACATGTACACATTAGCATGTGGAGAAGTTATACAAAATGGATGGGAACCTGAAAATAAATCTTGTTGATTTGAATTGTGCCATGAAAACACCAAGAAAAAACTGGAAAGATATATGGATTAGTTAGAAGTATAGTGACTAGAACCAGAGGAACAAGTTTTACAAAAACACCATTGTAAAGGCAAAACATCTAATAATAGCACAAGCTTATATAGCGATTACTATGTGCCAGGCACCATGCTAGGGGCTCTAGAATAATTATCTGAGTAAGACTTCATGATACTCTGGGAAGTAGGGGCTCTTATTATCTCCATTTTACATATGAAGAAACTGAGGCAAACAGAAGTTTAGTGACTTGTCAAGGGTCACAGCTAGTTTCTGAGTCTTCCTGACTCCAGGTCCAGCACTCAGTCCACTGTGCCCTGTGTAACTACCTTTAAATGATCAACCATAGTTGCAGATTGCTCAGGATCAAACATACTATCTGCCTCCTAAAAGATTAAAACACCCATACATACACACACACACACACACACACACACACACACACACACACACCCCTAAACTCCACTACAAACACTAATAGTCAGACAAAATAAATTGTCCTATTGGCCATATTTGGCATGCCTTCCTTCCCTCCTTATTTCCTTATCTCCCTCCTTTCTTGCTTCTTAGTGACTCCAGTATATAAAGGACCTGTTTGGCCATGGGGAATCTCACAATTTATAAGCCTTGGGGTCCTTTTCTTTCTTTGTAAAGTCTTCATGATGTCATCTTTATATATAACTCTCTGCTGTATGGGACACTCAGACAAGCTTCCCTCACCTAGGTCTTTCTGGAGTCCTCACCTCGCATTTCTCTGTACCAGGAGGATTCATGCTCCCTGAAGCTGCCTTTTCTCAACTGACCAGCACCTCCTTCCTATCTGTCCTTGGTGAGTCTGTCCTCTCGATGCAGACATTACCTTCATCCCCTACTGGTTTGGTGGGCACTGCTAATTCAGTTGCAGCTGCCAACTCCAGACCTTTTTAAACTCACACGGTTTAGACAATCCCATCTTGGAATACTCATTAGTCTACAATCATGAGAGAATAACACAAAGAAAAAGGGGTAGCCATGGGATCAGACACATGTGTCAGCCAGATGAGAGAGAGGGGAGCTCTCCTTCCTTGGCCTGACCCAGGACAAGCAGCTCGAAGTAAAACTTCCTCACTCACAAAAGCAAAGCCATGAGTGCTGGAGGCTCAGATGTCCCTTTGTTCTAGCTCATGTTCTAGCTCAGTAGTAATTGAATTATTTTTTTTAATTTAGTAGCCAATGAGAAAACTTTTGTGTAGGCACACAGTAAAATGTCCCCAAGTCAAATATGACTAGAAATAGGCTTCCTAAATGGTGAACTAGAAATCAGCAGAAAATATACAGATGTTCTCTGCATAATCCATCAGGAAAGGAAAATTCAAGCATGCCCTATGCATTTACTAACTCAACAAGGGCTGAGCATTGACACAGAGAAAATTTTTTTTAAAACCCACAGCAATCCTTAAATGACCACTTCCAAAGAAATTAAAAGATTTTAAAGTGTGTCTAGGATTTATATCTTACCATAGTAAATTTGCAAAGAGTGACACCTTTGCTCAACTCCTGAACAATCTTACTTGTGGATACATGATTAAGGAGAACTCAAACTATAAATGCATAAAAGGTCAATATATTCAAAAACTTTTGGAGGGGGTGATCCATATGCTTATATACATATACATACATACATACATATACATGCATACATATATGTGAGTCCATGTATGTATATGTATAGAGCTTTTAAAAATTTGTTCACTTATCTCACACATGCATCAATGTTGGCCTATGCAGGGTAAAATAAGTCCTTTGTGCTATAAACAGATGTTAACTGGGAAGGCTTAGGAGTTATCTTGTAAAAAGATGGGAATGGTCATCAAAAAATCATCACCTTTGCAAAAAGAGAATTAGGTGACAGTGAAACTCATTATCCCATACAAAAACCAGAGTTTGTCTGTTTTAATGTTGGCTGTTACCCAAAACATCATGGACTATGACTATGGAGTTAAATTTCACTAATAGTTTAACTGACATTCTAGAGACTTCTATGATAGTTGAAGATAAACTGTGCAAAGATAGATAGAAAGGACTGAGAGGACTCATTTCCTGAGAAAACTGAGTTTAACTCTATATTATAAAGAAAAACAGGACACGATTCTGGGAAGGTAGCAGAGTAGGTCAGAAAATTCCAAGCTCTCCAGATTTCCTCCCCAAACAAGATAAAATAGTGCCTCAGAGTGAACACAAAATGACATGAATAAATAAGAGTAGGGGCAGAACAGAACTTTTGAGACAATGGAGAAGACCTGAATACAAAATCCCAGAGGCACAGCTGTAGCTCCAGGGAGTCGAAAGGGTTAATTTGAGGCATATTTAGGGGACAGTCAGACCATGTGTATCCAGGGATCTAGGTTTTGTAGAAATTTATTTAATTTATGACTTTGGGAGGCATTAGCACAGATCATAATTAAACCTATGGGAACAGATGAGATCAGTTCCCAATGAAGAATAAACACCTCCAGGCTAATTCTGCTTAAACAACAAGCTGTGAGCCCTGGGGTAAACTGGGTTGGGTGGCAACCTTGGCTCCAGCCACAGGAAGTTTTACCTCCTGGTCAGTGAGGAGAGTTGGGGGTCTGCACCCAGGAAGATTGAAGGAACTTCTGCTGACAAGGAAGGCCAAACCCAAATGTGTTGCAGAGATGAGACTCTAGGCAAGAATAAACCAGCACACACCTGGTGAGTGCAGAAGCAGTGGGGCAAGGACACCAGTAGCTGTAAGCACCTATAGGAGGCTGAAGGTTTTCATTTCAGTTGCAGGTCAGAGGGGAGAATTGAAGGATCTGAGACCAGAGGCACCATTCCCCATGCCCCAGGACAAGAGGTGATT
Organism: Bettongia penicillata ogilbyi; assembly: GCA_023548195.1. Classification (NCBI taxonomy): domain Eukaryota; kingdom Metazoa; phylum Chordata; class Mammalia; order Diprotodontia; family Potoroidae; genus Bettongia; species Bettongia penicillata. Next base: position 10,496,508 of record JAJHZJ010000096.1, read on the forward strand.
ACAAAAAAAATAAGCTACCACACTTTTTTTAATGAGCAGGCCAAGGAGAAAGAATTTGATCATGGAGAGTTACTATGGGAATAGAGAAGACCAGGTGTGTCTTTGGAAGAGGATACTGAAGCAAGCTCACCTACTCCAAAGAGTAATGTCAAATAATCACCTGCCCAAATAGAATTCATAGAATTTTAAAAAGACTTTAAAAATCAAATGAGAGATTTAGGAAAAACCAAAAAAAAGAAGAAGAAGAATCCAAGGAAAACAAGATTATGAAAAGAAAGTCAATCAATTAGAAAAAGACATCCAGAATCTTAAGGAAGAAAATGACTCCTTGAAAACTAGAATTGGGCAAAGAGAGGCCAATGAAGTCAAACGAGAACAAAAAAATAATAAAACAAAATACAAAGAATGAAAAATAGAAGAGAATGTGAAACATCTCATAAAAAACCAACTGATCTGGAGATTAGACCAAGAAAAAAATATAAGAATAATCAGACTACTTGAAAGCTATGATCAAAAAATGAATCTTGATACAATAATACAAGATGTAATTAAAGAATATTGTTCTGAAGCATTAGAATAAGAGGGGAAAGTAGATATCAAAAAAAAATTGACCAATCACCACCTAAAAGATGTTCTACAAGGAAAACCTACAGGAATATCATAGTTAAATTCTGAAAACCCCAGTTCAAGGATAAAATATTACTAGCAAGAAGAAAAAAACAACTTAAATGTAGTGGTGCCACAATAGAATCCATCACCAATGCTAAAAGACTACAGGTCTTGGAACACTATATATTGAAGAGCAAAATACCCAGCAAAGTGAGGTATATTCCTGAATTAAAGCAAAGTGGATATTTATTGAACTGTCAGACTTTCAATAATTTGTTTAAAAAAGAAAACAAACCTGAGCTTAACAGAAGATTTGACATGTAAGATCCAAGAGAAATACAAAGTACATATCAAACACTAATTACATGGGACTCAATAAGGACAGCCTGTTTACATTTTGTATGAGGAAATGTAGAATGTATATTTAAGATTGTTGTTAATAATTGGATGGTTCACAAGAAAGATTGGGCTAGATCTGAGTATGATATCATTCTAAAAGGTAAAACTATTTAAGAACAGCTAAAGGGTAATTATACAAATGAGGTGCCAGAGGAAGAATCAACACAGAGGAATTACATGGAAAGGGGAGTTGGTAGTTCTTGTAAACTTCTTTCACTGGGAATGGTTCAAAAGTGAACAATACATACATATCTAAGAGGGTATTAAAGTCTAATATATTCAGAAAGAAATAAAACTCTAAGGGGATAGATAAGGGAGAGAATAATGGAGGGCTCTTTAGAGGGGAAGATGGGGGAATAGGATAAAAAGGGATTTCAACAGGTGTTTATATTTATGACAATAGGAGGATAATGGAAGTATCCTAGGAGGAGGGCTAAGTTAAGTAACAGGAGGTCAAGGTAGTGGGTATAAGTAAAGTAGAGGAGTGATAGAAAATAAGAGATATGCACAAATATAAAGTAAAGATCAGGAGCAGAATTTATTAGGGAAAAGGGGGCAGGGGTAGTAATCGTGACCTTGGAGAAAGTGGAGGCTAAAATTGATTTGATCAAAAGATAAAAATTGGGAAACTACACTATGTGTCAGCCACATTCATCAGTGTTGCTTTGGACTATTTAAAATAACTAGATAGCATAAGGTTGGTATATTGCTGCAATATAGAAAATGGTGAGAGGGACAGAGCCAAGATGGTGGAGTAGAAGTACAATCTGCTCTAGCTCTTCCCCCCATAGCCCATAAAATACCTGTAAAAGTGAGTCTAAACAAATTCTAGACCAGCACAAGCCATAAAATGACAGAGTGAAAGACAGCCTAGAAAGTCAATAGGAAAAGTCTATCACACCAGACTCTGAGTGAAATGCAGCCCAACCTTGGCCACATGGCAAAGAAAAGACTGGAGCAAACTGAAGGGTGAAGAATCATGAGTAGCAGCTGTGGTTCCCAGATTTCTCAACTGACAAATGCCAAAGACAGCTTCAATGGTCAGTGAGAAAGCTCCTTCACCAGAGTGAGAGAGGAGCAAGGTCCAGCCCCAAGGCAGCAGCAGCCACTGCAGCAGTAGCAGCCACTTTTGGAGAGCTTAGCATAAAGACCCTGGGGGAATTGAGCAGCCAATCAGAATCTCAGTCCTGAGTGGTGGTCTTGGGGTAAGGCAGAGTGGTAGCATGGTGGAGCTGGTGGAGACTGTGGAGAGAGAATCCTACTCACAAATCCAAACTCACAAAGATGAGTTAGTGGACTTGCAAAAATATGGAAAGACTTGGACTGATGAAGGAAGAGGTTAGCCACCCTCAGAGAAACAGAGGACAAATAAGTATACTATGGTCCTATATAGACGGACATGAATGTATTTGTATTATAAATATCTAAGAATATGTATCTGTATATAAGTGTACACATGTATGGGTATATGTATAAATATTTTTATATATCTTTGTATTTGTTTTTATATGTGTATGTATGTATGTGCATATTTGTCACATTTGTGTGTGTTCACACTTAATTATAGCCTTCTGGGGTGAGAGGGAAGGAAGGAGGAAAAAGGACAAAGTAAAAATTGCACAACAGAGAACAAAGTACAATTTCAAGGAAACAAAGAAAAGGTGGATAGCTCTCCACACAATGCATCATATTTATTATATAGGCCTTCTTGACATGGAAATTTATTGCTGTATATTTTAAATCCTTTCTTACATTCTGCTGTGCACATGGCAGTGCTTTTATTCTTATTTTGTATTTGAGTTTCTTACATGTTTCTTTTGCTCTTCTTAAGTAGTTAAGTTTTAGTATTTAATTTTAAAAGAGATGGAGGGAAAAGAAATTATTATGCACTACTTTATACTATTTGCATTTACTTATCAGTATATATGTTGCATAACTCCAAAGAGGTTAAAAATCATCTATTATGTTGCCAAAAAATATAACAAATAACAAAATGAAGAAATTATAGAAGAGAAACTTTCATTGGTGTCCTGAGAAAAGAAAGTGGTGTGAAAGTGTTTCCAGAATTAAGGAGAAATTTGTGGTTGTACTACAGTTGATATATTGTAAATGAGAATAAATTTCTTTGTTTTACTGAGATTTTTTTAAAGTAAATAGTATAGTTAAGAACTTTGGTGTTTATTTAAAACCAGAAGATTGAGGTGGGATGGAGGGTTACATGTAGAGAGTTCATGCAAAGCTTATGGGGCAAGAGATGTTCTCATTTGTCAGACAAGTAATATTTAATTAAATGGAGTGGGGGTTCAGTACTAATGAATTAGTCTAATTAATTATTAGACTGAATTAATTATTCAGAGATTTTAGTGATCAAAGTACATATATGAAGACACCACTTGAGCTTTCACTGTAGCTAACAGGAAATATGTTCACATGTTAAAATTAAATTTTGAAATCATTAATAGTTTTAAAAACAGACTTTGATCTGAGTGAAGGAGGGCTGTGCAAGGTCACCAACCTCACTTTCTTCTCCTGAGCCATGGGGTCCAGTGGCCTGACATTCATCAGAACAGCTGGAGATTGCCCAAGTGATATGTAAATTTAGCTATTTTTATTACCATTATTCCTCCTCCCAATATCACCCTTACATAGAGAGACCATGTTCTCCAAGTTCCAGTCAAACCAAATTCTGTGCACCCTGTAAAAACTCCATGCTCTCCAGCCTCCCTGCCTTCGTCTGCACTGTTCTCTATCCAATTTATTTCAAAAGGATTCTTTTCTGTTCCAGGCACTACCCTAGGTACTGGAAGTACAAAGACAAACCTAACCTCAAAGTTTCCATTCTACTGTGGAATACAAAATGTCCTACAGGCTTCCTCTAGGAGGTAGTCACTGAACTAGGCTTTGGAGGAAGGCAAGGTAACTCCAAGCCTTAGTTTCCTCCCCTGTGATATGAAGAGTTTGAACTACAAACCACAAAGAGATCTTGCAAACAGATACAATATGGTATGATATGACATGTTTCTACACTAATAGAAGGTATTTCTTGCATATATAGCTATATGTGTGTGTGTCCAAGTACAGAGAACAATCAACACCCTAAGACCTGTGTCTATATTGATTCTGTCCTGGACTCTAAGCTCCCAGGAGGTCAGGATCATGCTTAACCTGCATCAGCAAACACAATTCAGCCCCACCACCACACTCAGCACCACCACCGCTGTCCCACCTCCATCCCCCACCAGTCACAAGCTCTGCGCCCTCCTAGAATAACTTCTTCAAGTTAAGGTGGATGCCATTCTTAGAGCCCAGGACAAGCTGAAGCCTTTTGATGGGAGGCCTTGAGGGCTCTGGAGAAAACTCAAAGTGAAGGAGACAGAGGGCTGTGACCACTTTTGTCTCCATCATGGCAAACTGCTGCCCAATGCAGTTCCTGTAGTAGGGAGAGAAGCACAAAATCAGCATTGCTGCCAGGGTTGCTCCATGGCTGGAGACAGAAACAAGCTCAGATTCATATAGCTTGGCATGGGAGCAGGACAAGCAAGTTGTAAATTTAGCAGACATCAAAGGTAGAACATGAACTCAGGTCTTCCAGACTTAGCTGCCTCTCAAAAAGAGGTAAGCTCCAATCTTTTCCTTGCCCCAACTGTCAACTACACCCTGAGGTCAGAACACCTCTTCTCTCAGTTGGCCAAGCTCTCTTTCTTCCTGGGCAGCCATCCTTACTCAGAGTCCCAACTGTGTGGGAGGTGCAGGTTGAGAAGGAGGCAGATTTCTCCCAGGTCTGCCCTGGTAGAGTAGAAAGGTGGATATTTGAGAGGCTGCAGTTGAAGCATTCATATGACTTCTCCCATTCCACCCAGAAGTTGGGAGACAGCACCTACCTGGGGCCAGCCGAGAAGGGAATGAATGCATAGGGGTGACGAGTAGAGGAATTCTCTGGAGAGAAGCGCTGGGGGTCAAACATCTGGATGGGAACAGGAAAAGGAGGGATGAGTCAAAGGTATATAGCTTCACATTTAGGGGCATGGGAGGGGAAGTGAATGGTGGGATTACAGGCAGAGAGAGTGAAGGCAGAAACAGGTCAGAGGGAAAGCTAACAGGCTCTTTCCTAGCAGGAGGAGCCCTAGATCCTCCCCCACCCAATCCCCTCAGCTTGGCCTCATATGCCTGCTTAGGGCAGGTCATCCCCAATTTCCAACAGACAAGAGCCTTCCCCTTTCCCTGTGCAAATGCTCTCCTCTGACCCATCCTACTTGTATTGTTGGAGATACCTCAGGCTTGTCCCAGATGGCCGAGTTCCTGTGCAGAGCATAGATGTGGAGAGAGACTAGGCTGCCTGTGGGAAAGGGAGAGAGATACTCTTGGAGAATAGTCTTGGGATTTCATTGATATGGGGAATTTCTGGAGGGGTTAGCCTCTCCACTGATGCAGACAGACCACTCATATCTAACTAAAAGTCTTAGAGGCCCCTAAGAAGTTAAAGTGACTTCTATCCACTATGCCATGCTGCTAATAACCTCATTTACTCCCTGAGATGAAGATTTACAAATAAGGAAACTGATCCCTGAGAAGAGAAGTGATTCTGGTAATATCTTGAACTCTGTGGGGACTCCAACTAAGATCTAACTCCTAGTCTAGGGTTCTCCTCTGTGAAGTTTAGAATATTGGATGGAGAAGGATGGTCTAGAGTCTTCTATGAGAGGTAACTGGATCTCCTTGGACTCACTAGGGCCCAACAAGTCTCACAACTTGTGGCAGATATTTCCTTGGGGAAAACTGGGGGGAATTAGGAGTACAATGGGGTGGCAGATCAGGTTTTCATGAAGGAGATGACCTCAAAGACCAGGACAGCTGGAGAACTTTCCAAAATCTCTGCAGAGCCAAGATTTCAGTTTCCCTAGATTTGGCAGCAATAAAACAAGGCAAAATAAACAACAAAATAAGGGCAAACAAACCCTAGTGAACCTTGAGAAGCCAGTGGACTGATGTCAGACTGAGGCAAAGACAGAGGATGGGAAGTGACAGGGACTGTGCCATTTTATGGGGCTCTACACAAGGCAATGTTAGTGGCAGCCACAAGAGACCAGATAGGCCAGTCCTGGTATGGAGGTCACCTGAGACCCTACAGGAATCCCTAGTGCATGAGAACCAGCAAATGGTCCCAAGGCCAGGAGGAGGAGCGGCCAAAATTCTAGTCACTCTGTGTCAACAATATGTGGCTGAGAACCACTCTCAGCTCCTGACCCAGGTCTCCCACCTCCCACACCCAGACTCAAGGGCCAGCCTTATCCTACCTTCAGGTAGTGACCTCCCATCTGGAAAGGTAACAGGCTTGTTGAGCTGGCGATATACCTGGGGCACTGGAGGATATAGGCGGAAACTCTCCTTGATGCACATGGTAAGGTAAGTCATTTTCCCCAGATCTTCCCTGCATGGAGGGAAAACAGCAGGCCAGAGTCCCCAGTCAGTGTGGAGCAGGTGCAGCAGCCCCCGTAGCCCTGTAACATGGATTCCCCAGATACCCCAGATCCACCTTCCAGCTAGCTTGAGGAGACAAGTGGAGGGGGTCTGGAATACCCCTATTTCCCCTAGTAATAGATTTGGCCAGGTGTCCAGTCCTAATTCTGAGTATATCTCTCTCCCTCTTGCTCAAGATGCTTTCTATCCCATCTTTGCCCGGGTTACCTCCACCTAGAATGCCCTCACTCCTCCTCCTTCCCTTAAGGTCCTGCTTGTGCCTCTCTTGGGGTCAACCCTCCCTGAGCACCCCAGCAGGTGTCATCTGAACCCACCAGGCACACAGAGCCTGGGTCCCTTGCTTCAGTCTATGATCTCACAAACAGCCCCTCGACATTTCTTCCTGGTTCGCTGAGATCTCCCTGAGTCTCTGATCATTCCCTCAGTGCTTAGCATAGAAGTAGGCCCAAGGGGGCTCAGGAAAGAAAGACACATGGAAACAATGAACAGGGCCTTGCTCAACTCAACTGAACAAATATGTATTGATTATCTGCTGTATAATAGAGCCATCTTTGAAGAGCTGAGGATACAGAGTAGAAAATGACCCAGACCTTCCAACAGGGAACAGAAGTGGAAAGATAATTTTATTTGGAATTCAAAGACCTGGGTAGAAATTCTGAATTCATTCTTCTTTGCTATGTACCAATTAGAGCTGAGAAAAGTGAATTGGGCTACTGTCTTGGGAGGTGGGGAGTCTTCCCTCATTGGAGGTCTCCTGTCAATGGCTAGATGGGCATTTATCAGGGATGTTATAGAATTGGCATACAGTTTGGACAAGGTGCCCCTGAATTCCATCCTAGATCTGAGAGTCTCAAATTCTGTAATTCTATGACCTGGGACAATGACTTTGTAAGCCATAGAGTGCCCTGTGAATGAATCCACACTAGGGTCTTCCACTTCTCTTGGCAAGGTGAGTGAGGTCACAGTGACACCCTGACTTCTCCAAGGCCTAGCCAGAAAAACACAAACAGCCTTGGCACATCCTCCCAAGCTGAAGAAGCTTAGAGTGTGGACCTGTCATCCAAGAACGAGCCCAGGTCAGCTCACAGATGCTCTTCACTGAAATCTGGGCCACCAGAGAAAGGACTTTTTCCAATCGCAGTCAATTCATAACTACCATTGACTAAGTTTCAGAGAGCTTTGGTTTGTATTGGCAAAGAGTGGACCATCATTGCAGATGAAACCTCAGGGCCTTTAACTCTTTTTTCTCAGGAGTGTTCATCTTATCTCCTTTGCTAGACATGAGACAGAGGCAGAAACCAAGATATAGGAGGCAGAAATGATGCCCTGTGTGTAGGAAAGAGGGGCAGCCAACCAGTTTTGTTGACGGAATGTCTACAGAACAAGACATAAGACTGGAGAAAGACATTGAAACTAGATCATGAAGAAAACGATTCTAATGGGGAAGGAAAGGGGGATATGTCTAAAGAGAATAATGTGCTTATACAGGTAATTCCCCAGCCCTTAGCTTCAAAAAGAAATAGGTGGAAGATGGAAACAGAGCCAACTCTCTGGAACTTTATAAAATGGTCTCAGTAAATTGAAAACAAATAAATTAATAATAAAAAGAGACACAAAAAAAGAGTCTGAGTAAATCTCAGAATGATTTAAGATTTTGTAAGGAAATCTAAGGACACAAAAGGGGATTTTCTTTTAGCTTTATTGGGAGAAAAAGGAAGAACCAAGAAGGGGAAGACTATTGCTTTGGGTAGACAGGATGACGACGACTTCCAACAGACAGAAGGTGGAATTTTTGCTCCATTTCTGTTTTATTTGCCAAGGGGAATGACCTTTGCCATGGTAATGACAAAATGAAAGAACTCACATGGACATGATGTATAAAATAAAGAAATGGAAGGAAAACAATGAACAGGATTAAGATCTGGCAATGCTGAACTTTAAACTCAGGTCATAAAAAACTGGATAGTGTGATTGCTGAGTCATTGTTCACAAACTTTGAAAGATAGTGGAAAACAAGGGCAGTATTACAAGATAGAAGGACAAAAGTCCAGATTTTTTCTAAGGGGTGAAGTGAGAAAGAGAACAGATTTTTTTAAACTGTGTGTATGCTTCTCCTGAATTCTTGGGGAAACCTCTACACCAATCTTTAGGAAGATATTTGGAGTTGGCAAACATCTAGAAAAGGAAGCAGCGATCCCAAAGTGCCTGCCTGACTTTAAAAAGACAAGTCATTGTAGGGTCGCATCATTTGTTTTTTGGATATAATTACTAAACTATTAGTTGAAGGGAATACTCTGGATAGAATTTATCTCATTTTCAGCCAAGATTTTACAAGAGTGTTGTGGAAAAGATATAAAGATGTGGGCTAGATGATACTACAATTAGATAGATTCAAACTGGTTGGATGGCAGGACTCAAAAGAACAGTTGTTCATTATGGCAGGAGGTTCCCCATGGGATACCACAGGAATCTGTGCTTGACCCTGGGCTATTTAATGTGTGTCTCAAAGATGAAGGCAGACTAGAATATTGGACTGAGTATAATAAGATGAAATTTGAGAACCAAAATAAAGTCATACTTTGGTTAATATATATATATATTATATATAATATGTATATAATATATATCTATATATAGGATGAGGAATTGTCCTATAAGAATGAGCTCCCACAGACTCTGCCAATGGGGCAGATCTGGGGCTACTAAGATCGTGGAGTCAACCATAGGAATGCAGTCATTGGATCTTCGATTTAGACTCTCAAGAGATCAATTAGTCCAGTCCCTTTTTCCAGAGATGAAGAAACTGACCCAGAAGCAGGAAGAGACCCTTGACATGTTCACAACAGTAGTAAGAGGCACAGCCTGAGGGAGCAGGGCAGGTCCTGACTGGGTCTCTGCATCCCGTGGCATACTCCTCAGCCAGTTCTGAGAGAGAGCAGACCCAGGGCTTACCATTGGATGGTGTCACGATTTCCCATGATATCCTGGATCTCCTCCCGGCATCGCTTCTGGTGCTCTGGGTGCAGGGCCATGCAGTACAGGAACCAGGAGATGCCACTGGTGGTGGTATCATGCCCCGCAAACATGAACGTGTCCACCTCAGACCGTAGGTCTGCATCTGACAACTTTGTCTTGTTCTCATCCTTAAGGAAGAAATGGAGGTGACAAAAATGGGTGGATGACACCTTAGGAGGGATTCAAAGTAGATTTCAGGGGAACTTCCCCTAATAAAAGTTGCTAAATAGGAGAAAAACGACCTAAATAGGAGGGTAATGGGATCTTCTTTTCTGATGGGGCTGGAGGAAGAACCATCCTTCTACTTGAATTTCCGTCTTATGCATAAAATTTAGAATTGAAAAGGGCCTTAGAGACCTTTGGGGTCAAACCTCATTTTACAGAAGAGGAAAGTGAGACTCAAACAGGGAAAGTGACTTGTCCAACGGCACACAGGTGGTAAGTGTCAGAACCAGAATTTGAATTCAAGGCTTTTGACAGCAAATTCAGCACCTTTTCTACTACAATGTATTGGATCCACTTTCACTCTGGATCCTCTGTATCAATCAAGGTCAAGTTTAAATTACCCACTCCTCCCCAGCTTCCCCAGGAAACCTTGAGTGGACAGTCCCTTCCCCACTGATCTCTCCTCCTATTTAATGAATGAGCAAGCGCACAAGGACAGAAGAGGGAATAGGGGAGAGACAGACACTCCTTGGAGCAAAGAGAGGGGTACAAGGAAGGGGAAGAGTTTGGCTTTGCCTGAATCAAACCCCAGGTTAACCCATCCTTTTGAAATCCCTCAGACTCACTCCAGCCCCAAGAAGAATGTCCAGGAAATCCAGGCGTTTCTTCTCCTGAATCTTCTCTTGCTCCTCCTCCTCCTTCAGGGCAGCCTTTCTGGCCCTAATCACTTTGTCTGTGCAAGGAAATCATAGTGTTAGTGCTGGAAAGGGCAGGAGAAGTCATGTGTTCAAGCACCTAACTTACAGAAGGGAAATTAAATCCTAGTGAGAAGAATGGTTGAGTCAAGATCATGGAATCAAATGGAGTGAGTGGAAGAACCAGGTCCCCTGATACCCCACCCAGGGCTCTTTCCTCCAAATATACTGTCTTAGGGTTATAGATGCCTTAGTCAAGACTTCACTCCAATCAGAATTCATCACTGCAGAGAGCATCACTGGGAGTAATCTCTAACCCTTACTCTACTTAGCTACAAGAGCCTTCCTATAAGGAGTTCTAATTCTTGGGGCCACTGATCAAGAAGAAAAGGGCACTTCAGTGGGCAAAGAACTTCATAACTAGAAAAATAAATGGGCAAGACAGAGAAAGCTGGCAGACTATTTTCTCTGTACAATACCCTCTTCTGTGTTGAAATGATGGGAACCTTGGGGAGAAACTATCACTCCATTTCAGACTTTGTCATCAAAATCTGGGAATAGCCTGACAATCCCTGGATTTAAAGAGAACAGGTTCCATTAAAATATATATATATATATATATATATATATATAGGATATCACGGCCTTAAATTCCACAGAGGTAGTCATCCCAAGAGAGATTGGAGGCTCTTGGGAAAAGAATCCTTTAGACAACAGAGAAATAGTTCCAATAAAGAGGAAAGGGATGATGATACCTAAGTAAACCAATGTGAATGCACAGGGAACTCATTGATTTACTTAGATTTAAGAGACATGTGCAGGAACAGTAGAGATGCATAGGCTGGGATATGTATCATTGTGGGAAATATTTACATTGATGAAAGTACGGATTCGCTAAAGAATTAAAAAAGAGAAAGAAGATGAAAGAATGAGATGAACATAAGCTCATAGCGATAAATGGGGATAATAAGAGAAAGTACAGTTGTTGTGAGGACTAAATTTTAGATAAGTAGATATGCACACATACATATATACATGTATATGTGCTTATGTATAAATAAGCATATATATGTATATATGAGGTTTGCAAATTTTGCAATAATATATAAATGTTAACTTTTATTATTATGTCAGGATAAGCTGAGACTGGTGAAGACAACTAAGGTCAATAAAAAGGGAAAAAATAAGATTAAGGAATAGATAAGTCCACTGTCCAGGGTGGCAATGACTGTAATTAACTGAGGAAAGAGAGGACAGATCCATTCAACCATTATTTTTGCTTCCATTTTCATTAATATGTAGAACTCTTTCCCTGTAAAGAGAATAGAATAAAAATGTCTACATGGAGTTGAAAAATAGGATTGATGAGGAAGTGGTACCAACAAGGCAGTCAATGAAAACTAACGTGACCAGTTTTCTCTAAGAAAGGCATGGAGGCCATAATGTTGTAGCTGAGAGTCCTGTTATCTACTGACTTTTTCTGTCCTCATCTGCAGGACTGGGTTCAATTCTGGGCACCACATTTTAGCAAGGACATTGAGAAGCAGAAGAGCATCCAAAAGAGGACAAGACCAATGAAAGTCCTTGAGAGTATAAGATATGAGGATTACTTGGAGGGAGTGAAGATGTTTGGCCAATGAAGGAAAGATTTCTAGGAGGGCTGGCCATGTGTTCAATATCTATCATGTGAGAAGGAGATCAGGCTTGTTCTTCTCAGCCTCTGAAAGTAGAGCCAGGACCAACTGGTGGAAATCTCAAAGAAGCAGATTTGTTCATGATATAAGGAAAAACTTCCTGAAAATTGGAGCTGTCCAAAGGTGGAACTATGATGCCTGGAGTCGCTATCTTTTGACATCCTCTTGATGGACATATTGTAGTAAGCTTTTCTCCTCAGATAGAGGTTGTACTACATTATCTTTGACACCTCCTCCAACTCAGAGATTCTTTGATCCTGTGAAACATTCTCTCCTACCTCAAAGGGAAGAGTCATATGGTATGATTTGGTCAGGGAATGGGCAGAGGGTAGGAGGCCACAAGATCACAAAAAGGCTGCATGGGAGGAGGGGTAATAAGGAATAACCCTTGGAGCTTCAAATAGATGGACCTAGGGATAGGATCTATGAGGAGGAAAAAGGAAAGACAGAAAGAAGAATAGAAGGAAGGGAAAAAAGAGGGAGAGAGGAGAAGGTATAAAAGAAGGGCAGCCTCAAGCTGGAGACACACCAGTGTGATCATGAGCAACCTTGCAGGCCTGAAGGAACTTCCGACCATGAAGGGTGAACCAATAGTAGAAGAAGTCATTGTGATACTGGAATGCTGCCATTCGCTCTTGCATCAACAAGGTGAGTTCCCCAATGGCCTGATAGTATTTGGTGTCACTGCAAGGGTGAAGGAGAGGAAGAATTGAAGCAATGAGGTGGGGGAGGAGGAAAGAGGGGATGGTTATGTTATGCCATTTTGAGTAGTCATTCCCCCTCCCCCTGGTCCTAGCCTCGTTGGCAAACTAAGCTCTGTACTGGGAAGTCACTCAAAGTCCCATATCTTCCATCAATCCTGTTACCATCCAGACCTCAGTGATATTTCCCTGTGGTGTTTGTGTCTCTTCTTCCCATACAAGGGGCTCCCCAGAACAGGGCTGTGTCTCCTCTCAGACAAGGGGCTTGCTTCTATGGGTCAGATAAAGACAGCTTCCCCAAGACAGTCAGGGCCCTTTCACTGACCTCTGTGTCTGGCTCCCACTGCTCCTTCCAAAGATACATTTCATCAGACTGTCCAAAGCCATGTGACCAACATCTGGGAAGATATTCACACACTTGTCCTTCTCAATCTTCTTGTCCCATTTGTTCTGAAAAAGACAGGAGGAAATCAGAACTCATTTACAAATTCATAGACCCCCAGGAATTGTTCACACAGCTCGCCCTTCTTCCTGTACCCTTTCCCGCACTATAGGCCACAAACTAAACTCCCCTTCTAAGTTAGCCCAAATTTTAGTTTTATCCCCAGGGGAGGAACAAGTATCCCACCAATGCCAACAGGAGACTCTCACCAGCATAGCTTGGGTTGATTCAACGAACACATCCACATATGTCTTCAGGACCTCAGAGTGAAAGGCAGGGGTGAGGAGTTTCCGGTGCTGAAACCACTTGGGCCCATCCAAAACCAGTAGTCCCTTTCCTGGGATCAGGAGAGAGAAGACATGAGTGAGTGGAGAATATCATGGGGACAGGATTCAGGCACATGGAAACTTGGAGAGAGACAAGGAGTCCATTCCCCCTTCTGGGAGCACACAGTTAGTCCTCAATATAATTTAAATTGAATGGGGTTTTCTGAAGGCCTTAGTCATGAAATAAGTCTTCATTGGGGAGGTTTCAAGTACTTAAGAAAACATACAAAGAAAATGACAGTGCTGGGAATGACCCTGAGCCACAGAACACAGAATGTTCAAACTTGAAGGGACTTTAGATCACAGAAAAGAGAATGCTAGAGCTGAAAGGAAAATTAGGACAATGGTATTGTGGGGATAGAAGAGCAAAAATCCTTATGTTCTCTCCACAGTGATCCCTCCAAGTCTCCACACATGAGGGAAATCACATTCTTCTTGTAGATGTGAGAAGTATCAGTCAATCAATTAATCAATAAATATTTATTAAACACCTACTATGGGTCAGGCACTGTGCTAAGCAAGGGAGATACAAAAGGAGGCAAAAGATAGTTCCTGCCCTCAATGAGCTTACAATCTAAAGGACTGTGAGTACACAGGGAAAAGTAAATGCAAGGTAAAGGGAGGAGAGGAAGAACACTTGGGAGGATCAGAAAAGAAGGCATCATCTAAACTGAGGTATGTAGGAGGCTGAGGATTCCAAGAGCTGGAGATGAGGAGAAAAAGTCATCCAGGCATTGGGGCCAGAGCATGCAAAGGCATAGAGACAACCTTCAACATTCACATGTTTAACTTTCATGACTTCTAGCATTCATGTGATTGTATTAGTAATTTTATTTTCACTTTTGTGTTGGCAATCACACACACTCACAGCTATGCTCAGTAGAGAATAATTGAGATGTGTGATGCCTACAAGTTTGTAGAGCAGCTAGTACCCTACCAGGCATATCCCTGCAATTGTTCACCATAGCATTGTAAAGAGCTCCTCAAGCATTTGTTGCAGATTTTCATTGTTTGCCTTTAAAACAAGTTTTGTGTTGCAATCCTGCCCTCAAAGAATTGTGCAAATCCTACAGGGTCTAAGGTCAAACATGCAAAGTCAGTGAAATGACTCAGTGAGAAAATAAATGTTACATAGACTTCGTCCTAGAATAGCTGCAGCCACAGTCCCAAATTTGGTGTTAAAGAATCAATAATTAGTTATATCCACAAAAAGGAGGAAAGCATTCATAAAGGGGTTCATCAATCTGTCCTAGAAAGCGCAGTGCATATTATCAGCATTGACCTTTTGTTCTAGAGAATTGAAGGCAGAAGAGCAAATTTTCACCAATCTCTGGAGAAAGGTTACCATTTTTACTTGCAATATTTACTTACATATTTCCCATATGTACAATGCATCAACATTTGAATTTTTCACTTTTGCACCATTTTCTAGGAAGCTTACCCCTGCCAAAGTCAAGGATTGATTGTAGAATGGCATGGACAGAGAAATGCTGGAAGAAATTTGGCCACAACGCATGTAAAGTATGCAAAAGAGAAGGCTGGAAAGATTTCTGCCAGCCACCCACGCACTCACCCCCAAGTTGATACGGTCTTCCACCAGCACTAGAAGTTACACTTTGTACTTATTTGCTTTGTTCATGTTGCTCCCTACAACCTCCAGAATACAAGCTCCCTGGGACAGAGAGTGCTTCATATTTATCTTTGTATCTTTGTCATAAGGGTGTAATAAATGATTTCTGATCGATTGAATGTTTAAATCTGCTTTAGAATCTCAAACTGGAGACTTGATGCAACTACAAATTGAGTCCAATTCAACAAGTATTTGCTGAATGCCAGTTAAAAAAAAATAAGATACTTTGCTGCATGATAATCCAGCAAAGGAGTCTGATAGAGTCAGAGATGGAGCAGCAGAATGCAAAGGGAGGAAAGATTATCCAGAAGGTGGGAGGGGTTAACAAGCATGAAAGCTGAGAGAAATCTACAAAGATGAGGGTTGAAAAATGGTCACTGGATACAGTATGTAAGAAAAGATCATTGGTAATCTTGGAGAAAGTTAAGTTCACTGGAGTGAATTTAAGACAGAAGCCATTGCAATGTGTTGAAAGGTGAGTAAAGATGGCAATTGTATCTGTGAAAGGGAGGAGAGATATAGGAAAGTCCCAAGAAGACAAACATAGAGTGTGACAGAAATGAACAGAGATGAAATACAAAGCAGAGGAGGGTACCCTGCAGCCTGGTATGATCATTTGACAGATCACATAGTTATTCTTTAAGAAGTCATACAGGTTACTGTCTTCACAGTCACCCTATAAGAACCAAAGGATGCATTATTATTCCTCTATTTTAGAGGAGGAAAGAGGTTCAGAGAGGGGAGAGAATATTGCCTAAGATCACATGGTAGTGAGGGGACAGAGTTAGGGCTAGGGCCCAGGTTTCCTGAGTTCCCATTTAGGGCTCTTTCTCAATCTGAGAAAGGTGGTATATGTGGGATTTGCCTTCTCTGGCAGATTAGGAGCTCCTGGAAAGCAAAAGCCCAATCACTGCTCTTGTCAAACTCAGGATTTGTCAAAGGGGTAGGACAAGGGGTGGAGTGAGGACTGAAAACTGTGTGAGGAGCAGGGAGAAAAAGAAGGGATTGGATACTCCTGATTTTTTAGCCAGACACAAGTACCTTGCCATTCATTCCTGCCTTCTGTTGTGCCTACCCTCCCCAAGGTGGGTGACAGAGTTGGGGGAGGCAGAGGAATCCCACTCACCAATCCATGGTAAAAAGAATCCATATATATCCCAGGCCTTTGGATCTGTAGAGGAAGAAAAAATTGCAGTCAGAGAGGCCAACTCTGAGAAGCCAAAGCAAGAGCAGGCTGGAAGAGAGTAGGACCAATCCTATCCTTACCCTCAGGATACAAGCTCTAGTATCTAAGAGCCCAGAGGCACAGAAACAGCATCTCAGAGGTGGAAGGATTGCCAGTGGCTTTTAAATTCAATCAATGCCCAAGCAAGAAGCTCCTTTCCAGCATCCATGACAAGAGGGCATCCTGCACTGACTTCAGAATCTTTGGTTAGGTGTTGCCACCTCCCCCACACATCCCCAGGAAGTCCATTCCTCTGGTCGCTAATTCTAATTCTTGAGAAACTTTTCTTGATTATAGGTTTGTTGGATTAGGATTAGATGGTAAAAAAGCTCAAGGTTAAAACTGGTTCTTGCCTTTCTTGTATCCCCAGTCCATAGCACTATACCTGGAACACAGTAAGCACCTGGTAAAAAAATGCTTATGGACTTGTCGCCCAGTTAAGCCTGCTCAGAAACCTATGAGAGTTCCAGTTACTGAAGTAGCTCTGTGATTGAATTCTAAGATGTTTGTTGCTGACTTATGATAGCAACAAGCTTGTGAAGTTTAGAACAAATGAAAAGCACAATTAACTTCAGGGATTGGGACATTTCAGTCAATATCTGGGACAATACGAAAAACAGAGCTGTCATTATTATAGGACAGATAGAATCAATTTCACCATAGTCTAACTCCAAACAGAAATATAATAAAAGGGAGAGACAGAGAAAAGAAAAATGAGAGAGGGAGAGGGTGTAGGAGGAGGGGAAGGACAGGTTTTAGAACTTTATCAGTTACATTGACTGAAATGTCGCCCAGCAAGGTAATAGTCAAGTGCAGTTTCAGCAGAATATAGTAGTTGAAGCAATTTTTCAACACCGAAATTACCTTCAAGGAAGTTTTCTGAACAGTTCCCAAGACAGAAAGAACACACAGAATTTTATAGCTGTAGAGTCGTGAGTTACCTTGAGCACATGACTTTTCCTTGTTCATGCACCTCCTTGACAGATTTCTGTGTGTGTCTACTCTTCCCAATAGATATTGGTGTTTTTGTGAGTGACCCAGATTTATGAGTGAACTGTGATGTATTTATCTGTTTTAAAACAAGTAGCTTTATTATTATCATCACTATTTCTTTTGCCTTGTTACTAAGTCAAGGGTTCTGCTAAAGAGCTAGAAGTGTTATTTTGAGTGGCTGTTCAAATAGAAGTGTACTGATGGGGCTAAGTAGTTAGAGTGGTCTATAGGAAGAGTAGATTTGTCCCTTAATAGTTACCCCTAGGACTCTGAGAGAATTTTAGGGTGACAACAAAGTAGTGGTCCATATATGGGAAGCTAGGGAGTGAGATAACCATAGTTAAGGATGAGTCTACAAGCCTACTTGAGAGATATGAGAAGCTACAGTGGGGGTAGATCACCCTATGATCCTGCCATATGGACATCAAGGTGGGCTGCCTTTCTGTAATACCTTCTCCCCCACTGTTCTTAGTTCATGCCTCAGGGACCAAGGTTGGTTGTTTTTCTATTTGAGAGCTCTTCAGATTCTTGAAGGAAGTTATCATTTCAGCTCTATGTCTTCTCTTCTCCAACCTAAACACCTCCACTGAATGTTGTTCACTCATTCTCCAGTCTTGTCTGACTTTTTCTGGCCCCCTAGGAGGTTTTCTTGGTAAAGATACAGGAGCAGTTTCCCATTTCCTTCTCCAGCTCACTTTGTACAGATGAGGAAACTGAGGCAAACAGAGTTAAGTGACTTGCCCAAGGTCACACAGCTAATAAGTGTCTGAGACTGGATTTAAACTCAGGAATGAGTCTGTGCCAACTAGCTGCCTCCTCCAATGAAGAGGTATAAATCTATGAGCCTATGAGGCTCCAGCTCAGAACTCACAATCCTACAATTATAGTTAGGTCCACCTATTCAAACAGTTAAATCCACCTAACTTGACTGTAACCAATGCCACCTTTCTCTGTCACATGTACAAGGTAAACATTAGGGAAACAGACAAATATTTTGATGAAATTCAACCTAATTCTTTCTACAGCATTCTTCAGATTGAAAGAACTGTGATTAAATCTGACAAGCAATTTTGAACACCAATTATGGGCAAACAACTGTCCTAAGTGTTAGAAAAGCAAAGTGAAGTCACCCACCCTCCTCTTACATTTACCAAAGGAGACACAAGATGTGGAAATTCAGGACAATTTGAAAAGAAAAAAATATGCTGATAATTACAGGGGGTCAGGGAAATTCTCCAGTAGAAGATTACGATTGAGATGTTCCTTGAAGGAAGGTAAGGCTTCCAAGAAGAGGCGATGAGACAAGAAAACATTTCAAGCATAGGAAAAATCCTTGTAAAGACCTGATTACGTTGCCATCAGTAGGGAAGGGGCCAGGAGATAATGAGAGAACAAAAATAATATTGAGAATGGTCAAGGGGACAAATTCCTGGAAGAGATAAGAAAGGATTGGACCAGGGAAAGAAACAGAGGAATTGAGTTTGCCAAGGAGGGTTACCTTTTCATCAGAACTTGGAGAAAAGGAGGAGAGAACAGGAGACAAAGTGTTTTGAACTGTAGAAGAGTGAGCTGATGGCTGATGACCACTTTTTTCACTAAAAGTGGATAGATTTTCTGTTGATTAGGAACAGCATATATGTTTAAGAAGACAGCAGAAGTTTCAGAAAAGCTGCAGCAGAAGAGAGTGTGTCCCCAAGGGAGTGTTCCCAAGATCTATTATTGACCCTGGCAGTTTCCTGCTTTTTTCATTATTTGGATAAAGACATTGCTGGCAAGTTCGTCAGGGTTGCAAGGGAGAAATACCACAGGGGACAATAAAGAGTCAGTCACTAAAAAGGAAAAGGATTGTTGTCAGACATAACCCATCAAGATTAGATAACCATATATTTTTAGTGAACACAGCCAGCACATCTGTGTGATTTAGTCCAGTGCCAATGAGCAGCACTCAAGTCAAAGTAGCGAAAATGGCTAGAAAGGCAACGCAGGATTAGGATTTAGCAAGACATAAGAAAGTGAGGACCTCAAAGAAGTTAAACTGCTTAAGCATGGATACAAAAGGAAGAAAGCTAAGACCAGAGCATGGGTGGTGGACAGTGAGAGCTGAGAGGTGTGAGTGACTGGAAGTCCCAATCAGTTTGGAAGGACTGAGCTAAAATGGGAGGTGGAAGAGTAAGATGTGGTCAAGGGAAAAAATTTCCAAGTTAATCAGTCAACAGACATGAACAGCTACTTAGTGTAGCACCTTATGTGTCAGGCACCTTTTTAAGAGCTTCATGGAAGTAGATACTGATAAGTTATGATGAGATCAAGAGAATGATAGTGTCTATGTAGGATTGGGATGGATGTGGGACTAGTAAGCCTGTCAAAAAGAAATCAAGATTAATCTGGCATAACCTGTTCTTGATAAGGCCATGTTGCCTCCATGGTTGTTTCCATTTACAGATGTTCATCAACCATCTATAATCTTGACTAATATTGAAGTCAAGCTCACTTGGAGATATAACCTGGAGATTATATCTTGTTTCTATTGTGGTTTAAAAAAACCTGGGAACTTTCCCCATCTTATCATCTGTGGTACTTCTCCCAATCTTAATATCAAGACATTAACAATGGCTTAATATTCATATATCCCAGTTCTCTTAGTAGCACCCTGTCAGGGAATTTGCCTTGGACTAATGATTCAACATTAGCAAAAGCAGCAAAGGCACTGTCTTATTTTCCTACTTATCCTGGTCCTCAGTTCTCTATTTGTCATTTTTCTTGACCCATCTCGGTCCACAGACTGTTCTTTTTGCCAGCGAAAACATAAGCCATAATGACAAACATCACCTCCACTTCCTCACTCAAAGCTTTCAGCTCAGTCTACTGACCCTCCTATTACTTGGGGTCCCTCTCCATTGCACCCTCCCATTCCCCTTCTCCATTCATTCTTTCCCATATTTACCCTTATAGTTCCCCCTCAGACAAAAATTTCATTGGGAGCCCTTGAGGTCCCTTACCTCCTCGACTATACACAGCCTTGGTGTAGTCAGGGTCATAGATGTTCAGGAAACCAATAAAATTTCCCAGCCACAGTTGGTGTGCACAGGGGTAAATGTTGGTCCATGACAGAACCTTGTCCAATTCTCCTTCCTCCTTCATCTGCAATGAGGGAAGGGGAAAAGGAAGAGAGATCACAGAGACCATATTACTGGAGGTCAGGACTGGACAAAAACCGATTCCCACAAACTAGAGAATACTATACATATTATGACAGGTGGCACTCCTTTCAGCCTCCATAAGTGAAAAAGCTGTCTGTCCCAAGAAAGAAAAAAATTCAAAGGAAAGATTAGATGGAGGAAGAAGTTCTGGGAGCAATGGATATGCAAGAAAAGAAGATATGGGAAGAAAAAAGCAAGATGAGAAAGGAAATAAGGAAGACTAAGAATAGGAAGGAATAGAAATAAATGAAGGACAAATCATAAAATCATAGAATTTGAGTTGCAAGGGATGTCATCAGCCATCTAGACCAGTCTATGTCTTAAAAACATGTGAAAACCTCACTAAAACATACTGTCAAGTGATCATTCAGTTAAAGCTTGGCCTGAAGACCTTCAGTGAGGGTAAGCCCCCTACCTCCCAATGTATCCCACTCTCCATTTGGATAGCTCTAATGTTAGGAAAATTTTCATTATATTAAAATTGAAATTATCTCTTTAAATGTTTACCTATTTCCTCTGGTTCTCCCCTGTGGGATGAAATAGTCACATAGTCTTTCATATGACAGGTTTTCAATTACATGATGACAATTATCCTCCTGTGCCTTTTCTTTCCATACTGAAAGTATGAGGATATTCATATCCTCAAGATATGGATATAAGGCCTTTCTATGGTCTTCAGTGTGTTCAAATAAGAATAAATTTTTTATAGTTGAATAAAGGCATGAAGAGGTAAGCTCACCTCCTATAGACTCAGTTTTCATTTCTGTTTTATTGACATTTGGATAAACGAGTTTCTTTGTTATCTGCCCCATGTGTTCATTGTAGAACTGGTATTTGATGGGAAAGGGTCAAGTCTTGCATGTAAATCTTGGAGTGCTCCTTCCCCATTAATGATGACATAATGAGAAGAAGTTAGATTAATTGGACTCTATTCCCTAGAATAACAATAAGGAAGGGAGTACACATATATAGATGTTTCTAGAGACATCCTATTACTCTGAGGAGAGTAGAATGACCCCCAGTCCCAACCTCCTGCTTCCTCTCCTGGCAAGAATGAAAGTTTCTGTTGGAGAAGAGTAGGAGAAGAAGAGCCAAGAGATGTCCATTGTACCTCCACACTTTGAGCCACACAATGATATTCCCCATTCTACAGGCAGGAGGATAGACCACCCCACACATTAACTGTACTACATGTGGAGCCCCGTAACTACGCATGGGCTCTTCTTCCATTGGCATGGTGCCCTCTAACAACATTGTATCAATATTGCTCTGAAGGTGCCTTTTTAATGAATATCAAGTCAAGGAGATTGTGGCCAACAACAGGTCTCTGACAATAGCCTGGTTTCTGTTCTCTTTAGTGGTTGAATTCTCCAGAATATTTTTAGGTCTGTATGGGAATGTGTCACTTGTATATCAGTGCAAAAGAGAAAACATATTGTGTGCAATTCCAGCCATCAGATCATATATTGTTGGGTTTTATGAAAGCTTTGGGGTTTTTTTTAAAATTACCATCAGGGATGTGTTGCACAGTCTATACATCCTCTTGTATAATTATCATTGATTATTAAATCTGGATTCATTAAGCTACTTTCATATAGCAATGATATGTTTCAGAATTATCATCATTAAATCTCTTTTTCTACAGAGAAATCTCCATGATTTGGGTTTTTGTTTGGTGCTTTTTTTGTTGCCACACTAGAGGATGAATTCAGATGGATGTAACTCATGGAGAACCTTTGGACTCAACTCAGGCGTCTTGACCACTTCGCAAACTCTAGAGGCAAACCCATTGTACTTTCGCTTGACAAATGGGTTGGACCTGTTTTCAGCCTTGACTTTGCTCTGTGGAGTGATATCTGCTTGTTCCAAAGGTATTCCTGGGGAGGAGTGGGGAGGGGTGGAGGGGAAGATTACATCTATTTATAATAGACTTTAAGACTGGGGCAGTTAAGTGGCACAGTAGATAAAGTGCCAGGCCTGGAGTCGGGAACACTCATCTTCCTAAGTACAAATCTGGCTTCATTTAATCTGTTTACCTGTTTCCTCATCTGTAAAGTGAGATAGAGAAGGAAATGGAAAACCATTCCTATATCTTTGCCAAGAAAACTCCAAATGGAATCATAAAGAGTCTGACACAACTGAACAATAATGTCTATCAGTGCAATCTCTCCTTTTAGTGAGAAAAGAGAAAAGAATTCAGAAATGTGAAGCAGAGGCATCAGGGATTGTTTCACTGAGAAGAACACTTCAGAGCTGAAACTTGGAGGAAGGATTTAAAGAGGCAAACTGAGGGAATTCTTTCTAAACAGGGGAGATGGCTTCTGCAAAGGCTTGAGAGTGAGAGATAACATTTTCATTTCAAGGAATGGCTAGAGGCTGAGTATGATACTAAAAAGAAGAGTACATGTAGGGGAGTAGTATGAAATAAGGCTGGAAGAGTAGGAGTCAACTGGGGATTAATGTCCTAGGCTTACATGCCAACCTGAGTCATTTATATGTTATTTATGGGCAATAGGAAACCATTCTCAATTTGGGGACAAAGAAGCAACATGATTAGATATGTACCTTAGGAAGATTGTCCTGGAAGGGGATGGATTGAAAGGTGTGAACACTTCAATTAGGCTATCTGTCAGGGGCATTGAACTAAGAGAGAGTGCATGGGATCTTATTAGGTGACTAATAAGAGAGAGAGAGAGAGAGAGAGAGAGAGAGAGAGAGAGAGAGAGAGAAGAGAGAAGGGAGCCCAAGGTGCAGTCTAGTATATGTCTCTGCTAATGGAGCAAGACATGGGCACTGATGCATCAAAGGAAACTAGTTCTTCAATTTGTGAAGTAATGAATGAAATTATTCTATACAGGAAATGTGTTGTGGTTGACTAAAGAGACTCAGTCATTCCCCATAGGCTTCTATAGGAGTGAGGCAGCCCAAATTCCAGCATTCAAGGCTGCAGATGAAAGAGAATGGTCTCACTAAAATTTTAGGGGGAAGACAAGAAGACCTCATATCTTCTCTTCTGTTACTGACCAGAGAATAACCTCATGAATGTCAAAAGATCAGAAGATTTGGACTTCTCATTGGAACAGCTGGAACCACTGACATCTTTGTCTACAGATGACAGATAAACTACTCAGAGGAATGGAGTTTCGCAACTCTCCAAAGAGGTCAGCAAAGACATGGGATTTCCCTTGCCCAAGAGGATCATTGTGAGGGCTCAAGAAAGGGGAGAAAAGGAATTCCAGGAGGCATGAATGACCCCCTGTGCCACATATGCTCTACCTCTACAAGCCCTTAAGGACGAATGTACCCAGATTGGAGGGAAGGCTGTGAGTTGTTTTGTACCAATTCTTCTGACAATGCCAGTCTAATAAATGCCCCTTTATAAAAGCCAATTAAGCCTGGCTGGGTAACTGATATTGATTTTATATAATGACAGGAGTGGGGAGTACATTGGGGAAAGTTCATCAGCTGAAATACTAGAACCTCCTCCCCCTGCCACCAGTTACCTACTGGGGAATCTACCTGACAGCTCAAGGGGGAGGAAGAATAATGAGTTCTGTTTTAGACTTGTTGAGTTTGAAATGACCATATGGAAAAGCATGGCAAGGGGATGGTCACATGGAAAAGTATGGAAAGAAAGCAACAACCATGTGGGACTGGGGATGGATAGAGGTAGCCCTCAGTCATCAGAGTGAAGCTGATCTCATGGCAGTCAATGAGATCACCAAAGGAGAGAATGTAGAGAGAGCAGAGAAGAAAGTTAAGGAAATAAACTGGAGAACATTCCTCTAAGAGAGCAAACAGAACTTGGAGACCGATCCAATAAGGAAGACTTGGAAGAAACAGTCAGCAAAGACCTGAGAGAACCAATAGAGAGGAATAGTACAAAAGACAAGAGACTACAAAACGTCCAGGTGGATAGGACTGTCAGAATCAAGGAGGATGACAGCTGAGAAAAGGCCATCAGATTTACTGACACAGAAAACCCCAAACTCGTTTCTCGGGGACAAAACAAAACTTCTCCTCCTCTCCCTATCTCTCTACCTCCATTTTCCCCTTCCCAGTGTCCTCCTCTCTTCTACTTTCTACTTTCTCCTCTTTATCACTACTCCTTTCCTCCTCTCTACTCCCTCCACTTCTTGCTCTGCAATCCCCTCCCTGTCCTCTCCTTCCTTGCCTCTCCCCTTCTCTTCCCTCTCCTCCTCTATTATCCCTGGACTCTTTCTTCTCCTTTGTTTTCTCCTTGTTTCTCTCCATCCTGAGGCACAACTCTAGCTCCAGGGAGTCCAAAGGGCCAGTGTATAGACACTTTTTATCCTATTCTTTCATGCCACTCTGTCCAGGGATAGAACTTGGAAAAATTGGGAATGGGGACAAGTGGCTGTAACAGACAAACATTCCACCTGGACACCAGGAAAAACCTTCCTAATAGTGAGAACTTGTCTCATTGTGAAAGGGTTGTGTGGTGAGGAGGTAGTGGGCTCCTTTCTCCTCCCCTTAGTCTTCTAGCAGAGGCAGATAACTACTTATTTATCAGTAATGCTTCTGAGAAGGGGGGGAAGCTTTTCATTACTAAGATCCTATAATTCACTTTCTGCCTTTATTTATCATCCCCTCCTCTTGTTTTTCTGCCTCCTTTCTCTCTCCTCATTTATTTCTCTCTCTTTGTGTGCCTTTCTTCCATCTCTTCAAATCCATCCCTCTCACCTTTGCACCTGGACAAGAGCCTGGACCTACCTCCTTGGCATGCCCAAAGAGCCAGTGTGTAGGAGGCCCAGGGAAGCTCTTTAGACCTTGGAGAAGTTTCTGCCTCCTGGACAGGAGCCGGACCAGTTGGAGCAGGCTCAGGGTGAGTCCCAGGGAAACTGCCCATAGCCACAACTTGGAGAGGCTCCCAGGGAGCCATGAGGAGAGCCAGGACAACATGAGGAGAGCTCTGCTCTGGACATGAGAATTGTCCTGCCACAGACAGCCTTCCTCTCTTATGCCACAGTGTTGGGCATGTGGCCAACTCCAGGGTTCCCCTCCCCTTGGCCACACCCTACGGAAAAAGTATTTTATCCAGTTGGATCCCAGGACTAGTCCGATACACACACTGTGGGGAGGAAAAGAATCTGAGAAAGAACTTTGTTCTTTGGTCAACTTCCCAGAATTCCAGAATAGACTCCAAAAGAAAACAATCAATAAGTCTCAAAGAAAGAAGCTGATAAACCCCAAGAGAAAATAAAGCACAACATCTGGAAGACTTTCCTTTTTGCTTTTGTAATTGTTTTAATAAATTGTACACCATGAACAATATGCCCAGCCTGAATGTAACCAATGGTGCAGGGAGTCCTGGATACAAATGATCTGGCTGTCCCCCAAATATACATTATTTCTCCAGAACCAGTTTCAGTCCAGGAATTGTGACCAAGACATGAGACCAAGGAGAGGGCATCCATTCTGTCACTACCCTTGTGTACCCTAACCCTTCCCCTTCTTTCTCAGGGATTGATTCAAGTCCACATCATATGCATTACAAAGAACAGTGGAATCAGTTTCTTTTTTTTTTGAGGATTTTTTTCTTTATTTTTTACAAATTAAGACTTTGTAGATTTTATGTATTTCTGAATCAAAAACACCTTTGTCTTCACCGTATGAGTTATAGAATGAGCCTGAGCTGAAAACCAAGAAACTAGAAAAGAAAGTGATAGTTACAGCAATTACTGTATTAAAAACTTGTTAGGCATTCTCTTTAAAAGTAGAATTTTTTTTTCTTGTCATTCTTGGTTGGCACTGTTTCTAAAGAAAAACTTTTATCCCAAGCAAAAAGCACAAAAGGTGGAGTTTGGCTTCAGGAGACATTAACACAGTCAAATTCTTAGCAAGGGTAGAGCAACATCAAATACACTGACAAAAGGCTGCTGGAAGATACAAGGAGAAGCAGTCCTACTTAGGTCTGGTACCCTGGGATCAGAGGCGAACACTCAATCAAGGGTCAACTACCTAGAGTAGAGAGAGCTATCCTGAATGCCACAGGGTCTAGGAGCTTCCCCCAAAACAAAGCAGTAGTATACCGCAGGAGACCTAGCTCCTAACACCAGCAGCAGTGCTGTCAAGGGGAAGGGAGAGCCAAAAAACAGAAGGCTACTGGCAATAAGCTTTAAAGTAATTCCATCCCTCCTGCCGTACAGCTTCACAACTATTCTTAGAGCTGCAGCCATGTGGGATGCCACCTTCATTTGTATGCCTGCTAACTCGGGTTGAAAATGTGGATACTGGCATGGTGGTCTCTATCAGTATCCTCCACATCCTTGCAACCAGGGTGAGGTGGCACAGGGAAAAGGGCCACTTTTATGTTTGGTCAGGTGAGCAATGCCTGCATGAAAAAAGACGATTGTCCCAGAACCGAACTTCTGTAAAATGGACAACACAGCAAGAGTTAGGGCTCATCTGCCAGAAAATGATTTGCTGACTCAAGACACTGCCTTAGCACAGCTGAGGAATGAACCAGACGGTATGGAACTAAAGACTGTGGTGAGTCAGACAAAGGGCCTCTGAATGGAAGGGTGGTTCTATCATCCTCTGAACCACAGAGCTGTTCGGAGGTGTGCTGGCAGGTTCCATTAGAAACAATTCCATAAAGCTCACCATGGATATGCCAGCCCTTTCTGGGGCCCAACTCCAAGATTCTTTGGGCATTCCAGTGACAATCAACTCAGAGAGGGCTACTTGGCAACTAAGATTGAGTTACACTTCTGACAGGAAGAATCTAGGGGAAGCTTAGAGAATTCAATATTATCCCATTTAACATGCGTAACGTTTCTGTTAGGAGTTGCATGAAACTTCTATTTATATACATGCTGAATGAAAACTCTCCTACTCTTAAGGATCTGAATGGGCAGGTTCCCTGAATTAGGGCCAGGCAAGAAGTTAGGGGACATCCGTCAACCAGGACTTTTTGAGAGCAAGGGGCAAGATGTTTTTGTCTGCCAGACTGGCAGTGACTCAACAAGGCTCAGAGTCCATACAACTGCCTTCCACAAAGCTGCTTAAGTAGAAAGACCAGTTCACTTTGTTTGCAAATCTCTTAAGGAACTAGCAGAAGCTCAAGTCTAAACAGAACTAAAGACTGGAGTTATGGATTTCAGAAATCTCTATTCTCCAAGGAAGCTTCTATTCAACTTGCTAAAATACACACTGACTTTATCTCCCACCCACAAGAATGGTTATTAAACCCAGATAATGTTAAATGAGAAGAGGAGGCTTTGCAAGGAAAACTTCAAATCCACTAATAAAGTACTGCCATCAAGAAGACTCCTGGAACTTCCTCCTTCTGCTTGGATGCAATTGTTCTTCATGTACCAGGGACTGACTACCGAAGGACAAAGGAGAGCTATGGAATACCAGGGAACATGAAGCCAGACTCCAAATTAGAATCTGCTAATCAGTTTTCTAATTAAAAAAAACTCAAAACAGAGAAAACCACAAAGTACAAAAGCTTTTCTGATGCTTTTCATTATCACAGAACACGCCACCTATAATGTATGCAAAGAGGAAATGAGAGGCTGAGGGAAGGGAGCCAAAGAGGGAAAGGCTGAACAGCTGTTTTACTTCTTCTCTTTCTTCTTGTCCTTTTCATTCATTGCTAGGATCATCATGAGTTTCCGGAAGAGGGTGACAAAATCCAGGCAGAGGTCAATACAGTGCCAGATGTAATCCTTATCTCCATTCTCAGCTTTTTCAATTATGAGTTGAGTATCAAAAAGGACAAAGCCACACATGGCCACCAGTACCACATACAGATTCACCTGGAAAAGCCAAAAAGATCCAAAAAACAGGTTCCCAAGGGAGGAAACAGCATCAGGCTCATGGCTGACATCAAGATACCTCCTAGGAATAGGTAGCTGCGACGCCTAGCATAGAGTGCGCTCAAAGTGAAGCAGCTGAAAATCATTGCTGTGCCAAGGAAGGAGGTGGGAATGATGCTGGGGTTGATGGCAATGCATAAGTCCAGGGCAGGGCCCAAACCAACTCTTGTAAGGAAAGCAAATCCAGTCAGAAGGCCCAGTCTCTTCTGTTCAGTTTCATGACTGTGTGGTGTGGCCATCAGCCATATCATCAATCCCAAAGAACCCAAAGCTGAAAGCAAGCCAGCCTGAATGAAATGGGTGACCACATGGAGAAAGGCCCCTGTGGCTGCCACAAACATGCAGAGGGCAAAACTGGCATAGACCTTCTTCAGATGCTGCTGCGTAGAAGGTGAGATGTGGGAAAATTTTAAAAGCGCATCAAAGTTGATCTTCCGATCAAACATGTTCATGGTGCCAGAGTCTGTGGGACACAGCCTTCACTCTGCCACTCACACCACCGCCTCCTCTCAACACCGGATGTGTCACTACCTCTCAACGCCAGATGTGTCACTAGCAGTTTCTTTTTTAATATTTATTTACTTATTTTTAGTTTTCAATATGCATTTCCACAAAATTTTGAGTTCCAAATTTTCTCCCGCTCTCCCCACTCTCACCCCAAAATGCCATGCATTCTGATTACTCTTTCTCCCAATCTTTCCCTTCTATCATATCCCTCCCTTCTCTTATCTCTCCTCTCTTTTCTTGTAGGGCAAGATAGATTTCTATACCCCATTACCTGGACATCTTATTTCCCAGTTGTATGCAAAAGCAATTCTCAACATTTGTTCCTAAAACTTTGAGTTCTAACTGCTCTCCCTTCCTCCCTCTCCACATATGCCCACTGAGAAGGCAAGCAATTCAATATAGGCTAGATATGTGTAGTTTTGCAAAAGACTTCCATAAAAGTTATTCTGTGAAAGACTAACTATATTTCCCTCCATTCTATCCTGCCCCTCATTTATTCTATTCTCTCTTTTGACCTTGTCCATCACCAAAAGTGTTTACTTCTAATTACTCCCTTATCTCATTTGCCCTCCCTTCTATCATACTCCCCACTCCACTTACCCCTTCTCCCCTACTTACTTGTAGTGTAAGATAGATTTCATATCAAATTAAGTGTGCATGTTATTCCCTCCTTAAGCCAAATGTGATGAGAGTAAGCTTCACTTTTTTCATCTCACCTCCCCCCTTTCCCCTCCATTGAAAAGTTTTTTCTTGTCTTTTTTATGAGAGATAATTTGCCACATTCCATTTCTCCCTTTCTCCTTCCAATATATTCCTCTCTCACCCCTTAATTTTATTTTTTAGATATCATCCCTTCCTATTCAACTCACCTTGTACTCTGTGTGTGTGTGTGTGTGTGTGTGTGTGTGTAATCCCTCCAACTACCCAAATACTGAGAAAAGTTTCAAAAGTTACAAATATTATCTTTCCATGTAGGAATGTAAACAGTTCAACTTTAGTAAGTCCCTTATGATTTCTCTTTCTTGTTAACCTTTTCATGCTCCTCTTGATTCTTGTGTTTAAAAATCAAATTTTCTATTCAGCTATGGTCTTGTCATCAAGAATAATTGAAAGTCCTCTATTTCATTGAATGACCATTTTTTTCCCTCTGAAATATTATACTCAGTTTTGCTGGGTAGGTGATTCTTAGTTTTAATCCTAGTTCCTTTGACTTCTGAAATATCATATCCCAAGCCCTTCTATCCCTTGATGTAGAAGCTACTAGGTCTTGTGTTATCCTGATTGGATTTCCACAATGCTTGAGTTGTTTCTTTCTAGCTGCCTGTAGTATTTGCTCTTTGACCTGGAAACTCTGGAATTTCCAGGCTACAATAATCCTAGGACTTTCTCTTTAGAAATCTCTTTCAAGAGGTGATTGATGGATTCTTTCAATATTTATTTTACCCTCTGGTTCTAGAATATCAGGGCAGTCTTCCTTGATAATTTTATGAAAGATGATATCTAGGCTCTTTTTTTTGATCAGGGCTTTCAAGTAGTCCCATAATTTTTAAATTGTCACTCCTGGATCTATTTTCCAGGCCATTTGTTTTTCCAATGAGATATTTCACATTGTGTTCTATTTGTTCATTCTTTTGGTTTTGTTTCCCAATTTCTTGGTTTATCATAAAGTCATTCACTTTCATCTGCTCCATTCTAATTTTTAAAGAACTATTTTCTTCAGCAAACTTTTGAACCTCCTTTTCCATTTTGCTAATTCTGCTTTATAAAGCATGCTTCTCCTCATTGACTTTTTGGACCTCTTTTACCGATTGAGTTAGCCTATTTTTAAAGGTGTTATTTCTTTTTCAACACTTTTGGGGTCTCTTTTAGCAAGCTGTTGACTCACTTTTCTTGATTTTCTTGCATCTCTCATTTGTCTTCCCAATTTTTCCTCCACCTCACTTACTTGATTTTCAAAATGCTTTTTGATCTCTTCCATGACCTGATACCATTGCATATTTATTTTGGAGGTTTTAGATGCAGAAGCCTTGGCTTTCAGGTCTTCCTCTGATGGTATACTTTGTTTTTCCTCACCCAAAAGGATGGAGGAAAATACTTGTTCATCGAGAAAGTTACCTTCTAGTGTCTTGTTTCTTTTTCCCCTTTTGTGGGCATTTTCCCAGCCATTACTTGACTTTTGAGTCATTTGTTGAAAGGAGGGTATAATCTGAGGACCTATAAGTTCTCAGTTCCTCCAAGGTGGCACAATCAATGGAGAGGAGTTTGTTCCTCTCCTGGCCTGCACTCTGGTCTGGGAGCAACCCCAAAAGCACTCTTTTCTGCCCAGGAACTATGGGTAGAATTCCCTGTCCCAAGCCTCCACCAACTCCACCAGGTCAACCAGAGCTCTTCCTCACCCCGGGGCCACCACTCAGGGCTAAGATCCAGATCAGCCATGTGATTCTCCCAGGGTTTTAGGCTGAGGGCTCCTGAAATGGACACTGTGCTGCAGCAACTGCTGGGGTCAGACCATGTTCCCTTCTCACAAAGGTGAAAAAGGTTTCTCACTGACCTTTGAAGCTGCCTTTGGCATTTGACTTCTTTAAACAAAAGAGGTCCCTGACTTTAACCTCACAACTGAATAGATATACATCCTTGTTTCACAAGCTGGTTCATCCTTCTTTAATTATATTCACTCTGGAACAAAGAGCTACTTCAAAAATTGAGTCTTTTATGTATAAGTTAAGACACTAATTTAACTCTTGCTTGGGCCATGAAATGACTACAAATTCAGATCAAAAGAGAAAGATCTCACATACTTACATTGTGTTCATATCTTTTACTCACAAATTGCTCTGATTGCAGAAATTTGCTACAAAAAGAAAAAGCAGGGACATGTGACATATCAAATATGATAGTATAAAATATCCTTGACTGTGTTTGAATTCAATTCTCTAACTATGTAGTGTCAATTCTACCTCACAGCCAGACTCAGGAATAGTCAGGTGGAAAACATTCCTTTTCAAAGAAACATAATGGGGAAACTGAACCAGGAGGACCCCATCCTAGATGGAGACTAAGTTTTCACACATTTTTCCCAAATACTGATGTCCACCTGTTAACAGTACAGGATCACATTACCTCTGGGTAGCTTGTGGCATTTCTCTCAGATACTGATTTAATTCAGACAACTATACCAAAATTCAAACTCTAACAAAATTTGTTATGGTCCCAAGAGCCTTTTACCTGAAACTGCAAGTTTCACCTATCACAACTTAGAGCCAGAGTTAGTTTTACTCTCATGGAGTTGGAATAAGCAATAAAGATTTACCAGAACTCACATATATAAGGGATTCCATTTAACATCTCTCCTTCTCAGATTTAAACTTGTTCTGGTGTAAAAGTCAATTGTGAGAAATCCTTTGTACATCAACTTGCAACTTCTCAGGGAGCCAAGTATATTGTTTAGGAACTTCATAACCCAAACAAGTTCTTTTCCCAGGGCTGATGACCTTACATATGATTTCCAGAAACTTTGCCAAGTTTACAAAATAAAGAGAATCAACATGATCCACAGGGAGGGGCCAATTCTAGTGCTCCTGCCTGCTAGCCCCCATAACCCAGGGGAGACTGTTCTGAATGGGCAGAACCAATTCAGATAAGGTTTTCACCCAATCCCCTCCTTTCTGTATACCATAATCAATTAACAATTTTGGGTTTTAACCTTAAAATGGTAACCCTAATAGCTTAGTTAATAATCTTATAACTTGGGAGCAGAAGGACGCACGTTTACGAGCTCCGAAACCACAGCCCATAGAATTAATGTAAAAAGAGACCCCATATCTTCTGGACCACTGAAAGGGGTACAGAAATGGAGTGGAAGAGATTTCCGTTCCAGGGAGCCCTGGAGACCCGTCCCCAGGGTCCATCGTGCCCCGGAAAGCGGACCCCACCCCCAGCGCTGCCCTGGCCGCGGCCCCAGAGAAGCTGACCTGAGCAGGCTTCAGGGATGGAAGCTCCGGCAGCTGGGAAAGTCCCTCCGCCCACAGAAGCTACAGGTCAGTGAGAAAGGCTGGGCTGGAGGAGGGGAGCGGAGTGTCTCCGTGACTCAGGCCCCCTTGGGAGGAAGCGGTGGTGGCAGAGATGGGGGCAGGAAGTGGCGGAGGCAGAGGCGTGGGTGGCAGCGGAGGCAGCAGCGGTGGCTGCCCGGACTCCCCCAGCAGCAGGCAGGTTCTTCATTACTGAAAGTCTCTGCATAAACAACCTGAGGGAGCTGAGCCTGGGAGATGGCCCTGCCCCACCCCGCTCTTTTACTGAAGGCCTCTGCATAAAGCCCCTGAGGGAACTGAGCCTGGGAGGCAGACCCACCCCACCCGCTTCGTTCCTGAAAGTCTCTGCATAAAGCCCCTGAGGGAGCTGAGCCTGGGAGGCGGCCCTGCCCCCACCCCAGCACCAGAATTAAAGCTTGCTGCGGAAAGCCCATTTGAATCTCAGAGCCCAAGCACTAGCTGGGAGGATCTAGGTGGGGGTGGACAGGAATCTCAGAAGTCAAGTAACTGGCTGGGAAAATGCCTAGAAAAGGGAAGAAAAATAAGACTATAGAGAGTTTTTTTCCAACAAATGCAAATGATCCCAACATTCGGATCTGATGAGGACGAGGAAATATTCTTGCCATCAGGGAAAGACGTGGAGGGTGGGGCCTCAACACCCCAGACACCACAGGGGGATGTCGGGTGGGCTCAGGCCTTGGAAGAGCTCAAAAAGGATTTTGAAAAGCAAGTTAGACAGGTGGAGGAAAAACTGGGAAGAGAAATGAGATGCAAGAAAAGTATGAAAAATGGGTCAATACCTTGCTAAAGGAGACCCAAAAAAAATGCTAAAGAAAATAACACCTTGAAGAATAGGCTCACTCAATTGGCAAAAGAGGTTCAAAAAGCCAAGGAGGAGAAGAATGCTTTCAAAAGCAAAATTAGCCAAATGGAAAAAGAGGTTCAAAAGCTCACTGAATTTAATAGTTCTCTCAAAATTAGAATGGAACAGATGGAGTCTAATGACTTTACGAGAAACCAAGAAATCACCAAACAAAACCAAAAGAATGAAAAAATGGAAGAGAATGTGAAATATCTCATGGGAAAAACAACTGACCTGGAAAATAGATCCAGAAGAGACAATTTAAAAATTATGGGACTACCTGAAAGCCATGATCAAAAAAAGAGCCTAGATATCATCTTCCATGAAATTATCAAGGAAAACTGCCCTGACATTCTACAACCAGAGGGCAAAATAAGTATTGAAGGAATCCATCGATCACCACCTGAAAGAGATCCAAAAAGAGAAACTCCTAGGAACATTGTGGCCAAATTCCAGAACTTCCAGCTCAAGGAGAAAATCTTGCAAGCAGCTAGAAAGAAACAATTCCAGTACTGTGGAAATACAATCAGGATAACTCAAGATCTAGCAGCTTCTACATTAAGGGATCGAAGGGCGTGGAATAGGATATTCCAGAAGTCAAAGGAACTAGGACTCAAACCAAGAATCACCTACCCAGCTAAACTGAGTATAATACTTCAGGGGAAAATATGGTCTTTCAATGAAACAGAGGACTTTCAATCATTCTTGATGAAAAGACCAGAGCTGAAAAGAAAATTTGACTTTCAGACACAAGAATGAGAAGAAGCATGAAAAAGTAAACAGCAAAGAGAAGTCTTAAGGGACTTACCAGAAGTGAACTGTTTACATTCCTACGTGGAAAGACAATATTTGTAACTCTTAAAACTTTTCAGTATCTTGGTAGTTGGTGGGATCATACACACACATGTACATGCATGCACGCACACACACATACACACATGCACACACATACAGAGACAGAGAGCACAGAGTGAATTGAATGGGATGGGACCATATCTTAAAAGAAATTAAGGTAAATGGTGAGAGAGAAATATACTGGGAGGAAAGAGGGTGAAAGGGAATGGGGTAATTATATGTCATTTAAGAGGCAAGTAGGAGACTTCTTAGTGGAGGGAAAAAGAGGAGAGCTGAGAAAAAAAAAAAATTAGTTTACCCTCATCACATTTGACTAAAGGAAGGAATAAAATGCACACTCATTTTGGTATGAAAACCTATCTTATAGTATAGGAAAGTGGGGGAGAAGGAGATAAGTAGGGGGGATGATGGAAGGGAGGGCAAAGGGAGGAGGGAGCAATTTGAAGTCAACACTCTTGGGGAGGGACAGGATCAAAAGACAGAAGAGAAACAATGAGGGGCAGGATAGGATGGAGGGTAATTCAGTTAGTCTTACACAACACGACTATCAGGGAAGTCATTTGCAAAACTACACAGAAATGGCCTATATTGAATTGCCTGCCTTCCCAAAGGGAATGGGTGGGGAGGGAGGGATGGGGAGAATTTGGAACTCAAAGTTTTAGGAACAACTGTTTAGTATCGTTGTTGCTACTAGGAAAGAAGACATACAGTTAATGAGGAATAGAAAGTCATCTGGCCCTACAGGAGAAAAGAGAAGATGGAGACAAGAGAAGAGAGGGATGACAGAAGAGAGGGCAGATTGGAGATAGGGAAAATTAGATTGCTTGGGCTATTGGGGTGGGGGGAGGGGTCAAAAGGGGAGAAAATTTGGAACCCAAAATTTTGTGAAAATGATTGTAAAAAGTTAAATAAATAAATAAAAATAATCTTATAACTTAAATAAGTGATAGCCAAATTGCTTTAGCCGTAACCTCCTCTTTAACTAAAGACAATGGTGGAAATACCTGACTTTCTAAATGGAAGTTATAAAACTTTAAAAGACAGGGTTAGTAGGACTGATAAAGTAACATAACTGGTTTTACACAATTCTTCCACCATCTTTTAATTACTTTCAGTTCATACTTTAATAACATCCAAATTATGAAAAGTTGCTTTACATAACTGATACAAAAGTTTACCAATGTGAAACAATATTATGTATTTAAAATTTGAAATGAACACATTACCAATCAAGTGACTCCAGTTCTGTTGAATACATTTCCAAATTTCCTTACATAGAAAATCAGGCATATCATCACCACTGGTATTGTATATTCATCATATCTAATTAAGGACCTAATAATAATAGTTAACATTTATAGTGTCTGCTCTCTGCCAGGCATGTGCTAGACATCTTCCAATCATATGAGGTAAATTGAGGTAATTTGCTTAAGATCACCCAGTTAACAAATTTCATATCCATGCATTTTCCCAATTTGCCTTAGTGCCAAATAGTATAATAAATTCTGACCTGTCTTAAGCATCAAATTAGGAGGGACACATTTCATTTAAAATATAACCAGAAAGAATTCAATTACATTTTGGTTGTGTCCTGGTACACAAAAACTTTTCTCTTTTATGTTAGGCAGGAAAGGTTAAGTACTAACCAACCTGCCTCTCTGATTTGAGGGTAAAAGATTCCCCCTTTCTTTCTTCTCTCTTCTTCCACATTCAAAACTTGGCCAGAGTTGGAATGGAGAGAGAGAGAGAAAGAGAATGTTTTTACCAACAACTTTCCAAAAGTTTTCAAACCTTTTACTCTGAAAACCTCTGTTCATACTGTTCATGAAAATAGATTATGCTTTTTTTCTACTCATGTTCCTCTCTTTCCTACATGCTTAAACTTCCTTGTCTTTCCTTTTATATATTTATCCCTCTTATGGACTTTGATTGAAACTCCTTTAAAACTGCGCATGTATTTTTTCTTTCTAATTCTGACCTGACACACCTCCTACCATTTTCAATATGCCTTTGCCAATCATATAATCTAAACAATAAAGTGTTTTTCTCTCTCTTTCTCTTTCCTGTCCTCCCTCTCCTCTGCGGCTGCTGCAATCTGGGAGGGAGAGAGGAAAAGAAAGAGAAAATGATATTCCAAGAAAAGGTCAGCAGTAGCCCAAAGTTACACTTTCTGACTGACTGGCTGCATTTTAAACCTTCCAGGGTGTCAGATTACACGCAGATACTCATTCCCACCTCACAGAGACACAAACACAGAACAGATACAGACAGGTGATATAGATAATGATAGAGAAAGTCCAAAAACTCAGAGACTTGTCAGAAATCCCCTGGATGAATCAGAAATTTTTCTTAGCCCTCCAGATCGTAATGAGGCCAGTTAAGACATTCCTTTCTAAAGTCTTGGAGACTGAGCTTTTCCAGTTCTGTAAAAAGATAACCTATGGGCAGGTCCCCAGATGTGGGGCGGGGGGTTGGGGGGGGGCGCAGAATTTGCCCATTTCTTTGCCTACATGCCTAAGAGAGAAATAGAAACCAGTAAGTACCTGTAGCCACTTGCCTCAACCAGTGTCCTGGAGAGGGAGAAAATAACCGACAGATGTTCCCAAAACAAGGCATCCCTTGTCAAAAGGGAATTCTGCCACAGCCTAACTTGACCCAAAACTCCTACAAACCTTCCTATGTACTTGAGGGGTGATATGACTACAGGGGGAGGGGAGGGGAGGCTTATCTTGACTTGGAGAATGCTTGAGACCTCAGACATGCCTTGCGTTGGGTGCCAAAGAAATTAAACAATTTGAGAGGTTCAGGGACCCCTCAAGGACAGGAATATGGAAAGGATCATTTGGAAAGAATTCATGAACTCAAGCAATCTTTAAGTTGGCAAAGGTTTATTGCAATGTTAATATGGTTTATTGTAATGTTAATATGGTTAAGGAACTTGCAACCCAACAGGAATGATGATGACGCTTATATCAAAAAAGTAGTGCATTATGTGGCAAGTATGCTAATGCTAATTAGGTGATAACATACAACCTTGGTCATAGGTATCATCCACTACTGAAAACCTGGGGATGGGGGAGTTCCTAAGGGTTGTATTTTTGGTCTGTTATATCTATAACAAGATAACTTTGGGAGTTGACATCTGTAGCTTGACCTCTGGATTGTATATGGAAACTGTGGGAATCAGTACATGCTAGTTCAGCTGGTACAAAATAGTCCGATTCATACAATGAAAATCCTGCAGAAGTTACCTTGTTCTTGTAACACAAGAAATAGTTTGTCTCACTGGGATCCACTCATGAGTTATTGCTATGCATAGTGTCCTTGGACTGAGGAGAAATCTGTCGGGCATAGTGTTCTGAGACTAGGGAGAAATGTGATGTTGGAAGTGGGGTCCAAGCATAGGCACTTGAACACCCCATCACTATGATAAGTACTTTGGAGATAAATCCAAAAGCTAGTACAATCCTTGCCCTCACAGAGTTTACATTGAATAATCAGAATTGATCTGGCATAGGCAGACTACATCTTCCCTCAGCATTCTAGGATAACCTATGGATTTTGTGAGTGTCTCTTTTCTCTGCTATCTACTCAAGTCCCAACAAGTTCTGCTCTTCCTATTGGAGGGGACCAGAAACTAGTATCTTGGTTCCATTTAACCTCTTAACACTGGGTAGGTTTTATAAAAGGATATTTACAGATATAGCAAGAACAAATGTACATTTTCCTCCAGTGACTTGCAGCATCTCCTCTCTCTCTCTCTCTCTCTCTCTCTCTCTCTCTCTCTCTCTCTCTCTCTCTCTCTCTCTCTCTCTCTCTCTCTCTCTCTCATGCATGCACACACACATACACACACACACACCACTTAGAGGTGGACACTTCCAATGGAGAAGTGATGAGGGCCTCAACTACAGTAAGAGTCTGTAAATGGAGAAAGAACAGTGATGGGAGAAGAGAAAGAAAGAGAGAAGAGAGAGACACACAGAGAGACAGAGGCACAGAGAGAAAGAGCAACAAATAGACAGACAGACAAACAGAGAGAAGCATGAAGAAAGCACTTAGTTTTTCATCCTGGTTATTGTTCAGAGAATAGAAGACAGATATTTTTAGAGAACACCTAAGTTCAGTTGTGGATACATTCAGTTTGAGACATCAATCCATGTGAAGAAATTCTCAAGGGGGATAGATTCCTATAGCCCATTGCCTATATATCTTATTTCCTAGTTGCATGTGAAAACAATTTTTAACATTCATTTTTAAAGCTTAAAGTGCCCCTTTCTCTCCCTTCCCCCTCCCCACCCACCCTAATAGAGAAGGCAAGCAACTCAATATAGGTTATTTGTGTGTACTCATAGAAAACACTTCCATAACAGTCATGTTGTAAAAGACTAACTATATTTCCCTCTATTCTGTCCTTCCCTCCATTTATTCTATTGTCTCCTTTGACCTGTCCCTCTACGAAACTGTTTGCTCCTGATTACTCCTTCTCCCAATCTTCCATCCTTTCTATTATCCCCTCCTTATCCACTTCCCCTCTGCCTTCCTGTAGGGTAAGATAAACTTCTATACCCAACTGAGTGTGTATGTTATTCCCTTCTGAAGCCAAATCTGATTAAAGGAAGGTGCTCATTTGGAGGCCTATTCACTGAATAGGTATTACCTCACTTTAAGTGAGTACTGAAAAGGCCTTAGCTAAAAGGACCAGGGTCTCCCATTGCATCCTGGACTATCTCCTATCATCCTGAAGAATATCTGTTCACTCAATCCAGATGGCTCTAGAGGAGGAAGTGAGGCTGATGACCTTGCATAGCCCTCCCTCACTCAAATCAAAGTCAACTGCAAGTCATGTCATCATTTCCCTGATATCATAGACCTCTTCAAAAATGAAGGACAAACACAACCTGTGAGTAGAGTAGACTGAGATGTCTTCACAATAACATTGGGATGTAGGTGCTGTTATTATCTCTTTTTTACATATGAAGAAGTTGAGGTAAAGAGAGGTTAAGTGATTTGCCCAGAGTCACAGCTAGTTTCTAAGGCTATATTTGAACCTAAGTCTTCCTGACTCCAGGTCTGGCACTCAGTCCATTGTGTCCCCTACCTGTCATGAAATGATCAACCACAGTTACCGACTGATGAAACATAATATCTTCTCAGGATGAAACATACCATCTGCCTCTTGACAGATTAAAGCACATACACACATATGTATGCATGCATGTGTGCACATGCTGTCTCTCTCACACACCCACATATACATACACATACACATACACATACACATACACACACACACTACTAATCTCCATTACAAACATGTATAGTCAAGAAAAAATAAATTGTCCTATTGGCCATGTTTGGTGTCCCTTCCTTCTTTCCTTCCTTCCTTATTTCATTCCTTCCTTTCATCTTTCCCTTCTTCCCTCTTTCCCTCCTTCCTTCCTTCCTTCCTTTTTACTGATTTTGGCATATAGAGTACTGTTTGGCAAAGGGAACTTCACAACTTATAGGCCTGAGAGTTCACTTTTTTCTCTGTGAAGTCTTCGTGATGCCCTTTTTATATGTAACTCTCTGCTATATGGGACACTCAGACAGGATTCCTTCACCGAGGTCTTTCTGGAATCCTCACCTAGTATTTCTCTCTGCCAGGAGGATTCAGGCTCCCTGAAACTACTTTTATCAACTGACTAGCACCTCATGTCTATCTGTCCTTTGTGGGTCTTGGTGTCCTTGGTAGGTCCTCTCTTGATGCAAATGTTGCCCTCATCCTCTACTGTTCTGGTGGACACTGCTAATTCAATTGCAGTTGCCAACTTCAGACTTTTTTAAAACACACTATTTAGACAATCCCATCTTGGAATACTCATTAATCTAAAGTCATGAGAGAATAACACAAAGAGAAAGGGATAGCCATGGAATCAGATACATGTGGCAGCCAGATAAGAGAGAGAGGAGCCCTCTTTCCTTGACCTGATCCAGGACAGGAAGCTCAAAGTAAAACTTCCTCAATCACAGAAGCGAAGTCATGAGTGATTGATGGAACCTCAGATTTCCTGTTGTTCTAGCTCAGTAGTAGTTGAACTATCGGTTCTTTTAACTTAGCAGCCAATGAGAAAACTTTTGTGTGTGTGTGTGTACAGTAAAATCTCCCCAAGTCAAACATGGCTAGAAATAGGGTCCTTAAATCTAAATGGTGGACTAGAAATGAGCAGAAAATATTTCGACAGTCTCTACATAATCCAGCAGGAAGGGAAAATTCAAGCATATCCTATGTCTTTTACATTTACTAACTCAATAAGGACTGAACATTGACCCAGGGAAAATTTTTAAAAATCTACAACACTCCTAAAATGGAAACTTCCAAAGAACCTAAAAGATTTTAAATGTTTCTAGGATTTATATTTTACTATATTAAATTTGAAAAGAATGACACCTTTACTCAAGTCCTGAATAATCTTGCATGTGGATGTATAATTAAAGATAGACTTGTACAACCTGCAACACACCAAAGGATTTCCTCTATGAAGAAAGTTTTCCTCTACATTTTTTAATTAATTTTATTTATTTTGAGTGTTCTACAATAACTACCATATAACTTAGATTATTATTTTCCCTTTCTCCTCCCTCCTTCCCCCCTCCCTCCCCAAGACAGCATACAATTTTGTATAGTTTCTACACATACATTCCTATTAAATACATTTTCACTATAGGCATGCTGTGTTGAAGAATTAAAATGAGTGGAAGAAATCATCTAAGAAACCAAAACACAATACACACACACACACACACACACAAATGATCTGCTACATTTTGCTATTGAATGCTGTAGTTCTTTCTCTGGATGTGGAAGGCATTTTGCCTTAGAAGATCATTGAGAATTTTTTTTAAGTCCTTACATTACAATGAAGTTCCAAGTCTACCAGAAAAAAACTCTTGCACACTGTGGTCGTTGTTGTGCACAAAGTTCTCCTGGTTCTGCTCCTTTCACTCAGCATCAGATCATGTAAGTCTTTTCAGGCGTCTCTGAAGTCTTCCTGTTCATCATTTCTTACAGCACAATACCATGTTATATATATATATATATACCATAATTTATTCAGCCATTCCCCAACTGATGGGCATCCCTTTGATTTCCAGTTTTTGGCCACTATAAAGAGTTCTGCTATAAATATTTTTGTACATGTGGGACTCTTTCCCATTTTTATGATCTCTTGGGGATACAGTGCTAGAAGCGCTATTGTTGACTCAAAGGGCATGCACGTTTTTGTAGCTCTTTGATCATAGTTTCAAATTGCTCTGCAGAATGGTTGGACCAGCTCACAGCTCCACCAACAGTGTATTAGAGTTCCAGCTCTCCTACATCCTCTCCAACATTTATCATCTCCCTGTTCTGTCATGTTTGCCAATCTGAAAGGTGTGATGTAGTACCTCAGAGTTGTTTTGATTTGCATCTCTCTAATCAGTAGTGATTTAGAGCACTTTTTCATATGATTATAGATATCTTTAATTTCTTCCTCTGAAAATTGCCTGTTCATATCCTTTGACCATTTATCAACTGGGGTCCTCTATATTCTTTGCAGGCTACTCAAAATCTTTGGTTGCCAGAAATGGTCCAAGAGCTGTAAGCAAGTCATGGGCTGCAGGTTGTCCAGAAATGCATAAAAGGTCAATATACTCAAAAACTTTTAGAGGTGGTGGGTCAGATATATACATATGTATGTATGTGTATGGATGGGTGGATGAATAGAGGGATGTATAGAGCTCTTACTCCAAAGAGTAATATCAGATGGTCACCTGCCCAAAAAGAATTGATAGAACTTTAAAAAGACTTAAAAGATCAAATGAGAGAAATTGGGGAAAAAACTAAAAAAAGATAAGAACAATTCAAGAAAAACAAGATTATGAAAAGACAGACAACCAATTAGGAAAGAATCTTAAGGGAAAAAAAATGATTCCCTGAAAATCAGAATTGGGCAAGGAGAAGCCAGTGAAGGTATAAGAGACCAACAAATAATAATACAAAATAAAAAGAAAGAAAAAAGTGGAAGAGAATGTAAAACATCTCATAAGAAACAAATAACTGATCTGGAAAG
This sequence comes from Bettongia penicillata ogilbyi, assembly GCA_023548195.1. Classification (NCBI taxonomy): domain Eukaryota; kingdom Metazoa; phylum Chordata; class Mammalia; order Diprotodontia; family Potoroidae; genus Bettongia; species Bettongia penicillata. The sequence continues at coordinate 10,539,272 of JAJHZJ010000096.1, forward strand.
CAGATCAAGAAGAGAAAACATAAGCCTACCTCAAAGTTAAGACAAGAAAAAAAAGAATGTTGATACAATAATGCAAGAAATAATTAAAGAAAACTGGCCTAAAGATTTAGAACAAGAGGGGAAAGTGGAAATAGACAAAATCCATTGATCAGCACCTGAAAGAGATCATATGAGGAAAACCCCAGGAATATCATAGTCAAACTCAGAAACCCCAGCTCAAGAATATAATATTATGAGCAACAAGGAAAACCAACAATTCAAATATGGTGGTGCCACAATGAGAACCACACAAGACCCAGTAGCAGTAACACAAAACAATCACAGATCTTGGAACACTACGTATGGGAAAGTAAAATAACTGGAGATGTAGCATAAACTAGCATACCCAGAGAAGCCAAGCATAATCCTGAATGAAAAGAAAAACAGGCATTTAATGAATTGTAAGACTTTTAGTAATTTATTTGAAAAAAAACCTGAACTTGGGGGAAGGAGCCAAGATGGTGGAGTAGAAAGACTCACATATGCTACCTCCGAACCCACAACCCATAAATTTCCCGTAAAAAGAACTCCCCACAAATTCTGGAGCACTGCAAGCCGCACAGAAACACAGTAGAAGAGGTTTCCTCTCCAGAGAGCCATGGAAAGCTGTCCCTGGGGGTCCATCGCGCTCTGGACTGCAGAGCCCACCTCTGCACTGCCCTGGCCATGCGGCCCCAGAGGAGCAGATCCGAGCAGGCTTCAGGGATGGAATCTCCGGCGGCTGCGAAGGTCCCTCCACCCACAGGCACTACAGGTGAGTGAGAGAGACTTCTGCGCTGGCTGAGAGGGGAGCAGGGTGTCTCTGTGATGCGGGCCCCCTGGAGGGCGGTGGCGGAGGCTGCGGCAGAGGCAGCAGCAGAGGCAGCAGCAGCCGGAACTCCTGGAGCAGACGGGAGCTCAGGGCCATTACTGAAGATCTCCACATAAACCCCCTGAGGGAACTGAGCCTGGGAGGTGGCCCTGCCCCCACCCAAGCACCAGAACTTGAGCTCACATTGAATAGCAGCCACACCTGCTGCTAAAAGCCCTGAGGCTGGGGAGCAGCATTTGAATCTCAGACCCCAAGCACTAGCTGGGCAGATCTAGGCAGGGGGTGGAGAGGAATCTCAGAAGTCAAGTAACTGGCTGGGAAAATGCCCAGAAAAGGGAAGAAAAATAAGACCATAGCAAGCTCCTTCTTGGGGGACAGATGATCCCACCTTTAATTTCTGATGACAAGGAACAATTCTTACCATCAGGGAAAGATGTGGAGGTCAGGGCCTCTGTATCCCAGACATCCGAGGTGGATGTCTGGTGGGTTCAGGCCATGGAAGAGCTCAAAAAGGATTTTGAAAATCAAGTTAGACAGGTGGAGGAAAAACTGGGAAGACAAATGAGAGAGATGCAAGAAAAGCATGAAAAACGGGTCAATACCTTGCTAAAGGAGACCCAAAAAAATGCTGAAGAAAATAACACCTTGAAAAATAGGCTCACTCAATTGGCAAAAGAGGTTCAAAAAGCCAAGGAGGAGAAGAATGCTTTCAAAAGCAGAATTAGCCAAATGGAAAAAGAGCTTCAAAAGCTCACTGAAGAAAATAGTTCTCTCAAAATTAGAATGGAACAGATGGAGTCTAATGACTTTCTGAGAAATCAAGAAATCACAAAACAAAACCAAAAGAATGAAAAAATGGAAGAGAATGTGAAATATCTCATGGGAAAAACAACTGACCTGGAAAATAGATCCAGGAGAGACAATTTAAAAATTATGGGACTACCTGAAAGTCATGATCAAAAAAGGAGACTAGACATCATCTTTCATGAAATTATCAAGGAAAACTGCCCTGATATTCTAGAACCAGAGGGAAAAATAAGTATTGAAGGAATCCATCCATCACCACCTGAAAGAGATCCAAAAAGAGAAACTCCTAGGAACATTGTGGCCAAATTCCAGAATTCCCAGGTCAAGGAGAAAATCTTGCAAGCAGCTAGAAAGAAACAATTCCAGTATTGTGGAAATAAAATCAGGATAATACAAGATCTAGCAGCTTCTACATTAAGGGATTGAAGGGCTTGGAATAGGATATTTCAGAAATCAAAGGAACTAAGACTCAAACCAAGAATCACCTACCCAGCAAAACTGAATATAATACTTCAGGGGAAAATATACTCTTTCAATGAAATAGAGGACTTTCAAGCATCCTTGATGAAAAGACCAGAGCTGAAAAGAAAATTTGACTTTCAAATACAAGAATGAGAAAAACATGAAAAAGTAAACAGCAAAGAGAAGTTATATAAGGGACTTAACCAAAGGTGAACTGTTTACATTCCTACATGGAAAGACAATATTTGTAACTCTTAAAACTTTTCAGTATCTGGGTAGTTGGTGGGACCACACACACACACACACACACACACACACGTACACACGTGCACGCACACACACACATGCACACACATACAAAGACAGAAAGCACAGGGTGCATTGAATAGGATGGGACCATATCTTAAAAGAAATCAAGGTAAACGGTGAGAGAGAAATGTAGTAGGAGGAGACAGGGTGAAATGGAATGGGGTAAATTATCTCTCATTCAAGAGGCAAGCAGGAGACTTTTTAGTGGAGGGAAAAAAAGGAGAGCTGAGAAAAAAACATGAAGTTTACCCTCATCACATTCGACTAAAGGAAGGAATAAAATGCACACTCATTTTGGTATGAAAACCTATCTTACAATACAGGAAAGTGGGGGAGAAGGAGATAAGCAGGGTGGGGGGGGATGATGGAAGGGAGGGCAATGGCAGGAGGGAGCAATTTGAAGTCAACCCTCGGGGAGCAACAGGATCAAAAGACAGAATAGAAACAATGGGGGGCAGAATAGGATGGAGGGAAATAGAGTTAGTCTTACACAACATGATTATTATCGAAGTCATTTGCAAAACTACACAGATATGGCCTATATTGAATTGCCTGCCTTCCCAAAGGGAACAGGTGGGGAGGGAGGGATGGGGAGAATTTGGAACTCAAAGTTTTAGGAACAACTGTCAAGTATTATTGCTGTTGCTACTAGGAAATAAGAAATACAGTTACTGGGGCATAGAAAGTCATCTGGCCCTACAGGACAAAAGAGAAGATGGGGACAAGAGAAGGGAGGGATGATAGAAGAGAGGGCAGATTGGTGATAGGGAAAATTAGAATGCTCCATGTATTGGGGTGGGGGAGGGGATAAATGGGGAGAAAATTTGGAACCCAAAATTTTGTGAAAATGAATGTAAAAAGTTAAATAAATTTATATTTGAAAAAAAAACCCTGAACTTAATAGAATATTTGACATATAAGATCCAAGAGAAATACAAGATACATATCAAAGACTAATTACAAGGGACTCAGTAAGGACTGATTATTTACCTTTCATATAAGAAAATGTAAAATGTGTATCTAAAATTGCTGTTACTAATTGGGTAGTTCACAAAAAACATCAAGGTTGACCTGAGTATTACGTGATTTTAAAAAGTAAAATCATTTAGAAACAGGTAAAAAAGAGTAAGTATCTTATAGAAATGAGGTGTGATGAGAAGAACCAATGCAGAAGAATTAGGTGGGGAAAGGAGGGCTGGTAGTTCTGAAAACCTGCTTTCACTGGAAATGGTTCAAGAGGGAACAACACATACATATCTAAAATAATATTAAAGTCTTCTAAATTCAGAAAGACAGAAAATGCTAAGGGGATAGGGAGGAGGGAGAGGATAAAGGAGGGATCTTTAGAGAGGAAGGTGAGGGAACAGTATAAAGCAGATTCCGAAAAGTCTTTAGATTACTGGGAATGGGAGGATGAGGAAGACATCCTTAGAGAGAGACTAGGTTGAGTAAAAGGAGGGCAAGGTAGTAGGTAGAAGTAAAGTAGAGGAGTCAGGAAGAATAGGAAATAAGAGATGTGCAGAAGTATAAAATAAAGCTCAGAACAGAATTTGTTAGAGAAAAAGGGGCAGGAGTGGTAATCATGCTTTTGGACAAAGTAATGGCTAAAATCAATTTGTTCAAAAGAGAAAAATAGGGAAACTGCACTATCTGTCAACCATATTCATTAATGCTGTTTTGGATTATTTAAAATAACTAGATAGTATAAGGTTGGTATATTGCTGTGGTATAGGAAATGATGAATTGGTGGACTTAGAAAAATATGGAAAGACTTGGATTTAAGAAGGAAGAGTTAGCCACCCTCAGAGAAATAGAGGACAACCAAGTGTACTGTGGTTTTAGATAGATACATATGAATATAATTGTCAATATAAGAGCATGATTATAGATATCTAAGTAGATGTATCTGTATATAAGTGCATATGTGTATGGGTATATGTATGTATATATTTATATACCTTTGTGTGTTTGTTTTTATATATGCATGTATGTATGTATGTATGTATGTAAGTATACATATGCACATAAGTATATGTTTGTGTAAATGTGTGTGTCTGTGTATCTGAGCTTAGTTTTAGCCTTCTGGGGGGAAGAGGAAGGAAGGCGGAAAAAAGAACAAGCAAAAAATTGCACAGCAGAAAATAAAAGAAAACTTACAAGAAAGCAAAGACATATAGCTCTCAACACAGTGCATACTATTTATTATATAGGTTTTCTTGAAATGGAAATTTATTGATGTATATTTTTTAATCTTCTCTAATGTTCTACTCTGCACATGGAAATGTTTTTCTTTTATTTTTATTTGAATTCATTATATGTTTCTTTTTTATTGTTGTAAATTTAAGTTTTAGCATTTGATTTTTAAAAGGGATGGGGGAAAAGAAATTATTACATGCTACATGCATTTACTTATCTGTATACATGTTATATACCCCAAAGAGATCAAAAAAATCTATTACATCACCAAAAAAATTAATAACTAAAAAATGAAAAATTTCTTAAAAAGAGACTTTAATTGGTGTCCTGAGAAAAGAAAATGATCTGAAAGTGTTTCCAGAATTAAGAAGTTTGTGGCTGTACTGAATTTGATACATTGCATATGAAAATAAGTTTCTTTGTTTTATCAGAAATTCTTATTTTTAATAAGTAGTATAGTTAAGAACCTTGGTGTTTATTTAAAGCCAGGAGACTTGGGGGGAGAGTTTACATGTAGGGCGATAATTCAAATCTCATGGAGAGAGGGATTTTCTCATCTGTCAAACAAATTATTATTTAATCAAATAAAGTGGGGACTCAGGATGAATTAATTAGTCTAATTAATTTTTGAGAGACTTTAGTGATCAAAGTTGACATATGAAAACACTACTTGAGCTTTCACTGTAGCTAAAAGGAAACATGTTCACATGTAAAAAATAAGTATTGAAATCAATAATAGTTTTAAACAATAGATTCAGTAAAAGTTCAATGTTGGTCCACACATACATGCAGAAATCACGTGAATCTTAGTTCGTGCTCCTACAAAAAATAAAACAGCAATGGAGGTGCTGGTCTTCACATAAAGCTGACAGGCAAGCAGCACATGAATTGACAAACATATCCTCTCTCCCCCATCTTAGACCTACTTGCCCAGGTTCCCCTGGAAGTCAAATGTTCTTCAACTCATGACCCTGCTAAAGCAGGGCAGGGCTGAAGTATGAGTCAGCTGCGGCCAGCCCCAGTAGCTGCTGCCTTCTTCTTCAGCATAGACGGTCCAGAAACCCCAGCCCCATTAGGGTCTCTTAGGTTGGAACTGCTGCTAACAAGGGCTGTCAGGGCCAAGCCAAGAGGGAGAGAGAAGTTTGGTGCTTTACTTTTAGGGTGAACTGGATAAACCGTTTCCTGGGCATCCTGTGTCAGTCAGCTCTCCAGGGCCTGAGGATACTCTGTCTGAGCCAGAGCTTCTCTCCCAACTAGTTTAGGAGAGGGGAGTGTTGTGCAATCCATCTGGAAAAACAGGCTGAAGCCAGAGTTGGAAGCATGCTAGATATCAACAGAAAATTCTTTGACTTTGATCCTAGACATCATATGGAACCATTAGAATTTGAGAAATGGGGTGATATTTATGCCTTAGGAAAATAATTTTTGGCAGTGATGTGGAGGACTTGCTTGAGGATGGAAGAGAACTGAGAGGAGACCAACGCAGTACTCACGATGAAGATTAATTGGGGTCTGACTTTGTGTGGAAGCTGAATGAGTGGAGAGGAGAAGTCAGGTCAAAGGTGTGGTGGAGGTATAAACAACCTTTTTGGCAACTGAGAAGCTCTATTATTTAAGAACGAAGCTTTGGGGATGTGGCTATAGAATGCAACCTGATTTTGACTGTGCCCACAACAAACAGAGTTAGGGGAGGAAACTTAACCTTGAGACTGGTGAGTTTGCCATATTTCTAAGATTCATGTCTTCCATAACTGAGAGAACAAGAGTTTCGAGACAAAAGATGGGTGATAATCCAGGAAAAGAGAACAAGAAAGAGAAGCTAGGTAGGTAGAAGAAAGGAGACAGAGAGAGAGAGAAGGAGGAAGGGAGAGAGAGAGAGAGAGAGAGAGAGAGAGAGAGAGAGAGAGAGAGAGAGAGAGAGAGAGAGAGAGAGAGAGAGAGAAGAAAGGGCTGGGCTATTAGTAGCAATCACTTAAAAACCAATCTGCTTTCCATTTCATCCCATAGACATTTCATGAAGACCCTATTATGTGGAACAGCCTGGGAAAGGTTTCTCCCCCACCCTCCCTCCGCTTGCCTCTCCCCCATTCCTTTCCATGCATACTGTCATCTAATCCTCATGCTCAAGCCCCATTAGAGTTATTGTTGTTGTATCTGTTCTTCTTATTTGTTTGTTTCTTTAGCTATGTATCTACTTATCTATTTAATCTATTATTCCTAGTTGACATTAAAACTTAGAACAGGGAAATGACTTGCTGAGGCAGGATTTGAAAACAAGACTTCCTGATTCTATATCTGACACATCAGCCACTGTACCGCTTAGCTACTTCCCATTACTGCATCCATCTCTCTAGCTTCAGAGACACTCCACTTATCTGATCTCTCCTTCTCTGTTCTGGATAATGGCTCCTTTCCCTTTCCCCAGTCCTTCTCTGTGGGGATTCTTGTTGGCTTCTGTTCCTTCCCCACCTGGCTAGCCTAAACCAAGCTCATCTTTTTTTCCCTGAAAGCTGCTCTTGCCAACTTCCTCATTTCACTGGTCATCCATCCTCCCACAGTCAAACCTGGAGGAGTCTTCCACTCTTGTGTCCCTCACCTCTTGTATGCATTAAGTTGCCAAGTCCCATTAGTTCTACCTCCACATCCTTCACATTGATCCTCTTCTCTCAATTCCCATGGCCACCATCAGAGCCCAATCCTCACCATCATTGGTCAGAGCCTCCTAACAAGTCCCTCCCCTGTCCCATCAATTCTTCATAGATCTCATCTTTCTAACACACAGACTGGGGAAAAAGCAGGGCCTTACGCTCAAAGATTTCAGTAGCTCCCTATTGCCCTTTGTACAAAGCTCAAACTCCTTTCTTGGTATTCAAGGACTTGCAAAATTTGATAACAGGTTGCCTTTCCAGACTTGGAGGCAGGAAGTTGTGGTTTGATGCTTAGTCATTTTTCAATCATGTCCTACTATTTGTGACTCCACAAGGGGGATTTCTTGGCAAAGATAATGGAGTGGTTTGTCATTTCTTTCTTCAACTCATTTTACAGATTAGGAAACGGAGGCAAAAAGGGTTCAACAATTTACCCAGGGACACACAGCTGTTAATTTCCCTAGGCTGGATTTTAACTCAGGTCTTCCTGACTCCAGGCCCAACCTTTTCTCCACTGCACCAACTAGCTGCCCCAAGGGGTCAAGAAGGCCTGGTTTCAAATTCCTCCTCTGACACTTGCTGTCTGTGTGATCTTGGTCAAGGCTCTTAACATATTTCAGCCTCAGTTTCCTTATCTATAAAATGGAACTATTAATAACACTTACATCACAATGCTGTTGTAAGGCTCACATAAGAGAATGTACATAAAACACTTTGTAAATATTAAAATGATATATAAATTTAACCATTTTCATTACTATTATTCCTCATCCCAAAACCACCCTCGCATAGGCATACCATGTTCTCCAAGCTCCAGCCAAATTAAACTCTCTGCATCCTACAAACACCCAGTGCTCTCTGCCTTCGTCCATACTATTCTCTCTCCAATTTATTTCAAAAGCATTTATTAAGATTTTTTTCTGTGCTGGTCGCTGTCCTAGGTGCTGGAAGTACATAGACAAAACTGAATCAGGCCATGTCCTCAAAGAGCTTCCATTCTACTGGAGAACACAAAATGTCCTACAGACTTCCTCAAGGAGGTAGTCACTGAACCAGACTTTGAAGGAAGGCAGGGTGACTCAGAGCCTCAGTTCCTCCCCTGTAATATGAAGAGTTTGAACTACAAACCACAAAGAGATCTTGCAAACAGATACAATATGGGATGATATGACATTTCTACACTAGTGGAAGGTATTTCTTGCATGTATAGCTATCTGTATGTGTCCAAATAGAGAGAAAAATAAATACCTTAAGACCTCTGTCTATCTTCATGCCTGTTCAGGACTCTAAACTCCCAGGAGGCCAGGGACATATTCAACCTGCATCAGCAAACACACTTCAGCACCACCACCACACTCAGCACCACCACTACTGTCTCACTCCCATCTCACACCATCACAAGACAGATCTCCAGGCTCTGCTCCTTCCTAGATCAGCTTCTTCAAGTTAAGGTGGATGCCATTCTTAGAGCCCAGAATGAGCTGAAGTCTTTTGCTGGGTGGACTTGAGGGCTCTGGAGAAAACTCAAAGTGAAGGAGACAGAGGGCTGTGACCACCTTTGTCTCCGTCATGGCAAACTGCTGCCCAAAGCAGTTTCTGCAGTCAGAGAGAGAGAGAAGCAGAAAATCAGCATCACTGCCAGGATTGCTCCATGGTTGGAGACAGAAACAAGCTCAGGCTCATAGAGCCTGGCATGGGAACAGGACAAGCAGGTTGTAAACTTAGATATCAAAGGCAGAATTTGAACTCAGGTCTTCCTGACTTTATGACCAGCATTAGTTGCTTCTCAAAAAGAGACAAACTCCAACCTTTTTCTTGCTCCCATTCTCAACTACACCCTGACATCAAAACACCTCTTCTGCCCTCAGTTGGCCAAGCTCTTTTTCTTCCAAGGCACCTTAGCAACCATCCTTACTCAGAACCTCCCCTACCCTCCACGTGAGAGGTACAGGGTGGGCTGAGAAGAAGGCAGATTTCTTTCAGTGTGTCCTGGTAGATAGATGGATATATCTGAGAGGCTGCAGCTGAAGCATTGATGAGGCTTCCCCCATCCCGCCCAGAAGCTGGGAGGGAGCACCTACCTGGGCCCAGCTGAGAAGGGAATGAATGCATAGGGGTGACAAGTAGAGGAATTCTCTGGAGAGAAGCACTGGGGGTCAAACACCTGCAATAAAAGGAAGACCTGGATTCAAATCCCTCCTCTGACATTTGTTAGGTGGACAAACCTGGACACAGGGCTGGACCAGAGATCCCTGATGTCTTATGTAAACTTGGCAGCCTAAAACTCTGTGATTCTAGAGATGGAAAATGTTCCCAACACCAGGCAAAGTTGGATCTGAGGCATAGTGACTGGGGGACACAGGGAATGCTTGGGACATAACGGTAGTGTAGAATTTGACTTCTAGGACATAGGACATACATATGGAGTGATTTCATTCAAGCCATCATGCCAAGGAATGGGAATAGGTGGTTAGAAGTTCTAGGGAAGAAGCATCAGAACCTCACTTGGAAGGAAGCAGGAGCTACTAAAGATTTATTATTAGAAGTATGACCTAGTTTACAAATATCTACAAAAAAGTAAGATTACCCTTCCCTTACTTCTTCAGTGGATGGATATAAGGGGAAATGAGGGAGAACAAGATGTGTTAGAATTGTCCTCACCCAGGCAGATTGTCATAGGAGTACATACAAGGCTGTGGAAATAGAGGAAAGGGGATGGATTCAAGAGATGGAATCCCTCCATCTGCACAGAGGGAAAATAAATGGCCCCCGGGGAGCTGATTGGATGGGGATGAGTCAAAGATACCTTCAAGGTTAAGGGCATAGGAGGGGAAGTGAATGGGGAGAGGCTACAGACAGAGACAGTGAAGGCATAAGGAAAAGCAGGTCAGAGGGAAAGTTAATGGGCTCTTTCCTAGCAGGGGGAGACCCCAGATCCTCCCCTACCCAATTCCCTCAGCCTGGCCTCCTGTGTCTGCTTAGGGAAGGTTAATCCCCAATTTCCAACAGACAAGAGCCTTCCCCTTTCCCTGTGTGAATGCTCTCCTCTGGCCCATCCTACTTGTATGGTTGGAGATATCTCAGGCATGTCCCAGATGGCTGGGTTTCTGTGCAGTGCATAGATATGAGAGAGACCAGACTGCTTGTGGGACAGTGAGAAAGGTGCTCCTGGAGAACAGTCTTGGGATTTCATTGGTATGGGGAACTCCTGGTGGGGTCAGGCTCTCCACAGATGCAGATAGGCCACTCATATCTAACTAAAAGTCTTAGAGGCCCCTAAGAAGTTAAGTGATTTCTATCCACTGTGCCTGCTGCTAACCTAATCTACTCCCTGAGATGAAGATGTACAAATAAAGAAACTGATCCCTGAGAATGGAAGTGATTCTGATAATGTCTTGAACCCTATGGGGACTCCAACTAAGATTTCCTGACTCCAAGTCTAGAGTTCTCCTCTGTGAAGCTGAAAATTATTGGATGGAGAAGGATAGTCTAGAGTCTTCTGTGAGAGGTGACTAGATCTCCTTGGACTTACACCAAATCTCACATATTGTGGCAGAGGTTACGTTGGGGAGAATTGGGGGGAATAAGGAGTATATTGGGGTGGCAGATCAGGTTTTCATGAAGGAGATGACCTCAAGGACCAGGGCAGCTGGAGAACCTTCCAAAATCTCTGCAGAGCCAGGATTTCAATTTCCTTGCATTGGTAGGAATAAAACAAGAGGAAAAAAAAAAACAAACAAAAACAGGGTCAGCAACCCCTAATGAACCTTGAGAAACCAGTGAGCTGATGTCAGACTGAGATAAGGACAAAGGATGAGGAAGTTACAGAGAGAGAGAGAGACTGTGCCATTTTCTGGGGGTTGAGACAGAGAAAGATGAACCCACAGAAGGCAATGGTGGTGGCAGCCAGAAGGGATGAGACAGGTATGGGAGTCACATGAGTGCCCACAGGAATTCCTAGTGCATGGGAACCAGAAGTAGGCCCCAGGGACAAGGGGAGGAGGGGTCAGACCTCCAAGCACTCTGTGTCCACAATGCATGGTTGAGAAGCAGGTCCTGAACCAGACTGATCTAGTAGGTATAACCACAGCCTCACAAGCTTGGTCATACACCCACCCCTCCAGAGCACCTCTTCCTTGACAGTGATTCTAAGCACAGAGTAGCAGGAAGGGAAAGCAGGAGAGTCAAATGGCAAAAACTGGGGCTCCTTAAGCTGACATCCTCTCCCTTCTCCCCTTGGAGATTGTAAGAATCGACTTCAGAGGTGTCCTGCTGTCATTCTGGGCCTGGCTTCTCTGCTCCATTAATGTGGGCTGTTCTCACCTCATTTGTATGTCATGCATCCCCTGAGAACACTGGAGAAGCCTATGGACCCCTCCTCACAATTGTGTTTTTAAATGCAGAAAATAGCATACATGTGATTACAAAGGAAGTCAATTATGTTGAAATATAGTTATTGACTTTTTCCAATTAAAAAAATGTTCGAAGATGGAATAGGTTAGAACACTGCAAGGTCTCCAAATTTTCCCCCACAAAAGAGACAAAATAGCACCATAAAGTAAACAAACTGCGGGTAAAAATAAATAAAAATAAGGGCACAACCTGGGTATTCCTGGGACAATTTCAGAAGGTGAGAAGAAACATCTCAAGATCATGTTTGGTCCCAGTGAAGAGTAAACACCTCCAGACAAGGGTCTACATTAACCAGAGACAAGCTCTGGGCTTCACTGGTTTGGGAGGCCGCCTGGGCCTCAACCACAGCAACTCTTACCCTTGGGATAGTGGGGGGAGGTGGGTGTCTGAGGCAGGGGAGATTGAGAGAATCTCTGCTGCCAAGCAGCTGTGCTGCAAAGAGTGAAGAGTTTTGGGGGCAAGAAGGATACAGCACATAGCCAGTGAGTATAGAAACAGTGGGCTAGAATGCCCTTGGCTGTGAGCAACTATAGGAAGCTGGAAGTTTGATTTTGCTTCCAGACTAGAGGGGATAACTGAAGATCTGGGGCAAGAAGCACCATCCCTCATATCCCAGGGCTAGAAATGATTACAAAAATTGAATTATTATCACAAAAATAAATGCACAGGCAAAGGAGAAAGAATACAACCACAGAAAGCTATTACAGAATGGAGAAGACCAGGTTCATCTTCAGAGAAGGATATTGAAGCAAAGAAATTCCCTTCTACCTCAAAGAGTAATGTCAAATGGTCACCTGCCCAAAAGAATTCACAGAAGATCTTAAGAAAGACTTTAAAATCAAATGACAAAGATGGAGGAAAAACCAAAAATAAAAAAGAATAATCCAAGAAAAATAGAAGGTTATGAAGGAAAAAGTCAATCAATTAGAAAAGGAGGTCCAGCATCTTAAGGAAGAAAATGGCACTTTGAGCTTTGGAATGCAGCAAGGTCAAAAAAATGTTCCCAGACCCGGGTTCAGAGCTCCTGGTGTAGGGGAAGGCAGCCCTCTCCCTTATTATCCCTTGCAGCCCACCTCCTTCACAGATGAGATGCCCTCCCAGACTCTCAGACTCCTTCCTCCAAAATGCTGAAATCTCCCTCCCTGGTATCCAATGGTGTGAGTTGGTGTGTGAGACTTATATTATAGATACTGGAAATAAATCACTGAGCTCATCCCCACAGGGGAGAGCTCTGGCTTGTTGGCCAAAAGAAGGAGTCAAGAGCTCATCATTGCTGGGATCATTTTCGGCTTCTTTTGAGAACCAGGCCTGCACTAGCTTTTGTCAGCTTGTGGCTGGGTTTAGGTGAATAGGATTTCTCTAAGCATGACACCTTGCGGTTAAGACCCAGCCAAACATTCAAAAAAATTCTAAGTATTCAGGACTTGACCCACGTCTCCTACCTCCCACACCCAGGCTCAAAGGCCAGCCTTATCTTACTTTCAGGTAGCAACCTCCCATCTGGGAAGGTAACAGGCTTGTTGAGCTGGCGATATACCTGGAGCACTGGAGGATGTAGGTAGAAACGCTCCTTGATGCATGTGGTAAGGTAGGTCATTTTCCCCAAGTCTTCCCTGCATGTAGGGAGAGCAGTAGGGCAGAGACTCCAGTCAGTGTGGAGCAGGTAAAACAGTCCCCCAGGCCTGCTACTTGTCTTCCCCAGACACCCCCAAATGCACCTTCCAGCTAGAAAGATTCCCTGAGTCCCATCCTAGATCTGAGTCTCAAATTCTGTGATTCTGTGACCTGAGTCAATGGCCTTGTAAGCCATAAAGTGCCTTGTGAATGAATCCAAACACGGTGCTCCACTGAGGCCTTCACTTGGCATGGTGAGGGAGATGAGGGTGACCTGACTTCTCCAAGGCCTGACCAGCAGAACACAGAAAGTTTTAGCATGTCCTCCCAAGCTGAAGAGGCTTAGAGCAGGGTCTTGTCGTACAAGAACCAGTCCAGGTCAGCTGGAATCTGGGCCCCCATATTCTCCAGGATCTTTGAAAGACCATGGAAAATGGGAAAGGACAAATGTCCAGATATTTTAAAGGGGTGGAATGAGAAAGGAAATAGATTCTGAAAACTGCATGTTAGCAGGCTTCTCCTGAATTCTTGGGGAAACCTCTACCTCAATCTTTTTTTTTAATATAAATTTATTTATTTAACTTTTTACATTCATTTTCACAAAATTGTGGGTTACAAATTCTCCCCATTTATCCCCTCCCCCCACCCCAATACACTGAGCATTCTAATTTTCCCTATCACCAATCTGCCCTCTCTTCTATCATCCCTCCCTTCTCTTGTCCTCATCTTCTCTTTTGTCCTGTAGGGCCAGATGACTTTCTATTCCCCAGTAACTGTATTTCTTATTTCCTAGTAGCAAGAACAATACTAAACAGTTGTTCCTAAAACTTTGAGTTCCAAATTCTCCCCATCCCTCCCTCCCCACCCATTCCTTTGGAAAGGCAGGCAATTCAATATAGGCCATGTCTGTGTAGTTTTGCAAATGATTTCCATAATAGTCATGTTGTGTAAGACTAATTGTATTCCCCTCCATCCTATTCTGCCCCCCATTGTTTCTATTCTCTTTTGATCCTGTCCCTCCCCAAGTGTTGACTTCAAATTGCTCCCTTCTCCCATTGCCCTCCCTTCCATCATCCCTTCCTCCCTGCTTATCTCCTTCTCCCCCACTTTCTTGTACTGTAAGATAGGTTTTCATACCAAAATGAGTGTGCATTTTACTCCTTCCTTTAGTCGAATGTGATGAGGGTAAACTTCATGTTTTCTTCTCAGCTCTCCTCTTTTTCCCTCCACTAAAAAGTCTCCTGCTTGCCTCTTGAATGAGATATAATTTACCCCATTCCACTTCACCCTCTCTCCTCCCACTACATTTCTCTCTCACCATTTACCTTAATTTCTTTTAAGATATGGTCCCATCCTATTCAATTCACTCTGTGCTCTCTGTCTCTGTGTGTGCATGCATGTGTGTATGTGTGTGCATGCGCACATGTACGTGTGTGTGCGTGTGTGTGTGTACGTCTGTGTGTGGTCCCACCAACTACCCAGATACTGAAAAGTTTTAAGAGTTACAAATATTGTCTTTCCATGTAGGAATGTAAATAGTTCACCTTTGGTAAGTCCCTTATGACTTCTCTTTGCTGTTTACTTTTTCATGCTTTTTCTCATTCTTGTGTTTGAAAGTCAAATTTTCTTTTCAGCTCTGGTCTTTTCATCAAGAATGATTGAAAGTCTTCTGTTTCATTGAAAGACCATATTTTCCCCTGAAATTATACTCAGTTTTGCTGGGTAGGTGATTCTTGGTTTGAGTCCCACTTCCTTTGACTTCTGGAATATCCTATTCCACGTCCTTAGAGCCCTTAATGTAGAAGCTGCTAGATCTTGTGTTATCCTGATTGTATTTCCACAATACTGGAATTGTTTCTTTCTAGCTGCTTGCAATATTTTCTCCTTGACCTGGGAATTCTGGAATTTGGCCACAATGTTCCTAGGAGTTTCTCTTTTTGGATCTCTTTCAGGCAGTGATCGATGGATTCCTTCAATACTTATTTTTCCCTCTGGTTCTAGAATATCAGGGCAGTTTTCCTTGATAATTTCATGAAAGATGATGTCTAGGCTCCTTTTTTGATCATGACTTTCAGGTAGTCCCATAATTTTTAAATTGTCTCTCCTGGATCTATTTTCCAGGTCAGTTGTTTTTCCAATGAGATATTTCACATTCTCTTCCATTTTTTCATTCTTTTGGTTTTGTTGTGTGATTTCTTGGTTTCTCAGAAAGTCATTAGACTCCATCTGTTCCATTCTAATTTTGAGAGAACTATTGTCTTCAGTGAGCTTTTGAAGCTCTTTTTCCATTTGGCTAATTCTGCTTTTGAAAGCATTCTTCTCCTCATTGGCTTTTTGAACCTCTTTTGCCAATTGAGTGAGCCTATTTTTCAAGGTGTTATTTTCTTCAGCATTTTTTTGGGTCTCCTTTAGCAAGGTATTGACACATTTTTCATGCTTTTCTTGCATCTCTCTCATATGTCTTCCCAGTTTTTCCTCCACCTGTCTAACTTGATTTTCAAAATTCTTTTTGAGCTCTTCCATGGCCTGAGCCCACCAGACATCCACCTCGGATGTCTGGGATACAGAGGCCCCGACCTCCATGTCTTTCCCTGATGGCAAGCACTGTACTTCCTCATCAGAAATGAAGGAAGGAAGGAACATCTCTTCCCCAATAAAGTAGCTCTCTATGGTCTTATTTTGCTTCCTTTTTCTGGGCACTTTCCCAGCCAGTTACTTGACTTCTGAGATTCCTCTCCACCCCTGCCTAGATTTGCCCAGGTAGTGCTTGGGGTCTGAGATTCAAATGCTGCTTCCCAGCCTCAGGGCTTTCAGCAGCGGGAGCAGCTGCTATTCAATGTGAGCTTAAGTTCTGGTGCTTGGGTGGGGGCAGGGCCACCTCCCAGGCTCAGTTCCCTCAGGGGCTTTATGCAGAGACCTTCGGTAATGGCCTTGAGCTCCTGCCTGCTGCTCCTGGAGTTCCGGGCCACCACTGCTGCTGCCTCTGCTGCTGCCTCCCGAGGGGGCCCAAGCCACGGAGACTCCCCACTCCCCTCTCGCCAGCCCAGACATCTCTCTCACTGACCTGGAGCACCTGTTGGTGGAGAGACCTTTGTGGCCACCAGAGATTCCGTCCCTGAAGCCTGCTCGGATCTGCTCCTCTGGGGCTGCATGGCCAGGGCAGCACAGGGGTGGGCTCTGCTTTCTGGGGCGTGACGGACCCCTGGGGATGGCTTTTCAGGGCTCTCTGGAACAGAAATCTCTTCCATTGTGTTTCTATGCGTCTTGCAGTGCTCTGGAATTTGTGGGTAGTTCTTTTTACAGGAAATTTATGGGCTGTGGATTCAGAGCTAGCATACTTGAGTCTTTCTACTCCACCATCTTGGCTCCTCTACCCCAATCTTTAGGAAGATGTTGGTGGTTGCTTGGAGTTGTGTGTGATTGGCAAACATCTAGAAATGTGATTGGCAAACATCTAGAAAAGGAAGCAGTGATCCCAAAGTGCCTGCTTGGCTTTATCAAGTCCAGATCATGTTAGGCTCACATTATTTCTTTCAGACAGTATTACCAAACTGGTAGTGAAGGGGAGTAATCTAGATACAATTTACCTAGTTTTGGGCCAAGTTTCTGATAATGTTGCCTCTTCTTAGTCTGGTGGAGAACATAGAAAGATGTGGGCTAGATGATAATCCAATTAGATAGAGTCAGAACTGGTTGAATGGCAGGACTTAAAAGAGTAGTTCAATATGACAGGAGGTTCCCAGTGGGATACCACAGGGAACCTATGTTTGGCCCTGGGCTATTTAATATACATATCAATGATATGGATGAAGGCACAGATGGTGGGTTCACCAAATTTGCAGAAGGTACAAGGTTGAAAGGGACAGCTAACACTGTGGATAATAGGATCCTAAGGGATTTTGACAGGCCTGAACATTGGACTGAATATAATAAGAGGAAATTTGAGAACCACAATACTCAAATTGGTAAAAACAAAACAAAAAAAAACTATGTCTATCTCTCTATCTGTATGTATATGTGTATACACACACACACGCACACACACACACACACAAGATTAGGCAGATATAATTAACAAATTAGCTACTCAGCACAGCAGCAGCCCTTCTTTCTCCACAGCAGTCAGCTAAGACCCCCGACTCCCCAGCAACCATGTCAAAGGGACCAACAATTGGCATTGATCTTGGCACCACTTACTCCTGTGTGGGAGTCTTCCAACATGGGAAAGTGGAGATCATTGCTAATGACCAAGGAAACAAGACTACCTCCAGCTAGTCACCTTCACCAACACAGAACGTTTAATCAGTGATGCTGCAAAGAATCAAGTTGTGATGAAGGCCACCAAAACAGTTTTTGATGCCAAACGTCTGATTGGTTGCAGATTTAATGATGCAGTTGTACGGTCAGACAAGAAGCACTGGCCTTTTACAGTAGTGAATGACGCAGGCAGGCCTAAGGTCCAAGTGGAGTACCAAGGAGAGACCAAAAGTTTCTATCCAGAAGAAGTGTTTTCTATGGTCTTGACCAAGATGAAAGAAATTGCTGAAGCTTACCTTGGGAAGACCCTCACAAATGCTGTCATCATAGTACCAGCCTATTTCAATGATTTCCAACGTCAGGCCACTAAAGATGCTGGAACCATTGCTGGTCTCAGTGTGCTCTGAATCATCAATGAGCCAACTGCTGCTGCTATTACTTATGGCTTGGACAAAAATGTTGGTGCCAAGAGAAATGTGTTGATCTTTGACCTTGGAGGTGGTACTTTTGATGTCTCCATTCTTACCATGGAAGATGGCATCTTTGAGGCCAAGTCCACAGCTGGGGACACCCACTTGGGTGGGGAGGACTTTGACAACCAAATGGTCAACCATTTCATTGTAGAGTTCAAGCAAAAGCACTAGAAGGACGTCAGCGAGAACAAGAGGGCTGTTTGCCATCTTTGCACTGCTTGTGAACGTGCAAAACGCATCCTCTCTTCTAGTACCCAGGCCAGTATTGAGATTGACTCCCTCTATGAAAGTATCAACTCCTA
Source organism: Bettongia penicillata ogilbyi (assembly GCA_023548195.1). Taxonomy (NCBI): domain Eukaryota; kingdom Metazoa; phylum Chordata; class Mammalia; order Diprotodontia; family Potoroidae; genus Bettongia; species Bettongia penicillata. The sequence continues at coordinate 10,557,603 of JAJHZJ010000096.1, forward strand.
TACATCAATCACTCGAGCTTGTTTCAAAGAGCTGAATGCTGATCTCTTCCTTAGCACACTGAACCCTGTGGAAAAGGCCTTAAGAGATGTCAAGTTAGATAAATCACAGATTCATGACATCATCCTGGTGGGTGGTTCCACTCAAATTCCCAAAATTCAGAAGCTTTTGCAAGACTTCTTCAATGGCAAGGAGCTCAACAAGAGTATCAATCCTGATGAGGCTGTTGCTTATGGTGCAACTGTCCAGGTTGCCATTTTGTCTGGAGATAAATCTGAGAATGTGCAGGACTTGTTGCTGTTGGATGTCATTCCTCTTTCCCTTGGAATTAAAACTGCTGGTGGAATTATGACTGTTCTGATCAAACGTAATATCACCATCCCCACCAAGCAGAGATAGACATTCACCACCTATTCAAACAACCAACGTGGTGTGCTTATTCAGGTTTATGAAGGTGAGAGGGCAATGACAAAGGATAAAAACCTGCTTGGCAAATTTGAACTCACAGGAATCCCCCCACTATCCAGAGGTGTTCCTCAGATTGAAGTAACATTTGACATTAATGCAAATGGCATTCTCAGTGTTTCTGCTGTGGATAAGAGCACAGGCAAGGAGAAGAAGATCACCATCACCAATGATAAAGGATGTCTGAGCAAGGAAGACATTGATCGGATGGTCCAGGAGGCTGAGAAATACAAGGCTGAGGATGGGAAGCAGAGAGACAAGGTGTCTGCCAAGGATTCTCTTGAATCTTATGCTTTCAACATGAAGGCTACAGTGGAGGATGAAAAACTGCAAGGCAAAATTGGTGATGAAGACAAACAGAAGATCTTGACAAATGTAATGAAATAAGCAACTGGATGGATATGAACCAGACTGCTGAGAAGGAAGAATTTGAGCATCAGCAGAAAGAGTTGGAGAACGTCTACAATCCCATCATTACCAAGCTGTACCAGAGTGCAGGGACCATGCCAGGAGGCATGCCTGGTGGGTTCCCAGGGGTTGGAGCAGCCCTATCTGGAGGTGCTTCTACTGGACCCACCATTGAAGAGATGGATTAGAAAGAGCATTCCACACAGCTTTTCCAAAAAGTAAAGGACTCAAAATTTGTAGCCAAGGCAGGAGCAGTCTAAAAGCAAAATTTAAACTACTGTGTAAATCTGGGCATTCTGAATACTTACTTGAATGTGTACAGAGGGAGAGAAGTGAACAACATTGCACTTTATCAGTACTGTAAACAAGTGAAAATGCAGTTCTTGTCCTGGAGAATAAAAATTATTTAAAATTGGCACCAAAAATAAAACCAAACAAATTATATGAAAAAGACTTGTGGGTTTTAGTAGACCGCAATATCAGTATATATGATGCAGCAACCCAAATATCTAATGTGATCTTGGGCTCCATTAAGAGAGACATATAAAACTAAGTAGTATGGTGGTTAGTTCATTGGAGTCAAGAAGACCTGAGTTCAAATTCTGCCCCAAATGTTTTCTCTCTATATGATCCTGAGCAATCACTTAGCTTCTCTGTATCTCAGTTTCCTCATCAGAAAAAATGGGAGTAATAATAGAATCAACCTCACAGGGAATGTGAGATTATAATGATTTACTATCTGCAAATGTTTTGCAAACCTTAAAACACGATGGATGATAGCATAGCTTCCAGTACACTGTACTGATTTCCAGGAGCCACCACTTAAGAAGGACACTGATAGAATGGAGTGTCTGGAGAAGGCCCACCAGATGGGGAAGGGCTTTGAATCCTCATCAAGGGTGGAGCAGTAAAAGGAACTGGACGTGTTCAAAATGGGAAAGAAAAGGCTTAAGAGGAACCTAGTGGTCTTCAAGTGTTTGCAGGGCTACCCCATGGAGAAGGGGTGATATTGGTCCTGCTTGTCCTCAGAAGTCAGAAGGAGAAGTAGAGAGACAAGTTGCAAAGACTTCTGGATATCAGAAAGAACTCTCTAGCAATGGGTTGTACCCATGCAGAGTGAGCTGCCCCCAGGTCTAATGGGCTCCCCCTCAACTGGAGGTCTCCAAACAAAGACACAATCATGCAGTTGAGTACATTAAGGTGGAGGTTCCTTTCATGTTCAGGTTGGACTAGATGACAGCTGGGGTCTCTTCCAAGTCAGACTTTGTGATGCTGGGAAGAACAACATGAGAGACTTTGTCAAACAGTCAAGAGACTTAGGAAGATTGAGAAAATAATGAAACACCCAAGCCTTGGATCTAGAGACTGGGGTAGACCCAAGTAGATCAAATGGTTCCCCAGGAAGCTGCAGACTTGCTGCCAGGAGACCTCGAGCCCAGGGCTGGAATTGGCCTAAAGTCCTTCATGGGGTAGGGAGGAGAATGGGAAGGTTCTGCAGAAGCACTCGTCCCATAAAGATGAGCTTTCATAGACTCTGCCAATGGGACAGATCAAGGGTTACCAAGACCTTTGAGTCAACCATGCAAATACAGTCATTGAATCTGAGATTTATCTCTTCAGGATTTCTTAGAGACTGATTAGTCCAATCCCCTTATTTTGTAGATGAGGAAATTGAAGCCCAGAAGAGGGAAGAGACCCTTGGCACATGCACGACAATAAGAAGAGGTAGAGCCTGAAGAAGTAGGGCAGGTCCTGACAGGGTCTCTGAATCCCCTGGCACACTTCTGAGTCAGTTGTGAGACAGAGCAGACCCAGGGCTCACCATTGGATGGTGTCACGATTTCCCAAGATGTTCTGGATCTCCTTCTGGCATCACTCCTGGTGCTCTGGGTTCAGGGCCATGCAGTACAGGAACCAGGACATGCCACTGGTGGTGGTATCATGCCCCGCAAACATGAATGTGTCACCTCAGACTGTAGGTTTGCAGCTGACAACTTTGTCTTGTTCTCATCCTTAAGGAAGAAATAGAGGTGACAAAAATGGGTGGATTACAAAATAGGAGGGATTCAAAGTAGATTTCAGGGAGAACTTCCCCTAATAAAAGCTGATAAATAGGAGAAAAACGACCTAAATAGGAGGGTAATGGAATCTTCTTTTTTGATGAGGCTGGAGGAAGAACCATCCTGCTACCTGTATTTCCTTCTTATGCATAAGATTTAGAACTGAAAGGGGTCTTAGAGACCTTTGGGGCCAAATCTCATTTTCCAGAGGAGGAAAGTGAGGCTGAAGTGGGAGAAGCAACTTGTTCAATGACACACAGGTGGTAAGTCAGAACCAGGACTTGAACTCAGGGTTTTTGACAGCAAATCTAGAATCTTCTCTTCTGTAACATCCTGTATCCACTTTCACTCTTCCTACCTGCATCCTTGGTGCCAATAAAAGTGAAGTTCAATTTAATCATCCTTTCTTAGCTCCCCCATGAAATCTTGACTGGACAGTCCCTTCCCCACTGATCTTTCCTACTGTTTGATGAATGAGCAAATGCACAAAAAGCAGAAGCAGGAATGGAGACAATCCTTGGAGCAAGGAGAGGGGAGGAAGGAGGGAGGAGGGCCCTAAAGACCCATGCCTGAATCAAATTCATCCTTTTAAAGTCCCTCAGATGCACTCCAGTCCTAAGAAAAATGTCAAGAAAATCCAGGCGTTTCTTCCCCTAAATCTTCTCCTGCTCCTCCTGCTCCTTCGGGGAAGCCTTTCTGGCCCTAATCACTTTATCTGTGCAAGGAAATCATAGTGTTAGTGCTAGAAAGGGCAGGAGAAGTCATATGTTCAAGCACCTAACTTACAGAAGGGAAATTAAATCCTAGTGAAGGGAATGGTTGAGTCAAGATCATGGAGTCAAATGGAGTGAGTGGAAAAACCAGGTCCCCTAATACCCCACCCAGGGCTCTTTCCTCCAAACATACTGTCTGTGCCCTCACTTCAATCAGAATTCATCACTGCAGAGAACACCACTGGGAGCAATCTCCAACCCTTATTCTAGCTAGCTAAAGGAGACTTCCTTTCAGAAATTCTAACTCTTGGAGCCACCGAGCAAGAAGAAAAGGGTACTTTAGCGGGCAAAGAACTTCATAACAGAAGAGTAAATGGCCAAAACAGGAAACTAGGAGGTTTTTCTCCCAGGATATACCCTCTTCAGTGTTGAAATGATGGGTACCTTAGGGGAAAGTTATCGCTCCATTTTAGAGTTTGTCATCAGAAGCGGGGAATAGCCTGATAATCCTTGGATTTAAAGAGAACAGATTTCAAAGCAATCAAAAAAAATAAGATCTCATGGTCTAAAATTCCACAGAGGAAGTCTTCCCAAGAGGGATTAGAGGCTCTTGGGAATAGAATCCTGGAGATAAAAGAGAAATAATTCTAATAAAGAGGAAAGAGAGGATGATACTTAAGTAAAGCAATGTGGATGCACAGGGAACTCATTGATTTACTTAGATTTAATAGACGTGGAGGATGAGTTGAGATGCCTTGGTTGGGATCTGCATCTTTGAGGGGCATAGATTCATTAATAAGAATATGGATTCTCTGAAGAATTAGAGAAGACAAAGAAGATGGAAGGATGAGATGAACATAAGCTCATGGTCCTAGAGTATAGGGTCAAGTTAGACAGAGATGTGCTCTAGTGGATAGAGTGTCAGACCTGGGGTCAGAAAGGCTTGAGTTCAAATCTGACTTCAGACACATATTAACTGTACAACTCCAGTTACAACATTTAACTTCTCTCAGATTTAACTGCCTCCTTTTAAAAAGGGGGATAATAAGAGGAACTATGGTTGTTGTGTGGGCCATATATGTGTGTATGTATAAAAAGGCATTGTAGATAGATATACAAAGACATATATACACATGTGTGTATGTATTAATAAGCATATACATACATACATAGGCTTTGAAAATTTTACAATGATACATAAATCGTAGCCATTATTACTATATCAGCATGAACTGAGACTGGTGAAGAAAAGGACAATAAAAAAGGGAAAAAGTAAGATCAAGGGACAGATATGTCCACTGTCCAGGGTGACAATGACTGTCACTAACTGAGGAGGGAGAGGATAGATCCATTCAACCATCATTTTTCCTTCTATTTCCGTTAATATGTAAAACTCTTTTTCCCAGTAAAGAGAATAGAATAGAAATGTCAACAGGGAGTTGAAAACTAAGATTAGTGAGAAAATGGTACCCAGAGAACCGCAGTGAGTACCCATCAGTTGCCTGGCATAGATAAACCCACCTGAATGACTGGGTGTGCTTGACGAACCACAGTTAGTGACCTTAGAAAAATCAGAGAAAACAGAAGAAATGCCATGGAACTGGAGAATAGCTGTTGTGATCCTGACTTTCAAAGAAAGGAAGCTGGTAAGATTATTTAAAAAAAAAAAAAGGAAAAAATCCAGACTCATCAGTTAAATGTTTCTTATTAGAATTCCAGAATATGATAGTCAAGATATTTTTGTGATCATTTCGAAAAGGAATCTATGACCCTTAAGCAAATGTTTGTTGTACTGAATTTAACTAGAAATCAGCTTGGCTTCATATGTAAATGTATGGCTAGTAAACATCTAGGAAAAAAAAAGTGGATCTCTACCAGTTCCTTGAACCATAAACCAAAACTGGATGCAAATGAATATACAACTTAAATGTAAAATGATGATAAATCATTATACATACTCACATATATACATATGTATGGAGAAAGAAACAGACAGAGAAAGAGACAGACAGAGACAGAGAGATAGAGACAGAGAGAAAGAAAGAGAAATGTCATAATTATGGAACGGACCTGTGATTTCATTGGTATAAAACTCACGAAATTCCTGGGTGAAAAAGTCCTCTCTATCACACAAATCAGCTCCTTCACTGTAACTTTATACAGTCCTAAATCCTCCTTTAGAAAACTGAGGGGTTAAGTAATTTTCCCAGAATCACACAAGTATGTGTCAGAGGTGGGATTTGAACCCATGTCTTTCTGGCTACAAGGACAACTCTCTAGCCCTTATGCCATTCTGGAATAGAATGGTATCTAAAATATAAAATGAATAACTTTTATTAATAAGCTGTAAAATCTTTTACATGAATAAGTCAATGCAGATAGAATAAGAAGAGAAACTACTGAATAGGGAAAATCTTTACATTAGCTATTACAGAGAAAAGTCTGACATCCAAGACATTTTAGGGAATTGACATAAATTTATAAGACCAAGAGCCATTTTTCAATCAACAAATAATCAGAAGCTTTAAGCATGTGTAACGAATTATAAATTATAAAAAATTATATAAAATACACTTCAAATAGCTAATGATAAGAGAAATGCAAATTAAAACAGTTCTAAGCTTTCATGGGGTTCTGTATAACAATATGACATTGTACAATAAAAGTGACTGAATTGTTCCCGACCTTTAACCCTGTGTTCCCACTACTGAGCATATAGGTTGTGAAGGTCAAAGACAGGTCCAATATACAGTAATATGGTCATAGCCATGCCTTTTTTATTTACGGCAAAGACCTGGAAGCAAAGTAAGTGCCTGTCATTCGGAGAATGGCTAGGAAGGTGGCATGTGAATATAATGAAATATCCTTATTCAGCAACAAATGACAGACCTGAAGAAGTCAAAGAAACATGGGAAGATTTATATAAAGAGATCCAAAGTGAAATAAGTAGAAAGAAGGGGCAGCTAGGTGGTGCAGTGGATAGAGCACAAGTGCAGGAGTTAAGAGAACCTGAGTTCAAATCTCACCTCAGACACTTGCCACTCACTAGCTGTGTGACTTTGGGCAAGTCACTTAACCCCAATTGCCTCAGCCTGGGTAATCTCCAGTCATCCTCGTGAATATTTGGTCACTGGATTCAGATAAGCGAGGCTGGTGACCTGCACAGCCCTCCCTCACTCAAAAAAAAAAAGTCAAGTGCAAGTCATGCCATCATTTCTCTGATGGCATAGTCTTCTTTGGTAACAAAGGACAAACACACACATACAAGTAGAAAGTGATGAATGAAATACACAATGACTACAACAATGAAAATGGAAAGATCATTAAAAGGAAGCCAAACTCTAAGGAAATGTCAACAAAACCATTACTTATTCCCTGAAAGCAAGTAATGATCCATATGTCATTTCTTTTGGCAGAAAGGTCAAGGACCACAAGTAAATAAAGTTACATATGCTGTCACATGCAGCCATCTTTTGCTTAAGTGTATTTCTTGTCACATATCAGGTTTCAATTCTAGGTGGTAAAGACTGAGGATGAGATGAAGGATTATATCTAGACATTGCCTATATTACTAGAAAAGATCTAGTAATGAAAACTGTTGGAAGATGTCTATTAATGAAAAATGAAAGTTACACTTAAAAAATTGTATTGTTCTTTTAGCCATGATGATTTTAAAAATACTTATATAAGGTGATCAAGAATAGGTTATGTCAGGGTAACCTCATTTCCTTATTTGACAGTATTACTAGGCTGATTTGTTCAGGGAATGCTACAGATATGGTTGACTTAAATTTTAGTAAATCATTTGGAAAAGCCTCTCATACTTTTCTAGTGGGCAAAATGGACTTGATGCTAGCAAAACTGGATACCCCAGTTTGACTGAATCCAAAGGGTAGTCATTATTAATGCCTCAGTATCTACCTTGAGGGAGATCTCAGACAGACTACCCTGGAAATCCATTCTCTAGTCAACTATGTAATTTCTGAAAGTTTTAACAGTTACTTGGATAAAGAGCTAGACAATTTGTTATCAAACATAAAGATAGCACAAACCTAAGAAAGATAGCTCACAACATTTAGACATAAAGACAAAAACCAAAAAATCTCCAAAGGGTTTAACAATAACCCAAATATAAGAAGATGAAATTTTATATGAATTGATAAATATGAAGTTTAATGCTCTGGTTCAAAAAATCAACTTCCCAATTACAAGATGGTTGAGAGAATGCTGCTCATCTGAAAAAGATCTGAATGTCTGAGGGAGCTAACAAAGACAATAAGAGTTGAGAGTAAAACAGGACAGCCAATGAAAAGCTAACATGATCTCAGCTTGTTTCAAAAAAGGCACAGAGACCTGAATCATGTAGATGATAGTCCTGTTATCTGCTGCTCTTTTCTGACCTCAGCTGCATGACTGCATTCAGTTCTGGACACCACATCTTAGCAAGGATATTGATAGGCAGGAGAGCATCCAGAAGAGAACTGGACTAATGAAAGACCTTAAGACCATGAGATATGAGGATTAATTGGTGGGAGTAAAGATGTTTGGCCTGGAGAAGGGAAGATTTCTAGGAGGGTTAGCCATGTGTTCAATATCTGGATGGCTGTCAGGTGGGAAGGAGATTAGGCTTGTTCTTCTCAGTCTCTGAAAGTAGAGCCAGGATCAACTGGTGGAAATCTCAGAGAGGCAGATTTGTCCTTGATATAAGGAAAAATTTTCTGAAGACTGGAGCTGTCCAAAGGTGGAACTGGGATGCCTAGAGTACTAATGTGTTCCCTATATTCTGACATCCTCAAACAGGGGTTAGATAACCTTTTGTTGGACATGTTTTAGTAAGCTTTCCTTCTCACTTATGGTTTGCACTACATGATCTCTGACATCTCCTCCAACTCAAAGATTCTGTGAAATATTCCCTCTTCCTTCAAAGGGAAGAGTCATATAGTATGATTTGGATAGAGAAGGGGTAGAGGACAGGAGAACACAGGGTCCCAAAAAGGCAGCATTTCATGGCAGGTAATGGGGAATAACCTTTGGGTCTATCTTTGTTAACTTGGGGGTAGAGCCTATGAGAAAGAGGAAGGAAGGAAAGAAGTACAGAGAAAATGAAGGAAGGAAAAGAGGGAAGGAGGGAGAGAGGGAAGGGAGGAAGGAAGGAAGGGAGGGAGGGAGGAAGGAAGGAAGGAAGGTAGGGAAGGAGGGAGAGAGGGAAGGGAGGAAGAAAGGAAAGAAGGAAGGAAGGAAGGAAGGAAGGAAGGAAGGAAGGAAGGAAGGAAGGAAGGAAGGAAGGAAGGAAGGAAGGAAGGAAGGAAGGAAGGAAGGAAGGGAAGGAGGGAGAGAGGGAAGGGAGGAAGGAAGGAAAGAAGGAAGGAAGGAAGGAAGGGAGAGAGGGAAGGAGGAAAGAAGGAAGGGAGGGAGGAAGGAAAGAAGGGAGGAAGGGAGGAAGGGAGGAAGGAAGGAAGGAAGGGAAGGAAGGAGAGAGGGAAGGGAGGAAGGAAGGAAAGAAGGAAGGAAGGAAGGAAGGGAGAGAGGGAAGGAGGAAAGAAGGAAGGGAGGGAGGGAGGAAGGAAAGAAGGGAGGAAAGAAGGAAGGGAGGGAGGAAGGAAGGAAGGAAGGAAGGAAGGAAGGAAGGAAGGAAGGGAGGAAGGGAGGAAGGAAGGAAGGAAGGAAGGAAGGAAGGAAGGGAGGAAGGAAGGAAGGGAGGAAGGAAGGAAGGAAGGAAGGGAGGAAGGAAGGAAGGAAGGAAGGAAGGAAGGAAGGAAGGGAGGGAGGGAGGGAGGAAGGAAGGGAGGGAGGAAGGAAGGAAGGGAGGAAGGGAGGAAGGAAGGAAGGAAGGAAGGAAGGAAGGAAGGAAGGAAGGAAGGAAGGAAGGAAGGAAGGGAGGGAGGGAGGAAGGGAGGAAGGAAGGAAGGAAGGAAGGAAGGAAGGAAGGAAGGAAGGAAGGAAGGAAGGAAGGAAGGGAGGGAGGGAGGAATAGAGGGATGGAGAGAGGAGAAGGTATAAAAAAACGGGCAGGCCCTGGCTGCAGACCCAACAGTGTAGTCATGATCAACCTTGCAGACCTGAAGGAACCTTCATCCATGAATTGTGAACCAATAATAGAAAAAGTCATTGTGATGCTGGAAAGATTCTATTTGCTCTTGCAACAACAAGGTGAGTTCCCCGATGGCCTGACAGTATTTGGTGTCACTGTGTGGGCCAAGAAGAGGAAAAATTGAAGCAATGAGGTGGGGGAGGAGGAAAGAGGGGAGGTTGTGTTATGGCATTTTGAGTAGCCATTCTCCCTCCGCCTGGTCCTAGACACATTGGCAAACTAAGCTCTATATTGGGGGGGAATCACTCAAAGTCTCATATCTTAAATCAGGACCCTTATCATCCAGACCTCAGTATATTTCCCTGTGGTGTTTGTGTCTCTTCTCCTCACACAAGGGGCTCCCAGGACAGGAGCTTTTTCTCCAGGGCCCAGGTAAACGTAACTCCCACAGGACAGGCAGTGCCCTTTCCCTAACCTCTGTGTCTGGCTCCTACTGTTCAAAGGTACATTCAATCACACTGTCCAGAGCCAAGTGACCCACATCTGGGAAGATGTTCACACATTTGTCCTTCTGAATCTTCTTGTCTCATTTGTCCTAAAAAAGGCAGGAAATCAGAGACCCCTTTCAGCCCCAAATCCCATAGACCCATAGAACTTGTTCCCAGGGCTCACCCCTCTTTCTGCACCCCTTCCCCAAATGTCCAGTTTACTATTCTGAAGGACATTCTGTCCAGTGCAGCACTACAGGCTCCAATCTAAGCTCCCCCTCCCCAAGCTAGCACCACCTTAGCCTGATGCCCAGGAGGAAGGACAAGACTTAGAGGCTTCAAGGAGCTTCTCACCAGCATAGATTTGGTAGATCATGTATGGCTTCAGGACCTCTGAGTGAAAGGCAAAGGTGAGAAGTTTCTGGTGATGAAACCACTTAGGCCCATCCAAGACCAGTAGCCCTTTCCCTAGGATCAGGAAGGAGAAGACATGAGAGAGCAGAGAATATCTTGGGGACACTTCCTGTCCAGGATTCAGGCACATGGTAACTTGGAGAGGGGCAAGGAGCTCATTCCCCCTTCTGGGAGCACACAGTCAGTCCTCAATAAAATTGACATTGAAGGGGTTTTCTGAAGACCTTAGTCATGGAATAAGACTGCATTGGGAAAGATTAATCTACTTAAAAAAAACATACAAAGAGAAAGATAGTCCTGGGAATGACCTTGAACCACAGACCACAGAACGTTCAAACTTGAAGCGACTTTAGAACATAGAAAAGAGAATGCTAGAGCTGACAGGAAAATTAGAACATGGAGGCTTGTGGGGACAGAAGAACAAAAACCCTTAGGTTCTCTCCACAGTGACCCCTCCAAGTCTCCAAACTTGAGGAATTCACATTCTCCTGGGGCACGAGAGAAGTATCAATCAATTAATCAAGAAACATTTATTAAATACCTACTATATTTCAGACCCTGTATTAAACACTGGAAAAACAAAAAGAGGCAAAAGATAGTTTCTACCCTCAATGAGCTTACAATCTAATGGATTGTGAGCACACAGGGAAAAGTAAATGCAAGGTAATGGGAGGAGAGGAAGAACACCTGGGAGGATCAAAAAAGGCTTCCCATGGAAGCTGAGTTGTGAAAGAGGCTGAGGATTCCAAGAGCTGGAGATAAGGAGAAAAAGTCTTCCATGCATTGGGGTCACCTCATACAAAGGCATAAAGACCACATGTTTAATTTTCATGACTTCAAGTATTCATGTGATTTTATTAGCAGCTTTGTTTTCACTTTTGTGTTGGCACACTCACAGTTATGCTCAGCAGAGAAAAATTGAGAGGTGTGATGCCTACAAGTTTGTGGAGCAGCTGGTATCCTGCTAGGGACATTCCTGGAATTGTTCACTGTAGCATTGTAAAGAGTTCCTCAAACATTTTTTGCATATTTTCATTGTTTGCCTTTAAAACAAGTTTTGTGTTGCAATTCTGTCCCCAAAGCATTGTGCAAGTCCTGTGGGCTCCGAGGTCAAACATGCAAAGTCAGTGAAATGACTCAGTGGGAAAATAAAGATTACATAGACTTCGTCCTAGAATAACTGCAGTCACAGTTGGCCCCAAGTTTGGTGTTAAAGAATCAATAACTTGTTATATCCCCAAAAAGGAGGAAAGCATTCTCAAAAGCATTCATGAATCTGTCCCAGAAAGTGCATATTATCAGCATTGACCTTTTGTTCTAGAGAACTGAAGGCAGAAGAGCAAATCTTCACCAACCTCTGGTGAAAGATTACCATTTTTATCTGCAAAGGTATCTAACGCCTTATTTCCCATATGTTCAATGCATCAACATTTGGATGTTTTACTTTTGCACCATTTTCTGGGAATCTTAGCCCTGCCAAAGTCAAGGATTGACTGTAGAACAGCATGTGCAGAGAAATGCTGGAAGAAATTTGACTACAATGCATGTAAAGTATGTGAAAGAGAAGACTGGAAAGATTTCTGCCAACCACCCACGTACTCACCCCCAGCCAATACGGTCTTCCACCAGTACTGAAAGTTACACTTTTTACTTACTTGCTTTCTTTATGTTGTTGCCCACACCCCCAAAAACATAAGCTCCCTGGGACAGAGTGCTTCATATTTATCTTTGTATCTTTGTAATAAGGGTTTAATAAATGATTGCTGATTGATTGAATGTCTCAAACTGGAGACCTGATGTGACCAAAAATTCAATCCAATTCAACAACTATTTGCTGAATGCTTGTGAAAAAAATAAAATAAAATACTTTGCCACATGATAATCCAGCAAAGGAGACTGACAAAGTCAGAGATGGAGCAGCAGAATCAGGAATGAGTATTATCATGGATGCAAAGGGAAGAAAGATTATCCAGAAGGTGGAAGTGATCAACAGTCATGAAAGCTGCAGGGAAATCTAGAAGGATGAAGGTTGAGAAAAGGTCACTGGATATAATATTTAAAAAGAGATCATTGGTAATCTTGGAGAACGTAAGTTTACAGGAATGAAAGTATCAGAAGCCATTGCAAGGTGTAGAAAGGTGAAAAAAGGTGGGGAGATATAGGATAGTGCCAAAAAGGCAGACATAGAGTGTCACAGAAATGAACAGAGGTAAAATACAGGATATGCTGCAGACTGGTATGATCATTTGACAGATTGCACTGATAATATATCACAGTCATCATTCTTCAAGATGTCATACAGGGTGCTGTCTTCACAGTCACCCTACAAGAACCAAAGGACATGTTAATATTCCTGTATTATAGAGGAGAAAAGAGGTCCAGAGGGGAGGAGTCTTGCCTAAGATGACATGGTAGTGTGTGAGCAGAGTCAAGGCTAGGACCCAAGTTTCCTGAGTTCCCATTGAAGGCTGTTGCTCAATCTTAGGAAGGTGGCATATGTATGGTTTTCCTTCTTGGGTAGAATAGGAGCTCCTGAAAAGCAAGAACCAAATCACTGCTCCATCAAGCCCAGGATTTGGCACATGGCTAAGTCTAGGCATGGAGTGAAGACTGAAAGAGTTTGTGATGGGGAGGGAGAGAAAGAAGGCATTGTATACTCCTGCTTCTTTCCCCAGACCCAGGTACCCCACAATTCAGACCTGCACTTCTGATGTCTCTATTCTACCTAAGGTGGGGGACAGAGTTAGGGGAGGCAGAGGAAACCCACTCACCAATCCATGGTAAAAAGAAATCATATATGTCCATGGCCTTGGGATCTGTAGAGGGAAAAAAGGTGTAATCAGATTGGCCAACTCTGGGAAGTCAAAGCAAGAGAAGACTGACAGAAAATAGGACCAACCTTGTTCTTACCCTGAGGATATAAGGTTTAATATCTAGGAGCCCAAAGGCTCAGAAACACAGCATCTCAGAGGTGGAAGGATTTCCAGTGGCCTTTAAATCCAACCAGTGCTCAAGCAAGAAATTCCTTTCCCGTATCAACACTAACAAGAGGCCATCCTGCCCTGACTTCAGAAACTTTGGTTAGGAATTGCCACCTCCTCCACATGTCCTCAGGAAGTCCATTCCCCGGAGGCTAATTCAAATTCTTAGGAAGTTTTTCTTGATCATTGCACTGTCCCTTTAAAGCTGGTTGGATTAGGATTAGATGGTGAAGAGTCTGAGATCAAAAGCTATTCTTGCCTTTCTTTTTATCCCCAACCCTTAGCACTATGCCGGGAACATAGTAAGCACTTAGTAAAAAATTCTTGTTTACTTGTTGTCGAGTTAACCCTGCTCAGTTATTAACCCTTAGATTTATTGAAATCGTCGCTCTCTGATTGAATTCTGAGTTGCTTGTTGCTGAGTTCTAATGGTAACAAGCTTGTGAAGTTTAGAGAAAATGAAAAATACAATCAATTTCAGTGAGTAGGACATTTTGCTCAATAGCTGAGAAAATATAAAAGAACTATTTCATTGCTCTGGGACAAATATAATCAATTTGACCATGGTCTAACCCAGAGCAGAATTGTAATAAGAGGCAGAGACAGAGGGAACAACAGTGAAAGAAAGGGAGAGAGTGTAGGAGGAGAGGGGAAGAGGTTTTCAGAACAACATTCAATTACATTGGCTGGTCAACCATAGTTTCAACTAAATTTATTAGCTGAAGTAATTTTTTGACACAGAATTTACAAGTGTTGGGGGAGGAGCCAAGATGGCAGAGTAGAAAGACTCACATATGCTAGCTCCGAATCCACAGCCCAGAAATTTTCTGTAAAAAGAACTCCCCACAAATTCTGGAGCACAGCAAGCCATGCAGAAACACAGTAGAAGAGATTTCCGTTCCAGAGAGCCCTGGAAAGCCGTCCCCAGGGGTCCGTCATGCATCAGACAGCGGAGCCCACCCCTGCGCTGCCCTGGCCACGCAGCCGAGAGGAGCAGATCCAAGCAGGCTTCAGGGACGGAACCTCCAGTGGCCGTGAAGGTCCCTCCACACACAGGCGCTACAAGTCAGTGAAAGAGACGTCTGGGCTGGCCGAGAGGGGAGCGGGATGTCTCCATGACTCGGACCCCTAGGGAGGCAGCGGCAGAGGCAGCAGCGGCCCAGGACTCCAGGAGCAGCAGGGAGGAGCTCAGGGCCATTACCGAAGGTCTCCACACAAACCCCCTGAGGGAACTGAGCCTGGGAGGTGGCCCTGCCCCCACCCAAGCACCAGAACTTAAGCTCACATTGAATAGCAGCCATGCCCACTGCTGAAAGCCCTGAGGCTGGGAAGCAGCATTTGAATCTCACACCCCAAGCACTAGATGGGTAGATCTAGGCGGGGGTGGGAAGGAATCTCAGAAGTCAAATAACTGGCTGGGAAAATGCCCAGAAAAGGGGAAAAAAAATAAGACCATAGAAAGCTATTTTCTGGGGGGACAGATGTTCCCACCTTTCAATTCTGATGATGAGGAACAATTCTTACCATCAGGGAAAGACGTGGAGGTTGGGGCCTCTGTATCCCAGACATCCGAGGTGGATGTCTGGTGGGCTCAGGCCATGGAAGAGCTCAAAAGGAATTTTGAAAATCAAGTTAGACAGGTGGAGGAAAAACTGGGAAGACAAATGAGAGAGATGCAAGAAAAGCATGAAAAACGGGTCAATACCTTGCTAAAGGAGACCCAAAAAAATGCTGAAGAAAACAACACCTTGAAAAATAGGCTAACTCAATTGGAAAAAGAGGTTCCAAAAGCCAATGAGGAGAAGAATGCTTTCAAAAGCAGAATGAGCCAAATGGAAAAAGAGGTTCAAAAGCTCACTGAAGAAAATAGTTCTCTCAAGATTAGAATGGAACAGATGGAGGCTAATGACTTTCTGAGAAACCAAGAAATCACACAACAAAACCAAAAGAATGAAAAAATGGAAGAGAATGTGAAATATCTCATGGGAAAAACAACTGACCTGGAAAATAGATCCAGGAGAGACAATTTAAAAATTATGGGACTACCTGAAAGCCACGATCAAAAAAAGAGCCTAGAAATCATCTTTGATGAAATTATCAAGTAAAACTGCCCTGAGATTCTAGAACCAGAGGGTAAAATAAGTATTGAAGGAATCCATCAATCACCACCTGAAAGAGATCCAAAAAGAGAAACTCCTACGAACATTGTGGCCAAATTCCAGAATTCCCAGGTCAAGGAGAAAATCTTGCAAGCAGCTAGAAAGAAACAATTTCAGTATTGTGGAAATACAATCAGGATAACACAAGATCTAGCAGCTTCTACATTAAGGGATCAAAGGGCATGGAATAGGATATTCCAGAAGTCAAAGGAAGTAGGACTAAAACCAAGAATCACCTACCCAGCAAAACTGAGTATAATACTTCAAGGGAAAAAATGATGTTTCAAAGAAATAGAGGATTTTCAAGAATTCTTGATGAAAAGACCAGAGCTGAAAAAAAAATTTGACTTTCAAACACAAGAATGAGAAGAAGCATGAAAAAGTAAACAGCAAAGAAAAGTCATAAGGGACTTACCAAAGGTGAACTGTTTACATTCCTACATGGAAAGACAGTATTTGTAACTCTTAAAACTTTTCAGTATCTGGGTAGTTGGTGGGACCACACACACATGCATGCACACATGCATACACACACATGCACACATGTGCACGCACATACAGAGACAGAAAGCACAGAGTGAATTGAATAGGATGGGACCATATCTTAAAAGAAATTAAGGTAAATGGTGAGAGAGAAATGTAGTGGGAAGAGAGAGGGTGAAATGGAATGGGGTAAATTATATCTCATTCAAGAGGCAAGCAGGAGACTTTTTAGTGGAGGGAAAAAGAGAAAAGCTGAGAAAAAACATGAAGTTTACCCTCATCACATTCAACTAAAGGAAGGAATAAAATGCACACTCATTTTGGTATGAAAACCTATCTTACAATACAGGAAAGTGGGGGAGAAGGAGATAAGCAGGGTGGGGGGGATGATGGAAGGGAGGGCAATGGCAGGAGGGAGCAATTTGAAGTCAACACTCTTGGAGAGGGGCAGGATCAAAAGACAGAATAGAAACAATGGGGGGCAGGATAGGATGGAGGGAAATACAATTAGTCTTACACAACACGACTATTATCAAAGTCATTTACAAAACTACACAGATATATCTTATATTGAATTGCCTGCCTTCCCAAAGGGAATGGATGGGGAGGGAGGGATGGGGACAATTTGGAACTCAAAGTTTTAGGAACAACTGTCGAGTATTATTGTTGTTGCTACTAGGAAATAAGAAATACAGTCAATGGGGAATAGAAAGTCATCTGGCCCTACAGGACAAAAGAGAAAATGGGGACAAGAGAAGGGAGGGAGGACTGAAGAGAGGGAAGATTGGTGATAGGGAAAATTAGAATGCTCAGTATATTGGGGTGGGGGGAATGGGACAAATGGGGAGAAAATTTGGAACCCAAAATTTTGTGAAAATCAGTGTAAAAAGTTAAATAAATAAATTAAAAAAAGAATTTACAAGTGTTTTATAATTCAGCTTAATTCTTTCGACAGAATCCCTCAGATTCAAATAACTGTGATTAAATTTGACAAGCAATTTTAAACACCTATTATGGGCAAGGAACTGTCCTAGGTACTAGAAAAACAAAGTGAAGCCACTCCTTTAATATTTACCTATGGGGATCTAAAATAAGCACAGATGTGAGAATTCAGGAGAATTTGAAGAGGAATGTGGAGCATGCTTACAACTACAGGGGGTCAGGGAAGGTATCTAATAAAAAAAATTACAGTTGAGATGAATCTTGAAGGAAGGTAAGGGTTCTAAGAAGAGGGAATGAGACAAGAGAGCATTTACAAGTGTAGCAAAATTCCTTGCAAATATCTGTCCACGTTGCCTTCTATAGGGAAGGCGCTAGGAAATAAAAGAACAAAGATAAGATTGAGGATTGTAAAGGGAACAAATTCTTGCAAGACATGAGCAAGGATGGAATCAAAGAAGCAAGCAGAGGAACTGAACTTGCCTGGTAGGAGGATTACCTCTTCATCAGAGATTGGAGCAAAGCAGAAGAGAACAGGAGGTGAAACAGGAGGTATTGAGCACTAGAATACGGAGATCATGGAAGATGATCACTTTTTTCACTGAAAGAGAAGAATAGGTTTTTTTGTTGGTCTAGAACAGCATAAAAGAGAAGAAGCTTTAAAACAACTGCAACAGAAAGGAATGTGATAAATCAGTCATTGAAAAATAAAAGGATTATTGTCAGACATAGGCCCCCACTACCAGTAAACACCATAAATTTGTAGTGGACTCAGTCAGCACATTTGTGTGATTTAGTCCAGTCCCAATGAGCAGCACTCAAGTCAAAGTGGAGGAGATGACTGGGGAGGCAAATCAGGGTTAAGATTTAGCAAGGCATGAATATAAGGTGAGGGCCCCAAGGATCTAGGACAATTAAGAGCTGAACTGCTTAAGCATAGGGACAAAGTCACAAAGAGAAGAAAGCTAAGACCAGAGTTTGAATGATAGATTGTAGGGGGTGAGTGGCTCGAGGTCACAATCAATTTGTGACAACTAAGGCAAAATGAGAGATGAAAGAATAAGATGTAGTCAGGAAGAAGAATTTCAGGGTTAATCAATCAACAGACTCAAGAAATGTTTTGATTAGTTCTATGTGTCAGGTACTGTGCTAAGAACCACATGGAGGTAAAATACTTCTGTTTGATGGTGAGATCAAGGGAATGATCATCTCTCTGTGGGACTAGAAAGTCCATCAAAAAGGAATCAAGAGTAATCTGACATAACCTGTTCTTAATAAGATCATTTTGGCTCCATGGCTGCTTCTTTTTCCAGATGTTCACCAACCATCTCTTTAATCTCTTTAAAATCTTGACAAGTATTGAAGTCAAGTTCACTGACTTATAACTCTCAGACTACATTCTATGTCTGTTATGGTTTTTAAAAACTGCAGCCTTTCCCTTCTCCTCATCTGTAGTACTTCTCCCATTCCCAATCTCAGAAAACATCACCAATGAATTAATATTCATGTGTCCCAGTTCTCTTAGCACCCTGGCAAGGAATTTGCCTTGGACTAATATTTCAACCTTAGTAAAAGCAATCAAGGCACTCATCTCCCTACTTATCTTGATATTCAGTTCTGTATTTGCCATTTTGCTCTTGGCCCTTTTCAGTCCACAGACTGTTCTTTTTTCCAGAGAAAACATAAGCCCTAATGACAGTTATCACCTCTATTTCCTCACCCAAGGATTTCAGTTCAGGTCTCTGTCCATCCTAATGCTTAGGGTCCCTCTCCATTGCATCCTCCCATTCCCCTTCTCCATTCATTCTTTCCCATATTTACAGATCCCATTGAGAAATCTTATATTCCCTCACCTCCTCAACTATATACAGCCTTGGTGTAGTCAGGATCATAGATATTCAGGAAATCAATAAAATCCCCCATCCACAGCTGGTGTGCACAAGAATAAATGTTCGCCCATGATACAACCTTGTCCAATTCTCCTTCCTTCTTCATCTGCAATTGGGGAAGGGGAAAGGGAAGAGAGATCACAGAGACCATATTACTGGAGGTCAGGAGAGGACAAAAGCCAATTCCCACAAGCTAGAGAATGCTATACATATTATGACAAGTGGCAGTCTTTTCAGCTCCCATCAGTGAAAAAGCTGTCTATCAAAACAAAGAAAGAAATCCAAGGGGAAGAGTAGATGGAGAAAGAAGTTCTGGGAGAAGTGGATGTGTGAGGGTAAGATTAGGAAAAGATGTGGGAAGACAAAGGTAAGAAAGTAGAAAAGGAAATAAGGGAAACTAATAATAGGAAGGGATAGAAATGAGGGAAGGAGGAATCACAAAATAATAGAATTTGAGTTGCAAGGGATGTCATCAGCCATCTAGTCCAGTCCATATCTTAAAAAAATCTGAAATCCTCACTCAAACATACTGCCAAGTGGTCATTCATCGAAGCCTGACTTGAAAATCAAATTCTCCATTTAGTGAGCTCTAATGTAAGGAATTTTTTCCTTGTATTAAGACCAAATTTGTCTCTTTAAATGTCGACCTACTTCCTCTGGTTCTTCCCTGTGGGGCCAGTTACACAGTCTTCTGCATGACAATCTTTCAATTACATGATGACAGTTATCCACCTGTGCCTTCTCTTTCAAGGCTCAACATCCCTACTGCTGTTCTCAAGGTATGGATATAAGACCTTTCACGAATCAGCTTGGTCTTCTGTGATCACTTACCAGCTCAACAATTTTTTTCTAGAAGGCAGTGCCCAGGATGGAACACAATATTCCAAATGTAGTCTTACCAGGAAATAACCAGGGGAATTATCATTTTCCTTACTTCTAAGTACTCTTCCTTTCTTAATGTATCTAAAACCACATTAATTTTTTTGCTTCCAGCACACATGCTGACTTAGTCCATTAAATCTCCCAGACCTTTTTCAGACCAATTGATATCTGACCAATCCCTGCTCCCCATAATCTTGTATTTGGGATGTTATTTTTTGTACAATTCATCTTTTAACATATAGTCCACTGTTAACCTTGTCAAGATCTTTTAGGGCAATGAATCTGTCATCCAGTGGGTTAGCTAAACTTTCCTAGCTTTGTATCATTGATATATTTGAAAAGGACATCATCCATTCCTTATCTAAGTCATTTGTAAAAATGTTAAATTGCAAAAGGCTGAGCACAAGTCTCTGAGAGACCTCACTGGAAAATTACAACAAGTTTCTGTAGAGCCATTAGTAAGTAGGTTAAATTCATCCAACTCAAATTTCCCCATCTTTTCTATAAAAGTAGCATGAAAAGCTTAATCAAATCCTATGCTAAAGTCTAAGTAAGCTGTACTGACACAATTTAATCACTTATCTACTGAAAAAAAGAAATAAAATTAGCCTGGCATGATCTTTTCTTGAGGCCAGGTTGATTGGCTATGATCATCATTTCCTTTTGCAGATGTTCGCTAGCCATCTCTTTAATGATATGTTGTAGAATTTTGCAAAAAAAATCAAAGAAGCTCACTATCTAGAGCTTACAAACTTCATTCTCTTCCCCTTTTTGATTCTCAGCACACTTTTCCAGTACCTCTTGTGTTCTCCATAATCACTTAGATTTAATTGACAGTGGCTCAGAAATCACATCCATCATCCTTTTTTTAATAGTACCTTGAAATGTCCACTTCAGTAAGGTGACTTGAATTCAGTTTATGAGAGAAAGAGATGAAGAAAGAAGAGATGTGTAAGTAGAGGTGGGGAGGATAAGATGAGAGAATAAAAGAAGGTGTAAGCGAGAAAAAACATAGAAGATGAAGAGATAAGGAAGACTCTGCTGGAAACCTCTTGCCAAGCTGATATTGAACCATTAACTAACTATCCTTGGTGGGGGCAGTATAGGGTGTTTGGGGAGGACTGGCAGCTCTTAAAGATGGTAAGAGAGAGCCAGTGTGGCTTCAAAAAAGGTAGAGGGAGGGTCAACATGGTGTTGTCAAGTCCAGGACTGACAAGTACAGGAGAACTGTCAGAAGCAAAGCAGAGGTCTGTATACAACATTCATTGATCTAACTAAGCCCTTTGATACTATCAGTCATGAAAGCTTGTGGAAGATTTTGGAGAAATTTTGTTGCCCAGAGAAATGCGTAAGTATTGGATACCAGTTTTATGATGGCATGTTTACATGGGTTCTGGACAAAAGATGCTGCTATGCTTTCCCACCTACAAAAGGAGCACACACCAGGACTATGTGCTTGCTCCCATGATTTCTAGCGTGTTGCCTGCAATGTTGTCAGATGCCTTCAACAAAGATTAAAATGGAATTGAGGTCAGGTGCTCCACTGATGATAAACTAATTAACTTGAAAAGGCTACGAGCCAAGACAAAACTAGAAAGAAAGTTGGTATGTGATTGTTTTGTTCGCAGATGATTGTGTGATCAAAGCAGTCTGTAACACTGAGATGCAACAGAATATGAATCTATTCTCTGCTGTTTGTGCTAATTTTGGCCTCACAATCAACACCAAGAAAACAGAGGTTCTCCGGAATCCTTGCTTATAGCAAATGAAAAAAAAATTCACTTGGCTTGATATATGCTTTCCAGGAATGTCCACATACTTGATGAGCTTGACTCATGCATTTCAAGACCTAGCTCAGTATTTGGGAGAGTCAGAAGTAAAGTGTGGGAGAGAAGAGATATTCGACTAAATACCAAACCGAAGGTCTGCAGACCTGTTGTGCTGACCTCATTGCTGTATGTTTGTGAAACCTGGACAGTCTACCAGCACAACGCCAGAAAACTGAATCACTTCCGTTTGATTGTCTTAGGAAGATTCTGAAGATCACCTGGCAGGTAGGGTGCCAGACACTGAGATCCATTCTCAGGCTAATGTTCCAAGCATTCAATCTCTGGGACAGAAAGTGCAACATCGATGGGCCAGCCATGTTGTTTGAATGCCAACAATAAGTTTGCCAAAAAAACTACTATACAAAGAACTCACACAAGACAAGCACTCACACTGAGATCAGAAGAAGCCATCCGTAGTCACTCTCGTGCCCCTTAGTATCGATTGTGAGAGATATATTGGTGAAGTCTTCCTGACTCCAGGCCTAGCACTCTATGTACTGTCACATTGCTGCCTTGCCAAATAATAGCTAGCAATTAAGATTTGTGAAGTGCTTTACAAATATTATTTCATTTTATCCTCACAACAACCCTGGAAGGTAAGTACTATTATTATCATCCCCATTTTATAGATAATGAAACTGAGACAAACAAAAGTGAAGTGGTTTCCCAACGTCACAGAGCTAGTTAAGTATGAAAGGCAGGATCTGAATTTAAGTCTTCCTGATTCTTAGCATTGAACCCTATCCACTGCACCACCAAGCTGCCTAGCACTATTATTCCAATATTTTCATTGTGGGTTTTGTTATGGTACTTATCTCTTTCGTATATTTTCTGGTGAGGTTCAGAGAGAAATTGCCATTCTCAATTTATGGGCAAAGTAGCAGCATGATTAGACACATGCTAGCTGTCACTTAACCTGTTTGCCTTAGTTTCCTCATCTGTCAAGTAAGCTGTAGAAAGAAATGGCAAAGCTGCCGCATTGCTATTATGCCTTTCTGAGGACAATTGCTCAGATGGAACAAATAACAATAGTTTTTTTGTAGTTGAATAAAGACATGAAGAGGTAAGTTCACCCCTTATAAAGTCACTGTTTTCATTCTGTTTTACTGACATTGGATAAATGGGTTTCTTTGCTATTTGCCCCATGTATCCATTGTAGAACTGGTATTTGGTGGTAAAGGAGCCAAACCTCGCTTGTAGAACTTAGAGTCCTCCTTCCTCATTAATGATGACACAATGAGCAGAATTTAGATTGAACTGGACCATATTCCCTAGACTAAGAATATTTAAGGGAGTAAATAGTTATGCACCTATAGGAGCCTTGTCACTCTGAGGAGAGCAGAGTGACCTCCAGCCCCAACCTCCTGCTTCCCCTCCTGGCAAGAATGAAAGTCTCCATTGGAGAAGAGCAGGGGGAAAAGGGGCAAGAGATGTCTATTCTGCCTCCCCAGTTTGAACCACATACTGATACTCCCTATTCTACAGGCAGAGAGATAGCCCTCTCTATACATGGAGTTCGCTACATGTGGAGCCCTGTAACTACACATGGGTTCTTCTTACATTGGCATGGTGCCATTTAGCAGCAACATTGCTCTTAAGGTGTCTTTTTTTAATGAACATTCTATCAAGGAGATTGTGGGCAACAGCAAGGCTCTGATAATAGCCTGATTTCTATTCTCTTTAATGGTTGAGTTCTCCAGAATATTTTTAGGTCTGTATGGGAATTTGTAACTTGTATGTCAAAACAAAAGAGCAAATATATTATGTGTAATTCCAGCTGCCAGATTATGTCTTGTTAGGATTTGTACATGCTTGGGGCTTTTAACTGTCTTTAGGAATGTGTTACACAGTCTGCGTATTCCTTTGTATAATCCACATTGATAATTAAATCTGGATTACTTAAGCTAGTTTCTTACAGCAATTACATGTTTCAGAATTGCAATCACGAAAGATTCTTTTCTACAAACAAATGCCCATGACTTGGCAATTTATTTGGTGCGTTTTTTGTTGCCATGTCAGAGGATGAAGTCAGATGGATATCACCCATGGAGAGCCTTTGAACTCTACTCATGCATTTGGCCACTTCACAAGATCTAGAAGCAGTTTCCCTTGACATGTGGCTTGAACCTGTTCTCAGCCTTGACTTTACTCAATAAAGTGATGTCTGCTTGTTCTAAAAGTATGCTGGGTAGGGGTGGGGAGGGGTGGAGGGGAAGGTTACACCTATCTATAATAGACTTTAAGGCTGTTTGGGGCAGTTAGGTGGCACAGTAGATAAAGTTCCAGGTCTGGAGTCAGGAAGACACATCTTTCTGAATTTAAATCTGGCCTCAGCTAGCTACATGCTAGCTGTCACTTAACCTATTTGTCTCAGTTTCCTCATCTGTAAAGTGAGCTGAAGAAGGAAATGGCAAACCACTCCAATATCTTTGCCAAGAAAACCCCAAATGGGATCACAAATAGTCTAACATGACTGAACACTCTACCATTTTTAGTGAGAAAAGAGAAAGTATTAGCAAATGTGAGGCAAAGGTATCAAGGAATGCCTCACTGAGAAGGTAAGTTCTGAGCAAGGCTTGGAGAAAGAACTTAAAGAGGCAAACTGAGGATGTTCTTTCTAAGCAGGGGAGATGGTTTCTGCAAAGTCTTGGGGGTGGGAGATAACATTTTAATTTCTACAAATCGCTAGAGGCTGAGTGTGACAACTAAAAAAAGAGTACACAAAGGGGAGTAGTATGAAATGAGACTAGAAGAGGAAATGGGAGCCAGCTGGGGATCAGTGCCCCAGGTGTATATGCCAACCTGAGTCATTTATATGTTATTTGTGGGCAATGGGAAGCCATTCTCAATTTGTGGGCAAAGTAGCAACATGATTAGACCTGTACATTAGGAAGATTATTCTGGGAGTTGGATGGATTAAAAGGTCATGAACACTTCACTTAGTCAATCTGTCAGGGGCATTGAACTAAGGGGGAGTGCATGGAATCTTATTAGGTGACTAAGAAGAGAATATAGGGAGAGAGAACAGGACCCTGAGTGCAGCCTAGCATATATTCTTGCTAAGGGAGCAAGACCTGGCCACTGATTCACTAAAGGAAGGTAGTTCGTCAATTTTTGAAGGAATGAATGAAATTATTCTACACAGGAAGTATGTCAGGATTGGTTAAAGAGACTTTGTCATGCCTCATAGACTTGTGTAGAAGTGAGGCAGTCCAAGCTCCACCCAGCATTCAAGGCTACAGATGAAGGAGAATAGCCCCACCAAACTCTTAGGGGGAAGACAAGAAGACTTCATGTCTCCTCTTCCATTACTGACCAGAGAATAACCTTACGAATGTCAAAAGATTAGAAGATTTGGACTTCTCATTGGAACAGCTGGAACCCCTGATGGCTTTGTCTACTCTGACGAAGGGAGCTTTGCAACTCTCCAAGGAGCGCAGCAGGAACATGGGCTTTCCCCTGCCCACAGGGATCTTCATGAAGGGTCAAGGAAGAAGAGAAAAGGACTTCCAGGAGTATGCTGTACCTTCAAGCCCACTTTCTGTTGGCATTTAGGGGAGAGTGTTCCCAAGTTAGAGGGAAGGCTGTGGGTTGTTTTGTACCAAGTCATTTGACAATACCAGTCTACTAAAAGCCCTTTTCTAAAAGCCAATTAGGCCTGTCTGAGTAACTGATGTTGATTTTATGTTTAAAAAGTAATGGGGAGCACACTGGGGAAAGCTCATCCACTGAAGTGCTAGAACTGCCCCCCCAACTGCCTCCTGGGGACCCTACCTGACAACTCAAAGGGGAGGAGGAACAAATGAGCTCTGTTTTAGACTTGCTGGGTTTGAGATGCCAAGAGGATGGCCACATGGAAAGGCACGGCAAGAAAGCAACAACAAGCATGTGGGAATGGAGATGGATAGAGGGAATGACTCCCTCAGAGTCATCAGAATGGAGACGACCTCATGGGAGCTAATGGGATCACCAAAGGAGAGAATGTAGAGAGAGCAGAGAAAAAGGCTCAGGGCAGAAACTGAGGAACATTCCTCTAAGGGAGCAAACAGGACTTGGACACTGATCCAGTGAAGAATACGTAGATGAACCAGTCAGCAAAGACCTGAGAGAAACAGTAGAGAGAAATAGTACAGAAGACAAGAGGCCACAAAATGTCCAGATAAATGGGCTTGTTAGACATTAACCCCATTTCTCAGGGACAAAACAAATAGTTCTCTTCCTCTTCCTCAATTACCTCCTATCCTCACACCTCCCTTTTCCCCTTCCCAGTGTCCTCCTCTCTCTCCCTCCTTATATTCTCCTCTTTCTCTCTCCTTTCCCCCCTCTACTCCCTCTGCCTCTTCCTCTTCAATCCCCTCCCTGTTCCTGCTTTCCTTGCCTCTCCTCTCCTCTTCTCTCTCCTACTCTATGATCCCTGGACTCTTTCTTCTCCTTTGCCTTTTTCTTGGTTCTCTCCATCCTGAGGCACATGTCTAGCTCCAAGGAGTCCAAAGGGCCTATGTGTGGACATTCTTCTTCCCACTCTTTCACATTTCTGCTCAAGGGCAGAACTGGGAATAATTGAGAGTAGGGACAAGTGGTAGTGCCAGACAAGCTAATTCCATCTGGATATCAGGAAAAAACCTTCCTAACAGTGAGAGTTGGTCTAATGGAGAACAAGCTGTATGATGAGGCGATAGTGGACTCCCTTCCCTATTAGTCTTCTAGCAAAGGCAGACTACTACTCATTCATCAGCAGTGCTTCTGGGCAGGAGGGAGTGTCTTGGTCAGATATTGGAGGAGCTAGCTGCCACTGAACTTTTCATTACTGAGATCCTGTAATTCATTTTCTGCCTTTATTTATCATTCCCTCTTCCTGTCTTTCTGCCTCCTTTCCCTGTCCCCTTTTCTTTCTCTCTGTGTGCCTTTCTTCTACATCTTCAAATCCATGTCACTCACCTTTGCCCCTGGACAAGGGTCTGGATCTACGTCCTTGGAATGCCCAAAGAACTAGTGGGTAGGAGGCCCAGGGAAATTCTTTAGGCCTTGGAGAAACTTCTGCCTCCTAAATAGGAGCCAGGTCAGTTGGAGCAGGCCCCAGGTGAGTCCCAGGGAAGCTGTGCACAACCACAGCCTGGAGAGGTTCCCAGGGAGCCATGAGGAGAGCCAGGACAACATGGGGAGAGCTCTGCTCTGGACACGAGCATTGTCCTGCCACACACAGCCTTTCTCTCTTATACCACAGTGCTGAGCATGTGACCAGCTCCAAGGCTCCTGCCCTTGGCTACATCCTAGGCAAACAGTATTCCATCCATTTGGATCCCAGGACTAACTCACAATACAGACTGTGGGGAAGAAAGAATTTGAGAGGAAACTTTCCTCTATTCTTTGGTGAACTTCCCAGAATTCCAGGATTGACACAAAAAGAAAGCAACCAATGAGCCTCAAAGAAAGAAGCTAATAAACCCCAAGAGAAAATAAAGCACAACATCTGGGAGACCTACCCTTCTGCCTTCTTGTTTGTTTTAATAAATTGTGCATCATAGACAATGTGTCCAACCTGGAGGTAGCCATTGGTGCAGGGAGTCCTGGATACAAATGGTCTGACTGTCCCCCAAACATACCTCACTTCTCTAGAACCACTTTCAGCCCGGGAATTCTGACCAGAACACAAGACTCAGGAAAGGACATCCATTCTGCCACCATCCTTGTGTGCCCTAACCCTTCTCTGCCCTCCCTTCCCTCTCTTTCTCAGGGATTGATCATCAAGTCCACATCATATGCACTACAAGGAAGGGTGGATTCTGGGCTTCTTAGTACCATTCTTGACCACCACTGCTTCTGGTGCTCCTGTCCTATGGGTGACCTACCCATCCAAGGTACCCTCTGGTGATGCCTTTATTCTGTTGTTAACAAATTCTCTTATAGTGAGGGACCTTCCCTTGGAAATTACTTAGTAGATATTTTAATTTTCTTACCTAGTCCACTGCTGACCCCACCCACAGGACAGTGATTGAAGACACTCAGATACCAGTGAGATGAATGAGGTAATCTCCACCCTGGATTTGCTGAATCACAAGAGTTATGCATCTAATCTTGAATTGGGGGGGGGAAGAAATAGAAAGTATTGCAAGCAGGAACATGCCTAAGAAGGGCTATAAGAACCAGTCATTGAAAGATAAGCCACGACGGTCAAGCCTTAGAGCAAAAAGGATGGAAATGTCCAGATCACAGAGAGGAAGAATAGAAGTGATTGTTTACTATAACCATAAACCAACTAGAAGAGCAGAGCAGGGGATCTCTAGTCCCTGCATAGTGAAAGAGACCTTGTCCAGTAACCTGCTCTTTTATCTTCTCTGTCCCTACCAGGAGAATGAAAGAATGAATATTTATTTATTTGTCAAGCACTATGATAAGCACTTTGGATGTAAATTCAAAACCTAAGACAGTCCCTGCCCTAACAGTTTACATTGCACAGGGGGGATTGTTCTGGCATAGGCCAATCACCACTTCCCTCAGGGTTCCAAGATACCCTATGGACTTCATATATGTCTCTTTTCTCTGCAATCTACTCAAGTCCCAACAAGTCCTGCTCTTCTTCTTTAAGGGGGCCAGAAATTAGAATCTCAATTCCATTTAACCTATTAACACTGGGTAGCTTTTACAAAGTGATATTTACAGATATTGCAAGAACAAACATACAAATATTTCCACCAACCACTCATGACATTATCTCCCTCTCTCTCTCTCTCTCTCTCTCTCTCTCTCTCTCTCTCTCTCTCACACACACACACACACACACACACACACAAACACACACACACACACACCATGTAGAGGTGGACACTTCCAGTTGATAAGTGATGAAGTCTTAAACAACAGTAAGAGTATATAAATGGAGAGTAAAGGGTGATGGAAGAGATGAAAGAGAGAGAGAGAGAGAGAGAGAGAGAAACAGAGACAGAGAGAGAGAGAGAAATATCAAGAAAGCACCTAGTTTTTTATCCTCAGTAACTAGTTGAGAGAATGAAATAGTTAAGTTTGGAGAGAGATGAGTGGGGAACATCTAATTTCAGCTTTGAATATATTGAGTCTGAGATATCAGTCAATGGGAAGAAATTCTCAAGAGAATAATAAATTTGGGACTGAAATTCAGAATAGATTAAGGCCTAAAGTATGGGTTTGGGAGGTATCAGTAGAGATGATAATTAAACCCATGGGAGCTGATGAGATCACCAAGAGAGAGTTTGGGGAGAGAGAACAGGAAAGGACCCAGGACAGAAACAGGAGACACCATACAATGGACAGAAGATGAATGATCATTTCAAAAAAGGGACTGAGAAGGAGTTCTTTGACAGGCAAAGAGAAAGTACCCATGAGAAAGGGGTGTTAGCATCAAAAATGTAGAGGTCAAGCAGATTGAGAACTGGGAGGAGGCCAGTGGATTTTGCAGTTTAAATCATTAATAACCTTTGGAAAAATCAGTCACTATTAAGTAACGGGATGAGAAACAAGAATGCAAAGGATTGAGAAATCAGTGAATGATGGGGTAGTAGAATCAGTAAGTACAAATGTTCCTCTCTAGAAATCTGGCTCTGAGTGGGAAATCAGATAACGTATTAGCATAAGGACAACAGGGTCAGTGAAGTTTTCTTAAAGAGAAGAGGAACATGTCTAAGCAGCAAAAAATATATCAGTTAGATAAAAGATAGAAAACCAAAGAGAAGGAATGACTGAGTCCTGTAAGAGCTGAAAGGGGCTAGGATCAACAGCAAAAGTGAAGAGATTGATCTGGAAAATAACGACCTCTTCCTCAGAGCCCGGAGCAAAAGTAGAGAGAATGGATAGTGCCAAAGGGTTTTGAGGCATGGGACTGGGAGAAGAGGGGTTTCATACTGAGTAGTATCTGTTTTATCAGGAAAGTAAGAAGTCAAGTCCTCTGAGAGAGAGAAGGAGGGCAGAAATGGCATAGGGGGCTAGAGGAGATAAAGAAGGTTTGGAATAACCACTGACAGATCCCACCATGGAAAAAGAATCCCTCAAACAATAAGTATTTATTAAGCACCTACTATGTGCTAGGCATCAGGTCAAGTGCTGGGCATACAAAGACAAAAATGAAACAGCCGCTGGCCTCAAGAAGTTTATGTTCTAATGTGGGAGATGACCACATGTATGCCTTAGTGCACAAAGAATGTATACAAAATGTATGGGAACCTGAAAATTGATCTTGTTGAATTGAATTATCCATGTCATGAAAACACTATGTTGCTTTGGGCGAACACTTTCCATCGGGAATACAAAGACATGAGATCTGACTGTCTGAACTCAGGGAAGCAGGTGGATCCAGGCTAAGTTCAAGTGAGGTTATCTCTTTGCCACTTGAATTTCTAATCATCCTTCAAAGCTCCATTCAAATGCCACCTCCTCCAGGAAATCTTCCTTGATTCCTACACTCTTTACCTTCAAACTTCGCACTGAATTATGTTTGCCCTTCTCTAATGCACTGATCATAAAATGTACATAATAGGCAGCTTTGTCAGTGTTTCATTCTCCACTAGGTTCCATGAGGATGGAGACTAGATCTAAACTAAAACTTCCCCCCTCCCAACTTTCCCAGGTTTTCCTCCAAAGAACCAAGTCTGTTTAGACACATTGGTCTCTCTTGATCCTACCATCCAGGTTTGGTCCTCACTTTATGTACATCTCTTATCACTAGCTTCATTTTTAAAAGACCAAGTACTATGGAAGTACCTTGGAATCTATCATCTTCATACATAATGTTGACCTGAAAAATAAAACAAGGAATTCATACCTTACCAAGGGCCAGTGGTACCAAAAGGCCCCCATCCATGAAGGCAGGTGGGATAAACATACAATGCCTATGAAACCTACTGGCCAAGAGTTAACATCCACTGCTTGTCCATCAGGCATCTTGCCCATCGCCACATTAGTCTCCATACCTGGGACCATTAAGCCTCAGCCATCATCAATTACAGAACTGTGATTTATTGCCAAGTTAATACTTGCTCCTCACTCTATGGCTCATCACTCTAATGAGAACTTAAGTATATATATATATATATACACACTCCCTCTAAAACACAAATACATGTTTGGTGTCACATACTAACACACAGTCACACACAGAAATGTGGTAGTGGAGGTGTATGGATAAACGGTCTGGTTAGTGAATGATAGCATGGAAGCTGGGGAAAAAATACCCTAAGAGGATGTTGAAGCCTGCCTTGGAATGAAAGATAATGGGAAATTCTGAATGAACCTGTATCCCCACCAAACCAAGAGCTAAGGACCACTCAATCCAGTTCAAGCAGATTGTAAGGATGGGGTCAATATCATCCCTATTCATCTCTGGTGCCTTGTCAAGATACAAACACTTTTTGTTTAATAAAACTATTAGAACTAAGTGTGAACAGTCTGCAAAATTCCTTCAATAAGTCAATGCCATTGAGTAAGATACTGGATCATCCCCAACTACTTTTTTTTACAAAAGTGAGAAGCTATCCCAAAATCTGGGGGTGAGGGAGCAAGGGAGGAAGACATGCCAAATATCTGGATTCAAAAGATTATAACAAGTGTGGAAAGATTGAACTGTGGCAGAGATGGAAGCCATCAAGAGGAACCATTGACTCTACAAATATTTCAAAGTAGGGGACCCAGGCTAAAGGAAATTCCAAGAAAAGGTCAGTTCTTCTCCAATTTCACCTAACTATGCCTGTCTATCCACAGTCACTACAATATAATCTGCTATTTTGCTATCCAAATGTTTCCAATAAACTGAATTTTCCCTCAACAACAAAAAGGTCAGAGGTTAGCTAGAGATCTATGTTGTTTTTTTTTTTAAAGAAAAAGGCTAGACAACAGTGTTAGGAATTTTCCTAACTGGGGGCTCAGAGTTATTGTGACTGGACCCAGAATTTTTCATCTACAACTCGCTAAAGCTACAGAGGAGAGAATCAAGTGAATCTTAGAGAATACCATATTGTACTTTCTCCAATGCTTAATTAAGATTAAACATAAACACTAATTATTGCAACAGAGAATTATAGGATCCAAAGAGAATTTTAGTTTGGTGGGGAAAGTGCCGTAGTTGGAGTCAGAAAGAGAGAAGTGAATTTTGTTCCTGCCTCAGACAATTCTAGCAGTGCAAAATCATTTAACCTTTCTGAGTCTCAGGTTCCATCTACAGCATGGTGATCACTAGCATCTCCTTCACAGGGCTATTGTCAGGACCAAAAAAGATGACGTGTGCAATGTATTTGGTATACCAAAACCTCTTTGATTTAATATTGACAATTACTGAGCATCTGCTTTATGAAAGGGTGATGTCCTTTGTGAAAGGATACCCTGAGTACTTTCTGAGTTTTGGGGAAAAGAGAAAAGTCCCAGAATGCTGTGTGGACTTCTATGATGAATTTATGGCAGCATATGAATGAGAGTCAAGCAAGATGGGCAAGGATGAAGGAGAGGTTACCCAAAGGGATAAAATTAAAAATCCATTTGAATATTTGATTAGGTTTCCAAGCACTGAGAATCCAAAAGAATTAGCCTCTGTCCTCCAGAAGACTGCATTTTGGGGAAGGGATTAGGAAGGTATAACATATAAAGATACATGGACATGATAGTATGAGAGAGAAGGTCCCCACCACTAAGAGGACCAGGAAAGATTTGTTTCCCCATTGGATCTGGCATCTAAAATCAGTCTTGTGTTTTACATTCAGAATTCACACTCTTCCATCTCATCTTTTCCAGCAGGTTGCTTCCCCGCCCTCCACCACTGTCATCTCCACTTTCTCACTTTTCTTCAATCTCTCCCTATTTGTTGCTCCCCTACTGCTTACAAACATATTCATGCCTCCCCCATCCTTAAAACCCCCTTGTTTGATCCATCTATCCCTCTCAACTATTTTCTCATATCTTTCCTACCCTTTGTGGCTATATTTCTTGAGAAGGTCACGTATGGCAGCTACCTCCATTTCCTTTTCTCCTACTCTCTTCTTAACACTCTACAATCTGGCTTCCAACCTCATCATTCCACAAAAACTGCTCTCTTCAAGTTACCCATGATCTTTTAATTGCCAAATCCAATGGCCTTTTCTCATGTTCATCCTTCTTGACATCTCTGTAGCTCTGACACTAGATCAGCTTTCTATAATCTCTTCTCTCTAGACTTTTGTGACACTGCTTCCTCTGGTTTTCCTCTTACTTGTCTGACTGCTTCCCTATCTCTTTTCCTAGATCTTCACCCATATTGCACCCACTAACCATGGGTGTGTTAACATAGTTCTGTTCTTGAATCTCTTATCTTCTCCCTCTATACTATTTTGTGGTGGTCTTATCAGTTCCTATGGATTTAATTACCATCACTATGCTGATGATCCTCAAATCTACCTATCCTGCCCCAACTTCTCTGCCAATCTCCAGTCTCTCACCTCCTATTACCTTTTGGATATCTTCAACTGGATATCCCACCAACATCTTAAGTTCAATACCTCCAAAATTGAGTTCATTGTCTTTCCCCAAAAAAGCTTGCCCCTCCTTCCAAACTTCCCTGTTACTGCTGAGGCAATCACTATTCCCCCAGTTACCCAGTCACAACCTAGGTGTCCTCCTCAACTCCTCTCTCACTCTCATATTCAATTTGTTGCTAACTCCTGACCATCCACACATACATGACCATCATTCCCTTCTTCCCACTGAGGCTTGTAGAATTCTTCCTGGAAGTCAACTTAAAGAGGTTTATGCAGTGATCAAAAATGAGAAACCAGATGAATCGATTCCTTAAATATCAAC
The DNA here is from genome assembly GCA_023548195.1 of Bettongia penicillata ogilbyi. Lineage (NCBI taxonomy): Eukaryota > Metazoa > Chordata > Mammalia > Diprotodontia > Potoroidae > Bettongia > Bettongia penicillata. The sequence goes on from JAJHZJ010000096.1 coordinate 10,591,132, forward strand.
AGAAACATTAAACCACCCTCACTTTGGCTGTCAGGCAGATGTAGACTGGAAAATGCTTAACAACCAGCTCTCAGGAGGGGTGTGGGTACCATGACAACTTTCAGTTTTAATCTGCATTATTTTCTCCATCACTTTCTAAAGTCTAGGCAATCAAAGAAGCAATAATCCAAACCTAAATTTGTCAAGTTTCTCTGTTTCCAAGATGTGAATGCTCTCACTGAGAGTCACTAAGCAGATATGAGCTGCCTTATCAGTACCAGATGTCAGCAAATGATGTTTTCAGGAACCTCAAATACATGCCCTGAGTTCCTTCTCACTTTGGCTCCATGAGGACAAATTCCTCATTCTTTTCTACATTCAGTGATAGGGACTGCCATCAGATAAACATATCTATTGTATTTCATGACCAATCCAAGAAATCAATCCAGAAGTGTTTATTAAATGCCCACTATTAAGTGCCAGGTATTGTATTAAAAACACTAAATCAACAATTCTCCATTTATGTCTTTGAGGCCCCAACAGGAAATTGGTCTAATTAAAGATGTGTCACAATTGGAAAAAAATATATTCCTCTCTCTCTTCTCCCAGTAGCTCACCCCCACTGTCTTTCTCTGCTGCCTTTCAGCAATGAAACTCACAGATCCACAACATAACTGTTAACCACATCTCTTAAAAATTGACTTTAAAGAGATGGGAACAAGAGGTAAACACATTTTAAAGAAACAAAGATAAATTTGGAAACACACATTCCTGAAAAGCGAGAAGCATGTGCAGAGAGATGGAGGGGTAGAAAGCTGGATGAGGATGAGAAATCACCAGCCTTGGACCTGAGCCACTGAGTGAGTTTAGCAAAAACAGGTTCCTCCTAGTTTAATCTCATGGCCCTAATTCATCTATTTCATCACTGCCGCCCTATCTGGCTTCCATGGAAACTACTCTCCATGCTTTCTACTCTCTTACTGCTTGGTAGGGCTGCTCCCCAACCCACAACCTGAGCTTCTCCCCTGCTTGTGTGCTCAGTCCTGTGCAGACTCTCTTCTCCATGGCTTGAGCCCTTCCTCTTCTTTAGCCAGGGGGATGCAGGGAGTGGCTAATTTGATAGTCAGAATTTGACATGGGTCGGTTACAGCATCAAGGCAGGTCCCCAGAGGATGGAGGAAGAAGGAAAACGAGATTTCCAGGTATCAGCAGACATTCACACCCAGTGTCCTTTTATTCCAGTGCCCTCTTGCACTGGAAAAAAATGAGTAAACTAATTTGTGGTATATGAAAGCCATGGAATATTCTTGTACCACAAAGGCAAGGCTCATGTGTGCAAGGGGCTGTCTTATGGCTCAAAGGGAAGCAGAATAGGCATCTTTAGCCTCCACCCTCCCCAACTTTCTCCAAGGGAAGCTTTAATTCCTGTCAGAAGAGATGAAAATCAGAGCCAGAGTTCACTCTGCTCTCCTCAGAGAGAGGGGGAATCTTATTAAAAACACTAAAAAGCATGGGAACAAAAGGAACTTTTCTTAAAGTGATAAGTAGCACCTAGCTAAAATCAAAAGCAAGCATCATCTGTAATGGGGACAAATTGGAAGTCTTTTTAATGAGATTGTGGAGAGAGGGTAAGGGAGGGAAAGTAAGATTATCCATTATCACCATTACTATTCCATATTGTACTAGAAATGCTAGCTATAGCAATGTGAAGAAAAAGAAATTGAAAAAATAAACAGAGGCAATGAGAAAAAATTACTGTCACTTTTTGGAGATGATCTGATGATATACTTACAGAACCCTACAGAGTCGACTAATTAAGCTGACGCAGTTAAAACTTTAGCAAAGTTGCAGAATATAAAATAAAGCCACACAAATCATCAGCATATCCTTATACTACCAATAAAACTCAAAAGAATTCCTCTTAAAGTAACTGCAAATAATATAAAATACTTGAGGGAGTCTACCTGCCATGACACACCCAGGAACTGTATGAAAATTACAAAACACTTTTCATACAAATAAAGACTGATTTAAACAACTGGAGAAAAATTAATTGCTCATGGGTAGGTCAAACCAATATAATAAAAATTAGAATACTTCCCAAATTAATTTATTTATTCAGTGGATACCAAAAAAGTTTTTATAAATCTAGAAAAAATAATAGCAAAATTCATCTAAAGAAACTAAAGGTCAATCATATCAAGGGAATCAATGAAAAAAGTGAAGGAAGGAGGACTGACAGTAGCAGATCTCCAATTAGATTATGAAACAGTAATCATCAAAGCAACTCGATACTGGATAAGAAACAGACTGGTGGATCAGTGGAATGGTTAGCTACACAATAACGACCGTAATAATATAATGTTTGAGAAACACAAGGATCCAACGGGCAAGAACTCACTATTCAACAACTAAAAAAAAACTACTGGGAAACCTGAAAAGCAGGGTTAGGCACAGACTAAGATTTCACATTGTATACCAAGATTGCTTGGCTGATTGTTGCCTTTCTTTCTTGGAGAGGACCAAAATGACATCACCATTGTAAAGTGAAATTTCAGGGTGTCCGACTACGGCTGATGAGACCAATACGAGCTTGGAATGCTCTACCACAGGTTGGGCAGATAATCTGTGTGAATATTTGGGGTGGATACTCCAAATTTGTGCATCCTACATTTAATTTATGCTGTCTCAATTACGCTTTGCTCATAGAGCATAGTACCCTTTATGATGTGGACATGCCATGCTGAGTGATCTTGTGCCAGTGTCTCACATGTTGCACAGTCAAATCCAAAGCTCTTGAAAGAGACGCTTAGAGTGTCTTTGTATCGCTTCTTCTGACCACCATGTAATTTCCTGCCTTATGTGAGTTTGCCATAAAATAGTCTTTTTGGCAAGCATACATTTTGCATTCAAACAACATGGCCAGCCCGTCAGAGGTGCGCTCTCTGAAGCATAGTTTGAATGCTTGGTGGTTCAGCTTGAGCAAGGACTTCAGCGTCTGGCACCTTATCCTGACGGGTGATCCTCAGAATCTTCCTGAGACAGTTCAAATGGAAGATTAGGGTTAGAATGGATATATGATTTAAATATGAAGGGTGATATGATAGGCAAATTAGGAGAACACAGAAAAAAATTACCTATCAGATCTATGAATAAGAGAGGAGTTCATGCTGAAACAAAAGACAAAGAGGTTCATGGAAGGTAAAATGGTAATCACATTAAATTTAAACATTTTGTACAAACCAGCCAAATGCAGACAAAATTAGAGGGAAAACAAGAAATTGGGGGGAAATTCTTACAGTAAGCTTCTCTAATAAAAATCTCCTTTCTCAAATATATAGGGGACTGAGCCAGATTTATAAAAATAACAGCCATTCCACAATTGATAAGTGACCAAATGACATGAATATGTGTTTTCAAAATAATAAATCAAAGCTATTTATAGTCATATGAAAATTAGGGAAAAGCAAATTAAAACAATCCTGAGATACCACCTTACATCTATCAAAAATGAAAAATGCTGAAGGTGATGAGGGGGAATATGTAGACTGGTGGTGGAGTTGTGAACTGATCCAACTATTCTGGAGAACAATTTGGAACTTTGTCCAAGGGCTATAAAACTGTGCATACCCTGTGACCCAGCAATAGGTCTGTAATTCAAGAAGCTCAAAGAGCAAAGGAAAAGGTCCTATACATTAAAAAAATATATAGAAGCTTTTTTTGTGGAAATTGAGGGGCTGCTCATCAGTTTGTGAATGGCTGAACAAGTGGTGGCATATGATTGTGATGGAGTATTGCTGTGCTATAAATGGGGGTGTGGGGTTTCAGGAAAAAAAAAAACATGGCAAGACCCATATGAACTGATGCAAAGTGAAGTGAGAAGAACCGAGAGATCATTGTGCCCTGTAATAACAATGTTGTAATGATGATCAACTGTGAAAGCCTTGCCTACTCTCTTCAATACAGTGATCCAAGACAATTCCAAAGGATTCATGATGAAAAAATGCTATCCACCTTCAAAGAGAGAATTGATGAACTCTTAGTGCAAACTGAAGTATAATTTTCTCACTTTTTTGCTTTTTTAATGATATGGCTAATGTGGAAATATGTTTTACATTATTTCACATGTATAATTTGTATCATTTTGCTTGCCTTCTCAGTGGGTGAGGGAGGGATGAAAAGAAGGGAGAGAATTTAAAACTCAATCTAAAAAGAAATATATATACATTTTTTTTAAAAAAAAGACAAAGCAAGATGGCTACAGAAAAACCTGGGAAGATTTATATGAGCTAACACAAAGTGAAATGAGCAGAACTAGAAGAACCCTGTGTATAGTAACAACGTGATGTACCGTGTATACTAGCAATTGTAATGATGAACAGCTGTGAAAGACTTGGGTACCCTGATTAGTAAAATGATCCACAACAATGAATGTAGATTGGAACATATTTTCTTTTACTTTCTTTATTTTTCTTGGTGTTTTTCTGCAATACAGCTAGTATTGAAATATGTGGTGCATGACTCGATATGCACAACGGGTGTATTTCTTGCCTTCTTAATGGGGGGGAGGGACTGGAAGGAAAGAGAATTTGGAAATGAAAATTTTAATAATTGTTAAAGGAAAAAAAGAAAGAGCTGGAGCACCAGGTTATAATTATATATGTCTACACCCTTATTGCTGGTGATCTGGTACAATCTTCTGACTGTCATTTTTCATTATTGGTGGGGAAGGAGCACCCTAAGTTCTATATCTAAGGCTTGACCCTATCCCATCTAATTCAACACACATTGAATAGCAAAGAAACAGATTTATCTAGATTATAGCAAAAGAGAAATCAGAGAAGGCATACATAAGAGAATATATATATCAGACAATATAGAATTGAATGCTCCCATTGGGAGCAAGGTAATTCAGCTTGAGGTTTCACCCAAGGGGAAACTCCCTGAAGTCTCTAGTGCAGCAAGCTAAAGATAGGAATGTGGTAAACATTGCTGGCTCCTGTCATGTCTTCCCTGAATCTTTTCCTTCAGTAACCTGAAGTCCTCTTCCATCTTCTTTCTTGAAGCTGGAAGCCAGAAATCCCTGAAGTGACTTGAAGCTTGAAGAGTCTTGAAGAAGTTTAAATAAGAATTGAAGCTCTTGCTAACATTGTCCTGCCCCTCATACAGGGCAGAGTATCCATCTTCACCAATAAAGAGGGCATCCCATACCCATGGACTTTGGGACAGGGGATTACAGTACAATAAGAAAAGACAAATGTTGAGAATTCAGAGATGCACGGGAAGATTCACATGAACTGATGCAGAACCAAGTAAGCAGATCCAAAAGAACATCGTGCACAGGACTTGGTCCTTGGTAAGCACTCAACAAATGTTATCTATCTATCTATCTATCTGTCTGTCTGTCTGTCTATTTGACTATCAATCATGCTATCTGTATTTCAATCAGTGAATCTTTCCATCTAGCTAAATCTGTCTACAATCTATTGATCTGTCTATCCATCTAAATGACTATAACTATGTGAACAAAAGACTACCAAAAAGGAAGTCTGAAGACCCTGAAACATCACTGCCTGTTCTGGGAAACAGATAATGAATCACACCTCCTCCTTCACAACAAAGTGGCGGACTACTGGAACACAATAGTATATACACTGGTAGCTTTATTCACCGTATTGAATGTTGTTGCTTTGTCATAAGGGAGGGTCAAGCATGGAAGGAAGGCTACCAGTGTAACTGATGTAAAGACAAAGGGCATCAACAAAATATTTTTTAAAATAGAAAAGAAATCTGAAAGAAAGGAACACAATGATAGTAGTAACAATAACAATATCTAGCACTTATGTGTTACATTAAGGTTTGCAACGTGTTTCATCAATATTATCTCATATTGTCCTCTCAACAACCCTGCCTGGAAGGTAGGGCAACTTGCCCAGGGTCACACAACTAGTAAGGTTCTGGGGCTGAATTTGAGCTCACATCTTTCTAACTCCAAGACTTCCATGCTATCCACTGCACTACCTTGTTGCCTAGCTACCATATGTTTTGGGAGAAAAAATCAAAAGCATCATTACTCTTATTGTAGAACAAAACAGAGGGACAGCTTCCAAGACAGAAGTCTACTTTCCCCTCTCTTGAGGGGAATAAATCTTCTTGTGACTTACTTACACATTGTGAGGGGATATTTAATGAAAGCAGGAGAAGGTCAAAGGCAATACTTCCACAAACAAAACTCTGTGGCCACTCCCCATTCTACACAGTCATTCGTTTGCTGTTTGTTCTTCATTCTCAAAGAGGACCGATGACATCAAGGAGTGAGGCAGGGCTGGGCAAAGTCACCAGCCTCACTTTATCTTCCAGAGCTGTCTGGGTCCAGGGGCAAGATATAGATCAAGACAACTGGAGATGGCCCTGGATGGCCTTTTTAAGCTAAGATCTTTCCCATGTCACAGTTTGACTGGGGCAATGCCCATTCAGTGGTCAAGACTAGGTAAAAATGAGGCCTTTTTAACCTAGTCAAAAAATAAACAAATCTGGGAGATGAAGACACTCGGAATTTCTGGGCAAAACAGAAACAGTTGCTATTTACACTCACACTGAGTCATCTCAACCCAAACAAACAAACACCAAATGAGGCTTGGGCTGGGACCTATGGTTGGTCAATCAACGAGAGCCAGAATTGTTAGGGTTTAAAACATGGTCCTTAAAAGAAATCTAAACCATAAACAGTCATACAAATAATGTCAAGTTAGAGGGAATCCTAGACCCCACTGGGGCTCATTCTCAATTGGTGGCAAAAAAAGCATTTGATTTATTCCAATTATCTGCTGCCTGGAAGGTTCTTCTCCATCCCTGCATCTCCCACTGCAATCATGCGAGATGCCTTGGATAATTCATCAGGAAAAAATCCCTTGGTCCAGTGACCCTCTGATTATGAATACACAAAGCCTGGAGAGGTAGTCTCACTAAGGGAGTCTCTCTTGCCACGGTTTCCTGCCCTGGAGCGCTAATGAAAGAGAAATTCCCAGAGATGGTAAGCAGGGAAGTCATGATATGAGAGAGAGAGAGAGAGAGAGAGAGAGAGAGAGAGAGAGAGAGAGAGAGAGAGAGAGAGAGAGAGAGAGAGAGAGAGAGAGAGAGAGAGAAGAGAAAGGAAGGAAGGAAGGAAAGAAGGAAGGAAAGAAGAGGAGAGAAAGAAGAAACTATCACTCATATTAGTTACTCCCTGCATTTCCCCTACAGATGGGGAGGAGGGAAGGTCCTCTTAGGGCAGATCATGTCTATCTGACCTTGATACTGGAACCCTCTGAGAGCAGGACTATTTGACCTTCACAGACCTTAATGCTGGGTCTGAAGCTGTGACACGGAGTCTAATACACGATGCCTATTGAAATCCTGTCCCTCCCCACTGAGTTAATGGGTCTGCCAATGACAGCCCTGCCCTTGGTTTCGTGCCACCAACTCTGAGTCAGCATCCTCTTGGTCTCTCAGGTGCCAACACATTCCAAATGACCTTGTTTGAACTGAAAGTGCTTGTGTTCAGAATGTTTAGCTCAGTAAACAACATGTGGTAGACCTGTGCCAAAAAAACGAAGATAAAGATTTCTTTAAAATTTTTTGTTTCACCCTTCCGCCTTCCTCTTTTTTTGCTTTTGTCCTCATCTGGGGCCCCCATGCTGCTGCCCTTTGCTGGACTTTGCTGACCCTGCATCGCTCAGCCTACCCTTCTCAACACCACAAAGCAACAACATGCCTTATTCTGCACTGTTCGGAATCCCTCTCTTCCTTCGATGCTTGTTCAGGGGTCATGTGCTGGGAAGTACTCCCTCACTGCTCCTCATCCCCTCCTCTATTTATGGGATCATAACTTTAGAAGCATATTTCAATGTATTCTTCACTCCAATCAAAATGGCCTACTATTATTCCTTGACATGGCATTCCATTTCCTGCCTTTGCTACTCATCCTGACCCTTTGGGATCCCTCCCTGAGTCCTGGGTGCTGCATTTCCCTCCATTCTCAGCAGTCAGAATGAGTTTAATGACTGATGAATTTACATTTCAGAGAATAAGTACCAAACTTTGAGGCATAATCTCCCCTTCCTTCCCCACCTTCTCTTTTTCTGAGTAGGGCAGACAGTCATTCCCAAGTTCATCCTGCTTTGTAAAGTTTCCAATTTCTGTGTAGCTTACATGTATTGAGCTGGTTAAATAAATCTCATTGCCCTAACTGCTATTGATCTGGAGACTGCTGTAATTGTGAACCGAGGAGCTGCATCAGGGGTGAACAGAGTTTGGGTTTTATTAAGGAGCAGTTCAGAAAGGTTCAGGGCTTAAGACCTGGTCACCAAAAGGGCTGTTCAGCTAAATGGAAAAGGAGAATATTGTAACTTTGATTTAAAGCATTTTTTCCTTTATAGCTCTGAGTTTAAAGTTAAATATAGTACACCATTTCTGATCTTTGAAAAATAACTATTTATTGCATTTTTAAAAATTTAAACAGTTTATTAGGTTTTATGATTATTTATATGCATATGATTTGTCCATTTTGAAGCATACTGGTTTTCTTTTCATGGACTCTGTTTTTCTTCTTTCTCATTGAGATTAGCAGTTGAATATTTCTATCATTGTTTTGGATATTGTTTTTGTTTTGTTTTCATTTTCACCAGTTGGCCCCCATGCCTGGAATGTTCTCTCTCCTCATCTTTCCCCTGGGTCCTTCCTGGCTTCCTACACATCCCTGCAAAAACCTCACCCTCTGCAAGAAGCCTTTCCAGGTCCATCTTAATCTCAGTATCTTCCCTCTGGTATTACTTCCAATTTATCCTGCCTCTACCTCATTAAGGAGCCCCTTAAGAGGAGAGGCTGTCTTTTACTGCTCTTTGTTTCCCCAGCATTTACCACAGTGCCTGACACATAGCAGGTATGTCATAAATGCTAGTTGCCTTGTTGACTTTCTTTTTTCTCTGTGTATCCATCACCGTGGTATTGCACCCCCTGTCACATCTGCGTATGAAGTATGCTATTTGGTAATTCTCAAGTTAATACTAATAGTTAAGTAATTGTAAAGAAACAAAACAATACAAATAATATATATCCCATTTCAGTGCTAAGGAACACTGTTGCTATTATGGCCGATGATTTGCATAGTTCCTTGCTGATGCTGGAGTCACCTCCCACTTCCTACCTGGATCCCCCAGATGAGGCAAACCCAGGGTCACAGCACTCGGCAGAATCACATCCACTTAAAGTCTTAGTTCATGGACCCACACCAATGTTTACCTTTATTAGTCAGCCAAAGGACACAATTAGATCAAAACAAAGACACTCAAAGAAATAGAATCCAAAGAAATGTAACGATAAAATCTTTCTCCAATACTCCTGAAGTCCCTTCTCCCACAAATATACACACTATCAGTGGGGAAAGTATACACATCTAAGGAACACATGGGATCAGTGCAATTGCATGAAGGGGGATCAATACAGTGAAAATGTGTGGCTAACACATTTAGAGGCATGTACATGTAGGGGACATGCGTGGAATGCATGGTTCTAATCCTGCCGGTCCACCCATGTTATTCTGGATGCATGGTATCCACTGGATATGTTGTCCCTACCACATGTGTAGCCTGTATTGGCCATTGCTCTGCTGCGTTTGTGAAACATCTCTCTGCTTCCAGTTTTTGGCTCCAAATGGAGTCCAGGCTTAGATAGAGTGCTGCCTACTGAGAAAAGTGGTCCTTGCCATGCTCTTTTGGGCAAAAGATCCAAAGTTTTCCATATCTCTCTCTGTAAAGTGACCACATTGTTATCATAGTAATAGAAATCCCTGTCCAGGAAAAAAGAAAAACCTCTTCAGTTTTTCCCCCTTCCCCTCAGAGCCTCTTCTGGGAACTGGCTTTTTATCTCTGTCAGGATATGATTTTTCCAGGTGCTAGGTAACTAGGAGCATTTCTGACCTATATTCCAAAGGGCTTGGCATCTGGCAAAAATAATGAGGGAGAACTGCAACAAGACAGCCTTAGCCTTGATATTGGGAGGGACAGACCTAACAACAACAGAAAGCGACAAGTGAAAGGGATTTTCCTCAGGATACAGTAAGTTCCTTCTTAATGAACACTGGCCTATTGTGAGTGGTGTTATGGAGTGGCTTCTGTTGAAGTAATGATGTGCCAAGAGCAATATTTGTTTTGTGTGGGAGGCAAGTGGCCCTCTGGGAACCATCACTGAGAAGTGGGCAGACTGCCATGCCCAAATAAGTGAGAACGTGTACACACACACACACGTACGCATGTACGCATGTACGCATGTGCATACATGCGTCATCCTGGTCAGAACCTTGCCCCTTCTGCCCTGAATCTCTCACATGCCCCATCAACACTATTTACTGGGCACTGGTTCTATCAGAACTCCAATTGCCTAAAGAGTACTGACTGAATCTGTACCTATGTATACATGTTACTTAATCTCAAACGGGTCTTCATCATAGCAATTGCTTTCGAACTGCCCTAGATGACCATCCCACTCACCAAACATTTTTGTTGATGTTATCATTGCTGTTCGGTCATATCTAACTCTGTCTCTCTCCCTCTGTCTGTCTCTGTCTGTCTCTCTCCCTCTGTCTCTCTGTCTCTCTCTGTCTCCCTCTGTGTGTGTGTGTGTGTGTGTGTGTGTGTGTGTGTGTGTTGAGCTATCTTGCTCACTCCCAATGAACAAGCTCCTTCACTCTGTATTGTCAGGTATATAGTCTCTTATATACACCATCTCTGATTTCCATTTTGCTACAATTTGGATAAATGGGTTTGGTTTGGTTTGGTTTTTGCTATTCACGATGTGTGTGGAACTGGTATTAGGTGGAGAAGGGGTCAGATAAAGAGCTTGGAGTCTCCATTTCTTTCACTAATGTTAGATTGAAGCTGATCACATTCCCTACACTACTAATATTTAAGGGAACAGATAGATATAATCCTAGCCTGGTGTCCTCTCTGAGGTCCCAGAGCAGAAGCTTCCTGATTCTCTTCCTGGCAGGAATTAGTTTTCCTTGGGTTATGTATCTCCTTCATTGCTGAAGAAGACCATGCCATCACTGAAATGATGACATGACTTGTACTTGACTTTGTTTTGAGTGAGGGTGGGCTGTGCAGGTCACCAGCCTCACTTCTCCTCCAGAGCCATCTGAATCCAGTGACCAGATATTCATCAGGATGACTAGAGATGACCCAGGATGCACTGCGAGACCTTGACTCCTTTAGTCTCCCTTAGAGAAGGGTGGGGAAAGAAGAGGATAGAGATGTCTATTCTTTTCCACTCCAAGCCACACAAGGATAGTCCTTGCAACCATGAGGTCTTGCCACACAGGCCTCACTACACTTAGGGTCTTCCCTACATTATATAAATGCTTATTCCCTACTCTCCCCTTCCTTCTCAAAGTCTTTGCTTCATGAGTAACCTGTGGCAATTTTTGGTTTTAGGATTAGCATTGGTGATTCAGGCCAGGTTCAACATTCTGGCTAGTAACCAGCAAGTGCATCAGATAGGTTAGGTTATTAATCAAACATTTATAAAGCATCTGTCATGTATGAGACACTGTCCTCAGCGCTGGATCAATTACTTTTGTTCTCAGTTCCTCTCAAATAGCTGATCTAGAAACTCCTGTACTGGTCTCTCCTCTCCTTTCACTTCCTATTCCTCCCTATCCTCATCTCCCTTTCTCCCTCTCTCTCCTCTTGTCTCCTCTCCTCTCTCTTGCCCTCCTCTCTCTCCCTCTCATCTTTTTTCCCCTTCTCCTCCCCTCCTTCCTTCATCTCTCCCTTTCCCTCCTCCCCACTCTCTCTCTTCTTCTTGTCCTTCCCCTCCTTCTTTTTCTCCTCCTCCTCTCCTTTCTCTTTTCCCATACTACTGTGGCACTTTACCAATTAATGGAAGAAAACTGAATTGGGAGCCCTTTGTATGAAGTTAAAAGCCTCAAACCCTCCAGATATAACATTGTATAATGCTCCCAGAAGTTTGCGCTGAAACCCCAGAGCTGTTTTAAGAGGTTCTCCACCTACCCGTTCAACTGTCAGTAACTAACCTGAGGTGCTGGCACTTGGCCAGCTGGAAAGAGTATTATTTTGTTTCTCCTTTTTTTCTGGGTAGGTAAGAAGTAAACCAACTCCCCACCTGCTCCTCCCTACTGAGAACATACCTGGCCAAGCTCCAGCAGAGGCTTTATCACACCTTAGTGGGGTGGAAGCCAGGGTGTGGGAGATCCAAAACTCCTTAGCCCTGGAGAGAAACCCAGTACAAGACAGGGAAGAGAAGTGTCTTTGACTCTCACCATCTGCTTGATCAGGAACTATACAAATGCAAACGGGCTTCCACCAACTGAGCTTTAGGGGCCCACAGAGTAGAAATTAGGGCTCAACTTGGGGGATGGGCAGGATTTCAAACAACCTTGGATGGATCATTTGAGGAAAAAGGACAAATGCCCTGTAGACTCTAGATGCTTTTCATCTGAGGTTCCAACAACCTGGCTGTCTTAGCAGTGTGTGGAGTCTGTTATATTGACCTGGAATCTCTGTATTAATGTAAAAGTATTGCTATTAACTGAAATGCAGTTAGGTGGCACATTGTAGGATTTAGAGTTGGGAAGACCTGATTTCAAATCCATGCTCACCCTAAACAAGTCACTTAAATAGCTGTCTGCCTCAGTTTCCTCATCTGTAAAATGGGGATAATAATAGCAGGGCTATTGTAAGGATAAAATAGGATAATATTTGTAAATCATTTTGCAAACCTTAAAGAGCTATATAAAGAAGTGCTCACTGTTGATTAATTTTAGGGCACCTTTTTAGCCCCTTGCTCAAGTCAGGAAGTGAGGAATGCAATCCTTTAAAAAAGGCTACTAAGACTCCCTGAGGAATGCCCAATCCCACTGCTGCTTTCGTCCAGTGAAAAGACGATCCTATGGCCTGGGCCACCAGTGGGCAGGTTTGTGACAACAGCTCCCAGTGTATCTTCCACCTTCTGCTTTGTCACTTGCCCAACGCCATGGGATTTGAGGTAGGTAAAAAAATGGTAAAAAGGTATGGGTGCCATCTTTTGACTCATGCATAAATTGGATTTAAGTGAGGCAGAGTTGTACAAAGTCACTGGACTCACTCCCTCTTCCATAGTTATCAGAATCCTGTGGCAAGACAAAAGACAAGGTGACTGGTGATGGTCTGGGATGCAGTGCATGACTTTGTTGTCCTTGACATCAAACCAAGCTCCACAATGCCAGTTTCAGTTGCCTTCATGGCTGTTGGAACAAATTGTTCTCATCCACCCATTCCCACGTGCTTGGGGTTCACACACTCCTAATTCACTGATAAGACTGAGACCTGTCAGTTATCCCTGGCTTAGCCCAAAATCATTTACAAGGGTGGTGTCCTGACTGGGAGCCTTCCTCTCTGCTCTATGATCTTATGAGATTGCTGAGTTGGACTTCTTGCAACTGGAAAGCCTATATGTTCTGGCATGTTGTCCTGGGAATAACCAGTCAGTTGAGGAGAGAGCATGGTACTTCTCTGGTTTCTGGATTTAACCTTTTTTGGGATGGGTTATCTCTGATGTAAAAATACACCTCTTTTCTAGGAGTTTCTGTGCCTGAAACATCTCCTAATAGAAATGTCCATGCTTTAAGCTCCCTCACTAATTGTGAGCTCCCTGCCTGTGGCATCAGAAATCAGGAGCCAATTAGATGAGCTTGCTTGAGATGCTACCCTTTCCTATAAAATTCATAGCTGTCTTCCACATTCCTGAGCTGCCCCATTGTATGAGTTGGGACTTAGGTGTCCTCCACAAACTAGATCAAAGGAAAAAAGCCTTGCTTAACCTGAGTGTCAAATCTGGAGAGCACCTCTTAATAGGTCATTCATCCCTTCTTCTTATTATTGAAGACCACCTCACTCAAATCCTAGAGATCCTCCCCACCCCAGACTTTGCAAGACGCATCAACAACACGGCCACAGAAATGCAAGATTTGAGAATTGGAGAGAAGTTCTGAGACCATCCCAGCCCAACCCATCTGTATCACCAGAAAGGACTCCAACCACACCATCTCCAACAAGTGGTCATCCAGGCTGTGCCTGAAGGTTTATAGGAAAGGGAAGCCCACCCAAAGCAGCCTATTCCTTCTTGGACATCTCTTCTGGTTAGAAAGTTTGTCTGAAATCCACCCCCAAAGTTACCTTTCACAGAAAAATTCGCCTGTAGGTTACTCATGATTAGAGGCGGTGCTGAGGTAAGGACCACTCGGTCCCGTGCCTCAGTTTCCCCCGGTGTCAGAGAGGTACTGAGGTAAGGCCCACGTACGTCCCCCCGGGGTCTCGGTTTCCCCCCGGGGTCTCGGTTTCCCCCCGGGAAGAAGCAGGGGCCGCAGGCCTGGCCGGCCTCCCTGGGGCCCGCCGCCCCGCACCGGTCCGGGGGGCCCCCCTAAGTCCGCCGGCAGAGGCCCTCCCTCCTCCGCTCCCCCGGGCCGATCTGGGGCGTGAAGCAGGGGGTCCTAGTCCGTGGGTCGGGGTCCGCCCGGCTCTTACTACTCCCCTCCCTCCCGGCCGCTCGCTCGCTCTCGAAGGAAGAAGCTGGGGAGGAAGAGGAGGGGGTGGGGGTGGGGGTTGGGTTAGGGGTGGGGGTGGGGGTGGCGGGGCGCCTGCGGCAGAGCGGGAAGGGAGGGGTGGAGGAGACTCCGGGAGGGGCGAGCGCGGGTGGAGGACCCCGCGCATGTCCGCTGTGAGAGTGGTGGTACTTGGCGGAGCCCCGGGAACTTAGAAACAAAGTTCCGAATAGCACCGCCCCTCCCCCCGCGCCTCCTCCCCCGGAGCCCCCTCCCCCCACCTGGCGCGAACCCGGGAGCGAGCGGACGTCGGCACGTGGTTCCTTTTTTCTGCTTTTTCGCCCGATGTTTTCTCCAGGATCTTGCTGAGCGTCGGAATCTAGACCCGGTTCCTCCTTCTCTCCGGCCCCGCCCTAACCTCCCCATCTGCCCTTCGGCTCCTTTTTAATCAGAACAGCCAGTACTCGGACAAATGTGGTCTTCCTGGCCAAAAGCCCTTTCCTCTTACGTCTCGGACCAGAAAGCCAGACCTCCCTCACGCCGCTGTCCAGCCCGTTCTCAGCCTCCTATTTATTCCCCTATTTGCTTCCTCTACCAAAGTCCCAGCCTCCGCTAAGCAGAATGAGATAAACGTTACCTCCGCTTCTCTAACCCTGACTTCCCCTCCCAAGGCTGGCTGGTCTCCTCCTAGGACTCACCCTAATTCTGCTGAAATGACCTTGGGGGAGTAGCCGTCCTCAGCTCTGGCGACTCTTGGGGTGCCCTCTGTCTCCCCAGAGACAGCCTGCTTCCTGTGTGTTTCTCCTGTCGTAGCATCCCTTTCAGCGAGGCCACCACCGTCTGACTTCTCTTCTCGTTGGCCGCAGTGGCTGGTTTAGAGCTTCCTTCACCCTTACACAGAACGAGAAGCTGCCTCCCTGTCTCAAAGTTGAAACCCAGCCTTCCTAGAAAACCTGGAGGCAGAATTCAGACCTCCATAAAAGAGAAACTGCTTACTCTAGCATCTATGGAGAAGTTTCCCTCTCCACCCTAACCCTATCCTCATCCATAGACTTCCACGCAGATGTCGTTGCTCTCTCAAACAGCCTACCTTCCCTTTCTTGAGCTACCAAACTCTCATGACCTGCTCCTCCACTCTGCCTCAGCTGTATCCTAGGATGGGCATCCTTTCCATCTTGTTATCATTCACAAATGCTCCACTCCCATGATAAAGAACACTGAAGTGTCATATGATCACAGTCTCTTCTCCTCCTATCTTTTTCTAAGCCTTTCTCTTCCACACCTATTCTTTTCTCCCACGAATGTTCATCCCTTTATCCCTTAGTACTTTCTCAGGCTTCCCCCCCCCCCATTCTGGTGATACTTTCCTGTCTTTCTAATTTCCACTGCTTGGAGAACCAGTTATCCTCCTAAAGCACAGACTTGAAACAAACTGAGAAGACTTGTATGAACTGATGCAGTGAAGTGAGCAGAGCCTGGAGAACAATTTATGATAAACACAATTTCGAAAGACTTGGGAACACTGATTCAATGCAATGGCCAGACATGATTCTTGAATGATGAAGCATTCTACCTACCTCTTGAGTGAGAGGTGATGGACTCAGGATGCAGAGTGAGGCATATGGTTCTTGAACGTGGCCAATGTGGTGACATGTTTTGCTTGACTATGTTTGTGTAATGGAGCGTGCCTAACATGGAGACGTCCTGCACTCTCTTTCACATGTGGACGAGTAGTCTCCTTTAACTGGTGGCAGAGCCAGAATAGGCTATATTTTAAAACGACCACAGGATTACTGTTTTCTGCTGCTTCCAAAACACACTTCACCTACAATGAAGGTGTCATGAATTGAACTGGGATGGAGGAATGCCATGGCCCCTTCTAGCCCCTGAGGCTTGGGGTGTTTATTTCATTTGTCCTCAGTTTTTCTGGGATGTGGCCATTGCACATGCTACAGTTTCTTGAAGCCACAGGTAAAGAGGTGGGTGACAGGTGGGCACCAACAGTGGAGAAGCAGCCCCTCCCACCAGAAGTACTAGTCCTCCCTGAACACCAAGCTAATTCAAGCTCAACGACAATCACTGTCCTCTGGAAGTTTACTTTTAATGAGGGAAATCAATACAAAAAAGGAAGGTAGAAAGCAGAGAATGCATATGGAGGATATAGTACCTGAGCAGGAACATGATAGAAAATTTCTAGAAGGTCTGGAGCGGGGGCTGGTAAGGATGAAGACCTGGTTGGCTTAAAGACCTGGAGGTTATGAAAGGAACCAACCAATCAGAGGAATGGGCCCGAGGGGTGGAGGGTAATTCCAGTGTAAGAAGTCCAGGGGGTATTTTTTAAAAGTTCTGTGACATCCACAAGTTTTGCAACATCTACCCTGCAAAGTAAGGGTAGTATTAATATTCTCATTTTATAGATTAATAACCTGAGGCTTAGAATGGAGAAAATTATAAACTATCAAAAAGGAGGGTGGTGTAGTGGACACAAGGCAGCCATGGAGTCGGGATGTTCTGGGGGCTTCAGTTCTCCCTCTGACATCCTGGCCCTATGACCCAGAGCAAGTCACTTCATCGACTGGCCCAAGGAACCCGGGTTAAAAGTTATGAAGACCCTTTCTTTGTGTGCAACAACAGAAGTTCCCATACCAGGAGATCTGTACACCAATAAAATCATACAAGGAGATTAAAAAACTCCCACCAACAATCAGATCAGGACATCATAAGGACCTTCAGACATGTACAACCCAAATGATCTTGCAGGCTCAGAGGATGAAGAGGTCACTTTCAGCTGCTGCATAAAGAAAGGCATTATAAAGGAGGAGGGTGAGGCTGGGAGGGAGAGGAATAGTAGAATTCAAAGATTAGATTTATTATAACTCTTATTATTATATTCTAGTTCTGCATTGTATTATGACTTTTAATTGCTATCAGATCCTCTCTTCAACTGTGAGTTCCCTGTGGGTAGCTATTGTATCTAATTTAAAATTGGGATCTCCTCCAGTGCCAGCCCAGGGCAGGCGCACAGTAAGTATTTAATGGTCATTTGAAGCATGTCAAGAAAAGAATGGATCCAGTTCCTTAAGTACTCCAAAAATATTCCCGCTACTCACATCCACCTCTGAAAACCCTTGGCTTCCTTCAAAGCTCGGTGCAAATGCTAGGTTGTACAAGGGATCTTTGTGAGAAGGTGGCAGCTTCTGGACTTTCTGCTGTGTGGCTAGTATCCTATGATTAGCATGAAAGATCCTTGAGGGCAGGGACTTTTTAACCTTTCATTCTATACCCAGTGCTTAGCCCAGGGACTCATGGGCACATGAGTGCTTTAAAAAAAAAAAAAAAATGTCAATTTTCTGACTAAGGCATTACTGCCATCTACTTGGGATCGCAGGCAATTCCCAGGAGATTTAGAATCCAATCCTATTCTGTGCCAGTCTGGGATATCAAGACAAGGCAAGACACACACACACACACACACACACACACACACACACACACACACACACACTGTTCTGTTCCTAGTTCTGTCCTTTAGGGCCAAGAAGACCAAATACAATCCCTCTTCTATATATGAGAGTTCTTCAAGTTCTTGAAAATGTTTCCCATGTCCCCCCACTATATCTTCTCTTTTTCCAGTTGATCACGCCCAGTTCATTCAAGCCATGGTCTCAAGTGCCCTCTCCACTCCTGTTACCCTCCATTCAATGTTCCGCATCCATCCCAAAGTTTAGCCCTAAAATGGAACCCAAGCATTCAGATGGCTTTTGACTTCCTTTTCCTCCCTCCTTCTTTCTTCCATCCTTTCTCTCTTACTCCTCTTCTCTCCCATCATTCCCTCACCACCCTTATTCTTTTTCTTCTCCACATTTCCAGGAGAAAGGATGACCCCTGGTGCTCTAGATTCTGTTCTGTGGGATCTTTATTATAGACAAGAGTGAAAGAAAAAAGTAGGGGAAGGTCCTAGTTGGGCAGGTAAAGAGTCAGACAGATGGCTGATAGAAAGGAAGGACTCCTCACTCTCTGTTCTCTGGGGCAGTATTAATGGAGTCTTTTCATCCAGAGGTGGATCCCATTTAGGGACTTGAGAACCAACTTTGAAATAGGCAGGGGAGGTTTTGTGGTATCTGGCTTCAGCTCAAATAAGAGCAGGGTCAGAGCAATGACCACCTTCATTTCATTCATGGCAAACTTCTGCCCAATGCAGTTCCTAGAGACATGGAAGAGAGAAGGGAAGAGATGTTTCAGGTTCTTTTTACCCAAGACCCAGCAGAGATTCATTCAATCTCAATCACCCATTGTAGCTTCAGTACTTCCCACAGCCTAGTCCCAACTACATTTCTAGATTGATGGCTAGGGCCCTTGGTCCTGGACAGGCATGTCCAAGACTAAGGGGAAAGACCAACAAATGTTATTAGTTATATATCTGACATTAACCTTGTGTCCAAGTCTTATCACCACCAAGCATTTCCATATTTTCTTTGCCCAAGATCTCAGACAACTCTTGGTGTGGCCAAGATGTCCCCAGTGATACACACAACACAGAAAAAAACACAACACAGATGATTAGAAAAGTCACTGCACCCTCACAACCATATTTCTTTATGACAGAGGGTTCTTGATTACCTCTATATATTTTCTTCCTTCCTAAAAAGTAACAGCAGTAAAATAAACCAGCACAACAAAACCAGCAAAAAACTGATCTATTTTCATGAGCTGGTTTCAGGCAGCTTCGACATTAAAAAGAGACTGGGGACTAGTGTCCTCAGGCCTTTCGGCAGTAGATATTTTCTTCTCACTCCCACAGCTGCACTATACTACATTTCTTATGGCAGAAACACTGAGCTCCCACCACTGCAACTTTATATTCTCTATACTCCCAGTAGGCAAAATAATTACTGACATTTAAATAGCTGATCATTTAGCAAGCATTTGTTAAACATTTCCTCTGTGCCATGTACTGTGCTAAATGTTAGGAATATAAGAAAGGACAAAAAATAGTTCCTACTCTCAAGGAGCTCATAGGGGAGAGAACACTGAAAAGTATATGCTATTTATATGTTTTAAGCTAAAATGCATCCATCAGGGAGAGTCTGAGACTTGAATCATGGAGCTTGACTAGGAAATACTACTCTTGATTATTGGTCTCTCTCCTTACCTGTTTAATTGTGGATTTCTAGTTTCTAATTCCAGAATTAGAATTCTGAGGGAAGAGGAGAAACTAGAAATCAAAACTAATGTTTCCTACTCAAGCACCATGATTCAAGTCTCACATTTCTCCTAAACAGATACAGGAGTCAGGGGTGTAATCAAAGGACGTTTTAGTGTAATGGATGCATGTTAATTCAAGAGCAATTCAGTGTATGTCAGGGTGAAGAAAATCATCCAATCCTAGAAATAAGAAAAAGGGTTAAGAAAAGATTGCTTTTCAGCTCCCTCTTATATGTTGCCTTCCCTCAGTATCATGTGAGCTCATTACAGACAAGAATTGCCCTTTTTTAGTTCAAATAAAAAGTACTCTCTCAAGGTTAGGATCAAAATATCCAAAATACATTGCTAGAGTTGATATTAAGGGTTAAGAATTTCCATCTTTTTTTAACATCTTCAGGGTTTTTTGTCCAAGTTCAGAATTTCATAATTCTGAACCAGGTTCATCTCAACAACATTACTGAGTGAAAATTTAAGGAAAAATTGGATCATGGTGATGGCTTATTTGATTTTCATAGCAAAGTTATAAGAGATCAAGAAATAATAAAACAAAATATAAAGAATGAAAAAATAGAAGAGAATGTAAAACATCTCAAGAAAAACAACAGATCTGGAGAACAGATCAGGAAGAGAAAATGATCAAAAAAAATCTTGATACGATAATACAAGAAATAATTTTAAAAAATTGTGAAGCGTTAAAACAAAAGGGGAAAGTGGAAATAGATAAAACTCACTGATCAGCACCTGAGAGAGATCCTATAAGGAAAATCCACAGGAATATCATAGTTAGATTCTGAAACCCCCAGCTCAAGGATGAAATATTACAAGCAGCAAGGAAAAAGTTTAAATATGACAGTGTCACAATTAGAACCACACAAGACCTAACAGCAGCAACACAAAAAGACCACAGGAACATTATACATCAAAAAAGCAAAAGAGTTGGGGTTCCATATCATACCCCACAAAGCTAAGCATAATCCTGAATGGAAAAAATGGACATTTAATAAACTGTCAGACTTTTAGTATTTTGTTTTTTAAAAAACCTGAACTTAGAAGATTTGACATACAAAAGTCAAGAGAAATATAAGGTATATACCAAAGACTAATTACAGGGGACTCAATAAGGACAGCCTGTTTACCTGTTATAAAAGTATAATGTAGTCCTTTGAAAGTATACTCCCAAGTGGCACCTGCCACTTTCCAACTGGTGATGGGAAAGGTAGTCAAACATGAATTACCCCCAAACTCCTAGTGTATCTAGAGACCTCATTGTCACTGGAAAGTCCAGCCTATCACTTCATGGATGACCTCTCCACCTCCCACCCCCAGCTGCCTTCTTCACATACTGATTGATTTCTCATTCATGTGCTCCTCAAACCCAGAGCAGCCCATGATCCCTGAAGTGCTTGACCTTTATCCCACATGCAGTTCTCCCTCACTCCAAGCCTGCTTTTCATCTCCTTCCCATGTGCTATCTCCATTCATATGTAACTTCCTCAAGGACAAGAACTGTGTTTCTTTTTGCTTGCATGTGTATTCCCAGTGCTTGGCACAGAGTGAGTGCTTCATAAATGTTCTGTCATCTTCTTCTCCATCTTGCTACCTATCTAGTTTTCTAAGCCACATGAAAAAGGTGGATTAAAATGTTGTACTGTCTGACAAAAAAAAGGTGACAAAAAAAAGTTGATTGGAAGTCATCCGTTGACAAGTGCCTACTCCATAGTCCCTCTATCAGTTATGTAGATCACATAATATCATAGTAAGACATGAGCACTGTCCCAGAGGAGATAAGAAACTTCTGAATTGGCCATGTCCCCAGAGCTCCAAGGTCTAAGAATGTTCTAGGATTTGGTGGTTAGTGCTATGAATATGTTAAGATCTAAGCTTCCACTGTCAAACCCTACTTATCCATACGTGATTGAAGAGCATTACAAGCAGAGAGGGCAAATCACTTTAAAGCCTCTAAAGCCCTTTGGAGAGCAATAGAGAGGTAAATGTGAACATTCTTTCAAAGACTTGGCTAGGTATTAGCCTGTGCAGATCCAGTCAAGCCTTTCATCCTGTATCTGGATACCAGTCTGTTGGACATGAAAACAGTTCTCTCCCAAATCTCCCAAATTAATTCTGCCAGGAATTAATTGCTTTTCCTAAAAGAGAGCTCAGTGAGACACAGTACCCTCAGAAAGTTAATTCATTGAGTTCTCCTCCTCTATTCCACTCAGTATTAATCAATTTCATATTATTCTAGAGGAGTTGTGATTATAAGTTCTTCATATCTGATCACAGAGCTGCAGATTGTAAATTCACTTGCTTAATCATACAAAGTTAACTAGAGGCCCTCTACCCTTGTTTTTCCTTGTCATAATGGCCAAAGTCAGTGTGGTGGAGGTGACTTAACCACATGGAAAGTCTCCCAAATTTATTTTTTCTTCTCTTGTAACTTTGTCCAACACAGTCAAGTGACCATTTTATGATCACTTAGTGGAGATGCCCCATACTTCATTCAATCTATGACCCCCCTCCTGCTAATATGTCATTTTGAGTCCTCAAAAGGAAAGTCTATCAACCAATGAGATTCTGTATTTTGCCATGCCTGTTTTGCATATCTGCATAAGAATAAGCACTGTATTAATCCATATTTTGTATAAGTCATAGGAATATGGAGTCTAATAGAAGGGCCCTATAATAGTCCTCAAACTTTAAAGCAATGTCCATTACTTATTTATCAGCTGTGGAATTCACTTACACAACCATAAGAATGCTGACAAAGATATCTCCATTCTGGCCTAACCCTACTAGACCTCAAATTGTATTATAAAGCAGCAATCATCAAAACTACTTGGTACTGGTTAAGAAATAGAGGGGTAGACCAGTGGAATAGGTTAGGTACTCAAGCCAAAGTAGGCAATGAATATAGCAATCTACTGTCTGATAAAGCCAAGGATCCCAGCTTCTGAGATAAGAACTCACTCTTTGACAAAAATTGCTGGGAAAACTGGATAACAGTGTGGCAGAAACTGGGCATAGATCAATACCTGACATTGTACACAAGAATAAAGTCCAAATGGATACATGATCTAGGTATAAAGACTGATACTGTAAACAAATTGGGGGAGCAAGGAATAGTGTATTTGTCAGATTTATGAAGAATGTAGAAATTTTTAACCAAACAAGAGATAGAGAACATTATGAAATGCAAAATGGATAATTTGGATTACATTAAATTGAAGAGTTTGCACAAACAAAGTCATTGCAACCAAGATTAGGAGGGGTGGGAAAGAATTTTTGAATTAGTGTCTGTGATAAAGGCCTCGTTTCTAAAATATATAGAGAACTGAGTCAAATGTACAAGAATACAAATCATTCCCCAATTTATAAATTGCCAAATGATATGAACAGGCAGTTTTAAGAGGAAGAAATTAAAGCTATCTATAGTCATATGAAAAAATGTTCTAAATCCCTATTGATTAGAGAGATGCAAATCAAAACAACTCTGAGGTACCACATCACACCTGTCAAACTGGCTTACATAACAAAACAGAAAGATGATAAATGTTGTAGAAGATGTAGAAGAGTTGAAACACTTATTCATTGTTGGTGAAGTGGTGAGCTGATCCAACCATTCTGGAGAGCAATTTGGAATTATGCCCAAAGGGCTACAAAAATGTGCATACCCTTTGACCTAGCAATATTGCTTTTAGGACTGTATCCCAAAGAGATCATAAAAATGGGAAAGGGTCCCACATGTACAAAAATATTTATAGCAGCTCTCTTCGTGGTGGCCAAAAACTGTAAATCAAGGGGATACCCATCAATTGGGGAATGGCTGAAGAAGTTGTGGTATATGAATCTAATGGAATAATATTGTGCTATAAGACATGATGAATAGGAAGACTTCAGAGAGGCCTGGAAGGACTCATGAACTGATGCTGAGCGAAAGGCGCAGAACTAGGAGAACTTTGTACACAGCAACAACCACAGTGTGTGAGGAATTTTTCTGGTAGACTTAGCCCTTCACAGCAATGCAAGGACCTGAAAATTTCCCAATGGACTCCTGAGACAAAATATCTTCCAGATCCAGAGTAAGGATTATGGAATTAGATCACAGAATGAAGCAGACCATGTTTTATGTTTTGTTTATGTTCTCTTGTGTTATGTTTTGTTTTGTGGTTTCTCCCATTCATTTTAATTCTTCTATGCAATACGACTAAGGTGAAAGTGTATTTAATAGGAATGTGTGGGTAGTATCTATATAAGACTGCACACCATCTTGGAGAGGGAGTGGAGAGGAAGGGAGTAAAGAGGGGAAGGGAAGGGGAAAATCTAAGAAATATGAAAGTGATCATAGAAAACTGAAAACAAATAAAATAATTTTTAAAAAATAAAAAAAAATCTCCATCCTGCTTTGCTCAAATTCCATGGCCAAACCAAGCATGAGTGGTCACATGGAATAGAAAGTCTCACCCCATCATCACCATATGTTGTGGGAGCATATGTATAGCCCCTCCCTAATCTAAGGAGAAGCCCATCTATCTTGTTATCACCTAGTCAGTGGAGATATTTCTTGCTTCAACTTGTTACCCTGCTGACAGATCATTTTTGCTTTTCTTAGCCTATGAATCATATGTCAACCAATGGAATTATTCAGTATTTGTTATGGCTGTTCATAAGTGTCTAGATATCTAACCCCATAAAAATAGGACCTGGAAGGAGGAGGCATCTCACATCATGAGAATGATCAGAAGTTCACTTAATAGAGGGGACCATGAACCATTTAATAAAGTGCCATTGGTTCAGAACTCTGCCTCATTCTCTCTTATTTAATAAAAAAGGATTAAATAATTTGTATCCTCACCATGCGACATATCAACTGAAGTTCTTGGCTTAGAAGCAGATTATCACCAAAAAGTTCAAAGTCATTGTGCCTGGAATTAATGTTATGACTGTCAACTTACAACAAACCTGTGATCTGAATTTTGACCACAGTGTATTAGATGCTGCTTGCCACAGATAGATAGCCATCTGTGAATTCAGTAGATAGAACTAACCAAAAATAACTAATGTGAATGTAATTGCTCTGTCTCAGAGGCCATGTGATGGTGGTACTGAAAGAAAAGATAAAGTTCTAGGAATGATAAATGCTGGAGAGGATGTGGGAAAATTGGAACACTAATGCATTGTTAGTGGAGTTGTGAACTGATCCAAGCATTCTGGAAAGCAATTTGGAACTGTGCCCAAATAACTATAATATTACATACCCTTTGACCCATCAATACCACTTCTAGGTCTGTATCCCAAAGAGATCACAAAAATAGGAAAAGGACCCACATGTACAAAAATAGTTATAGTAGCTCTTTATGTGGTAGCAAAGAATTGGCAATTGAGGGGATGTCCAACAACTGGGGAATGGCAGAACAAGTTGTGATAAATGAATGTAATGGAATACTATTGTACTATAAGAAATGATGAGCAGGTAGTCTTCAGAAAAACCTGGAAAGAATTAATTGATGCTCAGTGAAATGAGCAGAACCAGGAGAACATTGCACACAGTAACATCCACACTGTGCAATGATTGACTTTGATACACTTATCAAAGCAATGCAAGAATCTAAAGCAACTTTAAAAGACTCACAATGGAAAATGCTATCCACATCCAGAGAAAGAATTTTAGGGTCTGAATGCACTTGAAAGCATACTATTTGTTGTCTTTTTCTTTTGTTTCTTTCTTTTGTTTCTCATGGTTCCTCCCATTAGTTCTAATTCTTCTTTACATCATGACTAATGTGAAAATGGTTGTTGTCCTTCATCTTCAAAGAGAACCAAAATGACACCACCATGAAATTTCAGTGTGTCCGACTGTGGCTGATCAGACCAATACGAGCTCAGAATGCTCTACCACAGGTTGGGCACAGATAGTCCATGTGAATACTTGGGGTGGATTTGCACATCCTGAATTTACTTTGTGCTGTCTCAATTTTGCTTTGCTCAAAAAGCACAGAACCGTTTCTGATGTGGGCACACCATGCTGAGCATTCCTGTGCCAGTGTCTCAGATATTGCACAATCAAATCCAAAATTCTTGAGAGACTTCTAGAGTGCCCTTGCATTGCTTCTTCTGACCAACATGTAATCACCTGCCCCACATGAGTTCTCCATAAAAGTCTTTTTGACAAGTGTACATTTTGCATTCGAATAACATTCATACAATTCAACCTTCTCCTGGAGTTGTCAGGCAGCAGACACCATATTGACTATTCCTTGGCCCTTTTTAAAGCCACACTGGCTTTCAGGTGTATGACCATCTTCCAAGGGAAGGATCAGTCTATTAAGGAGGACTCTAGCAAGAATCTTGCCGGCAATGACTAAGAGAGAGATTCCCCTGCGACTGTCACAGGACAATCTATTCTTTTTACCCTTATACAGTTGGAGGCATTCTTAAACTCCTGGGGGAATAGCCTCCTCTTGCCATATAACCTGGAAAATTTCAGTCAGCTTTTGTATGAACAATGGTCCCCCTACCTTGTAAATCTCAGTTGGAATAGAATCAGCACCAGGTGCTTTGCCACATGAAAGGAGCCTGATGGCCCTCAAAATTTCTTCTTCAGTTGGAAGTTCAGCTAAGGAGGGATTGACTTCAACCTGAGGTAAATGGTCAGTGGTCTCAGCATTGATTGATGATAGTCTGTTGAGAACTCTAAGGAAGTGTTCAGCCCATCTCTCTAGGATCATGTCTTTGTCACTAATCAATGTGGCTCCATCAACACTGAGAAGTTGTGATGCACCATAGGTTGTGGTCCATAAATAGCTTTCAGGGAATCATAAAAGCACTTTGGATTGTTACTATCAGCTTAAAACTAAATTTCATCTGCCTTCTTACTGAGCCAGGAATTCTGCATCTCTCTAAGCTTTGCCTGTACTTTGCTTTTGATGGAATTAAATGCTGCTACCTTAGAGGTGGATAAGCTATCGTGATGGTAAATCCTGTGGAGTTCTTGTTTTTCATTTAGCAGCTTCTGAATTTCCCCATCATTTTCATCAAACCAGTCTTGGTATTTGCTAGTGTTCTGCCACAGATGAGCAAATGAAGTGCTATACACCAAATCTCTGAAAGCTACCCACTCCTTTTCTGCTCCACTGTTGCCAACTGTGTGTTGCTTCAACTTTCACTCCAAGTCAGCAACAAACTGATCATGGTCAGAGAAGAGATCTAATTTGTTGACATTAATTCTTTTGGTAGTGATTTTGCCTTGAGGGCAACTCTTTTGATGAATTTGAATATTTAGCTTAGATATTTAGATCAGTCCAGCACTCTACACCACATATTGCCTTTGTCATTCTCACATCTTGTCTGTCTCTTCTCCTTACAGTCACATAGTCTATTAGATGCCAGTGTTTGCTGTGAGGATGCATCCACAAAATTTCATTGCATTTAGGTAAATGGAAGACAGAGTTGGTGAGGAGAAGGTCATGCAATCCACAAGTCTTCAGCAGTAAATGACCATTGCTGTTGCAGTTTTCCAACTCCATTCCTCCTTAGGACTCCCTGCCAAGTCTGGTAGTCTGAGCCTACTCTAGCATTAAAGTCACCCAGATTATAAACTTATCCTCTTCTGGCACATTGATGATAAGGGTCTATAGGTCTTCATAAAATTTTTCTTTGATTTCATCAGGGTTTGTCATGGTGGGAGCATAGGCACTAATGATGGTGGCATGGCATTTTCCTGCGAGTGGCAATCGCATTGTCATAAGCCTATCATTCACTCCTTTTGGCAGGCATATCAGCTTACTGATTAGATTAGTTTTGATTGCAAAACCCATACTAGCTTCACAGTGCTCTCCTTCACTGTGCCCTCTCCAGAAAAAGGTGTTTCCATCTCCAACTTCAGTAAGCTGGCCTTCATTTGCCAACCTTGTTTCACTCAGGGCTGCTATTTGGATGCAATACCTGTTGAGTTCTCTTGCAACAAGAGCAGTTCTTCTTTCAGGTCTACTGGATTTTGTGTTGCCCATTAGTGTGCACACATTCCATGGGCCAATGGTGAATGGAATCATCTTTGCAGATATTTTCGTACGTTTTGTACATTGTTTTGTGTTTCGACCACCTAGTGGGATTCCCCACCTGCCACAGTAATCAAGCCAGGGTTGGGTAAGCAGACAACGTTAAGGGCACCTTTTCTAGCCCCCTTCCTCCCACCAGGAGGTGAATAGTGCAATCCTTAAAAGGTTGCTCAGACACCCAAGGGGCTGCCGAGTCCCACTGCTACTTCCAGTGAGAAACAACCCTACGGCTTGGGCCACCTGTGTGCAGGGTTGTGACTACAGCTCCCAGTGTATCCACACCTGCTGCTTCATTGCTTGCCTGTCACCACAGGACTTTGAGATATAATAGTGAAATGGTATGGGTGATGCCTTTTGATTCCTGCGTAAATTGGATTTAGGTGAGGCAGAGTTGCACGAAGTCATCAGCCTCATTCTCTCCTCCAGAGTCATCACAGTCCAGTGCAAGACAGAGTCAAGGTGGCTGACAGTGGCTCAGGATGCAGTGGATGACCTTGGCATCTTCAGTGTATAACCAGGCTCTAAGAGCTCCACATTGCCTGCTTCATCTGTCTTCATGGCCGTTGGAACAAATTGTTCTCATCTGCTCATTCCCCACCATATGAAGTCTTCATATGCTTGGCGTAGACACCCCCCTAACTCACCAATGGGTTAGAGAACTCTTGGTTACCCCTCCTGGTTTGGCCCGTCTACCAAAATGGTTTACTAGGGTGTGGCCACTGCACATGCTGGAGTTTCTTGAAGCCACAGGCGAGAGTTAGGTGGAACAGGTGGACACCAAAGGTGGAAAGAGCCCCAAAAAGGGCTCGGCAGTCATCACATCAAAGGTATTGGTCCTCCCTAAACACATCCTACACCCCAATTGCCTTGATGTGAAAATATTTTTAATATGAATGTATAAGTAAAGCCTATATCAGATTGCATCTGGGGAGGGGGGGAGGAGAAGTAGGAGAAAATTTAAAACTCAAATCTTATGGAAGTGAATAGTGAAAACTAAAAATAAATTAATAAATAAATTTTTTAAAAGAAAAAATAAAGTTCTATGTGACACCCAGGCAAGTGAGTCACAAACAAAAGGAAGTGTAACTGAGAGATGGAGATTTCCACCAGACTATGTCATCAGTGAGTGTGAACTTTGCTTTGTTTCACTGAAGCGACCATCACTACCTGAGTTGTCTGTAGATGACAAATAACTGGTGAAAGACTATGAGAAGTGATCCAAGAAACAAAACCATGATGCCAAAAGACTCATGTTTCATTCCTAAGCAGGCACTCTCCTGTTGAGAAAGTAGCAGGCATTGGAGTCACTCAATGGAACACTCTACCTGAATCACGTGCATGGCACCTGGAAGCTGGTGATGCAAA
Source organism: Bettongia penicillata ogilbyi (assembly GCA_023548195.1). Classification (NCBI taxonomy): domain Eukaryota; kingdom Metazoa; phylum Chordata; class Mammalia; order Diprotodontia; family Potoroidae; genus Bettongia; species Bettongia penicillata. Next base: position 10,620,310 of record JAJHZJ010000096.1, read on the forward strand.
TGAATGCATATTATTCTATGACTATAAAAGTACTTTATGGAGACTTTCATTGGATAGATCAAGACAGGCCCCCTGGAGTTAACAAAGAAGCCAATTTTACTGGTTCAAGATATCACTAAGAAGTGAGTGGCACTCAGTGTACTCAAAGAAATGCTTTAAGCCTTAGTCAGCCTTTAGAGGTGAGCTCTGGAAAGAGATAGTAAAAATATCAATCATATACATTAGTAACAAAAGATCATTTCACCAGGGACATGCAAGCAAATCCAACCAGGAATGAGCTAATATGTTGTGGGAAAGGGGCTGCTCAGAGCATGGATTCCCCACTAGGATCCAATCCACTGTAACCATAGCAGACATTGAGAACAAGCTCCTCAAAGAAATGCTAATTTGGGGGTGGGTGTGAAACACCAGCCTATTGCTTTAGGTTTTGGGGTGTGAAAGGATGGAGGGGTGAAAACACTCATGGCCAGGTCCTCTCTAGACTAAGAAAGACTGGATGAAGCCTACCAGTTATCCATGACTCCTGCTCAGAAGAGCTCTGACAGAAACAAACTGGTACAAAGGGAACAAGCCTTTATTAAGCATGTACTATGGGCTAGTACTGTGCTAAGTGTTTTAAAAATAGCATCTCATCTGATCTTCACAACAACCCTATGAGATAGGTACTAATATTATCCCAGTTTTACAATTGAGAAAAGTGAGGTAGACAGAAGTCACATAAATATTAAGTGTCTGAAACCTGCCTTGAACTCAGGTCTTCCTAACTCCAGGTTCAGAATTCTATCTACTGTACAATTTCAGTCTTTGCAGACTTGGTATAGCTTTCCTTACTGGTTCCTCTTCCACGAAGGATCTGGAAGGTAACCAACACTAACCCCTACCTTCTGTGTCTGACTTTAAGGGTCATTTATTGACTATTTCATTCATTCATTTACTTCGTTCATTCATTGCTCATTTATTCATTCAATACTTATTTACTCAGAAGGAACTCATGCAGGTAACATTGACTCACCTGGGTCCTGCAGAGAAGGGCAGGAAGGCATGGGAATCCTGGAGGGACAAGTTCTCAGGGGAGAAGCGGAGAGGATTGAACACCTGCAAAGAGGACCCCTGGGTCAGTGGATTGGCCTGAGGGCTGTTCACACACACTACAATCTAGGCTGTGAAGCATCTCTACCACCCTCCATCAGTGGAGTTGGACTAGAGTGAGGTTAATGGGATATAAGACTTCCCTATCCATTAACAGATTTCACATGGGGCCCTGGTACAGAGCCAATTAGGCTCTGGGTCACAGGAATTACCACACCTTTCCAATTAAGTGCTGATTTCCAAGCTTCTGGACTCTAAGCCAATCAAGTGCCAAGTCCTTGATTGGAAACAGTATGTATTGTATTGCTCAGAGGGAAATGTGTAGATGGAAAGAGAAGCATACAGAGAGAGAAACAGGCAGAGAGAAAAACAGACAGAGAAACAAGCAGAAAGAGAAACAGGCAGAGGGAAGAATTTGCCTAGGGGAGACTTGACAGGGAGAAATGTCATAGTAGCTGCTATGGGTATCACATTGGTATTACAGCTGGGGGCTCTTCACTGTCCTCCCCAGACCAGTGGAGTTGGGCTGGGGGCTGTTCATCACACACACACACACACACACACACACACACACACACACACCACACTGATTCATACTGTCTTTAACTGGTCAAGTCTTAGGATAGCAACCAACAAAGACAGGATTCAGGAGCTAACAGTGCCAGATAGGGTTCATCTCTCAAGCTTTGGAGGGTGCTCCTCCAGTTCCCTAGAATGTCCACACACATCCACACCACCCACCCTGGGCCCCATCCCCATCATGGGGCCAACATACTTCTGGATCTTTCCACACCCTGGGGTTGTGGTGAAGAGTATATATATGCAGTGAAACTGAGTTTCCTAGAGAAAGAGAAAGAAAAAAACTGTAAGGTAAATAGTGACCTCGGGAATGTCAGCAGGGGGCAGGAATAGAAGGCAGAGGTTGCCAGCTCTGCCTTTGCCTTTTCAGGATTATCAAGGGCCTCCATGAGACTAACTGAAAGTTCAGGACAATTGACCTGACCCAGGATTTTTGTTTTCAGTCATTTTCAGTCATGTCTGACTCTTCCTGACCCCATTTGGGATTTTCTTGGCAAAGATACTGGAGCAGTTGGTCATTTATTTCTCCAGCTCACTAACAAAAGAGCTAAAAGATGTCTATTAGCCTCCAAAATCATGACTGAACAGGAAGGCCCAAAAGAGAGTGAGAACACTGACACCTCCTCCACCACCACCACAAGACGCTCTGGCAGATTGTTCCTGCCCAGTTTAGTCCTAAGGATGCACTAGTCAGGGGTTCGATTACTATTTGCATGATTTTGTTTACCCACAAACACCCCACTGAACCTGGGTGGGTAGGACTTCTAGAATCTAGTGCGACTCATGTTACCAATAAATGGACCAAGTTAAGTTTTGTGTGGTTAGGGGACGGGAAGGAAATAAGCATTTATGTAACACCTACTATTTGCCAGCATTTTGCTAAATGCTTTTGTTTATTTGCTTGTTTTACAAATATGAAGTCATTAGATTCTCACAATTTTTGAGATACGCTCTGTTGTTATTCCCCATTTTACAGTTGAGGAAACTGAGGCAGAGGTTATTTGCCCAAGTTCACACAACTGGTAAATGTCCAAGGCCAAACTTGAACTCAGGTCTTCCTGAGTCCAGGACAGTGATCTATCCACTGTTCCACCAGCTCCCTTAGCTCCCTCATTGATGGCCCCAGCATGGCAGAGGGAAGTGAGAGTCATTGCTATCAGTGCAGGGCTTTGAGATTCACAAATGTTATTGTACACACTGTATTATTTAACTGGTAACAACCCTGCAAAGCAAGTACCACAGTATCATCTCCTTCCCACAGACAAGGAAAGAGAGGTTTGCACTTTAACAAACCACTAGTACAAACCACTGAAGCAAGATTAGAACCCAGGTCTCTGGACAGCAGGTCCAGCCTTCTTTCCATTGTCTTGCTGGTCATAGTGGCTCTGGGGCTTTCAGAAGGAGCCATAAACAATTGAGTAGGTGAGTTGGGAGGAGGGGAGGGAGATCCAAGTCCTTCCCATACCCTAAAAGATCTTTCTATTGAGGAAAAGAAAAAAAGTGTGCAGATGGTTGGCTGTAATGGATTTCAACTCTTATTTCACTTCTGTTTTCTCTGCCATGAAGTTTAATCCCTGGATTAGAAAGGAAGAAGCATAAAGAGCTAAGAGGGACTGGGGGGATAACTGTGGGACATGTCTGTGACATGGACCAGTCCCTTGAACAATTCCCTTCCCCTCCCTAGGCCTTGGTTTCCCTACCTAAAAAATGGAAAGATCCAACAAGATAATTTTTATAGTCACTTCCAGCTCTGAGACTTCAGTTTTCAGAGTCATTTTGACTGTGAGGTTGTGTGGTTTGTCCTTCGTCCTTGAAGACCATGATATCAGGATGCCATGACTTATGATTGAATTGGATTTGAGCGAGGGAGGGCTGTGCAAAGTCACCAGCCTCACTTCTTCCTCCGGAGCCATCTGGGTCCAATGTTCAGATGTAGATAATCACAACTGAAGATGGCCCCAGATGCAATGGAGCCAAGGTCTTTCTGAGTTCTCACTTTGACTGTTGTGTGTTCATCCTTTGTTGCCGAAAAAGACCATGCCTCAGAGAAATAATGACATGACTTGTGCTTGACTTTGTTTTGAGTGAGGGAGGGCTGTGCAGGTCACCAGCTCCACTTCTCCTCCAGAGTCATCTGAATCCAGTGACCAGATAGTCATCAGGATGACTGGAGATGACCCAGGATGAGGAAATTGGGGTTAAGTGACTTGCTCAAGGTCACACAGCTGGTGAGTGTCATTTTCTTGAATACTACAACGCCTTTTTTTTTCTACTTTGTTTGAACCCTGTGCAGTACAATTAACCTCTCTGGGGACTCCCTTTGACCTCAAGATACCCTTTGAAATGAAGAGCGAACAGAACAGAACATCACTGACCCAAGTGTGACAGGCCTTAGCAGGAAACAAGAGAGATGATTGGTCCCTTCTCAAGAGCAGGAGGGAAGCTAGCCTTCCTGGCAGGATTTAAAAATAAAGTCTTGCATAAGATATATTCTCATTTGAAACTAGAGTGGAGCATGTATCTCAAATTTGAGCAGAAAAACAGATAATTTTGTAATCTTAGTCCTCAAATGATCTCTTCTCAGAAGAGAGCCGGAGCTCAGAAGTCATCCACTCCAACCTTCCACTCTTCCCATAGGTGACCCACAAATATCCTGTATGAGTAAAAGTAGGAGACTTGGTACCTGCTCTTAAGAGGCGTCCATCTGGAAACGTGATGGTCTCCTTGACATCTCTGCCAATGGATGGCACAGGAGGATAGAGACGCAGGGCTTCCTTGATGCACATGGTGGTATATGGAAGCTGGCCCAGGTGGTCCCTGAAATCAAACGGAAAGTAGAGAAGGGGATAAGCATTTATATAGCAACTACTATGTTTCAGGCACTGTGCTTTACAAATGTCTAATATGATCTTCACAATAGTTCTGTGAGGTAGATACTATTATCCCTATTTTACAGTTAAGGACGTGAAGGCAAACAGAAGGTAGGTGACTTGCCCAGTCACCCAGCTAGCAAATATCTGAAGTTGGATTTGAACTCACATCTTTCTGACTCCAGGACCAGCATTCTATCCATTGTACTGACAAACTGTGATAGTACTATCCTCCAATACTGGTGTTATAAAAAAAAATAGTGGGGGCCCTGGAAGGATTCTTGCAGTGTCTTTGGCATAAGAATGAAGGGGAGGGTCAAGAACCATAGATTCTGATGAGGATCTTTTCATTTTTTCCTGATACTGATGTCTTTGCCCCAACTATCCAAGTCTACCTCTCCCCACACCAGTGAATGGTTTCCTTTAAAGGTGATGACATGATTTATGATTCCTTAGCTTTTAATGCATTTTTGAGAAGCAAATCAGATTCTGAGTGTACTTCTGTTGGATCTCTAAATGTTCCTGGGATCTCAGGGAAGCCTCTAAGCATTCCCAAATTATCTCCCCTTATGGTAACTGTTGGGTTTTTCTCAATAGAGTATTCTTGTCTCCTCATGTCCAATTCTCCTCTCAGCCTGTTAGGCTATGATGTCCTTTGTAAAATTAGAATCACTATTTCCTGCTCCCACAATGAATCTCTATTCCTGCAACTTCTGAGGACTCTCTCCCTCCCTCCCTCCCTCTCTCTCTCTCTCTCTCTCTCTCTCTCCTCTCTCTCTCTCTCTCTCTCTCTCTCTCTCTCTCTCTCTCTCTCTCTCTCTCTCTCTCACCCTGAGCTGCTTCAGGGATTCCATCTGACATCCCTCACGGCAATTTCACCCTTAGATGTAGAATTGTTAAAATCCACTGTCTCTGCCACCATCCAGACCAAGGGAGACTCCTTGACTCCACCATCCTTTCCTCAGTGCCCTTTCTACAGGGAGGCTATTGAAGGTTTTATACCCATTACATTATTGACTCTCTGATGGGTCAAGGTATTATTGTTTCAAATAAATTTCCTTGTAGATCTAAAACATTTCTAAAGGACTCTTGATGCAAAATGCCATCCACATCCAGAGAAAGAACTATTGAGTCGGAATGCAGAAGGAAGCAGACTATTTTCTCTTTGTTATACTTGGTTTTGTTTAGCTTTTCTCATTGTTTCTCCCATCCCTTTTAATTCTTCTGTGCAACATGACTAATGTGAAAATGTGTTCAATAAGAATGTATGTGTAGAGCCCATATAAGATTGCACGCTGTCTGGGGAGGGAGGGGGAGAAAATGTAAAATGTATAGAAGTGATCATTGAAAATTGAAAACAAATAAATAAATCTGGAGGAGAAAAAAAATCCCTTGTAACATTCCAATCCTCCATGATAAAAAAAATAAAAACCCAAGCCAGGGCCTAATGGTAAATTGGTTTATCACTTTGTACAAGACTTGTGCACTATTCATGCTTATGTTATATCCAGGCACTCAGTAATGTCTAAAGCCTGCTACCACAGTTTCCTCAACTCCTTGTGAGTCTACCTGTTTTACTGTGACAGATCTTTGCCAGTTTTTTATTAGTATTTTCATTCACCTAGATGCTCAGTACCTGCTTGCCTTCACCTGGAAGAATACCCAATGGATATAGACTCATTTGCCTCAAGGGTACATAGACATTCCCACCTTGTTCTCTCAAATCTTGCTTCTAGACCAGGCTTCCATCATTTTCCTGAGCTCTTTTCTGATTCAGTACATTGAGGATCTCCTCCTAACAGCAGCCATTATTGGGATCTCTTGAAACAACAGCTGCCATCTTCTTCTCCAGCTTCATTGGAGAGTTCCTTAAATTTCTAAATCCAAGGAGCAGCAGTGCTTCCCCTGGTGGTGTTCCTTGGTGTCATCCTGTCTTCTGGCACTTCTTTGTTTCCCAAAAGTTCACACAGGTTCCTCAACAATTGGCAGTTCCCATAACCAAAAGACAGTTACATACTATCTGAGGAGCTGCCATCACTGGATTCCATCCTTGGGTGAGATCACTAAACCTCTGGTTCTTCAAACCAAAGATACCATTTCAAAACATCTGCTACTTGAATCAAAACATCTTACTGCCCTTGTAGACTTCAAGAGGGCCCTGTTATCAGCTCCACCACTGGGACTTCCAGGTAGAGTAAGCCTTTTTCTCTTTCTGTCCACAAATGGGGGTGGCTTCAGGGGTCCCCTCAGACCCTCTTCACCCTGTAGTATGTTACTCCAGTTAGCTAGATGCAGTGGCTGCAGGGGCTCTGCTCTACTTCTAAGCTAAAATAGCCACTATTCTTTTAGCTGAAAAGCCATGTAATTTGGTTTTACAGGCCCCACTTGCAGTACAGTGACCTCATAAGGTTGAATATCTCTTGTTGACACACTTCACTCAAGTTTTCTCTGATCAAAGACTTTCTAGATATTTTATTGGGCAAAGAAAAAAATATATGACTCTAAAGCACTGTTCACATTACTGCCTGATATACCTACTTCAGGAGAACATCTCCATGATTGCTCCTCTATGGTTGGCATGGCCATGAGACCTTACAATGACCTTTCTGACATCCTGGCATTTAATTGACATGTATTCTATGCCATCACTTTCAGCAGCTGCCTCTACCATAGATTTCTTTCAAGTATATGAAATAAGGTCTGCTGTGTTGTCATTGATCAGCTCATTCTTTGAGTCAAAGCATTTCCTGGTTCCAAGACCACAGCCAACTTCATTGCTAAAATTGTTCTAAAAAAGATTGTGTCCTGCCTTGGCCCTCCTGCACAGATTGACGCAGAGAGAGGGTCTCTTTTCACCGACATGATTCTCTCCCAAATTTATTCTTGTCTTGAAATAACTCCTAGGTTTTGTACTCTTTATCTCCCCCAGAGTTCTGGTCACATTGAACATCATTATCATCATGACTTGCAATGTGCACTTACATGACCTGAAGTACTCCCTTTGGGGGCAGCTAGGTAGCACAGTGGATAGAGCACCAGACCTGGAGTTAGGAACACTTGAGTTCAAATCCAGCCTCAGACACTTACTGTGTGACCCTAGGTACATCAATTAACCCGGTTTGCCTCAGTTTTCTCATCCATTAAATGAGCTGGAAAATGAAATGGCAAACCACTCCAGCATCTTTGCCAAGGGTCATACAACTAACTGAACACCAGAAATCCCCCTTGCTCTATGTCATCTGTGAAGCAGACCAAGGGGAGAATTACATTGTTCTCCTTTTGAAATGTTTTTGGTCATCCTCCTATAAAGGCCAACCTTTCTCCCTGGTATATTGATCTTTACCAAGGGGACATACTTCTCTTGCTTCTTACAAACAGGAATTACAAAACAGACTGAGGGAACTTCACAACTTGGGGGCTGTGGTACAGACTGGGCCCCTGGACTCTGCACTACATGATTTCCACCCTGGAGTTAAGGTCTACATCTAGAATTTCCAGTGGATTGATGGCACTCAATCTGCCTGAAAAGGCCCATTTAAAGTATCACTGTCCATCCCAAATGCAATCAAGATCAGAGAAAAACATTCCTGGATACATTGTGCTCACATAAAATCTGCTCTTTACTGCCTGAGAGAAATATATCAAAAAATCTTTTTTGTCTAGCTTTATCTTAATAGTAACACCTAGTGTTTCTCCTTCCCCAGAAAATCTAGAAAATAAAAAAATTGTCAACTATGGAAAAATGGATACTTTTTATAATCCCATCTGCTTGGTGCCTTACAGTTATACTCATATGCTTTACCTCTTACTCATTTCCTTGTTATTCTTTAATTCCAGTGTTCTTATTGGTTGCTTTTTCCAAATCCATTCCTCCTAAGAGTATTGGAAAAGACTCAATAGTCTTAGTAAACTTCATGGTGATGGAGAACATGCTTTGCATCTTCTTAGAGCAACTGGGCCCCATGGATGATGGATGGATAGTATTCCTTGTTACTGAAAATTAAATTCTCCCATACTCATTGACTCAGAACATCTTAAAACACTGTCTTTGAAAGGGGTTTTTACATGCTTTGTTTTAGCCACGTGTAGCATTTGTGCCCCAGGAAGGAAAATGGAAGATAACAAGTCAATACCAATATCACTGACCCATCTTTATAGCAAACAAGCTATTTTCAAACTTGATGTGACCCATCAAATTTAGATCCATATCACTTATGACTCCACTCCCCTTCTGAGTTTTCATTTCTGTGTCACCAAGAAGCCAGGTGTAGATTTAGGAGATATGAAAATTGACTTTTGCTTTTCTTGATATTACCAAAATGAGACCCCTTTATTTGTACTAAAATCTACCTTTTTGATGGCATTAAAGACAAGAAACCTCAATGTATTTCTTTGACCAGCCTTGCTTATAATGATTCTATCTGGAGCAAGAATGATGCAACTTCCACTACAAATTTATATTACAAGAATAATTGAACTTTTGAAGGAATTAAATACTCCCCCTCCCTTCTCAAGTTCCTTGGGGACTAGTAGCCCCTGGACAATTCTTTGTTTGTGGCAGTGATGTTTATTTGGATGTGTGGAATTGCCTATTTGACCTCACCAGTATTAGTCTTTAATCATACCATAGGACTAGTGGGAAGGATAACTACAAGAAACTTGGGAGCATGGTGGTTCAAATAATAAAAAAGAGAAGAGACCCTAGCTAATGGAGATGTGAATACAGTCCAAAACGCTGTGAAAGAATATGGGCTTGTGATGAAGATCTCCTGATCCCTATTTCCATTTAAAGGGATTACAGCCCTAGAGGAGGCTGGTAGAAACCTCTCACTTGACACTGAGAAGCTCAAAAGTATATCCATCTTCACCCTCCAAATAAAAGTCAATTCTTGGGCACAAATCGTCTTACAAAATTGTATGGTCTTATAGGGAGGGGCCTGTGTTATAGTCAATCTTCTTGTTCCTACATTAACTGATCAGAAAAAAATCATGACAAGCCTTCATAAAATCCAACAGGTTCTAGCAGAAATGCAATTGCCCAAACCAAGCTACCCCTGGTGGAATCCTTCCTCATGATTCACTTGGTTGTAGGGGAATGGCATATTAGTCACCATTAGAAAATAGGCTGTCTTTGTTTTATACATCATTATGGTTCTTATATTCTATGTCAGCTGTTACTCTAAACTATTTGAAAGGGGCTTTCCTGGTGTTCTTTTCTTGGTATATAATACTGATAAAGGAACATATTAAAAAAACTTTATAAATTTGACTCATAGACAGTGATCCAGTGATCTCCTTGAGTATCAAAGGGGAGAATTGTGAGAACAAACACTGACTCTATTTTGTGAACAGCCTCTATTTTGTTGTTTTCCTGAAAATCACCTGATTTGGGGAAATTCCACTCACTCACTCTTAAACTTTCCTCCATTGCAAAAATCAGAATACCTAGTTCGATATCATGTTTTGTATCTTGTGTATTGTTTTCTTTTAATGTATAAAAATCTGTGCAAAATCTATATTCAGAGTCTTTGTTCCTGCTGAGGGTCCTTTGACCCAGTTTGTTATGTTTATCTGTTAATGAATTGCATAGCTCAGAATCTGTCTCCTCAGTTATTATAATTCCCCACAGTATAGCTTGGTCATAGAATACATGGAGAGGATTAAAACATAAAAAACCTGGAAAGGCAAGAAGGGTAATGTTGTGAAAGGCTTGAAATACCAGAAAATTTCATATTTGATCATGAAAGTAATAGGGAACTACTAGAATTTATTGAGAAGGGGGAGGGGGTAGCATGGTCATACCCCTGCTTCAGAAAGATTACTTTGGTAGCTTAGTGAAAGACAATAGGAGGATAAGTGGGATCAATTAGAAAACCATTGTAGTAGTCCAGGACAGAGGTGACAAGACTCTAAACCAGGGTGGGGTGGTAGCTATGTGAGAGGAAAGCCTATATGCCTACCTACTCTTTTTCATTATTATTATTTACAATGTAAGCTCCTTGAGATCAGGGACTGTCCTAATTTTTAATTTTATATCCCAGTACCTAGAACAATGCCTGGTACATGAGAGGCTGGTAATAAAAACATGTTAATTGACTGATTGATTCATCCCAAGGGAGAATCAAGGAAATATAGACAGGAGCAGGTAGCATTCCAATAATCTCAAAAGTCAGCGAAATCCAACATACCAGGTTTTTGTCCTGTCCCACAACAGTCACAAAAGCCAAGATTTTTTGGTATGAAGTCAATGGGCAGACAGAGGAGGTTCTGTAAGAAAGAACCCCTTTGGGTAATCTGAAGTAAACACTTCAATGGAGAGATAGGTCAAAGGAAAGAATAGAATAAATGGGGGGAGGAACAGGATAGAGGGAAATATAGTTAGTCTTTCACAACATAACTGTTATGGAAGTGTTTTGCATTACTACGTATGTATAACCTATATCAAATTGCTTGCCTTCTCAGTGACAGTGGGTGGGGAGTGGGGAAGGAAGAGAATGAAACTCAAGGCTTTGAAAATATTGTTAAAAATTGTTTCTACATGCAACTGGGAAATAAGATACATAAGCAAAAGGGTATAGAAATCTATATTGCCCTATAAAAAATAGAAGGGAAGGGGATGGGGGTGATAGAAGGCGGGGGAGAATGGAGGAAGGGATTATCAGAATACATGCTGTCCTGGGATGAGGGGAGGGGAGAGATGAGGAGAAAATTTGAAATTCAAAATTTTGTGGAAGTGAATGTTGAAAACTGAAAATAAATATATTTAATTAAAGTGAAAAAAAAGAATGGGACCCCTTTCCTTCTCTTTCCTGAGTACTTACCAGGTAATGGAGGCCCCATCCCCCAGGACTCCCCTGATTTCCTCCCGACATTTCTGCTGATGCTCAGGATGTGTGGCCAAGGCATACAGGATCCAGGAAATGCCACTGGCAGTGGTGTCATGGCCCTCAAACATGAATGTGTCCACCTCGGCTCTCAGATCCTCATCTGATAAGCTTTCCCCACTCTCTGTCTGGGTAAAGAAAAGCCATTCTTGTCAGTCATCTTTGAGAGCCTCAAGGTGACCTGCTACCTAACAGGATTAAATGGGTATGTCCAATCTAAGGACATCTCTGGAAGTCTAACATGCAGAGCAAGAGATGCCATTGTCCTATTGCTTCTGCCCTTGTAAAATTCCATCTAGAGTACTGTATTCAGTTATGGATATCACAGGTTATCTAGAGAAAGTTCAAAGAAGAGTGATCAGGAGACTTGGGGGACCTGAAATACACAATATCAGGTTTAAAGGAGCTAGGAATGTTCACCCCTGAGAAGACTAGGAGTGTGGTTACTTTCTTCTAATATTTGAAAGGTTATCATGCAGGAGAATATAAATCACTCTGTTTAGCCTCAGAGGTCAGAACAAGGACCAGTGGGTGGGGGTCACGGAGAAACATTTTGACTTGAGAAAAGAATAAAACTCCTAACAGTGAGAGCTGTCCAACAGTGGAACAGGCTGTCCAAGGAAGGACCTCCCCCCATTAAGAGGTTTTAGGACAGAGGGTAAAATTGCAACTTGTCTGGAAGACTGGAGAACAGGGATCTTGAATCTGTCTTTGTGTCATGATTCCTTTGGCAGTCTGGTGAAGCCTAAGGACCCCTTCTCAAAATGGGCAAAATAAAATAGAGAGGTTCTAAATGAAACCAAATATGAGTGAAAATAAAGAAGTCATTTTTCCCCAACAAGTTAAGACCTCAGATTAAGAAGTCTTGCTCTAGAGGAAGTTGGTATACCAGGAATGAGGGTAGGGCAGGTACTCTCTCAGGTTCCTTCCAATTCTGAGATCTTATAGAAACTAGAGTTAAATGTTTATAATTAAGTTAATGGCACAGGGACAAGTTCTGCACCCATCCACCCTTCCCATGGGATGAGCCCTAAGGCCCTGTAATGCTCACCCTGGCACAGAGGAGAATGTCCAGGAAATCCAAGTGTCTCTTTTTGGAGATGGCCTCCAACCCTCCTTCCTCCTCCAGTTGCAGCCTTCTCCTCTGAATTACCTGATCTGCTCCAGGAAAACAGACTGTGGTCATGGAGCAGGAATTCTCAAACCCCTGAGAGACAGCCATGACTGTCCAGGGATCTTTGCTATGTCTCAAGGTGCCTGACAGAAGAACAGGGCAACTGCTCCTCGGGGTATCAGAGAGCTAAAGCTGAAATCAGCAGGAGAAATCCCTAGAGAGTGAGCAGGGTGCTAAATTGGAGCAATACCCTTATTCCTAGATATGTTTAAGTAGAGACTGGATTATCCTCTCTGAAGAAACAAAGATTGCTACATAAAGTGGCTGGGTTGACTAGAAGCCCTCAAAAGTCCTTCATAGCTCTTAGCTTTCCAGACTTCAAACCCATGTCTCTGCTGCTATATTCTCATGGAAATTCCCTTAGCACTTAGGACCTCCTTATCCTGGAACATCTACCCTCCCCCTGTGGCCTTTTCACATGGAATATCCCTCCACCAAGGTTGCCCTCTTCTCCCAGTGGTTAGTTTCTTCTGACACATTCATTTTGTGGAAAGGCCTAGGCTGCCTAGCCTTCATTCCTCTCCTGTTCCTCACTTTCCAGACTTTAAAATCATGCTCCCATGCCAAGTAACTTCATCACCCCCTCCTCCTCTTTCCTCAGCTGTTCAGCTATGTTTTGTGTATTGTCTTTCCCCATAAAAATGTACATTTCTTGAGTTCAGGAGCTATCTTTCTCTTTGCTTGTATTTATATCCCCAGCACTTAGTACCGTCCTTGGCACATAGTACATGCTTAATTTTTAGTTTTCTTCCTCCCTTCCTTCCTTTCTGCCTCCCTTCTTTTCTTCCTGTGTGCTTTTATATTACCTGGGGGTGAGAATGATGACCCAAAGCCCTGACCTCAGCAGCAAAAAGGGAAGTTGCCTGGGGAGAGTATGGGGAACTCCTTAGTAGAAGTCATGGAACACATTGATTTTCAGGATGTGCTGTCTTACTCCTTGGTGGATCTCCAGAAATGGAGATTCTCAATGTCTGCTGCTTCCTGTCCCATCCCCTGAGCTGCCCACACATGTCTATGAATACATGAGAAAGCCTGACCACACCTATATGCCTGCTTCAATTTGTATGGAGATACATATTTCTCTGTGCTTTGGTATGAGGGAGGTCCTCCTCAACACCCCAGCTCCAATGTTATCTCTGGGTATCTCACAACATGTGTGTTTAGGTAAGAGGGTTAAGACTGGGGGTAGATTCCTTGTGTTGACTTAGCCTCAAATCTTTTGTAAAACTGCTGTGTGAGTGAATGATTCTGACTCAAGTTGGGGGGTGGTGGTGGAGAACATGCTAAAGGGGATGGAGAGAGTGAAGTAGGGATGGAAGAATGAGGAAAGGCTGGAGAAAGAGGAATTTGAGGGAATAGGAAGGAGATCAAAGAATGGAGTGGAAGATATGAAGGAATATACCAAGGGGATAAAGGGAATGAACAGTATGATATGGGGAGTTAAAAGGGATGGGAAGGAAAAGAGATAGAAGGAATGTGTGAGTGTGTCACAGTATACTGGATAGAGCACTGGATTTGGAGTCAGAAGATCTGCTCTTAAATCCTGACTCTACTACCTACCACCAGTATAAACTTGAGCTAATCACTTCTTTGATCTCCAATGGACTCGGTGATGTCTAAGACCTGTTCTATTATCCTATCCTATCCTATTAACCTTCCTTCTTGGAGTCTATGGACTCCTGGGATGTTGATAATGTGCTGAGATCACCAAGACAGACCTATCCAGGTAGGCAATACCTGTGTACTGATGGGCCTTTTGTGCAGCCTGACGTGTTCTGCGGCCCGCAGAGCTAAACCAGTAGATGAGAGCATTGTGATAGAAGACATTCCGTATCCGAGAAGTCAACAAGTAGGTTAGGTCATGAACAGCTTGGATGTAGGAGTTTGAGTACCTGAAAGGAAAGAGAGACAGGAGAAAGGAAGTGGCCTCCACCTTCACTCAGGAGAAATGAGCTCCCTCCACACATGGAGTCCCCTGCATCCCTTCCTCCTGTTTCCTCCTTCCCTCCTGAGAGTCCTCTTCTTCAGGCCTCACTCCATCAACCCTGGAGTCATAGGTGCTGATCTGTATGTCCTGAACTGAACAAGGCCAAGGACACATCCCTAGAGTATTCCACCACAGACCTCTCACATCACAACCCCATAGAAAAAAAGTCTAGTGACTACAGACCTATGACACAAGGGGAGTCAGCAGAGCCTGGGCACTGACTCTAAATAGTATGAGAGGGGAAGGAGACAAAGTTAACAGCAGTATTTCATGCATGGATGGCTAACTAACTCATCACCATCTTCTAGGAACCCGCTGCTCAGTTGGTTCTCAAGACATCCAACTAGGAAATGGAAAGGCCTGACTTGGGAATCTGAGGAGCTCAGCCCAAGTTCTGGCTCTGATACCTATTAACTGTGTGACTCTGTGTCACAATTTCCTCATCTCTCAAAATGAGAAGACTAGGCTAAATATTATAAAGTATCATCCCACCTGAAATCTTTGCTCTCATGGCACCTCCTGTATCCTTCAATATTGTGCTCTAGCATTATCTCTTTTCTCTCTCTCTCCCTTCCTCCTTTCCCATCTCTCCCTTCCTCTCTCTCCTATCTCCTATCTCTCCTTTCATTCTGCCACTCATTGTCTCTTATACCTCTCCATCTTCCACTATCTCTTCCTCCCTCCCTTATTTCCCCTGCTCCTTCTTTCTCTGTCTCTCTTGCTTTCTCTGTCTCTCTCCCTCTCTATCTCTCTGCATCTTTTTGTCTCTCCCTCTGTCTCTTTTTATGTCTCTCCATCTCTCTATGTCTCTCTGTGTGTCTCTCCTTCTCCCTGTCTTTTTGCCTTTCTCTATCTCTGTGTGTGTCTCTCTCTCCCTCTCTATGTCTCTGTCTCTTTTTGGGTCTCCATTTCTGTGTGTGTCTTTCCTTCCCTCTCTGCCTTTCTGCTTCTCTCTGTCTCTCTCTGTCTTTGTGTGTGTGTGTCTTTCTCACTCTCTCTTTGTCTATCTCTACCTCTTTCCATTTCTCTCTCTCTGTATCTCTTTTCTTTCCCTATCCATTCCCTCTTCCCCTTATGCTTAGAAGCATGCTAAGATCCCCTGCCATGTAAAAGCTTTCCCTCAGCCCTGTCAGCTCTTCAACCTTCCCATCACCTTCCACCTCTTCACTTACGAATTTAAAAGGCCATCTACACTCTCCATCCTTTGTTCCCCTCTACCCACAACCTGCAGATCTGGCTTCTGTCTCAAAATCTACTGAAAACACGCTCTCAAACCTGACTAGTTTTCTTTTTAAGTCATTTTCTTAGACCTTTGTGCAATGTCTGTTCACACACACACACAAACACACTCTCCTCCCTTGCTTTCAGAGACACCATCTTCTTCTGGTTCTCCTTCTCATTCAACAAACATTACGTGCTTTCTGCATTCCATGTAGTATGATGGTGCTGGCCATAAAGAGACAAAAATGAAATGAGCCCTTGCCTTGCACAGCTTGTAGTCAATATTCTCCTATTTCTCTGCCTTTTTCCTGGTCCCTCAATGTGAGTTTTCTTTGGCCTTTTTCTCTCCTCCCTCTATTCTCCCTTGGCTAGCTCATTCACTCAGACAATGTGCCCCCTGTTCTCTTTGTATACTGACGTAACTCCTCTCCAACCCTTCCTTCTTCAGGTTCCATATTACAAAACAATAATAGGACAGCACTTTAATCTAAAGTCATTGGTCTAATCTGAATGAGAAACCATTATCAGTCCTTCCCTAACTATCCAGACCAAAACAACACTAAATCCCATGTCCCCTTTGCCAAAGACCCAACCCATCTCTAAAGGGAAACTAACTTAAAATTCAAAAAGGAAGCGTATTCTCTCTGCAGATAAAGCTGGGGAATGTGCAAGGACTGGGGGAGCCCTTAAGTGATGTACTTCAGAGTGTTATGCTTCCTGCTCTTGTCACTTGCTAGTGTAGTGATCAGACAACATCAACATCCTCTCAGTCAACAAGGACATTCTATTCTGCTGTTTGAGGACAGTTATTTATGTTTTATTTCTTGCCTGCCTGCTAGTTTGTGAGCTCCTTCTGAGTGAGTTTGCTTGTTGAATGAATGAATGAATGAATGACGATTATGCTAGGCTATGACAAGTTGTTAAAACTTATGCCTGCAGTAAGACTTTTGGGACATCCTGCATATCAAGATCATGTTTCTATCCTTGGGAAGACCAGACTTGGGCTCAGAGCTATATCCCCAGGAGAAGAAATGAGCTGCTCTGCTCTATCAACACACTTACTTGGTTTCACCTTCACCTGTTTTTGCAAGGCCATGGGACAGGCATAAGGGTAAGATTGCCCAGGGATAGGGACCAGTTTGGAGTCAGACTTCACAGTTTCCACTAAGAATCAGGACTCAGTCTGTTATGGGGATCAGGGTTCAGTTTGGGACTAGGGTCAGGCATTAGTCTGGGGGCGTAGTGAGGTCTCAGAATACCTGGCATTATTACCAGCACATTTTGCTAACCCTTCAGAATGGACAGTTCTCTCAAAGGTATCTCCACTAACCTATCCACCTGGCAGTTACTCTGATGACTGAAGGCACATTTCATGAGGGAGTCCAAGGTCATTAGACTGACATGCTCAAAGATCTCCAGACTTGAGCCCTGGTGACTGAGCTTCTCCAATTTGTCCTAAAATAGAAAAAGAATGATAATTCCAATCAAAACCTCCTTTTCCAGGAAGCCCTTCAGTGCTAAGGAGATGAGGGTGACTAAATGTTACCCAAATACACAAAAGGGCAATAAACTGAAAAGTGGGCTGGTTATAGAGGACAGAGAGCTGAACTTGGAGTCAGGGAAACCTAGATTCAGATCTCCACCTCTGACACAGAGTCAGTGTGTTGCCTAGGTAAATCAGTCCCTTCACCTCCCTGAAACTCCATTTTGTCTTCTATACCATGAGGTATAGTGGCCCCTACCTCACAGGATTGTTGCACAGATCAAATGAGATCCTTTGGGTGACACATTAACTTGTAAGAGCCCCAGAAATATCAATGAGTCTTATTCCATTAGACTTCAGACTCATGAGCTCAATTGTAACCCTTCAGATCAAGTTACAGAGACTGAATGGGCTGGGTCTGGCCAAAAACGTGAGGAAGATTCCAGAAAAAATCCCCTCTGCAATATTACTGATTAGTGTCATGCAGCCTCTGCTTGGAACCTCCACTGAGTGGAACTCCATCAGTCCCTGGGACAATCTTCTCCACTTTAGGGTGGTTTTCATTATTAGATGTCTTCCTGACATCCAGACTAAATCTGCTTCTTTGCAGATTTCCCTCATTGACCCTGATTCTTCTCTCAGGAGCCAAACAGAACAAGGCCAATCCTTTTTCCATGTAACAGTCCTCTAGATACTTGATGGCATTTCTCCTGCCCACCACCTTGAGTCTTCTCCTCTCCAGGCTCAGCATTGAGCTCCTTCAACCGATCCTTGTGACATAGATTCCAAAAGTTTCCTCGCCACTCTATCTAACATCCCCTTAGACCCTCTTCAGGTCTTCAATGTCTTCCACAGAATATGTTCTTTAGAACTGAACACTGTGTTCCTGACATGTTCTGACCCAGACAGAGGATAACAAGGTTATGACCTATTGGTTTATATTGAACCTTCTATGCACTGAGATAATACTTGTAAAAGCTCTTATCACAATGATTGACACACAGTGATTGTTGTCCTTTGCCCCTGGAAAGGACCAAAATGATATTTAACTGTGGCTGATCAGACCAAGATGAGCTTGGAATGCTCTACCACAGGTTGGCCACAAAAAGTCCACTTGAGCAATTGCAATGAAGTTATCTGTAACTTTGCACATCCCACATTTCTTTTGAGCTACTGCAACTGTTTCTATGACAGAGCACAGTGCCTTCTTTGGTGGAGGCATGCCATGCTGATTGGTCCTTTGCCAGTGTTTTCTTTGTTGTGCAACTGACTCCAAAGTTCTTCAGAGAGACCTTGAGAATGTCCTGTATTGCTTCTTCTGATCTCTGTGTGAGTGCTTGCCTTGTATAAGTTCTCCATAAAATAGTTCTTTAGGTAAATGTGTGTTTGGCATTCAAACACTGTGACCAGCCTATTGGAGTTGCACTCTCCACAGAAGAGTTTCAATTCTTGGCAGTTCAGCTTGAGAAAGGACCTCAGTGTCTGGTACCTTATCTTGCCACGTAATCTTCAGAATCTTCCTAAGACAATTCAAATGAAAACAATTCCGTTTCCTGGCATGGCGCTAGTAGACTGTCCAGGTTTCATAAGCATACAATGACACCAGCATAGTGGCTCTGCAGACCTTCAGTTTGGTAGGTAGCCTTATACTTCACTCTCATAGTTTCCGTCAGAGTCTCCCAAATACTGAGCTAGCTCTGGCAATTCATGTGTTGACATCATCATCTAAACATACATCTCTGGAAAGTATACTGACAAGGTAAGTGAACGTATCCATAATATTCAATATTTCTCCATTTGCTGTAACTGATGGTTCCATGTATGGATGGTGTGGAGTGAGCTGATGGAGAATCTCTGTTTTCTTGGTATTACTTGTTGGACCAAAATTAGCACAAGCAGCAGAGAATCAATCCACTCCTTGTTGCACCTTGGCCTCAGAGGCTACATTGAGTGTACTATCAACTGAAAACAAAAAAATCATGCACCAACTCCACTTTAATCTTGACTTGTAGCCTTTTCAAGTTAAATCATTTGCCATCCGTGCAGTAGATAACCTTAATGCTGTTTTCATCCTCATTGAAGACATCTGACAACATTGCTGAAAACATTATGCTAAAAAAGCATGGGAGCAAGCACACAACCATGCTTCCTTCCACTGGTGACTAGGGAAGCGTGAGAGCATCATCTGTAATCCAGAATCTGTGCAAGCATGCCATCATATGAAATATTGTATGATGTACAATACTGACGAACTTCTCTGGCCACTAAATTTTGCCATAATTTTCCACAAGCCGTCATGACTGACAGTATCAAATGCCGAGGTCAGATCAATGAACATTGTGTACATTGTACAATCTGTACAATTTCTGACATTTCTCCTGGAGTTGTTGGACTCTGTATCAACATTCCTCAGCCCTTTCTGAAGCCATATTGACTCTCAGGTAGATCATCTTCCAGATGAAAGATCAGTCTATTAAGGAGGACTCTGGCAAGATGGACAAGACAGATTCCCCTTGAACTTCTCAGGGATAATCTCTTTTTGCCATATAACCCAGAAAATGTCAGTCAGCTTTTGTGTGAGCAGTGGATCCTCCGCCCTGTAAATCACCCTCTTGCTTTTAGGAGAAAATGCCAATTCCTCTTTTTAGTGCTTAAACCCTTCCCTATCCAGAGCCCCAACATCTTTCCAAACTGTGCGTTGTGCTCTGAGCATTGCTGCCCTTTCTTGTCTCTACACTCTGGCCAAATCAAACTTACTGATCCTCTCTGTATATGACGTTCCATCACCTATCTCTCTAAAGGACATCCCTTGTCCTCCACCCCTGGAATGCCCTAATCCTCAATGCCCTCTCTTGGTATCTCTTGTTCCCTTCAAGGCTCAGCTCAAATATCACTTCTCTCAAGATTTCACCAGTTTTTAGCCACTGCCACCACCAAAATTTTGTATAGATCTTATATTTATTTATCTGTTGATTTGGTCTACAGACACGGAGATCGATACAGAATACATGGACATACGTTTCAAGATTTTTTTGCATTCTGACTGTCCTCCAATCTATTAGTCAATAAACATTTATTGTCTGCTGGAAATGTGCTGGAGACACAAAGAAAGACAAAAATCTCCGCATTCAGGGGGCTCAGCATCTAAAGGGGAAGAAACCATGCAAATGACTATGTACCAATAAGATATAGACAGGATAAATGGGAGATAATCTCAGAGAGAAAGTACTAGCAGAGATTTGGAAAGGATTCCTATAGGAGGTGAAATTTTAACTAGGAACTACCCAAGATGGGT
This sequence comes from Bettongia penicillata ogilbyi, assembly GCA_023548195.1. Classification (NCBI taxonomy): domain Eukaryota; kingdom Metazoa; phylum Chordata; class Mammalia; order Diprotodontia; family Potoroidae; genus Bettongia; species Bettongia penicillata. The sequence goes on from JAJHZJ010000096.1 coordinate 10,640,892, forward strand.
AGTGAAAAAGCTCCAGGCATAGCGCAAAACCAGGAGAAATGCCCAGTTAGGAGAGGGAATGTCTTATTCAAGAAAGAGAAAAGAGGTTAGTGTCCCTGGACCAGAGTATGGGACATACCTTATACCAAGGTATAAGAAGAAGAAGACAGAAAAAGTGGGAGAGGGAAGTTAGGAAGGGCTTTGAATGTCAAACACAATTTTGTGTTTTATCCAGGAGGCCATTGGGAGCCATCCCCATAAGTTTTTCATCAACTAGGCCTCCATCCTTTAAACAACACAGAACCCAGGATAGACACCCCCTTGCACCCACAAGAGGTCTTCCTGCAAGTTGACATTGATGAACCATTGATGGCCTTTCTTAGAGCTAAGCCTTTCAAGTAGCTGCTAATTTATGTAAGTGTATTATCTAGTTCACATCTCTTCATCGTTTCTAATGAATCAATAAGCCATTATTAAGCCCATACAACATGCCAGGCACATGGCTATGCTCTGGAGATATAAGTATAGAGAGTGAAACAAAGGCTGCCATTCTAATGGGAAAGACAGCAAAGACAACTCTACATAATTGCTAAATAAATATAAGTGAATTTAACAAGGGAAGGAGGCCAGTGCTGTGACCCATTTGGAAGAGGCTGGGGAGGTTGTTTCTGGCTAAGTGTAAGAATGCATGATGGGCACCTTCTGCTCCCTAACTGGGAACATAGGCATAAGTTCCAGAGCTGGTTCTGGAGCCAGAAGAGGGGTACTTTCCCAAGGCACTAGTCATCCAGGGCCAGACTCTTGCCTCTGGCTTTTTTCCTGATTAATATGTTCAGCAGAGGAGACAAGGACTAAGTCTCAGCCCCAGGACCACATGTATGGCCCTCCTATTGCTTCTGTCTCTGTCGTCTTTTCTTTCTTGATTCTAGGTGAAGGAGGTTGGTTGGGGGTAACGAACACCTTGTGAGCTGTGAAAGGCCAGGAGAGTGAGAAGAAAGGTCAGAATTCTGGGAGCAGAGTCCATGACAGAATTTGATCAAAGCTAGATAATGAAAAACAAAGTTCTGAACAACCTGCCCTGCCCAGACCAGCCATCATAGAGATGTCAACTTGTCCATGCATTGACTCTGCCTCATTGGAAGTGAATTGATGGAACAAATGCTCTGCAGAAACTTTTTCTAAGCCCACTCTCTCCAGGGACTAAGGGGGTACATGGGAGACTGTGCCCCCCTAGAAGATGGGGTTGGGAAATACTCATGCTCCTTGCTGTATCTTCAAAGCAAATATTGCTTTGTGCAATCCGATTGATATTAACGGTTAGATGGAACTGGTGCTAATCACTGATAGTTAATAGTGGAGGAAACACATCAGAATGGGGCCAATCCCATAAGAGATCACCCCAGCCTGCCGAAGGTATCCCTAAAGCCCTAAGGGGAAATGTGTCTTGCCTTGCTGAGGAAAAGTGAGTCCAGAACCATCCCTACATAAATACAAAGTGGTTAACTATGAAGGGTACTCAAAGATGAGGCAATTGGGAAGGGCTTCAGGTGGTAGAAGGTGGTCTGTGTCTTAAGAGAAGGAAGGAATTCTGTGAGGTAGATGTGAAGAGGGAATGCATTCCCTGCATGGGGGAGAGGGGGGAGAAACAACAAGGCACAGAAATGGGAGGTGGAGAACAGCATTTGTGGTACACAGAGAAAGCTAATTTGGCTGGATCATCAAATGTGGGAGAGGGGGTAATGTAAAATGAGGATGGAAACAAACTTCATCAAACGCTTTGCTTAAATTAAAGGAAACCATTTCAACAGCTTTGCCTTCGTCTAGCAATCTAGTCACTCAGCTAGAAAAGAAAGTCAGAAAGTCCTAGAGTCAGGAAGATCTGAGTTCAGATTCTCCTTCAGACACTTAGTAGCTGTATGACCCTGGGCAAGTCACTTCACTCGGTTTACCTCAGTTTCCTCCTCTGTAAAATGGGGATCATAACAGTATCTACCTTTCAGGGTTGTTGAGAGGACTAGTGAGATAACAGTTTTGAAACAGGCATGTAGTAGGTGCTTAATAAATAATTGCTCCCTTCCCTTCATCTTCCCTTGTTCTCCTGTTTTACAAAATCATCCCAAAGGGAGACTCTCCTGGTCAAATCCTTAAGTGGGAGGAGATCATCTCCCTCCAATGAAGGTTGCCAATGGGGAAAAACTTGAAACAGAACCAGGAAACCCAGAAACCGTCCCCATGAGGAGTCTGTCCCTGTGTCCACAAAAATGTGCATCTGTGCCTAAGGTTTTGTCCTTGTCTTGCCTCTGTATATCAGTGTGTGAGTGCATGTATGTGTGTGTCCATGAGCATGCATGTGTGTCTGTGTACTTTACATTGCTTGAAACTTAGCAGCTAGGTGACAAAGTGGGCCTGAGGTCAGGAAGACTTGAGTTCAAATCCAACATTGGACATTAACTAGCTGTGAGACCCTGGCAAGTCACGTAACCTGTTTGCTTTTCTCATTTTCTCATCCATAAAATGAGGGTGACAATAGCACCTACCTTCCAAGTGTTGCTATGCAGATCAAAATGAGATATTTACAAAGTACTTTCAAACCTTTAAGAATGATGTAAATGCTACCTATTAATGTCTATCCACAAATCTGTGTGTACTTATGTGTATGTGTATAAGTTTGCATATGCAGTGGGATGTATATGTAGGCACATGCACGTATCATGTGAGTGAACACATGTGTCCGTGTGAGCACTCATGTATGAAACTTACCAGCATCACTCGGGCAGAGTCAGCCATCAGCCCCACGTAAGGCTTCAGGATGTCACTGTGGAAGGCAGGTGTCAGCAGTCGCCGGTGCTGGAACCAGACTGGCCCATTAAGGACCAGTAGCCCTTTCCCTGAGCCCCAAGAATTAGACGATCAGAGTTAGGAGGGCAGAAAGGGGCACAGAGGGCCCCAGACCTGGGTCTGTGGGATAAAAAGCCTGTCTGACGGAGCCTTTGCTGGGTCACGTTCAGGGAGGTGGTTGTACTAAACAGCAGCTATTACTTACCTTAACCTTGGACATGTGAAGCCAAGGGAAAGTCACTTGAGATGGTCCTGTGCTCTCTGTCTACACTAAAGAGGGAATCTCACTGTACCCATAGGGGGCTCTATATCTCTGGGTAAATAGTGGTCCGGCACAGGAGGACTGAGGAAGAGAGCGCACTGGGTGCCTCTAAGTCTATACCCTATAGGAGCTCAGAGATCAGCCTTAGCTAGCTGGTCTGGGAGTGTCAGCCTCCTTTCCTGGGCATATCTACCCGTCAGCCTACATAGGGGAAGCTGCAAGCCTTGCCAGTGTGCCAGGCATCCTGTAGCCCTTCAATCACCCTGCATTCCTTCATTCATCCTGCATTTTCTGAGCTTCTAAGAGCCTAAACTGAGGTGAGAAAGACGTACCAATCCAGGGGATAAGAAATTTGTAGACATCATGTGACTTTGAATCTGAAATGAGAACCAGAAAAGAGCCGGTTAACAAAGGGAACAGAGAGATTTCCCATCTCCACCAGCCTACATCTTACACACACACACACACACATCTTATATACATGCACACATGCATACTCACACATATACATACAACAAAAACTCATACACATTACATATACACACATCACTCACACATGCACATGCTCACACATACACATATACAACATACTTACACATATATACACTTACATACATCCTATACTCATACACATACACACATATAATACACACCCACACTCTCACATACACCAAGTTCCCACATACTCACAAGCACACATGTACATGCATCACACACATGCCACACATCACACATCACACACACACGTCTTATATACATGCACACATGCATACTCACACATATACATACAATAAAAACTCATACATATTACATATACACACATCACTCACACATGCACACACACATACATATACAACATACTTACACATATATACACTCACATACGCACTACATACATACACATACACATATACACATATAATACACACCCACACTCTCACATATGCCATGTTCCCACATACAAGCACACACGTACACACATCACACACATGTCACACCTCACACATCACACATCACACACACACACAAGGTTCCCCAGGGGCAGATGAGGTTTCATTGGGAGGACAAAGATAAATCTAATGGGAAGACCTGAAGGAATACAACGGTTATCAGACCTGGGAGGGGCTTTGGAGCCTGTCTAGTGCAATCCCCTCATTTGACAGAGAAGGAAATTGAGGCCCAGAGAGAGGAGGGGCCTGGACCCAGATTAGCCAGATAGGTTGGGACAGAGTGAAGATGCAGCCCCACTCAGAAAGATGACCCCGCCTCCCACCTCTCTCAGCTCTGAACCTGCCCCTCCCTGACTGAGCCAGGAGATAAAGAGCTCTACCAGTTTAGCCCGGCCCCTGTAGACGGAGCCTCGCTGGGCCAGAGTCTGATGATGTTTCTCCATCCCTCCCTCAGCATCAATGTGGGCCCTGCCCATGGGGGAGGAGGGGAGGTTTTTTGGCGTGTGTCCGAGATGCCAGATGCTCCTTGCAGCTTTTTTCTGCCATCTCTCCAAGGAAGCCCATAGGGAAGCCTGGTGAGGATGACACAGGAGTGGGAGGGCAGAAGGAAAGTGATCTAGAGAAGACCTGGGCCCCTGCACCCCTGGCCTTGAGCAGGCTGACCAGCTCTAGAGACACTATCATAGGAGAGTTCAAGGTATTGATCTTGGGACTGGAAGAGACCCTGTCTGGTTGTCTCATCCTGCCTCCTGCTTTCAGGAAGGAAAGGTGGAACTAGGCCAGTTTTACAGATCAGTCTACTGAGGCCCATCCAGAACTGAGAGGAATGTCAGTGACCTTCTAGTCCAACCCACAGGCAAAAGAAAGCTCATGATAATGTCCCAGCATCTACTGCCTCTATAACCCCGGCAAATCCCTTCCACTCTCTGAGGCCCCATTTCTTCCTCCATGCAAAGGGGATAATAATTGTAGCGGACTCTACCCCACAAGATTATTGTGAGGGTCCAATAAGGCCCATGAGTAAAGCATAGAGCCCTAGAAACATCAGCAAGTCTTCGTCCATTAGACACAAGGTTGTTGAGCAAACAGTAGTCCTTGAGGTCAAGTCCTAGGCCAAACCATGGGGAGAACTCCAGGGAGACTCCCCCTTGCCATATCTCTGATGGGTGTGGTGCAGTCTCTGCATGTGTGTGTGTGTGTGTGTGTGTATGTGGCATGGAGCTGGGGGCGGGGGTCCCATTAGCCCCCGGGCAGCCCTCTCTTCCCTGAACAGCATTGATTTGGGGGATATTCTTCTTGCCTTCAAGACTTAATCTGCCTTCTGGAAGCTTCCCCTCTTTGCTCCTGCACTAAGCAGAACAAGGCCAATCGTTCATCCTCATGATTGCCATCCAAATACTGGAAGACCACTAGTATGTCTCCTCCCCATTCTCCACTCCCTCCAGCAGCATATTCTCTTCTCTAACTCCCTAAACATTCCTAAGCATCCATCAGTTTATCCCCACGTGACATGGACTCATCCCTTCGCCATCCTGGTTTCCCTCTCCAGCTTGGCAATGTTCTTCTTAGATCATAGCGTCCAAAACTGACCACAGTCCTCCAAATGAGGCCAGATGAGGACAAAAGAAAGCAGGGCTATCCCTGGTCCTATAAGTTCTTCCCTTCTTAATATAGCCCAAGGTCTCAGTAGTTTTTTCGGCAGCTACCGAACTTTCAACACATAATAAGTTTGTGGTCCCCCAAAAAGTCCAGATCTTTTCTGAGAAGCCAGACTGTGATCCACAAAGTGTCAGTGACCCCAAAAGCACCTGCTCTGGGCTGTAAGATGCATGTACATTTCTGAATAGCCACAGTGTGCCTAGTGACCCAATGCCATGGCTTCACCCTGGTACCAGGAGGGCCTCAGGGCCTCTGTCTCCAGGATACATGCTAACTGGCAGTTGGTACAAACTCAGTAAAGACTGACTTGGGATGACAAAAGTCAGGACCTACGTTGGAACCCAGGCTCTGCCCCTTAATAGCTGTGTGACCTTAGCAAATCTCTTCTTTCTGGGACTATTTCCTTCTCTGTAAAATGAGAGGGCTCAAACTTGTTAAGTGACTCAATGGATAGAGCACTAATCATAGAGTAGGGAAAGTACAAGCTGAAATCTGGCTTCAGACACTTTCTAACTGTGACCTTAAGCAAGTCACTTAACCTCTGCCTCAGTTTCCTCATTTGTAAAATGGGCATAATAAGAGCACCTACCTCCCAGGGTTGTGAAGATCCACTGAAATAACATATGTTAAGTGTTTTGAAAATCCTATATACATGTTAACTATTGCTATTATTAGATAATATCTAGACTCCCTTCTGATTCTAAATCCTGCGTTCCAAGTAATGTTGATCTGAGCATCATAACAGAAGGCAAAGAAATCAGTTAAGGAAAAAGAGTTTTAAAACATCAGGTCAAAGGCCAACACTTCCAGAAGTTCCCCTCCCCTTGCTTTATTCTCTGGGAGCCAGGTGAGTGGGAGACTTTGAACTAAAGCCAGGCCAGTAAACAACAATGTGCCAGCACCAAATCCAGTCCTTTCCCTACATGCCCTGACTCCTCAGCTCCACAACACCAGGGGTGCTGAGCTAATGTGCATAGTATCATCTCAATTCCTGACTGAGATGGCAAGTTTTAGAAGGACAGCACCCCCTCTCTCCTGATTCTCCTCCTACCTCTCTGACAACTCCATCTATGTCTCCTTGGCTGAATCTTCATCCAGATCATCCCCTCCAACTGTAGGTGTCCTTCAGGGTTCTGTCCTAGGTCCTTTCCAACCTCTTTCCCCTCTATCTTGGCCTCTACCACCGCTCCAAACTTCTTGGACTTCATTTTTCTCCACAAATTCCAAGACACAGTCATATTCAACTACTTGCTATTTCTCATACCCAAAACTCCCTTCCCTGTTTCCCTATCTTTGCCATGGCTGTCCTCCATACCTGGCCTCTCCTTTGGCCCCCTTGGGCACACCTTGGGCCAAACTGTTGTCTGACTTGTAGACTTTTTGTGGCATTATTGGTCTGGCTTCTGGCTGCCCCGTCCCCTACCCTACTGGCTAAATTGTTGGCGAATAGCTGAGCAGTCATTGTTTAAATTCTGGGGACTGGCTTATTGACAAAAGGCGGGTTTATTGACTAAGCCCCAAAACCACAGAGGGCTGTTCTTACCACTCTTTCTCAATATCATCTTCATGTAGTCAGGGTCATAGACTTGGAGAATATTCCAGGAGCCTGAGAACCACCGGGGAAAGGCACATGGGAATTTCTCTGCCAAAGAAACTGTTTTCCGGAGCTCCTCTTCCACTGGAAACTGAAAGCAAGAGGCAAAAATGGAGAGAGAGAGAGAGAGAGAGAGAGAGAGAGAGAGAGAGAGAGAGAGAGAGAGAGAGAGAGAGAGAGAGGAGGTGAGGCTGAAGGAGCATGAACAGCAGGGGTTTGTGTGAGGTGGGAGTTGGCTCCAGGTTCGGGACTCCTTTGAAGCAGCCACTGAGCAGGGAGGGAGCCCTCAGCCTAGGCTTATATCTAACCACAGCATTCTGCTACAACAACATTTTAGATTCCTAATATTTGTCCCAGATTCTGAAAGAAACATGAACTCCTCAAGAAGGAGTGTCCAAATAATTGGCTGATGGAGACATGGAACATTTATGCAGAAATTGACTTCAGACATCATCTAATAAGACATGGAAATCTAAGGTCAGATGGTGGCAAAGTTAGGCTAGGTCTCAGATCTCTAAAGGAGTGGAGGTAAAGGGAGGGGGGAGAGAGAGGAGGAGGAGGAGGAGAGAAAGAGAGAGAGACAGAGAGACAGAGAGAGGAAAGGGAGGGAGAGATACTCTCAAATCCTCAAAAGGAACTCATCTACTGCTCAGGAGTGTCTTCAAAATTCCAAGCCGTTACCCACCTTGTGTAACTCATGGGTCCTCCAAAAGTTCCCCATTAAGGGATGTATCCAATATGCTGGAGGTCTTCCTCACTATTGTCCTCCCATTGGCCATGTTTTGGTATTAATAAGGCATGTGAGATTTTTTTCCCTTATACCTTTGGTATCTTCGTTTCCTTCAACTTAAACCTAAACTACTTAAATAAGCAACTGAAAATCAAACATGTAAATCTAAAAATGAGACATGGACAACAAAAATGACACCAAAACTAACTAATAATTTCATATGGAAGTCAAGCCAACATGAGTCATCAGTATGATTTGGCAGCCAAAAGTGTTAATATGATCTTCAATTCCATTAGGAAGGGCACAGCTTCCAAAAATAAGGAAGTGGTGGTCCTACTATCCCATTCCCTTGCCAGACCTTCTCTGAAGTATTGTGATCGTCTCTAGTCCCTATTCTGTCAATATATTCTTAAACCTTCTCAGTCTGACTCATCATTCCACCAAAACTTCTCTCCCTAAAATTACCAGCGATCTCTTAGTTGCCGGATCCAATGGCCTTTTCTCAATTGTCATCCTTCTTGACCTCTCTGAAAACTTCAACACTATTGATCACTTTCTCCAACTTAATACTCTCTCTTTCTATGTTTTCAGGACAGCACCCCCTCTCTCCTGATTCTCCTCCTACCTCTCTGACAACTCCATCTATGTCTCCTTGGCTGAATCTTCATCTAGATCATCCCCTCCAACTGTAGGTGTCCTTCAGGGTTCTGTCCTAGGTCCTTTCCAACCTCTTTCCCCTCTATCTTGGCCTCTACCACCGCTCCAAACTTCTTGGACTTCATTTTTCTCCACAAATTCCAAGACACAGTCATATTCAACTACTTGCTATTTCTCATACCCAAAACTCCCTTCCCTGTTTCCCTATCTTTGCCATGGCTGTCCTCCATACCTGGAATGAAATATTCTCCCTCCTCATCTTGGCTCTAGATTCCCTCTTTTCCTTCAAGTCTCAGCTCACATCATGCCTTCTATCATCCTCTAGATACTGGTACCTTTCCCCCGAGATGACTTTCATCTGCTCTATTTACATTTTGTACACGTTTGTCTCCCCCTTTGAATGGTGAGGTCCTTGAGATCATGGACTATTTGGAAAGGAATAATGTTTGTTGAATAACTCCACTTCCCTTGGATTCTGTGTGCATTTGTGGGAGAGTGCACTCCAGAGATATGGGAGGGGGGAGGCGGGGAGAGACCATGGGGGCCATTGACTTAACCTAGTTTCCTCTCAGTCTTCTCTGAACAATGTGTCACCTGTGGAGCCAGGCCCTTGAGGGCTCAAGTACACCGCTTCTTTGGACATTGTCATGTCTAACTCAGGCCCCATTTTGGGGCCAAGAAATCCTGAAGCCCAAGCCATCTTGTGGCTCCCCTATCATTCTGAGTTGGCATTGTTAGAGGCCTACTGGTAAAATTAGAGATACTTTAGAGAATTGACACACATCATGTTCTGTGTGACTATGTAGAGAAGTCCTAGAGAACCAAGGAGAGGGAGTCACAGAAATTAGTGCCTTCTGAAAATTGTGTAGTAAGTTCCCCATCCCTGGAAGAATTTAAGCAGAGGCTGATTAGTTGCTGAGCACAGATTATTGCACAAGTTATTCATGTTTCATATAGAGGTTGGATTAGATGATATTCAACTACACTATTGGAATACAAGAAACAAGAAAGAGATAATCTCAGGAACACCTGGGAAGATTTGGATGAACTGATGCAAAGCGAAGTAAGTAGAAATGGGAGAACAGTGGATAGCAACAACATTGTAAACGCAACTAATTTTGAAAGTCTGAGGAACTCTTGTCAGCACAATGACCAAATACAATTCCAGAGATCTATGAAGAGACAACTTCCTGATGAAGAGTTGATAGACTCAGGATACAAATTGAAACTTTTTTTGGTATGTGGCCAATATAGGAATTCGTTTTTCTTGACTATGCATGTTAACTACTTTCTCAAGAAAAGGGAGAAATAAAGAAAGGTGAAGGAGAGAGAAGGCAGACCTTTGTTTTAAAAAAAAATAATTTTAGAAAATGATAACTTCCAATTCTGAAATTCTATGATTTTAAGGGCTGAGTAAGTAACTTGACGTTCAATTGTCTCATCTGTAAACCCCAACTGTCTTATTTGTAAAATGGAAATAATCATTCCTGCCCTGATATGGCCTGGGCATCTTCATGATCATGAAATGAGATGTCATCTGCAACTTCTTGTTCAGTTGTCTTAGTCATGTCTGACTCTCTGTGACCCCATTTGGTGTTTTCTTGGCAAAGATACTGGGGTGCTTTTCCATTTCCTCTTCTAGATCATTTTACACATGAGGAAACTGAAGCAAAAAGGGTTAAGTGACTTACCCAAGGTTACACAGCTAATAAGTGTCTGAGGCTGGATTTGAACCCATGAAGATGAGTCTTTCTGACTCCAGGTCAGGTATTCTATCCCACTATCTATCTATCCCACTAACTAACTAGGTTAGCTAATAGGAAACAAAAGGGAAATGTCAAATGTTGGAGAAGCTGTGGGAAAAATGAGACATTAGCACACTATTGGTGGAGTTGTGAACTAATTCAAATTCTGTAAAGCAGTTTTTAGGCAATACTACTGCTAGGTCTGTATCCCAAAAGAGATAAAAAAGAAAAAGGAAAAGGATCTATGTGTACAAAAATATTTATAGCAGCTCTTTTCCAATAGCAAACTATCTAGGTTAGCTAATAGGAAAGAAAAGGGAAATGTCAAATGTTGAAGAAGTTGTGGGAAACTGTGCCACCTAGCTGCCCTATTGTCTGCAACAGGGTTTTGTAAACCAAGAAGTTTTAGCGTGGTTAAGTTTGAGTAACTTGTATTGGGATACTCTTTGGATACAGTTCAGAGACTGGGCAGTTTTAGTCTCTTAAAACCTCTCTGACAGCTAATGTGACTTTATAGTTAGAAAACTGGTCTTAGAGACAGGAATACTTGGATTTTGGTCCTTCTATCACAGTTCAGGTTGACTGACCCTGGAGAACTCCCTTCATTTCTTAAGGCTCCCAAACAATTTTCTTTTTTTCTTTTTCTTAAAATTTACTTATCATTTTATTTTTCCCCAGTTAAAAGTAAAAACAACTTTTAACATTTATTTTAAAACTTTGAGTTCCAAATTCTCTCCCTTCCTCTCTCCGCATAGTGAGAAGGCAAGCAATTCAGTATAGGTTATACATATGTAGAAATGCAATACGTTTTCCTATTAGTAATGTTCTGAAAGAAAACATAAACAAAAAACTCAAGAAAAACAAGGTTTTTTAAAAGTAGGCTTCAATCAGTATTCAGACACCATCAGTTCTTTTTCTGGAGATAGCATTTTTTCATAAGTCCTTCAGAGTTGTCTTGGATCATTGTATTGCTAAGACTAGTCAAGTCATTCACAGCTGATTGTAAATATTGCTATTACTTTGTATACAGTACACTTCACTTTGCACCAGCTTATGCAAGTCTTTCCAAATTTTTCTAGAGCATCCAGCTCGTCATTTCTCATAGCACAATAGTATTCCATCATAATCACATACCACAGTTTGTTCAGCCATTCCCTAATTGATAGGCATCCCCTCAATTTCCAATTCTTTGCCACTGGAAAAGAGCTGCTATAAATATTTTTGTACACATAGATCCTTTTCCCTTTTGTTTTTTATCTCTTTTGGGATACAGACCTAGCAGTAGTATTGCCTAAAAACTGCGCCACAGAATTTGAATCAGTTCACAATTCCACCAATAATGTGCTAATGTCTCATTTTTCCCACAACTTCTCCAACATTTGACATTTCCCTTTTCTTTCCTATTAGCTAACCTAATAAGTATGAGGTAGCACCTCAGAATTGTTTTAATTTGCATTTCTCCAATCAATAATGATTTAGGGCATTTTTTTATATAGCTATAGATAGCTTTGATTACTTCATCTAAAAACTGAGCATATCTTTTGATCATTTATCAGTTGGGGAATGGTTCTTATTTTTATAAATCTGACTCAATCCTTTATATGTTGAAATGAGGTCTTCATCAGAGAAAATTACTTTAAAATTTTTTCACAGTTACTACTGCTAGCTGTATTTTCCTTCACTCCATTTCCCCTGATCTGTTTATTCTATTCTCTCTCTCTCCTTTCACCGTGTCCCTCCTCAAAAGTGTTTTGCTTCTGACTACCCCCTGCCATAATTTTCTCTTCCTTCTATCCCCCCACTCCTTTTTTCCTATGGGGTAAGATAAATGTCTATACCCCCAATTGAATGTGTATGTTATTCACTCATTCTCCTCACCTCCCCCTTTTCCCCTCTACTATAAAAGCTTGTTCTTGCCTCTTTTTTGCACCATTCTACCTCTCCTTTTCCCTTTCTCCCAGTACATTCCTCTGTCACCCTTTAATTTCATTTTTTTAGATATCATCCCTTCCTATTCAACTCACACTTGTGCCCTCTGTGCCCACTGTTTCTAACCATCTTAATAATGAGATAGTTCTTATGAGTTACAAGTATCATATTCCTATGTAGGAATATCAACAATGTCACCTTATTAAGTCCCTTATGATTTCTATTTCTTGTTTACCTTTTTACACTTCTCTTGAGTCATATTTGAAAGTCAAATTTTTTATTCAACTCTGGTCTATTCATTGAGAATATTTAAAATTCCTTTATTTCATTGAATATCCATTTTTCCCCTGAAGAATTATACTAGTTTTTCTGAGTAGATGATTCTTGGTTGTAATCCTAGCTCCTTTGACCTCTGGAGTATTGCATTCCAAACCCTCTGATCCTTTAATGAAGAAGCTACTAAATCTTGTGTTTTCCTGATTGTGGTTCCACAATACTTGAATTGCTTCTTTCTGATTGTTTATAATATTTTCTCCTTGACTTGGGAGCACTGGAAATGGGCTATGACATTCCTGGGAGTTTTCATTTTGAGATCTCTTTCAGGAGGTAATTGGTGGATTCTTTCAATTTCCATTTTACTCAGTGGTTCTAGAATATCAGGGCAATTTTCCTTGATAAGTTCTTGAAAGATGGTATCTAAACTCTTTTTTTATTGTGGTTTTCAGGTACTTCAATAATTTTTAAACTATCTCTCCTGGATCTATTTTCCAGGTCAATTATTTTTCCAATGAGATATTTCACATTGTCTTCTATTTTTTCATTCTTTTGGTTTTGTTTCTTATTTGCTCATAAGTAATTAGCTTCCATTTGCTCAATTCTAACTTGTAAGGAATTATTTTCCTAAATGGTGTTTTGGATCTCCTTTTCCAATTGGTCAGTTCTACATTTTGAGGAGGTTCTTTTCCTCTTTGACTTTTTGTACCTCTTTTACCATTTCCCAGGCAATTTTATAAATCTAGGAGTTATAGAGAAAGCACTGATTTCTTTTGGTAGAGAGAGGCTCTTATTGAGAGCTCTCTGCACTGGTGAAATCACAGGTCTAGTGAAAACAAAAAAATATCTCACTGATCTCAAGTCTTCATCCTGAGGGTAAAACAACTCCCTGGCACCTTGTTTCCAGATACCCAGGAGTAATCATTTGTCTATCAAAATCTATATGCTGAATATCTACCAAAATCCCTTTGGCATCAGACTGACAATTCTTGGTACTTTATACTTGGCAGAGCTTCTCTCATTGCTTCAGGAAACAGAGCTGCCTATCTGGGATTCTTGTCCTTAGTAGGTTGGTAATGTTTATGGCAACAGAGTGGAACTAAGTCCAGTCAGGTAGGAACAACCTGCCAGCAATATAGGTAGCCTCTTGACCTTCAAACACAAGAATGAGAAGAAGCATGAAAAAGCAAACAGAAAAGAGGAGTCATAAGGGACTTACCAAAGGTGAACTCTTTACATTCCTATGTGGAAAGACAATATTTGTAACTCTTAAAACTTTTCAGTATCTGGGTAGTTGGTGGGACTACACACACGTGTGCACACACATATACATGTGTGCATGCACACACACAAATACACACATGCACACACAGAGAGAGACAGAGAGCACAGAGTGAATTGAATAGGTTGGGATCATATCTTAAAAGAAATTAAGGTAAACGGTGAGACAGAAATGTAGTGGGAGGAGGGAGGGTAAAATGGAATGGGGTAAATTATCTCTCATTCAAGAGGCAAGCAGGAGACTTTTTAGTGGAGGGAAAAAGAGGAGAGCTGAGAAAAAAACATGAAGTTTACTCTCATCACATTCAACTAAAGGAAGGAATAAAATGCACACTCATTTTGGTATGAAAACCTGTCTTACAATACAGGAAAGTGGGGGAGAAGGAGATAAGCAGGGTGGGGGGGATGATGGAAGGGAGGGCAATGGGAGGAGGGAGCAATTTGAAGTCAACACTTGGGGAGGGACAGGATCAAAAGACAGAAGAGAAACAATGCGGGGAAGGTTAGGATGGAGGGAAATACAATTAGTCTTACACAACACGACTATTATTGAAGTCATTTGCAAAACTACACAGATATGGCCTATATTGAATTGCCTGCCTTCCCAAAGGGAATGGGTGGGGAGGGAGGGATGGGGAGAGTTTGGAACTCAAAGTTTTAGGAACAACTGTCAAGTATTATTGTTGTTGCTACTAGGAAATAAGAAATACAGTTAAAATGGAATAGAAAGTCATCTGGCCCTACAGGACAAAAGAGAAGATGGGGACAAGAGAAGGGAGGGAGGATAGAAGAGACGGCAGATTGGTGATAGGGAAAATTAGAATGCTCAGTGTATTGGAGTGGGGGGAGGGGATAAATTGGGAGAAAATTTGGAACCCAAAATTTTGTGAAAATTAATGTACAAAGTTAAATAAATAAATTTATATTAATATAGGTAGCCTCTTCTTCCAGGATTTGGGAGTGGCTTATGAAATCTGAAGGGTATTTGGATGGCTCTCAAGCTGAAAAATCCTGCCCCTTGGCTTTGGAACTTCTTCATTCATGACTTATTTATTTTGGATGAACGTTAGCCTCTATAAATTTCTCTTTGAAAAGACCAACCCATCCCCTGGAAGGAGGAGCAGAGTGAGTCCTCTACACTCATTAAGCACTTAGTGCAGAGGTTCCCAAACTTACTTGGCCTTCTGCCCCCTTTTCAAAAAAAATTACTCAGTGCTCCGCAGAAATTTACTTTCTTTAACCCTTTAATGTTTTTTATTTGCATCATTTCAAAAAATATATATTTTAATGGCACATCTTAAATTTAATAACATTTTTTCTGCATCGAAATTTTGATGGCGCAATATCGCATCACGTAACCCTATAATATATTATTGTAAAAAAGTCATTACATGCACATATTCCTGTAGATACATGCTGGATTTCCCAACAATGCACAAGATTCTTGCCCACCAATACTTGCTTCTTAAGAATTGTAAATGGATTTAACCACAGATTACTTATAACTTGTACACTGAGTGTGTATGTGGTAAATTATGTAATCACTATGACTTTAACTGTTACATAACAGATGAAACACGTACAAATGTTTCTGCAAAATTTTCTTGTCTTCTTTCCTTATGTTTCCACCACCCCCTTACTTTTATTCAATGCCCCCAGTTACACCTCAGCCTACTACCACCCCCTGGATGGGTACAGAGGTTGGTATCACCCACTTTGTCAACTTATGATACTAATGAGAGCTTAGTATTTGGAACTGGTGGAAGAAGAAGGTAGAAAGCCCAGATGACAGAGATATAGTTGGCTCCCTTGTGGATCTCAGTGTTCTGATGGTAGAGATAAGACAATCACCAAGGGAGTTATAGTCCAAAAGATTGATGAGATCAGGACCTCAGGGGAGGTATGAACAATGAAACCTGAGAATTTGGTGAAAGGAAAGATGACATCTCACTAAGAAGATAAGACTCAGGGGCCATATGACTGGTCTCTTCCAATACTTGGAGGGCTATGTGGTCCCAGAGGGACAACCAGGACCTTTAATTACAAAGTATCCTTTTCTGGTTCAATGTCTGGTCAAACATTATAACTATGAGAGCTGACAAGGTAATATACTACCTGGAAAGTAGTAAGCTCCCCATCACTAGAAGTATTTAAAGACAGTGCAACTGTAGGGCAAGGGAAAGAACACTTCACTAGGAAACAGGTCATCTGGATTCTAACCCTGGTTCTGTCTGTAGAGTTTTATGATTTGAGAAAGTCAGCTTTACCAATGCCCAGCACAGTAGCTGTTTGAGAAATGCTCTTTGACTGACTGATTGGCAGATATGGTCCTTGTTGTCCTCATCTATCAGATAGAGAAATTGGACAGTCAGGGGTGGAGAATTTGCAGCCTCAAGGCCACATGTGGCCCTCTAGGTCCTCAAATGCTGCCCTTTGACTGAATCCAAACTGCACAGAACAAACCCCCTTAATAAAACTATTGTTCTGCAAAACTTGGACTCAGTCAAAAGGCCACACCCAAGGACCTAGAAGGCCACATGTGGTCTCAAAGCTGCAGGTTCCCCACACTAGGTACTAAAATCACAAAATTGGAATTGAAAGTGACTTAGAAGGCTGCAGAGTGCAGATCCCTCTCTTGCTGGGCTCCCAAGTATAAGATTTAGCCTTATCTATTCCTTTTCTGGTGGGGGCTCAATGACCATGGTCAGGGGAGTTGTGGAGGGACAACACTGCTGAAGCGTTGGCTAGACTTGGTGCCTCCGACGGGCCTCCCACCTCAGACTCTGTGGCTGAGACTTCAAGTGAGTTTTCCAGAGGACTGGTCCAAGCAGCCATGCCTCCTCTGGACCTTTCATAGATGAGCAGACAGACAGCCACCTCACACCCAGTCATAGCCACTCTCCCTCTTCCCAGGACATCACCTACCTCCAAGACATTCCCATAGAGCCAGTGGGCAGGAGGACCTGGGAAACTCCGGAATTCTCGAAGCAGCCTCTGCCTACGCATATACAGCTGGGCCACCTTTAGCACCAGCAGACCCAAAACCAGCAGAAAAGAGATGTGAACAAACCAAGTTGCATTGCCTGGGAACCAGGCAAAGGAGAGCAGAGAGCTCATGATGCTGCTATCCCAGTCACTCTCTGCCAGAACTAACTTATCTCTTCCTCCTTTGCTCCTCCCCAACCTTTATAGCAGGATCTCATAATCCCCATCAACAGACTTGGCCCTAATCCCAGACCAGAGTCCACTCCCTCCACTCACATTTCAGGCACTGGTAAAATCAGGAAAACAAAAAATTGATCTGGGATTTGTAGTCAGAGGGAGCACGTGGGTTACCTGCTGAGAGCTGGAGGCATTGCTGAGGGGAAAGGTGATAGTGCTAAGATTTACAGGAGCTTCACAGAATACTTAAACAGTTCACATGGAGAGAGGGAGAGTATGTGGAGATTTCACTCAAGGGGAAGAGATCTGGCCCCTCACTGGAAAGACCCACAAATGTATGTGCACAGGAAGAACCAGCCTGGGAGTTGAGGAGCATAGAGGCACAGATCTAGAGCTGTAAGGAACATGAGAAGCCACCTAGTCCAACTCCTTTAGTTTGTAGATGAGGAAACTGAGGCATATATACAAATGACTTGCCCAAGGTCACAAAGACTGTAAGGAGGAAGTAGAATTTGAACACTGGTCTTGTCATTTCCTTTCAGAGATAGGATTTGAATACAGGCCAGTGATCTTTCCACTGAACCTTCGGGCCAGTAACAGGAATGGGTAGATTTTCCTTCCAGGAAAGGAATCCTTTCTATGGGTTCTCATAGACTGCAGTGTTGGAGTTCAAAGATGGCTGTCCAGTACAACAGCAGTATCATGGAATGGGTGCAGCCTCCTGGACCTGTGCTGAATAGAACTTGATAAAACTTTCTAGATTGAACCAAGCAGTCAACACTTACTAGTAGTGATCGTTGATGTTACACTATGTGCTAGGACTCCAGTGTGGAATCACTTCAGTAAACAGTGCTAATGGCCATAAAAGCATTATACGCAAAGACAGATACGATTGTACTTTTTCAGTGCTCTGAATGACATTGATCCTGTTTCAGGTTGTTTGCCCTTCATTCTTGAGGAGGACCATGATCTCAAGGAGGTGATGCCAAGACATGCCAGTGAATTGGATTTAAGTTGAGGGTAAGTGCAAAGTCAGGCAGATGATGCTGGAAGCTTCCCAATGGATAAAACTCTTGATCCCCTTTCAGTGATCTCTGAGTAATTTTTCTTGTGCTGCCTTAGAGAGTTAATTCAGATCCTCTCCCAGTTTGGGGACCCAATAAAGAAATTCCACCTACCTGAACCTCACCCAATCAATCAATGACCTTGAGTGTGATTAGGAATGCCTTCCCCTTCCCCACCTGGCACTGATAACCTGTCTTCAATCAAGTCCATTCTTAGAGTGTATAATTTTGCTATTTGAACCCCAATTTGAGCATATTCTTTTCCTTGACACATGTGCCTCAACTTTGAGCTGGTTGAGTTCCTTGCGTCTCTAGATGCACTCACCTCAAGTTTTCTGGAAGCCGTTCTCAGGATCCAGAGCTGCAATGAGCATCAAGGCCATGTAGCACCAATTTTTACCCTTGTGGGAACTGGGGCTTAGAGAGGACCAAGAACACAAAGGTTGTATCAGAGGCAGGATTCAAACCTTCCTCTTCTCACTCCAAATCCAGTGCTCTCCCCACTCAGTCACTCAATTAACATATTTAAGCACCTAATACTCCAGACACTGGATATACAAAGTAAAAGACAATCTCTACCCTCAAGGAGTTCACAATCAAACAAGGGAAACAGCCATGTACAAACAAGCTACGGAGAGGATAAAGCAGAAATAATCAACATTTAAAATTATAATAATAATCTAGCATTAAGAGGTAATCAGGAAAGGCTTCCTGTAGGAAGTGGGGTTTTGGCCTCACACTGCAGTTATACTGTCTCAGCCAGGCACTAAGGTGCCACATTCTTTCCCACATGCACATGATTCTACCGGACAATCCCAGAAAATGGGCTCTCTGTCCCTTATGACCCCCAAGAGCTCCTCGCTGACCCCGCTGCCCCCACTGTTCCCACCCTCTGTGATCCCGCTGGGGGGTCTCCCTTCTGGCCCATCCTCCCACCTCTTTTCCTAATTGACCTCTCCTCTTCTTTCCCTTGCCACAGCCACCACCTCCCCACACACACAGAAAGCCTCCAACTGTGATCAGATGATTCAGCTTTTATTACAGATGAAAGTATTTGTGGGGATGGAGGACAGGTAGACAAAGGCCCTCCCTACCCCCACCTCCAGGCGAGTCTAGGTAGGGCTGGCTGTATGGGAGTGGGAAAGGGGGTGGGGGAGGGAAGTGAGAGGGAGAGAAGGATGGCTGTCCTCCTCCTTCAAGTCAGCCTCCTCAGAGCCTCTTCAGCTTCAGGTGGATCCCATTCTTGGATTTGAGGATCACCCTGGGTATGAGCTCTGGAGGCCGAGCATCATCTGGTGCCAGGCGAAAGTGGAGCAGGGTCAGAGCCACAGCCACCTTCATCTCGTTCATGGCAAACTGCTGCCCAATACAATTCCTACAGATGCCAAGGAGAACAGAAACTGTGGGTTCGGCAGAGGTTCAGGGGTCTTCTAAAACCTGCCTCCATCCCCAAGCCACACCTCCAGCCCTTTATGTCTTCCGACACATGCATACATACACACACACATACACTCACACATGCACACACAAGTACACATACATGCATGTACTTACACATATGTGCGTGCATGCACACATACACATGTGTGCCTTTGCACACATATGAGCGTACGTGTATAGGCATGCACACATATTAGGGTCCCTTTGGACTGCATGTCTTTACTTGGACCATCTTTCTATCTATATATATGTACAGACACGCACAGATCATCACCCAGGAAAACCCACCTGGAACCAGCAGAAAAGGGAAGGAAGGCATGGCTGGGTCGGAAGGCAGAGTTCTCTGGGGAGAATCGGAGAGGATTGAACACCTGCCAATTAATGCCAGCGTTAGTGGGAAGCAGGACTAGGTGAAGGTGGGAAGGGTCCTACTTTCCTTGACTCACAGACCCAAGATGATTCTCCTCCCTGTCCCCACCCCACTCCAGGCCCTTCCTCTACCATCAACCTTCAGGATTCTTTGGTCTTCTGAGACCCATACTATACTCGAACTACCCTCTCTTTGGTTTTGCTGCCGTCCTCTGCCAACTACTGGACTGGTCTAGAAACTTGTTTAATGAACTTAGCACCAGGTTCCTGGTCTCCTTGCCTCACCCCATCCTCTCATCCTCCTGTGTTTCAATATCCATCTTGACCTCAGACCTTGCATCTCTCTCAACTACACCATGACCAAAATTGGGAAGTCTGAAATTCCTCTCCCTAACTATAACCTCCTGTCCTGCCTCTTTCACCTCCATACTAAGGCTTCTCTTGACTCTCATGGTGTCCTTAAGCCACCTGGCCCATTCCTGGTCCCACAGTCCATCTCCTCTCACTTCCGGATTAGATTTTCTCCATATCCACCTTGGACCCCATGGTTTGTCTTTACAGTGTCTCATTAGCTGTTACACTGGATGCTTCTGCCCACTTGATTAGAATTTCTTCACACCTACCCTGCAGGTCTCATCATTGGGGGTCACCCCCCCATCCACCTTCTCTGCTCCTACTCCAGGGCCACTAGAGAAAACCATGAAATGGAACTGATTTCACCAGCTACAAATATATGGAGTGCCTGCTATGATGCTCTAGGCCTCAGTTTCCTCATCTGTAAAATGAGGAGATTCGCCTTTGTGGCTCCAGATTTAGGACTCTGTGATCCTCCCTGTGACCTAACAAACTTTCTCTTCTATCCCTTTTCATTCTTTCTTTCATTCTCCACTCCTTCCACTGCCAAGTCCAGCCTCAACCTCAAACTTACAACAGATGTTCTAACCCACTTCTTAACTAACTCCCACCCTCATCCTCCTCAGCCCAAATTTCCCCATTTAGCAAACTTCCTTCACATTTGGAAGGAGGCCTCAAAAAACATCCAATCCAGCTCCTGACCAAGAAAACTGCCCCCCTATGACACTCCTCCATGAGCACCCATCCAGCCTTCACTTCAAGGTCTCCTGTCCTCAAGGTCCACCTTTGGACTGTTAGGAAAGTTGTCCTGATGTCCAGCTTCAATCTACTTCTTTGAAACTTTACCCTTTGGCCCTGGTTCTGTCCTCTAGAGGCAAACAGAATAAGTCTGACTGTTCCTGCACAGGATGACCCTTCAGGTACTGGAGGACAAACAGCTCTCATGTGCCCCATCTCCCTTCTCCAGCCTAAAAAACTCCAGTTCCTTTATTGATCTTCCTACTACATGATTTCCAAGCCCTTTCCCATCCTCTAGACACTCTCCAACTCAGCAACAACTTTTTTTGGAGACAATTAGGGTTAAATGACTTCCCAAGGGTCACGTAGCTAGTAGGTATCTGAGGCCAGACTTGAACTCAGGTCCTCCAAATTCTGAGGCAGGTGTTCCATCCACTGCACTGCCTAGCTGCCCAGCACTGGCCTTCTTGAACTTGTGGTGCCCAGAACTGAGTACACTGCCACCTCCAGATGTGGTCTGAACCCCAGGACTGTCCCCACCACCACCAATTTCATCATCTTTTGCATCATCCCCCAGAGGGGCTTCTCTGTTGGTCATCCCCAAGCAGCTTCTTCTACCTGCCCCCCCTCCCCATTGACTCTAATGGACCCTCAAGCCCCTCCTTCCCTTTGGAGGGCAGACGCACCTCTGGTTCAGGCCACACACTGGGATTGTGATGAAGGGCGTATATGTTGATAGTGACAGAGGTTCCTGGAGAGGTAAAAAAGAAGCAGCTGGAGAGGCACGCTGACTTGCACCCCCCGCCCCAAACGAGCACCAATAAGAACTAGCATCCATATGGCATGTTAAGGTGAATAAAGCACTTCCCAGATTATCTCACTGGGCTCTCACAACAACCCTATCATCATCCCCATTTTACAGATGAGGAAACTGAAGTGGCAAAAATTAAGTGACTTACGTAGCAAGATGCAGCTAGTAAAGTGGCTGCAGCAGAATTCAAACTCAAGCCTTCCTGACTCCAGGTCTGACACTTTAGACACTGGTCTACCTAGTAGCCCATAGGTGCTGGGCTCTCTTTCCACCAGCCTAAGGCCTAGCTTCATGGCAATAGCCAGGCAGTCTGTGGGCCTGGCTATTTCGTCAGTAGAAGGACTGAAGTCCCTACAGTATCTGAGCCATAGAAACTTCTAGAACCTAACCAGATCCCACTGACACCCCACCACCCCCAGCCATGGTTGTGAGTTGGGAGGAGGAATACAAGCCACCAGGGCATCAGGGTAAAAGGTTTTGTGGAGTCAAGTTAGAACAGAAAGTGACCAAGCCCTTGGAAAGCCCTACTCAGACTCAGAAGACCATGGGACCAGAGGACCTAGAAAGCTTCATTTAGTTCCACCCACAAATGCAGAAAAGAAGCTCCTCCAGGGGCAACGACTTGCCTACAGTAACATCAGTGATATCACCTGACTCCTCAGAGGTATCATGAGAACCCAAGTTTCTAGCTGCCCATCTAGGCTCCGTCCATTCCATTACACTAGGTTGGATTTCTGATCTACAAAGGACTCCTCAGCTCTGGACCCCTGCTCACCTCCACCTTTTGGACCTCCGTGGTCCACAGATACCTTGACGCTAACCCAGCCTGGCTTTTCAGTTAAGTCTGGTTTTCCTTTTGACTCAGCCAACCTCCTCTTTCTTGGCCCCAAGCAAGGATTCCTACAACCTTCCAACATGCAAACACATAAAGAATTGGAAATTTGCCTAAGCATGAATGTATATTCCTCTGATCTTGAGAAAGATGAGAAGCATCAACCTGGACCAGGACTAGGAAGAGAAAAATAGAGTGAAACAAAGTACACCCTCAGGACCAAAGCTTTCTATGACTAGATATCGGTATCATCTCTCCTCAAATCTCAGACCCTGGCTCTATCTGAGCAAATCAGTAAACTCCAGAAGCCAACGTCCATGAGGGCCAGAGGGATGTTGACTTTTACCGCTGTCTCTCAGATACAGGGTCAGAGAGGTCAACAGCTATGGCCAACAGCCCTGAAAAGGGACTAACTTCCCTCACACAGTAAGGGCAGTTAGGGCAAGTAAGGATAAGGAACTAGGTTGTGCTCTGTGCCCTCTGAGATTTGCACCAGCTCTAAATCTAGGACAGAACCATCAGTACAACTGGGGGATTCCCATCCCTCTTTTGGACCTCTTTGATTTGGAAGACTTTTATCATGATATCAGATCTAAACCTACATTATCTAAAACTCAGCCCCCTCCCAAGAATAAGTTCAATCTACCATGGGACAGTCTTCCAAATACTTGAAGACAGAGATCATATTCCTTCTCTATTCTCCAGGTGGGGGGATTAAAATACCAAGGGGTGATGGGAATTAAGTGAACCACACTGACTCCTTTTTGTGACTCAGTTCTGGAGCCAGAGCAGTTCCCTTTCTATTCAATGAGGAGTCTGGTCCAATTTCTGTCTTGTGAAGAAACTTTATTCAATTGTGCAACTTGTGAGAAAACTTTACTGCGTCGTTTGAACTGAGCCCTATGTGGTTAGGAAATTGGACCACCTCCACCAGCTTCTTAGAGACCCTTAACTAAGGACCTTGGTTATGCTGAACAGAAACCCAGTCAGATCAGAAGACTGATAAAAAGGAGTTTTCTCACAATTTCTCACAATTCTCACATCTCATGTGATGCATATGTCTTATCTGCAACATGACATCATGCTAGTTAATGTAGTCCTGATTGTCCAAAACAGAATAAGAATAGCCTGCAAACTTTAGCCCTTTAGCTTGCCTTTGATTTCTGGAAAAACTCTGGGGAACACACTTTCAAAGCTATGCTTGCTAAATATTTACAAAGGAAAGCAGTAATGAGCAAGAGTCAGTGTGGCTTCATCCAGGTCAAGCCAGACTCATTGGATTTCTTTTTTGGATAGAGTCACCAGACTTGTTGATGAGGGGAATACTGAGGATATGGTTTACCTGGATTTTAGCTAAGCCTTTGCTAAAGTATTTTATGTTGTACTTGTGGAGAAGAGACAGAGACATTGATTAGACTGGATTCAGAGTCATTATTGGTTCCATGTCAACATGGCAGAAAGTCTTCAACGGAGTACCCTAGGGATCTACGCTTGGCCCTGTTCAGTTTAGCATTTTTTATCCAAAACTTGGATGAAAGCATGTATGATATGCCCATCAGATTTTATGATGACACCAAGGTGGAAGGGAGAACTGAATTAGAGGCAGGATCCCTAAGGGTCTTGACAGGTTAGTGTATTGGGCTGAATCTAAAGAGATAAAATTTACTAGGGGTCAGTGGAAAGTCTTGCATTTGGGTACAAATAATCAGCATCACAAAGTATAAGATGGTAGAAGGATGGCTAAACAGCAGGTGTTCTGAAACAGACAGTGGTATGCTGGATATATTTAACAATTGGCTCTGAAATGTTTTCTCTACTTTTCAGTTAAATTTGCACTATCACCATTTTCTCCATCATTTATTAAACCTAGACAATCAACACAACAATGAACAAGTCCAGATGTGTAGTATTTGCTGGTTTCTGAGGTGTCAATGCTCATCTTGAAAGCTTAACAATTTGTTCTTGCCAGTAGGTTAAAGCTGACTCCAGTATGCCCTGAGACCAGTCTGGGGGTTTTAGGAGAACACAAGTTCAATGTGACTGTGCAATGTGATCCAAATGGTAATGCCATGTGGAAGTGTGCATTGAGCTTCCAGGAAGAGTGAGGCAATAGTCTAGTTTCACAGAAATGAACACAACCTTCGAAATGAGATCTGTCAATAGTGTGGCAGTGGGACTGTCTGATAAACTGAAGAGTATCCAGAGGACAACCAAGGCAGTGAAGGACCTTGAAGACTGTAACATGTGAGGATCAGCTGAAAGGACTGGGGGATGTTTAGCTTGGTGAGGGAACTTGAACAGCAAGGGGTGGTGGGAATTGAGTGAACCACACTGACTCCATCTTGTGACTCAGTTGTGGAGCCAGTGCAATTCTCTTTCTATTCAATGAAGATCTGGTCTAATTTCTGTCTTGTGAGAAAACTTTATTCAATTATGAGAAGTGTGAGAAAACTTTATTGCATTGTTTGAACATGGTTGGGAAGCTGGACCACCTCGACCTGTTGCTTGGAGATCCTTAAACTATGGACTGAGGTTATGCTGACCAGAAACCCAGTCAGATCTGAAGACTGATGCAAGGAGTTTTCTCACAGTTATCTGTTTCTAGCAATCTATATGTCTTACCCGCAAAGTGGCTCCGTAGTGGTTAATCACTTATTGTCTCTGGGTTCCTTGGATTGATTACAGACATTTGAAGAAAGTGGGACACCTCTTTTTTCTGATTTCAGTGCACTTTCTCCTCCTATCTTGAAAAGTTTCTAATCATTCATTCAATTAGAAACCAAATTACTTAATTTTACGTCCTGGTTAATTATTTCCTTTTAACTAATTGGTCATATGTGGTTGTTTTTAATGCATGAAAATCTGTCATCTCCTGTATTCTGGGGTCCAGTGCCAAAGCTGAGGGACCTGGAGTCAGTTAGTTGGGCAATTGGCATACATTGCTTAATAAATGCATATTCTTAGAAACTCTGATCTTCCTTTCCTGAATCATTTCAGATTCCACTTGACACCCAGAGTAACCATTCCCAGTCCCACTCCAGTCAATGGCTCTCTGACCTCACTTCGGTCCCAGATCCTGATCATTGATCCCTTTCCCCACACTCTTCCCTTAAATAAGACCCTTTCCTGGAGCCATCAGTGGCATTGGAGTGAAGATAGAGCACTGAGCCTGAAATCAGAAGACCTGTGTTCAAATTTGACTCCAGATAAGAGTTGTGTGATCTATGTAAACTAAGCACAATGATATCACCTATTCCCCAGGATTGTTGTAAAGATTGAATCATATAATATTTTTAAAGCACTTAGTGGAGTTCCTGGCACATAGTAGGTGCTTAATAAATGTTCTTATCCTTGACTTCCATGGGGAGTATTCTGGGGGGACTTGGTGGGACCTGGAAGGTCCTATAATTCATTTGTTGAAGAATTTTCAGCACTGCTTTTTCAAAGACTGTCAAATACAATCTCCCAGGCACACAGAGAGGGACCCACAAGCTTGCAGAATGAACAAGTGGGTATAATTTATTACCTGCAGGTAAGGAGCGTCCATCAGGGAAGGTGAGGGGCTTGCTGAGCTCCCTGGAGATGGTTGGAACTGGAGGATAGAGGCGGAGGGACTCCTTGATGCACATGGTAGTATATGGCATATGGCTCAGGTGCTCCCTGAAAGCATAAGGAGACCAAGGGAGGACAAGGCTGTCAGGAGGATGATCAGACCTGGAATGGGATTTCTGGGGACCAAGGATTTTCTCCTTTGGAGTACAAAGAGGGAGAAACAAAGCAGACCCTAATCCCGCAGTCACTCACCAAGTGATGGGAGTCCCATCTCCCAGGATGCCCCTGACTTCCTCCCGGCATTTCTGCTGGTGCTTAGGATTTGTGGCTAGACAGTAGAAAAGCCAGGAGATGCCACTGGAGGTGGTGTCATGACCCTCAAACATGAAAGTGTCCACCTCAGCCCTCAGCTCCTTGTCTGATAAGCTGTGTCCATCCTCTGTCTGGTGAAGAGAAGACAATAACATTACCAAAAGTCTGCCATGTGCAGGAACTTGTGCCAAGGGAGGGATGAAGTTTAAAGAAGACGCAGACCCTGCCCTCAGGAAGCCTATAGTCTGCCCACTCGGGATAAGACTCAAATGCTCCTAACTCCAAACTCCAATGAAAAGTACCTTTACAAGGTGCAAAGAAGATTAGATGGACTGGGGCTTTAGGAGAAGTTTCTGGGAGAAAGTGGCATGCAATTGGGTGTTCAAAGATGACGTATTTATTTTTGTAACTTGAATGCCCATCAGAGTGCCTGGCACATAGTGGTCACTTATCGAACTTAAGTAGAAAAGAGGGGTAGTTTGAGGAATACAGATTATGAGTTCTACTTGAGACACTGAATCTGAGATTGCTTTAGGTAATTCAATTCGAGACACCCAAAAGACAATTAGCGTTACAAGAAAGGACCTTAAGGGAGGGCTAGACCTAAACAAGAAAAAATAAAAGGAATTTTAAAAAAAGATGGACAATGAGAATAATTAATGACTAGCCTAAACGTTCCACAACATCCATGATATTTCAAGAAATTTGTAGGAAGGCGCCAACCTCTCAGGTGAACTCACTAAGGAGGACTCACGGGAAGAAAAGGACCAGGGTCACAAAGGGTGAGAGAGCATGGATGGGCCACAATCAGCACCATTAGAAGTACATAAAGCTGGGATATTCTTCTATCAAAGCACAGAGGCATCAAAATTAGCTCAGAGGATTTTCCCCTGTGACTAAAGGTGGTACCAGGAGCTCCTCATGGTATAAGTGGCAGCCCCTAACAGAGCAAATGACAGGTACAAAAAGATAGGATTTGAGAATGGTCCTATGGACTACAGAGATCCTACTTAGAAACTCCAGCCTTACTACGTGCATAATCTCTCAAATCTGGATGACCACTCCCGCATGGCCACCTATATTCACTGTAGTGCCAGTACCTCTCAGGATATCAGCACAGGGGAAAGGGGGAAGCACCAAAAAATAGAAGGGATGGGAAGGTGCTTTCCTCCTACCTAGGGGCAACCACCAGGCTTGGCCAATTCTCACCTTGGCACAGAGAAGGATGTCTAGGAAATCCAAGTGTCGTTTCTTCAAGACAGCCTCCAAGCCTCCTTCCTGCTGGAGGTACTGCTTCCTCTTCCTAATCACCATGTCTGCAGGAAAATATCTCATGGTCACAGACCATAGAGACCAAGCTCCCTTGGGAAGTAGTGAGCTCTCAATGCCCATGGATTGTTGTGTTAAGCACAGACAACTCTCCCTGTGCTTCTTCCATGGTGAAGAGAGCACTGGAATTGAAGTCATGAAGAACTAGATTCCAATTCTGCATTGGACACTTTCTAGCTGTGTGACTCTGGCAAGTCACTTCACCCCTATCTGCCTGAATTTCCTCATCTGTAAAATGAGAGGGTTGGATTCAATTGACTTCCAAAGTCCCTTACACTTCTCAGGCTATGATCCTGTGAATTCACACTCCTATCTCCCCTCTACTGAGGAATGCTAGGGGTGAGGTTTTGTGTGTGTGTATGTGTGTGCTTTTTTGAGAGAGATTATGTTTGTAATTATAATTCTAAATGTTTTCCTTCTGAAAATTACTTCATTTTTACCCTATGTATATCACGTCTGTATAAAATTGCATATATATTCCTTCCTCCCATTAGAATGATAATCGCTCCTTGAGAGTGAGAACAGTGTTTATTTTTCTTTGTATCTCAAATACTTAGCCCCATGCCTGGCACATAGTAGGTGCTTAATCAATGCTTGTTTACTTTTATTAATGAATGTGAGTTGAGTCTGAGTGTATGAGCATGTGTGCGCGTGTTTGTGTGTGTGTGTTCATGAATATATGTGTATGAGAGTATACAAATGTAACCAGGGTCTCAAATTCAGTTACATAAAACTCTCCTCATTGGTGAAGAGGTCCCCAAAGAGACTCTGGAACCAAGCATCTTCTCTCTTTAAGTTAGGAGCTAGAGTTGGGAACCAAGGTTCTATGTTCTCCAAACCCCTTGCCCACCAACCAATCAGTCCCCACCAATGAGTACAGCTGTATGCCACTGGGCTTTGAGCTGCTGGTTATACAATTATGTGAAGCTGTATGTGTCCATCAATGAAAAAAGCATTAATTAAGCACTGACTATGTGCCACCAGGTATTGTGTTATGAGTGAGAATAGTTGTGTCTGAGTGATAGAATTTCAGAGCTGCATGAACATTGACCTTTCATCCTTGAACCAGGCCAGGATCAATCTAAATATAAATATACAAACTCATAGACTTGATACATTGCAACACCTTTCATTATCAGCAGGAATGTCTTGTTGTTCATCCAAAACAAATCTCAAAGTAGTTGTGACAATCTGAATAGAGTCCTTCCCTCTGAGACAGACAAAGGCACTCTCTGGAAGATTTTTCATGACCGGATGAGCCAAGTCTCATTTCTGTGACTCATTCTTCCACAAATTCTTTCCTGAGTCTACTATGTGCCCAGAAGACTGAGACCTTGCCACTAGGGATTCAAAGCTGAGTGGGTCATGAAAGGATCATTTGTCTTCAAATGCTTATCCTACAGAAAAGAAGGCTTGGGGAAGAAAAGATCACTGCCTCCAAATATCTGAAAGTTTGTGGTTTAGATTCTAATGTGACTCTAGAACATAGAACTGGGAACAATGGTTGGAAGTCAGAGGGCTTCTAATCTCAGCTCGTGATAAGCAATAGGCCAGCCTGGGAGCTTGGGACATCTCTCTCAGGCAGAAACTAGAGGAGGACCTCCCAGGGACACTGGAGCAGGGACTTCTTTCACTGGGTGGCATCTTACCTCAAAGCTCTGTTGGAAGAACAAAGTATGTTTGACTGGCAGACAGTAGGCAGGGACAAGTAGTACCTGTGTACTCATGAGCCTGACGGGCAGCCTGGCGAGCCTGGTAGCCATGGGGACTGAACCAGTAGATGAGGTCATTGTGATAGAAGGCATTCCGAATCCGAGTGAATGTCATGGCTCCCAGTTTCCACACAGCACTGATGTAGCAGTTGGCATCCCTGCAGAGAAGAAGATCACAAGGTCAGGGAAAGGCCCAGATCAGCCAAAACTGGGAAAGAGCTTTTTGTCTGGGAGGGAGAGTTAATGCAGGGACTGGGCCTGGGGTGATAAAATGAGGTAAAATATAAAGTTCTTTGCAAACCTAAAAGTGGCATATTAATGCTGGCTACAAGTGGTATCATCATTTCATTGGCATAGGAAACTCCCTGATGTGCAAAGTCCCTCAACCAATGCAGGTCAGCACTTTGAGTAAAGCTTTAGACTTTCCTGGGCCATTGAGAGGTGAGGTGATTTGCATGTCTGAGGCTAGGTTTGATCCCAGAGCTTACTGATTGTGAGATCAGCTCTAAACATTGTCCCATAATGCCTTGTGACTCTACAGGGATGAAATTCAATTCAAGATGATGTACTAAGTACTAGGGACATGTATAAAGATAACAAAAATGAACCAATCAGGGACAGAGCCAAGAAGGTGGAGTAGAAAAAGAAACCTGGCTAAACTCTCCTCACAAACCCTTCAAAATACCTGCAAAAATAACTCTAAACAAATTTTACAGCAGTAGAAGCCACAAAATGACAGAGTAAAACAGATTTCCAGCCCAACACAATCTGGAAGGCTGGCAGAAAGGATTTATTGCACTAGGCAGGAGTGGAGCATAGCCCAGCATGGGCCATGCCAGCACAGAATGGACTGGAGCAGGCCTCAGGGTGCTGAATCACTGGTATTTGTAGTGGTTTCCAGTCCTATCAACCCACAAATGCCAAAGACAACTTCAAAGGTCACTGGGAAAGCTCTCTCACCCGGGTGAGAGCGAAACGTGACAGCCACTGCTGCAGCAATGGCTGCTTCTGGAGCTCTCAGCCTACAGACAGTGAAGGGAATCAAGTGGCTGATCTGGATCACAGTCCTAGGTGGTGGTCCTGGGGCAAGAAGGAACATTGGTGTGGCAGAGCTGATGGCAGCTGTGGAGAAGGAAGCCTACTCACAGTTTCAGGGCAGAAAAGAGTGCTTGTGGTTGCTCACAGGACAGAGCACAGGCTATGAGAGGAGTAAATATCTCTCCTTTAATCATACCACTTTGGAGGAACTGAGAATTAACAGGTCCCTAGAGATATTTCTGAAAACAGCTACACAAAACCCCTGAAACTTAGGGCAGTACACCCTCCACTTAACAAAGAGTTCAAAAGTCAAGTAATTGACTGGGAAAATGACTAAAAATAGGGAAAAATAAGATTATAGAGGATTACTATCTTGGTGAAAAGGTATTTTCTTAGGATGAGGAAGATCCAAGAATACAATTGGAAGAAGACAGTAAGGTCAAGACTCCTACATCCAAAGCCTCCCAAGAAAAATATGAAATGGTCTCAGGCCATGGAAGAGTTCAAAAAGAATTTTGAAAACCAAGTCAGAGAAGTAGAGGAAAAATTGGGAAGAGAAATGAGAGTGATTCAAGAAAATCATGAAAAACGAGTCAACAACCTGATAAAGGAGAACCCAAAAATGCTGAAGAAAATAATACCTTTAAAAGTAGACTAACCCAAATGGCAAAAGAGTTCCAAAAAGCTAATGAGGAGAAGAATGCCTTTAAAAGCTGAATTGGCCAAATGGAAAAGGACATCCTAAAGTTCACTAAAGAAAATAATTCCTTGAAAACTAGAATGGACTAAATGAAAGCTAATGACTTTATGAGAAATTAAGAAATTATAAAAACCAAATTATAAAAAATCCAAAAAGTTAAAAAACAGATGACAATATGAAACATCTCATTGGAAAAATAACTAAACTGGAAAATAGATCGAGGAGTAATACCTGAAAGCTATGATCAAAAAAAAAGACCCTAGGCATCATCTATCAAGAAATTACCAAGGAGAGGAATCTCAGAAGTCAAGTAACTGGCTGGGAAAATGCCCAGAAAAGGGAAGAAAAATAAGACCATAGAAAGCTACTTTCTTGGGGGACAGATGGTCCTGCCTTTCATTTCTGATGACAAGAAACAATTCTTACCATCAGGGAAAGACGTGGAGGTCGGTCAGGGCCTCTGTATCCCAGACATCCAAGGTGGATGTCCAGTGGGCTCAGGCCATGGAAGAGCTCAAAAAGGATTTTGAAAATCAAGTTAGACAGGTGGAGGAAAAACTGGGAAGAGAAATGAGAGAGTTGCAAGAAAAGCATGAAAAATGGGTCAACACCTTGCTAAAGGAGACCCAAAAAAATGCTGAAGAAAATAACACCTTGAAAAATAGGCTAACTCAATTGGAAAAAGAGGTTCCAAAAGCCAATGAGGAGAAGAATGCTTTCAAAAGCAGAATTAGCCAAATGGAAAAAGAGCTTCAAAAGCTCATTGAAGGAACAGTTCTCTCAAAATTAGAATGGAACAGTCTAATGACTTTCTAAGAAATCACACAACAAAACCAAAAGAATGAAAAAATGGAAGAGAATGTGAAAGATCTCAGTGGAAAAACAACTGACCTGGAAAATAGATCCAGGAGAGACAATTTAAAAATTATGGGACTACCTGAAAGCCATGATCAAAAAAGGAGCCTAGACATCATCTTTCATGAAATTATCAAGGAAAACTGCCCTGAGATTCTAGAACCAGAGGGCAAAATAAGTATTGAAGGAATCCATCGATCACCACCTGAAAGAGATCTAAAAAGAGAAACTCCTAGGAACATTGTGGCCAAATTCCAGAATTCCCAGGTCCAGGAGAAAATATTGCAAGCAGCTAGAAAGAAACAATTCCAGTATTATGGGAATACAATCAGAATAACACAAGATCTAGCAGCTTCTACATTAATGGATCGAAGGACATGGCATAGGATATTCCAGAAGTCAAAGGAACTAGGACTGAAACCAAGAATCACCTACCCAGCAAAACTGAGTATAATACTTCAGGGGAAAATATGGTCTTTCAATGAAACAGAGGACTTTCAAACATTCTTGATGAAAAGACCAGAGCTGAAAAGAAAATTAGACTTTCAAATGCAAGAATGAAAAGAAGCATGAAAAAGTAAACAGCAAAGAGAAGTCATAAGGGACTTACCAAAGGTGAACTGTTTACATTCCTACATGGAAAGACAATATTTGTAACTCCTAAAACTTTTCAGTATCTGGGTAGTTGGTGGGACCACACACACACATACACACATGCACACACATACAGAGAGAGAGAGAGAGCACAGAGTGAATTGAATAGGATGGGACCATATCTTAAAAGAAATTAAGGTAAACGGTGAGAGAGAAATGTAGTGGGAGGAGAGAGGGTGAAATGGAATGGGGTAAATTATCTCTCATTCAAGAGGCAATCAGGAGACTTTTTAGTGGAGGGAAAAAGAGGAGAGCTGAGAAAAAAACATGAAGTTTACCCTCATCCCATTCGACTAAAGGAAGGAATAAAATGCACACTCATTTGGGTATGAAAACCTATCTTACAATACAGGAAAGTGGGGGAGGAGGAGATAAGCAGGGTGGGGGGGACAATGGAAGGGAGGGCAATGGGAGGAGGGAGCAATTTGAAGTCAACACTCAGGGAGGGACAGGATCAAAAGACAGAATAGAAACAATGGGGGGCAGGATAGGATGGAGGGAAATACAGTTAGTCTTATACAACACGACTATTATGGAAGTCATTTGCAAAACTACACAGATATGGCCTATATTGAATTGCCTGCCTTCCCAAAGGGAATGAGTGGGGAGGGAGGGATGGGGAGAATTTGGAACTCAAAGTTTTAGGAACAACTCTGTAGTATTGTTCTTGCTACTAGGAAATAAGAAATACTGTTAATGGGGAATAGAAAGTCATCTGGCCCTACAGGACAAAAGAGAAAACAGGGACAAGAGAAGGGAGGGATGACAGAAGAGAGGGCAGATTGGTGATAGGGAAAATTAGAATGCTTGGTGTATTGGGGTGGGGGGAGGGAATAAATGGGGAAAAAATTTGGAACCCAAAATCTTGTGAAAATGAATGTAAAAAGTTAAATAAATAAATAAATATATTTTTAAAAAAAGAAAGAAATTATCAAGGAAAATTATCAAGGAAAACTCCTAGAATCAGAGGGTAAAATAGAAATGGAAAGAATCCACCAATCACCTCCTGAAAGAGGTCCCAAAAGGAAAACTCCTAGGAATATTTTAGTCAAATTCCAAAATTCCCAAGTCAAGGAGAAAATCTTGCAAGCAGCCAGAAAGAAACAATTCAAGTATTGTGGAAACACAATCAGGATAACACAGCATTTAGCAGCTTCTATGCTAAGGGATTGAAAAACTTGGAATATGATATTCCAGAGGTCAAAGGAGCCAGGATTAAAACCAACAATCACCTACTCAATAAAACTGAATATAATCATTTCAGGGGGGAAAATGGAATTTCAATGAAATAGAGGATTTCCAAGCATTCTTGTTAAAAAGACCAGAGCTGAATACAAAAATATGACTTCCAAATACAAGAATCAAGAGAAACATGAAAAGGTAAACAGGAAAGAGAAGCCAAAAGGGACTCATTAAAGGTGAACTATTTTCATTCCTACATGGAAAGATGATATTTGTAACTAATGAGGCCTTTCTCAGTATTAAGGCAGTTAGAAGAAATATATATATATGTATGTATGTATATATATATATGTATATATACATATAAGTATGTATATATGTGTATATTATACATGAGTAGGTTGTGTTATGTATGCGTATATATGTGTGTATGTATGTATATATATATTTATATATCATACACAGGGGTACAGGGTGAACTGAATATGAAGAGAGGATGCTTAAAAAATAAAACAAGTGTTGAGAGGAATCTACCAGGAGAAATAGAAAGGGAAAGGTAGAATGTAGTAAATCATCTCACAAAAAGGAGGCAAGAAAGAGCTTTTACAATGGAGGGGAAGAGGTGAGAGGTGAGAGGGAATAAGAGAGCCTTACTCTCATCCAATTTGGCTTAAGGTGAGAATAACACACACTCGATTGAGTATGGAAATCTATTATACCTTCAGGAAAGCAATGGGGAAGAGAATAGGAAAGGAGGGATAATAGAAAGGATGGCAGATTGGGGGAAAGGGTAATCAGAAGCAAACCCTGTAGTGGAGGGACAAGTCAAGGGAGAGAATGTAATAAAGGGAGGGCAGGACAAGATAGAAGGAAATGTGTTTAGTCTTTTACAACATGACTGTTATGGAAGTATTATGTATGTCTACACATGTATGACATCATGTTGCTTGCTTTCTCAATGAAGGTGTGTGGGGAGGGAGGAAGGGAGAGAATGTGAAATCTCAAAGCTTTAAAAATTAATGTTAAAAATTGTTTTTGCATGCAACTGGGAAATGAGTTGTACAGGCAATTAGGTATAAAAGTCTACCTTGCCCTACAGGAAAATAGTGGGGAGGGAGAATGGGAAAAGTGGGGGGTGAGAGAAGGGAGGGAAGATTGAAGAAAGGGATGATTGGGATGCATGCTGTCCTGGAATAGGGGGAGGGGAGAGATGGGGAGAAAATCTGGAATTCAAAATCTTATGGAAGTGAATGTTGAAAACTGAAAGTAAATGAATTATATTTTTAAAAACTGAACCAATCTTTGCCCTCAAGTAGTAAGGGATAACTAGGGGGGAGATAGCCTAAACAAAAAGAATTCAATCCAGACAAATTAATTTCCTTGAAGGGGGTGGCTTAGAGGGAGGAGCAGCACTGGTCACTGGAAGCAGGGTGAGATGTGGTAGGCTGGGATTCCTGTAGGAGGTGATGAGGTAACTGAACTTTAAAGGACGAGAAAGCAGTGACCAGGATGGGCTGTGCTGCCTGTGGAGTATGGACAATCTGGCCATCACTCACCTCTCAGTCTGGCAGTTGCCCTCATAGCTAAAGGCACATTTCATGAGGGTGTCCAGGGTCATCTGTCTGACGTGCTCAAAGACCTCTAGGCTGGAACTCTGGGTGATGAGCTTCTCCCATTTATTCTGGAGCAAAAGAAGGCAGCAGAGGCTGTCAGCATGCATGGCTCCCCTGCTACAGGCAAATCCACATTTTCCCATGTTCTCCATATTCCCTGCTTCACCTTAACCCTCCCTCTCCTTTCTCTGTATTTTGCTGATACCATCCACCAAGCCTGGAGTGTACTCTATTCCTCCCATCTTCCCAAGCCCTCTGCTTCCTTCTAAGTCCAACTCAGATGCCACAGGTTCCTCCAGAAAGCCCCCCATCCCCACAGAGAAAGTGATCAGCCCTTCTTCAAATTCCTCATGATTCATTGTCTGGATTTTTTTGTCTGCCCCTTGCCTTTGCTCAAAGACAAAGTCCCAGACCCTCAAAGCTGGGGAGAGTGGGGGACGAGGAGCCATAGAACATAGAACGTCAGAGCTGAGAGGGGCCTTAGAACAGGGAATGTCAGAGCTGAAAGATCCCTCAGAGGCATGTGATTTAAGCCATACCTGACCAAGCATGCCTTTATCTGGTCACTCAGCCTCTACTTGTAGACATCCCAGAAGGATGTCAGGGAAGGAATACTACCTCCTCAGGCAACTCACCCCACCCTGAGAACAATCACTGTCATGGTCCACACTATTCCTTGATGGTCTTTGAATCAGAGACATTTGTCAATTTGGCCTCCCCACACAAGATTATAAATTCTTTGAGAGGAACATCAGTGTCCTGTCTTTCCTTGTCTTCTGCCATCTTTGGGCCTTGTATAGATTCCTCATTTAATAAATATTTTTAATCAAGTTATCTTTTTTCAGGCCTGTGTCTGAAAACTGATCAGGTCTTTAAGGATGTGGAAAGAAGTGCTCACATACTGTAGGCAGTATGTACTTAGGAAGGGTAGCTTGAAGTGAATTGTGAATTTTCAGGGGAAACTTTCCTCCCAGTGATTTTTGCAGTAATTTATTAATTATATGCATTCACAATCTATATAAAATGGGAGAAGTGACCCAAAGTCACACACACACACACACACACACACACACACACACACACGTGTCTATTGGTGCCCAGTCACTATCAGTCTTAAAGAGCTAGTGCTTTCTGTACAGGACACTGTGTGGATGGGGGTACACTAATCACAAGATAAGATTCTCTAGTGTCACCTGCTCTAGCCCTCTCTGCTGCATGACAATCTCTTTCCTGTTCAGTTTGAAAGTGTTCCCCGCCCCCCAGCAGCTGTTTCAAGTCTTCTCTTCTTTTTACCAATGTCCTACAACAGCACCTCCTTCTTCCTCTCAGCTGAGGATCTTTTCTCGTGCCTCTTTAACAGTCTTGAGCTTTCTCTCCTACCTAGTTCCACACCTTGAATCACTTCAGCATTCTTCCTTATTCTCCATTACTCTGCTCCAGTCTTGGGGGAAAAGGTAGCCTTTCTCCCTATCCAAACAAACTTTCAATCCCATTCCATCTCCTCCTGTTTCATACAGCAGCTTGCCCCTCATTCCTTCCTGATGAGCCTACAAACTAGTCTAGACCTCCCCATTCTTTAAAACAACAATACCCCTTCTCGTTCCCTCTAGGCATCATCCTATTTCTCTCCTTCCTTTGAGAGTCAAACTCCCAGGAAAAACTGCTTCCAGTCGGTACCTACACACTTTCTTGTCTCCCACTCTCTTCTCAAACCCCTTACAATCAAGTTTCAGTTCCTACCACTCAAATGGAATTGTTCTTTCTGAAATTACCAAAAATCTCTTTAACATTAAACTGATTTGTCTTTTCTCAATACTCATCCTTTGGACATGAGCTCCTCAGACTAACAGTTATTAAGCACCTACTGTGATCCAGGTACTGTGCCCGGAAAGAAAAAAAGACTCTGCTCTCATGGAGCTCACATGCAGATAACTCTGCACAAACAAGCTGTAGATGGGATAAGCTGGAGATAGTCAACAGAGGAAAGGCACCAACATTAAGGGAGACTGAAAAAAACTTCCTGAAGGAAGTAGGGCTTTAGCCAGAAATAAAAGGGAACCAGAAATAAGGAGGAAAGGCATCCCAGGCATGGGAGACAACCAATGAAAAAGCATAGAGCTAGAGATGGGTGGTCTTCTGATGAACAACAAAGAAGTCAGGGTTGGTGGGTTCCAGAGTGGATAGTGGGATGTAAGCTATAAGAAGACTGGAAAGGTAAGAAGGGGACAGCTTATAAAACCCAACAGAGGGTTTTATATCTAATCTTAGAGGCAACAGGGAGCTACTGGAGTTGATTGAATGGGGATGGGGGTGTAACATGGTCAGACGGGTACTATAGGAAGATCAGTTTAACAACTGAGTGGTAGATGTACTGAAGTGGAGTAAGACCTGAGGTAGGCAGACCAACCAGTATGCTACTGCAATAGTCCAAGCATGAAATGAATAGGGTCTACACCAGGGTGGTGGCAGTCAGAAGAGAGGAGGTGGCATATAGATGTTACCAGAGATATTACAAAGGTAAAAAAGGCAGGATTTGACAAATGATTCCATATAGGGGTCTTAGACAGATTAAGGCATCAAAGATGACACTTAGATTGTGATCTTGTGATAATTAGTAAAATAGTAGCACCCTTAACATCAATAGCGAAATTAGAAAACTGCCAAATCCAATGGTCTTTTCTCAATTCCCATCCTTCTTGACCTATCTGCAATGTGTGACACTCTCAATCACACTCTTCTCCTTGATATCTTCTCTCCTGAGTTCCAGCCTCCCATTCACCAACTGTCTGTTGGACATCTCCACCTGGATGTCCTACAGTTTTCTCAAACTCAACATAGCTAAACTTGAACTCATCATTTTTCCCCAAAAAATCCACCTCTACTCTTAACTTCCCTGTTATTCTTTCAGTCACCCAGGTTTGTAACCTAGGAGTTATCCCAAACTTTTCACTTTCACTCATCCCCCTACTGTATTGAATCAATTGCAAGTTTCTTCTATCCCATTGCTAAAACATTTCTTGCATCTATCCCTTTCCCTCTACTCATTAATAATCACCTTAGTTCAGGTCTTTGATACCTTGGTAATTGCAATAGCTTCCTAACTGGTCTCTGCCTCTACAATCCATCCTCCCCTCAACTACCAAAATGATTTTCCAAAATCACAGAGCTAACCATATTACTCCTCTGTTAACAAAGTTCCAGTGGGACTAGGTGAGATGGTATATACTTATAGTGCCTGCTGCCAGGAAGATTGAGACTGGTGGATCACTTATGCCCTGGCATTCCGGGTTATAGTAGAGCTAAACTCAATTGTCAGCAAAGAGTCTGGCACCAGCCTGAGAGACACAGAGAGACTCAACCTCAAAAAAAGAATTAAAAAAAAGATCCAGTGGCTCCTCAATTCTCCTTAGGATAAAATACAGACTCCTCTACCTGTAATTTAAAACCTTTCACAATCCAGCCCAACTGAGCTTTCCAAGAAATCACACATAATTCCTTCTCATGTGTTTCCCAATCTGGCCAAACTTGCTCTTCCTGGAACATGATGTTCTCTCTCTTGCCCCTGTACCTTTGAACATACTGTCCCTCACGCATGGAATCCTCTCTCTCTTCATGCCAGGTTCCTGGAACCCCTAGGTCCCTTGAAGGATTGTCTTTGGTGCTATCTCCTTCAGGAGGCCTTTCATGATCCCTCCAGTTGTTAGTGTCCCCCAAATCACTATTTATTTTGAATATAGTGTGCATTTCTTTAACAGTTCATGTATCTTATCATCTCAATAGAATATAAGCTCCTTGAGGACAGGCATCATTTTTGTTTTTGCCTTTGTTTCCCTATACTTAAAACATACTAGGAATTTCATAAGTGACTGTTGATTGATTGGTTCAAGTATAAGTATTATTTGGCACTTGCCTATGTAGCAATCAGTCTTTGGCAATATCACAATTATTGCTGAGGCTCAGTCACCCTCTGACTGCTTGGATAGTGGAAGAGGGGGTTCTGGGGGAGGGGAGGGGATGAGAATTCATTTCACCATTTCTCTTCAGGCTCGAAGAAGTACTTGGCCCTTTTCCTTGTGTAAGGATAAGGTTCTACCTCCATTAATGTAATCACAAAAGGCCCAGATACCTTGACAGAATCAATCAACCAATCCATCAAAATACAATGAAGGTGTGAATAAATCCATAACTTATTTGAGAAGATTGTGGGGTTTTGATCATTGAACAAAATGCAGATGAAACCATACAGCAAGCGTCCTATGATTGGTTGAGGTCAATTGACATCTTTTGGGCTAACTATAAAAATAACAAAGCAGTTCAGAGTCAGTAAGTCAAGTAGGCCAGTCAAAAATGGAAGGATTCTATTTTGGATGATCTCTATATGAGAGTTGGAACCACAGCCCTTATAAAGTATTGACC
Organism: Bettongia penicillata ogilbyi; assembly: GCA_023548195.1. Taxonomy (NCBI): domain Eukaryota; kingdom Metazoa; phylum Chordata; class Mammalia; order Diprotodontia; family Potoroidae; genus Bettongia; species Bettongia penicillata. The sequence continues at coordinate 10,680,922 of JAJHZJ010000096.1, forward strand.
TTTGGTGATAATGGTGGTAGGGAGAAGTTGAGTTTCTTCCTTTCTCAGTCTACCCACTGACCATGTCATTGGAGAGACTGAGACAGTAATTGCATCTATCTGGAATCAAAGAGACAGAAGTAGTAGAAAATAATACATCCAACCAGGATCAGTAGTCACTGAGGAAAGACAGCATCAGTTAATGTGACACCTCATGATGGAGAGGAGTATTGGCTAACTGTGACCAAGAGTTGTGAGTTACCCCTTTGTACCTTGTGTTCTTTACATGTATGCCTCACTACTTTTGTACTTTAAGATTGTGCCCACTTTCCATGAGTACTGTGTGTGCTCATAGAAGAGTGTGCCCCATACTAGGGGAGGAGAAAGTTTTGTGTATCTACTATTCTTGTTCTACCATCTTGGTAAATGGCTTTGCTAAAAAGCCAAATAATTCTGCCTGATTGGTAGTGAATAACTCACCAGTAGGGACTTGTAAGCACCAGTACTAAAAATCTAACCTCTGCAGAACCCTGAGGAGGAGGAATAAGCAGCCGACCAATACAAATGTAAGCTTAGAAAGTAACCTGAGTAAGGCGCTACCCTTACCAAGGACCACTCCTTTACCGCAGAGTCAAAACAACAGGCCTTGGGAAGACCAGGCCCTCAAAGCTATACTATTGGGAAAGCAGCTTCCTACTAATAAATATCGGTCCTCCTTGATTCAGTACTAACTTCTTCCTCGGAATCGGGAGCAAGGAGGAGGGCCTGTGAAATGACCCCTCTCTTGCATGGCTACCCCCAACTCTCCTGGTTTGCATCTGGCCTCAAGCCTGAATGGATGCCGATATATTGCATCAGGCTCCAGTCCCTGGTCAGCTCTCATGCTTCAAAGCACTGATCTCACCTCACAGTGGTCACAACCAACATTGCCCACTGCTTCTCTCCATCCCCATCTATGCTGTCCCATTTGTGCTCTTTGCTTCCTACTGTCTGTTTCAACTCCTACAGATCTTCCTCAGACAATGGGGAGAACCTCTCTACTTGCTTTAAGCAACCATTTCTACTCTCCCACCCACTTACCATGACTGAATTCCATTATCCTCCTTCAGCTCAGGGCTCAGACAGAATGCCTACCACTGAGTCAACATTTCTGACTGAGTCTCTTGGGACTGGAGAAAAACAGACACTAGCTCCCCTTTGCTTTCCTATTCATCATCTTCCCATCCCCTAGTTTGGGGGCAGTTCATAAACAGTAACCTGAGGCCCAGAGAAGCTCAAGAAAACATAGGAAGCATCATTTGGGAAAGAAAGGGTGGAGGTGGTCACCACCAAAAATCCTGCTTCCCCACCACAGATTTGTATTACATGGGAACAGACTTCTTGACAACTATCTCAAAGGGTAATGAATGACCTCAGGAGGAAGTCAACAAACCCTCTCTTCCTGGAAGTACACAAGGAGAGACTGGGTGACCACTAGTTTGACACTGTAGCAGGGCTTCATGTTTAGGGGCAAGGGGTGAGCAAGCAAGCCTCTGAAGTCCCTTCCAGCTCTAGGATTTTATGAAATATCATGAGGCATGGGCTGTACATGTGTGTGTGTGTCAGTGCACATAGGCACATGAGGTTTTATATGTCCACCTGGGCATAGGAGTATCCTTGGGGGAGACTCACCAGCATCACTTGGACAGAGTCAGCCATTAGTGCCACGTAAGGCTTCAGGATGTCATAATGGAAGGCAGGCGTCAGAAGCCGCCGGTGCTGGAACCAGACTGGTCCATTCAGAATCAGAAGCCCTTCCCCTGAGTCCAGGAGATACAGACAAAGGATCAAAAATGAGGCATGGAGAGACTCTCAAGGGGCTAGGTGACCTATGGCCTGAGAAGATGGAATGTGTGAGAGGACCCTCCAAGGAGAAACTTGAATACATTCCTACCACTGACCCTTTACTGACGTTATTCTTCTATACACTTGGCATGCTGTCTTCCCATCTCTGTTAAAATCCCACTACCCTTCCTTGGTCAGGTGTCATGTTGCCTCCTCCCTGCAGAAGGCTACATTCTTGATTCCTCTTACCTGGCCGGCATTTCTCTCTTCTCTGCACCCATTCAACATTCTCCAGCCTTTCTTACATTCTGCCTGACTCAGATCATGGCTATATCCCATGTCTTTTCTAAGAAACTGATTTCTCTGTAATGATAGTGACCATGAGTATTTCCATTCTACCTTCCCTCAACACATATGTGTGTGCATGCACACACACATGCATATGCACACACACTAGCCCCCTACCCAAACTTGAACATCATTTGAGTTCAGATGGTGTTTGTGAAATAAATGAATGATTAAATAAAATAATTGTTCTCTGTGCGTTTTTACAACCAGAGATATGGGATATGGGGGGAGGAGGAGAGAAGCAATGGTATTTCAGGCAAGGGGATGGATAAAAGTGCTTTGAGGAAAAAGCCCAGGGGGTGTCTAAGGGATGATGAAAGGAGTCATTTGGCTAAAGCAGCAAAGTATGGGAGGGGAATGATGGGACCATAGGAAGATGTGGGGCTGGATTCTGCAGGACGTCTGTGGAGTGTGTACTTTACCCTGGAGTAAGGAGGGAAGGGAGAAGGAAGCATGCCTTTCTCAAGGGTCAGGGACTGTAGTACATGCTTTACAAATATCATCCAACTGGATATTCCTCAAACCTCAGTGGGGAGCCTGTGGAGGCTTCTGAGCAAGAGGAGGCAGGATTGGAGAGAAGATAGGCAGCAGGCAGGCAAGTTGGTTAGAGTCAAACAGTAGTCCTGCAAGAGGGAATGAGAGGCCCGGACAGGGTGGTGGCAGTGGGGGCAGAAGGGATTATAGGGGAAGGATAAGGACTTGATAGAGCACAGGTAGCAAGTGGGGGCCCCTATGATCTTGAGGGGTTGAACATACCGATCCAGGGGACCAAGAATCTGTAGAGTAAATTAGCTTTTGGATCTGAAACACAGAAAAGGGGTACACATGATCTGAAAGACAGCCCATCCCAAACTCCCCTTTCTCTGGAGAGACTTCCCCAGGTGCAGATGGGGCTAGACCTTGGAGCAATTACCTGTGAGGCTGCGGAGGATCCTGCAGGGGAAGAAAATGGGAGGGGTTGTTTTGGTGAGCATTAAGTAGAGCATACAGGGAGTGGATGAGGAGAGGGCACCTGTCAGGCAACTGAGATGGAATCTTTGAGGAGGGTCCTGAGGGGGAGGGAAATTAGAGGACCCCTCTCCCAAGGAGTCAAGGACATAGAAGGGAGCTCCTCTCACCTGATCTGCCCAGCAGAACTTTCATGTACTCAGGGTCATAGATTTGGAGAAGCGCCATAAACCCAGAGAACCACCGGGGAAAGGCACAAGGGAATTTCTGCATCCAAGACAACGTCACCTTTAATTCTTCCTTCTTCCGATACTGAAACAAAACCATCCAGAGGTGAAGGGAGAGCTCCAGTGTGTCGAAAGACTGAAAGGGGCAATTAATCTGTGGCATTTGTAGTTTCGATCTCAGCAGATTCTAACCCTCAGTCACTGTGAGGGCAACCAGGGCAAATGCCAGTTTGCCTGGTTTTCTGTGTCCCCTGCCCCTGGCTTAACCCCTTGCACTGAGTCTGCACAAAATAGAAGCTGGATTGATCAAACAAATTATCGATTGAATGATAATAATAATAGCTAGCATTTATAGAGTGCTTTTAGGTTTGCAAAATACTTTACATACATTATCTCAGTTGATACTTATAACCCTATGGAAGTAGGTGCTTATTATTATCTCATTTTACAGATGTGGAAACTGAGGCTGAGAGAGAGATTGTTTCCTATTTTTCCTATCTACAGTTTGTAAATAGTTGTTAACATGATGTCTTCCCCCGTTAGACTGGAAACTCCTTGAGGGCAGAGACTGTCATTTGCCTCTTTCTGCATCCCTAGTACTTGTAGTGCCATGCACATGGTAAATGCTTAATAGATAAATGTTTATTGGCTGACTCATTTTCATTTGGGGAGGAAAGCTTGGGGTCCCCCCTCATCGTGTCTTTCTTGTTAGTTGACCATTCCACTCTTACTAATTTTTATGTTTCTTTAATTATTGGTTGTGGGTTGAAAGTGGCCTTTACAAGCATCAAGGTAAATGGGAGTCTAGAGAGACTTTATAAAACTGCATTCGTTTATTGACTTTGTGGAGTTATGGTTAGGGGAGCTCTGGGAGCTCAGCTCCCTCCAAACCGTGGGAGCTCAGCACTCTCACAAAAGGCTACTAGGTTGATTTTGGAAGTGTCTCGATGAGGGGCCCTAGAGAGGGTGATGAAGAAAGCATGTGTGGCAGCAGGTGAAAGTCCTGATGCTGGAGCTTTCCCAGGTTCCTCAGAGAGTTTTCTAGAAGTAAGGATAATGTGCCCAAAGGCATACCCAGTTAGATTCACTGCAACTACAAATTAGTGGGGAGAGTTTAAGGGATATTAATTAGGGAAGTTCAGTAATCAGTTGATGGGTCTTTTGGAGGAGCCTTTAAATGGTCTCTTTTCACTAATAGAAGCTTGGCAAGAGGACAAGATTCCACTCCTGATGAAATCTCAGAGCCTGGGGATGCCCCAAAATGAATTGGTTGTTTTGGACCCATCCCTTGAATCTTCCATAGAGACAGATTTCAGTGGCTGGAGCTGCTCTGTAGTTTAATGGGTTAACTTAGACTGAGGAAGAGGCAACTGGATGGCTCAGGGGATAGACCCTTGGGCCTAGAGTCAGAAAGACCTGAGTTCAAATGTGATCTCATATACTTACTGGCCATGACTAGTGACATGTAAGTCTTTCCAGATTTATCTAAAATCTGTCTGCTCATCATTTCTTATGGAACAATAGTATACCATTCATATACTACGACTTGTTCAGCCATTCCCCAACTGATGGGCATCCCCTCAATTTCCAATTCTTTGCCACCACAAAAAGAGCTGCTATAAAAGTTTTTGTACATGTGGGTCCTTTTCCCTTTTTATGATCTCTTTGGGACACAGATCTAGTAGTGGATCAAAGGAAATGCATAGTTTGATTGACCTTTGGGAATGGTTCCAAATTGTTCTCCACAATGGTTGGATCATTTCACAGTTCCATCAACAATGAACTAGTGTTTCAACTCTCTCACATCTTCTCCAATATTCTTCATTTTCCCATTTCGTCATGTTAACCAATCTGATGGGTATGATGTGGTATCTCAGAGTTGCTTTACTTTGCATTTCTCTAATCCATAGTGATTTAGAGCATTTTTTCACTAGTGACAATTACAAGTCACATAACCTCTGTTTGCCTTAATCCACTGGAGTAGGAAATGGCAAACCACTCTAGTACCTTTGCAAAGAAAACCTCATGGACAGCATTCATGTACTATGATCCCCAAAGCCACAAAGACTTGGACTCTACTGAATGACTGAACAAAAGAGACTCAGGACAACAAACTTTGTTGAGAGTGGGGGGCAATAATCCTTTTGTGTTAGATTATGAAAGTGGACCAGGAGACCTGCCTTGCAGTTTTTTTTAATCCTTTATCACCTTTATCCTTCTTTCTTCCAGATAATTAGCAAGAACTCAGCAGGGAGAGACATTCATGTGGCTTCATTTACTTGCTTGCTTAACCTGATGGAAGTTTCAGGTTTCCTCGGGTGGCCAAGGAAGTAATTCATGGACAGTGTCATTCCTGGCCTCTAGTTAGAAAGAAAAAAAGGATTCCCTTGACAGTAGGATACCAGAACCTCACCTAGTCCAAGAAGGGAAGCTCCTGCCTTGTGCAATCTCACAAATTCCAAGTTTGAGAGTTTAGGGATGTGGCCTTCTATCCAGCGAAGGGGAGTCCGATGAGAAACAACATAACTTAGAGAAGAGGATCACTCGTGTGACTCCTGGGAGAAGCAGCAGCCAAGGGCTAAAGCTGACACCCAGAGAAGTGAGGAATTGAGTAAGACCTTGACTCTTACTTTTATTACAATGAGTTCTTGAGACAATACAGTTCTTTGCTTGTCTGGCAAAGCCTAAGTGTGTTTCTTTTCCATGTTATTTCCTTGGTTGTCTTAAGATCTATGCCAGGGGTGGGGGAAACCTGATCTATATGTTCCTTCAAGAGTCAGGCCAAGTTCCAACTTCTAAATGATTACTTTCCTGCTCCCCTTTCTCCCTACCACTCCACCACTCAGTTTTTCATTTATAGATAGACATAGATAGATAGAGATACAGATATAGATACAGACAGATGTTGTCCTCTCTGTTAGACTGGAAGCTCATTGAGAGATAAGAATTTTGGTTTTGATTTCATGCATCTAGTGCCAAACACAGTGTCTGACACATAGTAGGTGATTAATAAATGATAGTTGTGGGAGCAAATGAGTGAACTCCAGATGGAATCATAACAAGACAACGAGATATTGGTCTTCTGGAGCTGTCCTGACTGGACACGTCAGTCCAGAGCTTTGGACTCCTAAGGCTGCCCATTGAATAGGCGAGAACACAAGCTGAGAATAAAATGGGATGTGTGAAAAGCAGTGCTTCCCTTACCCACCCATCCCTTCCTCTCTACTGCCATGGCTACCCCCCTTGAATGCCCTCTTACTAGCACCAGCCCTGAGAATATGCCTGCCTCTCTTCTCAACCCAGCCAGCACCAGCTCCTAGAATCATTTTCCCTAACCAAAGATATGGTCATATCAGTTTTTGCTCAAAACCCTGAAGTTCTATTGCCTGTAAAGATAGAAACTAGCTTGACACTCAGGACACTCCACATCTGGAGTCAGTCTTACTGTCCTTTCTTGTCACCTTTGCTCACACCATTCCCTAGGACTGGAATGCATCCCACCTCCAACTTGTTATATTTCTAGCCATATTTAAAGTCTAATTTGCTTCTTATGTATAAAGGTTTGCAGGGAGACCTCAGAGACCACCTCATTCAACTCAGACATAAAAAAGAGCCCTATTTACAATATCAACAAGCATTTGTTAATCACCTACTATGTACCAAGCATTGTGGGAAACACAAAGATACATAGAAAGGTAAGATTGTATTTATCCAGGTTCTATTTGAAGATTAGTAAATAATAAAGGAAAGTAAAGGAAAGTTCACTACCTCCTCAGACATCCCATTCCTGGATGCCTTTCAGGTTTTTTACATCAAGTGTAAACCTGCCACTAGCTGGCATGATTTTTTCCCCTAATGTGCCATTGGGCATTCTTCCTATCTAGCACAGAAAATCAGGAAATGTTCTGTACTGTTGCAGTATTAGTAGAGAATATAAGCTCCTTGAAGGCAGGGACAATTTCATTTTTTGTCTTTGTATCTCCAACGGCACTGATGGCAGTGCCTTTCACATCACTGGCATTTAACCAATGCATGAAATTGATATAGAACTGAAGAGCAGAAATGCAGAATGGTGGCTAAAACATGGAAAAGCAGTTGGATGCATGGATGAACATACGAATAAGTAGAAGGATGATAACTGGATGGATGGGAGTCCTACCAGCTACAAAGTGTTTGAGCCACCATTGGTTGTCCAGAACTGCTACTGATCGCCTGTCTTATTGTTTTGCAGGTGTCTGTGTCTTAACTTTCCACTCAGAACATGAGCCTTATCATCTCACTCCCTCTAAGCAGAGGATGCTATCGTTGTTGAGACATTCAGTCATGTCCAACTCTTGGTGACTCCATTAGGAGTTTCCTTGGAAAAATACTGAAGTGGTTTGCCATTAAACAAATGAGGAAACTGAGGCAAACAGAGTTAAGTGATTTACCTGGGCTCACACAGCTAGTAAGTGTCTAAGATCAGATTTGAACTCATAAAAAGGAGTCTTTTCTGATTCCAAGTCCAGTGCTTTATCCATTGCACCACCTAGCTGCCCTTGAAGTTGTCATACTTTATTGGAAAAAAAAAGTTGAGACCAACTGTCTCAATCTTCTTCATCTACCCCACCCCACACTTCAAATCCCAACATCATCCTTCTCTCCAATCTTAGAGGAAGATTCTTCTCCTTGACAATTTTATCTCTTCTACCTGTACTCCTTATTTTATCCCTTTCCCATCTCTTTTGACACTTTGCCCCTTCTATCATTCCCTTCCCCCTGATTTTCTTTTTCCCTCCTTTTATTTTTACTCCACAAAGTCCTAGTCCAATACCTATAGCATACCTCTGAATCTATTTTCCAAAGACAAGCCTACCGAATCAGAAAAGAGCCATAGGAGTGGCCACAAGGTAATGAAGTTGTGATTGATCATGACAATACATGTGTTCTCACTGATAGCAGCAGTGGGATTCAGCAGTCCTCTGGGTGTCTGAGCAGCTTTTTAAGGATTGAACTTCTGGCCTCCTGGTCTGAGGAAGGGGCTAGAAAAGGTGCCCTAAAAATTGTCTGTTTATCCAACCCTGGAGCCATTGCCATGGCAGACAGGGATCCTACCCCGTGGCCAAAACACACACGCACACATACACACACACACGCACACACACGCAATTTCTGCAAAGATGATTTGAATGTCAAACATAAGCTTACCAAAATAGTCTTATTTTTATGGAGTACTCACACAGGGCAAGTGCTCACATGGTAGTCAGAAGAAGCAATATAAGCACACTCTCAAAGTCTCTGTGAAAAACTTTAGAATTGATTGTGTGACATAGGAGACACTGGCTCAGGACCACCTAGCATGGCGTGCCCACATCAGGGAAGGTGCTGGGCTCTATGAGCAAAGCAGAATTGAAGTCGCTCAAGATAAATATGAGATGTGCAAATTTAAAGAATCCACCCCAGATGTTCACAAAGACTATTTGTGCCCAGCCTGTGTTAGAGCATTCCAAGCTCGTATTGGTTTGAGCAGCCACAGTTGGATGTAACTTGATTTAACATAGTGATGTCACTGTAGTCCTCTTAGAGAACAAAAGATTACAACCAATCCACAAGCCAACCATTTACATACAATTTATCTAATAGTTTATATCATTTAAAATGTACTTATTTTAGTTAATCAATGTTAAATTAACTTCTTAACATTTAAACTTACTTAAAATTATGTAACATCTTAAAATGTACATGTTAGTTATATATTATCTCCTCTTCTTAGTCCAGGACTTAACACAATTCTTGGTGTATAATAAGTGCTTAATAAGCATTTGTTAACTGAGGAATGATTGATTCTATTGTAGGAAAAGTCTATGAAGAATTTGAGAAGACCCTACAAATCAACTCAGCATAAATTTTGATACTTGGTGGCTCCAATGCTAAGGAGAGGAAAGGAAAGAATGAAATATATGGGAAGGTATGATTTAGGGGAAAAAATGAGTTCAAAGAGTTGTAGTTTATATAGAAGGTTATGTGGAATACCTGTAAATGATACACTTTCTTAAAAAAAAATATTGCTAGACACCAAACTTGTGATCACAAAGAATGAAACTGATTACATTTTGACAGACAAGGAAGAGACTTATTGGGGACATGAGTGTTAGGCCTGTGTTAGAGTGTTAGAGTTCTCTGCACAAGCAGACCATCAGACTGCTCAGAGCTAATTCAAAAACTGATAATAAAAGGAGAAAGAATAATAATGAGAGAAAAGTATAATGTACAATTTAAAAGATTTAACCCTGAATACTTTAAACAAACTATTTGAAAATCAAAAATAGGAAATGGGTATCAGAAATGACGCTAATAATCCCTATAATGGGCAGCTACATAGTGCAGTAAATAGAACTCTGGGTCTGGCATCAGGAAGACCTATCTTCAAATCCAGCTTCAGACATTAATTAGCTGTGTTGATCTAGAGTAAGTCACTTCACTTCTGTCTGCCTCAGGTTCCTCAACTATAAAATGAGCATAAGAACAGCACTTACCCTGGAGAGTTATTGTGATAATCAAATGAAATAATATTTACAAAGCACTTAGCATTGTGCCTGGTACTTAGTAGGTGCTTAATAAATGCTTGTTCCCTTCTCCATCTCCCTTCTCCCTTCCCCCAGAATACTATTATCTAGCAATTTAATCAACTTGATTTAATTGTTCCAACAGGGAAACCAAAATAGTCCAAAAAGTTCCCTCTTCAACAAACATGGACAGAACAGCCAACAAACATGGACAGAACGGCCAACAAACAAGACCAACTGGACAGAGCCCTCTTCAGAAAACGTCTGACTTGCCAAATGGACAGAGGTGAGTGCCAAAGGCAATATCTGGATTTAATTAAAAGAAATCTGCTATCTATACACTACTAGCAATCCCTGACCAATTAGAGGAAATCTGTTGTCTACATATCATTAGTTACCTGTGCAAATACACTAAATCAATCAGAATATCAAACAAAAAGAGGAAAAGTTGCTAGCCTCTCATTCCCCATTTCCAACCAATAATTTTGTCTTCTACATCTGTGATGCTACTGATTGTAAGCAATCATACTGTCTTCTCCATTGATAATACCTTGTGTTTTTTTGATACTCCTCCTTTTGCCTATAAAAATCTAATAAAATCCATCATCCCTTCTGGCTCTAGACCTATGATGCTAAGTCATTTCACCTTCATGGGCCTCAGTTTCTTCACATGTCAAAAGAGGGGATTGAATTCAATAACCTTGAGGTACCTTGCAGTTCCAGATGTAAGACCCTCTGATCCTACGGGGCTATTTCTCAACCCTCACCCCCAGGAGGATACAAATGGATTAGTGAAATGGCTTTGGATGTACCTGGGATTCTGGGATCCGGCCAGAGCCTAATACTGGGCTGAGTATTGTGTGGGTGACCATACGGACTGGCTGATCTCTCATATGAGAGATCATATATGTCCCTGCTCCCTGTACTTCCTTCTGGGCTGTGCTTACCTCCAGGAAGTGCCCGTAGAGCCAGTGGGCAGGAGGGCCTGGGAAGTTGTGGAAGGTTTTAAGCAGCCTCTGCCTGCACCAGTACAACTGGCCCCCCTTCAGCAGCAGGAAGACCAAGCCCAGGAAGAGCAAGGTCTGGAGGAGGCTGGAGAGGTGTCCCAAGAGCCAAGCAGATCCCAAGTCAGTGTCCATAATGCTGAATGAAGATGCTTCCCAGCAGAGTGCAGAGCTAGAAGATCCAAGAATAGGGTGCAACTTTTATCTTTTATATCAAGCCACAAGATCTTACCATGAGTCACGGAGAAATTCCTTCTTTGCTTTCCCCTAGAGTCAGTTCCTAGCAAGTTACCTGCTAGTTCTGCTCTGAACCAAGGCAGATTGGGGGATAAATGCTGGACAGAGAGGACCCACCTGCAGGACTAGCCAATGAGAGGCCAACGAGGTGTGGGCCCACAGCCAGGACTCTGGGCACCAAGAAAGGAGGGTACATGGAGGGCCTGAAAACCAGCCCCCTGGAGCTGTAGCCCCAGGCTTGGATCAGCCCTCTGGAACCTGTTTTGCCAGACCAGGAGTCATGTGAGCCTCTCTCAGTGGGGCAGTTGATAGCATGGTGTAGAGGAAAGAACCCAGTCTGCAGCTAGGGCATCAATCTCCTCCATACTGGAGTGGTTCTGACCATCTCCTTTCCCTTCTCTGGCCTCAATTTCTTCATGTGTAAAATGAAGGGATTGGACTGCATGGACTTCCAGAGAAGCAGGGAGACTCCCAAGAGCCCCAGAGCTAAAAAGGGTCCCAGATATTCAACCCAACTCAAACCACTCTGAGGGGGAAGCTTCTGCTTGCAGACCTCCCAAGACAGGGAGCCCCCTACCTCTCAAGGCTTTCTGAGAGCTGCTCTGCCTGGGAGGAATTGAGCTAAAATATCTGTGAGGTTCCATCCACCCACCTCCCCACCAATGCTGCAGCATTCTTCTAGCACTCTGGAACTAGTCAAAAATGTCTAATCTCCAAAGTCAGTCCTCAAAATCTCCATCAAACATGTATTTATTTAGATCTTACCCTGGGTCAGGCACTCTAGTGGGTATTGAACCTACAAAAAAACAAAAAAGAAAGCAGTGGCTGACTACCAGAAGCTTACATCCGAGGGGAAGTGGGGTGGAGGCTATGGATCTAAAGAAATGCAAAGTGTCCACAAAGTGAGTATCTCTTCAAGAGAAGGAAGGTACCAATCATGAACCTGGAGCATTCTTCCCAATTTCTTTAACTAGTGTTTAACTAGGCCAGCCTTGTCTGGAGTAGTCCTCCTCTGGACAGTCATAGACAGGGAAAAGGGTCAAGTTCTGATCTACTCAAAGGGGTGAATTCTCCGACCCAAAGTCTTTGGTCTCTGTGAATGGTGGCAGCAGCTTCCTTGAACTCTACCTGCTCTGGAAGTCAGGCCCCAGAGTGACCACTTGTCCAAACCCTTGGTGGCCACCCTGGTAAATCTGCCTGAATTTCATTACCCAGATCCAATGCCTGTGTCACTCTCTCTTTAGCCCCTACCTATACCCACATGACCCATCCACAAGAGGAAGTTCCTTGGGACTCCATTATTAAAAGCAGAGAATATATAGATTAGGAGCAAAAGTAAAGGAAATCTTTCTATCTGTATAAGTTTAAAATGGACATTATTCCTCCCTGGGCCCCTAGGCTGAGAGAAATCTGTTAGGTTACTGGGCAGGTTTGGATAACTTGCCTAGTAACAGTTTTTTCTGTTGTTGGGCCCCTGTCAAAATGTTATTCCCCTTTGGTTTAATATCTCATGAATTGTTAACAGTCATTTCTTGCTTAGTCCATTTGCATGGTAACCACCTGTGCCCCACCTAATGTTAGACCGACATTGCCAAGTAACCACTTTCTGCTGAGCCCCCTCACTTTCCTGATTGGCTACCTCTCCTGGCACCTATTTTTGTTAGGGTCCTTTACCTAGCAGCACCCTTACAACCCCCTCTGTTTTGGGGGCTCTTGCCTAGCAGCAAGTCCCCCCTCTTGCTCTGTCAGAACTCTGTTTGTTATGAAAACTGCAAGGCTGTACCAAGTAGCGCCAAAATGCTTAAAATGCTCTCAGCCACCTCAGTTTGGGGCTGTCTCCTCTGGGTCTCTCCATGATGCAGCCACCAGCCTGGCTAATAAATGGCACTCTTGAAATTCCTAATTGACATTTGCCTGTGACTTATTAACTCCATCCATTTCACATGGAGGTTCCACCAAGATTGCCTTTGGCTCTGCATGCACAGGCAAGTCATCTGTCCTGGATGACTGGGTTGGGATTTAACTTTGGGAGTGGCCAATGGGATTTATCTCAGCCCTGATTTTGGAGCACATCACAGAGCCAGGCTTTTGGTAGAAAAATTTTCCTGATCTGGCCAAAAAATGAGCGCCTTGTCTGTTCTGGTGAGTACTCTGGTATAGTAAGTGGCTGGGCTGGATGCAGCGGGAAGAAGCCCTTACTGACCTCTGCGGGACGCGGCTGAGAGGCTGGTTTGAGTCCCCCACGAGAGACCGCGGGAGAGTCCTGAATGGCCTCTGCAGGTACTGCAAGAGGTCCTAACTGCCTCTTGGTGGCAGTTTCAGATGGGAAACATTCCTTTATAAAAGGATACAATGGGGAAACTGACCAGGAGGATCCCATCCTAGATTGAGTCTAGAATTGTCCCCTCGGTGTTTCCTCTCCAGATACAAATTTCACCTGATGACAGTACAGGATGCAGGATTACAGTCCGCAGACTTTGTCTTGTCTTTTTGTTCTGTGTTTCTGTTTAATTGGACTTTGTGTCTTACTCTCCCTCCGTGCTCTCATGGGCCAAGTACAATCAGGTCCCAAGAAAAATTATTCTGTCAACAGGAATGGCCCACCTTTGGGGTGGACTGGCCACATGAGGGGACTTTGATAAATCAATTGCAGGGCAGGTATGATGGAAAATAATGAATGGGAAAGCAGCTATCTGGATCAGATCCCATATATCAACATCTGAACAGTGATAGAAAGTAAGCCAAAGTTGTCTGTATATGTGTTCTCTCTTTACATGTTCTCTGTGGATGTGTTTGTGGTCTTTACATGTTCTGTATGTGTGTGTTTGTGAGTTATTATGGCCGGCTCCATTGTAGCTGGAATTCGGAATGTTATCTCTTTTCCTCCCCCTCCTCCCTTCTCTCTGATGGCTGCAGCATCAGGGAGAAGAACAGGAGAGAGAAAGAGAGAAACTAATCATATAAGGAATGCAAGGAAATACTGTATGTGCAGTTTTAAAGGGTTCTAGTCAAAGCCCACTAGAAGAACAACATGGGATAAGTTTAAGGATTATTGGAAAGTTGTTGGAAAATTCTCTCTCTCTTTCTACCTTCTAACCTTGACCAGGTTGTGAAGGTGGAGAAAAAGACAAGAAGAAATCGGGAATTTTTTTCCCTCATATTAGCGAGGCAGATTGAATAGCTTTTAATTATCTCATGCCTCACCTAAAAAAGAAAAGTTTTTGTATATGGGATACAACTAAAAGGCAGTTATTCTGGTCATATTTTAAGTGAAACATGTTACTCCTAATTGGATGTTTAAAACAGGTCAGAATTTGTTGTACTAAGGCAATTTGAGAAAGCTTTGAACTCCCAAGTGGAAAGGAGAGGACTAGGTGCCACTGGACTTGTTCCAGAGTCTCTTCACTGTTTGTGATTTCATACAAAAACATTTTTAAGGAGTGGACACAGACATGAAATTTTCTTGAGTAAAAATTAGAGCCACTGAGTAAAAATTAGAACCATTAAGATTTTATTTTACTCTGAAATCCAGAAATGATGTTAGAGAAAGCAAATTGTAATCTGAATTTTGTTGGAACTAAAAGATGTTGGAAAATTGTGTAAAACCAGTAATGTTTTTTAAAACCAGGTATTTTCACCTTTGCCTGTTAAAGAAGTTACAGCTTTCTGTTGAAGAAGTGACAGCTAAAATAATTGGTTATCATTTATAAAAGTTCTAAGATTGTCAACTAAGTCTTTGAAGTTGCTGTTTTAATGTTAAACCTAAAATTATTAATTGGTCACTGTGTAGAAAGAAATGAATGGAGAAAAAATTTATTTGGACTGGTTCTGCCCAACTGGTTCTGCAGAACAGTCCTCCTGCATCTGGGGGCTGGCAGGCATGAGACTTGTGCCAATTCCTTTTGTTTTGTGAACTTACCAAGGCTCCTTTCATGTGGACAAAGTCATCAGTCCTAAGAGAGAAATTTGTTTGAACACTGTATTTGGCTTTAAGTTGTGATTAATGAAATTTGCTCTTTAAGGTAAAAGCATTTGGGACCATGGATATTTTTGTTTAAGTTTGAATTTGGGTATAGTTGTCTGCATTAAATCAGTATCTGAGAGAATATGCCACAAGTTACTCAGAGGAATTGTAATCCTGCATCCTGTACTGTCATCAGGTGAAATTTGTATCTGGAGAGGAAACACCGAGGGGACAATTCTAGACTCAATCTAGGATGGGATCCTCCTGGTCAGTTTCCCCATTGTGTCTTTTTATAAAGGAATGTTTCCCATCTGACTATTCCTGAGTCTGGTTTTAATACGGATACTGCATGATTGGAAAAATTTCACTCCTACCTGAATTCAAACGGAGTCAAAAGGTGTTTTACTCATTGCCAGCAGTTACTCCAGGTGCTTTTTACCAGTGAGGAATGTGACCGTATCCTCCTGGAAGCCCGAAAGGGCATCTTGGAGCTAGATGGCTGCCCCTCCTCTGACCCTGCCCATATTAACCACCTACTCCCTGGAACCCGTCCCAGATGAGACCCCAACGATGACCAAGGTAAGGAGGCTCTTGACAGGTATCGCCAGTTGCTCTTGGGAGGGCTTAGAGCTGCGGTTAGGAAGCCCACAAAATGTGTCTAAGGTTAGTGAAATTAGGCAAGGCAAGGATGAGACTCCCTCTGCATATCTCAAAAGATTAATGGAGGCATACAGATTTATACACCCCTATTGATCCAGAGTATCCAAACAACCAGAGAGCCATAGTAATTGACTTTGTTTCCAATTCTGCCCCTGACATTTGAAAGAAAATCCAGAGAAAGGACGAGGTTCAAAGGAAAGAGTCTAACTGAACTCTTAGAGGTGGCTTATAAAGTTTACAATAGTAGGGATGAGCTGCAGGATCGACAAGTTAGGTCTGTAGCCAGAGCAGTGGTTGCGGCCCTAGCTAAAGCTCCCCCAAGACCAAGACAGGTTTGGAAAAAGACTATCTCCAGGCCCCGACTCCATTTCTACTGTCACTTTTGGCCCCCAGGAGCTGAGGGTGACACTCTCTGCGGGGGGGAGTCATCTGCAGCCTCAGTCCTGAAGAAACCCCTGGGCCCCGTTGTCTCACTCTTCCATTTCAGTTCAGGGGGCTACTGGTCCCTGTAATCATGGCAAGGGACGTCCACCTAGGCAAGGGCCTGGTTTCTCATTCTTTCCTGGCCATACCTGATTGCCCATATCCTTTATTGGGCTGAGACTTACTTCATAAACTGCAGGCTGTCATTTCATTCTCTGGCCCTTCCCCTTCTCTGGAATTTGAGCCCCTACCCCAGCTGGTGGTATCCTGCCCCCTCTCGGAAGAATCAAGGCTAATGACTGTTTCTGATAACCAGTCAGATGTCCTTTCACCTATATTTTCAGAAGTTCCCGGCGTATGGGCTGAAATCCATCCTTTTGGTTTGGCAAGGCACCAGCCCCTGAGGTAGTTCTGCATCCTGCAACTGCCATGCCCGATCACCCCTTAGCATGGCCAGCTAACACCCTGCTCTTGCCTGTTTGTCAGCCCGGTTCCAGGGATCTCTGTCCAGCTCCAGACCTCTGTGAAGTGAACAGCCGAGTAGAAACCCACCATCCTATGGTTCCTACCCATACACCTTTCTCTCCTCTCTGGGCCCTGCTTTAATCTGGTCCACAGTCCTGGGCTGGGAAGATACTTTCGCTACTGTTCATGTGCATGACTATGTGTATCAACAAAAGGGTTTGTTGACTTCGGTGGGAAAAGGGGTGAGGAGCATCAAATACGAGAGCTGTTGGATGCAGTCTGGCTACCTAAAGAAGTGGCTGTCATATGGCCCAGTTTTTGTGTCTCAAGGTATGCAAGCTCTTTCAAAGGCTATCAGGGTTAGGTGGAAACTACACTGTGCCTATAGGCCTCAGAGTTCAGGCCAAGTAGAAAGGATGAATAGGACCCTGAAGGAGCATATTGTTAAGCTTAAGGTTGAAACTGGCGAGATCTGGGTGAGGCTCCTTCCTTTTGTTCCTTCCTTTTGCTCTCCTTCAGGCTAGGTCTCTCTTTCTCTGTCCCCCTTCGAAATCATGTTCAGAGTAGCCCCCTGCAGTTGTTCCACCAGTTCTTATTCTGAGTGTTAGCTTCCAGACTTTTCTAATGTTGCCCTCCTCGAGTCTTTACAGGCTCTGCACAAGGCCCAGAGTGCCCTCAAATCTTTATCCTCGCTTGAACCTCAGTGGACCGGGCCCTTTCAAGTGATCCTGTCAAATCCATCAGCGGTTGAGGTCGCAGGTCCCAAGGTGTGGATACATTGTTCACACGTCAAGCCAGTAGCATCACCATCTGCCCAGTGGACAGCACACCCAGCTGGAACCTCAGGCCCCATCTTAGATCATTCTGTTCTCCCTCCTTTTGTTTCTCTTCTTTCCTACAGGCTGCTCCAGGACCCATCAACCTATCCCTTACTTGTGGACTCTAAGCAAGACTGGTGATGGGACAGTTATTGCTCAGGATTCCTCCTTTGTGGCTGTCAGTTTTCACTTCGATCTGTGCGCCCTCATTGGCCTTTTAACCGATCTGTCAGGATATATTGTGTGGGACTCTGGTTCATGTCCTGCCCCAGGTGTATTTGTATTCTGAGATGGAAGCCCAGGAACACTTCAACCTACAAGGATGTGTTCCCAGGGCTGCTTCTATCCTGATTCCCATTCTAGCAGGATTGGGTATAGCTGGTTTAACAGCCATGAGCACAGCCGCCCTAGTTACAAGCAACAGCCATTTCAACGCTCTTAGTGCCCGCATAGACCAAGACATTAGAGATTTAGAGCCCCAAATCTCGCATCTAGAGTGTGTTTTGGATTCTCTAGCTGAGATAGCTCTGCAAAACCAGAGGGGTCTAGACCTTCTATTCCTAAAACAGGGTGGCCTCTGCATGGCTCTAGGAGAGACCTGTTGTTTTTATGCAAACCACTCTGGGGTCGTCTGAGAGTCTCTCTCCATAGTCTGCATTTGGAAGGGTGGGAGTCAATTCAACAACACTCCATGACTTGGTTCCAGTCCTTGTTCAACTGGTCACCCTGCTTAACTACTCTGGTGTCCACCATAGCGAGACCCCTGGTCCTCCTATTCCTTGGTCTACTAATAGCCCCTTGCATTGTGAACTGTGCCTCTAAGTACATTAGGGATCGCCTCCAATCTGTTAGACTGTTTGCTTTGTGCCTGGTTTATTCCCCTTTGGACTCTGATGAGTCCCCCGTTTGAATTAGTTACATGAAAAACGGGAAGTAAAATGGACATTATTCGTCCCTGGGCCCCTAGGCTAAGAGAAATCCATTAGGTTACTGGGCAGGGTTGGATAACTTGCCTAGCAACAGTTTTTCTGTTGTTGGGCCCCTGTCAAAATGTTATTCCCCTTTGGTTTAATATCTCATGAATTGTTAACAGTCATTTCTTGTTTAGTCCATTTGCATGGTAACCACCTGTGCCCCACCTAATGTTAGACCCCCATTACCATGTAACCACCTTCTGCTGAGCACCCCCTCTTCCTGACAACTATGACAGTCTGTGATTGGCTACCTCTCCTGGCACCCCTCCTCTGTTGGGGTCCTTTGCCTAGTAGCACCCTGACAACCCCTCTGTTTTGGGGGCTCTTGCCTAGCAGCAAGTCCCCCCTCTTGCTCTGTCAGAACTCTGTTTGTTGTGGAAACCACAAGGCTGTACCGAGTAGCGCCAAAATGCTTAAAATGCACTCACCCACCTCAGTTCGGGGCTGTCTCCTCTGGGTCTCTCCATGAGGCAGCCGCCAGCCTGGATAATAAATGATGCTCTTGAAATTCCTAATTGACATTTGCCTGTGACTTATTAACTCCATCCATTTCAGGTTAAGGGACAGCATGTCCCTCCTGACCCTCTTCCAGTGTGGCAGATGGAACCTGAAATGATGAAAGAAACAAGGTCCCAGTTTCTAAGAACATCAGTTTATTAAGTAATATATGCCAATTGCCCAACAAACCAATATAAGGTTCTTCTGCTTTGGCACTGGACTCCAGAATACAGGAGATGACAGATTTTCACACATTAAAAACAAACAAATATGACCAATTAATTAAAAGGAAACAATTGACCAGGATATAAAATTAAGTAATCTGGTTTCTAATTGGATGAATGATTAGGAAGTTTTTAAGTTGGGAGGGAAAAGTGCACTGAAATCAGAAAAAAAAGTGTCCCATTTTCCTCAAATGTCTGTATTCAATCCAAGGAACCTAGAAACAATAAGTGATTAACCACTACGGAGCCACTTTGCAGGTAAGACATATAGATTGCTAGAAACGGATAACTGTGAGAAAACTCCTTGCATCAGTCTTCATATCTGACTGGGTTTCTGGTCAGCATAACCTCAGTCCATAGTTTAAGGATCTCCAAGCAACAGGTCGAGGTGGTCCAGCTTCCCAACCATGTAGGGCTTGGTTCAAATAATGCAATAAAGTTTTCTCACACTTCTCATAATTGAATAAAGTTTTCTCACAAGACAGAAATTAGACCAGATCTTCATTGAATAGAAAGAGAATTGCACTGGCTCCAGAACTGAGTCACAAGATGGAGTCAGTGTGGTTCACTCAATTCCCACCACCCCTTGCTGTTCAAGTTCCCTCACCAAACTAAACATCCCCAAGTCCTTTCAGCTGATCCTCACATGTTACAGTCTTCAAGGTCCTTCACTGCCTTGGTTGTCCTCTGGATACTCTTCAGTTTATCAGACAGTCCCACTGCCATACTATTGACAGATCTCATTTCGAAGGTTGTGTTCATTTCTGTGAAACTAGACTATTGCCTCACTCTTCCTGGAAGCTCAATGCACACTTCCACATGGCATTACCATTTGGATCACATTGCACAGTCACATTGAACTTGTGTTCTCCTAAAACCCCCAGACTGGTCTCAGGGCATACTGGAGCCAGCTTTAACCTACTGGCAAGAACAAATTGTTAAGCTTTCAAGATGAGCATTGACACCTCAGAAACCAGCAAATACTACACATCTAGACTTCTTTGTTGTTGTGTTGATTGTCTAGATTTAATAAATGATGGAGAAAATGGTGATAGTGCAAATTTAACTGAAAAGTAGAAAAAACATTTCAGAGCCAGTTGTTAAATATATCCACCATACCACTGTCTGTTTCAGAACACCTGCTGTTTAGCCATCCTTTTACCATCTTATACTTTGTGATGTTGATTATTTGTACCTGATAATGTCTAATATAAAATTTTGGAATAATCTCTTTGTTCTCTCTGAAGCAAACTCAGAGAATTGCCTCTTCCTATGTCAACAAAAGTCAGCAAAGGCTAACTTGACATTCCTTGGGAGACCTTTAACCTAAGACACTATCTTGAATAATGGGATGTTTTCCATATCTTAATATAAGTAAACATATACTATGTTATGGAATGTTAATGGTAAAGAAAATACAGACATCTTAAGTCATAGTTTTTATTTGAAACTTTGTCAAATTTTATCTTATTGTATTTACAACCTATGCAATTAAGAAATTCCCTTCTAATGGTCTAGTTAATCACTTATGGAGATCATAAATCTGAAGGACACAGAACATTTCTTTGTCCTAAACCAGATTTAAGGCTGCCCAATTCTTTGTATCAGCAGCCAAAACATTTTTCTGGCTCCATAATGCATTATGTTACCGTTTTCTTTAATAGAGAATTGACTGATTAATTAATTCATTCATTCATAAAATGTATGCATTTAACCTGTTGCCTTTTCTTTAACCAAGTTTTCAGGTCAACAGTTATGGCACCCAACATGGATTGGAACTGAGGAACCTAATGGACATTTCCTCATCTCACCAACTCCAGGACTCCGGCGCCAATAGGAACCATTTTTTCCTAGAGTCCTGGGCCTTGACGGGGTCAGGGTAAGTCCTTCCATTCCCAGCTTCCAAAAGACTCAAAAATTCCCTTTAAAGATAACCACAGGACAGAGATCACTCGGCATGAAATCGCCTCTGTATTAATTAGGTTCCTCTGAAGATCCATCTAGGGAAATCAGCTAGCTATGGGCAGTCAAAAACTAGAAGTAGAAATCTGGCTGACAAGACCCCTGCTTCTCGTATGTCAAGCTGTTACCAACCTAATATTCACAGGTATTGCTAGCACTACTGTCAATCAACTAAAGATAACCCTAAATTATGTTGGCCACCACAGGGCTCTTTTGAACTGGTCAAAGTTACTTTGTCTTACAGCTGAATTAAGTTAAAGGCCAACCAAACAACTAGCCAGCAGCGAGAACGTTTCATCTTCGACTTGCTGCCTTGGCTGAGTGAGAACAAAAGACAAGAAGCCTCTTCCCTGTAAGGCTGGGAGCTGCTTCAGCACCTAGCCATATCCTGGCAAAAATCCTTTCTTCTTCTAGGGCTCCAGTCTGTCCTTCCCTTCCCCTCTGCCCTATTCCTTGCCCCTTTCTTCCCTCCCCTTCCTCTTGAAGGCCTCTGATCTGGGGAAACTGATGGCACCTGGATGCAACCTTTCCCCCTAGTCTTCCCCTACCTTAGATCTGAGGAAGACAGCCTCTGTTCAAGCCTCCGTTGCCTCCCTCCACCCCTTTTCCCCTCCCTGCTTTCCTGTAAGGGCTCTGGTCCTGAAGAGGACAGTTACAATCCACCTAAGAACTAGAGGCCTGAACCTATTCCCATGGGGCCTGTTCCTTTAAGACAGTCAGAAACTTCAGGGCACCAAGGCTCCCCACCCCTCCAACAACTGCAGGGGTGCTCTGAGCAAAGGCTGCAGGTTTCCCCTTTATTGCCAGACCTTGAATGCTTGCAACCCCCTTTCCTCAGAATGGTAATAGCCAATTCATGATGGGGATTTCTAGCCAGCTTTTAATTGCCTTCTCTATCTGGGTTGTTGGGTTTTTTTTGTTTTTGTTTTTTTGTGAGCCCAGTTTGTATTTGTCTTGTTGTCATTTTGTCTGTCGGTGTATGTCCCTGTCCGTATGGTGTGTGCTGTGAATGTCTATTATCTTGTAAGATTTAAATGCAAACAGCCAGACTTCAAGGGCTGCAGCTAGGGAAATAGACAAGCAAAACTTTGAGACCTTTCCTTGTCATTCGGTCTGGCCAACCTGGAATTACAATGGAAAGGCAGATCATCTTAGGGAAAATCATGTTGGCAGATTTGTATGTTGTGAGATTAATCATAAAACATTTCAGGAACTGATCATTTGAAATTACTCCTAAGATTGTGGGTAGCCCACCTTTCTAGGTAAAGCTTGGAAACTCTGCCTAGGTCCTAGACATTCTGCCCACTCTATCCCAACAACTGCATACTACCTTGGGCCCAGTAAATTCTGCTGCTGTGGGGGGCCGGGAAACGTGGAAGAATCAGGCCTGTAGAAAACATTCTCTACACTCTGCCTGCCAAAGTCACCACTGGGACATCAGTTTCTCTGCTCTTGGTAAGCTTCACTTCTCTGTTCAGTTGCAAAAAGGATTTTATCTCTGTTTGACTCATTTTCTGATTTGTAAAAGTAAGAATAATTATGACAGTTGTTATGGGATCAAAATGATAAAATGATTGTAAAATGCTTAACATAATGACTGGTATGTGTTGCACACAATGCTATTATCTCTCTCTAATGCAGTTGTTAACTTTGAAGTGGTTTTAATTGCTAAAAGTAATAAGATCAGTAATTTCTGGAAATGCAAATGACATCATCTGAATCTATGGTTGTGTTATTTCTAAGACTGTGTTTCTGAATTTCTCTTAGACTGTGAAAATTGAGTGACCACTGTAATCTAGAAATAATGTTAGACAAAGCAATTTTTAATCTGAATTTTGTTGCAACTAAAAGATGTTGGGTAAATTGTGTAACACCAGTTGTGTTACTTTATCAGTCCTGCTAACTTTGTCTTATAATGTTTTGTAATTGCCATTTAGAACACCAGGTATTTTCACCTTTCACCAGGTGAAAGCTTTGTTAAAAGCTTAAGTTAAAGCTAAACAATTTGGCTATCTTCTATGAAGTTGTAGGATTGTTAACTAAGTTATTTGGGATTACTGTTTTAATGCTGAAACCTAAAATTGTCAAGTGATTCCTGTGTATAGAAAGGAGGGAATGGAGTGAAAACTTTATTTAGACTCCCTCTGCCCATTCAGAACAGTCCCACAATGGAGTTAAAACTTTATTTAAATTTATTCTTTTCATTCGGAACAGTCCTCCCATTCCTGTGGGTAAGATATCAGTCCTAGTAAAGGAATTTGGTTGGTTAACGCAAATTCTAAACAATGAATATTTCTTGCACAGAAGTTGTAATAGAGAGAATTTTTAATAATTGACTTTTACATCAGCACAAGTTTTAAATTTGAGAAGGAAAGATGTTAAATGGAATCCTTATGTATCCTGTTAAATCTTTATTGTTTATTGTAACTCCAAAAGAGTGGAAATAACTGTTATCTGACTGTAAGTTGTGATTAGTGAGACTTGCTGTTTAAGGTAAAGGCATTTGGGATCATAACTATTTTTTGGTTTTGAGTTTGAATTTGGGTATAGTTGTCTGCATTAAATCAGTATCTGAAACAAATGCCACAAGCTACTCAGAGGGAACATGATCCTGTACTCTTAATAGGTGAAGTTTGTATCTGGAAAGTAAACACTGAGGGGACAATTCTAGACTCAATCTAGGATGGGATCCCCTGGCTCAGTTTCCCTATTGTGTTCCTTTAAAAAGGAATGTTTCTCACCTGACTATTCCTGAGTCTGGCTATGAAACAGATACTGCCTGATTGGAGAATTTCACTCCTATCTGAATTCAAACAGAATAAAGGATGTTTTATCCTGTCATATTTGGTATGTCACATGTCCCTGCTTTTTCCTTCTATAGCAAATTGCTGTGGTCATTAACAAGTGACCAGCAAAACGTGAGCCTTTTATGTAATCTTACTGGGAAATCTAATATTATTTTTATCTGAAATTCGAACATGTGCAGAAGTTTATGTAAACTACTTAAGATTCACCTTAAGATGTTCCCATTGCTTAAAAGAATTTTAAAAGCAACAGTGTTTTTCTGTGAGTTAGTCTCTTATATCTAAGAATACTGCAATAATTAAGAATTCAGTTTGTTATAATACTTTGGAAATTTATATTACTTAAGAACATTTTTGTAACAACTCAGCTTTAATGAATTCCAGTTTTAAAGGTTTATTTTTGCTTAAGAAAAAAAAAAGAGATATCAAACATTTTAAAAGTTTCCAACTAGTTTTTTTATAAGAGTTTAGTGAACATCAGAGTAAATTTTAAACTGTTTTTAAAGTGGGGAAATACTTTTAGAAGAAATGTTTTGGAAAATCATGTGTGATTCTTAGAAGGGCTACTAAAACTTCAAAATAATATACTGTTAAATTAAGCTGTTTTGATCTGGATATGTAGTTATTCTATGGCCTAAGTCAGAGCTAAAGTTTGCATTTGAATTTATTATATGGAAAAGATTTGATTCCTGAAGTATCTCATTATTCCAGAGTGAGTATAATTATGGAAAAGTAACAATTTGTGAAACAGACATAATTCCATCAAACTATAAATTTAGTCATTAATCTCTTTGCTTTGTTTAAGCTGGAATGAGATCCCAGTACAGTTAAGCTAATAAAAAGTAATAACTTATGAGCTATCTTGTCTTATGGTTAAAATGTAAAAGCAAATGAAACAATAGGATTGAGAGATTTGGAAAGATAAATTAAGTTCTGCTTGAAAACTATGAAAGGTAGATAAGATTTGGGAATAAATATGGGTTATCTCAACCCCTCTTCCTCCTAGGTAGTTGTTCTGGATACTTTTGTGTCAGTTTCAGGTGGTTTAAAGTGCAAGGAAGTATTTTATCTGAGGGATACCAGCCAATATTTATTTGCTATATAAGACTGCAGTTTACTATTGTTTGAAGTTCTGATTACAAGAATACTTGTCTAAGTTATAAAGCCAATTGACATGTGCTGCAGGCTAACAGTGGATGCTTATAAAGTTTTGAAGATGACCTTGGACACAGCCTAGGTAGGATCTTCCTAACTTTATTTCCCAAATGTGCTATTTCCTTTCTGAAAAGGAAATTTCCCACTTGGTTACCTCTAAGCCCTGCTTTCAGCTCCTGGTAACCTCATGATTACATGTCAGATAATGGCTTATTCCTGGAATCAACCAGAACTAAGGAGATCCTTTCCTTCTCTTAACATTGTCCCTCTTTTTCTTTTATAGCAAATCTTTGTAATTAAGAAGTTCTGTAAGTACAATACTAATTCTATCAAATAATAAATGGAAATTGGAACATCTCTGAGTTATTATAATGGAGTGCAGGAATGAATAGCTTACACCTTTAACCTATATTCCTGGCCAAATAAATAAATATAATATAGAGATAACATCGAGGAAATGATTAGATCAGGTAATAAGACAAAGATGTAATGTGACAGATGTCTAATTAGAGTAGCAAATTTTGATGATCAACGACAAGGTCAGCCTGATTCCTCTAAGAATTATATGCAAATGTATATGATTGACTTCTATAATTTGTCATGCTTTTGATAATAAGATCTCAAATTTGGATTTTTGCATAAAATTTGTATAGCATAGTAGTAAAAGTAAGTGAAATTATTTCTTCTCCGTTAAAATATTTGTCCAATAGTTTAAAAGGCAGATGACTTCATTTTATAGTTGAACCCTCAAATTTTAAAAGATTCTTATTCCAGGTACAAGATTTAGGTAAAGACAGAAACAGCAAATAATGTGAACTGAAATTTTCTGAAATTTCAAAAATGGAGAACAAATTTTAAGTAATTGCACTAATTTATATTGGCAGAAGTATCTGGGAACTTCTAGATTTGAACCAGAAAGGCAGAATTCTCTTTTTGAACTATCTCAAGAATAAAACCTATTGTCAAAGAAAAGATATCTAGGTATCAGATAACTACATGAGAAATCTGGGATTCAAAAAGTTTTAATTAAATGAAAACTAAGAATGGATTATTGGGATACAAGGAACTTGATGTTAATTAACACTGAAATAATAATTGCATTGATTTGTATGGTTCATGTTCAATTTTCTTGTTTATATTGGTGACATGTAAATCTCCCTTTCAAAACTAATCTATTGTGAGCCATCTAAGTTTTAATCTGTACCTGACTTAATGTAAAAATACAATTTGTGAATTGTAAAAAACTTCATTGTGTTGTTTGAACCTAGCCCTGCATTTCTGGGAAAGTGAACTATTGATAAGTGCCTTTAGCCATGTTAACAATGTTGTATTGTTTCATCTCAATTATCAAATCATGTTTTCTGGGAGACCCTGTCAAGTTTTCTGTAGAGATTCATAGATCCATCTGTCACCTCCATTGCCCCTGCTCCTGAGAGGACCGTGCCCTCCAATTTTGAAGATGCCTGAAGAAGATGCCATCAGACATAGACAGTTTTCCCAAGAGCCTGGACCAGACTTGCATGAAGAGTAACTCTCACACTACTGGTTATTTATACATTTTTTTCGTGTCCTTTTTGGTCTGCAGGTGAAGCCTTCGGCTTGCCTTTGACCAAAAGGAGGGAATGATAATGTTTAATATAAAATTTTGGAATAATCTCTTTGTTCTCTCCGAAGCAAACTCAGAGAATGCCTCTTCCTATGTCAACAAAAGTCAGCCAAGGCTGACTTAACATTCCTTGGGAAGCCTTTAACATAAGACACTATCTTGAATAATGGGATGTTTTCCATATCTTAGTATTTGTAGACATATATTATGCGATGGCATGTTAATGGTAAAGAAAATACAGACATCTTAGGTCATAATTTCTATTTGAAACTTTGTCAAGTTTTATCTTATTGTATTTACAACCTATGCAATTAAGAAATTCCTTTCTAATGGTCAAGTTAATCACTTATGGAGATCATAAATCTGAAGGACACAGAACACTTCTTTGTTCTAAAACAGATTTAAGGCTGCTCAATTCTTTGTATCGGTAGCCAGAGCATTTTTCTGGCTCTATGATGCATTATGTTATCATTTTCTTTTAATAAGGAATTGATTGATTCATTCATTCATTCATTCATAAAATGTATGCGTTTAGCCTGTTGCCTTTTCTTTAACCATGCTTTCAGGTCAACATACCCAAGTGCAAGACTTTCCACTGACCCCTAGTGAATTTTATCTCTTTAGATTCAGCCCAATACACTAACCTGTCAAGACCCTTTGGAATCCTGCCTCTAATTCAATTCCCCCTTCCATCTTGGTGTCATCATAAAATCTGATGGGCATATCATATATTCTTTCATCCAATTTCTGGATAAAAAATGCTAAACTGAACAGGGCCAAGCATAGATCCCTAGGGTACTCCGTTGAAGACTTTCTGCCATGTTGACATGAAACCAATAATGACTCCGAATACAGTCTAATCAATGTCTCTGTCTCTTCTCCACAAGTACAGCATAAAATACTTTAGCAAAGGCTTAGCTAAAATCCAGGTAAACCATATCCTCAGTATTTCCCTCATCAACAAGTCTGGTGACTCTATCAAAAAATGAAGTGCAATGAGTCTGGCTTGACCTGGATGAAGCCACACTGACTCTTGCTCATTACTGCTTCCATTTGTAAATATTTAGCAAGCATAGCTTTGATAGTGTGTTCCCCAGAGTTTTCCCAGAAATCAAAGGCAAGCTAAAGGTCTAGATTTTGAGAGCTATTTTGGACAATCAGGACCATATTCACTTTTCTCCAATCTTGTGACCTTTCTCCCATTTTCCAAGCTCTTTCAAATTTCCCTGGCAGTATCTCTGCGGTGCCCTATGACAGTTCTTTCAGGACCCCAGGTTATAGTTTATCTGAGACTGAATTCACTAAGGGCAGAGAAGTGTTCTCTTACCATTTCTTTACTTATCTTTAGGAATAAGCACCCTGCCCAGCATCTTTGTCCTGCTATTTCCAGTGTGAAGATTCTTCTCCTTGGCAGAGAAAACAGAAACAGAATAAACAATGAGTGGCTCTCCCTTCTCTGTGTTGTCAGTGATCATTGCCTCATGTCCTCCCTAAGCCAAGGTCCTCCAACTTCATGGAGCCTTCTCTTTCTCCCAGTAGCAGTTTTTTGAGACTGTCATTCTTTGCTTTGGAGCTTTCATCACCAGCCTCAACTCCTTATTCAGAACTAGCATTGCTGGAAAGGAGAAGTGGTGTCCCCTTTTCATATTTTGTGAAAATAGGCCATTCTACATAAGCGCCCTCCTCTTCTTCATCTCCCATCACTTAGATGCCTTCTGCCTCTGTCTTCTCCTTCACTCCTGCCTCATAATGAAGTGGCCTCACTCCCTAACAAGGCCAATCCTGAGCTGGAGCATCCCTTGCACAAATTTTCCATGACAAATTCCACAAAATCTGCCAGACTTTCACATTCATTCCATTACCTGGTCTGTCTTCCATCTTCTCTGCATTTCTTTTTTTTTTAATATAAATTTATTTATTTAACTTTTTACATTAATTTTCACAAAATTTTGGGTTCCAAATTTTCTCCCCATTTGTCCCCTCCCCCCACCCCAATACACCGAGCATTCTAATTTCCCCTATCACCAATCTGCCCTCTCTTCTATCATCCCTCCCTTCTCTTGTCCCCATCTTCTCTTTTGTCCTGTAGGGCCAGATGACTTTCTATTCCCCATTAACTGTATTTCTTATTTCCCAGTAGCAACAACAATACTCGACAGTTGTTCCTAAAACTTTGAGTTCCAAATTCTCCCCATCCCTCCTCCCCACCCATTCCCTTTGGGAAGGGAGGCAGTTCAATATAGGCCATATCAGTGTAGTTTTGCAAATGACTTCCATAATAGTCGTGTTGTGTAAGACTAACTCTATTTCCCTCCATCCTATCCTGCCCCCCATTGTTTCTATTCTGTCTTTTGATCCTGTCCCTCCCCAAGTGTTGACTTCAAATTGCTCCCTCCTCTCATTGCCCTCCCTTCCATCATCCCCCCCACCCTGCTTATCCCCTTCTCCCCCACTTTCCTGTATTGTAAGATAGATTTTCATACCAAAATGAGTGTGCGTTTTATTCCTTCCTTTAGTCGAATGTGATGAGAGTAAACTTCATGTTTTTTTCTCAACTTTCCTCTTTTTCCCTCCACTAAAAAGTCTCCTGCTTAGGGACAGGATCAAAAGACAGAATAGAAACACTGGAGGGCAGGATAGGATGGAGGGAAATACAGTTAGTCTTACACAACACGACTATTATCGAAGTCATTTGCAAAACTACACAGATAGGGCCTATATTGAATTGCCTGCCTTCCCAAAGGGAATGGGTGCGGAGGGAAGGATGGGGACAATTTGGAACTCAAAGTTTTAGGAACAACTGTTTAGTATTGTTCTTGCTGCTAGGAAATAAGAAATACAGTTAATGGGGAATAGAAAGTCATCTGGCCCTACAGGACAAAAGAGAAGATGGGGACAAGAGAAGGGAGGGATGAGAGAAGAGAGGGCAGATTGGTGATAGGGAAAATTAGATTGCTTGGTGTATAGGGGTGGGGGAGGGGATAAAAGGGGAGAAAATTTGGAACCCACAATTCTGTGGTGAAAATGAATGTAAAAAGTTAAATAAATAAATTTCTATTAAAAACAAACAAAAAAAAAGTCTCCTGCTTGCCTCTTGAATGAGATATAATTTACCCCATTCCATTTCACCCTCTCTCCTCCCACTACATTTCCCTCTCACCATTTACCTTAATTTCTTTTAAGATATGATTCCATCCTATTCAATTCACTCTGTGCTCTCTGTCTCTGTGTGTGTGCATGTGTGTATGTGTGTGTGCATGTGCGCATGCGTGTACGTGTGTGTGTGTGTGTGTCTGTATGGGTGTGGGTAGTCCCACCAACTACCCAGACACTGAAAAGTTTTAAGAGTTACAAATATTGTCTTTCCATGTAGAAATGTAAACAGTTCACCTTTGGTAAGTCCCTTATGACTTCTCTTTGCTGTTTGCTTTTTCATGCTTCTTCTCATTCTTGTGTTTGAAGGTCAAATTTTCTTTTCAGCTCTGGTCTTTTCATCAAGAATGTTTGAAAGTCCTCTATTTCATTGAAAGACCATATTTTCCCCTGAAGTATTATACTCAGTTTTGCTGGGTAGGTGATTCTTGATTTGAGTCCTAGTTCCTTTGACTTCTGGAATATCCTATTCCATGCCCTTTGATCCCTTAATGTAGAAGCTGCTAGATGTTGTGTTGTCCTGATTGTATTTCCACAGTACTGGAATTGTTTCTTTCTAGCTGCTTGCAATATTTTCTCTTTGACCTGGGAATTCTGGAATTTGGCCACAATGTTCCTAGGAGTTTCTCTTTTTAGATCTCTTTCAGGTGGTCATCGATGGATTCCTTCAATACTTATTTTCCCTCTGGTTCTAGAATCTCAGGGCAGTTTTCCTTGATAATTTCATGATAGATGATGTCTAGACTCTTTTTTGATCATGGCTTTCAGGAAGTCCCATAATTTTTAAATTGTCTCTCCTGGATCTATTTTCCAGGTCAGTTGTTTTTCCAATGAGATATTTCACATTCTCTTCCATTTTTTCATTCTTTTGGTTTTGTTTTGTAATTTCTTGGTTTCTCAGAAAGTCATTAGCCTCCATCTGTTCCATTCTAATTTTGAGAGAACTATTTTCTTCAGTGAGCTTTTGAACCTCTCTTTCCATTTGGCTAATTCTGCTTTTGAAAGCATTCTTCTCCTCATTGACTTTTGGAACCTCTTTTGCCAATTGAGTTAGCCTATTTTTCAAGGTGTTATTTTCTTCAGCATTTTTTGGGGCCTCCTTTAGCAAAGTGTTGACCCAATTTTCATGCTTTTCTTGCATCTCTCTCATTTCTCTTCCCAGTTTTTCCTCCACCTGTCTAACTTGATTTTCAAAATCCTTTTTGAGCTCTTCCATGGCCTGAGCCCATTGGATATCTATTTTGGATGTTTGGGATACAGAGGTCTTGGCTTTTATATCTTTCCCTGATGGTAAGCATTGTTCTTCCTCATCAGAAATGAAAGGGGGAAATATCTGTTCCCCAAGAAAGTAACCTTCTATGGTCTTATTTTTTTTTCCCTTTTCTGGGCATTTTCCCAGCCAGTTACTCGACTTCTGAGATTCCTCTCCACCCCGCCCTCCCCAGCTAGATCCGCCCAGCTAGTGCTTGGGGTCTGAGGTTCAAATGCTGCTCCCCAGCCTCAGGGCTTTCAGTGGTGGGCACAGCTGCTATTCAATGTGAGCTTAAGTTCTGGGGCTCAGGTGGGGGCAGGGCCACCTCCTAGGCTCAGTTCCCTCAGGGAGTTTATTCGGAGACCTTCAGTAATGGAGTGGGGCTCCTGCCTGCTTGGGGAGCCCAGGTCTGCTGCTGTCCCTGTCTCCACCACTGCCTCCCGAGGGTGTCTGAGTTATGGAGACATCCCGCTCCCCTCTCAGCCACCCCAGAAGTCTCTCTCACTGACCTGTGTGCCTGTGGGTGGAGGGACCTACACAGCGCCGGAGATTCTGTCCCTGAAGCCTGCTCGGATCTGCTCCTCTCAGGGCCGCTTGGCCAGGGCTGGGCTCCACTGTCCCGTGCACAACGGACCTTTGGTGCGGGTTTTTCAGGGCTCTCTGGAACGGAAATCTCCTCCACTGCATTGCTGTGTGGCTTCCACTGCTCCAGAATTTGTGGGGAGTTCTTTTTACAGGAAATGTATGGGCTGTGGATTCGGAGCTAGCATATGTGAGTCTTTCTACTCCGCCATCTTGGCTGCTCCCCGCTCTGCATTTCTTTTTAAAATCTAAGTTGGTTAGGGAGTTTCCCTGTGCAACCCCATGATTTCTTCAGTCAAATCTCATTTTTCCTCTTCACTGGACTTCTTTTCCTTGGTGTTGCATTAACTTCATTCTTGAGCATCTTCCCTCCCTGGGGGCTGACTTCTTTCCCCTGAGGCATGTTGCTCCATAGCTTAGATTTCAGGAATTTTGAAAGCTGGAAGGTATCTGTTGGAGAAGACAGAATGTAATGGGATTGCTTCAACAGGGAGAGGGACTGACCTGGTTAAGGAGTGAGGCCCCTTCATTGTGTGAGACAGGAGTGAAGGAGAAGGCATCTAAGAGATTAGAGATGAGGAATAGAAGAGCATTCATGGAGAACAGCCTATTTTCACAAAATATGAAAAGGGGACACTTCACCTCTCCTTTCCAGGAATGTTACTTCTGAATAAAGAGGATGGAAATGACTGGTAGGTGGTAAGATTAAGGCTCTTCCTTCCTTGTGTTTCTTCCTTTCAGATCAGAGCCCCCCAGGGCAGGCTCTTGTCTCCTTTCTGCCCAGAGACCATACCTCCTCCATCAAGTTTCTTCACTGAGGTATGTCCTCCCCATGGCTGTCTAACAGGCCCACTTAAGTGGCAAAGCTGTGCCTCCTGCAACTGGTGGGGGAGGGGGGGCAGGTACTTGGTGCCATGCCTAGTCCCCAGACTGACTCCTCTCCTCTCCTCTGTCTCTTCTTCCAACCTTTCCATCCACCTTTAGAGGCCTCCAGAGTCCTGAGCAAAGACTCTCTCCATAAACCAGTAGACAAGTGTCCCCTTTTCGGGCTATGGCTGAGGATTGACCTACCATGAGAGGGAAGCCCCCCCCAAATCCTGAGATGCCAAATCCAAAGCACCTCATTTTACAAAGGGGGAAACTGAGGCCCAGAGAAAATCAGCTAACCTCAGGACACACAGGATAGGATTACCCAGTGTAAATGAAATCTGAATTGAAAGAGACCTTCTAACTGTGCAAAGCTGAGGAGCTTTGCTCTGCTTAGTCCCAGAGGCCAGGATGAGGAGCTCTCTCCAATTCACACCATCTGTACCTATATGCATAAAGCTATTGACCTGTCCTCTCTTCCCCATTAGATGTGAGCTGCTTAAGAGGAGGGACCAGCACTTAGCACAAGGCC
Organism: Bettongia penicillata ogilbyi; assembly: GCA_023548195.1. Taxonomy (NCBI): domain Eukaryota; kingdom Metazoa; phylum Chordata; class Mammalia; order Diprotodontia; family Potoroidae; genus Bettongia; species Bettongia penicillata. The sequence continues at coordinate 10,713,973 of JAJHZJ010000096.1, forward strand.
TAGCACACAACAGTTACTTAACAAAGACCTGAACAAGCCAATTCTCTATGTTCTCAGCTCCTTCATCTGTGAAATGGGGGAATTGGACTCCATGGTGTCTATTTCATTACAGGTCTATGCTCCTATGATCCTAAGCCCTCTGAATACCATCTAAATTTAGCACCCCAAATTTAGCTTACCCTAGATAAGCTTCAGGGTTGTGGCTAGGCAGAAATGGGCAGGGAAGGATGCAGTCCTATGTGCAAGTTCAGAGGAGAGCTGCTTCTAAAGGTAGGCCCTGCTCTCCTACTCTCTCTCCCTCTAAAACCGTTCTCTTTCTCTTTCCCTTTCAGGCAGTGATTCATAATGGGTAGGGCTGAGGGGATAGTTGAGATTTGGAGATTGGATTCCATTGGCCCCCGAGCTTACCTCAATTCAAGGGCTCCCAAGGTCTACATTTTACCCTTCCTGTCTCCTGGTGTCTGAGAGTGCCATAGAGTCTGGGGGCAATCAGAGGCTCCCTATCCAGGACAGGTCTGTGTCTCCCCTCAGATCAGAAGCTCCCCAGGGCAGGCCTGCTCCTATTTTTTGTCACCTTTCCCTATAGTGCCCGTCTGGGGCTTCAGGCCTTGGGGCAGAGTTCTCTGTGTGTCTGAAGCATAGGTCCCTAACCAGGGGCAGCAAGCACAGCAGAATCTCTTCTTAGTGGTGCAAAGGGACAAGCACAGCTGTTTCCCTACTGTGGGACTTGGTTTGCCCTCAGTAAGCCTCCATTTTCTTCTCTGCCTTACACTGGATAATCATTAGCCTGCTTTCCAGCTGTAATTATCCCCTTTCCCTGATGTACTGATCTGGTTTGGACCGCTGCAGGTGAAAACCTCCCTGTCTGGCCAATGGGCAGCAGGGGGCAGCAGAAGGCTATAAACGGAGAGCTCTGCTGAACTCTGTGGGTTGACTTCATACAGAAATAATGACTACAGTCATAACTGCATACTGGATCAGCACTTTGAGGTCCACCTGTGTGGTCAGTGCCTGCACAAACCTCCCCAGAAAGACGGCCTCTCTGGGAGTCTCTGTCCCCAGTACAGCCCGGTTAGGAGACTGGAGATCCTCATCTCCTCCACAGCTTGCCTTTCTATGGCATCTCAAGGGGCATGGGGCATGCTCCTCACACCAATTCTAGCAAATCTTCAGAGCAATTACTGCTACCCTCTATGTTACAGATAAAGAAACTTCGACTAGAACTCAGGTCTACCACTCCATGATCTCAAAAGGAAGGACTCGTCGCTCCCCTATCTTGATTTTCCACAGAGATCAGAGGAGTTCAAAAAAAGTCACGCCAACCTCACATCCAAAAGATGGAGGAGATTTGACTCAAAAGTGTTGCCTCTAGGCAGGACTTGAGGATTAGATGCTATCCTCTGCTTTTCTTACACAGTCCCAATATCTAATCTGTTGCCAAGTCTTGTCTTTTCTACTCTCATGCCATTTCTTTTCCGCCCCCCCTTCTCCATACATGTTTTTCTTTTAAATAGCATTTCATCTTTTCCAATTACATGTAAAAACAATTTTAGCATTTTTTCATAAAATTTTGTTCCAGATTTTTTCCCTTTCTCCTCCCTAAGACACTAAGCAATTTGATGTGTTATATGTGTACAATCATGTAAAATATATCCATATTGATCATTTTGTATAAGAAACAACAAAAGGGGGAAAAAATTAAAAATAAAGTGAAAATAGTATGCTTTGTCCTGCACTCAGATTCTATCAGTCCTTTCTCTGGAGGTGGATAGCGTTTTTCATCCTAGGTCCTTTGGAACTGTCTCAGATCTTTGTATCACTGAGAATAGGTAAATCACTCACAATTGATCGCCCTATAGTATTGCTACTGTGTACACTGTTCTCCTGATTCTATTCACTTCACTTTGTATCAGTTCACGTAAATCTTTCCAGGTTTTTCAGAAAGCATCCTGCTCATCATTTCTTTTTTCTCTCTTTAATGGTATTTTGTTTTTTGTCCAATTACATGGAAAGATAGTTTTCAACATTCGTTTTTGTAAAATTTTGAGTTCCAAATTTTCCCCCTGGCTCCTCCCCAGACAGCAAGCAATCTGATATAGGTTATATATATATGCCATCATGTTAAACATATTTCCACATTAGTCATGTTGTGAAAGAAGGATCAGAAAAGGAGAAAACCACAAGAAAGAAAAAACAAAAAGTCAAAATTGTATGCTGAGATCTACATTCAGACTCCACAGTTCTCTGGATGTGGTTAGCATTTTCCATCATGATTTTTTTGGAATTGCCTTAGATCATCGTAATTCTGAGAAGAGTTAAGTCTATCGTGGTTAATAATCACGGCACAATGTTGCTGTTACTATGTATAATGTTCTCCTGGTTCATGTAAGTCTTTCCAGTTTTTTTTTCTGAAATCCACCTGCTCATTATTTCTTACAGAATTACCGTATTCCATCACATGCATATACCACAACTTGTTCAACCATTTCCCAGTTGCTGGACATTCCCTCAATTTCCACTTTTTTGCCACCATGCCATTTCTCATATACATTCTTTTTTCTCTTGTGACCCTGCCACCTCCCACCTAGATTATTGCCAGGTTGGTCACCCTGCTTGATCTCTGCCAGCGAAGGTTACTCTGCACCTAGCTGCTAAGACAGTTTTCCTAAATCCAGGATTCGACCCCCTCCTCAGTAAGTTCTCTGTATGACATTTAAAGCCCTCCACCACCTGGTCCTTCCCTACCTTTCCAGTCTTCTCACTCTAGCCTTGCCTCCACTTTCTCTATGACCCTGAAACACTGCCTTTCTCATTATTCATCTCACAAGTCCACATCCTTGTTCTGGCTTCTCCCATACCTGGAACATTTCTCTCTCTTGCCTGGCACCTACTGGTTTTCCTAGCTTCCTTCAAAGACTCAGCTCAAATGCCACCTTCATCTGGAGGTGTTTCCTGATAATACATCTAGTCTATACGTCATTGTTCATAAGTTGCCTCCCCCACTGCAATGTGATCCCCTTGAGAACAGGGGCTAGCTTCTGTCTTCCTTTGTATTCCCAATGATGGGAATGGTGTTTGGCCCAAAGGAAGTACTTGATAAATGCTTGGGAACTGAATAATCATGTAGTTGGGGAGGATAAGTTCCTAAGCTTGGGGATCAGAATTAGAATTAAGGAGGAGCAGTGCTGCCAGTCCATGTACAAGGGTCACATACAGTTCTCAGGCCCAAAAAAGATAAATGTATAGCTTCCCCTCATCCTTACATCATGCTGCAGAGTTTGGGTGGAAAAGGTAGCACTGTCACTACAGAGAAGTGCGAGCATAGGGAGTTTGAGGCAACTGTTAGGGAACTATCACCAGGAACTCAATGGAGACCTATCGCTTCCACTTTACAGATAGGTAAGCTGAGTCCCATAAAGGTAGTGTATAACGAATCATGGCACTTCATCACTGAAAGGAATGAAAGGTCCTTTGCAATGTGCCCAAGGTGGGAGAGTCTTAGAGTCCTAACCTTTGCAGGAAGACTTCCAGAAAGGGGAACTCACTATCTGCAGGGGCAACCCATTCCACTTGGGCAGGGCTCACTGTTAGTAAGTTTTTCTAGATGTCAGGGATAAATCTACCTCTTGACAACCTCCCTTCTCTGCTCCTGACTCTGCTAAACTGAACAAGGCTTTTCTTACACAGTCCCAATATCTAATCTGTTGCCAAGTCTTGTCTTTTCTACCCTCTTCTAAGATACAACCCTCCCAACATTTGAAGGCCCCTCTCTGATCCCCCTATCTGTGCCTTCATCAGATGCCCCTACAACCTGGTCTCCAGCACCCTTATTCTCCTGCTCTCCCTTCTCAAAGGAAGAGGGCCACCTGCCAAATCTGACATAGAATCCTGGGGGCCAAGTGGTGAGAATAATGACCGGATTCCTTCAATAGCCTATAATAGTGGGAATGAGGCCACTACTTCCTTTGGAGGGGGAGGGGACCATTGTTTCAACATTACTTGGGTTCCCTGCTCCCACCCCTTCCCACATACACATTCAGCCTTTGCCTCCTGCTGAGCTGTAGGGCTTCCCTCACATCTGGGCACAGATGTTTAGCTGGAAGCTGAAGCAGATGGTAGGGAGAGAAATTTCAGGAATCCCAGAATTCCAGGATTTCTGGGAAATTCCAGGAGCCCAACCACCTGCAGCTTGGAAAGGGGCCAGGTACTATGGGCTCCCCAGGGTTGTGAGGCACCTGAGGGGAGGAAGCAGTTCCTCTGGCATCTCCCCACCTCCTCTGCTACAGCTCTTCCAATGGAAACCCTGGAGTGCCCTTCCTGACCTGTCAACTAGATGTCTGTAAATGGCTTTACCTTTCTGCAGTAAAGAGGGAGATGCATCCCTCACAATTCCCAAGAAATTAACCTCCCCTTGTCCCCAGATAGTGCAGGAGTGTCTGCCAACCTTGCTGCATCTCTGAGACTATTCTGAGAAGCTGATAAGGGGCTAAGAAACCCCTAACTTAGGAAGATCTCTAACCTGTGGGACCTGGATGCCTGGGTCCTAACCCCTGATGAGACCTGCCCTAGCTGTCTTCTCCACACTCTCCCCAAGGCCACCCTGTTCCCCCAAGGAAGGCATCAGGCTGCACCCTGGTACAACCCTTGAAAATCCTTTTCCTTCTAGGCCCTGATCAGCTGCCACCTCCTCCAGGAAGCCTGCCATGAGAGGAATCCGGGTTTCTGCAGATTTTCTCCAGATTTTCCCCGAGCCCCTTGTCTGGATCCTCCCTTTGCTCTCATCATATTCTACCTTACATCGTACTCACCTGTGTTCTGCATATATTGCTCCTAGTGGGTGGGAGGCTCCCTGAGGACATCATTTTTCCTTTTTGCAACATAGCTCAGAGCACAGCACTTTAGTAGGGCTACAATAAAACAGCTAGCACTGTCTTCCCAAGCTTTGCCATACTCTTCACTAATAATGCCATCAGATTTCCTCAGATTCATGTCCTAAACTTTCTTTGGTCATTTCCCATTTGAGGAGCACCCACTGTTTCCAACTCCACCACTAATAAAAAGTGTGACAAAAATATTTTGGTATATATGGGGTTTTTTTCTCTCATTGACTTCCTTGGGTTATATGCCTAGCAGTGGGATCTCTGGGTTAAAAGGTATGGACATTTTAGTTTATTCTCAGTGACTTTTCAGAATGGTTTTCTGGACAGCAACTTTGGAAGTATTCAAGAAAAGAAATTAAGCTGTCCATACCTTTGACTCAGCAATTCTACTGCTCAGAATATGCCCCAAGGAGGTAAGAGACAGAAACAAAGCTCTAATATATACTAAAATGTTCATGGCAATTCTCCATGTTAGAAAAGAATGGGGAAAAAAAATACCTATTAATTGGGGAAGGGGTACGAAATTTATAAAACATTACAGTAATGGAATATTATGCCCTAAGAAATAATAGCTAGCTAACATTTATCTAGGGGCAGCTAGGTAGTGCAGTGGATAAAACACTAGGCTTGAAGTCAGAAAGACTCATCTTCCTGAGCTCAAATCTGGTCTCAGACACTAGCTGTGTGACCATGGGTGAATCACTTCACTCTGCTTGCCTCAGTTTCCTAATCTATTAAATGAGCTGCAGAAGAAAATGGCAAACCACCCCAGTATCTCTGCCAAGAAAACCCAAGATAGTGTCAAGAAGAGTCAGACATGACTGAACAGCAAAAACGATTTATGTAGCACTTTAAAGTTTGCAAAGCATTGTACATCTATTATCCCATTTAATCTTAACAACAAGCCTGGAAGGTAAGTGCTAGTATTATCCCCATTTTGCAGAAGAAGAAATTAAGACAACCTGAGGTTCTGTTGCATAGCTTTTAAGTATCATTGGCTGGATTTGAACTTGGGTGTTCCTCACTCTTCCAGATTTACTGCACCACCTAGATGCCTTTAAGATATGATGTGCACTGCCCTCTCTTGGCCCCTTCCCACAATTCAGCACTCAGAGATTGGGTCTGCCCCTGACTCAAGGTATTCTGTGGGGCAGTACTTCTAAAAAAAGTTTGTGGCAGAGAAGAAAGCAAGAGCAAAAGTGCAGCTGGCAGCATCCAGAATGGGACTTAGGTTTTTCACAGGCTGTTTTCCCAACAGATCTGCTGGCAGTTGGGGTGGCGGCTGGGTCAGAAAGGGGATGCCCCATGGACCTGTCCCCAGGGGTAAAGCCACGTTCCTCCTGGTGGGTGGGGTGTGGGCATGCAGCCGGTCAGTGTTGTTGGAAGGGATGTGAGGGCCAGGGAGGCTGTGGCCAGGAGCCAGGCTGGAGCAGGCTGCCTGGGCGGCAGATCCAGACCCGAGTTCAAGAGTTCAAGACTCTGCCACAGATCTGTAGTCCTCATCACCTGCAGGCAATAGGTCAGTGCTGGTGACCCAGTTTTGCTAACACCTGAATCTGGCTGGAACAAGAGAACCTTTGGTTTGATTCCCAGCTAGGCTACTTAATACATAAGACCTGGGGCAAATCCTGGGGCTTTAGTTTACACTGCCTTAAAACCAGATAGGATGATATTTAACAATGAAACAAGCAACAAACACTTATTAACACCTGCTTGCTGCCTGGAGAGGCACTTTGGTGAGCTTGGACATATAGAGGCCATAAGGAAATAGTCTCCGCCCGCAAGAAGCTTACTTTTTAACAGAGGAGACAATGTGCACATGTGCAACCCAGTAAGGACTGGTTCCCACCCCCCTCCCCAGTGACAGTGGGGGGTCTTCTGCCCACCCTGGGCTGAGGAATCAGTCTTTGGACTGGACACAACAAGCCCCCTGGCCCAGAGTGATTCCATGACTTTTACTGAGCTGGCATCCTCCAGCTTAGCCATTTTCCTGACCAGGTCCTAAAATTTACTGAATCAGGGCTGGTGAATCCTACGGAGTGTTAGGTTCACTCACTCCCTGGGAGAGGGTAAGAAGCCCTGGTCGGGGCACTGTTCCCCACGCCCACTGAAGGTAAAGTCATTATGCTCATACTAATCAGAGCTGGAGACAGAAGGGAAAATGAGGAGCTGACCTGATTCTTTGCCCCGGAGCCCTCTGAGCTCCCCTAACACACTTCTGGTTTTATTTTCATACTTTGCATTTCCTGCTTCCCTGAAACATAATTATGACCACAAAAACAGAAACAGCAAAGCTGTAGAGACATGTGACTTAGATGGTATGTGCCCTCCCTCCACCATGGCAGATGGCAGATTGTCTGTAAGGTGGGTGGCCACCTTAGGGAGCCACCCAGCCAAATCACTGATCCCCTGCCACGGCCCTGGAGACCAGGTCCTTGCCTCGTTCCTGGGCTGTCTCTCCCTGGCCTGGCCTCCAGAGGACTTCGGTCCTGGGCTCTCTGAACCAGAGCATTTCTGTCCTGTTTTGTGCCCCCAGGGAAACAACCACTGAGATAATAACTGGTTTTCCTCCCAGCACACCCTGCGTTCTTTTTTCCTACTCAGCCCTCTGTCTGACCTCAGGTGAATTAGGTCACTTCTAAAAAGAAATTAGCAAGAAAACGATCCCAGGGATTCAGAAGGCCACTGCTGAGAGGTAGGACACCTGGGTTCTCTTCCCAGCTCTGTGTGACCTTGGGCTTTCCTATGAGGAACCAAACCAGGGGGCATGGAGGGAGCTCTTTCTCTGTGCCAGGCCCCGTACCAGCTACAGGTAAAAAGAACCAGCTTGTCCTCTTGCACACACTTTGCATCTACACTGTAAAAGCCTATCCCATCCATTCCGGGCCAGCTCTTGCCTTCCTCCGGTCCCTAGGGGGCCCAACCCGTGCCCGGCAGGTGCGCACAAGGACTCCGTCAAATGCGGGTCAACAGACTCGTTACTCATTCAGAGCACCTGGACCTGCCTCTCCCTGTGCAGGGGGGAAACTGAGGCAGCCCCGTCTTGGCTAAGGTCACCGTGCGGAGGTCGGGACTAGAAGCCTGGCGGGTTGGTACAGGAAAAGGCATCCCCTCTGCGTAGCCACTCTAGGTGGGTGTCTCTGGGGGAGTGACTTCGCCAGTCCGGCCTCAGTCTCCCCAGGAGGTCGCTTCTTACTTTGGGCAAGGGATTTCATTGCCCTGGGCCTCAGTTTCCTCATCTGTACCACGGGGAAGGGGTGTGGGTGTTAAGCTCCCCAAGCGTTCTGCGCGGTGCGTGCACGTAGTAGCCGCTGTAAACGCTCTGGTCCCTTAGTGGCAGCGCCAGCTCCCAGTGCCCCGCCCCGGAGCGCTCAGGCCTCCGGATAGGGTCTGCGGGCCCTTTAAAGAGGCCCCACCCACGCGCCGACGCACGGTGAGTGACGTCATGGGACGACCAATGGGAGCGCGCGCCGCTGGCGGGCGGGGCGGGCGGCCGCGGCCCTGGGGGCGGGGCGTCGGGACCGGACCGGGCGGTGACCATGGGCCGGGAGCGGACTCCGCGGCCGCTCGAGGCCGAACCCGAGCCGGAGCCGCAGCCGGAGGCGCCGAGGGAGCGGAGCGGCTGAGAGGCCCGCCCGCGCCGTCGCCCCGCCTCCCTCCGGCCGGGCCGCGCTGGAGCCCGGCGGCTGCTGCTCGGCCCCGGGCGGCCCCCTCACGCCGCCCAAGAAGATGAAGAAGCGCAAGGAGCTGAACGCGCTCATCGGCCTGGGCCCCGGGGACGGGCGCGGCCGGAGCCGCCGCAGCCGCCGGGCCTGGAAGGGCGCCGCGGGCCACCGGCTGCTGCGCACCGAGCCGCCCGCCTCGGGCTCCGCGTCCAGCTCGGAGGACGAGGACGACGACGACGACGAGGACGAGGACGAGCGCGGCGGGGGAGGGGGAGGCCCCCGCGCGCGCTTTGCCAGGTGGGAGGGGGCCCCGGCGGAGGGCGGGGAGGGCCCCCGGCAGCCCCCTCCCCGGAGAGCCTGCGGGACGGCCGGGAACGGCAGCCCCGGCCGCGGGCCCTTCCTCCCCGGGCTTGGGTCGGGGGTGTCGGGCGCCCCCCGCGACTCGGCGCCTGTTCGTTTGCAGAGGAGACTATTTCCGCTGCTGCAAGGTCTGCTACCCCCTGTGCGCCTTCGTGATCCTGGCGGCGTGCGCCGTGGCCTGCGTGGGCCTGGTGTGGATGCAGGTGGCCCTCAAGGAGGACCTGGACGCCCTCAAGGATCAGTTCAGAATGCGTGAGTGGGAGCTTGGGGAGGAGGGGGCTTCGGGGGCTCCCCGATCACCGCCGGTCCTGCTGTGTGCCGAGCACCCGGAGGCACCCCGCGGTTTGGCCAAGGGCCCCCCTTGCTGGCCCCACCCGGGACGACTAAATGGACCGTTTGGGCCAGGTGCCGGCTGGGGGCTCGGGCTTGTCCGCCCCCAACCCGGGGTCCCCTCCGTGCCCCATAAAGCACCGCAGGAGCAAGCCCCCGGCCTCTTCCTCCCTGACCCCGGGTGAGCTGCTTCCATTTTCTGGGCCTCCGTTTCCCCATCTGTGAAGTGAGGGAACAGGGCTGGGTGACCCCTGACCTCTCATCCTGCTCTTTCCACTGCCCTCGCCTGTGAAGGGGCAGCAGGGTCGGTTCTTGTTCTCTTTGCCAACCTTCCAGGGATCTTTGAGATTACTGCGAATGACTTTGAATGAAGGGCTTTGAGCCCAAGATCCCCAGAGCAACACAGGCCATAGAGCCTTTCAGAGCAGTAGGAGAGAAGGATCCTGAGCGTGCTGGTGTCAGTGGGGGCTAGGTGGCAGGCTGTGGGTGCAGAAGGAGGCGGTGCTGCCAGGCTGGTCAGTGTGTTTGCTCTCCTTCCCCCTGTCTGTTATAAGAGAGCATTCTGTTGGGTGGAAATGGAGATCAGGATGTGAATGACAGCATTGTGTGTGTGTGCGTACAACAAAATGTTTCTAAACAGTTAGGTTCCATGGGCCCAAGAAGGAAAGCTCGGCATCTGCCAGCATCTTCATGGCCAGGGTCAGTGAGTTTGGTTGATTAGGTCAGCCTCTGTCCTCCTCTCATCCCTTCTAGGTTGTACTTTTATTCATAGCAGTCTTTTACAAGTTGTAATTAACTTTGCCACCTGTGAATGTTAATAGGATGTTTCCAAAAGTACATAGTTTATTGGAAAACAGTTCGGTTCATTACATGTTTATTGAGTCCCTGCCTGGCACTAGAGGGACAGTGGTCCCCACAGGAGCGACAAGCAGTTGGGCCTTGTCCACACTGGCCCTCCCATGGGAAGGGAATTGAGGGTCTGCTTGGCAGAAGGGAGCAGGGCAGGTGTCCTCCAGTCAGGAAGGCAGCCTGTGAGTGGACTTTGGAACCACTCCCTGCTCTCCAGAAAGTCTTCACTTCATAGATTCGTAAGAGGCTCTGAAAGACAGCTCAGCCTTAACTTTGCCAGAGTATGACTGTTCTGGGTTAAAGATCTCAAGTGATTGGGGATTTACAGCCTCCACAGAGGGGCCTCCAGCCATCTAGGAGGAGTCCCTTGGCAAGGACAGAATCTCCTTTTATATCAACCTGCAACTTTGCAGAGTAGTTTCTCTTAAAAATAGTGCCTAGCCTTTCACCAGATAGTCCAGAAATATCTTCTTGGCAGCCCTAAACCTTTAAGATAGTATTTAGGCTAGCTGGCTTATATTGTGAGCTGGCCACTTGTGACTGACAAGCAAGCTATCTATCCCTGACAGCATCCTTGTAGAGAAACCATTCCAAGAGTCCTTGGCTCCAGGGATCAGGAGGAAATGCCTCCTGCCTTCCCATCCATACCTAGGGGTTCCTGCCATCACAGGGTACCTGTAGCCCAGGCCCTTGTCTTTGTTTGCTGTCCACAGTCATTCAGGCTCCCAATCTGTCCCAAGAATAGTTAGCCCTTAATAAAACTTCCAAGGGACCTTCCTCAGAGAAGGAGAGAATGCTGCTCATGGTTCTGAGACTTTACTCAGGGGACCTGTAGCTGTTGTCTTTGGAGCCTGTATATCCATCCTATCCATTCTCTTCATCTGTGTGGAATCGATTTGTGGTGGAGTGGGAGTTATGTTTGAGTTGATTTTCCTTTTTAGCCCCTGTCCAGTTCACTTTGCCAGCAGGTAGTGGATGTTGTGTGCTCCGGTCCAGCAGTGTGGGTCCTAACCCCAACTGCAGGGTGTGTTTTTCAGAACTCAGGGGGACCATGATTACCTGGGGGCAGGAGGTGGTTTTTACTTCCCTTCCAGTTGTAGCCTTTTTGTGCCTCTGTAGCTAGATTAATGAGGTAGTTGATCAGAGCCATTCTCCAGACTGAGTTTGTCCATTCTTGGGCTGCAGGGCCCAGATGCTTAAGTGCAGTAAGGCCTGGCCCATTACTTCTGCCAGCATGCCCATTAGAGTCCTGGGCACCTCTGCCATAGTGAGGCACCAAGGAAGACTTTGGTGGAGGAGAAGCTTGATTTGGCTTGTGCTTTATAGCTGCCAAAGACTCCTTCTGCCCTGACCCTCTTAGAGTTTTGTGCCCTTTACCATGGGCTGGGTACATACAGACATTGCCGAAGTAGCCTCTGCTGGCATTTGTTGTCATGTGCAGTGTTTTGTTCATAAGGGAGTATTGTTCATCCTTTGGTTGTTACTCTGTCTGCTTAGAAGTCAGTGACGCCTGCATAGCTGGGCCTTGCAGGTGAGAAGGTACCCAGGATTTCTTTCCCCTACTTCCCTGGGGCCTCATATGCTGCCTGGCGCACAGTAGGTACCTCATCCATGACTCTTGACTCAAACCAGGGGAGAAGGGAGCAAGGTGATCGGAGCTTATAATGGGCCAGCCAGGCAAGAGATTAAGGTTCCAAAAACCTTGCCAGTCATTATTCTGCACCCCTTCCTTGGACTTAAACAATCTTCTTTAAAACACTTGCTTTTGATTTTAAACTGACTTCAAAAAAATGTCATACTAGACATTTGACTGTGGGTCCTAAATAAGAGGAGCTTACTTAGAGTTTGTCCCTCTTCAAAGAGGACCTTCTGAGAAGCCAAAGGCTCTCCCTGTCCATGTACCATTAAAAAAATCAGTAATCATATATTAAGCATCTGCTTTGTGCCCGGCACCATGCTGAGTGCTGGGGATACAAAGAACTAATGCAAAAAAACATGTACAAATAAGCAATGGACAGTCTGAGCTGGAGACAGTCAGTAGAGGGAAGGCACCAGCATGAAGGGGAATGGGGAAAGGCCTCTTATTAGGTGGTAGCATTTGGGGCACGGCTTGCATGGCAGGGACCTGGGTTTAAGTTCTGCCCAGCCCTTCATCTGTCACTTCACCCCTCACTGTAATGCTCACTGCTGACTCTTCATTAGTATGAACTGAGGCAGGGGCTCTGAAAGCCAGGCCCTGTTATCACAGGAGGTCTGAAACTGGGAGCCGCCTTTGGCAGCGATGCCATCTCCAAGCTCCTCATCAAGCAGGAGGCCAGTCCTTGGGACCCCCCAGGATCCCCCTCCCTGGGGCCTCCCCAGCAGGCCCTGAGTGAAAGTGTGTACCAGTGAGGAGACAGACCACAGAGTGGGGCCAATATGGGACTTCCTGGAGTATTCTCTTGAATGGTATTTACCCAGACTCCTGGGTGTGGATGTTTGCCTGAAAGAGCCTCTGAATCACCTGTTTCCCCAGCATGCACAGGGATCATTTGTGGGTACCAAGGAGGACTCACCCAGTGGGGCAGCTGGGAATCTTTCCCGCAGCCAGTCAGTCATCATTGTTGCATGAGGTGCTTTTGGTGTTGAAAGCTCATGAATTAGTCATTGGGAGCTGTGATTCTTTAACCAGTCCTTGTGCTGGCCCCTCTTCCTTGGGAGACCACACTGAAGGGGCCTGCAGGGCCTTGCCTGGCCAGCATCCTCCAGGGCCCAGGCTGTGCCACAGATATGGGCAAGGATACAGGGCCTAGCTCAGCAGCTTTATTCCCCCTTCCCTGGAGATCCTAAAACTGAGGTGACCCCTTTGGTTGTCATGTTCTTCTGGTAAAGAGGATGGAGAGAGTCAGTAATTGAATCAGATGGGTTCAAAACTGGTTAGGTATCAGCACCCAAAGAACAGTTGTTAATGATTCATTGTGCATGTGGCAGGTGTTCTCTAGTGGAACTCCAGTGACCGGTTTAGGGGCCTGTGCTGCCTTATTTTTATCCATGACTGGGATGAAGCCATGGGTGGCCTGTTCCTCAGACTTGCAAATGACTCAAAGTTGGGAGGGGCAGCTAATAACCCCACTGGATGACTGGATCAATATCCAAAATGACCTTGACAGATCGTAGAACCTTCCCCTAAATCCAGTAAGAGACAAAATGTTCTGGGGATAAATGTAAAGATGTACTTGAGTACTGAAATCAGCTTCATAAGTATAAGGTAGGAGAGGCATGGGTAGACAGCGATTGTTCTGAAAATGATCTCAGGGGTTTCAGTGGATTGTACTCTCAACACCAATCATTAGGGGGATGTGGCAATCGAAAGAGCTAATGCTATCTCGAGCTGCATTAAGGCAGGCGGAGCTCCCAGGAACAGGGAAGCAGGTGTCTCTTTGTCCCAGCCAGATGTCGTGGAAGGATTATATTCCATTCTGGGAACCACTGTTTAAGATCACTGACAAACTGGAGCGTTTCCGTAGGTGGACAAACAGGTTGGTGAAGGGCCCTGAATCTATGACATGAGGATTGGTTGGAAGAAGTTGGGGTGCCTGGCCCAGAGAAAAGAGGACTCCAGTGGCATAGGTGTGTAGGTATCTGAAGAGCTGTCCTGTGGTAGAGGAGTCAGACAGGGCAGGTTGCCAAAGGCAGCAAGAGGCTACCTTGAGAGTCAGGTGAGGGCCTCCCCTCTGGAGACTCAATGTCCCCATGACCAGCACATTCTAATCGGAGTTCTTTTGGTGTATGGTTTGGAATAGCAGGCCACTAAGGGCCTTTCCAAGTCTCACATTCTGTGATTGGGAGCCTAGCTCTGTCATGACTCCAAAAGAGAGTGCCATCAGCTCATGGAAAACCCTGTACCAACTCAGGATCAGACCAGCATGGTCTTGCTTAACACTTACCAAGCCAGTCTGGAGTTTCCTTCTTAGGTAGCTGGTAACTGTCTGCCTGTGTGTGGCTGGTTTTTGATGCTATGTCCAGTTATTTATTTAATTCAGTAGTAACTTCAAAGTGGGCAGCATTGAACAATGGAAAGAGCCAGTGGCCTTGGGCTTACATCTTACCTCTGATGCTTACTCCTTTGTTACCTTGGGCAACTCACTTCTGTTTCTCTTCCCCTCTTCCCCCCTCCCCATTGGAGATTGAACTCAGTATCTACTGAGATCCCTCCTGGTTCCAAACCAGTGATCCTATGAGCCCATCTCAGATATAGCTGGGATGCCCCTGGGGGCAGGCACACAGGCCAGATTAACGTAGAAAAAGGAGGCCTTTCTGACAGACTTCACATCACTATCCTTTTCATTGAAATTTTGGACACTGGCATGAACCACTTTGGATGTTTGGGCTTCAAGATGAGGAATGGCTGTACCAGTGTTTGGGCCATAGTTTTTTATTTGTAACTGAAATAAACACCATGAACCCTGTTCTGATCCTGGATATGCCCTCCCCTACTCCTGTCCCCAAGGACTCATACTTTGTATTGATTGGGTACACACAGATACCAGTGTATTGGCCCCTTTTATGGAGGGTGGGCTCCTGGAGGGGAGGGAGTGGTTTTCTTTTGACTGTGTGTCCCCAGCATGTAGCCCAGTGCTTGGCACACAGTTGGTGCTTAATTTGTTCATTGATTTTTACTTACCTATATCTAAAATAAAGCCTGCCCAAGAGGACTGGTGATAGAAAGCAGAAGGCTCACTGCATGAATGTGACCAGCATGAGCAGTCTATTTCTCCAAGGTGGAAGGAAACCCCTAGCTCTCATAACACTCAGGACCTAGATTTGACAGATGAGGAACCAAAACTTGGTGGGGGAAGGGTGGCCTGCCTAAAGAAACAGCTGCTTCATGCTGGAGCTGGACAAAGCTCCCACTCTCAGGTTCTATTGTGCCTAGTCCTTTTCTGCTACACCAGGCTGGCTGTGTGGAGCCCTTACCTTATATTGCTGGTGGTAAAGGATGCTGGTGGTAAAAAGTGGGGGTATACCTACCTTTACCTTTCTTTTTATTATTTAGCTTCCCTGAATACTTTCAACTCCCTTCTCTACGGAAATTATTATTTTCCACTATATTAATAACCCATTATTAATTAGTATCCTGACCTTTTATTTCCACATTCAGGGACCAGCCCCTGTAGGTCAATCAGACAATTCTGTGAAAGGTATGTCTGATAGAAGAGATTGCCCTAATCCTCTGGGTACATGCTCCTCAGTCTTGGGCAGGAACCCCCCGGATAGGAGACCTTACTTCTCTTGAATTGTAAGCAGAATCAAATGGAGGTAAATTCTTGCCCAAAATAATAAGCCCATGTCCTTGATCCCTTCCAATGGAGTTTAGGGCGATACAGCTCATGAAGGAAAGAACAGCCAGAGGGGTCTGAGTGGGATGTCCAGATTGCTGGAGGCAGCAGAGTCTTGTGATCCTCAGGAAGAGGTGAAGACTTTTAGCCCTCCTCCTCATTTAAATGTCCTCTAATCAGGGCTGATTTTTCCTGTCAGGGGCATTTCTTTTCAAAAAAGTATTTGAGACATTTCATATCTCCATTAGAAACTTTTGGTGACCTAGAGAATGCCCTGGACCACCAATTTATTGATTATTGATGAGCCTAATTAATAAATTGGTTATTAATTACTCAAAAACACCATCTCAGGTATTTCAGTTGTCACACTACCTCTTTGCTCCAGCTCCCTATGAAGATTTGGGCAGGTGTTTCTTCAAAGTATATTAATGGCTGGCTCTTAATAGCAGTTTGTTAAGAGTTTATATGCATGCAAGCAGCATTGGCATGTAAGAAAGGGAATGTGGATGTGTGTTCCATTTGTCTTAGCTATTTTGAGTGCTGTTTGGATAGAAAATTGTCACTTAAAGTTGTAAAAACTATATGGGTCCTCCAGAGCTCACTGGTGCCAGCCCAGTGAATCTTGAAGATCTCTTAAAAGAGAGCCAGAGCATCAAGCCATGCATTTGCTAGTGTCTCTGTCTCTTTCTGTCTCTCCCACTCTCTCTCTCCTTCCCCTCTCTCTCCCTCCTTTCATTTTGAGCTCTAGGCTGGTATCTATGCAGACAGCATTTTCTTTTTGACAAGGAGTCTTAAGCAGAAGTAAGGTGACCATAAGTTTAAGTACCGCTCATAGCCTGTTGTCATTTTATAGATTGTTGAGTCTCCAAATCCTCTATGAACAGATGAGCAAAGTCAAGGTCCTGCAGACTGCCCCGCACGTTCCCTGGTGACCTGATGCCCAAGATAAACCCTTCCCCCCAGCCAGGTCCAAATCTTCTTTGAGCTGGTCAGAGTTCTCAGTCCCCTCCCTGCTTATGGGCCAGTGTGGCTGGTGAGCAGCCTGATTACAATAGAGGCTTAAGATCTTAGAGTGGAAAAGATTGGAAAGGTTTAGCCAAGTCATGTGGTAAAGTGATGACTCTCCCTACCTTTGTCCTGAGCCTAAGGATAGTGTGATATGAAATGCCAAGTGGTAGTAGTGCATGTTTGAAGGCCTAGAAGATTGAACTGTTTCCAGCTAACATTTGGATTGTACTTTGGAGCATACAAGGTGCTTCTGCAGTTGTTATCTCATCGGATCAGGGCCTTGCAGGTCCTGCAGTAGGCAGGGCCAAGATTATCCCCATTTAACACTCAGAAAATTGGGGCTCTGAGTGAGAATGTGTGGGCCAAGAGCCTCCAGGGAGGAGGTGGCAGAGCTGAGACCAGAGCCTCCAGCCACTCTTCCCCCTCCTCTTTCTTTGTAAGTCCTGTTGTCTCCCCAAGGATAGGAGATGCTTGTGCCCCATGGCTCCCCCTGCTTTGGTTGTCTAACATTCACTCATCTTTGGGTCACTGAGATTACTGGCTGCTATTGCTGATCCTTCTTATTTTTGGTTTTAGTGGAATCTAATCAGAAAAGCTCATTCCAAGAGATCCCCAAACTAAATGAAGACCTCCTCCGAAAACAAAAGCAGCTGGAGAAGATTGAATCTGGAGACCTGGGCTTGAACAAAGTCTGGATAAACATCACAGAAATGGCCAAACAGGTAGAAGGGGGTCGGTTCCACTGCTCTAGCGCTTCCTGCCCATGGCTAAGGAAAGGCCCAGGTCATGGAGACCATCCCTTATATGTGTAATTCAGAAAATGCAGATGAAATTAAGTGGTGACTTAACCTGGCTCAGTTAGCAGAGTGGAGCCATCAGCCTGAAGTAGCCATGTCCTTGTCCTAATTTGCCACTCACCTTTGTCTGTGGACAAAGACAGGAGGAGTGCCCTTCATAGGCGGGGAGGTATGAGGTCAGTGCCAAAAGGTACCCCCACCCCCACAGAGGCAGTGCCTGAAATGCCACTCTGAGGTGGACCTCCCCGAGGGTCGCAGAAACAAGTGTCCTGTTCAGAACAAGATAGCAGAACCCAAAGGATGAAATAACAGACTGAAAAGGCATTTGCACACTTCCCAAGTCTTTCCTAGATTTACCAGGATTTGTGTTCTAAGATCAATGTTCATGTATTTTCTAGGATTTTACCAAAGAGCAGTATGGACTGCTATCTAAATGTCTTACTGGGATTTAGAAGCTCTTGAGTTATAGGTACTTTCCTGAAGCAATTTAATTACCAAATAAAAGTAAATTGTTAAAATGATAGATGCCCTGCAGATATTGAATACTAGGGACAGACCTTTTATTAATGATAACTTATTCTATTGCATGGACTTCAAAAACTGCCTTTTACTAAAATAGCCTCAGGGTCCCAGCCTGGACTCGCTGGTCTCTGAGGTCCCCTCCAACTCAGAGATTCGGTGATTCTGGCATGAAATATTAACATTCTGGGCTCCAATACAGCCAGAGCTGTTCTGCCCTGCATCCCCTCCCTCCAAGCTGTGATGCTGCATCTGGGCTGGGGGTGTGGGGGCTGAGTCTCTTTAATTTGTTTTGTCTGAGAGGGCTGGCACCTTGTACCTGAGGGTATAACACAGAGCCCACAGCTTCAGTTGAGCATCAGGGGCTCCAGAGCAAGGGATGTTGGGTTCCCTCTGGCTCACAGGGTTGGGGGAAGGCCTGAGGATGTACTGCCCCAGGTTTGGGGAGTGGTCAAAGTTCACTGGTCACCATGAAGGCGACTTGCCTTGCTCACAACCCACTGAGTAAGAAAAGAAGCATCTTGTTCTGTTAAACTTGAGTTTGTTTGGTGTCCTCGGAGCTGACAGAATTTGCCCTTTGGGCACCATTGCAGGCCCAGGGGACCCAGGCTAGGAGTGAGGGCCCCAAAAGGGAAGTGCCCTCCCTGTCATCTGCCCCCCTCCCCCTTCTGCTGTCCTTCCTCTGATATTGTTATTTGGAAGAGTGATGATCCAAAGGGAAACAAAGGTTCTGGCCAAGCTTCAGGGAGGAACTCTCTGCTTCCCAGTCCACACTCTAGAGCTACTTAGCCCCTGGCCATTTCTGCCTCGTGTTGGAAAAGCCCCCTCTGTCCTAGGACTTACTCTGTAAAGAGGGCAGTCCTAAGCCTGCTCTTCTTTGACCTCAAACACACCCCCTCTTGAGGCCAGCATACTGCAGAGGAAGCTTCCAGTCTGGTCCCAGACCCAGCCAGGGGTGGGGAGGGGAGGATACCCTGTTAGGCCCTGGGCTCAGTCATGGGTCAGAGCAGAGGCAGAGCTCACCCAGTCCCCAGAGCCCTCATACTGCTTCCCTCAACCCTGAAGCCTCTCCTGGTTTTCTGTAGAGCTTTCCTTCCCTATCCCTCCCCCTCTTTTCTCCTCAAACTCAAGGCTTGGCATTAGAGGAGGACAAAGACTGGATTGGAGTCACACCACCTGCATCTGTGTCCTGACTGAGACCCCTTTGGGCTTTCTGGGTCAGAAGGGCAGAAGATAGTTTGCAGTATATGATGAGGGGTGGCGTATTAGTGGGCTCACCCATGGTGGTGGTTGTCTCTCCTGCTCATCAGGTTGGCTCATAATGTGCACAGCAGTTTTATTTTAAGCAATTCTGACTGACTCATCCTTGGGCCCAGGCTGTGGGATCCTTCCTTCTTTTAATGTTTTCAGTGAGCTCTACTTTTGAGTCCTTTCCATTCATGGAGCCATCAAGCCAGTCATGGGGGAAGATGGCAGTGGGCCCCATCCTGCCCCTCCAGGCCTGCTTCCTACCTCCTTGGGAATGGTGGAAGAGGAGTCTACTACAGAGGCATCAGTGTGCTCCCAGGAACTGGTGTCCAGATTAAATTTCATGGCTTTGAGAGCTCCTTCCAAGGCTCGTATTTACCTAGTGGCAAGCCCTTGAAGGAACCTCTGTCCTGGGAGGCATGTCAAAGGTTAGCGAGTGGTAGACTTGCCCAGCAGCTGCACTACATTTGATGGAGATGGGTCCCCAGGATGCCAGGAGCCTCCTGCATGTCTCTGCTGGCCCTCTCCCTAACTCCCACTCCAGGACACTAGCAGAGGCTCCCTCTGTTCCCTTAACAGAAGGCTAAGGCCTACCTTACTCAGGGGGCTCAGACTTCCTCAGGGAAGAGGCTCTCTGGAGGAAGCAGTTACCCTGGGATGGGCTTAGTGTGGAGTGACCACCTTCTGTCCTTCCATGTTAGCACCCTTTCCACTGCTTCCTGTTGCTCCCTGGGTTCTCCTTCTTGACCTAGATTCCCTTCCTGCCAACGCCTCTCCCTTCAGTTTCTCCCAATCCGGTTCCCTTTTCTAAGTTCACTCAAGTCTTCCTACCTCATTCAGTTTGGTGTCTACACCTGAACTTTGTCTGGCCTCCCTTGTGCATAGAGCCAGCCTTGCTCCACTGGGGGCAGAATTGTTCCTTGTATGTTGTAGATTCCCTCCCCGCCACAGCCATTCGACCAGGGACTGTCTGTCTCTCTTGCTTCTCTATATTCAGGGTCCCAGCACAGGGCTGGGCACATAGTAGGTACTCAATAAATTCTTTTGGGGGAGTTACTATCGCTACAATAAGATGCACTGTTCATATCCTAACATGTGGGAGAGGATGGGAGCAACGGGCAAGGAGGAAGCCCATGGCCTGTGCCCAAGCATTGCTCAGGTGAGACTTTCCTGTTGCAGAATTGGGCATAAGCCTCCAGGATGGCGGCAGGAACAGCATCCCAAGAGCATCTGACCCACATAAAACTAGTGTACCCGCCTGCATGTCTTAGCAGACGTGGGCATAGCCTAGTGGTGAGGTACCAAGGCTGCTAGCAAGGGTAACCTCCCAGCAGGTGGGACAAGCCCAAAGAAAGAACCAAGGAAACAGCCTGGGCTGGGCTGAGGCTGTAGCTCTCCAGGACAGGCCTCTGCAGAGCCCCAAACACAGCTCCTGAATCTTCTCAGGAAGCCAGGAGTGAGGTAGGCTGACCTTGATTCAGCACTTCTGCATCCTTGGGAGGGAGGGGCTCTTGTGGGCCCCATTTTACAGATGAGGAAATGAAGGCTCAGAGTGACTTTCCCAGTCACACAGCTAAAAGTGGCAGGGTGGGATTTGAACCTAAGACTTCCTGAATCCATCTTCAGCCCAAGCCTGTCCAATGCACAAATCATTGAACCAACCATTGGGCCAGTGTGCTGGGGAGGTAGAAAGTGACACATACACGAGAGAATGTTGGGGAGCACTGGAGGCTGGGTGGCGGGACAGCAGCTTTGCTTGGGAAATAATATTTGCCCCAAGTTCCGTGGAGAGGAGGTAAAGAGCTCTCCAGAATGCAGGGGGACTAGCAGGGGCCAATCGGCTTACCCAGGAAGGCTGTGAAGGAGAGTAAGGGGTAATTAGGCAGGAGAGGGAGCCCCATGGTGGTGGCTTTAAAGGTTAAACCCAGGGGTTTGTATTTGATCTTGGAGCTAATAGGGAGCAGCCCAAGCAGGAAGCTGTTAGAATTGTTCAGGGGAGAAGGGACCGAAGCCTGAAGGGACTCAAGTGACGTGTGAAGCACGTATGGAAGGAGTTAGGAAGAAGGAGGAGGCCAGGATGATTCTGGAAGGGCAGACCTGAGTGGGCACAAGTGTGGTGCCAGCCTGGACAGAGCAGGGAGCTGGGAGCAGCAGGGTTGGCTCTGAGGGCACCTCAGTGAGATGTCCAGACTCTTCACCATCCAGATAGCACTTCTCTGCATTCATTCTAGTTTTTCACCGCCCTTCCTGAAATGGGGGCCAGGAACTGAACTCCATCCTAGGAACTTGACTGCCCCCAAAGAGGAAAGGGGAAGCTGCCTTTTAGTTTGAATCCAGCTGCCTGTTTTAATGAGTTGCTTGTGTTGTAAACACTTGAGTCCGTAAGTGTGGGAGCTCCTGGGGATCTGCCACAGCACATTTATTTGAGCCAGGAGGGTGAGATTCCCCCCAGCTCCCATTCCCTCAGATTTCCAGTTCCTCCTGCACAGCGGGATTGCCACTTTGACCACCTAGTCACCAAACACACACAGATCAATAAATAGCCTGAGTGTGATTCTTTGCCAAGGTACCATATTACCTGAAGGTCCCATTGTGGAGGCCCGATGCATCCTTCTGCTCAAAGACTGTTGGGGGAGTCTGAAGGGCCCACAGCCTTGGGTGAGGTTGGGTGGGGTGCTGGGCCTCTCCAGACTCTGGGGCCTGGGCAGTCCCAGCACAACAGGGAGCAAGTGCCCCACAGGGGCAGGCATGTGGTGCCTGAGGCCAGGAATTCTTGAAAAGAGGATCGTGTTTTCAAAACATACTTTTCCATCATTTTTCAGATCGCTTTGTTGACTTCCACAGTGAATCACCTCAAAGCCAACATCAAATCAGCTTCAGATTTGATTAGCCTGCCTTCCACTGTTGAGGGCCTGCAGAAGGTAAGTGCTCTAAAGCTGGGCTCCAACGATGCATCTCTCTGTGAGACTGGGCTCTTGCAGCTTTCCCTGAAGTCCAGCTCTACTGAAGAGAGCCATAGGAAGACTTTTGCATCATTGACTTCAGCCTGGGTCTCAGGGTCTCCTGCCTCTTGGATTTGCTGGGAGTCCATCATCCTAAGCCTGCCTCTGAGGTGGAGATGAGTTTTTGATTGCTGGCATCTTTACTGAGGAGTTTGCCAGGTTGTCCATTTGAAAGCCACCCAAACGCACATCGGGGAGGCCTCCTTCCATTCCTTGATCTTCCAGAAAATGGTGGCAGTGTAATTTCTTCAGAGTGCTTCAGGATAAAGACACCCAGCTGACCCCATGCCCCGTGTCCAGGGCTTGGCCAAAGCTGTTCCTGCTCCCTGCCCCTGCACAGCTCAGTTCCTCAGCACCCACTGGGAATGGGGGAGGTAGAGAAACATGGCCCCGGCCTTCATGGAACTCCCAGTCTGCAAGG
This sequence comes from Bettongia penicillata ogilbyi, assembly GCA_023548195.1. Taxonomy (NCBI): domain Eukaryota; kingdom Metazoa; phylum Chordata; class Mammalia; order Diprotodontia; family Potoroidae; genus Bettongia; species Bettongia penicillata. The sequence goes on from JAJHZJ010000096.1 coordinate 10,736,370, forward strand.
GGGTGGTGACCAGGCTGGAGTCATGATGTAGTCATGGGCCACTCCAGGCTGCTGCCTTGTTATTCCAGTCACACAGCATCTTTCCATTAGGCTGCAACCAGTCACCATAGTTTACATATAATTATAACTTTGAACGGGGCGTATTTGAACACAAGATTTGTTCTTTGCTCCAGTGGGGCCTGACTGTATGTCCATGGACAGTGGACAGGGGCCTATATGAGGACTGAGGGGGACAGAGAAAGCTCAAGGCAATGAATTGGGACCAGCCTGGGCTCCTTTAGAGGCCAGCTGGACTGGTGCTTCATTTTATAGTTGAGGAAGCTGAGACTGAGTGGGGAAGTGACTTTGCCTTGGTCACCTAGATGGTGAGTAGATAGAACCTGCTTTGACATCCACATCCCTTGCCCCTAGGTGCACGAGATTGGGGTAGTGGGGTGATAGGAAAGCAGGCTAGACAGGAGGCCTCAAGTGGCAGGCCAAGGAGTGGAGAGTCAGCCCCCTGAGGAGGAGAACCAGAAATGGGGGAGGACAAGGAGCAGGCAGTGGGGGTGGCCATCCCCTCCCAGAACAAAGACGAGAGCTACCTGGCCCTTCTGCCTCCTCTGATCTTTGCCCTAATAGTCATTTACATTCTGATAGACAAAAGCAACTTGGGCATTTTCCCAAATGATAGGTCAGAGACCCTGAATGCAGATACAAGTGAAAACAGCATGTTGCAGATCATTTTGCCCAGAAAATCTCTTGTATGGATTTCTGGGGGCATTCATACACCACTTGTTAGCTGTCCACATTGGACCGGAATTTGGGTACCAAATAGACATGCATCTCTGAGAGCTCTCTGAGTTCTTCCTGGCCACGCAGAAGCAGATAGGGGGAAAGGTGGGATTAACCTGTCACACACAGGTGTCCATATCCACACGCTGCTCCTATGTACCAGCCCTCAGAGGGCGGCCTCACTCACCAGATAGAGGCTCAGTAGATAATTAAGTCACATGGAGTAGAGAGTGGTGGAATACTTCCTAGACCCTGGCTTTTATTTGTAAGCCCACAGAGATAGTGTCCTGGCCTAGAGTCTGAGGACTCTGGGCAACCATGAACAAGGCATCTAGCCAAAGCATTGACAAAGTCCTGTTATCTCCAGAGTATGCAGCAGAATTCTGGGGTTTCTGTGGGCTTCCTTTGGGCTTTGCAGCTACACTCACTGTGCTTCTTTCTTCAGAGCGTAGCCTCCATCGGGAGCACCTTAAGCAGCGTGCGTCTTGCTGTGGAAGCCATCCAGAAAACAGTTGATGAGCACAAGAAGACCATCGAGACCCTCCAGAGTGACATGGTAAGAAATCCTGGTCCAACCCAGAGGCAGGCCATCTAGGCCAGTCCTTGGGTCAGCCAGCCTACCTTCCCTCAGAGCTGGCCTCTCGCCACAAAAGGAATCCTATAGCATCCACTTGCTCCCAAAAGCCTCTTGTGCTCAAGCCGCTGCAGAGCCAAGGGAGGGAGGCCGTGTAGATGCACCTTCTCCCTCCCTTTGAGGAGGTTTGTGGGAGGGGGTCCTTGTCAGAAAGAGACTCACCCTGGTAGGGCCTCCTGTTCTTTGCTTGCAGAAAAATCCAAGTGACGAGTTCTTTTGTTCCCCCAAAGGACACTCTTTGGAGGGAGGTTCTGGAGGCCCCTTGCGCCTCCACACCAGGCCCTCAGGCATGTCTCTATCCCCCTCTAAGGTCCCTCCTTTTTCCTGATCATTATCAAAGGTAAGGCAAAATGAATACTTAAAAGAGAGAGCTTTCAAAATCCAATTTTCTGCTAGTTGCATTTTATTATAATTAAGTCTCTCCGTCCTCGATCTGCTGGCTGCCAGCCAAGAAGGCCTTTTGTGTGTGTGCCATGGTTGGAATCCCTCCTTTTGCCCAACCCTGAAGAGTGAAGGGGTTAGGGTAGTTCTCCAAGAAGCCAGGGTTTGTGGGAGGTCGCGGGCGGGGGGGTGGGATAACACTTCCAGTCCTGGGCTGGGAAAGGGGGTAGAGGGAGGAGGTGGAATCCGTGTAGAAACTCCCCATGTAGCCAGGGGATGTAGAGCTTTTCCAGGCTGTTCCAGCACAGTCAGTCAGTGGGGACATGACACTTTCGGGGACAGAGGTTAAGCCATGATGATGATGACCTGCCCCAGGAACAACAAACATTGACACAGTCTTAGATGTGAACAGAACCTGGGGCAAGGCCCAAGAGGAAGCAGGGGTTAGGCAAAAGGGAGACTCACAGGGCCTACTCCTTGAGAACCTCCAACTTGTCATATTGTGCAGGGGGTGGGGAAGGGGCCAGGGAGGCAGGAGTTGCCCCTCCAGGGCTGCACAGAGCTGGCAGTATTTGAGGTGGGATTTAAATGGGGGTCAGAATTCAACAGCAGCATGGAATGGAGATGGAGATACAGAAAATGGCCACAGAGTCCTCAGTTCTCAGGCAGAGGACACCACCATTTTGCAGATGAGGAGGCCAGGGCTAATCAAGGTCAGATGTTGAAGCAGGGTTTGAACCCAGGTTCTCCTGATTGCAACTCTTCAGTGGCTCTTCTGGTGTACATAGAAACACAGAAGGGGAACAGCTTGGCACCAGGAGTTCCTTGAGCACAGGGACTCTTTTGTCTCTGTATCTGCAGTACCTGCCACAAAGCCTAGCACACTACCCCCTTGAACTAAAGAGGAGAGGGAGAGGACATCAGCTGCTTGGATTCTGGGCCCTTTGGAGACCTCTGCCAGACCTGGGCCTGGTGCCTTTGGGGGTGCAGAGACTCAGTTCTCAGCCCAGGTTGGGGATGGAGAGGGGTGGGCGCCCACCATGTGCATGTTAGCTGTTGGGCTGGTCCCTCTACAGTGTCAGAAAGCAGGAGGCCTCAGGCCTGGCTTCTCACCTCTTCCACTCCTACTAGTTCCAACACTCCTGAGAAGGAGAGCAGCAAGGCCACTCCATCAACCTCCATGGTCCCAGTCCTGGGCAGAAAAATTTCCAGCAGGTACTTATAGCTCATGCTCAGACTTTCAGCAGGTCACACCCAGATTGGAAAAGTACCCAGTGAACCATTTGGATTCAGTCATTGGCACTATGCCTACAGGCAAAGACTGCTCAGCATTCAGGTAGCCCCTGGTCTCTGTGCTGCTCTGCCTGTGGTGCAGGTACATAAAGGCCTTTTTTCAGTTGCATTTGCCCTAGGTGCCCTAGAATCACCCTCAAAGAGGACAGGGATTTATTGTGCTTAACAACTGAAGCAGATCGGGGCGGGTGGCATGAAGGGCATGGCTATTCAGAAATTGTGTCTTATTAAGCCCCTCTCCAGAACTTGCAGTTGTCAAAAAATATTCTTAGCCTTGACTGGCAGTGGGCAGTGAGATATTGGGTTCAGAACCATTCAGAGTGAGAGACCAGTCTGTCCTTTAGATGCATTCATATCCACAGATTCAATGTGTTTAAGCCCAGAATATTCAGTCTTATAAATAGGATGTCAGTAAAAATAATTAGATCGTTATTGAATAATGCACAACTTGTAATAGTGTTACATGAGCCAATTCAATAATTGGTCTGGTTCCTAAGGTGGTACTGCTCTGATAAATTAACATGAATAGGCCTCTTCATTAGTGACCCAGAAGTAGGAGGGGCAAACATTGAGAAATCAGTGCCCAAGCACCCTGCCCTCTAAGGATTCAAGTAAATGAACCCTCTTCCCTTCTCTGAGGTCAGAGCCACCTGGCCAAAAGTGGAGCCAGCATCGGCCACATGACATGATGTGATATGACGTGACGTGACTATGGCTCCTTAGCGTGACCACCCAGTGGAGAGAATCCACAACATGCTCTGTTTTTGCTCTAGGACATGCTGCACCTTCAGAGCTCTTTAGAAGAGGTCAACAGGACCCTCATGGGGTACCAAAGACACAATGACCTTAAGCTTCTGGGGATGGATGGGACGGTCAGGAATCTGAGCCAGAGAGTCACCTCACTAGGAAGCAGCCTGGTGGCTCTGAACAAGTTAGGAAAGAGAGAGAAGCTGGCCTTCACCACGGTAAGACCGGCTAGGTCCTGACCACATGCTCTGTCCACCACTGCGTGCTATGCCCACATGGCTGCCCTTAGGCTTCTTCCAGATTAAACGGTCACTTGAGCATGGCATTTGCATGACACTTCCCATCCGTTGTCTCATGGCATCCTCATGATGTGGTGAAGTGGAACAGGAGTTATCACCCCATTTTACAGGTGAGGAAAGTGATTTGCAGAAAAGATGGCCAACCTAAAACCCCTGCATAGGCAGGAAAGGTTAAGCCATGCCAGCCTGTTGTTTGCACCCTCACCCTGGGCTCCTGCATGGCGTGTGCAGATGGTGGAGGGGTCATATATACTCTGGATTTAGAACCAGGAGGAGGTACGTTCACTAATGAGGAAACTGAGGCCCAGAGCTCAGAATTAAGTGTCAGCAACCATGGACTTCCTCCTACCTCAGGGATCAGGGAAGAGTCCATGGCACCAGGTGGTCCCCAGAGCAGTGCCCACTTAGGACAGGGCTGTGCTCACCAGAAGCCTGGGAGGCTACACAGGGCAGGTGAGCTGCTGGGGGCTACCCATCTAAGTATCCAGAGAGGCCCTGGGCACCTTCCTCTCTGCTGTGCTGCCCATCAGGGAGAATCACATTCTTGTGAAGCACAACTTCCTAAGGTGAGGGAGGTGAAGAATACGCCTATTATTATCCTCCCCATTTCACAGAGGAGAAAACCAAGGTTAAACAGCTAGTTACTCTAGTCTTCTGACTCTGACTGACTTTTCTACCCCATCATGTTGTCTTCATCCTAGTTATATGCTCTGCTAGGTTTAACATCTACATCATCAGTGTGCCCCCCTCTCATCATGTGCATGTATGTGCTTCTGCAGCAGGCCTTGCACAGAACTCAACATTATCTCCATAAACTCGCCCAGAGTCATTCAGGCGCATTATGGGAAATGATGCCACAGACCCCGTCACCACCAAGTTGAGACCTGAGCCCCAGATCTAGGCTTTCCTGCAATGCCTGGCCTTGGCTTGTGGCCTGGCCAGCCTCCTCTTCCTCTGTGAATTTGGGGGTACCCAAGTCCCAGCTTCTGCTGTCCATCACAGGGAGGTCATTTAATACTGAACTAGGAATATCAAAAGGCTCCCATGTAGACTCCTCAAAGCAGGAAAAAGGACACAGGGAAGTCTGGAGGAGGTGTTCTCTGGGCCTTGGTACGTCCCAGGAGCCAGGCGGCTGAGCTACACAGCCCACCTTGGTTTAGAGGAAGAGAAGGCGGCTTCTGTGTGTCAGCATCTTCAGATTTGGGACAGACTGCCCCATAACACTATTTCTCTGGGGCTTTGCTCCCTTTGACCTCTTATTGTCTTTTTTTATCCCTGCTATCTACGTGAAAGTGTTCTCCAGCCTTCCAGGTGAATGTAGCTGGGATTCAAAAGGACATGATGTTTAGGAGGCTTAAATGTTTGTCCTAAAGAAATTTCTCTTCCTCTACCTCCCTCTCCTTCTACTCCCTCTCCTCCTCCCCTTCTTCCTCTCTCCATTCTCAAGATGGCTGATGGAGCTACTTCTCTGAAAAGAGACTTTCATAGGACAGATGGGGAACAAGCCCAGATCCTAAAGGTAAGGGAGGGAGAGAAACAGCAGGACCAGGCCTTTACTTACTGCTTCCCTGGCAGTCAGCCTTAGCAGCCACATTTCCATGGTTAAAGGCTCTGCCCTTCCATTATGGCAGTCACTGAAGGTGCCATTCTTCTCAGAAAAGTGATCTGCAAATGTCTTGGAGAACTTCCTGTGCTCTGATGTGGCAAGGGGAGCAAGCTTGGGTGCTCTCTTCTCCCCAGAGACTGGCTAAGCTGGTGAGAGCACCTCTTAAACACTGTCATTTGAGGCATTCACAGGGAACAAGTGTGGATGGGAACGCCCTTGGAGACAGCCATGGAGAAGGCTTTACTGCAGCTTAAGCACATGGTTTTTGGTGTTTTAAAGCTTCCCACACTTGACTTCTGTTGCCTTTTCTAGCTGTTGCTCTCCATCTCTATGGACAGGCGTGAACGCAAAGGCATGTGTAAATCTCTCCCACGCTTGAGAGGATGCCATGTGTATGCCCAAGGGAGTCACGGCGGCCATCAGGAAGGCAGTGACAAGAGAGGCAGTATTGAGCATGTATGTCGTCCCTCCAGATTCAGTCTTGGCCTGACTTAGGGAGCAGTTGGCTCTGTTCTCTACTTTGTGAGTGCAGATGTGTTTAGTAAAAGTGATGACAGAGGAACCTGCAAGGGCAGAATGGATCTTGTCATAATAGCCTATTTGCTATCCAGGACAGGAGGGCTGCTATCTCAGGTGTGCTTGAGCAGCTAGAAATAGCAAGCATGCATAGCAGGAGAGTGGGAGGATGCAGCAAAGAGGGAAGGCCTCAGTGGAGTCCAGACCGCAGACCAGAAAGAGGGCCAGGACAACATGGGCCTGCATTTTCCACACCAGATGGATGATGCCTCTCCTGGGCACCTGCTGGACTGAGCCTGAGCAGGCCACATCAATAAGGCCACCATCTGTAACAGCAAGATTGAGGTCAGTGTGGAGGCCTCAAAGGACAGTGTCAGGGTGGTCAAGAGCTGAGTGTGACCTCCAAACTCTTCCCAGAGGACATGGGGTCCTTGCTCGGGAACCCTGGCCAACCTCCAGCTTCAGTACCTGGACCTCTGCTGTTGCCCAAGCCTGAGACTTTGAGGTGGGGTTCAGTCCCTTTCCCAACAACACTGACAGCATAGTACCCTCTGGTCCCATCCACTACAGGGATACTTGGAAGGTACTAAAGGTAACAGGCCTGGTAACAGCAGTCACCAGAAGAATGGCATTCCCAACACGGGCACATTTCAGTCTTCCATGCCACTTTTACCTGGCCCAGAATGAGCTGATCATTAACAGCCAGTAGCAGGGGCTAGAAGTGACAACCTTCTGCACCCTCGGCTCCTCGGACCAAGGAGCCAGTTCAGCTGGTAGAGTCCTCTGGCTGGCCAAAAAATACAAAGTCACTGGTCCAGATCCTCCCCAGGTGGCAAGTCTAACAGGAAGCCGTCTGCGCTCTCTAGGGCATGGCTCATTCCACTGTCCTGGAGAACCTCCAGGCATTTGACTTTCCCCTGACCCCAGAGAAGATGGAGCACCTCTTGTCCTCAGTTACAGTGGGTGAAAATTAGGCCCCGTAAGATTCCGGACATCTGTAATTCTTCACTGAGCCCTGTTAGGGCCTTAACCTCTGGATTTCTTGCAGCCCAGATAGTAAGCAGTATCCCTGCAGACTCAGTAGTGCTCTGGGTGGGAGGGAGGCTTGGCACATGGAAAGTGCTTATTAGCAAAAGCTTTTATTAAGGAAGCCGGGAAACTGAAGAGGACAGAGGAACAAAAGCTACTCGTGTGGTCCAGTGTGTTCAGAGCTCCTGTGTGCTGGAAGCCACGCCTTAAGAGGAATCTACTCACAGGGAAGGTCCCAACCCACACACCTTCTTTCCAATCTAAGAGACCTCAGCGTTATAGAAAAGACGAGATCCCGTTGCACACAGTGTCTTCAGGCCAGTATTTTGGCATCTCCCTGTATGTGTCAGCATTGATCCACTGTGGAATCCAAGGATCAGGGTGGTGCCCATCAGAAGCACCTCTTCTCAGATGGCATTACCTTACAGGGCCTCCAGAATGAGATCCATAATCATGCAGAAATCTGTTCTAACTCCACCTAGGAGAGGCCAAGTGGATGTTCTCCAGACTCTGGTACACACTTGGATGAACAAAATGAAAAACTTGTCAGACACTGTAAATGGAAAATGAGTTGGACCCCAAATCCAGGACTAGGAGAGTGGGCCTGAATGCATCAGTGGAAAAGGAGGGGCACAATGGGGCGGGGAATGGTGTAAACAGGCATTTATTAAGCTCTTACATATTCTAGGCACCAAACATACAAAAGTGGGGATGGTGTCACAGCACCTGCGTCCCTTAAGAGAAACAGCATGTAGATATCTCAGCACATGGAGAGTAATACGGAGGTGTGAGGCACTGATGCTCGAAGGGTTCAGCAGACTTCCCATAGGGGTCATTTTGGAGGCCACAAGCAAAGGTTTCTAAGCTCTTACTATGTGCTAGGCACTGTGCCCACCTCCTTAAAGAGCTAACATGCTAATGAGCCAGGCACAATTCTCAGAGAGGGAGAGGAAGAGAGAGCATCTCAGGCTTGGTGCGCAGCCAGGACAAAGGTTCAGAGGTAGGAGATGGGGTGCTGTGTGTGAGGAGCAGCAAGGTTGGTCTGGCCAGACCAGAGCAGAGGGAGTGAAGAGAGTGTGGAAGGGCCAGCTGGAGCTAGTGCCCATGTGTGTATGTGCATGTGTATGATAGTAGAGGTAGTAGAGGGGAGAGGGAGCCCTGCAGCCCATTCAGCAGACCTGGGCCTTAAGAATATCACTGGCAGCTGAATGGAAAATGGATGAGACAGCAGGTAGAAGGCCAGTGACAGATGAGGGGGGCCAGAGTGGGTGGCTGGCTGCAGAAGTGAAGAGAAGGGAGATGGGGGGAAAGACAGAGGCATCCTCAGTAGTAACGGGAAGGCGGGAAAAGAGGCACACTGGAGAGGAAAGATAGCGAGCTCTCCTAGGACACACTGAGTTTGACACATAGTAGGCACTAAGTGCTGGTTGACTAAGTAGGATACGTAGTTCTGAGCATAGAGTAGGTGGTTGGAGGTGCAGAACGAGACCCACGCACAGTAGGGCTGGGTGAGGATTGCTGAGAGTCAGCTCCATAGGATCTTTGAAGGGAGGCCCCCGGGGGACCTGATGACATCCAAAAGAAGAAGAGGATGCAGGGCAGAACCTTAAGGGATTTTCCCAGTGAGGGGGCATGACATGGATGGTGATCCAGCAGAGGAGGTTGAGGAGGACCCATCAGTCACTGAGGTGGTATGACAGCCTCTGAAGAAGGAACCCTGGGCAAGGGAGAGGCACATGGTGGGTGCCAGTAGACCAGGAGGTAACTGAGCCTTGGAGGAGCCCACAGTGTGGCAAGGCTCACATATCCTACTGCACTCAGTGCCAAGAAAGCTCAGGGGAAGCCCCTGGAATGAAGGGGGATTGCCAGGAATGCCCATCTCTAGAGGATCATGGGTGCTCTTGAGATCTGGCCCTTTTATCTCAGCCCCAGCCAGACGTGGAGGCTCCTTGCTCTGAACCCCTGTAATATAGACTCTAAAACCTTGTGTGTGCATACTCCCCCTAACAGTCATAAAAGTGGATGCTTTCCCATCCAGATTACTGTGAGAATCAGAGGAAAGGGGAAGGGTGTGTGGCGTCTCCACTGGACAGAGGTGCAGACTGATGTTGCAGATCACACAGCAGTGAAGTGATGGAGCTAGGACTCCAGCCTGGGTTTTCTACATAGGTGTGTGTATGTGTACAGATTTGTATATTGTGACATCTGTAGGTAAGACCTTTCTTCCATTTATCTGAGTTCTCCACTCTGGGACCAGGCAGACCAAATCCTTTTTCCATGGGAGTTTTGAGAATAGCGGTCATGTCCTCCAATATAGTAGTCGTCTCTACTCCAGCCAGTTATTCCCATAATTCTGTTTGGATCTTTGTTTGGGGCAGAAGGAAGATGGTGCAGACTCTCAGACTTCCAAGCTGAGGGAGAAGATTCAGCTAATCACCGCTCTCACAGGCAAGCCAGAGCCCAACAAACCACCATTGGAGGTCTCAGAGGAAGGTGAGTGAGTCCCTGGCCCAGTTCAGGGTGCTTCCTCAAGTCTCAGAGGATTTAGAAGAGGCATAGAAAGGGCTGAAGGCTTGAATCTGTTAAGGGTCAATGGGACCTGTTGAGTTTGAGATAAAATTTCCTGCATCTATTTAACAAGCAAAAGTCTTAGTCTCACATGGCCAGAGAATTGACCTGAGCTGTAACTTATGGGTCAGCGCTTAAGTCACCGGTTTTAGTTGGGAAACCTAAGTGATCCTAAAAATCACCAGTTACTATAGATAGAGTTCTGGGGCTTGGCAGTACCCCATCCTACCCTGCTTCTCAAAAGGACCATCCCCGGCTCAGAGAACTATCCATCCTTCCCTTGAAAGCTTCCAGGGATGTAAATCCTTCAGGTAAAGCTGGCATCTCCATAAACACCAGGGGAGATGCCGGCCATGTCTTTGGCCCCTCAGACCCTGCTTGTGGCTGAGCACACACTTTGTTGGATGCTCTAGACACAAGAGTTCGGGAGAGTGCCTGCAGGAGATCTTTCTGGTGTCTCAGTGAGTCAAAGGAACTTTTGGTCATTTTACAGATAAGGAAACTGAGGTCCCAAGAGGTGAAGGCCCCATACTGCCCTTGTCAGTCCACTGAGGATACAGAGGCTGATGTGAGCTAGCCCTTGATCACAAGCAGCTTCCCTTCTGTCTGGGGGGTCACATGGACATTGTGTAACAATGCAAAATAAATAAGGAAATTGGGGGGAGGGGGTTAGAAGGAGACATTTGAGCTGAGTTCTGAAGAAAATAGAGTTCTCAAAGGGGAAAGGAAAGGGCAGTCCAGGAATGGGGCACAGCCTGGGCAAAGATCCTGGGATGGGAGATGGTGTGTTGTGTGTGAGAAAGCAGAGAAACTGGTCTGGCCTCAGGCTGTTGGGAGGGGGGTGATATCAAACTAGTTTGGGAAGAGCATAGGGCTTTAAATTAGCCCACAGGATTTGGTATTCTGTCTGGCGTGCAGTAGGCAGTCTTGGAGCTCACTGACAGGTAGCGGAGATGCGAGTGCCCCTGTCTTTGTGTGCAGGAAGGGCTGGAGGAGTCCAGCCCACACCAGAGTTGTGATACAGGGTGGCTGGAAAGTTAGGAAGAGGGAGGACAAGGTTGTTGTAGATGCCTGTAAGGCGCCCTGTTCAATGACTAAGAGGCAGCTGGAGATGCCAGATGGGAGCTCAGGAGAGATAGAGATCTGCGGTCCGAGTGGACAACAAGGAGGCTGAAGGGTGTCTCCCGCCACCCCACAGGTGCCCACTGAGGCTGCAGGGATGTGGGCGTCAGGAAACATATGGGGGGAGGGGTGGTTTTGCCTGATTTTGCTTTTTTGTTTCAAGAGGTTGTTTTTCTTTTTTCACCATGGGGAAGGGCAGAAGTAGCAAGGAGAAAAAATAAATACTTGATAATTGAAAAAATGATTAAGTAGCAATAATTAAAGCCATGCGGGCTCATGAGGTCATCACTGCAAGGTCCCCAGGGAGAGGAGGGTCCAGGGCAGAGCTGTGGGGATCCCCTATGTCAAGTGCATGTAGCCTTGATAAGGAGGAACAGGCAGAGAGCAGGAGAAGAACAAGAGCCTAGCAAGGGGAGAGCGACTCAGAGCAAAGCAGGGGCGGCAGTGACCAGCAGCGACTGCCCAGTCTTTTGGCCTGAAGCTGATCCATTCAGTCTCGTTCTTTGGGCTTAGTCCACCTGCAAGTTCTGAATTGCCAGACTGTCCCCTCTTCCAGCCTACGTTGCTCCAGCGTCATCCCTGAGACAAAAATAAACGAAGACCCTCCACCAGGCACCCTGCTCCAGCCTTCATTCCCTGTCTGGTCCATTCTTTCAAGAAAAGAGGCATCCAACTGGCGGGGCTTGTTTGTGGTAGGCCCCAGGACAGAGGCAGGCTCACCAGCCAACTGCCAGAACGCCCATCTCCCTACCCCCTCCCACAGGCTTCCAGTTCCCTCACAGGCAGGACCCTGCAGTGCCCATCTCCCTGCTCAGGATTTGCATCCCTGGTTGCCACTCCTGGTGTGATCTCACTCTAGGTGTTCTGCCCTTGAAAGAGGAAGAAGAAAGCCAAGGCCCAGCTCTACATGAAAACCTCGTGGCCAGATGGAAGGGTGGGATAAGCCACACCCTCTCTGTGCCCAGGTCATTGTCTCTGGTAGCTAGGGCTCTTCTGGCCTTTCCCGTTTCCCTTTGAGGCCTCTTTCTGTTTGCAGTCTAACCTTGCCCTCGTGTCCCTCCAGCAGTACAGCACACACACACGCACACACCTTTGTCACCCTGTTTTCCTTCCTCCAGATTTGATGGTGCCCTTGACACCTTGCAGTTACAGGTGACTTCAAGGGGAACCTTTCATGCTGGCTTCATTTGGTATCAATCCTCCTGTGTCTGTCTGTTACAGAGAAAAAACAGAGTGCTGAGTCAAAGCTATCTTCATCTTCAAAATTTTCCCCACGATCTCTCGGAAGCCAGGTGGAGACTGCCCATCAGAGACCTGTCTCGGTCCCAGAAATATCCAGCCTGACAGGTCAGTCTGACAGGGAAGGAAAGGCAAGGATGGAGCTGGTTAGGGTGGGGGTTTTGGGCTGTGGGGTTTTGAAACTACTCTTTAAAGGTGGCCAAATGTTTGTGAAGGTATTTCAAGGAAGCCTTAGAACAGTCTAGTGGGAGGACCTGGGCTCAGATCCCAGTCTTGGATCCTTGCCACTCGCCTCCTTTTAGGCAATCCCTGCTCTTCCCAGGCCACTGTTTCTTCACCTGCAAGATGTGGGACTTGGAAGGGATGCTCTCCAAGGTCCCTTGCAAAGAGCCATGTGGCCCTTAGGAAGACTTCCCTCTAGAGCAGCCCCAGCCAGGTGTCATGCAACCCTGACTTAAGAGACCTCTAGCAGAGGGAGCCCACCTCCTAAAGCAGCTGATTTCATTATAGGGCAGCTAAAGGATTAAGAAACTTTTCCTTAATTCCAAATCTGCTTCTTATCCACTTCCATGCTTTTTCCCTAATTCTGCCCTCTGAGAGGCAGTGTGATTGAGTAGAAAGATCCCTGACTGTGGCATCAGAAGACCTGGGTTCAAATTCTGCTTCTGTTCCTTAGTGTGTCTTTGAACTCAGGCAACCTCCCTGGGCCTCAGTTTCCTCAGCCTCTAGGGTTCCTTCCTTCTCCTGGCTGCTCTCCTCAGAGCATTCTCCAGCTTATCAGTACCCTTCCTAAAGTGTGTGAATACAATCCTCCAGAGTTCTGAAAACAGCAAAGGACAGAGCAACTCTCCCCACCTTTGTCCTCACTTCCACTTCCAAGTTCCCATGAGCTTTTTCTAAGGCTGTCCCCCACTTCGCTAACTCATTGAGGACCCCCTGGTCCTTTTCAGAACACCTGCTGTCTAATCGGACCTCCCTTTTACCTTCTCCTTGGGAGGAACCCAAGTTTAAGACTGGTTTTTCCCATTGAATAGATTGTATAAACCTTTTGCATACCCACTCAACCCACTCATTTAGCTGGCAGGCAACTAGCATTTTTTAAGCCTTTCTTCTGTGCTAAGTGCTGGGGATACAAACATAAGCAAAAAGAAACAGTCTTTGCCCTCTAGGAGCTCATATTCTAATGGAAAATACCACACAAAAGAGGTACAGGAGGGAGAGGGGGCCAAGTCTGTGGAGACCCTGGGAGAAGGGACCAGCCTTCCTTGTATCCACTGGGCCTTGGGCCTTGGACAGAGTGAGAACTTAGGAAACCTGAGAAGTCACTCAGTTCCACCACCCTCTCCCAGAACAGACGTCCCACAACATCCCCACTGGAGCAGGAGGAGGTCTCAGGGAAGGGTGCCTGTGCCATCAGCGATCACTGAGCACTACTCTAGGACCAGCCCTGTTCAGCTAGGGCCAGAGATTAAAAAATGGAGACATCCAAGAAGGGTCACCCCAGCTCCGTGGGTCAGCTCCAGGCTCACCTCAGTGGCTTCTGGGATTCCAGTGAGGGAATCACATTCCAGGACAGGAGATTCACTACTTCCTAAGACTGTCCCCGAGAGCCCTCCCATCCCACCCAAGCTGGTGCACTTGTCTTTTGAGGGGGCCTTGCTTTTGCTCTGCATCTTCCCTTTTGCCTTAAGATTTAAAATGAAGTTGGATTCATTTGAGAATGATTGGCCCCATTCCCTGTCCCTTTTGCCTGCCAGGAAGCACACAGAGAGCCTTGTGCAACCTACAAGTGCCCTGAGGAGGGACTGGAGGCCCCCAGGACAGGGCTTGTGGGTAGGGAGGCCTACCTCGGGCTAATCTGGCTCCTGGAGCCTGCTTTTGGCATGTCAGCAACTAAGTCGCAGATAAGGGTTGGGTCACTATGTAAGTAGCAACAAATCATGCAAACCAATTAAGGCTCAATATTCCTTCCTGTGTCATAGACCTGACCTTGGGGAACACCCCAGAGGGGGCGAAGGGAGGAGGTCATTATTAAGCACCTACTAAGTGCCAGGCACTCTAGTGAGCAGTTTACAAACAGCAGCCTCATGAGGTAGGTACTCTTGTTATCCCATTTTACAGGATTCCACCAGCAGTGACTGAGGTCACGTTTTATCTCTGGTGCCCCCTAGTCCCAGCATCTGTAGCTAATCCTTCTGGCTGAGACAACAGCCCCTTGAGAACCCAGAAGATGGTGTTCAGGGGTTGCTGTGGCCAGGAAGGTCATCCCCCTGCAGACAACCTAACCCTGATGCTGAGCCTCTGACCCTAAAAGCTCTTGTCCTCCCTGTTTGAAGAAAGTCGTTCCTCAGGAACTGATGAGAATGAACACCACACAGCTGTGTGCACATCTCTCATCCCCCAGTTAGACTTTAAAGATACATAGGAAGTCATACTAGTTCTAGTAACAAGGCAGTTAGAAAAGCCTACAATAGAAGGAGTTAGCCACAAGGTTCAAGATGGGGAAGAAGGCAGCCAGTCTCTGATCTTGGCCCATAGGATCATTGTTGCCTCCACTTCCTCAAGGCCTGGCATGAGAAATCATTTCACATAGACTCCCTTCAGTGAGATTCTGCAAGTGGAGTGCCCGTGCCCTGGTCAGGCTCCCTGGCTGACGCCCCTGGGCTGTTTCTCTCGCAGTGAAACAGTAAGACCCCCAGGCCCCTCAGCTCCCCTCAGCCACTGGGCCTCTGACCAGTTTGCCCGGGAGTGAACTGGTGATGATCAAGTGCCTTGTTTCAACAGATCTCCTGGATTTGTTCCAAAGGACGGGCCAGGGGCCTGAGGGGAAGCTGTCCTACCAGGATCTCTGGGACCTGCTTGGCTCTGCCATCCCATCTGCCCAGAGCATGGCCAAGTTTGACATGGACACAGATGGGAGATATTCCTTCCAGGAGCTCAGATTGGCTTTAGGCATTGAGCACACAGAGCAGGATTAGAATTGGAAACCCAGCGCAGGTCTCCAGCCGGCCACCACCTGACAAGCCACCTGGCCCTCAGCCCAGCAATCCCCATGTCTTTGAAGCTGCATAGTGCCCCGCTTTTGGAGAAGCTCATAGCAGTTATTTTTTTATAGGAGAACCGAACCTTCTGGCTGGATGCTCAGCAGTGACTGTGCTTTCAGGGCACCCACAGGAATGTTGCTGATCCAGGGAGCCTCCTTCCTCTCTGGTGTCTCTTGAGAGGCAAGATCATGTCTTTAAACTGAAAACATGTACATAGAAAGAGAAAAAACCCCTATTTTCTATTTTACATAAATTTGCCTTAAATTAGCAGCACTTTATAGAAACCCAGAAAATCTTGTCTTTTCTGTCCAAGAGAGGCCTTTTCCAAGCATTTGTTAGTAGTTGGCATTGAACAGGGAATTATGGGGGAATGTGAGAAACCAGTTCAGACCTAGCCATTAATGTCCAGACACGCCCCCCATACCCCTGCAGGAGGGCTGCTGCTCACTAAGCAATCCTGCCCCAAGAGTCAGAAAAGGGCCTGTCAGGCCCCTCCAACCTCATGAGACACTCTTCAACTGTTGAGCTTAGATAAAGTGTTTGCAGGAAAGGATGGCGTGGAACCCTGGAATCTACCCTTTCTGGCTTCTCCTCCTCCTCCTGAGATGTTGCCTTTGCCTCCCAGCCCTGCCTGCTGCCCCCTCCTCAGAGCCTCTCCTCCAGCTGATGGGACAGACTTGGCCTCATCCCCCACATGTGGTCTTGGCCCGGTCACCAGGACCACTGGGTGGGGAGAGGCACCTCTTCTTTGCCTCCAGCTAGTGTCAGGGCCTCCCTCCTTCCAGGAGGTTTCTGTGGGCTACAATATCACAAAATGAAGTGTCAGGGGTGTCATGCCCCTGGATGAGACAGGAGGCAGGGATCAGGGATCTCCTTGAATCTTAGCAAGTGCAATATCTTTCCTAGTCCTGCCCACCATGTGGGAGTCCAGTGCTGGTAGGAATCTTCTCTTTGCCTCCCCAGGCAGTAAGTTCTGGCCCCATCTGCCATTCTCAGAATGGTCATTCTGGATCATGAAGGAGGAATCATGTGCAGAGCTCATCCGCGGGGACCAGGGAGCTGAGGGAAACCCCTTTATTTGGATGAGCTTTCTTCTGGAGTTAGACCCTTCACAGCCTTGCAGTAAGTGGGTATGTGCAATTCACAGAAGCCTTGTGTAGGCAGTGAAGATCAGCTAGGGACAAGCAGGACATTTGTCCAGTCTGCCACCCCCGAAGGCTTCTCTCCCTGCATCTCCTTCTGGGTGCATCACACCATTGCCCAGCTGTTTACAGGCCCCCTGGGTGCCATGCCTGCAACCCTGTTTGATACACCTGTCCCTATAAATTCTCTAGCAACCAAATAAACTTCTAGCAATAAACCTGATCACTCAAAGACCTGTGTATGTTGTACCATAAGGCTTTTGTCTATACCTATTAAGGTTTTTTGGTTTTGTTTTGTTTGAATTTTTTTTGGAAACTGATTTCTGTGAACCACAGCTAAGGGGACAATGCAGGCTGCCCTTTTTAATTTCAGAGCAGTTGTTCATGGATCAGTAGAGAGCCCTTGGTTAATTCTTGTCAAAAAGTCAGTTTCTTTTAGGATTTGTCTTAGGATCTTACTCAGGAGGAATCTCATTGGCATGAACTAGGCCAGCCATGCAGTGAGTCTGCCTTTGCTGGCCAGCTCCCAAGCAGGAGGGTCCCAGGATTGAGTTACCTGCTTCCACTGAGATAGAGGCTGCCTGGTCTCCTGAAGTACTCCTCTGGCACCTCGAATACTGGCAGTGCTGCCAAGGCATCCAAGTCACTGTGCCTTGGCCAGGCCCGGCAGCAGCTGGCAGATTTCACAGGTGGGGAGCACTTAGCCACCCTGGTCCCGAGTGGCCAAGGCTGCCTGTCTCTTCATACATTTTACCCTCCTATTCTCTCCCACTTACTCTTGGACTGTGTTTCTTGCCTTCAGTTCCCCGATTCTGGGGGCAGGGTGTGGTCAGGGACATGCATGGAAAGTGAGGCAGAACAGGCTCAGCCTTTCATGAAGGGTTTGTTCTGTGAAGTTTGGGTTCAGTCGAAGGGCCACACTTGAGGACCTAGAGGGTTCCCCAGCCCTGGGGGGGGGCGGGTCTTATCCATAAACTGGCCTGTTCAGGGGAGGGAAGTTAGTTGACTGACAGCCTTAAATCTCAGGAGTATTACCCAGAGGAGAGGTGGGGGGGGGGGGAGCATCTAAGGGAGATGTAATGAGGGGCAGGGAGGAGGGATTGCTTCATTGGCTTCAATCCATCCCTGGGCCAGCCCCTCCCAGTTCGGGCAACTGTCTGCCAAGGGACTGAATCAGGGACTGACCTTGCCCCTCTCTTCTTTCTCCTCTTCCTCTTCTCTCGCTCCCTTCCTACCCCCTTGGCATGCTCCCCTAGATACTCCCATAGAGCATAGGCCACATTGCCCTTGGTCATCTACCTTGTCACTCTCCCTCAGCTGTTTGGCCAGCACCCAGAAAGGGGATGGATGTCTCCTGACCCTGGGGTAGTCTAGGTCCCCACCCCAGAGAGGATCCTTGCACTTTAATAACATGTAACAAGTTTTAATTTCTCTGAATAAAACGTCTCTCCCCTTTTTGCCCTGTGTCTGTGATTAAAGTTTGTTGAGTGGATCAGTTGCTTGTACAGCAAAGAGGAAAAGGCCAACTCCGGGAAGATGGGGTTATGGGGGCTGGGGTGGGTAGAATACAGAACCACCCCATGAAGCTTGAGGCCCATTTAAAAGAAAAAAAAAAATGGGGAAGTGGCCTGCAGTGTTACCAGAGGTGTTAAGACAGGGAAGGAATAATGAAGGCCAACCTACAACCAAGCCAGAGAGCACAAGGAGATTTCACAGGACCTTGAGAAGGGCTCACGGTTCTCACAAATGGAAAGACCTCTAAGGGGACAGCTTCCAGGCCAACAAGCCCAGCCCAGACATGAACAAAAATCCCACACCCTCCCTCAGACAGCACAGAAAACAGACAGGAAAATGACAGGGAGCAGAGGTGGGATTCGAACTTTTGACTCCCAAACCCAGTGCTCCTTTTCCACAAAAACAAGGAGTTTGGGGAAGGTCCCTAAATTGTAGTAGGGGCATTTATGCAAAGCAGGAGGAGGCACTTCCTCACCCCGGGGCTTTATAAGCCACTGGGCACGGTGAGGGTAGCAGCAGGTCACACCTGAAATGCTTCCTGGCACAGTTCTCACCAGAGCAAGTAACCTGCCATCTCCAGTGGAAGAACCTGTGTCTCCCCTTCCTTCCCAGTCAGTCACAAGGAAAGACTTTTCAAAACTTAAATGCTAGAGTTTGTTATTATTCTAGCTGAAACCTCTGAGTCTTCGTCTTCACCACTACGTTAGATTGTGTTCCACCCACAAGAGGGTCAGGAATGGAAGGATCCTTGATTTGAAGACTGAAGACCTGAGCATTTGGGCCCATGTTTAATGGGTCTGTACCTGCTATGATTCTGGGTATGAGGCTACCAAGGTGGTGCCGTGGAGCAGGTGGAGGCTGGTGATGCTTGGCTCCAAGTGGTTAACAGGATGACTTGGAGAAGATTAGGCCCATTGTATCCTCATACGCTAGGGTCCTGAGATTGAGAGCCAGAAGGGAACTTGGAAACTGTGAAACCAGCCTAAAGCCCTGGCTTTTCAGGCCCAGAAGGGGCGGAAGCTTGCCTAGTCACCCTGGCAGGAAGTAGCCTCCTCTGCCCCTCACCCCAAGATGAGGGATAGTACCTCTCAAATCTCTCAGGACTGTGGCTCTGGTCAAATGATGATTTAGGGCCTAGATTCAAGGCCATGGTCCCAGGTTCACCTTGTTTTGGCTGCCGCAGCCTCCACCCCACCTTTCATCCTCAAGACCAGTGGGTTTGGGTTTCTTTTAACATTTTATTAAAAAGTTTAATATCAGACTTGAATTGGATGGAGATAGACAATCGAGAAGACAGAAGCCATGAACTTGCAGAAAAAAGAGGATTGTGTGGGTGTGAATCCAGAGGAAGCAGCTGGCCACTGGGGCATCCTGGTCCCCCACCCCACACCCCTCCCCATGTTTCCATCAGACCAATGCAAGCTACAGCTTATAGGCCAATCCCTTAGTGTTGAAGCAATAGTCCCGTTGGGCCAGAGCTGGCAGGGAGTTAAACTGGACCCTCCTCTCCGGACAGACGGTGAACGGGAAAGAGGCGGAGTGGTTCACCAGGGGTGGCACATTGCACAGTGAAGGAGCAAAGGCCACCTCCTGGAAGATGGGGTTATGCGGCACTGGGGTGGGGTAACAGGCCAGGGGTGGGGCGGAGGCTGGAGACTTGAGGAATTTGGTTGCAGAGGCCTCCCTCCTTTCTTCCTGGTTGCTAGTCAGGGGCTTGGGGGCCTCTGGATTGGGGTTGGACACTGGGAGGTCCACTCTGGTATTCATGCCATACTGCCGACGCTTGTTGATCCAATAGAGGAGGGGGCTGTAGGTGAAGGTGGCCTCCTGCATCACCTCTATCCACTCCTGGGCCTGCTCCTCCCTTCGAACCTTCTTCCTCCAGTGGAGAAAGACCATGCATCCGCCGGTAACCACAGAGCACAGCCCCAAGACCCCAAAGTATAGTGGGAGCCAGACTTGGGAGAGGAGATAGGGCTACCATTAACCAGCAAGCAGAGATGGGAGCATTCCACCCACTCAACCCTTAGCATGCTTTCCTCCTCCGAGGGACTCCGAGGGAAGGTGGAGAAGTTCTAAAAGACTATGGGCCTTATCTATGCAGCAGAATTCCCATTTGGTGAGAGCCCAAATGACTACCACTCAGGGAGCCCCAGAGGCCAAGGTGGAGATGTCCACTGCCAGCAGAAAAGAGATCATGGGGATGAAGGTCTTGCCACCCTCACTCCCAACCACACAGACTATCTAATACTCTACCCCAACACCAGGCTGTCCTGTCTGCTCTCTTTCCTCAGATGGTGGAGGAGAGAAAAGCCACCTACCACTAGGGATGCTCAACCGTTCTCCTCGGGGATCCATAAGGGTAGAAGGCTGGGTGGTGCTAGGCCAGGGGGGCCTCAGGAGGCTCTCCAAGGGAAGGCCCTCCTTCCTAGTCCTCCTCCAACTAAGGTCAGAACCCCCAGGTATTATTGTTCCTAAAGGTTGCCAGGTTCTAGAACCAGAACATTCTAGAGGATGGGACAAAGAGGCTGACACCCCGACTCTAGCCCCAGTACACTAAAAAGAAACAGTGGCCCCTCTTTGAGATACTGTAGCGTAATATGGTCATGAACTCCACTGGGGAAAGAGGTGATTTACTGTCTCTCTAGCCTTCCCCTTCCTGCTCCCCACACCCCAAGGCCTCCCTAGGGCAATGCTTTGAACATCGCAGGCCAATTTTACTGGATAATGGAATGAGTAAAGGAATGAATGAATAAATGAACATTCAAGGTTTGCATAGGGTTCCACATGCATGTTCATTTCTCTTGTAATAACCCAATTTTTCACATAGATTTCATGAAGTTGTGATTTCCTGTCGACAGTTGGCATCCATGTCATTTCCCCTTTATTGTAATGGAATGTAAATTCTGTGAGATTTTTGTCTAAGCCCAGTAGGCCTAAAGGCTAGCCCACTGTGTTCTGTGTTAAGTGCATCTGTGCCTTATCTCCCCAGCAGGCAGCCCCTGAGCTCCCTAAAGACACAGACTGGGTGGTAGTCTACTAGTCTTCCCCAACAGAGCCAAGCATAATGTTCAGAGTGAATCTGGACTTGTAAAATACAGGACTGAAAAGTCTGCCATCTAACTGGGGACCTAAAGGCTTTAAGGAAAATCACTGAGAAACATCTATCTGCACCCAGTAGATAAAATCCCTGGGGCTTAGTCAGGAAGACCAGGGAGGGAACTTGCCTTGGCCACTTGATAGAATGATCCTGAGCAAGTCAGCCTCTGTTTCTTCATCTGTAAAATGAGAGGGTTCAACTGCATGCCCTTTAAAATCTTTTCAGTATCTAAATCTGTTCTCTTTGATGTTCCTCCTTGGCACCAGCTCCGTATGCCTCTGCCTTTGGCCCAGCTTGTTTGAAAACCTTTGGAGCTCAACCTGAGGTACCAAGCACTGACCTCAGGGCCAGCGTGTTCTGGGTTCACAGATCAGCTTCCCTTGGTTCCAGGTGTTCTCTCGTTCTCTTGGCGTTTTCACCATCCTTCTGTTGAGGTTTGGGGTGGTGGGGACCCCAGAATACCAACAGACTGGTCCTGCTCGAATGAATTCTACACAAGCCTCCTTAAAACCAAAGAAAAACTAAGTTTATTAAGGATTTGCCATACTGGGTTGACTCTTAAGGAGCCTAAGCATTTGTAATGCTTGTATTCACAAGGCGGGCCAGATAGAATCTCAGCCAGACAGAGAAAGAGCTGGATGGAATCTGAGCACCTTCATGGAGGCGAGATAGAACTTAAACACAGAAAAAAAGCTGAGGGAGCATCCAGGTGACACCAAGTAGTCTGGAGTTCCAGGGATGGTCTTGATGGATCAAACCCAGGGAGGATCCTGATGGGAGTGACAGGTAGGCAGACAATCCACAATCCTGACTGGGCCACCTGGACCTCAGGAGAATGCTAAGTAGTGTCCAGTAGTAGGATCAAAGGGAGGAATACCAAAAGAATTCGAAATCCAGTAAGGGGAATCCAAGGAGTCCCGAAGGCCAAGCTTTCTGGGGCCCTTCAGATGCTCCAGGTCCAAGGGACAAAGGTTGGGGCTGGGCCTTGCACCCCCTCACTTTCACTTCCCTGGGCCTCCTGGCCCCGGCTTCGTTGGTGTTTCAGTGTGCACCAGGGAAAGGGGGAATGCGCAGATTCAGCAGCATCATCCCGCATGGTCCAGAGCACTTCCAGCAGGCCTCGGAGGTTCTTGGCACTCGCTCCAGGTCTGCTGGAAGGGGCCCTGGGTGGGGCATTATACGAAATCATAGGACCAAAGACTTAGAGCTGGGAGGGTCCTCCCATCGGCTAGTGACTTCACCCCCAAACAGCGCTTCCAGGCTGGCATTGCCCCCAGAGGCCACCCCGGGATTGCATGTAAATGGTTAACGCAGAACCTACCTTTGCCTCGGATTCCCCAACTATAAAGGTGGGATGGTAATAGCAGCCTCCACCTCAAATGGCTGTTGTGAGGATCAAATGAATTACTTGAACCAAGCTCTGGCATACAGCAGGTGCTGTATAAATGCTCATTTGCTTCCCTTCCCCAGCTCTGCCTCTCTCTATGCAGTTCCTTGCCTGAGCCCTTCTTGGTAACTCCGAGGCTCCCTGCCATGCCCGCCACAGCAGGGGCTTAATCAGTGCTTGCTGGTGTAGGCCAACCCCGAGGCTCGGAGGGCACGGAGCCCAGGGTTAGCTCAGTGGGGGCAGAATTCAAACCAGGTCCTTTCCAGCTCGGAGAGCCTGACTCTCGGGGCATAGACCCAGGGCCAGCAGCCGGGAGGAGGGGTTAGGATTGGGCCATTCGAGGAGAGGTTCAAGCAAAGAGTCGCAGGGGGCTGGGAGCCCGCGCTGAGTTCGAATTCTACACGTGGCCCCTCCGGTTCGTAACTTCCCCAGGTCCCTCCCCTCCCGAGGCTGCGCAGAAGAGGCCCCGCCCGTTGGGCAGGAACGTTGCTGCGGCGGAACCTTAGGTGCGGGGGCGGGGGCGGAAGCGGCGGCGCCAGGGGGAGGGGGATGGAAGGGCGCACGACGGCTGCGGCGGAAGAGGCGGCGGCGGAAGCAACAGTGGGGGCGGGTGCAGAGGCGGAGGGCGAGGGGGAAGGAACTATGGCGGCGGCCATGGCGGCCATGGCGGCGGGGGGCGCGGGCCCAGCCGTGCTGCAGGTGGCTGGCCTCTACCGGGGCCTGTGCGCCGTGCGCAGTCGCGCCCTGGGTCCGGGCCTCGGTCTGGGCCTTGTAGGCCCCGAGCAGCTGCGTCTCTTCTCCGTGCGCCGCAGTACCGGGAGCGGCGAGACTGAGCTCGAGACCAACCCCTACTATGACAAGTACCGGGAAAAGATCCAGCAACTGCGCAGGTGCGGAGGGGCGGGGCGGAGCGGGACCAGGAGGAGGAGCTCCTCCCTGTAACTGGTGCGCAGGCGCCGAGGGGCGGGGCGGGGACGGAAAGGCACTCGCCCCCTGACTGCGCAGGCGCCGAGGGGAGGGGTGGGGCTAGGAAGCAGAGGAGTCCCTCACATAGACGGCCTTGGGGCCGAGTCTCGAAACTGCTTGGAGGAGGCGGGGATACTGTAACTAGATTCTGCGGCTGCGCAGTGGGTAGAGGCCGGCTTGGAAGCCTGGGTGGGAAGTTCGAATCCCGTGACCGCTTCGTCTTCGGGATGGCAATAATAGCTCCGTTGCTCCCTACTTTCACTTCCCCTGGGTTGCCCGGGAGCCCCTTCCTTCACCTCCTGCCCCTCGAGCTAGCTCCGCGGGCCTCAGTTTGCTCACCTGTAAAGGAAGGGGGGGGTGGCCCCTGCTAGCTCTAGATGCCAGAGCCTTCCGGAGATCCCCGAGCCTGGGCTCCTCCATAGCCTTGGCTCAGAATCCAGTGCCCCATAGCCTCACAGTTCCGGGTATGCAGTGGATGCTTAATTAATGCGATTGACAGGTCAGAATCCAGTATCCCTATAACCTCACAGTGCCAGGTGTATATAGCCAGTGCTTAATAAATACTGGTTGACTGACTTGGCTCAGAATACAGTGTCTCTATGTCTTCATCGTGCCGGGTAATACAGTCAGTGCTTAATAAATACTGACCGACTCAAGTCAGAAACCAGTGTCCTTATAGCCTCACAAAGACTGGCATACAATGGGTGCTTAATAAATGCTGGTGGCCTAGCTGTCTAGGGTTGGAGCCCAGCCTCTCCTTTCTTGCAGGCTCTGCCTGGCATCATGTCCAAACCTGACATTCCACAGTTCCCAGCACCCCTGGTGGCCAGACCCCCTGAGGCCTGGGGACATAAAACATGGGATTTTTGTTTTTCAAGGGCCTCCTCTGTGTCAGGAGGGGGTTCTGCTGGGGATCCTTAATCAAACAGCTGTCTGTCCACAAGCAGGGCCGGCCTTGGAGGTCACTTGGTCAGGTAGTCTTGAACTCAGCTCTTCATGGCTTAAAGGAAGGAAAGAGGTATTTATTAAGTACTTCCTGTCAGTCCCTTTACAAATATCTTTTTTGATCATCAAAACAGCCCTGTGGGGTTGGTGCTGTGATTATCCCCATTTTACATTTGAGGAAACTGAGGCAGGCAGTGGTTAAATGACTTGCCCAGGGTCATACAGCTAGGAAGTATTTGAGGCTGGATTTGAACTCAGGTCTTTCCTAGTCCAGACCCAGGGCTCTATCCACTGAGCTACCTTGCTGTTCCTGGGCTATGCTGTCTCTCATACAGACTAGATACCAAGACATCATAGGCTGAGAGGGATCCTGTTAGAGGTCCTTGTCTCTACTGTGCTCCCCAGCATTAGTCTCATCTTTCTGGACATCAGAAAAGGTGAAATAGCAAAGTCCAAGACACCTTCCCCCATGTTGACCCCTTATCTTCCACACTTTCCTGCAGGTCTGACCCCGCTGCCTTTGAATCCCGCCTAGAAAAGCGTCACGAGTTTCGGAAGCAGCCGGTGGGACACTCCAAGCAAGCTGACTTTATCAAGTGTGTGGAGCAGAAGGCAAGAGAGCTTTGCTGCAGCCATTGCAGCCCCCACCTGACAGCCCAGCCCTTGGGATGCACCCAGGGGGGTGAGGGGTGGGGTTCTGGCTGGGCTGAGTGCTCACATTCATGGTGAGGGAGGCCAGGAGGGGCCCCAGTAGTCAGTGCCACCTGGAAGGAAAGGGACCTCCAAGGAGTAAAGTCCCTCACCAGCAGGCCCCCAGCCTACCAGCCAGCCCCCCTAATATGGCTTTGACCATCTCCTGTCAGATATGTCTCTGGGGGTCAGGCTGCATCCCTCAATGAGACTTCATTTCTAGCTCTTGGCCTGGAATCCAGTGAACCCTGAGCCTCTGCATGTATGAGGAGGACATGGAAATGGGAGTCCCCCAAGTCAAGCCCGGCCTGGGTGCCCTGTTCAGCCTGTGGCTGGACCTGGCTCCTCTGTGGCTCCTTTCAAGAACCTGCCCCACCTGGTGCCTACCTCGCCACCCCAACCAAGCTAGACACACATACTCTTCCTCCCCCTCCCACCTCCTCTAAGAAGCAAACTGTGAAGTTCTGATTCGTCCTGCTGGTGTCTCCCAGTGGAGCCAAGGGCCCCTGGGGTCATTGTTCCTGAGACTGGAGCTGGCCTAGTCCCTGCCCTTCTTTTTGCTCTAGGCCCTCTCCTCTCAAAGGCAGCCACTCACCCAGAAAGGTGATCAGGAAAAGTCTCAGAGGTAGGAATGGGTATTGTAAATAGAGTGAAGAAGGCAGACTTGGTGAGAGAGGAGCGTGCAGCATCCCCTTGCCTGGCCACCAGGAGCTTACCTGCCTCAGTTCCCTTTCCCTCCTGCAAAGTGGAAACCAGTAACTTCTTTGTTGCAGATGGAAGCCCTGGGGACACAGTCTTCGAAGAGAGGATTCACTAAAGACAAGGTAGTGTTGGGTGCATCCCAGGTTGCTGATGGCTCTGCCTTAGTCAGCCACTGAGAGTTGTGACAGGCTCAGTGCTTGGCTGCTTAGGGTCAGATCTACTCCTTCCGTGCAGCCTGAGGCTTCCAGCTGAGGACACTGGAGATGCTTTGCCTCTTTGTGTCCCAGGGAGGGAGGGAGAGCCCGTGTCTTTATTCCTATTTTTCCTATTTTATCGGGGTAGAACATGAGGGTCCAGAAGGGTTGAGTCACACCAAGGCTCCTCATGTTTCTGTCAGCTCAGAAGCTCACATGTGACAAGTGAAGCTTACCAAAGGCTTACCTAGAGCCATGGGATTGTGAGAAAAGACTTCCTCCCTCTGTGCCTTAACTTCCTCATCTGTAAAATGATGAAGGATCATGGGTCTCTGGACAAATCTCAGGGCATCTTCTGGCTCCCGGCCCCACCCCAGGGCAGTCCAGCACTGAGCCCCAGGGACTGCCCAGACCCGTGGGACCTGTGGTAGCAGCAGGCACCTTTCTCCAGTCCTTTGTGGTCACTCTGGGCCATCCTGAAGACTGGGGCCAGAGGAGAGTGGAGACCTTGGAGGCAAAAACCAGGGAGAATTCAAAACAGCTCTTCCCCCACTGGGATGTTTGTGAGGCAGGGATGAATTTGGGAGATGAGTAGCAGCATGTCAGATTGCCGTCCCTCAGCCCCCAGGCAGTCTGTCCTCTGCCCTCCCCTCTTGGAGGCTGGATCTGTGGTGGGACATTTCCTTTGACTGCCTTCATTTCCCATTTCAGACTCTGAGCTCCATCTTGAACCTTGAGATGGTAAAAGATAAAAGTGGAGAAGAGATCCAGCAGGTAACGTATTTCCTCCTCCTTCCTTGGGATGAACAGCACTGCCATTCCCAGGCAAGCTCTGAAAGTGAGTGCTTTGTGCCTTCAACCCAGCACCAGGTGCTCCAGAGTCTTGCATCCTGTCTGTGTTTTGTTCTCCTTTCCAGCACCTTTAGGGTAGGCTCTTATCTCCTCTCCAGTGACTGTGGAAGTTCCCAGCTGGTCTCCCCGTTCCCAGCCCTACATATTATAACTGTAGGCCCAGTAAACCTTTGAGAAACCCTGCTTCTGCCTTTTCCCACGCCTCCTTCAAAACCTGTAGAACCTCCACTTGGAAGTTCTTCACTCATCTCGTGGGGGAATTGAACTGAGTTTAGAAACTTTAAGTCCCATAGAACTGGGTGGTACTGGGAGGGAATAAAGCCCTGGGCCTGGAGTCAGAAAAACCTGAGTTCAGCTGCCAGCTGAGGCATTGACTAGCTGTATCACCCTGGGCAAGTCATCGAACCTCTTTCTGTCTCAGTTTTCTGATCTGTAAAGGGAGCATAATATGTGCGCCTACCTCCCAAGGTTATGAGGATCAAATGATATTTGTAAAACATTTTGCAAACTTTCAAATGCTGTATAAATGCTAGCTACCTATTTTTATTAATAATAATAATAATATCCAAACTCCCTGTCCTGGCAGTCGGAGCCCTCCTAATCTGGCCCCAGCCTCACCTGCCACTGCCACCCCATTCACCCTCTGCATTCTAATGAAACTGGACTTCTTGCTACTCCTGACCATGCTGTACACCAGTGTCATCAAAAATACATAGAAATAGTAGCCACCAACCTGTACATGAGAATCTCTGGGGGTGTGTAGTGATTTAGCCACATGTTAACATGCTCTCTGTTTTCTCATAGTTTTATTTATTTTGTCAGATATTCCCCAGTTACATTTTAATCTAGTTTGAACCTCACTCAGGAGTGTTGGGGGGGTCACGTGTTTAGGAAATGTCTAACAAAATAAGACAGGGCAGAATCTCCAGATCACAGTCATAGTGCCAGTGAGAGGTGTGAGACCTAAGCACAGATGTTACTTGGAAAGATGGGCATGGCAGAATTGAGCAGCTTCAAGGTTCTATGGGCTGAGAGAATGGGAAAATCTGAGGATGCTTCTAGGGTGACTGCGGGGATGGCAGTGCCCTCAGGGAGGGTTTGGGGAAGAGATGGTGTACTCCATCAAGGACATTCAGAGCTTAAGATGCCCACCAGGCCTGCAGTCAGAAAAGTCCATTGGATAGCTGATGGTGTGGGTCTGTGTCTTAAGATACAGAGCAGAACTGTAGATAGAGATCAGATACCTCCGTAGGGATGGGGAGAAAATTAACCCAGTGGGAGGCCTCTGTGAAGAGGGCACAGCGTGGAGCCTGGGGATCACCACCAGTTAGGATGGAGAGTGCATGCACTGAAGGAGACTGAGCAGAGAGCAGGCAGGTAGTGGAGAATCAGGGAACAGAGAGAAGAGAGTGTTTAGGAGAAAAGACTGGGCAGCAGAGTTGAATGCCACAAACAGATCGCTCAGTCAGCCAGCAAGCATTAGTAAGTGCTTCCTGTGTGCCATGCCCTGGGCTAAGCTCTGGGGATACAAAGAAAGGCAAAAGATGGTCCCTGCCCTCAAGGAGCTCACAGCCTGATGGGGAGACCACATATCAACAGAGGGAAGGCGCTAGTGTTGAGAGGGATGGGAAAGGCTTCTTGCACCTGTTGGGAATTCAGTGAGGACCTGAAGGAAGCCAGGAAACACATGAGGTGAGGTGAGATGGGGAAGAACATGGCGGGCCTGGGGAACAGACAGTAAAAATGCCTGCAGTCGGGTGACTGTGTGAGGAACATCCGTTGTCGCTGAATCACAGAGGTTGGGGAGGGAAAACTGCCAGAAAGTGGGGGGTGGGGACAGCTTCTGAAAGTGTCTAAAAGCCAGAGAGCATCTGTTCTGTCCCGGTGGTGATAGGAACCCCTGGAGTTTGTTGGTTAGAAGGGTGACATGGCCAGGCCTGTGCCATAGGAAAATCCCTGTAACAGCTGGTGGAAGACAGATTGGAGTGAGAAGAGCCAAGACCCCTAGCCCCTTCCAAGCGCTAGTGCAGTGATAATCCAGCCATGATGAGGGCCGGCAGCCAGGGGGTAGCTGTGTCAGAACAGAGAAAGGAAAAGAAATATGATGTATGACAGACAGAAATGGCATGTCAAGAATGAGACCTGAGAAAAGGATGGGAGGTTTCCCAGTGAAGAGGGGGTTGCTGGCCTTGGATAGAGTCGTTTCAGTTCAGTGAGGAGGTCAGAAGCCAGACTGCACATAGTGATTGAAGGCAATATTAAAGCACCAGCATGGACTGTGAAAGAGAGGAGAGCTCTGGGCAGTTGCTTGAGGACACAGGAAGGGCATGGGAGGGGAGACCTGGGCCTGCTTGTGGGTAGCAGGGAAGGAGCTGGGAGAGATGGGGATGGAGGAAAGTGATCATGGGGTCAGACAGCGGGGGTGGGGGGATTGGAGGTCTTGATGAAGACAGAAAGTGGGGTTGGGAGGAGTCAGACGGTAAGAGGCAGAATGGAAGGTCTGGCTCAGGCGGAGATTTGGGGATTCTGAAACACAAGAGGAGAGGGTTTGTTGAGTGACAGTGAGATCAAGGATGTAAATGTCACTGTGTGCAGCTGAGGGGCCAGGTGTTGGAGGAGGCGGCTCTGGGTGGGTGGTGAAGGCCCCCTCAGTCAGTGGGCAGGAATTAGGGTGAAGAAGAAGTCTAGGGCAGGGCCATAAACTGAAAGCTGCATGTGGACCAGTGGAGGTGGAAACCTTGTTGCCTCCTTTGGGATCAGTGGTAGTGATGAATGTGGTGCCAGCACAGGGGGCTTCTTCAGTCTGGCCAGACAGAGACAGCAGGGCAGTCAGTCCATTGGATCTAGAGTAGAGCCCAAGACCTATGATCATAGGCCCAGTCAGCTGTGTTCCCATGGGGGACAACTGCGGCCTGTGATATCACAAAGGTTGAGGATGAACTCGTTCACTACCTGCTTCAGCCTTCTAGTAAGGGGCTCACTCGCATGTTGCTTAAGCTGGTTTAAGCTTAAGAAAAATGCAGAGAACAAATAACAGGGAAGGACATGAGGCTGTGGAGGGATGAAGGCAGCTTCTTGCCCATGTTCATGGGGGCTGAATTTATCATGGATTTTTAGAGAAAACCTGGAGTGCCCGGGCTGTTGCCAGGAACAGCTGGCAGTCTTAGCCCCTGAAATGGCATCCCCGGCAGTACATCCTTCATCTCTTCTGATCCACACCCCCATCCAGAGCATGACTGGTCACTGACTAGGAGCCGTGGCCTCTTCGGTTAGGATTATCCCCATTCCACAGATGAGGAAGCAGGCTCAGAGAGGCTAACAGTGACTTGTCCAGGGTCACACAGCTGACATCAGAGGCAGGATTCAAACCCAAGTCCAGCAGTCTTCCCCCTATATCTTGCTTTCCTTTCCAGTCTAGCTTTGCACAGTTCACGTCATGGAGATGGAGCCCTGTCCTCCCCTAGACCTTTGGGGCCTCATTTGAGGGCCCTAGCGATCTTACCCAGTATGCCATTGATGTGCTTTGGAGGGAGGTTCTAGAGAAGAGAGTACTGCCAGATCTGAATGCCTGGGGAAACGTGGTGCCGGTGTTCCTCAGGACACTGCCCCCTGAATCGAGGCCTGCTGGGGACGTTCCACAAGAAGGCATCCTACTGGACACCAGCTCGTTACTCCTTTTTCACTAAGCGCCGGTAGCATTGCTCATCATAAAAATTTAATTGTGGAAGTTTTCCTTCCCCACCCAGTTCTGAACTGTGAGCATTAGTGGGGAGGGCTGACTCTGGCAGGGATTCCCCATGGGTCCCCTGTGACCTCATACTCTTCCTTCTCATCTCTCACCAGATTTGGCAGCAGTATTTTGCAACAAAAGATACCATCTACGCTGTTATCCCTGTAAGTTGTTTGGGAGGAAGGATGAAGGTGTTGAGCAGTGTGATGGCCAGCCCTGAGCTCTGAGTGGGGGGCTGCCTTTTCTGCTCCTCCAGGGGGACATTTCGTGCTCCTGTCTGTGTCTGGCATTTGTGGGTCTTCTTTGTCCTTTCCCTGTCTCAGAGATGTCTCTGTATGTCAAGGCCTTGGTGGGAGGCCAAGGCTGCCAGGACATTTCCAGATTCGTTTATTGCCCCATGGTGTGCTATTTGAAGACACTGTTTCTAACAGGCCCCCAGAACTAATGGAGCTGGGAAATCTTGGGATCACAGGGTCTTGAGGTAAAGCTTGCCTGCTTTGCTGCTTTGCCAGTGACCCAGAACTGGTAGGAGTAGCCGGCATGCTGGGTGACTGATGAGGATTCAGAATATTCTTGCCGGGCTAGAACATTGAGATGAACCTCATACTACATTTAGGGAGCGAGAAATGTAGAATCTTAGACAAGGTTCACAAGCATAGGGTGGGAAAGTGCGTCTGAAAATGATCTGGGTGTCTTATGAGATCGCACACTAAATAAGAGTCCAAAAAGTGGCATGACAACCAGGAAAGCCAAGGCAATCTTCGGCTGATCTTCGGCTGTAAGGCCTCCTCCAGACCCAGGCCTGGGGCTTGTCTTCAGCTCTAAGTAGCATATTTTCGGAAAGACTGGATAGAGCCCAGAGGAGAGCAGCCAGGCAGATGGAAGCCCCAGGTGCTTGTGCCCTCTGAAGCACCTAGAAATGTTAGGGTAGGAAGAGAAGACCCAGAGGCAGAATGTGGTTGAAGGGTTAGCAGCCCTTTGGGCCAGTTAGTTGGCCTTGGGGGACATGGGGGAGGGGGAGAGTAGGACAAGTTGCTGTGAGGGAAGGGAGGAGATGTCATTCCACATATGGCCACATATTCCCATGGCCCAAGTATTTGCTAAGGCCTTGTCAGGCTGGCAGGAACCAGTTGTGAGGTGAGCCTGAACCCCAGAAGGCTGACCATCTGGGTACCTGCTGGCATCCAACACAAGCCTGTCTTTGGTTTGTCTTGGTCTTTCCTCCGTGAGGCTGTTGTTTTCTTGTTTCTACCCTGCAGGCAGAGAAGTTTGACTTGATCTGGAGCCGGGCCCAGAAGTGTCCATCTGTAAGTTCATCTGCCCCCTGAGGGGGGAAGACTGTGGCCTTAACTGCCCTGGCTGGCCTGTCAGCATGTGGGCAGAGATGCCGAGGCATCCACTCAGGGCCCAGGGCCAGTAGACCTACTCAGTCACTTGCCCTTGGAGGTCTAAACCACAAAACTTTCATTTGGGTGAATTCCCCAGAAGTGGAAAAGCCTTTCGTTGAAGGTACTGATCTTTTCATCAGCCTCTACATCGGTGACTGGAGATGATAGAGTGCTGGTTTTGAATCCAAAACACCTGGGGGTAAACTCTGCCTTGGGGGTCTGTCAGTAAACATGAAGCACCTACTATGTGCCCAGCACCAGGCTAGGGATAAAAGAAAGGGAAAAGGTGCTCACACATTAATGGGTGAGAAAATAAACAGCTACATGCCAACAAGCTGCAGACAAGATGAATGAAATTCTCTGTAGAAGGAAGGCAAGTGCATTAAGAGGAATTAGGGAAAGACTGGGACTCAAAGGAAGCCAGGAACAGGGGTTAGGAGGAAGAACACTCCAGGTATTGGACACAGCCCATGCAAAGGCTAGGAGTTGGGACACAGAGCAGCCCCAGAGAGGCCAATACTTCTGATCACTGAGTACATGAGGGGGGTGGGTGGAGAGGTGGGAGTGAGGGGCGGTCCACATCAGAAGATTTTGTGGTTGATGCTGGAGGTAATAGGGAGCCACAGCAGCATCCCGAGTAGAAGGAGGCTGTTGTAAGTCCTTAGCTTTAGGAAGATCATTTTCACAACTGAGTAGAAAGAGGCTTACAGCCAGGGGAGAATTGGCACAGGCAGGCCCACCAGCAGACCTTCAGGGTGAAGTGATGAGGGTCTGCACCAGGGTTGGGTAGAGGAGAGGGGGTAACATCCACAGGCTTAGCAGTAGCCAGGTTATGGAACAGTGTGAGGGGGAGGTGAGGGCCTGGGGACGGAGAAATTACGATTTCTGTTTGGGACTTAACGACTTTAAGATGTCTGCTGGCTTATCCAGTTTGGGCTGTCTGGTACGCTGGTAAGCAGGCAGAGAAGTTGGGCAAAAGAGGTGGATGTGAGAATCATCAGCATAGAGATGGTCAGAGGATCTTTGGGAGCTTATGGGTCACCAAGTGACGAGGTATAGTGGGAGAAGAGAAGGGGGCCCAGGATAGAGCTCTGAGGGACCCCCACCTATGGTTAGAGGGAGGGCATGACCTGGTGGCACCTGGGAGGTCTTGGCTGGACATCTCACCCCCCAACCCATCCCCTGTGTTTGCTTCCTGCAGTTTCTGTGTGCTCTCCCAAGGAGGGAAGGTTACGAGTTCTTTGTGGGACAGTGGTCAGGTTCAGAGCTCCACTTCACTGCCCTTATCAACATCCAGGTAAGTGAGCAACATGGCAAGGCTCCCACCCAAGATGGGCGGGCTTTGTTGTTGGTTGGAGTCAGAGGCGGGTGTGTCTTTGCCCTCCAAAAGTAGGGTTCTTCCCACAAATAGGAAGTGTAAGGTTCAGGGGTTAGAAGCAGTCCCAGGGACCTTTGCCTTGATGCTGGAGAGTCATTGTGTCCACCTCCTTTAAGGGGTCTTCCCTGACCCTGGACCCCCCAGGAACGTCTCCTGAATGCTCATGGTGCTTTGGACAGCATTTCTGAGGCTCTGAGCATCAGTGACCTTGGGTCGTTAGTTATCTGTTTATATATTTATGGTTCATAACCACAGATGTTTCCCAGACCCCCACCCCCAGCCTGGGGACTACTCTCTCTGAGCCATCCGACAGCTCCTGCCAGACAGCCTGTCTTTATCTCCCCTGTGGCACAGACTGGGTGCACTATCAGCCTGGCTTTCAGAGCTTAGATTGGGTTGACCTGAGTGCAGGCTGCTGGGATGAGCTTGAAGGCAGGTCTCCTGATCCTCCAACTGCAGAGGATCCTCCCTCTGAAGCCCCTGAGCATCTCATCCCTCCCTCAGGCCGGCCCCCTATCCTGATCTCAGTCTCCCAAATATTACCATCCTCTCATATATTACTTTATATAGTGAGATCACTCTGAAGCTTTTCTTAGAGCAGTCCCAAGAGGTGGTTAGTGCGTGGGGGAGGAAACTGAGGCTTAGGGCCCCACGGTCACACATCCAGGAAAGGGAAACAGCCTGGGAGAGGTAGCCAGGAAAAGGCCTGGGTTCAAATCCACCCACTCATCCTAAGCAAGTACCTTGTCTTTTTTGAGAATCGGTTTCCTTCTCTGTAAAATTGGAGTAAAAAGCCTTGCATCACCTCCCTCTCAAGGTTCTCAGCTCTTAACTCTAAAAGCACTGCAAAATAGGCGCCATTACTGTTATTTCTGTATCACCGTGGATTATTGATGTTGTGATTATTGGATTACTGAATTAAATTGAAGCACCTGAGAGAGCCCAGGGGAGGGTGTCCATATCTGCCCTGGCAGGCTGTTTTCTAATTAACAATTTAAAGGACATTTCCTGAGCTGAAGAGCCACACTTTTGGAAATGGTGCTGAGAAACCTTGTCACCCTCAGCTTCGGATCTGCTTCCCTGAGGCCACCCTCAGGCGTTGGCTTCCTGCCTCCCCATCCTCTGGGCAGCCAATCCCTTCTTCCTCCAGCCCCTTTCTGCTTTAGTGAGTCTGTCAGCAGGGATGACCGCCCCTTGGCCAGTCCAAAGCTATGTCTGTCTATCATCTGCCCCCAACTTTTCCCTCTCCCAGAGACTTCCAAGATCGGCCTTCAAGTGGTCGCTTTAAATCCATTCCTTCTTCTCCATAGAATAGACCTTCATTGAAGGCAGAGGCTCTTTGGGGGCTTTGGCTCCATAGCCACAAGCCTGGCCCCTGGAAGGATGCCACACCTATGGTGTCAAAGAGAGTGACCCCATAGCATCCTCCCTCCCCCCAGAGTGACCCCTCTGCCCCCCAGAACTCCCTTTCCCCTTGCATGAATGGCATTTGTGGCTTTTCTTTGGGAAACTTTATTCTAAGTGACCTGTGGAGCAGCCAGCATGTGACCATTGGACCCATCTCTGCCAGGCCTAGGCCTCTGTACACGTTCATCTGTTCTTTTGCCTCCCGCGAATCAGAAAGCAAGGGCTAGCACTTCGGGATATCCCATGCTCCCAGGCCTGGCAGCATCAGGGTGACCCTGGCTTGGACCACTTTCCTTTGCAGACTCGAGGGGAGGCAGCATCAAGCCAGCTTATCCTCTACCACTTCCCAGAGCTCAAGGAGGAGAAGGGTATCGTGCTCATGACAGCAGAGATGGACTCCACTTTTCTGGTAAAATGCAGTTAGGCCTGTCAGTCAGCTGGCATCACTAATCCCATGCCCTGTGCCAAGTCTGGAAAACTTGGCAAGACAAGAACCAGTCTGCCTTCAAGGAGCACCCAGCCTAATGGGGAGATAGCTGGGTACAAATGAGCCAGACACAAGACTAAATTGGAGATAATCACAGAGGGTTGGCCCTGGCATTAAGAGGGATGGGAAAGACTTCCTGTAGAAGGGGGATTTTAGCTGGGACTTGAAGGAAGCCAGGAGGCAGAGGAGAGGAGGGAGAGCCTTCCAGTCATGGCCTCCTCTCTGTAGCACCAAAGGTAAAACAAGTCCCACAAACCTGGAAAGCCAGGCCTGGTGGACACAGAGTAGCAGTGGTGCACCCCCAGAACTCCTCCAGGCAGATCTAGAAAACATACTAGACTGAATGTTGATGGGGGGAGATTAGAAAAAGTCACAGTGAATCCTGCCACCAGCCCAAGTGGGCAGAGTGTGCCAGTGCCCAGCATGAGAAGGGGCCCCAGACCTGAACGGATGTCAGCTAGCAGCCCTGCCAGCCATTGCCCTGCTGTGAGGGTAGAGGAGAAGCAGACACACAGCATGTTATAGAGGGAGGAGGATAGTCAGAGGCAGCAGCAGTGAGGAGGCTCAAGCCTCGGGCAGAGCACAGTCTTGGGTCCAGTTTCTAACCCGGCCTACAGAGGACAGAGAACCAGATCAGGAACTGGCAGAGCTCAAAGCCGGGAGCAGAGAGCAGACATTACCTTGGATCAGACTACATGGGGAACACTGCAAGCTTGCAGGTGCCCAGCAGGAGATCCTGGAATGACAGTCCTCAGTGCTCCAGGAAAGCAGAAACAAGACTCCCTTGGTTCTAGAATGGGGAATGGGTCCCAGTCCCTAGAGCCAATGAAGAAGGAATAAGCTCCCATCCTCCCAGTTCAAGGTCACCAGGCCAAAGGAATCTTGTGATAACTTTTCATCACAGTGGAAACTGGCCACAGACTCTTGGCTTGTACAAACTTCAGAAGGGCAAAAACAACCATGTCCAGTGTAGTTAGGCCACACTACCCAAAGCAGAGGTCCTATGGCGCTAAAGGAGTTGGAGACCCAGGGTTCTATTCCTGCCCCTGCCTCTCTGGCCATGGAACCTTGGTCAGGCAACCCTAGTCCTTGTGGGCCTCACAAGATGGCCTTAGACAAGATGCTTGCCAGAATTCCTGCTTGGGTGCTGGGATGAACCTGTAAAGCTGACATGCCCAGTGTGCTGAACCAAATGCTGCCCTTGAGAGAAAGGGCCTGTGCATGGGTGGGAGTCCATCCCCAAAGGCTGGGGCACTAGTTTAGAAAGGGCTTCTGAAGGCAATTCCATCCATCCAGGGCCCTTGTAAGGCAAGGGAGCTGCAGCCAGAAGGGGAGGCCTTAGCCACATTCCCTTCCCTTTCAGAAAATCCCTGAGGCCCAGTGCATCGCCAACCAAGTGCAGCTCTTCTATGCCACTGACCGCCAGGAGACCTATGGCCTGGTAGAGACCTTTAACCTCCGACCCAACGAGTTCAAATACATGTCCGTTATTGCAGAACTGGAGCAGAGTGGGCTTGCAGCTGAGCTGAGACCCTCACGAGAACCGGACAAAGCCTAGAGCTGAGGCTATTGTACTGAAGGTGGTGGTCAGTCCTGAAAAGGGGCCCAAGGACCCATTGTACACACACATGAACGCACCCACACATGCACACACACACACATACTTAACTCCTTTTGTGTTTTCCCCAGGATGTTTATTGTGGGGAGGAGGAAGCCAGAGTTGGTGCCCTGGTGCTTGGTCTTTAGATCTCACAGGGAGAGATCATACAAGAATTCTCTTCCAGCCTCCTTAGGCTGTCCTTGGGAAGCGAGTGGAAGCCAGGTCGGTGATGTCCGACAGGACTGTTGGCTTAACATCATTAACATTGCAGTATCCAAATGTGACACTGTGGTTGCATGCCAGCCCCAAAATGATGGAGTTGTCATTTATGTGGAGTTAAGGAGAGGCGACACTGGCCTGCCTGCTATGGCCATGTGTGGGACTTGCCCCTCGTTGGCACACTTGGGCATGCCAGGAACCATCATCTCCCGGGGGGGACTGTCCATTTCATTCAGAGGTTTGACTGGCCTGGGTGCCCATCTTGTGACCTCCAGGGCTGGCACTTGATGGAGACAGCAGGCAGTTTTGATGCTCCCCAAGAAGAAACCAGAGTGTGCTCATTCTTCTCACACCCCCTCCCCCTTTTAGAAACACTCTTCAAGCGATGTGTGCTTGGAGGGTGTGAATCATACAGTCTGAACATATACATAGATATAAAAATGGGTGCCCAGTCCTGAACCTCAGGGTGGTGGTCCCCAGCCTGGAGCCCCATAGCTGTTAGCATATGAACAGGGAATGATTCCCTAGGCGAGCAATAAAACTGCTTTTGGCTCTCCAGCCTTATCTCCATGTGTGATGTGTGAGCAGGGGTGGGATTGGCGCCAACTGTTTGACAGCAGACTCAGGAGTCCAGTGAAGCCACCAAGAAAGTTGGGGATGCGTCCCTGCTAAGTATGGGGCACAACCGGGATAGTGAGAGGATGGAGACCTCATGTGAGGGTCAGAGGAGCCGAGGACATTTGGTTGTAGGAGGAGGAGACTCAGGAAACATGAGGTCAGAATGAGGAATGGTGGGAAGAAAGCTTGGTGACAATTCTAGGTTCTGTCTGGTTACTTGTGTCCCTGTCTTTTAATAATAGCATTTCTTTAGAGCTCTGAAACTTGCCAAGTGATGAGATACCACAACCCTTGGAGGGAGGGACTGTTATCCCCATTTCACAATTCAGAAAAGTGAAGCAGACAGAGGTTAAGTGACTTGTCCTGGATCATAGCTGTTAAGTATCTGAGGCTGAATTTGAACTCGGGACTTACATGTCATACTAGGCAATCTGCTTCATAACTCCTGGGGCCTGGCTTACTCTCCTCAGTGTGAGCAAAGGCTTCCTGACAGTTGAGGTGATCTCAAGCAGGACAGACTTGCAGCCTTAGGAAGTTTCCTCTCCTTGGAGGTCTTTGAGCGAAGGCTGAGTGTTGAGCACTGTTGGCAGCATCATGGAACATCCTTGGGTTGCAATGGGGCCTGCTGCTGCCTCTGAGGCCTTTTCCAGGCCTGTGACCTCATGGCCCCCTGCTGTGGTCAGGTCACCTCCAGGCACCACAGACAAGGAGGCATGCTGACAAACTGGCAAGGGTCTTCAAGGAGGAGAGCCTGGCTGGTGAGAGGCCTGGACGCTGGGCCAGTGAAGCTGAGTGAGTTACAGGAACTTGGGAGGAAGAAAATGGCTAGAATCTGTTCTCTCATGATTCGCACAGCAACCCGTGGTGAAGGGACATGATCCTTATTTTAGAGATGAGGAAACTGAGGCTTACAGGCCCTCCAGACCTCGAACTCCAGTGAGCCACCAAAGGAGATTTAGGAGGATGCACTAACGATCTGAAAGACACAGTGGGAATGTTGTGGAGGGCCTCTTGGTCAGGTGAGAGGAAACAGTTTGTGCTAGGGAGCAAGGCATGTGACAGGAGATGCAGCCTCTGCCCTTAGAGGGCATGAACACCAATAGCTGGGTGGCATGTACTTTGTGCCATAAGAGAGGGGGCCACCGTACCCCAAGGATCAGTTACTGGCCCTGCTCTAAAAGGAAAGCTGTCCCAAAATAAAATGAGCTGCCTTGGAAAGGAGGCTGAAGGACAACGTCTCAGGTGTTCTAGAAGGAAGGACTAGATGCCCTCTTCTGACGTCAGAGATGTTGTTCATCCTTGTTAATTGTGATTCTAGACTACCCCCCCCAGAGGCTCCCCGTGGACCTCCCACTCAGCATTCCCTTCCCACTCCAGTTACTAGCAGACACTGAGCATAAACCCTCAGATGGTTTAAAATCAG
Organism: Bettongia penicillata ogilbyi; assembly: GCA_023548195.1. Lineage (NCBI taxonomy): Eukaryota > Metazoa > Chordata > Mammalia > Diprotodontia > Potoroidae > Bettongia > Bettongia penicillata. The sequence goes on from JAJHZJ010000096.1 coordinate 10,775,365, forward strand.
CCACAGCTCTTGTCCAAGATACAAGAGGCCCCCCAGTGTCCGTCCAGCACTTGCAGGTGTTAGGCTGTTAGGAAACTGAGGTTTCTCAAAAGGAGAACTGAAAACTTAATAACCATATAAAGTGATCCTTTGAATTATCAATAAGAAATAAAAAAAACAATCCTGCAATCAATTTGTCATCTTTGGCAAAGATGGGAAAAGCACTGAAGAGAAAGGCACACCAATGCATTGTTGGTAGAGCTGTGAGTTAGTGTAACCCTTCGGGAGACCTTTTTGGAATTTTGTAAATAAAGTGATTAAATAATGTCCTTACTCTTTGACCCAGAGATTCCACCCATTGCTTCAATGAGGCCATTGACAAAAAGCAAGTCTCCATATACACCAAATATTTATAACTACTTTTGATGGTATGCCAAAAATTGGAAACAAAAGTCGATGCCCATTAATTGGGGAATGGCTGAGCAAATTGTGCTACCTGAATATAAGGGAATCTTATTCCGCTGTACTCTTACTCTGTATATAATGAATACAAAGAAATGGGAAGACTTCCATGAACTGATAAAAGTATAAAGAGCAACCACCACAAAATAGCACCATCAGAAGTTTACTCCTCTCCTAGACTGTTCATTCTGGAAGTACTCTCCTCCCCTGCAGCCCTTTTCTCTAATTTTAAGGAAAATGCTGGGGCTGACTTTGTCTTCTTCTTCTCCAGGCTCCACTCCTGACTCGTCTTTCTGTACCACAGCCCCAAACAGATTCCTTCCCACCCTCCTTTGAATGAGGTGAGGTTAGGGAACAGGGTGAGTGTTAGGTCAAAAAAAAGGGAAAAAAAGAAAAAGGGATCTTCAAAACATTTAGAAAAATAGAAGAGAATGGAAAGAGGTTTGGAATGAGATACATACAAGCAGGGCAGCTTTATAATTACCATGTTTAATGAAGTCATTTTTTTATTTTTCCATCTCCAAACTTTTTTCTCCCTACACTGCTTCTCTCCCTCCCCCCCAAAAAAGAACCCTGTACCAAATAAGTATAGTCAAGCAAGAAAAATTCCCATCTAGGGCCTGCCCGAAAATGTACATCCCACTGTGCATATTACTCCATCATCTTTCTGTCAAGAGATCCACCATCTTAGGTCCTCTGGAATTATGGTTGGTTATTGAGTTAATCAGCTCAAAGACTTTCAAAGTGGCTCATTTTTACAATGTTGATGCTACACTAGAAGTTCTCCTGGTTCTGTTCACTTCGCTGCATCAGTTCATACAAGTCTTCCCAGGTTTCTCTAAAACCATTTCCTTCCTTATCTCTACAAAGCAGTGGTTCTCTGTTATACTCATATGCCATAATTTCATCAGCCATTATACATTGTTTTGTTAAAGCAAGCTGTTGTAATAGACATTCAACATTCAAGTACAATCCCCTTTCTCTTTACAGACGGAAGTCTCCATAGTAATATGCAAATTCTCTCTACCAAAGAGGAATATCCAGAAACTTCTCTGCAGTTTGGTAAGCTGCCTAGAACATGAGATGAGTGACTTGTCCAGGATCACACCACTAGTATGTATCAGAAGTGAAATCTGAACCCAGGTCTTCCTGGCTCTGAGGGAGGCTCTCTGTCTATTAGACTAAAGGCTTTTTCCCCATAAGAGATAAGGAGAGAAATAGTTTTAGAGAGACCTAGGAACACTTGTGCTATATCTTTGTGGGGAAGAGAGAAGATAATGATGTGGTGATTTCATTTTTACTCTCCTCGACTATTAGACTAGGAAGGGACCATAGAGATCCCCTCATCAGAGTCTTCCTCTGAGGAACACTTGAAGGGTGATATTAGTTCCCAGCAGGGAGTTGGCCCCAGAGAAGCAGAACTTCCCACCACCCTCAAGGCTGGATCTTCACAAGGACTCCCTTGTTCTCTGTAAAGTGCCAAGGGGAAGATGGATAGTAAAGGGCAAAGGATATTGTAGTGGGGAATCAGACCTGATCTGAATGACAAGTGATACATACCAGTCACTGCCCCCTCTCCTTGAAGCCCCAGTTTTCCTAGGTGAGGTGGCCGCTGATATCACTTTTGGATTCTGCAATGGAGTGGTGTAAGTCCACTGAACCTCAAACACTTGGTCCCAAAGCCAATTGGGGGATCATTGGAACCCCAGTCCAGTGACATCAGTGTGAAAAGTTAGGAGTAGGCAGAAAGCCTGTGTCTATTGTCCCTGTGGCCTCTGCCTGGGCTCCTTGAAGGCAGTTTCTGGGCCCATGAGTAAGTGAGTAAGCAAAAGCAGATGATGTATGAGAAGCCCAGCAAGGACTGTAGAGAGCAGACACAGCCATAGATCTTAGCAAAGAGACTCACACCCCATTGGGGATGGGATTGATGGGTTGTGACTCTTCTACCACTGCCCAACTCATTTTAGAGCTTGGCAGCCAGCTGTCCAAGCATCCTGGGCTCCAGGCCGGCGGCTCAGAAAACAATGCAGTCAAGGTCATCTTGTTCTCTAATCAACCTGCTCCCCACTGAAGTTATTTTCAGAGCCTGTGCCTTCAGGCCCAGCTCTACTGCCTGCTTCTACATGAGATCTCTCCTGCATCCCTGACTGGAAGTGATCCTGTCCACCTCTGAACTCCCAAAGAGTTTTACATCTCATGTGGGCACCTCTCTGAAGTTTTTAAGATTATATGATAGCTGTCATATATAATATAATGTAATGTAATAGAATATGATGTGATGTGATGTAATATAATTAATATATTATATGATACGATACAATGTATTATATATCATATCACATTACATCACATCACATCACATCACTATATCATATTATATTATAGGTGTCCTTGCGTCTAATCCTCCAGCCCTATTACAGTAAGAAGCCTGGGATAAGAACCACAGTGTTTGCATCTGTGTTTGCAGATCCTCAGGTTAGTTTCTCCTTAGGACCTGTGGGACATGAGTCAAGTCACTTTCCCTCCCTGGACCTAAGCTTCCTTATCTCTTGAAGTCATGAGGCAAGGTCATTTCCACCTTGAATATCCTTGGACCCTATGACTCTAAGTTCCATGAGCGTAAGGTCAGCATCTCACTCATCTTTGATCCCAGCCCAGCACTGAGCACTGGGCCCTAGACCCAGTAGGTACTAAGGAAATGTGGGAGATGCATGAAATTAAAGCAGGTTGAAGTTCATCTAGTAGCCTTTTCTTTCTAAAGCCTTGGAGCCCTGAGCTCAGTCCAAGGCTTTTCTCTTCCACCCTCTATTCAGTCTATGGCTTTCTCTCCCCAAGCCTTGGACACTTACTAGCCATGTGACCCTGGGCAAGTCACTTAACCCTGTTTGCCTCAGTTTACTCATCTGTAAAATGAGCTGGAGAAGGAAATGGGAAATCACTCTAATATATTGTATCAAGAAAACCCCAAATGGAGCTTCAAAGAGTCTAAAATGATGCTCAATGACAACAATGGGTAGGTAGAGTCCGGCTTGCTCTACAGTAGGGGTTCTTGAACTATGGTCCATGGACAGATTTTAGGGGGTCTGTGAACCTGAATGGGAAAAAAAAGTCAATCTTCATTTTCACTCACTTTTAATTAAAATTGAGCACTCCCTTTCATGATGAATAACAATTTTAAAAATATGATTCTGAGAAGAAGTCCATTGACTTTACCAAATGGCATCCCCCAAAGGGATCCATAACACAAAAAAGGGGGGAAATCTGCTCTAGGAAGCCGAGATAAAAAAAGAGGACAAACTCAGTAAAGGTGCTTAGAACCTTCAAAAATGCTGCACAATGTGCCCTTGGTCCATCAGGGTTACTTGCGATAATTCACAGAATACTCTGGGACTTGGCTGATCTTGAATCCAAACATGTATGGTTCTGCTACAGCCAATTCCCCAACAACACTGTGGACCTAGTCAGTGCTGAGTAAATGTTAAATTAAGAAAAACAGGAGGTGCTCTGGTAGAATCTCAGAACTGAAAATAATCCCAGGGGCATCTAGCCTAACTCATTTCAGAACAGGAATCTCCTCTACAAACAGTCATCCAGCCTTCCCTTGAAGACCTACAGGGACGGAGAACTCACTACCACCCAAAATAGCCCATCCTACTTTGGAATAACTGCCCATCTAGTTAATTGTAAATCCCCTCTCCCATTGCTCCTAGTTTTGCCTTCTGTCATTTCAAAAGAGGCTTGAATCTGATGAATTGGAAGTCAATAACCCCTCTCTACCCTGTCCTTGTCAGGCTCATCTAGAATTCTGGGTTCATTTCTGGGTTCAACAGTTTAAGTACAAGGGTCATCTGGATATTGTCCAGAGGAGGACAAGTGAGTCCTTAAATCGAGCCTGAAGGCCATGCCATATGAGAATCACAGAAACAATCTGTTGGGCTGGAGAAGTGAAGACTTGAGGCCCTACGGTATCTGTGTCTTTAAACACACTATTATTCATAAAATGCCATTTCTATTTTGGCTATGGTTTGCAAAGCATTTTACAAATGTTACCTCATTTAATGCTCACAGCAACCTTGGGAGGTATGTGATATTATTATACCCTTTTTTACAGTTGAGGATACTGAGGCAGACAGAGGCTTACTGAAACTGATAGGTGACTGAGGTAGGACTGTTTCCAGTCACAGACGATGCACACTTGGGAGGGGGGAAGAAAAAATAACAGATTTTTCACGACCAAAATTACAACGTGTGTAGACTCATCAGTCATCTTGATTGTCACTGTCATTTATATAGTTCCATAAGGATTATTACGTTTTACAAAGAAGGAAACTGAGGTTCATAGAGAGGAAGCATAAGGAAGCTCACAGAGTTGGTAAGCATCTGAGCCAATACCCAAACTCAGGTCTCTTGACCCCTAAATCCATCCCCTTCTCACTAAAATGTGATCCTGGCTCATTTGCATAAAACTCTCTTCTCAGTAGAGAGAAGGATGGCACCACGCTACTTCCCTGCCTTCAGGGCAGAGTGGGCTTGGGAACCTGTGACTGGAGAGACCCAAGCAGAGAGAGGAGGACATAGGGAGGCAGACATAGAGGTGAAGCCTGCTTCTCAAGGGATCCCTGATAACTAAGTTGCCTCTTTAGAGACCAGGGAATTTCCCCATGGGTGAAATCGAGGGCTCTCTCTTTTCGATCGTCTCTGATAAATGGATTTACTTAAGAGTCATTGTTTGTAAACGTCTTCTATGTAACTAATGTTTATTTGGTGGGAAGGGGTCAAGTCTTTGGATATAAGTTAGAGGTATCCCTTCCTCTTTAGAAGGAGGAAAATCAACACCTATTGAGTGCTTACTCTGTGCTAAGCACCTTACAAATGCTACCTCATTTGATCCTCATAACAACCTTAAGAGACAGGCGATATTACCAGTCTCATTTTACAGTTAAGAAAACTTAGAAGTGACTTGCCCAGAGTCACACGACTAGTGAGTGTTTGCAGCTGCCTCCTGGGCATCCGGCATTCTATTCACCATACCACCTAGCTGCCCCATTAAGTGACAGGAACCAGGAAAGCCTCAGTCTAAGGGGGATGGGGAAGGGCATTGATTCCTAGAAGGGGCCAATAAATATAATTCTGATCTAGTTTCTCTCTTCTGAGAAACCTTTCATGGTTTCATGGCCCCTTCTCCTGCACCTCTCCAGGTCAGAATCAAAGTCTCCCTTGGAGTGGGATGGTCAAGATTCCAGAGAGATCCATCAGTGCCTCTCCTTGAGTTGTGTCTAATGAACACATGTGGTCCATACCGACGCACACACCCCACCCTTACATAACTTCACTCTCTCTCTGTGGAAAAATACTCTAGACATGAAGGTAGAAGACACCTCCATTTTGTTCCATTGTGGTGGGAAAGACTGCTACACTGCTCCTGGGAATTAACCCTGAGAACTGCCAGGACTCCTGGCTGCTAGAGGAAGCACAGGAAATAGGAGGAAAGTCTCTTTTTTTCAAGCAAAGAGACCTGACTTTCTTCCCTTACCTCTCTCAGAAGCTCCAGTATCCAGGAGACCAAGGCTGTTATCGGAGCAGAATGAATCTAGGGACGTTTCTCTTTTGAGCATGTGTCTGCTGGGAGCTCAGGGAGAGGAAGAAGTGTTCAGTGAGAGAAATAGGGGCTCAGTGACAGGGGAAACTTATTAAGATGATGGGGGCTCATGGAAGCGATAGCGGCTCAATAGAACTTCCAAATAGTCACAGCCTAGGATGGACACCTGCCCCATGCTGGCTGTACTCTCCCTTAAGAACTCAGACCAAGCCAAATCTATAAGCTTTTAGTAAGCACCTACTATGTGCTGTGTACTATGTTAAAAATGAAAATAATTAGTAGCTAGCATTTATATCATCCTTTAAGAGTTGCAAAGCATTTTACACATATTACCTCATTTTATCTTCACAACAATCCTGGGAAGGAGGTGCTATTGTACAGAAGAAGAAACTGAGGCGGACAAGGGTGAAATGACTTTCCCAGGGCCATACAGCCAGTAAGTATCTGAGGCTGGATCTAAACCGGAAGCTTCCTGCATCCAGGACCAGGGCTCTATCCACTATGCCTCGGGGCTCCTAACACCAGGAGGTGCTAGCTACAACTTTTCCATGCACAGAATCTCAGAATTTTACAGTTAGGAGGGACCCCAGAAATCAGCCAGTTGAGTCCAGTTACTGAAAAAGCCACACCTTCTGTGCGGTCCATTCAGCCTTTACTGAAAGACACACACCCTCTACCTCCTAAGATGCCTCTACCCACTTAAAGCATTCCATTCCATTCTGAGGCAGCTCTCACTGGTTGAGGCTTTACCTGAGATCATGACAACCCTGGCCTCTTTTCAGCTTCCCACCCCGCCCAGCCTGGGGCGTTGCTCCTCATTACTCTGCCTTCTGGGGCCTACCAGAACCAGTCTCATCTCTCACGTACTGGTCAGCTCTTCAAAACCCTGAGTACAGCAATCATGGCCCCTTTCTCTCCCCTCCCCATCCTACCCAGTATTCTCTTCTCCAAGTTACATAATTCCTTCAACTGACCCTCACAGGAGACCTGAATGCAAGTCCTTCCTCATTCTGGCTGCCACCCTCTGGACACTCTGCAGTTTGTCAATGTCTCTCTTAAATTGTGTGGTCCAAAAATAAACAGAATGCTTCTGATAAGGTCTGGTGACAGCAAAGGACAGAGGGACTCCTACTTCCCTATTTCTAGAGGTTCTGCCTCACTTTAACAAACCCCAAGATGGCAGTAAATTTAGGGGCTGCCACTGATGATTCGTTATAGAGTTTGTGGTCCATTAAAACACCCAGATCATTTTCAGACAAACTCTTGTTGAACCTTGTAAAGTCAATGTTTGAACCCCACTGTAAGACTGTGTGCGGGTCCCTACTAAAGTTCATCTTCTTAAACTCCATCGCAGGTTTTAGCCCAGCAAAGTCTTTTTTTGGATCCTGATTTTGTCATCCCTCCCAACTTTGTGTCATGCTCAAATGAGAGAGGCATACCATGTGTGCCTTTACCTCCATCATAGACTTTCCTAGCCTTAATCACTGAATGGGTGTTGCCTAGTCAAACTGAGACTTGGGAAAGTCCTTAGCTTAAAAAGGCTAATGTCTCCAATTGAATCCAGGGCCGTCTCCAGTTGTCCTGATATGTATCTGGCCACTGGCCCCAGGTGGCCCCAGAGGACAAAGTGAGGCTAGTAACTTTGCACAGACCTGCCTCATTTAAATCCAGTTCACTTTCATGTCATGGCAACATGGCTCTCTTTGAGAACAAAGGACAGACAGAAATGTTCAGATGGCCACCAGGTGGCACCATAGTGCACAGAGTACTGGGCCTGCTGTCTCTAAGATGTTCCCAAGGAGCGCAGACACATTGTAACTGTATGACCTTGGGTAAGTCATGTATCCTCTGTCTGCCGCCGTTTCCCCATATGTAAAATGGGGACCAGACACCTACTTCCCAGGGCTGTTGTGAGGATCAACTGAGATAAGAATTGTAAATTGGTCTACAAACCTTAAAGTGTTATATAAATGTTGTTATTAGGGCCAGCCACAAATCCCTGGGGTACTGTACTTCAGACCTCCTTCCATACTCACTACTCATTAACAATTGGCCTTTCAGTCTGCTCATTCAAGTCTTTCCGACTTCATTGTCCTATTGTCTACCGCCCCCCCCCCCATCTTTTCCACAAGTATAGCACAAAAGAATTTATGAAATGGGGCCAAGAAAACAAATCCCCAATGGCAGCAATGGGAATGGAGAGAACAGCGCCTCTGAAACAACCCAGAGGACAAGCCTGATCCCAAAGAAGAGATGTGAGAACACACAGCTCCCCCGCTCCTCCGAAGGAATTCGTCCATGGCCAAGGAATAATCACTATATTATATTACGGCTTATTTTGCTGGATTTTTTTTTCTTGTATTCCTGTTTTTCTTTTTAAAAAATCTTTGTGATAAGAGATGGCTCTCTGGATCAAATGATATCCTAGCTGTAAAAAGGGCTTAGCACATAGTAGGCACTTAGTAAATGCTTATTGACTTCCTTTACTTAGGAAAAAAACTTTGGAAAATTTAGACAATGTCAAAAATAGTAGGCGTCAATAAAAAAAATTAATGGAGCTTTGCTAAATCTAGGTATATTTTACAAGGGTCCTAGTCCTAGCCCTGCATCTGATGGGTAGTGTGACTGTGGACATGTCACTACGTTCTTCTGAACTTCAGATTATCTTATTGTAAAATGAGGGGATTGGGCTCCAAGAGCTCTAAGGGCCTTCCCAACTCTGATAGTCTGTGTACTACAGTCTTAAGTCCCTCCAATCTCTCTATTTTCTGTCCTAAGGTTCCTCCCAGCTCTGACATTGTCTTTTATATATTCAATTCCCTCTCAGTCTAAACACTTTCCTTCCTTTAACATTCCATGTTCTAGGTTCTATGATCCCTCCAGCTCTGACATTCTGTGTTATTTGTTCTAAGATCCCTACAAGCTCTGACATTGTTAGGATCTAAGACTCCTCTCCAGATCGGGAGAAAACAAACTAAGAACACCTTGGGACAGAAGCCCCGCAAGTGAGAGTCCTCACAGTCCTTTCCATTTAGGGGGTTGGAAGAGGGGGTAGAGCTCCTCTCCAGGAGCATACCACTGTGAACACTGGCTGATTGGGTGCACCAGCTGAATAGCCAGGTGTTCAGTATATCCACAGGCTGCTCCTGCTTTTGCCTGGTACTCTGCCCATCAGAGCAGCTATCTATCCTAAGGTTCCCCAAAGCAAGGACAATAGCACCCTGAGGCCCACCTTACTCAGTCCATCCCTATGCTCCTCATTTCATGAGTGCTGAGGAATCTTCCTCCTGTTCCAAGGACCCTCTTGGATCCAGGATGTCTACTGACCCCTGGCCCTTGGGGCTAGGCTACTATCTCCTTCCTTTGAGTAGCACTTTGAGGTCATTGAAAGAAGTTTCCCTGGGCCTGGAGAGTTGGAGGCCTCGGTATCCTGACAATAACAGCCTGTAAAGGCCTATCCTTTTTGTATTATCACCTAAACCTCCCAAATCTCTGAGCTGTGGCTCAGGGACCAAGCCTGTTCACCATCTGGCTCCTGAGCTCCAAGACCCTCTGGGACTGGCCCCTCCTAAACTCCATGTGCTTTCCTGGAAGCTCCTTTTTTCCAATTTTTTGAAAGTTTATTTTTAACATTCTTTTTTTAAATTTTGAGTTATGATTTCTGTCCCTCCCCCCCACCCATTGTGAAGGCAAGAAATATGATATCAATTATACATGTGAGATCACACAAAACATTTCCAGATTAGCCATGTTTCAAAAAAAAGGCACTTAAATAGCCCTTTCCATCACCATACTCGAGCTGCTTTCTTCTTTGCCAGAATCCTTCCTGGACAGTGATGCCTGTTTCTCAGGTAGTTAAAGACAGTATCAGCTGAGACATAGAAGATCCACCTCCTTGATCCCTTGAAGAGCCAATCTGGGCCCCACTTTCTGAGGAGGGAGGAGACTGAAGCCTCACACAAAGGACTATGCCCCAACCCCCAAGAACCTGGATTCATGCAGAGGTTCCCAGAGTGGGTAATACCACCCCCTGGGAGGCTCTAGAATGATGGAGGAGGATAGTAGTAGACTCAGGTGCAATTGTGTGGGGGTAGTGTTGAATAAAAATAAAGGGCAGTAGAAATATAAAGAAGATATTTTTGAAAAAATCACACGTTTCATAATGGAGTTAAAATCATAGCAATTACATTATTTTCCAAATATACACATAAAATGCAAGTTATAACTCATCAGTGATCAAGTCCACCAAAAGGTCTTAACAAGCAAGTGTTGGCAGGTGAGCGTGTCACATGTTGTCAGGAAGTTCAGCGTGTATCAGCAGGAATATGTATATATAATGATTTGTTTACAGTAAGCTATTATAACATCAAATTTTCAATGCAGGAAAAAATCCACAAATCTACGATAAGTTATTAAATTTAAGATGTATCATTTTTTAAAAATTTATGGGTTTTTTTGAAATGATGCAAATTTTGAAAAAAAAGAAAGTTAAAGGGTTAAAGAAAGTAGATTTCCAGGGGGCTCTGAGTAATTGCTTTTGAAAGGGGAGGCATGCCAAATAAGTTTGGGAACCTCCAGGCTAAGGCAGATGAGTAAACAGCATGATAGTAGGGGTGCTAGGCTGGACTGAAGAGGAGAGGGCTAGCTACCCTCTTTCTGGCCCTCACTTTTGTGGGGTGACTGCTCTCTAGCCAACTTCTCTGTCTTTTCCACAGGGCATGGCTTTCTTTCTACTTTTCCCCTCTGGAGGAAGAGTCAAGGCATCACCCATGAAGTGATTGATCCTTTTCAAAAACCAAGTCCAAACAACAACATCCTTTCAAGCCCATCACAGGAAGACAGTGGTAAGATGCAGTAGTTGAGGGGGTCACCTCTCATACCAATCCCAACTTGCTCCCACTTTTCTCCCTGTCCCCACAACTGCTATTTTATTTGCCTAGGACTAGTCTGGAAGACATAAAAATGAATAACTCTTTCTTCTATTGTTCCAAGCTCCCAGCTAGGAAAATTACCCTGGCAGATATAGATCAGCTTAAAAAGTCATCTGTTTCTATCTTTCTGTCCTTCCTTCTGTCTCACTCTTTCTGCCTGTCTCTCATTCCCCTTCTATTGTCTTTTTCAGTTATATTTGAGTAATGAAACACATAAATTAATAATGGTTAACTATATTTATTTTAAAGGAATTGAATGTAAAACAACAGTGAAAGCATGACTAATATGAAAATATATTTTACATGATTGCTTATATATAACCTACATCAAATTGCTTACCATTTTAGGGAGGGGAAGGGAGAGGGAGGGAGAAAATTTGGAACTCAAAATTCCATATAAAAATGAATGTTAAAAATTGTCTTTATATGTAATTGAAAAAAATAAAATGCTATTTAAAAGAAAGAAAAAAACAAGAGAATCCCAGTAGGGGACATACACAAAAAATAAAAGAACAGTGAAACAGAAAGCAAACAGAAGGGGTGGTTTGGTATAATGAAGTGGAGAGAATGCTGAATCCAAAGCCAGCAAAGACCTACCAAATCTTAACGCTTATGAGTCTGGTCAAGAGCTAAAGTCTAGGGGAAAATCTTGTCTCTCTCTCCAAAGAGTAAGACACAAGGAAGAAAGTACTGGAGGGGAAAGTAAGGCATGGCCTATCGTGACCTCAGTAGCAGAAATAGTTCCAACAACTCCACAACTGCTCTAGGGTCACACAGTCCTTGCCTTGGTGTCCCAGCATTTGCCTGTCACACTTGCCTCATGCAAATGTCAGTGGTGGTGGTGACAGGTCCCTTTCTCTCCCTGGGGTTCACTTCCTGGAAGTGGTACCTGCTTACAGTACCAGAGAGAGCTCTGTCTCTGTCTATGGGGCCCCAGTGGAGACTCCCATTGCCCACTGTACCCTTGCCCCACTTGACTACTCACCTCCAGCTCCACTTTGACAGGGGTGTGCTGGTAAATTGGCTCTCTGGGGAAAATTTTCATCACATGATGCACTTTTAAGTCTAATTTAAATTAACATTTTCTCTATCACTTTCTTAAGCTCAGACTATCAAGAAAACAGTAAGTCAAACCCAGATCTGTAACATTTGCAGATTTCCAAGGCGAAAATGTGTACACCGAAAATTTAACAATTCCTGAGCAATTTAGGATGGGTAGGAGGGGTGGCCCCTTCAACCACTTTACCTTCTCACTGTCTTCCTGTGGAGGGGTCTGGGTTGAAAGGAAAACCCTTCTTCCAGAGTGACAGACTAAAGAGAAAGTCATGCCCAATGGAGAAGACAGATGAAGTGGCTAACACGGTAATGATTCAGAGTACGCAAAGATGAGTGCCAGAAACAGGGAGTAACTAGCCCTCTTCTCTTCAGCCCAGCCTAGCAACCCTAGTATTACACTGCTGGCTCTTTTACCTAAAACTAATCTAGGTCCATGGGTAGCTAGGTAGCACAGTGGATAGAGTTCTAGGCCTGGGGTCAGGAAGATCTGAGTTAAAATCCAGTCTCAGACAATTACTGGTTGTGTGACCTTGGGCAAGTTGCTTAACCCTCTTTGCCTCAATTTCCCCATCTGTAAAAATGAGCTGTAGAGGGGAAGGAGCCAAGATGGCAGAGTAGAAAGATTCACATATGCTAGCTCCTAACCTGCAGCCCATAAAAGAAGAACTCCCAACAAACTCTGGAGCAGCAGAAGCCATACAACAATGGAGTGGAGGAGATTTCTATTCCAGAGAGCCCTGAAAAACCAACACCAAACATCTGTCGCGCACCAGACCAGGAGCATAGCCCAGCCCAGGAGCAGAGCCCAGCCCTGCCTTGGCTGCATGGCAACAAGAGGAGCAGATCTGAGCAGGCTTCAGGGATGGAATCTCCAGCAGCTGCACAGGTCCCTCCACCTACAGATGCCAAAGGTCAGTAAGAGAGCCTTTTTGGCTGGCCGAGAGGGGAGCGGGGGTGTCCCCATAACTCAGGCCCCCTTGGGAGGCAGCAGCAGACAGGGGCTCCCAAAGCAGACAGGAGCTCCAGTCCATTGTTGAAGGTCTCTGCATAAACCCCCTGAGGGAACTGAGCTCCGTGAGGCGGCCCTGCCCCCACCTGAGCACCTGAACTTAATCTCATATTGAATAGCAGCCCCACCCCTGCCAAAAGCCCTGAGACTGGAAAGCAACATTTGAATCTTAGACCTTAAGCACTAGTTGAGTGGATCTGGAGGCAAGGCAGGGGTGGAGACGAATCTCAGAAGTCAAGTAACTGGCTGGGAAAATGCCCAGAAAAGAGAAAAATATAAGACCATAGAAGGTTACTTTCTTGGTGAACAGATATCTCCTCCCATCCTTTCTGATGAGGAATAACAATGCTTACCATCAGGGAAAGACATAGAAGTCAAGGCTTCTGTATCCCAAACATCCAAAATAAATATTCAGTGGGCTCAGGCCATGGAAGAGCTCAAAAAAGATTTTGAAAATCAAGTAAGAGAGGTGGAGGAAAAATTGGGAAGAGAAAGGAGAGAGATGCAAGAAAGCATGAAAAGCAGGTCAACACCTTGCTAAAGGAGACCCAAAAAAATGCTGAAGAAAATAACACCTTGAAAAATAGGCTAACTCAATTGGAAAAAGAGGTTCAAAAAGCCAACGAGGAGAAGAATGCTTTCAAAAGCAGAATTAGCCAAATGGAAAAAGGTTCAAAAGTTCACTGAAGAAAATAGTTCTTTCAAAATTAGAATGGAACAGATGGAGGCTAATGACTTTATGAGAAACCAAGAAATCACAAAACAAAACCAAAAGAATGAAAAAATGGAAGATAATGTGAAATATCTCATTGGAAAAACAACTGACCTGGAAAATAGATCCAGGAGAGACAATTTAAAAACTATGCGACTACCTGAAAGCCATGATCAAAAAAAGAGCCTAGACATCATCTTTCATGAAATTATCAAGGAAAACTGCCCTGTTATTCTAGAACCAGAGGGCAAAATAAGTTTTCAAGGAATCCACCGATCACCACCTGAAAGAGATACAAAAAGAGAAACTCCTAGGAACCTTGTGGTCAAGTTCCAGAGTTCCCAGGTCAAGAAGAAAATATTGCAAGCAGCTAGAAAGAAACAATTCCAGTATTGTGGAAATACAATCAGGATAACACAAGATCTAGCAGCTTCTACATTAAGGGATCAAAGGGTGTGGAATATGATATTCCAGAAGTCAAAGGAACCAGGACTAAAACCAAGAATCACCTACCCATCAAAACTGAGTATCATACTTCAGGGGAAAAAATGGTGTTTCAAAGAAATAGAGAATTTTCAAGAATTCTTAATGAAAAGACCAGAGCTGAAAAGAAAATTTGACTTTCAAATACAAGAATGAAAAGATGCAGGAAAAGGTAAACAGCAAAGAGAAGTCATGAGGGACTTACTAAAGTTGAACTGTTTACATTCCTACATGGAAAGACAATATTTGTAACTCTTGAAACTTTTCAGTATCTGGGTAGTTGGTGGGATTACACACACACACACATACACACACACACATGTACACGCACACACAGAGACAGAGAGCACAGAGTGAATTGAATAGGATGGGATCATATCTTTAAAAAATAAAGTTAAGTGATGAGAGAGAAATGTATTGGGAGGAGAAAGGGAGAAATGGAATGGGGCAAATTATCTCTCATAGAAGAGGCAGGCAGGAGACTTTTTAGTGGAGGGAAAAAGAGGGGAGCTGAGAAAAAAACATGGTTTACTCTCATCACATTCGACTAAAGGAAGGAATAAAATGCACACTCATTTTGGTATGAAAACCTATCTTACAATACAGGAAAGTGGGGGAGAAGGGGATAAGCAGTGTCGGGGGGATGATGGAAGGGAGGGCAATGGGAGGAGGGAGCAATCAGAAACCAACACTCTTGGGGAGGGACAGGATCAAAAGAGAGAATAGAAGCAATGGGGGGCAGGATAGGATGGAGGGAAATACAGTTAGTCTTACACAACATGACTATTATCGAAGTCATTTGCAAAACTACACAGATATGGCCTATATTGAATTGCCTGCCTTCCCAAAGGGAATGGGTGGGAAAGGAGGGATGGGGAGAAGTTGGAACTCAAAGCTTTAGGAACAACTGTTTAGTATTGTTGTTGCTACTAGGAAATAAGAAATACAGTTAATGGGGAATAGAAAGTTATCTGGCCCTACAGGAGAAAAGAGAAGATGGGGATAAGAGAAGGGAGGGATGATAGAAGAGAGGGCAGATTGGTGATAGGGAAAATTAGAATCCTTGGTGTACTGGGGTAGGGGGAAGGGAAAAATGGGGAGAAAATTTGGAACCCAAAATTTTGTGAAAATGAATGTAAAAGTTAAATAAATAAAAAAAATAAATTTAACTAAAAATGAGCTGGAGAAGGAAATGGCAAACCATTCCAGTATCTCTGCCAAGAAAACCCCAAGAAGGGGTCACAAAGAGTTAGACACAACTGAACAACCATAACAATCCACATCCATGGAGGTTTTTAACCTCTGCTCTGGAAAGTTTCAAAAAAGTGAATCAATTATTCTCTAATCTATAGCTCTGAGCCCCCATCTAGAAAAATTACTCTGGCAGATACATATACAGACACACTTACATGTACATGTATATGCATGTGTGTGTGTATGTATGTATGTTTAAAATCTATTTCTTACAGGTCTTCTCCCTTTATTGTCTTTCTTAGTTGCATTTGGGCAATGAAAAAGAATATTGATAATACCACATTTATCTTGGTGAACATGACTTCACAACAACAAACTAGAAAGCAAAATAAAATCTTAAATAAAAATAGCAGAAAAAAAGAAACAAAAATGGGGCAACAGACACATCTTTCTCAAGATGATGGGAAAGAAGTAAAGGAGGGGGAAAGTGAGGAATCACCAGCTCTGTTCTCAGCAGTATGAACAGTTCTAGCAACTCTGTGTCTGCTCTGTGTGGCTTCTTCCTAGCTTGGTCACACTGTCCTGGTCTTGGTGTCCCAGCTTTCTCTCCTCACCACTTTGAATCCAGTTTCTCTCTTTGTACGGATATCAATGGAGGTGGCTTCTCTCTACTTAGCCCCTTCCTTGCCTCAAGCTCCACATTCTCATCAAACTCTTCTCACAGTGCTTTTCTGTTTTCCCCTTTCCTTGGGAATGGGAGTGGGGCTAGCTGATCAAACATAGGATCAATTTCCCCTCCCCTCCCTTCCCTTCCCTTCCTTCCTTCCCTTCCATTCATCTGCTGCTGCTGCTCAGTCATGTGTCTCTTTCTTCCCACACCCTCATCCAATTGGGGAGATTTCTGGATTGGGTTTTTTTTTTAGCCAAAGTTAAACTTACCTTTATATCCATTAAATGTCTTCTCATTAGGAACAGTCTTTGCCTCTTTGCCTCCCGTAGGTCCTGGGACAGTTGAGGGAGGGGGGCTGTAGGGAGGTGCAGCTCCCAGTTACAATGACACCAAAGTATATGCACTCTAAGGTTTGGAAAGAGTTACAATGACACCAAAGAATATGGACTCTAAGGTCTGGAAAGAGAAAGAACAGATGGAGCCAGGATCAGTCCCAGCAGTCAGAAGTTTATATGAGTAGCAGTCTACTGAGTGTAGACATTGGGCATTTTCCAAGCTTGAGTCCCCTGCCATGACCAAGATGTCTCCCACGCCCCTGGTCACAGCAGCAGTGAGAGCAGGGGGTGGAAAGATGTAAAACTCCATCCTGGTTTGCTTATTACTGCAGACCCATGAGGAATTCCTAGTGTGAAAACTTCCTTCACCCATCCAGATTGCAACTTTTCTGTAACCTACTACAGAGTTTCCTGGGACACTGGGGGTAAAGTGGCTTCAGGTCTTTCTGACTCCAAAGCTGGTTCTCTATCCACCACACCACACTGTCTCTCATTCCTGTCTTACAAATGAGGAAACCAAGACTCAAAAATATAAGGTGGTTGCCCGTGGTTACACAATTATTAAGGGAAGCAGCAGGACATGAATGCTAATCCTGGCTCTGACCTTGGGCAGCCTATTTAACTTCTCTGGGCCTCAGTTTCTTCACCTATAAAATGGGGGGGGAAGGGGAGAGGCTAGGTGACCTCCTTCTTCTAGCTCTTGGATCCAACATTTAGGAGAAGGGTTAACATACCCTCCTGGGATGTAGAAATCAGTGCCCCATTTGACAGACTTGTTAAGTGAGGCTGGAAAGGGCCAAGTGAATGCTGTGTCAAGGTTTAAAATGGAGTCTCTCCTCACTTTGGTTTCAGCCTTTTTTATACTGACTCTCTTGGGCTGCCCTGTCTCTGCCCCTGCCCTTGCCCCAAATCCAGTTTTCCATTCCCCGCTTTTCATGATTGTGGATGCCCCTGTGTGGCTGGAACCCCTGCCCACCAAGTTCCATGGGAGAAGGGAAGGAAGGAAAGAGAGGCAAGAAAAATGCCTCTTTTCCCCTCTCATTGTCCTCCAAGTGTGCTGATCTCTCTCCAGAGGAAAGTTCCACCTCAGTAGGGAAGATAACAGGGAAATGGAATTTCCCAGGCTATCAGGGATGGGCACTGGGGCCTGGGCAAACCAGTCCAGAGATAAGGGATACCAGAGCCTGGGGAGTTGGAGGAAGGAGTGGACATGAGGATAAAATGCCCTGGCAAGGGGAAGAAATGCCAATAAGGTGCAGAAAGATGTCCCCAAGGACAGGCTTAGGGCAGAAGTGATAGGACAGGCTGGCAGAGCTGAGTGAGCACAGACAACATGCATCATTCCACCCTAGCCCAATCAAACCCTCCCCACCACCATTCCAGTAGTCCTTTGCTCCCAAAGGGCAGGGCCCAACAACAAGCTGGGCCCACTATCAGACCAGTGACCTGGACTTTCCCCAGGAAAAGTGACATGACTAGTTGGTGAGGATGGAAGGGCACAGACCTTCACCTCAGGCCCTCTGAGGGTTCAGGGGCTCTGGGTACCTGTAGCCAGGAAAGGAGTGAAGTTCCTGGTAGGGTCTGCCCTCAATGCCTTCTTTCTCCTTTCCTTTACTCTGCCCAGTTCCTTCCTCCCAGTTCTGAATACCCAGGGTCCTCTACCATGCCCTTCCCAAGCCACGCCTAGGACTCTACACTTTTCCTTCTTTCCTGCCTGTATCCTCTATCTTCAACCCCTTCCCTCTCCCATGGCTGATGGGATAAGCTCATTCCTATGCCCTGATGGCTGCCAAAGGCACAAATGTGTTGTGCCCACCAATTCAATTTATCTCAACAAACATCGACTATATGAAATGATCAGAATCTCGGATTGGAAAGTAGTCTCAGGGGGAGTTTATCCTATTTAATATGTAAAGAGTCTCTCCCTGATGGATGGTCTTCCAGCTTTCCTTTTTGAGTACTTCCAGAGATGGGAGGCTCACTACCTGTTAAGGCAGTCCCTTCTCTTGTAAGGCAGTACTAACTGTTAGCATGGTCTTCCTCATATCACTTTGATGCAGCCCTCCCTCTCATCTCCATTTCTTCCTGTTATGCTCCTGGGACCAAGCCGGGGGTTTATCCCTCTTCTCCATGACAGGCTTCTAATATATAAAGGCAATTATCATGATCTTACCAAGTCTTCTCTCTCTACTGGTCATCCCCAACTCCCTTGGAACAGAGGTTCCAGAGACTTCAATTCCCTCCCCATGTGAGTCACATACTTTCATCCTTAAACTTGAGCAAAGGCCTCCTGGATATACTGTGTTTTAAGCCAAAAGATTTCCCTGAATGCAATGCTCTCCAGACAGCTCTCCCACATTCGGAAGGAAGAGACCCCTCCTCCAACCCCAGATGCTACTCATTCTTGTCTTCTGGATGACCCACATCTTGCTTGGAGTAGTGGGATCTCCTGTTTCACCCCCCTCACTGGAATGTGAACTCCAGACAGACAGGGAGGGCTGGAGGAGGGCTTCATCACTTCTCCCCCTGGTACCTCCCAAGCAGCACCTCTAGCAGAGCCTCAGTCAAAGCTGCTGCTTTGGCCACTGGTCAGATAGCTTAGAGGAAAGGTATTTCTGTTGTGAGGGCCATCGTGAGGGAGGCTAAGGCTCAACATCTGTGTCTGTGTCTAGAAGCAGTTCCTGTTTCTGTGGTACCCAAAGGTTACAAGGTTCTTTCTTCAGAATCACCCTGAGAAATAGAGGGAGAGTCTGAATAGTCTGATCCTGTTTCACATTAACAACACTAAATCCTTGACCACTTCGATGCCCCTCTCTGGGCCTTCTCCATTCTAAAGGGATATGGCTGGTCAGGGTGACTGCTAAGCTCCCTCCTAGCCGCTCTAAAATCCTATCCTACAGTAAACCTGCACTGCACTGAGTCCTTGGGGCCCAGGACCACAGAGGATCACTGAGAGTAGCAGGAAACTAGAGGAAAATGTAGACCTAAGCTGGTCTGGGGATGAGACTGGGAAAAGGCAGAAAAAAGAATGTTGGGAAGGGACTGATTCATAGAACATGATTGTTGGAAATACTTTCGTTTTACATATGGGGAAACTGAGGCCCAGAGAGGCGAAGGGATTGACTCAAGTTAGTGTCAGAGGATCAAGATTAGAACCTGAGTCTCCTGATTTATAATCACAGAATATCAGAGTTGGAAAAGACCTAGGAGGAAGCTAATCCAGGCCCTGACCCTGAGCAGGAATCTCTGCCTCAACAGCCTTAGCTAGAAGGCCACTAGTAATAGAGAACCCACCACCCCCTGAGGCAGCCTCTCCCACTCTTGGACAGCTCTTGGTGGGAAGGCTTTCTTCACATCCAACTGAATCTGCCTGTCTACTGCTAAAACACTCCCCTCTCCTTGCCAAGCAGAACAAAACTAATCCCTTGTCCCCAGGACAGACCTCAAATGCAGCTATCACACCCCCCCTGAGCGTTCTCTCCTCCAAGCTAAACATCTCCACCTCCCTCAGATCCTCCATGGTTGGTCTCCATTCTCTGGATTCTCTCCAATGTTTCAACATCCTTCTTAAAATGGGCTGCCTAGCCCTAAGCTGACCATCAGATCAGCTCCAAAGTCCTCTACTAAAAACTGTCCTCCACATAGCATTTGGGAGTTGCCTTGTCAATCAGCTCTGAACTGACTTCTCTGTAGAATCCTCGAATCCATGTCTCTCCATCTCATCCCCAAAGACATCAGTCTACATGTATTTATTTGCTGTCTATTATGTGCAAGGTGTTGGAAATAGAATGGGAAAATTCGGTGCCTGTCTTCAAGAAGCTCATAATCTAAGAAGGGAAATAATATGCAACAGCTATGTACTAAAGAGATATATAGGAAAAATGAGAGGTAATCAACTGAGGGAAAGCACCAAGATTAAGGATAGGGGAAGGCATGAACAACTATGAAGTAACTATGTAAACAATTATGAAACCAGATAGAGACAAAGTAGGTGGAAGAGAGAAGGCGATAACATTAAAGGGGACCAAGAAAGGTGGGATTGGAGCCATCTTGAAGGAGATACTTGGGTAAACTGAGTCTGTAGCCTTCCTTTGATCTGCCAGACCAGCTCCCAGAGAGGATCGGTGTTAGACCTGGGACCAGAAGCCAGGTTTTTCTGACTCCCAGGAGAATAAAATGACTTTTCTTGCCAGGTGAGTGGCAAGGTCAGGACTAGGAGCTGTCCCTCCCAGGTCAGGCTTCTTTCTACTGACTGCTGACTCAGAGAGTCAGGTCACCTCCCCATCTCGTTGCCAAGCTCTCCTGGGTCTTTGGCCTTAGACACTTCTCCCTTCCACCAAACCTCCTCAGACACACTGCACTCCCTGTCCCCCAACAGATAGAGAGGCCACTTAAATCAGCCCCCTTTGACCTGCTAAGCACTCAGGAAGTGTCTGCTTTGGGCAGAGTTCCAGGCAGCCTATTAGGGCCCCTAACAACTGCCCTTTATACCCGCACCAGGCCTCAGCATGGGTAAGGTGATACATGAGGCAAAGAATCCTAAGACCTCATCCTCTGTCCCCAGGAGGCCCATGAGGGCAACCAGGGCTCAGGAATGCCGCTGCTCCTCAAGGCAGCCCCCTCCAGTCCCATGAAGGTGGAATAATGGTGGGAAGGCATCTAGGCTTGGACTCAGGCAGCCTGGCTGTGGGGGATCAATTCTGCTTAGTCCTAACTGGGTGATTCTGGGTAAGTGGCTTCCTTTCTTTAAACCTGTCTCCTCTTCTCTAAAATGGAGTCACCACCCTTGCATGACCTACTTCATAGGAATCTTTGTGAGGACCAAATCAGATGACATAGATGAAGCATTCTGCAGTTTGGTCCAAAAGACTTGGCCACATGGGACTGAACTCCCCATCCTTGGGCACTCCCTTCACTGCCCCCCTCAAGGTTTCCTTGACAGTTGGCTTGATCTGTGACCTCAGGAATGGTTTAGAGGCAATAATACTGAATACAATTTCTGCAAAACTGGTTACCATGTCCCTGTGAGGGAGCAAATGCCAGGACTGTTGCCCCTATTTTTCAGATGAAGAAGACAAGTGAGGTTCAGTGAAGGGAGAGAAGGAACTCTCTTGTGGTCCAATGGCTAACAAATAACACCCCCAACATCTATCCTTTTCTCTTACTACTCAGAATGCCACTGGACAGAATGTGGACACACAGGAGCCAAGAGGAACCCTGCACTGTGTGATGGGATTACTTCAAGTAGGCAGCAGCTTTGGTGGGCTGGGAGTCCTGGATCCTGGGCTCCCAGGGCTCTCTTAGTGCAGGGGGCCTGCCAGCCCGGATTGTCACATCTGGGAGCTAAATTAGGGCCCAGACTGAAACTTCCACTTAGATTATGACCAGTCTTGAATCAGAATCAGGGTCAAGGCCTTATCTGGGACCAAGGACTCTTAGACTCTTAGACCAGGATCAGGGCTCAGTATGGAGCCAGGATCAGGGCTCAGTATGGAGCCAGCATCAGGACCAGTGATCCGATTGAAACCAAGGTCAGGACTCAAGGGCAACTAGCTGGTATAGTGGATAGAAGAGCTAGAACACCTGAGTTCAAATCCAATCTCAGACACTTCCTAGCTGTGTGACCTAGGGTAAGTCACTTACCCTCAGTTTTCCTCAGTTTCCTCACCTGTAAAATGGGGATAATAATTAACACCTACCTGCCAGCACTGTTGTGAAGATATCTGTGAGCACTTACACATAGTACTTGCTATATAAATATCCTTCTGGTTGTTATTATCATTAGAACTGGGGCCAAGACCAGGATCAGGACCAGGGTCAGGATCAGGGATCAGCCCGAGACCAGAAACAGGGTTTAGGGCCCTGCCTCTGAGCAGTTGTCCCTCGCTGCCCACGGAGAACAGCGAGAATAAAGCGCGTGTGGGAAGG
Source organism: Bettongia penicillata ogilbyi (assembly GCA_023548195.1). NCBI lineage: Eukaryota > Metazoa > Chordata > Mammalia > Diprotodontia > Potoroidae > Bettongia > Bettongia penicillata. The sequence continues at coordinate 10,797,723 of JAJHZJ010000096.1, forward strand.
GGCGGATGGTGGCGGGGCGGGGCGAGGCGGGGGCGGGGGAGGCCAGAGGCCCATGGGCAGGTCTGGCAGCGTGGCGGGGGCGGGGCCAGAGGCGGGGCCGGTCTAGATTCCCCTGATCTGAGCCTCAGCCCGGCTGGGGGATCTTTACCAGCGGCCGAACCTGTCTCCAGTGCCCGGCTGCCGGACCAGCGTGGAGGAGAGTGAGCTCCCGGGCGGAGAAACAGCCTGACAGTCAGACTGACGTACAGACCGTCGGACAGCCAGCCCGCCTCCTCGAACGCCTGGCCCGGCCGTGCCCGGTGAGTGCCCCCACCCTACCCCGGGACCCCGCCCCCCGCCCCTCGCCGGAATGTGGCTCTGCCCCGCCAGGGTTTAGCGCACCCACAGCGCCGGGCGGGGCCCAGGCGTCCAGAGCTGGACCGTGACCCTCCTCGAGGGGCCGGCCTGAGCCTGTAGGAGCTGACGCTGCACCGGGCACCTAGCGCCTAGGGGAACTTAGGGCTGGGGGGCGGGGGAAGAGGCTCTTCGAGGGTCACGGGCGCAGGGGTGGGGGAATCCAGCCTTCCGCCCTCAGGAAACCCCCTTTCTAATAAGGCTAGGCTTCACCCAGTGTATGGGAGCCGAGAGGCAGCTGGGCTGGTGGAGAGAACCCGGGGGTTGGAGGCAGACGCCCTGGATTACAATCTTAGCTCTGACACAGTTAACTCTTTCTGGAGAATGGGCACGATTATTGCCCCTACCGTCCAGAACTTCGGTGAGCGTCTTTCTGTTAATGAGAGCGCGTCCAAGCTTGAAGCGTGAGACGAATGAAGACTTGTAATGGTCCTCCCAGCAGGAACTTAAGTCCCTGGCCGTGTTGCAGTTGTTCCCTCTGTAAAATGGACTGTTGGGAACGATGCGGGAAGTCTCTGTTAGCCTTGTGCAGCTCCAGGGCCAGCCCCACTCTGAGTGACTTCATGTGGGCAGGGTTGGGTAAGGCAGCCTTCCTGGAGGAGGTGTGTTTGAGTCAGCCCATTAGTAGAAGCTGAGATCAATTGGCTGTTAGAACTCGCCTTTCCCCAGGAAGGACAATGACACCCAGAGAAGGGAAGGGACTTAGCCCAAGTCCTAAGGAAATTAGCGGCCCCCCGGAGATTCTCAAGTTAGTGCCCTCCCTCCCCACTCCCTCACCCTACACATCTGGACTTCCTAAGTGACCGAGACACAGGTAAGTAGGACTGACCGCCCTGATGGCTAGGGTAGCCTAGAGCTGGCGGGTCAAGATGAGGCCTACGGGCCTCATGGCTGTTGGGGGAATACAGCTTCCTTTTCCTAAAGGGGAAAACTGAGGGCCAGACCCTTGGATGATTTCTCTGGGTCCCAGGAAACCCCCAAGCTCTGGCCTGACTCTGCAGAATAAAAACTCAGGAGGGAACCTAAGATAGCAGGGAGTCTATGTTACATTTGAGGAAACTGAAGTTAGACAAGAACACGAATTTGCCCTGGTGGCCAGGTGTGGACCCCCTGAAAGGCCTCTAGAGGACATCAGAGGGCCAGTAGCCAGTGCTTTGGAGAGGCTGGGCTAGTTTGGGGCAGGCAGTAGGGTGTGTATATATAAAAGAGCAGTGAGGGGACAGAGGCCTCCCTGGAACCCTTCTGAATGGAGTTCTCAAAGCTGGCCTGGTGGCCATGGTATGAGGGATTAGCCTTGGTTTGGGAGAGCAGGATAGTTGCCAAGGAGCCAGATGAGGCTGTCCCACAGTGGGAGGGGCTGCCTCTGGGGGCATTGAGTGCCTCTCCCCTGGAGTGTTTGAGCATCAGCTGGATGCTCACTTGTGTGGGATGTTACATTTGGGGGACTCCTTGTGTGGGTTGGACCAGATACTCGTAGGGTTAGTGCCAACTCCAATTCTGGGATTCTGTGAATCTAGGGAGGGGCCAGCAGAGGCAGAAAACAGCGATTCTTTTCTGTTTGCAAAGAGCTCTCTGCTCTTCCATCTCCCTGAGTCCACACCAAAGTCCTGGGAGGGTCCCAGAGCTGGAAGTGACCCTTGTTTCCTATATTTTACAAAGGAGGAAACTGAGGCCAAAGGAGAAAAATTGCCCCTGCCCCAGCTTCTCTAGCAAGGTCTCTCAGTCCACCATCAGCAAACCACCTGCATGTATACTAAGCTCTGTGCTAGGCACTGGGAATTCAGGGACAAGAATGAGTAATTTCCCCTTCTCTGCCTTGTGCTCAAGCAAAGGCCATTGGATTATAGGAGCAACATATTTTAAGCTGTAGTCTGCTAGAGCCCCATCCCCCAAGAAAACTAGCCCCTTCCTGGGGAGAGGCTCTCCCCTGGTGCACAGACTCTGACCTGCAGAGGCATTGAAATGGAATCTTCTCCCACTCCCCTTCTGGAAGTAATGCAAAGAGGCTAATGACTTACCCCAAAAGGTGAGGTTGGAGGGAGGGGTCATGCTTCTGGCCAAGGGGGCCCTCTAGCCTCTCACTTGAGTCTAGTCTCTGGTACTAGTGACCTCCAGAGGTTCACACTGAACCAGGAGTCAGGAAAGAGGTCTATTTCTGATGCTGTTGGTCAGCTTTCTTTCCCAGTGCCTCAGTTTCCTCTGCTGTAAAATGGAGGCAATTAACCTTTACACTCACTGCCTTCCAGGGGTTTATGGGGAAAATACTTTATTCACTTCAACATCTTAGAGAAATAGGCCGGCAGGCTCCTTCCTCAAGCTAGAAAGTTCATCCCATTCATCCCCCTGCCCCCTCACCATTCACCCCAGATATGGCTTTGCCCTAAGCAACCCGTAGGATGGCCCTGTGTCTGAAGACCCAGGAAAAAAGAGGCAGCCAGGCATACCTCCATGTGGTCATATCAGTCTGAGGTTGATACACTAGCCCTATGCTGGGATGAGAAAGGCAGCTTCCCTTTTTGGAGTCCTCTTAGGAAGGGCTCACCTCTCTGGGACTTTCCCTGCTCTGGTTCAGTCTCTGGCCTGTCATTAGGGGTATTTTCCTGACTCTCTTCCTGGGTCAGGGAAGACAGAACTGGCTCCTGCTGGCCCTGAGTTAAAGGAGAAGCAGAGATTGCTCAGAGGGTGGGCTTGAGTGGGGTTTCCATCGTGAATTTGTCTCCCTGGGGCTCCCCTTCTTGAAAGGGAAACAGAAGAGGACAAGGGAGGGTTTTGGGGTTGTACTTTAAAAAGCAGCTGTGCTTGGGAAGAAGGGATGTATGTATGGATGTGTGAGTGTGAGTGTATGTGTGTATATTGTGTATATATGTGTGTGTATTGTGTGACTGTATTATGTGTGTACATTCGGTGTATGCATGTTGTTTGTGTACGTATGTGTCTGTATGTATGTGGTGTGTGTGTGTGTGTGTGTGTGTGTGTGTGTGTGTGTGTGTGTGTGTGTGTGTGTGAGACAGATAGAGGTGGACTAGGAGAGGGGCAGTATAGCAGCATGTCCAAATGAGTTGACTTCAAGCCCAGGCCCAACAATCCCTGGCCATTCTTCTCCGGAAAGTGAGAACAGTTGTTCTAGCTCCAAAAGTGCTTTGTCAGCATTGCTGAAGGTCTCTATGTCTCAAGGAAGGCTACTGGTCTCTCAGTGGGATGACCCTGGGTGTTTAATCTTTGAGTGCTCTCCTAAGACAGGGCTAGACAAGACCATTTCTAATGGTCCTTTCAAATCTATGATATGAGAGAAGGCCACCAGGGGATAAGACCCATCCACCCATCCCCAGCCTGAATCTCTAGGACCCTCCAGAAAGAAAAGAAAAACAAATGCCAGGTTTCAACAGCTTGGCTTACTTAGAACATTGCTGAGGCATCAATGACCTGGGGGAAGGCTGGGGTATACTTTGAGAGTGACCAGCCTGAGGGGTCTCACACCCCTGCCCCATCCAGTGTAGGAGAACCTTGCCCTATGGGCCCCTTCTCAGAGAGAAGGGAGCAGAGCGAGCTGAACCCCTGACCAGCCCCTATAGTGTCTGCATTGACTGCAGCCAGGAGGGGCGAGGTGAGTCTGACACATCCCTCCACCTATCTCCCCCTCTCCCCTCACCCTGCCCCTGCATCCTCCAGAACAGTAGGCCCAGACTTCCCAGAGGAATCTGAGGAGGGAGTATAATCCAGCCATGATCACCAGCCTGTTCAGATGCATGGAGGTGCTAAGCGTAGGGTCAAGTCTTGTGAAAGCTGGTGTTTGGCTGGAACGCAGAGTATGTGAGGGGGAGTCCAGGGAAACGGGGCTGGAAAGTCAGACTGGACCCCAATTGCAAAGGGCCTTCAATGCTTCTCTGGCCTGGTCCCATGGACATCTGCCAACATCTCAACTGCTTCTAGCTCTTAACCCATGTCCATCCTCTGCCTCTGAGTTGGAGGGCACAGAACTAGAATAGAGAAAGTATACTCTGGACTGACAGTCAATCAACAAGCCTTTATTAAGCACCTGCAGAGACCCAGCTGGGAATTGGGCATACAAAAAAAAAGGCAAAAATACCCTCCCTGCCCTCAAGGAATTAGCATTCTAATAAGGGAAACCACAAATGAATTACTAAGTACACAGAAGATCCAGATTGGATGGGAGGTAACTGGAGAGGAGAAGGACAAGCAGTCAAGGATGCTAGGAGAAGTCTCCTGCAGAAAGTGAGACGAGCTGAGTCTTGAAGTGGGAAGGCATCCCAAGCATGAGGAACAGCCAGTACAAAGGCAAGGAGGTGGGAAATGGAGTATTGTGTTTGAAGAATAGCCAGAATGCCAGCGTAGCTGGATAGTTGAGAACGTGGGAGGGAGCCGTGTAAGATTAGAAAAGCAGGAAAGAATCAGGTTGTGAAGTTTTTTAAAGGTCGGTCCTTTGCCCAGATTTCAGTATTAGAAGGCCTGGGACTCTGATCCACATGGAATGGCTCTGTTTCCTCCCTGGGTCCCATCTGTCCCTCCCTCTGCCCAAGAATGGGATAGGGGATGGGGGATGGGAGGGGGCTGCCCAGGGCCATATGTAAATGGGTCAGCCTTTGATATGTAAAGGAAGCAAACTGTCCAGACCCAGAGTCAGTCCATGGGCGTACACACAGGTTCTGCAGTCACCCACTCTCCTGTTCTCCCAGCCCCCAAGACTAACCGCACACAGGGTTGAAACACTTGACCTAGACTGGAGGACAAATTTAGTTTGTGCAAACCCAGGTCCTATGACATAAGTATTGAGCCCGAGATCAGTCCCTGCTTGGAGAGTTCATAGGCCAGGAGAGATGGGATACCCCTGTCAGCCTGTCCGTCTCCACAGAGAGTAGTATATGATATGCCAACCCTGCAAGAACCATAGAAAAAGAGCCCTGTAAGTGCTCGATAATGAATACTGGCCAGATTGAGTCTGCAGGTGTTGAAAGGGCACAATATTAAAGGGGGTTAGAGGGAAGGCTTATCAGGAGTCTACATGTGAGTCAGCAGTGTGGTATAATGGCCAAGAAGGTGAAGGTGATCTCAGGCTTTCTTAAAGTAGGACAGAGGAGGGGAGAGTCCCTCTGGTCAGGCTACAAGTACATGCTTTTGTTCAGTTCTGGGCACTGCAGATAAGGCGCAGTGACCAGACAACGGCCGCACCCGAAAGGTGAAGGGCATGAGTCTGCCACACCTGTTTCACTGTAGTCTCCAGGGTAAAGCCTGAAACAAGTGTCTCAGCTGAAGGAACTGGGGATGTTTGACCTGGAAAAGAGGAGACCTGGGTAGGTGAGGGGGGCAGAAATGTGAGACATGAGTTCAAGTATCTAGAGATATGCCAGGGTGAAAGGGGTGAGTATTGTTCTCCTTGGCCTCAGCCGGAACTAGAAATGGACAGTCAGGAAAGCATTCCCCACAAGGACAACTCTTTCCAAAGTGGAAGAGAGAGGGGGAGGTCCCTGTCCTTTGGGGTCTTCAAGCAGATGCTGAATGACCGCTTGCTGGGGACATTTATCAAGGATTCTGGGACTAGGTGGCCATTTCTTCTGGAAGGTCTCTTGCACATACTGCGGGTTCTCCCTCGTCACCAGTATCCTTCCCTGCCTGGCCAGCTAGCAGCATCGTTGGCAAGGGTAAGTGGAGCCTGATTCCTCTTCTTGCTCCCCAGAGCAGAGCAGGGCTTGGCCACACATTTGCTGAATTAAAGGCTTCCTGGGTGAGGAAGCCCATCCTTCCCTGCCCCACAGCCTGCCTAGTCCTTCCTCTCAGTGGCTGCTTCTGTCAGTCCTCCGAGGGGGCCCCTCCTCTCTCCCTCCCCAGCCTGCAGCCCACATCCTGCTGGACTCTTTTTTCTTTCAGCTAGAAAAACCAGAAAGAGTTTTTTGGGCAGAAACTTCCCTCCCCCATGCCCTGGGAATCCCCGGGCCGGACGGATGACGGGATATCCAGGAGGAAGTGTCCTATTGCCAATCAACACAAAGCACAGGGCAGCTGTGGTCAACAAGGCCATTGTGTCCAGCCCCTCTCTCAGGACTGTCCTGTTAGCAGAGCTGAAAGTTCTTATTCTCCAAGGAAGATGATGCCCAGCATCTCTGCAGAGCAGGGCCAGGAGCATCTGCATTGAGGGTGGCTGGCTACATGCCTGGTCCTTTGCCCTACTGTAGCGTGGGAAAAATGGAGACAACATTAAGCCCATGACTGGTAGGGTCTGGGGGGAGATGCCCAGTTTCCATTGACGCCCAGCCCCTCCCCTCATGGAGTTCAGCTTCTAGTAGGGTCTGCCTGGCCTCTGCCCAGATATGCCAGCACTCCAGATGATGTGCTGGAGGCATCATCAAGGGAGAGGGTATGACTGCTTGGCACATAGGAGGTCCTTAACAAATGTCAAGTGTGGATTCTGTCAAGAAAGCTTACTGTAGGAGGTGGTATTTGGGTTGAACTTGGACATAATGGGTAGGATTTCCATATGGGGACTGGAGGGAGGCAGACATTCCAGGTTTCAGCAACAGTACGAAAAAATAGGAACAGTAATCCAGGCCCACAGATCCAGAGATGGTTGGGACCTTAAAGACCATCGTTGCCAACCCCTCATTTTACAGATGAGGAACCTGAGGCTGTGGGTCACACAGTGAGTATTTCAAATAGGGAGCAGGATGTCCTGAGGGGAGGGAGCTAGCCACTCACAGTTCCCTCTGTTTCTTGTAGGCCATGGCTTTGTGCCTGAAACAAGTGTTCAACAAGGACAAGACGTTCCGTCCCAGGAAGCGCTTTGAGCCAGGCACGGAACGCTTTGAGCTCTACAAGAAGGCGCAGGCCTCGCTGAAGTCTGGCCTGGACTTGCGAGCTGTGGTGCGGCTGCCGCCAGGGGAGAACATCAATGACTGGCTGGCAGTGCATGTGGTGGACTTCTTCAATCGCATCAACCTCATCTATGGCACGATGGGTGAGTGCTGCACGGAGGCCAGCTGCCCTGTGATGTCGGGTGGCCCACGCTATGAGTACCGCTGGCAAGATGAGCAACAGTATCGGCGGCCCACAAAGCTGCCTGCCCCCCGCTACATGGCGCTGCTCATGGACTGGATCGAGGGGCTTATCAACAATGAGGATGTCTTCCCCACCCAAGTGGGTGAGTGCCCTGGCCTGTGGTGGCAAAGACTGGGGGCATCAGGAAACGCTGCTGGGAGAGACCCTGGGCTGAGAGGAGGAGCTCCCTGAGGGCAGGGCTGTGACCTGTCCATCAAATGACAATCCCTGAGTGGAAGGCTTAGCCTGGAGTGGGAGGTCTGGGGTTCCTGGGAGGAAAGAACACAGTGATGATGATATTCTCCTCCTTGAAGCCTCATCTTATCTCCTCTGTCCAGACGCTGGTCCTGTGGCTGTAGGCTGAATATCCCTGACCTTGGTCTGCTGAGGATAGGGAGGAAGGGGATCAACTAAAGATAGCACAGGCATAACAGCTTGTGGAGCCTCAACCCTGTGCCTACCCAGCCCAGTGCCTTCTCTGGGGGATGGGATCTTCCTGTGGCCTGTGGACTCAGGCAGTGTTGATGTAGGCCCATCACTCTGTGGCAAAGAAAGAATCCCTTTCCCCCAGGACTGGCCTTCATATTAGTTGGCAAAGTCGGGTCTTCACAGTAAGAGTTCCCTAACCCAAAAAGTGTTCCATCAGACACTGGGTGACTCCCTGAAGGTCCTACCTTGAAGGTGAGTCTAGGACTCAGCGGGGAGAGAGAGGGGAATCTGTAGCCTCAAGGCATATGTGGCTCTCTAGGTCCTCAAGTACAGCCCTTTGACTGAGTCCAAGTTTTACAGGACAAATCCTTTTATAAATGGGACTTTTCTGTGAAGTTTGAATTTGCCTGGGAAAAAGCCTTTAGTTTGGTAGTCAGTCTAATACCTCTTCTCTCCCAAACTTTTCTTCAGAGCCTCTCTGAGGCTAGCTTTGGAAGTATTCACCTGGGAATATAAGTCACTGGGGAAAGCAGACTCCACCATGGCTGGGTTCCAGGTACAGGTAGACATGGTCTTTCTTGTGGCCTCTGGTAGCTGAACTGGTCCCTCCTTCTCCCCCCAAAACTATGCCCAAGCCCCTTTTCTTTCCAGACTACAAGCCAGGTAGTCTTTGGGCCCTTGGTATAGTATTCATGCCTCCCTTCCTGTCTTGGGTCCCACCCCTTGAGTCAATCATAGGCCTCTGGCAGTCACTCTGACTCTGACCTTTTCCATATACATACTCCATATCACACCCATAAGATAACATTGTTCTCCAGAAAAACATGGGGGTAACTGCTTCTTTGTAAGATGACAAAACCCTTGAGTTCCCAGTTGGAAAGGACTTTGGAAGTCAGCTACTTCCAGTGTCTGTTCCAGGCTGTCAATAGCATCTCTAAGAGGTAGGTGGCCACCCATCCTCTCTTTGCATATCTCCCATGACAGGGAGTTCACTACGTGAGAAGGCTGCCCTTGCAACTTAGAGTGTTGAAGAAGTCTTACCCCTGGTTAGGCCATGATTTGGCATCAGGGATATTCAAGAACCTTTTATTAAGATATATGTGTGTGTGTGTGTGTATATATGTATGTGTATATATATATGTGTGTGTGTGTGTGTGTATATATGCGTGTGTGTGTGTATGTGTGTATATGTGTGTGTGTGCATATATATATATATATATATACACAATATGAGGAGACCTGTGCTTGGGGATGAATGAGGAAATAGAGCTTTGGTCTGGCTCAAGCCCTGCCCTCATGGCACTCCCAGTCTCAGGGGTGCATTCAGCAACAGTACACATGATGTTTCCTGATCTGAGAGAGACAAATACAGTGTTACATCGGGTCTAATGGGGAAGATGCTGGAACCCTGGAGAGCCTGGCTCTCCAGGAGGGGGCATCCTAGGATAGTGGCAGTGGACTGGAGGCATTGAGGATGGGTCAGGGCACCTTCCTGACACAGTCAGTCCACTTGGCTGGAGCATAGTGTGTGTGAAGGAGATGATGAAATGAAGCAGGGTGCTGCCAGATCACAGAGAGCCTTGAATGCTAGAAAAAAATTTAGTCTAAACTTGACAAAAGGGTGATGGGCAAAAGGGAGATGGTGATGATGTTTAGAGCAGAGAAGAAACCACATACATGTGTGATAAACGTGATTCTGGTAGCAGTGGGGAAGCCCTGAATGGGAGCTAAAGCCATAGTCCTTGTGGGGGATGAATGCAAGGCCCTTCCCTACCATAATTGCCTTCTCCTGGTCACCCTCCAGTGTCTTTCCTAAAATTCAGGGCCAAGAGCTGAACACAAGCCCCCAGTTGTGACCAGTCCAGGGCAGAGGACAGAGGGATTCCCACCTCCTTATGTTGTTTCAGTCCTGTCCCACTCTCCTTGACCCCATTTGGGGTTTTCTTGGCAGAGACACTAGAGGGGTTTGCTATTTCCTTCTCCATTTCATTGTAAAGATGAGGAAACTGAGGCAAACAGGGTGAAGTGACTTGCCCAGGGTCACACAACTAATAAGGGTCTGAGGATGTATTTGAACTCATTAAGATCAGTGTTCCTGCCTCCAGGCCTAGTACTCTCTCTACTGCATCACCCAGATACATCCTTATCACTGGCTATCTAAACTTCAGCCTAGGACCCTACCAACTTTTTTTTTGCTGAACTGAATCATGCTATTGACTTACAAGGAGCTTGTAGCCCACTGCAACCCCCACATCTGTTTCAGACAAATTGCACCTTCACCACACCTCCCCTGTCTTATACTTAAGAAGCTGATTTCCTTAAAATCCAAATATAAGATTTTACATTTTCCTCCATCAAATTTTGATGTGCAAGACAGCCCAGCCCCATGGATAAAGGGCTGGCCTTCATGTCAGGAAGATCTAGGTTCATGTCCAGCCTTGACTCGACCTGGCAGTGTGGCCCTGAATAAGGCACTTATCCTCCCAATGCCTCAGAAGACTCTCTGAGACTCAATTACAGAGGAGGTGCCCAGAACTGGGCTCATTCCCCATCCCCTCAAGCCCTTCCATCTTCTGAACTTCCCAGTTACCACGAGGGCACTACCATCTTCCCAGTCACTATCTTAGGCCCCCTCACTTGAATTTACTCCATTACTGATTTAATGCTGCACAGAGCTTAGAATATCTTCCCCATGTCCCTTCTGTCCTCAGACACTGCATCACTGTAGTGCAGGCCCTCCTCACCCAGCACCTGGATTACTGCAGTAGCTGCTGGTGGGTCTGCCTGCCTCAAAGCTCACCCACTCCAGTTCAGCTCCACTGAGTCATTAAAGCAAAGGTCTGACTATGTTAGATCCCTCCACACTCAAATAGGAAATCCTCTGTTTGACTGGCATTGAAAGCCTTTTCCAGCCTGGCCTTTTTTCTTCCAACTTTCCAGGCTTCTCTCTGTGCCATGAAGCCACATGGGAAACAGTGGAGTTAGAGACAGCTGCTTAGAGAAGGAGAAGAGCTAGAGAGTAAGGGGTCTCTGAGATGTTGAGGGGAGAGGATGGAGCTGAGATAGAAGCAGCATGAAATGAGGGAATGGGCAAGAGCAAGAGTCAGGAGACACCTGTGTTCAAGCCCCAGCTGGCTCTTACTATCTGTAAGATAATTGGCATAGAACCTAGGTTCTCAGAGACTCACTTTCCTCGTCTGTCAAAAGGGGCTAATAACCCTCCCCTTACCTCCCTTGAAGGGTTGTAGGGACAGCACTTTGTCCCTTTTAGAGAGATTTAGAAATAGGAGCCCTGATTTTCCAGCAGTGTTGAAGGCTTCAGGTGAGGGCTGAATAAAGTCCTTTAGATGTACATTTAGGGTGATGGAAGCCATCTTGAAATGAGTTGAGAAAAGATTTAGACATGCTATTTTTCCACCTGGTGAACTGACTGAGGACTTTTATGGTCTCGGTTGCCATCTTTCCATTGAGGAAGACAAGCACTCAAAGAAGGAAAGTCGTGACTTTAGATTCCATTAGAAGTGGACCAAGCAGAAGACTGCAAGGAAAAGGTCAATACTCCCTGTTTGAGGCACTTGCAGGAAACAGGGTGGGCATTCTCCTGCCCAACGAGGACAGAAAGAAGGCTGAGAGACAAACACAGGCAGAGAAGCAGTCGGGGCCACCAGGAGGTGGGTGGGTTACTCTTAACTATTCCCCAGCCATATTCATTAGGAGAAGATGTCCTTAAGCTGGTGATAATTCCATTGGTCAGTGAGAGTATACCATACCACAGCAGCGGACTGTGGAAGATGGAGTTATGGAATGATCAATTAATCAGAAGCATTTATTAAGCTCCTATTATGTGCCATGCACTAGAGATACAAAGGCAGAAATAAGATGGTACCTTTCCTAGGACTGGCCATGGGACCTTTCTGTCCCCTTTCTTTCTCTCCCCTTGGTCCGCCTCCCTGGGATTTCCTTCTATAGGGTTTGGAGCCCAATGACTTTGTCCTGTGTGTTTGTGTGGGGATGAATGGGGACCCTGTGACAGGTTCCTGCCCTACCTTGCCTGTTTATAGGTTGTAGGACTGAGCTGGAGTGTGGCCTGGTCTATTCTGGGCATTGAGGGAACCAGCCTGAGAAACAGCCCCAGGCTAGCCCAAACATGGCAGTAGGAGGTTTTTTGTGCTATCACTCCAAGGGGCGGTATGGAGCCAGAAAGACCGGCCATCCAAAGTAAGGCTAGTACCATCCAGCACATGGATGAAATGGCAGCTGTTGTTGCCAAGTGTGATCATTTGACATACCCCAGTGGGTATGATGGGAAGAATGTTGGAGTTTGGAGGTCTGGATTCCAGCTCTGCCACTAACCTGCACCTGGGCTGGGGCCTCTGTTCTATCTCCTGTAAGATTAGGAGGCTGCATCAGATCATGGCCATGGCCGGGGCCATGCTTCTCTGCCTTGTCTGGGACAAAGTCAGGAGCAGCCCGGAGTAAGTGAAAAGAGGTTTGCATTTACAGAAGCATTTTTGAATTTCACCTTAACCTTGGTAATAGGGGTATAAGTGGGCCTGCACTGGCAAGTTTGCTCATTGTTTTTTCCTCCTGAGGTTGAGTCTAAGGTCTGTTAACCTAAGCCGAAGTGGGGAACCTGGGCCTCAAGGCCACATGTGGCCCTCTAGGTCCTCAAGTGTGGCCCTTTGACCAAAACGTCTAGAAGTTTCGATTCTGTCAAAGGGCTGCACTTAAGGACCAAGAGGGCCACATGTGGCCTTAAAGCCGCAGGTTCCCCACCCCTGAACTAAGCTATTCCTTCTGTTTCATTTTCTGCTCTCAGAATGAATATGAAGGCAGGATCAGAGGGGCAGGGAGTGGTGGACTGGGCAGGAGGCTCAGGGCATGATCTTGGAGTGAGGTGTAAATGGGAGATGAATTTCTGCCTCCTCTTTCTTCAGAATGGTACAGAGGACCCAGGTATCTTGGCTCTTCTGCAGGGAAATTAACTTGGAAATGGGGCTGAGATGCACATGAGGGGACTGTCTAGTCCAGGAGTCCCAATGTCCAGAGGTCTGAATATCCCAGGATCCAAATGTCCAGGGACCCTGATGCCCAGCGGTCTAGATATACAGGGGTTCAGATATCCAGAGGTCCTTATGTCTAGGGTCCCTGATATCCTGGGGTCTTAATGTCTTAATATCCTGGATGTGCAGGGGTCCAAATATCCAGGGGCCCAGATATCTGGGGGTCTGGATTCCAGGCATCTAGATTCTGAATCAGTTCTTTCTTCCTTACCTGCAGGGGTTCCCTTCCCCAAGAACTTCCAGCAAGTGTGCACCAAGATCCTGACTCGCCTTTTCCGTGTTTTTGTCCATGTCTACATCCACCATTTTGATGGCATCATCGCCATGGGTGCAGAGGCCCATGTCAACACCTGCTATAAGCACTTCTACTACTTTATCCAGGAGTTCAGCCTAGTGGACCACCGGGAGCTAGAGCCACTGGTAAGACAGGCCTCAGGCCTTGCCTTCTCTCCGGGGTCCTAGACCCTCCTGCCTCCTTGCCCACCATGTCTGTTTCTCCAGGGCCTTAAAGCTTACAAACTACTCATCACCTCCCAAAGTCCATTATCAGCCCCATTTCATGGAGGTGGAAACTGAGAGCCCAAGAGCCCAGGGTCACAGAACTAGTGAATGTCTAAGCCAGGCTTTAAACTCAGGTCTCTGCCTTCTGGCCTATCACCGCAAACTCCCTCTGTAGGCTCTATGTCTTCATATCTAACGCAGGAGTCCTTGTCCAGCCCGGGGAGACTCTGCCCCCCTCTCTGTGGACACTGTGTTGTCCTCTATCCATTGAGGGCAGTGTGGGTCTCCTCTCTAGACCTGTCCATGTTGTGGTTTTGTGGCAGGAGGCACCATGGTCTCACATCTTTGGCCACTCTATCTGGGGCTTGGTTTTGGGGGTGGTTTGCTGTAAGAAAGCTTAATGTGTTACTAGACAGATGGGGTGGCAGAGAGCATTCCTATTATTCCTATTCCCCACTAACATTTCATGGCTACAGGCCTTCATGAAGCCCCCAAGAACTCACTGGGAACCCCAGGGTACAAGATCACAACCTTTTCAAGGGAGGAATGTACTGGGGGGTGAGGGAAGAGGGGGAGAGAACAGGCCTTGAGACCTAGGGGATTTCGGATCCTCAGTCTTGACCTTCTTTGCCCATGCTTTTGACATTGCAGAGAGAGATGACAGAAAGGATCTGTCATTGAACCCCCATCTGCCTGGGGGAGGATGCTGACCTTTGGCCTGGAGCTCCCCGGACATTGGTAGGGAAAAGGCAACTGCCCCCATGACTATGGTCATGGAGAGACCCATGGTCACGCTCTTCCTCTGGTGCCCCTCCCTCAGGCCCTCCAAACACCAGCTTTCATTTTCTGGAGTCTGCTCATACTCTCTCCTGTTGGGAGTTGGGGAGGACCAGGGAGAAGGACAGACAGAAAAAGACACACTTCAGAAACTGCTGGGAGGGAAGGTGTCATGAATCTGACATTTCCTTTGGGAGACCTCCCCCTACCCTCACACCAAACTGGACAAGGGCCCTGAGCAGTTTCAGGGAGGTAGCTGATGTAAGGGTATAATTAACCTCAAAGTCTTGGACAGTGTCGGGGCGAGAGCCAGGAGGGCCCTGCATGACCCTGTGAGATCACCTGCCTTTAAGGGACGGTCAGTAAAGTCAAGAAGCATTTATTAAGCGCTTTCTGTGTGCCAAGCACTGATCTGAGAGCTGCATATATGTCTGGCCCTTGTGCTTAGGTCTTTGTGGAGGTGTTACTCCTTCCCTGTGTGTATGTGTGTGGTCCTATGTGACTCCCTGGTTTCATGCATCAGAGCTAAGGGCCTTGAGTATATGGGGCAATAAGTGAACAATATCTTACAATTTGGGGGGAGGGTTTTACAATTGGGTGGCACAGAGTGCCCCAGGGAGAACCCTGTAGAACCAAGGATTAAGAGGTATCTCAGTGAGCAGTTGGGACCCTGGTTCTGACTGCCCTAATGGCCCCCTACCCAACTCTGGTTTCCTGCCTGAGGCCTTCTAGGAGAAGTCACCTCATCCACCCTCCAGATTCAGGGAGACTGTGTTGGGAAGGAGGGGGCTGAGTGGAGGGGCCCTGCTGCACTCAAAGGTCCTCTGTCCCTCCCCACCTCAAGAAGTCATTTTCAAGGGATTAACCAACAAGTCGCCAGCTGAGAAGGCCTTGTTTGCATCGAGCCAAGATCTTACGTGCTACAGTTTGAGCCACTGCTTTGGTCATTGGCACAGATGACAAGAGAGCTCTTGCCAAGACATCTTTGGGCCAAGCCACTCTGGACCCATGAGACTACTCTTAGGCTATCAGGACACCACCAAATAAGCTATTTGGATGGAAGAGACCCTTCCTGGGTTCTCCCCTAAAGCTAGAGCACATCTGGCCCTTTGGGCAAACCCTTCCGGGAAAACCACTTTTCAGGATTCTTCACAGCTTGAAGCTAAAAGGCTAAGGGTTAGAGAAACCTAGAAGAGCATGTAAGTCCAAACCAGATCCCTCCTCTCACTCTATGCATTCACACACAGCCATCCTTCACACACTCACTGAAGACCCAGTGGGATCAAAGGTGTGTGTGTGTGTGTGTTCATTCTTCATTGCCGAAGAAGACCATGCCATCAGAGAAATGATGGCATGACTTGCTCTTGACTTTGTTTTGAGTGAGGGAGGGCTGTGCAGGTCATCAGCCTCACTTCTCCTCCAGTCATCTGAATCCAGTGACCAGATACTCGTTAGGATGACTGGAGATGACCCAGGATGAGGTCATGCAGCTAGTGAGTGTCAAGTGTGTGAGGTGAGATTTGAACTCAGGTCCTCCAGACTCCTGCACTGGTGGATAGAACTGCCCCTAATTGGGGGTGGGGGGGGCGTCGAAGATGGAGAAAGGATGACTGGGAGATTGCTGAGGCCTACTGGGGATGCCTTTCCATTCACCACCCTAATTAGATGCCACTTATTCAACTAATCATTACTGAACCTTCCCACCCCCCCAACTCTGAGTTAGGCCTAGCCAGGGGGCGATGGGAGACTGAGCAGAGCTAGTCCCTGTCCTCAGGAAGCATTCGGTCATAGCGTCTCACCATGTAGGATCTCAGCAGAGTCTTTGCCTGCCCACCTTGTAAACTCTGATGGAAGCTTTGCTGGGACCAGAGCCAACCTAGACTAAATGAAGGGGGTGGGGGAAGACCCCCATCCCCTGAGACCTGAGCCTAATTGACATTTGCCATTCCCAGGGATTCTTCACTCTGAAGGAAGCAGACTTCGGGGAGGGGATCTGGTCTGAGCCTGAGGAGATTCCAGGAAGCCTTGGCTTCTCTGCCTCCCGTCCCCACCCCTCCACTCAG
Source organism: Bettongia penicillata ogilbyi (assembly GCA_023548195.1). Taxonomy (NCBI): domain Eukaryota; kingdom Metazoa; phylum Chordata; class Mammalia; order Diprotodontia; family Potoroidae; genus Bettongia; species Bettongia penicillata. Next base: position 10,813,996 of record JAJHZJ010000096.1, read on the forward strand.
TGGTGAATCAGAGTGATTGCAGTCACCCTTTGCTGGGGTTACCGCTGATCAATGGGGAAGGGGAAACTTTTTTTTTAATAAAGGGAAAGAGTGTATTGTTTTTATTTTAAACAAAGAAAAATAAAGAAGAAAGCCTGTGTCTCTGTGTCTGGCCAGATGGGCTCCTTTGATATCCAAAGATTTAAAAAGCAATTTTTAAATTGCACCCTTTACAAGGGAGATGTGCCTTGGTCTGAGATCCACCGGCCAGCCTGGGGTGGGGCTGATATGGGTAGGAGGGCTCAACCTGAGGCTGGGGGCTGGGGCTTCCGCAAACATGGAGAACATGGAATACTGGAGCTCCCCTAGGAGTGCTGTGGGGCTGGCCCTTGGAAAGACGTCTGTGCTGTGCATGGTAGTAATTTAGAAGGGAGAACTAAGAACCCTGGTGTGGCCCCCCCAAGACTGGCCCAACCCAGGCTCCAGATCTTGCCTTCTTTCTGCTCAAAGCTGACCCTTCCTGATCTCTAGGCTAGGGGATGCAGCAAGCAAAGCTTCTATGCCCAGGGATAATGTGCCCATGTTTTCTCTGGGCTAAGGGCAGATTCTCCATCTTCAGGCCAGCCCCACCCATGGCACCTGGAATTACTTCTGGGAGGTGCAACGAACCCCAAGTCCCAAAATCTCGGGGCTGGAAGGGTCAGAGATCCCCTGGACAACAATGCTGTCAAGTCATCCAGTCTCCCTTGGAGCACTGATAGGCGGTTCATTTCTTCACCAGACAGCTGGTTCCTTTGTCTAGCTCAGTTCTACCAACCCCAGTGGAGGCTCCATCTCCCTCCACTCAACCCCAGGCTCCTCTCCTCCTCCTCCACCATCCCTGGATCCTCATTCTGCCTTCTGGGAGTGACCAGAACCCAGAAGAGCCCGCAAATACAGGAAGATGGCTTTCACGTCCCCCTGAGCCATCCTTTCTATGGGAGGGGAGGAGGGAGAAACACAACACCCCTGTACCGCTTAGTCACTACAAAGCATGTATAAAGTCAATTTAGTGATTTGGAGAGTGAAGGATCACTGACAGCTAGGGGAACCAGGAAGCACCACTTGTCAGAGGTGGCCCCTAGACTGAGCCTTAAAGGAAAGTTGTATTTGTCGTTTCACCCTAGGGACACCTAGCCCACACTGGGGAGTAGGTGGGCTCCCAGGGTGGACCTCCCCACACCCCAGAACTGTGTTCTCTTCATATCACTAACTTGGAAAGGTGGCTCTGATCATGCTGGGGCAGGTGGGCTGTCAGTGTGGACCTCCCCACACCCCAGAATTGGGCTGTCTTCACATCACTGACTCAGGAAGGTGGCTCTGATCATGCTCTCCTGCCAATCAGAGCTCAGGGAAATCATACAGCTCATGGAATCAGAGCCCAAAAGCACTTTAGAGGTGATCAAGTACAACCCCCTTATTTTAAAGATAAGGAAACTGAGGTGCCCCATCTACTGCAACCTGCTGCCTCCTTTCAGGGTCTGAATCTAACTTACAAGAGAGATCCCTAACTCTCCAGTATGCCCTCTTCTTTGTTCTGATGCTGCCCCACCTGGTCCAGACCCTCATCCCCTCACATTTAGAGTGTTGCACCAGCTGCTGGGGTGGGGGGAATCTTCCTGCCTCAAGTCTTTTCCTACTCCAGCCCATCCCCAATTCAAGCTGTCAAAGTACAAGTCTGACCATGTCATCCCCCTCCTTCGTAAACTCTAGTGGTTTCCCTGTCACCTCCAGAATCAATTATAAAATCCCCCATCCATCAGTCAATAAGTTTCTTGTGGTGTCAGGAGTCAGGTCAATCTATGAACAAACACCTATTTATTAAGCACCTATTGTTCGCCAAGAATTGTGCTAAGAACTAAGGATATGAAGAATGGCAAAAGACAGCTCCTGCCCTCAAGGAGCCCACAATCTAATGGGCATTTAAAGCCCCATGCATTCAGTGATACAGGTCTCCCTGCTATCGCCAGCATAAGACCCTCCATCTCTCAGCTCCAGGCATTTCCACTGGCTGTGCCCCCTCCCTGGAATGCCCTCCCTCCTCATCTCTACCTCTTGGCTTCCTTCAAGCCCTGGCTAAAATCCCCCCTTCTCCAGGAAGCCTTTCCTGATCCCACTTAATGCTACTGCCTTCCCTCTGTTAACTGTTCACAATTTACCCTGTCAATGGCTTGTTAGAACACTCTGGTTTTGTGCAGTATCCCCCATGAGATCATGAGCTCCTTGGGGACAGGGCCTGGCCCTTACCTTTCTTTATATCTCTAGCACTTAGCACAGTATTGACACATAGTAGGCCCTTAATAAATGCTTGTTGACTAATGAGACAGAGAGAGGAGGAGGAGGATGGTAGTAGGAGGGAGGAAGCGGGAGAGGAGGAGAGGGGAGGAGGGAAGGAAGGGCAGAGAGAGAGAGAGATCTGGGATTTCATCCATGGGGATGCCCCATTCTGCACAGCCTGCCCCTGAGGTCAGCTATGGGTCCACAGGTGCATGAGGACCAGCAGGATATTTCCCCAAAGTTTTAAACTCAAAGGAGGCCAGATGGAAAAGTACTGGCAGGAGCCTTGTGACTTATCTAGTCTTGTGCAAGGGGAGGAGGGCAAAAAGGAGGGTGGGGGAGTGGGAGGGCCTTGTGGTGTCACAAGTTGTCTCTGGAAGGATATTGCGGGACAGCTGAGAGGAAACAGTTCCTAGGAAACAGAAACTTACACAGAAAAGCAACAGAAGACATGAGTGATGAGATTATCTTGCAGAAAGGCTAGGAGGCACCCCAGAGGTGTACACCCCAGAGCCTGACCTGGAGTTAAGAAGACCTGGGGTCAAACGTTGCCCTTGCTGGGTAAGTCTCTTAACCTCTGTCTGACTCAGTTTCCCCATCTGGGGTCACTTTCACCCTGGAAGGTCAATTCCCCTGAGGGCAGCTGACCACTGCTCCATTTAGAGTTCTGGGGATAACTTGGAGGGCTTGTGGCTTCCAATTCTATCACTCTTGAGCCTTATGGTACCTTATTAAGGGATGCCTTGTGAATCCTCCCTTAATGGAGTCCCCACCATCTTTGCTTTGGGTAGAAGTGTTAGTGATGGACAAATTACTTCTAGCTGGTGGTGCAGAGAATGGAGCACTGGGCCTAGAGTCGGGAGGAACTGAGTTCAGATCTAGACTCAGACATTTATTAGCTGTGTGACCCTGGGCAAGTCACTTAACCTCTGCCTCAGTTTCCTCCTCTGTAAAATGGGGATAATAACAGCACCTCCCTTCCAGGGTTGTTGTGAGGACCAAATGAGAAAATATTTATAAAAGCACAGTGTCTGGCACATAGTAGGTGCTCTATGATGCTTATTCCCTTCCCTGCACAGGCCGCTCCCTCCCCCTACCATGGCCTCTGGGCCATTCTATAAACAAGACCCTCCATCTCCCCACTCAGGAGATTTTCTCTTACTGTCCTCCCTGCCTTGAACACTCTTTCTCCCTTGCTCTAACGACTGACTTTTCTGGCTTCCTATAAGTCCTACAGGAAGCCTTCCCTAATCCCTTTTAATTCCAGTGCCTACCCTTTTACAATTATTTCCCATTTTTTCTGTTAGTTTTGTATATATTTTTTGCCCGTTGTCTCTACCCTATTAGATAGTCCTTGCAGGTAAGGACTATCTGTTGCCTATTTTTGTATCCCCAGAGCTTAACATAGTACTTGGCACATAGTAGGCACTTAATACATATATAGAACAAATAAATGAATGAATTTTTCCTGAATGACCTTCTATCTCCATAGTGACTCTTCCAAACCTTTCCTCTCTGTAAACCCCAACTTTCACTCCCCCTCAGCTAAGGACCTTGTCTTTTCTTTTATCAAGAAAATAAGACCTTTGGCATTGACTGTCTGCTGCTTCCCAGTTCTCCGCTTCTCTTGGCCTTGTTTTTGGAGAGTCTAGGCCAGTAACACATAAGGCATCCAGTCTGAAGCTGAGACAAGACAAACTAGACCCATCAGGAAAAGCTGCTAAAGAGTAAGGCCAGGATTCTGGAGCCCAATAGAGTGGGATACATACTACAGTGGAATTTCACAAAGACTCCAGGGAAGGAGGGAGAAAGGGAGTTTCATCTAGTCCAGAGTTTACCACAACTGCTCTCTAAGCTTGAATCCAATTTTCCCCAGACTCGGCTTTTATTTGTGGAGAGGATACGTTCCAGACTTTTGGGTGGTTGATTCTGAACCGATTGATTTTACTATCCCACCTCTTTTTAAAAGCTAATGAACTCTCACTGGCTGACTAATATGGGGAATGCACTGGATGGGGGCTCACAAGGAACAGCCTTCAGGTTACTCCCTAGAACCCTGAGACTCTGCCCTGGAGAACCCAACGCCTGTGATAGTGGAGGATGGTAGCGAGGCCAGAGAAAGCGTGTTGTTCTAGGGAAAAACAGCCTTTCGAGCTAAGAGCCCTAACAGGCAGCACCTGCCACGGTGGGAAGCTTTCTCCCCTCTTATGGGCATCCACCCTGGCCAACATGGGGACCCTGACAACTCCGGCTTAGGAAAGGCCCCCCAGAGGTATTCAGGCTCCTGGTCTTCACACACCCCCTCCCCCCAAATTGAGGAAACCTCTAATGGAGAAGGTTGACATTCAGAAGGATGTCAGGGACTGTTTAAGGCCCTCTCCTCTCGCAAGCCCAGAAGGGAAGGAGCTGGTCAGGGTCAGGGCTTTAGAGCACTGGGCCTAGAGCCAGGAAGGTCTGAGTTCAAATCCAACCCCACGGGCTTAGCTAGCTGTCTGACCCCCGGCACATCACTTAGCCTCTGGCTGCCTCGGTTTCCTTAACTGTAAAATGGGGATTAATAACAGCACTTCCCTCCTAGGACTACTGTGAGATCAAACGAGAAGATAATTGGAAAGTGCCTGGCACACAGTAGGCGCTTAATACATGTTTACTGGTTGATATAATCACCACAGGTCACCGCAGCAGGCATATTCCTACAGTTTCACCCGAGGCTACTGCGCCTGCGCAAAACTGCCTCCGCCTCTGCCCCACGGGCCCCCAGGGCGCATGCGTTCATGTATCTGAGCCGCCCCATTCGTCACGCCCCTAGTCTGGACCGGGAGAGGGCGGCGGGGGCGGTCCTCGTGGAGGCCGGGAGAGGGGTCAGGGCGCAGGCGTAGCCTCGACTCGGATCCGCTTATTCCAGGAGAGAGGAGGTTCCCGGGAGGGCGGGGGCGGTAACTGGAGGTCTTCAGAGCGCAGGCTCGGACCTGCCCGGATCCCCTGACTGGCTACAAGAGGGCCCAAGGCGCAGGCGTGGCCCCGCCCCGCTCCGCCCCGTGCTTCCGGGTTCCCAGCTGAGCGGTGACCTATCCGAGAAGACCGGGACTCGGGAGCGAGCGGGAGACCTCGGGGCAGGCTGAAGTGAGAGGGGTCTTTGGGTAGGAGGTGAGTCTGAGAAGGGGGAGTCTCCGGGATGAAAGGGGGAGACTGGGGAGGAGGAGGAGGAGGGAGGGGCCAGATCCCACCCCTTGGTACTGCCTTGGGTTCCGAGTCCCGCCGCATTTTCGGAAGGACCCAAAAACGGGGCTGGAGGAGGACCCCCTCCCCCCACGACGGCATGGGGGCCTTGAGGAGGGGGCGGCGGCGGGGTGGTTGGCTGAGTATCTGAGGGGCTTTATCGTGGGAGGCCCCGCTAGCCCGCGGCAGACCAGCCTCCTCAGCCTGGGCTCCGGGACCCCTCCCCCGCCCCCCAGGACGGGACCCCCCGTTGTGAGGGCGGCCCCGAGTTAGCTCGGGGGAGCATTGCTGCCAGGGACACCTCCCCAACAGCGGGGCTGCCCTGAGGTGAGGTGCTGGGGGGCTCCGCACCCCCTCGTTGGGGAGTGCTTGGTCACGGACTGTGGGGTCTCCGACCCTGCCGCGAAGCTGCCCCCTTCGTTCTGTTCCAGGCCGGGTGAGCCCACCTGGGTCCTCCGGGGCTCTCCAGCGGGGCGGTCCGGGGCATTGTAGAAGCCTCCCTGACCTCTCTGGAGAGCAGAGGGAAGCCGTGGGGTGACTCCGCTTGCTTCCACCGAAGCCCGGTTCAGAGCTCGCCTTTCCTTTTCCCTCTTTTGCCTGGAGTTATCCTGTCACACATATATCACAGGTGTGTTTTGCAATGGCTGGGAGAACTTGGTGACAAGAAGGTGAGGTGGCATTTGCCCTCCGGAGTGGGCCCAGCTGCTGGAAGAGGATAGTGAGAAGTCCTGCGGTCCCCTGGGTGTCTGTCAGCTGCTCCCAGGTCAAGCAGGTTATCTTGGTGTGGCCTCCATGAGCTCTGAGAATCTAGCAGTGGGCCATTCTCTCTCCTCTCAGCATTAGGAGGGTGCAGACGTTGTGCTTGGCATGGCTTTGTAAGCTGGATGGATCCAGGCTTGTGAATGCAGCCATCTAAAAATATCCCAACTCTTACTTAGAACGTTTCAAGTTTTTCCTCACATCAAGCCTAAATTTATCCCTGCAGCTCCTTCCCGTTCCTCCTCCTTCTGCCCTTCTGGGCCACACCAGACAAGCCTAATTGGGCTCTGTGACTCGCAGCCCTGCGGATCCTTGAAGACAGCTCTCCTCTTTCTGCAGAGCATTTTTACAACCCCAGTGAAGTGGCAGGGTTGTGAATTATATGCACCTAAAAATAACCAGACTGTTACTTCTGACGTACCCCGGTCCTCACCCCTCCTCTCTAGGCCAAAGAGTCCTCCAGTTCTTTCAGCTGATTATGAACCGAGGCTCTCTTCCTTGTAGTTGTTGGCTCATTTTCAGTCATATTCAACTCTCTGTGACCCCATTTGGGGTTTTCTTGGCAGAGATACTGGAGTGGTTTACCATTTCCTTCTCCAGCTCATTTCACAGATGAGGAAACTGAGGCAAACAGGGTGAAATGACTTGCCCAGGGGTCACACAGCTAGTAAATGTCTGAGGCTGGATTGGAAGTTGGGTCTTCCTGACTCCAGGCATGGAACTCTCTCCACCACTCTATCCTAGTCTCTCCACTGCCCTTCAGATATTTGAATCAAGTCATCATGTCTTTCACTGGGTCTAATGCCGTTTGCTGTCTGGAGTTTCTGGAAGACTTTGCTGTCTTCTGTTCTATTCAGATTGTGAGCTGGACACCCTTAATGAGTTGAGGGGAGCAAACATCTTCCTGTCTTATGTCCAGCTTGATAGTAAAACTTCTCAGAAGACTGGTAGACTTTGATCTGCTGTATCCCTCCCTGTCCAGGCATCTCTCTCGATTTTGACTCCAGCACTGGTGGCACATGCTTTTGGTGTTTCCTGCTATTTGCAGGAGCTGTGTTCCACATTGTTATCCTCTCCATCACTTTCCCCTAGATTAAGAGGTAGCATTGCTCATTCTTTTTTGCCTTCTCCCAGGTATTACTGATTAGTTTGTTATCTGCTGGTATTGCCCTTGGGTGCCACATTTCCCTGTTTGCTAAGGAGAGCCAGTATTTTCTGAGATCATTTCCAGGCCCTCTTGCGGCACCTGGTTGATATAAGTTGCCATAGGTCAACCCTGAGAACAAATGACGGAAGACTCACAGGGGTTTGGGAGCTACTGTTAACAGAGCTCACACAAGTTATCAAAACCACAGTTAACTCAAAAATAAAATAAATGAAAACCAAAGAGATAACAGTGGTGATAAGTGAAAAGCTTTCTTCATTCTGTTGGAGGAGGGAAACTAGATACGTGTGCTGGGACTCCTCTAGTAAGAGACCTGCTTTAGCGTGGGCAAATCTCAATACTTATCCCTGTGACTTTGCAGGGAACTGTAGCCCCGACAGTGAGGGGTGACCTCAGCAATGAGACCAGTTTAATTCATAGCAGAACTTCATGACCATAACACAGATACTGCAGGTGCTTGTCTAAGCTTAGGGACAGTGCTGAAACAATTCATCCAGAAGGTGAGCGAGTGCAAAGGATTGTTGTTATGTCAAGCTCAAGGCATAGCTTGCTTGCTGGTCCTGGAAAACAGGGTGTCTCCTAAGAGTAAAAAGAGAGGGGGTTGGTCCTGGCATGGAGATCCTGACCTTAATATCAGTTGCATGTCCACAGAATATTTCTACTTATTTCCCTTCCCCCCTCACTGTCTTAACTTTTTCTCTTTTGGGCTCCATTTTCATTTTCATCCTCTCCCTTTCCCACCTACTTGTCTCTCTCTTCAGGGGTTCCCCTCACTTTTCCATCCCCTTCTACCTTGCCCTCCATGTCTCACTACTCCTTAATTTCCTCTTGAGGGCTCTTTACCCATGTTCTGCCCCTGTGGATATATTACAAGTTTCTGCCCCAGGACTCTTCTTTCTCCACTGTAGTGTGACCCATCTACCTTACCTCCACTCCCCTCAATATCCCCTTCTCTTCTCACTCTCTCCTGAGCCCTCTACGTCTGGCTCCTGACCTGATCCCTTAACTGAGATAGCTCTGTGCGACGTTACCAGTGATCTCTTAGTGACCAGATCCAGCAGCCTCTGCAATTCCTCATCCTTCTTGATGGCTCTCTTCCAAGTTTCATGACCACTTCCTCCTGGTTCTTCTCCCTGTCTGGCCCATCCTTCATCCACGGCTTGTCCTCTAGCTACAGATTTTCCCAAAGGTTCTGTCTGTCCTGAGTCTTCCTTTTTCTCTTTACTGTCTCAATCTCTTCATCAGCTCACAGAGGCTTAATTATCTCCTTTATGCAGAGGACCCCAGATCAGATCTAAATTCCTGTGACTTAAAACTCCTCTTCCCCTGGTCCCTTCCTACCTTTCTGGCCCTCTTACACCTTCCTACCTTTCTGGCCCTCTTACACCTTCCTACCCAGAGCTCCGTGCCTTCTGTGACCCACAGTCTCCGGGCTTTCATTTTCATCTACTTTGTCCTTGCCTGCCTTCCAGAACCGGCTCATGTCCCACTTCCTGCAGGAGCCTTTTCCTTCTCTGCCGCCTCAGCTTCCCTCTGAAATTACATATCCATCTATCCATCTGTCTGTCTGTCTGTCTATCTCTTTATATACACAGCTGTTTCCTTGTTTTCTGTCCCGTTAAATGTGATTTCCTTGCGGGCCGGGCTCATGGTTTTGCCTCTTTTTGTATCACCAGCACTCAGCACAGGGCCTGGCACACAGTAAGTGCTCAATAAATGCTTGTGAACTGATTGACTCATCTTTCTCCTGAGCAGCTCCTTGGCAGTAGCTGCTCATCAGACTTGAATTGGATGCCTCGTAGGCACCTCAGATTAACCTCATTGGCCTTCCCCCAAAGCCTCCCTCTTTATTAATGCCTCTCGTTAGCCCTCCAAACTCCACAGCCTGTCATCGCTGGCTTCTTCCTGTGCACTCACGTGGCCCTGCTTCTCCTGGCCTCAGGCCTTCACCCTGGCTGTCTTCCACTCCCACCTGTTTCTCTAAGTCCTACCTTTCTTCAAAGCTCTGCTGGAGTGCCACTTCTCTCTGGGTCTTTGCCTGATCCCTGCCTCCCCTTTCTCAGTTACCTTGTATTTACTTTTAACTTGGCTGTGTACCTGATACTTTGTCCAATAGGATGTCGGCTTCCTGAGAGCAGGGTTGGTTTCCTTTGGGGCATTGTATCCAAAGTGTGTGTGGTGTTTAGTAGGGGCTTAATCAATTTGCCACTCTCTCCAGATTCTTCCTCTTTAATTTTGAGGATAATTTGGGATGTAAATTTGAGGACTGTCTGGGACTATTTTTTCTTCCACCAAATCTTTCCTGAGTCTGCAGTTTGCTCTGCTCTGTGATAAGCATCTAGCCATGCAGACATTTTTAAAGTACCTCCTGAGGGAAGAGCATTGTGCTGGGCCTGGGGGAGGTATTTAACTTAGATGTGATTCAGTCCCTGTCCTCACCAAAGACAGAGTGTCTACGGAGCTGATCCGATGCAGAGATAGCTGACATCCTGTGATGCATTCGTGAGATTGGAGCTTTGTGATGCCAAGTAGAGGGATCTGGTTAGACTTCCTGGAAGAGGTGACCTTTGGCTTGGGCTTTGGAGGCTGTAAGTAAAGAGGACATTCCAGGCAGAGGGTCTGGAGCTTGTTTTGGGGCTCATTGGGGTGTAGAGTGTACAGGGATGAACAGAATATATCTGCAAAGGCCCAGGGTGTTAGAGACATTGTAGGGGTGCTGGATTCTTGTCCTAGATTTGCCACTAATTGACGCTGCCCCCTGACCAGGCCTCAGTGTTCTGTCTGCAGAATCGTAGAGTTGGACTCACTGGATCTAACAGATCTCCCATCCTTGGGTTCAAGCATGAGGCGCAAGGATCAGGAGAGGGTGCTTGTGCAGTGTGAGCTGAGGGGGAATAGAGGCCATGACTGCTGTGACGAGGTAGATCGCCTCCTTCTGGTTCTTACCTTTACCTGAGATCCCTACCTCTGGCAGGTGGGCTGCAGGCTCTAGCGGGAAGACAGATTTCAATACCAGGGCAGGTCAACAGATGGATGGATCTCCTTTCATTTCATGGAACTGAGGCATCTATTGAAAGCTCTTTGAACTAACTGATTGGAAGAAAAAGTGCTGTGGGCAGTCTCCTTGCTTGAACTGGAAAAGGGTTTGTGGGCCCCTCACTGTAGGCCCCTCGACTTTGATCAAGCTACCTCAGCTCCTCAGTTACCAGGTCCTGTGGCCTGGTGGGAAGAGCTCTGGACAGAGCTAGGACGAGAAGGAACTAGGTCGGAGTGTTTGTTCTCTGAAAAAAAAAAAAATCACTTTACCTGATGCTCAGCTTTGTCATCTATAAAATGGGAGTGATAATGGTACTTGCCCTACTTCCTCACTAGACTGCTAAAAGGTCAGCCAAGAAGCATTTATTAAGTGCCTACTGTGTGCGAGGCACTGTGCTGAGCCCTCATCAGGTTGAGGCACTCAGCTGGACCCTTTGATCTCCACTGTCAGCCAGCTTTTATGAGCAAGTCAAGCCAGCCCCACTGGCCTTTGGCTTCTCTCTTGGCTTCAGTCTGATTGCTATGAGGATGTGACTAATGAGGATGGCGCTAATTATGCCCATCACATTGTCAAGAGGGCTTCCCCTTGGCTGCCCTGTGATTGGTCTGAGGACTCCTCTGCCTTTCTTCTTCTTGGCATCACTTGTCAACACTTCCTGGGGCCTGTGTGAGTTCAGGGACCTGGATTCAGGAGGCAAGAGTCTTAGGTGAGGAAAATACCTTTTTTTTTAAAAAATAATTACCCTTTCTCTTTGACTTGGGGCACAATCATAAACTATCAGAGCTGGGAGGGACTTCAGTGGGTACAGATCTAACACCTACCTGAGAATCCCCATATATTTGGTATCTGTCTCTCCCCTCTCCCCAAATTATTATCCAGCATCCCAAAGGCCCCTGGGATGGGGTGGCGGGCAACCTACAATCTCCTACTCCAGAGACAGCTCATTTCCCTCTGTCGTACCTCTAATTGTTAGGACATTTCCCCCTATATCAAGTCTAAATTCAACTCAGTTCAGTGAACTTTATGCATGACTCCTTATTGAAGAGTCCCAAGGCATCATGGGAGATGCCAGCTGCAAGATAGGTCAGGCTCCAAAGTAAATACAGGTCTGTTTCATTTTCTGGAAAAACTTGAGTATCAGTTAGATTATGCTTCAGGTTTTCTCAAGGAGCCTGATTGGAGAAAATGAGCTCTGCTGAATGTTTTTTAGCAAGACCCCTAAATGATCTTTCAACTGGCATTGTCACTGGACTCCTGGAATCATCTTAGGAAAGACCCTGGGAATGGAGGGAGGCATAAGACCTGGGGCTGAACCAGTCCTTTCTCAGACTGGCTCTATGAACTTGGGCAAGCCAGTCATTTCCCATCTGCGAGACTCAGTTTCCCCACTTATAAAATGTGAAACTAGATATTCTCTAAGGACCCTTCTGGTTCTGACAGCATTCTACACAGAGATGATAAACCCTTGGTAGCTGCTGAGATTCCAAAGTGAAGTTGTACAGAGGGAAAAGAGGGTTAAGGATAGGACACTGGGGGATAACTTTGGGGTAGAGGGGGATGGCCCAGAGCAGAGGAGACAAAGCTTTGTACATAGTAGATATCTGATATCTGAAATTGATCTTCACTGCGCCAGGCCCCTCTGACCTGACACTAATCCACATGCTAGGGTGCTGTGACTCCTCATCTTCGTCTCTGCCCCTTTTCCCTTTGAAAGTCATGCGTGTCACCCTTTACACTCAGTCCTTGGAACTCTTTGCTTGGAACTTCAGTTGGCACCTTCACTTCTTGGATCTTGAGCAGTGCCAAAAATATAAGATGCCTAGACATCTGGGCAACTGGTGATACAGTGGATAGAATGCTGGGCCTGGAGTCAGGAACCTCCCCAGACACTCAGAAGCTGTGTGGCCCAGGGCTGGTTACTTGATCTCTCTGACTCTGAGGTGTAGAGCAGATGCAGATCTGCACTGATCAAAGACGTTTCCTCCCACCCACCTGAAATCATAGGCCAACCTAGAAAATACTGATATGTAATGTACGTCATTATGAACTATTACTTATTCTCCTAGTCTGTTCCCCCATAGATGCTGAAAATGGAAAACAGCAGGGAGAGAGACAGACAGCGGCAGACCCTGAAAGGCTGCATGGTAGATAGGGAGGAGTCAGTCGGGTTCACCCCTCTCCACAAGGGGCACATGGACCTTCCTTCTGGGATTGCAGGGCTTCTAGCACATGCTTTCTCTTGATCTCTTTTAGATACCACATGTGGTGAGGTACCAGCAAACTGGGGAACTGAATACTCACTGCATTTTCAAGGACCAATGAAAGCATCCCCAAAGCTACAGAAGAAAAGATCAGGTTGGCCAATCTCAAGATCAGCTGAGAAACGATTCACTTGGGCTCTGTCTTCACCTAGCCAAGAGAAAGTCCAGGTAAGAATGACTTGGTTTTTGAAGTACTCCGGGTCGTTGTTTAAAGAAAACTGGGCTTGGCTTTTCCCAGTGCTGATTTGGGTTGTCAGGCCTGGCTTGCCCAAGAGGTTTAGCAGAGGTGATTGCTGGGTTTCCCACAGTGGTTTGTTCTCTGAATTCTTCCTCAAGGCACCTTATGGAGGCTTCCAGAGGTGCTTAATCAGGAAGTGCTTCCCCTTCCTAACTCCCGTCTAGCCAGCTTCCCATACCAGCTTCGTCCAGTCTTGGCTCCCACGTGGTGGAGTCCAGAGCTTCCTTGTCACAGACCGTTTGTTTGCATGTGTTGTTACTGTTGAGCCCTCTCTCTACCATGCTGATCTGGCACATCAGTCCTCGATTTCCCCATTCTGGTTAATTGGCGTCATCCTGGGACCAAAAACCTCTGAGTCCTCTTGCAGTCTTGTAAGTGACTTGTTCCCGTCACTAGCCCATGGAAATGGCTTGAGAGAGACGGAGTCAGGACTGATGTGGCACTGACTCAGCTCAGCTCCTGAGGCAGTCCCCTGCTTTCCTCTGAGCCTCAGCTCCCTCTTCTGTCCAATGGGAGTAACCAGGCTTGTGTTCTTTGCCTCCCTGGGGTCTTCAGAAGGTAGGACTTTGTAAGTGTGAGCTGCCATTCCTGCAGTGCCAGGTGCACTCAGGTCAACACCTGCACAAAGCCTCTTTCCCAAAAGCTCTGGGCCTGCCCTTGTATTTGTTCCTCTGCGTAATGTTTTCTGTACTTCGTCAGACTTAAAGCCGATATGAAGTAGGAATGCATGTTATTATTCCTGTCTCTGCCCCCTGTGCCTAGGCACCACCAATCTCCTGATCAGCTTCCCTGGCCCCAGGTCCATCCCATGGGTGCAAATCTCACCTCCACAGGGGACCAGGAGGATGAAAGTGTGCCCACAACATATTCTGGGGCTCATTCCCAGAGGACCCAAGGCTCCCAGCCACAATCCTCTGCCTCAGAAGAGCTTGCGGCCCCAGTGCCCATTGCTGCTTCCTGGGTCAGAGTGAGGCCGGAGTCTCAGAGGACAGTGGGGAGTCGGATCATTTCCTAAAAGATGTCACCTGAGCTGAACTTTCAGGAAAGAGACACAGGAACAAAGAGGGAGGGCATTGCCCCCTCCACCACGTGGGCACCAACATGGCATACTTTGGGAACTGACTGGAATGCAAGTGTGGAGAGAACTCGTGTGCAAAGTGCTTGCCACAGCCCCAAAGGAATGACAGTTCTTGGTACCACTCTTGTCTGCCGCCCTCTCCTGTACCTTTGCAGCCCGTTGAAGGTGGAAGAAGTCTCTCCTTCCAGTGTATGTTTTATGGCCTCGGCTGGGCCTTGCTGTTGTGAGGTGATACTTTTACGCTCTCCCCGTGGGACCCTTGCAGACCTTTTCATCTCTCACACCGTCCAACACATCCCCCTCCCTGCATCCTCTCTACGACCTCGCGTGTTTTCCTGAAAACATTGAGAGCAGCGCCCTTGAGCTCTCTCTTCTCCCTCCTCTTCATCACACGTCCCTCACGCTCCTTCTGCCGCACTCTCCTCCTTCCCAAGGCTGGTCCTGCTCACCCATGCCCTCCCATCTACTCTTCAGTGTTGCCATGCCCACTTCTGCTTCCCTGCCGCCTCCAGACATGACCATGGCTCCCCAACCTCAGGAGACCTGTACCTGGTCTTTCCATCCCTATGAGCTCTCATTGCTGTGTCTCCTTCCTCATCTCCAGCCACGGCCCCCTTTGGACTCATTCTCTTAACTCTGACTCAGCTGGAGCTGTGCTCTCCAAGCTTCCCGGGAATCCCTTGGTTGTCAGATCTGGTGGCTCTTTCTCAGTCCTTGTCCTTCCTGACCTCTTCACCTTTGGCACTCTCTTGATCCTCTCTCCCTCTACACTGCCATGACACTGTTTCCTCTTGGTTCTCCTCCCATGGCTCCAAATGCCTTCCATCCCCTTTGCTGGATCCTCATCCTGGTCCTGCATGATAATGGGGCCCTCCATGGCTCCGTCCTGGACCCTCTTTTCTTCCCCCTTTGTGCCATATCAGCAGCTGTGAACTTGTTGGATCTACTCCTCCAGACCCAGCCTCTCTCCTCACCTCCAGTCTGGCATTTCCAGCCCACCTACTAAATATCTCCAGCCACGTGTGTCTTGTAGACTTGTCTCTTTGCCCCTAAAACCCTATTTCTGTGGAGGACATCACCATCCTACCTGTCACTCAGGCTCCAAACGTGTCCTTTCGCTCTCACTCCGTGTCCATTTGAATTCTTGTCCTTATCTCCTGGCAACCTCCTTGATGCAGACCCATGTCACCTCGACCTGGACCATTGCGGTAACTGCTGGGGCATGGAGTCTCTCTGACTCAAGTCTCTCTCCACTCCAGTGTGTCCTCCACTGAGCTGCCCAAGTCATCTTAAGGGCAGCTCCGACCATGTCACTCCCACATTCAGTCAACTCCAGGGGCTCACCCCCAGGATCAGATGTAAAATCCTCTGGCATTCAAATCACTTCATCACCTCCCCCCACCGGCCATACACACACTCTCTGTGTGATGCAGGAATGCTTACCTCTTCACTCATCTCCAGACTCTGGGCATGTTCTCTGGCTGTTCCCCCTGCCTAGAATACTCTCTCTGCTCATCTTGGCCTCCTGACTTCCCTGGCTTCCTTCAGGCCTCAGCTAAAGTCCCTCCTTCTACAGGAAGCCTTTCCTGATCCCCCTTAATATCAGTGCCTTCCCTCTGTTAATTATCTCCAGTGCATCCTGATTGGAGCCTGTTTGTACAGGGTAGTTTGCCTGTTGTCTCCCTTACTAGACTGTGACCCCTTGACTTTGAGCACTGCTTTACCTTTCTTTGTATCCCAGTGCTGGAACACAATAGATGCTTAATTAATGTTTATTGACTGCCTCTCACAAAATTGTAAAGGACAAGCCTAACCACTAAGTGCTATGAGAAGATGCTCCCATCCTACCCTTTGTGGAGAAGGGAGCTCCCCAAGTAGTGTATGTTGCAGGGCAGATTTTCAGACTTTGTCGATGTGTAGATGGGGGGTGGTTGGACCTGCTGGTCTCAGAAGGTCCCCCTCCAAGTCTGATAGGGTAGGAGTCTAGAAATTTCTAAAATCAAGAGTCAGAATTTCCTGGGGGGAAAGACCTGGTTTGTGTAGAGTGAGAAGGAAAAAGAGCCCACGTGCTTGGGTTGGTGACCCTGATGGCAGAAGAAGCCTTGGCTTTTTCCTTCACACCTTGTTATTACACATTTTTGCTTCCTAATTATCAAATCTCTCTCTCACACAAGCTCTGCTTCCAAGGAAAATTAACCATGTCTCCTTCCTGGTGCTCTCTCCTCTGTTGAGATCCATGCAGAGCAAATTAGGTACTTACTGGACTTTCTAGGACTGAGACTTTGGAGTAGAGGGTGTATATGTGTGTATATGTGTGTGTGTGGTATGTATGTGTGTGGGGTGTGTGGATGGGGGAAGAGTGAAGGTATATGTGTGTGAGTGTGGAAGTGTGTGTGTTGTATGCTGTGTGGGAAGTATGTGGATGGGGGTTGAGTGTGTGTGTGCATGTGTGCATGCGTTGTGGTACGTGTATGTATGTGTGTGATGTATGGGGGTGTGTATGCCATGTGGGGAGTGTGGAGGTGTGTGTGTGTGTGCTGGTTGTGGGGGGGTCTGTATGCTCTGGGGGTGGATGGGGAGTGAATGGGTATGTGTGTGTGGTATGTGGGGGTGTTTATGCTGTGTGTGTGTGTGTGTATGTGCAGGTGGAGGTGTTGTACATTGTATGAGAAGTGTATGGATGGGGAGTAGGTGTGTGTGTATATGCGTTGTGGTGTGTATATGTATGTGTGTGGCGTATGAGGGTGTGTATGCTGTGTGGGGAGTATAGGTGTGTGTATGTGGTGTATGCTGGATGTGAGGGGGTCTCTGCTCTGGGGGTGGATGGAGAGTGAGTGTGTCTGTGTGTGTGTGTGTGTGTGTGTGTGTGCGTACATTGTGGTGTATGTGTGGTATGAGGGGGTGTTTATGCTGTGCGTGTGTCGGGGGGGGAGGTGGAGGTGTTGTATGCTGTGTGAGATGTGTGCGGATGGAGAGGAGGTGTGTGTATATGATATGTGGGTCGGTGGGTGTAGCTCCAGCTTTACTGTGTGCTGGCATGCTGCTTTCCCAAGGGGCTGTCTCAGCATTTCCATGATCACAACCAAGGAGAAGCAGCAGACGATTCACCTTTCTTGCCCGCATCCTATGAACGTCTCAACCTCTCTGGTGGTGTAGAAGCCGCCTGCTCCTCTCCTGCAGTTCCCCCTGGCATTAGACCTCCACCACCTCAATCAGACTGTGGTCAAGGTGAGGGAAGAGAGGGGTGACACTTACCTTCCAATCCTCTGACTCCTAGGCTGGTCTCCAGCCTCCTGAAGAGCTAAGCTGGATGTAGACGGAGGCCAGAGCCCCTTTTTCTGTTCTGGCTGCCAGGGGCAAAGGGAAGCTGTAACTGTTCCAAGAGCAAGACTCAGAGGGGCACTGCCCCCTTAGTCTAGTCACCTCACCTTAGGGAGGGACCCTTGCCTCCCTGGCTGGACTCCTTCCCTCCAGCCTCCCCTACAAGTCAGCCCATCTTGGGGATATTCTCAGTGTGTGGGAAGGGCAGGGATTGGTGAGCTCCAAGGGCCAGGGGACTGTTTCTCATCTAAACTTTGTACACAATTGGCATTTACTGTTTGTGTGAGTGAATGAAGGAAGGGTGGGGGAAGAAGGTACTCTGAGGTACCTCTCAGAGATCTCAGGGGAATGGGACCTTCCCTGGAGCACTTGTGGCTGCTCCATAAAGCCTGGTCTGTGACTGGATAATGGAGACTGAGCTATGCTTAGGTTTGACCTTACCCTGTGGACCCTTGCCCACACTGAGCTGTCAGACACTTGACTGCTCCACCATCCGTACTTGAACACTGTGGGATTTACCAAGTGCTACATTCCGTGTGTTTTCTTCAAATAGCTGTTCTGTGCTCATATATGGGAGCAGTCCACAGAACTGCACCAGCGCACATCAATCTTCCCAGGCAGGCTTGCCATTTGTCTGATAGTTTTCAGCTGGGGCCCTTAGAGAAGCCCGTAGACCTTGCCTCTGATTGAGGCGTAGGCAGGCCAGCAGCTCTCCAGCTTCCATTTTAAAGTCCCAGAGCAAAAAACGAAGCCTATGTTTATTGAAGGCTGGGCCAGAAGACTCCTCCTCTCTCTCCACCCCATCAGTGCGCCAGGGCCATTATTTCAGAAGGATGTAAAGATTTAATTGCCCAGGTGGGGATTTAGACACAGAGACTTCAAGAAATCTTATTATTTCCAACTGCAGGCAGAGTGTTAAGCCTCCATTCTGGATCAGTGTGTGGTGTGTTCTATGAGTAATTTATCTTTAACCAGGCAAGGCCCTTGCTGCAGTCTTAAAAGCAGCCCCATGATTGGTCACTGGCGCAGGATTTTATTTATTTCCCTCTTTCTACCTCTTGGACTCGTACCTGCTTTCTTGATCGCTCCCACTTTGGTGCCCATGTCCATTTGTCTCATGTTCACTGTGTCCTGATCTCTCTCTTTGTGTGTGTGTGTGTGTGTGTGTGTGTGTGTGTATGTGTATGTATCTATCTCTGTCTCTGTGTCTCTCTCTGTCTCTGTCTCTCTCCAAAGGATGGGAGTCAGGTGCTTTTCTGAGAGAGGGCACCCAGAGGCCTGAACTAATCCTTGGTCTCCAGGTGTGTCTGGCGGAAGGGGCTGTATCCCCTCTAGTGAAGAGGGCTTGAGCAGTCAGCTGATCTTGCTCTGTACCACAGGCATTAGAAAAGGGGGTGTTGTGTTCCCCTCCACTTTCCTTAACAGGAAAGATTTATTCCTAAATAATTCACTTATTCCTTCCTGCCCAGTCTGTTCTGGAGCCTGGTTACTTCTGCATTTATAAGATCATAGGATTTGAGGCAGAAAGAAACCTAAGGAATCCAGTCTGCCCTGATGCCCCATGTTTGTCTAATTGTCAAGGATTTGCCAAACTCTGTCCACACAACAGCCTTGAAGAGGGAGGGCAGAAGGGCAAGATTATTTTGCAGACAAGGAAACCGAGGTAAACCCTTGACCAGAGCAATGGGGGTGGGATTGGGACCCTGGCCTCTTTCTGCCACCTCTCAGCCTCAGGTGCCTTGTGACCTCCTCTTTCCTGATCCCAAATAGAGCAGCCTCCCTTTCTGCTGCTTTGGGCCTTCTGGACTGGGAGGCCTAGGGGAGGCGCGTGCTCTGGCCCTGGGTGGAGCTCTATCTGTGGACTCACAAGCTTTTTTTTAATCCTGTTTGCCTGTCTGAGTTTCTTTTCACAGTTAACGATCTTCTATAATGGCTTTGCCTTTCATTTGCCACTGGGGCAAAGCAAATCAATAGTCCTTCTTGTGGAGATTTAACGGGCTACTTCCCTGTGCCCTCCCTGGCTGTTCCCTCTTCCTTTCTCCAGTCCTCAGTGTGGAAGGGGCAGCAGTGACGTGGTTTTCCTTCACTTCCCTCTCCCTCCTAGATATGGGCAGCAGCCAGCCCCTTCTCATCTCCGAAAGTGGCACCAGGAGAAAGAAAAAACGGAAGGCTCGAGGGACTGATTCCTTCCCTGAAAGGTTTGAAGGTCAGTTGGATGCTCTTTTCATCATGCTTGGATGTGTTGACTCATACCACTGCACCCCAGGGGCACACTAGCCACAGTGATTCTGGAAGAGGAAATCACCACCACCCCCCAGCAGAATCTCTCCAAGTTCCTCTCAGTGTTCCTGTTTCTGTCCTGGGACCCTGCAGAACCAGCTGGATCCTTCTTTCAGTACTTAAAGACAGGATGTTAGTGTGGGTTAAAAAGAGGGAAGACTGAGGCCCGGAGAGAGGTTACCACAGTTACCAGCAGTCAGTGAAAGGTCAGACCTGGGTTCAAGGCTTAGCTGTGACACTGGGTCACTTCATCTCTCTCTGCCTCAGTTTCCCCAAATGGGGATATCGACACTTGTACATCCTGTTCTGACTTCAGGTTTCCCAGGTCATATCTTTGTTGCCCCTGCAGGGAGTCAGTTTTCGGATATCTGGGCTGGTAGGAGGAGAGGAGTTACAGGGAGGCCATGAGACAGGCTGATCTGGGCCCATCAGAACCAGGACTTGAACCCGAACCTAACTCCAAAGCTGGCATGCTTTCACCACCACTCTCCTTCTGTCGAGCTGCTCCCAGGCCACACTGTGTCCCTGATCTATGCATGTAACACACATACCCCAACACTTTCTGCCTCCTGCTCTGGTCACAGTAACCCAAACAGTGAATGATTTGGACTGCTTCCAGCGCTGCTGAGAAGGGCAGGGCAAGGCCTTGCTGGGGATCCATCAGGGGCTGCCACCCTCTTTGTGGTTTGTATACCTAGTCGTTATCAGAGTGTTTGGCACATAGTAGGTAGGCACCTGATACTCTTTCACCCCTTCATTCTGTCGGATAGCCTTTCTCTCCTCCCTTGAGTGGCCAAGAGGATAGTGCACTCAACTGGAGATAGGAAGACCTGAGTTTGAATCCTGCCTAAGATACTAATTTATAACCTGAGCTAGTCATTTCTAGACTCTGAGCCTCAGTTTCCTCATTTGTAAACTGAAGATAACAATACTTGACTGAGGATCAAACCAGATAAAGTGTGAAGTGTTTTGATAAACTTAAAACACTGTAGAAATGTAGGCTGTGGTGAACCACAACAAAAATAAGCAGCTAAGCAAAGCCTGCCTCAGCGTGTCCTTCACTCCTCTTCTTCAAAGACAGGAAGTGGTGCCTTTATCATAGGCTGAATGGCTGGGCCCTAGGTGTCCTCCCCATTCACAGCCTCCTGTCTCTTCCTCCTCAAGAACCTTCCTGCCAGGTCTGGACTGGACTAGATCGATGACCCTTCTGGTCCCTTTCAACTCTCAAGTTCTGGGGGTTTTGAAAGGTGGCCAAAGGAGTGCCCCTGTTGGCCTGGGCTCATTTTTATCAGTGATTTGAGTAAAGATGTAGTTGTCAGGCTTGTCAAGTTTGGATAGCCCAGAACTGGAAAGGAGAGACTCTACACTGGACAGCCAAGTCGGGCTTCAAAAAGATAGTTGGGCTGAATTGAGTAAGATGAATTTTAATAATGGTAATGGTAATGTTTATATGGGTTCAAAAAACAACTTCTTAGGAATAAGATGTAGGAGAAATGGTGAGACAGCTAGATCTCGGACTTCCGCAGTCATTAGTATGCTATGTATGATAGTAGCTGTGAAAGGCTTTGGGGTCCTAGAGAGCCCCAGTGTTCAGGATGAGTCAGAAGGCTGATCCTCTGCCCCGAGTGGGCCATGTCTGGGGTAGCCACTCAGGCTGTGGCATTAAATTTTAGGAAGGATACTGACATCCTTGGATAGTGTCCAAAGGAGATGAGGCAACCAGGGTAGGGAATGGGTAGGGAATGCCTTGGGTGGTGCTGGGTGAGGGTTACTGAAGGAAATGTCTGGAGCGAGAATGGGTTGCTGTCCTGAAGGGCCATGCCTAGATGATTGCACATTTGGGTTCATATCCTGGCCGAACCATTTGTTCCCTGAGTCACTTCAGGCAAGTCTTATGACCTCTCTGGGCCTCAGTTTCCCCATCTTGAAAAAGAGGCCAAATGACTTTTAAGGTCCCTTTCAGTTGGAAATTTTTTCTCTGCTTGGCCCCCAGAGATTGAACCAGGAGCAATGGAGAAAGTCCCAGAGAGGCAGATTAGACTCCTTCCCAGTGAGAGCTGTCCTAGGGAGGTGGTGCTAAGCTCTCCTTCTCTAGAAGTCTCCAAGGACAGACTGATTGTGTAGAGGAGATTTTTGTTCAGTTATCAGTTGGATCAAATGACCTCTTGGTCCAGGTTCAGTGGTTTTGTATCCTCCAACTAGATCTTCACAGTGACTTGGGGAGAAAGTTATGACTGGGGTGATGTATTATCTCCATTTCAGAGATGAGAAACCTGAGGCTCTGATAGAAGGGACTAGCTATGGTTGCACAGCCAGGAAGGGACAGAAGTGGTACTGAAATCTAGGTGATCTCCTTCCGCCTCTTTTCCACGATGCACATTCTAAGCTGAGGGCACTGGTGATGTGTACTACTGGAATGTGAAACTCGGGGGTACTTCTTCAGGGAGTTGGGAGAAGACAAGAGCCATCTAGTGCTGGAGTGTTCACAAAGAGACCACCTCAGGAGGTACAGGTAGTGAGGTCCCTATCTCTAATCCTGGATCGAGTCCCTTGTTGGAGATGTTTTGTGGTATACTTTCATTCTAGCCTGGTATGAACTAGATACCTCCTGAAGTCACTTCCTGCTCTGAAGTTTGGAGATCCTTGGTAAACAGTTATGGTAGGGTTAATTGAACAGAATGGCATACCCTTTTTGTTTTATTCCAATAATGAATGTAATCCCTTAGCACTTCTGGCCCTGCTTCCCCACTTTGTAGACTGAGTGGGCAATTGATTTTTTCCTAGCTGAGCTTTCTGTCTATCAGGCAAGGATAACTTCTGGTCTCCTTCCCTCTGACTGGCTGTTGTAGAAGACTAATTCCCAACTACCAAGTCCATTAGGAGACATATATGACATCATTTCAAACCTTGGTTTAGGAATCGAGCAGAACTGGGGCTCTGGGGAGCCTGCAGGGCTCAGTTTGGTACTGGGTGTAAACACCCAAGGTTTCTAGAAGTATTTCCCAGCCCACAGACCTTGCTCCTTCAATGAAAGGAATCAGAGGCATTTTGTGCAAGCACAACTGGGTTTTTCACAAGTCAGAGTGATAGAAATTGAATTGCTTGATAAGAATAGATTTGGCTCAGACTGAGGCTTGCCTGTTAGGATGCCTCAGGAGGTATAAATTAGAGAACAGAGGACATGGGCAGCCAGTGGGGGGGTGCTCATCAAGCCTGCTGGGCATGCAGATGGTTTGCATTTCCTTTGGAAGGCAGTCCAAGCTGCTCTTCCTGCCTCTAAGGTTCCTGGGCCCAGTACGGCTTGTGTCTTGCCACAGACTGGCCTCCATAGGAAGCCCAGCCTGACTCAGTGGCAGGAGTGACAGCCACTGAGAATGACCAGATTCCCGGCTCCTCCCATCCCTCTGGCACACCAGGCTGCATATTGGACAAACCAGCAACCCTCCTGGAATCTCAGCTACTGTGTGAGTGAGATGTTGCCATACTGCATGTTCTGCTCAGAAGTTTATCATGATTAGTTCTTCATTAAAGGTCACCTAGTTTAGCAGTCCTCTAGATCAGCCCTCTAATTTTACAGATGAGGAAACAGAGGCAGGGAGAGCCCAGGACCTGCCAGGAGTAAGTCACAAAGGCAGGATTTCATCTTCGTGTCGCTCCTGCCTGATGGGTGCAAAGCTCAGCCCAACAGGACGTGCCACCAGCTGATGGCCTTGTTCCTTGCTCCCTGTCCTTGCCAGATTTGTACAGACTGACTTCTGAGCTGCTTGGAGAAGGCGCTTATGCCAAAGTTCAAGGTGCTGTGAGTCTGCAGAACGGTAAAGAATATGCAGTAAAGGTGAGTGTCTCCAGACAGGCCCAGGTTTGGGTTTGTAAACAAGCTTCTAGACATTATTAGATGGGCCTTAGAGAACAAAGGATGTATCCTTTGAAAAATGAAGGGCATGCCCGTAATTCCTTGTGTTAGAAGAGCTGAGGCTGGTGGATGACCAGAGCTTGGGAGTGCTGAGCTTCAGGGGTCTAAGTTGATTGGGTCCCTTCACACTGATTCCAGCACCTATCTGATGCACCCCAGATGGGCCAGTCAGTGGTGGGGTTGGGCTTGAGTAAGATAGGGAGACCTGGGGGTTTAAAAAAAGAAAGAAAGAATGGTTGTGTCCTCTCTCCTCATCCTGCCCTCTGCTCTTCTCTTCTGGGATAGATTACCTTTCCCTCCTGTTTCCATCTGTCAAACACTTTCTGTATGAGACCCAGGCCATGAAGCCTTCTCTGTGGCACATTTAGTAGGCATGACCTGGAGGAAGGTTCTGTGGTGAAGGCCAGGCCATAGAAGAGCCAGGTTGTTACAGGGAAGATAGAGTATATAGGGCAAGAGGGTGAGGCCCAAGGTCTGATGGAGGAGGGGGGTATCATCCAAGGGTATGAGAGGCACCTGGAGGTAGCACTTGCAGATGGCGTTCTGGCCAAGAACTGGAAACTAAGGGGTTCCCATCAGTTGAGGAATGGATTTATGGATACCTAGGCATGTCGTGGATTCCAGGTGGGCTATAACAGATGAAAAGGATGGATTCAGAGAAACCAGGAAAGACTTCTGTGAACTAATGCAAAGGAAGGGGAGCAGAGCCAGGAGCACAGTTTGTACAATATCATCATTGTAAAAAAACAAGAAAACTCTGAGAGACTCAAGAGCTCTAATTAACACCATGACCAACTGCTGTCCCAGACTGACAGATGAATAATGCTGCCTGTCTCCGAGCAGAGAGATCATGGGCTAACTGTGCAGAATGAAGTACAGCTTTCAACTTGGCTAATGTGGGAGTTTGTTTTGCTCTACTGAATGTTTGTCCTGAAGGGTTTGTTCTTTTTCTATTTTGTAGAGGAGAAGGAGACAGGTAGAAGGGGGAAAAATAAATACATGCGAATTTTTTTTAATTGTAAAATTGTTTTTTAAAAAGTAATATCTTGATAGCTTTATCAAGTAGTTTAGCCAAAGAGGCAAGAGAGATAAAGGACAATAGTTTGCAGGGATGGACAGGTCAAGTGAGGCCTTTTTGAGATGGAGGAGACATGGGTGTGTTTGTAGGCAGTAAGGAAATAGCCAGTAGACAGGGAGAGATGGAAGTAAGAAGAAGGAGAGAGAGAGGGGGCGGTCTTCTGGATTAGTGGAGAGGGCTGGGATCTAAGGTACATATGTATGTAGAGAGGTGAGGAGCAAGGGTGCCCTCAGAATGGCTTCTCCTCCCAGATAAAATATAGATTCTAAGTTTTTGAATTCTCCCTCAAGCTGGCTCCAGCCTATCTTTCCATCATAGTTTTGGGCTACACCCACCTAATCATGCCTGATCTGTTACAGCAGGATTGGTCTGTTAGCCATTCTCAGGACTCACTGTTTCCACCCTCCAGGTCTTTGCCTTGGCTGTTCCTCATGCCTGTAAAGTGCTGCTTCATAGTGTATGAGCTGTTGGGATTGGCGCTTCTGCCTTTCAGGCCCTGTGTTTTCCTGGAAGGCTTTGCCAGGATGCCACAGCTGCCAATGCTGTCTCCCTTCCTCTGATTATTGCCTTGTGTTCACTTAACTTGTCTGCAAGAGACCTTAGACAGGAGTTCTGTCTGTCTTGTGTCCTGGAGCCCTGGGCAGGCAGGCTAAAGAGGTCTAGGGACCCCTTCTCAGACTCATTTTTTAATGCATGAAAATAAAATAAACTAGGATTACAAAGGAAATTAATTACATTGAAATTATATTGAAATATAATCATCAGAGTATTTTTGAATGAAGTCACAGACCCCAGTTCCAAAGCCTTGCCCTAGAAAGCAAGTTCCTTTGGGGCTGAGATGGTTTTGTTTTTTGACCCTGTATCCTAATCAACAGGTGTGCAAATGGATTGAATTTTGGCAGGGAGGCAGTCTTCACCCATCATCTGAGCATAGATGCCATTGGCAGAATCCTTTATCTGTCTCTGGTTCTATCCAGTCTAGACAAACTCATCATTTGGCTCATTCTGTCCACATCACCTCGACCTTCTCAACCCTAAACCCAAGGCCCTGTTGACTCACATTTGACAAATTCTTTCCACAGATCATCGAGAAACAAGCCGGGCACAGTCGGAGCAGGGTATTTCGAGAGGTGGAGACACTGTATCAGTGTCAAGGCAACAAGTGAGTGTGAGAGGAGCCTGGCTGCTTCTTGGGGAGTGGGCCCTCAGGGGAGTGGGCTGCCTGGGACTCCCCTTGAGGTGGAGAAGAACCATTTACAAAGCACTTAACCTTTGATCTTCAGTCCTGGGAGTTCCCTCATGGCCTGAGTGTAATCCCTGACCTGCCCACTGTCCTGAAGCTTCTCAAGAGCCAGGATTCCAGCCCAGGACCTGAGGAGAGTTGGTGATGGTGATGGGTGCTTTGTTTGTAGATGGGCTGCTGCTGCTAAGGTGCCCGACCCTCCTTTCTCAGCTTCAGGAGTTAACCCAGTTACTAATTTGCTTATCATATCCTCTCTTCAGAGAAGCATTCCTAATATGGTTGGCTCTTTAGTGACCCTGAGCTGGTCACTTCCTGTCTCAGAGCCCTCAGGCTTCTCGTTGGGGGGGTAACATATCCTGGGCTGATGCTCCCCCCCACCCCCCTGAATTGTTTGGGAGAGAAGTGTTTTGTAAGTCTTAGGACCTTCGAGAAATGGTATGATTTATGAGAGTGCCGGGCTTGTTTTACACTGGTGTCCCCAATCCATTCTTGATCAAGGTCTTCAGCAGGGGTAATGTATTCTGTGCCTTTTCCTTCTCAGACCTTGAATAGCCCTGGTTGAGGCACATTCTGTCTTGTAGCATTTTCACACACGTGCGTGCGTGTGTATGTGTGCATGCGCGCAGGAACCAAGTCTGGGCTTATGTATTTCTGCATCTGGTCTTGCGTTGCATGCAGTAGGCACTTGCTAAATGCTTGTTGAAGTGAAGGCACTATAGGAGCCTCCAGTGATTGGAATCTCAATAGAGGAAGCTTTTAATGTTTTATTTCCACTAGTCCTTTGTTTGGGGAGAAAGGTAGGAGGGAGAGCTCTTCCCCTTTCCTCTCCCCCCTGTAATTAGGCTCACAAGGCAAAGTAGCTGGGTAGAAGGCTCATGATTTCACCCCTGATACTGAGTGCAGGTGACATGAGGCAACAGTAAACCTCCCTGACTCCCTGTCTCCTCCAAGATCAAGCTGACAATCTTCTGCTTGGCTTTCTGGAGCCCTTTCTAACCTGTCCCCATCCTCCCTTTCGTCTTCCATCTTGCACCCCTACACACACACTAGGCCCCTGACCTCCTGGCTGCTCCCCAAATTCGACTCTGCCTCCTGACTGGCTCTCTTCCATGCCCAGCACACCCTGGCTCCCCTCCAGTGCCAGGTGAAAGCTCACTTTCTGTCTTGCCTCATCCCTCTTCATCCTGTTCTTGTCTCCAGTTGATTCCATCAGTGTGCTGTTTGTACCCAGTTCCTAACTGTAGTGGCCTGCAGTCAGTGCTTGTCACCTGATTGCCTGGTTAGTCATCATCCTCATCCTCCATCCTCGACCTCACCCGGAGGGGTCAAGGTGTCTTTTGGAAGCAGAGGTCCAGCTCCCTTTTCAGCCTATAGTCCCTTCTTCAGCATTAGAAGCTAGACTCAGTTTATTTCACTCTAGGAAAAAAACAGAAAAAAAGAAAGCCCCCCACCCCCACCCCTCCCCACCCCGGAATCCAGGCCGGTGGTCGGTCTCCCTGCTGAGCTACAAGACGACCTTGTTGGCAGAGCATGTAATACTGGGCAGACGGTGAGTGTTCACCGGGGAGCGCTCCAAGTACCCACGGCTGCGAAGCACCCGCTCTTTCATTAAGCAGCACTTAGCAGTCGGCGCTGGCGGCGCCCACGTTCGGCCCCCAGTCTGTTTGACAGATGTTTCCATTTTCTCCAGGCCATGTAAATACTGCCCCGTGATTTATGGGAGAGGAGGAGGGCAAGTAATTATTTTATACTTGCCTCCAGGACACGCGCCTCCTATTCCACGTTATTAACCGCAATTGCTTACTGTCGGCTGCTGTGGGTTTTCTTGGGTCTAATGTGACCGGGACTTTTTTATAACCCTACCTGGCGGATTTTAGGGCTGGGCTTTGACAGCACGGGCTTGGTAGGAAAGCACGGGGGACACAACATTATGGAAAGATAAGGTGACCTGGAGCCAGCGTGCCCCCCGGCACCGATTCCTGGCCAGTATGCCCATTCCAGCTTGAGTTTTGACCCCCAGCAGGGTACCTTGCGGCCGTAAAGTAGGGTCGATGCCATTTCCCCCATTGTATCTTTCTGTTTCCTCTTCCCTTTTAGGAACATTTTGGAGTTGATCGAATTTTTTGAAGATGATGGGAGATTTTACCTGGTCTTTGAGAAACTGCAAGGAGGTACTTTCTGTACTGTGATGCTCCGCCACAACTCCCAGAGGCCCCTAGGCTAATTTCAGAATGAAAAGGATGAAGGACTGGAGAACTGCCCTTGATTTGGGAGAAGTGGGGGGGGGAAGGAGGATAATTAACATTTGTGCAGCTTAAAAGGCCGCTAGTTGGCATTCTATAAGCGCCTTTTCATGATAATAGGAATCACATATAGATAAATTTAGTCACAATTTACCAATCCCCTCCTTTGACAAATTCACCACTTTACAAAATTAATTATGGGATGGGAGTTTTTGAATGGGAGTTTTATGCCAGAAGCATTTACTGGAGGAGGGAAGCATCTCATTGCTTAGGGCTTGGAGCCAATGTTGAGTGGGACCAGCAGTGTGCCAGCTGCCAGGAGGAAGGTGGCCCTTTGGCCCACCATCTGTCCATGGCACTACTGCTGGTGGGAGCAGCTGCTCTCCTCCTTTTCCCATGTTCTGTTCTGCCCCTCCTTTCTCTAAGCACTTTGGGATATCGCTGAGTAAGAACCAGCAGAGGTGAGGAGGGCTCTGGCCCAGAGGGGGAACTTTTCTTTGAAGCTCATTGGCATTGTGGGGGATCGGGTGTTGGCTCTTGTCCCATCAACCTTGGGTCTTCACTGGCCGAACACTTCAGGGAGCACAGGGTGTGAGAGCTGCAAGGGTCCTTGGGAAGTGTCAAGGAGGAAACTGAGGCACTGAGAGGAGAAGCCACTTGTCACTGACATCTAGGAAGGGCCCCCTCTAATAAGTCAGAATTTAAATTTGGAGGCAGATATGGGATAAAGTCCAAAGCAGCAACTCCAGCCCCGAGATGTAGTCACTCCCCCTTCTCCCTCCAAGGAAGCACATAGGCAGGAATATGCATGTGTGTGTATGTACATGCACATGTATTTGAGTGCCCCTCCACTTGAATTTGGAGCTGGGCTTTTAGTGACTCATGTGGCCTTTCTAGATAGCTGCTGAGGTGAGGGGTATTTCGTGAGGCCAGCGCCAGGTTGGTTTGGTCCCAGCAGATCCTGAGGCAGACAGCCTGGACAAGGAGATTCCTGGAGGCTGTAGGGGAACAAAAGAGCTATCTCTGAAGTCGTGGAGGGGCAGGGTTCAGCTTGGACATGCATGTTGTCTGTCCAGAAGGAGAATTGCTTGCTCTTTTGGGGGATCTTTCCAAGGTCACACCATCTCCAACTGATGCTGGGATTGTGTGTTTCTGAGGGAGCCAGGTGGCCTCAGCCAGAAAGCATGGAGGAACTCCAGGCTGAACTGCTGCCAGTGGACAGGACCCTGGAGCCTGGTTGTGTGCCCAGAGGGAGGGGGCCCAGGGCCACTTGCCTCCACTAAAGACATGACTTACACAACCCACTGACAGGTGAAGGGGGTGGGAGGACAGGTTGTAAACATGGGCTTTTCCCATTTTGTCTTCCAAATCCTTTAGCTTTCCCTTCAGGGGGAAGAAAAGGTATTACAAACAATGCATACTTGCATCTTTAGTCAGGTGTTACGTGGCTTCCAAAGGAAAGTCCTTTGTGTCTAAGAGGGGCCCCCTTGCCCCACACAGTGGCTCCTGGGTTAAAGGTAGTCCAAGCCCTGGGCCCAGAGGCAGCTCAGTACATAGAGCTCAGGACTTGGAGTACAGAGCACCTAGGTTCATATCTAGTCAATCAGTTATTAGCTGTACCACCCTGGGCATGTCACTTAATTTCTTTTTTTTTTATTTTTTTTTAAATTTTTCATTTTTAACACATAAAACAATTCCAACTTTTGGTCAGGTGATACTTCTTTTAAAGCATTTACAATACAGACCACAAACAAATTTTTTTTTAACATTAACCAACTGAGACACAAATAATAAGTATGTATGCTAACTTCATAAGCCCTTGACCTAATTGTCTCCATGCTATTACTAAGAATTAAAGGACCCTAACTTCTTGTTGTTGGTCTAAAATCCTAAGCCTAATAACTTAATTTTAGACTTAACTTCGGATGTTCCTCTACCAACAATCTATAATTTAATAGATCTAGTATTAAGCTTACAAACCTTTTGACTATAGGAAATTACCACCAAGAGTCGGGACATTACAGGGAAATAATATCTCCCCAACTTCATGTCAGTTCCAGGTAGGAGTAGATTGTCAACCTGCATTCAGTCAGGCTTAAAGTCTGCCAGGTGTCAGTGGGGAAACTGAGTCAAGAGAATCCTACCTCAGCCCGGGCTGAACAGTCACTCTCCCACCCTTCCCATGAGATCACCTTTGGCAGTTTGTACCAGCATCTCCCAGGCTTACTGGCATCATGGATCAGTGGCTCAGACTGCCTTTCTTTCTATCCATATCTTGCTATCCATATCTGGAGTTAGACTCAGAAAAACAGTCAGTTAATAGTCCCATAGAATCTTAAAATGGCAAGTTCCAATAACCAGGTTTCAGATATGACTGTAATTTCACATTGACTAAGGAACATCTTTTGAGGCAAGTCTTAAGTGGCTTACATGCCTTTCTATACATGTTCTAGTTCCTGATTAAATAGCAATCATAAAATCAAATTTACCATTAAAGCCTTAAATTTTCCATCAATGCCAAATTTTACCTAAAGTTACCTGCCTCTAGGAAACTTAGACTAAAATTCTTTTCCCCAAACTAAAGATGTCTTTAGTCAATTGTTTTAATACTAATTGCTTTTACATTACTTTGTAACATGTCCAATTTTTTCTCCCCATCTCTCCCCTCCCCCCATCCCCAATACCTTCCATTCTGATTACCCCTTCCCTCAGTGTACCCTCCCTTCTATCACCCCCCATCCCTTCTCTTATCACCATCTTCTCTCTTTTTTTGTAGGGCAAGATAAATTTCTATACCCCATTACCTGTGTTTCTTATTTCCCAGTTATATGCAATAATAATTCTGAACATTCGTTTCTAATACTTTGAATTCCAACTTCTCTCCTTCCCTCCTTTCCTCCCTACCCATCCCACTGAGAAGGCAAGCAATTCAATATAGACTAAATATGTGTCGTTTTGCAAAAAAACTTCCATAATAGTCATGTTGTGCAATACTAACTATATTGCCCTCTATCCTACTCTCTCCCTCCTTATTTTTTTATTCCCTCATTTGACTTTGTCACTTCCCAAAAGTGTTTATTTCTAGTTGCCCCCTTCTCCCATTTGACCTCCCCTCTATCATTCCCCCTCACCCTACTTGTTGCCTCCTCCCCTACTTTTCTGTAGTGCAAGACAGGTTTTCAAATTTAGTGAGCATGTTATTCTCTTCTTAAGCCAAATGTGATGAGAGTGAGCTTCACTTTTCCCCTCTCCTCTTCTCCCTTTTCTCCTCCATTGAACAAAATTTTTCTTTATCTCTTTTATGAGTTACAGTCTGCCCCATTGCCTTTCTCCCTTTCTCCTCCCAGTATTTTCCTCCCTCACCCTTTAATTTTAATTTTTTTTTGTGGGTATCATCTCTTCTGATTCAACACAGCCTGTACTGTGTGTGTGTGTGTGTGTGTGTGTGTGTGTGTACACGCAATCCCTCCACCTACCCAAATACTCAGAAAAGTCTCAAGAGTTATAAATATTCTATTTCCATGTAGGAATGTAAATAGTTCAGCTTTAGAAAGTCTTTTATGATTTCACTTTTCTGTTTACCTTTTCATGATGCTTCTCTTGATTCTTGTGTTTGAAAGTCAGATTTTCTCTTCAGTTCAGATCTTTTCATCATGAATGCTTGAAAGTCCTCTATATCATTGAATGACCATTTATTCCCTTGAAGTATTATACTCACTTTTGCTGGGTAAGTGATTCTTGGTTTTAATCCCAATTCCTTTGACTTCTGGAATGTCCTGTTCCAAGCCCTTCAGTCTCTTAATGTTGAAGCTGCCAGATCCTGTGTTATCCTGATTGCATTTCCACAATACTCAAATTGTTTCTTTCTAGCTGCTTGCAGTGTTTTCTCCTTGATCTGGGAACTCTGAATTTGGCCACAATATTCCTAGGAATTTCTCTCTTTGGGTCTCTTTCAGGAGGTGATCAGTAGATTCTTTCAATATTTATTTTGCCCTTTGGTTCTATCAGGACAGTTTTCCTTGATAATTTCTTTAGGCTCTTTTTTTGATCATGGCTTTCAGGTACTCCCATAATTTTTAAATTGTCTCTCCTGGATCTATTTTCCAGGTCAGTTGTTTTTCCAGTGAGATGTTTCACATTATCTTCTGTTTTTTCAAACTTTTGGTTTTGTTTTTTAACTGCTTGGTTTTTCTCATAGTCATTCATTTCCCTGAACTCAATTCTCTCTTTCAAAGAACTATTTTGTTCAATGAGCTTCTGAATCTTCTCCTCCATTTGGCTAATTCTGCTTTTTAAAGCCTCCTTCTCCTCATTGACTTTTTGGACCTCTTTTTCCACTTGAGTTAGCCTCTTTTTAAAGGTGTTATTTTCCTCAGCATTTTTTTGGTTCTCCTTTAGTAAGCTGCTAACTCCCTTTTCAAGCTCTTCTATTGCCTGAGCCCAGTTTAAGTTCACTTTGGAGGCCCTGGAGGCAAGGGTCTTAACGTCCTGTGACAGTAAGCCTTGTTCTTCCTCAACCAAAAGGATGGGAGGAGACATCTGTTCACCAAGAAAGTAACCTTCTTTTGTCTTATTTTTTTTCCCCTTTTTGGGAATTTTCCCAGCCAGTTACTTGACTTCTGAATCCTTTGTCAAGAGATTCAACTCAGCTGCTCAGTTTCCCTGGGCTTTGGGTGGGGGTAGGCCCGTCACTCAGGGTTCAGGTTTAGATCAGCTGCTCCCTACCTCCAGAGGCTTTAAGCTGAGCTGCCTGAACAGTGGATCCAGGTTGCTTCCTGGCCACCATAGCTGCCTCTGCTGTTGCCTGGAGCTATTGCTGGAGGAACCCCTTCCCCTCTCGCCCATTTGGGAAAGCCCTCCCACACTGACCTTTAGAGCTTTCTTTGTAGCTTGTGGGTTGAGGCCCTCCCTACTGGGGATTCTGCCCTGGAGGCCTGTTGTAGTCCTGTTCCTCCCCATGACCAGGGCTGGGCTCCGCTCGGCTCAGCATCTGGTGAGATAGACCTTTCCTTTTGGCCTTCCAGTTTGCCTTTGGCTGAAACCTCTTTCTTTCTGTTGTTCTATGACTTCTGTTGCTCCAGAATTTGTTGAGAGTCATTTTTTACAAGTATTTTGTGGACTGTGGGGGAAGCCCTAGAGTATATGTGTCTTTCTACTCTGCCATCTTGGCTCCACCGCCACTTAATTTCTGTCTGCCTCAGTTTCCCCATCTGTAAAATGGAGGGAATAACAGCACTAGGCTCCCGGGGTTGTTGTGAGGATAAAATGAAATAATATTAGCCAACCTCAAAGCATCCTGGAAATGCTACGCTCTTATTATTAAAGTGGTCCCTGCCTCGTTCTTCTTGAGCCAAGTTGAACCAAGTGTTGGGGATAGTTTGGTGTCACCAGTATCAACTCAGACACATTGTCCCAGCGCCCTCTCAAATGCCCAGCAGATTGTTTGATCCCTGAATTGTCTGACTAGCAGTGTCTAACATTCCTTTTTCTTCATTCCCTTCTACTATCCTCTCTTTCGGTGAAGGCTCTATTTTGACCCACATCCAAAAACGAAAGCATTTCAACGAACGAGAAGCCAGCCGAGTGGTCCGGGATGTCTCCTCTGCCCTGGATTTCCTGCATACAAAAGGTGAGTGAGCCAGAGCTCTGGGGACCCTTCCCTGGAAGCTTCCCTGACCTCTTTAGAGGGCTGGCCTAACTGCTGGACAAATATTTTTGGGTGTGATGGATGTTCTAGAGCTCAAAGGGAGCGCAGAATCTCTTCTTTTTCTTTTTCAACTGGAACTCTGTTTAAGCTGTGCCTCTATCTGGGAGACCATTACTTCTGCTAGTTACATGGAAGGCAGTTATGTTGATGCTCATGATGGCTCACTCCTCCATGACCCAGCAAGCAACCTGTGTCCCTTCCCAGAACCCTCTTGGATAGCTCCCGGCTTACTCTCTATAGTAGGAGCCGGCTATCACCCATCCATTCCTAAAAAATGATTGAACCAGGAGAGTTCGCACAGCTGGAACTCTGGGCTGAGACTTTCTCAGACTCTTTCTTGTAGGCCCCATGCCTGGTAGGCGGGTCCTCTGTGCAGTAGCCCCATCCAGGGCTTGGGCATGTGTGTATGGGCTGGGAACTCTCTTGTAAATGGGGGTGTGCGTACAAGCCTGTGGGATCTACCTAGAGAGGTCCAATTGCATTCATTCTGGAGTGTGCCAAGTTAAAAATCAGTGAGCTCATCTGTGTGTGCATCCTGTTTATGGAGGTATTCTGGACTTGGATCAGTAGCAGATTTTTCGTTTACATATGTGGGTAGATAGTTTTCATTCAGTAGATTTTTTTAGTTTTAAAATGGCTTCTATTCGTTTTGTAAACTTTTGGGTTGAGAGAGGTTTTTGCCCAAGGCTGCTCTGTCATGGGAGATGTGGATGAGCATCATCATCTTTGAAGAAATTGAGGTCTAGAGGAGTCCATTGACTTGTCCATGGTTCCCCAGGCAGCAGAGGCAAGGCTGGGGTCAAACCTTAGTCCAAGACATCCTTGATGTCCTTCTGGGATGCCTTGGCCCCTTGTCCTGCTCCCACCATCCCACTGCCTTCCATGAGAACACCTCCTTTGGGCAAGATAAAGAGAGTGACCACATGGGCCTGCTGCTCTGCAGGAGCTTACAGTATATACACAATATAGGTGTGTATGAACATGTGGGGCAGTGCATCATGGGAGGTAAAATCTAGACAGAAAGCATTGTGTCCAGAGACTTCACTTGGGGGGAGGCGTGGAGAGGGAGAGGGGTGTGTGCGTGTTCACTTGTTCTTTTGGGAGTGTCAGGGATGGGGTGGGTATACTCACTAGCCCTGGCTGGTGAGGCAGCTGAGCCTTGGCTCAGGAAAGAACACTTAGCAGGTGCATGGCATCTACTTCTGTTCTCTGCCTTGTACTGAAACTAATTGTGCAAAACCCTGAGGAAGGCTTTGGGGGCTTGTATGGCTGTTTCCAGACATGCATTTGCATGTCACATACCTTGAACTTCAAACATTCTTTTCCTCTCCTGGGCTCAATCAAGGCAGAAGACCTTTACATTAGCAGAGAGAATTTAAGGTTGTTGTTTCACAAATATTGGACCTTTGGCGAGCTAGGACCCAGGGGTATGTGTCTTTGTAACAGAGTTTCTCATGGTGCTGCCCTCATGGAACCTTGTAGTCAAGTAGGGGAAAAGAAACAAGCATTTATTAAGTGCCTACTGTGTGCCAGGCCCCATCCTAAGAGCTTTACAAAAATTATCTCATCTTTATAATGCAGGGGTTATTTATCTTATTATCCCCGTTTTACAGTTGATGAAACTGAGGCAAACAGAAGTTGAGACTGGTTCAAGGTCACACAACTAGAAAGTGTCTGAGATGAGATTTGAACTTGGGTCTTCCTGACTCCAGGCCCACTGCTCTATCTACTGTACCGTTAGCTCCTTGGAATTATAGAGGTGAATATACTTCTAATAATGAGAAATATAAAAATAGCTGTTGTACAGGGGTCTGAGAGAGGAACAGATACTGCCCTACTAGCAAAGGAATGTTAGCCAGAGTTTGCTTGTAAGTATAAGATGTTCCTTCGCAGCAGTCTGTGGAGTGTGGTATGTCACACATGTGTGCTCACACATGCACACACGATCATGCTCCATGCAGTGGTCTGGTGTGTGATACACCACATGTGTACACATGCATATACACACAACCATGTTCCCTGCAGCAGTCTGCCATCACACACAGAGCCATGTGTCCAGAGTCTACATTTTCCTTTCCCTCCTTGTGTTTGTCCATGTCCTCCCATCTCTGGCTCTCAGTCCTCCCTTGGACAGGATGGTGGTTAGGGGTAGGATTTGAACCAGAGAGTATAGGGTGTCTAATATGTGGCAGGTGTGATGAATGGTAGAGGCTCCACATCAGAAAGCTGGGATACGTGCAGGTAACACCTGCCTGACTAAGATTTACAACGTCTCCCCACCTGCCGCCTCCATCCGCCACCATCGTGGATTGCAAAAGTGGGTCACGCCTTCTAGAGATCCCCTGTGGAGGGGGCTGGGCTCTGGCCAGCTTCCAGGTGTATGCTGGGGGCCTTCACCACCAGCCTGCTCTATCACGTGATCCTTGGAGTGGCTGAAAAACAATTGCCGACTGAATCTCGTAGCTTGATAAATAACTTTACTCTGCAAAGATGGATGGAGCCTCAATGGTCAGCCTGGAAACAAGGTCTGTACTTTTCAAATAGTGGCCATGCTACAGCAGAACCTCTGGGAAATCGGGGGAAGGCGGGCTGGTATCCAACGGTTCTTGACGCTTCCAGACCGGGGGTCCCTGGCCTGTCGCCTGGCCTTGGGAAGTCGGAGGCGAGGGGCACCCTGGCCACCTTTGGAAACATTAGCTGTAATGGGAAAGAGCTGTCAGTGGTGGCCCGGCTCCATTTGGGCAAATTGGAACTTGGTTGCTGTGGGTTTTCATTCAATTAGGAAGCTTGGATGGAGTAACTGGGCTGTGCTGAGCTTGCTGCCTCGGAGCACTAACAGGTGTGCTGGGGGTCACTTTTTGGAAGGGATAGGCTTCTGAAAAGTTGTGGTGCCCAGAGCCGAACCTGCAGGAACTTCTGGAAAAGGAAATCCAGTATTTCCAGTTGACTTCCATGATAAGGATGGCAAACTGGCTGCTCTTGGGTCTCAGACCCACCCTCTCTGCTGTAGATTGGGTAACCACTGAGATTCCAGTTCTGAGATTTTATTTGGCTGTTGTCTGGGGAGTGTAGAGCTCACCTGATCTTTCTGCCCTGAGCTGGGGGTGGGGGGTGGGGGGAGCATGCAGTATTGTAGTCTGAGTTGGAGTCAGTTCCCCCAGCTCCCAGGGTGCCTGTGGCTGGCACTGGGAGGCTCCCACAGGAAAGAAACGGTCATGGTTCTGTACTCTCTGAGGACAGCAAGAGGGTGTCCTTTCTGTTTCCTCCTATCCCTTGGACGCCCTAACCCCCAAACAACCTGTTTGTCCTGTTGCCAGAGCAGGGGAGGGGAATCAGGCAAACGTCAGGAGACTTGTTAACACTTGGTCCCCTGGAAATCCAGGGCATCCTGTGTGGCAGAAAGCTTTTGTTGTGGCCACGTGAGAAGAAATGAGGTAAAGCGATGCTGGTCCCCCTGAGATATTCCTAAATGAGGACCTAATTATTACTGCACTGCTGTGTGGAGCGCTTGGGGCGGAGGGCCTCTTACTGCCCTCAGTTTGTCCTCCCTCAAGGCGATGCTAACAGGCGGATGGCTTGAAGTCATTTGACTGTCATGGCCTGACTTCTGCAGACTCCCAAGTCAGCAGGGCCCTCCCTGTGGCTCTGCTTACTTCCATCTCCTGCAGCTCGTTAATTTTTTAATGAACCATAATTGGGAATTAATCTGTGAGAAGCAGCATCTGAAAAAAATTAATTGTGTGTGGAATGTCTAATAGTTGTATGTGTTTTAACCATTTCTTTCCTTCCCCTCATTTCAGGCATCGCTCACCGAGATCTGAAGCCAGAGAACATACTGTGTGAATCTCCCTCCGAGGTACTTTGGGGCCCCTGATGCTAGATGAGGGGACCTACCGATGGCCCCAAGTCTCAGAGGTGCCTGCCAAAATCAAGCTTGCTCATGGGCCATGTGGCTAATCTCTCTGTGTTCCTGAATGTGTGTGTTCTTGTGGCCCCTTTACTCACTCTCAGCACTGGGGAGCTGAGCTTGGTAGCTTGTTGAGTTTTCAAATGCATCTGATCTGCACCAAATAAATGCTTTCTGAAGTGGCCGCTTTGAAACCCTTTGCAGACTCCTGGAAAGAAGGCCTGAGTTTGGCATGAAGCATTTCCTTGTGTATTTATGGCACAAGATGTAGACCTAGGGGCCTATCATGGAGTAGTAGAAAGAGCCCTGCCTTGTTCCACAAGACCTCAGTGCCAGGCCTGTCTCTAGCACCAGCTAGGTGACAGCTGGTAAAACCCCTCCTCTCCGTTTCTTCATCTGTGATATGGGCTGATACCACTGAATTACCTCTGACTTGCATATGTAAAGTACTGTTTAAGTACAGCAGCAACGAACGACACATTGGTCATTCTACACAGGTCCAAGTTTCAAAGAGTAATGCTTTCCAGTCATGCCTGTAGTTTAGAAGCTAAAAATTGGAAGCATAGAATTGCAGAACTGGGTTGGAGGGCCAGCTTCTGTCAATAGGATGAACCGTGGCCTCAGGCGGTTATTCAGCCTCTATCTGAAGACTCCTGGGATAGGGGATTCACTGCCTCCTGGGCAGTCCATTCTGGAGTTAAGGATCAACTAGGAGATTGTCCCTGTGTCCTAACCCAGGATCCAGATCAGGGCCCCAATCTTGGATTCAGGTGTAGCCTTGAGGCTGTAGGCTCCACACCCGTGTTCTAGGCTGTAGTGATCTCTTTTTAAAAGATAATGATTTATTGATATGTTATTTTTTACCTCACCAGAATGTCTCCCAATATTGTTCCTCTTTCCCCCTCTCAGAGATTGATTCCTCCTAACAAATATTTTTGAAAGAAAAAGAGGAAGAGAAAAAAGAATCAGCAAAACCAGTCAGTACACCCCAAAAGTTTCAATCAGAGCAGAGCCCCTCCATGAAGGGTGGGGGAGGGATCTTTGCTGCCTTTTGCTCCATCACTGAATGGACTGTCTTCCTGTCACTGCTTCATACATTCTTTACTTGGCATCAGACTCTAGCCCTTTTTCCAGGCTTCTCTAATCCTCCCAGTTTGTATTCCTAGCACAGTAAGAGGCAGATTCTGTTACGTTCCTGCTCCCTGCTAGATGAGTGTCTTCTCTATCTCCAGTTTTTTGCTATCACAAAAAAACCATGCTACTTTAAATATCTGGTTGCGTTTGGGGATTTTCTTCTTATCAATGTCCTCCTTGGGATATATGCCCAGTAATGAGATCTGTGGACATTTTCGTTACTTTCGTTGTATAATCCTAGATTGCTTCCCAAAATGATGGCACCTATGTGTCCATCTTCCCACAACTCTTGCCACGCTGACTGTTCCCATCTTTTGTCACCTTTGCCATTTGCAGGGAGTGAGGTGACATTTCAGAATTTTTTTGCTTTGCATTTCTTTTGTTATGAGTGATTTGGAGCCTTCTTGCTTGTGTATGGTTGCGAACAGCTTGTTGTTTTGAGAATTGTTCATAGCCTTCAATCCCTTGTCTACTGGAGAATAACTTTCAGAGATCCTTGGCAAAGGCTGAGCTCTCCCGTCAGTGCCCTCTAATGCAGTTTTCTGGTCCTTGTATCTTGAATGTTTCAAGGGCCGCTTGGAGCTCTCTGTTACCTTTAATTACCTTGGACTTTATATTCCCCCTTCACCATTTTTGTTTTGACCTTTCTGCTGAGTTCAAATCTGGCATCAGACACTTACTAGCTATCTGGCCAGGGCAGGTCCCTTATAAATAAATAAAGTCCCTATTAGGCCTAAATCTTTAAAAAAAAAAAAAGTTGTCCACTTTGGCCAGAAAAGAGATGTAGAATGAGAGCTGAGTAGTTCTGCCTTCTCTCCATTCTGTTATGTTACTGGTAAGATCTTGGGCATGCCCCCTCCCCAGGCCTCAGCTCCTCTGTGAAATCAGCTGCTCAGCTGCCCTTGGAGTGCTCTGAGCTCTTACTGATCTTTCTCTTGTCTCCAATGGAGCAATAATAGTCATGGGAGGTTTTCCATCTACTTTCCCACAGTAGGCATTTTGAGGACTCTTGGTGCCATTTTACGAAGTGAGTGCCTTGCCTGGGATCACAGACCTTATAATGTCTGAGGCTTTAGACTAGAGCCGGACCTATTTCCCTCCTCCCAGCACTCTTGACGCCCTCTGGGCTTTCCAGGGAGCTTCTGACAGGCTGTGCCACCCTGTTGTCATTATCCTCCATTCCCTGCCATAGGTCGTGTCTTCTTTGTGGGGCTTTGTTTTAAAATGTTTTATTGGTGTACTTTGGTGAGAATAACTTCCCAGTCAGCCTTCCATCCAACCTTTCCTAAAAACACAAGTCAACCAACATGGGACCAACAAAACAAGACGCATTTCATGTTTAGAATTTGTGGTTTCTTATCAGAGGAAAGAAGAATGTTTGTTTCAACATCAGTCCTTCGAAACTTGCAGCAGCCAGATTACATTGGATCTGAATTCTGATGTCCTTTACTGGTCTTCATTTATGTGATTAAGTAAGGGAGGAAGAAAGCATCATCCTCTACATGGCTAGGACCCTGCCCCAGGAGAGCCCTCTGAGGCCAGAGAGGAAT
Organism: Bettongia penicillata ogilbyi; assembly: GCA_023548195.1. Lineage (NCBI taxonomy): Eukaryota > Metazoa > Chordata > Mammalia > Diprotodontia > Potoroidae > Bettongia > Bettongia penicillata. The sequence goes on from JAJHZJ010000096.1 coordinate 10,854,424, forward strand.
GATTTGTCTGAGGTCACACAGGCTAGAAATAGCCAAGCAAAGACTTGAACCCAGGCCCTCTGCCTCCAGACCCAGCTCACTTTCCCCCTACCAAGCTGGTCCTTCTTTTTGACTCTGACTCATACTCTCTTCCCCAGGATGTGGCTTTTTAAAGTCAGTGGATGAGGTCAGTGCACATCCACATCCTTCTCATTAGACAGCTCCCCTGTCTTCCTTCTCCTCAAAATTATTATACTTTCTGTCATCAGAATTCTTGATTTTTATTTTTGGTTGTAATTTCCTGTCTCTTCTTTCTCTGAATCTTTGGAAAAATCTGTTTTCCCAAGATGTGGGAAGGTCTTGGTCAGACTTTGCCTGGATTTCCTCTCCTGGGCCATGGCCACTTCCCTCCTGAGGTGTCCCATCCTTTCCCCTGCAAGAGTGGCTTTCGCCTTGTTGGTTAGGCTCAGATCCAGAGAGCAGTCCCCCCAACTTTTGAAAAATGAAATTAAAGAAAGGCAGGACATTATAAACTGATGTACCTTGTGCAAAGAGAGGACCCATGAGAGGGCACATCAGAAGGCCAGACTGCCTCTCATTGAATGAAGCCCTCTCTTTGCACAAGGCACAACAGCTTATAATGTCATGCCTTTCCTTAATTTCATCTGAGCCTGACCAACAAGGGGAAAGCCACTCTTGCAGGGGAAAGGATCTAGGCTCAGATCTAGAGAGCAGTCCCCCCAACCTTTGAAAGATGAAATTTCATCATGACTAAATGAAGGCTTATTTTGAGTTTGCTGCAGAAAATTTTAGTAGACTGTAAGGCCCGTGAGGGCAGGCACTGTGCAGAGCACCAAGCTGTCTCTGCCTCTAGTTGGGCCACACTGAGTCAGAGTTTACTGTAACTTGGAGGTGAGTCACTTGTCCTTTGTCTGGAGAAGATGCTGACACCTGTGACATTGTGCCCTTGGTTCATTCCAGGTGTCCCCAGTGAAGATCTGTGACTTTGACCTGGGCAGTGGTATGAAGCTGAACAGTTCTTGTACCCCCATCACCACTCCGGAACTGACCACGCCGGTAAGTGTCCTAAGTCCTGCCACCCTCTGTCCCCTCCCCGACTACAGCCACCTTCAGGGAGCACCCTCCAGACAAGATGCTGACAAGACAAAGGAAGGCACAGAGGAGTAGAGGGACCAACCGTCCTGATTTCTCGTTCTCTCTTCCCAGTGTCTAACCATTTCTTTTGGGTGGAGTCCTATTCTAAAAAGGCTAGCCTTCTGGGCCTCCAGCCTCTCAGTCAGTCTACAAGCATTATTAAGCCCTTACTGTGTGCCAGGCTCTATGCTGATGGCTGGGAATGCAACTCCAAGCAAAAAGAAAGTCAGTCCCTGGCCTCAGGGAGCGTACAGAGGCCGGACTCCCCCCTCCTTCAGTGGGAGCTGACTGTACCCCTTAGCTTGGGCCACCAACTCTCACCACCTCCCCAATCCCAAGGAGAGCAAGCTAAGAATGTGGAGATGAGTCAGTCAGCAGGCATCTTAAATCACCTACTGTGGTTCAGGCGCCATACTTCACGCTGGGAATACGAATACAGAAGACAGGAAACTTACTGGTTTCAAAAAAACCCCTGTATCTGGTAGGAGTGAGGGGTACAGCATACTTGGATAAAGACTACCCCCCGAAAGCTATTAAAAGCTTAAAACAACACTGAGACTTTGAGATGCCCTGCCTAGATGTGCACAGAAAAAAGGAATATGTTTAGTAAGAGAAGTGTGGGGGGGGAGGGTTGGAGAATGACCAATCGAGGCTTTCTGGAGAAGATGGTGCTTGAGCAGAAGGAAGGAAGAGAAGAAGAGGGGAGGGGAGGAAGAGATTTTCTGAGGGGGAAACTAAGGAGGGAGGCAATCCAGGAGGAATGGGGGTTGGTCATTGAGGTGAGAAGTGAAGGTTGCATATGAGGAGCTCCAAAAGGTCTGTTTTTCATGTCTGCTGAGTAAGGCAGGCAGAGGCTTTATCTCAGTGTGATGGAAGGTGGTGGGAGTTCAGGTGGCGGTGGGGGTCGTGGGGATAGAGCAGTCCCTGCAGCTGAGGGGAAGGGGAGCCTCAGGGCCAAGAAGTACAGGTGACAGGTAAGGAGGATGGAGGCAGAAGGGAGGGGAAAGTAAAGGAATCAAGTATTTACTAAGCACCTACCATGGTGCCTCTTTGGAGGCCACTGTGACCTCTCCAGAGCTGGTGGGGGAGGGGAGCAGATGAGAACTCTGGTCTTGTTCCTCTCGGACACATCACAGGCATAGATGGGGCCGCAGGGAGCCTGGGCACACACCCTGAGACTTCTCTTGAACACTCGAGATAGGGTTTTCGTTGAGGTTCTTTGAAGAGATTTACAAGCTTCATAAGTGAGTTTCCTTCATATGCTTTTTTAAAACATATTTAAAGCTGCAAAGCACGCATTTGGGTGTCATTTTAAGAAAGCATTACTGACTTCTAAGAGGGGGCAGCTAGGTGGTGCAGTGGATAGAGCACCCATGCAGGAGGCAGGAGGACCTGAGTTCAGATTTCACCTCAGACTCTTGACACTCACTAGCTGTGTGACCTTGGGCAAGTCACTTAACACCAACTGCCTCATCCTGGGTCATCTCCAGTCATTCTGATGAATATCTGGTCACTGGGTTCAGATGGCTCTGGAGGAGAAGTGAGGCTGGTGACCTGCACAGCCCTCCCTCACTCAAAACAAAGTCAAGTGCAAGTCATGTCATCATTTCTCTGATGGCATGGTCTTCTTTGGCAACAATGGACGAACACACAATGACTTCTAAGATTTTGGATTACCTGCTTCCAGCCTAGGAACTCAAAAACATCAAAATCAGAAATTCTTTTGTATCTCCTCCCCCTCCCTCATCTCTCATCAGATGAGCTGTTTATTGGAAGAGTTGCCTGTAGACAGCTGTGAAATTGGGGGGGGGGGCTGCCTTAGAAATTGGGGCCAAGGAACTTCCCTAGGGGCTTTCTAAGGTTCCTTCTAGCTTCAGATCCTAAGAAATAAACTAAATACTTGGGACATAGATGGGATCATTGAAAACCAACCAACCCTCCTTGACAGCTGCCTACTACTCTCGTAGATAATCTTGGGGGGTCCAAGCCTCTCTTCAGTCTGGATTTGGTCCATACAAGGGCACACCACTAAAACAGAGCCTTTGGTATGTGCAAAAGTAGCATCTCAAGACGTTTACCAGGAGTAGCTCATTGTTCATGGTTGTGAATTGTCCATTTGAAAGGTTTGCTCCTAGAGACCAGTGGCTGTTTGACCTTTTTCGGAGTCCAGTTTGCCTGACATATAGTCGGTGCCTAGTAAGTGCTTGCTGACTGACTGACCTTGGGAAATGTGGGGACCTTTCCCATATAACTTGTGAGCTCGGGTCGAATGTGTTCTCTGGTCATGGAGCTGGTGGCTTCTGATTCTTCGTTGTCTGAGCCGCTTCTCTGGGTTTTCAACCTGCATCACATTTGGTGACGACTGCTTTCTGTAGAACCTGAAGTCTCGATGTGCCCCATTCCCTTCCATCCCCACTTTGTTTTGTGATTTCTCTTAAGATTTGAGATCTTTTGTTCTTCCAAATAGCATTCGTTATTTGTCTAACTCTACAAAGTGTCTTCTTGATGGGTTGGTTGGTGTAGCATGAAATCTGAAATAAACATAGCTTCTGTCCCCATCACATTGGTCTGGACCGACTAGGAGCACTGAGTATCCTGATTCTTTCTTTTCCTTCCTCTCTCCCTGTTCCTCCCTCTCTTCCTCCTTTCCATCTTTCCTTTCAGGAGTATTCTATAGTAATGTCAATGACATCCTAGATACTGAAGGTATTTTGTAGTTGGTTTGAATGGAGCGTCCCGTTCTCTTGTTTGCTTGTGAATTTTGTTATTTCTGCAGGGAAATGAGGTTGATTTTTGTGGTTTCACCTCATCTCTGTTTCTTTGCTGATTTTCTCAGCTTCCCTGCGTAGTTGGGTCAGCTGGCAGGGCTTGTCCTCCCCCTTTGCCCGCCTCTGTGCCTCTGTTTCTTGTTCTCATCTAGTTGCTGTTGCTGGTGTCCCTGCAGTTGTGTCAGACAGTAGAGGGGAAGGGGCCTCCTTGTTTTACTCTCGTATTTATTGGGCAAGTTCCTGATGTTTCTTCATTGTCTAAAATGTTAGGCACTCATCATATTTTAAAAGGTTCTCTGGTTTATCTTGTAGGGGTTTTAGCATAAATCAGTGTTGTACTTTTTCAGAGGTTTTTCAAGAGAAAGTAGTTATTAAGCATTTAATGTGTACCAGGCCCTGTGCCATACCCTGGGCATACAGACTTGAGCAAGGCATGGTCCACGTCAGGTGGGGGAGAGGAGTCTGCGTCTGTGGCTGTGACATGAGGCTCATTCCAGACAGAGCAGAGACCAGAGTCCCAAGGCCAAGGCCTGGGAGGAAGGGCATGAGGAGGAGTGCAGACAGCATCATTTAGAAATGACCAGGAAAGCTTGTTGGAACCTCTTGGGTCATGTGGCTCAGTGTGCTTTGGGTTTTCATGTCATTAATATCGATGTTGTTTTCCTAATCTAAGCCAGCTTTACCCCTGGTCCAATCCGACTTGATCCTGGGGAGAGACACCATGTATGTTAGATCTGATCGAGCGTTAGTTTGGTTTACCTCCTGAATGACCCTTTTTTCTTTGTTGTGCAGTTTAACTTTCTGAGAAGGGAAGGAAATGTAGGTGATGTGGAAATGAAAGGCAGCAACAAAAAGATTTTTAGAAGAAAGATCTTGACAGGTGTGGTTGGAGGGTGAAGGAATTGGAGGAGAGGAGCTCAGGACTGGGTTGTGAGGATGAGGGACAGGCTGGCTGTGAGCAGAGGCACAGTGGCCCCAGAGGCACAGACCAGGGGCAGTGGGGACAGGGCAAAGAACAGTTTGGATGTTGGGAAAACCTTCCCAGCGTTACTGCAGGTCGAGGCATTGGGCTTGTCCTCCAGGAGGCCAAAGGGGAGGCTCCCTCAGCCAGCCTCTCCTCAGCTTGGCTTCTATCCCTTTTGGGAATCCCTGTAGCTGTGTGTCTGCACTGCTGCCCCCTGGGTAGCAGTGAGAAAAGGGGAGGATGCAGAGGGCACCTTGGGGGTGGGAAATTCAGCCTCACACCCACTTTCAAAATGTCAAGCGTGTTTGCCCTGTACACTCTGTGTGCGATAGGGGCTTAACACATGCTCATTTCCCCCGATCCTCTCCTTCAGTGCGGCTCTGCCGAGTACATGGCACCCGAGGTGGTTGAGGTGTTCACCGAAGAGGCCACTTTTTACGACAAGCGCTGTGACCTTTGGAGCCTTGGGGTGGTTCTCTACATCATGCTCAGCGGCTACCCTCCCTTCGTGGGGCACTGTGGCACTGACTGCGGCTGGGACCGGGGAGAGGTGTGCCGTGTCTGCCAGGTGAGGCCCAAGTCCTGGGGCCACCTCCTGAGCAGCCCCCGGGCCTTCCACACCAGAACCCTGCCAGGCTACTCTTTCATGTCTTAGAAGGTGTAAAAGTCACTTCATAGAGGCTCTACTCAGGACTCTTCATAACTGTGCAGGGACCCTAGCTCCCCTACTTCATTTTTCACCTAGGGAAACTGAGACCCAGAGAAGTGAAAGGTCATCCCAGGGCTGATCCCAGGAAGTCGGGAGTTGGGAGCAGAGGCAGGAGCAGAACAGATGGGCTAGAGGGTCCCATCAGGAAGGTGACGGACCTTTCTTTCCCCAGGACAGGCTGTTTGAGAGCATCCAGGAGGGGAAATATGAGTTTCCCGAGAAAGACTGGGCACACATATCTCCAGAGGCCAAAGACCTGATCTCCAAGCTCCTCGTACGTGATGCCAAGCAGAGGCTCAGCGCCGCCCAAGTCCTACAACACCCCTGGGTGCAGGGGGTGAGTGTCTGAATGGAGAGAGGGCAGGGGTTGCCCCCCCCCCCATTGTGGCTGAGCCCAGGTTCAAGTCCCAACGTTCCCACTTTCTAGTTGTGTGGCCTTGAACATGTTCTTTTGCCTCTGGGCCTCAGTTTCTCCATCTGGAAGAGAGAGAAATGGGCTTGGTGGTCACCAAGGTCCTTTATTGCTCTGAATCCTGTCACTCTCTGATTTCTAATCTAGCAGAGTGCTTGAGCAAATTAACACCTCTGAGCCTGTTTTCTCATTTGTAAAATGGGGTGCTGATTCTGGCACCATCCTCCCTTCCAGGATGGTTGTAAGGAAAACACTATCGATTCCAAAGTGCTAAATGGGAGGCCCTGGTAATGAACAGAACTTGTTTGTAGAATGTTTCTCTCCCCAGGAAGGGGAATACCATCAAAGCTATCACACCCATTTCACAGATGAGTGAACTGAGACTCTCAGACGTAAAAGTAAAAGCAGTGACCTGGCTAAGGCCACACATCGAGGCTCTCCTCGCTGCCCAGGGGCATGGCAGTGCCAGCCCATTCCTGGGGGGGGGGAAGGTCAGCCTCATCCTGCAGCTCTCTGTTCTTCCTGTTTTAGAAGGCTCCAGAGAGGGGATTGCCCACACCGCAGGTGCTTCAGAGGTAAGGAGGTCCGGGATGGGTCCGAGCGTGGTCCCTTAATGTGCCATCCTAGCTTTCCTCCTCATCCAGCACTTAGCACAGGGCCTGGCACAAAGCAGAGGCTTCCTTAATGCTTATTCATCTAACTTGACCTCCAGGCCTGGATAGGCTTTTCTTCCCTCTCTTCTCTCTGACCTAGCATCCTGATGACTTCTCAGGGTAACAATGGGTGGATCAGCTTAGCCCAGGTCCCTGGTCATGGATCTTCAGGAGCCAAGTGATGGGGCTCTGGGCTGACCATGTCCTTGAGAACCCTTTAGCCTGAAGGAAATTATGCTTTTTTCCTTCCAGAGGGTCCTTGCTCCCAGTCCTCCTCCTATGACTGTTGGGTGACCCCCCACTCCTGTCAGTTGTACATTCACTGTTCATAGATGGGCCTCTTGACCTGCCCCTCAGGGAGATGACAGCTAGTAAACCTGTGAAAACAGATAGTTGAATTTACCCCAAAGCCCAGACTAAAATAAGCGATTATAGGGTGATCCTGGGGGCCACAACTCCCCAGTGGCTTGGGGAGCTGGGACTCAGGGTACAGTAGCACTCTAGGGTCTGAGACTGATTTCCCATCAAACTCAGGAGAATTTGTAGGTCCCAGGAAGGCTTGTCCTTCTTAGAGTTGTGTGTGTTTAGACAATCTGCCCATTGATTTGTCCTTAATAGCAAAGTCCTTTCCCATTCCTGGAGTGATGGGGGTGGGGACCTGCCTAGAGTCATTCTGCCAGGGTTCCAAACCCACTTACTCCCTCTGCCTTAGCAGGCTCTTGCCCTTCTGGGGCCCAGGCTGCTCCACATACTGAACCTAGAATGCCTCTGAGCTATTCCCAAGCCTCTTCCCCTTAAATAGTGGGCAGATTTTTTTTTTTAAATGATGAAGTATTTACTATGTGCCAAACACTGCAGGTCTTTCCTTGAGGATAGCAGGACAGAAGCTTCCATTCTGATCCCGGGAGACCTCAAACAATAGGGAGAGGGGCTGGGAAATGGGCAGTTTGGTTTGGGAGGTTACTGGGATTGGGAGGGGTCTTAGCAGAAGGCTCTGATACCTCCCCTCTGACAGTAACTCACTTCCAGAGGCAGTGGGCCCAGCCCTGAAGGGGGCTCTTGGCACATCTGTGGGATGATGGCTCAGCCTCCCAAGGGAAGACCTTGGCAGCCCATGGAGGCATTCTTCAGTACTGAACTCTTTGTCCCTTTTAAACCACATGTGGAAGCTGAGGGAGGAAGGCTGGGTCCAGCTAGAAAACGGGCTGAGCCGTCCCTCCCCTCCCTGGCTCTCTCCTAGAAACAGCAGCACCAAAGACTTGACGCTGTTTGCAGCCGAGGCCATTGCCTTGAATCGCCAGCTCTCCCAACACGAGGAGCACGAGGAGCGTGAGCTGGGGGTGGACCAGGAGGCTCTGAGCGAAGGCCTCTGCTCCGTGAGGCTCTCACCCCCCTCGAAATCTCGCCTGGCACGGCGGCGAGCCGAGGCACATGCCAGCCGCCACGGAGGGCCTGAGCCTGCCCCAGAGGCCCTGTGATGGTGGGGCTCCGCGTCCACTCACCTGCAGTAATGGCTCCCAGGTGGGGAGGCCAGCACCCTTCTGCCACCCAGCCGTCCGTCCCTCAGCATCTTCTCAGCCCCAGCGTGTCTGTCTGCGGCTCAGCGCTTGCTCACAAACACAATTCATCACTTCTCCCCCTGCCTCCCCCTTCTGGTCATTCTAGTATTCTCCAGGGGGCCTTGAGAATGAGGCTTTCTCCAAGGAGGTTGTCATCGGAAAAGATAACAGTCACTTGTCACTTTGACTAATAGGGTCATTTCATCTGGCTCCTGAATCCAGTGCAGGCAGCAGTGCTGCTCTAAGTCAGGTTTGAAAAGTATTTAGGTGGTCGCCGCCATCCAGACAGCAGGCCTCTCCCTCCCTCCTCCCCGCTCCATCCACCCATAGTACACACGGTCTCCTTGTGCTGCTCTCCAGCCTTCTCGCTTTCTCCCCCAACCTCACCCCTTCCTTCCTCCTCCTGCACCAACCTCTGACTCAGGAATGGAAGAAGAGGCAGTATTCTGATTTTCCAGTTCAAAGCATCAGAGCCATCTTCCTGTTCCCAGCCTGTCCCCAAGCATGTGAAATGCATCAGTCTTGTCTTGCTGTGAAGGACTGTCCCCACTGCATCAACCTCTTCTTCACTTGTAGTTGCGGCTAAAGTCCATTTAAAAAGAAAAACAAAGTGTTAGCTGTGCTGTCCTGGCATGGGGACTCACATGCAGATGGGCTCGTTTCTCCTCTCCAGCATGTGGGGGTTTTGTTTGAAGTCTCTCCTTCTTCCTGAACTCTTTTAAACTATGATTTGAGAAACCAGGGCTGACTGGGAATCCCTGAAGAACGTGGATCCTGTCAAGTGGAGGCAGCCCAGGTGGTGGTGGCCAGCTGGAGGTGGCTGGACAGGAACGAGGGGGAGCTGCTGCCCCACAGTAGGTCAGAGTAGGTGGGAGGTCCAGAGGCGCCAGTGGATTTTTATATATTGTGCTGTATGGATGACTAGCATTAAGAAATACGAACACACCTATTTAAGACTTTTTACACTGATGGTAATGTTTTGAGGTGTAGTTTTAATAAAATTATTTTTAGTATAATTGGAGTGTTGTTCTTGGTGCTTTCAAGGGGAGAGGGTGGGGAACAGAGCGTGTTTCAAGGTAGCTTCTCTCCCTTCATTAACTGGAATTTGAGTTCAATTCAGCAAGGCAGTTATTAAGAACCTACCTGCCATGTTTGTGCCAGGCCTAAGCTCGAGCTGTCACAGCCCCTGCCCTCCACGTGCTTACACTGCCCTGGGGGATACAATTTGTACAGGACCAATCATAATCCAAAGGTGTGGGATCTGATGGGGAGAGCGGGAAGCCAGGAGATCAAGCCGGGAAGGCTTCATGGAGATTACCCTGCCTGAGCTCACCCTTGGATGGAGAAGGGATGAGGAGGTGCATTCCAGGGTGGGAAAGAGATTGAATAAGAAGCTGCCAGCGGTGGGGAGGGGGACACACCACATTGTGCGCACACATGGTCACACTCTCCCTCTCGTTCGCTTGCTCTCGTTTTCCGTGGGCTATATATTGTAGAAGTATAAACATTTAAGGGCCATTCATTGCCCTAAGTCTCAGTGCATGAGCACATTCCCTAGGCTGAGGGCACAGACTACTTGTAGCCTCTGCTGGTGACTGAGAATATCAGAGACTTGACCTCTAATTAAATATTAATTAAGTGACTAGGAACTTGTTCCTTACCTTCCCCAATAACCGGCCAACCAGAGTGTGCTTCAAGACCTCCAGTGCTGGCAAGCTTTCCTCCAAAGCCCCTTCCTCTTTCCCCTGCTTGCTAGGAAATTTCCCTTCACACAGGCCTCTGTCATTGCCCTCCTCTTCCCTTTACTATTAAACAACCCTGGGGTGATGGAAGATGGCTATCTTGTTCCCCTTGAGTCCTAAGGCTTCGGCATCCCCATCTCTAGTCGGCCCTCTGATCGCCAGTCCCGTTCACCATCCCCATCCCCTTCCTGGTTATCCATGTCTTTCCTAAGCACAGCCCCAGGCCTATGCCTTCCTTGGTAGGAGGAGAAGTGGGGTGAGGTGAGATCTGCCTCTAAGGTGCCACATTCTTCTAGCCCTTCATCCCATAGTTGGGTTCCAGGGCCTATTCTGGGCTTTCCCCGGCATCCTAGGGCATGTTTCACACACGGATCCCTTTGGGGCAGAATTCATACAGAAGGTGAAGACTTCACTGACATGAAGAGTTTCTCCAATCCCTGACCCCTCCTTGGCAGCCTTCAGGTGGCCTTTCCCTCCATTAGAATCTGAGTACCTGGAGGGCAGGGGCAGGGACAGACATCTCCAGGGCTTTTCACAGTCCTTGGCGCGAAAATACCTGTTGCCTTGGCTCAGAATTTATACAGACAATGAACAATATATGTTGACAATTTACATATTATGTGTAAATTTAGACTTAAATATTTATGGTTTTATTTGTACCTTGTGACCACTCCAAGAAGAAGAGAGCTGCCCCTGCCCCCTTCCCCTCACCCCCCGCAATGTGATCCCTATTCACAGGTGAGTATAGAGCTGGAAGGTCATTGATTCATTTTACAGAGAAGGAAACAGACTCCAAGCTGAAGGTAGATAGGCCGTGCTCTCCCAGTAAGTTGCAAAGCTGGGATTTGAACTCCTTCCTCCAGGACGCAGGGCTGTTTATACAGACTGTCTGGGGCTAGTCAGCTCCTCTTATACCAGAGGTTCTGATGAGGTCAGTGTCCTAAGCCCGGTCCTCTGCTGCAGGGGGGTCTACCCAAGATGAGTGAGGAACTGAAGGCCTGAAAGGGTGTGGACCCATTATTCTGGGAACATCTGCTGTTAAAGGCTTGCCATGTGTGACAGAGTCCTGGGACGAGGCAGATAGAGCAGACAGACCTTCCTCTCCAAGAGCCTATGAAGTGATGGGGTTGGGGAGCCCGCCGGAACAATTTGGTACGATACAGGAAGAGAGGTTGCGGCAAAGGAGCAGTCCAGGCAGGCTCCTACAAACTGTTAGAAGTAGAGACCACTTTCTCTTATCCAGAGGCTCCCAGAGAAGGTGGTACCTGGACCTACGGCCTTGGAGGAAGGAATGGATGCAAGTCTGCTGAAGTACCCTGGGAGGGAGGTGGGGGGTGGGCTGCTGAAGGAGCAAGGGGACAAACAGGAAATGGGGAGAGGGTTGACTGGCAAGTCCAGGAGGTGAGGAACATTGGCATGAGAGCAGACTGGCCAGGCAGACTGGAGCTGAATCCCTAGGCCTTGGACACTAAGGGCAGGAGTTTATTCTGTAGGAAGTGCCAGAAGGGTTTGAGTAGAAGAGGCCAAGATATTGAGAGGGAGATAACTGTGAGCTGGCAAAGGAAAGAAATGACCTGATTCCTGGACTCAGGGAACATAGAGGTTAATTAGGATGTGCTACCCTTAGGAGGCAGGATGACAGAGTGGAGAGAACTGGCTCCAGAGCTGGGTTCAGGTCCTGCCCCTGACGTGAACAGGCTGTGTGACCCTGGGCAAGTCACAGCCTCTGGAGATACCTATGTCTCCTTGGAGCTCCCTCTACCACTGAAATTGCAGATCCAGGCTGTCCCTTTGGTAGAGATCTCAGGAGCCATCTAGTTAGGCCTGGAGAGGAATCCCAGTTCCCCCTTCCTCCACCACACCCCCACATCATCATCCTCTCCACTTGAGCAGCTCAGAGCAGGAGGCTTCCATGTGAAAGGGAGTTTTCCCTCCTGCTTAGAGCCAGGGGTGGGGGCTGACCTCCCCAGAGCTCTTTCATCCAGGGCATTGGAGGGGTAGACTTTTTACAGTGTCCAAAGCCCCTGTCTGACAAGGAATCTCCTTCCTCCTCACTTCTCCTGTCAACTGCCAGGTGTTCTGTCCACTTGGACAGACTGGGCCCCGTGAGGCTGGTCAGACTGGGGTCCCCATGAAGTAGGGCAGACAGATAGTCCCAGAATGGGTTCTGAGGCCTAGTTCCAGCCCCTGAAGAGCGCTTAACCTGTCTGTCCAGTCTAAGAATTAGGGCTGGGGCCTGATGCTTCTGAGAGTAGGAAGTATATAGGGGAGAAGGGAGAGAGAAGACTGGACAGTGGCCGAAGGTCTCCTCCTCCAAGGATAGAGAAGGCAGGGTAGAACGGTGGATAGAGCAGGAGGCATTTGGGATCAAAGGACTTGGATTTTGCTACCTGTGTGACCCTGGACAAGTCTGTTCCCCTCTTTGGGATTTACTTTTATCCAATTTAATTAATGAAGCAACAACTGTGTGCCAGGCAACGGGAAAGCCTTCCCTCTCCCCAAGGAGATTCCACTCTAAAGGTGTGTTTGGAGAGGTGATGGACAATAAGCTCTCCAGATCAGCAACCAGGGTGACTTAAGGAAAGGGAGGATGCTAACACCTGGGGAGGAGGGACCAGGGAAGGCTTCACGGGGGAGGTGCCCCCTCCCCAGCTGAGCCGTGAAAGGAATAGCGCAAGAGTGAGCCCTACATGTGCAGAGACGCCCATGCATGGTGAGGCTCAAAGAGGAAGAATAAGCATCGCTAACCTCTTCTCACCCCGCTCTTCTCCCAGGGAGACTTTCATTCTACCAGGAGGGCAGGCAGGAGGTTGGGGCCAGTGGCCACCCTACTGCCCTCATAGAATGAAGGTAGCCAGAAGCACATCCATTCATCTGCTTTCTTACATGTCATTAGTCTAGGGGCTGTGATCTAGTTCCATCTAATGTCTGGTCACTTGGTCATTTTAGGGGGAAGGGGGACCCTGAGCTCTATACCCAAAGACTTGGCTCCTTTCCTACCTAACACCAGCTCCACAATGAACACACATAGTGAATAGCAAAGAAACCCATTTATCCGAATGGTAGCAAAGCAGAAATGAAAGAAGGTAGAACATATACCAGACAATGCAGAGTAAAGGCACTCTCCCATTAGGGGTGAGATTCTCGTTGTTCATTCATTTCAGCCATGTCTGACTTTTCATGACAATGATACTGGGCTGAGGGTTGCCATTTCCTTCTCTGGCTCATCTTATAGATGAGGAAACTGAGTCAAACAGGATTAAGTGATTTGTCCAAGGTCATCCAGCAAGGAAGTGTCTGAGGCTGGATCTGAACTCATGTCTTCCTGATTCTACGCCCAGTTGTCTATCCACTGCACCACCTAGCTGCCCCCAAACCAAGAGAGTCCTTGAGCTTACCCAAGGGGAAACTCCCCACAGTCTCTAGAATAGAGACATGATGGCGATTTCCAGCTCCTTCCATGCTGGCTCCTTCCCAGAAGTCTTTTCCTTCAGCAACCTGAAATGGGGTTGATCTCTTCCACATTCTCTCTCAAAGAGCCAGGAAAACTCCAAAGCCATTGGATACTCAAAGAAGACTTGATGGTTCCCTAAGGGGGTGGGCCCTTAAGAATCCCTCTGGCAAATTGGCCAAAGTTGGTGCTCTTCTTTTACTAGCTCCCACCCACCCCTCACAGATGGCAGGGCATTCATCTCCACCAAGAAGAAGGAAGTCCCATAACCATGGGTGTTGGGTTGCATTACAGATGAGAATGAGTTGTCTTCTTGCCATGGAAGCCTCATCTGTTGTAAAATGCAGGACTTGGAAACCGTGATCACTAAGGTCCCCTCCAGCTCCAAGTCCTCCCATTCTAGGTGATCTCTCTTTCCTTTGACCCTGGGAGATCTACACATTCCTCTCTGGTGGGACTTCCCAACCTTCTATTTTGGACTCCATTACCTGTTCATGTCCTTGTAAGCTCCTTCAAGGTAGAGACCAACAGTCCCCTCCGATATCCTCCACCCAAAGTAAATGTATCCAGTAAATGTCTACTGAAGACTTTGAGGGCCCTGAACAATGTATCTAGAGGATGGTGGTCAGGATAAGGACACCGAGGAAAAAGCTGTTGGAGAATCAGATGAGAGGACTGGAGATGCTGAGCACAGAGAGGCCTTCAAGTGATACTCAGTTCTCCTGAAATAATCATCAGACTTGCTCTTTGTGATCCTGTGGGCAGAACCAGGAGCAGTGAGTGGACGTCAGTGGCAGAGAGGCCAGTATAGACTAGTTTAGTGAGAGCCATCCCGGAGTGGAATGGGCTGCTTCAAGAGGTGGTGAGCTCCTCCTTACTGGGAGTGAGCAAGCCTGACTACCTACTAGGAATGATGTTGGGGATTCCCCTGCTCAGGTCTCAGTGGGACTGGCCTCTGCCTCTGACATCCCACCCAGTTCTAGAAGGTTGTGTCCATGCCTTTCCTTGTCCAAAACTTGAGGCTGCCTCTGGGGTTACCTCAGCGTCGTGATGAGGTTTAGCAAATTGTAACCCCATAGGATCACTGGATTTAAAATAGTAAGACCTAAGAGTCATGGGGTTGTTTTACAAAGGAGGTAACAGAGGCTTGAGAGGAAATGGTTCCTGCTCAAGACCACACATTGGCCAAGCCAGGATTCTGATCCAGGGACCTCCCACTGTCTGCCTTCTCCTCCCCATTCTTGAGCCTCCTGAGGGATGCTCTTGGACTTCTATGTTTTTCCACCCACTGGTGCTACTCTGGCTGACCTGGTGAGTCATTGCAGACTACAGGGAAAGGAGGGCCTCATCTGGAAAACTCTGTGAGGGAGGGGAGTCCCTTTCTCCTCTGAGTGAACTGGAAAGGGAGGTCGAGGTGGAGAGAATCCCTCCCTCTCCAGCCCCCCATGCAGGAAACAGCCTCTCTAGAGACCCAGGGAAGGGGCTGAGGGGGGAGTTGCAGGGGAGACTTGAGATCAGGAATGTGGGGGAGAGTCTTGGAGGCTAACTGGCAATGGCCTGGTCGCTGGTCCCACCAGCTGGTCAGGACTTGTCATTCAGCATCCAGCCAGTGTCCCCCTCTCCCAGAGGCAATGCAGTGGAATGGAGGAGGGCTCAGGACCTCTGGGTTCTAGTCCTTGCTTTGCCAGGGGCTCCCTAGGAGACCTGGGCCAATTCACCCAATCTTTCTGGGCCTATGTTTCCTCTACTGTCAAACAGGGAAGGGAATGTAGAACAGTTGAGTAAGAGGATCTAGATTTATATCCTAACTCCGGGGTGACCACAGACAGCTAGGGAGTGCACCAGGTAATGTTCTACACCTGGAATTGGGAAGGCCTGGATACAAATCCTGCCTCAGACACTCATTGCCTATATGGCCCAGGGCAAGTCATTTCCTCTCTCAGCCTCAGTTTACTTGTCCATAAAATGGGAACAGTAACAGCATCTCCCTGCCAGGGTTGTGGTGAGGATCAAGAGTTTCTAAACAACGCGCATTGCTCTCCAAACCTTGTGGGGCTCTATAAATGCTAGCTGTTAAGTCTTTCATCTTTTCTGGGCCTCTTCTGTCAAGTGGAGCAGTTGGACTTTGATGGTCTCTAAGCTCCCAGGGATCTGTGCTTGTCTCTGTACTGTCCAGCATTTCTATCAGTTCCTTGGACAAAGCCGCACTTACCACATTGGCAGGGGGCATGAAGCCGACAGGAGGAGGGAATCAGCATCGACATAGCACTGTGTGTCAGTGCTACAACACTGTGTGCCAGGCTCTGTGCTAAGCGCTTTTTATAATTATCTCATCAGAACCTCACAACAACCCTGGGAGGGGGGATGCTATTATCATCATCCCCATTTTATAGTTGAGGAAACCGAGGCAGACAGACTGGATGCCAAGTGAAACTCCTAGAAAGCCCAGAGACTAGAATGTTGGGCCAAATTAAAGAAATAAAACTGGACAAGTGTAAAGTCTTACACTTGGGTTCAAAAAAATCACCTCCCCAGTTATAAGGATGGGAGTAGCATGGTTAGACAGAAGGTGTTCTGAAAAGGATCTGGAGGTCTTAGTGGACCACAAGCTCAACAAGCACCAGGACTGTTACACAGCAGCCAGACAAGCTAATGGAATTTTAGATAGTGTTAAGAGAGGCAGGCACCCATCCATCTGTTTCTGTCCGTTCGGGTCACATCTGGAGCCTTGTATTCAATTATGGGCTCTACTTTGGAAGAACACTGAGAAACTGGAAAACAATGAAGGGCAAACAGGGTGGGGGAGGGGCCTTGAATTCATGCCATATGAGGGTCAGTTCAAGGAAGGAGGGATGTTTATCCCAGAGAAGAGTCAGGACACAGGACAGCTGTCTTCAAATATTTGAAGACTCGTTATGTGGGGAGAGGAAAGGGTTTGTTCTGCTTGGCTCCAGGGGGTAGAAGCAAGAAAAATAATTGGAAGCTGAGAAGAAACAGTAAATTTAGGCTTGATGTCAGGAAAAACCTTAGCATGGAATGGGCTGCTTAGCAAGGTAATGAGCTCCCCATCCTTGAAGATCTGCAAGCAGAAGCTGGAGGCCCACCTGCTGGGAAAGTGGTGTGGAGCTTCTTGTTCAGGTTGTGATTGGATCAGAAGCCTCTGAGATTCTGCGATCCTGAGAGTATTTCCTCTTCTGAAAACCTCTCTGGCTGGGAGGGTAGGGTGCTGGGCAGAGGAGGGAGTGAGTAAGAGGGAAGGAGGCAGGGGCATCATGGACTTGCAGCCTCCAGACCCTCATTGAATTAGAGCCTGGGAAAGCCCCTGACAGCAGTGGGCACCCAATGCAGCCCTTCCTCTGCCTCCGAGCCGCTTCCTCCTCCTCTCCCCTGGGTCAATATCTCCTCCTCCCCACATAGCCTGGGGGTGAGGGAACTGTGTCACACACACACACACACACACACACACACATCCCTTGGGCATCTTCTCCTTAATCTCCCCTCCTCCGGCCAGCATCCCCATCACCATGGCAGCTTGTTGCCTTGGAAGCCAGCTTGAGAGCCAGGCCAGGCTGTCGGCATCCTCCGCATGGCCCCCAGGAAGCCGCTCATTCCTTTGAAGAACCAGGGATTCATCACATGGCCTACCCCCAGCCAACCTTCCGTCCCCTCAGCCTGTCCAGCACCAGCCTGGTCTCCCCACCCGCACTCTGCCCCAGGGGCTTAAAGAGGTGGACAGCTCCTCCCTGCTCCCAGACCTTCCTTCCCCAAAGAAGGTGCGTAAAGCTGGAATGGACTTCCAAAACCACCTCTCTGTCCTCCATTGTGAACACCTTCACCCTTCCCGCTTTCCAGCTGCTTCAGCTAGAGCCCTCCTGTTTATTAAGCTGGACATTCTCCCCACATCTACCCTAAATCGCCAGCCTCAGTGCTCCTCTCACCCTAACCCAGAGGAATAAGGCTTCTTGAAGAGCTGCTCCCCCTCCCTCCTTCTCTGCCCTTTGCCTTCTACATCAATTCCCACCCACCTTGTTTCCAGGCTTCTTTCCCAGGTTCTGAAATTCAAGCTTTCCCATCCTGATTTGAAATGGGCAGGGAGGCAGCCAGACACTCATTTTTATACCACCTTGGGCAATTTCCTCCCTCCCTTTCCTTGGACTTCATTTTCTCTATATGTATTTTTTAATTTTATTTTTCATTTTCTCTATAAAATGAAGTGGAAGGTCTCTAAGCAAGCAGCCCCTCTCCTCTGCTCCCTCCCCCATTCAGCTCTGATCTTCCTGCTGTGATCCTATGGCCTGTGTTGGCAGAGGCCAGAGGGGCATCTAGTTCCATCTCTGTTGGGCAAGATTCCTCTTTATAGCGTCCTCAACAAGTAGCTGTCGGAGCATCGTTCTCAAGCTGGTGCTTGTTGCTGTGCTTGTCCTTTGTTCTCAAAGATGATGACATGACCTGAAGTTGACTTTGATCTGAGTGAGGGAGGGCTGTGCAAGATCACCAACCTCACTTTCTCCTCCTGAGCCATCTGGGTCCAGTGGCCTGATATTTATCAGAATGACTGGAGATGGCCCAAGATGCAATGGGAGACCCTGGCCCTTTCAGGCTGAGGTCTTACCACATTCTCACTTTGAGTGAATATACCTCAAACTGGAAAGGATCTTGAAGGTTAGCTAGTCTGACACCCCTCAGGGGGAGAGCATGAGGCCAAAGAGACTGTGACCAGCCCAAGGCCACACAGCTTGTAAGTAGCAGAGTCTAGATTAAAGCCCAGACCCCCTGATACCAAAGGCAGCTTCTCCCACTGTGCCATGATGCCTTTACTTGAAGACCTCCAAAGGGAGAGGTAGGCTGCTCTTGTCTGGGACAGCTCTGGCCTGAAGGGTTTCCTGCCACCCTGCCTAACTCTCCTGGTTCTGCCCTCAGCAGGGCTGGGGCTCCAGCACTGAACAAGCTGCCTTTTCCACGTGACAGCTGTTGAAATATTTCAGCCTCTCTCCTTCTGCAGTTGCTGATGGTGTGGGCACAGATGCTGGAGGTGTGTACACAGTTAGCCAATAACCATAGCAATGACAGAAGCCCTTTATTTGGTGTATACTGTACACTGGACTCCCCCACTGTGCGGGGGAGAAAGTTCAGCTCAGACACAGGCTCAGCTCTCCTGGAGCCCCCAGTTTGGGGCAGGGACAGAAGCAGGGCTAAGACAAGATCCATTCTGATAAAGTGTTCTCTAGTAATACACTCAAGGATCTAGTTTAATGCCTTATGAGGTGAAGGAGAAACAGAGAAGGCTTCCATTTGAGGACAGATTCAAAGAATGGGTAGAAATTGAAAAAGTAATCAAAGAGAAGGAGGATGTTCTAGGCACATGGCATGGCCTGAGCAAAGGCATAGAGATGAGAGGGCACAAAATGTGGTTAGGAAGCATGGGTGTTTTGATTGAGTCTGAAAAGGAGAGCAATATATCATAGAGTTGGAAGGGTGAGGGGGTCCCAGACTGTGTCTGTCAGGCAGAGAGATTTGAGACTCTCCCATACCACTCTTTTCACTCTATCATCTCAGTGACTTTCTGGCTCAAAGAGCTCCCTCTCTGGCCATCATTCAACTCCCCCATTATCATGTAAGCTCCTTGAGGGGAGAGACTGTATCTGCTTTTTCTATTTGTATCCCTAGGATTAAGCACGGTGCCTGGCACACAGTAGGTGCTGTAGAAATGCTCCTTCCCTTTCCTCTCCTACATCGAGTCTCCTATGTGATTCTGAGTAACTGTGTACCTCAGTTTCCTCATCTATAGAATGAGAACAATAAATCCAGCATTCTTTATACATTATGAGTGTCGAGGGAGAGAATGCACATTTAAGAATTATAACATTATAGAAAATGTTTGATTTCATTCCTGTGATTCCTAAACAACCTAGCAAAAATTGAGAGTAATCTGTTTCTCTGAGTCCATATCCCCCAGAGGTAGGGGACAGACCCTAGAAATGTGGTGGTGGATTCAAGGGGAGCCAGTCCAGAGTGTGAGTTCCCCACATACAATCCACAGGGCAGAGAGTGAAGTCCACTACAAGTGTAGACAAATGATACTCTCCTTTCTCCACTGTCCTCATTGTATATATTCAGCTCCCACTGCCTAAGACTCACTGGTCTACAAAGTGCTCTTCTCACAACTTCCCTGTAAGGAACCCTTGGGTGCAAAATTTGCTGTGCTTGTTATACATGTAAGCCAGAGAATCCTGATAGGTGACTCCTCACTGCCGAGATCTGAGCACAGTGCTCTCTGTAGTGGATTCCCAGGGCTTCCAAAAGAAATTTCAAACTCTATCCTGACATTCAGGGCCTTGTACCATCTGGCCCTAGCCTTTTTTCACATCTGTTCCAGCCAAAAGGGTCTACTAGTGGGACCCTGATGTCAGACTCCCTTCTCCAGCCTCCAAACCTTAGCTTACATTGTTCCCTCCTGCTGAAAGAGGTCTCAGAATCTTCAGAAGTTCAAATTATGTCTAACCCTATTCTGTCTGTCTATATATGTATGTATCACTAGCTATATATATACATACATACACATATGTATGTATGTATGTATATACATATATATATTCATATATATATATATGAACAGCAGGCCATCTCCATCATCACTGATGCCCTTTTCCTCCACTCACCTGACCATAGCCAGGAGTCAGGAGATCTGGCCTCCAGTTACCTTTCAAATGCTTAGCAATTTTGTGAATTTTGGAAGAATCTTTCCCTTCTTTGGATCTCAGTTTCCACCTCTGTAAAGGGGGATTGGACTAGCCCTGGTCCTGCCTCTCTGACAAGATTATTGGCAAGCTCAAGCGGAAACTTCCCAATGGAAGCTATTGGCTTTCCATTGCACCAGAAACCCCACCACCATGGGCCTGTGCTAAGGTCCACCTTGGAAATAATGTGACAGTGATCAGACTTCTCCAGAGACTCCAAGGGTCCCAGAGCCTCAACAACTTCTCTGAGAAGGAATCATCTGATCTTCATTTGGAGATTTCCAGTGATGAGGAGCCGACTACCTCTATTCTAGGACTGCCTTTTTCTGTTTGCATTATCTACTATTATTTTCAGGCATTTTGGCAGCCCCAGCTCTCAACCCCACAGCGTTTGTTAGAGACTGTTTCTTGCAAGGGACTCATTCTCTTGTCTGTTCTAGGAAGACAAGCAAGAAATTTAAAACAGCTCTCTGGTGAACGCAACTCATTGTGTCTGGCATTGATTAGAAGGAGCCCAAAGAAGAGCCCAGGGAGTGATAGCTCTGTGCAGACAGAAGAAACAGGAAAGAAACGAGAGAAAAATGTCTTTAGTGGGAGTCATATTCCTGGCCTTAGATGGAGCCCCGACCCCACTCACAGACTAAACCTCAATCCACCCATCCAGTCACAGACCGAGCTCCCATCCTGGTCACAAGTAGCCTTCATCCTTGCTCAGTTGAGACTGATCCCTAATCCCACCTGCTATGCCCTGGTCATACACAGAGCCCCCAATCCCAGGCACAAACAGAACTATAATTACATCGCCAGTCATCTCATAATTACCTGCTGCTTAGTCTCAGTCAGGGCCAGGTGGAGATATCAGGGACGAGAGCTTCCAGCCTGTCCCAAGTTCAAGGGCCAAGCTTGGGTCCCTGGTCTGCTGAGAGGGGGAGGGTCAGAGATGGTGGTGAAGATCCTTTGGCATCCGGCATATTCAGACAGCCCCCAGTACTGTACATACAGTGGGACAGGGGATGTCTCTGCTCAGAGCCTGCAAAGAAGGGTTTTTCATGCACCATTATTTTGATGTCTCCTTCTGCGACAGATCGGCATGGGATAAATTCTGAGTCCTGGGGACTCAGGCTGTCATTTGTTGCCTAATTAGAGGAGTAATCAGATCTCATTCTAGCACTGAAGCTACAGATTTGAACATCTGGGGACAAAGGCCTCCATTATCCAGGAATGTCTGGTCCAGGAAGAAGAGGGGAGATTTTCAGGAGGAAGAGGGCTGTGCACATTCCCATTACAGACTCTCAGGGCTGGGCACCATCTTTATCATCAGAGAAGAAAGACCTCCTACAACCTCTTTGACAGGGGATTATCTAGACTGCTTGATCACTTCTAGTGGTGGGGAGCTCACTGCTTCATGAGGCGTTCCCTCTCCTACTCAAGCCCCTCCCCCCATTTCATTGTGGTACAGCTCTCATTATTAGTTACGTCCATGATATTTGAAGGTCCCCTGCAACAATGCAGATCCAGGTCATCCATGCATTGCTCCTGGGGGTCTGAAAAGAAAACAAGTCTGTCCCCATCCCCTTCCTAGGGGGGCCCTTGAGCTCTCACACCCTCCCATGATGCTCCAGACCACACAACCCCAGTTCCTTCAACCCATCCCTGTATGATGGGTACTCCAGACCCCTCTCCATCCTGGCCACCCTCCTCTGGACACTGTGGTGCTCAGGATTTACACTGTGTATCTGTTAGATAGTTATTTTCATGTTGTATTCCAAGCTTGACACACCATAAGTACTTAATAAATGCTTGTTGACTGACTGAACACAGTATTCTAGCCAAAGTCTGATGAAGACAGTAGCACCCTCCCTTCCCTCTTCACAAAAGCCCTGTCTGTCTTCACACAGGCCAAGGTCACAGTAGCATTTTTGACAGCCACTTGGCACTATTGACTCATATTGAGCTTCTGGTCTCCTCAGGTCCCAAGATCTTTTTCAGAACAGCTACTGTTTGTCCATACTTCCCTCATCTTATACTTGTGGATTTGAGGTTTTTGTAACCAGGTGCAAGATTTCACATTTATCCCCTTTTAATTTCCTATTATCACATTAAACTGAATTTGGATCCGTTTGGATCCTGATTCTTTCATCCAGTGTGTTAGTTCTCCCTTCCAGCATTGAGTCACCTGCATATCTTATGAGCAGCAGCACAGATCCTTGAGGACCTCCATTAGACACCTTCTACCATGTTGACATTAAACTATTAACTCTGCTTTGAGTCCAGCCATGCAGCCAGTTCTACATCAAATGGATGATCATCTAGTCTTTATCTCTCCGTCTTCTCCACAAGAAAAGCCTGGGATACTTTAACAAAAGCTCTGCTAAAATCTAGGTGAATTGTCTCTACAGCATTCCCCTCATCTACCAGTTTAGGGAATTGTTAAGGTCTCATAGGAGCTGTCCATCCTTGTGGAAGCTAGTCTGAGTGTTGGTGATTGCTTCCTTTTCTGATTATTCACCCACCATCTCTTTAATGGCCTAATCTATATTTTTCTCAGGAATTGCTTTCCTTCCCTTTATGGGGAGCACATTGTCCTTCTCCAGTCTTATGGTCCTTCTCTTGCTTTCCACAGTCTTTTCCACACTGTTGCTGGAGACTCAGCCGTCATAGCTGCCCATTCTCTCAGGACTCCAGGATGTCCTTCCATCTGGGTCAGGAACTGGAATTCCTCTAGAGCTGCTCAGCACTCTCTTACTGTTCGCTTATGTAATGGGGTAGTGATTAGTGAAGGCCCAGTCCTTAGAGCAAGGGAAGGGAATAAGCATTGTTAAGCACCTACTATGTGCTAAGTACCCATGTGAGCCTTCACAAATAGTATCTCATTTGATCTTTACCACAACCTAGTTGTTTTTATACCCATTTTACAGTTGAAGAAATGGGGGCAAATAGAGGCGAAATGACTTGCCCACAGTCACACAGCTAGTAAGTGGCTGAATTTCAACTCAGGTCTTCCTGACTCCAGGCCCAGTCTTCTAGCGTCATGTCACCTAGCAGGCTCAGATTTGCTCTCCTAGTGGGTTATAATGAACATGGGTAGATGTTCCCTGCCTGATTCTAATCCAGCATGATTTGTTGAACCTCCTTCTGGATGTTGAGGGAGATGGTACTGTGTAGTGACAAAGAGTTTTTCGGTTGGCTGAGGAGTCAGAAGGGTGGAAGGGGCTAAATAAACCCACACAAGGTTCTCAGGCTCTTCTCTGATAGTTTCTAAGTGCTTCTGGGGGCAGAGGGGGAGGGGAAGAAAGCTGCCAACACCACACACACACACACACACACACACACACACACACACACACGTGCGCCTGTGTGTGTGTGTGTGTTGATACCTTGTGTCTCTATGTCTTTTGCGTTTATTCTGTCCTGATCTTGAATATTTTGAGTGTAGAGGACCCAAGTGACTGGAGATCCATCAGCAATCCCCTTGGCAACTAGAGTCTATAGCAGAATTCTCCAGAGCCACAGTGACTGATGATGGAGGAAGCCTAAGAGACAGAAGTAGACAAACAGTCCCCTAAGAAAGGGCAGGGAAAGAGACAGTGCCCAAGCAAGGTAGGTTGTTCAGTAGGCTACTGGTTTGCCCTTGTTCAGAATGGGAGAGGCTTTAGAACAGGGAATGTCAGAGCTGGGAGAGGCCATAGAACAGGGAATGACTGGAAGAAGACCTTGGAGCAGAGGGTAAGGAATACAAAAGGGCCTTTAGAACACTAACAGGAAAAATATCAGAACGGAGAGGGCTCTTAGAGATCATTGAATCCAAACCCTCCATTTTTCAGAGAAGGAAGCTGGGCCACAGCATAGAGAGCACTTGTCCATTGTCACATAGGGCAGAAGTGGCAGTCAGGATTTGAACCCAGGTCTTTTGACCTCTTCCCCCTCCCAATAGTGGGCTCCTTGCACTACATCCCACTGTCCAGTCTGAGCAAGGGCACGCTAGAAGTCTCCTGGAACAAGCTACTCTGCCTGGGCACTGTCTTTCTCCCTGCCCATCCCAAACCACTCCCCAGATCACGTTGCTTTAGTCTTATTTATAATGCAACCCCTGCTTTTATCTGCTGAAGAACTTGAGCCCTCATGGTCTCTGTGTTTTACCCCTCCCCATCTGGGATCACAGGGTCCCTAGGCAGACACAAGATGAGTAGCAGGGGAGGAGCTGTTCCTGAGTTCTCTCTGAAGTAGGCAGAAGGGTAGGACATGGTCTTCCCGACTCTCCAAGGCTCAAGCAGAAATCCTGCCTCAGTAGTACCTGAATAGCCACCCTATCAAAAGAGAACCTTCTAGAAGGGGGATTGATATTAGAAGCACAGAAGGATCTGGGCATTTGGGACAGCACAGGTAGGGAAGGGGAGAATGAGTCTGGGACAGTGCCTAGCCAATACCGTGGATAAGCCAGGATGGTGACCAACCTGCTGGAGTCTAGTCACAGGTGAGAGGAGTCACCCAGGTTCTAAGGACCAAGCGAGGCGTGGACTGCTGCAGCTGAGAGCTGGTGGGTAGCCAGACAAGGCCCGGGCCCACCCTTCATGGATGTCCCCATCAGTGGCCGGGACTTGCGATGCCTGCAGCTGGCCTGTGCTGCCCTGGGCCTGCTGGCGGGCAGCATCATTATTGGGGTATCTGTTTCATCCGCAGCAGCAGCAGTGGGGGGCATCTTCATCGGAGCTGCAGGTCTGGGTGAGTGCAGAGATCCTGGGATGGAAGGGAGGGGGCAAGGGGAGCTGACAAAGTGGCAGCAATTTGGGGAGGGGGCTCAAGTGGCTATGAGGGGAGAAGAGAGCCTGCCAGGGAAGAGATGGCTTGGAAAGTTCCTCAAGGAAAGGTGGAGGGAGCCGGGGATCTGTTCCCCTCACTGCACAATGCATACCTCCATCCCCAACCCCATTGCCTGGCCACAGTTGTACCTCACCACCTTTTACAGAATAAGGTACCCATTTCTCCACTCACAAGGCTGTCCAATCATCTCTGAAGATTCCACCCCTTCATACCTCATCCTCCCATCCCGGGAGGGAACCAGTTCCTAGAGTCAGAGTTTCTAAATTAAAGAGAGGGAATGAGGAAGAAGGTAGGTTTATAATAGAGAAATAGAGGAAACCCTGGGTATTGGCTGCAGCCTCAATGGACCCAGCACTGGACTAGCATTAACTCTAACACTTAACTGATCTTAGAGAAATCCCTTACCCTCCTGGGACCTCAGTATTCCCCTCTGTATAATGGGAGTGTGTTTACTCTGCCTCTTTCCCAAGGATGCTGAGACGTTCCTCCCAGCAGCAGTGCCTCTTGGGCCAGTACTAACTGCTCCCAGTGAAGCAGGAGAGTAATCCCTGACCCCTTCCCTCCCATCTTTGGAGGTCAGAGGTGTAGTGAGTGCATGTGGGATGGGAAAAGGGGAGCCCATTCATCCCCTTCCTCTTCTGCCCCAAACAGCTGCTTGATACTCTACAGTTTTTGAGGGGCAGGGGTCTGAGGGATCAGAAGAGTGAGGAAACCGGGGTGGAGACCAGGAGAAACAATTTAAATATAGATAGCACTTTTGAGCTAGATATCAGGAAGAGCTTCCTGCCAAACAGAACTGCTCTGGAAGGTAGAGAGTTCCCCATCAAGGGAGGTCTTCAAATGGAAGCTAGACAAGGGACCCTCTTGTGAGAGGGGCTTTGGAGGCTCAGATCTGCCCAAATCTAGCCTCAGGCCCATGGGTTTCCCTAGAAGTCCATTCCTCACCATCTGTGCAGAGCAGAGAGAGGGCAGTGGGATCCCAAACTGGTTGATTTTCTGATCATAGAAAGTAGAATCCAGTCCCCAGACTCCCAGATCAGTACAGTGACCCAGCTCTGGGGGAAGAGAGGAAGGGAACAAGGGGTGGGGCTGACTTCACTAGTGTTGAATATCATAGTGGCCTCATTCTCCTGACCCAGAAGGAAATAGGATAGCCCATCTCAAGTTTACTTCACCTTATCTCAGCCTCCATCTCTCAGGTGCTGAGCCTCAAACTAAGGGGCCCAGAGAGGGAAGCTACCATCCTGCAAGGGAGCGGGGTTAGGGGAGCTTAGTACCCAAAGATTGAAGCTCTACATCCCCAGCAAAGGACCCATGGTAGAGAAACCCCAAACTCCTCCTTGCCATCCTCTAGGAATACCTTAATTACCATCTCCCTGAAGCTAGAAAGGACCCCTGAGGCACCTCAGCCCACTTCCTAGGGAAGGAATCCTCTGTGCAAGTTCCTTGATTGAGGTCTCTCCAGCCTGTATTTTTATACCTCCGAGGCCAGAAGACTCACTGCCTCCTAGGCAGCCCACTCAAACTACCAGGGAGTTCTTCCTGCCATCACGATGAAGCTGACCTCTCTGTAACTTCCCTCCAACTGTTCCTCCTGCTGCCCGACCAAGCCCAATGAACCTCATCTGTCTTCCAAGTAACAGCCCTCATATAACTGGATATGTCATGTCCTCATCTTAAGCCTTCTCTTCTCCAGTCCAAACATCTCTAGTCCCTTCATATCATCTTCTTTTGGCTTGTACTAAAAGATCTGTGCCATCTGTCGTGCTCTCTACTGTACGAGCTTCAGCCTGTCAATGCCCTTCCTAAAATGGGGTCCCAGACCTGGACACAAACCTCAGCACTGTTAGCACCTCATTGGAAACCTTTGTGTTCAGTGACACAGACAGAAAGTCCAGACCTGACCCCAGCCCCTGATCCAGCCACCCTATGAGGTCAGGGCAGGAGTTTTGCCCCGGGAGGGCTTTGGAGATGCTCCCTCCCAAAAATCACGTGGAATATTGGCAGTCCATGCATCTGTCAGCAAGTCTTTGCACACTTTTCTCCCATAGCCTGTGTGCCCAGCTCTGCACTGGGAGAGACATAAGAGGAGAAGGAGGTGATCCAAGATCTGCCTCCCTGCTCTATAAAACCACAGGGGCAGATTCAATGGCCTCCATCTGACCTTCTATAGCCCATGCCAACGCTCCTAGTATGGTCAAAGAGGGAGATCCCTGAGAAGGAATATCCAGAGAGTGGGGGGGGGCATTTATTTACTCAAGTCATGGTCTTGCTGTTGCTTAAAGTTAAGGGCTTCATAAATGATTTCTAAGTGGACAAAATCTACTGTTAGAGCATAAGGTTCCAAGTCAGAGCCTTCAATAGGGGATTCAAAGGAAGGAAGCAGCTGCTCCTGGCTTGGGGGAGGCCAGGACACATGGGGCACGCTGAGCTCAAGCAGGAGGCATCCGAATTCTCTGCCTTCTGCTTCCACCCTCCTCAGGGATTCACATTCATTCCTCCAACTGTTTGTCTATCTTGGACACCTGAGTACTCCAAACCTCTGAATTCTGAGTCTCTATCTTCACCCTGACTCCCCAGCACCCCAAATTCACACCTTTGCTCTGGAGTCAGAAGACCTGGATTTACATTCTGACTGCTAACCTGGCCACTTTTGTGACCTTGGGCAGATCACATGACTTCTCTGGGTTTCAGTTTCTTCATCTGTAAAATGAAGGGTTTGAACTCAGTGGTCAACCCTAGACGTATGATCTTTGATTGTCCTGTGAGTCTGCCCCACAAGATGGTGCAGGACAAGGGCAGAGGGTGAAATGGAATCACAGTGGCTCACAGGGTCTCTTCTCCCTCATGCCCAGGGCTCTTTATCTTGGCTTACCCCTTTCTGAACTCTCGGTTCAACCTGGATCGATTCCTGCCTTCCCTGGGTAAGTGTGACCTGACCACCTGATGACTAGAGGAGGGGGAGGAAGGAGATGGGGCATTTGCTGATTCGTGACACTCTGGGTGACTGTATGAGATTGTGTGACTTCGAAGTAGGGGCAGTAGTTACTCCTAACCCCGAGCCAGGAACCTGTTTTTGAAACTCAAGTCCAACATTTCCTGATGGGGTAATCACCAGCTGGGGATGTTCCTTAATCCCTGGAGCCTCTGCTGCTTCATCTACAAAAGAGATCTCATGCTACCTGCAGTCCTGACTTCCCTGAGAACTAAGAGCTTTTAGAAGCTTGGGTGGCTGTTGACAGGGTGTGTGTGTGTGTGTGTGTGTGTGTGTGTGTGTGTGTCTGCCTGTGTGTTTGCATCTGTGTGGGTTTGAAGCCTTCACAGATGTGTTTAGATGTTTCTATGACAACAGCAATGCCTTCGAGGACTTACATCCTGCTAGAGAGACTCTTCGATTTAGAAAAAACCATTACCCTCCCCTTCTACCATCCCCCCCACAATACTTCCAGCCCAGCCCAGCTTCTCCTAGTCTTAAATCCTCCCTTCAGGTATCCACTTCTTGTTGTCCTTGATCCCTCCCCACCTCTCCACAAGAAACTGTAGAGGACCAAAAATCACACAATAAAAAGCTAGCACATTATACAGCGCATTAAAGTTTATAAAGTGTTTTACAAATTTTATCTTATTTTCATAGCAACTCTGGGAGGTAGGAACTATTATTATGCTTATTTTTACAGATAAAGAAATTGAGGCAGATGGAGTTAAGTGACTTACCCAGGGTCACATAGCTAGGAAGTATCTAGGGTTGAATTTGAATTCAGATCTTCTTGACTCCAGATCCAGCACTCTATCCACAATGCCACCTACTTGTGGTGCCTATCATGTGCCGTTTAGTCAACATACATTTATGAATGCCAAGCACTGTGCTGAAAACTGGGGGTGTCAGCAGGTCACCAGGTGGGGGACATTGTGGGGTAGTGAATAGAGAACCAGTCTCAAAGTTGGGAAGACAGATTCAAGTCACATACCTGACACATATTGGCAGATGACCCTAATCAGGTTATTTAAACTCTCAATGGTCCCAGGCAACTCTCTAAGACCATGAGATGCAGGGAAGGAGGCTAATTTGGAAGGTTTGTCCCTGATGAAATCATAAATCTAGACCCCCGAATGTGCCCAGTCCTGTGCTATGTATTGAGGATGAAGACAAAACCAAAATCTGCCATCAAGAGATTCCTTTCTGTTGTGGGAGGGATTCAACATGTATACAGATAAGTCAGCACAAAGTATACATCCAGTTACTTGTAGGGAAGCATGAACAATTGGGATCCAAAGAGAAGCCAAGTTAGAGGACAGCAAACCAGAGGGGACAACAGGAACAGTGCAAGTCGGACATGAAGAGCTTCCTCGCTCAATCAGGACCATAGAACAGAGGAACCAAGGTCAGGGAAGGGTGGTCAACTTACCTTATCCAAATTATAATCATTTCTCCCCCTGCAGGGAATCTAAGGATCCACCCTCAGTCTGGGAACAGTGGCGAGGAAGGGGCCTCCAGTGGCGGAGGAAAGAGTGAAGGTAGGTGTGAGGGACTCCACAGTCTGCCTTCCCATGTGGTCCCAGTCCCCATCATAGTGGGCACCCATAACCAGGAGATTTCAAGTGGGGACAGACAGACTGACCACTTGTCAGGGAGGTTGTGAGAGGGAGTTCTTGAGCAGATACAGGTCAAACTAGATGCCTCTAACATCTCCTCTAACTAGGATTCTGGGATTCTATTTCCTCCTACCCTCCCTCCTATAAGTTAATCAACTAACCAACCAAAACCAACTAGCATTTATTAAGCACCTGCAGGCGCTCTGCTCGACGCTGGACATATAAAGGCAAAAAATAAATAGTCCTTGCTTTCAAAGAACTTATATTCTGCTAGATGTGAGGAAAGACAACATGTACACATATTTGTGCATTCCTGATAAATCCCAAATAAATACAAGGCATTTTGGAGGTGGGGAACATCTGTAGACCTCCTACCCTCACCAAGCCCTGTCTCCTTAAAGCTTAAATGCCAATCCCACCTCCTCTCTTCACCCTGAAGTCATTAACCCCATCCCCATGGCTCTGAAACAGGGATGGCCAAACCCACAATGCATAACCAGGATATCTCTCCTCCCATCATCCCCCCAGAATCTGTCTTCTGTCTTTAACAATAGTTCCATTTTTCCACCTCTCCCAAGGAATAAGGAGTCATATGCCTAGCAGTCTTTCTACTGTGAGCCGAACCCTGGAGAAGCTGAAACCTGGAGGTGGCAATACTGGTGGGAGCCGAGGGACTGAGGAGGGCTAAGGGATTTTAGGCTGGATACTGCCTAGTCAAATCCACCCCTTTCCCCTTGGGGATGCATTGCCCGGTGGAGAGGATAGGAATGGAGATCCCACCTATTTCTTCCAACCCTCCCCAATCTGCTTATTTTGACTTCCCTCAGCTGTACCACTGGGACAGGAGCCCAGCTGAATAATCCTAAATCCCAGACAATCTTAGTGATCACCAGAGTCAAAGAAAAAGCTGCTAGAAAAACAAGAAGTCTCTACAGAGAGGAGAGGTCATCTCACAGCTGGACCCCGCAGCACTACAGAGCAGCTCTAAATGGTGGTGTTCAGTCCAAGCTCCTCTGGTTACTGGTGACTGGTGACAGGAGGATCTAGGTTCTGCAGGACCGGAGAGTTCCCCAAAGTCATATAGAGCTGGGAAGGGAAGGCTAGAAGCTACAGACACTAGGCAGGCAGCAGGAGGCAGACTTCATCATGCCACATCTCCATGCTCTACACCTATGGCCCTAAACAGGCTGCACCTGGGTTACATTTTGCAAACCCCTTTGCCTTAATTCTTTGTCAAAGCCACAGAGTGATTTGGTTCAAGACTGTCTTTTTTGGTACCACCTCACACCTATCAGAGTGGCTAATATGACAAAAAAAGGAAAATGTTGGGTGTTGGAGGGGATGTGGGAAAATTAGGTCATTAAGGCACTGTTGGTGGAGTTGTGAACTGATCCAACCATTCTGGAGAACAATTTGGAACTATGCCCAAAGGGCTACAAAACTGTGCATATCCTTTGATCCAGAAATACTACTGCTAAGTCTATATCCCAAAGACATCCAAAAAGTGAAAAATTTGTATAAAAATTTTTATGGAAGCTTTTTTTGTGGTGGCTAAGAATTAGAAATGAAGGGGATGGCCATCAACTGGGGAATGGCTAAACAAGCTGTGGTATATGAATGTAATGGAATATTATTGTGCTATAAGAAAAGACAAGCAGGATGATTTCAGAAAAACCTGGAAAGACTCACATAAACTGATGCATAGTGAAGGGAACAGAACCAGGACAACATTGTTACACAGTAACTGACATTGTTCAGTGAAGAACTGTGAAAGACTTAACTATTCTCAGCAATACAAAGATGCAAGACAATTCCAAAGGACTAATGGTGAAGCATATTCTCCGCCTCCAGAAAAAGAACAGATATTGATTGAATACAGACTGAAGCATGCTATTTTTCACTTTTTTTATTTTTTTCTTTTATTCGAGTCTTCTTGTACAAAATGACTAATATGGAAATATTTTACATAATTGCACATGTATAACCTATATCTTATTGCTTACTGTCTCAGGGAGGGAGGAAGGGATAGAATTTGGAATTCAAAACTTTAAATAAAAATGTTTTTAAAATTAGAGGACAAAAAGACTCACTTTTTCTCTATACTGTCTAGTTTCATTTTTAAAGGCTGGAAAATTGTCAGTTTTAAACTGGATTATGGTTTCTTTTGAAGGCCACCAAGCTGATCTCTGCCTTACTTCTCTTACATATAAACATAAGACATTAGACCAAGAGTCGGAAGATCCAAGTTCACATTCTTCCACATACTGACTGTGTGACTTCTCCTCTCTAACCTTCATTTTCCTCATCTGTCAAATGAGGTCCCTTCCAAATCTGCGATTCAATGGTCTCTCTAGGCCACCACGTACAGAAAGAAGTATCCCTGCCCTTGGCCCAGACTGGGGTCCCTCAAAATCCAACTCAGCCTCACCTCCTACACAAAAATTTCTTTGTCTAGCTGACTTTTCAACAGGGCAGGGAATAAATCTGTGACCCAGACTCCTAAACTTCTAGGACTAACTTGGGGTCAGAGTGAGGATTGCCAAGGGGATTCTGAGTTGTGCATAGGGCACAGCTCAATGGGTATCTCACTGCTTTCCCCTCCCTAGTCTTCCATACAGTCTACACCCAACTTTCCAACTAGCTCACTTTGAGACCTTGACCCATCCCTTTCCCTCTCTGAGTGTCAGTGTCTAACTCTGTGAAGTGAGTAGGTTGGTCTAGATGACACCACCCTTTACACCTCCAGGGTCTGACTCTATGTACCCCAAAGTAAGATGGCCATGGATGACACAGAATGGCCCTGGCCCATGCCCTCCAGCCTCTGTGTCTTTGATGTCTCCAATGCTTAGAAAGTTTTTTTCTTCCCCTTTTCACTTGTTGAAATAACTTGGAGAAATAAAAAGTCAGAGAGAGGGGAGACTAGGCTAGAATTCCATCTATCCAGTGCTTCATATTATTCTTCTAGGGGATGGAGTTTTCAGGTTCAGGCTAACATTCTGATTGTTGTTTTTTATTGGGGAAAGTAGGACCCCAAGTCTTATATCCAAGGCTTGAATCCCTTCCCAGCAAATACCAGTTCCACAGTGAATGCACAGAACAAGCAAATAAGCCATTTATCCAAGTTGAGAGCAGAACAGATGCCAAAGAAAGCATATATAGGGAAATGTATGCTGGACAATAGAGTGAAGGAACTCTCCCATTGGGAGTGAGGTCACTGAGCGAGGGTGGGGAGAGAGAGGGAGAGACAGAGAGAGAGAGGGAGAGACAGAGAGAGACAGAGAGAGACAGAGAGAGAGGGAGAGAGAGAGAGAGGGAGAGAGAGAGAGAGAGGGAGAGAGACAGAGAGAGAGAGAGAGGGAGGGAGAGAGAGAGAGAGACAGAGAGAGAGAGAGAGAGAGAGGGAGAGACAGAGAGAGAGAGGGAGAGACAGAGAGAGAGAGAGACAGAGAGAGAGGGAGAGAGAGAGGGAGAGAGACAGAGAGAGAGAGAGAGGGAGAGAGACAGAGAGAGAGAGAAGGAGAGAGAGAGAAGGAGAGAGACACACACAGAGAGAGAGAGACAGAGAGAGAGAGGGAGAGAGAGAGGGAGAGACAGAGACAGAGAGAGAGAGAGAGAGAGAGAGAGAGAGAGAGAGAGAGAGAGAGAGAGAGAGAGAGAGAGAGCCCAGATTTCATCCAAGGGGAAATTCTCCAGAGTCTCTAATGTTGAGGATGGGAGGGACATGAGGCAAACTGAAAGTTCTTCCTATGGCATCATCTTTCCAGTCTAATTCTCCTTCTGGCAACCTGAAGAGTATTGGCATTGTTCATCCTTTCTCTTTCAAAGGAGAGGCCAGAAGCTCTCAATGGCATCGCAAAGCCTGAAGAGGACAAAGAGATTGAAACTCTCCTCTCTCCCATTCTCACCAACGTCATCTTACCCTTCATTCAGGTTCAGGCATTAAGGAGATAGTCCTGTACCAATGGGCTTTGGGAATCAAGTTACACAAGTGAGAAAACTGAGGCCAGGTGAGGAAAAATGAACTTGTAATGAAAAGGTTATACCGGTAGGGTAAATTATTCATTCATCTTTAGAGCTCCAGCCCTAGTGACTGAATGGGTGTTGTCTACCCACTACATCTAACCACCAGGCCATGCTTCAACTACTTCTGCAGTCACCCACATGGACCACCTTGACATCTCTCCATCCTTCCAATCAACACTTTCTACCTCTCCAGAACAAAACTCTTCCCTGGGCACCTTTTCCCTATATATGTTGTCCTCTCCACTAGAATGTAGGCTCCTTGAGGGCAGGAATTGACCATTTTTAGTATCATTAGAATTTAACATAGTACCTGACATACCAAGAACTTAATAAACGCTCATTCATTCATTCATTCATTCATTCCACTGACACATGCTATAAATGATGCCAGAAGACACAGAAAACTCACAGCTAAAGAGAAGCCAGTGAGGAGTGAAGCAGAGTGAGTACTAGACCTGTAATTGGGAAAACCTGGGTTCAAATCTGACCACTTGTAAAACGAGGATAGTAAGCCTTGAACCATATGGTGGAAGTGCTTTTTACGCCTTCAAACGTTACAGAAAAGTCAGCTATTATTGTTATCTGTGGAATCCTTAGCCCTGGAGATGGGTTTCAGCACCTCTAAGAGGGACAGTTCCAAGAGTGCTTCCCTCAGGTCTTGAATTGACCCATTCCATTCTGCAAGTACATTGAGGCCCTTCACTCTCTATAGGGAGTTTTGAGTTGTTTCCCAGCATTGGGGAGGGGCTGTGCTGAGCCGTTCATAGCAGGAGTTACAATGTACCCACCGGTCAAAGGCCTGCAAAAACTAGGCGGGTA
Source organism: Bettongia penicillata ogilbyi (assembly GCA_023548195.1). Taxonomy (NCBI): domain Eukaryota; kingdom Metazoa; phylum Chordata; class Mammalia; order Diprotodontia; family Potoroidae; genus Bettongia; species Bettongia penicillata. The sequence continues at coordinate 10,888,809 of JAJHZJ010000096.1, forward strand.
CTTATCTACAAGGTTGTTTGAAATTCCCGACTGAACGGTGAAGGGAGGTGGGAGGAAGGAGAAGGAGCTAGAGAAGAAAGGGATTGGGGTTGGGGGAAGAGAGAAGGTGCAATCCTAGAGCATCAGTTATCTCAGATGCGGGGGCGTGGGGAGAGGGCGAAGGCGGGGGAAGTGGAAAGAGGAAGGAGAGGTGGGTTGTTGGGTCGGAGAGTCAGAGACCACTAGGTGAGTCCGCCATGTTCTTCCCGCCTGGGAATAGTGGGATTGCGTGTGGCTCCTTCTCCCTCCCTCTCTTGCTTACTTGCTTGCTTGCTCGCTCACTCGTCCTCCCGCCCGCCTTGTTCTGCTCCTCCCCGCGCCAGCGGCCGCTGGGCGCCTTCAAGCCTTGAGTCAGACTGAGCGTTGAGACCCGAAGCCAGTCTCCTGGACCTCCTCCCCGAGGCAGTCCCCGGGCTTGTCCTCCTGCTTCGCCCTGGTCCGTGTTGGAGGAATGATTTCTTCCAAAGCTAGCGGGGTGGGAAGACCAAAAGCACAGGATTGGGGAAGGCACAGAGCCTAGCCCCTCCTGTTGCCTCCACTCAGGAAGCCCAGTCCAGGATCTCCAAGCGGCTTGAGAAACTGGAGTGAAGCCAGACTCCTGCCTATGGTGGACTTGATACCTCACGATTTTCCCTGCCCCCCAATATCTGGCTATCTGCCCCTCTCTTAAATTCGTCCGTCTCTCTCCCCCAACCTACACCCCCGCTCACTGCAAAGTTTGTGCCCTAGAAGGGGAGGGGTGCAGAACCCCGTCCCGGAGATGCTTCTCCTCTGGACGCGGTATCGCCAGTCCTCCTCCCTCCTGGGTGACCCACGCCCCAACTCAGGCCCCAGCGCCAGCACCTCCCGGTCCGGACTCCTGTGAAGGCAAGTGAAGGAAGCGGATTGGAAGGGGAAAGAGGTGAGGGTTGGGGGAGGGGGAAGCTCAGACCGCGGTGCAGGGGCGAGGGCAGTGGGGGAAGAGGGAGAGGAAGGCGAGATAGACCCAAAACGACAAGCCGCAGGCAGTGGTGAGAGAGTTGCGGCGGGGGGTGTCGCGTGATGACAGAGAAATGCAAGAGGGTGAAGGAGCTTGATAGCTAGGAGATGCCCTGGCTGGTCTGAGCTCTGACCTCTCACTAGGCTCTGAGCTCTGATCTCTTTCTGGACTCTGGGCTCTGATTTCTAAATGGACTCTAGGCTCTGAGCTGGCCCACCTGTTGAATGCATGATATTACTCCCCCAGGGCTGAGGCTCTGGTATCTTATTCCCTGTAGGACACTGTTTTTGTATAACTGAGAGGGAGAGGGAAGAACTATCCCAAATGATGGCAGAACCCAGTTTGAGCAACCTCCCAAGTGGAAATACAGCCCTGGCCTAAGGATTTTTCACTTTGCAAAAGCACCCCACCTCCACTTTCCTTTTAAATAGCATATTCTACCAATAAGGGGAGGGGTAGCCTTTGGGTTTATCAGGTCCTGAGTCCTAGGATCTTCCCAATGCCTAGAGCAGTTCTGACTCTTGCCCCCCCCATTCCTCCTACCCCATCCCCCATCCCCTTTCCTGTCTCCAGTATCTGTATGTGGAAATGGAGGCTGGATTTGCCAGGGATATTAAAAGACCAACCAGTCCAGTCTTCTCTGCCCACCCCCCTCATTGTAAAGATATAGAAACTGAAGTCCTTGAACATATTAGATGATTAATAAGTATTCGTTAACTTGATTTACGTCAAATAAGTGTATAAAGCCCTGTCTAACATCAATGAGCACTTGTTAATATGTTTGTATGTGTATATACATAGATACCCATGTGAATATATATACATTTATATATGTGTATACACACACGTACATGCACACACACATACGTATCTGACTCACAACTCAGAGGCCTATCCCCAAAGTGTTATTGCTTTATGTGTCACCCAGTCAAGGAGGAACTGGAGAACTAGCCCTCTCTGGATCTACAAATTTACATTCTCTAACCTTAGCCAGGTCCTCACTTCTGTATAGTAATCCCATTTCTTCCCTTATAGACTCTGTCCCACTCCCCTTGGTGGCTATTGTAGGACTTGTAATATTCATCCAAGACTGCTCTGGACCCTCTTTTTTCTTCACTTTCTCTCACTCAGTGACTTTATAAATTCCCATGAATTCAATTCACATCTCTATGCAGACAGCTCCCAGATCTTCATACTCAGCCTCTCTCCTGAGCCTCCTCAGTCTCTCTTCCATATTTTCAGCTGTCTGCTGGACATCCCAAACTGGATATCCCAAAGGCATTTGAAATTCAACATGTCCAAAAGAAAACTCATCATCTTCCCCTTTCTACCTCCAACCCAGCCCTTTCTCAACTTCCCTGTCTCTGTGGAGGACACCACCATCCTTCCAATCACCCAGATTTGCAACATCAGAGCCCTCTTTAGTGCCTAGCTCTTCCTTACCCTTTCACTTTCAATTCAATGCCAGCTCTTATGGATTCTACTTCATAAAATCATTTAGAGCTAGAAGGCCCAGACATTTTGAGCAAATTTCCCTGAGTCACAAAGTAAATATCTATGGCAGGATTTGAACTTGAATCTTCTTGATTCCAAGTCTGGTACTCTATCCACGTGGTGGCTTCTCATGGGTTACATAAGTAGTAGAGCTAAAAGTCAAAGCAAGGACTTCCAACTCCAAATTCCATGTCCTTTCATCTGTACCTACCTCCACAATCTGTCTCACATCTATGTCCTTCTTTTTATTCAACACAGCCATCACCATGATGCAAGCTCCAATCACTTCTCCCCTAGACTATTACAGTAGCCTCCCTTCTTTCTCTCCCTACTCTTTGGGATTGCCAAGCTGATATTCCTTGCTTCTTCTGCTTCTCTCTGTCTCTTTTTGAGGCAATCAGAGTTAAATGACTTGCCAAGGCTAAATTTTAACTCGGGTCCTCTTGACTCCAGGGCTGGTGCTCTACTCTCTCTACCATCCAGCTGCCCCCAAATTGATATTACTAAAGCTCAAGTCTAATCATGCCATTCCCATGCTTAAGAAGGTCCAGTGGCTTCCGATTACCTGTAAGTGACAATATAACCCTCTTTACTTAGCTTTTAAAACTCTTTGCAGTTTGACAGGAACCTCCCTTTCAAGACTTCATGCTTGTAACTCCTCTTACTGCACTCTCTGTTCCAACCCCACTGACCTTCCTTCTGTTTCCCATCCATGAAATTTCATCTCCTGCCTCTGTCCTTTCCACACTCTATCCTCCAGCTTGCAATGCTCTTGCTCAACACCCTCCTCCCACACACACCTTCTTTAAGTCCTAGCTTTCTTAAAGACTTAACTCAAGCATCATCTCCTCCAAGAAACCTTGCCTGCTTCACCTGATTGTGAGTGCCTTCTCCATCACTGGGTTTTGCTTTTGCATAAATCCTAGATTGACTTACCTTTAAACATATTGTATTCGCCTGGTAGGATGTCAGATCCCTGAAGGCACACACAATCTCACTTTTGTATTTGTGTGCCTGGAACAGAATACACTAAGTGGGTTTCTCACTTTTAGTCAATGCTAAATAAAAGCTTTTGGGTTGATTGCTTGAGCCCTCTACTTGAGACGTCCTTCGAAGCTGACATCAAACCATTACTTACTACTCTTTGGGTCTGACCATTCAACCACTAGTGTTCACTTATTTGTGCTATATACAGCTCATATCTGTACACTTCGTATATAATGACAGCAGGACAGATCTCTAGGAAGATGATTTGAAAACTCTATAGTTATATCCAGCCCTAAAAGACCACTCACTCTCTCTCCTCTCACTCCTTCTCTCTTTCCCCCTCCTTCCCTCTCTTCTCCCTCCTTCTTGCTGGACATATCTACCTGGATACAGGAGTGTGTTGGAGTCAACTTGAACCGTCTCTGAACCAAAGTTCAGTGTGAGCATTCATACATCAGAAATTAGCAAGTAATAAAATCAGGGCTTAATTTATTGTTTCCTGGTGGTCTAGACTTAAGAAAGTGATGGAAAATATGAACAGAAGGGTGTCCTGTGTCCAATTGTTCAACATTTACCAGTGCATCCCTGCCTGCATGTCACCTCAAATTCAAAATATCTAGGAGTAAGCACTCACTCTGAACTAGTCTCTTCTTCACAATTTCCCGTTTCTTTTGTTGGTGCCAAATTTAAGCTTCACGTTAAGAAAAGCTTCCCAACTGTCCCAAACTATAATAAGCTGCCTCAGGAGGTAATAATTGCTTCCTCCTGGGGAGGAAGAGGAAGGGAGAGCATCTTCAAATAAAGTCTAGAAAATCATTTGTCAGGTGTGTTATAGGAGGGATTCTTTACATATATGGGTTGGATTTTTCAATGACCGTTGAGATAATTTCCACATCTCAAATTCTGTAACACTAATTAATCTGAGAATTTTCATCTAAGATTTCTTAAGATACGGTGTCCAGGCTTTTTAAAATGGTGATTTTTTTTCCAGGAGATGCAGTGGCTTCTAAATTAACCTTTCTTGATCTATCTTCCAATTTTCTTTTCCCATTTGTTAATTTGTCATTTTCAGTTGTCTTTTTTTTTAATAAAAATTTATTTATTTAACTTTTTACATTCATTTTCACAAAATTTTGGGTTCCAAATTTTCTCCCCTTTTCTCCCCTCTCCCCACCCCAATACACCGAGCAATCTAATTTTCCCTATCACCAATCTGCCCTCTCTTCTCTCATCCCTCCCTTCTCTTGTCCCCCTCTTCTCTTTTGTCCTATAGGGCCAGATGACTTTCTATTCCCCATTAACTGTATTTCTTATTTCCTAGTAGCAACAACAATACTAAACAGTTGTTCCTAAAACTTTGAGTTCCAAATTCTCCCCATCCCTCCCTCCCCACCCATTCCCTTTGGGAAGGCAGGCAATTCAATATAGGCCCTATCTGTGTAGTTTTGCAAATGACTTCGATAATAGTCATGTTGTGTAAGACTAACTGTATTTCCCTTCATCCTATGCTGTCCCCCATTGTTTCTATTCTGTCTTTTGATCCTGTCCCTCCCCAAGAGTGTTGACTTCAAATTGCTTCCTCCTCCCATTGCCCTCCCTTCCATCATCCGCCCCCCTTGCTTATCTCCTTCTCCCCCACTTTCCTGCATTTTAAGATAGGTTTTCATACCAAAATGAGTGTGTATTTTATTCCTTCCTTTAGTCGAATGTGATGAGGGTAAACTTCTTGTTTTTTTCTCAGCTCTCCTCTTTTTCCCTCCACTAAAAAGTCTCCTGCTTTCCTCTTGAATGAGATATAATTTACCCCATTCCATTTCACCCTCTTTCCTCCCACTACATTTCTCTCTCACCATTTACCTTAATTTATTTTAAGATATGGCCCCATCCTATTCAATTCACTCTGTGCTCTCTGTCTCTGTGTGCGTACATGTGTGTACATGTGTGTGTGTATGTGTGTGTGTGGTCCCACCAACTACCCAGATACTGAAAAGTTTTAAGAGTTACAAATATTGTCTTTCTATGTAGGAATATAAACAGTTCACTTTTAGTAAGTCCCTTATAACTTCTCTTTGCTGTTTACTTTTTCATGCTTCTTCTCATTCTTGTGTTTGAAAGTCAAATTTTCTTTTCAGCTCTGGTCTTTTCATCAAGAATGCTTGAAAGTCCTCTGTTTCATTGAAAGACCATATTTTCCCCTGAAGTATTATACTCAGTTTTGCTGGGTAGGTGATTCTTGATTTGAGTCCTAGTTCCTTTGACTTCTGGAATATCCTATTCCACGCCCTTCGATCCCTTAATGTAGAAGCTGCTAGATCTTGTGTTATCCTGATTGTATTTCCACAATACTGGAATTGTTTCTTTCTAGCTGCTTGCAATATTTTCTCCTTGACCTGGGAATTCTGGAATTTGGCCACAATGTTCCTAGGAGTTTCTCTTTTTGGATCTCTTTCAGGTGGTGATCGATGGATTCTTTCAATACTTATTTTGCCCTCTGGTTCTAGAATATCAGGGCAGTTTTCCTTGATAATTTCATGGAAGATGATGTCTAGGCTCTTTTTTTGATCATGACTTTCAGGTAGTCCCATAATTTTTAAATTGTCTCTCCTGGATCTATTTTCCAGGTCAGTTGTTTTTCCAATGAGATCTTTCACACTCTCTTCCATTTTTTCATTCTTTTGGTTTTGTTTTGTGATTTCTTTGTTTCTCAGAAAGTCATTAACCTCCATCTGTTCCATTCTAATTTTGAGAGAACTATTAAATTCAGTGAGCTTTTGAACCTCTTTTTCCATTTGGCTAATTCTGCTTTGAAAGCATTCTTCTCCTCATTGGCTTTTTGAACCTCTTTTGCCAATTGAGTGAGCCTATATTTCAAGGTGTTATTTTCTTCAGCATTTTTTTGGGTCTTCTTTACCAAGGTATTGACCCGTTTTTCATGCTTTTCTTGCATCTCTCTCATTTCTCTTCCCAGTTTTTCCTCCACCTGTCTAACTTGATTTTCAAAATTCTTTTTGAGCTCTTCCATGGCCTGAGCCCACCGGACATCCCCCTGGGATGTCTGGGATACAGAGGCCCCGACCTTCACGTCTTTCCCTGATGGTAAGAATAGTTCCTCATCATCAGAATTGAAAGGTGGGAATATCTGTACCCCATCAAAGTAGCTTTCTATAGTTTTATTTTTCTTCCCTTTCTTGGGCATTTTCCCAGCCAGTTATTTGACTTCTGAGATTCCTGTCCAACCCTGCCTAGATCCGCCCAGCTAGTGCTTGGGATCTGAGATTCAAATGGGCTTTCTGCAGCAGGCCGGCTGCTATTCAGTGTGAGCTTAAGTTCTGGTGCTCGGGTCGGGGCAGGGTCACCTCCCAGGCTCAGTTCCCTCAGGGGCTTTATGCAGACACCTTCGGTAATGGCCCTGAACTTCTGCCTGCTGCTCGGGGAGTCCCGGACTGCCGCCCACTGCCTTTGCTGCTGCCTCTGCCACTCCCTCCACCACTGCTTCCTGAGGGGGCCTGAGTCATGGAGACACCCCGCTCCCCTCTTGGCCAGCCCAGATGTCTCTCTCACTGACCTGTAGCGTCTGTGAGTGGAGGGAGCTTCGCGGCCACTGAAGATTCCATCCCTGAAGCCTGCCCAGATCTGCTCCTCTGGGGCCCAGCAGCCAGGGAAGCACAGGGGTGGACTCCGCCGTCCGGAGCACAATGGACCCCTGGGGATGGCTCTCCAGGGCTCTCTGGAAGGGAAATCTTTTCCACTGTGTTTCTGTGTGCCTTGTAGTGCTCCAGAATCTGTGGGGAGTTCTTCTTCCAGGAAATATATGGGCTGTGGGTTCGGAGCTAGCCTACGTGAGTCTTCAGTTGTCTTTGATAGTAAATTTTATTCTATTTTTCTAACTTTTCATTTTGTTCTAATGTTTCTTTTCTTGTGGAGCCCTGAAGTTCTTTTTTAAAAAAAATTTATTTATTTTAAGTTTTCAACATTCATTTCCACAAAATTTTGAGTTCCAAATTTTCTCCCCGTCTCTCCCTTCCCCCCACCCCAAAGTACTGAGCATTCTAATTACCCCTATCACCAATCTGCCCTCCCTTCTAACACCCCTCCCTTCCCTTATCCCCATCTTCTCTTTTGTCCTGTAGGGCAAGATAAATTTCTGTACCCCATTACTTGTATTTCTTGTTTCCCAGTTGTATGCAAGAACAATACTCAACAACTGTTCCTAAAACTTTGAGTTCCAACTTCTCCTCCTTCCTCTCTCCCCACCCATCTCCATTGGGAAGGCAAGCAATTCAATATACACTATGTATGTGTAGTTTTGCAAATGATTTCCATAATAGTCACGTTGTGTATGACTAACTACATTTCCATCCATCCTATCCTACCCTCCATTTCTTCTGTTTTCTTTTTTGACCTTGTCCCTGCCCAAGAGTGTTGACTTCTAATCACTCCCTCCTTCCATTGCCCTCCCTTCCATCATCACCCCCACCCTGCTTATCCCCTTCTCTCCCATTTTCCTGTATTGTAAGATAGGTTTTCATACCAAAATGAGTGTGCATTTTATTCCTTCCTTGAGTCAAATGTGATGAGACTAAGCTTCACATTTTCCCTCTCACCTCCCCCACCTTTTCCCTCCATTGAAAAGTCTTTTTCTTGCCTCTTTTATGAGAGATAATTTGCCCTGTTCCATTTCTCCCTTTCTCCTACCAATATATTCCTCTCTCACTCCTTAATTTCACTTTTTTAGATATGATCCCTTCCTATTCAACTCACCCTGTGCTCTCTGTCTCTCTGTCTGTCTCTCTGTCTCTGTCTCTCTGTCTCTGTCTCTCTCTCTCTCTCTCTCTCTCTCTCTCTATATATATATATATATATATATATAAAATATATGTGTGTGTGTGCTTTTAGGTGTGTGCATGTGTATGTGTATATAAACACACCAACTGCTCAGATAGTGAAAAAAGTTTCAAGAGTTACAAATATTGTCTTTCCATGTAGGAATGTAAACAATTCAACTTTAGTAAATCCCTTATGATATCTCTTTCCTGTTTACCTTTTCATGCTTCTCTTGATTCTTGTGTTTGAACTGAAGTACTTTTGATCCATTCTAATAGTAGAGGGTGGTTCAGGGGAAGGCTCACTACTTGAATAAGACAGAAAACCTTTTGATCTTAGTCATTTATTCTTCTTCTAACTCATTCCTTCAGGCTTTGATTGATTACCTGGAGATCTTATTTCATTTAAAATTTTCATTGCTTGCTTCATTCCTCCCAACTACTATTGTACATAATAGTCCTTGTAACCTCCAAGTTATGTTTTCCTCTACTTTTAGTTGGTGTGGAATAACTGTCTTCTTCTGGGTTTATCTCCTTCTTCTGTTTACACATATCTCTAACCTCAGTGCTTGGCTCTAGACATTGTGGCACAGGCAAACTTTACCCCCACTTCAACTCTTGAATGGTATGGTAGCAACCACGTGGTTTGGTACCAACCTCAATTTCTTGGGCTCCTGATGTTCACTGGTTTTCACTTCCCTTGATGTGTCTATTTGGAGCACTTGTCAGGCTTCACTGTCCTCATTTAGAGCTCTACAATATTGACCATATTTTTCTCAGGATGCTTCTGGGGTCTTCATATAACCCTGGGCCATGCTGGAGCAGTAAGTCAACAAGCATTTACTAAGCTCTTATTATGTTTTAGGCATTATACTAAGGTCTATGGATACAAATTTCAAGAAAAAAAAAAGACATTCCCTGCCCTCAAGAACCTTACCCTAATAAAGAAAAACAACATAAAAAAGTTGCTAAGTGGGCTAGGACCAGGAAGAGGTGAGAGAAGGTATTCATAAGGGTAGCTAGGTTCAGAGAATCAGGGATAGCTGGCCTGAAGTCCTTCTGGAGATTCTGGGAAGAACTCATCAATAGGGGAAGGGACCTGCAGGAACAGAGTTGAGGCAGAGAATAAGAGATGACTTGTCTGGGGGCATTCCTCAAAATGGAGGTTCTATGAGGAACTCACTAATAGGAAATGGGGTCTATAGGAGTAAAGGGCAATGGCAGCTGAGGCATGGTAGCTAAGTCCAGACAATTGGGGAAGTTATAGCCCACCTTTTGTCTTCCATCATTCCTGAAGTGTTTCTAATCAAGGTGTAGGGAAAAGCTTCTCATTTGGTCCCTCCACTTCCAGTTTCTTTACTCTCCAATATATGTTTTCCAGTGATGCCTAGTCTAGAAATTCCAGAATCTCAGACTCTGAATGTAAACAAAGGCATGTAAAAAAGAATCATTTCTACAACATTCCCAGCAAATGATCATTCAACCTCTGCTTGGAGAACTCTATTAAGAGGGAACTCACTTGCTTCTCTAGGCTGCCTATTCTTCTTTTGGATGACTCAAATTATTAGCGTAGGATGTGGTGCTTACCCCTCAACTCTCTCCAAGATCTGTGTTAGGGCTGGCTTGATCATCTCCACCCTGCATGGCCATTGATATGATGGCAACTCATCTCAAAATCCTATGGGTAAACCTGGTATCAGTCCACATCTACATTTATGACTGTAGCTCCCAAGTCTCTGCCATTTCTCACAAATCATTCATAATGATACCATCAACTCTTTTTTTAAAGGAATATATCAATTCAATGACAACATAAACTCTTTTATTAAGCTGTAAAGGAGTAACATATCTTTTGACTAAATTAGAGAGTTCTACAAAAGCACAGAATCAGCAATGACAAAAGATTATGGGAAAAGTTATGTAATTAAGGTTTGCTAGGTAGCCTACAAGTGAAATCCTATTACTACAAACATAATTACAACAAAGATCTCTATCTTATAAAAAGAACCCAGGAACCTTAGTCAAGGATCCAATTATTTTGAGTAATAATCATTTCAACAAAATTCTAAGAATTTGAACAAGCCTTTGTAAGTTAGTGAATAGAATTTGACCTCGAATAGGGACAGTTAAGACCCTTGACTCTCTAACAGTTTTCTATAATCCCGGTTTCAACCTGTTAGATGTTCTTCAGGGAATGTTAGGCTTTAATGCCAACCTTCACCACACTATCCCTGATGCAAGACTATTTCATTTTAAGGGAGAAATTTCCATATCAAACCTACTTAGGTTGGGGGGACTGTGGAAATAATAATGGACTGGGAAAGCAAAAGGGGCAGGAAACAAGGGGAGCTGCTAAAATGTAGAAGTTTGTACTCAACTTCTCTTATCTTTTCTTAATTGCAGGAAGTCAATTTTCAGCAAAGAGGAATTTATTACATAAGGGATGCATCACATTATCCAAAGTTGATTGTTGATTCTGAACACTAAGTCAGGCAGTTAGCAAACTTTTATTAAGAACTTACTGTTGTCAGACTCTGTACTAAGTGTAGGAGATACAAGGATAAAAACTGTCCCCATCCTCAAGGACCTCATCTTTTAACAGAGGGAAAACCACACCATTAACTTTTAACACAACATATTGAATTAACAAAATGGCAAAGAAAAAAATTATAACATAACATTTACTAAATAAGTGATAAAGGCAAATTTACGGTTGGACTTTCATTTCTGCCTCTCCACTCTCTTATTTAATAAGTCTGCTTCTCTACTCCTAAATTAGCACTATATTCTTTTAGCTAATAGAAGCCTTAAACCTGGAATCTGTAAGACTTCCCAGGTCTACTCCCTTGGTGCTAAGGCAGTGTGATGGGCTTCCAGTAAAAAGCAATTTCCTTTCATCCTGTGTATAAAACTAGTCAAGTTGACCCTTTCTAGACCCTGGGTGGTTTTACCTTCTGGAGCCACAGAAGGGAATAAAGAATAAAGTAGGCAGGCTTCAGAGTCATTTCCCCTTTCTCAAGATATAGATGGTTCTAAAAAGAACCCCCGCACCAGCTTCTCCTCCTTCCCCTATCAACCAGCTCTTTATAAACCATGGAATATGACTTTTAACAATCAGCTCTCAGCATCATAGCTTTCCTCCAAACAGATCAACTCACCACATTATATGCAATGTCAGCTATCAACTATGCCCAGCATCATTGGCTTTTGTTTTGTTTTGTTTTTTTTAATCCTCTATGAGCAGGTTTTCTTGTTGGCTTCTCCTTGATTTCTCAAACAGGATTCACAAATTTCTGATTACTGGCTTCTAATGCTGCAAATTAGGGCTTCATTTTGAGTAGTGACTCATTTCTCACACAGGTGGAGTAACTCTTAATTCCTATTTCTGTTAGATATGACACAAATAGCTATTATACAATAGTTTCATGGTCCCCAAACAGTTCTTTGATTCATAATTTCTTTGCAATAAATCCCAAAGTCCTAAAAATGGCCATATTCAAAGAAGCTGATCAGGGAATCACTGTACTACAACTTTCAGTCCATCATTGACTTTGGCTGCTTTCTCTCAGGTCTTCAGAACTCTCCATGTTTCTCCTCAAGTTATTTTTCTTGTGTTTTTCTCACCAGTCTTCTTTCTTCCCATCAGTAAATAAAATGCCAATGTAAGAAAGTGTTACATTAGGAAGAACTTCAGAGACTATAGAGTTAAACTATTCAACCCTTTCATTGTAGAGATGGAGAAACAAACTCAAATGGAAGAATAAAAAAATAAAATAAAACCAAACAAAACTCATTAGTAGACTGGAGAGACTAGAGATCATTTGGGGATGTGTGTGTGTGTGTGTGTGTGTGTGTGTGTGTGCATGACAGACAAGAGACAGAGATTGTGTCTTCTTTTGGTCTGTCTGTGGACCTCTGTGTAATGCACAGAGAGAGCAGGAGTTACAGAGGAGAATTCTTGCCTAGGTACAGGTCGAAGGTTCCTTTCAGTTCTCAATCTCTAAAATGCCGTGATTTCAGTTAAAATTATAACTAGGAGTCAGAACTTCAGTCTTCAAGTTTGAAATGTGCTCTCAGGGTGAGGACAGAGAAGGGCTCACACTGGCCCCTGCCTTCTCCCCCAGTGCCAGACAATCATCCCTAGGGACCACATCATTGGGTCCAGGGGAGGTACCCACAGCTTCTCAAGCCCCAGGGAGCAAGGATCTAGTCTGGAAAAAGCAGCTCCAAGACTCCCTGAGGAGAGAATGATATGAACTCAGTGCCACTGTAACTGATTCAATTAGAATGAGTCATAATGCTCCCATCTTGATAGAATTGAAGTGAGATGGAGTCACTGAATGAGTGAGCTGGAAAGGCCTTTGATTACAGAAGAGAAAATTGAGGTTCAAAGAAGGGAAAATCACCCAGAACTCCACAACCAAGAAAAGATCTAAGTCTAGGCTTCCCAGCTCCTAGTCCAGCTTTCTCCTTTGCCCTCCCCTGACCCTGGGATACTGAGGAGAAATGAGGCAGAAGTGGACACTGACCTCATTTCATCCCCTGAGATATGCAAAAAGACAACTAGGTTCCCCACAGGTTTACAGAAAACCATGGAGACTGTAGAGTCCATGAAGAGAGTCCAGCCCAGTCCTACCCTCTGACAACCGTACAAGGGTCAATAACCCAGATGCTCTCAAACTATCATGGCATCATAGATTGAGAGCTAGAAAGGACGTTAGAGACATCCAGTCCCACTTTCTCATTTTACAGATTGAGAAACTGAGGCCCCCAAAAGTTTAGTGACTTGTCCAAAGTCACTCAAAGTTGTTGGGGTCAGAACAAAGTTCTGATACTTTCCAGGGCTATATCCATAGATTAGCCCTGTAGCTTTGATGAGGTCATAGCTGAGATTCTTCCCAAATTTGAGGTTCTGAAATTCCCATCACCTGTTGAATTCGGGCACCTAAGTTAGGTATAGAGGGGGAAGAAGCAGAAAGGAATCAGTCCCAAACCCTGCTCTCAGAGTGCCCAGAATCTACTCTGTTCAGGAATCTGTGCTGGGCAAAAAAGGGAGGACACAGGGAAGTATTAAGCCCAGGCCTTGTCTTCACTGTGCCCACAGTCTGCTAGGGCCAGAATGAAGACAAACAGGCCTAGAATACAAGGTAGAATTTGAAAAATGCATCAGGAGAGATCCAAAGGCCTGGCACAGAGATGGTGGAGAGAAACGAGATAAGCCTGAACACTGGAATAAGCCAGCAGGGTTCAGGGCAAAGAGTTTTCTTTGAAGTCTAAGAAGCTCAATTCGAATCCAGCTTCACCACTGTAGAGTACCTACATGGGTGACCTATGGGAATCTTGGGTACTTGGTAAGCACTCTGCTCCTGCTTTCTCCTTGTTCTTGACCCAGAGAGGGGTGGGAAAGTACCTGGGACATCACCATCCCCATGTAAGTAAATGTTCCCCACTGTTACCGACTGCCCAAAAGTACCCACATTCTCCAGAATGCCTGCATGCCATTTACTGCTTCCAGGTGGGGCTATGGAAGGGACGGCCTTGAATTCTAGGCAGCCAAATCAGTTTCCAGCTACCAAGGCCTTCTCTAGCTTCTCCTTGACTTCCACATTTTCTGAACTTTGCCACTCTTGTTATTTAATTTCCAAGCAGAAATCCTTAATATTCTAGAAGAGACCATTCCTAGAATCTAAGACCCTTCCAGGCTCCCGTTAGCAAGTCACGCTAGTCACACTGGAGCACCTGGCCAGGGCAATAAGATGACTGGAAGGATCGCTGGCCAAGGCCAGCTGAGTAAGCATCAATTCATTGTGAGAGGCTCAGAACTGAAAGGGACCTTAAAGACCATTACTTCTAATCTCTTATTTTACAGGTAAGTAAACTGAGACTCAGAGAGTCTTGACTTGACCAAGGTTACACAGCAAATTGGTAACTACCGTCAGCTAACCCCTCAGTCAAAAAGAATTTTTTAAGTGCTTAGTATGTATGGTAGGCACTGCTAAGCCAGAATAATATTAAACAACAGGTCACATTCTTAAGGAGCACACAATCTAAGTCACAAACCACAACCCTCTCTTAGGACTGACATGACTGGTTTTCACCGCTGGGAGATTAGCAAAGGAGGCACATAGGGAAGGGAAGATAGAAGGGAAGATCAATGGGGAAAGGAAAGAGAGGAGAAAAGTAGTAGCCCCTAGGTGAGGGAGAAGCTTCCTGAGAGTCCCTGTCCTCATGAAGCCTCAGGTGTGAAGCAGACATGTCCATGGTCAGGAAGACAATGGAATAAAGAACCCAGCCAGACTCACAAATATGTGTCCGGGGAAAAAGAACATGTGGGTTGGGTAGTGACCAAGGAAATCCCATGGGTTGTGTTGGAGATATTTGCTACTTTCTTTCCATTCAATCCAGGATAACTTCCTGGTAGCCTGGGGACAATACATTCATTAACAACAGAAGCATGAAAAACTGAGGTTAGACCCAAAGAAGAACTTTTCTCAATTAGGGGTAGTCTGATTGGTAAGAAGTATGTGAGGGAAGTTCTGCAATCAGGTCATGGTGAATAGGGGGAATGATGGGAGAGAGTGTACTTTAAAAATGAGACAGAAAGAGTCTTTTCTAGAGGTTGAGGATCGATAAGATCATCTCTTCGGATTCTAGGGGGGCAGGCCTCAGTCTTTATTTTCATAATGGTGACCCACCACCATGCCCAACCGAAGCTTAAAATAAACTGGTAGGCAGCTGTTTTGCCTCTCTGGATCAGCTTCCTGGAGGCTCCTGAGTCCAAGAGTTAGGGCAAGGGTCTCACTAGGTATGTGAAACTGCATAAGTCACTGTATTGACTTCCTTATCTTCAAAATTGGGATAAAAGACCTGGATATTTCCCTCCCAGAGTTTCTGTGAGGATTGATTGAAAAAATGTGTGTAAAGTTCTTTACAGATCTTAAGGTATTGAGAAAGGTGCATTCGATTTGTCAATTAAGAGATCATTGGGTCTTTGGAGAGAGCAGTTTTTGGTAAAATAATGAAGCTGAAAATGAGACTGCAGGAGCTAGAGGACTACTACATCCCAAGGAAGCCATCGATGTGTGTGTGCATGTATGTATGTATATGTGTATATATGTACGTACATGTGTATGTATGTACATGTGTATATATGTATGTACATATGTATATATGTGTATATATGTATGTATATGCAAAATATATTCCACATATATTCCAAAATATTTACCCGAGTACTTTTTGTGATAACTAAGAACTGGAAACAAAATCGATGCCCATCTATTGGGGAATGGCTGAACAAATTGTGGTATATGAATGTAATGGAATATTACTGTGTGTGATGGATACAGAGACGCATGGAAGGATCTATGTGAACGGATGCAGAGCGAAGTGAGCAGAGCCAAGAAAACCACATACAAAGTAACACAACAATGTAAATGAAAAGAACAATGACACATCAAAAAATCCAAAGTGGATGTAACAAAATAACATAGATTTGTTTATTCAAGCAGGACTTGAACGAAGAGCTATGAGAAGACACACCCAACCCAACAGTTGTTTATACAGTGGACATGTTTTCAGATGTTCTCAATATATTAATCAGTTCAGACATTCTCAATATATTGATCAGTTGCGCTGACTTTTTCCCCCTGTCTTAAGAAATACTATTTATCATAGGGGATGGCTCTCAGGGAAGGAGAGGGAGAGGAATACATGAGACACTAGGGTGATGTATGGAACAGAAACCATCAATAAAATTTATATTTTAAAAATTTAATAAAGTATAATTTTAGTGAAGGACCTATATAGGGAATCCTAAGTTCTACCTTTAAAACATCAATTTTTATGTCCTATCTTTCTCTGGACAGTCCTCAGGAACTTTGCTATGGGGCATAGCATTAGCGGTAGAGAAATCATCCCATCACTCAGCGTGGCTTGCTCCTTCCAGGGCACAGTATCTCCTCTGGATGGGTCAGTCTACTACTGAGCTAAAGTTGGGGTGGGGGGGGGCGGCATTGCTCAGCTGCTGGCCATAGCAGCTGCTGGGTGGGGCCAAGAAGGACATTTGCCATTGAGCCAGGATTCTTAGCAAATAAGTACAGTTTCTGCTGGGCCTGGACCAGGAAGGTCATTAGCTACAGGGCCCTTTTCAAGGACATGGCATCTCCACTCAAAGTGTTGATGATGATAACAGTGATAATATTAATAATTATAGCTACCATTTAGATAGTGCCACAAGGCTTGCAAAGAGTTGTATAAATATTATTTCATTCATCTCACAACAACCCTGAGAGATAGGTACTATTTTTATTTCCATTTTTCAGTTGAGGAAACTGAGGCAAACAGAGGTTAAAAGACTTGCTTAGATTCACACAACTAGTAAGTATCTGAGGCTGCATTTGATCTGAGCTTTTGCTGAGTCCTAGTCCAGTGCTGTAACCACTTAGATGATCTGATAGCTTCCCTGGACAGCTGCTAAACAGCTACTGTGCAGTCACAGTATTCACCCACTTACAGCCTCTGTTTTGGCTGGGTGGCACTATGCTCTCTTCAACTAGAGTGCTCCTTTCAGGTGGAGTGCTACGGTGCTCTTCCAGACAGGGCAATGAGTCAGTCTAAGATCAACAGAAGCCTCTCCTCTTTTTAAGAGAATCCTTAAAATGTCAGGTCTTGGCTTTGTCACCTCCAAACAGGAGGTGAGAGAGAGCTAGCTTCCCCTCCTTGACAATCCTCCTTGGTTTGGGGCCATTATTAGCCAGGGACTCTTCCTAGGCTTATGATGAGCAGTTCTGATTCAGCCAGTTACACTTTCCAGCCTGCCTTAGGAATGAGATGCCAGCGAGTGTTGGGGGGGGGGGAGTATGAATGCAGTCTGTGACTCAGAGGCAACTTTATTGTTTTCCCTGACTTCTTTATAGGCAATTGAGGTATTCAAGCCTCAGATTCTTTCTAAAGTTCAGGTTTTGCTTCTGAAATTCTTCACCTTTACATTTCAATACCTCTGACTTTTTTCTTCCTTTTGACCTTTTGTTTTTTTTTTTTTTTTTTTGAAGTCTCACTGGGGCACATCATTGCATTAATAAACCTCAGAAAATGCTCTTATGATCTGGAGTGTGTGGAGACAGGTGGTCATAAGATAAAAAAAAAAAGAGCAGGTTTCAGAAGGAAAAAGCTTAGAAAAAGTATAAGAAAAACCTACCCATTTCTCTAGCTACCCATAAAACTAGATTTGTAGTCAGAAAAATCTGGATTCAAATACTGCCTCTCATGTTCCAGCTACTAAAATGAGCAGGAAGAATTCAGAGACAAAAGTGACATTATCCCTGTGCTCAAGGAGGTATGAGACTGAAAAAAACTACACACAGATATAAAAATATATACATACCTGGGAGGATGGTCATCAATATAGGGAGCACCTGGTAAAGAATTTCCTGTCAATGCAATTGATCTCAGCACAGTTTTTTGTAATTTATTGTCTTAGAAATTTGCCTGGCTACTGCACCATTAAGTGATGTGCCTAAAGTCACATAGCCAGTCAGTCAACATACATTTATTAAGTGCCTAACTGGGATAAGGGGCAGCGAAGTGGTGCCAGATAGAAGGCCAAGCCTGGAGTCAAAAAGACTGAATTCAAATCTGACCTCAGATACTTACTAGCTGTGTGACCCTGGGCAAGTCACTTAATTCCATTTGCCTCAGTTTTCTCATCTGTAAAATGAGCTTTGCCAAGAAAACCTCAAATGGAGTCATGAAGAGTTTGACATGACAGAAAAATGACAGAAACTGGGCTAAGAACTGAGGATAAAAAGAAAGGTAAGAGAGGGTCCCTACCCCAAGGTGCTCACAGTCTAATGGGGGAGATGACATGCAAACAACTATGGACAACCAAGATATAGACAGGATAAACTGGAGATAATTATCTAGCCCTAGCTAGAGAAGGTACTTACATTAAGGGGAATTGGGAAAAACTTCCTGTAGAAGGTGGGATTTTTTTTTTTTTTGGCCATAATCTTTTTTAAAAAAATTATTTCTTTTTAGTTTTCAACATTTACTTCCACCAGTTTTAGATTTACTCCCCCTCTGCCCTCCCTCCCAAGATGGCATACAATATAATATGGCTCTACACACACGTTCCTATTAAATACGTTTTCATAACACTCATGTTGCATTGCCAAATTTTAATGAATGGAAGAGAACATGAAAAAGAAAAAGGAAACAAAAAAAGAAAAGAGTCTACTTCGCTCTGCATTCCAACTCCATAGTTCTTCCTCTGGATGTGGATGGCATTTAACATCATGAGTTCTTTGGAAGTGTTTTAGGTAGAAAGTGGGATT
Organism: Bettongia penicillata ogilbyi; assembly: GCA_023548195.1. NCBI lineage: Eukaryota > Metazoa > Chordata > Mammalia > Diprotodontia > Potoroidae > Bettongia > Bettongia penicillata. The sequence goes on from JAJHZJ010000096.1 coordinate 10,907,465, forward strand.
TTAGGCAGCCTACATTAGAGGCAGTATTTGAACCCAGGACTTGCTCAGAAGACCATTTCTCTATCCTTTACACCACACTGCCTCTCATGTCTTAGGATGTCAAGTGAAAGCCACCCAGAACTTCAGCTGATCCAACCAGAGTTGATGCCCACACTGGCTCCTACCTCAGAGGGAAAAATGTCCTACACAGCACCTAGGCAGGTGACAGGTGGCAGGAGACACTAGCACCTGTAGGAATCTTGAAAAAGCCTCCTATAGGAGAGATGGCTCTTGAGCTGAACTTTGAAGGAAAATAAGGATTCTATAAGGCAAAATGAGGAGGAAGAGCGTTGTCGACATGGGAAATTGAATGTTGTGTGTAAGGAAGAGAAAAAAGGCCAATGTGGTTGAACTACAGATTGCTTGCATGAAATGGAAAGGAAGGTTATAGTCTGGTTATGAGGGGTTTCAAAATTAAATATCAATTATCATCATTCAGTAAATCAACATTTATTAAGCACCTACTGTGTGCCAAGCTCTATGCTAAGAGCTAATAATACAAAGAAAGGCAAAAGACTGACCCTGGGGTCAGCTAGGAGGCACAATGGATAAAGCACCAGCCTTGGAGTCAGGAGAAACTCAGTTCAAATCTGGCCTCACACACTTACTGGCTGTATGACCCTGGGCAAGTCACTTAACCCTGATGGCATAAAAAAAAAAAAAGATTGACCTTAACCTTGAGAAACTCATAGTCTAATGGGGCAAACAACTATATACAATTCTATACAGGAAAAATAAGAAGTAACCAGCAAAGAGAGGGCACTACAATTAAAAGGGATTAGGAAAGTCTTCTTGTAGAAGGTTTTCACTGAGTTTTAGCTGAGACTTGAAGGAAACCAGGAGCTGGAGATGAGGAGGGAGAGCATTCCAGGCATGGGGGACAATCAGAGAAAATGCCTGGAGCCAAGAGATAGAGTCTCTTGTTCAAGGATTAACAAGGAGACCAGGGTCACCGGATGGCAATGTACAAGGGAGCTGGGGAGGGTGGTGGTAAGGTATAAAAAGACTGGAAAGAGAATAAGGGGCTAGGTTAGGAAAGGTTTTGAATGCCAAATAGAGGATTTTATATTTGATCTGGGAGGTTATCGGAAGCCAATGGATTTTATTGCGTAGTGAAGTGACAGCGAAGTTAGACCTGCATGTTAGGGAAATCACTTTGATGACTAGGTGGATGATGGACTAGAGTGGGAAAGAAATTTGTGGCAAGTTGACCAACCAACAGGAATCTCAATAATCCAGGTGGAAAGTGATGAGAACCTACACCAAGATGGCAGCAGTGTCAGGTGAGAGAAGAGGACATATTCAAGAGATGTTATAAAGTTAAAGTTGATAAGGTTTGATAGCAGGTTGGCTGTGGGGATGGGGAGTGAGGTCAAGCCTCCTCCTCATCATCATCCTTTTAAGTATTATAATCATCTTTTCCTCATCTTTTCCAGTGGAATTGAGGTGGACACAACCAGGAAACAACCAGGATATCTTCTTATTATTTGTTTATATTCGATTTTCTAATGACTTGCAGAAAAGGACAAAATGACTTTTTATAGTTTAATAAAAGTATTAGAATCCCATCTAGGGGGTGCTCAGGGAGAGCATCCTCAGGACAATTTAGCAGCAGACAGATCAACAGAGAAGATGTAAACCTCATCCTGTTCCCACAAGACTTTGATTTCCTTGATCAGGTCTCATTCTTTCAAAGTTTCCCCTTTCTATGTAACTTAAAGATAGTGAGTATTTAAGTTAATGACATCTACTAAGAAAATTGGTGCTAAAGTTTTATGAATAAATGTTATATCTAGGTGATAGTGAGCAAACCAGTTGAGTCTGTGTTAATGGTCTGGTCCTCTCTAGGACATTTGGTACTCTGTATTTATAAGATGGGGATTTGTCATCTATCCACGAAAGTCCATGAAAGATAACAAGCTTAAGAGATAGAATTCTAGTCATCAAGTCATGTCTTTCTGGGTATTCAGGAGGTGCTTAATTTTTATGGTCTTTAGTGTCATGTTCCACAGTCTCTCCCATCTCCTCCTATCATCTACATTAATTACTAACTTGGAGTTTCATAAAGCTAATCCTTCTGACATCCCAGATAATTCAGGTAGATCTGATTCTGAATATTTATCATAAATTCCCATTTCCACCAACTAATCTATGCCATTCAGGCATTTCTTAACCCCTATTTTGTTGATATATTTATTGTTTGCTAAATTAATGTGGCCATGAAAAAATTTTTTATTCTATTTTCTTATCTTAATTATTTCCTAGGCTTTATTCTGAGTTAACAGCTTTATACACCTTCAATAAATCTGATGGTATGTACCTGTTATCAATCTCTAGCCTTGCTTGATAAACTGATAAAATTTGTTTATTCCAAAAACATTTTTATGGTTTTTTAACTCACTGATGTAGTCATTATTTTTATGATTTACTTTTGTAATAGCGAGGTGAAAAATAAGATATTTGGTGACCCCACTTTTGGTAGTGTGTGGTGACAAGTGGAACAGCCCAGGCTTCCACCACAGAGCATGAGCAGCTATTCAGTGAAGGTGTCTTGTCTGCTCAGTGCATGGGAAAGAGGGTTGGTGGCTGTTGCCAACACCAACTCACGTTCTCTTCCTTTGTACTTACCACAAGGCATAAGGATGGCTCTCTGGGGCATAGTGGGCAGATGGGGTTCCAGCAGAGCTTTTGGTATACATTCTCAGTTCTAGCTCATCAGCCCACCCAAATAGAAGGTAGCCCACCCAATAACCAGATGAAAAAGACAGTCACCAAGTACCTGGACAGGCTCTGAAGTGGAGGGCCAGGACCCTCCATTTGACCTCACTTCCACCAAATATACACACTCCTATGCCTAGGTTCTCATCGGTCGTTCTCCTCATTAGACTTACTAGCTGTGTGACCCTCGTCAAGTCCTTTCCTCCTCTCTGAGCCTCAGTTTTCTCCTATATAAAGTGAGGAGTTTGGTTAAGATGAGGAGTTTTAAAACCAATGGTCCACAAACTTGTTTTTAAAAAATATGTATTTGACAGTTTTATTTCAATATAATTGGTTTCCTCCCTAATCTTATGTATTTAAAAATGTTATGCTGAGAACAGATTTTGCCATGAAAGGAATCCATGGTGTAAAACTGGTTAGGGAACTCATCCAGATGGTCTCTGAGGTTCCTGCCAGCTTTAAATTGTGTCATCTTGTCATTTCCCCTGTCTCTCTGCAGGAGTAGCCCTGGCCTTGGAAGGGCAGGAAGAGTCTTGATGTCTGAGTGGTGGCCCTGGGACAATGGCTGGGGAGAAGAGCTTGGGAAGCCAGGCCCCCAACACCCTGAGGAAAGCTCGCCCGGCTGGCCTCCCCTCCCCTGCGCTGTGTTGTGCCTGTGGCCTCTGCATCATGCTTGCGGGTATCAACATCACCCTGGTTGGGGCCTTTGCCACTTTCCTGCCAGGCCACAACCCACCCATCATCATCGGGCCAGTCTTGCTTGTCCTAGCTTTAGGCTTCTTTGGTGCCTGCTGCATCTGTAGCCGTCGGCCCCCTGCTCCTGGTACTCGCCATGCCAAGGCCGGCAATAGGCCAGGCCCAGGCCGGGCAGGCAGGGCCACGTTTGAGATGGAGACCAGTGAACACACAGTCCAAGATACAACAGCTGTGCAGCTGAGCCCCATCCCATCCCCTGCCTCCTCCTGCCGCTCCAGCCCTGGTCCTGAAGGGGGTCCTCGGAGTTGCCGCCTCTTCACCATGGAGTCTGAGGGCCCGGTGGGGGCCAGCTATGCATCTGGGGCAGAGGGAGTCCAGCTGAACCTGCCTCAGGAGCTTTCTGCCTCCTAAGGATCACCCTGTGGAACATTCCAGAAAGTCATATACAGAGTTCACCTTAGGACCCTCTAAGGGTCTCAGGGCTGATAGGTGAAGTATCCTGGAAATCCCAGAAAGAGAAAAGGGGGATCATGTGGTTTCATGGCTTAGAACTAGTTGGAAACCAGAAGACCAGACTTGAATATTGACTCTGCTATTTACTACCTGTCTCTGAGTCTCTGTAAAGGGAGCCCTCTCACTTGATCTTCCTCTTTCCTGTGCTTAAAAGCAGAGAGAGTGAAGAGAGAGGAATATGGAGAATGGGCACACAAACTTCAAGTATTCCCATCACTCTGAGGCAGCCTGATGTGGGAGGAAGACCCAAGGCTTGAGGGTTAGGAGACCTTGGGCAAGTCTCTTCTCTTTCAATCTGTTTTCTCCTCTAGAAATTGAGAATTAGACTAGTTGCCAGCCCCAGATCTTCTTATTTTATGACACCAGCAGAGACAATTAGACTAACTGCTGTTATAGGATACATATATCAGAGTGAAGGATGTGCACTGAGGACTGCTTGAGATTCCAAGGGGAGGATGGTTACCAACAGGTAAGGATCCTGGGAGTCTTCCTGGAGGAGGGGGCCTTCAGAGGCTGGCCTAAACCCACACAGATACACAATCCAACCCTTCTGTCTACATAGAAGTGTTCTTAGAGGTACTAACCCACCATCTCATCTGTACACTCACCACTCATCCATTGCCATCTTCATCAGTTCCAATGAAACCAGTCTACAGGGAAATGTGGCACCTATAATCCTGTCTACATGCAGACGCTGTCTTCAGGCCTCTGACTACTATCATCCACCTTGGCCTCACCCAAAGTCTGAGGCCCTTCTGCCTCTCTGCCTGTCTGCTAATTGTTGCATAGGTCCATCTCCATCAGAGTCCATGAGTATGCACCATTCAATTACTCTGTGGCCATTGATTTGTGTTCAGCTTTTCTTCTTTGTCTAATAACCCCCGCCACCCATCAATTAGGAGGGTCTCTTAGTCTATGAATGAGTGACCTACAGGTCACAGCTTTGAGTTTTCCCTCCATCTTTCAAGCAGATCCACGGATCCCATCGACTGTTCTGTGACTCCTATAGGCTGTTTTGTGTCGGAGAAAGGGCAATTGTCTGCCAGCCTACTGATCTGCCATGGCAAGCAGTAGATCTTTCTGACAGGTCTATGTGGTCCATGGCTGATCGTACCTACCAGTTCCAGGGTCTCAGCTTCTCTGATGATTCCTGAACTGATCTATGTGTCTCTCCAACTGGTCAGTGGATCACAGTGAGTCTATGGTCTTGGTTGTCAACCTGCTACTTCTTCATGATCCATTAGACCTTGGGGTCCTGAGAAAGCTGAGGGCCCTGTCTTCAAGGAAGTTGTATTTTCGGGAGCCTAGAGAGTATGTTCCCCTTACCAAAGGGGCATATACCTTTCCTCCTTCTCCTAATGTTGACTGGGCCTTGAATATCCACGATTATAGGTCCTCCCTGGCTTGACCCCATAGACTTAAGGCTCTGATCCCTGAAACAGAGCAACCCTCCCTGCCACACACACACACACACACACACACACACACACACACACACACACACTTCTCAGATTCAAGCCCTTCTCATACTCTCTTCTCTCAAGCAAGGATGGAGGCGGCGGCAGGGGGGCAGGGAGAGAAATCAGGAGGATGCAAGGAGAAGGGAGAAAGGCAACAAAAAGGGGAGAAGGCACCAGAGGGGACTAGACACCATACCCTGCAGAAAGCATTGAAACGACCAGTGGAATGGTTAGCTGGAAGAGGAGACTTGAGGGAAAAGAGACTTGTCTTCAAGTGTCTGAAGGGCCATCCTGAGGAGAAGGGATCAGCTTTGTTCTGCTTAGCCTCAGAGGGCTATCAAGGAAAGCTGCAAAGGCCACCTGAGTCTGAAAGTAACTTGGTAACAATGGGAGCTGTCCAAATCCAGATGCCTTTTTTCTCCATAGATCACAGTGACTTCCCTCTCCTTGAATGTCTTCCAACTGAAGTTGGGGAGGTTATTATTTGGGTATGTTCTAGAGGGGTTTTTTGTTCAGGTCAAGGTTGGACTTGATGTCTCTGAGAGCCCCTCCACCTCTTAGATTCTGGGCTTCTGATTGGCTAAAGCAAACCTCTATCTGCCTCCCATTCCTTTCTTGGTCTTGGAGATCAGCTTCTTGCTATCATCTCTCACCTGCCAATCTCAGTCCCTCTTCTTTCCCTGGGATGATCACAATACTCAAGTCTCTTTTTTCTCTATTACATGACAAATTTTTTAAAGTGCATATACTCAGATATTTTAAGACTGCGTTGATCACCCTTGCAGAAGTGTATCCTGGGAGACTGGAGCTGGGGATAGAGGTAACCCATCGTTAGCTGTCAGCCATGACAAAGGCTATCTATGCATACTGGTGATAAATTCTAGACAGAGTAGTCTGAGGACAAAGAAGAGAAAGGGGTGTAGGGATATCTGGGGAAGAAACAAATGCTTTCAGTGGGGAAGATCAGGGAAGGCTCTAGAGAGGAAGTAGTCCCTGAACTGAGCCTGAAAAGAAGAGAAGGATTTTGAAAGGCAGAGATGAAGAGTGAATAATTTCTGCCCTAGGGAATGACCTAGTCAAATGCCCAGAGGTAGGAATACGTAATATTCAATAACAAATGCATTAAAGTTACAAAACAAAATGCTGGATGAGATCTGAGGATGGTTGCTACCCAGGAAGATCTATGGCAGACTTCCTGGAGTTAGGCACATGTGAGATGGGCTTTAAAGAATAGTTCGAAATTCAACTGATGAAGAAGAGGAGGGGAGGGCATTCCAGACAGAGGAGATAGATCATGATCAAAGACAAAAAAGTAGAGGAGCCCAAAGTGGGTCCCAGGGCCAAGAATAGTCTAGTTTGTTCAGAAGATCCAGAGGGTAGCAAGGATACGCCAGGGTAAGGCTGACCAAAGTGAAGTGTTCAACTGAGGAAGGCTTTGAAAGTTAAACAAAGGAGTTTGAACTTGGGTGAGTTTTGAGGAAAGAATTCTAATGTCAGTGTTGATCTACACATTAAGATTAATCTGGTCAGGCATGAAAGATGGAGTGATAGGGGGCATTAAAGCAGCCCAGTTAGAAGATTATAGCTATAGTCTAAGTGCCTGTTTCTGAGCTTCCCCATTAGGGTGGAAGCAATGGGAGTGGCGGGGGAAGAGTGAAGGGAAGCTCTGGGTCACAAAGTCACTGCATTTCTAGAAGTTTTAAATCAGTTAGTTGGAGAGATGTCACAGAAATGATGAGTCTAAGAGTTAGTAGCTAATTGTTAGGTATGTTCCTTGCTCTCCTCTGAGGAGTCAAAGAAAGAGGAGAGAGTGAGTGGAACATGCCATAAATCCACAGAAGATGGACATGCCCATCAAACTTCTGCTGTTGAGAAAAGTAAGAAAAGAATGAATGGGCCTGGCATAGAAATGATATAGAACATAATCAGCATGACTGAGGAGAGTTCAAGGACAAAAGAGCTGAATTACTTTGGTTTGTCCTTGAGTAGTGATGGTCAAGTCCCAAGAGTTCTATTCAGTCCAGTTGGTGACTCATCCCTTCGGGGGAGCAAGTGCAAGGTTGGAGCTGAGACTTCAGCCAGGAACAGAGTAATGAGTGAGGAAAACAGTCCAGAAGCGGAATCGGTGCCTTGGATCCTCCGTTCCCTCAAAAGATTAGACAAGGACTCTCTTGAGAGACTGCAGATGGGACATTATCAGGAATGCTTCACAGCATCCAGGAGGACATGCTGATGGGGCAATCGTCCCTTGAACTATTTCTGTGTAACTTGTGTGATTTAGTCCATTTGAGAAGAGTTACAGGTATGCAACCCATTGGGTTGTTGTTTTCAATATCTTTGATTTTATTCCCTTTGCCCTTTAGTTATGAATAAAGAACTATATTTATTGAACCCATGCATGCATCCCTTTTCCATTATACCAAGCTCATGTTATGGGGCCTATTAAAATTAAGCAAGAAAAGAAGCAGTGTCTTCCAGTAAGTAGGTGGAGGATGAGTCAAGAGAGCACTTCAACATAGACAATCACTGGTACACAAGGTGTGGCGTTGAGTGGAGGTGGAGATTGGAGAACCAAAAGAGCTTGGCATTTCCATTAAGCAGATATTGGGTGGATTACATAAGCAATAGAATGGGACTTATCTCCCCTGTTACTCACCATGAATATATTCATGTGTTTGTAAGCATAAGGTTCTAGTGGTTAAAACTGTATATGAAATATAGGGAAAAGAAAGAGCCAAAGGTAAGCCTCAGGGTTGGGTTGGGTTTGGGGTTAATGTGGGAGGCTGGGTTAATGTTGGTGCCGCAGACAAAAGTTCTGACATGAGAAGGAGGAACCAGTTTAGGGCAAGGATAATGAACTCAACTGAGGCCATGTTGGATTTGAGGTGGCACTGATGTCCACTGAGCAGGTGGAGATGGGGATTGGGGCTGATATTCCTAAAAGAGATAAGGGTTAGATGTGATAGTTGAAGCTACAGAAGTGAAGGAAGTTGCATGAGGGAAAATAGCTAGATTAAAATCCTGAGAAAAACCCATATTAAGGGGTCAAGATTTAAGGAATATACTTAGCATAAACCAAAAGAATCTAAACAAGTGTGTCATGTAGATTGAGATAAGGAGGGAAACTACCTATAAAACTCTATAAAAGGGTTTCCTCAAGAGCCCTCTGTATGACAGAAATGGCTAGATAATTGCAAGGGTCAACAGGTTTGTTAGAACCAGAGATTTCAGCAAATATGGAGGCCAAGGGCAACACTCCACTAACATACTGAAGGAGTACGAGTTGGCTTCTCTACTAGTTGAGAAGGTAGGAATATTTCTCTTCAGGAAGGAATGTGACTCCCACCCCAACTCAGAGAGTAACTGATATAATTTATAGAATTCAGTCACATGCCTGATGAGGTTTATGTGTTAACAAAGTATTACACCCTGTGACCCTTTTACAAGATGTGAATACCTCTCAGACTGAGTCAAGAAAAGGACAATGAAGCTATCTAAGCAAACGAAGTGACTGCAATTCTGGGAGTTTTAAATCAGTAAGTTGGAGAGTTGGAGAAAGTAGGGAGCTACCTAGAAATGAGATTCCTTCAGGGGTAAGGGGGGAATTTTTCTTCCACCAAGTTGCTTTGAAGGGGAACTACTTGACCAGTAGGAGACACAGAATCCAGCAAGTAGCAGATACTTGCATTCCAGAGGGAGGAGAGATGAACAAGTCTCAAAATTTGACTCGAGTTCTATTCAGCCCAGTTGATGAGTCAGCCCTTTGGGGGAGTAGATGCAAGGTGGAGATGAGATCTCAGCCAGAAACAGAGTAATGAGTGAGAAAAAACAGTCCAGAAGAGGAATCAATGCCTTGCATCCTCAGTTCCCTGAAATGATTAGAGAGGGAGGAAGCAGCTTTAAGGAATAGGACTTCTGGCAGCAAAGAAGAGAGCTGATTATGGAGCAGACTCTGGAAAGCCAACTGAGCAACAACCCAAAAGGGAATTACCTGAGAACTTTGTGAAGAAAGGATTTCTAGGTCCTATAGTATCAGGAATTGTGAGATGCCTTTATCACACATGCATCCTACATCTGTGCCTCATTATCATTGTACTAAATTCTTTTAATAGAAATTGTGTGTACTTGTGGAAGAATGTGCTCCTGATTTATAGGGGGAATATTTTCATCCTTCAGTTTTTACTACACTGTATTAGTAAATGACTTTTCTACGAGCCAAATGTGTCTACTGTTATCTTGTTTTACATCTCCTATATTTCCCCTCTGCATCCCTTTCTTCTTTCAGAGAGCCATTTTATAATTGTTCATGGGAGGTACACCAGTGGGGTTCATAAGCTATACTATTGGGTTGCTCCTAGAACAGGGGTTAATAGCCACCCTCTGGAGACAGGACCCACGAATTCAAATGCAAATTGGGGAGCAACCCAGAGGACTTGCTACACACAGAATTGGAGAATTTCATGGTTGGAAAGAATCCCATTTGCCACAGAATCCAGCTTGAAGACCTCTAGTGAGGAAGAGAGCACACCATGCATCCAGAGGTAATCCATCCCATTTTTGAGGTATGGACACCTCTCTGAATCAAGAAGGGCACAATGAGATTGACTGAGCAGATGGATTCGCCACGTATACGGGGGCTTTAAATATCTAAGCTAGCTCTACTTGTTAAGAAATTTTTTTCCTGATCTCAAGCCTAAATTAGCTTTTTGTTGGCGGGGAAGTGTGGGGGGGTGGTGGGACTTCTACCCATTGCTTCTGGTTCTGCCCTCTGAGACTAGGCAGACCAAGTCTAATTTTTCATCAATTTTTTTTTTCAAACACTTGAAGAAAATGATCATGTTCCCCTGGAATCTGCTCCAGGCTAAACATCCTCTGACTGACTCTGATATGGCATGGACTTGGGGCCCTTGCCATTTTCGTTTGCACACTTGGTTCAAAAATGTCCTCACCAATGTGAGGCCCAGAACTGGACGTAACACCATAGATACGGTCTGACCAGGGCAGATGACATGGGTACTCTCACTTGCTCCTTCCTTGAAGCTCTGCTCCTATGAAAACAACTCAAGATCCAATTGGCTTTTGGAGCTGCCTCATCATCGTTGATGACTTAGATTGAGCTTGTAGTCCAATCAAACCTCCAGAACGTTTTTTGAACCAGTTTCTGCCAGATCATGACACCTTCATCTTGTCCTTGGAAGATGAATTGTTTGAACCCAAGTGCAGGGTCTTGCATGTATCATTATTAAATACCGTTTTTTTAAAATTTCATCTTCTTTTATTTTAAAATGTATCTTAGATTTGGGGCAGAGTGCAAGTGGGTTGAGATTGGTTTGAATCCTGACTTTGACATTTAGGGGATTTGATGTCTCTCTCTGTCTTCTCTCTCTCTCTCTCTCTCCCTCCCTCTCTCTCCTTCTCTCTCTCTCTCTCCTCGCTCTCTCTCTCTCTCCTCGCTCCCACTCTCTGTCTCTCTCGTTCTCTTTCCCTCTCTCTCTCTCTCTCTCCCTCCCTCTCTCTCTCTCTCTCTCTCTCCCTCCCTCTCTCTCTTCCCTCCCTCTCTCTCTCCTCTCTCTCCCTCCCTCTCTCTCTCCCTCTCTCTCTCCCTCCCCTCTCTCCCTCCCTCTCTCTCTCTCCCACTCTCTCTCTCGTTCTCTTTCCCTCTCTCTCTCTCTCCATTTCTCTCTCCCTCTCTCTCTCTCCCTCCCTCTCTCTCTCCCTCTCTCTCTCTCCCCTCCCTCTCTCTCCCTCTCCTCTCTCTCTCTCTCTCTCTCTCTCTCTCTCTCTCTCTCTCTCTCTCCCTCTCTCTCTCCCTCCCTCTCTCTCTTTAGCACAGTGTCTGACATGTCCTTGTTGTTCAGTCCTTCCAGACTCTTGATTCCAAGTTCAGTGCTCTACCCACTGGGTCACCTACCTACCCCAATTTAGTTCCTAATCCCTTCCTATAGTGTGTTGTTCTTGGGGCGTTTCAACTGTGTCTGACTCTTTGTGACCCCGATTTGGGCTTTTATTTTGGACAAAGAAGCTGGAGTGAGTTGCCATTTCCTTCTCCAGCTCATTTTACAGATGAGGAAATTGAGGTAAATAAGGTAAAATTACTTGCCCAGGGTCACACAGCTCATATCTGAGGTCAGATTTTAATTCAGATTTTCCTAACTCCAGCTTGGCTCTCTATACATTCAGGAGAACTATGGGCCTGATATATAGTAAGTCTTAATAAATGTTTGTTAATTACCTTGGAGGAAACAGGAGCCCTGTCCTTACCTGTTTGCATTTCCTGGCTTTTTCTCGATCCAGGAGAGGCCAGAAGGACGTGGAAATTTGAGTGAGCAGTTGACCTGGGACTCCTGCCTCAAGAGGGTCATAGGCAGACTTGGACCCAAAGAGTTAACTTGAATTCCAAAGTAACCCCATCAAATAGCTTGAAGTGTTTAGGTGCTGCCCAATTAAGGTGACAAGCATTTATCACACCTAATGTGTACAAAGGCTTGTGTTTACTCTAGGAAGCCAAAAAGTTTTGGAACCCAAGGCCTGCTTTGCCCTCAAGGAACCACAAAGGTGAGACGCACATAACTTCCCCAGGGGGAGTGAGATCAAGGCAGAGTCCCTGCCTAGGGTGGTGAGAAATCTGGAGAGAGAAAGACCTTTCACCAAAATGGGAGTAGGGGGACTGAGGGAAGACTTCATGAAAAAGGTAGTACCTGAGCCTGACTCTGATGCAGGAGAGCTTTTGGAGGGTGACTTGATCACGGAGACAGAAGACATGGTCCCAGAACACTTACCCAATACATGGAGGAGAGTCGTTTGAGCAATAGCTAGGCAAGAAGGTTGAACCAAGGCAGAAGAGGACCTTGAATACCAGGATCAGTGCCCTTTCACAATAAGAATATTTACATGTCACTTTAGAGTTTATAAAGTTCTCCATGTGTATTATCTTATTTGGGCTCCATGAGAGCTCCATGAGGCAGGTACTACCAGTCGTCATTACCCCTATTTTACAAAAGAAACTGAGGCAGCAAGTCAGGTGGTATTTCAAAGCCAGGTTGTCCTGGCCCATCTATCTACTTATCATGGCATCAATCTCTGCCCAGTTCCTGGAGTGCTTTTTCCTAAAATTTGTGAATAAGACCCCAACATGTTCTTTATGGTCCTCTAAGAGAATATTGGAAGGGGGCAGATGAGACAAAGGGAAGTAGAAACTAGACCACTGAGAGCACTAGGAGACAGGCACTAACTGGCGGGGTGGAGACACCAAAGGCCCAGCTCCCTCCGGAGTCTTTGTCCTTAGATGCAGCCCAGAAGGGTCCCAGGAAATGTAAATAGTAGGGATGGGGAAAATGTCAAGGTTCTGAGCTTCACTTTCATGAAAGTGGGAGATTGACTAGATGCTTTCTCAGGCCCTCCCATCTTCTCTTGCAGGGCTGTGGGACTGAAACTGGTCTCCACCTAAAGTATGGCATTGCCACCAGGTTGTGGTACCTAAGATTTCCCACCAGATGGCGCTGGAGGTCCGCACCTGGACACAGCCTTACCCTCGTTGAGAACTGAAGAAACTCCCGAGACTTTTCTCACCCTGAGTTTTGATTGGGTCAGAATGAGGGCTCAGATCTCCGTGAGCTCTGCCCTGGCCGCCATTTTTAGAAAGGACACAGGCGAGGAGGAGAGAGTCCAGAGGAGAGCCAGCAGATTGAGAAAGGGCTGGATGAGGAGCTGCGGCTCCATTCGGGCAGGTTCCAAGCTTGGGGGCGGGGGGGGGGCAGGGCCTGAGAGCTGTCTTCAGGTATTTGATGGCTTGTCAAGTGGGGGGAGGGATTAGCCTTGTTCATTAGGAGGGGAGGGCGAGAAGGAGGGTGTTACTAAGAGGCAGATTTTGGCTGGGTGTCAGGAAAAATTCCTAACAATGAGAGCTGGCCCAGAATGGAAGGGGCAGCCATTGAGGGTGGGGGTGGGGGTAGGGGTGGGGGTGCACTTCTCCCTGGAGTTGTTGGTGGGGGGACCATTTGTGGGAGCTGTGTGGGGAGGGGGGAATTCTTGTTCAGATATAAATTGGACGAGAAGACCCCCGAGGTCTATTCCAATTCTGAAAAAATAATTAGGAAATCTCCCCAAATCCCAGACTGAAACTGAACCCTAACCCTGACCCCAGACAGACTGAGTCAAACTGATCAAATACTGAGCCCTAATTCTGGTCACAGTTCAACCAGAAGCCTGGTTCTGGTCCAAGTCTGCTCAGAGAAGGTACACACCAAGTTGTCACTTTTACCAGAGAGGGAGAAATGTCTGATTTTTTTTTAATTGAAAAGACATTCCTGCCAAATCTCACCGCAAATTATCTAGCGTTGTGTATTATTGAGGACAGTGTTCAGTTCCATCATGTACATTTCAGGAAGCCAATAGAAAATACAGAGGGTGGGAGGAACTATTGGATGTGATCTTAGAAACCAATCCCACCTCATTTTACAGATAAAGAAAATGAAGATAAGAAAAGCGAAAGCACATGCTCCAGGTCACACAACCATCAGACCATGGTAAAGACCCTCAGAGGCCTCTAATTTTACATAAGAGGAAACAGGATCAGAGAGGTGACTTGCCCAAGGACACCCAGGGAGGAAGGATCAGAGGTGGAACTCAAACACAGGACCTTTGATTCCAGGGCAAGGACACTGTACACAAAACACACTGCCCAGTGCACAATCTTGTAGAGTCTACATTGTTCTTGGGAGAGCACAGTTTAGTGGGAAAGGAGATGTCAGTGGGAGAGGTGATGAATCTTTCAAGGCTAGAGAACCCTAGGGCTTAGTCCTTGGTTCAGCTTGGCTGGGCTCAGCTCCAAGATCCTGAGGACAGGAGGAAGGGATCCCCAACTTGGAGTAGAATGAACAAAACGAACAGCCTGGGGATCCTTGTAGAAAAGTGAAATAAATGCCTGTAAGTAAGTGAGGCCCAGGCTACATAGGCTGTCTGGTGGTGTCTGAGAGAAAGGAAAGTCAAAGCTGGAGAGAGGCAGAAAGACCAGGAAGAAAACCTTGGGCCAGGCTTTGCAGGAAGCCTAGGATATAAGACACATAACATGATACACGGGGAGTGGAGGGGTAAGGCACTGCATCCACTGAGAATACGGCATTCTGGGGGAAGGGAAAGGTCTGACATCTGAAGACCTGCTTCTGAATTCCAGCTTATCTACTGTGTAACTTTGAGTCCTGCCCCTTCCCCTCCCTGGGGCTCAGTTTCCTCCTTTGTAAAAGGAATGGTTTGAAGTAGGAGGTCTCTGAGGTATCTTCTAGGAAAGCTTTACAATGTTGGGATGAGAGATGGGGGGAAAGAGAGAGAGAAGAGAAGGAGAAAGAGGAGAGAAGAAGAGAGGAGAGAAGGAGGAGACAGGAAAGGGGAAAGAAGAGGGAGAAAGAGGAGAGAAGATGAGAGGAGCAGAGAGAGAGGAGAGGAGAGAGGAAGAGAGAGAGGAGAGAAAAAGAGGAGGAAAGAAGGAGAGCAGGGCAGGGATGAAGGGAAGAGGGGAGAGAGAGAAAAAGAGAGGGAGGGAGAGAAGGAAGGAAGATGAAAGAGCAGGAAAGAAAGAAACACAAAGACAGGAAGGAGAAAGAGGAGGGAGGGAGAGGAGAGAGAGGAGAGAGAGAGAGAGAGAGAGAGAGGAGAGGAGAGAGAGGAGAGAGGAGAGGAGAGAGAGAGAGAGAGAGAGAGAGAGAGGAGAGAGAGAGAGAGGGAGAGAGAGAGAGAGAGAGGAGAGAGAGAGAGGAGAGGAGAGAGAGGAGAGAGAGAGAGAGGGGAGAGAGAGAGAGGGAGAGAGAGAGAGAGAGGAGAGAGGGAGAGAGAGAAGCAAGGAAGGAAGGAAGGAAAGAAAGAAAGGGACAGGGAGGGAAAGAGACAGAGTTCCAAATGCTGGGGATCATGCCTGTGGGTAGGAGACCTAGTTTCCAGTTCTGCCACCAGCACACTGTATGAACTTTTGCTTCTCAAGGACTGTTTCTCCCTTTGTAAAATGGAGGCATTGGACTAAATTTGCTCTGAAATTCCTTGAAGAAGGTGACACATTCTGTTGGTGACTTGACTCTGGGTCGGGGGCGGGGACATCCTGAAAACTAAAAACAAATGTCTGAAGGGGAGAGAAGGGGAATGGGAGTTTCCAGTTCAGCAGAGTCCTGGCCCCCAAGTTTCTGGGTGCACCATCAGCTAGGGCTGGGGGTCCTGGCACCCCAGGAGGTCCAAGATGGGAAAACTCACTCCTACTACCATGACAAGGCTTCTCTCTTCTTCCCCAGCCTCGGCTGAGATAAGTGCATTCAGTTCTCCCCACAATGGATTTTAGAGAGCTCATTGAGGAACTGAAATGACTAGAATAGGACAGGCCTACAAACCATAACTATGGGAGGATCTAGGGAAGGAGCTGGGGTATCTAGCCTGAAGAGGAGAAGTTTTGGGAGACCATGAGAGTTTTTCACCAGATTCATGTGGAGGAGGGAGCTTCTTCCGGAGTCAAGTGTGGAGGTTCCCAGGAGTTCAGGTCAACATAATGAAACCCATAGCTCCATCTAACTCAATGGTAGCAGTACTTACTCAGTAGGTAGTGAGCTGAAGGTGTTGGAGGATATGGCAGGGTGAGGAGGAGAGGAGAGGGAGAAAGGAGAGATAGTAACTGGTTCTTCTATTCATTCCTGGTTCTTCTCTGTTTGTCTGACTGCTCTTTCTCAGTCTGCTTTGCTGGTTCCTCATCCATCTCATGCCCATTAATAATGAACATAGACCCAGGCTTCAGTCCTGGGCCCTTTCCTCTTTTCCTCCTATCCTCTCAACTTGGTGATCTCTTTAGCTCCCATGGGTTCAGTTATCGACAGAGAACAGGTGATTCCTAGATCTGTGTATGCAGACCAAATCTCTCTCCGGAGCTATAGACCTACATCTCCAACTATCTAGTCAACGTTTGCCTTTGGATGTCCACTCGGCATCTCCAATTCAATGTTCTTATCTTTTCCCCCAGACCCTCCCCTTTTCCTATTACTGTCCAAGGCATCACTGCCCTCCTAGTCCCCCAGACTTCCCATCTTCCTATCATTGGAACTCCTCTCTCCCACTCACCCAACACACCCAATCTGTGGCTAAATCTTCTCATCATTCCTTCACAACATCCTTCACATATCTCCTCCCCTTTTCTCCCCTCACACCAACATCACCCCGGGTCAGGCCCTCATCACCTCTAGCTTAGAGGAATAGGCAGTCTCAACTGTCTCCCCAGCCCAACCCATTCTTTGTTTAGCTGCCAAAGTCACTGTCCTTGATCAATAACCTCAAGTTGATCCTCATTACCTCCAGGATCAAATATAAGGTCCTCTATTTGACATTTAAAGCTCATCATGACCTGGCTCCTACCTACCTCCCATCTTCTTATATTTGATTCTCCTCTATATTCCTAGGCATCTAGGTGACACAGTAGAAAAGAATTTTGGACTTGGAGTTGAGGAGACCTGAATTCAAATATGATTCCAGACCCTGACACTTAACTTCTGTCCTCCTCAGTTTCCTCCTCTGTAAAATGGGTCTAATAATAGCACCTTCCTCCCAGGGTTGTTGTGAGGGTTAAATGAGATAATAATGTATGTAAAGGGTTTAGCACAGCGTGGGAAACGCAGTAGGTACTTTAGTATTTTTTTGTTTGCCTCCTTTCTCCACACATTCTACTTAAATCTCGACTTCTCATCATTGGTAGGAGGTTTTCCCCCATCTCATCATTTACTGATAATGTCCGTTTTTACGCTGTACATATCTGGAATGTATCTAGATATTTACACTACATCTCTCCCATTAGAATGTGAGTTGCTGGGTGTGGGGGAGGTAGGAACCACGTTTTTGCCTTTCGTGGCATTCCCCCGCTCTTTAGCGCGGTGCCTGACACCTTGGCACAATACTTATGGGCTGACAGACTGTGGGAGGATGGTGGCCAGAGCCTGGGAGCTGGCAGTCCCTGGGACTCTTCCGACGTTCCGTCTGCCCCAGCCTGCTTTCCCCTCCCGGCTTCTCTCCTTTTCCCCTCCCCCGGGGGGCAGGGTGTAGCTAGCTCCCGGCAGCCAAAAAACGCTGACGCAGACGGGCCGGCCTGGAGCGGAGAGGACCGACGGGCGGGCGGGCGGGCGGCGCTTTGTGGGCTCGCTGGCTCTCGGCGCTCCTCGCTCTCGCTCTCGCTCTCTCGCTCTGGCTCTCGCTCGCACGCGGGGGCAGCTCATTTGGGGCTGGCCACGCTTTATTAAATTCTCATAAACCTGTCGAGGGGGACAGCCAGCGTTTGAGTTTACCTCATTAGCTCAACACAATGACAATGCGGGAGGAGGGGGTGGAGAGGGAGAGGGGGGAAGAGGGAGACAGAGGGAAGGAGGAGGGAGGGGACCAAGGCAGCTGAGCCGCCACCGCCACCGTCGCCTCCGCCTCAGCCGCAGTGTCAGCCGCCGCCACAACCGGTTAGGGGAATATAATTGAATTAAGTGGCTTTTGTTAATGGTGTTTAAGACTCGGAAGTGTAAATAAAAGTTAGGGGCTTTTTCCTAATGGGGCCTGAGTTTTTTAGGGAGAGGCGGCTCAGCTCCCAGAGAGCTGAAGAGAGAACGGGAGAGGAGGAGGCTGCCAAGGGCCAGGCGGGAGAAAAGCCTTGGATAGAGTCGGAAGACGCGGGTTCGAGTGTTCTGGCTCAGCCTCCATCTCCAAAGACTCTCTGGGACAGCCAGCCATCCTCCTTTTTCTGGGCCTCAGTTTCCATATAAGTACATGAGTGTGTTGGTTTCGATGCTGTCTCGAGCGCCTCTCATCTCTAACCTTCTACATTTTCAGGTCCCCAAAGCTCAAAGCCGGAAAGCCCTTCTAGGACACCTGGTCTCACTCCTACCTGCAGGCATCCCTCTACACCATCCCCTAGAGTCATCAGCCCCTGCTTGAAGACCTCCATCCAGAGGCAACCCCCCGACCTTTCCATACAGCACCTTCCAGTAGAAGACATCCCTTCTCTCCATGACAGCCTTTCAGATACTTGAAGACAGCTGTCATGGCCCCTCAAAGTCCTCTTAAGGCTAAACATACCCAGTGCCTTCAGCTTGTCCTGAGTTTCATGAACTCTGAGCCCTTCACCAACTCTGATATATCCCAATTCTGGCACTCTCCTGTCTGACAGTCTGGGAGGAAGTGGTGTTAAAACTGGGAAGGGGGAAGGGGGGGGCATTGAGTTCCATAAGGGAATGTTTGTGAGACTGGAAGAAGGGTTGGAAAGGGATGAAGAGAAACAGAAAAGGTATCAAAGAGTAAGAACCCTACTTGTCTGGAGAGCAAAGCTTCAGTCCCTTCCCGGTGCCCTGCTGAGATGGGGGTCCTCGTGAAAAAAGAGGCGTAGCCTGCCCTGTGGGGCTCTTGGGTAGTGGAAGCATAGGAAGCAGCCACTGGCTGAACTCCTGCATCCTGGGCTGGTGGCCTGGCCTGGGGGTGGGGAGTAGTAAATTCCTGAAGGAGAAGCTGTCCAGCTACTTATCCCATGTGTGGACTATACAAGCTCCTAGGGAAATGTGGGAAAAGAAAAGAGTCTCTTGGGAGTCCATCACATTGAACGCCTTTGTTTTACAGAGTGGCAAACTGAATCTCAGAGCTGGGAAGAAACTTTCCCAGTCAAATAACTAGTCAGTATGAGAGACAGGATTTGAACCTGTTTCCTCTGTCCAAGTCAGACACATTTTCTACTGGGCCAGGATGGGAATGTTTGGCTGGAGGATGGGGGCTGAGAACTGAGGACGCGGAGTCAAGGAAGATGGTGGAGAGGGGCACTAAGAGCACAGTAGAAGCAGCACACACGCACACACACACACACACACACACACACACACACACACACACACATGGGTCTTCTCTTGCAGGTTGGCAGGAACCTGCTGAACAGGAATTGGAATCATTGGGCCAGAAGAGCTGAGGCCTTGATAAGGCTTGAGGTGAGGAGGGGGAGCGAAATGGGGAAGGGGCAGCTCACAGGCTCAAACTGCAGCAAGAGGGATGGGAGCCTGATGCTAGGGGCCACACTGAAATAGAGATGGACTTGCTGATTGGCTGAGATGACACACACTCACACACACACACAATCATATACATGCACACTCACACACATTTACACATACACACACACACTCACACTTACATTCATATACTCACTCACTCACACACTCCTCTGTGCCTTCCTAGAATTTCCGCATTGGGATTTAGAGTAGTCTACCAGAGAGGGGGAGAGGGGAGGGGAGAGGGTCAGTGCTGCCAGGGCCAGGAAATTCCTGGTGAGGTCTGCACCTGTCTGCAACAGAGAGCTTGGAGGGAGACCAAGATGGGAATTTGGCTGAGGAGAGATATCAGGGATTGAAGAAAGGAGGTTGCCTTTGGATGGCACACAAAGAGTTAAAAGATAATAGCACCCCTCCCCCCCCTTCCCCTGTAACAAAGGGAAGTGCGTTTTCTGATCCAGAAAGGATCAGTCCCCGGGAAGCCCCATCAGGCCCTTCAGCGTGAAATTACAGCCCAGCGGGGCCCCATCCCCCCCCCTCAACACACACACACACACACACACAGCCTGGCACAGGGGATTAGGGCCAGCAGCCATCAGCTTAATAGGCCTGGCCCAGCCTCACCCCCTCCAATCAGAAACTACCCAGTCACTGTTGGTCTAATTATTATGCCTTCTCTTACATGTGTGCCTATCACATGTGTGCTGGTCATGAGTGTCCCATGTATGTGTGTGTAGATCACTCATGTGTGAGTGTGTTAGGTATGCCTTCACCAGCAGTATGTGCCTGCCCACTTATCTATCTCTCTGTAACAATGGGCTGACCCATAAGAGCCAAGGACTGGGCCTCCCAATAGGACTAAGCCTCCCTGGGAAGGCACCAGATAGGGGGCCTGCTGAGGGGAGGCATGTGCTGCCAGGGACCCTGGAGGTAATGTCCTCTGAGGGATATCACAGTCACAAATATGTCAGGCAAAAGGGTATTTGGCATCTCTATTGTGGATGAGTTTCTATGCTGAAGTCTTTCCTAGTGTGCAGGAAGGGATCTCAGGGTCTACTTCCTCTCAGTACCTGAAAGGCCCAGTCTGAGATTCTGGTCCCCTTGAGATCAGGTTGGGGCAGACTGGAGGAGATTGAGATTCAAATTGGGAACGTGGGTAGGTCCCCAAGAGACAAGACCCATGGTTTGGGAGGGGAGAGCCATTTGGGAAGTGTGAGCAGGATCTTGAAAGTATCTGGGATTGTGGGTTACAGAAGATGGGAGGAGGAGGAAGAAAGGGAGCAAAGACAGAGTTAGGAAAGAGTGGAGATGGTCCTAGACCATAGTCACAGCTTAGAGCTTGAAAGTAAACATCTGATTCAGTCCCCTCTTTTTCCAGGAATCACTTGAACCCAAGTTCTCTGATTGATCTGTCCCATCTTTTTCTCAAAGGACTAGTGACTCCACCACATCACCCTTTGGATCAAAGAATCGCTTTCCTTTAGGAAAGTCCTTGTTTATGACTAACCAGAAAGGCAGTGGGAACATCTAGGGAATATCATAGTGCACAGAGAATGGGAGTCATGAAGATCCAAGTTCAAATCCAGACTCAGAGACTTACTAGCTATGGAATCCTGGGCAAGTCAGTTCACCCTGTTTGTCTGTTTCCTCGGCTGTAAAATGAGTTGGAAAAGGAACTGGAAGACTGCTCCAATGTCTTTGCCAAGAGTTGGACACAACTGAAAAAATTGACTGAAACACCAAAAAGGCAACCTATTGGATGGAAGGGTCCAGAACCCTGGAATGCAATCCCAGATCTCTCACCTGTGTGACCTTAAACGGCTCACTGCCTTCTCCTCTCTGAGCTTCAGTGTCTGTCTCTGCAGATGACTTTCAAGACCTGTTTCACATCGAAATTGACATTTCTGAGTCTCCTGATACAGTGAGACAGTTTCTCTTCTTTCTTCTCCATAGGTTTTGTATTGAAAGAGAAGGGAGGCAAAAATAGGGCTACTTCCCCTTCCCACTCCCTAAAGTTCTGAATGGAAGAAGGAGAACAGATTTGGTCTTTCAAGACTTCAGATCTGTCAGAGACACCCCAAGGTGGCAATTTAGCCTGGGGGATTGTGGGCAGTAGGTAGGTCCTTCCTGATGCAGTAGAGGTAACAATGAGGGACTTTGTGCTAGGGGACCAAACCCATACCTTCCCACTCCCCGCTACATACCTATATTCTCACACCCACACCTATACAAGAGCCTAGAGTGAAACACAAGCCCTTTCCAAGAATAGTCTTTGGTCAGGGGGAGGGGGAAGGAAGTGTGTGTGTTGAGGTGGGGGTGGGAGGGGCAAGGGAATCCTCTCCCAGCTTCTCAGAGATAAAGGGGACCATTAGTCTTAAACACAAGCAGGAAATGTTGTGCGTTGTTTTGTTCTTTGTAAAAGGTTTTATGAAACCAACTCTGGAGCAACAGAGGAAAGAAGGGAGCTTGTTCTTGCATCCCTACCTGCCTCACCCATACCTGCCCTAGTCTCTGCCTCTGTCTCTGTGGACCAGTGCTTGGTCCTGTCTTTGTTTTTGCTTCTATCTCTGTCTCTACCCCAGATCTGATGTCTGCCCTAGTCTGCCCTCCATCGATCCTTGCCTCTGCCCCAGTCTTCATGGCTGTCTGACTCACCTTCTCTCTGTCTCTATCTCTACCCCATTCCTCTCTAGCCCTGTCCTATGTGGTTGTTGCCTTGCTAAGAGAATCATAAGGGAAATAATGAGCATTTAGAAATAGAAATTTGGAAAACTAGGACCAAGGAAAGAGGGACAGCTATATGGATATACATTTTAGCTTGACATAGGAAAGAACCTCCTATCATTTGGTCCTTTACGGAAAGAGAATGAACTGCCTTGTTAGATAGTGAGCTCCCTGTCAAAGAAGTGTTCAAAGAAAAGCTAAGTCACCACTTAAGGATATTCTTCCTCCATACTTTATTTCTTCTGAATGGACTGGAATTTCAGGAAGGCATCTCAGAAATTTGGAGGCCAGACTCAAGTCAACACTGGAATCACCTCCGCAGCCTCCCTAACAAGCAATGACCAACCTAAGGGGTCTGCAGTGTGTGACGATGGGAGATTTCTGAGAGGTTTGAAGCTGAAAGTCCTGGGGAGTGACTGAAGGATTCCAGTTCAGAGGCTGGGAGGAGCTAAGGGTGGGCAGAGGGGGTCTGCTCTGGCCACATTGGTCATCATGAGACAAGGCTGAGCTCAGAGAACTTCCTCTAAGCTAAAAGACACCATGGGCCTGGGTCTGCTTCTCAGTCTTGAATGTCCTACCACCACCCCATCACCCCACCCCTGCTGAGACTATCAAAATCCTGCCTACCCTGACAGATCTATTCAAACCTCAAATCCAACAGTAAATCCTCCTGGACCCCCAAAACCCCAAGGAATTCTCCATCTTCTTCCATTGGGAAGACTCCTCCCATGATCAGTAACCCAGGCAACTTTGTACTATATGAGTCATGTCTATATCTTCTCTCCTCACTTACATCATGAACTCTGTGAGGAACTTCAAGGGCAGGAACCATGTGCAATTCCAGGCTTGTATTCTCTGCAGATTTTGTGGTAACTGGTGGGAAAGGGCACCTTTGGGTGTCTGAGGGGAGGGGAGGAACTGCAAATGTTATTGTCAGTTATTTAGCTCTGCTGTTTAACGAAATATCTTTTGTTTGGAACTAATATGTCTTCTAGTTTTATGGGAATAGAAACATATCAGTAGGGGCTTCATGTTGACCCACAAAGTATCCTAGAAACACCCGTGCAGGAGTCAGGAGGACCTGAGTTCAAATCTCACCTCAGACACTTGATGCTCCCTAGTTGTGTGACCTTGGGCAAGTCACTTAACCCTAATTGCCTCATCCTGGGTCATCTCCAGTCATCCTGATGAATATCTGGTCACTGGATTCAGATGGCTCTGGAGAAGAATTGAGGCTGGTGACCTGCACAGCCCTTTCTCACTCAAAACAAAGTCAAGTGCAAGTCATGTCATTATTTCTCTGATGGCATGGTTTTCTTCGGCAACAAAGGACAAACACACACAAAGTATCTAGAACATAGGAAAGCTTTCTAGTGGGTAAGGGAGCTGAATGATACCTCAATACAATGTAACTCCAATTAGGCACTGCTAACTAGGCAGGTCCAAAAAGCCCTGGTGCTGTGAGGAGGGCTTTTCCTAATACTGAGCATAAATCTGCATTTTTGCAACTCCCATTCATTGTTCTTGAACCAAGAAGAACAAGTCTGACCCCTCTTCCAGGGATAAAATACTTGAAGACAGAATTCCTGCCTCAGGAGGAATACTACCTGCCTCCCATATTGAGAGTCTCCTGATCCAGAATGCCTGGCTGAGCCTAGCTACCTTAAACTACATCCACAAGTTCCTGGGGAACATGCCTGTATATTGGTTGGGATAAAGCATTGGCATGCAGCCATGTGGCAGATATGCTAGTAGGCATTATTGTTTCTTCTATGCAAAGAATTAAAGCATTGAATACTTCTATATAATACTTCCCTGTTTGTGTAGGTGACTGTCTCCAAGGTCATGGGACATGAGTTGCATGAAATATTGGAGGTTCAGGGAGGAAATGAAATTTCCTTCAAGGAGAAGCTGGGGTCAGAATTATTTGGATGTGTATAAATCCATAGTGGTCACTCCTCCTCTGTTTCAACACATCTAGTGATGAGGAGCTCACCAAGACAGCTCATTCTTCTTTTGGAAAGGGTGATTTTAAACTAATAAGATAAATAAGAGTAATTCTACCACCCAGAGAGATGCATAGCTGTTGAGTAGGTTATCCATTTTTTGGGAACCTCACAGAACCTGACTTGACCTGAATTCAAATCCAGACTCAAACACTCAAAAATTCAGCCACACTCCACCTCCACTCCTTTGTAGGAACAGCACCAGAGTGACTGGGAAATAAGGTGGTCCTCCCTTCCCCACCTGCTTCTTCTCCAGGTGGTAAGAGGAAAGAATATGGACAAGGCAGTGGTGAAGCTGTTTCTGGCCTCCTTCATGTATGAAAGAAGTCAGGAACTGTCTGCCTCAGTTTCCTCAACTGTAAAATGAAGATAATAACAGTACCTACCTCTCAGGGTTAATATTTCTAAAGAATTTAGCACAGTGCCAGGCACATAGTCAACATTTAAGTGTCTGTTCCCCACATTCATTCCTTCCGACCCACCACTGGTCTATATGTAGGATTTGTCTGCGTTGGCTGGGGTCTTTGCAGGGCCCTCAAATGGGGCTGAAGGCAGGTCAGGTGGGGCCCCTCAAACACATTCCTGCCTAAGGGTGGGGCAGACCATCGGTCTGGGCCTAAGGGTAGAGGTGGGTGAAACCTCAGGTGTCAGGTTCCCACCCCAACATTCACCCCCTCAGCCCTTTAGAGTGGTCTTTGTTGGGAGCTCAGACAGACCTGGCAGGGGGGCGGGGAGGGGCGGGGCAGGGAGTGCAGCCTCCTCATCTGTTTGCCCAGAAGCCAAAAGTAATTGGGGGTGGGAGTGGGAGCTCCCTGGAAAAGAGGCCCTGAGAAGGGACCTGTCCCTATCCACCCAGAACTGCCCCCTCCTTGCCACATTCCACCCCCACTCCTTCCCAGGAACAGCACCAGAGTGACTGTTCTCCTTTCCCCAGCTGCCTTCTCCAGTAGCCTCCCCAAGCCTCAGGTTCTTCCTGCGGGTCCCTCCTTCTGCACACAAGCCCTCTGCCCATGGAGAAATCCCCTCCAACGGAATCTGGTTTTTGCCTTATTTTAGAGTTTGTATTCCACATCTGGAGTAACAGGAGTGAGGTGTGCAGATAGCCTCCTCACACCTCCCTCTTTCCTCAGGCTTGTGATTCAATGGAAAGAGCCTGGCTGGGGAGGGGGCAGGGCAAGCAAAAGTCCCTAGCCTTTCTAGCTTCACTGATTCCTCTCTAGCTTTGGAACCTTCATGGAGTGATTTAATTTCTCTGCACCTCAGTTTTGTTAGCTGTAAAATCCTAGAGTCACATAATATCAGGGTACAAAGGAAAATCTCAAGATTTCAGGGCCAATATCCCCATAGCTAGCAACATGCCCAGGAAGTCCATGTGCAGCAGCCATTCTAACACTTCCGATGAGGTGGAACTTGCTAGCTCTCCAAGCATTCCATGCTGATCTTCTGGAGTCTTTCAGTCGAGTGAGCTGAATTCTGCTTGAACCTGGAGCCAAGCATTGTGGTGAGGCAGGATGAGGTGGGAGAGGTGGCAATGAACTCTTCACCACAGCTGTGTGACTCTAGACAAATGGGGTCACTTCTCCTGTTAGTGATGCAGCTGGGTCTGGCATCAGGAAGACCTGGAGACAGAGTCAATCTGGCCTTAGACACTTCCTAGCTGTGTGACCCTGGTCAAGTCATTAGATGTCTACCTTAGTTTCCTCAGCTGTAAAATGGGGATAAAAATAGTACCTCCCTCCTAGCATTGTTGTGAGATATTTGTTAAAACAAAATAAAAACCCACTTAGCACTATTGAATGGCACATAGCAGGTGCTTAATCAATGCTTATTCCTGTCCCATCCCCTCTGATCTACATTGACATCATTCTTGTCAAAAATGTAGGTGACACAGAGATCACTGTAGGCTAGAACAATAGAGCCAACCTTAAAAGATAGGGGAGAAACACACCATTCTACATTGGGTTAAAAAATCAATTTCACAAGAACAGGATGGGGGATTTGTTCTGTGTAGCTGAACAACAGGTTTCTTGTTCAAACAGACCTGGGGATTTTGGTGGATTCCATCTCAATTTGAATCAGCCATGTGCTATGGCAACCAAGAAAGCTAATTTCATCTGAAGCTGCCTTGGAAAAGGCCCAGTATCCAGGCCTAAGGAAGTAATGATACCACTTGCCTTGGTCAGATACTATAAAGAATATTGTGGTCACTTCTGGACCCTATGCTTTAAGAAGGACACATGGAGAAGCTAGAGAGTGCCTAGAAGAGGATGACCAGGATGTTAAGCAAATGCCAGCTGAGAATCAGTCAACAGAAATAGGGGAGGAGAAACCATCATCTATGAAAAGAGATTTGACTTGTTCTGCTTGGCCAGTGGATAATGTTTCAGAGAAGGAGACTGAGGCTCCTTAATATTGAGGAACAGTCCCCAAAGAGAGGGAACTGTCATAGGGTGAAAGGAACTCCCCTTCACTGGAGTGGAGTCTGGATAAACCTTTGTTGGGAATGTCGCCAAAGGAATCCATAATCAGAGGCTCGTTGATCTCAGATGGCTCTATGGTCCTTCAAGCTCTGGCCTCCTGGGATCTTTAAAATGGGCTTAATAATCCTTAGATTATCTTTGTTTTTGTTTCTGTCTCTACCCTTGGCCCAATCTCTGTCCTAGTCTCTGTTTCTGCCATTTCTCTCTTCCAGGCTCTAGAAATGTGTACCTTGTATCCCAAAGAAATCATTAGAAAGAGAAAAGGACCCACATACACAAAAGTATTTATAGCAGCTCTTTTTGTGGTGGCAAAGAACTGAAAATTGAGGGAATGTCCATCAATTGGGGAATGGCTGAACAAGTTGTGGTACATGATTTTGAGGGAATGCTATTGTGCTATAAGAAATGATGAGCAGGTAGACTTCAGAAAAACCCTGAATGACTTACATGAACTGATGCTGAGTGAAATGAGCAAAACCAGGAGAACATTGTACATAGTAACAGTAACATTTTTTGATGACTGACTTTGATAGACTTAACTCTTCTCAGGAGCAATTCCAAAAGACACATGATGGAAAACGCATCCACATTCAGAAAAAGAACTAAGGAGTCTAAATGCAGATGGAAGCAGACTATTTTCTTTTTTTCCTTTCTCATGGTTTTTCCCTTTTGTTCTGATTCTTCTTTCACAATATGATTAATGTGGAAATATGTTTAATATGATTATACATGTAGCCTATATAATACAGCATGCCATCTGGGGGAGGGGAGGGAAGGAGAAAATTTAAAGCTCAAAATCTTATAAAAAGGAATGTTGAAAACAAAAAATTAATTAATTAATTGAAAAGCAAATATGATTTAGAATTATGATGATCAGTGAAACAAGTTCCTTCATTTGCTCCTCATGGAACACAGTCTCCAGCCCTGTCCCCTTTCCCCTCCTCCCTCATCCCACAGCCTCTCCAATCTTCCCATCAGATCACTGCCCAACTCTTTTCTCAACTTTTCTCAGCTGTTTCTATATCTCTGTTCTGTGTGTGTGTGTGTGTGTGTGTGTGTGTGTGTGTGTGTGATGTGTCTCTGATCCTCCCATAACCACCACTAGGGGCTCCTGGAACGCAACCCACACCAGTTCCCAGACAGTCCTGGCTCATTACAGCAACTTTTAAAAAAAAATCCCATCTTCCTCTCCATTCCCATTCCCCAACCCCCAATCAACAGCACCTGAGACCTTCCTCTTTGGGCCTTGTGCCTTTTATTTATGGAGTATGAAAAACAGCCACGAGGTCACAGAAAGCTGGACAGACAGAACAGATAAGACACAGCACAGAGCGAGCGGCATGCGGCACATGGAGCCCAGCAGTAGGGCCTATGGCAAGGGCACGTGCCTGGGGTCTGGTTTTCCAACTAACAGAATAAATAAATATTGTACCTTACAGTGTCTTGGCCGTGGGAAGGCCATGATCTCTAAGCACACATTGTCACACAACAGCAGTTTTTACAGCAGTTTGTACAGCCCGCCAGTCAAGGGGCTTGAGGGTGGGGGTAGGAAAGTCTGGAGGTTCACAGATATCTAGGGTCAGATGGTCTCTTGGGTATCACCTGGGGATAGGTTTTACTCCAAACTTTGGACCAAAGGGGGAGGCAAAGGTAAAGGTAGGACTAAGAACAGAGATCCAAGAAGGCTATATCAGGAGACTGGGATGGTGACTAAGCCGTGCAGGGAATCTAGGCCTACCCTGGGCTGGGCTGATCTTCTTGGGGCCAGAGGTAGCAATCCCTATATACTCAGGACAGCTGGGCAGTTCTGGTCTTGGCCCTTGACAATGTAGGTCTTTGGGGGGGTTAGGGTTGCCAAATCCTCAGTGTCTCTCTCTCTCTCTCTCTCTCTCTCTCTCTCACATACACACACACACACACACACACACACACACACACACACACACAATCTCCTGTTGCTATGAGCAGGTCATGAATCCCCAGCCTAACTGACAGACACACACACACAATCTCCTGTTGCTATGGGCAGGTCATGATTGTGCTAAATCAGGGTCTGGGGCCTCCCTTCCCCCTCACCAAGGAGCTAAGCCCAAGCAAGAACAGGTCTACAGGGACTCAGGAAAGATGATTGAATTGAGTTGGGAGGTGGGGAAGGGCCCACAGGCCTATAAGCTTGAGTCCAGCCTGAGTTAGCTATAGACTGGATCAGGCTAGGTCAGGCCAGGGCTCATCGGAACATTGACTGTCACCTCCAAGTAAGTCACTGCCTTAATGGTCTCTATGCTCATACTGTCCCTGGGAGGCCATCCCTGGGGTGAAGTGAGGGACCGTGACCATTATCTACACCAGAGCCAGGACCTCGTATGGGCTCTCCCTCCTTGTCCTAGGGCTCCCAATCTTATAGAGCTTTCTTGAGTTCACAGAGGTGAGAGACAGGAGTCTGGGAGATCAAGGACTACTGGTTACTTGCACTCTCAAGTGCGGAATCTGGGGTCCTCAGGACTCGGTGTGCTGACTCAGACTGCCTGTGGGCTAGGCCCTCCCTCTTCTGCCAAATCTCTAGCCTAGCCCCCGAGGCCGCACATCTCTGGGCTACTGTCTCCACTCATACTTCTCCACTAGGTGAGGAGAGTACAGAGGATGGGAACCTCTTGTTTGACTTCTCTACCTCCAGTTTCTGAATTCAGTTAAATTAAATCTGATTGAAAAGACATTTATTGAGCACTTCCTGTGTGCAAGACTTGTTATGGGCACTGAGAATGCAAATGCAAAGATGAAAATTTTCCTGCCCTCCCCCACTTCCTCATGCTGCCCAATTATCTTCCGAAAGTCCAGTTCTGGCCATGTGCAAATATGTCAGAACTCCATCCCTCAGACCTCTCTCAGAGCTCTCCATTACCCATGCAATAGAGGGCATACTCACCACCCTGGCCTCCAAGGCCCCTGCCCAGCTTGAATTTCCTTCGCTCCCCATGCCTTCTAAACTCACTTCCACCTCTAGATCTTTGCTCAGGCTGCTCGTGTTCGCTGAATATCTGTCTCCTTCCTCTCTGCTTCTCCATCCCTCCTTCCAAGTATATCTTCAGTTCTACCTCCCTGTCAGCCTCCTCTGACCAGACCAGTCTCCTCAGAGTTCCCAAAGCCTTCCTCTAGCCCAGAGCCTTTCCTTTCTTAGCTCTTTGAAGTTGCTCCTAATCTCCTCCATCATTCTTGATACTCCTAAAGGTCAGCCTCTGGTCCCTCCCCTTCCCCATTAACTCAATTAATTCAAGGGTCAAGTCATGAGCATGGATACTGGAAGAAGTTCAGAAAAGGTGGTGGGTGGAGGGGGCAGGGATAGAGTGAGGGGTTAGCAGAGCACCTGCTCCCAAACTGATTCCCTAACTTTCCCAGAAGGCTGCTTGTACCCTACTATGTCAGGTGGGAAGTCCCTGGCAACCTTAGCTCCTTCTGTTACCAGATACCAGATTTGGAGTTCATGGACCTACAAGAACAGCTTTGTTCTGTTATCTAATCTGTGTATAACTTTGGGCAAGTTTTTGCCCCCTCGCTGAGCCTCGGTTTACTCCTTTGTAAAGTGGGCTGGATGGTCTTCAAGTCAGCAATTCTCAGTCATTTTTTATTTTATCATGGATTCCTTGGGCACTCTGATGAAGTCTGTAGACTACTCAGAATAATATTTTTAAATAATTTAAGGAAATGCTAGATCAAAATAAAAATAGATTTTCTTTTCCTATCCAAGTTCCCAGACCTTCTAAAAATTTATCCACGGACTCCTTGAGGGTCAGAGGTTAAGGATCACCGATCTAAGTTCTTTTCCCATGAATCCTATGGGTAACCCCATTCTTGACCAATCAAGGGGCATGATGGAGCAGCAACCCCACCTTTCTTTCTCTTTATCTCTCCATCTTCCTCATAGACTAGCTTCCTCACTGGCACAGATTCTCCTCCCTACTCCCAGGGGCCCGAACTCAGCATCCTTCCCTTCCCTTCCCAAACTTCCCTCTCCTAAGGGAGTTGGAGCATTTGGATCAGGAAAAAGGCTTTAGGAGCTAGAAAAATGTAAGTGGGAAGAGAAAAGGGAAAGAAATTAAGGAATCCTGGATAATACACATTTAGCAAGACCAGCTCTGGTTAAAGGGAAGTCAACAACTCTATCCCAAGCCACTATGCCCACAGTCACTCTACCTCCCATTATCCCAAGGGAGGAGGGGCCAATTCAGTCTTCCTGGGCAAGGGAGAGGAAAGTAGTTGAGAAACATTTCCCCAGAACCAGGCTCTCTGCTGGCCTTTGATAGAATGGTTAGGGAGGTGAAAATTCAAGCAAAGCTTCCTCAAGGCTTACAAAGTTCTGAGCCCAGGAGGGAGATTCCAATTCAAGGGAAGTTGAGATGGGCAAAGGGGCAAAGGGGAGAGGCCTTTGAGACCTGAATCTAGGGCTCCTAGCAAGTTTCATGGGTCAGCAGGATATTAGCAGAGAATTATCAGCTCTAGAGATGGAAGGAACTTGAGAGACATTTGGTCAATTCCCTTTGGGCCCTGGAAAGTATTCAAGATCACTCAGAGGTGGGATTCCCACCTAGACCTTTGACTCTAAATTCAGTGACTTTTGCATGATGCCATGGTGACTGACTAGCTGACGCAAAGTCTGTGGACAGACAGGATAGAGGTGCTCCCAAGTAAGCCAGAGCCAGATCCCCAAAGTGTGGGAAAGACTGGGGCTGAGTAGGGTCCCTGATGGCCAAGGAGCATTTAAGGAGTTAGGGACCTAGTTTAGAAGTCCTCTTCTGCAGGGAAACACTCACACCTTGATCTGAGCGAGTCCAGCCCCCATCAGCATCCTATCAGGGTGGGATATGCATATGTGTGATACATATGGCTCATGCCCCAAAACCAAGCTCCATCTGTCTTCAAACCAATAGATTGTGCTTCTACTTAACTTTCGGTTTCTAGGGCATCTCTCCAACTAAAGACTTCTGCAGAGGTATAGAAACAGATGAAAACATGGGATCATTAAGAGGGAAGTTCCCCCTTTATTCTACAGGTGGCCAAGAGCTCTGAGGAGAAAGTTGCCAAGATCATACAAAAGATTAAGTGTCAAAAACCAGAACAAATTCTGCACTCCCAGATCCACCTTAGCATCACTGGAGCTGTGTAAGTGTTGCTTTAGCTGCTCTCAGGGGGACAACAGACATTTCCTGAACAAGGAGCTAGAAGTCTAGCCTCTGTTTTTCCTCTTCCTTGCCCTCTAGTAAGTAGGACAGAAAGCTCTTACTAAAGCAATTAGCTTTGAGAACCCAAACCTAAACAAACACAGGATCTGATCGACTTTTTCTCTCGCTGCAGGAGATACCTAAGTTCCCTTTCTGGGAATAATAGCTGTCTATATATGGTGTCCAAACAAACATCTACAATCCCCACCCATAAAGTATGGGGGACTGTTGCCATCTTGTTTTAGAAATGGGATCAATTTGTTTTCTTGCTTTTTGATCCTTTCTCCCCATAATTCTGACAAGAAACCCCCTTTATCCTCCAATTCTAGACCCCTCCTCATTTTCAGGGAGATCCTGGATCTTAGAACTGTAAATTACCTGCTCTTCAGTCCAGAAAGGCATTTCTACCCATGGTCACCCAGGCCTTCTGAGCATGTGTGCTTTTCTGTCCTTGGAGAAGAACAGGAAGTGCTCTGGGTCTCTTTGACTGAATGGGGACAAATTTGGTCGTAACAGGCTGGTATCAAGTCCCAGACCACCCAACCCCATTTCAAAGAAAATCTCTCTGTGCCTGCCATACTTCCTTCCATGATTTCCCAAATAAACTGAGAATAAGAGCTCAACCAGCTCTGGGGAAGAAGTCCTGCATGGTTGAGTTACATGCCCCATTCTAGCCATCTGTGAAATGAAGCTAATGATCTCTAAGGTTACTTTCAGTTTTGACACTATATGACCTTAGACAAGCTCCTTATTTTCCCTGGGTCTCAGTTTTTCCATCTGTAAGATGAAGGGATTAGAAGAAATAATCTCTAAGGTCCCTTCTAACTCTGACACTCTAGAATTTTGTTTGAGGCACAAGGCATGACTTTGCCACTACTTCCTGCTCTGGGAAATTAACCAAGAGCACAGCTTTCTCAGGACTGGCTTGTTTTGTTTTTGTTTTTTTTTTGTTTTTGCTTTTTTTCTCTTGCTCAGGTCTCCTTTACTGATGCACAGTCACACCAGAGACTAGGTTTTCAGGGGGTAGGATGGGGTGGGCTGGGCTAGTGATCCTGGCTGGGAGGAATGGAAGTAGGTGGGAGGGAGGGGAGAATCCAAAAAATAGAACAAGTATAAACAAAATGAAACTTAACAGGAAGCAACATAGACAGTTAGGACCATATTTGCCAAATGAGGAAACCGAAGAAATGAGTAGTGAGGTGGGTTACTGAGAGAAGAGAATGAAGGAGAGGAACCAAGGGGGAAACAAGCTGAGAAAAACCGAGGGAAAGATAGAACTTTGGGAAAACAGACAGGGAAGAAAGAGCTGTCCCGTAGTGGAGTGAGCTGCCCCTGGAGGTAGTGAGCTCCCTGTTCTTGTAAGTCTTCAAGCAAAGGTGGCATGACCAAAGCAGCTCTGGAGCCAAAGAATCCTCCTCTTGTCCATATGGTACTGTGTGACTCCTTCAGTCCCTTCCAGCTCTGAGAGTCTACGACTGAGAAAAATATAGGGAGGTCGAGGCAGAGATAGAGGGAGAGAAATGGGGAGATAGAGACAGAAAGGTAGGGGGGAAAGAAATAGACATGGGCAGAAAGACAAAAGGAAAGGAATAGAGGCAGAGAAAGGAGGTGAGGGTGGGACCGAGTTGCCTGATGCCAGGTGGACATGACTGTGAGACCTTAGTAGAGGACAGAAAGGACCCGAAGAGAGGAGAGTGAGGACCAAGAGTAGGACAGAGACCACACTGTGAGAGAAGGCAGACAGAAAAAGCCAGAGGGACCGGGAGTCATGGCTGGGAATGATGGGGAAGTGGGGAAACGGGAGAGGAATGGCGGGAGGGGTGGGGAAACTGAAAATATAGCTTTATATATTTATATTTATATCACATTCCACACATCCAGTTACGAAGGGAGGGAGTTGGGGTCAAGGTCAAGGAGGGCTGCTGCTCCTCTTCTAGGACTGCCGGGATAGGGAGTGGGAGAAGTTCAGTTCAAGGGGGAAAGAGAGGTTTCCTTCCCTCCATCCCCACACCAGCTCCCTCCCAGGGCCATGCAGGGGTGCAGCAGGTGTAGATTTCACCCCCCTGCCTCTAATGGTGAGGAGGCGGGGATCGTCCTGGCGCGGGTGGTGGCAGCGCTAGGAAGAAATTGAGTGAGGGGAGGGATACTGCCTCCCCGGCCGCGTCTAGGGTGGGAGGCGAGAAGGGGACCTGGCCCTGGACCTCGGAAGGGAGCCTGGACAGGGCTGCGGGCCTCCCTGGCCCTGGGGGTCCGTCCGGACCAGGATGAGGTCTGCGGGACCACCTGTGAAGAGACGGACCTGGAAAGGCTGGTCTGCTTTCCCCGGCTGGGTCTGGGATGGTCTGGGCCGGGCCCTGGGCCGAGGAGAGGGGCAGCGGGCCGGCTGGGGTGGGAGGGGGTGGGAGGAGGAATGGGTCAGGGCGGGAAGTCTGCTTCCCTGGGGACCCGCAGCTCAATTGGGCAGCGTGTCCAGTCCCAGGGAGGCCGCGTGCTGCTTGGCCCGGAGCCGCAAACTCTCGATGCTGCTGGTCTTACTGTTCAGCGCGGCCGACGCGGCAGCTGCTGCTGCGGCCGCGGCAGCTGGAGGGGGAGGCGGCGGGGGGCCAAGGCCGCCGGCAGCCGCAGGAAGCAGCGGGGAGCCCCACACGCCCGGGTGGGCCGCGGCAGCCGCGGCCGACAGCGACTGGTAGTAGGATTGGCAGTGGAGGGAGCCCAACGGTGCCATGTTGACTCCCAGGTAGGGCACGGCAGCTGCGGCGGCGGCGGCGGCGGCTGCAGCGGCCGCAGCTGGCGGCGGCGGGCCGCCCACCTCGAAGGACGAATAATGCACCAGGTTGTTGGTGGCCGCCATGTGCTGGCGGAACTGCTCCTGTAGGCGGAATAGGCTGAGCGGCGAGGACGAGTAGGAATGTGAGGGCCCCAGGATGCCGCCGCTGCCCCCGCCGGCCCCCGCGCCTGAGGTCTGCGGCGGCAGGGGGCCTGAGGCCGTACTGCCAGGTGAGTCTGCAAGGACAGCCATGGGGGAGGCCCGTTAACCACCACGCAGCAGCTCCCACGGCTGACCACCTAAAAACTTTTCCCTTCCCTCTACCCTGCTCCCCCGCGCCTCTCAAAGTCACAGGCAGATCGCTAAGTTCCTGGTCAGCCCAGGAACTGCAGAGGCAGGATCCTGGACTGAGTGGGGTGTGGGGAGTGGGGAGAGGAGGAGGGATACACTAACCACTTTTCTTCTGACTCCTTAGCCGTAGTATTTACCCGAAAACGTCCCTGCTACATTGTTTCCAAGATACAATCTCCCTATACAATCGCCCTTAATATATTATCGGATGCCGTGCCTCCCAGGTTGTCTCCGTGATACATTGTTTCTTCTAAGTAAACGTTTCCTCTGAGCAATGATCTCCTCTGTTACATTTTTCCACTGCAAGATACTATGTCTCCTCCGATCCACCGTCTCATCTAATAGCAATATCTTCTTTCCTTCAATACACTGTTTCCTCGAATAGCCCGCCTGTCTTCTCTGATACATTGTCTTTGCCAATAGCCCGTTTCCTCTGACAGACAAACTGTCTTTTCAAACACAGTGCCTCCTTTGATACTTTCTCCCCTGAGAAAGTGTATTCCTCCACCCCGCTCGCTGAAGAAATACACTGTCTACCTTGATAAATAGTCCTCTCCCGATGCACTGTCTGCTTTGATAGCTTGTCTCCCCTGATACATAGTGGGCTATCTTAGGTCGTCTCCTCCAACACCAACCTTTCCCGTGCTCATCAGGTCTTCTCACTCATTTTCCCCTCTCCTAGTTTCCTCTGACACCCCGTGTTCTCCGATATTCCATATGCTCTCATATATAGTTTCTCCTGGTACGAAGATAATTCTCCCAATGCCCACTGTACCCTCCACAATGTAACTCCTGATTTACCCTCTCCTCCCCAGCAGCGGGCCTCACACATTCTAAGTCTCAGCACTGAGAGCTCTCCTACAGAGGCCCCGGGCAGCATGGGGACCTGTTCCCTGAAGCACCTCCTGCCTCCCGGGCCTCACCTGCTTTGGGGCTGCTCCTCTTGCAGGTGAAGCCCTTGCCCTCCAGGCCCGGACTCTTCTCAATCTTGCCTTGCTCAATGCCTCCCCGGGTCTCCTCCTCCTCCTCCTCGCGGTCAGCCTGGTCCTCAGGGGCTGACTCACCAGCAGATTGCTCAGACAGAGTCAGGTGTAGCTCAGAGGAGGGCTCGCCAGGCAGAGTACAAGACTGCTCAGACTCGGGCAGGACAGGAGCCTGACCATCTGGGTTGGGGACTTCAGCTTTGCCCTCCCCGTGCCCTCCCTCAGCCTCTTTCTGCTTCTGAAGCTGCTCCTTCTGCAGGCTCCTTTGCTTCTTACGGAACTTGGCCCTTCGGTTCTTGAACCATACCTTGCAGAGAAGAGGGAGGGAGAGAAGAGAGATGAGCGGGCTGCCGGGGAGAAGAATGAAAGTGGAAGCAGAGACAGGAGAGAGAGAGCATGGAGTCTAGTAAGCAGGAACCAGGACAGGGTAGGGGAGACCTGGGCAGAGAAGGAGAGCATCACTAACAGTCCTTTCCCGGGTTCAACCCCTCCTCCCCCTGCTCTGCTCCCTACCCACATCCCTCTTACACAGCCGGCCTTTACCCCCCTCTCTCTCCATCTTAATAAAGTTAGAAGTTCGGTCTTGGTGAAAGGGGGCAAATGGTTATTTCGCCCCTGCATATGGGAGACCAGGCTGGCGCTTGACTGCAAAACTAGGGCGCTGGCAAAGGGGAGGAAGGAGACGGGCCGCTGGTGGGAAGAGGTGGGGTCAGCGAGTCTTGCCTGCACTCGGGCCTCTGGCAGATTGGTGCACATCGCCAGTCGCTCCCGCATCACCACGTCCGGGTAGTGGGTCTTCTGAAAGGTCTTCTCCAGGGCCTCGAGCTGCTGGGCAGTGAAGGCAGTACGGCTTCGGCGCTGCTTTCGGTGCTGAGAGCCATAGCGGGCCTCCAAGATGATGTCTTGAAATGTACAGCCGTTGGAGGGCAAGCAAAGGGGGCCCATTTAATTATGGGAATTAGGGAGGAGCTCACGCGCGCACAGCACACTACAAGACGGCCTGCTTCCTAGTCCCAAGACTCAGCCCTCCAGGAACTTAAAATCTCCGAGTCTTGAAAGTGGAAGAGATGCCAGATGTCGTCCAGGCTAACCCATTCCAGAATAAAAATTCTCTCCACAGTCTTTCCGACCGAATGGGCTTCTAGATTCTAATGGAAGACCCAGGGTAGTGATAGGGAGCTCACTACCACTTGAAAGAACCCCTTCGTGTTTGGCTATATACTATTTGTATATCATTAAGGAAATCACTTCTCTTTTCAATTTCCTCTGTCATATAAGAGAGTTCAAATCAATTACCTCTAACTGCCCTCCTAGTTTAAATCCTACCAAAGTATGATCTCCAAATGATGGAGAGTACGATCCTGTGGGGCCTCCCTTTCTGCTTACTGGGATATTCTTCCTGCCTTGGAGAAGTCATGATAATGGGGTGGGGGTGATCATGGTTACTTATTGCTCTAAGATTTACAAAATTCTTCACAAACATTATCTCTTCTTATCCTCACAACAACCCTGGGAAGTAGGTTACTATTATTATCCCCATTTCACAAATGAGAAAACTGAGGCAGGCAGAAAAGTGACTTGTCCCTGCCAAACCTCTTCTCTGGGCTCAAGTTTCTTCAGCTTTTCATATGGGCCTTGCCTCCTGTCTTCTCACTATTCTGTTTACTCTCTTATAGGCATGTAACAGCTCATCAATATCCTTCTTCTAGAATATTTCTTGTTATTGTTCTTAGAATGTTTTCCAGGAAGCATAAGGCCAGGCAGAGGAGAGGCCACTGCTCTCCTTAGCCTTAGCAAATCATCTCTGGATCTGATTACTACTCAAATTCCAAGTAGTGTCTGCAGTTCTGATGAGACATTCTGGGAAGAACACTACTGTCTAGAAGAGAGCATGTCCAGGGTGATGAAAATCTCCTCTGGCTGAAGGGCATAGGGAGCCAAGAAAGGTCACCGAATTCATGCCCATGATTCCATCAATAGTCACCCAAAAAACTTCCCAGAAAAATAATTTCTTTGTCCTTAGTCTTAACACAGCCTGAGCCTAACTGTGCAAAGACTGAGCCCTGACAGTATATACTGAACCCTGATCCTAGTTATAATTTGAGCCCTGACCCTGGTCATAGACTTAGCCCTTAGTCATAGACCTTATCCAAGATTCAGCTCTGACTTGGGCAAGGTATCTCATAAAATTGTATTTAGTCCTAAGGGGGAACAGGATGAGAGAGTACATGACTCTATGCAACATTCCTTAACTGTAGGAGCTACATCTTGTTCCCCACAGAGCAGAGACAATTGCCAGAGTTCCTCCTGAACTGAGATTCTCTGATTTCTACATCAGAGGAACAACTGGTTTGTATAGCAGGAAAACTCAAGATAGATGTGCAAGGATGAGGGAACTGGAGAGCCAGATAGGAGCTCAGCTGGAGTCCCCCATCTCTGCACATATCCCAGATATCTTCACTTCTATCCTCCTCCTTTCCCTGAGGCCTACTTCCTATATAGGCTAGAAAAGATGGGATAGTTCAAGATTTTGAGATTTTCACCTGGAGATTTTCCTCCCTCTGTTTATGGCCCCATCATTGACTCCATCTCCCAGGTTGTAATCTTGGGTGATCTATGACTTTTCTCTCTCTTGCCATATCCAATCAGTGACCAAGTTCTGTGGATTCCATTTCTGCCATTTCTCTTCTCCCTGCCCCTCCTCCCCATTCCCACAACTACTTATTTAGTGCAGACCTTCGATGTCACCCACCTGACCTGTCCTGATAGGCTCCTAACAGATCCCCCTGGCTTGACTCTCTCCTCCTCCAAACCAATTTGGCTTGTAGCCAGACCCATCTTCCTTAGACACAGAGTTGGTCAGGGGGCACTCCTTCCTTCAAAGCCCTGTAGGAAACCCTATCACCTCCCATCCAGTTTAAACTCACTTGCCTGACCTTCAAGGTGTAGCATCACCTGAACTTTCCAGCTGCATCTTCCATGAAAGCTTTGTTCCGACACAACTGAATTCCTCTCTGTGCCCTGTAACAGACACTGCGCTGTCCTATTTCAGAGCCTCTGTTCACCAAAGTTCTCTCTACCAGGGATAACTTTTCTCCCCTTTGATCTATCTACATAGGGTAGTTGGTGGTGCAGTGAACAGAGCACTGGGTCTCTCCTACCTCAGATATTTCCTAGCTATGTGACCCTGAGCAAGTCTGTCTGCCTCAGTTTCCTCGACTGTAAAATGGGACTAATGCTAGCACCTACCTCCCAGGGTTTTTGTGAGGATCAAATGACATATTTGTAAAATACTTAGCACAGTGCCTATCACATAATAGGCAGTTAATAGATGCTTTCCCCCTCTTCCTTCTTTACCTGGTGAATCTGTGCCCATCCTTTAAAGTTCATCTTCAAATTACTTCCTCCAAAGGTCAAAAGGAGACCTAGATAAGCTGGGTAGTATCGGGGAGTCCCATATTAAATTTGAAATGTATTTTTAAAAAACACAAAGCTGTACTAAGGGCCGTTTCCTGTTTCCTGGGTGGTACTCATCTTGAATTCTTCTTTGTGGGGTGCATGTTTGTGGGTACTTACCAAGTTCATAATAATCAAAAGGAATTTTAAAAAGATAGAACACTGGCCCTGGAGTCAGGAGAATCTGAGTTCAAATCTGACTGAAGACACATACTAGCTGTGTGGCCCTGGGCAAGTCACTTAACTTCATTGCCTCCTCATCAGCTATGTTATCCAATAGCCCACAGGACATCCTCTTCCAGGAAGCCTTCCTTGATTGCCCCATCTCTAATGACCTTTCTCTATGGAGTTCATAGGGCTGCCTTAATCCTCTCCATGCATCATGATGGAGAGTCTTCCATGAGGCCAGGAACTGGGTCAGTTCTACTCTGTGGATCTCCTTGAGCTCTGCACACAGTAGGTACTTAATTCATGTTTGTTAGGCTTTGAGTCCTGGGAGATAGTCAGAAAACAGCCCTTACCAATTCAAGCCAATTCAACAGGATGAAGTGCCTTTTGTGTGCCAGGCACTAGGGCCATAAAGACAAAAGTGAGATAGTTATTAACTTTAAGTAATTACTGTCTTCTGGAAGAGGATAAGGTTATGACATGTAAATAATCATTTGAGGACAGAGGGAACTCAGGAAAGTGCTGTCATAGAGGAGGTGGCCCAGGAACTCAGCCTTGGAGAAGTTCTGAAGAGGTCAAGTAAAGAGGGAAGGTATTCTAGGCATGGAGGTCAATAACAGACTGTTCAAAGACATAAGGGGGGAGATAGTGGCACCACATTCAACCATTATTAGCAAGTAGGTCACGGTGGAGT
Source organism: Bettongia penicillata ogilbyi (assembly GCA_023548195.1). Lineage (NCBI taxonomy): Eukaryota > Metazoa > Chordata > Mammalia > Diprotodontia > Potoroidae > Bettongia > Bettongia penicillata. The sequence goes on from JAJHZJ010000096.1 coordinate 10,947,760, forward strand.
CCATGAAAGCAATGAGCCAGGAATGACAGGCCCCTTAGACCCCTCTGTCCGCTGAGCAGGTACACTCCATTTTTAGGAGGTCTACTCTAGAGAATACCTGGGTGTCATGCAATAGAAGGAACACCCCAGAGGAGTCTCATACCCAGAAACAGGGTACCATTCAACCCATAAACATTGACTGAGTACCTGCTGGGGTCAGAACCCTGGACCCTGTGCTAGAAGGGAACTAGCTCAACAAAAACACAGGTCCCTAATCTCATGGTGCTCCAGTCTAAGAGGGGGAACTCACTTTGAGTAACTTGAATAGATAACATCACATGATAAATGTGCCAGAGAGATACAATCAGAGTGATCTGGAAGCTCTAGGATATTCTTCCTAGCAGGAAGGCAGGGACAAGGAACATCTGTGGTGAGCTAAGGATCCTAGGATCCCAGATAGAAAGCTGAGTCATGGCATCCAACCCCTTTCTGAAGTTGAAACTGAGGCTCACAGAGGTGAAGGAACTTGCCTAAGGTCACCTAGCCAGGATGTATCTGAGGCCCAAGTCCAGACTGCAAGTTCAACACTAGCTATCACAATGATGTTAAAGCATAAAAAGGAATTCCTCAGGTGGAGAATGGGAGGAAGAGATTAATGAGGCAACATACCCTCTCTCCCTCCCTCCCCCACCACACCCAAGTTGATCTTACCAGCCAGCCTCTCTGCCAGGGTGAGGGCATGCACAGAGGGCCGGTAGTCAGGCCCATGCTGGGCCTGTTGGGCTGCCTGCTGGTGGAGGTTGTACATAGCGCTGAGGGAGTTCATGGCATGCAGTGAGTAGCCATTAACACCGTAGTGCTGCATTCCGGCAACCACCTGGAGGAACAGAGAAGCAGAACTTGTGAGGAGACCCCCAGAGAACCTCCTGCCCTCTTCTCCCTCCTCACTTCCTCTCTCACCTCTGTCCTTCCACAGTCAATGCCTAAGTGCCCAGTGGACAAAGAGTCCGGTACCTTAGATAAGACACAGCCCTTGCCTGACTCACAGTCTAGGAAGGGGGTATGATGGGCACATAAAGAGCCCAAAGGAATACAGGAAATCCTGGCAGGGAAAAGGCAGGCCCACCAGGGGAGCAGTGAGACCCAGGGCAGCTCCTTCCCTGAACATGTCCATCTGCTACACCCTCCTACCAAACTGAAGAGAAAGGAGACTAGCCTCAATTCCAGGTGAAGGAGAGGAGAGAGTGGAAGGGGAAGACAAGGAGGTCCTTGGACTTATTTATCCTTGGTCACAGGGATACTTGGTCACATAGGACCCCAATGGTCCTATCTGGGGTAACTCAGCCATTGTAATGATACCAGTGGTCTGAACTTTCCAAAAGTCTTTCTTATAATCTTACTCTATCTTCACAAAAGATCCATAGCAAAGGTAGTATGGATGTTACTATTCCCATTTTAAGGAGGGGCAAACTGAGATCCAGAGAATTGATTTGCTCCAAGTCTTACAGGGAGGCAATGATGGAGCTAGGATACAAACTCTGGAATCCTGCCTCCTCAGTCAGAGTTTTTGTACAAAGTTTATATATGCAAAACCAGGGAAACCAGGCATGCAGGAACTCCAGCTCCCGCCCATGGGGAAATAGCCTAAGCCTGGAGCCCTGTGATATTCATTACCACAATACCCTCATTTTGTGCTAAATTACTCAGGCTTACTCATCTGTTCTGCACCCCCTTAGTCTCACAGGCTTATAGAATGCCAGAGGGGGGAGGGCATTTAGAATAGACGACAGAAAATGTAAGGGAAGAGAGAGTCAGAGACAGAACTATAGACAGAGACAGAAAGAGAGACACAGAAATAAGAAAGACAGACAAGCAGAGAGAGACAGAAAGACACAAAGAGAGACAGGGACAGGGACAGGAACAGACTGACCAAGGAATCTGAGAACAAAAAGGGATGTGAGGGAACTTAGGAGCACAGAACAGAGAAAGCAAGAGCTGAAATGGTCCTTAACATGGTACAGAGCACCTGTCCTGTCAACATCAGGAAGGAACTGAGAGCAAAGAATCTTACAACAAAAACAAGAAGAGAGGAAGTGATACATTAAAGTGACCTAATGAGGCAATAAAAGGCAGAACTCAGGCAAGCCCCAGCTTTGGGATTCCACCTCTGACCCTCTGCCCACACTCCACACTCTTCAGCTGGGGCTGCTGCTGTCCGTCACTGTCCCAAGGAAACCAGCAGAAAGAGGAATGCAGGGGGCAGGGGGAAGGGGAAGGAGAGGTGTTCCTCCTCTTCCAATCTCTGAGAGACACTCTCCGGGAAAAGGAATTAGCCTTGTTCCACTTGGCCCCCGAGGGGAGAATTTGAAACCACGTGAGAGGGAGGCAGGGTTCAGCTCAATAAAAAAAACTTCCTAACCACCAGAGCTGTCCCCCCGATTGACAGCTGCTGCCTCAGTAGGCAGCTCTGGACATCTTCAAGGAGATAGGACCTAGGAGGTATCCTCTGAGGGCTCACCTGGCTCTGAGATTGCAAGGGTCACACCTCCCAGCCCTGGAATCTTCCTTAAAAGTCTTTTTCTTTTCTTTTTTTTATTTTAATTTTGCTAGAAGACCAGCCACAGAAGGGGAAGGGGAAATCTTGAGTGTCCAGAGGACCAGGCCAGTCTGAACTTAAACCAAAATCTGAGCTCAGTTGCCTACTTCATGTCTACACTATACTTTGAGGAATTTACTTTCCAAACTACTCACAGAAAATTTTTTCTGTGCCTGGGCCAGGCAGGAGTCTAGCTCAACTATTCAGGTCCCCTTCCTGCCCTGAAAGTGTTTCTCATACTATCATTCAGTCTCTCTCTGTTTCTCCCTCTCTCTTGCCCCCCTCCTCTCTCTTTTCCACCATCTCTTTCTCGCCCCCTTTCTCCCACTCCTCTGCTCTTTCCTGTCTTTTCTCCTGTCTCTCTCCTGCCTCTCATTGTCTCTGTATTCCGATATCTCTTCTTTCTCTATCTCTCCTCTCCATGCTCCATCTTTCTGCCTATTTTCTCTCTGTTCTGTTAGACTCTCTTTCTCTCTGCCTCTATCTCTCCGTATTTATCTCTGTCTCTCTCTTTCATGCGTGTCTCTCCCCGTCACTGTCTCTCGGTGTCGATCTGTCTTTGGGTTCGCCCATCCACTGGGAGCTGGGGTAAGGAGAAGGGGCGGGCAGGGCAGGGCAAGAGGCGTCGAGAGGCCCCTGGAGGCCCTGGCCTGGGCCGGGTTCAGTCCACTGCGCACTCCAAATAAAATCAATTAAATATTTAAAAGGTGCCGCGTAGCAATTCCTGGGGAGCCGGGCAGGCCATTCATCACGGCGCCGCGGCGTTTCACGAGCTGTCGAATTGTGCTTACATTGGTTAAAAGAATCTTTATATTTCATTAAGCAAGCAAAGCGGCGGATCTCCCGCCACCGGCGCCGGGCGGATGGCTTTCGTTTTCCAAATCTGCAAATGCATCCGTTATGTCCCCGCGTCGCCCCAGGCGGAGGAGGCCTAATGCCCAACCAATCGAAGAATCAAGTCGAATTTTATTAGGGGGTATTTTTTATAAATTAACAGCAGCCGGCCAAGGAGCACGGCTTAACTTGTCTTTGATTAAATGGGCAGTGAACCCTCACCCCGCCGCCGCTCCCAGGGCGCCCGCCTGGTCTGCCGGGCTGAGCCCACCTCCGCTCCCATTTGGCTTCCCTGCCTTCTCTCCCTCATTCATTCATTCATTCATTCACTCATTCATTCTCTCTCTCTCTCTCTCTCTCTCTCTCTCTCTCTCTCTCTCTCTCTCTCTCTCTCTCTCTCTCTCTCTTTCTCTCTCTCCCCCCTTCTCCTCCCTCCCCATCTCTGCCATCTTTCATAATACATAGGAAAGAGTCCTGTATTTGGAGTCAGAGACTCTGATTCCATCTCTGTCTTTTACACTGTGTGACTATGAACCACTCATTTAACTCCCCTAGCCCTCAGTTTCCTCATCTTTAAGATGAGGAGGACTTGAAAGGTCCTTTCATCTCTAGATCTGTGATCCTATATCTTTCTTTCTCTGGCTTGTCCTTTCTTTGTAAGTGTCTCTGTGTCTGAGTACATGTATCTAAGGACACAGCCTGGGGTGGAAAATGAGGAATGAGAAGGGAGTAATAAGGGGAAAGTATTTAAAAATGGGCCAAGTGACTCGGGAAGGACTTGGGGAGGGGGAGGTGTGAAGCATCAATGTATACAACGGGTAGCTGGGGCTGAAGGCACTCTGATCACAGCCTCTCCTCCCTCCCAGAAAAGGGCCCAGAGGATCCAGGGTTGACTGTAACTCATCCAGGGTGGCACCTCAGGCCCATTTCAGAAAGGATTCTGCACTTATCAGTACCATCCCTAGAATTTTAGCTGCTGGAGGCATAGCTAGGTGGCAAAGTGGATAGAGTGGCAGACCTGGAATCAGGCAGACTCCTCTTCCTGTTCAAATCTGGCCTCAGATTTGTGTGACCCTGGGCAAGTCACTTAACCCTGTTTGCCTCCGTTTCCTCATGTGTAAGATTACTAGAGAAAGAACTGGCAAACCACTCCAATATCTTTGCCAAGAAAACCCCAAATGGGGTAACAAAGAGTCAGACACAGCTGAAGAACAACAAACACTATATTTATAGAACCTACCTCACTGGTTGTTATGAGGAAAGTGCTTTGTTAGCCTTTAGAAAGTAATTCAAAAGCACATTATTTCTCAACAAAACTCAACCAGTTATGCTTGGATGATGAAACAGGGGAATAGGAGACTAAAGTCACATAGGTAATTGAAAGGCTAAAGTAGGATTTGACTTTTGCTGCCCAGGCTGGCATATTTTTCATGTATGACATTATCAACTAGCTTAGCTCACTGTTAGAAAATGGTATCAAGAATAAAATCTCAGAGTGCTGCTACCCCCATCACCAGAGAAGGCCAGAAAATAGTTCCATAGCGGGGACATACATAGCATCAAGAGGGATGGAGGTTAGATTAAGTCCCACTTCTCCCTCCTCCCTGCAAAAACAAATAACAAAACCTAACACTCCACACATTTCTTGAGCCTCAGGTGAGGCACAAAGAATGAGACTGAGGTCCCTAGGCTTACAAGAAGCATCTCCATCACTGCTTCCAGATCTGTAGATTAACTCTTTAACTTGAGCAGGTACAAAGACAGAGACTGAGAGAGACAGAGAAAGGGAAAGAGAAGCAGAGAGAGAGATGGAAAGACCAGGGGTGGGGGTGGGGCAGAGATCTAGTAGAGGCAGCAGTATAGGAAAGGACAGTAAGCTAAGAGGTCTAGTTCTTTTCAGAATCTGACATAACTTAAATGAGAGAGCATAAGACCTTGAGAGAGAATGGGAAAATAATGAGAGAGCATTTGGGAGGTAGAGGGAAAATCTGAAAGAAGAGAGGATATTGTTTAAGAGCGAGATGAAGGGAAAAAAATTCCAGTGACCAAAAAAGCAGTTGGATTTGGTGTTAGCAGACCTGAGTTTGAATCCTGGCTTCTCCCTATATCTCCCTGGGGTCACTGGTGAGCTCAGCAGGGAAGTGAAGACTAATCAGTATCCTGAAAGTGACGAGACCCCCTGCTGCAAGCCAGCTGGCCTTCTGGTTCCAGCCTTGACAGGACATCCCCCTATCCCTAAATCCTTTAAGCATTTCAACCTCTGCATGTCCGGAACAGAACATATGGTTCCCTCCCAACCCCATCACATATTGATTCTTCAATGTATCTTAAGGCTTAAACTTGAAAATCAAAGAACTGACACAATTATCAAGGTCAGTGCATTCATTCTAGACCCACGATCCCCAAGTCTAACCTTCTGGGTCAATAAAGACCCAGCCAAATTCATTTCTTAGGTATCTATTTCCTTCAGACTCCTCCTTCCCCTAAAGGCTGGGAACTAGAAGAGATAAAACTTTAAATAAGATATAACCTTCAAGGTCTTAGTAAAATTCTTAACTTCCCCTAATAATTGTTTCTTCTTCAAAACATAAAAGAACAATGAAACTTCATTCTGCTCAATCAAGATCAACAGTCATTTGCTGAAGTAGAAAGAGGAGAACCTTGGGGGAAATGACCACGCATACACACTCACAACACAATTCACCCAATACAATAACGCATGGGCCTCCTTACAACATGATATGCATACAACACCACATGAACACACACGCACACACACACACACACACACACACATGCACCTGCACACGCCTTTCTAGTGGAAATCCATTTCAAGACATAGACCTGAGAAGAACCCCATCTCATCTCTAATCTTCCTAAGACCTCTACTGGTTACAAAAAAATAGTCCTCAAAAAGCCTCCCTCAGACACATAAGTGCCTATGGCTTAGTCCTTTCTCCTCTGGATGTGGTAGCCAATTTGTCCAGAGAGTCACTTATTTATGGAGCAACTGCCAATAAGGGTAGGCAGGGATATGGACAAGAGAATCTGATTAAATTGCCTTTAAAAAAAAATTTTTTTTTTGATCCAGACTCCTAAAGGAAGGAGTAAAACATTAATTAAGCTATTTCTATACTAAAAAAATGGTAACAGGGAGTTGATGCCCAAGATAAGTAACCAGGTAGTAAGACATCACCAAGGTGCCTTTGATAAATTTAAGTCTCCTGGCCCCACAGGATGACAGAGTGGATAGAGTTCTGAACCTGGAGAGAGGAAGATCTAAATATGTATCCTGCATGAGACATGTATCTGCTCTAAGGACCCTGGATAAGTCACTTGACTTCTATGCCTTAGTTTCTCATCTGTAAAATGAGGAATGGGAGTGGAGTCATTGCCTCTAAGGTCCCTTCTGGCTCTCAATTTCTGTTACTATATGAACTGAGGGATGGGATTACTGCCAGGTCCTATGGCATCAAGGTTTCAGAGTTAGGCATGAGAGAGTAGAAGAAATGCTTGGTACTGGAAGATATAGTGTTATGTTAGAAGAATGTCAAAGAGGCTGGTATCACTCCACACTTCATTGTATATGTAGAAGGGTATGGAAAATGTAAAGAAACTGGAAAGATAGGGATGGTTTAGGTTGTGAAGGGCTTAGAATGCCAGAGGATTTCTTATTTTATTCTGGAAATGAGAGTCACTGGAATTTATTAAGTGGGAAGTGTGGGTGGTGACATGGTCAAACATGAGCTTTAGGAAAAACACTTTAACAGCTGAGTGGAGAATGGATTGGAGTGGGGAAAGACTTGAGGCAGGAAGATCCACCAATAGGCTATTATTAAAAGAGCCCAGGCATGAGCTGATGATGGTCAGCACCAGAGTGGTGGTGGTGTCAGAGGAAAAGGGGAGATATTGGGGAGATGTTACAAAGGTAGAGGACAGGGATACAAGAAGGGAGAATGAAGAGATGGGATGGCAGTAGGTTTGGAACTTGTGTGACTAGAAGGATGGTGATACCCTCCAAAATGATAGGGGAGTTAAGAAGAGTGAACAGTTTTAGGGGAGGGGAAGAATTCAGTTTTGGACCTGTTGAACTTAAGATGCTTATGAGGCCTCTAGTTCAAATTATCCAGTGATAGTTGGGGATTAGAGACTGGAGGTCAGAACAAAGATTAGAATTGGACCAATGAATCTGAGAACCACCTTGGAAAACCTCCAGTGTGTCCCAAGGAGTTGTGTTTGGCTCTGTACTGACATATTTGTCTTAATTATTAGAGTCAAGGTGCAAGGAAGAGAAGGGAATTGGTCATATGTTCAACAGAGCAAAGAGCTTCCTAGTAATTCTATTATTTCCTTTACAAAGTATGAAGTTCTCCCTAATGGAATTAGAGAATAGTTAACTATAGGCTGGCCTTTTTAAAAAGGAAGTATTCTTTTTCTAGGAAAACAGCAGAGGCAAGATTGAGTCAATCCAGTGGAGGCAGGAAATACCTGTGGAGTGTGACACATGGCAGCAGAGAAGAGAGCCAGCTCAGAGAGAACATAGACCCTTGAGAAGGAATTGATCTTTGCCTTTCCTCCTCTTTGTATAGTCCACCCCGCCATGTGTGCAAGGATAATAATACAAATAAAGACAACACTAAATGGTGTCAAAACTCATCAATCATCAGCAGATGGTGTTGATACCCTACTATCTAAGCTAAAGTGCACATGTCTTGAAGGGGCTCATCACTGCATTATCCTATAGCTCTACTCACCATTCCTTTGACTTCACTCTTCCTTGGTCACCACTTCCCTATACATGTGTCATCTCCTTTTACTAGAAAGTCATATGTACTAGGGGAATGTAGTATGGGGAAATGCCTATTGGGTCAACAAATGTTGAGGGGGTGGAGGGAGGGAGAAGAGGGAAAAGGAGAAGGGGAAGAGAGAAGAGAGGAGAGGAGAGGAGAGGGGAGGGAAGGGAAGGGGAGGGAAGGGGAGAAGAAAGGAGAGAAGAGAAGAGAAGAAAATAAAAATGAAGAGAGGAGAGGAGAAGAGAAGAGAAGAGAAGAGAAAGGAAGGAAGGGAAGGGAAGGGAAGGGAAGAGGAGAGGAGAGAAGAGGAGAGGAGAGGAGAGGAGAGGAGAGAAGAGAAGAGAAGAGAAGAGAAGAGAAGAGAAGAGAAGAGAAGAGAAGAGAAGAGAAGAGAAGAGAGAAGAGAAGAGAGCTGGAATGAGGGAAGGAGAAAGGGGGGGTAAAAGGAGGGAGGATGACAGAGAGAGGACAGACTGAAAGAGGAGGGGGAGTCTGATAGCTCTGTTGTCCTCTGCCAGGCTCAGACATGCTCAGTTCTAGGCCCAGCAGTCAGGAGGTCATTGAGGAGGGAGAAAGTACTCAGAGAGTAATGAGGGAAGCTATAAAGAAGCCCGTCCAGGATTCACAGGACAGGAGAAAGTCCCTCATAATGAGAACTCCCTAGACATGAACGGCTACTTTGGGGGGAGATGGTGGGCTCCCCCTCACTGAAGGGTGTCTTCACCAAAAGACTGGGTGACTATGTTTTGGGTTGTTGTAGAGAGGATTCTAGTTCATCTGGCATATTTATAAATCACTTTACAATTTGCAAAATGTTTTGCCCATATCATGACCTCTGGGCCTCAGAGATATTCCACCACTATTGTTTTCCCATTTTAGAGATAAAGAAACTGAGGCTGAGAGTTTGTCAGTTACCAAGGATCATACAATTAGTGTCTCAGGGCTTCCTAAGTCACCTTTTGCATATAGGTTAGACTAGATGCCTCTCAGATCCCTTCCACTTCTGGGACTATTTAGTAAACAAACTGATTCAAGGGATGAGGGAGCCAAAGATACTCCCAGCATTCTAAAATTGCTCAAAAAAATTCTTCACCCTTGTCATCATCTCCTAGTGCCTACCCTAACCCTAAATACCTCACACACAGCAGGTACCTCATAAATTCTCATTGACTGATTGACACAGTGACTAGTATCACTCCAAACAAAGTGAGGAACAGGTGTAGGGTGGAAGTATCAGTTCAGGTGCTCAAGTTACAGAAAGAGTCCTTAGGGATCCTTAACCAAAGTCTCCAGCCTACAGGCATGGCTGACTCCTTGATTTTCCACTCCAGACACTCCATCTCTCACTCAAGGCGTTTTCACTGGCTCTATCCCATGCCTAAAATGCTCTCCCTCCTCACCTCTGCCTCCTGGCTTTCCTGGTTGCCTTCAAATAAAATCCTATGTTCTACCAAAAGACTTCCTTTTCTCCCTGCCATTAGAAAGCCTACCTCTTTTATCTTTGAAGAGGTAGGGAAGATGGGGTCATTCTGCATTTTCTACTGGTTTGGGGTCAGCAACAGAAATTCTAGGAAAGCTTGTTTTTCTGTGAGAGTCCTGTGAGAGTCCTGCTCCACATAAATATATCTGAGAAGTATGGTGCTGATAGGACCCACCGTCCATGAGTATGAGAAGCCTAGGTCAACTCTAGGGTTTTTCAAGATCCCCAGACATCCATAGGAGATTCTCAGGATATCTGAGGAGTCTGGGGCTTTCCTAATCCCATATTCCTCACTGCAACCCTCCCACAACTCCCAGACCATAATCTATACTTCCAGTCTCACCTCCAGATCCTATTGAAGGGAGAAACCATTGTGTTTACCACCAAGCTATCACCAAAACCAACTGCTGACAATTGCCAGAAAAAGTCACGTAAGCCCAAGAAGACTGGGAATGGCCACACACCCCAGATCACCTGCCTGACTTTCCCTTGAGTGCCCCAAGCCATCAACTTGGGAAGCTACCCCCATGGAGATGTGACCTGCCACCTATTTCTTTGGAAAGTACAACTCTACCTCCTTAGCAAACATAATCACTGAAGATTTGGAGAATAGATTGGTCACTCCCAATGTCCTTGACGTTGTCGAGGTGCAACATCAGAAACCGATATGGCTTCATCTGTGGAAAAATATCAGAGAAGATGCCATCCTTTGTACTTTGCCCCTGAATCCTAAGGACCTGGCACCTTTCCATCTAAATCACCACTGAGTCCCCTTCTAAGTACTATCTCTCCCACTTGAAAGGGAACTCCTTGAAAAAGGGGACCATTCAAGATTTTCTTAAAGTGAATAAATGAATGAACATTCATTAAGTGATTACTGCATGCAAAACACTGTTCTGAGCAGTTTGTTATGTGCTTCATACACATTAATCATGCTCACACATTCATTAGTTCATTCATTTAGAGAAAGGAAAGCAATTCTACATCTCCAGGAGCTCACATTTGAATGGGGAAGATGGCGTGAACTCCAGTTCCATAGAGGATATAAACAAAGTAGATGGAAGGCAAACTCAGAGAGGCCGTCACTAAAGAGCTGGAGGAAATGAGCAAGGCCACCTGCAAGGGACGGGGTATGTGGATATTTAGAGCTGAGTTTTGAAGAAAGTCAGGAAGAAAGAGCAGGTGTGGGGGAATCAAGCTCTAGGTGGCGCCTGTCCAGGAGATGGCACCGCTCCTCACATGAGTCACCCTGTCTTCCTGCTCTTCCTTAGTCTCCAATCTCTGCAGGATCAGATGGTGTCTCAGAGCTGCCCAGTATTGGTATAACCAGGCTGCCCCTCACTGGCCGACAGCCCAGAAATGGGATAACCCCAACATGGATCATCCATACCCCAACAAGAATCAAGGTTCAAGAATGACAGGTCCCAGCTCTCTAGCACTGTGAGCTCCCTACACAACAATCTGACAAGCCAATCTCTTTTTATAGGAGAGGAAACTGAGTTCTGGATAGGGGAAGTTAGTTTGTAGGATCACTCAGCTACTAAGCATCTAACCTTGTAGACATCACAAGACCTTAGCACCACAGTCCGAATCACAGGCACAGAATGTCAGTGGGGAGAGACCTTGAAGATCTTCTAATCCAATCCTCTCTTTTTACAGAGAAGGAAACTGAGTCCCAGGGAAGTCCAGGGTCACATAGCTAGGAAGTGACAGAATAAATCCTTAAACTCAAGCTTTCTTATGTCAAAGCTATGTCTGTCTGTCTGTCTGTCTCCTTCCCCCCCTTCCCCTCTCTCCCTCCCCCTCTCTCTTTCCCTCCCTCCTTTTCTCCCTCCCCCATCTTCCTTCCCTCCTTCCCTCCTCTTTCTCTCTGTCCCTCCCTTTTCTCTTTCTGCCTCCCTCCCTCTTTTCCTCCCCCTTTCTCTCTCTTTCCTCCTTCCTCCCTCTTCCCTCTTTCTTCCCCCTCCCTCCCTCATCTCTCTCTCTCTCTCTCTCTCTCTCTCTCTCTCTCTCTCTCTCTCTCTCTCTCTCTCTCTCTCTCTCTCTCTCTTTCTTTTCCTCCTTCTTCTCCTTTCTCTTTACCTTCCTCTCTCCCCTCTCTTTTCCCTCTCTCCCACCTCCTCCCATCCACCATACTTTGGGGTAATCCCAATAGAGCTGATAAACATCTCAGATAGTCCCTAGTACAGAAATCCCATGCTACCAATAATCCACATGAGACAATAGACAATAAGGCTAAACCTTAGCACCATGTCACCTCACGTAAACAGCTGCTAGTTGCCCTGCCCTTCTCCCCCCTTCCTACTCACCCCCACCCCACAAGTTGGCTGGAATAAGAAGAACTGGGGAGTTTGGGAGTGTGTATAGATGATGGGGAGAGTTCAGGTTCCAAGGCAGGAAGAGGGAGGGGAGATATTTTCAGGGCAGGGGGTGGGGTGGGAGGTCACATTGTAGCATATGACTTCACTATTTCATAATAATAAAAACGAAAAAAGCTAGAATTTATATAAGGTTTGTAGGGCATTTTACAAATGTGATCTCATCAATCCTGGGAGATAGGTGGTAATATTATATTTGTGACAGATAAAGGTTGAGTGACTTGCCCAGGGTTACAGGGCAGATTTGAACTCAGGTCTTTTGGACTCCAGGTCCAGTGCTCTATCTGCTACGATACCTAGCTGCCCTAGACTTGGGCCAGGTGTCCACCTTCCTGAGCCCATGAGACCCAAATCTTTTTGGGAGGGAACTCTAAGGGATATTGTGGCCTTACTTCCCTTCCTACTGGGATTGAACTCTATTTCTTGACTTGTCCCACTGATCAATGCACATTCTCATCCCTCCCCAGCCCTACTCTATTCATCCTTCTAGGGTCATGGAGGAAAGAGCTAGAAATGACCTTACTATATGTCCCCAGGAAATTCAATTCCCTTCTCTTGCACTCAGTTTGCTATTCTGTAAAACAGGGGTAAGGATCCTGCCTCCCAGGGTTGTGAGGAAAGACAGAGAATGGATGGGAAAATGCTCTCCAAAGTAAGGGGCTATTTGGCTCTCAGAATTTCAGAGCTAGAGGTACCTCAAAGGTACCCTAATTCAACCCACAGAGACTATTCTACAACATCTCTGACAAATGGCTGTCTTTGCCTGAATCAATCAGTTACTGATGCAACAAGCATTGATTAATCACCTACTTTGTGCCAGGCACAGTGCTAACACTGAAGATACAAACACGAAGATTGAACCAATGCCTACTCTAAAAGATCTTAGATTCTAATGGGGGAGTCAACAATACATATATAAATACATACAAAGAAGTACCTATGACCACCATTTTATGACGAGCTTTAATTGTGAGGGATTTTTCCTGACATCAGTCTAAACCAGACTCCCTAAAAATACTCCCCATTCTGATTCTGCTTATTCCTCTTGGCTCTCTAGGGACAAACAGAACAAGTCTGAGCCCCCTTCTCTGCTACAAGCCTTCAGATCCTTGAAGACTGGGGTCATGCCTCTATCCCCACCACCACCATTTACATGTTCTGACCCCTCATATCTTCTACCTCCTGCTCTCTCAGTGATTTCATTCATTTCTGTGAGTTCAGTTTTCTTCCCTTTGCCTCCCAGATCTATACCTCTAGCCTTCATCTCTGAATGCTAGGACCACATTTTGAATGCTTGCTGGATATCTTTATCATGATATGGCAGAACTATCTCAAACCCAGCAAGTCTGAAACAAAATTCATAACCTTTTTCCCTAAATCTATTCTTCCTTCTGATTTTCCATTGAGGACACCATCATCCTCCCAGTCATTCAAGTTCAAAATACATCAATTCCTGATGTTCTCTCTCTCCCAGGTGCCCCTCATCTAAAATCATTCTCCACAAGACGACTGTCAAAACCATCTTCCTAAGGCTCCCATGTTGCTCCCTTGATTAAAACCTTTGGTAGCTCAACATTGCCTTGGGGAAAAAGTACTAATGTCTTCATCTTATATTTGTTACAGTTGGGCCCCAATCTACACCTCTGGGTTCATTTTCCATGATTCCCATTATTTTATGCTTTTAGTAACCCACCCAATCTGGACTATGTTCCAGGCCTATGTTCCTTGAATATGATGTGCTACTTTCTCCGACTGGGGAGTTGGGTGGGTGGGATGGAGTGTGTGCCTTAAGCATGGATAAGTATAATACAAGATAGGGAGGAAGGGGTTGGGGTAGATGACTTCTGAGGTCAAGTCTTTTAGCCCAGGGGAAGGGTGCTTTCAGCATCAGGGACCAGGGAAGGCTTTGCAGAGAAAGTATCATTCTACCAAGCTGTTCCTACCTGCCTATAATGCAATCATTTCTCATCTCTCCCGTTCTTCAAGCCTCAACTCCAAGGCTGCCTCCTTAAGGGAGTCCTCTCTAATTTCCCCACATCAAGGAGGCTCTCTCTCTCTCTCTCTCTCTCTCTCTCTCTCTCTCTCTCTCTCTCTCTCTCTCTCTCTCTCTCTCTCTCTCTCATTTGTCTGTAATTTCCCTTTGTCTCCATCTTTTGCCACCTTGTATATACTTCCTTGAGAACCTATCATGTGCATCCCAACCTCTCCTGAGCAGAAAGCAAGTGTCTGGAGGGCAGGAATTGTATCCTAATTTTGTATCCCTGGAGCCTAGCTTCGGGATTTGCACATATTAAGTGCTTAATAAATGATTGCTGAATGAACAATGTCTTCTCTTCTCAAATCTCAGCTCCAGTACCATCTTTTATATGAAGTCTTTTCTTATCCCTCAGCTGTTAGTGCCCCACTCAAATGATCTTGTGTTTTATTTTTGTATCATTACATACATATATGTTGTCTCTCCCAGTAGCCTGTAAGGTCCTTGAAGGGAGGGACTGATTCCTTTTTATCTCTATATCCCTAACACCTAGCACCTAGGGAAAAGGGAAAGGAAGCAACAAGTTATAAAGCATGTATCATGGACTGGACACTGGGCTAAGTGCTCTACGATCATTATCTCCTTTGATCCTCGCAACAGCCCTTGGAGATGGTGCTGTTATTATCCTCATTTTACAGTTAAAAAATCTGAGATAGACAGTGACATGCCCAGAGTACCCGCTAAGAAATATCTGAGGCCAGATTTGAATGCAGATCTTCCTGCCTCCAGAACCATCATTCTATCCACTAAACCACCTAGCTGCCTTAACAAGTGTTTTTTGATTAATTGGTTGATGTAACCTATCTTTGTATAGCTTCATCTTGGTCACTCTGTTAGAGCATTCTTCATCTTGGCAATAGACTTAGATGGACCTATGACCTCATCGGTGGGGAGATTTCATTCCACCAGGGCAGACTGCAACTCATCTGTGCCTTCTCATCCTATGACTCTTGTCATGTCCTCCCCCTATGGAGGCTAATGTAACAGAGACCTAGCTAATGCACCAGAGACCTAGCTAATGCCTTGGATGTTTTAAGCATTCCTGTGCAATCAATCAATAAGCATTTGTTAGGTACCTACTATGCTCCAGGAACTATACTTGCCACTAAGAATCTGAGGAGAAGGCTACCCATCTGCTGTCCACCTTTCTGTTCAAGTCCTTAGCACTATCTCTTTCAATCCTCCTATTACTTGGTTCATCAACTGAAACCAGCTTCCCACCTGTTATTATGCATCTCTCCAATGTCCTTTGGGGTTACTCACAATTTCAATTCTTTTTAGATCATGATGCTTGACAACTGGCATCACTGGGAGAAGTGAGGAGTTGAAAAGATGGGTTTGGACACTATCAAGCAGCTCAGCTGTGACCAGAAAACCAAATGAAGCTCAGACCACCAGTGTCTCCAAACACCTCACTATCTATGAGATTCCCTCAGCAATTTGTGCTCCAAGCTGGACATCTTCCATGACAGAGACAAACACCTTTAGCGAGCATAACCTCATGCTTATATTGATTAGATCATTAAACTAAAGCAAATGAAGAAGCTGTCCAAAATGTCTTTATCATATGCCCAAAAGCTACAAAAAAAAACCAACACGAATTCATAGAGTTACCTAGAAATCTTCTAATTGAGGGATCATGATAAACATAAGCCCACAGATCACCAGCTAGGTAACTACAGCTCATACACCAACTTTTGTTGCAGGAACTAAAGAGATAGCAATATCCTGTGGAAATACTTGAGAAGATTCTCCAACTCAAGTTGTTGCTTGGTAACCTCAGTTCAAAGGCAGATATAGGGGATGACAATGATATTATATATCATTAGGAAATAGAACTAAGAGTTGAGAAATCAGAGTTAGGAGTTGAGAAACCAAAGAAGCCAGAGACTTATAAACTATTCAGCAGCCTCTAGATCATGGATACTTACAGACAGAAAAGAGGCATAAAGTTATAGGCAGGGTAAGCATTCCACGTAACAAAAAATCAAGTCGATTATATCATAGCAGATAGAAAATGACTGGGAATTGTATGATAGTGAGGTGTAGCTAATTAC
This sequence comes from Bettongia penicillata ogilbyi, assembly GCA_023548195.1. Classification (NCBI taxonomy): domain Eukaryota; kingdom Metazoa; phylum Chordata; class Mammalia; order Diprotodontia; family Potoroidae; genus Bettongia; species Bettongia penicillata. The sequence continues at coordinate 10,963,912 of JAJHZJ010000096.1, forward strand.
AACATCAAAATCAACAACAAATTGGAAGATGGGTTAAACAATTGCAAACAATTCCAACAACTTCGATCTGATCTATTAAAATGAATCATTGATGTAAAAACTGTGAAATGTTAAAAAAAACAAAAATATTTCTTATTTATTATCATTCTCTGCAAAAGTTAAGTTAATGTCTAAAAATTATTTTTTGTCAGTAGACATTGTTCCACCTGCCAAGAGAGACAAAGTATCCAAGGGCAACACCAATTTAAGGTATAAACTCAATCGCAAAACACTGGGGAGGAAATTATTGGCAGTATATCTTCATAAAACAGCAAAGGGGGCAGAAGCCAGAAGATCTGCAGGAAGCTTGGCATAGGACCTTTAAACACTGAGGGATTATCCTACAATTTTTCTTAGAGATGAGAAGATGCCAAAAGAAAGAGAAGAAATGCTGGTAGTGTTGCTTTCCAAAAAGATTAATTGAGAGGTCATTGATATCTATCAACCTGTGAACTTACTTACCATCTAAGAATTAATGTCAGAGTTCTAAGGGACTTCAGCAGTCTTCTGTTCCCGTACCCCAAAGAGTATCTCCACAAGATGCAATGACTGATTATTAAATCCCTATTTGAAAAGCTTCAATGAAGGAAACCACCTACCCACTACCTCCCAAGGTAGGTCATCATAAAATTTTTATGGAAACGATCTACATATGTAACAAAGGCTTACTTGATGAAAGTAGGAGAATCTTTGATGATAGAAATATTTTTGTAAATGATTCTCTGGCGCAGGCCACACTATGACAGACAAAATATCCCGTGAATATAGTATTCAACTGTACCTTTTGTTCATTGATTATAAAAAATAATTGGATTTTATAGAACCAAATTCTACCTCAAAACTTTCCTCCAACAAGGAGTCCCTTCTGTGTGTGTTAAGGTCATACAAAATTCACTGGCAAATGAAAGAAAAAGAGAGATAACTGGACTCAGCAGCCCTCTGTCAGACAAGACACAAAACAGGGAGACGTAGTGTGACAAAGATGTTCAATTTTATACTGGTTACTTCCTGCGATGTACGAAGGAAAGAGGAATTCTCTGCAAATGATGAGGACCTCCAAATGATATCATGCTGATGGCAACAAGACCCAGGACCCTACAGGGACCACTCACCAAGAACCATAAATGAATGAAAAATGGCAGCCATCCAAACAATAACATGCAGTTGAATGGCCAATCCATTTGTTAGTCTACCAGTACACATATCTAGGACAAGCACTACTGAGAGAGAATGAGCTAGACCCAGGATTGATTAAGAGCAACACAGCAGGCTGGATTATTGAGGAAATTGTTCAACACTTTTCAGGATTCCAAGCTACCCACCCTCCTCTGCCCCCACAGCACAAAGACCTATCTTCTCAACACAAATGGTCTCCCAGTAATGGTGGATTGTTATGAATCCTGCCACTCCTGTTGGAGTATTTAGTAAGTATTTTTTTCATTCATTCATCTTGGACACTTCTGCTGCGGTCCCAAGGGGAAATGGCACAGAGTATTGCCAAAAATCACTTACATGTCAGATATGGGATAAGTGATATACTGAGGTCACATATGACTGGAATAGGAAGTGGGCTGGGCACAAGGTGAGAAGGTGAGACCACTGATGAATCACCTGCATATACCACTGGCAGCCACAAAATGTAGAAAAACTTTGAGGAAAGGCCCAAGCATGCACAGTGAACTTTCTGCGAAGGACATTTACAAGAACATGGATCTTCTAATCTCAGCAACTCACACAATGACTGATCCACACTAGGCATTTGATAAATATGTGCTGACTGAGTAACAAGAATTACAAAGACTGAAAAGGAAAGATACCTTGAGCCATACTGAGAGAGGGAATTGCTGAGATCACAGATGGGTTGTGATATTGAAGTAATGCTATTTGGTATGACTGTCTATACTTATTCCTGCTCTTATAGTCTTTTCCATTAGGCTTTAAACTCCTTCTGAATTGGGATTGTTTCAATATGTGGATTTTTATCTCCAGTTTCATTCTAGTACTGGGCACAGAGTGTGTACTTGATAAATGCTGTTGATGATGGGGTTCACCAGGGCCAATACCCTCTGATCCCCTTTAAGAAAGCACTCGTCAACAATAGTTTTGAGGCTTCTGACTAACCTACAAGTCTTGACTCTGATTTCTTCTTTCCAAATGGTACTTTCCTATATTTTGGAGGCTCTAGTCAACTTCTTTTTCCAGTTCTCTCCCTCTTCACCCTTTGCATCATATGTCAGCTCCTGGGGCTTGTGCAGTCATCTTCACAGCCATCTTTTTGCTCATGCTTGGCACAAGCACTGCAAGATGAAATAATTAAGGAATCCATGAAGAGATGTTTTGTGGTTGCCATTGAATACCTAAGGAAATTGGATCCCTCAAGCCTTTACTTGTGAACCACTGTTTCACTTGACTGCAACTTCTATAGGTTTTCTTTCAGTTGTGAAGTGTGGCTCAAGACCTCAGACACTTGTAGGTGATCACTCTGGATAGGAAAGCTAAGTATTTAGAAGGGAAGGATTTGAAGTAGAGGGTAATGCCTATTTTAATTCTTGTTCATTTCCAAGGCAAATTCAGAGATTGCTTTGGCAAGTGAAAGAAAGCTGCAGCATTTCAGAGCCACCCAGTCTTTTACTCTTGTACTGGCATGCAGTCTCCATTAAATATTTTGAGAGGGAATTCAGGTTGACAAACATGAATTGACTGAGGCTAAAGAGTACTTTCTAACCATAAGTCAGAGAGAGACTTGGAATGAGAATATGTATACTACTAGCAGAAGGAAAAAAGTTCAAAAGATAGTCTAATGGTCTAATTAGCTACATGGTTGTTCTGTGTTCCAAACGTGCTTAACTTCCAAGATATGACAGATTTTGCTCCCTTTCTCTAGTCTATTGACTGAGTGTGAAAGGTTCTGCCTTTCAAAAAGAGCTGGAGATCCTAAAAAAAAAATTCACTAAATTGCTCATACCCTCTGACCCCTCAATGCCATAACTAAGCATATACCTCAAGTGAGTCAAGGGCAGAGGAAAAGGCCACATATATAGAAAATGTTTATAAGAAACCTACTTAAAGACACACATAACTGAAACAGGGATGTCCAACAATATGAAAATGACTGAACAAATTGTAGTATAGTGAAATATTACTACACTGTTAAAACTGGTAAATACCAAAAAAAAAAAAAATAAGACAGCTTTACATGATGCATAATGAAGAAAGCAGAACCACTAGGACAACAGGCGTGATGTACAGAATAATGTAATGGAAAACCATATGGAAAGTCTTCAGAACTCTCATCAACACAATGACTTCAGAACAACAATACCTCTCAACAGAGAAGTGGGGAACTATAGGTACAGAATAAGGCATACATTTTCAAATATGATTTGATCAGGGTAATGACCTGTTTTTGTCCAACGGTACCTATTTGTACAAGGAAGGGTCAGTGTGTGTGTGGGGGGGGCATTGGAAAGTGATAATAATGTTTTTTATGAAAAAGAAAAAAGTACCCAGTAAACCATATTAAAAATAAATAAAAGAGTTGAGCTTAGCCTCTGCACTACAAGCTTTTCTTTAAATAGAAAGAAAGAAGAGAAATGGTCTCTTATGGGAAAAAGGTAACCCCACTGATCTATCAGTGACAGCATCAGAACTTCTATGATAACCTAGTAGCTAAAACTAGCAATATTATATCCACCTGGGATAGCACAATGGGACACCCACTGGGGCAGCAGACACAATGATGCCACCCAAAGGCATGAATCATCAAAGGTATTCCTACATGTGTGTTCTGAATTTTGGAGACCTATACATATCTGCTCCTTTTTTGATGGTGTGTTTATCTGTGGGAGAATATGACTCAGATCTGTGGACCAGGGAAAGGAAGAGCAGAGGTCTAGCACAGTGTTGGTTGCTTCCCTAGATCATTAAATGTCTTTTCTTTGAAGTATTTGTGACCTCTGACTGAGTGAAAATGGGATCTTATAAGCTACAATTTTGAATGAATGTAGAGAGTACCTTGGATGTGAGGTCACTTTTCTTGGAATTCACATGTGGGGAAGTCATTCAGAATTTACATTTATAGAATGTCTATATTTGTGTACTTCAGTTCACCAAAAACTGATTGATTATTGGACCAAAATCTGGACTCATACTTGAAGCCCTTCTAGTACATAGGCTGCTGTCACAGCCTGCAAGAGCCCAGGCCAAAATTGTCACTGGATGACTTTGGGGGAGACAATCTGCCAATATTCCTCCTAAAATGTAGCAACCAGGAGAAACTCAATACTTTGGTAGAGGTCTGGTCAGAGCACAGGATAGCAGGGTTCTCAGAGCCTTTATTCTACTCACTCCCCTCTCCCTGGAGTCTATTAGATTCTTGGGTTGGTTCTACTATGGGCAAAACTGAGGAGACAACCTAGTGCAGTGGACTTGTAAGTAGAACTCAGGATTCAGATCCTGGTCCAGAAAAATGACCCTGGACAAGTCCCCGTTAAAGCGCTGTGGTATTCCATAACTCTTCACTCCCTTATTGGAAGGGAAAAGATTCTATCTGCCTGGCTTCCCTCACAGGGTTGTGTTTGGGAAAGTACAGGAGAGAGTCTGAAAAAAAGACACAAAGAAATGGGCAACATATTACAGTGTGGCCTTAAGAAGAATAATCTTGGTTATCACTATTATATTTACCCATATTATATCATATTAATATGTTAATTATATTATAATATATAATTATAATATAACATATCATTACCTCGTGGCCTTGAAGTCAAAAAGACCCGCTTGAGGTCCGACTTCTGACATCCTGGCTGTGTGACTCTGGGTAGGTTACTAAAAGTCCCACAGTCCTAGTCAGCTCGCTAAGACTGTGTTGCACAGACGACGCCTTCCTAAATTAATGAAAGGTGTAACCTCATCCGGGAGTTCCCTATCATCAATGAAATCTCAGCCCCAGGTCTGTTATTATGGAATAAGAACAAACAGGTCTCCTTCTGACTGATGTCCTTGGAATATGCATTCCCTGAGCGCACCCGCGAAAAGCCCAGAGAGGACGGGAGACTTTAAGCATTGTGTACAAACAAAGATGGGTGAAGAAGGAAGGAAGGACACAAGCATTATGTCCGAAAGAGTGGGGGTGGGGCTAGGCGGTCCGGGAGGCAGGCAGGCAATAAATAGGAAATACTTCGTAGGAGGGGAAATGGGACAGCCCGGGGGGAGGAAGGAAAAGGTGCTGTGTAAGGATTCTGAGTGGGTGAATGATTAGGGGCCCTACGAGGGAGAGTGAGAGACGATAGATTCAAACCTGGAAGAAACTTAAGAAACCATCTAGTTCGACATTTCCTCTCTTTTACAGATGAGGAAACGGAGGCCCCAGGTAGCTAAGTAATTCGTCCAAGGTCATACGAGGACTGAGAGTTAGGGGTGGGATTGGAACCCAGGGCTTCTGCGGTCAGAGGCTGTGCTCTACCCGCGTGACCACTTGGCCTGCCACAAATGAGCACTAAGGGCTATGGGTGGGGAAGGGTATGGGACTCTGGTCGTCCAGGATGAGCAGAGGCTGTAGCAAAAGGTTTGGCTAGAACTCAGCTGGGCTGGGGCCCTCCGGGCTACGATCCCCTGCTGCAGCAGCCATTCCCTTTTCTTGCCCTCCCTCTCCTCTTAGCACCCGCTAATGACAGATTAATTTTCTTTCGGCTACCGGCGGCTCGGCCCGGTCCCGGGGCTACTGCTGCAGTGGGCAGCTCCAGGTTGAGGCCGATCCCGCTCCGGGCCTAGAGCCTTGGAGCTCCCCTCCCCCACAGGGCCAGTTATCCATTAACATCCAATTATCACTCGGTCCGAGCCATTAATTATAAATCAGCCTCCTAATTGGGGTAATTAGCTCCCCGCGGCTAATGGGGCGGGCCAGTGGGGGTGGATGCCGGGGTGCGAACTGGGCCCAGCAGCCCAGTCCAGTCCCCTTTCACCGTCCCACCCCTCTCTGGTTTATCTGGTCCCCAGTTTTCCGCACTGAAATGGAAGGGAAAGTATATGGAAGCTATATGCACCGCCCCAGACCACGGCATCGGAAAATCGGAAAACCTGAGGCGAGTTTAGAAAAGTAGCGAAATACGGCAGGAGGTGGAGGGTAAAACTGAACTAATTATCCAGATAATGTCCATCCCAACCTTCCTGGGGCGGGCTGATCAGACCCCCTGTCTACACGCACCGGATTAACTGGAGTCGTTGCCTGACTCTTTCTTTCACTGCAGAAACAGCAGCAGCTGGAGACAGAGACAGAGAAAATGAGAGACCGAGACGGAGCTTGAGGGAAGGAGACAGAGACAAGAGACAGAGAGTAATGGAAGGGGACCGAGACAGAGAGAGAGAAAGAGAGAATCAGAGACAGAGACAGGGAGAAACCGAGAGGTGGACAGAGACTGGGCAATAGAAAGAAAACTGGAGTTGAGTGGCGGAGGAAGGAAAGAGAACCACTCACCCTGAAGCAGAGACGCCCGCTGAAGAAGGTAGACACCGTCTAAGACATTCCCAGAGAAACTGAAGCAGAGAAAGGCAGACAGACGACAGGGAGAGACAAGGAGGAACTTTAAGAGAGAGCTCGGGAGAAAAATCCAGGAAAAACGTACACTGGTCAAGACGCTGCCTTGGAGACGTTAGGGAAGGGGGCTAGAAAGGCTGGAAACTGCGCTGAGAGACACATAAAAACCAAGAGGCACACAGAAACATAGCTTCAGAGAGGTTCGGGCTCACAGGTTCAAAGAAATGGAGACAACAATTAAACAAGTCAGAGGCAGATACTTAGAAGGCAGGAGACAGAACGTAGGGACAAGACAAAATGAGAAACAGAGACAGTGGATGGGGGTAGGGCAGAGCCTCTCTGTTCCACTGGGATCAATGTGGGGGGAGGGGCGGCGGGATCTGGAGAGCCCTAACTTCCAAGGATACCATCCCAGTCAGTCCCCATAAGATGGGTCAGTTACGTGGGGATCAAGGGACCCGAATGCCATCCCTCCCGCTGCTGCCGGAGTGCCGATTATCTCTACAGACCCTGAGATTTCGTGCCAGACAAGGGTCAGTCACTTGAGAGTGGGCACAGAAACAGAGACAGAGTCGAGAGAACTGGAGAAAGAGACTCGGAGAGTATGCCAGACACAGAGAGAAATAGGGACATCTGGAGAGGTACAGAGATAAAGGAGCAATTATTCACAGAGAGAAACAGAGACAGAGACAGATACAAGGACTCAGACTAGGGAACAGAGCAGAGAGGAAGACACTGAAAATCATAGACAGAAAGAGTTCATCAATACAACATTAAGCATTTATTAGGCGCCTATTATTTGATGCAGAAACCAAGAGAAAGACAGGAGACAGGAAAGAGGTACAGACAATGAGACTGAGATGAAAAGACAGAGATGGGTACGTGTAGGATAGATTAGTAGATTGGAGGCACTGCGGAGGCCGCCTCCGTTCCGGAAGTGCACGAGGTGGGCACAAGCTGGACCCTTGTAATCCAAGACTGGACGTTTCATGCCCAACACACCCTAGAGTCCTGCGGCATATAGCTCAGAGTTGGAGGGTTAGGAATCCCCCGTGAATGGGAAAGTGAGGACCAGAGAGGGAAGGAGGCGGGTAAGAGCTCACAGCAGGTCAGGGACAGAGCTAGGACCAGGACTCAGGTGTCCAGCCTCCCCGCATCTCCCCCGCCCCTTTCCGACTGCTTTCACAGCCTCTATTAATGGGTTTGCTCCCACACTCCCAGATCTAGTCCGCATCGCCCCGGGCCCTGATTAGATATTTATTGCGGTCATTTACATGGGGGCCCCCAGGGCAGGGAGCCTAGCCACGAGAGGTGGGGGAGATTGGAAAAGAGAAGGGAAAAGAACAGGCTCCCCAGCCGCACTGGCCCAGCCACCGCAATAAAAGAGACGTCTCTAGAAGGCCTGACCTGCGGGCCTGGGAAAGAGGGCAGGGCAGGGAGGTCTATCTCTAAGTGTATCTGTCTGGGTGTATCGATGTATGCCTGCATGTATGTATCTGTGTGTGTGCCTTTCTGAATCTGTGTCCACGAGAATGTCGAGGTCTATGTGTTTCCCTATGTGGGAATGTGTGTCAGATCATACTTGTGTGAATCCGTCTAGGAATCTGGGAGTGTATGTGTTTGTGACCGTATCTGAGTGCCGACGTGTGAGGATGCTTGTGTGTTGTATGCATGTATGTGCAAGTGTACGAATGTATTTACGTGTGTGAACTTGGGTGTCAGGGAGTGAAGTGTCTAGCTCCCACGTTTAGGCTTCTGGGTCCCCTCGGCCGATCTGAGAAGCCGCATATCCCAACCGGTTGGGCCCCAGAGACCTTCAATCCGAGGCAGTCGGCGGGCCTACAGTCCATCAGTCCGTCAGTCCCTCTGATCGCTGGCTATCCCGTTGGAGGAAGTGTCCTAGACCTCCCTCCCGAATCCCGACTACTTCTCGCCACTCTCCATTCATTCTCCAGTTGTGACCCTTGATCTCTCTCACTCCCCAAAACTGCTCCTTCTCTACCCTCAGCTCGCGATTTTGTAGCCCGCAGCTCTGGCTCCCAGTAATGCTCTACCTCCAAAGGTGCTGCTGTGCCCCCTCTCCTCCTCAGTCCCACCACCCGGGTAGGCTGCACACCCTATAAATGAGAGAGGAATCATCATTGCAAGAGATTTTCGAACGAACAGTGGGGGCTGATTATTAGAATGCACAGGCAGACGCGGGGCTTCTCGGGATTCTTGGACTGGGATGAGGGTGATCCTGGACTCCTGGAATTAGTAGAATCATTTTTATCTCTTATTTTGAGAATCAAGGGGCCGAGACCTCCGCTGAAGTCCTCCCGTTGGTGGTGGGACCAGGTAGATTTTTGAATCCTCTCTTGGAAGGCTGCATTGCCTTAACCAGAGCTCCTACAGCTCCGACAACTCTCACCTCGGAGTGGGAGGCTTGTCCCAACTTCCAGCATGCTCTGCTGTGTCGAGCTCAGCCCAGCCCGAGAGGCTCAGCTGGGCCACCACCTGAGGTCAGAGGGCCAGGGTCACTTAGCACCTAGAGGATTAGCGGTGCCATCCGCACTGCTCAGCACCTGCTCAGCCGCAGCGCCGGTCACCTGAGGTCAAACGGCCAACCCCCCTCAGCCGCGACAGGATCAGTGGTACTCGCCCCCTGAGGACGAAAGCCCAGGTCCGCTACTTGGTGTTCTCTGGAAGTAACCTCAACTGCGGCAGTACCGGGTTCGCAAGGGAGCGTGGGTTTTCCGGTCCGAAGCAGCCTCAGTCTTGGTATGGCTGTAAGCCGGCGCTGCGCACGGAGCCCAGCCGGCCAGGGGCGGCTGCCGCGCTAGCCCAAGCTGTGCGAGCAAGCACAGTTCTTCTAAAGGTTTGAAGTAATAAAATAAAGATAACAATAGTAAGAGGTTTCAGAGTAATCCGTTGCCGACCATCTCGCTCCTCCTCCCCACCCCCACCCCTGGTCAGGTTCTGAAGTTTCCGAACAGTTGTGCTGACTAAGCCGAGAGGGCAACCCCGACTAAGCAGCACTATGGCTTGAACACAAAGGAACCTAGTGCGACTTCAAGAAACTGAGTTTCAGGGAAAACTTTTGGGCTTTAGCTGGACATTCCAGCGTGTGTGTGTGTTGTGTGTTGTGTGTGTGTGAGAGACAGAGAGGGAGAGAGAGAGAGAGAGAGAGAGAGAGAGAGAGAGAGAGAGAGAGAGAGAGAGAGAGAGAGAGAGAGAGAGAGAGAGAGAAAGAGAGAAGGAGAGAGCCCTCACTGCTGCCATGTGTGAATGAGGGAAAGAGGAACCGAGGCAGAGAGCAAGAGGGTGTGTCTGTTGCGAGGGAGGTGGGTTTCAGAATGTGTGAGAGTCCTTGTGAGTCTGTGGGTTCCTGGAGGTACTGAGAGTGTAGAGCGGTTTGTATTCCGTGGGTCTATATAGCTACTGGCGTTTGTGTGGGTGTATTACGCATATGAATGCTATAGGTATCTTAGACTGTGTATTGTTTGTCGGGGAGAGGGAATCTGCTATGTTTTGTGCAGTGAGCACATGCTAGGTGTGTTGGAGGATAAGAGGACTGGGTCTAGGCAGGGGACATCTCACCCTTAGACACTTGGATTGAGAGACACTGGGGAGAGGAGGGCAACTCTACCAATTTCTCTGAGAAAACACAAGAGGTATGTGGGTGTGAAGGAGGGGGAGAAGCCCACGAGACCTGCTTCTCTTCTGTCTCCTGGGGAGCCTTTAGTCTCAACCTGACCCGGTGATGTGCATTAGGAGGGGAAGGCTTGGATAGAGGGTGATGGGAAATGGCAGGCGGGAAACTGGGGAGGGGAAGGGGAAAGAATTGGTTTTCAGGCTCTCTATACAGAACTAGGCTCCCTTCCTAGTTCTAGCCTTCAAGACAGCCGGGACCTTCTGAGGCATTGCCAGTACACTGATTCTGGAAAAAGGAGTTGGGCGTATTCTTGGGACTTTTCGATCCAGACGGACTTCTGAGCAAGAAAATTCAGCCCCTAGAAAACTATTGCACCATCTCCACACAGTAGATAATTTGGGAGAATTTGGGAGAAAGCACTGAATTCTCTGCTTGATTTCGGAGGCCAAGATTGTGTCCAGGTGTGGTCTTGGCCGCTGTCCCCGATGTTCAAAGGGATTCCAGTGAGGTGGGGGTGCAGGGAGAATAAGAACCTCATTCGACCGAAAACCAATGTTCCTCTTATGCCCCACAAACTTGGTCTGGAACCCATCCAAGGTCAGCGCATCAAGGGTGGGAATTCTTGGCGAACTGGAACTCGGGTCGGTGGAGACTCAAGAGAAACAAACTCCAGAGGAGAAAAGGAAGGACCCCTAAGACCTGTGGCTCCTCTTCAGTTGCTCCTCAGGGGCCCCGGTAGAAGAACCAGGGTGTAAAAGAGGAGGAGTCCGCTTGAGTCTGTCCGCAGTCACATTGATTCTGAGCCCTTCTCTCGCTGTGATTCTTGCCCCCCAGTTCATTGGCTTCCTTCGTCCGGAAGGATTCTGACTCCTAAATTTTCGACGCGCCAATCTTCCCCGGAGCAGACAGAGTAGCCTTCGATCTCTCAGGTCAAGGGAGGCAGCCCTGCTCTACGCACACACGCACTCACACTCACATTCCCCCCACTCTCTCTCTCTCTCTCTCTCTCTCTCTCTCTCTCACACACACACACACACACACACACACACACACACAAACTCACACAGGCACACACCTGAGAGTGATCAGGGTCGAAGGCCTCCCTCATCCCGAGGATGCCTAATATCTAATCTAGGCAAACACACGTGTCACTATACACTTGGTTAAAGTGAAAGCAGACCTGTTCTGACCACCGGAGCTAAGCGAACTCCCTTTCCTAATCGTATTATAATTGTCAGGAAATTGCTGTCTATTGTGACCTATCAGTACCCTCTTCCCTCTTCCTCTATCTTTAATTTTTGAGGGAAAATGGACTAGGACCCTCACCCTCTCATCCCGACTGCAGCCTGGCCCAACTCCTAGATGCCAACCTGCATCTCACTCACTTCTTTTACAAAAACTAGAGAAATCTGTAGGGTACCACGGTTGCCCACGAGGTCCCAGGCCCCACCCCACCCAAACCTCAATCCTGGATCCCTAGTCAGGATGAGTGATTCCTTCATGATCTCTCATTTAGGATTGCGAGTTTTGGGAAAACTTCCACAGGCCTGAGAGGCCAGGGACTTCCATTCTTTTCCACAGTCTGAGTCTGGTGGAGACTCCTCTCTTGTCCCTAGAACCCCTGCTCTTTTCCTGATTTTTTCCTAGGCTTGTCCTCACCTCAGTTCCTCTTCAGCGCAAGCTCAGCCCCTATTCCCAGAAACTCTTGGTCCTTTGGTCAGACTCAGCCCTGCCCTAGGCCAGTGGCTGAACTCGAAGAGCTGCACCGAAGCTGACTGGTCCCAGAGTCTGGCTCCTCTCCCTATCCTTGCCGCATATTCCTGTCCCCTGACTTTTCTCCTAACTCTCCTCATTTTTCCTATGCTAGTACCATAACTGTACAAGCCTGCCTTCCTGTCTCTCAGCCTAGTTTTAATTTCCTCCTCTGAGTCTCAGTCACTTTCCCTTTTCCCAGGGCCAGTCCAGGCCTAGCCCGAGCCCTGGATCCCCCCCTTTTCCATATCCCCTTTCCTTTTCCCACATTCAAACGGGCCCCAGACCCAGACTTGGGGGGACCCTCTCCAAAGACGGTCTTCATCCCTAAGTCCTGATCCGGTTCGTTCCCCTATGTGAAGTGGCCATCCTTTTTCCCTTCCATCCAGTATGACCTCGGCCTCAGAAGTGGCTGTTCTCTTTTCCCCTCTCTGCCCACTTTTGACCCCCATATTCCCAGATCACCTCATTTCCCAGTCCTAGGATGGGCCGTGAGCGGTCCCCAGGACTTCAGTCTCTTTTCCCAGCTCTGCCCCGGCCCGCAGTCGCTGTTGTCCTGGGGAGAGTTTGCGGCTGCTATGAACTGTCCCGGGGAATACAGAGGGGAAGCTGAGAGAGAACTCGACCCTGAAACCAAGAGCCGGGAGCAAAGAAAGGAAGCAAGAGGTCGGAGCTATAGTGCTGCATACGCAGCTCGTCTGACCCGGGTCCAGGGCAGGCAAGAACCTAACGAATTTCGGGAGCTCGGGCTAACTGACCAGAAACCAGTAACCTGGCGACACCCAACTTCGAGCAAGTCTACGCAGGTCGCCCTTGGCGATGCGAGGAGTTTACCAACTGGATTATTCGTACGAACAGGGAAAGAGCTAAGGTAAGAACCAAACTCCGTCCCAGCCCCACTGCTGCTCTCTGGGGTAAGGAGGGACGGCGGGAGCAGGTCTCTCAGAAACGAACTTGTCTTGGTCTACACTGCTGGAAGAGGCTTCTATTTCTTGGACGCCTGGGGCCCCAGAGGCTAGAGACAGGCGCAAGGCACGCAGAGTCCGAACCAGGCTTCGGACCTTCTCCATCTCTCTTCTGTCCCTTTCCCCTACAAGACATCTGAAAGAATCTCGCTCTTCCTGGGGCTCACAGTTCGAGTTATCTGCTGCCACTCCCTGCCCCTTCTCCCAGTCTCCCACCCGGCTCATCTAAAGAGAGACGCGGCTCAGCTGAACTCACTGCCCTTCCCCAGGTTGCGCTCGGCAGGAGCTCAGGGAGCAGAACTCCGGCCCAAGTGAGGGGCGCGAGAGTGAGGCAAGGAAGGAAAAGAGGAAAGAAGGGAAGGACGGAAGGTTGGAGGCAGATAGGAAGGGACACCAAACCATGACGAACTCGGAGATATCTGTCCTTTTGACTCCCGATCTGACTCCAAGTGGCTCTGTGGATTTGAGTCTGTTCTCTCTCTCTCTCTCTCTCTCTCTCTCTCTCTCTCTCTCTCTCTCTCTCTCTCTCTCTCTCTCTCTCTCTCTCTCTCATTTGCCTCCCACCTCACCTCCCGTTTCTATTTCTTTCTCTGTGTCGCTGACTCTCATGTCTTTTTCTGTCTGCCTCCGCGTCCTTCCGTTTTACTCTTTTTCTGTGTATGTACACCCCAGCACCCTGCTGTCTGTCTACCCTTCGAAGCTGAGCTTACGACATTCAGAGCTCTGACAAACTTTCAGCAGCGGTCCAGGCTCCCTCCCAGCTCACTCGGCCAGGGACCCTTTTGCTGAAACTGTTGGTAGGGGTCCCGAGGTCCTCTCCCTCCCCAGGGGACTCCAATCCCTCCTCCAGCACCTAGCCCTAGAAAGCTGGTGCCCTCCTACCTCAGCGGGTGAGCACTGCGCGCGGCTTCCGTGAGCCCGGGCCAGAGGGCTGCAGCCTGCTGCTCAAAACAGGCAGGGCATGTGGGGATGTTGCGGGCGTCTGGGGCGAGGTGCGGTGCCAGTGATGCCCCGCGCTCCAGCCGTTTGTCTGTCTCCTCTTACCGCGGTGGTGGCTGCTGCTGCAGCTATTGCCGTCACCACAGCTGCTGCTGCGGCGGCTGCTGCTGCTGCTGCTGCTCCTCCTCCTCCTCCTCCACCTCCTCCTCCTCCACCTCGTCTACATCCTCCTCCTCCTTTTCCTCCTCTCTCTTGCAGCGCTCCACGGACCCCAATATCTCTCAACTTGCGCGTGGGTCCGCAACCTCTGTCACAGACAGAGGTGGGGAGCCCAGGAGAGTATTTAAAAGGCTATTGTCCCAGCGCCCAGTAAAGCCTCAGCTCCCCAATGGCCCCGCCACCTGTCAATCAGCACGCCCGGATCCTTCCCTCCACCCTTTACCCCTCCCAAACCTTCGCAGGTGAAAAGAAAATTCTCCCCAACTAAGGAGGCTCCAGCCCGAATGAGGGGAGAAGGGGAGGAAGGTAGGGTTGGGGGTGCAGAGGAAAAGAACTCTGGAGCTGGGCCTGGAAGTTCGAGGGGCGCAGGCTGGCAGAATTTGGGAGGGGCTTTGGTAACAAGGGGGCTCTGGGGTTGGCCACAGAAGAAGGACATAGGGATGAAGACTAGGAGGGAACTCGCTACTGGGAGCCTGCCTGTGGGACTGCAGCGGCTTAGGAGTCAGAGGGGACGCAGGTGGGGACACTTATGGCTTTGAGCCACTAACATAAAGCTAGCCTTCTTCCCTACCCCACCCCCACCTCCTGCACCACTACTGGCAGGGTCAGATTGGCTCAGATGTTCCTGCTCCTCCCGGTGAAACCAGTGCAAGGAGGGAGATGGGGGCCATAGACTAGAGAGGGGGGCCAAAATGCAGGGGCTCCCCTATGTGCCCCTTCCAAGACTTGTCCAGGTACCCAGTGCCCTCAGTCAGCTAGGGAGGCAAGGAAGTGGGGCCTGTGGCTAGGAGCTTGGACCTGGTGCAACCCTCCCCTCAGCTCTGGACTTTCTCCTGAGTCTGCAAGAGGCCCCAGCCAAAAAGGGTCTAGCCTGGCCTGGAGGTGTGTAAGGCCCACACCTTGGTAGGAGTCACACAACGACTTGAGGACACACAAGGCCAAATACTGACATATGAACTGATTCGCTCACACAGAGGCTCTAAGGTGCTAGCCTCGGGAGATGGCTCCCACAGCCACACATGTACAAAGGCAGACACACCTACTGCTCAGAGACAGCCACATAGGCCTGGCCGGCTAAGCCCTGGGTAGGCAGATGGGGCTGGTCATCCCAGGACTGGCTTGAGGGCCTGTTGACTAAGTCACCACTTCTAGAGAACCCCAGGAAGTTTCGGGGCAGAGGAGCTGAGAGACTGACTTGGGTCTGGGCGGAAAGCAGGGGGAGATGCAGCTACACCCTTGGGCCATAGCCTCCAATCTGGACCAGATCAGAAGAGACTGGCCTGGAGGAATGACCAGAAATCACTGGCCAAACCGTAAACCAGGAGCAGCAGCAGAGCCTTGGCCTTTTGCATGGTCGATCTCTTGGGATCATTTGGTTTTTGGCCTGGATAGGATGGAAACGCATGGTAACTCTGTGTGTGATAGCATGTGTGACTTGTGTGCTCGTATGTTTGTGTATGACTGAGGAAGCCTGTGTGACTGAGACCCTAGTCTGGGAATTTATGTAACGGTATGTGTCTGGGGCCTCATTCCAGTGCGTGAAGCAGGAGAATGCTGATTCCTTTAGTGTGCAGGGGAGTGAGATTCACTACCTGTCTTCGAACATGCCTGGATGTCCCAGACTTGGGAAGCCTGCAGGTCACAGCATCGACCCCTACCCCCTCGTGAGGGAGGGAGCAAGGGATGGTATTTGCTTTTCAGATTTTCTCTGAGCCCTAGGAAAGCGCTTTCTGTGTATGATTGTGCCTGTGTGTGTGACCTTATGTGACTGTGCATCTGTGTATTGTGGACAAGGAAAGGGGACACAGAGATGGGGGAGGAAGGGGGAAAGTGGAGGGGCCATAGAGGAGACGGAAGGAAGGCCAGGGAGGGGGCCAGGGGGCCAGGCGGCATTTGCAGCCGCTGCCTCAGCCCCGCCCCACGGATGATGGGAACGGCCAGAGCCAGTGGCCATCTCAGCCCCGCCAGCCCGTCTGCGCTGACGGCCCTAAGAGGATTAGGGCAATAATACCCTTCTCTTCTCTTCTCTCCCCTTCTCTTCTCTTCGGGAAGGATTTTTCTTCTTTCTTTCTTTCCCCCTCCCCAGATTCTTCTCCCAAAGCAAAACCGTTTAGACCCGAATTAAAGGGACAAGAAAGAAGGGGGAGAGGGAGGGGGCTTTTTAAAGTACCATTTAATTTAACTTCTGTATGAAGGGGGTTGAGGGGGAAGGAAAGGAGGGGGCAAGAGACTGGAGGAAGGAGGGAGGAGAGGGACTGAGGGGAGGTGCAGGGACAAATATAATGGGGGTAGGTGTTGAAATGTTGATTCATGGAGGAGGAGGGCCTCCATTTCCACACTGCCTCTCACCACTGACCCAGGATCCATTGGGGGACAATGCCCCACTCCCACCATTAGGAGAGGAAATTTGTGACCAGCTAAGACTGGGGCTCAGCAGACAGCCTCAGAGCTGGCCAAGGAAGCATTGAGAAGGGCCCGGGCGATTTGGCTCTGGGGTTCCATAGGACTACAGTGGATAGTGAAGAGATCTCCATGAAGAATGAGAGCATGGGAGTGTGTCCTAAGCAAATCTCAAGCTCTGGAGAATGAATGGGAGCCCCTCAGAGCAACCCCATTCTCATGTCCTTCTCCACCTCACATCCACGAAGAATCCCAGAAGCTGAGTTAGAAGAGCCTTCGATCTGAGGGATCTAATCTAACCCCTACCTGAGCAAGAACCCCTCAGTGATCTAATCCACCAATGCTTATTAGATCCAGGCTTTGCTTAAAGCCTTCCAGTGGGATGTGGGAGGAGGCACTTCCTCCTACCTGAAAGTCACTCTAAATGGAAGAAATTTTGTCCTAACATACAGCCTCAGTTGCCGTCTCCCTCCTCCCCTCCCGCCACTGCCTCCACTCCATTGCTCCAGGCTCCGACCTCTATGGCCAAGAAGAGTGAGCTTGTTGCTCCCCCACATGACAGCCTTTCAGTCACTTGAAGAAAGCCCTTGTGTCCTCTCCCAAGTCTCCTCCAAGCTAAACTGTTTTGGTTCCTTGAATGGGCAGGTCCTCAAATGGGATCTTCTCCCTTCTAGATGCCTTCCTCTGGACATGCTCCAGCTCAGGTCTGACCAGGGAGATTATTATCTACTTGTTCCTGGATGTTGTGCCTCTTTTAATGAAGACTGAGTTCACATTACTTTCTTGGTAGTCTACTAAACTTCTTCTCCTCCCCGCAACTTCCTACATCTGTTTCACAGGAACAGTTGACTAGTCACACCTTCCCCATTCTGTACTTGTGATATGATTTTTTGAACCTGATTGAAGGACTTTACATTGAGATCTGTTCTGCTCTATCTTAATTGAGCTCATCTAATCCTGGAGATCTTTTCTTTTTAACTATCCCTCTTACCTTTGTGCCTTCTTCAAATCTGATAAGCCTACTACTTTTATCCAACTCATCGATAAAAATATTGAACCAAGTACAGTTTCCTGGTGAACTTCACTAGAGACCCTTTCCCTTACCAAGTCCTAACCCTTTCTACACTTCCTCCACCCTCAAACGTTTTTCCTTCCTCCAGTTATGGAGCTTATCCTTCTAAGACTGAATTAGTTCCACACCCTCTTTGGAAGGGTTTGGAAGGGTTGCTTCACTCACAGAACCATGACTTGCCCTTCAACCCAACGTCACTGGGAACTTCCTCTTCATGCAGAATCCTAATACATGAAGTACAATTCTATGTGGATAACTTCCTGGTCCATTTCAGGGTATGGTTTTAAGGGGATTACTATGCTGGTGTGGGTAGGATGCCTGAGAGATTCTGGGAATCTATGATTCCTAAATTGTACAGAACTGACTGAATGAAGGACAGGATGGATGCTTAGAACCATGGTGGAAGAAAGGTTGGGGTAGAATCCTCTGTGTGAAACTGGCACTAAACTCCAGACAATGGAGATCCACTGAGGCCTGGGGCTGGATCAGAGAGGATTGACTACAGAAGGGGAGGGAAGAAGGGGGGTCTCTAATATAATACCCCATGTACATGTGCTCCTATGTATGACTTTCCCAGGTCTGCTCAGGCCTTAGGGCTGGAGCTAAAAAAGTGGTAAGGTGGAGGGTAGGGAGAAGTGCAGACCTATCTTTGGGAGATATGGAAAAAAAGTGGGATGAGGTAGAATGAAGGTCTTCCTCCTTCTGTTGGACATTCTGGGTAATGAACTCTCACCCTTAATAAGATTCCCTTAGAGCCAAGGCAGGTGTCTCTCCATGCTATCCTCTTGCTCTAGGACAAACTTCTGTTTTCTCCTTTGGGTAGAATCCAGTGAAGAAAAGGAAGTTCCTGGAGCCTTAGGGTTGTGTGGAAGAAGAGAGTTCTAGGGGAATCTAGTGCTCAGTGCTCTTTTTGATCATCTGTCTCAGAGCAAGATCCTACTCCAGACCTAAGGCCCTCCATGTGTGTCAGTGTGTGGTCTGTGTGTTATCACTCCGGATGTTCAACATTAGGCAGCTGGGCAGATGACTCTAAGCCCCTTCATACACACACACACACACACACACACGTACACACACATACACATACACACACATACATACACACACACACATACACACACACTAATTCAGGCTCTCAGTTCCCCTTCTCTACCTTTAGGGCCTGCTATCCTGAGAGTATTGAAGGGGAAGAGGGAGGAGAAATCTTCAGAGACTTCAGTTATTTGGGCCCTAGAAGAATTTGTGCCAGCTTGCATGGGGGGTAGGCAGTACCACCTGTTCTGGGATCTCCAAGGACTCTCCATATGGGATGTTCCAGACAAGAAACTCTTTGCTTCTAGGCCCCAGTGAAGGAATGATATTTAGGGGGATCTTTGCAGCCTTTTGTTTGTTACCCCAATGCTGGGGAGTAATGTGAGATTGCATTTCCTCCTAGGACATGGTATATGCCCAGGGTCTCCTCAGGTTTAAGATGGTCTGGTTGAAAGGACTTAAGAATTTTGAATATGGAGGGTTGAGGGAAAACAAACTTGGCTTCTGTGTGTCTGGGTGCATGCCTGTGATTAGTTCAATGTAGTCAGTGGGTGGCTGAGAATCTCAGGTGTGTGAATGTATCCTAGTGCGACTTTGTTTCTCCCTGTTTGTCCTCTCTGGTGTATCTCCCAGGGTTTTCCAGTGTGCTTCCTTGAGTGTACTCCTGGAACGGTGAGCATGTTTACGTACAAGTGTGCCTTCTGGCTCAACTCCACTGTAGCCGTGGCATGGGCCAGAGGCAGGGGAAGGGAGCTGGGGAAGGATTAATTTATGAGCTTTGGAAAGCTGAAAACTTGGTAGCGAGGCCTTCTGAGGCTTCAGCGATTAAAGCGAGATCTCCGCCCTGCATCCCCCAGCCTCCCCCTCGGTAGAGCAAAGCCGCTTTGAGCTCCGGGCGCAGGCAGGCGGGCAGCCCAGCCTCAGCCCAAGCTGGGTCCACCGACCCACGGGCAGCGGCGCGGACACGGCTTCCGTAATCTTCTTTGGAAACCGAGCCGGATTTCAAAGTTTCCTTCAGAAGCTGGGCTGCCCCTCCCCCTTTTCTTCCTTTTCCTCCTCCTCTCTCTCCTATCCTACTTCCTCCTCGTCTTCTTTTCCTCCCTCTTCCCTATCTCTCTCCTTCCTTTCTTCCACCTTCCTCCTGCCCTCCCTTTCCTCTTCCCTCCCCGGCCTCACTCCCCTCCTCTCTCCCATTCTTTTTCCTCCTTCCTCTCCCTCCTCCCTCTGTTACTTTTCCTCTTCTGGAATTCTCCCTCTCTCTTCATTGAATCCCACGCTCAGCGCTGATGAGAATCCATAGGCATCTAGCCCGAGCTACGCCGGAACAACTCAGAAATGTCATCAACCAGATTCTGTTTAGAGACTTTCAGCGATGAGTTCACCAACTGTCGAGGAAACAGCACTTTTCACATATAAATAGCTCCAATTATTGGGAGTCTCTTGTGGACATCGAACCCAAATTTGCCTCTGTCTCTCTGACTCCATTTCCATCCCCATCTCCCTCTGGTGTCCATATTTGTGCACTCAGCAATCGGCCCAAAGAAGAGACTAAATGCCTTACTCTCTCCTACCTACCTCCTTTCTCTGGCCCCCAAGGGTGACCTGAGAGTCCGGCCCAGCCTCCAGCTAATTAGCGGAGTCCCTGCTAGCCAGTCCCCCCAAGCCCCACGGATAATCCAATCCCCTACCTCCTCCCCCCCATCAGCCCCTAGGGCAGCGCCCGCATCTGCTCATTTAGTGGCGATTAATCATTGGGATCCGCAGGCGGCGGCGGCAGCTCCGGCTTCGCGGGGACGGGTTTGACAAGGCCAAGAAAGCAATTTGCCCGGAGCCCTCCCCGGGACAGGCCATTAGCGCGGCTCCCACCCTCCCCTCCCACCTCCCCTTCCAGCTTCCCTGAGTCCTATGGGCCGCACCCCCGCCACCTCACGCTCGCGCTCACAGCCCGCGAAGCACGCGCTCCTTCATACACATACTCACACATATTCACCAGGTTAACCCTGGAAATCTTTATCCTTGATCTGGGCTAGGGGTTCCCTTCCTTATCTTTAGAAATTGGGGATCCTCCTTCTTCCTACCCCAAGTCCCAAGGTGATCTCAATGTCACCAGGAATTCACCAACAGAGAAACCAGGTCTGTCCCTTTGCCCCATCCCTTCCTGTGCCTTACCTTCCTCTTCATTTTCTCTGGTCCCCACCCCAACCTCCTATCAATCTCTGCCCTCAAGGAGCCCCAGCTTTAGGAAGTGAGGGACACAGCCCCTGTCTCTAGAGAAAAATTGCTCAGAATTCACTCTTCCTCGTGCCTCATGACCTGTCCATCCATATTCCCTCCCCACCCCCAACTTGTACCATTTCCCATAGTCTCTCCACCTTCCAGTACTTGACCAAAAAAAAAAAAAAGTGCTAATGAGAAGAAATGTGCAATTATTGGGAGGAGAAGGGTAGACAGGTCCTTGAGAGCTGGTATGGTCACTTAAGAATGGTCTTGAAAAATCAGGATTGGACTCTTGGTTGAAGTGAGCGGGGTGCAAAGGATAAAGGCTGGAAGAAGGGTCTTTCCTGACTAGTATCGATGAGAAACCTGGCCTGGACCAAGAGGAAAGGCTGTGAAAGGGAACATGTTGTGAGCCACGCCTGCGAAGCCTGGCTGGGAAGGTTTGGAATGTCAGGCAGAAGAATGTAGGCTTGCTCTTCTTCTTCATTGAAGGGAGGCATCTCGGAACAAAGCCAAGAATTGGCTCCTGGTGGAGAGACAAGGCCTCCCCTCAGTGAGCCCCTGGACTGAGAAGGACACATCTCTGCCCTCAGAACACCTCTTGTCTGAGAAGAATGTACTCCTGCCTTGAGGGAGCCCCCAGTAGAGAGGACACAACCCTGACCTTAGAAATACACAGCCTTGCCGCACTCCTAGAATGTCTTGCTCAGACCTGAGGGGCTGGTCTGGGAGGAGGATGCAACCTAGAGACCTGGTCAGAACTGAGAGGAGAAACAGCTCTGCCTATCTTCAGTGATCCTCAAACCAAGGATGAGACAGGGCCTTGAAGTTGAGCACCTGAGATACCCCAGAAAGCAGAAAAGTGGAATCAGGGAGTCTCCATCAACCCTGGCACAAGTCATGGATGGAATGCAGAGAAACAGAACAGAGAATCCGTCCTCGTGGGTGGGATGGAAAACCCAAAGGCTTTGCAAGAGGGTAGGCCATTGGATCTGGAAGGAGTCTCTCTCTCTCTCTCTCTCTCTCTCTCTCTCACACACACACACACACACACACACACACACACACATGCACACGCACACACACCTGGTCAAGCCTGCCCAGGCTGGAGTGGAGAAGGCAAGATGGCTGCTTCTCCATGCCTCCCTCCCCATTACCAGGCAGGACTTTCTGTCCTCCTCCCCTAAGGCAGGAGAGCAGATCTCTTGGCCTGTGAAATATGCCTGGCTGGGCTTGGCTTCAGTGTGGCGGGTGCTGGGCTGTGGGCGATTTGTCATGTGGACCAGGCGGGCGGCGGCAGGGACTCTGTCTGCAGACTATTAGGATATAAAATATATTTTACAAGAGTTTTACCTACAGGTGACTTGCTCTTTATTACTGGACGTGGGCGAAATCAATACTTCGGTTACTCAAAGTCCATTTATTTTGCTTTTTGAAACATTTTTCAACAGGGGGACCAGGCTAAGCCCACAAAGCTGTGATTAAGAGTTATGGAGTTGCCTGCCTTCCCTTAACCCATTGATTGACTTAAATGTGGGTTTTCCCTACACAGACACTTTCACGTAGAGATACACATATGTGGGCACGTGGATGTGGGTTTATATACATGCATATATATGTATATATACATATACATGGGAAACAACACACACAGACACTTCTAGGCAGAGACACATCCATTCATACCCACAGATGTTCACTCACAAAGGCAGACATTCTAGTTCATTCACTTTTACACTCAGAGATACCCAGAGACTACACAGATCCTGGAGAACCCAGCATGAAATCATAAGCAATTAACTGCCCTCATCTCACCCCGACAAACACACACATACACACACACACGCACACACGCACACACACATACACACACAAAATCTGAATTTGGTCTTGTTGCACTGTCTGCTTTCCCCAGATGATGATCCATTTTCCACAGGCAAAGGGAGGTGGGGTGGGAAAGGAAGATAGGGTGAAGATTGAGAGGCCAGTACATGACATACCAACATCTTCCAGTTGACTCTGGGTTTTTTCCAGGGCTCCAGGAGGAGTCAGACACATGAGACCACCATCCTTCCCAGGAGGCTAGGAAATCTCACTAGAGAAAAAGGATTCTTGAGCCAGAAATATGATAGAAGCTCTGAGCTCTCCTCCCCTACCTGAACCTCTATCCCATCACTCCATCTCTCTCCCACTGACTCATCTCTACTTGAGTTTCTGCCCTGCCCTTGAGCTGCCAGCCCCCAGCGCTCATCCCCTAACTCAGCCCTCAACTCCCTTCCTCCATCTCTTCCCTCTCCTCATGCCGTAGCTTGAGTAGGACAGGGGAAGAAGCAGGTAGACTAGAGCTGGGAAAAGTGAAGGTTTGCCCATCATAGGGGGCTCCCAGGAAAGGAAGGTGGTTCACAGCATTGAAGGCTCCAGATCTTTGGTCCTAGAGGGAAGATAAGGAAACAAATATTTATTAAGTACCCAGTATGTTCCAAGTACTACACTAAGCATTTGAAAAATATTATTTCCTTTGATCAGAAGCAGAGGCAGGGCCAGCTTCTCCCAGCCTGACACTCAGGACTCTTGGTAGGAGTAGCCTCCCACTCCTATCCACTCACCCAAAGCTCCTCAGTCCAGAAAAAAAGCAACTGTAAAGAGAGAGGAGCTATATCTACCATCAGGAAGGGAACGAAGACACCATTACAATCCCCAAACCCAGAGAAGTAATTCCTGGCTTCTGTGTGAGGCCACTTTGGGTCTGATTTTTTTCTGTCTCTCTCCCTCTGCCTTTTGATCTTTTCCTGTTTCTTTCTGTCTCTCTGTATGTCTCTCTATCTTTCTCTCTCCTCTCTTCTTTAAAGACCAAATTGATAGGTGTCTTCCCACAGCATGAGTTAGCTGCTAATCTCTGTGGGGTTAAAGGGCAAAGGGGAATAATAGGCACTAAAGGTCAAGGTGAGGTTGCAGATTCTCTAAGAGCCAACCTTGTATAAAGGAGACCACAGGGACTCCAGGAGATCTCTCTGACCCATCTGAGTCAGAACAGCTCTATTGTGCCAACGTATCAGGTCAGCACCACTGCCAAACAATTCACTCACCTTCTGAGTCTTTCACCCCACCCCCATCCTACTCCCTCCCCCCGCAGAACCAGGGAGAAAACCCACAGGATCTCAGGGCTCAGTGTGTTACATGTGGCCTGGCCGAGCCAGCCTTGATCCTGGATGTTTGTGGTCTCTCTGGGAATGTCACACAATGTGTTGGCCACAAACATTTTACAGCCGAGAAGATGGGAAGAAATTTCCAGCTATCGACCGACCGAGTGCCGCTAGGCTCTTTCCCTACCCTCCCCCTCTCATAAGTCTTGGTGAAGCTAATGGGACTGAGGGCAGCCAGGGAGCTGCCCTCCCTGGCCCTTCTCCCCCCAAGTAACCCATTCAAGGGCCCATATTCTGTGTGTCATACCCCCTCTCCAGTCAACCAATCACCAGCTCCCAGGTCCAGATCTGTAAATCTCTCTTCTCCAAACCTACCAGGACAAAAGAAAAAGATTGCCCCTCATGGGGAAGCCTGGTACAGGGGAAGGGCAGGTTGAGAGCTTGGAAACATGGGACTGATCCCAGGTCCGCTACATTTTCCTGCTGTACCATGGTAGACAAGTTCCTTCTCCTCCTCTCAGAACCTCAGCTACTTCATCTGTAAAATGGTGGCACTGGATTCAACGTCTCTACGACCCTATTGGTTTTGTCAAGATTCTAAAGCAGTTTAGTATCTGCCAAAGCTTCCTCAGGGACCCTGTCCCATAAATGCCTTGTTTCACCTCCACTACTATGGAGAGGAGAAATGTTGTTTCGGGTACCAACCCCACTCCAGCCCTATTATTCCCTTTTACCTTGAAATTCTAGAAGTCTCCCAAGGAAGAGGGATGGCATCTGGTGAATACCCTCCTTTAGAGAGAAGGAAACTGAGGCCATAGAAACATTGAGCCCAGGCTTCTGCTCCTTCTGTGTCCCAGCCCCTCTTCTTTTGATAATACCAGACCATCCTGCCTCTGCAGATGAGGAAAATGATCTAAAAGAAGGAAGTGACTTGTCCAAGATCACATGGGTAACACAGACACTGAACAGGTATTGGAATCTGCCTCCTCTGACTTATAGTCCAGGGCTCTTTGCTTCAAGGATACAAAGTAAATTAGTGACGGGCCTGGGCCTAGAACCTGGCCCTCCTGGATGCCTGGACTCTCCCCAGGACCCAGCTGGTTTCACCTACTGACCTCATCCTCCACAAGGTGCTCCTGGGGAGGCCCTGGGAAGACACAAACATCTCTTTCCTCCATTCTCA
This sequence comes from Bettongia penicillata ogilbyi, assembly GCA_023548195.1. Taxonomy (NCBI): domain Eukaryota; kingdom Metazoa; phylum Chordata; class Mammalia; order Diprotodontia; family Potoroidae; genus Bettongia; species Bettongia penicillata. The sequence continues at coordinate 10,989,042 of JAJHZJ010000096.1, forward strand.
GGTAACTCAGGTGTGGCCTCTTAGCAGAGCCCCCCCCCACTCTTTCCCCCCACCCACACCCCCACACCCCCCCCAAGACTGAGAGGCTGGGGAGCAGCTAGGGGAGGATGGCCAGACTCCCGGAAGCCACCCATCCGGACATGTCCAGAGAGAAGTTTGTGTAAGTGGATTTAAAGTTTGGATGTGGGTGAGACGGGTTCCCTGGACCCCCCTCCCCTACTCTCCCATGCTCTGCAGGAGCACAAGGGACCCCTTTGTGTGGGCCTAAGCTCAAAGCATCCCGGCTTTAGGGATGAAAGCCCCATCAAACCACAACTTCAGGGACCAGGGACGATAATCCCTCCGCTTTAGCTAAACAAAGCTGGCCCTAAGCCGAGGGCAGCAAAGGGGCCGGGCTGGGGGCGGGGGAGCTCCTAAGAAGATGATCCCAAGGCCCAATCTCCCCAGAGTCTAACCAGCTCTGACAGCCCCCAAAAGAGAGGCCTAAACTCCCCTCCCCTTCACTTATCCCCTCCCCCTTCTTGGCCCCTGCCCCCGTCCTAGCCCCTACCTTGTCTTAAGGGAGGGAAACTCCCTTGGGCCCTCAGCTCCTCCCTCTGCCCTTCCATCTTCTCTTTCCTCTTTTTCCTTCTCTCTCTTCTTTTCTGATTGTCTCTCTACCTCTCTTCCTCTCTGTTTTCTTTAGTCTGTCTGCTTCATTCTTTTCTTGCTTCTCTTTCACTTTTCCATCTCTCTCTCTCCTTTCATCCTCTCTTATCTTTCATCCTCTCTTCTCTTAAACTCTGCCTTTATCATTTTTCTTTTTAGTTATTTATACATCTTCACTTTTCTCTCCTATCTTTCCATATTTCTCTCTCCTTTCTATTTATTTTTATGTATTTTAACTTCTCTATCTTTCCCCCAAATCCTTCTCTTTTCATTTCTCTGTTTTTTTCTTTCCTCACTCCTCACTCTCAGTCTTTCTCTCTCCTGTTTCAGCTTTTCTCTCTCTTCTCTACAGACATGCAAAATTAAAAGGGGACCAGCTGACAGAGCATCTGATCCAACCTGTGCCTAAAGAGAGATAATGTGTCTCTCTCCATTTTTGACTGTCTCTGTTTCTCTCTCTCTCTCTCTCTCTCTCTCTCTCTCTCTCTCTCTCTCTCTCTCTCTCTCTCTCTGTCTCTCTCTCCTGGTCCTTTTCCCTCATCCTTTCTTCTTTCTCATCCTTCTACTTCCACCTCTCCTGTGGAAGAACAGTCTTAGGACCTCCCAGTCTCCTAACCCCCTGGGCTCAGTGGGGCTCACCCAAACAATAGGATGGACCGAACGCCACTAAGAGTGGATGCCAGGACATAATGGTCAACCCTCTCCCCAGCTCAGCTCAGCCCTTAAAGGGTCTTCCAGAAAATTGGAGGAGACAATTCTCGCTGCCAAGTCCCCATAGCCCTCATTGACCCAGGCCCAGTCTCTGAATGGGCACATAGACTCTGGCCTAAGCATTCATAGGTCATTGTATGCAGGTGGAGAGGTACTAGGAGAAGGAAGAAGGAGGGAAGAAAGAGAAAGAACTAGAGGAACAAATGGTATGAGGAGGAAGAGGAGGAGGAGGACATGATCTAGTCCAACATGGACAGTGGCATTAATTGACATTAATTCAGAAGTTAGGAAGAGAGGAAAGCTTAGGGGGAAAGATGAGGTCAGTTTTGGATATGAATTAGTAAGTGTTCAGAATTCAGAGTCACATCTTGGGTTCAATGATGACCAAGTTGATTGGCCATGTATTTGATGGAGGCCCCTGTGGGGCCTTGGAATAGATAGAAATCCGAGAGAACTAGAACTGCCCAAGGAAGCTTCCCAGACACCAGCTGGACCTGGCTCCCAGGGGTGAGGTATGAGTTACCTCTGCCCATATCCATTGAACCCCAGTCCAGATTGCCCTACTGGGTCCTCTCCCAAGCCTAGCTCTAAGGTACAAGTTTTTCTCCTTCCCCTTCCTTCATGCAAAATCAGTTCCTTTCATAGGTTACCTTCACTCGTACCTCTTTCAGGTACCTCTCTCTGATTACCCCCAACCTGACTCTACGCCATCCGGACCAGCATTAATCTTGCCATTTGTCTCTCCCTTCCCCAAGGGCTCAGAGGGACCTTTGGCCTGTGACCCTGGATGAAGCCTGGATCTAGAAGAGAGCCTTCTCCCTCCCTAGGGAGCTGCAGTGGGGGCTGGGCGGGACTGGGTAGGGCCAGGGTGGGGGCCCACACAAGGGCACTTTCCCACCGCCGGAGACCACTAATCTGATTACAATATTTACCATCCTCCCTTTGGTCCATTCTGGGTGAGCGGGTGGGCGGGTGGCTGCTGACACCCGGAGGAGGCCAGGAATTCAGCTTATGTTCTCCCAACACAAAGGACATGGATAAAAGGTGTTTCGAGGGCCCCCAGGTAGCGGGCCAGCCTCCCTCCCCCTGGTGACCTGGGCTCCAGGATTGGGTTGCATGGATTATAGAGCTCTGTGGTTGTGATGCCCTGTCTCTCACCTCTTCCTCCAGGAAGCCTGCCTGACCTGATCCATTAGCAGACCTAGGACCCTGACTCGGAGCCCAGTACTGTCCAATGAGCATGTGCTCATAGCATATATTGGCCCCTTCCCAATTCATTGCCCACAGCACAATCACTCTGGGGTTGGAGAGTTAAATAGGGTAATACAAGTATGTGGTTCAAGGGGGAGGGGTGGAAGTGAGGGAAATGGGGGGATGGGGAGAAGGACAGTCCCCTTCAGCACAGAATCCTAGGATATTAGAACCAGGAGGGACCTTCAAAATATCTGTCCCAATGTTGTCATTTCACAGAAAAATAAACTAAGACCCAGAGAGGGGCAGAGACTCACCCAAGGACACACAGCTAATTGATGCAATTGATCAATGAAGCAATATTTATTAAGTGAGCCACATCCTCTGCCTCCAAAGCCAAATGGTTGATCCCCACAACAGCACATGAAGAACTCTTGGACCGAAGGTGGAGATCGCCATCCATGCAGTGGGCTATAGTGTTAAGCAGGGCTAATGAAGTCAGTCATTGCAGAGAACACCCTAAAGTCTGTTTGGGTAGCAGGGCAGGTGGAAAAGGGAGGGGTGGAAGGGCTAGGGATGGCGTGTGCCATGGGGCTCATGCCAACTCTGGAATCAGACCCTGCTGCTGATGGCTGGTCCCTCCCTGATCCTTATCTCCTCTGCACAATGGGCCAATTTAAAGGGCTGGGTATACCCAATGATGCCTCTGGGCCTCCAGCCAGCACTTGACACCAGGAAAGTCCACTGTGGGTCCTGAGAAAAAAGAAGTGTGGAGAGGTGTGCATGCATGTGTGCTGGGGGCAGGGGTGGGGGGGAAGAATTACCCAGAATGCCAGGCTGGAGAACATGCTGACAGCTCCAGTGGGTAAGGCCTTACAAGCTACACAGCTTCCTTTGATCCTCACAATTGCCCCAGGGGAAAGAAAGGGCAGGATGTGTTACCCCATTGTACAGCTGAGAAAGCCAAGACCAAGATAGAGTTTCAACCTCCTGCCCAAAGTTACATGGCAAATCAAGGGTGGATCCCAGTAGGACACAAAATCCTTGAAGACAGGCAGTGTTTCACTTCTGTCTTTACATCTCTGGGGCCTACCACAGTGCCTGGCACATACTAAGGGCATGTTGAACTGAATTGATCAGGGACTCTGAATCAGGTTTGCTGTTTCCTCCTTTGGAGTACCCAAGGAATCAATAAGGGCCTCAGCAATCTCACCATCCCGATATCTTCCTTCCTTCTTTCTTTTTCTTTTTTCCTTCCCTCCTCCCTTCTCTCCTTTTCCTCTTCCTCCCTCCCTCCTTCCTTCCCTTCCTTCCTTCTTTTCTCTTCCTTCCTTCCTTCCTTTCTTTCTATCTGATTTATTTTCACCAGTAGCCGCAGAGGGGAACAACACACATTTGCAAAGTTATCTACCTATACAGCATGAATTACATATGCAAAAAGAAAATTTTAAACCTGTGATACATACATACACACCACACACATACATACAATGGCCCCAACATGACTTAACATCAGACAAGTAGCCTCTGGACATTTGGGGGAGGGGTAGTAATACATGAGAAGGCCACAAAAATCAGTGAATAGCCCTCCCCACATCCTCAGACACAGGTTCCAGGGTAGACAATACACATAGCTTGGCACTGGGGAAAAGTGGGAAGCAAAATCCACCTTGCCTGTTACTAGAGACAGGAAAGGGACAGAGAAACTGGAAAGCCCCTAACCCAACAATTAAAATTTCTCTAGAGGCAATAAGATGTTTTCTAAAGGACCTTCCCCATGGGGGAGTGTTTATCCATGTTTTATTAAAGCACTTGACTGAAACATTTCTGAGTCTTCTTTGAAAATGATAAAGAGATATGGTTCAATTGTAATACAATTAGAATGCTGAAAAGGATGTGAACAGGTTAAGATGGCAGGCCAGATCTGATATGATAGGGATAAGTGTGGTCTTATATTTGAATTAGAGAGAGAAAGGAGAGAGAGAGAGAAGACAGAGAGAGAGAGAGAGAGAGAAGAGAGAGAGAGAGAAAGAGAAAGAGAGAGAGAAGAGAGAGAGAGAAGAGAGAGAGAGAGAGAGAGAGAGAGAGAGAGCACTCCATTTGTCCAAGGTGAGAGGAGTATGACTAGATAGCAGTTCATCTGTAAAAAAAAAAAAAAAAAAGTGTGAAAGATCAGTCTCAATTGAGTGGAACATGAAAGTCCCCCAAAGTATGAGATGCAGCCTGTCTTCAAAGAGGGGCCCTAGAAGTCACAATCCCCCATCCTCAGTACTGGTTAGACCACCTCTAGAGTCTTTCATTCAGTTCTGGATGCCACAATGTGGAAAGGATATGGATCAGTCGGAAGAAATCCAGAGATGAGTGACTAGGATGGTTAAGGCTCTGGTGTGTTCGTACCTTAGAAGGGTCAGTTGAAGGAAATGAGAAAGGGAGACTGTATTTGAAAGGCTGTCAGACGGAACAGAGAGTAGATTCCTTCTCCTTGGCTGTGGAGGGTAGAGGAGCAGCAAAGGAGAGGGATTACAAAGGGGTAAACTGAGACTTGGGGTCAAAGACAAAATTCCTAACAGTGAAGCTGTGAAAACAGCATAGCAGCCTCCCGAGGTGGGGCATCTCCGCTGGTCTGCCTTCAGAGGCTGAACGCCAAAAGTGTTTTTCTCTCTTATCTGCCAGAAACTCTTTGATTATGTCTTGCTGCACTCTCTTCTCCCCTCCCTCAGTCCCAGCTCCTTCCCATATTCAGCTTTCGCTCTGTTCCCCAGCACCCAAGGGACCAGGGTCTACCAAACTCATTGCCACAGAAGTAGGAATGGCTGGATAAGGGCTTCAGATATGACCTTCTTTCCAGATGTCTGCCATTCCTGAAGATAGGTATTCTTAATATGAGTTCTGAGAGCCCTCAAGGGAGACACGAGAAAATTTCAGAAGGTCTGTTAACTTGGGTGGGAAATAAACCAGACATCTTTATTTGGATTAGCCTCCAACTGACATTTAGCATTTTTTCCATTATTTATGCATTTTAAAACTTTGTTCTGAGAGGGTGTCCATCCATAGGGTTCCCCAGAGGGGTTCATGACACAAAGAAGGTTAAGAACTTTCAAGGCATGCAGTGCTAATGGTGGGATTTCAGGCACCTTGCTGGGTTGTGGCAAAAGAAATTCTGGTCCTGTTTTGTGGGTAATTTTTTCTTCCCTCCCTCCTTGGAAAGTCCATCTGTAGTCTCTGTCTCCTTACTCGCAGTACAATCTTGGACAGGTCTCTCTGAGCCTCAGCAGTCTCAGCTGTAGAACAGGGGAAATTAGACCAAATGACTTTTCAAAAATCTCTAATTGACCAAATGTCTCCTAGGGTTGGGAGCCCCCTGCTGCCAAGTGAGGGAAATGCAATGCATATTCCTCCCCCTTCTCCACTCAGACACCCCCTACCACCACCACCCCAGCCCTAAACACTAGCAACCAGCTCAAGCTTGTGGTCTTCCTCATTCTAAGAATACAGCAGACCACCCACCCCCAAACCAGCAAAGGGAAGGAGTCTCTCTCCTCTCCAGCCCCACACTGGTTCTGAAATCAGAGAATCTAATTTTATCTACTACTACCTATAGTTATGTGAGTCCGAACAAACCCCTCTCCCTCCATGGACCTCAGTTTACCCATCTGTAAAATGAGGGGATTAGATTTGGTAGTCTCTAAGGTTCTCTTCCAGCTCTAAATCTTAATAAGCTACCCTTTCAGTCCCCGCCAGTGATGTTGAGCTAGGAGACACCTTAGAAGTTATCTGGGCAGGCCATCTAGTCTCCAAGGTCACACAGGTAGTAAATGGAAGAATCAGGATTTGAACCCAGGATCTCATGAACCCACTAATTCATAATCCAGTGCTCTGGCCTCAGGACCACACTGCCTCCTCATCTGTGTTCTTTCCCTTAGCTAGTCCAGGCTGACAGTCCAGGAACTCAGCTCCCAATTGGTTGCACACTCAGGGGTGTACCAATGAGTAGCCCAGGTTCTCCAGGATTTCTGGCTCTCCCTGAGTTCTCCTACAGGTTGTCCTCCAGGTATGTCCCTGGGAGACCTAGCCCTGTAGGGAAGCTCCTGGTCCTTGCTCCTTGAGGGTAGTTGCTTCTAGTGTAGGTCTAATGCTTCAGTTCTCCCAGCCCAGCCCCAGACCCCAGTCAGAGACATCCCTGCTGTGAGACAAACCTAGAGAGCAGCCTGGGTGGGGGGGGTGCAGGCAGAGATTGGTCCCTGAGCCTAGCAACTAGCAGGAAGAGGGGGCTTCATCCTGGGTGTCAGGCGACGGCAGCGGCAGCATTAATAGACACTGGGACGCTTCTAGCCACATCCTATTATCAGAGATCTCCTCCTACCCCCTCCTAGCCCAGTCCGAGCCTCCCAGGTGGCCCCGCAGGGACCATGAAGCAAATTGGAGCCAAGACTCTCCGATGTGTCATTTGCTGCCTATGATAGGGACTGATAATAGGGCCAGAGATGGGACTGACAGGGAAGGATAGACGAAGCCCGATCCCTATTAAAGTATTTCTTTCTCAGCCCCAGATATAACAGGCAGAGGAAGACGCAGGAGCCCTCATCTTCTCCCTTCTCTGGGAGAGACTGGAGCTGGCCAGTCATAACCTTGGTCTCTGGGGCTCAGGACTCCCTGGGCAGAAGGCAACTCAATTTGTCTTTAAAAGGAAGGGAAATCCTGTACTAAGCACTCCCCTCCATCCAGCACCCCTAGAGTAGCATTTGTTTGAGTTTTCTGTGCCCACTAGTGTAGGCTGTTCCTCACTGGACTCCCCTCCAGGGGCAGAGGAGGGGAGAGAACCTTGTAAGAGAGTCATAGATTTGGAGCTGACAGATTTATCTAGGTCATCCCTTTAATTTAAAGGAAAAAAAGGAATCTGAGCCTTGTAGGGTTGGAGTGACTAGCCCAAGGTTACATAGATGAGCAAAATTCAAAATGTTCTAGCTTCAGATCCAGTACCTTCTTCTGTGGTTTTCCACTGCCTCTCCAGAGACTTATAGGATTTACAGCAGATCTTGTCTTTCCTTCCATGTCTATGTGGTCCCATATTGGAGAACCCTAGAATTCCAGGATCTGGTGCCTTCGGAGCTGGAGGGGGTAATTGGGCAACTGGAGAAGGTAATTGGGCCTATGGGGGTGGAGAACACCTTCCCTAGCATGCCCAAGGAATAGTCAGACAGCTTCTGGTTGTTACTATGGAGTTGTAGAATGTTTACCACCAATCACTTGGCAACTTCCCCCGTCTCCGACCTTTCACCTCCTAGATCTGCCCTATGTGACCAAGCAGAAGAAGCCTTCTATGTCAGGATCAGGAGGGGGTGCCATCCAGGTATCTGGTACAACCTGTGACAAGACAGGGAAACATGAAGATGGCAAGTTCAAGGGAGAACAAATAGAACAAGTTGCATGATCATAGGGGAGGAATGTATCTGGGGCCAGGCTTGGAAGGGCATGGAATGACAAAAGCATGGCATTATAGAGGTAAGAGAGGACCATAGGAAGAACAGGGTGATAGGTTCAGACTAGAGACAGCTAGTCGGTGTAATGGATAATGTTGGATTTGGAATCATGGAGCCCTGTGCTGGAGGCTAGCCTCAGACACTTACTTAGCTGTGTGACTGCATAAGTAGCTGCACTTCCCTGAAACTTGGTTTCCTCATCTGGAAAATGGGGATAATAGTGCCTCCCTCCCAGGACTGCTGTTAGGATGAAATGAGATCTTTGTAAAAGACTTTGCAAACCTCCAAGTGACATATAAGCATCCTTCCTCCTGCTGTCAACTCCCAGAAACTCCATATTGAAGAGCGGCCCAAGGGGTCAGCCTTCTCTCCTCCTCTGTCGATGTGAACTACACCACCAAGCAGGCAGTGCGCACCCTATTATGTGTGTATGTAAGATCCCTGAGGGCAGGGGCTGCGTCTTTCTTTTTACTCATATTTGAATTCCCAGGTTTAGCACAGAGAAGCAAACTTCACAAGACCTCGCTCCCTGGTCCTACCTACAGGCAGCCCCAGGCTGAAGGGCAGACCATACTTACTGGGTTGTGATTTATTTAGGCTGAGTCAAAAGCCAAAGAGTGAAGGCAGCTGCCAGAGCTTCTCAGCTTTGGGTTGAATTGTCTGAGAAGTCCCCCACTGACCTCATTCATCTTCTCCTAAATGTTCCTCCCCACCCCAACTCCTGGAAGCCTTGAAGGCCCTTCAAACAAAACAAAACAACCCAAGGCAGGGAAAGTGTGCCCTCAGAGAAACTGCAAACGGCGCACAGGGAAAGTGTTTTCTGTCTCTTTGACCTACGTATCATCATGTTTTCCTTTCCCTGTCTCGGTCACTACTTTGTTTCATTTTGCCTGTGTCTCCCCGCCCGTCCGTCTATCTCTGCTTTCCTAGACACAAGTCTGAGAAGCGATGCTGGTCATCCCTAGCTATCTTTCTCCCTGACTTTGTCATTCTTTCCCTCTGTCTTCCTCTCTCTTACTGTCTTCTAGCTCTCTGAATCTGTACATTCCCAGCTGGGCCCTGAGCATTTCCCAGGGACTTTGGAAGCCAGCTTTACCATGAGGTTTGCAGGGAGTCAGAAGCTCCTCTCTGCTGTTGACTTCTATAGGGAAACATAGCCTGACTCAGGGGCCTGAACCAGGTACAAAAGTGCTTCCCCCAAACTCCCACCCCAAACTTTTGACTTTCTCTCTAGCCCTTGTCTAGTTTACCCTTCAGCCCATTTCTGTGCCTAGTCTTTTTAACGTCTGTCCTTACCTCCTCTGTCCTTCATCCCTGTGACCACCCTACCCAGCCCTTCATCACTCTGGTCTCTGGCTTAAGCCCTCCTATCCTCATAAATCCACCCTCCCAACCTCACTGCTCTCCACCCAGCCTCAGTCATAACAATTTCATTAGCCCCTTTACAGCATCCCAGATAGGAGTCAGGTCAGGGTCAAGCCCTACCTGGAGAAAAACTGGGGTGGACACAGGGCAAACCTGTAGACAGAATCACATGCTTCTGCCCCTATGAGCCCCTGCTGGGCTCAGTTATGGCTTCTTCAATCTCACAGTGTCTTCTGGCTTCCACCCACTGAAACAAGTATAATACTGGGCAGCCAAAGAGGCTTGGTGGGTGAGGTGGAGGGTCTAGGGACTTGGACCCCACTCCTGAAAAATGCCAACCAGGCAGGCTCCTTCCCACCCATTCCTTCACCAGAATACTTCCATTCCTGGCTATAGCCCTTCTCTGGCTCCTTGAGCCTACCAGACTGACAACTCATTAACTGTACTAATAGGAAAGTCTGTCAAGAAACTCAGGGCACTTCTCAGTCACCAATAACATTCAAGCGTTGTCTCAAGTTGGCCTTCTGGAGAACGTCTTCCCTGTCTAACTAGGGCCTGGAGGCAGGGAAGGGAGGGGAGGGGACAGGAGGAACAAAATATTGGAGGAGGATTTAGGGGGTAAAGACACTTGGAGATCTATCTCCTTAGACACTCTTCACAAGCCTGCCCTGTCAGCAGTTGGACCTGGGGAACCAAGGAACTTGGGGGTCCAGGAAATCTGTAGGGTCTTGCTCCTGGGTATTTGCTGCCAGTTCTGGCTGGACCTGGACAGTTCCCCAGCCATTAGGGACAGGCAGCCAGGCCTGATGGATCAGGGGCCGCAGGGTCAGGGCTCCAGCAGTCTCTTTTGCTAAAGACTCATTGACCCCTGACCCAGGCCTGCCTGGACTTGCAGGCAGCTCCATCATGCTATTCTGGGGACTGAGACTGCCTGCTATCGATTTCCCTCTCTGGAGCCTGGGGGCTGGGGGCTGAGGGCTGGGGGCTGAGAGGAGGCAGGCTCAGAGAGCCAGGCTGCCAGTCCAGCTAATAAAAGACTGCTAAGGAGTTCCCACTGCAATCCCAGGAGGGGACACACACACACACACACACACACACACACACACACACACACACGGGCGCGCAGTCTCTCTCTCTCTCTCTCTCTCTCTCTCTCTCTCTCTCTCTCTCTCTCTCTCTCTCTCTCTCCACCCCACCCCCCATGCACATACACTCACACTGATATACCTACAATCACACAAATACAGCTGATATCCTAGCCCCAAACCACAGGCCCTTTCATACGTAGACAAGGATACGGAGGGCCACTCTCCCTATTTTCTGTGTAGTCCCTTTGCTCATTGAATCTTTCTCCTACTCCCAGTCCAAGGCATGGGGTGGATATTCAGGGCTAGCCCCATAGTTAGGACCCAGAGATGCCCCTGATAACAAACAATACAAAGACCCATTTTCCTGCTGGCTATAAGAATATTCACTGCTCAGGGCCACAGAGTCATAAGGAGCCCTCTGTACCCTCACCCTCAGTTTCCCAAGCCCTTCAGCTCTCTCTCTACCCAACCCCATGGCCTGAAAACACCTGGATCTTCTATTAAGCCTCTTGTCTCTTGCCTATGCGGTCACTGCTAGAATTTTGGGGAGGCTGGATGATGGGAACTGTTCTTGTCCTTTCCTTGGCCCAGCCCCACAACAGAGACCATGGATGAAGTCTTATCCACCCGACAGAAACTCCAGTAATAGGTCCTGGGCTTAGTTCCTATAGTGCCAAGAGGGGCTTCTCTTTGAGGGTAGATGGGAATGAACTCCTTTTGGAGCCAACCTGTCTTCAGGAGGCAGGTCCCAAGTTCCTCTTCCAGGTTTGTATATATAAACAAGCCTGTATGATCTAAACCCCAGCATGCCCAAACCTAGAAGGTCCTAAAAGACCTAGTATCAAGGCTGGATCCCACCAGGATTGCAGAGATACTGGAGGAGTCTGGATTTTACCAATGAGCAGATACCAATCAAGATGACTGGAAGTGACCTGTGGGGGGGGGGGCGTTTAAGAGGAGGGAGTCTGCTGGGTTGGTCTTTTTTAGAGGAGGGGGGTCTGTGCCCCTAGATCCTAGAACCCTGACATTGTTCCTTGACCAGTGTTTTGCTGTTCTTTGTTGGTGGAAGCAAACCTTAATTCTGCAAATGTTTGTGAAGGTACAAAGGAACCTTCAGCCTAGAAAAGGCTCAGGCAATCAATTTTGACCAACTCTCTCCTATGTGTCATTTCCAGGTGTGTGTGTGTGTGTGTGTGTGTGTGTGTGTGTGTGTGAGAGAGAGAGAGAGAGAGAGAGAGAGAGACAGACAGACAGACAGACAGACAGACAGACCAACAGAGAGAGGCAGAGGCAAACACACAAAGATGGGAAGGGAGAGAGGAGAGAAAGAGACAGTGACAAAGAGAGACAGAGGCAGAGAGAGAATTTTAGGCATCAGCTTGTGGCAGCGGCAAGAGCTATTAGACTGGGATCAGGTGAGCTGGTCTTAAAGTCCTGCTTAGGTTCTTTACTCATTTCCAGACTTTGGGGCAAGTGGAGCCACAGCAATCAATCCACTAGCATTTATTTAGCACCTACTGTGTGCCGGGTACAAAATGTCCTGAGTGATGGGGATCCAGGGGCAAAAATGAAAATAGGCCCTGTCTGTGAGGAGCTTACATGCCGTTCTTTTGGGGAGCTGCCTCAGTTTCCCCATCTGTAAAATGAGGACATTGAATGCCATGATCTCTCAGCTGCTCTTTCTGTCTCTGATGGTCTGTGAATAAATGAATATGCTTGTGCCTTTACCACTCTCCTCCCCCTGGGTATGAACCTCTGACACACTTTTAGGAGAAAAGAGATATTCAGTACCAAGTTTTCCTGAGCTTTGCTTCCACATCTGTAGAAGCTCTGAGGAAAGGCGGGTGGTCTCTCTGGCCAGGTCAGGGACTCTGAGTTGTAGCCAGGACCTGAGCCCAAGCTGGGCCCAGCTGGGCAAAGTAGAGACACTGGCTGGTCTAACAGGGAGCATTCCCCCTCCTCCCCTCTCTCTTACTGTCCCCCCTTCCCTCCTTTCCTCTGTCCCTTCCCTTCTAGGCTGGCTGATTTGCATAATCGCTTTAGGATTCTCCCAGTCTCGGGGCCGATTCTCTCCCTGTCACTTAGGGAAGCCTAAGCCTGATTTTCTCCCCCTAATCCCTCCGATTGCTCCGCACCCACAGCCCGAAGGCGCTAAGCAGATTGTCTCCTTCATAATTGATTGACTCTATTTGCCAGATTGGGACTTCAAAGCGCTGGGCTGGGCTGGGGGCCGGGGTCTGGGCCCTGCCACTGAGGGAGAGAGAGAGAGCAGAAAGAGGAAAGTTGGCCAGCTTTCAGGGTCTGCTGGAATGGGGCTTAGTGGTAACAGGTTTTCCCAAAGCCCAGGGCCCCACAGAGAATCTCCGAGCTGGCTGGGATGGTGTGGGCTGCCCACAGACCGGCTGTCTCACAGGCCCAGACTCCTGCAGCTGCCAGGGATGGGCGCCATACTCCAGTCACAATTCAGTTCGATAAACACTGATCAGACTCCTACTATGTGCAAAGCCCCTCACCAAGCCTTCAGAATATGGAAAACAAAATCTCCTGTCTCCGGAGAGGCAGCATGGTATAGAGGAAGACTGATAATTTGAAATCAAAGGCCTTGTGTTTGAATCCTGACTGATACTTAGAGCATTAGCTGTGAGACCTTGAGCTAGTCCCTTATCTTCTCTGGTTCTCACTACAAGGAAGCTCTTAACTGTTAAATGCCATAGACTTTTATGACTTCTCATGCTCCTTGACCTCTCTGTAGCTGCTGACAATGTCAAGCACTTTCTCCTCTCTTAGGTTCTTTCTGGGTTCTATTCTGCCTCTCCACACCTTTTCAGCTCCTTTGCTGGATCATCCTCCATCTCCCAAACATTAAGCCTGGTGGGGGATGGGGAGGGATATGTACATCTCATTCCTGGGCTCCCTTCTCTTTATTCACTCTTTTTCACTAATGTCACCTGCTTTTATGAGTTCAATTATCATGCCTTTGCATGATTTCTCAATCGGGATAATCATTCTAAATGTCTCTCCTGAATTCCAGTTGGATATTTCTACCTGGATGTTCTATAGACATCTCAAACTCAAAACTTAGCCTTAACAAAACTCAGTGTCTTTCCCCACCTCTTCCTAACTTTCCACTTGCTGTTAAGAATATTCCTATCCTCCAGCCCACCCAGGCTCACTCCTTAGGCTCACCTCGCTCTCCCACCCCTTCCTCATGGTCAATCAATGGTCAGGTGCTGTCATACTCCCCTTTGCAACATTTCTCTTATATCCATTCCCTTCTCTCCTCTGATCCTGCCACCACCCTGGGGCAGACTGTCATCACTTCTCTTCTGGACTGTTAAAATAGCTTTCTGAGTTACGTCCCTGACTCCAGTCTTTCCTCACTCTGGTCTGTCTTCCACTCATCTGTAAAAACTGACCTTTCTAAAGTACAGATCAAAAAATATCATCCCCCCAACTCAACAAACTCCAGAAACTCCCTATTACTTTCAGGATTAAATAGGAAATTATCTGTTTAACTGTAAAAGTCCTTAATAATTAGTCACTTTTTACTTTTTCAGTCTTTTTGCACTTTACTTGCCCTCCCCTGACAGGTATTCTTCAATCCAATTGCACTGTCCCCCAAGCCGGAAATTCCCTCCCTCCTTGTTTCTACTTCCTGGATTCCCTGGCTAAAGTCCCACCTTCTCCAGAAAACCTTTCCTGGTCCCCCTGAATGCTGGGACCTTCCTCCAAGATTATCTGTGACTCATCCAGCATGTGTCATGTGTATACAGTCATTTGTAGGTTGTCTTCCTCATTAGGCTGTGAGTTCCCTGAGAACAGGAACTGTTTCTTTTTGTGTATCCCCAGCATTTAGCACAGTGCCTAACACATGCATAGGTGTTTAATACTTGTTGATATGTCTTGAATATTTCTAAATTAGAACTCCTTACTATCCCCCCCCCCACCTTAATCCCATACCTCTTCCAAATTTCCCCACTTCTGTCAAGGCCATCATCATCCTTCCAGACGTCTGGGTTCTGAACCTCCAAGCTGTCCCGTACTCCTCCCTCTCCCTCATCCCCTCATTGCACCAGGAACCAAATGTTAGTGATTCTTCTTCCAAAGTCATAGATTCCTCCTTCCATCTAGTCACAGTTATTCCACTCCCACCCTCTTTAAACTCTAACCATCTGGCAATAGTTTCTGCATTGGTCTCCTTTCCTCCAGCCTCTCCCCTCTTCAATTCTCCCTCCCCCCAACAACCAAACTGACATTGATCTATGTGCCTGGATGGTGGGTCTGACCATGTAACTCCCCTGTTCAAAAACTTTTATGTCTATGTCTTCTCCTATGAAATGCAAGTCCTCTCCCAATTCCAAGCCATTCACATTTGGACTCCATCCTACCTTTCTAGACCATTTTCACCCAATTCCTCTCAGTACATTATTTTCTAGCCAACCTGGACCACTATTGATTCCCCAAACTTTGTATTTCATCTCCCATCACTCTGCTTTTGCACAAGCTATCCACTGCCCCATCCACTTGCCTTCTTTCTGCCTAATGGAATCCTTCCAAGCTCAGCTCCTCCTGGGACCACCCCCTCCAGGAAGCCCATCCTGATCCCTACACTTCCAATTGTCAGAGGGCCCTCTATCCTGAAATGACTCTGTGTTCACTTCTTTGTAAACCAGCTGTGCCCTCCTCTAACCCTGCACCCCCATCCCCAGTAGAACATAAGTTCCTTGAGGGCAGAGAATGGTTCACCTGTGTCTTTGCATTCCCAGTGCCAGGAGTCTGGTAGGTAAAAGCTCTTTTGTGTTACAAGACTGAAGGGGATCTGGTAAAGGGATGGCCCATCTCAATCAGTACCCCAGTTGGGAACTCAGGTAGGGGCAGGCACTTGGGGTGACAGAGGCTTCCTTCTTCGGTCAGACAGGCTTCCTAGTGATCAGGAACCCAGTGTAGGACGTGCCCGTTGTCTTGTTCCTGACCCACACGGAGTGACCTCGCGCCCTGGGCCAGAGTCAAGTCTGCACACTGCCAACTCCCCTATCAGCCTGAGCCTGAGCGGGTCCCTGGAAACCCCGCCCAGCTAGGGATTCCCGGGAAACGCGTAATTAATTCCTGATTACCCTCAGACGCCATTAACCGCGCGGGCTCCCCCCGCCGCTGCCTCCACTGTAATTACACTCCTGCGGGGAGAGAGATGAGCCTGCCCGCCTCCTGGTTTGCCTGTGGAGCCGGAGAATCCCCGGAGTCTCCCCATCCGGACTTGGCCTCCTTTTCCCTCCAGCTCAACCTAGCCTCAAGGTCTGGGGAGCCCTTCTGGGACGGAGCGGGGGGTTGTCTCTCGGGCAGCCAACTTAGGTGCTATTGTGTCTCGGTAGAGGCTGACTAGGAGTCGTGGAAACTGGGAGTGATAGGGTCTCCATCATCATGTGGTCCAAGCTCTGGATCTTACCGGGACCCAGAGAGAACTAGGGACTTGGCCTGGGTGACTCAGTTGATAGCTAACTGAGCTGAAGGTTTATGAGATTCTCCCAAATTAGGGCTATTTCCACTACCCTAGATCTCATCTCACCAGCAGAGAATCCAAAACCCTCTTTGACTTGGCTTTGGCATGAACCCAGAGAAACAGATCCACAGATATGGAGTGAGGAGACAGAGACAAAGACTGAAAGGCAGAGATAAAGAGAGAGACAGACAGAGATAAAAAGAGAAACAGCTGAGCCAGTCAGAAACCATTGGAGATACTGAGACACACACAGAATGGAGAGTGGCTGTCCTGTAGGACTTGCTTGGATGAGAGGAGGCTGGGGTCTGACAGGGACTGGGATGGGGGATAGCACTTGGGTTAGACCAGCCAAGAGGCTGTAACAGAACCTGGAGAAAGTCCAGGCTAGACTGGGGTGAGAAGAGTACCCCCCCACCTCCTAAAGAATTATTTCTTAATCATTAATTATTATAATCAATTAATCAACCACTGACTATGTGCTAGGCACCGTGCGTCCTCTGGCAATACAATTATGGAATAGTTCCTGCTTTCAAAGAAACAAACTGCAGGGTTTTCTCTTTTTTTAAGTAGCCAATAGAAGAGTAGGCATATAGTAAGCAGTGTTATATACAGTTAGTGTTTCTTAAATGAGTTGAAATCACATGTGTAAATACCACTTTAGACTGGTCTTCTGACCTTCTTTTTCTTTTGGTCTTCTGACTTCTAATCAAGAACATATTCCTCTGCAGCTTGGGGGCTCTCCTCTCTTTACCCTTCCCTTTTGGTTGGTACAGCTGAACAGAAATGCTTCCTATAAGTGACCATCCAAACTTCTTGAAACCATTACTCTCTGGGGAAGTCCATTCCATAGCAAATGTATTTGGTCATCAAACCTAAATTTCATCCTCTTTGCAACCACTACCCATGGCTCCTCACTTTGCCCCCTAGGGCCAAGTAGAACAAATCTGATCCCTTCCTTTATGCTAGCCCTTCAAATGCTTATTGAGAGCTTTCATGCCCTCCCCTCCTCAAGCCTTCCCTTCTTCAGGAGAAATACCCCCAGTTCCTTCAACTGATCCCAAGACTGTGTCTTGGGGCCTTTTATCTTCTCTCTCTCTCTCTACCCTCTCACTTATTGACTCCATCAATTCCTATTGGTTAAATTATCATTTACATACAGATATACCCAGTCCTAGCCTCTTTCCTGACCTCCAGTTTTGATTCCCCAACTGCCTATTGCCTATCTCCAGCTGGATGTCCCACTGGCACCTGAAACTTGACATTTCCAGAATAGAATTCATTATCTTCTGCCCAAACCCATTCTTCTTCCAAGCCTCCTTATTGCAGTAGAGGTCACCACTATTTCCCAGTCATCCTCAGAAGTCATCCTCCACTCTTTACTCTTCCTCAGTCTCGTATCCAGTGAGCTGCTATATCTCGTCATTTTTACATCCACAGTGACTTCCATCTCCCGCCCCCCACTTCTATCCACCCACAGCACCAGCAGCATCCCAGTCCATGTCCTCATCATCTCTCATCAGGATACTGAAGCAACTGCCATAGCCTAACTGATCTCCCTGCTTTAAGACTCTCATCACTCCATTCTGCCCTGCACAGAGCTGCTAAAGCAATTTTCCCCAAAGTGCCAATCTGTCACTTCCCCACTCAAAAAAAATAAAAAATAAAAACCAAAAACTCCAGGACCTCCCAAATGCCTCCAGGATATACAGCTTTTGCTTGGGTTTTTAAAATCCTTCTCCACCTACCTGAGGCAGCTAGGTGGCACCAGAATGCACAGAGCACTGGACCTGGAGTTAGGAAGATCTGAGTTCAGATCTGCCCTTGAACAAATATATGAACCTACACAAATCACTTGAGCATTTAATAAATGCTTGTTTTCTTCCAACTCTATTATACTCACCCTGCCGGGTCCAGCCAAGCTGACCTTGTCTTTTTTTGTCATTTCATCATCTTTTGTCATCTCCCATCGCTGTCCCTTTGCAATTGTTCCCCCCTCCCCCCAAGGCATTTATTTTCTCCTTGAGTCACTAATATATTCCATAACTCAATTCAGGTACCATATGACACCTTTCCTTATCCATGCCCACCCACCTGCTAGTACTCTCTTCCCCAAATTATATCCTGGTTTTGCACATATATTGTTGTCTCCCCCCACCCCACCCCAGTGCTACTACTAGAGAACAAGAATTATTTGATCTTTGTCTTTGTATGTGCCTGATGCCCAGCATGGCACCTGGCATGTAATGGGCCTTTAATGAATGCTTAGGGTGGCTGAAGTGGACAGAAGTGAAGTGGACAGAACACAGGGCCTGGAGTCAGGAAGACTCCTCCCTGGGTAAGACATTGAACCCTGTCTGCCTCTGTTTCCTCATCTGTAAAATGAGCTGGAAAAGAAAATGGCAAACCACTCCAGCATCTCTGCCAAGAAAATCCCAAGTGGGGTCCTAAAGATTGGACATGACCAAACAACAACTAACGTTGGTCAGTTGATTTACGGATGGACTGACTGAGGGCAGAGGGCAGCACCGGACTCCCTTCCTTTACTGAGCCTAGACTTTCTCCCGCCCGCCCCACCCCTTCCCTTCGCAGCCACACTCATGTCTCAGAACAAGCTTGGGTACTTCCAGTAGGTGGGGAGCATGGCAGGATGAATCTCCTTGGAGTGATGGGGCTGAGTGGGGAGGGCTCCATAACCCTCTTTGCTCCCCCTCTCCACATATCTCCTGGGCAGCTTTAGCTGACAGCTCCCCCAGCGCTGCCAAATCCCCCTCCCTCCCCCCACCCCAAAAGGCTCCTTGTCATTTCCGTAGATCAGAAGTAAGACTTGGTGATTAGAGCCTGGGAGATGAGGCTTAGTGGCTGCAGCTTAGGGAGGTGTTAGGAGGAGGCAGCAGGAGAGAGCATTAAGGGGGAGGAAATCAATGGCTTCCCTAGATGGGCTGGGAGGGTGTGGGGAGCTCCCCCAGTTTCTCTCCCCTCCCCCCATTCATTAGGAGGGGGAGGAAAAGAAGAAGAAACTCACAGAACCACAATCCTAGGCAACAGAAAGGACGAGACGGACCAACCACAATCAACTCCTTCATTTGACGGTGGCAACTGAGGCCGGAGACATGAAGGAGCTTTCCAAAAGTCTTGAAGTAAATCTAAGGGCAGAGTCAGGGCCTTTCTCCAGAGGGGGAGATAGTGGAGGAGGAAAAAAGCAGCAGGGACCTGAGGAACTGGGAGCACAGAGCTAGTGGAAGAGAATTTAGGCCTAATGGGGCATCTTAGGGACCCACTCTCGCCCCCCTCTCCGCCACCAATGCTAGGGAGCGTGGCCAATGCTTTTCTCCAACATGTATGCATTTACAAATTCCCCTCTTCTCTCTCTTCCTCTCAAAAAGTGGAGATGAGGGAGGAGGGGGTCAGAATAATTGCAGCATTATTAAGCATTAGATATTCAAATGTTGAGGCAGTGAGGGAGCACAGAGTCCTAGATGGAGGGTCAAGAAGACCTGAGATCAAATCCTGCTCAGAAATTTGCTAGCTAGTTGATCCTGAACAAGCCACCAAACCTCTCTTGGCCTCCGTTTCCTCATCTGTAAAATGGGGATAATGATAGTATCTACCTCGCAGGGTTGTTGTGAGGACCCAAGCTCTCTGTAAATACTAGTTGTTCTTGTGGTCATGAAAGTGTTAAGAGCGGGCAGTAGACCAGGCAATAAGTGCCTGGATAAGAGATCTTCTGGCAGGTGGAACATGATGTAGGCTATAGAATAAAAGTCCACCTGGGACCCTGAGAGTGGTACCTAGTGATGGTGGGGAATGTGGAGCGGAAATGGGATCCAGAGGTAAACAAAGAATGGTTTGAATGTATCAGTAGAAGGAATCCCCTCTGGGACTTTTGATGGGCGATGGGGGTGGGAGGAAGGGTGCTGCAGAAAAGGGAGTTCTAGCAACTGAATGTTCTTCATGGGAGTTGTCAGCTGTGGGGTAGGGGTAGGGGTGACCTGTAACCAAGGAGTGACCCTGTGGCTCAGACAGAAAGGCTCTGGGGTTCTTGGGACCCTCAGTCAGAATCCCACCAAGGCACGGGATGGATGGAAGAACTCACTGGAAGAACTTAAACCAAGATTAAGGTTATGACAAGATCAGAGAAGAGCCGCTAAATGGGACTGATCTGGTTCCCATGGCTTCACACCCTAGCCAGGTGGCCATGCTCTAACTGGGAGATGATCTTGACCTCATCCTCCCCATTCCTCCTGTCTCCACCCTCTATTCTCCCCGGTCTCAGTCTTGCCCTAAACCACATTCTCGGATCTGCATCTTTGGTCCTCTTCTCTAGACACTGCTCCCTGGGAGCCACTGAATTCAAAGAGAATGGAAAGAACACTCGGTTTGGAGTCAGAGTTCTGGGTTTGAATTCTTGCTCTGTTCGCACCAGAGTTACCTTGGACAAATAAGTCCATTCCCCTCTTTGGGCCTCAGCCTTCTGTTCTGTAGAATAGTGAGGCCCTGGACTAGATGAGCCCCAAAGTCCCGTTTTAGCTCCAAATCCTACGACTCAGACATCTGCTTGCTCCAGGTTATTCCTTCTGGTAGATAAACTGGATGATGAGGTGTGTAGAATAGGAACCAATCCATCCATCCATTAAGGAGGATTTATTAAATGTCTGTTGTGTATTCCAGTCATCAAGCAAGATTCTGGGAATTCAAGGACAAAATCAAAGCAGTCTCTGTCCTCAGGGAGCTCATGTTCTCCTCAGGGCAATACATCCTGTTCAGAGATAAGTACCTTTTAAAAAATATCAAAAATAAAAACTCAGTGATTCAGCAGAGGGGTGAGGGAGAGGAGATTGAGGTGGTATTAACAACTGGAAGAATCAGGAAAGCCCTCCTGTAGGGGGTAACCCTAGAGTTGAGCCTTGAAGGGCAAGCCCAGGAGAGAAGGAGGAGCATGGCAGGCTGGATCTATGGCTTGTCTGAAAGTTTGAAAAGAGGAATGTAGCATATGGATGAACAGACAAGCAAGAGCACATGAAAGGAAATAGTGTATAAGCAGCCTGGAAAGGTAGGTGGGACCCACATTAGGAAGGGCTTTAAAGGTCAGACAGAAGAATTTGTATTTTTTCCCAGAGGCACTATGGTGGAGGGATTCAGCGGGGGCAGGAACTGGAGGCAGGGAGACCATGGTGTTGGGAGGCTTTGGTAACCGTTGACATAAGAAAGAATGAGAATGAGGCCGAGATTGGCTATGTATTATTGAAGGGAACAGGTGGAGGAGCTAATTAGGCACTGAGGATGAGGACTGGCAGTCCTGCGCCGGCTGCTTCTTGGCCCCAACTATCAGGCCCTTCCTGGGTCAACTGTCTCATCATATCTGATCTCAAGGTCCTGGCTATCTTGATGCTCTCACTTCCATGCCCATTTATGACAGAAAGGCTCCCAAACCAGTTGGCATGTGACTGGACCCCAGGAGATGTGGTAGAAAGCCTTATCCCCCTTGGGAAAGGATGTGGGCAGGAGTCTTTGAAGGAGAAACCATGAACTGGCTGCAAACAACTGAGTGCTGGTCAAGGTGACCCTGGAACCCTCACTTTGGGGACTGCCCCAGATTAGTTCCTCCCTCTCTCCTTCCCCATGGAGGGAAACATTCAACATTTTATTACCAGCACATACAAAGGTAGGAATGTGGGTCAGAGGTTTGGAAATTAATGTTCTTACTCTCTTCACATGACATGTTCTAGCCCCAGCTTTATCTGTGTGCCAGTCAATTGTAACTCACATTCTAGAACTTTTTAAGGTACTTTAAGGTACAGAGTACTTTTCAAGTACACTGACGCTCACAACAACCCTGTGAAATAGAGACTGTCATTATCCCATTTTACAGATGAGAAAAATAAGGTTGGAAGAGGTTAAGGGGCTTGGTCACATGGTTAGTGTCAGGAGTAAGGGTTCAAACTCAGATCTTCCTGATTCTCAAAAAGGATTTTGGAAACAAGGATCACTTTGGTACCTCAGCCTCTTCACAGTTCCTGTGGGAAATATCTTCCCCAAGAGGTGCTACCTTCTCAAAGGTGTTATGTGTGCCCCATGAGCGATGGCTGGAGGCATTTTTCCACTTTATTTGTCATGTTGATTGATTAAATGAGGGTTAGTGGGATTTAGAGTCAGAGAAAGCAGAGAGGATATAGTTTAGGGCTCAGTCTATGATCCTAATTAAGGTCAATCTGTGAAGAGCCTCTCCCTTGACCTACTGTGATAGCTTCCTAATTGTCTCTGCTTCCAATCATTTTCCTTTTCAATGGGCCCTCCATTGTACTGCCATAATCATCTTCCTAAAATGTGGGAAAATTGGAGCACTAATGCATTGTTTGTAGAGTTATGTGTGAACTGATCCAACCATTCTGGAGAGCAATTTGAAATGATACCCAAAGGGCGATCAAACTGTGCATATCCCTTGAATCAGCAATAGCACTACTATGTCTTTATCTCAATGAGATTATAAAAAAAGGGAAAAGGCCCCACATGTACAAAAATATTTATAGCAGCTCTTCACGTGGTGGCAAAGAGTTGGAAATTGAGGGGATGACCATCAATTGGGGAATGGCTAAACAAGTCGTGGTATATGAATGTAATGGAATACTATTGTGCTATGAGAAATGATGAACAAGATGCTTTCAGAAAAACCTGGAAAGATTTACATGAACTGATGCTGAGTGAAGTTAGCAGAACCAGAAGACTATTAAACACAGTTGCAGCAACATTGTGTGCTGATCAACTGTGATAGACTTAACTCTTCTTAGCAATGCAATGATCCAAGACAATTCCAAAAGACTCATGATGGAAAATGTTATCCCCATCCAAAGAAAGAACTATGGAATCTGAATCAAGACTGAAGAATGCTATTTTCAGTTTTGTGTTTGTTTTTCATAGTTTTTCCCTTTTGTTCTGTTTCTTCTTTCATAACATCACTAATGTGGAAATATGTTTCTGTGATTGCACACATATAACCTATATCAGATTGCTTGTCATCTTGGGGAGAAGAGGATGAGAAAGAGAAAAAAATTGAAACCAAAATTTTATAAAAAATGAATGTTGAAAACTATAGTTACATGTAACTGGAAAAAATAAAATATTTTTTAAAAGTCAGAATCATCTTTCCAAATCAAGGATTTGGTGGCATCCCTGACCTGCTCAAAACCTTCACATTGCCCATTGGATAAACCACAACTTTCTTTCTTTCTCTCTGTCTCTCTGTCTCTCTCTCTGTCTCTCTGTTTCTCTCTGTCTCTCTGTCTCTTTCTTTCCTTCTTTCTTTCTTCCTCCCTTTCTTCCTTTCTTTCTTTTTTTAAAGCCTGGATGTCCCTATTTCATCCAGACTAGAAGTGAAGGGGTCATTCTCAGACCTGCTCCCATTACAGATTGGCATAGGAGTTTGGACCTGCTTTATTTCAGATATGGGCCAATTTGCTCCTGCTGGTAGCCCCTGCTCAACAAGGTTCTCCATATTGGTGCCAGACTTAGTGAGGACACCAGACTGGCATGGCCTCAGAACCCCTGAGCTGAAGAGATCTACCAGTTGCAACCACCCCCAGTCTCTGGGATTATAGGCATGAATCTCCACACCCAGTTGAAATTCTGTCACTTAGGACACTTCCACATTTGGACCCCACCTGCTTTTCAAAGCTTCCTTGGCATTATCCATCTTTATGAACAATATATTCCTATCGAACTACCTACCAATTGTTTCCTGAACCTAATCTTCCTTCTCTCTATGTATTCATAGAAGCTGTCCACATACCTGACATGACCTTCATCCTCATCAAGGCCTCTAAATTAGGGCCACTTACCACGGCAGCTGGAACTAGGTGACTCTGGGGCTGAGGAATTTTGAAAGGAGTAGAAGACTTGTTTGGTTTCTGCTACTTGTTTCAATCCTTTTATTTGGTGGTAAACGACTTTCCAAATGAGTGATGATGGAATAACACCATATCCCCATTCAGGAGGGAAAAAGGAAACCCATGCTTAGGACTTGTGTATTTGAATGAGTGATTAAAGGATATTCTTTCAAGCAACTGAGGATGGAAGTGGGACACTCCCCACCTCCAAATCAGAGTTCAGGCTGGGGAGATGGCTTACGCTCCTGAGATGCCTTCTCAGCTTTCCTATTTTGTCTAGGAAAATGACCTTAGGGCTCTTCTTGGGAAATGGAAGATGCTCTACTGGTGCTCATGGTTTGGAGTTGTTTCTTCCTCTTTGAAGTTCTACATGGACAATGCTATATCAGAATTCACAGGGTAGAGGGAATGGCTTTCCTTTGCACACATACCCTAACAAGAGGATTGTGAATTATTAATAGAACTGAATGTAAATGTATGTATATATTCTAGAGCAAACAATATTGACTTGTTTCCTTCCTCAAGGGGAGAAAGTATAACACATATAGCTCCCAAATTCTAAAAAGCAAAACTATAGACCTAGAGACAGACAGAAAGTGTTGCAGTAGTGAACACTGTTGGATTCTCCAGTCTCTTAGAAGCCCCATCTTCCTTCAAAGATCAGGTCTGGGGCCATCTTTCTTCCTCGTTGAAACCTTGCCTGTTCTCCCTCTCCCCATCAAACCCAAGTCAACGTTCTGATCCTCTCAAATTACCTTGTGTTCAATTATTTGTATACATACAGTATTCTTCCAGTAGAATATAAGCTCCTTGAGAACAGCCCTTCTATCGTTTTTGTCTCTGTGTCCCCAGAGCTTAGCACAGTCTGGCATGGGATGGTAGTAGGTCTATTAAATGAATGTTGAATGTTTTGTGGTCAGGTCTGAGGCCAAGGCCAGGAGCTAGACAAGGGAATTTCACAGAGTCATGGAGACACAAGAAGGCAACAATTTCCTGGGAAGAAAGAGAAGTCCCCTAGATGGAGAGAAGAGGGGCTTGCCAGGGTGGGCAAGGCCTTCCTCCACTTCCCCAAATAGCAGGCAAAGTAGAGCAGCTAGCTACTTTCCTATAGTTTTCCCTGGCCTGGTCTACAGCTGGGATTCCTGGGCTTCCAGGCTCTGCTTCTAGAGTCATTCTGAGTTTCCAAGCTGTCAGAAGAAGACAGGCTGAAAAAAAAAGAATATAGGCTGGTCCTAAGGGACCAGTAGGGGAGGGAAGTTGATGGGACCTGTCTGTTAAGGCATCTGCTCTCACCCAGTATTCAGTAAATATTTGTTGAATGAATGGATGGATGGATGAAGGAATGAATGAATGGAGGGTACTTCTGTTGACCCCTTGGCACCATCTGCAAGGCATAGAAAAGGTAGGACGAAGTGCTGATCTTCAAGGGAGAGAAGCTCAGCTCAAATCCAAGCCCTGGTGAAAGTGACCTGAATGCATCACTTGACTGAGAAGAAAATGTCTTGTAATCCTTCAGGGATGTGAGAATTGTTCTGACGTTATATCCCAAAGAGCCAGAGGTCCGACTCCTACCCCTCCTGAGAGCAGCTTCAAACGTCTCAGCAGGGTGGGGAGATGAGCTAGGGGAGACCCCCCCATTGGAATGTTCCCTTTGGAGGACATTAGGAGAGGTCTGAGAAGACTTGAAAAAGAGCGATAATACCTAAACATTGGCTAATCAGGAACTCTTGGGTACATGCTATATAGGGGATACATGGATGCAACAAGTCACGCCATCCCTCTTGGCCTCAGTTTTTTCATTGGTGAAACAAGCAGATTGGATTCCATGACCCTAAATTCTCTCTCTCCTCAGCCATTCTCTCTTCCATGCTCTTAGCGTTCTCCCAGACCGGACATTCCCTGTTCTAAGCTCCCTCTCAGCTCTGACATTCTAGGTTCCATGTTCTCAGATCCTTTCACGCTCTGACCTTCAGGCCCTAAGCATTTCATTGCATCAGTGTCCAAAATTGTTGGCCGTGGGCTTTAGAAGGGAGACCACAGTCTTTCCTGGGTGGGACTATACATCTCCAGGATTCAGGCAAAGTTGGATCAAGCTGTGGATGGAAAGAAAGTGCTTTAGTCTGTGAGTCCAACTCTGTGGTTCCAGAAAATCTCACCACCTACACCTAATAATTGTGTGACCTTGGGCAAGTCTCTATCTTTTTCCGCTGCCAAAGGGAGATTAAAAACCCTCTCCTCCTTCCCAGAGATACTGGGAGGAAGGCGCTTAGCAAACCCTTCAGGTCCTATGGAAAAGGGCAGTGTTATTATATCTCAAAAGAGCTGAGTAGCCGAATTTTTGAGCCTCTGCATAATGTTGAGCCCCTGCCTTTGCCCCACTGTCTAATCCACCGCAGCAAATAATCCAATGCCCACTCTTCCTGTAAGAGGGGAGCTCCTTTTGGCAGCTCCCCAGACCCAGCCCCCCTCAATTCTCTCCTTCCTTCTGCCTGGACGTCAATGTGACAAAATGAAGTCAAACAGTTAATGAATGTGCTTTCCCTTGGAGGCCTGTGACTGACAGCACCCCAGGCCTCCATCCGTCCACCTGGAGAATGGAGGGTATGTGATCGAGAATGAGTGTTCACCAGTGTGTCCGCCTGATGAAGAGGAGCAGCTGGGACTCTCCTCCTCCTTCATGCTCAGAGAGAGGGCCTAGGGTTTGTGTCTGAGTATTCCCCCCAAAGGAAGGCTGGGGAGGGACTAGGCCCCCTGGGGAGAATCTGGGTGATAACCTCAGAAGTGCCTGGGGTAGGGGAGAAGACCTGGGAGGAAAGCCAGAAAGAGTCTGGGGAAGAGTCGGGAGGGAACCCAGTAGTCTAACTCATGGATGACCGGAATCCCCACCATAACCTGTATCCAAGTGATCACCCAGATTCTGCTCAAGGACTTCCTAGCAAAGCTAACTGCCTTTGGAGGCAGCCTGATCCACTTTGGGACAGCTCTCTGTGTGAGGAAGCACTTCTTGACAGCTAGCCTCAGTCTTCTTTGTAGTTTCCCCACAGTGTGCCTGTTCAGTGCTTTTTTTCTTTCCAGGGCACTCCCTGTTGTCTAAAGGAGCCCATCCTCATCATGCTACCTTACCAGCCCCTGCAAAGGAGACGAAGTTACTGAAAAACAGAGATCAGTGAACCAGGAGAGGGGCTGAGGACAGGTGAGGCAGTGGGCAGAGCTGGCTTCTGCAGGCATGTGTTTCCTGCCCTGACATCTCCCCACTGTGTGACCATAAGCAGGTCCTTTGGCCTCTGACTCCCATGTTTCCCCTCAGTAGAACATGGACCACTGCCCCTGCATGCACACACTCCCTCCCTCCCAGAGACACATGGAGGAAAGTGATTTCTTCACGCTAAAGTCCTTGAGAAGGGGGATCAGTGAGCGTGATTAGAGTGATTATCTCACCGGGCCTGGAGAGAGAAGAGGGGGGGCTATGAGGAGAGGGAAGCTGCTGCAGAGCATGGGGAGGGGGGAGTCGCTGGACTGCACACAGGAAATCCCAACTCAGAGATGGTCAGAGCAGAATTAGAGACTGCTTTGTCCAATTGCTTCATTTTACCAATGGAGAAACTGAGACATAGAGAGAGGAACCCACAATCCCATACGTGCTGAGGCAGTAGCGGACCTGAGGCCAGAACCCAGGCTGACTCCCAGCCAGGCTGCTACCTCTCCCCAGCAGTCTCTTTTTCCCTCCGAGTCACCCTGGGTAAGTGAGAACAGAGGGGAGCCAGAAAGAGCCCCCAGGTCTATGGTCAGGAGACCTGGACTCATCTTCCCCTGATACCCAAGGCACTCCATCCTAGTACCTACCTCTTCTCCGAAGCTCAGAGCAAGTTCAAGGAGGCATGCCAGGCTGCCGGGAGGCTGCCAGAGAGACCGCTGTAGGGCCCCTAGAGGTGCCCCAAGTGCCCAGTAGCAGGTCACTACGAGGAGGGTGGAGAGTAAACAGCCGACCTCAGAGTCAGGTCTGGGACCCCTCACCTTCCCTTTGGACAGACAAATGCTAATGACATGACAGGGATTGACCAGAAAGGGATAAATAATTCAGATAGACTATTGACAAGCCCAGGTCCCGCTTCGTTAGCCCCCGGCTCTGGCCTCACATCGACCATTGGAACGTCCTCCGCTAAAAACAAACACCCTGTGGTATTCCAGCCTCCTGCAGCCGGGCTTGGCCCTCAGGCCCTCTTAGCACCCCTCAACCCCACCTTGCAACAGACTGGACATGAGGTGTGAAAACAAAGCTGGGTCCCGCGGATGTCCAGGGTCTCCAACCCCTGTTCTGCTCTTGACTCGGACCCCCACCCCAGAAAAGGGGATGACACCAAAAGTCCTCCTCCAATTCTCTCCCAGGTGCTCCCCAGATTCTCCCTGGCTTATTCCCCCGATCTTCTCCAGAGTCCCTCTAGATACTTCTCTGATCTTCCCTAGGTGCTCCCCAGATTCTCTCTGGATGCTTTTTAGGTTCTCCTCCAATTCTCCCCACTTGCCCTCCTTTTTCTCCCCACATCTTCCCCATATTGCCCTCAGATTCTTCTCCATATCCTCCCCAAGTTTTTCCAAATTCTCTCCCACATCTGTTGTGCCAAGTCTTTCTGACTCCAGAGACAAGAGGAAGGTCAGAGAGGAGCCTGGTCTAGCCTGTGGTTCTGGAACTGCTCCATGAAACTTTGCCCAGAGCAGAGGTGTTGGTGATGGAAGGCAAAGAGCCTTCCTGGACCGGCCTCGCAGCCCTGCCTTCCTGCTGCAGAATTTTAGGAAAGTCATTGCTCTGCTAAGTCTCCATTTTGTCACTTGTAAAATGGGTACAAAAAAATCTTGTCCTACCTCCCCAAGAGAATGCTGTGACACCTTGTGCCTGACAGGGACAGGAGCTGACACTGTTGTCTTCATTATTTCTATCATGGTTGCTGTTTTGTAATAGGTGAAGAAAGGGGAGGAGGAGGATGGGAAAAGAAGAGGACAGTAAAGATGATAAGAAAAAGGAAGAAATCTCCCTTTCCCTTCCTCCCCCAAAAAACAACACAGAAGAAGCTTTCATTTTGCTTCAGTTGCTAGAAGGGTTGGGGACCTGAAAGGGTCCATTTTTCCAGGGTCTTGGTCTCCAACCCATGGTAAAGGCCAACCCAAAGAGCCAGCCCGGCTGGCTGCCCCTCAGGAGCCAGGTAGCCTATCTTCAAAGCCTGTCGCCTCTCTCCCTATTCCTCAGTCAGGACCTGGCTCCAGGACCCAGATTCTGATTACCCTGTAACCACACAGGGTAGGGGTTCTCTCCTTCCTTCTCTCTTCTCTGCCCTGCTCTCTGATCTTGCTCCAGGTCACCCCACACCCATCCCTGCCTTCTCCATTCTGCTATAATAGCCACTACCAGAAGGCTTCCCAGAGTAACTTCCACTGAACCCAACTCCCCATATGCTATAACTGGGGCTTTGTTCAGAACTCCTTTCCCCAATATCTGCCAGACTCTGGTTATTCCATGGGATTTGAGGTGTGTATTCTCAGGCTCCTCCCTACTCTACCCCACCCCAGACCACAGGCTTCCTAAGTGGGGCGACCTAAGCAAACACATTCCCACATAAACAGACTCACAATTCCTGACTCTCCCCCACTGGCCCAAATCTCAGCCCCAGGTCCCAGGAGAGAACCAATCTCTCCTGGCGCAGAATGACTTGGAGTAAAGATCTGCCTTGGAATCCAGCCTCTTCTCAACACATTCTAATCTTCCAGTATTCTCTTGTTCCATGGTTTTAATAACAAAAATAATGCTGTAATGTATATTGAGAGGGGGGCAGATGAGGGCAGAGTCCTGTTTCCTGGAGTGAGGTGGGGTTAGAATACTACCTCCCACAGAATAATTGCTGTTCAGGGACTGAGGCATGTGGGCATTGGGGAGACCTTGAGGGAACCCTGACTGGCAATGCTGCCTTCTTCCAGAGCTAAGTGGAATTAGACTCCTCTTTTGAGGAGGGTCCCGCTCCCTCCAGCATCCCCCAGCTCTGCCCCTAATCTCCCTAGCTCCCTAATCCGCCACCACTTTCTTAGGAATTAGCCCTGGGATCTCAGCTCCCTAAGCACCAGCCCTGAAGAAAGAAACGAGGCAGGCAGGCAGGCTGGCAGCGGGAGGGAATTAGGCCAGACTCTGAAAGGATGGCAGCCCCTCATCCTGGATGCCTCCCTTCTGTCCTCTCCCCCTCTCCCTTCCCTCTGCTCCTCTCCCTCTATCTCTTCTTTCCCCTGCTCCTGTCCCTTGTCTCTCTCCTCCCTGTATCCTCATCTTCTCCCTCCTCCTTTACTTCTCTCCTTTTTTTCCTCTTCTTCCTTGGAAGGAGGCTGGGTCCCCCTACATCTGAGATGGTTCTTAGTCCATCTAGCCTGGGGAGAAGGAGGCAAATCAAAGGCCTTCGTCAGTATGGCTTCTCATAAGAAGACGTGGGCAATTACACCGTCTTCCCAGAGCCCCCCTATATGTGTGGAGTCCCTCATGAGCTTGGCCTTCTAGGGTGAGGCAGGTGAGTTGAGGGTAGAAGGCTCAGGCCCTGTCTTAGGGACAGCTCCCAGACTAGGAAGTGAAAGATCTCACCTATAGGAAGAAAGAGGGGTTATATCATCTGGAGCCCGGGGGGGGGGGGGTGGGAAGGAGGAGGAACTTTTACAAGACAATGAAAGGAAGAAGGGGAGACCTGAGGAGGCTTTCTAGAGGAAGACTGGAGCTAG
Organism: Bettongia penicillata ogilbyi; assembly: GCA_023548195.1. Classification (NCBI taxonomy): domain Eukaryota; kingdom Metazoa; phylum Chordata; class Mammalia; order Diprotodontia; family Potoroidae; genus Bettongia; species Bettongia penicillata. Next base: position 11,019,649 of record JAJHZJ010000096.1, read on the forward strand.
CCTGGCTGTTTATCATAGAATTCTGATATCACACACACACACACACACACACACACACACACACACACTGCTACTTGACAAATATTTGTTGACTGAACTGAACTGGACTGGACTGGAAAGTTAGAGAGGGTATATACTAGAAAGCAGCTATTGTAGAAACCAGCTAGGGTGAAAGGGAAAAGGAGTTGTACCCTGACTCTACTATGTGCTTCCTTTGGAATCTTGGGGAAATTTTCCCCCTTAGAAGCTTCAGTTTTAACTTCCATATAATGGGTGTATAAGTGGACTGAGTCCCAGGATTCCTCCCAGTTTGGCTATTCCCTATCCTAAGTTCTTAGATCTCTTCCAGCCCTGACAATTTATCGTCTGTGTTCTAAAGTTCTTCCCACCTCTGAAATTGCTTGCTCTGTGCTCCAAGGTCCCACCCTGATCTCCTACATTCTCGATTCTATCTTCTAAGTTCAGTCAACAAACATTCATTACTTCCATTGCTTTCTTTTTCTAACTCTCTCTGCTCTAAGGGCCTTCCCAGCTCTGACATTTTGTTCTGTGGAAGCTTCTAAACATTCACTGAATTGAACTGAAACTCAAGCCCTCTGGTCCCATAGAGCACTCCTCCACCAAAGACAGTATTTCCCCACCCATTCCGGGGCCCAGGTGGCAGATCCCGAGATCCAGCTCCAAGCTATTAACTCTAAAGCTGCTTCCCACTCTGCAGCAGAGGTGGCCACCCCTGAGCAGGATAATTCTCCAACCACTGGGGAGGTGCCCTTAAATCCCAGAAATTTTCAGAGAACTGGCTGGGGTAAGGGGGCAACTCTCCCAGATGGGCCCTCTATGGGCTTACATCTGCCAGAGCCAGGGACAGTGATAGTAACGATCCCAGCTTCCATTCCAATCTTTCTCTCAGAATGATTTCTAAAGAGCTACTCTTATGATACTTCATCGAGGAAGGCAGGATCCCCATTTCATAGCCTTAGACACTAAAAGTTAGGGAGGGAGGTTCCACAAGGTTCAAACCCAGCTCTCCTGACTCCAGGCACTTCAGAGCTATCTAGGAGTGGGAGTGGGCAGACTGAGGACACATCATTACAGATCAAAGAATACAGGACTCAGTTTCACTATTTGTGCAATTAGGGGGGTTGACAGACTGCTAGATTTGGAGTCAGAGAACTTGCATTTGAATCTCAAGTCTATTATTTGCTACCTGTGTGACCTTGGGTACACCCTTTCCTCTCTGGGCCTCAGTTTTCTTTTCTGTAAAATGAAAGGGGTTGGACACAGTGCTCTCTAGTTCTTATCCTATACCACCTCATCATCCCAAGACTCATCCATCCCCTTCTGAGTTGGAAGGTAGGAGGGTAAAAGTCAACCTTAAGCAACTCTGTGTCTCTCATGGGTGCTAGGGTAGGAGTGAGGGAATGGTTGTAGGAGGGCCAACCTTAGGCAAATAGACTCTAGGAAGTTTGGAGAAATCTCAGGTGAGTGATAGGGGAGGAATGTGAGGGGGAATTAGAGACTAAAGTGACCAGAAGGAACCCCAAATCCCTCTAGGACTGCTTGCCTTACGGAAAGAGGTGTCCTCCTCCCCCTTACTCCCATCACAGAACCTGAATTCTATAATTAATTAAAGACAATAATACTTTTGATTTGATGGAATTTATCCCTATCCCAAAGAGTTTTCCATCCACCTCCTCTTTAATCTTTCAAACAGTAGGGAGGAGAAGAAAGAGGGGAGGGAGCAGCAGAGATAAAAACGATCAATCTCAACTCACATTTCAATTTAAAGGTTTACAAAGAGGAAGAGGGAGCGAGTATGGTCATCCTCATTTTACAGAGGAAGAAATTGAGACTCACAGCTAATAAATGTAAGAGTGGAGACTTGAAACCATGTCTTCTACCTCCAAACCCAGCTCCCCGCCCAGTCTCGGTCTCTCTTTGTCTTTGTCTCTGTACTTGTGTATGCATGCATATATATATCTCCCCCATTCTATTGAGGAGAAACTGAGGCCCACAAGGTCAATCAAAACTGTCCCTCCAAAGAAGACGTTGCTTTTCCAAGTGGAGAGCACCTCCCTCATGGGAGGTATTCAAGTAGGGATGGGGGTATTAGCCCAGCATGGGCTAGACCTGTGGACTTCAGGCTCTGGCCCATCAGGATTCTGTGAGGGAGATTTGTCCAAAGTCACCCAGTAAGACAGGGGTAGAACATCTCCAGACTCTAGGGGCTCTGAACCCTCTGATGGCAGTCCTGAAGGATCTCCCAGCCTGGCATTGACCCCCAAACCCTGGGGCATCTGAGTTCATAAGTGACTAGGTTTACTTGACCGAGCCATTGGAGTCGGGTGGGATAAACAAGGAACACATGAGGGAGAGGAGCTGAGGAAGGTGGGGGCTCTCCAAGGAGAAAGAGAAGGATGAGACGAAGGGGAGAAGGGGAGGAGGAAGATAAGAGAGAGGGAAGGAGGAAGATGAGGAGGAGGAAGAAGAGAGGGAGGGAGAGAAGGAGGAAGAGCACCTTTGGCAGTAATCAGGGTGTTGGGGTCGGCTCTGCAGCCCTGGAGCAGCCAACGCTTGATCTGAGGGAAGCAGAGGGCATGGCAGGGCAGGGGAGGCAGAGGGAAGCTGACTGCGGTGTGGCAGCTGGATCGCTGGGCCGGGCGGGCCAGAAGCTCCGCACAGCCTCGTAGGGCCCCAGGCAGGCAGGGCCTCAGGGTCTCACCAGGGCGTAATTAGCTTTCCAGGATTAGCGCCTCCCGCGGCTCGAGTCTCAGTTGACTCTGTCAAATCTCGTTTGCATTTTAAATGGGAGTTTGACAACGTGGCCAATTTATCTGCTGACGGGGTTAATGGGTGTTCGCAGGCCTGGGAGCCCCTGCTTGGGGGGAGGAGGGGGAGAGGGCTGGGCGCTTGCCCTCTTGCACCCCCTGCTTACCTCCTTCTGCTCCCGGATCCTCCTGCCTCCCGCCCTCCCTGAGCCCTGAACCTCCATCCTTGCGGTCCTGCGTCTCTCTGAAGCGGGCCCACCGCCTCGGATCCCTGCGTCCTTGTTGCTCAGGAGAAAAGGAAAGGCCCGGACGCTTAGTCTTAACCTCCCGCCCTACTTCACCCTGGCTTCAGAGATACCCATTCCCTCTCGGTAACTTTCTCTGATTGTCAATCCCTGAGTAAAGTGTTAAGCTCCTAATATGTGCCAGATGCCACTCACCCTACGAACCCAGGACTCTGAGAACTCTCAGCTCTAGAAAACCTGGCCTAAGGGGGCCGGTACAGTCAGGCCTTCCAACCATCCAGGACTGGACAGTTTCCCAGAAGGGTGGCCTTGTTTTGTCCCACCCTACCCCCCGCCCCCAACCCCGAGACTCCCGGAAGGCAGAGGCGTGACTGCCCCTCAAATCAGGTCCTTTTCCTCCAGTTTGGTGCAGATCCAGGCCCTGTCCTGTACATACACATCGTCTTCACTGGGTGCTCAGGAGCGGAGGCACAATCTGAACTCTTCCTGGAGGAAGGCTGCTCCCCTCTTCCCAGGACCAGGTCCAAAACTGGGGAGATACCCCCTCCCGGGTAGGGAAGGGTAGTCGCCGCCCCCAGGACTCCATGGCAGGGCGCTCGGAGCCACTGCCAGGGAAGGGAAGCGCAGGAGGAGAAAGAAGGAGGCAGGAGAAGGCGCCCCGCCTCCTACAGCTCCCGCAGCCCCAGGCCCCTAGTCCGCTCCCCTCAAAGCCAAACGGCCCCCGCCTGCCCTGCCGCCCGGCTAATGGGGCCCAATTACCTCCTAAGTGCCCAAATAAATGGGCGGACTGGGGAGGGTGACAGTCTCCAGGTGATGGATTCGGGCCATCTCGGGCTGCGCGGCCGCCGGGTGGGGGGAGAAGGAGGCGGGGGCCGGGAGGGGTTGGGGGGGCAACACTAATATTGTACCAGCGCCGCCCGCCCGCCCGCCCGGGCCGTGATGAATATGTGTCACTTTCGACGCCGCCGCGCACTCGGGGGCCTGGCCTAGCAAGCATGGAAAATGGAGTGGCTGGGATTAATGATATTGAAAATGATAGAGAGCAGATTGGAAATGGCTTCCCCGAACCGGCGAGATTGAAACGTACCTCACAGCTATCTGCCCGAACCCCCCCCCCCCCGCCTTCCCCCGCCCTGTTCCTGAGACACACACGCACCTCCGTGTGCGCCCAGCACTGGCGCAGCCTCCCTCTTTCCGCTCCTCATCCCCACCCCCATCTTAACCCCCCCCCCCCCCCCAACTCCGCTCCGCTCCTGTCCCTCCTTCCCCAGGCAGAGAGCCCTGCCACACTCACAGGACACACATACAAACACACACACACACACACACACACATACATCCCTCTCTGTGCCCCGCACCCAGTGCAGTCTCGCCGCGACGCCCCTCCCTCCTGCGCTCTCTCCTACCTTTCCACCCCCTCACCCCCTCCCAGCTCAGCCGCCCTCCTGTTCATCTCCAAGTAGCAGCATCCTACCACACACACACACACACACTCCGAAAAGCTCTCATACTGACTCAAGTCCTGGAGAAGGGCATGTCTGGTTTGCACTGAGAACAGGTATGGTGCCCTTACTGAGGTGAGGGGTATCTGTGGGAGATCTCCCTCTCTCAGTGTATGGGTGCACGCTTTGGTAACTGTGTAGGTGTATTTTTTTCCGAGTGAGCATCATGCCTTCTGAAGCCTGGTAGAGATGAGGAATCTTAGCCCATCAGACCTGGAGCCAACCTCCTCCAACTGTGCCCTAAGCTCCTCTAGCACTTAGTACCATGTCTGGCACACAGTAGGCAATTAATAACTGTTTATTGACTCTTCTTGACTCTGTTAAGTCCTGAGGAGAGACACCTGCTCCTCAGAGGGGGCTTCAAGTAGGATCTCAGAAGGAGAGGTCATTATGATGACCCTACCCTTAGGGAAACTGAGGTCTAAGGGGAGAGAGAGATTCCTCGGAGGATGTCCTTCCCCACTCTAGGCTATGCAGTTGGGAGAGGCTCTCATCCTGCCTCCAACACTTCCTAGCCAGGGACTAAGTTAGCACCTACCTGGAAGGGTTGTTATGTGGATCCAATGAGATAACACACATAATGTGCTTTGCAAACCATATATAAAAGTTAACTATTCTTGTTAAGGGGCTGGAGGTCAAGAAGTGATTTCCATTATTAAAGAATTCCAGAGGTGGCTAGAGCCCCAGAAGGCCTTCCCTCTGGGCCATGACTAAAGAACAACCCACCCTATAGCCCAGCCATAAGTGTCTGGGGAGTGGGGGAGGGAGGCCCATTCATTATCTCTCAGGCAGTCCCTTCTACCACCATTACCTTGACTGCTTTGGCAGTTTTTCCTTCCATAGAATTTTAATTGCTCTCTCTGCAGCTCCCCGCTCCCTCAGTGGCTTCTGGTTCTGGCTCCCTAGAACCAAGCAGTACAAGGCTGGTTCTTCTTTGGGCCGATGGCCTCTCCAATGCTTACTTGTAGACAGCTCTTAAAGACCCCTGAGAGGATTCCCCTTTTCTCTGGCCCTTTTCTTTTCCTAGCATGGGCCATATTTGGGTTCCTTTGCCTGTGGAGGTCACACTGTCTCAGCAGTGTGGGAAGGCACCCCTGAAGGCACTACCAATCTCTTCCCCACCCTACACTCAATCCACCCCCCTCATTCCTGCTGTGATTGGCTTGAAAGTGCCTGGTGAGTAATGCATAGAGATTGAGTTTGGTGTCAGAAAGCTGGGGGACTAGCTGTGTGACCTTGGACAAGTCCTGTCCTCTCTGAGCCTCAGTTTTTTCCTCTGGAAAATGGATTTGGAGCAAAATGTCTCCAAGGTTCCCACATCCAGAACTGTATGATGCAATAAATCCCTTCAAAGATGGAGGAATGTATTTGGAGCCTGGACATATCCTTGCCTCTCCCCATCCAATTGGATAGTGCTATGCAAATTTCCTTGAACCCCACCCCACCTCCACTTTGCTAGTGGAGCCCAGAGCCCTAACTTGGGTAGAAAGCATGCCCTACCTTCCTCTATCTGGCACCAGGAGGCAACAAGAGGCAGTGAGGGCTGGGACTGGCATCAGATTCCCAGAAAAGGGAGAAAAATAAGCACTTACTGTGCTAAGGGTTTTTAAATGTCATTTTAAAATCTCATTTTATCCTCACAACAATCTTGAGAGGTAGGGTTTATTGTTATCCTCACTTTACATTTGAGGAAACTGAGGCAGACAGTGGTTAAGTGACCTACCCAGAGTCACACAGCTAGTAAGAGTCTGGGGCTATATTTGAACTGAAGTCATTCAGACTCAGGCTCTATCCACTTCACCACCTAGCTGCCTTTGCATTCGAGACCCTCTAAAAACACTGGTCTGTCAAAATTTACTGATATGACCTTGGACAAGTCATTTTCCCTCTGTCTGCCTCAGTTTCCTCAAACATAAAATGAAGGAGCCTAGACTAGACAATAGCTTTGAGCCTATGAATTATCTTTTCCCTTCAGGTCTGAGACTTACCAAATCACAAAATGCCCATCAGAAGAAACCTAAGAGGCTTCTAATCCAATCCACCTCTGAATGAGAATTCTTTCTACAGCACATCTGACAAGTGGCCATCCAGCTTTTACTTGATGACCTCCCATGATGAGAAGCTCACGCCATCCAAAGGCCTTTGGGGTCTAACTGAGTGTTGTTAAAAGCTCTGCCTAGTAACTGAGGAGTGGCTGATTGAGTCTGTTTAGTTCTGAAAGTCTTCATCCAAGTTCCCCTCTCTGATGGTCCTCAGGAAAGAGGCCAAAGGTATTGAGATAGATACCTTGGGTCCTTTCTCTGCTCCTCCATGCTGAGTTTCCTTCTCTGGGTCTTAGGAAAGACATAAGCTGGGGAGAGCAAGTGGAAACATTTGCCATCTTTCCATAGAGAAGGAACTGAACTCATCAAAAAACATGACACAGGCAGTGCTGATCATCCAGTTTAACCCCCTTATTTCATAGTTGGGGAAACCATGGCCCATAAAAGAGAAGGACTTTCTCAAGGTCACACAGTGAACCAGAGGTGGAGCCAGAATCTAGAACCCAGGTGCCCTGACTTCCAGTCCTGTGTCCATGATTGAAGCAATGTAGGGATGTTCAAGAAGGTTTTTTGGAGGAAACGAACCTGATTTTTGAAAGAGAAGGGAAGGCAAAAGAGAGGGATGGAAGGGGAGAAAGAGAAATAAAAGGAGAATTATACAGAAGAGAAGAAGGAGAGTGGAGAGGAGCCAAGGGAAGGGAGGGAAAAGAGGGAGCGGAAGAGAAAAGAATAAGATGGAAAAGGCAGAAAGAAAGAGGAGCAGGAGGAGAAGAAAAAAAGGAGATGGTAGAAGATGAAGGCAGAACAGGGCCCTTCTCTGTCTTTTCATCTCCCCGTGCCCCTCCCCCGGCCTCTACCTCCATCTGTCTTTCTCATTTTCAGGAGCTCAAAGATGGCCTTACCCATCTGGGATCAAGGGAGGGAACCAGGCCGGCAGTGACGAAGGCGCAGGTAATATAGCCGAGTGGAGGAAAGAGACGTGGAAATTTATGACATTGAGAATGACTGAGGGGGATGGGAGAGGGGGAACTGGTCAGGCAAGCATCACACACACACGCACACACACACTCCCCCAGCCCATGGAGACCAACCTTGTACAAAAGGAAAGGGCATGGGAAGAGAGTTTCCCCCCATGAGAGACAGATAGGAAGATGGAGAAAGGGCCAGAGGGAGTTTTTCACAGGGAGATTACTGAGAAGAATGGAGCCAAGCCCTGACTGGGGGGACCGATTGACCCTGAAAAGGGTAGGGGGGAAGGTTCTGCTTCAGCCCATCTTGGTGCTGCTGAGGCCTGGATAAATACAAATAAAGTCTGCCTGGGATAGCCCCCCATTTCTGAGGCTGGACTGCCCATGGCCCTGTCTCTTGCCCTTCCTCTTTCTATGATCATAAGTCACTGTATGTATATTTGTATGTGTATAGAGGCATCATCCAGCCCTTCCTGTGCCCTTGGGGAGCCCAGAGAATTCATACATTCAAAAAAGCTCATATAGCAGGAGTTGATCGAAGGAAATATCTTAGCCAACTCTTTGTTTTACAGATGAGGAGGTTCAGATTCCCTACCATTCAGCCCAGACTCCTCTCCTCACAGCTAAGGGAGGCCAGTGAGTGACCTGAATTTTATAGCTCCAAATCCTCCAGAGAAGGTTGGGAATGAGTTCTAGTCCTGCCTCTGGACAAGTGATCTTGGGCAAGTCATTCTCTAGGTCTCAGCTTCCTCATCTCTAAAATGGGAATAGTAAACAGAGGACAAAATATCAGAACTGGGAAGGGGCCTAGAAACATGTAGACCATGGAGCCAGGGAAGACATCACTGCAAAGCCTTCCTCCTCCCTCTAGAAGCCAATTTTAGATAGAATGATTGGGAAGAAGTTTGTCCAGATTTCCAGTATCAATTGGCCTCTGGGTAATTCCCCGAAGCTTCCCCTCATTCTGCCCCCTGGGGCCAGCCTTTCCACATGACAGCCTTTCTCTGAAAGGCCTGAGCACAGTGAGAAAGCTCATCCCCACTCCACCCATCCCCAAGTCCCCTCTCCTCCACCCCTGGCCTTGATGGAAGTGAATATGAGACTACAGATAAAGATGTGACCAGGAAAGGTGACAGGGATGGCTGCTTCCTTCTTCATGGAACCTGTCTTCCTGCAGGCTCATTCTATACTGTCCTATATTGAGCCTGCAGTCCCAGATCTGGCAGTCTGAGCCTCTGATTAGGTGTGGAACAAAGCTTTAGCATCATGGCATGGACTGGCTGACTTTTCAGCCCTACCCACACCACCTCTCACCCTCCCTTCTCTGTAGGGATGGTCAGGTAGCCCCAGGAGCTGGGTGGGTTGGACTGAGCTGGGCTAGGCTGGGCTGGGCTGGACTGGGCTGAGCTGGGCTGGACTAGACTGGACTGTGCTGAGCTTGGCTGTGCTGGGCTATAAAGCTTCCACAGGTACTGTCTGAAGCTATTAGAAGAGATCGTTTCCCATCATGTGTGAAATAACAAATAGTCAATGCCCTACCCAGGGCCACCCAGGCAGCTTAGGATTCTGGGGTCCTCTTCTTGTTTCTAATTAGGCCATGAACAAAGAGGATGGTCCTGATCAGGACAGAGCAGCTCCCAAGAGCTTGATCCCAAAGGCAGACTCCATGCAGACTGTTGTTCTCCCGGGTCTAGGGGAAAGAATCCTGCTTTCCTTGAGTCAGGAGCCTTGTCTGTGCATCTCTCCCAACTCTAAGACCTCTGTGCCATGCCACCATGACTTTCCCTTGAAATCTTATGAAATAGATGTTAGCCATTTAAATATCAGTTTAAGGTTTGCAAGGCACACTGACCATATCATCTCATTTGTGCCTTGTAATAACCCTATGAAATAGATATTATTACTATCCCCATTTTACAAATGAGGAGAATGAGGACAAGAGAAGTTAGATGACTTGTCCAGGGTCACCCAGGTGATGTCTGAGAAGTTGGTCTGAGTCCTGGTTGTTCCTGCGTTCTATCCACTGCTCCACCTTGTAGCCTTTCTAGGTAATGCAAGCATTCTTATCTCCCATTTTACAGAGGAAAAAACTGAGGCTGGGAGAGGGAAGCAGATTTGCCCAAGGTCACCCACTAACGACGGACTCTCATGCTTTCTTTGTCTCCCTAGCACTTACTTGGCACAGTGCTTGACACATAGTAAGCACTTAATAAATGGTTGGTGATTGATCAACTAATCTTCCACCTCTGACAGGGGCTTCCATGGTTGGAGGAGCCCTGATATAATAAGAACCTCTCTAGTCTTCCAAGGCTATGGATTAAGAGGACTGACATAGGTTCAGAGTTATCTCCATCACTGTGTGACCTTGGGCAAGTCACTTAAATTCTTCAAGCCTCCATTTCCTCATCTAAAAAGTGAGGTAGTTGGACCCTATGGCCTCTGATATCTCTCCCAGCTCACAATCTATGGACCTAGGGTTCTAAGAAATATAAAACACCTCCCTCAAAATGACCTGTGAGGTCGACAGGGCAAGGATAATCACCCCCATTTCATGGAAACTGAGACCCGTAGTGATAAATGGGGGGGGGAGAAGAGGCAGGAATCTCTCACCCAGGATCACACAGCTAATATATGTCATGCATATGACTTGATCCCAAGCTGATTGCCCTCAGTTATTGCACCCATTCAGTGCCCCCCATATTGTCCCAAGTGGCCTTTCCTCAGCTTGGCCTCATCCAGGAGTCCTTCAGAGAACAGAGGCTACAATCCTCAGCAGCACTCAGGAGAAGTTGTAGCCCCCCCCTTTTCTGAATGGGGTGTCTACAGGCTGGGGCACTCCATATATTTCCCCCAAAACTTTCTGTTTTCCTAACTTCCTGATTACTATCCAGGGCACTTCCCTCCTCCTAGGCTGCCATCTTTGATCCTGGGACTCTCACTCCCACTCCACATCCACGCTGTTGCCAAGTGTTGTCTTTTCTGGCTTGCCAAGGCCTCTCTTCTGACATTGACAATTGCTGGTGCAGGCCCCCACCACCCCATCCTGCAGGATTATTAGAGACTTCTGGGGAGGGAGGGGAGTCTACCTGCCTCCAGGCTGTTCCCGTTTCAGTCCATCCTTCAGTCAGTGATCCAAGTGATCTTCCTAAAGGGCAGATCTGAGCATGTCACACACAGACACACACACACACACAGAGCCCCTACTATTCACTATTTCTCTCAGGATTAAATAGAAAGTTCTCTGTTGGACATTTAAAACTTCACATCCTGACCCCTTCCTGTCTTTCCAGTCTTTTCACACTTTACTCCCTCTCAGGCACTCCATTCTATGTTCCTGCAGTAGGGTCTTGCTTTTAATTCCTGAAGCAGTAGGATCCATCTCACACCTCCATGTCTTTGCACTGGCAGTGCCTCATGCCTGAAATACCCTCTCTCCTGATCTGTTACTCTGAACTTCCTTGTCTTTCTTCTAGACTCAGCTGAAGTGTCACCTTTTACAGCCCTTTACTCATACTCCTAGCTGCCAGCTCCTTTTCCTTACAGATTACTTTCTAATTGCTCTCTGTCTATCCTGTGTGTACCTAATTGTTTACATGAGATCTCCCCCATTAGAGGGCAGAGACTTTGTTTTGTTTTGTTTTTTGCATCCTCAGTCTCTAGCACAGGGCCTGACACATAGGAAATATGAAATTAAATACTCATCGACTGACTGATGGACAGTTTACACTTTCAGCACTGTGAGAAAAACTCTTTGTAAACCTTAAAGTTTATAGGGATGTGAGTTGTTAGATCACTCCCTACCATCAACAGGACATGTCTGGAGGGAGGTAGTTGGGCAGGGAGAGGAGGCAGGGGAGAGATATCACTCTTATTCTGCTTTGCTATTCACATGCTATGTGACTTTCCAGAAATACCTGGACTTCTCTGCTCCTGAGTTTCTCCATCTCCAAAAGCACAAGTGATATATTCCCAAACACACACCTGAGGTGGGCCTTTCCAAGCTTGCCCTAGCTCTGGATAACCCTAATTCCCATGCTCCTTCCTCCTCTCTCTCATCCTCAGCACTACCCTCCTCTCCAATAAGCCCTCTGGATTGACCTTTTCAGTTCCAGCTCCTCTATGCTGAGGATACAGGGTTTAACCTGGATTGACTAGCCCCGGGGCCCCCTGGGTCTCAGCTCTGCTTGGGAGGAGTCTGTATTTTCCTAGAGCTGGAATTAATAAAGAGCCTTTTCTCCCTACCTTTCCAAGTTGGCCATACTCAGAGGACAAAGATTGACTCCTATAAGGAGAGGAATTCTGGGATAGTCTAACAAGAAGGAGGACAGAGCTGCACTGGAAAGAAAGGCACATAGAAAACTGGAGAAGCTTCTGACAAACAAAAGCCAACAATAACAAACCAACCATTAAGCATTTATTAAGCTCCTACTATATACCAGATACAAGGTCAGAAGTGGAAAAGGAAGTGGGCTTACAATCTAGTTGGAGTCAACATATATGGATACAAGGTGGCAAGGCTGAGAGAGCCCAACACATTTCACCAACACCAAGGTCTCCCCAGTCTTTGCCTGTGTTAAGTACAAAGCAGACATGCATAAGACAGACCTACTTAATAAGGACACACGCACAGGAAAGGGAGGGCATGGCTACCTAGCTCTTCAACTGAAGAGGATCTGGGGGTCTTAATGTACCAAAAGCTTGGTATAAATCAACCTGATTCAGACTGGCCCTAGAGGGCAGAACCTGGGACCATCAGGGGAAGCTGAAAAGGGCCAGTTTTATATTCAGTGTAAGATTTCCTAACAATCAGAGCTGTCCAAAAGTGGAATGAGATGTAATTAGCTCCTCATCATTGGAGGGAATTCTAGGAGAAGTTGCTGGTCATTTTTCAACTCTAGTGTGGGGAGATTCCTCTCCTAGTGTGGGTTGGTGATAAGCTGTGAGGGCCTTGCAACACTTAGATTCTGTAATACCATGACCCTTTCTAAGCACTTACTCAGCTTTTAATTGAAGACTTCCATAGATGGGGAAGTCTGTGAAAGACCAGCTCCCTCAAGCATAGGTGGCTGTGGAGGGTACTGAACTCCCCATTATCTCAGAAGCAGAAGATGCATGACCATATGGTCAAGCATATCACAGAGAGGATTCCTGATGGGCCTGGGGAAGGGCTGGCCCAAGTGCCCTCTGAGATTTCGTCTAGCCCATATTCTGGGACTCTCTGCATGCTGGCCCTAATATCGCAGGGACTCCTCTGTGTGTGGCTGAGCAGGGGTGAAGAGTTCAGCTGGCCCATGGAGCAGAGCTCTTTGGGACTTGGGGTGGCTGCCTGCCAGGGTTTGTCTCAGACCCACCCCCCTATGACCCCTCCTGCCTCAGCAGCATAAAAGGTGACAAATGGTTAATGGGGGAGATAACAGGATTCATAAGGGAAATTTATCGGCCACTCCGGGGGTATAAATATATTTACACCAGACGGGGGGAAATGAAGTCACTGATAAATCATGGCATATCTACCAGGACACTAATGGTAGGAGTGACCGGTGGAACCACCAACATTTTCACATGGCAGGTGCCCTCCCCCTCGCCTGCCTGCCCACCCAGCCCCAACACCCCCTCTGGCTGCCTGATAATGGGAAGGAAGGCCAGCTAGGCCCTGCTAATGGGAATCGGGCAGACTGCCTGACATGGTCCTGAACAAGGCCTCAGGGATCTGGCCCCTGCCCCTGGCCCAGGGCCCAGCCCCCCCCTTCCCTTACTTTCCTTTTTCTTCTGGCTCCCATCACCCCCTCCTTCTCTGGTCCAAGACAGAGGGATGGATGGGCCTACTGGGGGGGGTTTCTGACCAGAAAATCAGCACTTGGTGCCCCCAAGACACAGATCCAGGAATCACAGCACAGGGTGGATGTCTGGGAGATTCCCTGATAACCCTCACATCCTCAAAGGCTTGACTCAAGCAGCAATGGAGGGCAAGATCAGAGACAGCTTTAGGGAGAAGAGTTTTGGAATCGAACCTCAAGGACTTCCTCAGTTTGAATCCTGGTTCAAGCCACTCACCCCTCTTGGCCTCAGTTTCCTCATCTGGAAAAATAACATAATCCTCCCATTACTTTCCTTAATATCACAGGATTTCGGTCTTGAAGGGACAATAAGATCATCTATTTCACACACACACAAATACACACACACACACACACACACACACACACACACACACACACACGCTTTATAGATGGGGCAAAGGACTTGCCCAAGATAGCAAGTAGTAGAAATTAAATTCCAACCCAGGGATTGAGAGTAAGTTTTACTTTCCCTGTTTAGCAGATGAAGAAACTTCAGTTAAGGATAATGCACTCACCCAGGATCACACAGCCAGTTAAATGTTGGGGCAAGATTAGAACTCAGACCTTCTGCCTCCAAATCCAGAGCTCTTTCCACTGTGCTAAGCTAGTATATGAAGACAAAAGATAAGGAGGTTCTGCTTTTGGGGGCAGTCTCTGGGAGTCTGTGACCTAAGACAAGGAGGTCAGAAATTCAGTTCAAGCTGGAAAGTCTGGAATTACTAGAGCAAAACAAGAGGCTGGGATAGGGGCATGGGAAAGGAAGATTCACAGTAAGCACAGGCAGGAGAGAAGCAGGGAGCAAGCACCAGGGGTGGGGTGGGGGGGTCCTCTGAGAGGCTTCTTCCCTGCAGTACCACAGCTGGGTTCTGGAGCAAAGGGAGGATCCCCTAAAAGAGCAGAAGGAGTAGTGAAGTGACTCTCCATTTAAAGTTAGGAGGGCCCTAGGGGCCTGTGGGTCCAACCCCCTCCATTTTCTAGAGGAAGTCAAGCCTTTAGCCTGGGTCACGTCTACAATAAGGGGCAGAGCCAAAATTTCCCTCCACATCTGGTGTACCTTCAGTTTTTCCTACTACACCACCTACTTTCAGGTTTACAGAGGAACTTCAAAGCATGATGGCATTTAAGTCCAATTTTAACACTTGCATTCACAAATTTGAGTTGACTAGAAGGTGAGGGCGGCATAGCTAAATATTAATTCATCAGAGAAAAAAAAGACCTTGGGGTCCTTTTGAGAATTTCATTATCAACATAAATCACAGTCTGGTAAGGCTGCTATGAAAATTAGGTGACCATTGAGACAGACAGCAGGTCTAAGGCATAAGGCAGAGACAGATACAGCCTGGCCTCAGTTGGACCACATCCAGAGTATTGGGCTCAGTTCTGAATACTGAATATAAGCTAGAGGTTATTTAGAGGATGGAAGTTAGGAGAGTGGAGGAATTGAATGTATGCCTGGAGAGATTTAGGGAGGCCATGAAAGCTGTGTCTCAGGTTTGGAGGTCTGTCAAGTGGAAGAGTCTAAATTTGCTCTGCTTGGTCCCAGAGGTCAAAACCAAAGGGAACATGGTAGGGAGAGGTTCCAGGAGGTAGGATTGGGTGGATTTAGAAGCCAAAGTGAAGCAGGCTACCTCTGGATGTGGCAGGTTTCCCTTCCCTAGTCACTTCCAGGGATATTGCCTTTGACTCAAAGGATATTTGGGTAGGCACAGGTTGGACTAGATGCCCCTGAGGTCTCTTTCTTCCAAACCAAGATCTCTTTTTTTTCTGAGTCCATTCTTAAGTGTGATTTCTAGGGTTTTATTCAGAGAGTATTGAGATATCCACTCTGTGCGTTAGGGTTCTGGGAATGGAACCATGGAGTCGATTAGCTGAATGGGCACAGACCTGGCACCAGTGGTTGGACCATTAGAGAGCAGTCACCCAGGAAGCTTCTTTAAAACATCGAAGGCTTCATGGAACAGTTTAAGTAACTGTTAAATTACTTAACACTTTCACCTCCCCGACCCACCCCCCCCCCCAAAAAAAATAAAACGCACATGAAAGATTGGATCTAGATCTTTCTGAGCAGGGACCCAGCACTGCATCCACTCTCTCCAGAGAAGGGCTGCAAAGTCCAGAAACTCCTCACGGATGAATGGGGATGAATGGCCTAGCTCACTGTGACCAATCTCACCCTGAAGCCATGAATGTTTCCAAAACTCCCATGGCCCTCTTGGCTCCCGGAAACCAGTCCTTGTAAACCTTAAAGCATTCTACAAAAATCAGCACTCTTCCTTCCCCCTCCCATCTAATCCTAGGACCTGAGATCTCCCTGTAGAATTTCTTTAGAGAAGGAGCCCCTTAGGATTTTATGGTCAGTTAAAAGGCACCTCATCTTTCAGATGACAGATGTCGGTCAGAAAAGAGAAGGGACGTGCCCAAGGTCACGTAGACACGCAGAAGTCACTAGAAAGCCTTGAGTCTCTGGGCCTCCGTCCAGATCCGGTGTTCTTCCTTTTCTCCCATGGGGAAGTCAGCATCCTTTCGGGTACAGAACCTACCCTAGCTGTAACTACCGCGACTTTCCTTGGAGACAAAGAGAATCACTTTACCTGGAGAGGAAACCCCAGAGACTAGGATAGGATGGCGCCAGTGAGACTTCAACAGATACCTCAAATGATTGTGGAGTCAAGATCTGTCCCAATAAGACCCACAATCTTAGAGACACAGTCAGTCGTAGAATTCCAGGACCAGGAAGAAAGCTAGAGACGTGGACTCAGAGACCTGCGATTTCCGGATTGGTCACCATCAGAGTCATACAGAGGCACTGAATGTGGGTCAGGGTCCCGGGACCCAGCATCCCAGAGGCCCTAAAATAGAGTCTCAACCGTTCTCTGGGGTCCTAAGCTCTAAACAGCCCGGGGACAACGGAATATTTTCAGCCGAAGGAAGACTTCTCCAACCTACTTCAATCTTTCATTTAAAAACCTGCCCGACAGGTTCTCACCCAGTCCAGGGAGGGACTACCTCCTGAAGGACCTTGGGAGTTCAAAGGTCTCCCACTCCCACCCCTCAAAGAAGAAGGCAAGTCTTTCTCTTACACCCCCTTCTTTCTTCCTCCCCTTTTCTCTCAGTCTTCCCGGGCTCCTTCCGTATCTCCTCATATCCTGTCTACTTCTCCCCCTACTTCCCATCATCTCTCCTTTCTCTTCCCATCGCCTCGATGTCTTCTTCCATCTCCCTCCATGTGTCCCCATTGTCCCCCTCCCTCCACCTCCCTCCATTGCTCTCCAGCTCACAGTCAGCATGGGGTGGGAGGTGAGGGGTGTCCTCCTGTACCTGAGGTGAAACATTCCCCCCTCCCCGCCAGTCAGACGCAAGTAGGTAAGGCCAAACTCCTCCCTCGTCCTCCCCGCCACCGCACTTCGAGCTTGGGGAGGGGTCAACTAGGCTGCGGGAGGGAGCGCTCTTGGTCGTCCTCCCCCGGGGCGCCGCGGTCAACTTTCATCAGTAAACCTATTACCGCCGCCTCATTTCCCTAAGCGCCCCTCGCTGCCCCGGGAGGGGAAAGGAGAGAAGAAGATGTGGAGAGAGGGGGCTGGGGAGGCGGGGGTGAGGGGTGGGGGACCAGGGCCGGAAGAGAGTCTATTTGAGAGGGCACGGGCCAGGCAAGGGGCCTGAGAGCCGCTGTCTCTGAGTCCCAGTCTGAATTCGCTTCCTTAGTGAACTCCCAGAAAGAATGCGTGCGAGCTCGAGAGCGTGTGTGTCCGTGTGTGTGCATTTACAAGGCCGCGACAGTGTGTGTGAATGTGTAGGTGTGAGGAGGGGGCGGGAGAAACAAGTAGAGACACACAGGTAAAAAGAAAAGGTGGAGACAGCAAAGCACAGACACACACACACACACACACACACACACACAGAGACAGACAGACAGGCAGGCAGACAGACAGACGAACGGACGGACAGGGGAAGAAACAGACTGGCAGACAGAGATAGAGAGACATGAGACAGAGATGGAGAAACACGGGAAAGACACGGGGACACAGATACACTGGCCGAGATAGAATCCTGAGGGGGAACTAGACCGCTGCGGGGCCTCCCCTGCCCAAGTTCCTTCCGGGGCCCCTGCCCCGCAGGTCTTATGTCCCTGCTTCTGGGGTCCCCCCGGCTCTCCCACAAAGACAGGAGACCGACGCAGCAGCCCCGCAGTCCCTCTTGCTCGCTCGCTCGGGGCGATCGCGCCCAGACGCGCTGGGCAGAGCCGGTAATTGACTCCTTTCAGTTGATAATTCATAGGTTGCATATGCGGCTTTAATGCGCGCGAGGGGGGGGCTGGAGGGGGAGGGGCGGGGGCCGGAGGTGGGCGACGCCCATGATGGATGGGCCGCATTAGGGCTTTGGGAATGAGATCGCGCTGCTGCCGAGGCCGCGGGCAGGGAGGCGGGGAAGCGGGAGACTGAGAGACTGGGAGGGGGAGACATGTGGTGCTGAGTTAGGGAAAGAGGAGTGGGGCAGGCCAGAATCAGGGCGCTTCCTGCGGCCTCCAGCCAAGGCCACCCTGGAAGGGCCTGCGCCCCAGGGTTCACTGCTAGAGTTCTTTGGGCCGCTGTCGTTTCCCTGAGCCCGGCGGCCACCTCCCCAAGGCCTGACTCTGTCCCTGTGCGTCCCCCACGTCCAGCAGCTTCTCCCTTCCAAGAACCCCCGTGGCCTGTCCCAGTGTGGCCTGCAGTCCAGTAAATTCTCCTTTTACCGCCCCGCGCCCTGCGTTGAGAGCCTGCCCCTCTGCACCAGGCCCCGTCACCTCTCCTCTGCGCCTAGTCCCTACACTTTGCCTTTTCCAGAGCCCCCCACCCCCACCCCCACAGATCCTGGACTGAGGCCTTGATCTAGGGGACCCTTGAAGCTTCTCTCCAGTCACTGAAACTCTAACAATTTCAGACCTCTAAAAAAAAGAGGTCTAGGTGTGGGAGCCTCGTCCAAGAGCCTCTGGGTTGCTCGGTGCCACGTCCTCTCACCAGCCCGGAGAGGGGGCAGGGGCGACAACAATTGGAGACAGGCTCGGCTCGGAGGGCCTCAGTTCACTTTCCCTTTACTGTGAGTATACCCGCCCTGTGCCCACCCGCGGAGTGGGCCTGTTGCCAGTAGGCAAGGAAGGTGCTCTGAGTTGCAAGTTCGAATTGAAAACACCAGCCCAGGGTATGAAGGGTGCAGGAGTCCTGTCTGGCCCCCACTGTCTGGAACACAGGGCCTGCGGTGGGGGTGGAAAACCTTTCGCTGAGACAGTAGCTCCTCAGGAGCTCCCGCAGAACTTCCTAGAAGGCGGGACCTTTGAAGTCTCCAGATTCTGTCCCAGCTCTGGAGGATGCCAGGGTCAAATGACGCTGGAGAAGCGGCTTTAACACTTCCACCTTCCTTTAGGCTCCCTTACTTCTCACCCTGGGAATTTGCTACATCTTTCTTGCGGCAGTGACCTGCGGCTCAGCCCCTTTTCCCCCTTCGTGGGCTAGAAAACACCCCCTGACCAATTGGAGGCGAACCCTGGTGAAGTCAAAAGTGCCTAAGGACTTAAAATGCGTTCTGCTCTGAGTTGAGTCTGCCTAGTGACAGGAATTTTGCCTCGAGCTGTTTCTTACCCCAATCTCCCAGAGTTTATAATTATTATCAATATAATCTTCCATTTCTTTTTATCACTTTAAGGTTTGCAAAATGCCACTGCCCCACTTCCCAGCAAGCATACTTCCCACATACACAGTGCAGACATTGTCTCTACTTTACGGAGGTGACAGGCTCAGATCGGGAAAGAAAGGGACTTGCTCAGAGGTCAGTCAGGGTCTGGTGCAGTGGGAGGACAAAGCTAATTTGGAGTTAGCCTCCGAGCTGGAATTCTAGCTATTTTCATTCTTATGTCCTCTCCCTTCTCCAGAAAATGACCAAGGAGACATCATGGGCCTCCCTCACCCTTTTCTCCTCCCAGTGAACTGTTTCCTTGTACAGATCCTCTTGTGTCTTCATGTCAAAGAGAATTCTCATAGGTCTCCAGAGATCATACCTCCAGGGAGAGAGATGACCAGACAACCGCACCTCCAGATGCCGGATGGACTGACATGTGGTTATAAATGTGGGGAATGAAGGGGACAGAGATTCTGTGACTTCCCGGGGTTTAAACTCATGCATTTAAAGTCCTGTGAGAAGGGAAGTGCCCTTCAACACCTCACATCTCACTAAGCCCTATTCCGTCCCCAAGCTCTCTCAACCTCCCTAAGCCCCAATTCCTCATGAAGCCCCTATCCTCTCATTGAGTTCCCATGAAATAACTAAGTACCTCAAATTCCCTTCACTGAACCCTATCTCATCACTGTTTTCATCCCTTCCTGAGCCCTCTCTGTTCCCTGACTCCCTAAATTCTCTCTCTGAGCACCCATCCCTGAATCTCCATCCCATCGCTGATTCCTCCATCCCTACCATGAGTCCCTATTCTCTCAATGAACCCCCATTCTCTCCCTGAGACCCCATCATCTCATCCCTGGTCCTCCATTTCTCTTAGCTCCCCTCCATTTACTGAATCACTATGGTCTCACTGACCCCTTCATTCTCACTGAATTCCCATCACTAAGACTCGAATATTCTCACTCCTGTTCCTTCTTTGCCACATTGAGGTTGATAGAGGGAACCATGGGTAAAGTTCTGGACCTCAGTCAAATTACACTGACAATTGCCAGCAGTGTGACTCTGGGCAAGAAAAAAGATGTTGAGGCAAGGGGTAGGGCTGGGAGGGGTACATGAAACGGCTTTCAATGTCCCTTCCAGCTCTAAGCCATAGACTCTAGGATTCCCGCCCCAAGACCCCTTCCAATGCTCTCGATCCCAGAGCCTATCCCTCCCCAATCCCCCACTTCTTCATTAGCCATATGGATCACCAGGCTCAGGCTTTTTTTGGAGGGGAATAGCATTCTATTCCTAGCACAGCTGTAGGAAGAGAGGGTAGGTCACCTTGTCCCATTTCACAAGCGCTGTTCTGAGGCAGATCTGCAACTCAATGCTGCCCCTTGGTGGCCCAAACTAGGCCTAGCCTCTGCAGAGCTGGTGGAAGCAAGGTTAGGAGAAAAACAGGCAAGGACAGGAAGGCATGTATGGCATAAGAACCAAGACACAGTGCACGGTCTCCGAGGGGTTCAGCAGTCATCGCCTCTCTGTCCCCAGAGCCTAAAGCCCCATCCTGAGCAGGAAGATGTGACCCCTGCATTTGGTGAGAGAAGATACCAGACGGCTGAGGAATCTGGATTCTGTCTCTTACTTGTTGTAAGCTGGGCAGATGGTCTCCCCTTCTCCAGGCCTCAGTTTTTATATCTGTGTAAAATTCTGTGTGTATGGAAGAGAGCAGACTGGATTTCATCTGTAGCCCATTTAACCCCTTCCCTTGGCTAAGAGGGGAGACATGGGGACTAGAGGGTGAGAGAGTGATGACACATCAGGACAGCAGAGTAGAGGTCAGGGGCAGAGAGAGGGGAAGGCCCAAGCTAGCCACTGGGCATGCTGGGGGGTGAGGGTGGGGGTTGGGGAAACCAGATGATGTCAGCAAATCACCAACCCTTTTAAGTTCCATTGTTTCCTGGTTCCCTTGTCAAGGGTGATCTTCAAAGGCAGATCCTACTTCTTCATCAGATGACCAGACCTCTAGGAAGTGTATGTTAAACATCCTGAGGAAACTGTGCTTGAATTTCATTACCTGCCCAAGGGAGAACTAGACCAGTTAGATCCAAATCAATCCTATGTCTGTGAAGGCTCCTGGGGTGTAGGACAGCCCCTTCCTCAGTAGACATTGTTGTTTATTAATACAAACTGTCTCCTTGAAAGCAGAGACCTTCCTGTGTAGCTTTTCTATGGTGTTCTCAGCATCTAGCACAATAGCTGACTTTTCATGCATTATTAAGAATGGTGTACTGACTTATTGGTTCTATATAGCTGGATGTAACATACCTAAATGTATGTCTTCTAGGGTGAGAAGCTAGAAGGGGAACCCTCCTGTTGTATTGAAGTCCAAGGAAGAGAGGTAATGGGAATGGCGAAGTTCAAAATGAGGAAGGTTAACATAGTTGGGAGGGGTGGGGATCAGAGTTGTTTTTGTTTGGGTAGATACAAAAATCAACAAAGCCCATGTCGGGAATGGTGCTATGGATTTAAGAAATAAAGGGTCACTGGATCTCTCTTATCCAGAGAGCACAGGGTGTGTGCGAACTGACCCAATCAGCTTATGACATCCAGCAAACAGCTTTCAGAGTGACACCTATTGGCTAACTATAAAAGGAGACATCGGAGGCTCTAAGGTACTCCAAGACCTGCTTCCTTCTACCCCTTCTATGCTCCTGGTTTCCCAGACATCCCCATCCTGTCCTAACTGCCTTGTCACTCTGGAGATGCCTCCACTCTAGTGAGCCCCCTCCACTGATGAATAAGTTTCTGCCCAGAACATCCATCAAGGAAAGTCAGTCATGCTCACTTCTAACCTGGCTCTCCTCCTGATGCCTTGGACTTTACCCCTTGGAAGGTGGATACCTTCCCACCCCGGTAGCCGTCATTTCCTTTTCAACTTCTGTGTTTTGTCTTTCCTTATTAGAATGTGAGTTCTTTAGGTCCTGTCTTTTGTGTGTGTGTGTGTATTCCCATCACTTAGTAAGTACAATGCCAGGCACATAGTAGGTACTTAAGAAGTGATTTATCTATCCTAGAGATATCAAGATTGTGCAGTGGTTAGAGCGTCAGAACTGGATTCCGAAAGATTAATCTTCATGAGTTTAAATTTCACCTCAAATTATCTGTGTGACCCTGAGCAAATGATGTCACTCTGTTTGCCTCAGTTTCCTCATCTGTAAAATAAGCTGGAAAAGGAAATGGTAAATCCCTCCAGTATCTTTGCCAAGAAAACACCAAATAGGGTCATGAAGAGTTGGAGACATGACTGAAATTATTCAACAATAATTATCTATCTTAATCAGTGTTCTACTTTTTTTTCACCACCTATCTAGCTCCAATATTACATTTTCCATGTTCTAAGATCCTTCTCAGCCCTAACATTTTGTATTCTATGTACTAAGGTGTCTCTCAGTTCTGTAGTTTCTATTCTATGTCCAAGGTTCTCTCCAGCACTTTTCTCATATTCCCCTCAACTCTGATGTCCACCCTCCCCTTCTTCACCTGTTGATTTCCTACTCGACCCTCCAAGTCAATTTCTAGGAAGCTTCTCCTGGGTTTTGGATAAAAACCATCTCCTTTGCCCCTTACAGAGCAAGCTTACTATTTTAAACAGTGTGAAAAGATCACATCTTATCACTCTGTGATTTTTATTTCCTCTCCCTGCTAGGTGGAAGCTCCAGCAGGGCAGGCACCATAGCTGATCTACACCATTATCTCCCCAGTACCTACAGCAGGCTCAAACATGCAGTCGGATCTTAGTACCTATTTGCTGAACGAATGAATGAATGAGATAAAGAGGTTGCCATAGGCATCACCATCCAAGCAAGAGAGGATGAAGGCAAACTGTCATCATCTTCTCAGATTCCTTCACCAGCTAGAGCTGATGGGAACCAAGTTCCTCGCCTGATAGAACAAAGGTCTTTAGGCAGCTGTTTAGAAAACTTTTATTGACCAATCACCCTACCCCCACTGAGCTCCTGTGGGCCCTGGCACATTGGGGGCCAAAAAGAGGCAGATTCACTCATTTTGTGTCTTCCCATGGACCAAGGTCTCCACCTCCTTCATAAAGTGCAGGCATAGCTCTTCTTGCCAAGGTAGAGACACACACTGCACGGCTATGGGAAGGTCCGCTGATCCAGAAATCACCTGCAAAGCAGAAGCCTTCCTAAAGTTCTTGTGCCTGCTGCATACTCCCAGGTCCCTTCAGCAGCCCTGTCCCAATCCCTACACCTCAGACTCAGCCCTGGAAGGAGTGTCAGAAGTTCTGAATTTTCTAAGCATTCATCCAGATAATCAAGCCTCTAGATTCTTCTTTTTATCTAACTGAAGCCAAGTTTCCATCACCAGTTTATGACAGGTAGGTAGGTGGAGAGACCACTCGATTTGGAATCAGGAAGATCCGAGTTTGAATCCTGCCTCACACACTTACTAGCTACATGATGCTGAACAAGTCACTTAACCACTGTCACCTTGATTTTCTCATCTATAAAATGGATCTAATAATAGCACCTATCTCCCAGGGCTATTGTAAGGATCAAATGAGGTAAGCATATATGATATATATATATAGTGTGTCTGTGTGCATGTGTGTATATATATATATATGTACATGTATACACACATACACACACATCTATCCCAATGCCTGATTCATAGTAAGTGCTATACAAATGTTAGCTGTTTCTGTGCCTCATCTTTAAATGGAGATAACGAGGGTACCTCCCTCACAGCATCGTAAAGACCAAATGAGATGATGCAGGGGATTTTGTAGCTATCATTATTATTATCTCCAGGAGGTCAGCTCACAATGTACCCTTATGTCTTCAATCTTAGTTAGAAGCTGGCATCAGCTATTTACTGGCTATGTGACCCCAGGCAAGTCACCTAACTTCTGTTTGCCTCGGTTTCCTCAATTACAAAATGAGGGTAAGGATGAGAGTAGCACGCACCTCCTAGGGTCCTTTCAGAGATGAAATGAGGTCACAATTATAATTAAATGAGGTGATAATTGTCCTTCTTCCCTCCCTTCCTTCTCAAATCCATAATCTCCCCTAGAAGGTGAGGAAGGGACAGATCTTTCCTTTATCCAGAGGCTGATTCTTGCCTAATCTATCTGCTGGCAGGTTGACATAGAGGGAGTCCTGGCTCAGGAACCAGCACCAGAAAAACACAGCAGATTTCTGAATGTCATAATTGGGTTTCAGAGTATTATAGAATATATACATATATTTATATAATATGTATATGTATATACACACATAAACACATATAAAGACTATGTATGTTGAGAGAGAATTATGATATATATATATACACATTATAGATGTATATGTATGTATGTAAAATTAGCTTAGCAAAGTGATGGCAGAGCCTCACTCATGACTGTGAAACTCCAGACATACTGTGGAGATTCATATTCATGCTCATTTTTGGTCATAATAATAGCTATCTTTTCATCTGCACCTTATACCTGAAGAGGGTAATTCACTTCTTTCTCTGGGGATGGATAGTATTTTTTTCATCATAAATCCTTCAGAGTAGTCTTGGATTGTTGTATTTCTGGGAACAGCTAAATCATTCACAGTTGATCATTGTACAATATTACTCTTACTGTGTAGAACATTCTCCTGGTTCTGCCCACTTCACTTTGCATTAGTTCATGTAAGTCTTCCTCAGTTTTTCCGAGAGCATCTTGCTCATCATTTCTTATAGCACAATAGCATTTCATCACAATCATATACCACAACTTGTTCAGTCATTGCCCAAATGATGGGAACCCTTTCAATTTCCAATTCTTTGCCACCAGAAAAGAGCTGCTACAAATATCTTTGTACATATAGGCCCTTTCCTTTTTTTTTCAAATCTCTTTTGAGAGAGTAGACTTAGTGGTATTGCTAGGTCAGAGGGTACATGATTTTTTAACTCTTTGGGCAGAGTTCTAAATTGCTCTCTAGAATGGTTGGATCAGTTCACAACTCCACCAACAGTACATTAGTATCTTAATTTTCCCACATCCTTGAGGAGATTATTCAAAGAAGCAGTCATTAACATGCTGGGTATGCAGTCCTTAGTCTCCTCTTCTACAAGAGGTTAGACCATATAGGAGGTCTCCCTAGGGAGGGACCATCTTCAGGCCCTACTCTTCCTGCTTTGGACAACAGCTTCTGGCATGAAGCCAGGAATTCATATATAAGCAGCTTCCATTAGTGGACCGGATTAATTTTTTGGTACTTGGATTCCTGATGCCTCCAAGAACCCCATTATACTATAAGCTCCTTGAGTAGCATGAGCTGGTTTCCCGGGAAGGGTCCAGCCAGCTTGGGGCAGGGGGAAGGGGGGGAGAGGTGTGAGCAGACCACATAGCAAGGGCTCAGAAGGGCAGTTAACATTTTTGAAGTTTTTGTCTATAGAGTCTTCATAGTAGCCATGGTAGAAAGCCAGTTCTTCTTCATCCTGTGTGGTCACTGTGCCCACAGGCACAACACCAACTAGGAAGTTCAATAAATTGAACAGAGCACCTGGATCCCCAAGACAGGAGAGAATCAGGGAGGAGCCCAGATCTCCACCATTCTACCTCCAAACCTTCCTCTGGTCAGGTCCCTCACACCTCTGCCTAAGGGAGCCAGGTTCTCCACCCAACAGAAGATGTGAGCTCTGATGCAAATAATCCCAAACAGTAAAATCATCTCAAAGTCATTCCTACAGGGCTATGTGTCTTGGACTGGCTAGCTCTCCAGATATTTTGGAATGAGTTTTGTTCCAAATGCACATGCTTGGTAAAGGCCTGACTTGGGAGAAACAAGTCATCCATGGTCTGCAGTTCTAGGAATGGTGATAATAAGATCATTTAGGAAAATAGTCCATGTAGAATTGTGCTCCCCATCTATATATCTCTAAGATTCCTGCCTTTCTGGTTTATATTCAAGATGAGGAGAGGGGGAGCATCATTTGATTTGGGCAAGGTTCCTCTGATGAGAATGAACAAAGGTAGGAACTGTGACAAAAGACTTCAGAATACAGGCAGGGACTTAAAACCAAGTTGTCCCAATCCCCATGTGAACAAAACTCTTCCACTTATTCCACAAGATCCCAACCTTTGCTTAGAGACCTCTGGGAAGTGCTACCATGGTTCTTTCCAAGGCTACCTTTGTATAGTTTCCATTGAACAGTCCTTAATGGCACCAGAATTTTTCTTTTAGCAACTTCCTTCAATGACTCCTAATTTACATTAGGGAGGGTGGTTTAGGATTAGATTTATGGCAGGGTCTGGGTTTGGTTGGAGGCAGAGTTGGTACTAAGACTAGGGCTACGGTCTGGCCATGGCCTCAGTCTGAGATTAGCTTTGAGTTCCCTTTGGGGTTAGAGTTGGCCAAAGGGGTAGGGTTAGCATCACAGACACAGAAGTTGAAGAAGTCACTGCCAAACCCCAAACATGTCTCATTTCCTTGGGTTTTGGCCAAGTGCAAGTGGGTTTATCAAACTCTCAGCCTTCCCACCTGATGCTTTGCTGGTTGTCCCTTTACCAAAGGCAGGGCCAAGAGCTGGGTACAGCAGCACATCCAGATACTGAGCTCTCCAACTGGCCATAATCTCCTTCTGAAAGTCCTGTGAATATGAGGTGAGAGAAGCTCAGGAAAGCACAGCTTGCTGATTCAAGTCAGACCCTAGAAGGACCTTTCCAGCATGGAACTTGTGGGCCACCATAACCAGGAAGGGAATAGGTTCTCTCAGAGAACAAAAAGGCCAAGTGCCTTTGGCATGGGAAGTCTGTAACCTGGGGAAGGCGGGGGAGGAGGGGCTGAGCAAAGTGTTCTCCAGGTCCTGTGTAAGGACTTCGAGGCTCCCTCTCTTCTTGGACCAGAATGTCCCCAAGGGCATGGGCTGAAGATTCCCCTCAAACCAGGAACTTCTCAAGGACTGGGGACATGACTTTCCTTGATTCAGAGGCGAGGGTGTTTGTTTTGAGGGGATGGGGTCTTCTTCCTTCTCCTAACCCTCCCTTGAAGCCTCCCTGGGGTCTGCCCTGGTTCATCTACCTCCACATTCACATGTTGTTCCCAGAGATTCTTGGGTGTCCTGGGAAGGAATAAGATCCAGGGTGTGAGATCCCATAGATTTTCTCACACCTTCTTCTTGGTCTACCAACCAAGGATAGAGATGTTCCCTAGTCCTTCGGGGAGGATCTGCCAGTCCCCCAGGTCCAGGTCTTCCCAAATTCATACTCCCCACAGGCTTCATTCTCTCTTAAATGGTGAAAATGGTCTAGATGTCTCACATTCTGCCTGTACCCTCCAAAATATCTGGACCAGCCTTGAGTGCCTTCCCTACCCCCAGGATGCCTGCCAGACTCCCTTTGGGTTCTATCTAACCACTATCTG
The DNA here is from genome assembly GCA_023548195.1 of Bettongia penicillata ogilbyi. NCBI lineage: Eukaryota > Metazoa > Chordata > Mammalia > Diprotodontia > Potoroidae > Bettongia > Bettongia penicillata. The sequence continues at coordinate 11,047,062 of JAJHZJ010000096.1, forward strand.
ACCACCTTATGGAGAGTTGAGTTCCCACCTTGGACAATGTGATCATGTAATTCTGGCTATTTGCACCAAACCCTCTCCTACAATGTGAGCCCACATACTAGGGCTACCTCTCTACCACTCTGTGTGGCCCACAAACTTTACCCAAGGCTCCATGCATAGTCTCTTTGTTAATAAATGTCTATTGAATGAATCCTAACTATAAACTCTCCCTGGACCTTCTATCCTAATCCCATTGAACACTCAGTATTCACCCCAATTCACACACTTATCAGAATCTTCATCCTAACCTCAACACTGGCCCCAGTTGGTATCACTGCCATAACCAGGTGATATAGCCAGGGATTTGGGAATGCTTGGTGGAGGAAGGGGACGGCTGCACACTCACCCCACCCCTCGTAAAGCAGCTAAAGTCTTTGCTGCCCGTATATCCTATGGAGGAGAAGAATCAATCAAAATTAACCCTCATTCTGAGACCCTAATACCCTCTCTGAGGTGCTATTCTGTGCCCTCACTGACTCAGCCTCCTTTCACTGAGCTTCCACTCCCCACTAAGCTGCCATTCCTCTTCTCACAGCCTCATCCCCATCCTGAGCCTCTATAGCTTCATTGACTCTCTGTCCCCCATCCCTCTGACTGAGCCTCTGTCCTCTATTCTCAGGACTTACCACAGGCCTCTGGACCCAGGAAAGAAAGCACTTTATGAAATCTGGGAGTCGGAGAGTGGAGATTACAGATGATCTGGTAGGGTCTATGATGTCCCCACGCCTGCCCAACAGAGAGAAAGGATCAGCAAAGGTTCTCCAGTGCCGGTCCTCATCCTGCCCATCCTCTCACCCCTAGCCCAAGAACTGCTTTGGGACTTCCTAGCTCCCTTAACATCATGGAAGGGGATCCAAGGAAATAGGAAGATTGTCATGTAGACCTCAGGAAGGCCTTCCCATTCATGAGGATCATCAAAAGTACTGGAAGCCATGGCATCTATCTGTATATTTTGGGGAGAGGATGGGGCCCAGTCACTTGACTAAGGTCACACAGTGGGTCTATCTGGTTTCCTGGGTAACCCCACCCCTTCCACTCTCTAGCCTTGATTTTGCCTTCTGGCTTAGTGTCTAGAGTCTGAACTTCCCCTGTAGCACTGATTCTCCCTTCACTATGTCCTCATCATCCTTGAAATTCAACTCACAGTTTTTCCAGAAGTGTTTCACCCCCATCAGTATAGAGCCCTCCTGTATTTAACTTTATCATCGCATATTCAGGTTGAAAGATAGAGAAGGGAATGATCTAGTGTCAAGAGAGAGAAGGACGAACTGAACGCAGAAGCCAGAAGGTCCACCTTTCCTGGAAAAACCCACCTCCCCCAGGGCCTCAGTCTTGCCTTTCAGTACCCAAGCTCTTCACCCTAGCCTTCAAGGCCCTCTACCATTTATGTGTCTCGCCTCTTCTGTCCTTGAGCCACATCCCAAATATAACTCTCAGGCCAAACGGGACAGCCCAGTATCCCTTCAGTAACTGCTACCTCCCTCTGTCCACCTCCATAACCCTGCCAGTCATTCCTGGTTTGGTTTCATTCTCACCTTCCCTAGTTGTGAAATCTCTTCCTTGCTGTCCCAAGGTTCTGTTCAGACTTGGACTCTAAACCTGGATTTTCCACTCTTCTCTCTCCTCCAGTTATCTCCTATGTGTGCTTGGGGAGTGTGGGGAGTGTGGAAAGTCTACTATGTCCCAACCCTGAGAGCTCTCTGAAGGTAGGAACCAGATCCCTTCTCCCTCTAGGTCCTCCTGTAGCTCATCTCATGGATGGGGACTTGCCAGGATTGGAGCAGATGGGCAGAACTGAAATAGAGGCCTGGAGTGGGCTGGAGGCTAGGCCAGAGACAAGTCAAGCTTCCTGCCCCATGAGCCCTGAAGGCTAGGCAAGGCTTTCTGGGCATCTGAGTTACTGGAGAGATAGTAGGATCATCCCTTCCTTCCAGACACACCCAACCCACTTTGGAAATCAGCACATCAGATAAGGACCAGATGGACAGCAGAAATCATATCCATTGATACTTCTGAAGGCTTTCAGGCTCGTTAAGTGCTTCCTTGTTTGGGCCTCACAACAGCCTAGCAGCAGAGAACAAGTCCTATTATCCCCATTTCACAGATGAGGAAACTGAAGTTCAGAGAAATGTAGTGATTTGTCCAGGGCCAGTCTCTCCTGACAGGTTGTTCCCCTCTGTACAATACTACCCTCTCCCCCAAACTATACAGGTTACTTGGTGTCCAGCAACCTAGAGCTTCTTTGAAACCTCGCTGATGGCCTGAACCATGCTGGGGGATAGCTGTGTATAACCGTCTGTCTCTACATAACCAATTTGGAGGGGCTGAGTGCTGGAGTATACCTGGGGGAAGGAAGGAATCTAGGGATTCCCCATATTCTCTCCGAGTCTTTTCCCACATAAATGCTCCTCAAATTTCCTCCTCAAATCCCCCCAAGTCTCTCTTCCACAGTCTCCACTATCTGTTTCCCTAGGTTTTTTCCTAGGGACTCGCCCATAACCCCATTGATCCTACAGACCCTCTCCAAGGTGATAGACAGACAGGTATTGATAGACTGAGTAATTAATGAGAGATGACAGAGCAATCAATGGTGATGGATAAGGACAGATGAGGAGAGACAGCAAATGTGATGACAAGTGATGGATTGATCCAGGTGGTTAGAGATGAGGGCAGGTGATTGATCCACTGTGGACAGAGGACAAAAGATGGTCATAGAACAGGGAAATAAACTGTTTGAGTTGAAAGAAGCCTTAGAACACCCCCATTTTACAGACCAGCACCATTTTACAGAGGATGAAGTAGCAACCCAGAGAGGTAAAGGAACATGTTGTGAAATGTAACCCAGAACCCAGGTCTCTGCCCTTCTCTGTTTGGGACAAGGTCCTGGCTTGTATTTACAAGGCAAATCGCATAGAGGCACTGCCTCAGGTGCTCAGTATAGTCAGGGCCAAGGCCAAAAGTAACAACAGCGAAGCTCTTCATGAACTTGAGCAACTAGACTCAGAGAACACTGCCTTTTCACACAGTTAGCATCTTGTCTAGAGCACCTGTAAAACATTTCAAGCTGGTGGCTTCTCCCAGAATAATCTTTCTTATGTAAAGATCTCCCATGCCTCTCCTCTGCTTAGAAATCTTTACTATCTCCCTAAGGCATATCGAGTAAAGTCCAGTTCCCTGTAGTTGGCATTCAAGGCCTTTCATGATCTGTCCTTTCTAGTCTTGTCCTATCTCACTGCCTTTCATATAGTTTATACCTCAGTCAAGCTGCACAACTCTGTCCTTCAAATAGATCCTGGATTTTCCCACCTCCTGGTCTTTGCTAACATTGTTTCCAATGCCTGTAATGCCATTCCTACCACTTTTTGACTCTTGAATTCTTTAGTAATTTACAAGACCCAACTTGAATGGTACCACCTCCAGCAATTCTTCCAGATCTCCTTCAAACCTTCCCCAGAACATTGTTTCTTCTCAGTGTCCTGTGGACTTGTCCTAATCACCTCCCAGTCCAAGGGCTCCTTGAGAGCAGAGATTCATCTTATCTAAACTTGGCATCTTCCCCCAGCCTAGCTCAAGGCTCTATACCTAGTAGGTCTTCAGACGAAGGCTGGAAACCTTCCAATTGAAGAGATGCCTCTGAGGTTCTGGGAAGTGTTAGTGATGGAAGGAAGGAAGGAAGGAAGGAAGGAAGGAAGGAAGGAAGGAAGGAAGGAAGGAAGGAAGGAAGGAAGGAAGGAAGGAAGGAAGGAAGGAAGGAAGGAAGGAAGGAAGGAAGGAAGGAAGGAAGGAAGGAAGGAAGGAAGGAAGGAAGGAAGGAAGGAAGGAAGGAAGGAAGGAAGGAAGGAGAGAGGAGAGGTGGACATTGATAACAATGACCAGGAAGTACAGAGACTTTTTTTAAAGAGCCAGTCCTATATCCTTCCTCCCTCACCTCTGTCAAGTAGGCTTGACTGGAGAGAAGGGAGTGGATCTTATGGAACTCTGTCTTTTAGACCACTAGGGAAATCGGACCCAAGGAGATTCAGCCCCTACCTGAGCTCACAGAGAAGATCAACAGTAGATCCAAGAATTAAACCCTGGCCTTCTGTCCAAGGCAGTCATCAGACTTCACAGGCTGCTCCTTCCCCACCATCCCCCATCATCACTCACCTCCTCCCTGAAGGGCATGGGGGGCACCATGGGGTCCAACTGGAACATGTATTCAGATAGCAGCAGCCGGAAGATAAGAACCAAGCTGTCTACATCTCGAGTCATGGGGCCAGCCACGGTGATTACTAGGATGGGGGAGGGAGAGATGGTGAGAGAGGATGTAAATGCTCCCTAGCTTTCACCAGGACAGAAATCACTGTGTACAGCAGAGGGAAATGATTCCAAACAGCAAGAAGGACTTCCCAGGAGGCCAAAACCAGAATCCAGGGCTGGGGGTAGAAGGGTATGATGGGTGCACAGGTCAGATTTGATTTGTCAGTCAGGTAGTTTGGGGGCTGGAGTGAAAGGAAAAAGAGAGCTAGAGAATGCTTACTTGACTTCTTCCCCTTTACAGCTGAGTTGATGCCATTATAACTATAAATTTGAACAGTTGAGTTTAGTGGTGGGAGCATGGAGCAATACCCTAGACCCTAGTTACCGTCCCTTGGACTATGAACCACCCACCCCACCCCCACTGGAATCCATCCCAATATCTTCATGACCCAGGGCAGGTTTAGTAAAGCAACAAAGGCAACCAGCATGCCCCCCAAATGGAGTGAATTCCTCAGATATAGAGAGAGCAAGAACAGGAGCAGAGGATCACAGGTGGGAGATCAGTTGAAGAATGGAAAATGTTTAGTCTGGAGAAGAGAAACTAGGATGGGACCTTGTGGCTAAAGTATTTGAAGGCTGTCTTGTGGAAGAGATAAGAGCTTTGTCTGGCTTGGCTCCAAGAGGCCATAACCAGGACCATAGGGAGGAGGGGGGCAGGCAGAGAAAAATATTTAAACTCTTCACCAGCACAAACTTTGCAATAATTACAATTGTCAACCAAGAGAACAGGAGATGTAAGGATGGAATTCACCCAAAAGAAGGTAGTAAGTTCCTCCTCCTTGGAGGTCTTCAAGCAGAGGCTGGTTAGTCACTTGTCAGAGATAACGAAGAGAAGATTCTTGTTGAGGTTCAGAACTAGATGCCATTGAGGTCCCCTCTAGCTCTGAGGATCAATGACTCTATGGTCTCTGATGCATAGCTAACCAGGCTCCCTTTGAAGACTTTCCAAATGGACTGCTTTGTGAGGAAGAAGAAATAGAGGAGGAGGAAAATGAGGAGAAAGAGGAAGTCTCCAAGGGTACAGTCAGGTGACAGAAAATGGAGTAAAGATCAGAAGAAGAAATAGTGATAGTTGGCGCTTCCTTCTCAGAAGTAATGAGGCAGCTATTCGTCAGCATAATAAGGATAGAGAAGTCTCTGGCTGTCTTCCTAAGGAACATATTCAAGTTGTAGCAGAGACTTGAAGGCTCATCAGAACAGTTGTCTATCACCTACATCTAATGATTTATGTGAACATAAATGACACTGCCAGGAGAAATTTAGAAAGTATTACTGAAGTTTCCAAAGTCTTGGGGAAGAAACTGAAAATCTTAGGGGTGTAGAAATTGTTTCCATCACTGCTTCCTTTGAAAACAAGGATTGCAGAAGAGAGATGAACTGAGGGAGTGAACAGCTGGTTAAGAAAATGGTGCCTGAAAATGGAATTTGGATTTCTGAAACACAGCTTAAAATGTTGGAATCGGGTGGAGCCAAGATGGCGGTGTAGAAAGACTCACGTATGCTAGCTCCAAACCCACAGCCCATATATTTCCTGCAAGAAGAACTCCCCACAAATTCTGGAGCACTGCAAGGTGCGCAGAAACACAGTGGAAAAGATTTCCGTTCCAGAGAGCCCTGGAGAGCCATCCCAGGGATCCGTTGCACCCCAGAGAGTGGAGTCCACCCCTGAGCTGCCCTGGCCACGGCCGCAGAGGAGCAGATCCGAGCAGGCTTCAGGGACGGAACCTCTGGCAGCCAGGAAGGTCCCTCCACCCACAGACACTACAGGTCAGTGAGAGAGATGTCTGGGCTAGCCGAGAGGGGAGCGGGGTGTCTCCGTGATTCGGGCCCCCTCAGGAGGCAGCGGCGGAGGGAGCAGCAGAGGCAGTGGCAGCTGCCCGAGCACACAGGAGCTCCGTTACCAAAGGTCTCTGCATAAAGCCCCTGAGGAAACTGAGCCTGGGAGGCGGCCCTGCCCCCACCTGAGCACCAGAACTTAAGCTCACACTGAATAGCAGCCGGGCCTGCTGCAGAAAGCCCATTTGAATCTCAGAGACCAAGCACTAGCTAGACGGATCTAGGTGGGGGTGGAGAGGAATCTCAGGAGTCAAGTAACTGGCTGGGAAAATGCCCAGGAAAAGGAAGAAAAACAAGACTATAGAAAGCTACTTTGATGGGGTACAGATGTTCCCGCCTTTCAATTCTGATGATGAGGAAATATTCTTACCATCAGGGAAAGACGTGAAGGTTGGGGCCTCTGTATCCCAGAAATCTCAAGTGGATGTCCGGTGGGCTCAGGCCATGGGAGAGCTCAAAAAGGATTTTGAAAATCAAGTTAGATAGGTGGAGGAAAAACTGGGAAGAGAAATGAGAGAGATGCAAGAAAAGCATGAAAAATGGGTCAATACCTTGGTAAAGGAGACCCAAAAAAATGCTGAAGAAAATAACACCTTGAAAAATAGGCTCACTCAATTGGCAAAAGAGGTTCAAAAAGCCAATGAGGAGAAGAATGCTTTCAAAAGCAGAATTAGCCAAATGGAAAAAGAGGTTCAAAAGCTCACTGAAGAGAATAGTTCTCTCAAAATTAGAATGGAACAGATGGAGTCTAATGACTTTCTGAGAAACAAAGAAATCACAAAACAAAACCAAAAGAATGAAAAAATGGAAGATAATGTGAAATATCTCATGGGAAAAACAACTGACCTGGAAAATAGATCCAGGAGAGACAATTTAAAAATTATGGGACTTCCTGAAAGCCATGATCAAAAAAAGAGCCTAGACATCATCTTTCATGAAATTATCGAGGAAAACTGCCCTGATATTCTACAACCAGAGGCAAAATAAGTATTGAAAGAATCCATTGATCACCACCTGAAAGAGATCCAAAAAGAGAAACTCCTAGGAACATTGTGGCCAAATTCCAGAATTCCCAGGTCAAGGGGAAAATATTGCAAGCAGCTAGAAAGAAACAATTCCAGTATTGTGGAAATACAATCAGGATAACTCAAGATCTAGCAGTTTCTACATTAAGGGATCGAAGGGAGTGGAATAGGATATTCCAGAAGTCAAAGGAACTAGGACTCAAATCAAGAATCACCTACCCAGCAAAACTGAGTATAATACTTCAGGGGAAAATATGTCTTTCAATGAAACAGAGGACTTTCAAGCATTCTTGATGAAAAGACCAGAGCTGAAAAGAAAATTTGACTTTCAAACACAAGAATGAGAAGAAGCATGAAAAAGTAAACAGCAAAGAAAAGTCATAAGGGACTTACCAAAAGTGAACTGTTTACATTCCTACATGGAAAGATAATATTTGTAACTCTTAAAACTTTTCAGTATCTGGGTAGTTGGTGGGACCATACACACACACATACACACACACACATGTATACGCATGCATGCACACACACACATACACACATGCATGCACATACAGAGACAGAGATCACAGAGTGAATTGAATAGGATGGAACCATATCTTAAAAGAAATTAAGGTAAATGGTGAGAGAGAAATGTAGTGGGAGGAGAGAGGGTGAAATGGAATGGGGTAAATTTTATCTCATTCAAGAGGCAAGCAGGAGACTTTTTAGTGGAGGGAAAAAGAGGAGAGCTGAGAAAAAAACAAGAAGTTTACCCTCATCACACTCGACTAAAGGAAGGAATAAAATGCATGCTCATTTTGGTATGAAAATCTATCTTACAATACAGGAAAGTGGGGGAGAAGGAGATAAGCAAGGGGGGGGATGATGGAAGGGAGGGCAATGGGAGGAGGGAGCAATTTGAAGTCAACACTCTTGGGGAGGGACAGGATCAAAAGACAGAATAGAAACAATGGGGGGCAGGATAGGATGGAGGGAAATACAGTTAGTCTTACACAACACGACTATTATCGAAGTCATTTGCAAAACTACAGTTATGGCCTATATTGAATTGCCTGCCTTTCCAAAGGGAATGGGTGGGGAGGGAGGGATGGGGAGAATTTGGAACTCAAAGTTTTAGGAACAACTGTTTAGTATTGTTGTTGCTACTAGGAAATAAGAAATACAGTTAATGGGGAATAGAAAGTCATCTGGCCCTACAGGACAAAAGAGAAGATGGGGACAAGAGAAGGGAGAGATGATAGAAGAGAGGGCAGATTGGAGATAGGGAAAATTAGAATGCTTGGTGTATTGGGGTGGGGGGAGGGGATAAAAGGGGAGAAAATTTGGAACCCAAAATTCTGTGAAAATGAATGTAAAAAGTTAAATAAATAAATTTTTATTAAAATAAAATAAAATGTAGGAATGATAGACTCCTGGTCAGGAAGAAGGATCCCTAATGAAGGCCAGAAAAAACATATTTGCCATAGCCTCACAAGCTTGACCCAAAGAACTTTACACTAAAAAGAAAAGAATGTGGTGGAGAAAATTGCCTATTTAGCCACCAAGTTAGATGCCATAAATCAGAGCTGTAAGGTAGAAAGAGAAAAAGAATCCACATATACAAATATTTATAGAAACTTTTTGTAATATCAAAGAACTGGAAACTAAGAGGGTGTTGGTCATCCATTGGGGGAATGATGGAACAAAATCAAGAAAGAAGCTAGCAGCAAAACTCATTGCTTTGGATATAGATATATAAATTCATAACGTCTACATCTGTAGAGAGGTATCCAGAAAGATGAACTGGAGATCTTAGTTCAAAGAGACAAATCTGACCTTGGAGTTGGTGGGATATGACCTATGACTGGAATTTGATTTTGAAAGAATTTGCCTTATTCAAAATAAATAGTATGAGTACTTTTTATTACTTACATAATTTCCAGTTAACTAGAAAATGTCTTTGCAGAAAGTTGTTCTGTCAAACATTTCATATCCAAGTTCTATAAGGAGCTGGTTTAAATTTAAAAAAAATACCCATTGGCCAAAATAAAAATGATCAGACATTATAAATAGACATTTTTCTTTCTTTTTTCCACTTGTTTCATTCTTTCCAGTACATGTAAACATTCACTTTTATAAGATTTTGAGTTCCAAATTTTTTTTCTGCCTCCCTCCCCTCCCCCTTACCCAAGATGACAAGCAATCTGACATAGGCTATACATGTATTATCATATTAAATATATTTCCACATTATTTATATTGCAAAAGAAGAATCAAAACAAAAAGGAAAAACAATGAGAAAGAAAAAAAGAGAAAATAGTATGTTTCGATCTGATTCAGACTCCATAGTTCTTTCTCTGGATGTGGATAACATTTTCCGTCATGAATCTTTTGGAATTGTCTTAGATTATTGCATTGCTAAGAAGAGGTAAGTCTATCAAAGTTGGTTGTAACACAATGTTGCTGTTACTATGTACAATATTCTCCTGGTTTTTCTCATTTCACTAAGCATCAGTCCATGTAAGTCTTTCCAGGTTTTTCTGAAATCCTCCTGCTCATCATATCTTAAAGCACATTAGTATACTACAACTTTCAGTTATTTCCTTCTTGATGGGCATCCCCTAAATTTCCAATTCTTTGCCACCACAGAAAGATCTATTCTAAATATTTTTGTACAGGTGGGTCCTTTTCCATTTTTTATGATCTCTTTGGGATGTAGACGTAGTAGTGGTATTGCTGGATCAAAGGGTATGCACAGTTTTATGGTTCTTTGGACATAGTTCCAAATTGCTCTAAATAGGAGCTTTTCAAAGGAAGATATCTAAGCTACCAGCAACTATATTTTTTAAAAGTGATCCAAATCTATAACAATTAAAAGTAGGCAAATTAAAACAACTCTGAGGTTCTACTATTCTCCTGATTTTTAAATGTGTCAGGGGTGAGGGGAGGAAAAGAAAATGACAAATACTAGAGGAGTTTTGACAAAACATTATTAGTGTGCTATTTGGTGGAACTGTGAATTGGTCTAGCCATTGTGGAAAAGAATTTGCATTTCCCCCGAAATGTAATAAACTGTGCATAGCACTACTAGTTCTACGCTCCAAAGAGCTCAAAGAAAGAGGAGAAGGAAACATATGTACAAAAATATTTACGGTGCCTTTCTTTTTGTAGTGGCAAAGAGCTGGAAACGAAAGGGGTACCAATCATTTGGGGAATGGCTGAACAAAATGTATTATATGAATGGAATGGAATGCTAGCATATGGAAAGAAATGATGGAGACTTTTTCCTTTTTTTTCTTTTTTAAAAATTTACTTATTTATTTCTAGTTTTCAACATTCATTTCCACAAGATTTTGGGTTCCAAATTTTCTCCCCATCTCTCCCGTCTGCCCACTCCAAGACATCATGCATTCTGATTACCTCTTCCCCCAATCTGCCCTCCCTTCTATCACACCTCTCCCTTCTCTTATCCCCATCCCTTTATTTTCTTTTAGGGCAAGATAGATTTCTATGCCCCATTGCCTGTATATCTTATTTCCCAGCTGCATGTAAAAAAAATTTTTTAACATTCATTATTAAAACTTTGAGTTCCAACTTCCCTCCCTTCCTCCCTCCCCACTCATCTCCATTGATAAAGCATGCAATTCAATATAGGTTATACATGTGTAGTCATGCAAAACACTTCCATAACAGTCTTGATGTACAAGACTAAATTTCCTTCCATTCTATCCTGCCCCCCCATTTATTTTATTCTCCCTTTTGACCCTATCCCTCCTCTAAAGTGTCTACTTCTAATTATCCCCTCCTCTCATCTGCCCTCCCTTCTACCATCCCCCAATTATCCCCTTCCCCTCTACTTTCCTGTAGTGTAAGATAGATTTTCATACCAAATTGAATGTGCATATTATTTCCTCCTCAAACCAGATCCAGTGGGAGTAAGGTTCATTTTTTCCTTCTCCTCTCCCCCCCTTCCCCTCCATTGAAAAAGCTTTTTCTTGCCTCTTTTATGTGAGAGATAATTTACCCCATTCTATTTCTCCTTTTATCCTCCCAATATATTCCTCTCTCCCCCCTTAATTTTGCTTTTTTTCAGATATCATCCCTTCATATTCAACTCACCGTGTGCCCTCTTTCTATATGGATGTAATACCTCCAGCTACCCAAATACAGAGAAAAGTCTCAAGAGTTACAAATATTATCTTTTCTTGTAGGAATGTAAACAGTCCAACTTTAGTAAGTCTCTTAAGATTACTCTTTCCTGTTTGCCTTTTCATGCTTCTCTTGATTCTTGTGTTTGAAAGTCAAATTTTCTATTCAACTCTGGTCTTTTCATCAAAAATGCTTGATAGTCCTCTATTTTATTGAATTACTATTTTCCCCCCAAAGTATTATACTCAGTTCTGCTGGATAGATAATTCTTGGTTTTAATCCTAGCTCTGTTGATTCCAGGAATATCATATTCTAAGCTTTTGGATTGTTTAATGTAGAAGTCTCTAGAATTTGTGTTATCCTGATTGTGTTTCTACAATACTAAAATTGTTTCTTTCTGAATGCTTGTAATATTTTCTCCCTGACTTGCAGGCTCTGGAATTTAGCTATAATATTTTTAGGAGTTCTTCTTTTGGGAATTCTTTCAGGAGATGATTGGTGGATTTTTTCAATATCTATTTTATTCTCTGGTTCTACAATATTAGGGCAGTTTTCCTTGATAATTTCTTGGAAGATGATGTCTAGGCTATTTTTTAATCATATTTTTCTGGTACTCCAATAATTTTTAAATTGTCTCTCCTGGATCTATTTTCCAGGTCAGTTGTTTTCCAAATGAGATACTTCACATTATCTGCTATTCTTTTATTTCTTTGGTGGTTTTTTTAAATAATTTCTTGATTTTTCATAAAGTCATTAGCTTCCATCTTCTCCATTCTAACCTTTAAGGAATTATTTTCTCCAATGAGCTTTTGGATCTCCTTTTCCATCTGGCCAATTCTACTTTTTAGGACATCCTTCTCTTCATTGACTTTTTGGATCTCTTTTGTCATTTGGGTTAGTCTATTTTTTTAAAGTATTATTTTCTTCAGTATTTTGGGGGGTCTCCTTTAGCAAGCAGTTGACTTGTTTTTCATCATTTTCTTGCATCACTCTCATTTCTCTTCCCAATTTTTGTTCTATTTTTCTTGCTTGATTTTCAAAATCCTTTTTGAGCTCTTCTGTGGCCTGAGATCAATTCATATTTTTCTTGGAGGCTTTGGATGGAGGAGCTTTGACTTTGTTGTGTTCTGTTTGCATGTTTTGGTCTTCCTTGTCACCAAAGTATGATTCTATATTCTGATTCTTTTTCCAGTTTTTGATCATTTCCCCAGCCATTTACTTGACTTTTGAGCTCTTTGTCAAGGTAGTTTTTTGTTTCCAGTGGGAGTAGGGGGTATACTGTCAGCTACTTGATTCCTCCACAATCTGTGTGCCTAGAGCTCCAGAAACAGTCCCTGCTGCTGCTCCTGCAATTTCCTCTACCCTCTCCCCCTCTGCCACCCTGGGACTGGGGCTGAACCATTCCACTCTCCCATACCTGTCCCACAAGTTTTTTCCACTGACTTTTCAATTTGTCCTTAGTATTTTGGGGTCCTGAAGTCTGGAAACCACCACAGGTGTCCAAGATTCCAAGAGACCTACTCAGGTCCCATCTGTGCCAGTATGGTCCACACTGGACTGCACCCTGCCCCCAGCATGGGGCAATAGACACTTCCAGGTAACCTTCTAGGCTGTCTTGGACTGGAGATTTGCTTCACTCTGTCATTCTGTGGCTTCTGCAGCTCCAGAATTCGTTTAGAGCCATTTTTTTTACAGGTATTTGACTGGGCTTTGGGGAGCACTCTAGAAAATTAATGCTGTTACTCTGCCATGTTGGCCTGATGAAGATTTTTTCAAAAAAGCATGAGAAGATTTGTATGAACTGATGCACAGTAAAGTGAACAAGACAACAATTTACACAATAACAACATTGTAGAGACAGAAAAAATTTGAAAGACTTAACATTCTAATAAATATGATAACTATGATTCCAGGAGACTCATAATAAAATAGAGAGACAATGAACTCAGGCTGCAAATTGAGACTTTTTTTTGGACATGGCCAATATTAGGATTCATTTTGCTTGACTGTACATCTTTTTTGTAAAGGTTTTGTTTTGGGATTTTTTTCCCCAAAGAGGGGGAAGGTGGTAGGGAGAGAAAGTAGAATTTTGTTCACTGAAAATAAATAAAAAAATCTTTTGTGAGACCTATACTCCACAGAGATCAAAGAAAAAAGAAAAAGCTCTCTGTGTATAAGCATATTTACAGTAGTTCTTTTTGCAGTGACAAAGAACAAGAAACCAAATGTCTAGCAGTTGGAGAATGGCTAAACAAACTATGAGATATGAAAGTAATGGAATATTATTTTACCAAAAGAAATGATGAAAGAGATTATCTCAGAGATATCTGGAAAGACTTGTATGAACTGACACAGAGTCAGGTGAGCAGGACCAGGAGAACAACATATACAATACCAAAGACATTAAAAAGAAAAACGACCTAATAACTCTATTAATGACCTGACTAACTGATATTACAGAGGACCAATAATGATCCATACTAACTGCCTCCTGAAAAAGAAGTTTTCTTTACTGTAGACAATGACCTTTGGACTCAAAAGAACCAAACAACGATGTGTAATGAGGAATTGAGAAGGAATTGTTTCATTCATTATACTTTTCTCTCCAACGCCTGGTCTGGTGCCTGGCACTTAGGAGGAATTTAATAAATATTTATTGTTTGACTGATTGGAAAAGAGCACTTGGTTGCCCAAGATGAGTGCAAGTCACCTCTTCCAAATGAACTGGGGATACGAGAATTATTGTCTGTGATCGCTTAGTCGCTCAGTGATCTTTACAGCATTACAGAGACCACGAAAGATACTACAAAACTGAAGAAAAGTCAATATGATCCCAATGTTGAAAAGAAGCTAAGGAAAGGTGTCTGAAAACTGTGACTAGTGAATTTGGTTTGAATTTCTGGTAAAAATTATAGACTATATAATTAAAGGGATGGTTCTCAAATAACTCAAAAAGGAAGTGATCACCAAAAGACTTCAGCAAGAACAAGTCATACCAGACTAACCCCATTTCCTCTTTAACTGTTTTTAGTATCCTTGTTGATCAAAGGGATGCAGTGGGTATGGTTTATGTAGACAACAGAGACATTCTAGCAAAGATAGATTAAAGACATTCATGCCATTCTTGTGGGAAAGATAGAGAAGTAAAGGTTATGTTCATTCAAACTGTTTAAATGAATGGACTCACAAAATAGTCATATGGAAGAAAAATGAGATTTGTTTTGTTTGGTCCCAGTAGACAGAGATAGAAGCAAGGAGAGATAGAAGTGGGGGTGAGGAGGGAGGTGTGCAAAGAGGCTAGAAGTCAAGAAAAACTTCCTAACAATTTGAGTTTTCCCAAAGCAAAAGGATGTCACTAGGACTCTTCCTGTAAGGCTGAAATGGCTTCCTATCAGATGTGATCTCAAGGGGCTTCTTTTTTACCTGGGGAGGTTAGACTAGATACTGGCCATTTCCAACTCTGACATTCTTGGGTTCTGGATCTGAAGAATTCTGTGCACTCATCTCTTTCTAAATCTCATTTTAAATCATATCCCCTTTCCATTACTCCACTATATCCCAGACCTCAGAATATCCCAGTGCTGCCTTGAGTGGAAGAAAGAACACTAATGTCCCACCAGAACTGCATCTGAGTCGAAAGCCAGTGGGTTTCAGGTCATAAATGCCACAGAAGGCCGAGGGGATACGGATGCTCCCACCAGTGTCCATGCCAAGGCCAATGATGGAACCCCCAGCAGCCAGCAGTGCTCCCTCTCCTCCAGTGGAACCTCCTGTGGTTTTTTTTGGATTCTGGGTGTGCAGAGTCTCACCAAAGATAGGATTGCTGCAATCAAAACTACAGCAGGAAGCAGAGAGCCAAAAGTGAATCACAGATTAGCTCTAGACCCTCCCCATACCTGAAAGTTATCCCAGAATCAGCACTATATTGGCCTTCAAGGCTCTTTGGGGCTACTCCTGGGACTTCCCATCTCTTTCAGGGATGGAGGCTAGGCTACATAAAGGAAACCAACTTAGCTCCTTAGAGTAGGACATGATAAACAATTCCATTTGGTAAATATAACATATTACATAATGGGTCCCAGACTGTGAGAGCTGGAAAAAAAAACTTAGAAAAGGGAATATCAAAACAGCTTAGAACCTAAATCACTAGACCATAGTTATAGATGTAACATACAGCATTAAAATAGTTTGTTGAGCAGGAAGGGATGTCAGATGCCCAACAAAGCTTGTTAACATACATACTAAAGGAATGTTTGGATTAGACTATCCACTGGAAATGACCAGAGACCCTGGAGTCCAAGTCTTTCCTTTGGCCAGCGGGGAGGGGAAGGCCCAGAGCACAGGACTAGGACCTCTCAGGCCATCAGCTGCTCCTCCCCCTCCTGTTCCCCCCTCTCTCCCCATCTGCTCTCTATCGACCTGAGCAGGGTCTGGGGGATGTTCGTCTTGACAAAGGGCACCGCTCCTTGACTCTTCAGAACATTCACTATGGTGGCATCTTCCTCTGCAGGCTTCCCCAGGAAATAGGCCATGCCGCAGGTGGAGTCATGGCCCTAAAGAGTGGGGAGGAGACATCGATGATTACCTGACTCTGCCCTCAGGAGACATGGGGACCTCTTGATGCTCCCTCCCCCACTCTTCTGGTCCTCCCAGCCCATGCAGATACATAAATGTTCATGATGATGTGTACCTCAAACCCTCTATCCTTTTCCTCCCAATGACTTCAAAGAGCAGGCCCCTCCCTACACACACACACACACACACATACACACACACACGTACTCACATGCATGTACTCACACACATTCACAAGACACACATACACATACGTACTCACACACACATACACATTCACACACACATATACACATATACATGTACTCACATGCACTCACACACACATTCACACACTCATTCACATATTCACACACTCACACACACATACTCACACACTCTCACACACCCACATGACCCTTCCTTCCTCTGTTTATTCACCAAACCCTTAGGAAGCAGCTCCCTGTGCAAAGCCCCAGGTGAGGTTTCCACTCGGACTCACCTTGTAATCATAGGGGTCTTTGATTTTCACAGGGGCCCCATAGAGTAGGCCTTGTTTCTCCTTAGTCTGTCTTTTCAGCTCCTGCAGTTGAATCTCACAGTCCTCCAAATAGTCAGTGAGGCAATTCAGCTCATGGTGCACCTTCAGGGCCTGAGTTCATAGGGCAGGAGAGGCAGCTGTGTGGGGGGCAGGGAGAGCTAAGAGGTGGCCTTCCCTCAAGGAGCCTCTCCCAGCTTTTCTTCAGGAGGTCTCCCTCAAGACACAGACTTAACTCCCCACTCCTTGGCAGCACCCCAAGATTTAGCCTGAGGTTATGGACCTGTCCCCCTACATTTGGGATCTGACTGTCCAGTCATCTAGTGGGAGGGTGGGATTGTTGAGAGGGGTGAGGTGATTCACTCTTGACCTCACAGTCCTGAAGGCCCCTCACCTTTTCCATGTAAATGCAGAGGACACTCTTGGGACTTAGGGAGCCCTGGCGTAACTGGTGGGCCAACTCTCTGAGGGACAGAGAGAGGACGTGCTCTGGGTCCAGTTCAGGTGCCTAGAGAGAGACAGAGACAGAGAGAGGGAGAAAGAGAGAGAAAGAGAGGGGGAGAGAGAAAGAAAGAGAGAGAGGGGAGAAAAAAAGAGAGAAAGAGAGAAAGGGGAGAGAGAGAGGGAAAAGAGAGAGGGGGAGGGAGAGAGAGTGAGAGAGAGAGAGAGAGAGAGAGAGAGAGAGAGAAAGAGAGAGAGAGAGAGAGATACAGAGATAAGAAAAGAGAAAAATGGGAAAGGGAGGCATCATTTGAGCTCCATGTAGGCAGATTGGGTGGAGATCAAGTCAAATTAATTAAATTCAATTAGTATATGGATAAAAATATGCAGATTAAAAATATGACAAGGGACTGACTAGCCACTGATTCCAGTCCTTAAGACCATGCTGATACAATCCCCATCTGCATTTCGGAACATGTAAAGACATTCTGTAACTGACTTCTGGTCCACTAATTATGTGATCAAGGGTCAGGTGGCTGACTGGCTGTGTGTCAGAGGTGAGGTGAATTCAAAGGTATTCACTTACCAAAGTCAAAAGGTGAGAGGGTCTTCATTCCTCAAGTGAGGAAGCAAGAACTAAGCCCTTGGAGGGATGAGCGGCCTCAAGCCTTTATCTCTCCCCTCCCCTTCTCTGAAGACAACATAGCTTATGAGGACATGGTTCTGTTGTTTCTGTCTGTTTTGACTATTATTTTCTTGCTTTAAGGTGAAGGAGGGTAGATATGGTTATGCTCTTATGAATGTCAAAAGGTCATGAGAGAAAGCCACAAGAAGTCTGGAAGTCCATGCCTGAATTTTCCAGAAGTCAGGCAAAACCAGAGCAACCTGCTTGACTGCCATTGTAGCAGAGATTCAGATTCCTCCATCATTGGCCATGACACATTTGGAAAGAAGCTTGATGGGACAAATGCTATGTAGGAACACTGTTGCTTGAGACCACTCTTCCTAGGATCTGATGTGGTATAGAAGAGAGTGTGTCACTAGGTGTTGGGGGAAAGTAATGTAACTTCTTATATCTTTGAAGTAAATATCCCTTTTGAAAAATTAATTGAGCTTTTTGTGGTGGTGAAGAATTGGAAATTGAGGGGATGCCCATCAGTTGGGGAATGACTAACAACTATTGTTCCATATGAAATGATGAGCAGGCAGACTTCAGAAAAACCTGGAAAGACCTACATGAACTGATGCACAGTGAAGTGAGCAGAACCAGGAGAACATTGTACACAGTAGCAGCGACATTGTGCAATGACTAACTTTGATATATTTGGCTCTTCTCAGCAATACAAGACAACTCCAAAAGACTCATGATGGGAAATGCTATCCTGAAGATTGAAACATACTATTTTCTTTCTCATAGTTTCTCCCATTGGTTCTAATTCTTCTCTACAACAATGTGAAAATATGTTTAGCATGAATGTATATTTATAGCCTATATCAGATTGCACACCATCTTGGGGGGAGAGAAAGGAGGGAGAAAAATTTAGAACTCAAAATTTTATGGAAGTGAAGGTTGAAAACTAAAAATAAATAAAATATTTTTTAAAAAGAAAAATCAATTGATGCTAATTGGTTGAAGGGAATGGGAGTTTTCATTGGAGTAAATTCCTATTTCTTAAATAAATATTAATGAAAGGGACAGAAAAGAGACATGCATAAGAAAAACACATGAAGAGAACCTTAGCACCTAATTAACTTCTAACCCTGACTAATCCTAACTCTAAACACAGACAATTCTGAGAGAACTGGGATAAGAGCGAGCACTCAAAGGGAAAAACATCAATTGTAGAGATGTCTAGAGCACATTGTTTTCCAGTAATTTTAATATGACTGTTTTCAGGACTTTGCAGGTTATTTCTGGAAACCTGTGTCAAAGAAATGCTTTGGGACTATTGTAGAATAAAAACTTGTGCCCTATCTGAAAAAAAAATGTAGATTTAGAGTTTCTCAACTAAGAGATAAGTCAATATACACTAGGCAGCCCTGACTTGAGGCATTAGCAGTCAGATGAGAATCAATATCAGAAGAGCAGAAGTCAGTAACCAAGAAAGCTGAGGGTAGGAAAGACATCTGAGAACCCACAAGAAAAGCTGTTTACAAAAGTTCAGAAATCAGAAGAAAGAAAACAGAACACAGAAGCTACTAGAAATTGAGGTCAGCTAACTAGAGGGTCTGCCATTGATGTGGGGAGATGATCTGATTGGAGGCAATCTGTTGTGTGAGCAAGTTAACCAAAAGAAGAGGGAATCCTCTACTCTGAGTAAAGAATCATCTGGGGGAATGTTCTCTAATTTGTGAGAGAAGAAACCCTTCAAAGGTTTACCTACATAGCACTTTTTCATTTTTAAAAATTTGTTTAGTATTTTAGGAAAAACAATTTTTATGTTCATTTTTAAAACTTTGAGTTTCAAATTCTCTCCCTTCCTCATTGAGAAGGCAATCAATTTGATATGTTATACGTGTTTAGTCACATAAAACATTTCCATACTAGTCATGTTGTAAAAGAAAACATAGACCCAAAAAAAGAAAGAAAGAAAGAAAGAAGAAAAGAAAGAAGGAAAGAAGGAAAGAAAGAAAGAAAGAAAGAAAGAAAGAAAGAAAGAAAGAAAGAAAGAAAGAAAGAAAGAAAGAAAGAAAGAAAGAAAGAAAGAAAGAAAGAAAGAAAGAAAGAAAGAAAGAAAGAAAGAAAGAAAGAGAAAGAAAGAGAAAGAAAGAGAAAGTTTAAAAGAAGTATGCTTCAATCTGTATTCAGACAGAATTAGGTCTTCTTTGGGGATGGACAGCATTTTTCATCATCAGTCCCTCAGAATTGTCTTTGATCACTGTATCATTGAGAACAGCTAAGTGGTTCACAGTAGATCATCTTACAATCTTGCTGTTACTTTGTATACAGTACATTTCACTTTGCTCACTACATAACCCTTAACTTCCTCCTATGCCTTAAGGTGGGAAACTTTCTCAAAGCCTCAAGCAAAAACTTATCTCCTTTGCATATTTCAGTATTAAAGAAAACAAGTTCAATGCTGCCTCAGCACCTAGCCAAGAGAAGCAATCCTGAAGATGCTGGACTTAATGCTACTGATTTGTTGAAAGAATTTAACAGGACTTAAGTGATGCAAGAGTAGCCTAGAAGCAACTTCATTCAGTGGGAGAGAAAACAGACTTGGAAGAGGAGTGGTCTAACCCAGCAGAAAGAAAGAAGATAGTTTCTGCTCTCCAAGGATTTACAGTACATTCTAATAGGGGAAGACCACAGGTAAAAGGAAGTTGAATACCGGGAAGGTGGGGGCAAGGGGGAAGGTCTCCAAATGGGGCAATTGTAGAGAGATTCTGACAAGTTAAGTGGAACCTGAAGAAGCATGAAGACATGGTTGGCTTGGACATTTCCTTGAAATAAAGGTTCTGGAAGGAACTATCCATTTAGAGGAAAGGGTTTCTGGGAAGAATACGGGAGATTACTTTCAGTGAGAGAAATTCAGGGCTGGATGAACTTCCAGGATAAGGAAGCTTCTGTGACATGATATAAAAAGTCCAGAGAGTCAAGAGTGAGACCTGAGGAGGAGTGAAGGCATGGCTGGCCTGGACACGTTCCTTAAAATGGCAGTTCTGGAAGGACTTAATCAATAATAGGAAGGGGCAAAAAGGACTTCCAGTGAGAGAAATCTGGAGGTGGAATAAAATTGCTGGATGAGAAATTAATGGTGTATAAAAGAGAAGTAACTGGTGGGGCCCTGGTTAGGAGAAACAAGGTATGAGCAGACATATGGCTCCTCCCACACCAGGTTTACCCTTAGGACCCTGAAAGTGAACTCTAGATGTGTTATAGCTGTACCTTGTTGCAGGACCTGCTAGTATGAGAAGAAGATAGAGTGAATGAGCCAGCCAGAGAAAGCAGAGGGGTATAGAATATATTTTGTCCATTATATATATATATAGCTATGTATATACAAATATATATGTAACATCTAACTGCAGGTCATAATTTGGACAACAACTTACTTCTCCCACTTCATTCACTTGTTTTTTCCTGCATGGATGGTTAAACCACACTCTTGAGTGGTAACAAATATCTTCCAGGAGATTCTGCCATGCTCTGGAGTTTGATTCAATCAACACACTACTATCTCCAAAAATGAGTATGTCCCTCACAATCTGTAGGGATTTACAATCTGTGCTGTATGTCCTCCTTCAAATGGTCAGCACCTTTGGTGAGCATACGTATGTAATGTAATATGTCCCTGCTGTATGTCTTACCTGATGTTTATGATCTGAGGGTAGTTGAATGAGGTTATTTTGTTGTTGTGTCTTTCAAGGAATCTTGAATGACATTCATGTATGAATAGGAGACATCTTTTTGGAGGAGAGGTTTTAAGGATGCATTTTCTTTTGCTGAATTAAATTCTTTTTCATAATCAACAGACTACAATGAGAATTTGTATTTGCTAGAGCTTTCTATCAATTGAGTGATGGTAAAGATGTTTTCTGGGATATCATTAATGACAGCCTACCTGTTCCCCACTAATCCTCATTGAGGAAGCCCCCAGTGACTCATTGTTTAGAAGACTCATCCACATAACATGTACCCATATAGTAAATGCAAAATAGATACACAAGTCATTTCATTGGGGAGGCAGAAGGGAAGCAGCACCAACCAGAGGAATTAAGGGAGGATTTGTGCAGAGTGGAGCACTTGAACTGAGCATTAAAGGGAACTAGACACTCCAAAAGGTAGAGATGAGGAGAAAGTACATTCCAGGCTTGGGGATAGCTGTATGCAGGCACAGAGATGGAGGAATAAAAGGAAGGAAGGAAGGAAGGAAGGAAGGAAGGAAGGAAGGAAGGAAGGAAGGGAGGGAGGGAGGGAGGGAGGGAGGGAGGGATGAGAGCAAATCAATAAATGAGGGAATAAATGGAAAGACCACTGAATTTGGAGTAACAGGTATTGGGTTCAAAACTGAGTTCTGCTACTTAATACCCCTTAAGTAATGATAATAATGATGATAGATATTTGTGTAGTGCTTTAAAAATTTGCAAAATATTGAACCTCACAATGAGATGACCTATGAGTTACATGCTTTTTTGTAGGTATTATTTTCTGAGTTTTATATATGAGAAAACTGAGGTTCATAGAGGAAAAATTACTTGTTATGGACATGTAAGTAGTATGTATTAGAGGCAGGATCTGAAACCATGCTTCTTAACTCCAAATCCAATACTGTATTCCTGTATCCCTCTGGGCCTCGATTTTCTAATCTATGAAATTAGGAGTTTGGATTTGGTAATCTCTAAGGTCCTTCCAGTTCTAAATATATGGTCCTACAAATTAATACATGAGCGAATAAATAAATTATTTTGAATGAGGAGGAGGAAAATAAGATGGAAATAATTATAAGGATTAAATATGTTAATGACTGATAAAACTTAATTGGATAAATGTAGAACTCTAGAGGGAGACTTTTCCCAAAATACACATAGGTCAACTGTTCTGACTAAGTTTACTACAAATTTATGTTATACGATCAGGTCCTCACTGCTTCTAGACAATCCTACTATACATCCCTTATCAGCTCCCTCTCCTGCTTTCCACAGAGGCTCTTCCAAATCTTTTCATCCTCCCTCAAACTTCCTATGGCTCCCCTCTCTCACCCTTTTGGCTGAGAACTTTGTCTCATATTTTACAAAAAAAAAAAATAGATGAGACTATTTGCAATGATCTCTCTCTTCTCCCCTCCTCCTCATCTCCTGTCACTCATATGCCTTCTGCCACTCTCCTCTTTCACCTCTGTCTCACATGAAGACATGGCCTTACTTCTTACCAAGGTTGACCCTTCTACCTGCACAAATGATCCCATCCCATCCCATCTCCTCCAGCAGATTACAACTCTATCATCCCGCTTCTATCACTTATCTTCAATCTCTCCCTGTCTACTGGATCCTTCTCTACTGACATTCATATTTCTTCCCCATCTTAAAAACAAACAAAAAAACCTCTCATTTAATCCTTCCATTCATTCCCATTAACTTTATCCTGTATCTCTGTGCCTAAATTCCTTAAAAGCTACAATTGGTGTCTCTACTTTCTCTGTCCTTTAATTCTCTTCTAAATCTCAGCTTCTCGACCTTATCATTCCACAAAAATCTGTCTCTACAAAGTTTCCGATGATGTCTTAGTTGCCAAACACAGGTGGCCTTTTCTTCGTCCTCCTCCTTGACTCTCTGCAATTTCCGACACTGCTGATCATTCCCTCCTCCCTGATCCTCTCTTCTTTCTCTTAGTTTTTGGGTCATAGCTCTCTCCTAGTTCCCTTCCTCCCTCTCTGACCACTCCTCTTTTTCTGGATCCTCATCCAGATCATGCCCTCTAATCATAAGTGTACCACGGGGTTCTGTCCTGTGCCCTCTTCTCCCTTTTTTATTGGATGTCTGGGACATAAGATGTCCTTTATATATTGGACTTCTCAAACTCACCATGTTCAAAATTGAACTCATTATTTTCACTTGGTGATCTCATCAGCTCCCATTGATCAATTACCACCTTTATGCAGACAATTCTCAAATCTATGAATTCTGCCCCAATCTCCCAAATGACCTCAACCTCACATCTCCAACTTCCTTTTAATCAATGGATATCCCGTAGACATTTTATACTCGACATGTTAAAAACTGAATCTTTCTTCTTAAATTCTTTCCTCCCCAACTGCTCTATTATTGTCAAGGACAGCACATTCCTCCAAGTCAATCCCTCAGGCTCACAACCTAGGGGTCATCCTGGACTCCTCATTATCTCTCAACCCCAACATGGACATCTAGGTGGTGCAGTAGATAGAACACCAGTGCGGGAGTAAGGAGGACCTGAGTTCAAATCTCACCTCAGGTACTTGACACTCACTAGCTGTGTGACCTGCCCAAGTCACTTAACCCTAATTGCCTCATCCTGGGTCATCTCTAGTCATCCTGATGAATATTTGGTTACTGGATCCAGATGGCTCTGGAGGAGAAGTGAGTCTGGTGACCTTGCACAGCCCTCCCTCACTCAAAACAAAGTCAAGTGCAAGTAATGTCATCATTTCTCTGATGGCATAGTCTTCTTTGGCAATGAAGGACAAACACCCCCACTACCAATTCCATCCAAGCTGTTGCAAATGACTATCCATTTCACCTCTGGTGTATCTCTCCAATACTCCCCCTTCCCTCCTCTGACACTGCCCCACTCTGGTGCCCTTATCACCTCACACCTAGACTATTACAATAACTGGAGGGTCTGCCTGCCTCAAGTCTCTCCCCACTCCAATCCATCCTCCATTCAACCACTAAAGTGATTTTCCTAAATCAAAGGTCTAATCATGTCCCTCCACTCCACCTCTACTCAGTAAATGCCAGTGACTCCCATAGGATTCAATATCAAATCCTCTGGAGTGCAAAGCCCTTCACAGCTTAATTCCATGCCTTTTCTAGTCTTCCACCTCATATTCCTTCCTATATCATACTTTCCCTCTTTTAATTATTTCCTACTTATCTTGTATATATCTTGTTTGTACATATTTGTTTGCTTGCTTTTCCCCCATTAGGTGGTAAGCTCCCACAGGGTAAGGCCTGTCTTTTGCATTCTTTGAATCCCTTTCATTTAGCACAGTGCCCGGCACACAGTAGGGGCTTAGTAAATCTGCACTGACTGACTGAGAGGTCAATAGAGTTGTTTCAACAATTCAAATCTTTCATTCTAGGATAATCTAGAATTCTACCATAAGACCTTATTACTTTGTTTGGCCCAGACGTGGCAGTTCCTTATCATGGGGAATTCCCTTTACCAAAGAAGACTGGTCTCTGCTCAGCAAGTTACAGCTGAGGGAGTGACCTGGGCCCTGGAGCCAGACCAGCTTCTATAGTGCTTTGAGACTTGTAAAGTATCATATCATCTTATTCAGTCTTTACAACAACCCTTTGAGGTAGGTACTGTTATTTTACAGATGAAGAAACTGAGGCAGACAACAATGACTTGCCAAGGGTCTTACAGCCATTAAGTGACTGAGGCAAGATTCAAACTCAGGTCTTCCTGATTCTAGGTCCAGTAGTCTATCCACAGCATCACCATATCCATCATAGACAGCATTTAGAGAGTGCTTTAAGGTTTGTACAATACTTCACCAATACAACCTCATTTGACCCTCACAGCAACCCTGGGAGGTAGGTGCTATTATCCCCTTTTTACAGATGAGGAAACTGAGGCAGACAGCAATGAAGTGACTTACCTGATGTCACACAGCTCGTATTAGAAAGCTGGTTTCAGATCCAGGTCTTTCTAAGTTAGGAAGCACTCTATCCACTGAATCATCTAGCTGACACTCTATATCAGAGGCAGGACTAAAAACTCAAGCATTTCGTATCCTACAGTTGCCTTTCTATTTACTGCTTCCTGCTGCTGAGGATATTGTTGCTGAGTTGTTTTCCCAGTCTTGTCTGACTCTTTGTAGCCCCATCTGGGATTTTCTTGGCAAAGATACTGTAGTGGTCTCCCATTTCCTTCTCTGGCTCTTTTTCCAGATGAGGAAACTGAAGCAAGGAGGGTGAAGTGATTTGCCCAGGGTCACACAGCTAGTATAGTCAGAATTGAATTCAGGAAGATAAGTCTTCGTGATTTGAGAAATAACGCTCTATCCACCATGCTACCTAGCTGCCCACATTGAGAATGTTACCAATAGTGAATTTCAACTCCCTAGAAGAAAGTACTATATGGACATGTCATTTTCTTTAAAGAAAAGCTGATATCCTGTCCCTGTCCTGCGTATTATCTTGTTAAGTAATGTCTCAAATAAAACTAATGAGAGGAAGAAAAAAAAAAAGCTTTTGCCCACATAACTGAATCCGAGGTATCAACTGCCAGGATCTAAGACTGAGCAATACTTAGTGCATGTTTAGCTAGATAGATCAACACCATCTGGGAATCTCTCTGTACATCAAGTAGCAGGAACCGTTGGAGAGAGACAGACAGAGAGAGAGAGAGAGAGAGAGAGAGAGAGAGAGAGAGAGAGATGGCAAGAAGAGGCATAATCTTGGAAAGAGATCTTGGATGGAATTCTAAAGATCTGGGTTCTAGTCTTGGCTTGGCCACTGAATGACTGTGTGACTCTGGGCAAGTCCCTTCCCCTCTCTGAGCTTATTTCCACCTCTAAAAACAAGGGAAGTTGATGATAAGTATGATGATATTCTATGATTCTATGGGAGCAGGATAAGGAAGGAGCTGGCCTGTTAGTGAGAGACCTCTGGTCCCTAGAGGAGGGAGGAGATAGGTTGACCCAGGACACACTAGCAGAAGGACCCCCTTTTCTCCCCATTTTCATTCATCTCCATCTCCTTCCCCAGGATTACAAAACATAAAGTTGGAACAGATCCAGAAATTATCCAGTCCTAACTATTTCATGTTACAGAGGCAGAAACTGAGACCCAGGAAAGGTAAGTGATTTGCCCAAGGTCACACAGATAGTTTCAGTGGTGGGATTTGAATCCAGACCCTGCAACTTTCTTCTGTTTCTTCTACTATCTCCTCTGCATGGCTGATCCTGGGACCAGTCTCTGCCAATGCTTACAGCTCTGAGTTAGGGCCTTCCTTACCTCTTGAGTTCCTCTATCCAATAACCCTTGCTATCTCACTGGTCCTTAGAGATAAGTCCTACCACTCTGGACAGACTAGAACTCCCCTCCAGGCCCGACCTAGGCCTCACTACTCTCCTCCTCCTATCTCCTTTGGCACAGGACTAGGCCCCTCGGGGAGGAGCCAGCAAAAAGCTCAGTGGGATGAGCACCAAAGGACACTACAACTTTAGGCTTGAGGTCTGGTTGTAGGGGCTCTGCAGGAACAGAATTGGGGGGGGTAAAGGGGAGACAGAACCAGGAGCCCTGAACCCAATAAAGTGCTTTCCTCTAATAAACCTATGAGGTGGATCTAGTGAGTATTGTTAATCCCACTTTACAGATGAGAAACATGAGGCTTGGAGTGGGAAAAAGAGCTAAACTTGTAGCTTTCCAGACTCCGTTACAATCACCCCACCCAGCAATCCCAACCATACTGTGCACCTCAGTGGTTGCCTGTATTGTTTTATTTGAGTTTCCCCACAATCTTGGCAGATCAGTGCTGTTATTATCCTGTATTTCTGCTTGAGATCACTGAGGGTCAGAGGTCAGGGTCACAGCCATTAGGACTCAGAGACGAATGCAAGCCCGGGCTCCCCACCCACCCTAAACCCAGAGTGGTTCCATCCCCTAGGCAAGGCTGACTCTTTTTCCTCTGTGCATTCACAATTCCCCCCACACAGATGCAGCTGTTCACCATCACACACACACACACACACACACACACACACACACACACACACACACACACAGAAACATACTCCCTACAACAACCTCATTAGACCTGTCTGGACTGCTCCAATCCTGGTGGGAACAGCCCAGTCTCTCTGGGCGGATTGATTTATCCAACTAATTAGCCCCAATTAATATTAATACACATTCTTCTCCCAGGCTGTCAGAGCCTGACAGGAGGGCTTGGCTGTAATCAATCTCCCCATCATGGGCATCCTGGTGACGATACCAGCTGGGACAGCCACATGAGGTTGGAAATAGCCCGACCTTCCTGGCCTGGGGCTCCCTGGCCTTGGCACAGACACTGGGTCCCTCACTGCTCTGTCTGAGCCAAGGCCCTCTGGGGATCCCTACTGCAGGGACATGGAGTTGGTTATAAATGCTTCAGGACTCAGAGGCCTTCCCATAGCTGGAAGGATCTGAGTTAGACCTCGTGAGGGTCTCCCCCATGGCAAAGGTAATCTGACTGCAGCGGATGAAGGTCCAAGAATACTCTGATGGCACAGAAGGAGAAGTCTGGGCTGAGAAGGGGCAGGGAATGTGAGACCCACGTGTTGGAAGCGCTGCCCCAAAGACTAGCTTCTAGGCTGCTTCAGTTGGTCCCTTGGGGCAGAACCAGGAACAGTGATGGAGGAGGGGGAGGGGAGGAAGCCAATTTGGGCTGCACATCAGGAGAAACTCCCACCAATTAAAGGTGTCCAGAGTCAGATCTGCTGGCCCAGAGGAGTGGTGAGCTCCCCATTCTTGGAGGTCTCCAAGCAGAAGCCAAGGCCAAATGGGTCCTTGTACGGGGAGTTCTTAGGGGTGATCCTCACTCAGGTGTGGTTTGAAGCAGAGGCTTTTCAGGTTCCTTCTAGCTGTGAGATCTGGAACTCTGTGAATGTGACCCCAATATCCCAGCCCAGCTGAATGTTCACACCTACCTCGAGTGGCTCTGGGGAGAAAATGATGTAGTAGAAAGAGACCTGGGTTTGGAGTCAGAAGACCTGATTTTGAAACTTGACTTTGGTATGACCATGACAAATCATTCTCTCTCTGGCCTCAGTATCCCTATCTGTAATATCAGAAGATTGGACCTGATGCACTCAAAATTTCCTTCGGGTTCTAAATCCTGTGTTAAAGCTTAGACCCCTTGGGACTTCTTGTACATCTCAAGTATTTCCTACAGTTTTTCTCCCTCCTTTGGAGTGAGAGATGTGGAAGGGAGAGCATCAGTGGAGCCTAAGATTACAAGCCTTCTGTCTTGTCTGATTTTCAAACTGAGGTCCCAAGAAGAGCTGGGAGGGGACATTCTATTGATTGATGAGTGAGGAGTCTAAGTCAGGGCTCTGAAAATGACACTGCCCTGCTCTGAGATCTTTGTTGGCTCCCACTGATTCAGGACTAAATCAAGTGCTTCCATCTGCCTCCAGCCTCATCTCGTTCATTCACTGATGACTCCCCTTACATAGCCCCTGCCCCATCTAGGTTGACTCTATCATCCCCATCCTTTATACATGTCAGATTCATCTCTCCTTCCCAGTGTTTGTTCAAATCCCCCCAAGGTCCAAAGCACTTTCCTTTTTCTCTATTACTGGTAGCACAATGGATAGAGCTCTGAGCCATGGGCAAGTCACTTAGTCTCTGCCTGCCTTAGTTTCCTCACCTATAAATGAGGATAAAAATAATAACATTTACCTCCTAGAGTTGTTGGGAGAATCAAATAATGTTTTATTTGTAAAGTATTTACTTAGTATAGTGCCTGACACATAATAGGTGAGCAGTAAATGTTTTTTTTCCTTCTTTCCTACTATTATGGGAATTCCAGAGATCCCCTGACTTTTGGAGCGCCTTGAGGAAAGAACTGGGTCTGCTCCTCCCCCACCTCATCTCCTGCCCCCCACATACACTCACAGGGTGCATAAGTACACGGGAAAAAGAGGAGCTTAGGAAAGGCTCAAGGTGGGGAGAAGGAGTGAGGTAATGTAAAAACCCTTGATCTTTTCATGGATGGTCAAATCGACCTCAGCCAATCCTTGCCTGCCCCTGCATCTTTCAAAGGTCCCTGGGGATGACTAGGACCCTGTGCCCCAATTTTCCCCTGGATCATGAACCAAAACCCCTTAACTAACCAAAAAGTAGCCTACTGCCTCTGACTCATCATTGGGCACAGACAGAAGACACTCTAGACTAGATTTCAAGGGTCAAAACTCAGCAGAGGCTGCACTCCTAGGGGAGGGGAGCTCGGGGCTAGCAGCCAGCACCCTCTGACTCACTGTGGGACTTTCAGTAAGATCCTCCGCTCTGGCTTCCTGCTGGGCAAAATGAAGTTAATCATATGGGCCCTTCCCTGGGTCACAGCAGCATTGTGGACAGGATCCAATGAGGATGATTTATAGCAACTTTTAATGATGGCAAAGAATTGGAAATTGAGGGAACGTCTGCCAATTGGGGAATGGCAGAACAAGTTGTGGTATATGGTCATGATGGAATGCTATTGTACTAAAGAAATGATCAGCAGGATGGTTTCAGAAAAAAATATGATAAGACCTATAAGAGCTGATGGAAAGTGAAATGAGTAGAACCAAGAGAACACTGTACACAGCAATAGCATATGATGATCTTCTATACATGACTTAGTTATTCTCAGCAATACAACGATCCAAGACAATTCTAGGGGACTTCTGTTGAGAGATGCTATCGATTTCCAGAGATGAATAGCAGAGTCTGAATGCAGATCAAAGATACTTATCCTTTACTTTCTTTATTTTTCTTGGCATTGGCTTTTTTTTGGTTTGTACTTTCTTTCACAAAAGGAATTACATGAAAATGTGTTTTGTGTGACTACACATGTATAACCTGTGTCAAATTGTTTACCTTCTCAATGGAAGGGAGGGGGAAAATTTAAAACTCAAAATTTGAAAGAAAAAAATGTTAAAATTGTTTTTTAACATGTAATTGGGGAAAAATAAAAATATCAAATGAGATTTTTTTTCAAAGATCCAGTAAGGATGATGGATGTCAAGTATCATGTCTTAAGTTGTTACAGAAACTGTGCATGTATTTACCCTAGAGAGAAGAAGGTACTTGGAGCCAGAAGACCTGGGACTGGAACCTTGAATCACTCCCTTCCCCCTTCAGTCTCAGTTTCCTCCTCAGTGAAAAGAGAGGCACAGTATTTATACCATTGCCTTCAGGAGTCCATCATAAGGAAAATGTTTTGTCATTAAAATCCTAGAGAAATGGGAGCTGGGCATCTTCCTTACATCCTTGGTCAAGCCCTATCTTCTCTGTGAGTCTTGGTTTTCCCTCTGTCAAACGAGAGACTTGGCCTAAGTAGTCTACAAGGTCTTTGCCAGGGTGGGGCCAAGTTGGGAGAGCAAAAAGCAGAGACTTGCTAGAGTTCCCCCTCCAAACTCACCCAAATACGTGTAAAAAATGACTCTAAACAAATTCTGGAGTTGCATAATCCACAGAATAATGAAAGGAAGCAAATCTCCAGCTCAAGACAGCCTAGAAGGTTGATGGAAAGTGTCTATCGCACTGGGAGCAGATCACAGTCTAGTGCTGGCTGTGTTGGCACAGATGGGACCTAAGAAGGTCTTGAGGGGACTGAATCTCTGGCACTTTCGTGGTTTCCAGACTTCACATCCCCAAACCACCAAGGACAAAATGGAAGGTCAGTGGGAAAAACCTGTTGGGCTTGTGTGAGAATAGAGTAGTCCAGTCCCAGCCCCAAGGCTGCACAGAGGGTGGAAGAGGCTGCAGCAGCCACAGCAGTAGCAGAGGCAGAGACAGCAGATCTTTCTGGAGCTCTAGGCCTGCAGATTATGGGAGGAACAAGAAGCTGATAGTATACCCCCTTCAAACCCGCTGGAAGCAGAGAACTACCTTGACAAAGAGTTCAAAAGTCAAGTAAATGGCTAGGGAAACGAAAAAAAAAAACTGGAAAAAAATCAAAATATAGAATTTTACTTTGGTAACAAGGAAAATCAAAAAATATAAACAGAAGAAAACAACAAAGTCAAAGCTTCCACTACAAAGTCTCCAAGAAAAATATGAATTGGTCTCAGGCCATGGAAGAGTTCAAAAAGGATTTTGAAAATCAAGTAAGAGAAGTAGAGGAAAAATTGGGAACAGAAATGAGAGTGATTCAATAAAATGATGAAAAAGTCAACTACTTGCTAAAGGAGACCCCCCTAAAAATGCTGAAGAAAATAACATCTTAAAAAATAGACTGATTTAAATGCGAAAGAGATCCAAAAAGCCAACGAGGAGAAGAATGCCTTAAAAAGCAGAATTGTCCAGATGGAAAAGGAGGTCCAAAAGCTCACTGAAGAGAACATTTCCTTAAAGATTAGAATGGAGCAGATAGAAGCTGATGGTTTTATGAAAAATCAAGAAATTATAAAACAAAATCAAAGGAATGAGAAAACAGCAGACAGTGTGAAATGTCTCATTGGGAAAACAATGACCTGGAAAATAAATCCAGGAGAGAAAATTTTAAAATTATTGGACCACCAGAAAGCCATGATCAAAAAAAGAGCCTAGACACCATCTTTCAAGAAATTATCAAGGAAAACTGCCCTAATATTGTAGAACCAGAGGGTAAAATAGATATTGAAAGAATCCACCAATCACCTCCTGAAAGAATTCCCAAGAGGATAACCCCTAGGAATATTGTAGCCAAATTCCAGAGTTCCCAGGTCAAGGAGAAAATATTGCAAGCAGCCAGAAAGAAACAATTTTGGTATTGTGGAAACACAATCAGGATAACACAAGATCTAGCAGCTTCTACCTTAAGGGATCTCAGAGCTTGGAATATGATATTCCAGAGGTCAAAGGAGCTAGGATTAAAACCAAGAATCACCTACCCAGAAAAACTGAGTATAATCTTTCAGGGGAAAAATGGTCATTCGATGAAATAGAGGACTCTCAAGCATTCTTGATGAAAAGATCAGAGTTGAATAGAAAATTTAACTTTCAAACACTAGAATCAAGAGAAGCATGAAAAGATAAACAGAAAAGAGAAATCAGAAAGGACTTACTAAAGTTGGACTTTTTACATTTCTACATGGAAAGATCATGTTTGTAACTCTTGAGACTTTTCTCAGTATTACAGTAGTTGGAGGGAAGAGAGAGAGAGAGAGAGAGAGAGAGAGAGAGAGAGAGAGAGAGAGAGAGAGAGAGAGAGAGAGCACAGGATGAGTTGAATATGAAGGAATGATATCTAAAAAATAAAATTAAGGGATGAGAGAGGAATATATTGGAAGAAGGATAAAGGGATAAATACAATGGGGTAAATTATCTCTCACATGAAAGAGGTAAGAAAAAGGTTTTTCAATGGAGGGGAAGAAGGGGGAAGTGAGAGGGAAAGAGTGATCCTTACTCTCATTGGATTTAACTTAAGGAAGGAATAACATGCACACTCAATTTGGTATAAAAATCTATCTTACACTACAAAAAATAGGGGGGAAGAGGATGAGTGAGGGGGTGAGGGGATGATAGAAGGGATGGCAAATGGAAGGAGGGAATAAATAGAAGTAAGCACTTTAGAGGAGGGATAGGGTCAAAGTTGAGAATAGAATAAATGAGGGCCAGGATAGGATGGAGGGAAATTTAGTCTTTCACAACATGATTTATGGAAGTGTTTTGCATAACTACACGTATATAACACATATTGAATTGCTTGGATAGGGAGGGAGGGAGGAAGAGAAGTTGGAATGCAAAGTTTGAAAAAAAATGTTAAAAATTGTTTTTAGATGCAACTGGGAAATAAGACATACAGACAATGGAGTATAGAAATGTATCTTTTCCTACAAGAAAATACAGGGGAAGAGGATAGGAGAATGGAAGGCGTGTGCTAGAAGGGAGGGC
Source organism: Bettongia penicillata ogilbyi (assembly GCA_023548195.1). Lineage (NCBI taxonomy): Eukaryota > Metazoa > Chordata > Mammalia > Diprotodontia > Potoroidae > Bettongia > Bettongia penicillata. Next base: position 11,080,197 of record JAJHZJ010000096.1, read on the forward strand.
AGAATGGGGGAAGGGGTAATCAGAATGCATGATGTCTTGGAGTGGGCAGAAGGGAGAGATGGGGAGAAAATTTGGAACTCAAAATTTTGTGGAAATAAATGTTGAAAACTAAAAATATATTAATAATAATAATAATAATAAATCTTTCTGCAGGTTCAAATAGTTTCTGATTGAACTACCAATACCTATGGTAGTTACAAGGCTCCTGCCTCCTCAGAGGGTCCCTTTGTGCCAAAGCTTACCTGTCTACTCCAAGCTGCCTCTGGAGCCTGGAAGGGTCTTGTCCAGAATTGTTCAAAGTAGAGTCTGCCTTCCAGGTTCTCTGCTGGTCCCTGTGCCTGGGTAAAGCGGGGGAAGAGGGCAATATGAGTGTGTTTGGGTGGGGCCGACACAAGGGGTTACCTGTTGCTTTAGCCGTTCTATTGCAGCTCCCATTTTCTTCACGGCCACCTCTTGTCTCTTCTGGGCATCTCTGATCTTGGCCTGGGCCTGGGCTTTGGCCGCCCATTTTTGAAGCAGACAAGTGCCAACCACAATGACCAGCAAGGCCAGAAAGAAAGAGAGCAGGAACTGGCTTGACTTCTGGAGGGCCTCAGAGATTCCTTCCTGGTAGAACATCTTGCAGTCAGTCAGAAGAGAGGACTCTGGGCTAAGCTGGGCTGGGCTGCCTGTTTTATTCAACTCTTACTTTCTACTACTACCCCAGGCTCCCTGGGTCACATTGCTCAGGCGAGGAAGGGAGGTGTTGGACTCAGTGACTTCTAACCTCTGGTGATTTACAGTCAGACTTCTATATTGTGCCTTTAGGAGAATTCTGAACATCCCATTTATGCTTGCCAACCTGTGATGCAATCAGGCCTTCCCCACCCGAGCTTTGCACCAAGGGTAGATCTCATCAAAGGTTGGCCCCAGGACCTGCAGGTGACAATTCCCTGGCAGTACTAGCCATCCTCATTTCTTCCCCCTCCTCTGCCATCCAGTTTCTCTATGAGCAGGTTACCAAGTGCTAGAACTGGATAACATCTAGCCCCAGGCTGGCACTTAGGATTCATGGCTTTCTAGTGCCACACACTTGGGCTGTTGTTTGGAAAGAGGGAGGACCCCAGCCCAGCCTCCAGAGTCTAGGCAATGATTGAGGGTAGAAAGGAGACTCTCCTGAGTTAATGGCCTTTGTCTTTCAATCTACAGCATTATGCAATTGATGGAAAACTGAGGTTCCCAGTAGAGAGGGCAGGTCAACATCTTGCCTCAACTTAGCCTCTTCTTGGACTCGAGACCAAAGGGTTATCAGGAAGTCAGTCAGTCAACATGCATTGATTAAGTACTTACCAGGTGTCAGGCACTGTGGGGTCCCTGGCTTCAAGGAGCTCCCAGTCTACTGGGGGAGATAACAGGTACATAGCTAGGTACAAACTTGGTAAGAATAAATGGACAGTTATGTCAAAGGGAAGCCACGAGGGCGTAGACTCTACCTGGAAATTCACCCGTACCTTCTCTGCCCTTCCCTTGTCCAGTTTCCTTTTGTATGATGTCTTAACCCATCAGATTGTAAGATCCTAGAAGTTCTGAGGGATGTTCATTTGTATTTGCATCCCCAGAGTTTAGCAAAGTGGCTGACACATAGTAGGAGCTTAATAAATGTTTCTTGACTGACCAATCTGAGTCTTAAAAGAAACCAGGGAAACTGAGGCTGAGATAAGCAGAGCAAGCATGCCAGGTGAAAGCAACAAGTTCAAAGGCACAAGGAAATCTGAAAGCATTGAGTCCAACAGGCCCATTCTACAGATGGGGAAAGTAAGGGTCCAGAGAAAGGAAAGACATTTACCTAACATCTAATAAGTTAATGGTTATAATCTCATCTCACATGTAGAGATTCTAAAAGGGAGCTGTGAGGAGAAAAAACGTTCTAGTAATGGGGTCATGAAAAATTGAATGTGGCTGAAGAAATGAACACACCAACGAATAAATCTTAGCTATTCTTACTACTGTTCATTTTAATGCTATCCACTCGAGCCTCCTTCTGATGTTTTTTTCCCGAATATCAGTCAACAATACCCCTCTTACATTATTGATTGACTCAGTATTTTTTAATCACTGAGTATCATTTAATCAATTAACTTTTTAAAAAGACCTGTTTTCTGAGAAAATATAGAAATACAAATGTATCCCCCCAACTCCCAAAGGGCACACTCTCAGCTAGACCACCTCAGTCTCTGAGAAAGTAGGATTCACCTTAAATCAATATACTACAAAGAATTCACCCCCACCAAGTTCACTTCCAAATGCAACTTGCAGTAGCATAGAGTTGGACCTTTGCTGCAAGAGGACACAGTAGGTATGTCAAGTTCATCTGCTGCTGATGTTGGCAAATACCGGTATCAATTCCATTTCCTGGATCTTTTGCAATATCATGGGCACCATACCAAAGGAAAGACAGCCTAGTCGAGAAAAAGAAGCAGTGCCTTGCTGGATACTCACAGGCTATATGGTTGACATATGGGGTGAGGAGGGTGAAAGGTCCCTCTTCCACCAAGAGGCCTACAGCAATTCTTGCCTCACTCACCACCAGGCTGGAATGAGTACTCACTTTGGCCAGTTAGTGTCCTTTTAAATGTACACTCAGGTCTGGCTCAACAGCAAACCAAAAGACTTCTTCAATAAAGAAGTAAGGTTTGTATCAGGCTGAGCACACTGCACATACTCATGAGGACTAGACTCTCACTGACCAATCCCCCGTTATACATATATTTCTATAAAATTATTACAAGATGACTTTGATGAGTCTTAGGGGAAAGAAAGGGAGAATTTGTCAACCAATTTAGATGTTACAAATCTTTTACAAAAAAATAAGACTACCTTCCCTTGAGAAATTTATATAGCACCTCAACTTGTACTCAGATTTATCCCCAGAAAGCAGCTGCTACTATGAGTTTTAGGAGACAACTCTTTTGGGCTGTACTTCTAATTGTAACTCACAAGCCCCCACCAGTATGCTTTCCATTAACAGAAAATCATTAGACTCATTAGGATTTAGAAAAACATTTATTCAAATGATAGTAGTTCATCATCATCATAGCCATTATATAGCATTTAGGATTTGCAAAAACACTTTACACTTTTCTTGTTTGATCCTAACCTTAGAGTTACTCTGTGAGATGGGTGCTATTATCTTCATTTTATAGATAAGGAAACTGAGGAGGTTAAGCAACTAGCCAAGGGTCATATAGCTAGCAAGGGTCTGAATTCAAGTATTCCTAATTCCAAGACTAGAATTCTACTCCCCATGCCACCTAGCTACCTCTAATTTCAAAATGCCATCCCACCACCCTAACTCCTAAGCCTTGTGAGGTGTGAGAGAATTTTTCCCACAAAGAGAAACAGCATCCATGAGAAAAGTGGAATCAAACTTAGAGGATATTGGTAGTGAGGCAAACTCTTAGACTATGATGACTATGATGCATGTGTGGCAAAGACAGCTCATATTTGCTGACATTACCAGTCCTTTCTCTTTATAGAGTCCTAATGTGTTTCCTCCTGGGGATAATATTTCTGCAACACAAGTCACTCAGCTAAGTTTCCATCCACTCCTCTCTCTGTTCTCTCTGTAAGCTGTCAGTCACTTCCTCACCCAGTTAACTGTCTTTTTGTATCCACTGTGTTCTATCTCTTTCTGCTGGTCGAGTACCTCCCCTTCAAAGCTCCATGGCTAATGTGATGGGGGTGGAGGGAAGTTTAGAAAGAGAAATTCTCTTTTATTACAAGTCTTAGCTACTTAAAGCCACTGTGGCATAGTTAATTTCTTTGTTCAGTCAATCATATTATTCCTTTCTTGACTCAGAAAGGTGTTCAAACCTCAGGAAGTAACCACAGAGAATTAAACTTTATGAAAACTTCATGTGTGTCTACATTCTATGACCACATCAATTAAATGTGGTTAAGGAGTGAATCGCATACCTCTTCCCTTATATTTACAAAACAAATCATAGGAACTAAGTACTGACTCTTAAGAAAGAGGGAAAACAATAAGAAAGAAGTAAATGGAAGGGGAAAAATTCTCTTTTCACCTCCTCCCCTTAGCTGCAGGGGTCTCTTCTTCAAGCAGTTCCCAAACTGCAAACCTAACAATTATAACCCTAAGTGCAAGTGCACTAAACTCCTCAATAAAATAAAAGAGAAAGGCAAAAATGAATAAGAAAATAAAACCAAGGAGTTTGCTGCACACAAGAAATATGTGGGAATATAGGCAATATAGAGCAAAAATGAAGGACCAGAACAAAGTTTACTTTGCTTCAGATGATTCAAGCAATTGTAATTAATATTACAAAGCTGGGTTAGTATAACAGAAAGATAAACAAGAAAACATAGAATTTCAACAATCTTTGAAAAAATTAAATACAAAAGATATGTCAATTTCTGAATAGGGCTACAAAATAATATAAATATTTCTCAGTGTCATATGATATCTTTACAAAAAATTATAATGTTTTAGGAAAAAAATCATAAAAAAACATGAAAATACAGAAATATCAAACATACTTCTTATAGACTAGTCTGGAATAAAACTAATTAATAAAGGAAGTACAAGCAAATGATGAAGACCTAAGTGGAAAATTGACATTCTAAATAGTGACAAAATTTAAAAAAAGTCACAGAAACAATAATTAGCTATGTTAAAAAAAAAAGTGATAATATACAACATACCAAAATTTATGAAATGTGGCTAACACAATTTTTAAAGGAAAAATTATATCTCTGAATATATGTCAAAATTCCAAGGACCTATAATTTTGTCAGGGTGGGAACTCCCAATGTGGGAACTCCCTCTATTGACATATCACAATAAATCTATAATTCAAAGAGTTATCTCAGACAACATATGTTAACAAAACAAATGACCTAAATAAGTATTTTTAAAAATTTGAAAAATCAACAAATTAATAACTCCAAAACAAGTACATACACCAAGAAAACATCTTGAAATTTAAAGGAGAAATATCTAAAAAGGAAAATAAAGAGCATAGACTTGATCATTAGAACAAAGAACCAATTTCTAAGATGAACAAAATCAATAACACATTGACTATTTTGATTTGAAGGAGAGAAAAAGGGAAATCAAATTATTAAAATCAAAATGAACAAGATTAATTCCAAATTATAAATGAAATAAAAGGAATTACTAGGATTTTTTCACTGTTAAATGCTAAAAAAAAAAAAAAAATTTAAAAAAATGGGTAGCTACAAAAAAGATAAAATAATCAAATTAATAAAATAAATAATTATACTAATCAAACTATTAAATAGTCACTTGGTACAACTAGACAAAAAAAAATTCATATGGACCAACAAAAAGCTTAGAATTTAAATTAAAAGAATGATAGACTCAGAGAAAGCCTAGCATTACAAGTTTTCACATGATATTATTGCCCTATTACAATAAGTAGCTGATTTTAAGCAAAGAAGGAAATATAATTGTCCCCATGGCCCATGTAGTTCTCTCTTCTTAGGGAGTTTGTAAAGGATGAAAAATTATGAGTTCAGTTACAATGACGCTGAGCCCCCAATTTGGAAAATTCCTACCATTTAGGCAGAGGTTAGTCTCTTTACCTAACTTTATATTTATAGCTATTTCAAGTTAACTTCAGCTTCTTTGTGGTGGAAGCTAACTTCCTTTACTGGAAATACTTGGATGCTGCTGTTCATCATTCCTTTCTGAAAAGGACCAGTGACATCACAGGGTGATATCGTGACTTGTTTATGAATTGGATTTAAGTGAGATAGAGCTGCACAAAGTCATCAGTCTCACTCTCTCTTCCAGAGTCACAGAAGTCCAGTTTTAAGACACAAATTAGATTGACTGGCAATGACCAGGGATGCAGTGGATGATCTTGTCATCCATATCTGACTAAGGTCTAAGCATTCCACAATGTCTGCTTCAACCACCTTCATAGTCATTGGAACAAATAGTTCTCATCTGCCCATTTCACTTCAGGGGAAGCCTTCACATGCTTGGGGTAGACATCCTCCTAAATAACCAATGGGCTTGATGCCTTTCAATTGCCATCAACCTGTTTTAGCACATCTGATTAGACAGATTTACCCAAGTGTGGCTGCTGCCCATGCTATAGCTTCTTGGAGATTTGGAGTTGAGTGAATCTGGTGGACATCAAAGGTGGATGAGCAGTCCTGAAAAAGGATCAATAGACTAGTCCTCCTTGAACACCCTATACACCCAGCAAGTAATAGGATGGCATTCCACCATATCAGGTAATCCATAGGCACTTTAGAGTTTGGATAGTGACCAAGTGGTTATGACTGTGTCAGGCTCCTCATTTGGAAAACTTAAATGAGATAGAGTTGAATACATCAAATCATTCCACTCTTACACAGTAATTTTCAAAACTTCTTGGTGCTGGTTGAAAATATCAGAGTGGATCAATGGAACAGAATTATTAAGCAAGACCAAAAAGCAAATGAACATAGTAACCCAGCATCCAATAAACTGACTCTGTTTGACAAGAGCTCCTAGGAAAACTGGAAATCAGTTTGCCAAAAAGTAGGTTTATTAGGGCAATTAGAAGGAGTATACATAGATAGAGGACTTGGGTGTGAGTTCACTATGATAGGATGATATAAAAAAATTAAGGGGTGGGAAAGGAGATTACTAGGAGAAGAAGGAAGGGAGAGATTAAATGGAGTAAATTATCTCACATAAAATAAGCAAGAAAGAACTATTACAGGAGAGGGGAAGACAGGGTAAGTAGTGTGGCAGGTAATGTTTGAACTTCACTCTCACCAGAAATGACTCAAAAAGGGAATAACAAACACACTCAGTTAGGTATAGAAATCTATCTTACCCTATAGGGAAGTAAAACGGAATGGGGACAAAAGAAGTGGGGTGGGGAGGAGCCAAGATGGCGGAGTAGAAAGACACACATACGCTAGCTCCTGAACCCATAGCCTATAAAATACCTGTAAGGAGGAACTCCCGACAAGTTCTGGAGCAGAGGAAGCCAGGGAATGATGGATTAGAGGAGATTTCTGTTCCAGAGAGACCAGAAAAACTGACACTGGGGGTCCGTCACAAACCGGACCCAGAGCGGAGCCCAGCCCTCCCCTGGCTGTGTGGCCCCGGGAGGAGTAGATCCAGGCTGGCTTCAGGGACAGATTCTCCAGTGGCCACGAAGGTCCCTCAACCCACAGGCACTACTGGTCAGTGAGAGAGACTTCTGGGCTGGCCGAGAGGAGAACAGGGTGTCTTCATAACTCAGGCCCCCTCAGGAGGCAGCAGCTGACAGGGGCTCCCAAAGCAGACAGGAGCTTCAGTCCATTGTTGAAGGGAACTGAGCCCTGTGAGGTGGCCCTGCCCCGACCTGAGCACCTGAATCTAATCTCACACTGAATAGCAGCCCTGCCCCCTCTGAAAGCCCTGAGGCTGGGAAGCAGCATTTGAATCTCAGACCCCAAGAACTGGCTGGGCGAATCTGGAGGTGAGGTGGGTGTGGAAAGGAATCTCAGAAGTCAAGTAACTGGCTGGGAAAATGCCCAGAAAAGGGAAAAAATGTAAGACCATAGAAGGTTACTTTCTTGGTGAACAGATGTTTCCTCCTTTCTTTCTGATGAGGAAGAACAATGCTTACCATCAGGGAAAGACATAGAAGTCAAGACTTCTGAATCCCAAACATCTGAAATAAATATTCAATGGGCTCAGGCCATGGAAGAACTCAAAAAGGATTTTGAAAATCAAGTTGGACAGGTGGAGGAAACTGGGAAGAGAAATGAGAGAGATGGAAGAAAAGCATGAAAAATGGGTCAGTACCTTGCTAAAGGAGACCCAAAAAAATGCTGAAGAAAATAACACCTTGAAAAATAGGCTAACTCAATTGGCAAAAGAGGTTCAAAAAGCCAATGAGGAGAAGAATGCTTTCAAAAGCAGAATTAGCCAAATGGAAAAGGAGGTTCAAAAACTCACTGAAGAAAATAGCTCTTTCAAAATTAGAATGGAACTGATGGAGGCTAATGACTTTCTGAGAAACCAAGAAATCACCAAAAAAAACCAAAAGAATGAAAAAATGGAAGAGAATGTGAAATATCTCATTGGAAAAACAACTGACCTGGAAAATAGATCCAGGAGAGACAATTTAAAAATTATGGGACTTCCTGAAAGCCATGATCAAAAAAAGAGCCTAGACATCATGTTTCATGAAATTATCAAGGAAAACTGCCCTGACATTCTACAACCAGAGGGCAAAATAAGTCTTGAAGGAATCCATCGATCACCGCCTGAAAGAGATCCAAAAAGAGAAACTCCTAGGAACATTGTGGCCAAATTCCAGAACTCCCAGCTCAAGGAGAAAATCTTGCAAGCAGCTAGAAAGAAACAATTCCAGTACTGTGGAAATACAATCAGGATAACTCAAGATCTAGCAGCTTCTACATTAAGGGATCGAAGGGTGTGGAATAAGATATTCCAGAAGTCAAAGGAACTAGGACTGAAACCAAGAATCACCTACCCAGCAAAACTGAGTATAATACTTCAAGGGAAAATATGGTCTTTCAATGAAATAGAGGACTTTCAAGCATTCTTGATGAAAAGACCAGAGCTGAAAAGAAAATTTGACTTTCAAACACAAGAATGAGAAGAAGCATGAAAAAGTAAACAGCAAAGAGAAGTCTTAAGGGACTTACCAGAAGTGAACTGTTTACATTCCTACATGGAAAGACCATATTTGTAACTCTTAAAACTTTTCAGTATCTGAGTAGTTGGTGGGTCCATACACACACATGTACATGCATGCACGCACACACACATACATACATGCACACACATACAGAGACAGAAAGCACAGATTGAATTGAATAGGATGGGACCATATCTTAAAAGAAATTTAGGTAAATGGTGAGAGAGAAATGTAGTGGGAGGAAAGAGGGTGAAATGGAATGGTGTAATTATATGTCATTTAAGAGGCAAGTAGGAGACTTTTTAGTAGAGGGATAAAGAGGAGAGCTGAGAAAAAAAAAAAACAAGAAGTTTACCCTCATCACATTTGACTAAAGGAAGGAATAAAATGCACACTCATTTTGGTATGAAAACCTATTTACAGTATAGGAAAGTGGGGGAGAAGGAGATAAGCAAGGGGGTGGATGATGGAAGGGAGGGCAAAGGGAGGAGGGAGCAATTTGAAGTCAACACTCTTGGGAACGGACAGGATCAAAAGACAGAAGAGAAGCAATGAGGGGCAGGTTAGGATGGAGGGTAATTCAGTTAGTCTTATGCAACATGACTATCAGGGAAGTCATTTGCAAAACTGCACAGATATTGCCTATATTGAATTGCCTGCCTTCCCAAAGGGAATGGGTGGGGAGGGAGGGATGGGGAGAATTTGGAACTCAAAGTTTTAGGAACAACTGTTTAGTATTGTTGTTGCTACTAGGAAAGAAGATATACAGTTAATGAGGAATAGAAAGTCATCTGGCCCTACAGGAGAAAAGAGAAGATGGAGACAAGAGAAGGGAGGGATGACAGAAGAGAGGGTAGATTGGAGATAGGGAAAATTAGATTGCTTGGGGTATTGGTGTGGGGGGAGGGGATAAAAGGGGAGAAAATTTGGAACCCAAAATTTTGTGAAAATGAATGTAAAAAATTAAATAAATAAATATTTTGAAAAAAAGAAGAAAAAAAGAGAAAAAAAAATAATGAGACAACATACCAAAATATATGTGATGCAGCCAAAACAGTACTTAGAGGAAAATTTATATTTCTAAATGCTTACATTATTAAAATAGAGAAAGAGCAGACTAATCAGTTTGGGCAATGCAACTAAAGAAACTAGAAAAAGAACAAATTTAAAATTCTCGATTAAATACCAAATTGGAAATCCTGAAAATCAAAGGAGAGAGTAATAAAATTGAAGGTAAGAAAACCATTGAGCTAACCAATAAGTAAGTAAATAAATAAAACTGATTTTATGGGGAAAAAACCCAAAAAAATAGATAAACCATTGGCTAATTCGATTTGAAAAAGGAAAGAAGAAAACCAAATTACTAGTATCAAAAATGGAACAGTAAATTCACCATCAATGAAGAGAAAATTAAAATAATGATTAGGAGCTATGTCATTCAATTATATGCCAATAAATGTGACAGTCTAAGAAAAATGGATGCTATTTTTAAAAATATAAATTCTCCAGATAAACAGAAGAGAAAAAGAGAATACTTAGAAAAAGAAATTGAACAAGCCATCTGTGAACTACCTAAGAAAAAAATGTTCAGGGCCAGATAGATTCACACATGAATTCTACCAAACATTTAAAGAAGAATTAATTCCAGTACTATATAATCTATTTGGAATAATAGGTGAAGAAGTTCTGTCAAATTTCTTTTACAACACAAATATGGTGCTGATACCTAAATCAAGAAGAGCAAAAACAGAAAAAGAAAACTATGGACTAATATGGACTTAATGAATATCAATGCAAAAATTTCAAATAAAACGCTAGCAAGCAGATTACAGCAGTACACCACAAGAATCATACACTATGACCAGGTGGGATTTATACCAGGAATGCAGGGCTGATTCAATCTTAAGAAAACTCTCAGTATAATTGACCATATAATAACAAAACCAACAGAAATAATATTATATCAATAGATGTAGAAATAAAAAAAAAAACACCTTTTTTTTAGACAATTGAGATTAAGTGACTTGCCCAAGGTTACACAGGTAGTAAATGCCTGAGGCCAGATCTGAACTCAGGAGTTCCTGATTCCACAGCCAATACACTATCCTCTGTGCCACCTAGCTGCCGCAAGAAAAAGCCTTTGATAAAATACAACACTCATTCCTATTAAAAACACTAATGAGCATAGGAATAAATGGAGCTTCCCTTAAAATAATAATTAATACCTGTCTAAAACTATCAACAAGCATTATCTGTAATTGGGATGAGCTAGCAGCCTTCCCAATAAGATCAGGAGTAAAACAAGGATACCCATCATCACCACTATTATTCAATATTATATGAGAAATGCTAGCTATAACCATTAGAGAAGAAAAAGAAATTGAAGAAATTAGAATAGTCAATGAGGAAACAAAACTATCACTCTTTGAAGATGATGATATACTTAGAGAATCCTAGAGAATCAACTAAAAACTAGTTGAAATAATTAATAACTTTAGCAAAACTGCAGAATATAAAATAAAGCCACATACATCATCAGAATCTCCATATTTTACCAACAAAATCCAGTAGCAAGAGATAGAAAGAGAAATTCCATTTAAAATAACCACAGACAACATAAATACTAAGAAATCTACCTGCCAAGAGAAATCTAGAAACTATAGGAACCCAATTACAAGACAAATTTCACATAAATAAAGTCAGATCTAGACCATTGGAAAAATATCATTTGTTCATGAGTAGACCAAGTCAATATAATAAAAATGACAATTCCACCTAAATTCATCTACTTATTCAGTGCCATACTAATCAAACTACCAAAAAATTACTTTATAGTGCTAGAAAAAAATAATAACAAAATTCATCTGGAGGAACAAAAGGTCAAGAAATCAAGGGAATCCCTGGAAAAATGTGAAGGAAGGCTACCTAGTCATACCAGATCTCAAACTGTATTATAAAGTGGCAATCATCAAAACAATCTGGTACTGATTAAGAAATAGAGTGGTGGATCAATGGAATAGATTAAGTATACAATACATTGTAGTAAATGACCATAGTAATTTAATATTTGATGAACCCAAAGATCTAAGCTTTGGGGATAAAAATTCATTATTTGACGAAAACTCATGGGAAAACTGGGAAAAAAAGTACAGAAATGTTATATATGATTGCACATGTGTAACCTGTATCAGATTGTTTATGGTCTTGGGGAGGGAGGGAAAGAATTTGGAACTCAGAACTAAAAAAAAAATGAAGGTTAAAAAATTGTTTTTATATGTAATTGGGGAAAAATATAACATTTTTTTAAAGTAGGGTTAGTAAGGCATCTGCAACAAATATTCCAAATAGATAAGCAATCTAAATACAAAAGACTACATTATTTTTTTTAAAAAAGGTAGAGAAAAAATCTTTTACAACTTTTCTTAGTGGAAGGATTCATAGCTTTATAAAATGATGAAGGAAATCACAGAAAACAAAATTCACAATATTAATGGAAATCACCTCTTCATTTTTCAATCTTTATAGACTGTTAGGAAGGGACCTGGGACAGTTAGAAGGTCAGTGATTTGCCCACATTTCAGCAGAACTGAAACAATTTTACTCCTGACTCCAAGACCCATCTTCCTTTGACTATGCATCACTTAAATTAAATGTATCTGATTTTTTAAAGTCTGATATCCAAGATATGAATGGAATTAACAAAAAATATGCAAGATAAAGACAGCTGAGTGGTATACAGCACTGGATCTGGAGTCAGGAAGACTGGAATTCAAATCGAGACTCAGATACTTCCTCGTTGGGTGACCCTGAGCAAGTCACTTTACCCTGTTTGCCTCAGTTTCCTCATCTGTAAAATGAGTTGGAGAAGGAAACAGCAAACCACTCCAGTATCTCTGTCAAGACAGTCCTTAATGGAGTCTCAAAGAGTCAGACATGACTGACCAACAACGAGATAATGATGATGATGATGATGACGATGATGACGACTGAGAACTACCCTTCAATAGATAAGTGACCAAATGATTTTGAAAAGAAGAGACACAAGCTATCAATGACCATGAGAAAAATGATACAAGTTCAGTTCTACACATCTGATTACAGACTAAAAATCTTATTGCTTCTGTCTCTACTATGTCTCTTTCTCTTTTTTGAAATTAGGCTGCATTCTCAGCTTGAGTCCACAGTATGACATGGTGGCTGAGAAAGATAATGAAACCTAAGTGTTACTGAAAGTCCAGTCCCAAAGCATATTGGTGTGAGAAAGTCTCCTCCCTGCCATATCTTACTCCTTATGCAGGCACAGGGCATTGATCTCCACCAACGAACAGAAAGTCTCATACCAATGGACTTTGGGATTATATTGCATTAAAAGTAGCATCTTGTCCAAGAAGAATGGGGTAGTCACAGTCCAGTAGTCTCTGCCTTGATCATACCACATACCAAACTCTACATTCCATCCTAAGCACCACAGTTTGAGGAGGACTCTATTCACTGCAGTTTCCAGAGTCACCTAACTGTCCCCAAGGTTTTAGCTGCCTCCAATGCTGCACCTAATAACAGGAAAAACAGAGGCCTGTATAGACAGGCCACATATTTACCCCAGGTGGAGAGGGTCCAAGGCCTCTCACCATTCAGGGCCTTATAGCATATTTCTGAGGCAAGAGAGAGAAAATTCCCTGGACAGTTAGTGCCTTTAAATTTTTTTTTGTGCATGTTTTGACTGTTAACTACCCTCAAAAAAGAGCATTTCCATACATACAGAAGAACATAAAGGATTCTTTATGAAACCATAAATCTCTACTTCATAATGCTTACTTAAAAAAATAACAAATTCCACATGTTATTTTCAAAACCACCCTGCTCTTCTATGCCTCCTTCCAAACTGCCTTCTATTTCCTCCTGGGCATTCAAAAACACAAGTTTCAATGGTCCTTTTCTTTTTGACATCACTCTTCCAAATTCTTCCCCTCCCTCCTTCCCATCACCATTGAAAAGGGAAAGAAAGAAAGAAAGAGAGAAAGAAAGAAAGAAAGAAAGAAAGAAAGAAAGAAAGAAAGAGAGAAAGAAAGAGAGAAAGAAAGAAAGAAAGAAAGAAAGAAAGAAAGAAAGAAAGAAAGAAAGAAAGAAAGAAAGAAAGAAAGAAAGAAAGAAAGAAAGAAAGAAAGAAAGAAAGAAAAAGAAAGAAAGAAAAGGAGGGAGGGAGGGAGGAAGAAGGAAACACTTTTAACATATAAGCACCGTGAAGCAAGAAAAACTCACAAAGTGACAATGTCCTTCTTTACACATAGAGGACACTTCATCTTAGGTCCTGTAGTACTCTATGTGGTTGGTCATTGCTTCGATCAGAATTCTTGAGAATTCTTTCAAAGTTATTTCTCTTGACAACATTGCTGACCTTACATAAATTGTTCTCCTAGATCCAGTCTCTTCCTTTCACTGTATATCAATTCGTACTACCCAGGATTTTCTGAAATCATCATGAGTCATGGAGAATTAAAATTGTGCGTAACTAAATAGCTTGGTGGGAGTTTGTCTAAACAATGATTTGAAAGAAAGGCAGAAAGGACATCAGGACTTAAAGGAAGTGGGTCAGTCTACCTTGTATGAAGGAGGGAGAATGGAGAAAGATACTTCCAGCACAACATAAATAACTTCTTATGCCTTATTCATGGCATAATATCCTCCACATACCACAATTGATGCAACAATACCTTCAACTGTCTAAGAGGTGATCTAAGGCACAACCTTAGAATCCAATTCTTTCCTTCCCCACCCCCACCCCCCTCAGTTTTACTCCTTTTCAGGATTATGAAGTTTGTTTTACTTGAGGTTACTCCTTCCCTTGGATCATCCTCCCTCTCTCATAATCCACCCCTTCCTTGATTATTTTCCTGTTGAATTTGATGTATTTTTATGCCAAACTTTGTATTGTGTTTAACCCTCTTTTGTCTGTTTCACATGAGAATGAGCATCTGATGTTCACTCCTGTCCCATACTTTTGCCCATATTTATGTATTATCACATACTTCCCATTATAAGGAGTAGCAAGACTTTTTTCTTCCTTTTTCCATTTTTTTTCTTTTTGTTCTATTGTCTCTTTCCCCTCTTCAAGATTCAGAAAAGAATCAATTTGCTCTCAAGGACCATTTTTTTCCTTAACTCCCTCAATAGTCTTTGAAGACACTAATATTCTGAAGGGGCATGTGTTTCCTCTTTTCCTATGCAAAATGTTCTCATGACATCATCATTTTATATTTCCTAGATTTCTTTGGACTCATGTTTGTATATGAAAATTCCTACTCAGTTCTGGTCTTTTCATCAGCAATGCTTGAAAGTTCTTTTTTCCATTAATAAACCATTTTACCCCATGTAGGATTACATTTAGTTTTGCTGCGTAAGTTATTCTTGTTTATAAACCTACATCTTTTTTCTTTTAGAATGTTGTATTCTAAAATCTCCTCTCATTCTTAGTAGTTGCTACCAAGTCTTGTATGATACTGTTTGTGTTCCCTGTTACTTAACCCTCTTCTTCCTGCTCTCCAAATTCATCTCATCAAACCTTTCTGGAAGCAGACTCCCAAGTCATTTCCACATGGGCTGACAGTGCTAGTGGTCATATGGCAGTACCTGTCAGAGATAAGAATTGAACCTAGACCTCTCTTAACTTGATAGTGCAATGAATAGGTTGCCTTGGAAGTTGTTAGATTCCCCCCTAACTGAAGTTCTGAGCAAGAACAGAAGGCAGTTTGAGATAGATAGCCCCTAAAGTCCCTTCCAATGAGTTTCTCTATTTCTATAACTTCAAATCCAGTCCCCTTTATGCCTCCTACTTCTTCCCATGTATTCCACCTCACTAATTCCATATCCTTATTTTTAAAATGCAAATTATCTCCTGAGGGAAAAGCCTGAAACTTCGCTGGGACACCTGTGGGGCTATAATTTGCATTTTGTCCTAGCAAGTGTTTTGAATCAAATGAGGGTGTGGAAATATCCCAGCAGGTCAGAGGTGCTGGGAGTTAGGCAGAGATCTGGGGGGGTCTCTGGGAAGGATACCCTTTTGAATTTACTAGAAATCAGTCAGAGTAAATTAAAATTCTGAGGTTTTGACCAGTCTGAATTCTAATTACAAATTAGTTAAATCCATGTGCACTTTATCTTGTCAAAAGTCTTTTCTGTGTGTGCAAGTAAAGACAGTCTAGAGGCAGAGGGGGGAGTTAATATAGCAAAACAAAAGATCTCAAGCAGTCAGTCTAGAGTGAGAGACTGAGAGTTTTGAACTCAGGTTTAATTCTCTAAGCTAAAGTTTATACTTTATGTGTAAATTAAATCATTGTATTTGATATCAGGCTAATGTGTTTAAAATTTCAAAAATAAGGGGTTTTTCTATCTTTAAAAAGTGATCACTTGAGGATAGAAAAAAGTTCTTTGCAAAGGGTGGGGAGATAAATGGGGCTCTCGTTATGTAAATTGTCAGGCCTTCAACTCCCTCTAGTTTCTAAGGCACAGAAAAGCTTGATGAAATTGGGGTTTTTTTTTAAATTTTATTTGGAATATAAAGGAAAATGGAGGTACTCTTGAGTAAAGATTAGGAAAGAGAGAGAAGCTTGAGCAAATATATATGGAATGTAGAAAAGAAAAAGTAATGGTTTGGAGGAAGACAGGGGTAGGCAATAGGGAGCCCCTGTGCACTCAGCCATTCCCTTCCCCATCCTTCTTCAGATGATTTGTGTATGTTGAAAGAGTACAAGGAAGTTTTGGTTTTGCTCTAAGTATCAGGGGCTGAAAATGAAAATTTGTAGCCAGATTTGAAAACCAATAGACAAAATTAAAGAAAATTAGAAGGAATTATGTCTATCTGCTTTTTGGGATGAATCCACTGGAGAGTTTTATTGAATTTACTGTGGGTATTGACTATGGTAAAGATATTGGTTCAATTAATTATTAAGCTCCAAAGGTGTCTGCTGGGAGCTGAAGTTGACCACACCTTGTTAGCTTGATTCAAATTCCATAGGTCTTTTTGTCTGGGCTAACCCCTTTAGCTTATCTGATTCAAACTTTTTTTTGTAAAACTTTCCCAGAGGAATGAGAGTAAGGAGTTGAAATATTTGAAGCAGCTCTTTATCTGAAGTCTAAATGGTGACAGAACCTCAGCTTTTTAAGGAAGTAGAAGTGATGGGGTACAAGTACAAGCTAAGACCTTTTTCCCTTGGATTGGGAGAGCTTTTGTCCCATTTGTCTGAAGGGTCCCAGAAAGTCTGGCCGGAGTTGGGGGCCTCTTTGGATTCCCCTTCCATTTCTCCCAGCCCAGATACTCCCTATCTTATCAAAATCCTGTAGTCCAGAATATTTAACATTTTTTTTATATTCCCCCCCCCCTTTGATCCCATTACCCACCATTCCCTTCAGGATCTTCCCTGGGTTTTATCTATTGAGACCATCCCTGGGACCCCAGAGTACTTGGCTACACCTGGATTCTTCCCTTAGTCTTTTTCTGTATTTAAGTTCCATCTCACCTCCATGAAGGCACTCAGATTCAATTCAGCTCTGACTCTGTCTAGCTGAGATTCTATCTGGCCTGCTTGTTAATACAAGCGTTACAAATGCTTAGGTTCCTTAAGAGTCAACCCAATATGGTGAATCTTTGACTTGAAAAAGATGTGCCGAATTCATTCGAGTAGGACCTGGTGTGTCAGTATTTTGGGGTCCACACAACCCTGAACTTCAACATATGGTTCCCTGACCAGGAAAAACTGCTAATCTCAAGTTCTTCTGCCAAGACTGGGGTCCTTTCTAATGGTCTAGTTAATCACTTATGGAGATCATAAATCTGAAGGACACAGAACACTTCTTTGTCCTAAAACAGATTTAAGGTGGCCCAATTCTTTGTATTGGTAGCCAGAATATTTTTCTGGCTCCATAATGCATTATGTTACTGTTTTCTTTAATAGGGAATCGATTAATTAATTAATTAATTAATTGGATCATAAAATGTATGCATTAAGCCTGTTGCCTTTTCTTTAACCAAGTTTTCAGGTCAACAAAGATAACTCTCTTTTATTTGTCCAGGCTTTGGTAAGGGATATAAGGAACCTTGCCAGGTTTGTCTCCTCCAGGATTAAGCCATCAACTTTCAGATGACAGTCAACCTCTAACTAAATCCAAGGTCTCCAGCCCCACCGCACCTGGAACCACCCAGGTTCTGAAGTCTGACCCCTTAAACAGGACCCAGAGAAGCAGGGACAGCTCTATGCCCTTTGCCATCAGGAAGCAATCTTAGAAGCTGAGACCTTTGCACCTTACCACAAAAAAATTGGGGTCCCATAGGTTTGAGGGAGTGATGATGGGGTACAAACCCAAGCCAAGACCTTTTTCCCTTGGATTGAGAGGGCTTTTGTCCCATTTGTCTGAAGGGTCCCAGAAAGTCTGGCCTGGGGGGAAGCTCCTTGGGTTCCCCTTGCATTTCTCCCAGCCCAGATACTCCCTGTCTTATCAAAATCCTGTTGTCCCAACTATTTAGCATTCTTTTGATATTCCTCCCTTTGATCCTATTACCGGCCCCTCCCATCAGGATTTTCTCTGGGTTTCAGCTATTAAGACCATCCCAGGGACCCCAGACTACTTGACATTACTTGGTCTCCCAGTACCCCAAACGTCAACAGAAGGAAAGGTTATTCTGAGCTGGAAATATACAGCCATGTGTCTTTAAGGGAATACATTAATTTATGAATAATATTTCCTTTTAAAAGGCCAGGAATATTGGACTTAAAAATATAAATAATGAAGATGCTTACATATTGGTATTTGGTATTATGATTTAAAGTGCTTGGCATAGAACAAATGATATCTGAATGTGAACTGTTTAAGTTAAATATAAATGCTTCATATTTGATTATATGAATTTTCTTACATGTGAAGCTTATGTCAATGGTAATGAAATGAGTGATTTTCTGTATAAAGCAATTTGGAAACACAATCAACTAAAAATTAAGGTCATCAGATTAGTAATTAATTGGATTTTGGTTTCAAGTTTAAATATGTTCTAAATGTTTATGGTATTGTCAGGATGGGGTTCAGACTCTGGGAATCTCCCTGAGCTCCCCTTGAACCTTCCCACTTAATCCGGCCTTTCATCCTCAAATCTGTTGCCCTTGACCTAGCCTGACCTTCCATTGTCTGTTACCTCTAGATGCCCCACCTGTTCCCACCCAAGCCCTCCATTGTCTGCTACCTCCCAATTGCCTCCAGTTGTTTCCCACCATCACTAGTTACCCAAGTCTTATCAAGATCTTCCTTAGACCCTCCTCCCAGACCTCTAGATCTTTCCCAGGGACTTTCTGTATATAAATTCCATCTAGCCTCCAAGAAGGCACTCAGATTCAATCCAACTCAGACTCTGTCTAGTTGAGATTCTGTCTGGCCTGCTTGTTAATCAAGCGTTACAAATTCTTAAGCTCCTTAAGAGTCAACCCAATAGGGTGAACCTTTAATAAACTTTGTTTTTCTTTGGCTTTAAGAAGGCTTGTGTCAAATTTATTCAAGCAGAACCTGACATGTTGGTATTTTGGGGTCCTCAGCACCCTGAACCTCGACAGTTTATATTTCTAAATTTTCTTTTACTATGTAATTGGGTACACAATTGTATCATCTGCGTTAGAAGAACAATTTCTCTTAAGGTCTAAATGTTGTTAGATTAAGAATTGTACTGTCAGAGAAAAGTGATGAATGTGTTAAGAAACTATTAAGTCATTCTGTTTGACCATGTAGGAAATCATAAACTTCCAAGTTTTGTCTTTATTCAAAAGCAAGTTTCAGTTAAAATTGTTTTACTAATAAATCAAGAATTTACCAAAGTATGTTTGTGAAAGAAAACTTGGTAATTATGCAAAGATCTTCTTTAAGATCTCTTGTGATTTTTGTCAATTATGTGCAAGAGGTTTGGTGATAAGAAAATTAAGGAATTTTATGGTAGTTAGGAATGAATAATATCAGGATAAATTATAAGCTGTTTTTAAGAAAGGAAAATATTTCTACGAAGAAATGTTTTGCAAAATCTTTTGTATGATTATTATAAGACCTACCAAATTTCTATTTGTAAGCTAATTTGTTGTAGTAATTTTATATTGACAAATTATATCCTAATCTACTGTGAATTCTTCTGAGTTTCCAGGTGAGATCCCGATATTCAAGGAGTTATGCTTGTATAGGGACTTTATGGGGATTGAAGATGGATAACAGTATAGGAGACACAAAATGGGGGAGACCAGGAATTTTATGATCTGGGATAAGGAGGAAGTTTTGTGGTGTTTCAAGGTTTGGGAAAGATTTTAGGATGCCTTCTGGTTAGAAAATAAACAAGGAAAGGAGTAACTCTTACCCCTTAGGGCACTAAAGTTACTATAGTACAATGTAAGTACACAATTGAGCTATTTGACTTTGGATTTTAGCCCAAACCACAACTAATTACTTAGCATTGACATCTATTTCTAGGAAATATTCCTGTATAAGTTACAGTCCTTTCATTGTTTGGAAGAGTATGGAAATGATTAAGCCAAAGGCTTGTGAAAATATTATTACAATTAGTTAATGTTAAAAGAAGAATGGCTTATGGTCTATTTTGGAAATGCCTTAAAAGAGGCATAACATGACCAGAAGTTGGAATTGTTTTATGATTTGTTATGCACTGTGTTAAAATTGAGTACTCAGTATATTTATGTATGTACTGGAGCCTGTTATTATTAATTCCTTAGGGTAATCTCATTCTCTTGATGGGGGAATGAATAATGGATTAATGTAAAGTATAAAAAACAGGGTTCTAATGTGAGTTTCTTGAACATGACAATTGGTCAAGGTGCCAATCTTTTTTTTTTATTTTAAGTTTTCAACATTCATTTCCACAAAATTTTGAGTTCCAAAATTTCTCCCCATCTCTCTCCTCCCCCATCCCAAAACACCTTGCATTCTGATTACCCCTTCCACCAACCTGCCCTCCCTTCTAACACCCCTCCCTTCCCTTATCCTCATCTTCTCTCTTGTCCTGTAGGGTAAGATAAATTTCTATACCCTATTACCTATATTTCTTATTTCCCAGTTGTATGTAAAAACAGTTCTCAACATTTGTTCCTAATCTTTGAGTTCCAACTTCTTCCTTCCTCCCTTCCCACCCATCCCCACTGAGAAGACAAGCAATTCAATATAGACTATATATGTGTAATTTTGCAAATGACTTCCATAATAGTCATGTTGTGTAAGACTAACTATACTATCCTGCTCCCCATTTCTTCTATTCTCTCTTTTGACCTTGTCCCTGCCCAAGAGAATTGACTTCTAATTGCTCCCTCCTCCCATTTGCCCTCCCTTCCATCATCCCCCCACCCTGCTTATCCCCTTCTCCCCTACTTTCCTGTAGTAAGATAGGTTTTCATACCAAACTGAGTGTGCATGTTATTCCTTCCTTGAGCCAAATGTGATGAGAGTAAGCTTCACATTTTCCCTCTCACCTCCCTGCCTTTCCCCTCCATTGATAAAGCTTTTTCTTGCCTCTTTTATGAGAGATAATTTGCCTCATTCCATTTCTTCCTTTCTCCTCCCAATATATTCCTCTCTCATCCCTTAATTTTATTTTTTTAGATATGATCCCTTCCTATTCAACTCACCCTGTGTTCTCTGTCTCTGCCTCTGTCTCTCTCTCTCCCTCTCTATGTGTGTGTGTGTGTGTATGTATATAATATATATATATATAATATGTATAAATGTTTGTGTGTGTGTGTGTGTGTAATTCCTCCAACTACCCAGATACTGAGAAAAGTTTCAAGAGTTACAAATACTATCTTTCCATGTAGGAATATAAACAGTTCAACTTTAGTAAGTCCCTTGTGGTTTCTCTTTCCTGTTTACCTTTTCATGCTTCTCTTGATTCTTGCGTTTGAAAGTCAAATTTTCTTTTCAGCTCTGGTCTTTTCATCAGGAATACTTGAAAGTTCTCTATTTCATTGAGTGACCAGTTTTTCTCCTGAAATATTATACTCAGTTTTGCTGGGTAGGTGATTCTTGGTTTTAATCCTAGTTCCCTTCTGGAATATCTAAGATGCTAGATTTTGTATTATCCTGATTGTATTTCCACAATACTGAAATGTTTCTTTCTAGATGCTTTCAATGTTTTATCCTTGACCTGGGAATTCTGAAATTTGGCTACAATGTTCCTAGGAGTTTTCTCTTTTTGGATCTCTTTCAGGAAATGGATTCTTTCAATATTTATTTTGCCCTGTGGTTCTAGAATATCAGGGCAGCTTTCCTACATAATTTCATGGAAGATGAAGTCTAGGCTCTTTTTTTTGTTCAAGGATTTCAGGAGGTCCCATAATTTTATATTTTCTCTCCTGGATCTGTTTTCCAGGTCAGTTGTTTTTCCAATGAGATATTTCACATTATCTTCCATTTTTTTATTCTTTTGGTTTTGTTTTATAATTTCTTAGTTTCTCATAAAGTCATTTGCTTCCATCTGCTCCATTCTAATTTTTAAAGAACTATTTTCTTCAGTGAGCTTTTGAACTTCCTTCTCTATTTGGCTAATTCTGCTTTTTAAAGCATTCTTCTCCTCATTGACTTTTTGGAGCTCTTTTGCCAGTTGAGTTAGCCTATTTATAAAGGTGTTATTTTCTTCAGCATTTTTTTGGGTCTCCTTTAGCAAGGTGTTGGCCTGCTTTTCATGGTTTTTTTGCATCACTCTCATACCTCTTCCCAATTTTTCCTCCATCTGTCTTACTTGATTTTCAAAATCCTTTTTGAGTTCTCCCATGGCCTGAGCCCATTGCATATTTATTTTGGATGTTTGGGAAGCAGAAGCCTTGACTTTTATGTCTTCCCCTGATGGTAAGCATTGTTCTTCCTCATCCGAAAGGATGGGAGAAAATGCCTGTTCACTAAGAAAGTAACCTTCTATAGTCTTATTTTTTCCCCATTTTTTGGGGCATTTTTCCAACCAGTCATTTGACTTTTGGGTCCTTTGTCAAGAGTGGGGTATACTCTGAGGACCTGTAAGTTCTCAGTTCCTTCAAGATGGCACAATCAAAGGAGAGGAGTTTACTCCTCAGGGGCCTCCAGCTCCACCACACCCCAAGACCATGCTCAGGGCTGAGGTTCAGATCAGCTGCTCACTTCCCCAGGGGCTTTAAGCTGAGCCTTTCTAACAATGGAAACTGTCTGCTGCCTGCCTTGGTCGCTGCCTTGCAGTGCCGCCACCCACTGCTGCTACTACCGACACCTGGGGGCTAGGTGAGGGGAGGACCTTGCTTCCTTGTCACCAAGGTGAAAAAGCCCTCTCACTGACCTTTGAAGCTTTATTTGGCACTTGTGGGTGGAGGAGTCTTGGAAATTCCACTGCTGCTAGGGATTCTGCCCCTGAGGCCTGCTCTGGTCCTGCTCTTCCTGGTGCTGGGCTGGGCTCCACTCTGCATTTGGTGCAACAGACCTTTCTTTTCAGCTTTCCAGGCCACTCTGAACTGGAAATCTCCTCCACTCCATTGTTCTGTGGCTTCTGCTGCTCTAGAATTAGTTGAGAGTCTTTCTTTACAGGTATTTTCTGGGCTGTGGGGGAAGAACTAGAGTATGTGTGTCTTTCTACTCCACCATCTTGGGCCCCCCCCAAGGTTCCAATCTTGATTGTACAAGAATAATAAGGACATAAGGGTTGAGTGGTCATTTAAAATTGTGTGAAAATCAATTTTGTAGGAGAATGGGCACAAGAAAGTGGATTTCTACAAGAAGATGCCATGCTGGAAATGGCTGGAATAGTATCCAGACCAGAAAACTTCATCAAATGATGGCATCCCTGCCACCCCCACCCAGACTGTTGTATGAGATGAGACCTCTAAATGGACAGTTCATTGATTTACCTTTTCTTTTGTGTCTCTGTATCTGTACTTACAAAGGGGACAGCCCCCTTTGATTTGTCAATGCATTGATCAACTTCTCTCCCTTCCTCTTCCCATATTTATTATGCCCACTTAAAGGGGAGATGGATGAGGAGAAGAATTCATATACAAGAGTGAGAAGTATTAACTAGATATAAAAGAAAAGAGTTGTGAGAAACAAAGGAAGGAATTCTATTTCCACAGGAGAGGTGATAACAGGATGTAAGTCAGAGGTAACTGATTCTAACTGGACTTGTGACCTAGAAGAACCAGACTTCTGATCAACTGAAAAGTCAGAAGATTGTACGTGTGTTTAATGAGCTGTTTGAGGGGGAACATATCAAGGAGAAGACCATGAAAGAGGTGGTCCAGGAAGTTGCATCTAGCCAATGGGGAACAAAGGGTGAAATTCGAATTGGGGACAGGTCATAAATAGCTTTGCAGTTATCTGAGTCAGCATGCTCCAAATGGCACAAAGTCCTAATTAAGGAACTGAGTCCATGAATAAAAATTCAAGAAAAATAGCTTGAAAATCAGGAAAATACTTTGTTAAAAATTAGGTTTGGACCACCATCTCATGACATATTCCATAATAAATTCCACAGATTAGTTCCAATGGACTAATAAAAATTAACTAATGATCCAAGTTGGCATCAACTCCGCCATGACTGGGTCATAGGTCTTCAGAGTAGATTGTCTACCCTTCTGCTGCATGTAGCTTGGGTAAGAGAAAGGAGGGTGAGTAGCCATTGGAGCACCACCAGTTGTAACCTAGTGACTTTCTTTCATTTTCTTCCTGATAATGAATTGTCAAATATCTGAGAGAGTGGAGACCTCTCTTATAAGCATGGAAGTGTTTAAAGAGTAGACTGCTGGTATCATGTGGACTGTCCAGTCATAAAGTGAGTGCCTGTTGTCACTGGACCTAGACCTTCTTTCAAGTGTCCATTTCATCATTCCACAGTACCAACTGTTGATTGGTATGGGGCACGGAAGACCCAACTTATGCCCTAATTTCAGACCCATTGCTACGTCTGGGTGATGGTAAATGAGTGAGTGACAAGTGTGGCCACCCCATTCCCCATGCTGTTGTCAAGGTATATCACAGGCGCTGGTATCATGAAGAGGGCCCATATCACCCACCTGCCAATATCTGGGCAGCTGCACCTCTCTCTCCAGAGATCTTCCCTAGGAGTCCCCTTTTTATTTGGCAGTGGAGTTGGCAGGAAGTTCAACTAACTCTCCTTCTTGGCTTCTTCTTGAGTGAGGAGGACTCTCCTGGACCTACTCCCACATAGTCTGTACATTTCTGTGACTGGTTCAGGAATGAAGCCATTGTATAACAATGAGACTACTTGTCAGAGGCAGGCTTAATTAGCCATGTCATTCCATTTGGGTTCTTTGTGAAAGGTCTTTAAGTCTTGTATGAATCACTTTGTAAAGCAATTAGCCTAGTGTCTGGCACATAGTTGGCACTTCTTTCCTATCTTCCTTCCGAAAGATGAGGGAATGTACTTTCCTTTCTTTTACTGGAAAAATGAGGGACTTTGGATATGGGACATTCTGTACACTTGAGACCTGTGACACAATGATTAATACACTGATTGGATTTATTGAATTGTTTCTGTTCTTTGTTTGTTTCAAGGCTAGTGAGAAGGAAGGGAAGGTTGTATCTGAAAATGAATGATCTAAAAGCAAAAGGCATTATGGATTGGCTGTCTTCAAGACTACAAGGACTTTGCCTGAGCCAGTGGGCTCTGGTTCAGAGGCACATCCTTCCTTGCCTTTTTAGGACAAGGTATCCTTCTGGAAATGTCTACCATTCATCCTCAAGCATTCTGACTTGCTTATCTCCCCTCTTCTGTTGTTGTTGGGTCACTCAGTCCTGTCTGACCCTTAGTGACCCTGTGGATCGCACTGTTCAAGGGTTCTACGCAAGCGAACCCAGGTGAAAGGGCTTGGTTTGCCCATGGGCCAGAATGGAACTGCAGAGGGACTTCCCCTCTGCTCCCTAGACTAGGTAGGAATCACAACAGTTCAGCAAAGCCAAGGGAGGCCTTAGAACATAGAGTAGAAAACATAAGATCTAGGAGGGACCTGAGAACAGAGAAGGTCAGAGCTGGTTAGAACACAGTAATTAGGATATCCTACTTGACAAGGATCCAGCCAGCCTCTTGAACACCTACCTACAAGGGAGTGGAACTCGCCACTTTCTGAAGTAATTCCTCTCACTCTTGGGATAGTTCCCATAGTTAGGAAAGATACCTCTTGGCTCCTATTCCTGCCATTTGGTGCCAAAGAAAACAAGGTTAATCCCTCCTGGATGTGACAATCCTTCAAACACTTGACCACAGCTACCATATCCTCCTTCTGTGCCCCAGCTTTCTCTTCGCCGAAGTCAATGTGCCTATTTACTCCAGGCAATCCTTCTAAAAGTGTGGTGTCTACAGCAGAAATCAATGCTCTAGACAAGGTCTAAACAGAGGTCAGACCTCTGTTCTCATCTCCTTAGTCCTATAAGTGCTCTCAATTTCTCTCTCTCTCTCTCTCTCTCTCTCTCTCTCTCTCTCTCTCTCTCTCTCTCTCTCTCTGTCTCTCTCTCTCTCTCTCCCTCTCCCCCCCAGAGATGTCATCAGCTCCCATAAATTGAAGTATCTTCCCTATGCAGATAATTCCAGAACTCTATATAACCAGCCCTAACCTGTCTCCTGAGCTCTGGCCCTAAATCTCCAACTTCCTGATGTGTGTCTCTACCTAGATGTTCTATAGACACCTTAAACTCAACATGTGCAAAGCAGAATAGCTCATCTTCTCTTCTAGACCTTCCACATTCCCAAATTTCTCTCTGGTGAAAGCACCATAATACTTCCAGAGACCCAGATATATAGTTTCCCAATAGTCTCTGCCTCTTCCCTTTCTCCCACTCCATCCCCCCATATCTAATCAAGTGCCAAATCTTGTCAATTCTACCTTCATGACATCTCTTGCACCCTCCCCTTTTTCTCTTTGCTTCACTAAAGCACAAATCTGAATATGCCCAAGAAACTACAATGACTCCCTATTGCCCTTAGGATAAAACACAAAATCCTGGGTTGGATTTTAAACCCCTTCACAATCTGGCCCCAGAAATACTCCCCTTCATACTCTACCAAGCTGGCCTGTTGGCTATTTCCCAATCTCCCACCTCTGTGCCTTCGCACAAACTATTGCCCCCACCTGGAATGCATTATCTCTTTGCCTCCACCTCCTACAAAACTTAGCTGCCTTCAAAGCTCAGGTCAAGTACCACCTCCTCCCAGAAGCCCACCCTGAGCTCCTCACCCCCATTGACTGGTGTTCTTATTCCATGGAAATTACTTTGTATATATTTGTATTAATTTGTCTATATTTGTATTTATTTATCTATGTCTGTGTTGTTTATAATCAAGAGACTAATCTCTTTGAGGGCAGGAGTTGCTTCCTTCATGTCTTCCTATCCCCAGTGCACAGCACTTGTGTTAAACTGTTGAATTCATACAATCACCACCCTAGTTCAGATTTTCATGATCTCTTTCCTGTTTTATAGCCACAACCTCTTCTTCACCTTCCTTGCCTCCATTCATCTCCTCTCCATTCTTTCTTTCTCACAACTGCTGAGATAATATTGCTTATTTACAGTCTACACTCAGTAAATGCTTGTTGAGTCTAGGGGAGAGGAGGATGAGAATGGTAGATGGCTTGTGATCTGCATCCCTGGAGGTGGTGCCCTCTACAGGGATTGTAAGTCCACCAAAGGGCTTTGGGGAGGGGTCTTTCCTGAAGTTTTGCACAATGTGCTGACTCTCCAGCTGCTAGGTAGGCACTGAGATGCCACAGAGGATAAAGCCCTGAGCCTGGAGTCAGGGAGTTCAAATCCTGCCTCAGACACTTACTAGCCATGTGACCTGGGCAAGTCACTTTGTCTCTGTTTGCCTTAGTTTCTCCAACTATAAAATGGGGATAATAATAGCACCTACTTCTCAGGGTTTTATAAGAATCAAATGAGGTAATATTTGTAAAGCACTTAGCACAGGTTCTGCTACACTGTAGGCACAAGATAAATGCACACTGCTGCTGCTGTTGAACTGTGCTAAGTCTGAACCCACTCTCCCCAGAGACAGAACAGAAGGTTTTCCACAAGGTGATCATGTAGTGTTGGTACTTTTGTGATCATCCTCTCTCAGTGTAAACCTCATGTTTAGGGAAACTACAAAAAGATAAAAATGTTCACTCCAAAGTTACCAATGATAGGGGGCAGAGCCAAGATGGCAGAGTAGAAAGACACACATATGCTAGCTCTCTCCCCACAGCCACAGCCCATAAAATACCTGTAAAGAAAGACTCTCAACAAATTCTAGAGTAGCAGAAACCACAGAACAACAGAGTAGAGGAGATTTCCAGCCCAGGGTGACCTGAAAGGATGATGGGAAACGTCTGTCCCACAGGATGCGGAGCAGAGCCCAGCCTATCCTTGGGCCCAATACAGGAAAATGGGGGAGAAGGGGATAAGCAGGGTGGGGGTGATGATGGAAGGGAGGGCAATGGAAGGAGGGAGCAATTAGAAGTCAACACTCTTGGGCAGGGACAAGGTCAAAAGAGAGAACAGAAGAAATGGAGGGCAGGATAGGATGGATGGAAATATAGCTAGTCGTACATAACATGACTATTATGGAAGTCATTTGAAAAACTATGCATATATAACCTATATTGAATTGCTTGCCTTCCCAATGGAGATGAGTGGGGAGGGAGGAAGGAGGAGAAGTTGGAGCTCAAAGTTTTAGGAACAACTGTTGAGTATTGTTCTTGCATACAGCTGGGAAACAAGAAATACAAGTAATGGGATATAGAAATTTATCTTGCCCTACAGGACAAAACAGAAGATGGGGCTAAGGGAAGGGAGGGATGTTAGAAGGGAGGGCAGATTAGTGATAGGGGTAATTAGAATGTTCAACGTTTTGGGGTGGGGGAGGGGAGAAAATTTGGAACTCAAAATTTTGTGGAAATGAATGTTGAAAACCTAAATAAATAAATAAAGAATGAAAAAAAACAAAGTTACCAAGGATCTTGTCATGTTGTGTTTCTTTTGAAATTCATCCTTGTTAACCACTTTGGAGCATTTGACACAGCTGAGCATCCTCTTCTCTAGGACACTCACTTCTCTCTAGGCTTTCTGAGACAGCTAGGTGATGGAATGAGTTCAAATCCTGCCTCAGCCACTTACCAGCTCTGGGACCCTGGGCAAGTCTAGTGAGATAAGTTTCCTCATCTGCAAGGTGGAGATAGTCCTAGAACCCACCTCACAGGGTTGTTGTGAGCATGAAATGAGATCATATTTGCAAAATGATTTGCAAATTAAGTGTCACAGAAATGCTAGCTATTATTTCATGATGCAGCTGTCTTGCTTCTCATCTTTGCTGGATTGTCATTCAGGTCACAACCACTAACCACAGATATTCCTCAAAGTTCTATTCTGTGTTTTCTTTTCTATCTCTGTACTCTCTCATTTGGTGACCTTATCACCTCCCTTGGGTTTAATTGTTGCTTTGCTGGTGACTCCATGATTCTATCTCCAGAACTAATCTCTCTGTCAAGCTCTGTTATCACCTCATCAGCTGCCTAGGGGACATTTTGTCCCCTAGGCATCTCATGAAACAGAAGTCATTATCCCAGTGTGGAACATTCCTGTTTCTGTGCAAGTCACCACCCTACTTCCAGTACCCTGGGTTCACAGCCTTCATATCTTCCTGGACATCTCAGTCTTCTTCACCCCATACTGATAATCAATTACCAAATTTGATCATTTCTAACCCAACAACATTTCTCCCTTCCATGCCTTCATCTTAACTCACCTAGACCCTAGTTCAGGCCTTTATCCTCCATCATCTGCAATAGCCTTCTCATTGCCTCCCTTGCCTCCAATGTCTCACCCTCTCCAATCCATCCCTCACACATCTACCAAAGTAGATTCCCTAAAGTACACCCTCCCCTACCCCCAACTCAATAAATTCTACTGGCTCTCCATTGCTGTTAGGACCAAATATTGTTTCAAATTTATCTCATGCTTTTAAAAATTTCTATTTTACATAAATTTTATATTGTACATAACTATTAGTAGAGTAGTATATGTAAATAAGTGATAAATACTGCTATATTGGAAGTTCCTAAACAAAAATTTCTTACTAATATAAGTTTGTGATGAGAAGAGTTTACAGACCACTGATGTGAAGACCCTTCACCACTCTGATTGCTTCTTCTGAACAGTTGTCAAGGTTCTTAAACTATGATGCCTTGAGAGTCTCATCTCTCTAGTGTTTCATGACTTTACCCTCTCTGGTTCTCTGCTACCTATCTAACTGATCTTACTCTTCTTCTTGAGATCTGCATCCAGGGCTCACCTAGTAACCGTGGGCATGCCTCAAGGATCTATCCCAGGCCCTTTTCTCCCTCTCCATGAATGCATCAGCTCCCATGGGTTTAATGATCGCTTCTATTCTGACTCTCAGAACTATTTATCAAGCCTTCATCTTTCTGCCAGTCTCTAGTCTGGTACCTCCCACTGCCTACTGGACATCACCAACTGGATGGTCTGCAGCCATTTCACATTCAGTATATCCAGAACTGAACTCCCGAACCCCTCTAGTGGTAAGTGAATGGGAAACACCCTTCTCAGGTGTTAGGGAGAGGTGAAGGGGATAGAGAATTCGCCCTAATTCAGGAGTGAACATTAGAATGTTGGTGGAGCTGGGCAATTAGTGGGTGGTTATCGCAATGACTAAGGATGGCATTTGTGTGTAGGCTTTACCCCCCTTATAGTTTCTTAGTCAGCCAGATTCACAACCTAAGTGTCATCCTTGACTACCCCCATATGTAATCTACTGTTAAGTCCTGTAGATTCTACCTTTGCAACATCTCTCACATACATCCCCTTTTGGACATGGCCATCACCCTGGTGCAGACCCTTATCACCTCACACCTAGACTATTGCAATAA
This sequence comes from Bettongia penicillata ogilbyi, assembly GCA_023548195.1. NCBI lineage: Eukaryota > Metazoa > Chordata > Mammalia > Diprotodontia > Potoroidae > Bettongia > Bettongia penicillata. Next base: position 11,110,792 of record JAJHZJ010000096.1, read on the forward strand.
CCTGCTAGTGGGCTTCCCTACTCCAGGTCTCTCCCCCTCCAGAACATCCTCCATTCAGCTGCCAAAATGATCTTCCTAAAGCACAGGTCTTCCCATGTTACCTCCCTGCTCAGCAAGTTTCGGTGGCCCTCTAATACTTCCAGGGTCAAAAAGAAATTCTCCTGTTTGACTTTTAAAGCCCTTTATAACCTATAACCTATAGTTACTTCCTATCTAGTTTTCTTATACCTTACTTTTCCCCATGTGCTAGCCAGGGTGGGGTTCCATAAATCAAGCAATCCATAAGTACTTATGCACCCACACTATGGCAGATAGTACTCGCTGGGGATACAAAGACAAAAATGAAATATATACAAAAGGAATGCACTATAAGATAGGGAGGCAGATAACACAGGTGGGATGGGGGGAATAAGGAAAGTTCTAGAGAAGAACACTTCTGAGCTGAACTTTGAAGGAAACTAGAGACAGAAGTGATGATGGAGAACATTCTAGGCTTAGGGGACATATCAATGGGAAATGGAGTACCATGTGTGAGGAACTGTAAGAAGACAAGGTTGACTGAACCATAATGTGTTGGAGGGGGAGTAATGAATAATAAACCTGGAAAGGTAGGTTAGGGTCATAAAGGGCTCCAAATACCACACAAAAGAGCTTGATTTTGATCCTACGAATAACAGGAGCCTCTGAAGATTACTGAGCCAATGACATCATCAGACAAGGGATGTAGGCTGCCCTTCAGAATTTCTGAAATGCAGAAAGTATCAACCTGCATCCACATTCTCCCCAGGGACAGAGTGTGTAGAAGGCAGATTACCAGGGGAGACATTTTGTGCCTCAGTCTTTGCTGTGTCTTCTCAGTAAATTTTTGTGAAGCTAATTAATGATGGGTATAACCAAGATGTCAGAGTAGAGGGGAAGCAGGATATCTGAACTCTGCCTTCAAAATTCCTCCAAACAGATCTAGAAAATTCATCAGACTGACTCATGATTGGGAAATACAGGAAAAAGCTCACAATGGCCATTTTTCCAGCCCAAATTGAAGAGGTCTTTAGACACTGAGGAGCAAACCTGAGCACCCCAATGCACCAGAGTAAGAGGTCCCGTCCATATACTGGGGCACCACAATTGGACAGTAGGCTGAAAACACTGTCACCCATTACCTAGTTCTGGGTTACAGGTCCAGGGTGGATTGAAGAGGATACCTGCGCCTAGGAATGGCATTCTGTTCTGGAATAAGATGAAATTGCAGCCTCAGAGCTGCATACTGAGAAAGAAGGTTCAGAAGTTAGAGGCAGTTACATAGCTTGGACCCCACGAGCATAATGTAGACTTAATTCTAGCTTCTAGCCCAGTATAAAGTCTGCAGTCCAGGTCAAAGGGAATCCTTCAATTATATCCCTCTGAACCAGCAGTTTTTCTCACTGCTGATAGTGCCTTAATCCAGCAGTTATCTACTATTGTTCAGACCCAAACCCAGATCAAAAACTGCAGGGCTCAAACCAGGAGGCCAGTGGTCACACCTTGCCCTGAATCAGACCACTGTGGGAACAGTGAAAACTTGCAGGTTCTGAGGTTGAGCTCTCCCTAAAATCCTAGAACAATACATAATACATGCCATACCTCCAAAAAAGAAATAGCAGGACCAGGACAGACCTATCCTCCAGAAATTTGCAAAGCCCAGTTCCAATAAAGTCCAAAAGCAAGAGTTATGCTGAAGAATGATCAAATAGAAAAATAATCCTCCCACAACACACTATTATTTTAAGGAAGCTCAAGAAAGAAACCCAAAAGAAAATGAATCCAAAACATCTAGGAACAATGTGTCAGAGCAAAACACAGCTTAGATACAGGTTCAGCAAGAATTCTTGGAAGAGATGAAGTAAGAGTCTTAAAAACTCAGGAAAAATTTTTAAAAAATTAAAAAGTACACTTCATTCTGTGTTCAGACAGCTCTTTCAGTTCTTTCAGATGACTATAGATAGCTTTGATTACTTCATCTGAAAACTGTTCACATCTTTTAATCATTTATCTATTGGGGAATGGCTCTTACGCATTGTAGGCAAGCATGTGTCAGCAGGAGTATGTGCATTTAATGACTAGCTTACAATAGGATTCTATATGATTACATGGCACAATATTGCATCATCAAAATTTCAATGCAGGAAAACGCCCACAAGTTTATAATAAATTATTAAATTTTTTTAATTTATTTTTTTAAATGACAAATTTAGAAAAAAAAATATTAAAGCATTAAAGAAAGTAGATTTTGGGTGGGAGGGCTCTGAGTAATTTTTTTCTTTGAAAAGGTGGCAGGAGGTCAAATGAGTTTGGGAACCTCTGACCTAGATTGTAATAGGCCCCTGTGGGGTGAGGAAGGGAGTCAGGAAGACCTGAGCCGTGTGCTGTTGTTGTGCTTGCCCAATTGTGGTTGAGTTTTCATGACAATATTTGGGATTTTCTTGGCAAAGATCCTGAAATGGTTTACCAGTTCCTTCTCCAGTTCATTTTATAGGTAAGGAAACTGAAGCAAACAGAATAAAGTGACTTGGCCAAGGTCACACAGCTTGTGTCAAGTGTCTGAGGCCAGATTTGAACTCTGGTCTTCCTGATTCCAGGCCAGACACTCTATCCCCTGCTCTACCTATCTGCCCATTAGCTGAATGATCACAATTAATAGGGAAGCTTAGAGACAGGGAGATTTGGAGTAGGGAGGGATTATGAGTTCTGGTTTTGGATGTGTTGAGTTTGAGATGTCTGGGTCAACTAGCTAAGACGTCTAAAAGGCAGTTGAAGATGTGAGACAGGCTGGATAAATAGATCTGAAGGTCATGTATAGAGAATTGATCATTGAACCTATGAGAGTTGTGATAACCAAGTGAAATAATTTAGAGTTGATAATCATGTAATATCATTTTTTGGACTTTAATAAGGGCCAGAGCCTGAGTTAATCAATCAGAAGAGCCTGAACTTAACAGTCTCTTTGTTTTCTGAGTAAATTTGGAATACTTCCTTTATCAACAAGGCCAGATGAGGCTGATTTAAGAGTATTTTTCCTCTGTTTGGGATGTGGCTCTCAACCTGAGACACTATCTTGAATAATGGGACTTTTTCTGTATCTTACAATGTTTTAGACATATACTACGTTATGGTATGTTAATGGAGACCATTTGACACAATCCTTCTTATTCCCCTGCTCCTTGTGGCCAAATCCCTCTCTAGTTCTGCCTATCTTTTCCTTTGTTTTAATCTTTAACGATAAGGCTTCTCTTCTCTTTTCTAAGGCTGCTGTTTCTACTGGTTTCTTTGATCCTCCCCCTCACTTCTCTTCTAGGAGGCTACCTCTCTCTCCCTCTCTCTCTCCCTCTCTCTCTCTCTCCCTCTCTCTCTCCCTCTCTCTCTCTCTCCCTCTCTCTCTCTCTCCCTCTCTCTCTCCCTCTCCCTCTCTCTCTCTCTCTCCCTCTCCCTCTCTCCCTCTCTCTCTTTCTCTCTCTCTCTTTCTCTCTCTCTCTCTCCCTCTCTCACTCTCTCTCCCTTACTTCTTCCCTCTCCTCTTCTCATTCACCCTCCTTTCATCTCTGTCTTTCTCCTGCCCTCCCTCCCATTCTCCCTGCTTACATCTCTGTCTGTCTCTCTCCCATTTTCCACCTCTATAACTAGTAGTTTCTTCTTCACTGCCTAAATCAATTAATCAGCGAATATTTACTAAGTGCCTACTACCTTCCAAGTATTGCCAGGTACCAAGGATACAAGTACAAAGAATGAAACAATAATTAGGAAAACTATAGGTTGCATTTCTATTGAACTTTCAGGTTTAAAAAACACTTTATAAATATTATCTTAGTGCACAGTAAATCCTTAATAAATGCTGGTTAACTTGACTACCAAACTATATCATGCCAGGTGCCTGGAGAAATGGGAAAACCCAGAACAACCCTAATTCATACAGCTGATGATGGTGAGGGAAGGGGAGAAAATAGTGTAGGGTATGGAATGATAAGTCCTATTCTATCAGAAAGTGTAGACCTGACTTATATGAGTAATGTCAATGACACAGAGAAAAGGTGATCAAGAAACAGTAGAACAGGTTGACAGCAACAGAAAGTTTGTGATTAAGGCTGTGATACAGAAGTATGTTTGGATATTTCTTATTACTAAAATTTCAGAATATCTTATTAATCAATAAGCTAGCATCCTAGTATTTATTTTATATACATTTGTAATCTGTTCCTTCCACTTCCCCCTCCCATTGAGAAAAAAAAAAAAACAAGACCTTTGATAAAGATATACATGGTACAGCAAAATAAATTCCCACCTGGGCTCTACCCCCAAATATGTCTCTATATGACTCCCCTTTGTTATGGGCTGTGCCAGGCCCTCAGTAATTTAGTTCAATATTGAAACAAAAGGACACATTCAACAATGAATAAAAGATCTATTTAACCATAGCAAAAAGATATTTAACAAGAATAGTCATTGGTGGACACCTGAAGTGAGTTCAACTGAGACTTCCTTGACTGAGTGAAGGAATTTAGGAACTAGGAATTTAGTTTGTTATGATACATTTGGAATTTATGTTACTTAAGGACATTTTACACCAACTTAGTTATGATGAATTTCAATTTTAAACGTTTATTTTTACTTTCAGGTGGAAAAGAGAGCTATCATTTTAAAAGATTCCAACTAATTCTCTTCATAAAAGTTTGGTCATTATTTCTCAACATCAGGATAAATCTTTTTTTTTTTTTTTAATATTTATTTATTTATTTAACTTTTTTTACATTCATTTTCACAAATCTTTGGGTTCCAAATTTTCCCCCCTTTTATCCCCTCCCACTACCCCAATACACCAAGCAATCTAATTTTCCCTATCTCCAGTCTGCCCTCTCTTCTGTCATCCCTCCCTTCTCTTGTCTCCATCTTCTCTTTTCTCCTGTAGGGCCAGATGACTTTCTATTCCTCATTAACTGTATGTCTTCTTTCCTAGTTGCAACAACAATACTAAACAATTGTTCCTAAAACTTTGAGTTCCAAATTCTCCCCATCCCTCCCTCCCCACCCATTCCCTTTGGGAAGGCAGGCAATTCAGTATAGGCCATATCTGTGTAGTTTTGTAAATGACCTCCCTGATCGTCGTGTTGTGTAAATCCAGTTGTGTAACTGGATTACCCTCCATCCTACCCTGCCCCTCATTGTTTCTCTTCTGTCTTTTGATCCTGTCCCTCCCCGAGTGTTGACTTCAAATTGCTCCCTCCTCCCTTTGCCCTCCCTTCCATCATCCCCCCCCCTTGCTTATCTCCTTCTCCCCCACTTTCCTATACTGTAAGATAGGTTTTCATATCAAAATGAGTGTGCATTTTATTCCTTCCTTTAGTCAAATGTGATGAGGGTAAACTTCTTGGTTTTTTTTTTTCTCAGCTCTTCTCTTTTTCCCTCCACTAAAAAGTCTCCTACTTGCCTCTTAAATGACATATAATTACACCATTCCATTTCACCCTCTTTCTTCCCACTACATTTCTCTCTCACCATTTACCTTAATTTCTTTTAAGATATGGTCCCATCCTATTCAATTCATTCTGTGCTCTCTGTCTCTGTATGTGCATGCATGTGTGTATGTGTGTGTGCATGCACATGTGTACATGTGTGTGTGTGGTCCCACCAACTACCCCGATACTGAAAAGTTTTAAGAGTTACAAATATTGTCTTTCCATGTAGGAATGTAAACAGTTCACTTATGGTAAGTCCCTTAAGACTTCTCTTTGCTGTTTCCTTTCATGCTTCTTCTCATTCTCGGGTTTGAAAGTCAGATTTTCTTTTCAGGTCTGGTCTTTTCATCAAGAATGCTTGAAAGTCCTCTGTTTCATTGAAAGACCATATTTTCCCTTGAAGTATTATGCTCAGTTTTGCTGGGTAGGTGATTCTTGGTTTCAGTCCTAGTTCCTTTGACTTCTGGAATATCCTATTCCACTCCCTTCGATCCCTTAATGTAGAAGCTGCTAGATCTTGAGTTATCCTGATTGTATTTCCACAGTACTGGAATTGTTTCTTTCTAGCTGCTTGCAAGATTTTCTCCTTGAGCTGGGAGTTCTGGAATTTGGCCACAATGTTCCTAGGAGTTTCTCTTTTTGGATCTCTTTCAGGTGGTGATCGATGGATTCTTTCAATACTTATTTTGCCCTCTGGTTCTAGAATGTCAGGGCAGTTTTCCTTGATAATTTCATGAAGATGATGCTTAGGCTCTTTTTTTGATCATGACTTTCAGGTAGTCCCATAATTTTTAAATTGTCTCTCCTGGATCTATTTTCCAGGTCAGTTGTTTTTCCCATGAGATATTTCACATTCTCTTCCATTTTTTCATTCTTTTGGTTTTGTTTGGTGATTTCTTGGTTCCTCGTAAAGTCATTAGACTCCATCTGTTCCATTCTAATTTTGAGAGAACTATTCTCTTCAGTGAGCTTTTGAACCTCTTTTTCCATTTGGCTAATTCTGCTTTTGAAAGCATTCTTCTCCTCATTGGCTTTTTGAACCTCTTTTGCCAATTAAGTGAGCCTATTTTTCAAGGTGTTATTTTCTTCAGCATTTTTTTGGGTCTCCTTTACCAAGGTATTGACCCGTTTTTCATACTTTTCTTGCATCTCTCTCATTTCTCTTCCCAATTTTTCCTCCACCTGTCTAACTTGCTTTTCAAAATCCTTTTTGAGCTCTTCCAAGGCCTGAGCCCACCCAACATCCCCCTGGGATCCGCCCTCCACGTCTTTCCTTGATGGCAAGAATATGTCCTTGTCATCGTCAGATCCGAAAGTCGGGATCATTTGCATCTGTTCAAAAAAACTCTCTACAGTCTTATTTTTCTTCCCTTTTCTAGGCATTTTCCCAGCCAGTTACTTGACTTCTGAGATTCCTGTCCACCCCCGCCTAGATCCGCCCAGCTAGTGCTTGGGGGTCTGAGATTCAAATGGGCTTTCCGCAGCAGGCGTGGTTGCTAATCAATGTGAGCTTTAGTTCTGGTGCTGGGGTGGGGGCAGGGCCACCTCCCAGGCTCAGTTCCCTCAGGGGCTTTATGCAGAGACCTTCAGAAACGGAGCGGGTGGGGCAGGGCCGTCTCCCAGGCTCAGCTCCTTCAGGTGGTTTATGCAGAGACTTTCAGTAATGAAGATCCTGCCTGCTGCTGGGGTAGTCCTGGGCCGCTGTGGCTGCGCCCCCGCTGCACCACCGCTGCCTCCACCGCCGCCCCCGCCTCTGCCTCCGCCGCTTCCTCCCAAGGGGGCCCGAGCCACAGAGACACCCCACTCCCCTCTCGGTGAGCCCAAGCGTGTCTCTCACTGACCTATAGCGTCTGTGGGTGGAGGGACCTTCCTGGCCGCCGGAGGTTCCATCCCTGAAGCCTGCTCGGATCAGCTTCTCTGGGGCCGCGGCCAGGGCAGCGCTGGGGTGGGGTCTGCTTTCTGGGGCGCAAGGGATCCTGGGGACGGCTCTCCAGGGCTCTCTGGAACGGAAATCTCTTCCACTATGTTTCTGCACCCCCTGCAGTGATCCAGAACTTCTGGGGAGCTCTTCTTACATTAAATCTATGGGCTGTGGGTTCGGAGCTCACAAACGTGCGTCTTTCTACTCCACCATCTTGACTCTGCCCCCCCCCCAGGATAAATCTTAAACTGTTTTAAGAGGAAATACTTTTAGAAGAAATTTTTGAAAAAAAACCTGAGTGATTTTTTGAAGGCCTATTAAATTTTCATTTGCAAGATAATTTATTGCTAAATTAATGTAATGAGCTGCAAAGCAGAAGTCTTAATGTTTTGATCTGAATTTGTAGTCATTTCCTGGCCTAAGCAAGAATTAAATTAGTGTTTGGATTTATCATATGTAAAAGATTCAATTATAGTATCTCTCTCTTCTAAAGTAAATATAATTAGAGACGGATAAACAAGATTGTGAAACAAAGATGTGTATCTATTTAGCTCTAAGGCTGAAGTCAGGAACCTCTTTTGTTTAAGGCAGTACCATTACATTAGTGAAGAATAATAACTTATGCACTACTTTTATGATTGAAATGTAAAGGAAAGTTGAATAATCTGAGTAATAGGTTCGAAAGATTTGGAAAGATAAAGGTTTGATTGAAAATATGAAGGCAGATAAGAAGGTCTGGGAACAAATGAGGGTCATCCAAGTCCCTCCTGTCCCTGGTTGGTTGCTCTGGGTACATTTATGCCAGTTTCAGATGGTTTAAGTATGCTTATTGTGATGAAGTTTGACAGTACTTTAAGAAGAAAGGAAAACTACATAGCTTGATTTGAAATTTAATAGTTCAATCAAATTTGAGATGGCCCTATCAGAAGGATACCTGTCCATACTTACCCTGCTTCTGGTAATTTTTCTCCGACTTCTTTTTGGCCCTTGTTTGCTTAACATCCTTGCCAGATTTGTCTCCTCTAGGCTCAGTGCACTCCACTTGTAGATGACAGCTCAGGCTGATATCACCCTTTATCTGAGACCACAACCCATCACCCTCTGGACCTGGTCCAATATCCAGATACTGGCTAAAAAACCAACCCCTTGAATGGGGGGACACCATGAAGCAGGGACAGCTCTACACCCAATTCCAGTATAAAGCAGTTTCAGAAGCTGAGAACTTCGTCCCTTACCCCAAAAGATTTTGGGTCCCATTTGAGGAGGAATCATGGGGTGCTTGTGCTCAGACCTCAGTCCTAGGACCATGTCTCTGCTTTGACTAATTTGAGAATAGATATAAATGCTTGTAAATTGTTCAGCTGAACTTCTTGTTCACTACAAAATATATATACTTTGGTAGAGAAAGAAAACGTGCAAAGATAATTGAGTATACAAAATGAAAAAGCATAGCCTAACATGCTTTCCCTAAATATGCCAAAGACCAATTGAATTTCATTACAATTTGAGAACTTCAAATACTTATTGTGCAGAAACTAGGACACATTATCAGGTCCTTTCATCTTGTATGATGTGTTTATTTCATGTTACTCTTTTGTTTCGTACTATGGGGATCATTATAATACTTATTTCTTTATCTGATTGCATTACTACCAGCAAGGGTAAAGTGTGTAGTCCGATCACTAGGCAAATGGAACCCTGTCTATTGAATCATTTATCCAATCTCTGTGATCTAACCTTATACCTTGTTTCTAAGTTCTCTATGTTTCAGACTGCTTAAAAGGAATTGATTTTCTCCACTTTCAGTGTAATGACATTTCCCCTGAACAAGTGTTAAGTCTTTATGTTAAGTACTTCTTGGGTACCCATTTCTTTACCTTTACCTTCATAAATCTTTACAACCCTTAATAAACATACTTATTTCTTCTAAGAAAGTAAGAGATATTAATCAAGAATCAGCTATTTCTAAATCAATATAAACTATAGACACAAGTGGTTGCTAATAAATTAGATGTATCAGTAATTACTGATACTAATGATCATTGGTATGATTTCCTATTCAAATTATCTTCTGCATAAAAATATTTTTCTGCATTAACTTTATATTGATTTTTGCAACTATTGTAATTTTCCTATTCTTTTGTAACTCCTGTTTTACAAAATTCAAGATTATATGTATGTGTATGTATATATGTATGTGTGTGTATACATATGTATATGCATATTAAGTAATACACATACATATACATATTATATATATTAATAATACACACATATACGTAATACATATTAAAGTCCCTTCAGCTTACGTAACGAACATGTCAGATCTTGGGGCCGAATGAAGGGTTAATGAAACATTAAAGATCTTCCCTGTCCATTTACAGGTCAACATGAATACACATCCTGTTCTTTCTCCTTGGACAAGGGGCTGTGTTCCCAGGACTAAAAAGTTAACCTTGCCCTGATTCCCAGGACTAAAAGTTCAACCTGCCCTTATCCAATTCCTCTTCCTGGAAGTGTTGGTTGCCTTTCTAGGAACAAACGGAATCCATCTTGTGTCCTTTTGAACACAGATGTTTTGTTCCTTTGGACTCTGGCCTGGTACAGAGCTGCAACACATCCAGTGCAGTTAGTTACTTTAAGTCATGTTAAGGTTCTTGTGACAAGGCAATTAATTGGCTCAACAACCACTGTGTCTAAAACTGGATATAACCTAAAGCAATTCACCTACTCTTTGGAGTTCCCCCGTGGGGAGGCCACTCTGCCTGGGACATTTTCCCAGCTGGGTCTCTGGAGACTGAACCAGAACTCCCCCGTCACAGGACATAGATGTAGGTGTCTCCCCATTTGGTAATGTATAGTTCTATTACTCTAAATTAGGCTTTATCTTCTTATATATATATTTCTTTAATATTGCTTTATACCATCCTTGTGAGCAAAATAAATGTTATACTGATTCTACTCTGGCGTGAGCACATTCATTACTGTGCAACCCAAAGCTGAAAGCAGCCGCACTTAACTGCTTGTCAGACACACTATCCCTCCCCTTTCCCAGGTCTTCATAGGTGCTTCAGACTTAGGCAATGAGAAAGTGATCAACGACTTAGTCCCCTGAGTCAACCAAGTCTTGGAAAATGTCTCAATGCCTCTAGTCTCAATAACTAGAAAAAACTAGTTATATTAATATGGAAAATTTTTGCATGGCTTCAAATGTAAGATCAGTATAAACTCTTGCCTTCTCAAGGGATGGGGAAGGGGCAAGAGAATTTGAAACTCAAAATTTTTTTGAATGGTTTTAAAAATGTTTACATATAACTGAAAAATAATTAACAAAAAAAAAAAGCTTTTTTAAAATAGAAAAAACTAGTCTAACTCTCATGGGGGGTGGCAAAGATAATGCTCCTAGCACAGAGTCTGGCCTGGCCTAGGAAGATGCTTTAAGAGTGGAGAGAAGGGGATGGATTGAGATGTTAAAGTGATATAAGTGAGTTCTCTGTAAATCATAACCATGCCCACATGTAACCCCCTACAGTTTCTTCCAACAGGAGTTTTGAGGCTCCTTAAATTGGTTCTGTATCTTTCTTTGCTGAACAATGCCTAGTTTGGGTTGTCCCCATCTTGGAATATCCTCTTTCCATTTCCCTTCAGCCTGGGCAAACCACAGCATTCGCAAATGCGTGAGTAGGGACAGCCCTCAGACAGGGTCTGGTCCCACTTATCTGGACTCCATCACTACTCCCTCCTTTCTCTGCACTTGTATTGTATCTCCTACCTCATCACTTCCTAGTAACCTACAAAGCATGAGGTCCCAGCTCCCCCTTAAGAGGTCCTCAGGAAATACTTCAGTCTGCATACTGACACGTTTGGATAACTGTCCAAGTCAGACATCAGCACTCCGGAGAGATGTGTAAGAGACTGTCCCTGGTGCGCCCATCAGCACCGCTCCCACTGCCCACCCCTGGGCCCCATCAGCGCTGCCCTGAGTGACCAATGAACACAAAGACTCCCAGCTTCTTCCTTGTAATCATTATTGTGAAATTTCCAGTCACTCTCACCTGGGACCATTTCTGGTCTGGAACATTCATGGGGGGACTGGGGGAGGATGGGGAGGGGAAAGGGCTTGTCCCTGAGAACTGGACTGGGATGTTTGGGGGAGGGGGTGTCTAGACTCATGGCTTTTGAGGGGCTGAGGCTATTGAGGCCCCGGTGGAAGACTAAAACTGACAAGTGAAGGCAGCTGCTGAGAAGGGAGGGCCAGCGCTGAACTCGGGGGCTGTTCAGCCTCTATTTCTGCTTCCTGGCCTCTTTGCTCACCCTCTCCACCTCATGCATGAATCGGAGGCAAAGCTCATCTTGCCATGGCAGAGCCACACACTGGACCGCCACAGGCATCCCCACGCTGTTCTTCAGGCCCTGCGAGTAAAGAAAAGGGGTGGCACCTGGTGCCCAAGAGAAGAGGGGAACACCCCAACCCATCCTGACCCATCTCCAGCCCACACGACTTGAGCGTGGCAGAGCTCTCTCTCCAAGTCTAGGACCATGATGCCACTACTTCTAACAAAGAACATCCCCCACCGTTAGAGTGAGCGCTAAAAGAGACAGACTAAGCCCTAGAGAACTGAGGTGACCTGCCTCGAGTCACAAGGTAAGTGAGTGCCCTACCCTCTGGACCACACTTCCGCTCTCTCATGAGAAGAACTAAAGGGAGAGAAAATATCAAAAAGCCATGGCAAGACCAGCTACTTAAAGGAGTCCAACCAGGTTCTGGCTATAACCCTGACCCTGCTCTGTGACCTAATGCCAGAGCCCACATTGGCCCCTCCCCAAAGCTCTCTGAATTTCACTGTACCAGTAACATAAGGGGGGGCTGAACAGTGTGACCTCCTAGGATCCCTCCCGCTCCAATAAGCAGAGTCTGGGACCAGAACCTGCAGACCTACAGAGACTCACCTTGTGGAGCCACAGGTCCCAAATGTCCCCAAAGCAGCCCTTATATTTCTGCAGTTCCTTCTCATCCTCAGGAGTCACCTTGGAGACAGGGACCACACCAGCAGGGAAATCCAGACAATTGTAGAGCATGGTATAACTGACAGCCCCTGAAACAGCCAGGTAGCCAGGTCAGTCAAGGACTGGTGCCACAGAGAAGGAAGGTGGGGATCCATTGTGGCCCAGATGGCCAAATCAGCGGGGGGGAAGGGGATGGCCATGCCACAGAGGAGGAAAGGGGAAGAGATTCCACTCTGGCCCAGGGACAGGAAGGTTACCCTCTGGTCATCAGACTACTGCTGAAAACAATGAGGCCCTCCAAACCCTCAGGGGTGGGGTGGGGAGGGTCACCTGCAACCGGTATGGGTGGGACAGACCTTCCTATGCGCAAGGGACAGAGGAGATGAAGCCAGAGGGCCAGGCCCTTGGAGCTGGCACTGGGTCCTGGAGGAAGGGCCAGCCTCCAGCTCAAGGGAAGCCCCTTTCCTGATTGTTAAGTGACCTGGCCCAGCCCCTCTCTGTGTGCACACTTTCTCCACTTTACCAAGCCCTGACCTCCCAAGCCCTAGGTTAGCAGTTCTCAGATTTTTTGGTGTCAGGAACTCCTTACACTCTTAAAAACTGAGGATTTCCCAGCCAAGACCTTTTGGTGATGTGGGTTACAGCTGTCAATATCTCCAATTTCACAAATTAAAACATCTTTGCATTATTATATCCACACCTAGGTGGTGCCACAGTGCATAGAGCACTGGGTCTGAATCAGGAAGACCTGAGTACAAATTCAGTCTCAGACACACCTACTAGCTGTGTGACTCTAGGCAAGTCACTTAACCTGTTTGCCTTAATCCACTGGAGAAGAAAATGGCAAACTATTACAACATCTTTGCCAAGAAAACCCCATGAACAATGTGGTCCACGGGGTCACAAAAAGTCAAACACAACTGACACAACAGAGTAATATTATGATAATAATTTTGACCTCATAGCCCCCCTGAAAGGGTCTTAGGGACCCTTGGGAACCTGCAGTTCCAGATCCTTGGGTGTACAGTTCTGACCCTCTGACCGATGATAACCAGATGACCTTGGGGAACAGAGAGGGAGTTGGAAGGTTGGGGTACCTGATGTCAGCCTCTCCAGGCCTGATCCCCAGGGAAGTTCCTACCCAGTCTGAAGTCCAGAGCGCAGAGCCTGAGCTGTCTCAGCCCTCCCCTCCCCTGAACAGAACTGAGCCCACAAAGGAGGAAACCAGGATGAATGGGGGGGTCCAGTCCAAGTGATGGGGGGAAGGTGTTTGGGGTAGGCTGGGCCATGGAAGTCCCACCTGCAGCTTTGCCTGGGTAGTTGATGTTCAGGGCAGGGCTCAGCATGGGGGTCAGAACCACATCCAAATTCAGCATTTTCCACTGGGTGATGACACTGTGACGGTATTCCTAGGGGGAGATATAAGGATTGGGGGACAGAAGGACAAGCAGGCGAACCAAGGGATTTCCGACTTTCCAAAGCACTTTGCCCATAACCCTACAATGTCAGTATTTCATTTAACAGAATGAAACTGAAGCCTGGAGTAAAGGGACTTGGCCAAGCACAGGTGTGTGTTAGAAGCAGGAGACAGACAAGAAAGCCAGAAGATCACTCGATGCACCCAGCATCCTCTCCCTTGTCATCTTGGAAATGATAATTACTTTGGGGAGGAAAGTATCTGGACAGAAGAGACAGGAGGTAGGAATGGCCAGGCCAGGGGCCAGAGGAGGTGATGAGAAGAGGAAAGGCAAGAATGAGTCAGAAGTCAGAAAAGGGCCAATTCAGACCAGGCTGGTGGGAATGGAGGGGAGCCTGCTGCTGCCTCCCAGTCTGCCCTTCACCTCCTTCTGGAGTGTCCTAGCCTGCACAGAACACTGCAGCCCTGACTCACATATCGTAAGTGGGGACATGTCTTGCCTCCTAGATCAGACTAGGAGTTCCCAGAGGGCAACCCCACTCTAGGAAGTCTCCATATCTCTCACAGCAGGTCTATACCAAGGGCTGGGCACTATTAATCCAGAGAAGCTGGGTCAGGAGAGAGGGTGCAGGACAAATTCCTTTGGAGCTGAGACACAGAGGGTCCTACCATTCAGGGGGCACAGCCTACTGCCCCTTACAGAAGCCTGGGCTTCTCCATGGGGTGTGGGAGAATGGAAGTAAAGACCCACAGGAAGGGGGGAGATGGGCTTAGCTGAGTAGAAGACCTGTCAGTCTTGCTCATCTCAATCATCCTGAGTCAGTCCCATGTTAAGGAGGGGCTTTGGGACTCAGATCTCTTTAGCCTGGCAATCCTGTTTGACCCTGGCTCTGGCAAAGTCAGCCTACCATCTTTGGACTGTGCTAAGACTGTCACCTTGTGCCCCAGAGGTCAGCCCAATCAATCCTGGGGCACTTGGCCCTCCCTCACCTCAATCTTGTGGTGTAAGTTCCAAAGCTCCCCAGCAGACCTGGAAGAGAGAAAGAAACCCCACCCAGAGAAATGACACTCCTTTCCCCCACCTTCTTTGGGTCTGGTACTTCATCTGGCAAGAGTGCGTTAGACTAAAATTGGTCCCCTCCAGCTCTCAGGCTTATGAGACCCTGCCAACCCCTCCCTCAGTCAAGCCTCTATCTGCCTCAGTTTACCTCTGTTAGGGCCCTTGAAGGGATGTCTCCAGGGACAAAGAACCTATGACTTAAGAGATGGAGGGGAACCCTTCCTTTGGCCCCCAAGT
Organism: Bettongia penicillata ogilbyi; assembly: GCA_023548195.1. Classification (NCBI taxonomy): domain Eukaryota; kingdom Metazoa; phylum Chordata; class Mammalia; order Diprotodontia; family Potoroidae; genus Bettongia; species Bettongia penicillata. The sequence continues at coordinate 11,125,917 of JAJHZJ010000096.1, forward strand.
TGCAGCAAAGCAGATTCAGGGACATCCCAACATTGAGAGCTGTCCCACAATGAAGCAGGCTGCCCCTGGAGGCTGGGGACATTACAATTAGACTCCTCTGGGGCATGAGGAGGGCTTCTGGCCTCCAACTATGAAATTCTGTGACTCTGCCCTCCCAAATGAGCTCTTCCAGACTGCTACTTCTGATGTGTGGACCTTGAGGTAACGGAAGTCTGGAGGCCTCGACCACTGCATTCCAATGGACGGTGCTTTTTGTTCCCCTGTCCTTGGGCTCAGGACGCAGGTTGGAGACAAACAGGTAAACCAGGGATGAAGAAGTACTGGCCAGTCACACTGAACCCCAGTTCAGGGCAGAGCAAAGACCCAGAGCTAAGCTCCTAGGGCCTAAATGGCCAAGCTGACCTGATGACCTTTAGCAAAAGGAGGCTAAAGGGTTAGGACCTCAAGGAGGATCTTGCCTTCCCATAGCCCCTACTTAACTGGAGTTTTGGGGGTCCCCCTGCTGCCATGTCCACCACTCACACCGAAGGATCCCCCAATAGCGTCTCAGCCTGGCAAATAAGTAAGCTCTGCTCTCTACAAAGTCGGATCTGGAATTTCTGAGCCTGACTCAACTGGCTCAGGCCACCAGGGGGCAGCCAAAGCTAGGTCCAGCCCAGCCCAGGCAGACTGGCTCAGACCAACGGAGACCTAAGGCAGTCACCATGGCCCTGGAAGGGATAGCAGGATCCTCAGAGGCCACGGTGCCCACCCTTGACTGCTGACCCCATGGCAGGAGAGGAAGGTAGTGGGGGAAGGATTGCCCTCCCTCCAGGAGTTTCTGGGAGCTGTCCAGACTCTGGTGACTTTCCAGTTTGTCAAGGTCTCAGAAATCAGTGACTCAGTCCTAGAAGGAGCTTCATGGGACCTTGTCAAGTCACACCTAGGTAGGAAACCCCTCTATGGCATACTTGGACATGTGGTCACCCAGAAGGTACTAAAACAAGGCCAGATGCTCTGAGGATAAACTTCAAGGTTTTATCTTCTCTCTTTCGGGCAAAGAGACTGCCCTTGATTCCCTATCCTGGGCCTGACTTGAAGTCACAGACCTTCAGAGAGCACTGGTTCAGCTCGAACCTGAACAAGAATTCCCTCTTGGACTTCCCAGACAAGTGGTCAGCCAGTTCCTGCTTGGGTATCTGTAGTGACAGGCAGCTCACTACCTTTCTGGGCCTACTTCCCTGACAGGGAGCTCCCAGGTAGGAATGAAGCTGGGGCCAGGAAAGCCTCCTTACCGGGACTTCGAGCTGTGGAGGAAGGCGACCAGTCTTGGAAACTAGAGGGAAAAACATGTCTTGCTTATAGGCCCAGGCCAGACCCCTGCCACTGGCCACAGGAGAGAAAAGGGGACTGAGAGAAGCCCTTCCCATTCTTCTTCCCAAAAGCAGGGGCTCCTCCTACAGGCTGGTGCAATGCCCAGAATAGAGCAGGGGCCCAGAATTGGGAAAGAAAAGGTGGAGGAGGAACAGGGGCCCAGTGGCCTCCCCATACACACCCACAAAAGAATGGGAGAAAGCCTTGGGGACCACCCTCAGTCCCAGCTCACCAAAGGCCGGATGAGAACAGACAACAATCCTTTGATCCAATTAGGCATCCTGAGGATGATGGTCAAGTACCCCAGACACGGATCTACAGAGTCACCTTTGCTGAAGAGACGGAGAGGTGACAGGGTAGGGAATGAGTCTCCCTAGGCCAGTAACACTAGCCCCTACAGAACACAGGTGGCAAAATACAAGTACAGTGGGGGGAGACATGGGAACTCCCCTAGAGTCAGGCTTCCTGCAAGTGTCAGACCAGAGCCCCTAGGAGGACAGGGGTTGGGAATTCAAAGGAGGACTATCTGCTCAGCTCCTGGGGGAGAGAGGAAGTGAAGCCAGTACCAGGCACGGGGCTTGGCACACAGGGCCTTTGTGCTCCAGCTGCCAAGCAGGCAAAGTGGGGGAAGGAGCTGGAATTTCTGGAGTTATTTTAAAACTGGCAAAACACTTTACAGACATTGTCTCAAAGGAGCCTCATAACAGCCCTGGGGGGCAGGTAGCCCCCATCCTCAGTTTCCCTACATGTAAAATGGGCATCATAACAGCACCTACCTGGCCAAAATGTAGTAAAGAATGGAGACGATCTATCTTAAATGTTCCGCTAACTGTAAAGCACTTTATTAAAACCTGAGCTGTTGTGACAACGATCATGCAGAGGGATTAATGACTCACCCAAAGTCACACAGCCACACATCAGAGGCAAGATTTGAACCAGGTGTTCCTAACTCTCTCTACCCACTAATTCCAGGACTCTCCCTTGAGAGGAAAAGCCCAGGCCCAACAGAAGGGAAGGACTTGCTTTCAATCACTTAGCCCATGGCTTCCTCCACCAGGAAATGGGGCTTCCAGAATCCCCCAGGGCCCACTCCCTCAGTTTATCTGCCCCCCAGCCTGCAGGAGGGAGAAGGCCTGAGTTCTACTCTGATACTTCCTTTGCTGTGACACCCCAGGAAAAGCCTTGGAGTCTCTGTTCCCAGTAAAAGGGAACAATTAATTATACCTGCCCTTTCACAATACAGCTGGGCTGCCCCTTGTATTGTCAGCCCCTTGGGAAGAAGGGGTGCAGCCTAAGCCCATACTCACAAATTCTTCAGGAAGGCCTGGCCTCCATCACTGAAGAGTCCACTGGTGAACAGCACCTCCATGGCATGATCAATGTTAGAGGGCATGAATGGGATGAGCTAAAGGACACAGAAGAGGTCACCTTGGGCAAGCCCATCTCCCTGCCAGCCACCACCAGGCCCTGCCTATCTGCCCAACTCCCTGGACTCCTGCACCTGAGAATCCAGTTGCCCCCAGTCACAAACAAAAGCAGAGCAAATACTGTCTCTAGAGGACTCTTGGGAAGTCAAGGTTCCACCTGGCCTGGCTATGGCAAAGCCTTGAGGAAATATGCCTCCTCCCCTCCCTGCACTCCAGTCCACACATGCTCATATGGGGGTGGGTTTTTAAAAAACCTCTGTTACAAGGGAAGGGTGAGGAGGGAAGTGATCTGTTCAGAAATAAAAGTGGTATAAAAAAAGAGTATCAATTTAGAAAATGAGAACTCAGTGCTAGAAACACCCTGAAAAATCAATGACTCCAGCCCCTCATTTAGAGGGGTGGAAAATGAAGTGCAAGGAGGGAAAGGGTTAAAGGGAAAGAAATCAGCACTTATTAAGCACCTACTGTGTGTCAGTTCCTGGGCTAAAGTCTTTACAAATACTAACTCATTTGAGCCTTGGGGAGGCCCCAGTGAGACTCCTACTACATATGGAAACTAGTCAGTGAACTTCCAGGGGCTGCCACAGCTGGCAGCCTCCGTGCTGGCCCTGCTGACCAGGCCAGCCTCCTGTGGGCAGTATCGTCTCCTAAGAACCAGGTTGGGGGCGGGGCGGGGAGGCCAGAGGCTCCACAGGCAAGTTATAGGCCTGGAAGCCCAGGAGTCAGCTCCATCTGCCCAGGCAAGACAAGGGAGACTGTCCTCATGATACAGAAAAAGGACTTCTTCTTTCCACCTCCTTAGCCTGAGGGCTGGAGAGAGGCCAGGGTCCCCAGGATGGTACTGGGAGGATTCTGAGAATGAACTCCTTCTGAAGCTGTGTGATCCTGGACAAGTCCCTTCAACTGCTAAGAGGTGCAGTGCCTTCTTAAAAATGGAAGTAATAATCTCCACACTGTCCTTCCCACCATCCTTTCCAGCCCATGCCCAATAGAAATGAGATGCTGGTCAGCCAGGCATCTCTCCAAAAACAGGCCAGTGAGGGTGACGTACCGTGTGACCAGCAGCCTCCAGGAGTGCCTTGGTCTCCAGCACAGCCCTCTTCATGGAGGGACTAGGCATGGTATACCCATCAGACTCATAGTAGCCGATCCGCAGAGGCTTCGTGCTGGCATACATCTGGAAAGAGAAGCAATGGGCCCCCATGCCCTCCTTGAGTCCTCCCACCATCTTTGCCAAGGCTCTAAAGAAATCGGACACTGGACAAACACCCAGAGACCTGATGCTGCAGAGTCCACAGGAGCATGGGACCTGGAAGCACCTAGTCTACAGATCAATCTCCTCTTCCCAGGTCTGAGGGGCCCCTACTCAAGCCCCTGCCTTCATCCCAGCCCTCTCAGGCAGCCAATTCCCCAGTAGCCCATGCCAGGCCCTCACTCACCGTCTCCCTGAAGGGTACTGGGGGCACCATGGGGTCCAGGAGGAACATGTCCTCAGATAGCAATGCCCGCAAGCACAAAGCAAGGCTGTCGACATCCTTGGCCATGGGCCCCACAGACGTGAGGACTGGGGAGAGAAGGCTCCATGTCACCTGGCTGCTGGTGTGACCACCCAGCCCACCCCCATGAGCCTCTGGTCAGGCTGGGTGTGGGCTAGGGAAAGGGTGAGGCAGGGGGGCTCTCATAAATGAGGGGACTACCCTTTTCTTTTGTGGTCTATGGGTCCCCAGTGACTGACACAGGGCCTGGGTGCAGTTTTGGCATCTCTGGACACTCTGCTGAGCCCAAGCTCCATCCCAACCTGCAGCAGGATGAGCAGAGAGCTCTCAGGTTCTCCTTTTCTGCCTTTATCCAAGGTCCACAGACAAGGAAACTGAGGTCCCGAGCACTTCAATGCCTCTGGGTTCACTCAGTGGGCCTGCCTGCTGGACAAAGCTGTCCCCACCTGGAGGTGGGGAGGGGCAAGAAGAACAGACCTGTCTGCAATGGGACAGCTGTGGGCCAGAGCCTGCCCCACACCCTAGGACCACTCACTGAGCTTCACTCCCCCAAAGGAAGCCCCACTCCCTGCATGCCTCACCTGCCAGCTGCCCATTGACACAATTCTTCATTCCACGCTTGCTAGAAGGGAACACAAAGAACATCTGCATGGTTTGCCAGCTCCTTCTGAGGCCACAAAGAGCTGTCTGAGTAAGCGAGGCTGGGTGGACCCTCTTACAGAGCAGGACACTACCATGGGGCAGCCTGGGCACAGCATGTCCCCCAGTCTCAAAACCCCTTCTCTGAGCAGAGCAGCTGCAAACTCCACCTCAAGAGAGGAGGGGAGACATGGGAGGGGAGGGAGGAGGAGAGAGGGAAAGGGGAGGAGACAGAAAAGAGGGGAGGGAAAGGGAACAGAGAAGGGGAGAGGGGAAGGGGAGAGAGGGAAAGAGGAGGGGACAGAGAAAGGGGGAGAGAGGAGAAGGAGAGGGAACAGTTAAGGGGGAGAGGGGAGTGGAAGAGAAGAAGAAAAGAGAGGGGGAAGGGACAGTGAAAGAGGGAGATACAGAAAAGAAAAGGTGCAGAGGGAACAGAGAGACAGAAAGAGAAAAAGGGAAGGACAGAAAAGGATGGGGGAGAAGACAGAGTGAAAGAAAAGGAAGAGATGGAGAGAGACAGAAAGATTGGGGAGAAAGGAGCCAGAGGAGAGCCTCAAGGTTCCAGAGAAACAGAGGCTTTAACCCAGAAAGGGATCCATGGGCATATGAACTATGCCCCTCACTCCTTGCTAAGGGAGCCTCCATGGGATCTCCCTTCCCCCAGGGTTCCCCAGTCCAATACCTGATCCTGCCTGAAGTAGGCTTGAGGCCACAGATGCCACAGAAGGCCGCAGGGAAGCGAATGCTGCCCCCAATGTCGGTGCCCAAGCCCAAAATGGACCCGCCGCCCGCTATGAGGGCACCTTCCCCACCTGAAGACCCACCAGGGCTCTTGGAAGAATTCAGGGGGTTCAGCGTACGGCCAAATATAGGGTTGCTGCAGTCGTAGCTGTGGGAACAAATCCACAGCTGGGACGCCAAAGAGGACAGCTCCAGGCAACCTCCCCACAGCCTCAACAGGTCACCAAGTCCTGTGAGTTCTCCCTTTCCATCCCCATGGCTAGGGCCCTTACCGCCACTAACCCTCCTTGCCCAGCCCACACCCCCAGCTCAGCTCCCAGATCCTGTCCACACCCCAGTCCAGCTCCCAGCTCCTGCCCACACCCTGGCCCAGCTCCTGGCCACTGACCTGAACATGGACTGGGGCACACTGGTGTGCACAAAAGGAATAGCCCCCTGCTTCTTCAACACCTGCACTACCACGGAATCCTCTGTGGCGGGGAAGCCAACGTTCTGGCACAGGCCCAGAGTAGAATCCTGGTCCTAGGGAGAGGGGGGAGAGGGAGGAGGGAAGTACCAGAGATCACTGCTCTCCAGCCCAATACTCATCACAGAGTACACTAAGATCTCCTGGATCCCCCAGAAAACCCACCCTCCATGCCAGGATGGCACACACTCACTTCTTCCAATTAACATGGGAACAGGGAGGTCCCAAGGGTGGGGGGAGGGATCATACCTTGCACTGGAAACACTCCTTGAGGCTGACAGGGACCCCATAGAGGAGGCCGCCCACCTGGGGCTGCCGGGCCACCTCTGCCAGCTGGGCCTTGCAGTCGCCCAGGAAGTTGGTCACGCAGTTGATCTCTTTGGTTACCTCCCAGGCCTGGCCAGGACACAAACACCAAATCAATTGCTGACCGTGACCTGGGCTGAAGCCCCCCCCCACCCCACCAACCCCATGCTCCACGCCAGTACAGTCAGTCCTTAAAACCCAGAACCCAGAGCAGGAAGGAACCCAAGAGACTGTAAGCCAGTCTCATCATAGTAGAAAAGGGTAAACTGAGGCTCTAGAAGGGAAAAGAACAGCCCCAAAATTCTTGCTCTGGGAACAGCTGGGACCTGCCCTGGGGAGCACCCAATGTAGCTAGGGAGATGGGATCCCCCAAGCTAGAGGAAAGAAGAAATCAAGGCTGAGATAAGGAAGGTCCACCCCAGAGCACTTGGGACATGATTATGATCCCAAACACAGTCACCTGCACACCACTGACAGCCACCCAGATCCTACACAAATGCATGAAGGACTCCAGTCCCATCCTGGCACATCCTAGGCAGTGCCCAAGTTCAGGCAGGAACCAGCCTGGGGTCTCCTGGAGCTTGGTGTTTGTGGATTTGAGGCAGCTCCACCCCCATCCAATACAATGGTCAGCGTACCCACCTCCCTTTAGGTCTGCCACCCTGGGATCTGCCCCTGGGGGTCCAGGAGTACTGTTGCCTGGCTGACACTTGAAGGACCATACCAGGTTCTGTCTGTCTCAGGGCACTCTGCCCCCTTACCTTGCCCAAATAGCTGTAGAGGACGACTTCTGGGGACACCTCTTGGCTCTTGAGCTTCTGGACCAGCTGGGCCAAGGGCAGGACCAGCACACTCTCTTCGTCTAGCCCTGGGTTCTGAGAACCCGAAAGAGGGACAAGGCTCAGCCCAGCTGTGCAGCCGGACGAGCCCTGGGCCTCTGAGCCCATATGGGACATGCCCTGTGGGCATGCTGCCACCTCCCCAGGCTCTGGACTGAGGGGAATGGTGCCAAACAGTGCCCCTCAGACCAGACTGGCAAAAAGAAGGATGGGAGGGTCCCGTATTACAGATGATAAGGAGAATCCCATATTTTGAGCCAGGGTGATCCCCAAGATCACTGAGTCCAACGCCTACATTTTACAAATGAGGAAACTGAACTTGCCCAATTACAGGGCTACTAAGTGGAAGGAGCAGGACTCAAACCCAGACCCCATGTTCTGTCCACACTATTCCCTGTTGTTTCTCAAGAAGAAGCAGAAGAGCCGGGTTTGAATTCTTACTCCAATATTCACTAGCTGGGTCATTCTAGACAAGTCACTTAGGCTGAGTGAGACCTGTCCTCCTTCCTCCCTTGAGATTCTCCCTCTATTCCATCCCTGAGAGAGGGGCATCTGATTTGGATACATCAGGTGAGGGGGGGCTCACCCCCTACCACGGAAAGCTAGGGTACTGGGAGACAGCTCTGGTTGTTCTGGAGATGACCCTCTTCCTGCCCCTACTGTGTCCAGTTCTGCCCTCTAGGGCTCAGCAGAACGTTTCTAAACACCACCGAGTCCCCTAGGGTGAAAGACAGCTGGAAGACACTGGGCCTCCCCTCCCCCATCCTGGGGCCACCTCTGCCTCTTCCTCAGACCAACACCTGCCCCTACTAAGCCAGAGCTGTTCCAGTCTGACCAATGAGGGTCAAAGGTCAGGGGGCTGGGCCGAGGGATGGGGGAGGAGGGACCCAGGTGGGGTAGTGCTGCAGGCTGACCACGCCCTCCCCGGGGCAAAGATCAAGGTCACGGCCAGGCCGGCTCCCTCTCCCCCGCCCCTCCCAGATCTCACCTGGCGGCGGAAGACCACCACACTCTGGCCCATGGCCTCCAGGGCCGCCTCCTGCTGGCGGGAGCCCCGGCTGAGCGCCTGGCTGCGGCCCCGTCCGACCCAGCAGCGCAGGGTTACGGCCGCCGCCACCAGGCAGCACGCCAGGGCTGCCCCCCCCAAACCGGGGCCCCCGAGCAGCTGCTCCTGGGCCATAAGGGCGCTCTGCGCGGACGGACGGACGGACGGACCGACAGAGAGATGGAGAGCAGCCGGAGCACAGAGGGAAGCCGGAGGTACGGGAGGGAAGGGGGGGGCAATGGTTAATACGGGGCCCCGCCCCACACCCCCGCCCTTCCCCACCCCCGCCTCAAGGCTGCTAGGTGGCGGCCAGGGTTGCCTGAACAACCGCCCGGAGGCGGGAGAAGAGAAGGGACCGCCCTACTCTCTGGTCTGAAGGGAGCACTGGTACACACACACACACACACACCACATGCACGTATGCCACACACATGCACACACACCACACACAGGCACACGTACACACAGGCACACACACGCACACAGGCACACGTACGCACACACACACTACACACAGGCACACGTACACCACACACAGGCACGCACACCACACGCAGGCACACGTACACGCACATGCACCACACACAGGCACGCACACCACACGCAGGCACACGTACACGCACACGCACACCACACGCAGGCACACGTACACGCACACGCACACCACACACACACACACACACACCACATGCACGTATGCCACACACATGCACACACACCACACACAGGCACACGTACGCACGCACACACCACACGCACGCCACACACGCACACACACGCACACACACGCACACAGGCACACGTACGCACACACACACTACACACAGGCACACGCACACCACACACAGGCACACGTACACGCACACACCACACAGGCACACGTAAGTACGCACACACGCACCACACACAGGCACACGTAAGTACGCACACGCACACCACACACAGGCACACGTACACGCACACACACCTACACGCACACACACCACACACAGGCACGCACACACACTACACGCACGCCACACACAGGCACGCACACGCACCACACACAGGCACACGTACACCACACATACCACACACAGGCACACGTACGCACACACACACACACTACACACAGGCACACGCACACGCACACACACCACACACAGGCACACGCACACCACACACACCACACGCAGGCACACGTAAGTACGCACACGCACACCACACACAGGCACACGTACACGCACACACACCACACACAGGCACACGCACACCACACACAGGCACACGTACACGCACACACACCACACACAGGCACACGCACACCACACACACCACACACAGGCACACGTAAGTACGCACACGCACACCACACACAGGCACACGTACGCACGCACACACCACACGCACGCCACACACGCACACACACGCACACACACGCACACACACACCACACACAGGCACGCACACACACCACACACACGCGACCGCATACTCAGGCTGCTGCCACGTGCAGGACCCCACAGCCACCCTTCCCCGTTCTCACAACCACTAGTTCACACTCCTCCCCTCCCCCACTCGCCCTCTCAGCGTTCACACTACCCCTCCCCCACTCACTTCTCAGGGCTCTCTCTACCCCTCCCCCACTCACGCCCCTCCTAAGAGTTCTCACTACCCCTCCCCCACTCGAGCCCCGTACCCCCGGGGTTCCCCCCTTTCCACGCCCTCGCCTCCTCACCATTCCGCCCCCCGAAGTCCCCGCGAGCCTCCAGGACTGTGGTTCTGGGCCTTGCCCTCGAAGCTGCCCCGCGCGGCTGCTACTCCCTGAGATGTGGCTGTCCGCTGGGGTTTCCCAGGCTGCCCGCGCAGGGGCAGGAGCCGACTTCCGGGACACACCCCGCCCGGCGCTCCTGGCACGTCCCTCACGTGGCCAGCCACGAAGCGACCCTTCACGCCTGCGGCCTGGCCAGGCAGGGAAGCCCCCACGGGGGGAGGGGCGGCCTGATACGGGGGGGAGGTGCGGCCTGATACGGGGGGAGGGGCCTCCCGGCACGGGGGCGGGGCGGCCTGGCCAGGGAAGCCCCCCACGGAGCAGGGGAGGGGCGGCGCCCCATCTCCCTCCGTGAAAGCCTGCGTAGGCCTCGCTGCACGCAGGGAGCTTCCATTCCTCCTGCGGGGAGGCAGGGGAGGCAGGGGAGCCAGGGCCGGACTGGATGGACCTGGGGCTGGCGGGGCCACCAACGTGGAAGGGAAGGCCTCGGCCCCGAGGGCGCCCCCTGGAGGGCACGCCTCACGCCCCGGCCCCCTCCCCAGCCTTTCCGGGTCCTCACTCAGAGGTATTCCCGGACGTTTGGGGGGCAGGACTCGCTGCACCGCCAGCCCCGGGTGCACAGAGGGCTGGCCGAAGCCAGGCGCCTGCCCGGACCGCGCGAGGTTCGGCCGGTGACCGCACCGGTTTGTTTTTTAATGTCTCTGCCCATCCGTCAAATTAAAGGATCCGTGGGCAGGTGGGAAAACGGGGACGTCGTCCCCCACGCGGAGCTCTCTGCACGTTTGCTCAGCTTGCCCTGGCAGAGCTGCCCCTTCTCCGTCCTCTTTGCCAGTAAAACCCGCTTTCCCTCAGGTGCTGATCCGTCCTAAAGGGTCAGCAGTGGGCTGGCCCGGCCATCCTGCGGTGATGCCTCGCCCTTGCTAGGCACCGCGTGCAGCAAAGGTCCGATGAGACTGCCTTCTTGGAGCCTTCAGAGAGCGGGAGACAACCCGGAGAGTGCGCCAAGAAACACGTGGGCATAGACTGACTATTGGGCACCACCCCCTAAAAGTGCTTCCGAACTCGGGACAAGCGTGCCGCTCACCCCTGGCTATTGTGACCGGGCGCGGCGGGGGGTCACAGGCTTGTGGCGGGGTGGCTGGAAGGCAGTCCGGAGGGGAAGGCGATGGCTGTGGAGGCGGGGTCCGTGCCAGGAAAGGAAGCGAGAACAGATCCTCCCAAGCCCAGCTCTAATCCTGACTTCTTGAACTCTGCCTCTCGGATCAAACTAGCAGGCTGCCACTTAACAACTTAGCCGGACCTATCTTTCCAGCCTCCCTGCGCAACTTGGTCAAACTGACCACCTCTCTCACCCTCCCCCAAGCCCGCCACCTCCCAGCATCCTGCCTTTTCACTGTTCTCCTTCCATGCTTGGCACATATCCTTCCTTACCTGCGCCTCGTAGAGTCGTTCTTCTTTGAGACACGGTTCAAACTCCGTATTCTACGTGAAACCTCTCCCCATTCCCACCACCGGTGCCTCAAATAAAGTCAACAAGCGTTTATTAAGCACCTACTATGTGCCAGACATTGAGCTCAGCCCTGGGCTCCCTCTCAAACCGTCTTGCATTTAATTATTGTGTATGGATTTGAATTTGTTCACTTTATAATTAGGTGGATTTTTAAAAATGTTTTTTTGGTGCAACACTTACACCACCCCCACCCCCACCCCCCATCTCAAGTGTATTCTATTCCTATGAGTAGGGAGTGTTTCATTCTTTGTAGCCCCAGTGCCTGGCATGCAGTAGGCACTTAATAAATGATTGTTGGTTAATTTCCATAGTCCTTTATCATTCTCATTATTATGCCCTAACCCAGGGCATTTGAAAACAGCCCGAGCTTCCCCCTGGACCTTGTGCCCTCTTGGCAAGTTTCCAAACAGCCTTCTTGAACAAACCTCAGTCCAACCCCAGGGACCTGAATCTGTTGCACTGGGAGGGAAGTGCATCCCTCCCTGCTCTGCCCTCCAGGTGTGTTGGTGGCTTCCCACCTTCCTCTTCTTCACCTACTTATTTCTACCCAACCTGTAAAGCCCAACTCTCATGCCACTTCATGCAGGAAGTCTTCCTTGCTCACCAGTCAGAACTGGGAACTCCATGAAGGACTCAGGCTGCATACAACAATCTGGTACAGTATGGAAAGCAGAGGTACTGGAGTCAGAAATCCTGGGTTCCAAACCTGCCTCAAGGATCACTGCTAGCATCCTTCCCTGACTGAAGAAGACCTGGGTGAGCCAAGAAGGGATAAACCAAGGATCTGACAGCTAATGCTAATAGAAGAGGCCTTTAGAAGAGGCCTGTGGGGGGAAGGGGCAGCTGAAAACTCATCCCCCTGGGCCAGCCCAGAGAAGATAAGGAGGGGGGCAGCCTCTCAGGTCCTGGGACAACAGGATTCAGCCAGTCTGGGAGCATTCAAACATTAGGCCTACCATTTCTCTATCAAGTGCTTCCTCCACAGGCCCCTAAGACCCCAGTAGGACCAGCGTTATTATCAATCCATCAGCCCAACAGCAGCATAGATGAAGCACTAACCCTGTGTCAGGCTCTGGGTGTGTGTTCATCCTTCGTTGCTGAAGAAGACCATGCCATCAGAGAAATGATGACATGACTTGCATTTGACTTTGTTTTGAGTGAGGGAGGACTGTGCAGGTCACCAGCCTCACTTCTCCTCCAGAGCCATCTGAATCCAGTGACCAGATATTCATCAGGATGACTGGAGATGACCCAGGATGAGGCAATTGGGGTTAAGTGACTTGCCCAAGGTCACACAGCTAGTGAGTGTCAAGGGTCTGAGGGGAGATTTGAACTCAGGTCCTCCTGCCTCCTGCACTGGTGCTCTACCCATTGCACCATCTAGCTGCTGCTGTGTCAGGCTCTGGGGATTCAATGAAAGCATCTCTATTCACAAGAACCCAATATTCTAATGGGAGAGAAACCAAATGCATCAAAAATTATATGACATAAATATAAAAGGAAGAAGATGTTCAAGGTGGTTTGGAAGGCAGAGTACTAAAAGGTGGAAGATCAGGAAAGACTTCATGTGTTTAAGCTGCATCTTGGAGGAGAGGGAGTCTGATGGAATGCCTTCCAAGCATGGGGAAAGGAAATTCCCCATTGAGATAGCGGCATGCATGGAACAGAAGGAAACAGCCACTTGGGCTGGATGGAAGAATGTGGGAGGGAGCCCCATGTCCACTGAGACTAGAAATGTAGGGTAGGGCCAAACATATGACATAGAGGTAATAGAGAGCCCCTAAAGTGTAGGAAAGTGGTCAGGCTTGAGTTTGAGGAAAAGCCCCTTGGCAGCTCCCTGGAGAATGGACAAGACTAAACTGAGGAGGGCTGTGAAACTGGTAATAGGCCATTACAGTGATCTAGGTGAAAGGGAACGGGGACCTCTAGGATTCACAGCCTGCCTCCAACCAACTTTTCCAGGCTTTTCTCATTCCACTCACCACCAAGTACTCTGTGAAGCAACCATTGGTTGGGTTCCTCTAACAAGACCCTCCATCTCCCAACACCATGTATTTGCCCTGGCTGTACCCCATGCCTGGGATGCTCTCCCTCCTCACCCCTGCCTTCCTTTGACTTCCTTTAAGACTCAGCTCAAATCCCACCTTCTTCTAGAGAATTCGTCAGGACCCTCCTCCATTAGTCCTTACTCTGTGACATGGCCTCTCATTTACACTGTGTATTCTTGTATGTTTGGGTTATTTGTGTAGAATATAAGAACAAGGACCATGTTTTTCCCTGTCTTCATATCCCCAGACATAGCCTGGCATATAGTAGGTGCTTTATGCATGCTATTGATTGACTAAGAAGGATGAGAGCTGAAAAAAGACCAGCAGATTTTGCAATTATGATAACAATAACTTTGGAGAGATGAATGGGTGAGATGAGAGAAGTGAAGACTCAGTTTCTCTAAGATATGGCTGAGAAGAAGAGAGAACAACAGCTTGAGGAAAGGGTGGACACGGTGTAATGAAGGCTTCTAAAGGCCAAGGAGATGTGGGCATAGATGAAGGGAGTGAGGAGGGAGCCACCTGTTAAAAGTGATTATCTGAAATAAAAAGGAAACTGGAGACCAAGTTACTGAACCATGTGTGATTTAATCTGCAAGGCTAGCATTTGCACATCAGATCAGCTCACTGGACACCTCAAAGCTCAGAGACAAGGAGTGATTTACAGAGATGGATTTTATAACAAAAAAAAAAAAGGGGAATTAGAAAAATTACAAAATCCTGTTTTGAGCATAGTTCTATTGGACAAGGCAGGTCACCTGATCAGTTACCTTCTCCAAGACTTTCTTAATCCTCTGCCAGAGTCCTTTCCTTCAGGTGGTACTTTTTTTGTAACCAGAAAGTGTCCTGGGAAATTTAAAATTTTAAAAAATTACTCAGCACCCTCTCCTGGAAATCTACTCTTTTTTTAAACTTTTAAGCAGTTTTTAAAAAAAATCTGTGTGATTTCCAAAAAATATAAAATATTTTTAACTGACACATCTGAAATTTAATAGTTTATTATAAATTTATGATTTTCCCTGCATTTAAATTTTGATGATGCAATATTGCATTATTTAACTGTGTATAGTACCATATTGTAAACAAATCATTACATGCACACATCCCTGCTGATGCATGCTGGACTTCCCAACAATGTGTGACACCCTAACCTGCCAATACACCACCTGTCAGTGGACTTAACCCACTCAGTGATCAATTATAACTTGTATTTCATATGTTTATTTGGAAAACAATGTAATCATTACAACATTAACTGATAAACAACAGATGAATCATGTACAAATATTTTTTGAAAATTTTCTTCTCTTCTTTCCTTATGCTTCCACCACCCCCTTATTTTTATTCAACACCCCTCAATTGCACCCAAGGCTAATACTGCCCTCCCCATTGCTCCAGTGCCTCCTAGGGCTTTGAGAACCTCTGGATCACTGAAACATTCTAAGTGCTCAGAAGAAAACAGAAGGAAGTACAGAAGGAAATACAGACCGGTGGGACAGGTTTGAAAGCAGCATGCTGAATTAATTATGTAGCACCCACTCTGAGCTCATTTTCCCGACTCCCACTGTAGCAGGTTGGGTCCCCATAAAGCAATGATGTCTTTTTCCCTCATGGTTCTGTGTGAGATCGTGGGGTGGGGGAGGTTTCTAGTATTATCCTTCATGACCTCCCCAACTAGTGCTCCCCTTACTTCACTGATTACCAATTTGTCAACTAGAGTTAGTTAAATTTTAGAAAGTGATATTTACTGAGCAGGAATTACAAGAGCAGTTGTTCCAGAAACAATCCCCTCTAAACTCATCATCATCCTCTCCCACAAATACATACAGAGTCCTGAGGAAAGTGGGCTCAAGCTTAGAGACACAGGTAGCAAAGAAATAATCTACAGTTCCTAATCGCTGGTGGTTCTCTTCTTCTCATCAAGTTTCTCCAGGGTGTGGGCTCCGAGGGTGACTCATTGCCTTTGTAGGGTCCTGAGGTTGCCTTTCCTTGATGTGACTCCCCATATAGACCCTCACATTAGCCACTGCTATTCCAGGATCTCTGCTATGGATGCTGATAAGGAGTCCAAATCTCCCAACCTTTTGAAACTCACACAGATTTGGCCAGAGACTCTCTACTCCTCCCCTCCCCACAACCTCCCAAGGAACTCTCTTTCACAGGCTTGGCTGGATTGGCTCCACCATTGGCCTGTCCTACTATTGTAATGGTTGATTCTGAAATGGTGTGTTAGGGCTGGAAATTCTTACAGAAGAACATGGCAGAGGTAGATGTGCACTCATCCAAGGGACTCAAGAGAGGCAATTCGTTTAGAAGGTCAGTTAACAAGCATTTATTTAATCATACGCAGTAACAGCCACAGTGTGGAAGGACTGATTTTGATAGACTTAGTCCTTCACAGCAATGCAAGGACCTAAAACATTTCCAAAGGACTCATTATACAAAATGCCATCCACATCCAGAGAAAGAACTATGGAGTTGGAATGCAGAATAAAGCAGACTATTTTCTCCTTTGTTATGTTTTGTTTTTTTCATGGTTTCTCCCATTTGTTTTAATTCTTCTGTGCAACATGACTAATGTGCAAATGTGTTGAATAGGAATGCATATAGAACCCATATGAGATTGCATGCCATCTTGGGAAGGGAAAGGGAGAAAATTTGGAATTTATGGAAGTGATTGTTGCTGAAAACAAATAATAAATTTGGGGAAAATGTTTAAAATGTAAAAAAAAAATGTGTTAAAAAAAATTACAACAAAATAAACAAAAATACCCAAACATTTGCAAAGAAAATGTGCTGGGAATACAAAGGAAGGCAAAAACACAGTCTCTCTCTTCAAGGAGGATTCTATTTATTCTAACGCAGTATGTAAACTAGTAGAGATACAAAATATAGACAGATGGAAGGCAGGCAAGTGATAGATGGGCAGTGTTCTGACTTCTTGCTCACAGGAGGAAAGAACATCAATTTCCTAGGGATCATGATCCCAACTCTGAACTTTCTAGTCAGAGAAAGAAGATTTCTTGGACAATGACAGCTGTAGGGGTCACCTCAAGAACAGACCCCAGACAGACAGACAGAAAGAGAGAGGGGGATGGAGAGAGAAGACAGAGATGGACAGAGAAAGACAGTGAAGAGGGTGAGAGGAGAGACAAAGAGAGGGAGGGAGAGAGAAAGGAGGGAGAAAGAGTTCCTGAAAAGTAATGGGATTGGCCATATAGCCACTACAGCTGGAGAACAGCAGAAATTTAAGAGCCATACAATGAAGAAGAAAGATTGCCTTTTCCAGTAATTCCAAAGAGCCAATGGGATAACTAGGTAACCCCTGTAAGTAACATCATTGTTGTCTTGACAGCAATCCCAAGTTCAGTCCCTTCCAAGGGTCCCCACTACTATGAGTGCTTTATGTATTTTTGCGTCAGTTTTTGGGGCCCTGTGAATCCTTTGAGAGTCTTGCATGTTTTCGGCATTCATTGACCGACTCCCGAAATCCTTTGTACCTTTCTATTAGATGAAATAAAGGACGTTCTCTACTCCACATGCACTTATTACCTTAAGTGCTTGTACATGAGCTGAGATCACTTTGACCTGTAGCTACAGAAGCTTAGACAGGGGAAAGAGGCAAAGAGAAAATTATTCTCTTGGTTTAGTTCCTGAGATTGGATTAGGTCTGTGTGGCCTTAGAGTTTGGAGTGAAGGAGGCCCTGGGGCTACAGGATACACTTAGTATTTATGGAATCCAGTAGAACATAGCACCCCGAAGACAGGGGCAATTGTCTTGTTTCTTTTGTATTCTGAGAGCCCAGCGCAGTGTAACATAGTAGGTACTTAATAAATTTTTTCTTAAGTGAACTGAATCCTCAGGTGCTAAAGTCTAAAGTGGACCATCTCCTCTGTCCATCACATATATGTGCCAGCCCTTGCTGAGTGACCCTGGGCAAGTCACTTTGCCCTGTTTTCCGCAAAAAAAAAAAAAAAGTGTTCAGAGTTGACAGAGGCCTCCAAGATCCCCTAGTCAATCTGCTTCATATAAAGAAAAGGAAGCAGCCTCAGAGTGAGCAAACATCTGAGGGAAGGATGGGGAGAGACTTGAGATGATGCTTATTTCTTTTTCTTTTAAAAAAAAAATCTTTGTTATAAGGGATGGCATTCTGAGAGGGAGAGAGGGAGAATGTAGGGAGACATCTAGGTGATGTAAAAATACCTGTAAAAATCAAGTTTTAAAAAAAGAAATGGAATTTATTGTTTCTGAAGTGATTGGAAGGGGGTTGAGGAATCAGACAAAACTTCCTGGAATGGGAATTGGTCAGGATTTTGCCAGTGGAGAAGGGTGTCTCTTGGCTAAGGGGAGGGGCAGAATCAAAACATGTCAGAGCTGACAGGCACCATGACTGGCTCAACCTGATCTTACCGAGAAGGAAACTGAGGCCACACAGGTTACTCTGGTGGCAGAGCAGGGATTGAACCAAAGTCTTTGGACGTCAAAGCCAAGGACCACTGCTGGCTCACCAGACAGTGGTGGAAAGCCTGGCCAGGAATGCTCAGAGGAATGTCTAGGCTCTCCCTGGGCTGCCCTTGCTCTAGTACCTTGGAGACTGTCCTTGGACAGGGACTTGAGCTCTGTCTCTGCTGCCTGGGGGTTTGGCACCCACGATCCCCAAGCGACTTCCCAGCACTCAAAGACCCTACCTCTCCCTTCCCACCTCCCCAGACTTACTATAAACGAGATAATAATCGCAAAGCATTTAGCACAGTGTTTGGCACAAAGTAAGTGCTATTTAAATATTAGTTGTGGTTATTGTTTTTATTTCCCAATTACCAAATGATCAAAGGATACGAATAGATTGTTTTCAAAGGAAGAAATCCACGCTATCAGCAGTCATATGAAAAATTCTCTAAATCATTAATAATTAGTAAAATGCAAATTAAAACTACTCTGAGGTACCACTTCCCACCTAGCGGATTGGTTAAGTTGACAAAAAAAGTAAAATTACAAATGCTGGAGAGACTGTGAGAAAACAGGTACATTAAAACCTTATTGTGCACTGTGCAGCCATTTGAGAAAGCGTTTGGGAACGACGCCTCCACAGCTATTGAACTGTGCAGACCCTCTGACCCAGAGATACCATCATTAGGTCCATACCCTCAATGAGATCAAATATAGAGGAAAGGACTTATATACACAAAAATATTTATAGCAACTCTTTCTGTGGTGGCAAAGAATTAGAAACTGAGGGGATGCCCATCAGTTGCGGGGGGAATGACTGAACAGGTTGTGTTATATGAATGCAATGGAATAGTATTGTGCTTTAAGGTAAGATGAGCAGGTGGATTTCAGAAAAACCTGGGAAGACTTGTATGGACTGATTTAAAGGGAAGTAAACAGAACTAGACGAACAATTTATATAATAACAATATTATAAAGATTGAAAGATTTGGTCACTCCAATCAACATAAATGACTTACCACAATTCCAAAGCACTCATGGTGAAACCTTCAGATGAGAGCTTATGGACTCAGTGTGCAGACTGAAAAATATTCTTGTCTTTTTCCTTCCTTCCTCCCTCCCTCCCTTCCTTTCTGTCTCTTCCTCTTTCCTTCCTTCCTTTCTCTTTCTCCTTCTTTCTTTTCTTCCTCTTTCCCTCCCATCCTTTCTCTTTCTCCCTTCCTCCTTCATCCCTTCCTTCTTTCCTCCCAGGGTTCTTGTGAGAATCAAATAAGAAAATAATTATAAAGCACTCTGCAAACCTTACAGCACTATATAAATATTGTTATTACTATCATTGCCTCTAGCATTAAATACAAACTTCTTTGGCATTTAAATCCCTTCACAATCTGGCTCTAACCTATTTTCCCAACTGTGTTACGTTTTACTGACTCCCATGGTCCTTTTTGCGTGCCAAGAAGGTCCAAACTGACCTTCTTGCTGTCCTTACTGAGGCTTGACATACCTTTACACAAGCGGCAGCCACACGTGGAATATGCTTCTTTCTCACCTCTCCCTCTTTGTTTCCTTTAAAGCTCAGATCAAGCATCACCTTCTATGTAAGGTCTTTTATGATTTCCCCTACCCTTGATCACCTTGCATTTATTTTATATATAAATATACATCATTTATAAATTATGCTTATAAATGCTTATATATAACATACAAATTTATATGTAATGTAAAACTTACATATGACATGCACTTTACATATAATTCATATATCTTGTATGTAACATAAATTTTTACATGTTATATACCTTACACATAATACAAATTTTATATATCATATATAACCTATTCTCTGACATATAACAAATTTTATATATATCTTGTCTATAACATCCATTTATATATAACATATTCCTATATATAACAAGTATACACACTATCTATCTTAAGACTGCTCAGCTTACCACTAGTTAAAAATAGTTCAGCCCAGCCAACTAAGCAGCTTTGCCTCCAACAGGAGCAGGGGGAGGGGGAAGCAGGAGGGAGAAGGGAGGAGGACAACGGCCCTTTCATAAACATAACCCTCCCCCTCCCAACCTGGCCGTGATGCTGCAAGTCAGATTTCTGTCTTAGAACATGAACTTCTTGAGAGCAGGAACTGTGTCTGTCTTCCTTTGCATCCTCACTCTCTGCACAATATCTGACCATAATAGGTGCCATAATAAATGCTCATTGATTTTTTTTTTATTCCCAACATCTAGTATATCTCCAAGTCTTGTACCGTTGCTCAGCATGCATGTCCTCTTCCCCCAGGTCTCTGGGTTTTTGGCTGGATTATTTTCACCCAGTGATGCTGCCAGGGCCCTCCAAGCTGGAGCAGCTGAACAAAGTGATAGGAAGCTGTCTCTCCTGGAGGGAGTCAAGGAGAAGCTAAGAATTGAGGACGCTCCACACGAACACAGTTTTTGAGCACCGCTGGGTGGCCCCAGGCATGGTTCAGAGCATCTGGGATGCTGAGAAAAAAGGAAGCCAACCTTGCTTTCTTGATATAGTATGTCCACAGATAAATAAACCAGGTAGAGACCCAGTGGGTGTGGTCTTGGAGGACTAGGGACATCCTGAATTGTTGGGGCTGATACAGATCTCAGGGTTGAGGTTCCTGTCACTTGATACAGACTCAGGGAGG
This sequence comes from Bettongia penicillata ogilbyi, assembly GCA_023548195.1. Taxonomy (NCBI): domain Eukaryota; kingdom Metazoa; phylum Chordata; class Mammalia; order Diprotodontia; family Potoroidae; genus Bettongia; species Bettongia penicillata. Next base: position 11,146,661 of record JAJHZJ010000096.1, read on the forward strand.
GAAATGGGGCCAGGCTTGAGGTTGCTTATTAGAAGACTCAAAACTTGAACTCAGCTCTCAGGACCTCAACTGTATTCACTGTACCCCACTGTTGAGAGCTCTGAAGTGGGGGCAGGGCTCAGACCTCAGTTTCATCTCCCCTTCCTCTGCCCGGGAGGCCATGAGAACTTTCAACTAGCAAAGGAACAAGTGACTGTGTCTGGGGTAACTTGTAGCCCATCAAAAAACAAATGAAATAACTGATCTTGTGGGAAAAGTTTGGCCCTGTAGAAACCTGGGAAGTTGCCAAAGGATGGCAGGCAGGATACTGGTGAGGTGGCCACTCAGGTGGTGGAGAAGGAGACAGATGGGAGCACTCAAAATGCACCCACTAAGAACCAGATCAAAAAGCTAGAGCTAGAAAGGACCTTAGACCAAGCCCCTCATTATACAGACGTAGTGACGTGAGGAGCACCAGCCAGCTCTGGGGGCTCAGGTTCTGGTCCAAGCTTGAGGCCTGTGCTTGAGAAAGGCTTTCTGTAACTTGTTGGACAACTTTATTTCAGTGATTTCTGTTTCTCCTCTCCTAGAAAAGGAGATTTGAGGGGGTGAAGGCACTCATCGAGGCTGCAAAGGCAGCAAATCCGAGTGAATGGGGGAGAGGAGAAGGAGAAAGGGCCTTCCAGCAGGCAGGAAAGAGGTTCCTGGCTTAGAAGTTTGACCTGAAGTACCGAGCATTTTTTCCTGAGACACTTTGGGGCTGGACTGGGGAGGGGGAAGGGAGAAGGGAAGGGTCCTTGAGTGCTGGGAAGTCTACCAGATACTGGACACTTGAGGAGTGTGGATAGCAGAGCCCCAGGCAGCAAACACGGGGCTCAGGTCCTCACAATAACTCGTCAAGAAGGGCTGTTATTGTCCTCACTTTATAGATGTGGAAACTGAGGCAAATGGGTAAAGTAACTTGGCTGGTGTCATATATCTAGTAAGTATCTGAAGCTGGATTTGAACTCAAGCCTTATTAACTCCAGGCTCAGTGTTCTATCCCCTGTGCCACTTAGCTGCTCTTCTTCTTAGAAATTTGGCTTAGTTCTATATATGTGTGTGTGTTATATATATATATATGCATATGTGTGTATATATACATGTATATACATATATACATCTATATACATACATGTATGTGTATATATATATTTCCCTTATTTCCTTCTTCTCTTCTAATTTTAGCTGCATTGGTTTATATACAAATTTTTTATTTCGATAAATCAAAATTATCCATTTTACCTCATGTGAACCTCTCTATCTCTTAATCATGAATTTTTCCTTTTCCGTAAATCTCCATGTTCCTCTAATGTATTTATAATCTCGCCTTTTATGTCTAAATCATGTGCCCATTTGGAGCTCATGTTGATATATGGTATGAGATCTTAGTCTCTGCCTTTGTTAAGTCATTTTAGCTATGTTCGATAGTTTTCTTGGCAGAGATACTGGAGTGGTTTGCCATTTCCTTGTCCAGCTCATTTACAGATAAGGAAACATGCTCAGGGTCACACAGCTATTATGTATTCAGATTTTAACTCATGAAGATAAGTTTTCCTGATTCCAAACCCAGTACTCTATCCACTGCTCCACCTAGCTGCCCTAGGCTTATACCTAGTTTCTGCCAGATTTTCCAGTTTTCTCAAGTTTTGTTGAATAGATAGTTCTTACCTCAGTGGCTGAGATCTTTGAATTTTTCAAACACTAAGTTACTGCACTTCTTTGCCTCCATATATTATGTATCTAATCTGTTCCACTGATCAATCTATTTTCTCAGCTGGTACAAAATTGTTTTGATGATTACAGCTTCATAGTATAGTTTACAATTAAGTACTTTCCCTATTTTAAAAAATCAATTCCTTTGAGATTCTTGATTTTTTTTTTCCTTCTGATGAATTTTGCTAGCTCTAAAAAGTAGTCCTTTGAGTTGTTTGATCGGTAAGGCACTGAAAAAGTAAATTTATATAGCATTGCCATTTTAAAAAATATTGGCTCAGTCTACCCATGAGCAATTAATATCTTTCCAATTATTTTAGATATGACTTTATTGGTGTAAAGAGTGTTTTATAATTGGGAGAGAAAAATTGTGAGTTCAGTATCAAAGGAGAGGAAGGAGTTTCCTAGGCATCTGTAGATGACAGCTACCCAGGATTTTGATTGGATGATAGATATGAATAGCATGAACTTCAAAGGAAGAGAGGTTTCTAAGGGATGGAGGAAGGGAAGGACCTGGAAGCAGAAATGGGGAAGAAAGAATGAGAAGAGGAGATTGAGTGAAGGTTCAGCCAGTACTTGGAAAAGGGTGGTCAGGGAGTCTGTGTTGCCAGAGGGGTGCCAGGTTTCAGGTAGATGAAAGGAATGGGAGAGGAAAAGATTTAAGATGAAGGGTAGTTTGTTGCCTATGGAGCAGGCATTCTAGAGGGCACAGTGGAAGAACTGGAGGGTAGGTTGAAGCTTTGGGATAGGAGGGTGGAGGTGGATAAGAATGAGGAATTGGGTGGTGAGGGACTTGGAACAGGGTTTGGATGATGATCTATAGGAGTCAAGGATGTTGGGATATGAAGGGTATGAAGAGGTATGAGAACGTTCGTTCTTGAGTGAGAGAGATCATCCTCTACACTCAAAGGACAGGAGTAGCAGAAGAGGAAAGGCCCCAAGTCAAAGCAGGGGAGTGCTCTTCTTTGCACAGGCAGTTCTCCACATCCCTAGTAAGGACAATGGGTTGGCAGTAGGAGGTGGAAATCGTGCTGGCACATATGGAAATGGTGTGAGGGCAGATGGAAGACACCTGGCCCAGCCCCCTAGAGGCTGTTCCTCAAGGGACATGCTTCACCCAGTAGGTGAAGGAAGGCCCAAGGTGTTAGCATGTGGTGGCCTTATCTGAGGAGACTGGGTAGGAGGTGCAGCAGGAGGAGTCCTTTGGGGTAGATGGATCTTAGATCTTGGATTGAGCAATTCCCCAAAACTGACAACAGGTAGCCCCTGGAACTTACCAAGTAAGAGGGACCTGGGCCTTAGAATGTCACTTTGACGGCTGTGTTGAGGTGATTGGAACAAAGAAAATGGCAGGGGGATCTAAGATATAAAATAGAAGAGGAGATGTATGGCAATGGCCTCTGTTTCCTCAGTACAGTGGAAGATCAAGTCCTCTGCTGAGAGGGTGGGAAGGAATGGTGTGGGAGGGTTGAACAGCTGCTGGCGTAGGGGAGGAGGGGAATTGAGAATTAATTAGGGGTGAGTAAAAGGATTTCCTTGCCCATTCAACAGCACACTGGAGAGCATGAAAGGCAGCTGGGATGGGGTGTGAAAGAGAAAATAAGGGTTGGAGTGTGATCAACTAAAGGCAGGGCAAAAGACCTAAACGAAGACGGTGTAATGTACCGATTAAGAGGAGTATTAGGATGAGGAAGGAGGAAGGGGAAGTCAGAGCAGGATATGACCTGAGCATGGGGGGGGGGGGTGAGTGAGGCAGGAGAGGACAGTACATCTATTGGCTTAAGAAGACTGAGATTCAGAGAGAAGTGGACCTTCAGAACAGAGACAGAAATATTCAGCATCCTTGATCACAAAAGTGAAGCCCTTGTGGATGATGAGGAAAGCAAGGGGAATGGCCATCTGGCCTTATTTAACCCTTCCAAAGGGTCACCCTATTTATTCTGTTCTACCCTCTGGGTCCATGTAGGTCAAGACTGCTCCCTAAGTCATACAATAGTCCCACAGATGCTTGAAGACCCGGCCCAGCTGGGTCTTTTCTCCAGGCTAAACACACTCAGATCCTTCAAGAGATCTCTCTGCAGCATGAGAGGGTGCTGCTCATCCACTTCGGGGTGTTCACCTATCACTCCACTCTCGCCTCCAAGAAGCTGTAGCATTCTCAGCAGCCACACCCCAGTAAACCATCTCAGCAGAGGGCTAAACCAGTTCTTAAGTTTTCAAAATTTCTGTTCTTTTGCATTATGGTGGCTATTGTATAAATAAGCTGTTCTCCTAGTTTTTCTCATTTCCATGTGTATCAGTGTCATGCAAATCTTCCCCAAATTTCTCCAAGTCAATTTTGTCACTTTTATGCCATTACATTTATATAACACAATTTGTTTATCCATTCCCCAAATGATGCACAATCCCTTAGTTTCTGATTTTTGTTCTAAGAAAAAATGTTGTTCTAATTTTATACTTATAGGTCATTTCCCTCCACAGTTGAGATATACACCCAGTAATGGCATCCTAGAATTAAAGAACACAGTTTGGTGAGTTTGGGGGAGTCATTCCAATTCCTTTCCTGAATGGCTGCAATAATTTACAACTATACCAACAATCTATGAGGGGTCTCCATTTTAGGGAGAGGTCCACACCAGACAACCTTCATTCCCCTCTTGGCTGTGCTCCTCCCTGGATTTCAAAACCTCCCTCAGCAGAGGGCCTTTTCATCCTCCCCCTCCTCTCGTTAATCATCTACAATAGCATTGTCACCCTGAAATATCCCTTTGTTATGCTGGCCCCCTTCTCCCATCAGGGAGTTCCTTCAGGAGATTCCATTTTTGGGAAAGCCCTAAGCCAGCCAACCTTCATTTCTTTTCTACTTCTGACTGTATTTCAACACTGTAACTCCTGGGCCAGGTGCCTTCACGTGCCCCATCTGCATGTTTCATCTTCCTTTTGTGTGTTGGTTTCCTCCATTAGTGTGAAGGCTTATTAAGACCAGGGACCGTTCTTCTCTTTGCTTGTATTTATGTTCATAGCACAGTGCTTAGCCCTTGTCTTCCTACGGTTTCTCCAGCAATGGCCACGATCATCTTTTGTCACCTTTGCAAATCTGATCGGCACGAAGGAGATGCTTAAATTTATTTTAATGTTCATTTCTCTTATTGTTAGTAATTTGGAACATTCTTTCACATGGTTGTTTGTAGATGGCATCTCAATCATTCAACAAACCTCTATTAAATGCTTATTATATTCCAGGCATAGAAATAAAGGCAGACCTTCTAATGGGGGAGACAACATGTAAATAAATAAGTATATATAAGAAACCTACAGAGCATATGGAAGAAATCTCAAATAAAATAAGGGGGACAGGAAAGGCCTCCTGCAGAAGGCAGGACTTCAACTGAGTTTGGAAACTCAGAGGGAGTCAGTAGTTGGAAGTGAGGAGAAAGAACATTCCAGGAAGGAGGACAGCCAGCACAAAGAGGAGATTATGTGTTGTATAAGAAGGAAGGAGGTCAACGTAGCTGGGAGAAGGGAGAAGAGGAAGTCTGGAAATATGGAAAGGGACCAGGTTGAGAGCTTGAAATGTCTATCAGAAGACTTTATAGCTGAACCTGGAGATAATAGGAAGTAACTGACATTGAATGTGTGTGTGTGTGTGTGTGTGTGTGTGTGTGTGTGTGTGTGTGTGAGTGTGAGATAATAAGGTCTACATTTTAGGATCTCTTTGATACTGAGTGGAAGACGGACTGTGTGTGTTAAATCCTACTTTCTAACACATTTAGCCATACGTCTACATTTTTTGGGTGAATTCACACCATCCACATTCGTGGTTATGATTGTCAAATGTTATAACACATTATAACACATTATGTTTCCTCTTTTTGCCTTTTCTCTCCCCTTTCAAGAAAAAACATAGAGCAAGAAAAGAAATGAAATCAATATTGGTAATTTATAATTGGAATGATCTAATACTATTTGGCTCTTCTTCAATTCACCAAGTGCGCGTACACACACACACACACGACTATTACCCTCTCTCTCTCTCCTTTAAATGCTAATGGCTTTATAATCAGTCTTCTACATCTTAAACAATGAGTGGGCCAAAGAATAAATCAGAAACAATGAATAACTATGTTAAAAAATGATAATGAAACAATATAATCAGTCTAGCGTAGTTGAAATGTTTTGCTTCCCTTTCCAGCTCTATTCATTCTAAAACCTCTCTCTCTCTGTCTCTCTCTCTCTCTCTCTTCCTGTCTCTGTCTCTCTGCCTCTCTCTGTAATGTATTTTGACACTGGGCAGCTAGGTGGTGCAGTGGATAGAGCAGCAGTGCAGGAGTCAGGAGGACCTGACTCCAAAAATCTTACTTCAGACACTTGACACTCACTAGCTATGTGACCTTGGGCAAGTCACTTAACCCCAATTGCTTCATCCCAGGTCATCTCCAGTCATCTTGATGAATATCTGGTCACTGGATTCAGATGGCTGTGGAGAAGTGAGGCTGGTGACCTGCACAGCCCTCCCTCACTCAAAACAAGTCAAGTGCAAGTCATGTCATCATTTCTCTGAAGGCATGGTCTTCTTTGGCAATGAAGGAGGAACACACAGACATTTTGACAATAACCTCTTTGGCATGTTTATTCAAACTTCCTTCTCCAAGTTCAGATACGAGTAAGGCTCATGAGATGCTTTTCCCCAGAACTCCACCACCTCCCTGTTTGTATATTCTTCTTCTGCCTTAATTATAAGAAATATTTATTTTCTATTACATTCTGTTTCTCCCCTCATTTCTTATTCTTTTAGAAAAAAAAGAACAAAATCCCTTGCAAGCCTTCAGTGTGTTCATCTTTGTTCTCTCGTTGATCATTGCACAGTTGGCATAGCAGCAGATAAAGTCCTGGACCAGAGTCAGGAAGGCCTCAGTTCAAGTGTGGTCTCAAACACTTACTGCCCATGTGACCCTGAGTAACCCCTTTTTGTCTCAGTTTCCTCAACTGGAAAATAGGGATAATAACAGTGCCTACCCAGACGATTCTTTGTAAGGACCAAGCAAGAGAATGTATGAAGGACTTAGTACAGTACCTGGCCCACAGTGGATGATATGTAAATGCTTATTGCCTTTCCTCCCCCCTTTGAAACAGCTGGATTCTGAAGGGAAAATGATCTCTTCTTTCCATTAGGAAATAGATCAAACGCGTTTATGTAGAGTGGTTTCTCATCTCCTATGTTTGTATTTCAAAGAGTCTACCCAATTCTAGTTCACAACAGAAATGCTTGAAGGGTATCTATTCTTTCATAGATGTATTTTTTTCCCCTGTAGGATCATACTCAATTTTGCTGGATATTAATCTTAGTTATGAAGCAGCTAGGTGGTGCCACAGTACACAGAGCACCAGGCCTGGAGTCAGAAGTCTCATCTTCCTGAGTTCAAATCCAGCCTCAGAAACTTCCTAGCTATATAACCCTGGGCAAGTCACTTCACCCTGTTTGTCTCAGTTTTCTTATCTGTAAAAAGGGCTAGAGGAGGAAATGGCAAACCATGCCAGTATCTTTGCCAAGAAAACCCCAAGTGAGCTCATGAAGAATCAGACAGAGTTGAAACAATGGAACAACAATTTTTTTTTCATTTGGCTTTGTGTTTATTCCAGGCTTTCTTTCCTCCTAATTATCTTATATTCTTGTGTGATCCTGACGATGGTTCCTTGGTCTTTTTTTTCTTTTTGGTGGATTTGACTACAGTATTTCCAGGAGTGTTGAATTTGGAATTTCCTTCAAGTGGTGATCTGTGGATTCTTTGTATTTTCACTTTACCTTCTGGTTCTAATACCACTGGGGAGTTTCCTTTTATGGTTTTCTTGAAATATGATATCTAGGTTCTGGTAGTGATTTTCAGAGCGTCCCATGACTGCTGAATTATTTCTTCCAGTTCTCTTTCCCAGATCAGTTGTCTATGACGATAGATAGCTCGTGTATTCTAATTTTTGAGTGTTTTGATTTTGTTCTAGCATTTCTTGTTTTATTAATGAACTTCTGTTTTCTACATTCTAGTTTTCAGGATATCTAAGGTTTTCCACCTTCTGTTATTTTCTCCTTCCCAGTGCTCAAATGTCATTCTTTCTCCCACTTAAATTTTCCCTTCATTTGTTCAGTCCACTATTGAGTCCTTTCCCTCTGGGTTCTACTTGTTATTGTAGAATTCTCTTCCGGAATTTCATCTTGTGATTCCCTTAGCTCATTTTATTTCTCCACGGTATGGGCTTTCTTCTGTTTACTCATGTATGCAGCCTTTGCTCCTGTTGGTACTTTGTGACAAGGCCAGACTCTGCTCCCTCCTACAATTTAAGATGGGATGACTAGGGTGAAACCCTATCCCTTTCTGAAGTCCCAGAGTGAGATTCTGCAGCAACACTAGGTGTGGCCCCAATCCCCTTCAGTCTGGATGCTAGTGCCCTGCCATAGCGCTGGAAGGACTAGGTCCTGGTCCTGGCTCACCTACTGAAGTTTCTAGCTTCAGTCTCATCTGGAAGCTCCTACCATGGAAGTCATGCTTGCCACAGCACATTATAGATCACAATGGCCTTGGTCATTGGTGCAGCCCTAATGGCCAATCACACTGAATTGAGGTCTTATTCTCTGGTATCCCACCCCCAACCTGAATGTCAAAAGGCTCTGGCCCACAGTGGATGCCACATAAATATGTATTCCCTTCCCCTTCTGTTTCCTTCCCCCTTGGAAACATTTGGATTCTGAAGGACAATAGTCTTTTCTTTCTCTGTTAGGAAGTAGGCAATTGGTTATTTAGCTCCTTCAAATGGTTTAAATGCACTTATTTACCTTTCTCATCTCCTATGTTTGTATTTTTTCATACTCCTTTTTAAAATATATTGTACATGTGGGTCCTTTTCCCTTTTTTATGATCTCTTTGGGATACAGACCTAGTAGTGGTATTGCTGGATCAAAGACTATGCACAGTTTGGTAGTCCTTTGGGAATAGTTCCAAATCGCTCTCCAGAATGGTTGGATCAGTTCACAACTCCATCAACAATGCATTAGTGTTCTGCATTAGCGTTCCAATTTTCCCACATCTTTTCCAACATCTATCATTTTCCCGTTTTGTCACGTTAGCCAATCTGACAAGTATGACACAGAGTTGTTTTGATTCGCATTTCTCAAATCAATAGTCATTTAGAGCATTTCTGCACATCACTATAGATTTAATTTCTTCATTTGAAAACTGCCTGTTCACATCCTTGGACCATTTATCAATTGGAAAATGACTTGTATTCTTATAGATTTGACTCAGTTCTCTATATATTTTAGAAATGAGGCCTGTACCAGAGACAGACTGTAAAAATCGCTTCCCAGCTTTCTGCTTTCCTTCTACTCTTGGTCGCACTGGTTTTGTGCAAACCCTTTTTAATTTAATCAAAATTATCCACTTTGCATTTTATAATGTTCTCTATCTCATTTGGTCCTAAATTCTTCTCTTCTCCTTAGATCTGACAGATAAATTATTCCTTGTTTTCCTAATTTGCATGCAGTTTCACGCTTTATGTTTAAATCATGTACCCATTTTGAGTTTTATCTTGGTATACAGTGTAAGATGTTGTTCTATGCCTAGTTTCTGCCATGCTGTTTTTCGGTTTTCCCAGCAGTTTTTTGTCAAAGAGTGAGTTCTTATTCCAGAAGCTGGGTCTTTGGATTTATCAAACAGTAGATTACTATAGTCGGTAATTCCAGCGTCTTGTCTATCTAACCTATTCCACTGATCCATCACTCTATTGTTTAGCCGTACCAGGTATTTCTGATGATTGCTGCTTTATAATAGTCCTAGATTTGGTATTGTCAGGTCACCTCCCCTTGAGTTTCTTTTCATTAATTCCCTCCTGTAGTTGTATTTCAAAGATTCTACCTAATGCTAGCTTTTCACAATAGAAATGCTTGAAAGTTATCTATTCTGTTAGAGGTCTCCTAGCACACTCCTGGCTGAACAGAGATTCTCACTGATGCTAATCTTTGAGGGGATTTTCAGGCAAGCTCATCTTGGCTGGAACCTTTCAGGTTGCCATTTTTGTTGGGAGTCTCTGTCTCCCTTTAAATAAGCAAACTCCCCATTTTAGAATTTGGTTGACTGGTATTGTAGCACTGTAGGTCCTCCCCACTTTCAGGGCAGACTGGCTACCTGGAGGCACTATGTTGAAAAGGTCAGAGAGTCCTTCACTCAATGGGTTCTGTGCAGTCCCAAAGCAATGAAGAAGCGGGAAGGAGAGACTAAAACCCTCACCGCCATACCTTTTTTTTCCTCAGTAGGAATAACATGGAAGGTGCAGGGATGGATAGAGATCACATGATCTTTCCTCTCAAGGCCACCCTTCCTTTTCCAAACTTCTTTCCATGGAGGGCACCGTTCTTCCAGTCTCCTAGGCTCCCCACTTCCTCGATATCCAAAAGTCTATTCCAAGTTACCAGTGGCCTCTAATTGCTGAATCCTTTTCTGAGGCAGCTGAATTGCTACCTTTTAGGCCTCTGATGCTATCACCCACTTGGAACTGGGTGCTAAAAGCAGTCTTGTGTGTCACGAATAACTCTTACCCCTGTACACTTAAACATCTGACAACAGAGCTCTCTAACCATTCTAAAATCTCCATTTGGAACTCATTCATATTCAATCACACTGTTCTTACCAAAAATATAATTAATAATATTTTGGCAAGAACAAAATTTTTTTCTACCGAGAAAACATGTTCAAAATGTTTCTGTCATGGGGTGTGTGAAGCACAATCTGGAGACCACTGAAAGGGAAGAGGAGTGGGCTTGTCTGTCCATCTTTCACAGCGTGGACACAGGGTGGAAGGAAACCTTCTCCAAAGCCTTGAGATGAAGTTTCACGTACCTGGCGCTGTCCCAGTGCACAGCTCCCTGTCCCAGAGGCTGCTGGGAGGCTGGAGCTTGGAATCCCCCATCCTTACCTGAGGGGCTGCCATGACAAGAATCCAGGCTGGGCTGTGAGGGAGGGAGGAGCCTCTGGAACCTAAACTCCACCTAGTTACATCACAACAGGACTAGGCTTCCCAACTACAGGAAAATCTCCCCCCTCCCCAAGTCTTGCAGAATGGGCTCCTGTACCCCACGCCTGCCCAAGGAGTAGACTCTCAGCACCCAAAGGCTGAAGCAGATGACAAAAAACATAAAAAACTGAAGCTGCAAACCAGTCAATCGATGTTTTTATTAAGTGACTACTGTATGACATGCACTGTGATGGGCTTTAGGGAAACAAAGGTTAAAACAGCTGCCCCATCCTTAAGACACCTCCATCCCACTACATATGGGCCAGGACAGGTTAAGGAGTCCTAAGGCCACCTTCCGTCCTACACTGAAAAGCTTCCTTAATGAAAAGATGGAGCCACTATGCCAAAGCCTCCTGCCTCTGTTCCTTCTGCCCAGGTGCAGACCTCGCCCCTCTCTACTCCCACATCTACAGGAGGCACCAAAGCAAATCACACCCAATCACTACTGGGGGTGGGAGGGGGAAAGCTCTGCTGCGTCCCGTCATCTCCCACCCACTGGGACAAAGCACACCCCTCCCAGTACCTCCAAGGACTCTGTGCTAGAAATCCACATAAGTTCTGCAGGAGAAAGCAGCTCAGCAAGTAGAGGTGCTAACTTAGTCTTCGTAGCCTGCAGAAGTACATGGGTCCAAAGTTGGCCCAAAGGACGGGGAGAACCAGCTCGCCCATGCGGCAAGATGGGAAGAAGGAGAAGGTGTCCTGGAAGAGATGCCGGAAGCAGCTCAGGTCTTCCACCTGGACATCCATCTGGTACTGATTGGCCAGAATGTCAATGGCCCCACCCACCACGTACTCATTCTGCAGGTGGGAAAGGGTGCAGGTGGAATAGACAGCCACCCCTCCAGGCCTGGTGGCAAGTAGGCCAGCCCTGAAAGCAAAGAAGAGGAATAAAGGGCCTGTACTGGCAGGGAGGGTACTACTCAACTCTCTGGGGAGTCCTCCTCCTCCAGGAAATTCTCTCAGACTGATTCAGGTCAGCAGCCAGCTGCCTCACCCTGTGGCATCTCCAGTCTCTTCCAGGTGCCTGCCAGGGTGCAGAGAGCTGACCATGTGGTTGAAAGTCTCTGTTCCCTCTGCATGTGGGTTCAATCTTTAAGGGGCAGGGCCTGTCAGGAGTGGGGCCTCATCACCCCTCACATCCAACAGTCCTGGGGCTCAGCCTAGGTGGCTCCCCACTGCACTCATCACACAGTTCTTGTCGGGCCCAGGTCCATGTCCCCTCTTCCCTGGATTCTGCTGTACAGCCTCCCTAACCCGTTTCCTCTCATACACTTCGTTGTTGCTCAGTCATGCCTGATTCTTTGTGACCTCATTTGGAGTTCTCTTGACAGAGATACCATAGTGGGTCACCATTTCTTTCTGCAGTTCATTTGACAGATGAGGAAACTGAGGCAGACAAGGTTAGTGACTTGCCAAGGTCACCCAGCTAGATGTCTGAGGCCAGATTTGAACCCAGGTGATCCTGACTCTCAGCCTAGCACTCTTTCTGCTGAGCCATCTGGCTGCCCCGTTACACGCTATACCACTGCTGAAATAAGTATGATCATGTCACCCCCTGCTCAAAATGTTCAGTGACTATTGAATAACCAGCAACCAGGACCTCCGCAGTTGGGCTCCAGCCCACCTTTTTACCCATTCAGGGCAAATCTGAAAATGTCTGGGCAGGGCCCAGGGGACCTTATACCTTGTGCCTAAAGGGACACTTGGGGAAACGTCTTTCCCCAGGAAGAGGAAGGAGCAGTGGTTGCCCAATTCGACACCCCAACCCTAAAGATCTCTTCCCCATAGCTAGGGTCCCAGCTCCCACTGCATGGTCAGAGAAATCAAGTTCATACAGGGTGGAAAGTGATTTGTTTTAGCTCTATGCAGGCTGCCTGGCTGCTGCCCCTAAGAGCCCCTAAAAACAGGGCCAGGCCTGAAGAGTGGAAATAAGCCAAATCTGGGCGTGGCTGCATTGCTCCAGTTAGTACTGCCTACATCCCTGGACTGGAACCAAGTGTCACACTGAAACCAATGACAGCTCTGAAGAAGGCAGACTCACATACATGGCATGTCAAGTCTGCCAGTGCTTCCAGCTCCCACTCAGGGAGCTCCCCTTCCCTGCCCTCCAGAGAGGTCTCAGCACCAACTCCTGGCATGCCTCCCATTCCTACCCCACTTACACCAGGAGCTGCACCTGCAGCATGGGTAGCATCTGGCGCTCAGTCTTGCGAGAGCGCTTGAAGATATTGTTGTCCTCCTCCATGACAGAGTGCCGGTCAGTGGTGCAGGGCACATCCACTAGCACCTGCTCCAAGGAGGAAAGGCCTTAGAGAGCAGCAGGCCATCTGCCAGTAAGGCTGAGATAACCACAAAAAAGATCGAGAGGCAGCCCGGGGGTGCAGTGACAGTAACCCTAGGCAAGTCACTTAGAAAATGTGGCTAATTGTAAGGCCCCGCAGTATTTCTTTCTTTCCCTCCCTCCTCCCCACAGGCACCAGCCAGTGTAATAAACGATTATACATCCCCCCACCCCCACAAAACTATAAAGCAAAGCCCAACGGGGCAAAGGCAAAGAGGGGATTTCAGGAAACTCTGCAAAGTGGGCTTGCTGCTATGCAACAGGCAGGGGCTTGGCCTCGATAGTTCCTAAGGTCAGAACGCCACTTTCTCATCTACAACATGCAGAGGATGAGCCCAAAGGCTCCTAGCACGTCTAGGGCTCTGTGCTGATTCTAACCAAGACTCCCCACAAGGGGCAGTGGGAGCTTGCTCTTCCAAGGGCCAATCATGCCCAGCTCACATGCAGGCCCCAGTACTCACTAGATCTAGGAATCCGGGGACTCAGAAGTCACTCACCCGGTCATAGGTGCTCCTCTCCAGGTCTCCCCACTTCCTACCATCCTGAGACGTGACTCGCACCTGGCTCCTGTACTGGGATGCATAGCTATGCAGAACTTGCTTCAGCCTCTGGGTTCGAGAGCCAGAGATGTCGTTAGCCGCCAGGTGGCCTGGGGGAAGGAGAGTAGACTGAAGAGAGCTTGCCGAGAAGAAGCTAGCCAGGCAGGGTCTCACCAAGGAGCAGTGTGCTAGGCCCAGCTCCCAGACACACATACTGAGGTCAAGCCAAAGACCCCCCAGGGGAAGCAGAAGGTCTGGGTTCCATCTGCTAGCTCAGTGAGCACAGACTGGGGGCAGGAAGGCCACCATAGACTGGCTCGGCCCCTTACAAGTCACATGACATAGAACAGATAGACTCTACGAACCTGTGTTCCATCTGTTAAATGGAGACAGCACAATCCTAGGCACTCTGGGAAATACAAGCGAAGGACAGTCCTTGCCTTGGAGGTGCTTCATGATCTCAGGGGAGGTAATCTTACCTTTTATCTCCCCTTCCCTGCCAAGGTCACCCTTTAAACGGCTGACATTCAAGTGACAGGTTTCCAGAACCCTCAGGTTCCTTTCCTTGTGTGACTGTCTCTCCTACAGGGAGGCCTCTGCTAGGTAGACAGAAATTCCCTGAGTGCCAGTCTAAGAGTGTCTCTTTGTCCCCATCCCCTCCATTCCCTTCATCCCCGCCCAGGCCTGCCCTATGAGGAAGAAGGAGGCTAAGCCTCCTTTCATGTGATCCCCTGCAGAGTACAGACTGGAGGCCTTTCCCCTGGCTGCCCAGGACATCTCGTGTGGTCAGACCATCACCCCTGCCCCTGCTCTCTTCCATCACACAGCTACACACACAGGGCACGGACTGTCTAAGCACTTCCTGCACATGAGCTCCATGGATCTTCATTAAGTACCTTTCCCTATTTTAAAAAATCAATTCCTTTGAGATTCTTGATTTTTTTTTTCCTTCTGATGAATTTTGCCTAGCTCTAAAAAGTAGTCCTTTGAGTGGTTTGATCGGTAAGGCACTGAAAAAGTAAATTTATATAGCATTGCCATTTTAAAAAATATTGGCTCAGTCTACCCATGAGCAATTAATATCTTTCCAATTATTTAGATATGACTTTATTGGTGTAAAGAGTGTTTTATAATTGGGAGAGAAAAATTGTGAGTTCAGTATCAAAGGAGAGGAAGGAGTTTCCTAGGCATCTGTAGATGACAGCTACCAGGATTTTGATTGGATGATAGATATGAATAGCATGAACTTCAAAGGAAGAGAGGTTTCTAAGGGATGGAGGAAGGGAAGGACCTGGAAGCAGAAATGGGAAGAAAGAATGAGAAGAGGAGATTGAGTGAAGGTTCAGCCAGTACTGGAAAGGGTGGTCAGGGAGTCTGTGTTGCCAGAGGGGTGCCAGGTTTCAGGTAGATGAAAGGAATGGGAGAGGAAAAGATTTAAGATGAAGGGTAGTTTGTTGCCTATGGAGCAGGCATTCTAGAGGGCACAGTGGAAGAACTGGAGGGTAGGTTGAAGCTTTGGGATAGGAGGGTGGAGGTGGATAAGAATGAGGAATTGGGTGGTGAGGGACTTGGAACAGGGTTTGGATGATGATCTATAGGAGTCAAGGATGTTGGGATATGAAGGGTATGAAGAGGTATGAGAACGTTCGTTCTTGAGTGGAGAGATCATCCTCTACACTCAAAGGACAGGAGTAGCAGAAGAGGAAAGGCCCCAAGTCAAAGCAGGGGAGTGCTCTTCTTTGCACAGGCAGTTCTCCACATCCCAGTAAGGACAATGGGTTGGCAGTAGGAGGTGGAAATCGTGCTGGCACATATGGAAATGGTGTGAGGGCAGATGGAAGACACCTGGCCCAGCCCCTAGAGGCTGTTCCTCAAGGGACATGCTTCACCCAGTAGGTGAAGGAAGGCCCAAGGTGTTAGCATGTGGTGGCCTTATCTGAGGAGACTGGGTAGGAGGTGCAGCAGGAGGAGTCCTTTGGGGGTAGATGGATCTTAGATCTTGGATTGAGCAATTCCCCAAAACTGACAACAGGTAGCCCCTGGAACTTACCAAGTAAGAGGGACCTGGGCCTTAGAATGTCACTTTGACGGCTGTGTTGAGGTGATTGGAACAAAGAAAATGGCAGGGGGATCTAAGATATAAAATAGAAGAGAGCATGTATGGCAATGGCCTCTGTTTCCTCAGTACAGTGGAAGATCAAGTCCTCTGCTGAGAGGGTGGGAAGGAATGGTGTGGGAGGGTTGAACAGCTGCTGGCGTAGGGGAGGAGGGGAATTGAGAATTAATTAGGGGTGAGTAAAAGGATTTCCTTGCCCATTCAACAGCACACTGGAGAGCATGAAAGGCAGCTGGGATGGGTGTGAAAGAGAAAATAAGGGTTGGAGTGTGATCAACTAAAGGCAGGGCAAAAGACCTAAACGAAGACGGTGTAATGTACCGATTAAGAGGAGTATTAGGATGAGGAAGGAGGAAGGGGAAGTCAGAGCAGGATATTGACCTGAGCATGGGGGGGGGGTGAGTGAGGCAGGAGAGGACAGTAATCTATTGGCTTAAGAAGACTGAGATTCAGAGAGAAGTGGACCTTCAGATCAGAGACAGAAATTTCAGCATCCTTGATCACAAAAGTGAAGCCCTTGAGGATGATGAGGAAAGCAAGGGGAATGGCCATCTGGCCTTATTTTAACCCTTCCAAAGGGTCACCCCTATTTATTCTGTTCTACCCCTCTGGGTCCATGTAGGTCAAGACTGCTCCCTAAGTCATACAATAGTCCCACAGATGCTTGAAGACCCGGCCCAGCTGGGTCTTTTCTCCAGGCTAAACACACTCAGATCCTTCAAGAGATCTCTCTGCAGCATGAGAGGTGCTGCTCATCCACTTCGGGTGTTCACCTATCACTCCACTCTCGCCTCCAAGAAGCTGTAGCATTCTCAGCAGCCACACCCCAGTAAACCATCTCAGCAGAGGGCTAAACCAGTTCTTAAGTTTTCAAAATTTCTGTTCTTTTGCATTATGGTGGCTATTGTATAAATAAGCTGTTTCTCCTAGTTTTTCTCATTTCCATGTGTATCAGTGTCATGCAAATCATCCCCAAATTTTCTCCAAGTCAATTTTGTCACTTTTATGCCATTACATTTATATATCACAATTTGTTTATCCATTCCCAAATGATGCACAATCCCTTAGTTTCTGATTTTTGTTCTAAGAAAAAATGTTGTTCTAATTTTATACTTATAGGTCATTTTCCCTCCACAGTTGAGATATACACCCAGTAATGGCATCCTAGAATTAAAGAACACAGTTTGGTGAGTTTGGGGGAGTCATTCCAATTCCTTTCCTGAATGGCTGCAATAATTTACAACTATACCAACAATCTATGAGGGGTCCTCCATTTTAGGGAGAGGTCCACACCAGACAACCTTCATTCCCCTCTTGGCTGTGCTCCTCCCTGGATTTCAAAACCTCCCTCAGCAGAGGGCCTTTTCATCCTCCCCCTCCTCTCGTTAATCATCTACAATAGCATTGTCACCCTGAAATATCCCTTTGTTATGCTGGCCCCCTTCCTCCCCATCAGGGAGTTCCTTCAGGAGATTCCATTTTTGGGAAAGCCCTAAGCCAGCCAACCTTCATTTCTTTCTACTTCTGACTGTATTTCAACACTGTAACTCCTGGGCCAGGTGCCCTTCACGTGCCCCATCTGCATGTTTCATCTTCCTTTTGTGTGTTGGTTTCCTCCATTAGTGTGAAGGCTTATTAAGACCAGGGACCGTTCTTCTCTTTGCTTGTATTTATGTTCATAGCACAGTGCTTAGCCCTTGTCTTCCTACGGTTTTCTCCAGCAATGGCCACGATCATCTTTTGTCACCTTTGCAAATCTGATCGGCACGAAGGAGATGCTTAAATTTATTTTAATGTTCATTTCTCTTATTGTTAGTAATATTGGAACATTCTTTCACATGGTTGTTTGTAGATGGCAATCTCAATCATTCAACAAACCTCTATTAAATGCTTATTATATTCCAGGCATAGAATAAAGGCAGACCTTCTAATGGGGGAGACAACATGTAAATAAATAAGTATATATAAGAAACCTACAGAGCATATGGAAGAAATCTCAAATAAAATAAGGGGGACAGGAAAGGCCTCCTGCAGAAGGCAGGACTTCAACTGAGTTTGGAAACTCAGAGGGAGTCAGTCGTTGGAAGTGAGGAGAAAGAACATTCCAGGAAGGAGGACAGCCAGCACAAAGAGGAGATTATGTGTTGTATAAGAAGGAAGGAGGTCAACGTAGCTGGGAGAAGGGAGAAGAGGAAGTCTGGAAATATGGGAAAGGGACCAGGTTGAGAGCTTGAAATGTCTATCAGAAGACTTTATAGCTGAACCTGGAGATAATAGGAAGTAACTGACATTGAATGTGTGTGTGTGTGTGTGTGTGTGTGTGTGTGTGTGTGTGTGTGTGTGAGTGTGAGATAATAAGGTCTACATTTAGGATCTCTTTGATACTGAGTGGAAGACGGACTGTGTGTGTTAAATCCTACTTTCTAACACATTTAGCCATACGTCTACATTTTTTGGGTGAATTCACACCATCCACATTCGTGGTTATGATTGTCAAATGTTATAACACATTATAAACACATTATGTTTCCTCTTTTTGCCTTTTCTCTCCCCTTTTCAAGAAAAAACATAGAGCAAGAAAAGAAATGAAATCAATATTGGTAATTTATAATTGGAATGATCTAATACTATTTGGCTCTTCTTCAATTCACCAAGTGCGCGTACACACACACACACACGGACTATTACCCTCTCTCTCTCTCCTTTAAATGCTAATGGCTTTATAATCAGTCTTCTACATCTTAAACAATGAGTGGGCCAAAGAATAAAATCAGAAACAATGAATAACTATGTTAAAAAATGATAATGAAACAATATAATCAGTCTAGCGTAGTTGAAATGTTTTGCTTCCCTTTCCAGCTCTATTCATTCTAAAACCTCTCTCTCTCTGTCTCTCTCTCTCTCTCTCTTCCTGTCTCTGTCTCTCTGCCTCTCTCTGTAATGTATTTTGACACTGGGCAGCTAGGTGGTGCAGTGGATAGAGCAGCAGTGCAGGAGTCAGGAGGACCTGACTCCAAAAATCTTACTTCAGACACTTGACACTCACTAGCTATGTGACCTTGGGCAAGTCACTTTAACCCCAATTGCTTCATCCCAGGTCATCTCCAGTCATCTTGATGAATATCTGGTCACTGGATTCAGATGGCTGTGGAGAAGTGAGGCTGGTGACCTGCACAGCCCTCCCTCACTCAAAACAAGTCAAGTGCAAGTCATGTCATCATTTCTCTGAAGGCATGGTCTTCTTTGGCAATGAAGGAGGAACACACAGACATTTTGACAATAACCTCTTTGGCATGTTTATTCAAACTTCCTTCTCCAAGTTCAGATACGAGTAAGGCTCATGAGATGCTTTTCCCCAGAACTCCACCACCTCCCTGTTTGTATATTCTTCTTCTGCCTTAATTATAAGAAATATTTATTTTCTATTACATTCTGTTTCTCCCCTCATTTCTTATTCTTTTAGAAAAAAAAGAACAAAATCCCTTGCAAGCCTTCAGTGTGTTCATCTTTGTTCTCTCGTTGATCATTGCACAGTTGGCATAGCAGCAGATAAAGTCCTGGACCAGAGTCAGGAAGGCCTCAGTTCAAGTGTGGTCTCAAACACTTACTGCCCATGTGACCCTGAGTAACCCCTTTTTGTCTCAGTTTCCTCAACTGGAAAATAGGGATAATAACAGTGCCTACCCAGACGATTCTTTGTAAGGACCAAGCAAGAGAATGTATGAAGGACTTAGTACAGTACCCTGGCCCACAGTGGATGATATGTAAATGCTTATTGCCTTTCCTCCCCCCTTTGAAACAGCTGGATTCTGAAGGGAAAATGATCTCTTCTTTCCATTAGGAAATAGATCAAACGCGTTTATGTAGAGTGGTTTCTCATCTCCTATGTTTGTATTTCAAAGAGGTCTACCCAATTCTAGTTCACAACAGAAATGCTTGAAGGGTATCTATTCTTTCATAGATGTATTTTTTTCCCCTGTAGGATCATACTCAATTTTGCTGGATATTAATCTTAGCTATGAAGCAGCTAGGTGGTGCCACAGTACACAGAGCACCAGGCCTGGAGTCAGAAGTCTCATCTTCCTGAGTTCAAATCCAGCCTCAGAAACTTCCTAGCTATATAACCCTGGGCAAGTCACTTCACCCCTGTTTGTCTCAGTTTCTTATCTGTAAAAAGGGCTAGAGGAGGAAATGGCAAACCATGCCAGTATCTTTGCCAAGAAAACCCCAAGTGAGCTCATGAAGAATCAGACAGAGTTGAAACAATGGAACAACAATTTTTTTTTCATTTGGCTTTGTGTTTATTCCAGGCTTTCTTTCCTCCTAATTATCTTATATTCTTGTGTGATCCTGACGATGGTTCCTTGGTCTTTTTTTTCTTTTTGGTGGATTTGACTACAGTATTTCCAGGAGTGTTGAATTTGGAATTTCCTTCAAGTGGTGATCTGTGGATTCTTTGTATTTTCACTTTACCTTCTGGTTCTAATACCACTGGGGAGTTTCCTTTTATGGTTTTCTTGAAATATGATATCTAGGTTCTGGTAGTGATTTTCAGAGCGTCCCATGACTGCTGAATTATTTTCTTCCAGTTCTCTTTCCCAGATCAGTTGTCTATGACGATAGATAGCTCGTGTATTCTAATTTTTGAGTGTTTTGATTTTGTTCTAGCATTTCTTGTTTTATTAATGAACTTCTGTTTTCTACATTCTAGTTTTCAGGATATCTAAGGTTTTCCACCTTCTGTTATTTTCTCCTTCCCAGTGCTCAAATGTCATTCTTTCTCCCCACTTAAATTTTCCCTTCATTTGTTCAGTCCACTATTGAGTCCTTTCCCTCTGGGTTCTACTTGTTATTGTAGAATTCTCTTCCGGAATTTCATCTTGTGATTCCCTTAGCTCATTTTATTTCTCCACGGTATGGGCTTTCCTTCTGTTTACTCATGTATGCAGCCTTTGCTCCTGTTGGTACTTTGTGACAAGGCCAGACTCTGCTCCCTCCTACAATTTAAGATGGGATGACTAGGGTGAAACCCTATCCCTTTCTGAAGTCCCAGAGTGAGATTCTGCAGCAACACTAGGTGTGGCCCCCAATCCCCTTCAGTCTGGATGCTAGTGCCCTGCCATAGCGCTGGAAGGACTAGGTCCTGGTCCTGGCTCACCTACTGAAGTTTTCTAGCTTCAGTCTCATCTGGAAGCTCCTACCATGGAAGTCATGCTTGCCACAGCACATTATAGATCACAATGGCCTTGGTCATTGGTGCAGCCCTAATGGCCAATCACACTGAATTGAGGTCTTATTCTCTGGTATCCCACCCCCAACCTGAATGTCAAAAGGCTCTGGCCCACAGTGGATGCCACATAAATATGTATTCCCTTTCCCCTTCTGTTTCCTTCCCCCTTGGAAACATTTGGATTCTGAAGGACAATAGTCTTTTCTTTCTCTGTTAGGAAGTAGGCAATTGGTTATTTAGCTCCTTCAAATGGTTTAAATGCACTTATTTACCTTTCTCATCTCCTATGTTTGTATTTTTTCATACTCCTTTTTAAAATATATTGTACATGTGGGTCCTTTTCCCTTTTTTATGATCTCTTTGGGATACAGACCTAGTAGTGGTATTGCTGGATCAAAGACTATGCACAGTTTGGTAGTCCTTTGGGAATAGTTCCAAATCGCTCTCCAGAATGGTTGGATCAGTTCACAACTCCATCAACAATGCATTAGTGTTCTGCATTAGCGTTCCAATTTTCCCACATCTTTTCCAACATCTATCATTTTCCCGTTTTGTCACGTTAGCCAATCTGACAAGTATGACACAGAGTTGTTTTGATTCGCATTTCTCAAATCAATAGTCATTTAGAGCATTTCTGCACATCACTATAGATTTAATTTCTTCATTTGAAAACTGCCTGTTCACATCCTTGGACCATTTATCAATTGGAAAATGACTTGTATTCTTATAGATTTGACTCAGTTCTCTATATATTTTAGAAATGAGGCCCTGTACCAGAGACAGACTGTAAAAATCGCTTCCCAGCTTTCTGCTTTCCTTCTACTCTTGGTCGCACTGGTTTTGTGCAAAACCCTTTTTAATTTAATCAAAATTATCCACTTTGCATTTTATAATGTTCTCTATCTCATTTGGTCCTAAATTCTTCTCTTCTCCTTAGATCTGACAGATAAATTATTCCTTGTTTTCCTAATTTGCATGCAGTTTCACGCTTTATGTTTAAATCATGTACCCATTTTGAGTTTTATCTTGGTATACAGTGTAAGATGTTGTTCTATGCCTAGTTTCTGCCATGCTGTTTTTTCGGTTTTCCCAGCAGTTTTTTGTCAAAGAGTGAGTTCTTATTCCAGAAGCTGGGTCTTTGGATTTATCAAACAGTAGATTACTATAGTCGGTAATTCCAGCGTCTTGTCTATCTAACCTATTCCACTGATCCATCACTCTATTGTTTAGCCGTACCAGGTATTTCTGATGATTGCTGCTTTATAATAGTCCTAGATTTGGTATTGTCAGGTCACCTCCCCCTTGAGTTTCTTTTCATTAATTCCCTCCTGTAGTTGTATTTCAAAGATTCTACCTAATGCTAGCTTTTCACAATAGAAATGCTTGAAAGTTATCCATTCTGTTAGAGGTCTCCTAGCACACTCCTGGCTGAACAGAGATTCTCACTGATGCTAATCTTTGAGGGGATTTTCAGGCAAGCTCATCTTGGCTGGAACCTTTCAGGTTGCCATTTTTGTTGGGAGTCTCTGTCTCCCTTTAAATAAGCAAACTCCCCATTTTAGAATTTGGTTGACTGGTATTGTAGCACTGTAGGTCCTCCCCACTTTCAGGGCAGACTGGCTACCTGGAGGCACTATGTTGAAAAGGTCAGAGAGTCCTTCACTCAATGGGTTCTGTGCAGTCCCAAAGCAATGAAGAAGCGGGGAAGGAGAGACTAAAACCCCTCCACCGCCATACCTTTTTTTTCCTCAGTAGGAATAACATGGAAGGTGCAGGGATGGATAGAGATCACATGATCTTTCCTCTCAAGGCCACCCTTCCTTTTCCAAACTTCTTTCCATGGAGGGCACCGTTCTTCCAGTCTCCTAGGCTCCCCACTTCCTCGATATCCAAAAGTCTATTCCAAGTTACCAGTGGCCTCTAATTGCTGAATCCTTTTCTGAGGCAGCTGAATTGCTACCTTTTAGGCCTCTGATGCTATCACCCCACTTGGAACTGGGTGCTAAAAGCAGTCTTGTGTGTCACGAATAACTCTTACCCCTGTACACTTAAACATCTGACAACAGAGCTCTCTAACCATTCTAAAATCTCCATTTGGAACTCATTCATATTCAAATCACACTGTTCTTACCAAAAATATAATTAATAATATTTTGGCAAGAACAAAATTTCTTTTCTACCGAGAAAACATGTTCAAAATGTTTCTGTCCATGGGGTGTGTGAAGCACAATCTGGAGACCACTGAAAGGGAAGAGGAGTGGGCTTGTCTGTCCATCTTTCACAGCGTGGACACAGGGTGGAAGGAAACCTTCTCCAAAGCCTTGAGATGAAGTTTCACGTACCTGGCGCTGTCCCAGTGCACAGCTCCCTGTCCCAGAGGCTGCTGGGAGGCTGGAGCTTGGAATCCCCCATCCTTACCTGAGGGGCTTGCCATGACAAGAATCCAGGCTGGGCTGTGAGGGAGGGAGGAGCCTCTGGAACCTAAACTCCACCTAGTTACATCACAACAGGACTAGGCTTCCCAACTACAGGAAAATCTCCCCCCTCCCCAAGTCTTGCAGAATGGGCTCCTGTACCCCACGCCTGCCCAAGGAGTAGACTCTCAGCACCCAAAGGCTGAAGCAGATGACAAAAAACATAAAAAACTGAAGCTGCAAACCAGTCAATCGATGTTTTTATTAAGTGACTACTGTATGACATGCACTGTGATGGGCTTTAGGGAGACAAAGGTTAAAACAGCTGCCCCATCCTTAAGACACCTCCATCCCACTACATATGGGCCAGGACAGGTTTAAGGAGTCCTAAGGCCACCTTCCGTCCTACACTGAAAAGCTTCCTTAATGAAAAGATGGAGCCACTATGCCAAAGCCTCCTGCCTCTGTTCCTTCTGCCCAGGTGCAGACCTCGCCCCTCTCTACTCCCACATCTACAGGAGGCACCAAAGCAAATCACACCCAATCACTACTGGGGTGGGAGGGGGAAAGCTCTGCTGCGTCCCGTCATCTCCCACCCACTGGGACAAAGCACACCCCTCCCAGTACCTCCAAGGACTCTGTGCTAGAAATCCACATAAGTTCTGCAGGAGAAAGCAGCTCAGCAAGTAGAGGTGCTAACTTAGTCTTCGTAGCCTGCAGAAGTACATGGGTCCAAAGTTGGCCCAAAGGACGGGGAGAACCAGCTCGCCCGTGCGGCAAGATGGGAAGAAGGAGAAGGTGTCCTGGAAGAGATGCCGGAAGCAGCTCAGGTCTTCCACCTGGACATCCATCTGGTACTGATTGGCCAGAATGTCAAATGGCCCCACCCACCACGTACTCATTCTGCAGGTGGGAAAGGGTGCAGGTGGAATAGACAGCCACCCCTCCAGGCCTGGTGGCAAGTAGGCCAGCCCTGAAAGCAAAGAAGAGGAATAAAGGGCCTGTACTGGCAGGGAGGGTACTACTCAACTCTCTGGGGAGTCCTCCTCCTCCAGGAAATTCTCTCAGACTGATTCAGGTCAGCAGCCAGCTGCCTCACCCTGTGGCATCTCCAGTCTCTTCCAGGTGCCTGCCAGGGTGCAGAGAGCTGACCATGTGGTTGAAAGTCTCTGTTCCCTCTGCATGTGGGTTCAATCTTTAAGGGGCAGGGCCTGTCAGGAGTGGGGCCTCATCACCCCTCACATCCAACAGTCCTGGGGCTCAGCCTAGGTGGCTCCCCACTGCACTCATCACACAGTTCTTGTCGGGCCCAGGTCCATGTCCCCTCTTCCCTGGATTCTGCTGTACAGCCTCCCTAACCCGTTTCCTCTCAGGGAGGGGGAAGCAGGAGGGAGAAGGGAGGAGGACAACGGCCCTTTCATAAACATAACCCTCCCCCTCCCAACCTGGCCGTTGATGCTGCAAGTCAGATTTCTGTCTTAGAACATGAACTTCTTGAGAGCAGGAACTGTGTCTGTCTTCCTTTGCATCCTCACTCTCTGCACAATATCTGACCATAATAGGTGCATAATAAATGCTCATTGATTTTTTTTTTATTCCCAACATCTAGTATATCTCCAAGTCTTGTACCGTTGCTCAGCATGCATGTCCTCTTCCCCCAGGTCTCTGGGTTTTTGGCTGGATTATTTTCACCCAGTGATGCTGCCAGGGCCTCCAAGCTGGAGCAGCTGAACAAAGTGATAGGAAGCTGTCTCTCCTGGAGGGAGTCAAGGAGAAGCTAAGAATTGAGGACGCTCCACACGAACACAGTTTTTGAGCACCGCTGGGTGGCCCCAGGCATGGTTCAGAGCATCTGGGATGCTGAGAAAAAAGGAAGCCAACCTTGCTTTCTTGATATAGTATGTCCACAGATAAATAAACCAGGTAGAGACCCAGTGGGTGTGGTCTTGGAAGGACTAGGGACATCCTGAATTGTTGGGGCTGATACAGATCTCAGGGTTGAGGTTCCTGTCACTTGATACAGACTCAGGGAGGGAAATGGGGCAGGCTTGAGGTTGCTTATTAGAAGACTCAAAACTTGAACTCAGCTCTCAGGACCTCAACTGTATTCACTGTACCCCACTGTTGAGAGCTCTGAAGTGGGGGCAGGGCTCAGACCTCAGTTTCATCTCCCCTTCCTCTGCCCGGGAGGCCATGAGAACTTTCAACTAGCAAAGGAACAAGTGACTGTGTCTGGGGTAACTTGTAGCCCATCAAAAAACAAATGAAATAACTGATCTTGTGGGAAAAGTTTGGCCCTGTAGAAACCTGGGAAGTTGCCAAAGGATGGCAGGCAGGATACTGGTGAGGTGGCCACTCAGGTGGTGGAGAAGGAGACAGATGGGAGCACTCAAAATGCACCCACTAAGAACCAGATCAAAAAGCTAGAGCTAGAAAGGACCTTAGACCAAGCCCCTCATTATACAGACGTAGTGACGTGAGGAGCACCAGCCAGCTCTGGGGGCTCAGGTTCTGGTCCAAGCTTGAGGCCTGTGCTTGAGAAAGGCTTTCTGTAACTTGTTGGACAACTTTATTTCAGTGATTTCTGTTTCCTCTCCTAGAAAAGGAGATTTGAGGGGTGAAGGCACTCATCGAGGCTGCAAAGGCAGCAATCCGAGTGAATGGGGGAGAGGAGAAGGAGAAAGGGCCTTCCAGCAGGCAGGAAGAGGTTCCTGGCTTGAAGTTTGACCTGAAGTACCGAGCATTTTTCCTGAGACACTTTGGGGCTGGACTGGGGAGGGGGAAGGGAGAAGGGAAGGGTCTTGAGTGCTGGGAAGTCTACCAGATACTGGACACTTGAGGAGTGTGGATAGCAGAGCCCCAGGCAGCAAACACAGGGCTCAGGTCCTCACAATAACTCGTCAAGAAGGGCTGTTATTGTCCTCACTTTATAGATGTGGAAACTGAGGCAAATGGGTAAAGTAACTTGGCTGGTGTCATATATCTAGTAAGTATCTGAAGCTGGATTTGAACTCAAGCCTTATTAACTCCAGGCTCAGTGTTCTATCCCCTGTGCCACTTAGCTGCTCTTCTTCTTAGAAATTTGGCTTAGTTCTATATATGTGTGTGTGTATATATATATATATGCATATGTGTGTATATATACATGTATATACATATATACATCTATATACATACATGTATGTGTATATATATATTTCCCTTATTTCCTTCTTCTCTTCTAATTTTAGCTGCATTGGTTTATATACAAATTTTTTATTTCGATAAATCAAAATTATCCATTTTACCTCATGTGAACCTCTCTATCTCTTAATCATGAATTTTTCCTTTTCCGTAAATCTCCATGTTCCTCTAATGTATTTATAATCTCGCCTTTTATGTCTAAATCATGTGCCCATTTGGAGCTCATGTTGATATATGGTATGAGATCTTAGTCTCTGCCTTTGTTAAGTCATTTTAGCTATGTTCGATAGTTTTCTTGGCAGAGATACTGGAGTGGTTTGCCATTTCCTTGTTCCAGCTCATTTACAGATAAGGAAACATGCTCAGGGTCACACAGCTATTATGTATTCAGATTTTAACTCATGAAGATAAGTTTTCCTGATTCCAAACCCAGTACTCTATCCACTGCTCCACCTAGCTGCCCTAGGCTATACCTAGTTTCTGCCAGATTTTCCAGTTTTCTCAAGTTTTGTTGAATAGATAGTTCTTACCTCAGTGGCTGAGATCTTTGAATTTTTCAAACACTAAGTTACTGCACTTCTTTGCCTCCATATATTATGTATCTAATCTGTTCCACTGATCAATCTATTTCTCAGCTGGTACAAAATTGTTTTGATGATTACAGCTTCATAGTATAGTTTACAATTAAGTACTTTCCCTATTTTAAAAAATCAATTCCTTTGAGATTCTTGATTTTTTTTTTCCTTCTGATGAATTTTGCCTAGCTCTAAAAAGTAGTCCTTTGAGTGGTTTGATCGGTAAGGCACTGAAAAAGTAAATTTATATAGCATTGCCATTTTAAAAAATATTGGCTCAGTCTACCCATGAGCAATTAATATCTTTCCAATTATTTAGATATGACTTTATTGGTGTAAAGAGTGTTTTATAATTGGGAGAGAAAAATTGTGAGTTCAGTATCAAAGGAGAGGAAGGAGTTTCCTAGGCATCTGTAGATGACAGCTACCAGGATTTTGATTGGATGATAAATATGAATAGCATGAACTTCAAAGGAAGAGAGGTTTCTAAGGGATGGAGGAAGGGAAGGACCTGGAAGCAGAAATGGGGAAGAAAGAATGAGAAGAGGAGATTGAGTGAAGGTTCAGCCAGTACTGGAAAGGGTGGTCAGGGAGTCTGTGTTGCCAGAGGGGTGCCAGGTTTCAGGTAGATGAAAGGAATGGGAGAGGAAAAGATTTAAGATGAAGGGTAGTTTGTTGCCTATGGAGCAGGCATTCTAGAGGGCACAGTGGAAGAACTGGAGGGTAGGTTGAAGCTTTGGGATAGGAGGGTGGAGGTGGATAAGAATGAGGAATTGGGTGGTGAGGGACTTGGAACAGGGTTTGGATGATGATCTATAGGAGTCAAGGATGTTGGGATATGAAGGGTATGAAGAGGTATGAGAACGTTCGTTCTTGAGTGGAGAGATCATCCTCTACACTCAAAGGACAGGAGTAGCAGAAGAGGAAAGGCCCCAAGTCAAAGCAGGGGAGTGCTCTTCTTTGCACAGGCAGTTCTCCACATCCCAGTAAGGACAATGGGTTGGCAGTAGGAGGTGGAAATCGTGCTGGCACATATGGAAATGGTGTGAGGGCAGATGGAAGACACCTGGCCCAGCCCCTAGAGGCTGTTCCTCAAGGGACATGCTTCACCCAGTAGGTGAAGGAAGGCCCAAGGTGTTAGCATGTGGTGGCCTTATCTGAGGAGACTGGGTAGGAGGTGCAGCAGGAGGAGTCCTTTGGGGGTAGATGGATCTTAGATCTTGGATTGAGCAATTCCCCAAAACTGGACAACAGGTAGCCCCTGGAACTTACCAAGTAAGAGGGGACCTGGGCCTTAGAATGTCACTTTGACGGCTGTGTTGAGGTGATTGGAACAAAGAAAATGGCAGGGGGATCTAAGATATAAAATAGAAGAGGAGATGTATGGCAATGGCCTCTGTTTCCTCAGTACAGTGGAAGATCAAGTCCTCTGCTGAGAGGGTGGGAAGGAATGGTGTGGGAGGGTTGAACAGCTGCTGGCGTAGGGGAGGAGGGGAATTGAGAATTAATTAGGGGTGAGTAAAAGGATTTCCTTGCCCATTCAACAGCACACTGGAGAGCATGAAAGGCAGCTGGGATGGGTGTGAAAGAGAAAATAAGGGTTGGAGTGTGATCAACTAAAGGCAGGGCAAAAGACCTAAACGAAGACGGTGTAATGTACCGATTAAGAGGAGTATTAGGATGAGGAAGGAGGAAGGGGAAGTCAGAGCAGGATATTGACCTGAGCATGGGGGGGGGGGGTGAGTGAGGCAGGAGAGGACAGTAATCTATTGGCTTAAGAAGACTGAGATTCAGAGAGAAGTGGACCTTCAGATCAGAGACAGAAATTTCAGCATCCTTGATCACAAAAGTGAAGCCCTTGAGGATGATGAGGAAAGCAAGGGGAATGGCCATCTGGCCTTATTTTAACCCTTCCAAAGGGTCACCCCTATTTATTCTGTTCTACCCCTCTGGGTCCATGTAGGTCAAGACTGCTCCCTAAGTCATACAATAGTCCCACAGATGCTTGAAGACCCGGCCCAGCTGGGTCTTTTCTCCAGGCTAAACACACTCAGATCCTTCAAGAGATCTCTCTGCAGCATGAGAGGTGCTGCTCATCCACTTCGGGGTGTTTCACCTATCACTCCACTCTCGCCTCCAAGAAGCTGTAGCATTCTCAGCAGCCACACCCCAGTAAACCATCTCAGCAGAGGGCTAAACCAGTTCTTAAGTTTTCAAAATTTCTGTTCTTTTGCATTATGGTGGCTATTGTATAAATAAGCTGTTTCTCCTAGTTTTTCTCATTTCCATGTGTATCAGTGTCATGCAAATCTTCCCCAAATTTCTCCAAGTCAATTTTGTCACTTTTATGCCATTACATTTATATATCACAATTTGTTTATCCATTCCCCAAATGATGCACAATCCCTTAGTTTCTGATTTTTGTTCTAAGAAAAAATGTTGTTCTAATTTTATACTTATAGGTCATTTTCCCTCCACAGTTGAGATATACACCCAGTAATGGCATCCTAGAATTAAAGAACACAGTTTGGTGAGTTTGGGGGAGTCATTCCAATTCCTTTCCTGAATGGCTGCAATAATTTACAACTATACCAACAATCTATGAGGGGTCCTCCATTTTAGGGAGAGGTCCACACCAGACAACCTTCATTCCCCTCTTGGCTGTGCTCCTCCCTGGATTTCAAAACCTCCCTCAGCAGAGGGCCTTTTCATCCTCCCCCTCCTCTCGTTAATCATCTACAATAGCATTGTCACCCTGAAATATCCCTTTGTTATGCTGGCCCCCTTCCTCCCCATCAGGGAGTTCCTTCAGGAGATTCCATTTTTGGGAAAGCCCTAAGCCAGCCAACCTTCATTTCTTTTCTACTTCTGACTGTATTTCAACACTGTAACTCCTGGGCCAGGTGCCCTTCACGTGCCCCATCTGCATGTTTCATCTTCCTTTTGTGTGTTGGTTTCCTCCATTAGTGTGAAGGCTTATTAAGACCAGGGACCGTTCTTCTCTTTGCTTGTATTTATGTTCATAGCACAGTGCTTAGCCCTTGTCTTCCTACGGTTTTCTCCAGCAATGGCCACGATCATCTTTTGTCACCTTTGCAAATCTGATCGGCACGAAGGAGATGCTTAAATTTATTTTAATGTTCATTTCTCTTATTGTTAGTAATATTGGAACATTCTTTCACATGGTTGTTTGTAGATGGCAATCTCAATCATTCAACAAACCTCTATTAAATGCTTATTATATTCCAGGCATAGAAATAAAGGCAGACCTTCTAATGGGGGAGACAACATGTAAATAAATAAGTATATATAAGAAACCTACAGAGCATATGGAAGAAATCTCAAATAAAATAAGGGGGACAGGAAAGGCCTCCTGCAGAAGGCAGGACTTCAACTGAGTTTGGAAACTCAGAGGGAGTCAGTCGTTGGAAGTGAGGAGAAAGAACATTCCAGGAAGGAGGACAGCCAGCACAAAGAGGAGATTATGTGTTGTATAAGAAGGAAGGAGGTCAACGTAGCTGGGAGAAGGGAGAAGAGGAAGTCTGGAAATATGGGAAAGGGACCAGGTTGAGAGCTTGAAATGTCTATCAGAAGACTTTATAGCTGAACCTGGAGATAATAGGAAGTAACTGACATTGAATGTGTGTGTGTGTGTGTGTGTGTGTGTGTGTGTGTGTGTGTGTGTGTGAGTGTGAGATAATAAGGTCTACATTTTAGGATCTCTTTGATACTGAGTGGAAGACGGACTGTGTGTGTTAAATCCTACTTTCTAACACATTTAGCCATACGTCTACATTTTTTGGGTGAATTCACACCATCCACATTCGTGGTTATGATTGTCAAATGTTATAACACATTATAAACACATTATGTTTCCTCTTTTTGCCTTTTCTCTCCCCTTTTCAAGAAAAAACATAGAGCAAGAAAAGAAATGAAATCAATATTGGTAATTTATAATTGGAATGATCTAATACTATTTGGCTCTTCTTCAATTCACCAAGTGCGCGTACACACACACACACACGGACTATTACCCTCTCTCTCTCTCCTTTAAATGCTAATGGCTTTATAATCAGTCTTCTACATCTTAAACAATGAGTGGGCCAAAGAATAAAATCAGAAACAATGAATAACTATGTTAAAAAATGATAATGAAACAATATAATCAGTCTAGCGTAGTTGAAATGTTTTGCTTCCCTTTCCAGCTCTATTCATTCTAAAACCTCTCTCTCTCTGTCTCTCTCTCTCTCTCTCTTCCTGTCTCTGTCTCTCTGCCTCTCTCTGTAATGTATTTTGACACTGGGCAGCTAGGTGGTGCAGTGGATAGAGCAGCAGTGCAGGAGTCAGGAGGACCTGACTCCAAAAATCTTACTTCAGACACTTGACACTCACTAGCTATGTGACCTTGGGCAAGTCACTTTAACCCCAATTGCTTCATCCCAGGTCATCTCCAGTCATCTTGATGAATATCTGGTCACTGGATTCAGATGGCTGTGGAGAAGTGAGGCTGGTGACCTGCACAGCCCTCCCTCACTCAAAACAAGTCAAGTGCAAGTCATGTCATCATTTCTCTGAAGGCATGGTCTTCTTTGGCAATGAAGGAGGAACACACAGACATTTTGACAATAACCTCTTTGGCATGTTTATTCAAACTTCCTTCTCCAAGTTCAGATACGAGTAAGGCTCATGAGATGCTTTTCCCCAGAACTCCACCACCTCCCTGTTTGTATATTCTTCTTCTGCCTTAATTATAAGAAATATTTATTTTCTATTACATTCTGTTTCTCCCCTCATTTCTTATTCTTTTAGAAAAAAAAGAACAAAATCCCTTGCAAGCCTTCAGTGTGTTCATCTTTGTTCTCTCGTTGATCATTGCACAGTTGGCATAGCAGCAGATAAAGTCCTGGACCAGAGTCAGGAAGGCCTCAGTTCAAGTGTGGTCTCAAACACTTACTGCCCATGTGACCCTGAGTAACCCCTTTTTGTCTCAGTTTCCTCAACTGGAAAATAGGGATAATAACAGTGCCTACCCAGACGATTCTTTGTAAGGACCAAGCAAGAGAATGTATGAAGGACTTAGTACAGTACCCTGGCCCACAGTGGATGATATGTAAATGCTTATTGCCTTTCCTCCCCCCTTTGAAACAGCTGGATTCTGAAGGGAAAATGATCTCTTCTTTCCATTAGGAAATAGATCAAACGCGTTTATGTAGAGTGGTTTCTCATCTCCTATGTTTGTATTTCAAAGAGGTCTACCCAATTCTAGTTCACAACAGAAATGCTTGAAGGGTATCTATTCTTTCATAGATGTATTTTTTTCCCCTGTAGGATCATACTCAATTTTGCTGGATATTAATCTTAGCTATGAAGCAGCTAGGTGGTGCCACAGTACACAGAGCACCAGGCCTGGAGTCAGAAGTCTCATCTTCCTGAGTTCAAATCCAGCCTCAGAAACTTCCTAGCTATATAACCCTGGGCAAGTCACTTCACCCCTGTTTGTCTCAGTTTTCTTATCTGTAAAAAGGGCTAGAGGAGGAAATGGCAAACCATGCCAGTATCTTTGCCAAGAAAACCCCAAGTGAGCTCATGAAGAATCAGACAGAGTTGAAACAATGGAACAACAATTTTTTTTTCATTTGGCTTTGTGTTTATTCCAGGCTTTCTTTCCTCCTAATTATCTTATATTCTTGTGTGATCCTGACGATGGTTCCTTGGTCTTTTTTTTCTTTTTGGTGGATTTGACTACAGTATTTCCAGGAGTGTTGAATTTGGAATTTCCTTCAAGTGGTGATCTGTGGATTCTTTGTATTTTCACTTTACCTTCTGGTTCTAATACCACTGGGGAGTTTCCTTTTATGGTTTTCTTGAAATATGATATCTAGGTTCTGGTAGTGATTTTCAGAGCGTCCCATGACTGCTGAATTATTTTCTTCCAGTTCTCTTTCCCAGATCAGTTGTCTATGACGATAGATAGCTCGTGTATTCTAATTTTTGAGTGTTTTGATTTTGTTCTAGCATTTCTTGTTTTATTAATGAACTTCTGTTTTCTACATTCTAGTTTTCAGGATATCTAAGGTTTTCCACCTTCTGTTATTTTCTCCTTCCCAGTGCTCAAATGTCATTCTTTCTCCCCACTTAAATTTTCCCTTCATTTGTTCAGTCCACTATTGAGTCCTTTCCCTCTGGGTTCTACTTGTTATTGTAGAATTCTCTTCCGGAATTTCATCTTGTGATTCCCTTAGCTCATTTTATTTCTCCACGGTATGGGCTTTCCTTCTGTTTACTCATGTATGCAGCCTTTGCTCCTGTTGGTACTTTGTGACAAGGCCAGACTCTGCTCCCTCCTACAATTTAAGATGGGATGACTAGGGTGAAACCCTATCCCTTTCTGAAGTCCCAGAGTGAGATTCTGCAGCAACACTAGGTGTGGCCCCCAATCCCCTTCAGTCTGGATGCTAGTGCCCTGCCATAGCGCTGGAAGGACTAGGTCCTGGTCCTGGCTCACCTACTGAAGTTTTCTAGCTTCAGTCTCATCTGGAAGCTCCTACCATGGAAGTCATGCTTGCCACAGCACATTATAGATCACAATGGCCTTGGTCATTGGTGCAGCCCTAATGGCCAATCACACTGAATTGAGGTCTTATTCTCTGGTATCCCACCCCCAACCTGAATGTCAAAAGGCTCTGGCCCACAGTGGATGCCACATAAATATGTATTCCCTTTCCCCTTCTGTTTCCTTCCCCCTTGGAAACATTTGGATTCTGAAGGACAATAGTCTTTTCTTTCTCTGTTAGGAAGTAGGCAATTGGTTATTTAGCTCCTTCAAATGGTTTAAATGCACTTATTTACCTTTCTCATCTCCTATGTTTGTATTTTTTCATACTCCTTTTTAAAATATATTGTACATGTGGGTCCTTTTCCCTTTTTTATGATCTCTTTGGGATACAGACCTAGTAGTGGTATTGCTGGATCAAAGACTATGCACAGTTTGGTAGTCCTTTGGGAATAGTTCCAAATCGCTCTCCAGAATGGTTGGATCAGTTCACAACTCCATCAACAATGCATTAGTGTTCTGCATTAGCGTTCCAATTTTCCCACATCTTTTCCAACATCTATCATTTTCCCGTTTTGTCACGTTAGCCAATCTGACAAGTATGACACAGAGTTGTTTTGATTCGCATTTCTCAAATCAATAGTCATTTAGAGCATTTCTGCACATCACTATAGATTTAATTTCTTCATTTGAAAACTGCCTGTTCACATCCTTGGACCATTTATCAATTGGAAAATGACTTGTATTCTTATAGATTTGACTCAGTTCTCTATATATTTTAGAAATGAGGCCTGTACCAGAGACAGACTGTAAAAATCGCTTCCCAGCTTTCTGCTTTCCTTCTACTCTTGGTCGCACTGGTTTTGTGCAAACCCTTTTTAATTTAATCAAAATTATCCACTTTGCATTTTATAATGTTCTCTATCTCATTTGGTCCTAAATTCTTCTCTTCTCCTTAGATCTGACAGATAAATTATTCCTTGTTTTCCTAATTTGCATGCAGTTTCACGCTTTATGTTTAAATCATGTACCCATTTTGAGTTTTATCTTGGTATACAGTGTAAGATGTTGTTCTATGCCTAGTTTCTGCCATGCTGTTTTTCGGTTTTCCCAGCAGTTTTTTGTCAAAGAGTGAGTTCTTATTCCAGAAGCTGGGTCTTTGGATTTATCAAACAGTAGATTACTATAGTCGGTAATTCCAGCGTCTTGTCTATCTAACCTATTCCACTGATCCATCACTCTATTGTTTAGCCGTACCAGGTATTTCTGATGATTGCTGCTTTATAATAGTCCTAGATTTGGTATTGTCAGGTCACCTCCCCTTGAGTTTCTTTTCATTAATTCCCTCCTGTAGTTGTATTTCAAAGATTCTACCTAATGCTAGCTTTTCACAATAGAAATGCTTGAAAGTTATCTATTCTGTTAGAGGTCTCCTAGCACACTCCTGGCTGAACAGAGATTCTCACTGATGCTAATCTTTGAGGGGATTTTCAGGCAAGCTCATCTTGGCTGGAACCTTTCAGGTTGCCATTTTTGTTGGGAGTCTCTGTCTCCCTTTAAATAAGCAAACTCCCCATTTTAGAATTTGGTTGACTGGTATTGTAGCACTGTAGGTCCTCCCCACTTTCAGGGCAGACTGGCTACCTGGAGGCACTATGTTGAAAAGGTCAGAGAGTCCTTCACTCAATGGGTTCTGTGCAGTCCCAAAGCAATGAAGAAGTGGGAAGGAGAGACTAAAACCCTCACCGCCATACCTTTTTTTTCCTCAGTAGGAATAACATGGAAGGTGCAGGGATGGATAGAGATCACATGATCTTTCCTCTCAAGGCCACCCTCCCTTTTCCAAATTTCTTTCCATGGAGGGCACCGTTCTTCCAGTCTCCTAGGCTCCCCACTTCCTCGATATCCAAAAGTCTATTCCAAGTTACCAGTGGCCTCTAATTGCTGAATCCTTTTCTGAGGCAGCTGAATTGCTACCTTTTAGGCCTCTGATGCTATCACCCACTTGGAACTGGGTGCTAAAAGCAGTCTTGTGTGTCACGAATAACTCTTACCCCTGTACACTTAAACATCTGACAACAGAGCTCTCTAACCATTCTAAAATCTCCATTTGGAACTCATTCATATTCAATCACACTGTTCTTACCAAAAATATAATTAATAATATTTTGGCAAGAACAAAATTTTTTTCTACCGAGAAAACATGTTCAAAATGTTTCTGTCATGGGGTGTGTGAAGCACAATCTGGAGACCACTGAAAGGGAAGAGGAGTGGGCTTGTCTGTCCATCTTTCACAGCGTGGACACAGGGTGGAAGGAAACCTTCTCCAAAGCCTTGAGATGAAGTTTCACGTACCTGGCGCTGTCCCAGTGCACAGCTCCCTGTCCCAGAGGCTGCTGGGAGGCTGGAGCTTGGAATCCCCCATCCTTACCTGAGGGGCTGCCATGACAAGAATCCAGGCTGGGCTGTGAGGGAGGGAGGAGCCTCTGGAACCTAAACTCCACCTAGTTACATCACAACAGGACTAGGCTTCCCAACTACAGGAAAATCTCCCCCCTCCCCAAGTCTTGCAGAATGGGCTCCTGTACCCCACGCCTGCCCAAGGAGTAGACTCTCAGCACCCAAAGGCTGAAGCAGATGACAAAAAACATAAAAAACTGAAGCTGCAAACCAGTCAATCGATGTTTTTATTAAGTGACTACTGTATGACATGCACTGTGATGGGCTTTAGGGAGACAAAGGTTAAAACAGCTGCCCCATCCTTAAGACACCTCCATCCCACTACATATGGGCCAGGACAGGTTAAGGAGTCCTAAGGCCACCTTCCGTCCTACACTGAAAAGCTTCCTTAATGAAAAGATGGAGCCACTATGCCAAAGCCTCCTGCCTCTGTTCCTTCTGCCCAGGTGCAGACCTCGCCCCTCTCTACTCCCACATCTACAGGAGGCACCAAAGCAAATCACACCCAATCACTACTGGGGTGGGAGGGGGAAAGCTCTGCTGCGTCCCGTCATCTCCCACCCACTGGGACAAAGCACACCCCTCCCAGTACCTCCAAGGACTCTGTGCTAGAAATCCACATAAGTTCTGCAGGAGAAAGCAGCTCAGCAAGTAGAGGTGCTAACTTAGTCTTCGTAGCCTGCAGAAGTACATGGGTCCAAAGTTGGCCCAAAGGACGGGGAGAACCAGCTCGCCCATGCGGCAAGATGGGAAGAAGGAGAAGGTGTCCTGGAAGAGATGCCGGAAGCAGCTCAGGTCTTCCACCTGGACATCCATCTGGTACTGATTGGCCAGAATGTCAATGGCCCCACCCACCACGTACTCATTCTGCAGGTGGGAAAGGGTGCAGGTGGAATAGACAGCCACCCCTCCAGGCCTGGTGGCAAGTAGGCCAGCCCTGAAAGCAAAGAAGAGGAATAAAGGGCCTGTACTGGCAGGGAGGGTACTACTCAACTCTCTGGGGAGTCCTCCTCCTCCAGGAAATTCTCTCAGACTGATTCAGGTCAGCAGCCAGCTGCCTCACCCTGTGGCATCTCCAGTCTCTTCCAGGTGCCTGCCAGGGTGCAGAGAGCTGACCATGTGGTTGAAAGTCTCTGTTCCCTCTGCATGTGGGTTCAATCTTTAAGGGGCAGGGCCTGTCAGGAGTGGGGCCTCATCACCCCTCACATCCAACAGTCCTGGGGCTCAGCCTAGGTGGCTCCCCACTGCACTCATCACACAGTTCTTGTCGGGCCCAGGTCCATGTCCCCTCTTCCCTGGATTCTGCTGTACAGCCTCCCTAACCCGTTTCCTCTCATACACTTCGTTGTTGCTCAGTCATGCCTGATTCTTTGTGACCTCATTTGGAGTTCTCTTGACAGAGATACCATAGTGGGTCACCATTTCTTTCTGCAGTTCATTTGACAGATGAGGAAACTGAGGCAGACAAGGTTAGTGACTTGCCAAGGTCACCCAGCTAGATGTCTGAGGCCAGATTTGAAC
Source organism: Bettongia penicillata ogilbyi (assembly GCA_023548195.1). NCBI lineage: Eukaryota > Metazoa > Chordata > Mammalia > Diprotodontia > Potoroidae > Bettongia > Bettongia penicillata. The sequence continues at coordinate 11,184,387 of JAJHZJ010000096.1, forward strand.
CCAGGTGATCCTGACTCTCAGCCTAGCACTCTTTCTGCTGAGCCATCTGGCTGCCCCGTTACACGCTATACCACTGCTGAAATAAGTATGATCATGTCACCCCCTGCTCAAAATGTTCAGTGACTATTGAATAACCAGCAACCAGGACCTCCGCAGTTGGGCTCCAGCCCACCTTTTTACCCATTCAGGGCAAATCTGAAAATGTCTGGGCAGGGCCCAGGGGACCTTATACCTTGTGCCTAAAGGGACACTTGGGGAAACGTCTTTCCCCAGGAAGAGGAAGGAGCAGTGGTTGCCCAATTCGACACCCCAACCCTAAAGATCTCTTCCCCATAGCTAGGGTCCCAGCTCCCACTGCATGGTCAGAGAAATCAAGTTCATACAGGGTGGAAAGTGATTTGTTTTAGCTCTATGCAGGCTGCCTGGCTGCTGCCCCTAAGAGCCCCTAAAAACAGGGCCAGGCCTGAAGAGTGGAAATAAGCCAAATCTGGGCGTGGCTGCATTGCTCCAGTTAGTACTGCCTACATCCCTGGACTGGAACCAAGTGTCACACTGAAACCAATGACAGCTCTGAAGAAGGCAGACTCACATACATGGCATGTCAAGTCTGCCCAGTGCTTCCAGCTCCCACTCAGGGAGCTCCCCTTCCCTGCCCTCCAGAGAGGTCTCAGCACCAACTCTTGGCATGCCTCCCATTCCTACCCCACTTACACCAGGAGCTGCACCTGCAGCATGGGTAGCATCTGGCGCTCAGTCTTGCGAGAGCGCTTGAAGATATTGTTGTCCTCCTCCATGACAGAGTGCCGGTCAGTGGTGCAGGGCACATCCACTAGCACCTGCTCCAAGGAGGAAAGGCCTTAGAGAGCAGCAGGCCATCTGCCAGTAAGGCTGAGATAACCACAAAAAAGATCGAGAGGCAGCCCGGGGGTGCAGTGACAGTAACCCTAGGCAAGTCACTTAGAAAATGTGGCTAATTGTAAGGCCCCGCAGTATTTCTTTCTTTCCCTCCCTCCTCCCCACAGGCACCAGCCAGTGTAATAAACGATTATACATCCCCCCACCCCCACAAAACTATAAAGCAAAGCCCAACGGGGCAAAGGCAAAGAGGGGATTTCAGGAAACTCTGCAAAGTGGGCTTGCTGCTATGCAACAGGCAGGGGCTTGGCCTCGATAGTTCCTAAGGTCAGAACGCCACTTTCTCATCTACAACATGCAGAGGATGAGCCCAAAGGCTCCTAGCACGTCTAGGGCTCTGTGCTGATTCTAACCAAGACTCCCCACAAGGGGCAGTGGGAGCTTGCTCTTCCAAGGGCCAATCATGCCCAGCTCACATGCAGGCCCCAGTACTCACTAGATCTAGGAATCCGGGGACTCAGAAGTCACTCACCCGGTCATAGGTGCTCCTCTCCAGGTCTCCCCACTTCCTACCATCCTGAGACGTGACTCGCACCTGGCTCCTGTACTGGGATGCATAGCTATGCAGAACTTGCTTCAGCCTCTGGGTTCGAGAGCCAGAGATGTCATTAGCCGCCAGGTGGCCTGGGGGAAGGAGAGTAGACTGAAGAGAGCTTGCCGAGAAGAAGCTAGCCAGGCAGGGTCTCACCAAGGAGCAGTGTGCTAGGCCCAGCTCCCAGACACACATACTGAGGTCAAGCCAAAGACCCCCCAGGGGAAGCAGAAGGTCTGGGTTCCATCTGCTAGCTCAGTGAGCACAGACTGGGGGCAGGAAGGCCACCAGAGACTGGCTTGGCCCCTTACAAGTCACATGACATAGAACAGATAGACTCTACGAACCTGTGTTCCATCTGTTAAATGGAGACAGCACAATCCTAGGCACTCTGGGAAATACAAGCGAAGGACAGTCCTTGCCTTGGAGGTGCTTCATGATCTCAGGGGAGGTAATCTTACCTTTTGTCTCCCCTTCCCTGCCAAGGTCACCCTTTAAACGGCTGACATTCAAGTGACAGGTTTCCAGAACCCTCAGGTTCCTTTCCTTGTGTGACTGTCTCTCCTACAGGGAGGCCTCTGCTAGGTAGACAGAAATTCCCTGAGTGCCAGTCTAAGAGTGTCTCTTTGTCCCCATCCCCTCCATTCCCTTCATCCCCGCCCAGGCCTGCCCTATGAGGAAGAAGGAGGCTAAGCCTCCTTTCATGTGATCCCCTGCAGAGTACAGACTGGAGGCCTTTCCCCTGGCTGCCCAGGACATCTCGTGTGGTCAGACCATCACCCCTGCCCCTGCTCTCTTCCATCACACAGCTACACACACAGGGCACGGACTGTCTAAGCACTTCCTGCACATGAGCTCCATGGATCTTCATAACCTGTGGCTGTAAAGTAAAGATTGCCACACAAAGAGGAAACTGAGGTTCTGGGGGCCAGTGAAAAATGTCAGGGCAGGACTGGTCTTCCCCACTCCACTCACAGCGCTCTCGCACATCAGGTTGCCTCTGGTCATCTTTGAGATAGAGGCAGCACTAAGATGCTCTGACCCACTGCCCATAATACCCTTCTGAGTCTTCTCTGTTCCCCAAGGAGAACTGCTCCTTGCTTTTGGGGACAGGCCCACAGATATGAAGCCCCAGGGCCTTCACTCACCAATCTTTCCCATCTCATCTGGCCCAGGAAGATAACAGGAGCCACGGGGAAGGGGAACCATGGGGCATTAGTGCTGGGGGGCAAGGAGGAAGACACCTGCTCCCCACCCTTCCTGAGCCGACTCTGGTGCTCCCGAGGCAGGTGGGAAACGAAGAGCCTTCTACAGGTCTGAGTCTTTACTTACGGCAGCAGCCAGTCAAGAGCAGTGCCAACGTTTTCCCACCAGGCCCAGCACACAGGTCAAGGACGGTGTCACCAGGCTGGACACCCAGGGCCAACACAGGCAGCAAAGAAGAGGCGTCCATGAGGTAGTAGTCGAGAACACCCAGGCTGCTGATCCTGGAAGACAGAGCCAAGGGGCTTTAGGAGTAGGGACGGGAGCCTGAGGAGGCCAAGACTCACAGCCACAAACTCTCCTGAGTTTGTGCCCTGAGTGCTCCTTGTGCTCCTCAGTGCCCTGAGACAGCAGAGTTTCCCCACCCCAGAGGACCAGAGGCAGATGGGTAATCTGTGAGGGGCAGAAAACTTCATCTCCCTGCAGTCTTCCAGCAGAGACTAGACAGATGGTTACTTCTGTACAAGGATTTCCATTAAGGGTCAGTGTGGATACACCTTGGGGTCATTTGCTACTTGTAGGTGAAGTCCTTTGGCTTAGGACAGAGTCATGCTCGCCTTCTGGAGCTAAACACTTAAGGACAGCAGGACATGCCACCCTTGGGACTGAACGTCTCCTTCCTGCTTTGGGGTGCATGAAGCCCATGTTCTTTCTCTGCTGTCATTTAATAAGTAAAAAGACTAAGGAGATGTCTTCATGTCCACATGCTGCTCTCAGGAACAGGAACCCCACAGACTCAGGCCCCAGGACACTGCCAAGAGACTTGGGGGACCTCAAGGTGGGCCATGAATGTCTCAATCTCAAATGACCTGGAATTGTCATGAAGATAAAGACTTGGGTGGGCGCCTACCAAAGGCTACAGGGGCTCAGCTGATCCTTGGCTATGGCTTTCCACAGAAAGAATCAAAGGTCATAGTTTCAATGGATCAGTGACCAGATGACTTCTCACGCTGAAAGACTTCTTTCCACACACTTCTATACATCCTTTGTGAAGGAAACACCCAAAAAGCAGCGGAGTCCTTCCATTCCTGAGAGGGGAGACCTAGGTAGCTGCCCCAGGCAGCCACGCCTCTCCCCCTCCTTAAAAGACAGTCCAACTTCCCTGGCCAACATGCTCCCGCCAATCTCCATGGTCCGTTAGGTCATGTATAATTCTAATTGTGTGACTGTGGTTCACAATCAGGAACCCAGCAGTGTTTTGTTCCAAGGGACCAAAGGCTTTCCATATTCAACACCCATCACAGTAGACTCCAGCTCTGGAGGGACATGCAAGGGATGTCCAGTCTGCAGATCACAAATGAATGGTGTTTTTTCAGCACCTCCTGGGTGAAAAGCACCTGGGATCCAAATAGAGAAAATAGTCCCTGCCCCCTAGGAGCTCCCAGTCTAATGGGGAGATGTCCCCAGGAGAAGGTTACAGCTGCACATCAAATGGAAACTTCCCCTGGTCCTGAGGGTGCAACAGCCAAGCAGAGGGTCAGGCCTCTTCTTGTGGGTCATTTCCACAGAGCCCAGACTTTTTTCTGTTCAGGATCTTCAGTAGCTGTGGTTGCAGCCCCTGCAGGAACAGGCCCCCCAGGCTACATCTCCCCAGGAGGCTGGCAGAGGACACTGGAAGCCTGGCTCCTCCCCAGGCTCTTGGGTCTGGAGCTATTCCCACTGGGGTCAAGCTGTTGGTGGAGGCAGCAGCCTGACCTGTCTGGCCCAGGCTGCTTTCCGTCTCTTGCTCAGGGCTCTGCTGCTTCAACCAGGCTGATGGTCTGTGAAAGTGTGCCAGTCTCCATCACACTTGCAGGTCACGCTTCTAAGGCTGACATAAGAGAATGGTGCCACAAGACATGGCACTTCAGCTATGAAGAGTCACATTTGGAATCCCCAGAGCATCTTCAGGAGTCCCAGGGGGTCCTTAGATGTGTGGCCTCAGGTCCATCACACACAGGACCAGTGGATGGGTTGCAGGAACCTCAGGAAGGTGGAGGAGGTAGAGCCTTGAGCTGAGAACGTGAGGAACAGGTTCTAGACTTGACCTCCCAAAGGAGCTCAGGGCAGGGGTGAAAACAAGGGATTATTGGGCTTGACTACAAGCTCTGCAGCTTAGTATCTGTGGGGCCTTAAATCATTACCCAGCTGAACTTTAGGCTTCTAACCAAACAAAGCAAGAGGGGCTAAACTCAATGGGGACTGATGTCCCTTCCAGCTCTGAGTCCTACACCCCCAACTGTCTTCTCTCTTGCTGTCTTTGGCAGTAACGCAGCCACGTTTTTGTTCTTAGCATTTTTCCCTCTTTCAGAAACCTTAGGAATTTAGTCCCAGTGCTGCTCCCATAAAACCAGCCTCAATCTGGCGCCGTTTTCCCCTCATGACAGAACATGGGCAATGAACTTTAGAGGCCCCAAGGCATCTTCCTTCTTTTGGCCTGTTTCCTGAACTGGAAGATGAGGACAAGGATACATTCTCCACCTTGAAGGGCTGCTAGGAGGCTCCAGTGCAAAAGCCCTCACCCCTGCCTTCCCCTGAGGAGGGCTCAGGGCACTGGACAAATGACCTACCTGGATGGATGGAAGCGGCTGATGTCCCCTCTGGTAAACGTGTAACAGCGTAGGTTAGGGCTGCAGGGCCAGAGGGCTGCTGGGGGGCTGTGTGTCTCCAGCTCTGGAGAAAGGACTGGAGCACTGGGTTCTTCAGGGAAGGCCTTCTGCTGCATCCTTTTCTTTGCCTCCATCACAAAATCTTTGGCCTTGAGCTGCTCTAACTCAGACACGGTTTTGTCCCAAGTGGAGAAGTTGTTGACCAGAGCCCCATACTTCTGCTCTGAGAGAAGGCTGACCCGGATGGAAGGCCACAGGTCTCCAAACTGGACCTTGTAATTCATGTCAAAATTCTGCAGAGCCAGCCGGGTGGAGGAGAACTTCGGCTCTGTGAAGGCCTGCAAAGGTGAGAGAGGGTCCTCAGGCTCTCCCTGCAGGTCTCCTGGGTCTATCCAGGACCCTGCCCATGTCACTTTGCAATTTCCACACTTGTAAGTCACAGCTATTGAATCCTGTCTTTTGGGCTAACTCCTAATCAAATAAGTGATGCAATCTGAGAAATTTAAATTCAACTCAACAAGTATTTTAATCTACTCGATAAAGCAAAAAGCCAGAAAAACCTGGGTCTGCCTGCTGGCTTTGTGACTTTAGCATCCTGGGCAACACGCTAAGACAGTAAGATGGTGCTAGCCCACACGGCTTCCTCACACCAATGAAAACAAGTTCAGCTCCCACAGGTCTTTCTGCCCTCACCACCCCTTGGGCTCCTATTCCATCTCCCCATCCTTCCTTCCTGGAAACTCTTGTTGTGTGTTCCCCCAATAGGATGCAGCCTCCCTGCGCAGGGACCAGCTGGCTCACCTCTAGTTTTATCTCTGCCATTTAGCACAGCGCCTGGCACGCAGAAAGTTGTGTCCTTGAACCAGTCCGTCCTCAAGGAGCTCACGCAGAGGAGAACAAAACCGCCCTCCCACCTCCCCATTTCAGCGTAGGCACTTTGTATGGGGTCTGGGGCTTGCTGCATTTGTTTTGGGGCAGCTAGGTGTGGCGGTGGATGGAGCGCTGGACTTGGAGTCCTGAGTTCGAATCTCGCCTTAAACACTTGCTAGCTGGGCGACCCTAGACAAATCACTTCAAACCATCCGCCTCAGTTTCCCCACTGGATAACGAGTGGGAGGAAATGACCAGCCGCTCCGGTATCTTTGCCAAGGAAGCCCCGAAAGAGCTCCCAGAAGGGCCGGACACCCACAACGCAGCGTTTATTGGCGGTCAGTAAGCACGGGCTGAGGCCCCACTGGGCGCCAGGCACGGTGCCACCATAAACCCCTGCCCTCAGGCTGCCAGGGGCTCTGTGGAAACAAGGCAGAGACGAATCCGGGAGGGACGGGAGACAAGGACGGGAGGGGCCGGGCGAGGAGGACGCTGCACGTGCTCCTGGGGTTGGCCCTTCCCCCCACCCTGGGCCAGACAGCGCGCTCATTCCAGAAACAAGGACAAAGAAGGCGCAAACGGCTTCGCGCGGAGAGAAAGGCGCATGCGCACACCACCCCGCGCCGGACAAGGCACAGGTGCGTTTCCGGTCCGGGCGGGGGCGCGCAGGCCCCATCCCGCCCCCTCCCCCGACAGGAGACACTTCCGGCGGGCCCCGTCACTCACCCATTTTTTCTTATGCCGCAACCTCCGTGGAATCAGCCCAGGCCCGGGTCGTCTCAGCAGCCCGCGCGCCTCGGCCAGAACGCGCCAGGACGCCTCCATGTTGGCTACGCGTGCGCGGTCTGCACGTCCGCCGACGTCCGCTTCCGGGAGGCCGGGGAGCGAGGACTCCCATCAAGATGGCGCCCGCCACGCCGGAAGTCAGGGTGCCACGTGACGCCTAGCGGCGGGAGGGGCGTCTTCGGCGAAGCCGGCGGACAAAGGCGCGGCCGACGCCGCCCCACCCCCACCTGAGGCCTGGCCCGTGGCGGGGCCCCACTCTGTGCTCTGCACGTGGTAGGGCCTTACCACCGCCAGGAGGGAGACACGAGGGGATTACTACTTGTCTCCGTCCTTCCTGCCTGCCCTACAGTGTAGCCCACCAGCGCCGTCCTCTATGCTGCCGTGTACCCCAGGGAACGAGCACTGATTTAGTGCCCGCTGCGGGCCTCACACTGTGCCGTAACCCCATTTTACAGATGAGGAAACTGAGGCAAGGGAGCGACTTGCTCAGGGTCACGCAGCTAGTCAGTGTGTGAGGCTGACCCCACGCCAGGCACCCTCTCCCCTTGATGCCCCGGTTCAGGCTTCTGTTTAAAATGATCTGCCCTAGGTTCGTGGCCAAGGAGGTGGGGCGGAAGGGATGCTGTGGAGACACCGTATGGCAGCTACACTTTCTAAGGTTTGTAGAACAGCTTCCCAACATGTCATTGGACCCTCACCTCCACGCTGGGTGGCAGGTGCTATCATGATCCCCATTTTACAGTTGAGAAAACTCAGGCAGGCAAACGTGAAGTGCCTTGCCCAGGGGCCACAACAGTGTCTTAAGAGTCAGGATTCGAACCCAGGTCTCCCTAACTCCCAAGTAAAGCACGTGTGTGGAAGAGTCAAGGGCCTCCAAGGTGATTAATCTGGATAACAGGATAATGCCAAACAGACCCAGGGCAGTCTGGGGAATTAGACCCTGAGTCAAAGCGTCTGAGAGCTAGCCTAGAGGCAGAGAAGGGCCAGGGAGGAAGCCAGCATGAAAAGCCCCCACATGCTGGGCTCAGAGACAGCTGCTTGTTTACCTGGGGCAGCTGCTCCTTTCCCAGGCCTGGGTCCATCACATGCTCCTATGACTTCATTTCTATGGGAAATCGTGTCCCGTGTCCCATGTCCCCCACCCCTAGCCCTCCCTAGGAAGGGCAGCCACTGCCTGGGGTTTGAGCATGTTTTCAAAGAAGACAGGAGACACCTCCACAGATGACTAGGTTTTATTCCAATGGAGCTGCTTCGGATCACATGGGCTCCAAGCCTAAGCCACAAGGCCTCATGCAAAATAATAGCACACAAGGTACAGCAGTGTTTGCGATCCAGGGTGATGTGATGGGAAGTGATGCCACCGAGCCACCCCCCAACAAGGCAGAGCCTGGAGCAGCTGGCACGGTCACAGATGTTTATTTCACACTTTCAAAGAGTGTGTGAGCCACCTAGGGGAAGGAAAGGGACAAGGTGAGCAAAACTCCCTCACGGAGGTCCATTAACTCCAAGGAAAAGGCTGATGGGCAGATGGTGCGAATAACCCCAAGAATGACAGGTAATGGTAGGTCAGTAAGCCTTAAGGCTGTGCCTGGGATATGGGCCCCCTTTTTACAGGTGAGAACACTGAAGCTCAGACAGGGCAAGGGACTTGCCTAGGGTCACACAGGTAAAAGAGTCGAGGCCATATGTGAACTCAGGCAGGTCTTCCTACCTCCAAGTCCAGGGCTCTAACCACAGAAGAACCAAGCATTACCAGGGGCCAGAGACACAGTTGAAAACTCAAGGGAAGCAGCATCACCCCTCAAGCTGCTGGCAACAAAGCCCTAAGACCTAGCACCTGGGAATCCCACCAGGTGTGATCTGTGTCCTCTGCTCCCTACACCAACCCTACGCAGCTGTATCCTGAGCTCTTACTTGCTCTAGCTGCTCCTGGTTACCCAGAATTCCAGAGATTCCTAGTTCTAGGAACCTCAAAGGTTAAGAAAAACTGAGGTCCAGAGAAGGGACCTGCTCTGGCTAGTCCTCGGACCAGAAGCAGTGACTCACACAGTGGTCGCGAGCATGCAGAAAGTCAAAGAGCTCCTCGGTGCAGTCTTCCTCAGTGTCGGAGCGTGAAGACACACGGTCTGTGCACGTCTCCAGCCGCTCCCGGGCCTTCACACATTTCTCTATCTGCTCACAGTACTCCCTCACAGTGGTCAGGGGGTCCTCAAGAAACACAAAAGGTAGAGTCAGGGGTCCCAGAGGCCTTCCCTCACTGCCCGCAGACCCTCCCTCAGGGACAACTGGACTCCCCTTCCTGCTACTCAGAAGTAGAACCTAGAAGAGCAGGGCAGTCCTCATCTGCAGGGACTTCCGAAGTCTGCTGTGCAGAGCAGGCACTATCAGGAAGGGCTGGAGTTACCATTATCTCGGGCTCCCTTTGACTAAGGCGGTTCTGGGGCCCCAGCTACTGCACCAGCCCTCAGCCTGGTCAAGCATTCTCTAGCTCCACGTGCCCCCTCCCACACCAGGCACCCCATCTGCTCTGCTACTTCTTCCCAGGATCCTCCCCTGCAGGGAGCGAGGACAAGAGGGGGTCCCCTCCCCAAAAGGCATGTACCACAACCTGAACCTTTTGCTTTTACAGGAATGGTTTCGATTGTAAAGCAGCTCTTACCACCAACTCTTGCTCCTCCTCTTCCTCTTCCTACAAGAGAAAGGAGATAAATCAGTGGCAGACCCCTGCTGTGGTCCTCCAGGCTCACAGCTACAGCACCATCCTGGTCACCAAACAGTGACAAAAAGGAAGCTCGCTGCCTCAGGGTCCTGACCCAGCCTTGTGCTCTTGCTTCTTATGAAGCTTGACGCCTCTCCTGCTGCCACCAACAGACACCACGTGCCATGACAGCTTCTGTGTCACACGGTAACATCCTTCAAAAGGCAGACACTAAGGCCCAGGGGCCAGAAACATGAACACAAAAAATCTGGTGAACATCTGTGTCCAAAGACCACACTCAAGAAAAGAAGCTCATGGCTGCCTAACACACAGGGCAACAACTAGTCTGACTTCTGAGGCCCTGTGAGAAATGAATGAGGTTAAGCACAAGGTGGGACCATGCTAACATTTCTACACTGCTCCCTATGTGCCAGACACTGTGTTATGTGCTATGCCATGATCAACTCGCTTGATCTTCCCAACAACCCTAAAAGGTAGGTGCTACTGTAATCCACACTTTACAGATGAGGAAGCTTAGGCAAGCAGGAGTGAAATGACTTGCCTAGGGTCACACAGCTAATAAATGTCCAAGGTCAAATATGAACTCACATCTTCCTGATTCTAGGCCCAGAGAAACCAAATTGGTAATACAAGATAAAGGATGGATAATGGTTGGACAAATATCCATATCAGGTGTCTGAAATACTAGATGGGTCAATGGGTGGGCTCTGGGCAGTGATAAGAGCTAACACATAGTGACAAAGTTAAGAACGTTGTCAAACTCAATCCAAGAGGGCGTACCACATACAAGGAGGTATAAACAAGCATGAAACCACTGTTGCCCTCACACAGACACCCCTGGGGACAGGACAGGAAGCACAGGGTGGTTGAGGCCAGAGAGAGCAAAGAGAAATGCAGCCCCAAAGTCAGCCTTGGAGGAAGAAGGATTGTGTGAGGCAGGGATGAGGGAGTGTTGATCTCCAAACAGAGCACCTGAACGTGAAAGGGTCTGGGGTGGCAGGAGCTTAGCAATACAAGAGAGGACAGATGAAGCAGCCAGTCTGGAGAGCCTGCGGCCATTCACTGTGGGCATGGCTGAACAAGGCTGTGGTGAAGTCAGGAAGACTCATCCTCCTGAGCTCTGGGTGACCCTGGGGGCAAGTAACTTCATGTGTAAAACAGAAGTAACAGCACTTGTAACTCCAGGGTTGTGAGGATCAAATGACATATTTGTAACATTCTCTGCAAACTTTAAATCATTATATAAATACCACTAACTATAGGTAAGTGAGTATAATGCACTGGAAAAAATGAAAACAAGCACAAGAAGACCCAAACTAAGGCAGAATGAAGCAAACACAAGCAATGGAAAAGGGAGAGAGGAGGCCCGCCAGACTAAACTCTTTTCTTCTTTTCACCACCCTACTGAACTAATCGATGAAGTGTCAAGGATTAGACAACAATACAAGTCAGAGTAGCTCTTGATGATTCAGCACTCAAGGGAGCTACAATGGGTTGAAGGTTCACATTTTTATCAGTGACTTGGATTGGGACCTAGGTGGAGTACCCCCTCAAACCTGCAGATGACCCGAAGTTGGGAGAGCTAACAGGAGGGGAGAGCAGACCACAGCGCTGACTTAAATCTAGTAAGATGAAATCCCATAGTGACAAATGTCAATTTTGGCACTTAGGTACAAAAATCAATTCTGAACAAATAAGACAGGGAGGCATATTTAGACAACAGTTCAGAAAACTGGGGGTTTAAAGGAACTACATACTCAATGAATGTGTGATGAGGAAACCAAAAACACAACTAAGTCTTGGGCTGCAGGAAGACAGAATGAGCTCCCTAGGAGAGGAAGGTCAAAGAATCCCTCTGTAATGTTCAGGTCAGATCTCAGCTAGAGTGCTGGGTTCAATTCTGGGCATAAGTTTAAGGGAACGTTGACAAACTCCAAGGGTAGAGGAACCAGGAAGAGTGAAGGTCTGTAACACTTGAGGACAAGAAAAGGAGCTGGAAACATGACAACTGTTCTCAAGTACTGGAGAAGATGGAGAAGAATGGCTTGAGAGGGCAGGCCCAGAAGCCATGGTGGGGAATAGAGAATTCCAAAGAGATTCATTCAGACTAAGGTGTCCCAAATCAGGCAGGGCTCTCCCTAGAGATTTTCAAGGAGAGGCTGGAGATCAGGCTGCAGGTGCACCAGATGACAACTGCCTTCCCTTCTAACTCTCCAATCTGGGGACACTACACACACACTGACTGGGCAAGGGTCAGCTGAACCGTTCTTTTATTTTCCTTTCAATTCCTTGTTACTAGGGATGGCTCACTGGGGAGGAGAAAGACAGGAAGGGAACAGCAAAACAGAAGATATCAATAAACATTTAAAACTGCCCAAACACACAGAACTACCCTGAGTCACTTTCACAGCCATCTGGCTTTGGAGAACTGGGAACACAACCTCCCTCTGCCTTCACTGCAGGAGGGAATGAGTCTAAAATATTGCCCAAAAGGACTGACAAACTGTTTGTGCTGAATTGCGGCCCTCTCCCTCACTTTTTTAATGAGCAAAGACTTATGGGAAAGGGAGATATATTTGGAAACCAATGAAAAGCAGAAACAAGATACCGATTTAAAAAAAGCCAGAGGTCAGGCTGGGAAGCTTGTTTCTGAGCAGCTGGAGGGAGGCCTCAAGATGATGTTGGTGAGCACCATGGAGAACACATCTGAGGGGAGACACTGCAAGCAGCACCAACACCATCCAAGGTTATTGATAACCTTCCAGGTGCAGCTGGCATTTCCAATATGGGGATAGCCTTGATGGCACTCAAGCAGTGCCTGGTGTGGACAGACTCCTCTCCACTTGGGGCTCTTGCCCCACTTCGTCATCTTAGATACCCCCAACCCCTCTGGGGCAGGTTTCCCAGGCTTCCTCAAAGCACTACAGCACCATTCCAGCAGAGGCTCCTCCAACTCAGATCCAGGCTTCCTAAATGAGCTCCCACATCTTGGAAGCGCCTTATAGGGGTCCCTCCGAGGGACATCATCAATCTCCCATTTTAAATATAAAATCCCCGGCCCGCTTCCCTTCTCCGAGGGGCATAAATCCACAAGCCAGAAAAGGAAACAGCACTGCCCAAACATTCCAAGAGCGGAGCCAGCATCTGAACCCGGGGCCTGACTCTCGCTGCTTGCCGCAGCTCGGCTGGTCTCTCAGATCTTGGCTGCCTTCTCATTCTAGCCCCTCCCCTTCCCCACCCAGGCCCTCTCTACTAAGGGCTTCCTACAATGTCCATTTTAAAGGAAGGCTCCAGGCAGCCCCCTTCCACTTCTGCCTGCTTTTTGCCCAGAAGCGCTCAGGTACCTGGCCCAGTCCCTTTTGTGCACCGCCTTCCCACTGGCACGTAAGCGCCTTTCCTCGCAGTCCTGCCTCCGGCGCCCCTCCCAGCCCCACCATGCCACACAGAACCGCCGTGAAGCTCGGACGCAGCCGGGCAGACCGGGGGGGCCGCAGGCCGCAAGCCCAGCCAGCTTTTCCCGGGAGTGGACTGAGGGGAGGAGACGCAGGGCAAAGCGAGGGCTCCCTCCACGACAGCGCTCGGAGGGGTAAGCGCGGGCGGGCTCAAGCAGCGAAGGGCTGAGGGGGGCGGGGCGGGAACGAGGGAGCTCGGGGGCGCCCGGCGCGGTCTCCTATTCTCTCCATCGAGAGGAGGGTGAGGTCATCGGGGACAAAGAGGCGCCGGCTGCAGCACCTGGGGAGAGAGGGAGGATGGGGGTGGGGGCCAGGCGGACGAGCGCTAGAAGCTGCGGACCCCGGGGGGCGGGGGAGGGGCTGCGGGAGGAGGGGGGGCGGTAGCAGCGGGCGCCCCGAGGGACCCAGGGCCCGGACGAAGATCCTTCGGAGATCACGCGGGGAGCCCCAGAGGAGAGCGGGGTCAGCAGGGTCAAAAGCTGCAGAGGGGGAGGGAAAGGTGATCACTCACACTCCCGCTGCTGAGCTTGCAGTCTGCTAGGACCCCCAAATCTTCTTCGGACAAACGGCCTCGAGCCACGCGTCCCAACGTTCGCCGTCCTGCCCCTCTCTAGGGCCCTGGGTCCGCTTCCCGCCTCTGCCACCTGCGCCTTCTTTGTGCGGCCCCTCGGAGAAGGGAAGCGGGCCGGGGATCCCCAAAGAACTTGCGGGCCCCGAACCCCGCCCCCTTCTCTCCCCCACCCTACGAGCAGAAGACTCCCTACGCCCTCCTTCGGGAACCTCGGATCCCGTCCCTCGGCTGCCCCTCCCGTCCGCGAGGCCGAAGGCCCGAGGCAGCCCAAAGCGCGCGGGCAAAGGCGCGATTCCAGGCCTTCGGACGACGGGGATCCTGAAGCTCCGCGGCCCCTCGTGTTCCCTCACCTTCTCGGGGTCCCCGCCGTCCTGCGCCTTCTGGTCGCTGCCCCACACCATGTCTGCGTCCGCTCGAGACTCAGCAAGCACGACTCCTCCCTGCTGGCCGAGAAGGACTCGCCAGGGTCACGGACCGGAAGTCCAGTCCCCCACCGGAAGTAAAGCGGCCTTTTCCAACGGCACCTTTCAAGGGGGTGGGCGGCTCTCCCGACACCGCCCCTGGGCCCCGCTGCGCAGGAGGACGGTGGAGTTCACGTATAATGGGGGGCTACACGATTCCGCCGGCCAGACACGGGCTCGCAGGCTCCCGGCCGCCGGAACAGCGGGATTGGCCTTTTGCCTCCCTCTCCCCGCAGAGCACGTCCTGTGGTACGCTCCAACCTGCTCCAAGATGGCGGTCGGCTGCTCCGCGCTTGCGCAAGCGCGAGCCCCTGCCCACTATGGCGGCCCCGCGGGCCTCGCGACGTCTGCGCAAACCTGGACCCGCGTGAGTCTGGAGCGGCGGCCGCCATGGAGGCCTCCTCCAGGGAAAGGCGCCCCACGGCCGACTTAGAGTCCAGCGGCCCCCAGTCGCTGTTCGCACTATGCGGCTGGGCCGTGAGCGCCAACATGGGTGTCCTGGAGAGCGGCGTGTGGGGTGAGTGGGGCTTGGGGAGGGGGAGGGCAACGGACGGCCCATTGCTATGGAAACCGGGGGCCTCCGGAGGGCCGGAGCGAGAGCCGGCGCCGCTGCGGCCGCTGTTGCCATGGAGACCGAGCCCGGAATCCGGCCTCGCGCTGCGGAGGCTCGCGATCAGCTCGGGCCGCCCCCGCCCCGGAGGACCCGGATGAGCCTGGGAAGGAGGAGGGGGGCGCCAGCCGGGCTCTGCTGGGCTCGGGGGCAGGGCCGGGCGGAAGGCGCTGTCCCCCACCCCGGGGCAGGAGGCGGGCGTGGGCCCGCGGAGCGGACGCCGGCGTCCCTGGGCATGGGAGGGTTAGCCGTGCGCACGGGGAGCCGGCCCCTCTTCGGGGCTTAGGCGCCCTGCCCGCGCCCTCCCCCTGGAGGCGGGCACGGAGGACTTGCTGCGGGTAACCCGCGTTACAGAGGGCATCGTCCGTGATTACCCTCCTCCGAGCCTGCGTCCCCGGGGGGCCGTGCCCCCATTCCCATTCCCCTCACTCTCCGTCCCCCAAACCTCCCCGGCCCTTCTGTGCCCTCCACGCGGTGCCTTTACTTCACCCTACCCTTCCCCTCGCCCCAGCGCTCTCCCCAGACAGCCTCCGAACGCCGGGCTGGGTGGGAGGCTGAATGTTCTTTGCCTTCTCCTCCTCTCCCATCGTCGCTCAGTGATATCTCTTTGAGATTCACTCAGTTGCTGTCTGCCACCCAATCAGAGTCCTGGTATTTGCTGTCTCCCAGCCCTCGCTGCCCATCCTTCCTCGGTAGGCTCAGCGCCAGCCTCCCGGCTCCTGCTCTCAGACTGGCAGGGTTCAGCCGAACACCCTGATCCCACGTTCCCTCTTATTCATTTCCCATGCCCTCCTCCTCCCCGCCACCCAAAGACAGTCATACCCTCCATCTCCCCATCTCCCATAAACGTTCCACTTTGATGTTTGTAAATGCTGAAATTCTCGTGTCTGATCGTAATCTGTTAGGATTCCGCCTGTTCCTCTGCTTTCCAATACCAGCCCTCCAGTCCTTCAGCCTCCCAACCCTTGCCCTGGCTCACTCTCCTCCTATGCACCTCTTGACCCCTTGACGCTCCAGTTCACTGGCCTTTTCTGTGGAGTCCCTTGCCCTTTTATTCTTCTGGAGCTCCTACCCCAACCCTGGGATTCTTCCTACCATCCACTGGCTCTGTTGCTACTCACGTGTTGCTGAACAAAGCTGGAGAAAATCCTGAAGCTGGAGCGAGAGCATCCACTGCAGATTTATGTTACCTAAGCTGGGCTGAGCCTTCCTTGCTGCTCAGCAGTCCTACTACACCTCCCTACTCATCCCCTCTCCCACTCTCCACAGCAGCTCTTCCAGACTTTTTCATCCTTCTTCAAACCTCCTTTGCCCCCTGCCTCCATCCACTTGGCTGAGAACTTTGGCTCCTATTTTACAGAAAAAGTTGAGGTCATTCACCAAGAACTCCCTCTTTTCCCTGCCTCCTAATCTGATGGCACGAAGATGCCCCTTCCACTATCTCCTATCTAAGGGAAGGGGCCCTTCTCCGGGTTAAAGCAAACTCCTCTGCACACCCTGCTCCATCCCATCTACCCCAGCAGATCACCCCCTCTGTCATCCCTACTCTCTCCCTTATCTTTAGTCTCTACCTGTCTACTGGCTGCTTCCCTACTACCCACAAACAGGCCGTATCTCCCCCTTCCTTGAAACTCCCTCCCTTGATCTCTCTGTCCTCTTAGGGCTAAACACCTCCTCAGTTAACCCAAGTTACTATTAATCAAGTGGCAGGTCTCAATCCCCAGCCTTCTTGATGTGTCTGCAGTCTTTGGCCTTGGGACCTTCTCCCAGATTCATTCTTCTCTCGATTTTCTTGACAATCATGGGTGGGGAAGGAGCGGGGGCAGCGTGCTCCAGGGCTAGAAGGATCAGGGAAGGCCTCATGGTGGCATTGGAGCTGAGCTTTAAAAAAAAGTTGAAATTCTGAAAGTTGCAGGTAAGGGAGAAGAGCATCCCACACACCGAGCAGGAAGGCCGCTCAGCTCATACATTGTAACATCAGCTCCTTGAGAGCAGTGGCCAAGGCACTTTTGTGTTTTTGCCTCCCTGTCCCCAGCACCAGCACAGTAGGTGCTCAAAGTGCAGGCCCAGACTCACTCAGCCCTACACTTGCAATCTCTCTAGAGGGACAAGGACAGAACCTCTGAGGGGATCAGGCCTGGGGCCTGTGGCCAAGAGTCCCCTTTGAATGCTCCCGAAAGTGCTTCATGAGTGCAGAAGTGGCTGCAGGGTCAGCTCTCATTTCCCTCTAAGGCCCCCCCTCCCTCCTGGAGGCAGGCAAGTGTGGAAGCAAGAGGTGGGGGAGGGTCCCCTGTGTCCACCCCCTGCCTCTGAGCCCAGCCCTTTGTCTTGGTTTCCACAGCTCTTCCAGGGCCCATACTTCAAGGCATCTTACCACTGCTCAATATCTATTACCTGGAGCGGGCTGAGCATGCAGCCCAAAAGAAAGGTGAGCTGTCCCTGTCATCCCCATACCCTTCCCCTGGGGGGGGTACATGGGGCTGTTGGAATAGATGGGGCAGACCTGGCTATCCTTACATCCATTCCCCAGGAGACACCGTTAGGGGCATGGGATAAGTAGAGAGTGACACTGGATGCCAGGGATAGGTGCTTACCCTAGTCTAAGGGGCCCCTGGGAGTGACTGGACGCATGTTTTTTCTGCTTCCTATAGGCCTCTCTACACAGGCCATCTGGCATCAGCTCTGGGATGATGTGATGAGGATAAGGCCACCTTGTTCTGAGGTGAGGAGAGGGTCTTCCATCAGCCCCTCCTGGCACTACTGTGGTGCCCAGCCATGCTGACTGAGCCTGGTTGAGACCCTTCTACTCAGTGGTTAAGGGAGACAGCCAAACTCAAGGCAGGACAGGGATGCATCCAGAAACCAGCCTCTGGGGAACCCTTTCCTCCACGAACTTTTGCTCCACTCATGGGTACCTATAGATCCATCCCTGAGAAAGCAAGGGAGCGGTACTGGGGCCATGCCTAGGGTTATGCCAGCCTCACACACTCCTGTGCAAACAAGTCTGTTCAGTGGGCTGGGAACATGGTTACGTTAAGAATGAGCCGGGGCTCCAATAAGGTGGATTTAGGCCAGAAACTGCTTGAGGAAAGGAGAGCTTGGTAGAGCTCCTGATTGAGGCACAGCTTCAGATGCTGCTGTGCTCAGCATGGACTCCTGGGCTGCGACTGATCTGGGCAGAGAAAGGCCTTTAACTGAGAGCCACTGCCCAAGCCAGCAGAGCCCAGGGACAGGGTGATAACAGTAAAAGCAACTCAAAAATGTCTCTTCCTTCTGACAACTTGGTGCCTTGGGAGTGCTAAGGAGTGTTTCTCCATTTTATGGATGAAGAAACCAAGGCTCAAACAACTGAGGTCCTTGGCCCAGGTCAGCCAGCCAGCATTAGAGCCAGGGTTCAAAGCTGGATGTACGCCAGGGAAGGGCTGGATTGGGTGGCCCAGTCTTGGAGGTGGCTGGCACAGCCCCCGTAGGGACTTGGCCTCACCTGTCTGTTTCCCCTCCCCCTCTGGCCATAGAGTATGCCCAGCTGGCGGACCAAGTTCCTGGAGACCTTCTTTTGCCACATGCTCCGAGGGACCCTGGACCCAGCATGTGACTGGCGCCTCCAAGACAGCCGCTTCTCGGCCCTCCAACACAGTGCACCCTACGTCACCCACCTCACCATCTGCAATGCACTGCAGGGAGTGGGGGAGCTGGTGGCCGAGGCCCAGCGTGAAGTGCTGCAGACCCTGGCCCGCTCCCTCCACACCCTCAATTTTCAGCACCTTCTCTTCTCTGATGGAGCTGCTCACCAGGCTCTGCGGAGGCTGATGCACCGGCTCATTCACCACGGGGCCGTCCAGCATGTGTCCATGTACTCCTGGCCTGTGCCAGAGACCACACTATTCGTCCTCATCCTCACGATGAGTGCAGGGCTCTGGCAGCCAGCCCCATGTGATGGACCCTGCAATCTGTGTAGGGAAGACCCCCCAGCGCAGGCCCCAGCTCTCAATGAGCCTGCCTTCCTTCTGGGGCCTGACTGGCCACCCCAGGATACTACAGAGAGGTCCGCGGCTCCCAGTCAGTGGGAGAGCCAGGCGATGGAGGCTCAAGAACAGGCCATGCCTGTGCAGGAGAGCTGGATGCTGGGTGAGGCGGGCCCCAGGAATCCTCCTGCCTCATCATCCGACCCTCACACTACAGCCAGCTCATCCCAGCAGCCCCGAGGGGCTCCCAGCAGGAAGAGTCCCTGCCCCCATCCCTGGCAAGGGCCTGGTGCAGAGCCAGATGACCTCTATGACTTTGTCTTCCTTGTTGCCCGTGAAAAGAAGGAGGAGGAAAGGCAGAGCCACGTGTCCTCTGGAATGTTGGGGCCCGGCTGCAGGGACCTCCCTTCTCCAGACACTGCTCAGCGCTTCCGTAGCATCTCAGCTCTGGAGCTGTTCACCATTCCACTGTCCACAGAGTCAATGCTTGTTCTGTGTCACCTGCTGCGCTCCTGGGTGTCCTTGAAGAAGCTCACCCTCTCCTATAATGGTAAGGCATTCTCTGGTGGGGTTGATGCTCTACAGAGCGCCAGCTCCTGTACCAGTCACAAACCGAGGGCACAAGGACCCCCACGCTCCAAAGCACCTTCCCTGGGACACCCTTAGGTCAGGCAGAGCCAGCTTCTGGCCCTGCCCGCAGACCCTGGGGAGTCTCTTGGAGCAGTTCAGTGATGATCGGGGGATGCTGAGGGTCACTTCCCCTCCACGGACTGTTTCCTCCCATCTCCTCCACTGTTTATGGTTTCACCCTTCAGAGACTTAGTCTCATGCATCCCTGTGGACATGTCTCAGTATGTGCTGCAGGTCTGGGCCTTGTTTCTGCCAGACTCTTTGTCTGGGGCCTGCTGGCTTCCCCGCATTTAGCTCCTGGTTCACCTCCCTCTAGGGCCTGAGTGGGTCTGACCCTCCCACATCTATAGCATTCTGAGGGTTAGAGTGCCTTCAACTATGCACCCTCAGGAGAGGGGGAGGGAAAGCATGTATGGTTATCCCCATTGTACAGAGAGAAAGTGGAGGCTCTGAGGGGGCAGGTGGTAGGATTGAGGCCAAGTCTGGTAACCTTTTCTAGACTAGATGTCCTCTCAGAAGCAAACTCTGACTTCTTTTGCTTCAGGGCCTAGTTCAGGAGTCATTTCCCCAGGGGTTAGGGAGCTTCCCACCTCATTCTGCCTTTAAAAATAAAAAATAAAGCTGATCTGTCTAGGTTATAGTTCCTAGTAGAATGAGGTACTGAGAGCAAGCCCCACTTTGTTTTTCTTGATTTCACTAATTTAGGGAACTCCTAAGAAGGAGACACCCCCTGCCAAGTAATGCAGGTGGCATTTTCTCTGTAACTTATAGTCCCAGAGGATTTCCAGGAACCCCAGAGAGGTGAAGGGATTTGTCCAGGGTCATCCAGTCAGGGTTCTGCATGATTGGCCAGCTAGCCACTGTCTTTGTCCATATTTCCCCTGGCACAGCACCAGCCACGGTATATGATTAATGAATGTTTGTGAAAATTTATGGAAGAGACTGAACTGTCTGACCCCTTCATCTGTTTGGTCCCTTTGGATTAAGATCTGTCCATCCAAAGCTACATGCAGATTGTGGGTCACATCCTACTGATGAGTGAGACCTTTGAGGTCCAGTCAGCTTCCTTGTAATGGACCTCCTTACTGACTTTCAGCTTGAAGTTAGGCCTGGGCTCTTCCCAATTTGGAGAAAAATTCTGGACTGTCCTGTTGCTTCTTTCTTGGGGTACTGAGTCTCATGCTATTCTAGAGCCTTGGGGACAGCTCAGGCCAGGGACCCACAAGTTTGCCATGATCCCAAAATGGTAGTCACATTGGGAGTAAAGTCAGATTACTGCCCTTCTGGTCTGACCTAAATTGGGTCTGCATAATCTTCCTGTGGGCTTGTTCCAATAGACTGCTTTCAACTGATTAGAAAGCTGTGCCAGTTCAATGGGATTAAAGTGCAGGCTTCTCCCCAGTCTGGAATTCTTGCCTCGGTTCTACTCAAGAGAGACTGAGCTGGAGGTTGGGAGCCCTACAGCCAATATTGGCTTCTGAGCTTATTCCTAGCTCGGTCCCAGCCCTCCTTCAGTTCATCTAGGGTCTGGACCTAGAACTGAGTAGTGAACAAGAGAGCTGCCTGTCGGTCCCTGTTCCCATAGCCTACACCAAGGTTCCCTTTTAATGGGTCTGGGCTATGGCCTCAGTCCTTTTTCAGTTCCTGCACCCTGGAATGCCCACCCTGGCCAGATCCTGACCCTGGTGTCCACAGGCCTGCCTTCCATTGCTGACCTAAAGGAGAAAGATGACACATTGTGACTAATTCTTGGATTTTCTTGATCACAGCTCAGTCTAATGATCTCAGTCCTACATCTCGGGAGAGAAATTGTGTTGGGGAGCTGAGCTATACCTCTTCTCTGCCCTCTCTGCCCCATCTTTCCATCCCTTTTCTCAAGTAGCTCTTCATTTGCCAGTACTTGGAGAGGGGAGAGGCATTCCTCAAGTTCCCTCTCCTTTTCTTCTGGAAGTGTAGGCCTAGCCTTCCTGTCCACCCAACAACACCTTGGCAAACATGTTCCTTTGGTCAGCCACTGCAGACTTTTCCTCTCAGACTTGGCAGCAATAAGGATTCAAAAGTCTATGATGGTGGCTGCCATGGCAAGATGCCTGTTGGTTCCACCTACCAGCTCCCCGCCAGAATGTAAGTTCCCCAAGTAAGTTGCCTGAGTTTTGAACCAGTCTCCCCAGGATCCAGCACAGAGTGGGTGCTCATGTGTCTCCCGTACATACACCCAGCTCCAGGCCTGGTGAGTTGATCCATAGGAGGCTATCTTGAAAAAGACAGCTTTGGAGGTCTCTGTGGTATGTCAGCTGGCTGTGGCAGATCCCCACCCTGAAGCAGAGCTGTCATCCTTTGGATTTGGGCACATAAAAAAAAAACCCATAAGGGAAGACCTCTGCCCTCAGGGCTTCCGTTCTACCTGGGATATACGTTGGGGTAGGGGGGTGGCTAAGACACAGACACACCCAGGGTCACTGAGGAGGGGGTGCTGAGGGCCAGCAGCTTCCTGACCTAGAGGGGCCAGAGTGCCTAAGTAGGGATGGGAAGCTTCTCAGGGCACTGTTCTGTGGGCCTGGAGGAAGGAGCCCAGGTCAGATCCTTCCTCCAGTGCTTTCTGGCTGTGGACTTCAGGAAAATCACAACCTTGGAGCCTCAGGGTTCCTCACCTGTAAGATGGGGACAAATGCACTGCCCACCTTGCAGGGCTGTTTTGGGGGAAAGTACTTTGTAAACCTCAAAAATGCTGGATAAATAAGTTATTGATTTGTGCTGCTTATCAGGGGTAGTAGCAGCCATTGGACCCCTGCCTCTGGCTCAACTTGGAAGTTAACAGGTCTCTCCTTGGGGCAATTCCGTGGTGCAGTAGATTGAACTTTGGGCCTGGAGTGAGGAAGACCTAAGTTCAAATCTGGTCTATGTGACCCTAGGCAAGTCACTTCACTGCCTCAGTTTCCTCAACTGTAAAACAGTACTAGGACCTACCTCCCAGGGTTGTGATTAGCATCAGATGAGCTATCTGTCATCTATCAGATGAGCACAGGGCCTGGCCCACACACAGTAGGTGCTTAATAAATGCTTGCTTCCTTCCACTGCAGGATTAGGCTCCAATATCTTCCATCTGCTGGAGGGTCTGCAGGCCCTTTCAGCCCAGGCTGACTACTGCCTCCGCTCCTTCCACTTCACTGACCTCTTCTCTCCTCTGTCTGTGCCGGAGCTGGCCCACACCACCCTCAGGGTCCTGCCCAGGCTGCACACCCTAGCCATCCGGATTGACCATCTAACCCCAGACGACAATCCTAGAGCCCCTGGGAACTTGAGTACTGGGACAGGGCATGAGGACATTCCAGGTGAGGGGGTTGTTGAATGGGGGGATTTGGGCAGGCCAGGAGCCTCTGATCTTCGGGATACCACCAAGGACAGGTAAGGTGAGTCATGCGACCTCTGCCCTCAAGGCACCCCATCTAGTGTTAAGTGCTGGATGTGGTTGGAAAGTCATGGACAAACTACTGAGATACTGGGATCACAGACCCAGAGCTGCAAGGGACCCTAGAGGCTGTCAGGGTAGGACAGATAAGGAAACAAGCTCAGAGTGGTGAAGAGGCGCTTCTGGGGACCTCTCTGCCCTACTCCATGCCTCTTAGGTGAGATGGCCACTTGGGGTCTGGGGACCCGTCTTTGTGTAGAGAATTGTGATTCGATGAGTATTTCTGCCAGTTAAGCCCCTACCCTGTAGGAGTTATGCCTCTGCAGGGTCCAAGCTCCAGGATGGTTCTGGGGTGCCCACATGGCAGGCACTGTCTCACCCTGCCCCAGTGTGCAAGGAAGTCGTGGGCCACAGGCCCACTGTCCTAGGGGCAGAGGCTAGTGGCTACAGCCTTCTGTCCTTTCTCATTTTGGCAGAGAACTGCCTGGAGCACCTGGAGCTGGGTTTTCCTCATGGGCCTCAGGGCAGCAAATGCCTGTGCCAGGTCCTGGAGGCATCACCTGCCTTGCAGCAGCTGACCCTCAAAAGGGCTACCTTCACTTCTCCCAGAGAACTGGGGCTGGTTCTCCAGACACTGCGAGGTATCACCCTGAGGAGCAAGGGGATGGAGAGGGTGCTGAGGACTCAAGGTCCCCAGGGTGGGCTGCCCTACTCAGTCCCACGGTCTGCCTGTCCTCTGCCTCCACCCCCCAGAATGCAACCGGGCCCTGCAGAAGCTGAGTTTCCATGACATGAACCTTGCTGACTGCCAGAAGGAGGTGCTCTTGCTGCTCCAGGACCCTACCCTTCGAGGTGAGCTGGAGAACTGGGAATAGGGCAAGTCACCCTCTCTGTACCTTAGTTTACCCATCTGTAAAATGAGTGGGTTGGACTTAGTGACCTCATACCCTTCCTAGCTCTGTAAAATGGAGGCAAGAACCTGTGACCCGAGAGCAGGCTGGTGCAAACGTCCCTCTGGCTTTCCCACAGAGCTCACCCTATCCTTCTGCCGTCTGCTGGAGAAGCGCCGGACCCACTTTCTGTCCAAGCTGGTCACAGCCATGAAAAGCAATTCCACTCTGAAGAGCTTCCGGCTGCCAGGCAACCGACTTGGTGAGTGTAATAGGGCTGGCCAGGGCTTCTTCAAGGCTTGGCTGGGCAGCCTGGCCTCTTGGGAGACCTGGCCTCTCTTCTTCTCCAGGGAGATCAGGCCTCATGGCACTGGCTGAGATCTTTTCTAGCAACTCCTCCTCCTCCATCTGCCAGCTGGACATCAGGTATGTGGTTGGAGCAGGCTGTGTGGGCCCCACCTCCCCTTCCTTCAGGGCTCTCTGTGACTCTGAGCCTATCCTCCCCTTCCCAGCTCCAACTGCATCAAGCCAGATGGACTCCTTGAATTTGCCAAGCGGCTAGAGCGGAGCCACCCAAGCCATGGGACCTTCGGCCACCTCTGCCTCTTCCAGAACCGGCTGGACCAGGACCCCAGCATGGCTCAGGAGGCCATTAGCCGGCTTCGGGCTATGTTCAATGTGGTTAGTGACACATGGGACTCCTCCCAGGCCTTTGCTGACTACGTTGGTATGATGTGACTGTGGCCTTCCTGGGATATAAAGGCCCCTATCCTGGGCTAGGGTCCATCTGATTCCAACAACACTTCCCCCCAACCCCTGCTCACACCGGAGACCCAAGTTCTGGCCCAGCAGGGAAAGAGAAAGCAGGCAGGTCCTGGCTCCCTTCTCACCTGGGCTGATGGCTTCAGCTGGCCCTCAGGGATCAAGGGCAAAAGTGACCCCACAGCCACCCTTCCTCCCTGAGTCTACACCATGCTGTCAACTCTGCCACCAGTCTTTAATGCCTTTATTCTTCTGTGCCTTTTTTACATTTTTAAAAATAAAAAATCTATTCTGCCTATCTCTGACTCCTAGCTATGATTGACTTCCACCAGCTTTTGGGGAAGAGTGATCTAGGCTGGGCACCTCTGGCTCCTGGTGCAGCAAACGTAGGTTTTCTGCTCAGACTAGCTTAGGCACCTGCAGCCATCCAGCGGCCTTGACTGCCCTGGCCTTAGCCCCAGCTCCAGTCCCCCAGCCCTAACCTAGGCCCAGTCCAGCCCCAACCCAGGCCCAGTTTCAGGGCTCAAAGGACCCCACACTGCTCCTCATGTGAGCGCTGGTGGAAAACAAAGGTCACTGCTGCATCCCAGGCTGCCAGCAACACAGCATCTGGGAGCCCCCTCTTGTCTGCACTGTGGTTCCACTGGGCCAAGTCAGAGGTGCAGTCGGAGCCCTCAGCAGGAGGCCTGATCTGATGGCCATTCACACAGCGGCGACAGCGCAGTCTGCAGAGACACAATGCCATACAACCAGCTGGGCTCTGGCCTCCCCAGCCCACAACCCATGGATCCCAGGGTCCAGGCCTGGGTGGGGTGCTCAGGTCTCCCCCTCCTTACTTGTCGTGGGTGTCGCTGGGTGTGACCTCATTGAGGATGAACAGTTCCCGAAGTTCCCCCAGAGAGAAGTGACGTTCCACGTCCTGCTCTTCATCTACCACGCAGCTGCTCAGAGCCTTCTTGTGAGTCTGTCGCTGAAAGATCTTCTCCTCTATTGTTCCAGTCTGGGAAGAGATGGGGTACGGGGTTGTCAGCTCTAGCCACAAGCCTGGCCCCACTCCAGGCCCAGCCATGTGGGGTCTCATCTGCTGAGACATGCCATCAGGAGGCTGGAGCGTGACCTTCAGGGGCAGCCAGAGACGGGGTGAAACTGGGCAGCAGCAGAGAACTTGTGGACAAGAAAGAACGTGATAGTACCACGGAAGAGCTTGCTGACCCAAGGTGTTCCCACCCTCCCAACCCAGAGCTCTTCCCCATATGAGAGCTGAGGCCCGGAAGGCCAAGCAGAGCTCACCGAGAGCAGGCGATAGATGTAGCAGGTTTTCTTCTGGCCATCACGCCACACACGGGCCATGGCCTGCTCATCATTGGCAGGATTCCAATCCGGGTCAAACATGACAAGCCTGTTGGCCCCGATAAGATTGAGGCCGCAGCCACCAGCCTTGCTACTCAGCATGAAGATGAAGTCTGGGCTCTGGGGAGATGGGGAGGGAGGGGCGTATCACTACATGTTGGACTGCAGAGCCCTCTGGATACAGGTGCACTGACAGCCTGCAAGGCCCTCTAGAGAAAGGCCAACCGAGACAACATGACCTGTCTGTGCCCTTGCTGAGTCTGACCTCAGGCAGAAGCCAGCAGGGAAGGCTCATGCCAAACCCGAGCTTGAAGGAATGCCGTTTAGGCCACCTGTTACCTGATCAACAACTGAGGCCCCCTCCCCCCCAGGACAGGGAGCTCACTCCCTCAACCAAAGAGCTCTATTAAGCCTCAACCTACCCCCCAGCTAGAGCCAGGTAGAGCATGTCTGATTTCCCTTGTCCCATAACATCACTTTGGATACTTGAAGGCAGCATGCATGTCCTCCCTTGACCCCCCAAGTCTTTTCTTCCAGCCCTTTGGATTTGGGGAGGGATCTTAATAGCCAGAGAGACCAAGGAAGACTCCAAATGTAAGCACCCACTTGCTGCCTTGTTAACAAAGTCACAAGATGCCCCTGGACCCGGCTATCCAGAGTGGCCCCAGCCTGGGACTACATTAATGAGCCTGCCCTGTCAGCCCTCATTCCCACCCAGCCTGCCTCAAGCCCCTCTCTGTCCCTGTGGGGAGGCCCAAGCACATTTCTGCTCACTCCCAGTACCCTGGTAGGGAGGCACACTGCCCCCTGACCCCGCTAGCAAGGGGTCAGCTCCAGATGGGCCAGCCCCACCCACTCACCAAGGGGTTGTTGAATCTTTCCACGACCTTGGCTCGTTTCTTGATGGACATGGTGCCATCCAGCCGGACGTAGAGATACCTGTGCCCAAGGCAGGAGGAAGGACAAAGGTCAGTTCATCCAGGGAAGATGCCCAGAACCCAAGCGCTGGCAGTGATCACAGGGGTGAGACAGGGAGAATGGGGCAGAGGACAGTCCCTTCCCGCATTCTGAGAGGATGTAAATGATCCTAGCTCTGCCAGGTCCCAACAAACACCAGTCATCATTTCTTCACTGATAGGACACAAGGAAACCAGAACTAAGGAGAGGAGTGTGGTGATAAGAGGGAGGGGCCACAGGACCAGAGATAAGCATCTGGGGCAGTCACAGAACAAGTAGACCAACTCGGCTTGGCCCAAAGCCAATGGGAGGCAGATTTAGGATGCAAGTCTATAACTTGCAGGAGGTTCTGCCTGGCAGTGGAAGCTACTCACTGGCTGGGGAGCCTCCTGCCCTGGGAAGGAGGTGTGATGTTAAGCTGAGGTCACTCTTGGCTTGGATGCTGATCTGAGATGTAGGGGCTCCTGAGATCCCAAACCTGGCTCCCTACCAGTCACAAGACCCTACCTGACCCACCAGGGCCACGTAGCCCTGGCATCACAGGACTCTGACCTGACCAGCTCTAGACAAAAGGGGCCCCGGGGAAGTCACTCTGTCCAGTCAAGGACTCCATGAGACAGACAACAGCCAGCTCTGCCAAACAGAAAGGCTTGAGCCTGGCACTGAGTGGTCAGAGGGGCTGGCCCCGCCGGGCTCCAGAACGCACCTCCTGAGCCGGCAGAGCTTCTCAAACAGATCCAGAGTCTGGGTGTAGTTGGACACCAGGACAACCTTGTCATTGCTGGTCCTTTTTGTCACAGCCAGAATGTAGTCCAAAACCAGCATCTTCCCTGGGGAGAGACCCAAGCCCAGGACTTCGAAAAGGTCAGGAGTACAGCTAAGTCCCCTGAGCGGAGAAGTCCAGGGCAAAGACCCCACCCTTCCAATTAACTGCATTCAAGAAAGCCACAGCAGGAAAGGCAGGGCCTTCCTCCTGAGGCAGCCAAGGGACAGCCATGGCACCAGAGATGGGTGCCCCACCCCCAGCTCTGCCATCACCCGCCTCTCCTGGCTCCCTAGTCTCAGGCTATTCATCTATAAAATGACTTAATGGCCTGGGTCAGGGAACATGGATGGATGGGGCAGGACACGGTAAAAGTCAAGAACTACCAAACTGCAGCATCTCTGAAGTCCCTTCCACTGTGAAACTGACAAACCCTTATTAAGCACCTACTGTGTGCCAGCCCACGCTGGGCTGGTGTGAGGGAGAGAGACAAAAGGGAGACTCCGGTCTCTGCCCTCAGGGAGGCAATGTGCATGGCACAAGTATAGGTCCAGAATGACTGGAGAGGGAGCCAGGGTACCAGCATTTGGAGGCACCTGAAAGGCCTCGTGCAGCTGCATCTTGGAGCAAGTGAGGGACTGTGGGAGGACTGTGGGAAGCCAAGGTGAAGAGGGAGGAAGGGGTGGCTGCCACAGAGGCAGGAGGCAGGAGATGGACAGTTGTATGGGAGGGACAGAGGAAAAGGTCAGTTTGGTATGCAGGAAGAGAAGTGCTGTGTATTTGGGGCCTGGCTGTGAAGGGCTTTAGAGCTACACTGAGACTCCTGCGTGTGCTGCTGGGCGTCAGTCTTGTGCTTAGCTGCTGAGCAGAGGATGAACTGGAATGGAAGAGGACGGAGGCAGGAGGCCAGGTAAGGGGATGGGGGTCTGAAGTCAAGGACTGGGCCCAGGATCGGATACAAGGTCAGTCCATGCCAGAGGCTCTAGGCTTGAGCTATGCTACCCCCATCCCCTCACCCTAGGCTCTGTCTCTGAGCAGGCCTTCAGGCCAGCTCCCCATAGGGGCTCCCCACAATGGAAAGGAGTTTCTGCAGTGACCACCTATAGAGGGAAGGCCATACAAGGCACAGCTGGAAAACAAACCTAGGCCCCCAGAATCTGAACTGAGGGCTCTCTGCGCAGTTGCCTCCCCATCCAGACTCCATGTCTCCCAGGCCTCAACTCTACCTATTTTCCTTTGAAGTGGGTGAGGCAAGGCAAGTCCTCCCAACCCCCTGCCTGCCCCCTCCTCCGGACCTCCAGGCCACAAGCTCAGCCCAAACTCAGGTTGCCTCAAGGTTACAAAGGACAAGGCAGCATTTACCTGAGAGCTGTGGCTCCACCGACTTGCCGCTGTAGCCATGGGGAAACAAGTCGAGAGCTCCCGCAAAGCCTTCTTCCTCCTCCACACACTTCTCGTAGATCAGGCCTGGGTCTGAGAGGCCAGAACATCAGCTCAGTGTTCAGAAGCATCCCCCTTGGTAGGTGCTTTGTGGGCACAGGTCCCCTACCCCCTAGAGAAGGCCTAACAGGACGCTTCAGGCCCATCAGAGCGCCTACAGCACTGTCTGGCTTCAGGCCCAAGCCCCTCATCTGGCACCACTGGAGGGGCTTTCTGTGGCTCAAACTTATATCCCCAACATAGAAGCTCTCCAAGGGCACCTCAGAGGCCCAACAGGGAACCAGCAGCACTGACCAAGTAAAAGGTAGTGGAGAGAGAAGGTCGTGTATAGACCATGCTCATGGACAATCCCCATGGCAGTGGTGTGAAGGATGGACTGGAGGGGACAGAGGCTAGAGGCAAGAGGTGACGGGGCCTGAACTAAGGCTGCAGTTATGGCAGCACAAGAAAAGGACTAGAAGGGAATGCCGCTGAGATCTGCCCCAAATGGGAGGGCTTATGAAACATGAGAGAGTGACCCAAGTCAGAACCATGGACCAGGAGGCAGCTGGGGGCAAACGCAGCCTGGAGGAAGGCCCACTCACGGTTACACAGCTTCTTCAGGGACGTGATGGAAGACAAGGAAGACACACTCATGTTGCCCACTCTCAGCTCCTCCATGGGTTTAGCTTGTTTGAGAAATCGTCTGTACAACTCAGCCTGCAGTGGAGTTAGCCTACAGCCCACAAGAGCCTGGAGTTGGGGAGAGCCCACAACAGCCAAGCCCAAAAGCCAGCTGACCTCCAGAAGCCTGGTAGCCCAGCCCCATGCCTTTAGAGAGCAGAGGGCAGCCAGGGACCTGGTGATAGCCTTGGCAACCTTGAGAAGAGTCACCGATGCACAGAGACCTAAGACCACATGGCACAAATGAGAACCCCCACCCCTACCTTTCATCATTCACAGATGCTTGTGTCTGTGTTTAATCCCTGAGATGGGTAGGGTTTTTCTCTTAAGATTTGTCATGGGTCCATGGTATGGAGAGAGCTGGGGCCAGGATGGTCACCAGCTGAATGGCTGAGCCAGGACTCCAGAGCTCCAGCAATCCCAGCCCACTATGGTCAGTACTCTGCCCCAGGCTGCAGATAGCAGACCTGGGTCATAGGGGCCTGGCACTCAGCATACCTGCAGCAGACCACCTGCTCAATTTTCACAGGCAGGTACTTGGAGAGAATGTCTGAGGTTCTCCGAATCAGACACCTACAAGAGAGACATCAGGACCATCAGGGAGCAGCAGGGTGGGGGCCTCCACCTCAGCTCCAGGAGGATCGCAGCCCCAAAGGCTGAGCTGACCCCAAAGAAAGCAACAGTGGGCATCATCCCCAGTCTTTCTCTCCCTTGACCCTCACAAAGCACCCCAGGCTTTGTGAGCCAGAGAGATTACAGCCTGAGGCACAGAGGCCACTGAGGCAGAACCCAAGCCCAGGTCTCCCCTGACTGAAGGTCCAGCACATTACCCACCATGCCATTCTACCCCAACTGACACCCCAAAAGGCCACATCTGTGGGACTGAGGGCCCTGATGGAGTTCCAGTCACTGCTCTGTCTGGGGCCTACTGGCTCATACCTTCCCCTCTGAGATCACCACCCACTGAGGCAGGTGTATGTGGTACATAAGGAGCTATGTCCACGTTGTCTCCCCTGTTAGACTGTAGACAGGGATTGTTTTTGCCTTTCTTTGCCTCCCTACAGCTTATTGCAGCACCTGGCAGACAGCAGGCCTCAGTTTCCTCCCTTGTAAAATGAGGGGGTTAGGTCTCATTTGAGAGAGATGGTGCTGTGACAGTGAACACAGCCCAGGCCAGGAGAGCCGTCAGGTTAGGGGAAAGGGGTCATCCCACTGCCCTGGTCCGCCTTATCTGTAAGACAAAGCAGGCCGACCCAGAGGGCTCTAGCAGCATCTCTGCCAGTGCCCCGTGACTTTTTGGGGAGCCTCCCCAACCTCACCCCAGCCCTCAAGGGCATGTGCTCCCACCCAGGCGCATCACCTGTTCACAATGGTGACAAGCTCTCGGAGTCGCTCCTCCCCCTTCTGCCGGGCTTCTTCACTTGCATCAGCATCTCTGCCCTTTAAGATTGGCAGCTCAAAGTGCCTTTTGAATTCCTGGGCTGTCCCTAATGACAAGGGAGGGCAGGGCAGACGAATCCAAGTCAGCTGGGGCCCCAAGGTGGCTTCCTGACATGCACCTCAACCCCAGGCTTCTGAGAAGACAGGCAGACAGAGGATAGACAGACAGCAGACAGATGGCAGAACCAGCCAAGGCCTCATCCTCAATGCACAGCCCAGGAGGCCCACAAGAATAGCCCCAAGTCCCGTGGTGCCCCACTGGAGCAGCACCAAGGTGCAGGAAACTATAGACTTTCTGAGATTTCCTCTGTGGCCTTCCTTTTCTTAGGGCCAGAGGATGGGAAGCCTGACCCAGCTCCCTCATTTACAGGTAAGAAATAAGTCTTGGCCAAGTCCACAGAAGCGAGAGGCAGAAACAGGGTCAAAGGGAGCTCCTCTGATGCCCTTTTTCTCTACCACACAGTGAGTGGGTCAGGTTTCACTCCAGTGGAAGGGCCACTATCGCCCCTGCACCAAGACTGGCTCATGAGCCTAGGGGCCCAGCATGGGAGAGGTCAGGCCTTCACAGAGAGCACATGTGCTTTTGGGAAGCCAGCACCCCATACGGGCTGCCAGCCTTCCTCTGCCCCCAAGCATAGCCTGCTGAGTACAAGTCAGGGGCAGAGGAGGGCCCTATTTCCTTTGCTGCTCCTTGCCCAGCTATGCCAGGAAACTGGTGGCAAATGGGCACCAACCAAGCTGAAGGGGCCACTTGGGTCCCTGTGCCACAGGGGACTGGGGGGTGGGGCCCAGACTCCTACCCAGGATGCCAGAATTCACAAAGTGCACCAAGCTGAAGTATTCCAGCAGGTCATTCTGTATCGGGGTCCCCGAGATAAGCACTCGCCGGCTAGTGTTTAAGCTGTTTAGGGCCTGGTATGTTTGGTTCTCCGAGTTCTTGAGTCTGTGGCCCTGAAAAACAAGTGGATGCCTCTCCACACTGGGCCAGATCCAGGAAGAAAACAAAGACTGGGGCAAATGCACAAGCCGATATTGGGGTTTTAAAAAGGGAACAAGATTTGGAGGATTTTAAGGTTCATAAGGACACCTGAAGCCAAGGACTGGCTCAGGAACTTCCCATTTAAACCATCCCCACCTTCAACCTGGCTCCTTCCCTGAACCTCGGATCAAGCACCCAAGGTCCAGCCAACCCAGCAGAGGCCTGGGGCAAACAGGGAAAATCCCAGGTCTGGGAAGGATGAGACTGGACCAGTACCATTCTGGAAGAGCGGGATGGCTAAGTTATTCTGGCAGGAATTTGACAGGGGGAAAACCATTCTGTTCTAGTTGAATAATGGTCGGAAATGACCATGCTAATGTCTCTTATGAATCTGCCTCCTCTGTGCAGGACATCCTGTTCAGGGACTGTCATGGACGTGGCTCCTGCCTCCAGGAGCCTCTCCCCGCTGCAGGTGGGGCTCCTAAACTCCCCTGGGTTCAAGTCTCATCCCAGATCTACACATCCAGCCCTCGAATGCCCCCCTACTTCCAGGCCCATAATGCCCAGATGTCATACAGACATCTCAAATTCAGCTCATCCAAAGCAGTTATCATCAGCTTCCCTTCTAACGTCCCAATTTCTGCCCAAGGCCCCCAGGTTAAAGCCTAGGCATGACTCCTCCCCCATATCACTCATCACTTGCCTCCTATTCATTCCCATTACCTTCTGAACTTCATGCCTGCCCTACCCCGCCCCCATCTCTGCTCACCAACCCTCCACCCAGCTGTCAAACAGATGCCTCTTAGGCAGGGCCATGTCACCCCCCTGCAAAGAAGTGAACTTTTCTGTTGTGTCCTGTTTCTCCCCCTAAAGTTCAGCCTGTACACTCTTTGAGGGCAGCCCTGGCCCCTGGCCCTGGACAGCAGGGGTCCAGATGACAGTGTGGTCTACCTCATCACAGATCACCAGCCCCACGCTTCCTCGCTGCAAAGCTTCTGCGTGCAGGCGGAAAGTTTCATAGGAGATGATGAGGATGGGAGTCGGGACCCTGGCACCCCGCTGGTTCATGAAGCTGGCTGGGGTTGGGGGCGGAGGAGGACAGAGAGAGAGGACACAGTCAAAGAAAGAGCACAACCTGAATTCTAGAAGATTCCGGGAGGGCCCATTGTCCTCCTGTCAAACTAGCCCCGGGAGAAAACTGCTTAACAGAGAGCTAGCTTAGCATGAGAATGTCTTGTTCCCAAAGTCCCTTTCACTTTCCCCTTGCACTTCAAAGTGGCCATCCTCACCTCCCAACAACAAGGATAAGACAGGAAGTTCAGAGAACAAGCCTCACACCACACAAGTTTACTTGGTCAGTACCCAATTTCTGGTCGATCTCTTCCTTGGACCCCCCGTCGATGGCGAGGGGCTGGATGCGGCCCCCAAGCCACTTGTGTACTTCATTGGACCAGTTCCTGACCAGACTGGAGGGCGAAACCACCACAGCCTTGTCGATTTCAGGCTTGCCTTCTGGACTCTGGCGCAACAGCGTCCACATCAGCGTGATGCACTGCAGGGTCTTGCCTAAGCCCATCTCATCCGCCATGATGCAGCCATGGCTGCCAGGGATGCGCCGGCTGGTCACGCACTCCCAGAGAAACTTGACACCCTGAGGAAGATGGGCGCCCTGTCATAGGAACACTCAAAACAAGAGCTGAGGCCCAGAAGCGGAGCACAGCAATGGGGACCTCTCACCCCCAAGCACCGCCACTGGCCTCCCAGGTTCAACTCCTGGGCCCAGGGCAGCCTCTCCACACTCACCTCTCTCTGGTGGGGCCGTAAGATTTTACTGAGAATGGGATCAACCACCACATGGACAGGGAATTTCTCCCTGAGGAAAGAAGTCAAAGAAAATACAGAGTGAGGATGTGGGCAGGGCCACAACCTTCCATGCATTTTCATGGCTACTGTTCCAGAGGCCCCCAAGCAAGGCTGCCCAATATCCTGGCCACTGGACATGACCTACCCAAGGCTCCCTCTGACAGAATGGAGGAAAGGTGGTTACCGCCTCCCATTCTGGTTTCCTCTCACAGCATTGAGCAAATTAATAAGCTCTGATGCTAAGACAACCCATCCCTCCTCCCACCACCCAGCCTCCCAGTGACCACCTCTGCAGGAGACAAAGGAGATGAGGCTCACACCACTGTCCATGCCCCTCCATTCCTCTACCCTATCCCTCCACCCCCGCCACTTGTCCCAAGAGCTAAGAGTGCTCACTGCTTCTCTAAAGCCTCCGCCTGGGCTGCCCAGGCTTCCTCCTCCCTCAGGCATCAGTCCCTCCCCTACCAATGGCACATTTATCTTTCTCAGGCACAGGCTAGACCACATAGCTCTAATGCTTGAATACTGGTTAAACTCTTTACTATGCCTACAAGGCAGAATAAACTTTAGACAGCACAGCCTGGTGATCAAGGCTTCCATCAAGGCCTCTGTGGGTCTGACCCCACTGCCCCATCTTGGTCCCATTTACCACTCTGTTCTCCAGTCTCACTGGAGGGGATCAGCCAGTCCCTACCCATGTCTCATCTAAAACACACTCCCTACTTGACCATCTGATGAAACCCATGCCTGATGAGGCTTCCTCTGGGCAGTTCCCTGCCACTCCTCTGGTCACTGCCTGGAACTGTAGCCTGGATAGCCAAGCCTGCTAGACTATGCTTCAAGAAGGCAGGACCTGGGCCACTGCACATCTTGGTCCCCCCAGCTTGGATGTTTGCATATATTCTACTCTCCCTTCCCCCAGGACAGACAGGGCCCATAGCCTTCGCTCCAAGCTCAGAGCTCCTGCAAGGCCATCCTTTGGTGGGTGGCACAGAGAGTTTCCTCCTGTTTCCTCCCCTCCCCCCACCCCCAAGGCCCCACATGGTCAGTATCTGGCACAACAGGGTCAGTCAGCCTCTCAGGAAGAGGATCAAAGGTGGCATCTCCTCTATCCTAGTGTCCATATGATGCTCTAGTTGATCCCTTCCTGATCCAAGTGCCCAGGGAATGGATCAGACACCTCATCTCTCTAGCGCTCCCTGCCACATGTGTTGACACTACCTCATAACCCCTAATTCACTGCACCAGTTGAGAAAAGTCCAAAACCAGGAAGTGCCCAAATGCCTGGGCTCACTGCCAGCAGCTGCCCTGGCTCAGGCTCATATGCAGGAACCAAAGGCCTCTCCAGGTACACGGTCACCTCTAGCCGGGCAGTTTCCCTGCTACCATGCAAGAAGAAGGGAACCAGGGCTAAGAGTGAGTTCAATGGAGCCTCCTGGGGGAACCAAACATCAGGTTTCCTGGAGTCTGAGAATAAGCAGTGGAGACCTTCTGCATTGTCTCACAGCCCTCAACCAAAAGGCAGGTCTCAATCATCAGCTGCATTCTCCTGCCTTGATTAGCACCTGTGTTTCTAAGGCCCTCTCTAACAAGGCGAAAATCTTTTTCTCCTGCTAACCCTCCTGGCTCTCTCCTCCCCATCTGTGTCAGGCCTCCTCCTCACTTATGCCCAACCAGTGATTTCTGGTCTGTATTCCCCTGACAATCGCATCATCCAATCATCCCTGCCTTAAATACAAGCTATGGGTGATCATATGAAAAAGCGCTTTAAGTCACCAATAATTATAGAAATAAAGTGACCCTGAGGCACCACCTCCCATCTTTCAGATTGGTTAAGATGACAGAAAAGGTCTGGAGGAGCCAGGACAGGCCGCTGGTGGAGCTGGGAAGGGGTCCCACTATTGTGGAGAGCAGTTTGGTCTCCACGCTAGCAAGTCCTGCTTCCCCAGGGACCCCGTTTATGGCCAGAGGGAGCAAAGAAAGAGGAAAAGGAGTCATGTGCATAAATGTATGGATGGCTGCTCTTTTCATGGCAGCCAAAAACTGAAAACTGAGGCTGAACAAGTGATGGTCTATGAATGTGCTATAAAAAATGAGGAAGGGGATATTTTCAGAGAAACCGAGAAAGACTTAGAAGAACTGATGCCACTTTGGCCTGAGTTCAAATCTAGCCTCACACATTTTCTAGCTGTGTGACCCTGGACAAGTCATTTAACCCTG
Source organism: Bettongia penicillata ogilbyi (assembly GCA_023548195.1). Lineage (NCBI taxonomy): Eukaryota > Metazoa > Chordata > Mammalia > Diprotodontia > Potoroidae > Bettongia > Bettongia penicillata. The sequence goes on from JAJHZJ010000096.1 coordinate 11,220,485, forward strand.
TCTGCCTGAGGTTTCTCTTCTGTAAAAGGAGGATAATAACAGCACCCACCTCTCAAGGCTGTTGTGAGAACCAAATGAGATAATAACTGTAAAAGCGCTTGGCACAGTGCCCAGCACACAGTAGGCCCTACATAAATACGAGCTGTTATTAACCTGAGTACTATTCAGTGATATCACACAAGCTGAAACAGGCTGCCACCTCAACAGACAGGTCATGGTCACAGGAGGGATTGGTTTGGTTTGACTGCACACATTTGTAAACAGGGTTGGTCTTTCTGTCTTTCTCAATGGATTTGGGGGAGAACAGAGGAAAGTGGGGGAGGCACGGGCGGGGTAGGGTTGGTGGCAGAATACAGATCCAAAAATAAAAAAGTATTGAACTAAAAAAAAAAAATCACCATGTTAATACATCCTGTAGATGTAGATTGTATAGATCCTGTACAAAGAAACTTTTTTCAAAATTGTCGATTGACATTTATTAAGTACCTATGGGTACCTACTGTGTGCCGGGCACTGCACTAATCCCTGGAAAGTGAAAAAATACCAACTTGGCTTCCACTGACCTCCCATTCTCTCTCCCTCCCAGCCCCAGGGCCCTGACTGGGCAGGAGACACCATGTCATCCTGAGAGAATACACTCGCTCCCCTGGCTACTCCCAGACCATAAATAAAGGTGTCCTCCACTGCCCACATCGCCCTTGCCAGATCCTAGTGGCAAGCAGCCATTCTGCTGCCTTTCCTTTAGCTGGGGGTAGAGGAGGGGTTGGATGGGGGTTCCCCAGGGCTCCATACTGGCCCCCCTCCCTTTTCTTCCTAGATTATTTCCCCTGGAGATCTCATCATTTCCATGGACTCAATGATGGTCTCAACACAGTCAATTCTAAGACCTATTTATCAGGCCCTAACCTCTCTCTGGCCATCTCAGATTGGATGACCCATAGACATCCTGAAGTCCACATGCCTCAAAGTGACCTTTCTCCCACACTTTCCCCTCTTCCTAACCTCCTTGTGGCTGACAAGGGCACCAGCATCCTCCCAGCAGCCCCCCAACCCCGGCTCTAAACTAGGTGTCCCCCTCCACTCCTCAGTCTCTCTTGTCTTCCACACCCAAGCAGATGCAAAGTCCTACAGTTTCTACTTTTGTAAAATCTCTCCTCTGACCCGATCCCCACTTTGGTTCAGGCCCCCATCACCTCAAGCCTGGGCTAGTACACAAGCTGCTGGGGGCCTGCCTGCCTTCAGACTCTCCCCACTAAAGGATCCCCACCCCCTCCAGAATGCCCTTTACCACCTGGTCCCTTCCGACTCTTCTAGCCTTCTTCCACCTTACATCCTCCCCCCCCCCCATGCTGAGATCCTCAGTGATATTGGCCTGGCTGTTCCTCCCACAACACACTTCATCTCAGATTCTGGGCATTTTCCTTGGCTGTACCCCCTGCCTGGAAAGCCCTACCTCCTCATCTCCACCTTGACTTTTTTTCTTGACTTCCTTCAAGTCCTAGCTAAAAATCCCCCCTTCTCCAGGACGCCTTTCCCAACCCCCCTTAATTCCAGGGCCTTCCTGCTGTTACCTCCAGTTTACCACAGTCTGCTTTTTGTGGCTATCTCCTCCACCAGACAGAGTCAGTAAGCCACAGACCCTATGCACTATACAAAAGTCATCCTACCTCCCACAGAACTAGAGTCTCAGCCCTCAGTGGCATCAGGCCACACACAGTACTCTCCTGAAAGCAGGCATACAGCCTGCTCAAGGGACCCCCATCTTCTGAGACAGCCCCTCAGAGTCAGCTTTCTGACCTCCAGGTTGCACATGTCTCAGTGCTCCCTGCTCTGCCGTCTGAGGCCAAGCAGAGACAGGCCCAGCCCTCCCCCACAGGCAAACCCTCCAGACACCTGGAGAAATGGTCATGTTCTCCCATTTTCTGCTCACTCTCCCCCATTCCCTCAATGATCCCTGTATAGCCAGATGTTTAGGCACTCCTCAACCCATCTAACTTCTCTGGACACCCTCCAGTTCATCAATGGAATCCCTAACGTGCCACCCAGAAACAAACATCAACCTCTATCTGGGGCCTCTGGAGAGAGTCCTTCCTAGGCCTGGGCACATCATTCATGCATTGATTCTCTCTGTGCCTACTGGAGACACAGCATCAGGCAAATGGGCTGGGAGACACAGGATCAGGTCACAACCCCCACCTTCCCAGAGCTCCCAGCCAGCAAGGAACCGCCTACACAAAGATGCTGTGCTCCAGTCAGGGACCAGCATGCATTAGACAAAGGGCCTAAGACCCCCAAGGAGGGTCAAAGAGACTTTCTGGACCAGCTTGAGCGCCAAGCAGCCCACAGAGCACATGCCCTGAAGCTGCCCAATAGCCCCAGCCCCAGTGCCCTGCCTCAGAGAGCAGAGGCCTGACAAACACCACAGCCCCGCTGTGAGCTGCCACCCTACTTTCCCCCACCTAATAGCTCACCTGTCAAGCTTCAACTGGTCATGGGCACTCAGAGGTGGGGGCTCATAAAGGACCAGAGCTCCTTCCTCTAAAGGGTCGTGGAGGGCATGTCGGAGCCCCGCCCGCTTAATGCCCAAAGCCCGGAGCCCCAGAGGACCTGCAAGAAAGCAGAGGCCTAATTAGCAGGGCGGCTTCTCAAATACCCCAACATTTACCCTTTCCTTTTGTTTCGGGATCAGTTACTCACCCAGTATCACACTTCCCTCTGCACTTATCAAGGTACCCTCCCTCCTCACAGACAGGACTTAAAGCCCACACAACACAAAGAGAAGCGTCGTCCTCCCTGGTCAGTACACGTGGTAGGAGGCTGGCAGCTTTCAGTGTTGCTTATTTACGGCCTTGGCGTCAGGTTGGTGGTCCCCTGGCTGGGCTTGCTTTGGCCTTCCCAGGTTCTCTGGATTCCCTGCATTCGCCACCACAGGCCTCATCACCCCACAGCCTGCTATTCTCCACTCATCACCCCTCCCTGTTTCCTGTCTCTTGTTAGCATAAAATAGGTTGCCCTATTGATTTTGGAGGATCTAGGGCTGGAGGCAGGGATATGCCCAACAATGGGAAAGGCCAAAGAATATCTAAGGGCTACAGGAGGATGGCACCATTGCTCTCCCATGCCAACAGGTAACCTTGTTTCACTTGGAGGAAATTGTGGCCCTCCCACCCCAACCCCTCCCACCCACCAGCACCAAACTAACTCTGGGGAACAGGCATGGGTGGAGTGAGAGGGGTGTCTAACAGTCCAGTGGCCCCCTGCCACCTCCCATGGGAGAAGCAGGACCAGGGAGGGATATGAAGGCAAGTGAGCATGGCCCTCCTCAGGCATAGCACAGAGGCCTCTGGGAGATGCATTAGTGCTTCCTTCCACCTGAAATCAGGTGTGGTCAATGTGCCACAATGACATGACATTTCCATGATGCTCCGTGGTTCTGAGAACACTTTACATGAATGTCTCATTTCGGCATCAGTCCTGAGAGGCAATCAGTGTAGTTATTCCCATTTCACAAATGAAGAAACTGACTCCAAGGCCCTGGGCTCAAGTACTCCATGATTTCCTGTGGATCCTCAGCAAGTCTCCTACCTTCTGTAGGCCTCACGTTTGTCCCCATTAAGATGAGAGGACTGGATTCATTTCAACCTCTAGATGTACAGCCCTCTTGTATATTATCACCTGTCCAGGGTCACACAGCTAATAAGCATCTGGGGCAGCATTTGAACCCAGGTCTTTGTGAGTCCAAACACATTACAAAGTAGCCAGGACGTGGGGACACACAGCTAAGTAAAGGTGGCTGTGGGACAGGAGGCATCCTTACCACAATTCTTGCATGACAAAAGCCCAACATAAAGGCAGCATCCCCCCACATCTGCACCTGTGCTAGCCACAATGCACTCTCCACTTTACCTTGGTAATTGGGGATTGGGACTTTGAAGGGCTTCGATAGGATGCTCCGAATAAACGCCTCCTGCAGGGGGGAGAGGAGCATGCAGCACATTAGGGACTAGTCACAACCACCTCCTAAAAGGGGGCACAGAAGGGAACAAGGCCAGGTGTGCTTGGCCAGAGCTGCGGCCTTGCAGACGCACCAGGAAAATGCAATGACAAGTGTAGACGTATTTGGTTGTCTACAGAACCTCTGAAGTATTTCATATTTCAGCCAGACACTGCATGGGACAGGGAGAGGGATTTGGAGTCAGGAAGACCAACTCATGCACTTACTAGCTGTGTCACTTTACCGCTGCCTGCCTCAGTTCCTTTATCTGTAAAATGGTCACTGTAAGGCTTGCAAGAAGTATTTGTTAGGCATTTTGCAAAACCTTAAAGAGCCATATCATCCGGATCTACACCTGGCCACTGGACCCAGGTGGCTCTGGAGGAGAAAGTGAGGCGAGTGACTGCACAGCCTTCCCTCCCTTAAATCCAATTCACCTGCAAGTCATGACATCAGCTCCCTGAGGTCATGGTCCTCTTCCAGAACAAAGGACAAGCAACAAAGATCATGCAAATACCAGCTAGTGTTATTAGTTATAACACTCAGCAGTCAGTGGGTATTCTGAAGGAAGCTTCCTCAATGGATCCTCAGGGTGGGAGAATGGGAAGGGGCCTTGGGCCTTGCATCTGACACAGGGGAGACAATTTGCTCAAGGCCCCCCAGGATGCAGCAGAGCCATCACGGAGCCTGATACAGTCGCTCCCTGCTTCTGCCCCATTCCTGGGGGGCAGCTGACCCTGCTGAGCCCTGCTCCCCTTCTCCATCCACACCTGGATGGCATCACCTCTCAGGGGGACAAAAGCCCTTTACACAGGCTCTCACACTGACAAAGTGCTTCACACGCTTCACTTGAGGGTAATCAGTAGGTACTTGTGGAATTCCTGGGTTGGCTTAACCCTGTTCCAAACCTCTCCTGTGGGAGATGGGCACCATCCATTGGCACACCTGACCTCTTCTGAGTGAGATAGGCACCATCCATTGGCATCCCGACCTCTTCTGAGTGAGATGGGCACCGTTCTTTGGCATATGTAAAGGACTCTAGAAGCAGTGGCAGAAAGGCTGGTGGGATGGTCTTGGAAGGGTCAGGCCTCAGCCACTCACTCCCTCAGCGTGCCTTCCCAGGCCGAAGGAATCCATCCAGTTTCACTGCACATAGCTCCATCCCTCCACAATTCCTCAAAACTCCTTCCAAGCCTGTTCTGCTATACCCATGAAGGTCAAGGCCACATTCTTCCCACATGCAAGATGAAAATAGACTGGCTTTGTCTGACCTCTCAGCCTGCTCTGGTTTTTGCGGGGGAAGTTTGGGAAGAGAAGTACACATCTTCAAACCCCAACTTTGTCCCCTACACCCAGTTCTCTGCTCCCAGTCAAGGACCCCGGAGGAAAGAGCAAGCTGGGAGGGGCTGGTCCATACACCTTCTTAAATAGCTGGTTTAACACAGATTCCCCTGCTGGCTCCGTGTCTCACAGCTGCCACTCATGATATGCCAGGCTTCAGCACATCAATTACCACCTTTTGCCCCAAGACACAGATTTTTCACTGGGACCAGGTGGAGGCCCTTCAGGAGCAGCCGCTCCAAATGACAGCTTGGCTCCATGCACACCCTGACCCCGGGGGGTAATTACAATATTCAGTGAAGCGGAGCCCTGCTCCAGCATGTCAGCCAGTTGGTAATGGGAGACTTGGGAGCAGAAGCCCTGAGAGTGATTTTTAAGGAGAATGAGGCATGGTCCGGAGTGGTAATAGGCAAAACAGGGACAGCAAAGTGAGCCTGTGTCACAGAGGAATTCCTGCCTTTGTACTGCAGCTCTCCTCTGGCAGACAGGCTTTGATTTTCATGAATTTCTAGTAAGCTAATGCATTTTAAATGGCTGCAAAGTCATGAATATATTTCGCTAAAGAAATGGAAAGGGAGTGGGGAGGACTGAGTGCTTGCTCTGGAATTAACATGATTGCTAAGATTATGAATAGCGATGGCGGCCATGTGGCCACCATCACCCGCAGTTCCTGTTCCTCCTTTTTACTTCGCAGGACCACCAAGGCGGCACTGATTCCACACTTGTGGATGCGGGGAGGTGATCCTCTGCCTGGCACGCCCTTATGACTGATGGATGCCCTTCAAGAAGAAGATTCACTGCCCTGTGGCTAAGCAACACTAATGCCCATCGGTGACACCGAGAGTCAACAGCAGTCAGTCAGCCAGCATCTGGCCCTGTGCTCACTGCAAGAGTGACACAGTCCCTGCCCTCAAGGGGCCTGCGTTCTGCATTTATAGAGGAGAAAACACCAGACCCATGTAAAATAAATGCAGTGATGGAGGGGTGGCACAGGGAACAGTAACTCCTGGTGGGGCAGGGAAAAGTGAGCTGAATGTCAAAGGGAGAACATTCCAGGCAGGGGGAACAGCATAAGCAAAGGCAAAGAAGTGGGAAACAGGATGTCATGTGCTGAGAACACCAAGGCCAGTGTGGCTGGAGCATGAGTGAAGGAAGGACATGGGTGATCAGCCTAGAAAGAGAAGGGCTGGACATGCCAAGCAGGAGAGCTTCTCTTTGATCTTTAGGCACGCGTCCCAACACTCTTGGTTTTCAGTAAGCCCATCCCACCCACCCCACCCCCATCCTCTGTTCAGCGAGAGAAAAAAAACTCTTTACTTTGCAGATGCAAAAAAGAAACAGAGAACAATTGCAATAGGACAATAGAATACGCCTGGAGGTGAGAGTTGGCTCCAGAGGAGCCAGGGACCAAGGATCCAGGAGCCAAGCAGGAAGAGAAGGCCTGAGAAAGGAGAGGGGCCAACAGCCCGAAACTGCAGAGAGGCAGGGAGGATGCCAGCTGACCAAGAGGGGAAGCCTTGGAGCTGCTGAGGGGCGAAAAGTCTAGAGATCACAGCTGAGGGAGAAGTCCTGGGCATGTAGCTCAGCACAAGCATCCAGGGGAGACAGGACAACCACAACACTCTTGAGTGACTTCCTCCTTCAGCAATGACAGCAGAGAAGTGATGAGGGTGACAGCTTTGGGAAGGCCTGAGGAAGGATGGCACTGGAGCTCTCATGGCCAAGTGCTTGGGCCATCCTGGCTTAGAGGGCAAGGGATTCCCAGAGAGCCCTTCTCTCAGGCTCAGAGAGTTGGACTGATCCCTCTGCCTCTGGAGAATCTGTAGGTATGGTCTAGGCTTGGCCTTGCCTCCGGACCTTCTTACTAAACCACAGAAAGAAGGCCAAGCACCAGAGAAGTGCCCTGGGCCAGGGCTCAGAGCCCCAATTGGCCTCAAGTCTAATGACAATGCAGCTAAAGTCAGACCACCACCAGCCAGGTCACTGGAAAGAGTCAGAGGCTTAAGGGTAGGATCACTGAAGCAGCCCTTTCAACATGGTGCCCAATCAGACCTTCACTAGGGACATACATTACACATCCCACATCGCCCATACCACACACTCATGATTCTCACGCTCCCATGTGCATATGTGTACACACACACACACACACACACACACACACACACACACACAAGAAGAGCCAAGCAAAACCATATCCAAGGTCCTCATGTTTCTCCTCCCCCCAGCTCTTGCCTGTGACCCTTTCCCAAATGACTTACATGTTGGCTGCTGTCCAGGCAGTGTGGTCTGTTAGTTAGCTGAGCCAGGGGTTTCCGAAAGGGTGACAAGAAACAGTCCCAGCTATTGGCCTCGCTGCTCGATTTCTGCCTCTTGGGAGTCTAGGACAGAGAATCCAGGCCCCCAGGGGCCCATGGCATGACTGGGATGTTCCATAAGCAGCAAGTGGGGAAGTGGAGCTGCCTAAAGGGGACAAATGGTCATCACCAGCCCTGGGTCTGTCTGTCAGTGTCAGCTCCATGGGGCAGGGACATCATCAGTTAACAAGACCTAAACTAGGAAGAGGGTTCTAGGCCCTCTGTGCTCATGCACCCATCCAGTCACCCTGCTCAGGGCAGTTGGGGATGGGGGGTGCTGCCCAGCTGCTGGGGGGTAGGGCAGCTTCCCTGGTCCCTGACAGCTACCACACAGTCCCAAGAGGAGCCCCAGCCTTCCAGAAGGCCACATTCCTTTATCAGTTCATCCCACAGAGGTGCTCTACTCTGCTGGAAGTACAGGAAGAACACTTTCCCATAGGATTTCTCATCAATGCACCTCTCTCGAGTGCCAGAGGAGACCCCCTCCCCTTCTCTTCTGCCAAAGGTGGCCCCATCCTTCCAGGCTCTCAGGCCCATAAACCCTGTGTTCTCTTGAAGCCCTCCCTCCCCTTCCTCCTTTCCCCTCATGGAGCCCTCCTCCCCACAGAGCCATGCAGTCACCAAATCCTGCAATTTCCACAACATCTCTCACAAGCCAGCGAGACCTTCTCTCTCTCCATCAGCCATTGAGTCAGGCCCTCATCAGTTCTGAAGAGGCTCCCTGCCTCAAATCTCTCTCCACTCTAATCCTTCCCTCAACCACAAAGACGATTTTCTTAAAACACAGGTCTGACCATGTCACTCCTACTCACGAAACTCCAAGATCAAATGTAAAACCCTCATCACCTAATTTCCTCTCCCCTCCATTTTCAGTCTTCTCACACCTGATTTGCCAACACTACCTCTGGGACCCAGCAACACCAGCCTCCAGGCTGTGCCACAAACAAGACCCTCCACCTCTGGGCTCTAGGCATTCTCTCTGGCTGCCCCGGCCCATGCCAAGCCTCCTGGCTTCCTTCAAGTCTCCGTTAAAATCCTTCCTTCTACCAGAAGCCTTTGTTAATTCTCTCAGTTCTAATGCCTTCCCTCTATGGATTACTCCCAATCTGTCCTGTCTGTGTTGATGTTCTTTGCTGTTCAGTCATATCTGACTCTGTGAGACCCCTGGCTAAGATGCTAGAGTGGTTTGCCATTTCCTTCTTCAACTCGGTTTACAGATGAGGAAACTGAGATAAAAGGGTCATATGCCCAGGGTCACACAGCTAGCTAGTCGATGTCTGAGGAAAGACTCGAACTCTGGAAGATAATTCCAGCCCCAGAGCTCTATTAACTTCCACACCTAGCTGCCCAAGGTCTCATCCACAGCTTGTTTACACATAGTCATCTCCCCTTTAGACTGTGAGGTCCTCAAAAGGAGGGACTACCTTTTGCCTCTTCGTATCCCCAGGCACAGTACCCAGCATATAGCAAGTGCTTAATAAATGCTTACTGAGCCAGGATTAAAGTCCAGTTCTTTCACCACACTACAATGCCTTTCAGAAACAAAATCTTGTTTTTCCTAGCCCATGAAACCTTCCGACTCCAACCATTTTGTCTGGCAGTGCCCATGCCTGGCATGCCCTTCCTCCTCCCACAGCATCTTCCAAGTCTCAGCAAAAGTCTCCCCCTTCCTTCTACAAGGAGCCTTCCCCATTCCTTTTTAGTCTCAGTGCCTTCGTCTAAGATCATCTCAAACTTCTGCAGCTTAAAGCCTGTTTGTGCATCCAGAGCGATTTGCATTTCATCTCCCCCACTAGATTGTGAGCTCCTTGGGGGCATGGTGCCTGGCACAAAGTAAGCATTTAATGAACTGCTACCTTAATGAGGTTTTCTTACTCTGTGGCACAGGGTGGCACAGCCTGCAGATGTTCAGATGCCCAGGGCATGACCTATGAGAAGGGCACAAAGGAACTAGGTCTTACCACCGACTCTGGGTACCAGTCATCTTCGTCAGAGGCACTGCCCTCATACTTCCGCTTGGCAAGCTGACTGGGAGCCAGACTCCTCCTCTGCAAGAAGAAAAGGACATCAGTCTACACAAGTCTCCAGGTTCTGCCTGACTCACCAAAAGGCAAGGAAACAGTGGTGAATTCAGGTGCCCCAAGGAAGACAGGGCAGCTACCTGCATGAGCAATACTCACCATCCTGACTCCAAATGCAGTGGACCCTTAGGTCCCCATGGATCTGGCAGCCTTGATAAATCTAGGTGTTGGGAGATCTGGGCCTACAAGAAGGGATGACAATGGTGGTTGGCAAAAGGCAGAAGCCACTAAGGAGATGTAAATTCAGATGTGGGGCAGAGAGAACCAAGTAGAGGAAAAGATGAAGACTGGGGAAGAATCGCTGACTCCTGAGTTATTGGCAAACCAGAGAGCACTCGATGAACAGGCACTTGGGGTCCTAGGATTTTGATATTCAAGCCAAAAGGGCCTCAGAAGTTACCTGGTTCAGACACTTTATTTCACAGATAAGGAAACAGAGAGGTTAACTGATAGAATGCAAATTGCTTGGGGTTTTCCCTAATGCCTAGCACAGTAACTGGTACATAAAAGACACTTAACATTTGCAAGTTGATCAACTTGAACTTGTCCAAGATCACCCAGGTAATACTGAAGGCAAGATTTGAACTCAGATTTTCTGACTGAGAAACCCTTGAGCTCCTAACTCTATGTTTTTCTAGGTCATACTGGCTAACAGTAGGTATCCCCTAATGTTCTGTCTTGAGTCCTCATTCACCTCTGTGCTATCTACCTCACTTGGTGATCTCATCAGCTCCTATATCTATATACATGATTCTCAGGTCTGTTCATCCAGTCCTAAGCTCTCTCATGACCTCAAGTCTCAAAGCTCTAACTGCCTTCTGGGAATCTCAGATTGGATGTCCTGAAGATGTCTCAAACTTAGCATGTCCCCCACTCCTATTACTGTATGCCCTCCACCCAGGCCCTCAGGTTTATAGCCTGGGAGTCACCCTGGACTCTATGTCTCTCACCCCACTCCCTGCCTCATGTCTAGGCCTATTTTATTTCTACAGCATGTCTTGAATATGCCCCCCCCTTTCCTCTGACACTGCCCCCACCCTGGCACAGGCCCCCATCACCTCACACCTGGACTACTGTGAACGCTGCTGGGGTTGGGTGGGCCAGTGTGGGGTATCTGCCTGCCTCAGGCTCTCCCCATTCCCTTCCATCCTTCATTCAGCCACCAAAGTGATTTTCCTATAGCTCAGGTCTGATGCTGTCACCCTCCTACTCAGTGAACCTCCAGTGACTCCCTGTCCTCTGATGTGGCATTCGAAGCCCATTACAAGCTAGCCCCTCCTGCCTTTCCAGTCCTTTCTCCTTTTCTCCACCAGTGGCTCTGGCCTCTTGGCTCTTCCTCCTCCAGGACACTCATCTCCAGACTCTGGAATTCTCCTTCGCTGTGCCCCCTGCCAGAGCACCCTCCCTCCACTTTCTTCAAGTCTAGACTAACCCCCTCCCTTTAATTCTAGTGCCTCCCTCTTCCAGTACCAACTTATCCTGCACCTTTGATAAATTGATAAGTTCCTAACACAGGTGTTCGAATGTTTCTCCATTAGACCTGGAACCCTTCCACGGCAGGCCCTGTATTTGTATCCCTAGCACAGCACCTGGTACACAGTAGGTGTTTAATCAGTGCTTGTGGTCTGACTGTCAGCCCCCTCCAGGGAAGAAGGTCCTGCCCTCCCCAGGGGCGGGGCAACTCTATTAGTCTTAAGACGCTGGCGCGTGGTGTGTGGAAGGAGGGGCCGGGGCCTCTGACACTGACCCCCTGCCTGTCAGGCCCTTTTCCCGCTCCGGGTCTGTTTCCCCAACAGTCAAAGGGGGGTAGGTCTCGATGACCTCTGGGCCCCCCTCCCAACCGCAGACCTGGGACCCACGGCCTGCCCTTACCCCCGCAGTCTCAGTTTCTCTATTTATAAAGTGCGCCCGCAGCTCTGGCCGCGGTTCTTGGCCCTGGTCCCACTCTCGGTCCGCTCCCAGGCCCAGGTCTGGCCCCGGGGTCATCCGGCCCCGCGCTTCCAGCCCCGAACTCCCGCACCCCTTAGTTACCGCTTCTCGCCTGCCGCAGCACCCGCCTGAGCCCGAATTCCCAGCCCCGCCGAGCCCATCCAATCGGGTGAGGGCTTACCCAGCGCGGCCTCCCATTGGTTGCGTCCCCAGCAATCGTCACTGGCTGGGGGCGGGGCCGAAGGTGCTCTGGGCAGGAGAGAACAGAGGTGGTCTTAGGGGTGTCGTAATGCGCAGGCGCAGATGGAAATTGACGTCTGTTGCGCTTAGTTCTCGAACTGGACCCGAAGGCCGAAGGAGGATCCTGGAGCCTTTGACTGAGAAGCGTCAGAGAGGCTCACTCCCCTGCCGGTCCACATGGGATTGTGCACACTCTCTGCCTCCAGTTCGCACCACAGATGAAACAGAAAACAGGCTTCCTTTCCATTCCCTTCTATCCTGTCCCCGTGCCAGACAATTACGGGGGATTAGGGAGACAATTAGTACAACACGTGAGAGGCAGGTCTACAGGGGAAGAAGTTTGGGTTCTATCCCTTCTCTAACACGTTCCATCTGTGTGACCTTGGTCAAGTCACTTCACCCACCTGAGTCTGAGTTTCCTCATCTGTAAAACGAGGAGATTGGACTAGATTGATCTCCAAGGTTTATTCCACTACTAGACCAATCATGCTAAAGGAGCAAGATCTCCCAGAAACAAAGCAGGACGACTGCAGTCAGTCTGCTTACCTGGGGGACTCGACCCAAGCCTGCACTTCCACTCGATTGTATTTGTGCCGGTCTTGGAAGTCTATAAGCCTTTGGGGACTGCCAGGGGTCTTAAGACTCTGAGAACACCAAAGTGCTATTTAGCGCTGACTCTTTCACCACCTCAGCCCTGCCCTCTTTATTCTCTTGGACATTACAGATGTTCAGTCCAGCGAAATGCAGTGCCAAAACTGCTGTCGTGGTTAGAGCACCTGGTTTTGAATATTTCTTCTTCCACTTGCAGCCTTGTGACCTTGTGCCTCAGTTTACCCATATGTTAAAAGTAAAAATTTCCCCAGATGTAAAATAAAGGGGTCCTTCTAGCTTTGTACCCACTGCTCTATGACTCTAACTTACACATTGTCTTCCTCTGGATCAAGGGATTAAAGGTTGAGATAAATCAAAGATTTACCAAATACCTTATCCAAAGATACCAATATCTTTCTTTAATATATTTGTGCAATATCTTTTGTTTTCAAACAGCCTAGATTTTCTTCTGTATCCCTCCCTTCCCCTTCCCAAAGTGGCATCCCTTATAACAATTTTTTTTTTACAAGATGAAAAAGAAAAGGATAAAATTCAAGAGTTTAAGAGAATAGAATGGAGGGAATCACTCAGTTGAAATCATGACTGTAAATGTAAATGGAACGGACCTGTCAAAAAACGGGAATAGCAGAATGGATTAGAAAGCACCATCTAACAATGTTTAGAAGGAATTCACTTGAAACAAATATTTACACAGAATTAAAATAAGGGACAAAAGCAAATATATTATTCTTCATCTGAACTCAGAAAAGCAGGGGTAGCAATCACAATCTCAAAGAAACAGTCAAAAAAATAGCCTTAAGTAAAAGAGAAACTATATTTTGTTGAAAGATATTATAGAACAGACAATGAATTGCTTCAGTGCTTAGCACGTATACAATGAATGGAATAACACCTAAATGTTAAAGGAAAAGCTAAGCAAGTTACAGGAAGACATGAAGAGTGAAACTTTAATACTGGGAGACCTCAGTGTATCCCTTTCAGAACTAGGCAAAACTGATTCATACTGGAAAAAAAATCTGACAATACATGCAATATTCCATAGTTATGGGCCCTAGCCTCTTTAGAGTATTAAGGGGAAGTGTCTTCTAACATCTCTTCTTTAAACTTGTTTTTTATAACTTCACATTCATTTTCATTTGTTTTGTGGTTGTTCTTAAATTTACATTGTTGCAATCATTGTATCCTGGTAACACTTGCTTCATGTTGTATCAGTTCATGTAAGTCTTCTCATGTTTCTATGTACTTCTATTTCTTAAGAACAGTAATATTCCATCACATTCATATACCACAGTTTCTTTAGTTAAAATGCCAATAAATGAGTATCTGCTTTGTTTCTAGTTCTTTCTACAAAAAGTGTTACTATAAATATTTGACTATGGAGCCCTTGTTGTCAATGACCTCCTTGGTCTATATGCCTAGTAGTGGAATCTCTAGGTTAGAGTATCTGGACATTTTAGCTACTTAATTTGCATCATTTCAATTTGCTTTGCAGAATGGTTGGACCAAGTTGTAGCTCCACCAACAATTCATTCATGTGCTGGTCTCTTCACAGTATCTCTATCATTGACCATTATCATCTTTTGTCATCTTTCCACAATTTTCTGGATGTGAAGTGAAACGTCAGAGTAGTTTTGATTTTCATTTCTCTGATTATTAGTGACTTGAGCAGGCTTTCATATATATGGTTGTTGGTAGTTTGCAATTTTGTCTTTTGAGAACAATTTATTCATATCTTTTGACATATCTATGTTGAAGACCAATAAAACTTTAACGATTAAATTCTATGGGGTCTTTTTTCTCAGTCTTCAGCCTTATTTTCCTCTCTGCTGTATTTGGCACTCAACTATTCTCTTCTCCTAGCTGCTCTCTCTTCTCTAAATTTTCATGGCCGTACTCTCTCTGGCTCTCCTCCTACCTGTCTGGCCATTCCTTCTAAGTCTCTTTTGTTAGATCATCTCTCATATAATGTCCTATATGTCTGTGTGTACACATCATGGCTCTCTCATGGGCCCCTTTCTTTTTGTATATTTTCTTTCTCTTAATAATCTCATCTGCTTACACAGATTTAATTATCAACTCTATGCAGATGATTCACAAATACACGTATAATGTTGCTGTAGTTCACTCAATTAGTTGTGTCCGACTCTGCATGGCCCCACTTGGAGATTTCTTGGCAAAGATACTGAAGTGGTTTGCCTTTTCCTTCTCTAATTTTCAGAAAGCTGAGGCAAACAGGGTTAAGTGACTTGCCCAGGAGGAAGGATTTGAACTCAAGTCTTCCTGACTTCAAGTCTAGCCCTCTATCTCCAACCACACCTAGCTTCAGTCTGTCTCCTGAGCTCCAGTCCTTCATCACCAATGCCTACTTAACATTTCATGCTGGACAGCCAGTTAAAGACTTTAGTTAAAGACATGTTAAAGACTTTAGCTTAAAAGAGCCAAGGTCCCCCACTGCATCAGGGGCTTTCTCCAGTCTTCCTGATCCATACCTGGCCACTGGAAGCAGATGACTCTAAAGGAGAAAGTGAGGCTGGTGACTTTGCACAGTTCTCCCTCACTTACATCCAATTCACTTGCAAGTCATGCCATCAACTTCCTGATGTCATGGCCCTCTTGGAGAATGAAGGACAAACAAAAACTAGATAGCCTGGAGAGATCTGAGACTCAGCATACTGTCTTCGAAACAGAACTCACTGTGTCTACTGAACATCTTTACTCTTGTCAAGGGTACCACCATGTCCCAGGATCAGACCTTCAGCATTATTACCTCACTCTCTTCACCCCATACATCCGATCAGTTGCTAAATCTACTCCTCAGCCCCTTTACATGTTACACATTCTATGATGCCTAGAAAAAGAGTGAACAGATAATGGTCAATAAATATTTAATAAGTACCTACTATGTGCCAAGCACTGTGCTAAATTCTGGGGAAAGATATCCCCTGCCCTCAAGGAGCTCATAGTCTAATAGAGAAAGACAACACATTTTTTTTTAAAAAGCAGAAAAAGGAGAGGAAGTACCAATGAGGGGGGCACATTAGAGAAGGCAGAGAAGTCCCAAAGGAGTACAGCCAAATGGGAAAGGATCTGAGCTGAGCTCCTTCCTTAAAGGAAGTCTTGGAGCTCATGAGTCTACCTTCAATCAGAGGGGAGGAAGGTCATGATGAGATAGAATCCCTAGACTGATGGGATCTTGGCAGGATGATGAGATTACCCCAAACACAGGGCATGGTGGAGAAGTCCACCATGATGGTCAAGTGTAGTGAAGCCATGTGAGAAATCAGGGGGAGCTCAAGAACTCCAGTTTTAAGCAAATATAGACAGCAAGGGTACTTTGAACTAGGTTCATCTTCTCTGAGAGACCCACCCTATGGGGAGGTGGCCACTCCAGGTGCTACAAATGTAAACTCCTATATTCAAAGCTCAGAAAACTAATTTGCAAATAGATGATGAGGACTTCTTTTGAAAGAAAAGAAATCTGGTGATTTTCATGGACTATAGGCTCAAAAATTAACAACGGCAAACAAAAAAGTTAGTGTAATCTTAGAACCTGGATTGAAAGGCATTGTGCCTATATTTTTCTGATGATAATGAGTGCTGGTTATCTATGCAATGTCAGGAGACAAAGGCAGAAGCAGCAAAGCAATCTGAGGAAGAGACAGGCAGGTCAAACCCCACTACCATTGTGATCAGAACCCCTCTCAGACATGTGCTGTGATGAAAGGACTGAAACCAAGAGCCTTGGGAGGATGCCTGCTTCCAGCCCAATGCCCTCAGTCACCATCCTGGGAAGATGCAACCTGGGTGCGCATTGGCTCTTGCA
Organism: Bettongia penicillata ogilbyi; assembly: GCA_023548195.1. Lineage (NCBI taxonomy): Eukaryota > Metazoa > Chordata > Mammalia > Diprotodontia > Potoroidae > Bettongia > Bettongia penicillata. The sequence continues at coordinate 11,236,862 of JAJHZJ010000096.1, forward strand.
GATCCAGACAAGAGAGTTCCTATTCTCAATGTCTTTGGCCCTGCCAAATGGTTCTACAATAGAAACTGATATGATTTTATCAGGGGAATGAGGTCATTTAAAAGGCAGCATGACCATTTGCTTGACCACTCTATCCCATGGATCATGGGGCCTTTCCACCTCACTTGCAGCTGAAATCTTGCCTATGTGATGTTGCCACGATGCGATGTTGTGTCCTGAGAGCAGGGCAGAGTTTACCTTTCTATTTGCACATCCTCAGCTATTAGCACAATGCTTTATCTATAGTAAACACATAACAAATGCTTCATTCATTCATAGATGGAATACTACATCTTCACTAGGTCTCCAAAGTATACATTGAGATTCACTCAAGACAACAAAGAGGCATGGAGTGGTTGTGAATGGGCTGAAATGCACCCCACATGTGGAATTAGGTTAGAGATAATTTCACTTCATTCGGACTTCATCAAGGAAATATCTGACTAAAAAAAGAAAAAAAAGATGAGTTGCATCATTAGGGAATGATTGAACAACACTCCCCATTAGATTAAACTGAAATTGAGTAATATTTAACAAGATAATTAAAAATACAAAAGAGCATAATGTTCAGCATGCAGCCCTGTGGCCTCTTTCTACTTGAGTTTGATGCCACTGGTTTAGCCCAAGAAGAGGGGCAATGGTGAGGAATGCCAGCTGTATCTGAAGGACTACTGTGGGGATAAAGGATTAGGCTTTTTCCGCGTGGTTGTACAAGGTAGAGCCAGGGGCAATAAGGGGGACAGGGCAGCGATTTCAGCCTCCCGACAGTGTTGTTCTACGGGTGGTGGTGGGCTCCCCTCAATGGAGACCTTTCAGCAGGGTCTCCTGGAGAGAGGATTCCACCCAGGGTGGATGAATGTCCCAGGTCCTCTCCTGTCACATGGTCACTGCTCTCTGCCTCTCTTGAGGGTGGACTCAATTGGGCAGCAGTTTGGGGTGGAGAGGAGACAGGCAATGGGAGAGGGGAGGTGGGAGATAGTTGAGTCAGGAGTGGGGAGCCCCTCCCTCATCATAAGCTGCGCCCCAGTCTCTGACCCCCACGCTCCAGCTCCGAAAGGACAGTAAATGGTGCCTGCCCCCTGGTGGCCAGACCCAGACCATGTCATGATGGGATTGGGGTTAAAAACCAGGGAGAAACGCCGACTCCCACAGCAGCTAAGCAAGGGAATAAGCATTTATAGTGCCCACTGTGCTTTTTATAGCCAGTATCTCATTGGTTTCTCACAACAGCCCTGGGAGGGGGGCACAATTATCATTCCTATTTTACAGTTGAAGAAACTGAAGCACACAGAGGTAAAGTGACTTGCCCAGGGTCACAAAGCTAGTCAGTTTCTGAGGCTGGATTTGAACCCAGGTCTTCTTGACTCCACGACCAGCGCTCTATTCACTGGACCGCAGCTGCCTCTGGAAGCTGGACATCTCTCTGTGAGTGGAGGGTCTTGTCTGGGCTATGTTGGGACTGATGGCATTGGAGTCTGGCTTTATGGGAGCCTGGGCAAGAGGAGTCTCCTTTATTCTCTCCCATGCCTATCATGCAGACAAGCTGCTTTGTCTGGGCCACTTGGCTCCTTCCACAGTACCAACCTTACTCATAAGTACCACTCAGAATTAGCTCCATCTGTTCTCAAACAAGGATCTAGGTCCTTGAGTCCTGGCTGCCCATCCTCCCTTGGACACTGTGACTTCAACTCCTTCCCCTGCCTTAGTCACCTTTCCCAGATCTCCATGGGGAATTTATGAAGAGGTTCTTTCTCCAGTCTGTGGTGCCTCCCAGACACCCTACCATCCTGAGGAGGAGACTCAGAGTCCCTCATCCATTAGAAAGACAGAGACAGGTGGACACACAAGTCAGAGACAGAGACACACACAAATGAGAATAAAAAACAGAGATATGTCAAATGGACCAGAATCACAGAGATCGAGACACTTATCAACCTCAGTTTTGAGAAAGTAGACAAAGAATCTTCAACTTGGCAGCTGAGACAGTGGGAGATGGAGTTGGAGGCGCACAGAAGACAGACAGACTGAGCAGTGGGCATCTGGTGCAATGTGGGCAGAACGGCCTCAGGCAACAATGCACTTTATTGAAACTGGGTATTGTGAGCCTGTCTCCCTCCCCCTTCTTCTCAGATAACCTAATCCTCCCTCCTCCCACCCTGAGGCTCCAAGCCCCATATCACTGAGACTGGTCAGAGAAACCAAGGGTCATGAACTGGCATACAAATGGTGTGTGGGTGGGTGGGGTGGCAGCAGAGGAGGGTCAAGTCAGGCCTGAATCCTGTACTTCCTCCCCACGGTGGGTAGGAACAGTAGACTACCAACACACAGTTCCTCCTCACCTCCTAGTGAGGTTGAAACCAATAGGAAATGAGGCTCCCACTGACAGAAGGTCATGGGGCATTGCTCCTAATGTACATGGGAAGTAGGAACCCATCACTCCCAGAAAGGGTCAAGGAGAAGCTTGGCCACCAGGAAGTAATGCTGACCCAGTCAAGTGTCCAATTCTACAGTCAATGGGAAGATGTAGCCCCCAGGGAATGAGTTTGGAAGGTGGCCTCCCACTTCCATAGACAGTGATGCTACCCCCTGATGCAGGGAAGGGATGAGTCACCACCCAGCAATCTAGAGGACTTTGTAGAGAATGGGGAGGAACTTCCACATTGGCTCCTCCCACCCCCCACCTAACAGCTGGAGGAGTCTAGCTTGGGAGAGCAACACTAACCCATCTCTGGCACCCATCCTACCAGCCTCCCCTAAATCAGGCAGGCCTTCACCAGGCCAATGTTGCCATCTAACTGACTTCATGAAGCAGGACAACAGGACACAGGAGACAGTACCCTATGTGAGGGAAGAGCTGGGGGAGAGGGAGGCTAGCCTGAGGAACATCTTGGAGGCTAATTTCCAATTTCTTCCCACAGGCCTTGAGATCTTAAATTTAAATTTAAAACCAGAAGAGACCTTTGAAACCATACTGTCTCCTCATTTCAGAGAATGAAAGGAAGGGACAGACTGGGGGAGATGAGAGACCTGGGGCAGCTACAAGAATGTCACATCATCCTGACACTGTCCCCAGTACCAGTGGGTCCCATAAGTGAGGCCAGACCTGGCATCCTCAAGGACCTCCTCTCCAGGAGGCTTCCGCCCTACCCTGACCCCTGATGCTGTATCAGTCTCTGTCCAGGACCTCTCCTCCAAGGGAGGAGCCTTTGCCCAGGTCATGCCAGGTGGAGGATGTCGGGTGCCAGCCTCAGAGAGACCCTCATCATCAGGCTCAGCCCCGGAGGCCAGTGTGTCCAGGTAGCTGCCGATAGAGACACTGTCTAGTCGGTCTACAGCTGCAGCTGTGGTGGTGGTCGGGGTGGGGTCAGGCAGGCTCTCCCAGCTGCCCCGGTGGGAGCAGGCTCCTGGGCTGCCCCCTGTCAGGCTGTACTGGCTGCTGGTGAGACTGCTGCAGCGACTAGCCAGGGCTCCTCGCTCTTCCAACAGCCAGCGGACTGCTTCAATGCCCTCATTCACTGTGATAAGCTGCTGCAAGATCTTCACGTCGATGGCACGAAGGTAAGCCTGGGGAGAGAGGGAAGGAGAGAGGAGGACACCATGGCTTAAGCCAGGCAGGGAGGACAAGGCCACCCCAAAGGACAGAGCAGGAGTCAGAATCACAAGTCTAGAGGTCTGAGTTATATGCAAGTCATGTGACCTTTGGGCAAGTCACTCCTCCCTGCCCCCCTCCCCCATGACTCAGTTTCCTTATCTGCAAAATGAGTGGACTAGATGGGATGGTCTGGAAGTTCCCTTCATGGCCTAACATTCCATGAGTCTAAATCACAGGAGCACAACAACTCAGAGATGGAAAGCGTCCGTGTGGCATCTAGTCCAGTCTCTACATCATCCCTTACAAATAGTCAGCCAGTCTTTGCTTGGAGACCCCCACAGAAGGGGAGCTCGCCACCAAAAGCCACCTCCAAAGGCAGCTACTTTGGCATGGTTCTCAGGGTTAGGAAGTTCTTCCTGCCATCCAGCCTTAACTGGTCTATCTGGGATTTCACCCATGGTGCTGGGGCTAAGCAGGGCCCAGCTGTTCCTTGTTTCACAGGACAACCCTGCATATATTTGGAAGACAGCTCTCCTAACAATATCACACAAATAGCTAATGCTGGGTCTAGAGGACGGATATTGAAATGGCCTATCCCACTCTTGGCAGACCCTTCAGATGTCCAATAGGATACCTGCTGCTGGGTCAGGTCACTGCGCTGCTCAGTGTATCCAGGGGAATCTAGGGAAGCTTTATTGTCTGTGCAATGGGTTAAGGTTGGATGTGGGGCAGGGGAAGGCAGAGGAAGGAAGACAGAGATGGGCCTGGGCACCAGAAATCATAATAACCTCACTAGGAGGGCTGAGATGTGTGAGGGGCAAAGGCCAAGATGCTGTAGTTCTCAGAGTGGGATCTTGGCTCTCCAGGTCTGGTCTTGGCACATCCCTGGTGGCCGGGACAAAGGCTGAGATAGGATGAGGAATACTGGTGACTGCCAGGGGCAGGAGGACCTAGCTGAAGGTGATGAATGAAATTCTCAGAGGGTTCATCATGTATACGACGTCCCTGAAGAAGGCAGAGAAGACGGGGTTAGAGAGAAAGACTGACCAAGAGCCAAGCTGTCCAGTCAGCAAGAAAGCTGAGGAGAGGACCAAGAGGTCATTAGGGCAGTACTAAGAATGTGGAGAGAATAAGACAAGAAGATTGACTAGACCAGGGGTGGGGAACCTGGGGTCCCAAGGCCACATGTGGCCTTCTAGGTCCTTGGGTATAGCCTTTTGATTGTGTCTAGGTTTTACAGAACAAATTCTTCTACTAAAGGGATTTGTTCTGTGAAGCTTGGATTCAGTCAAAGGGCTGCACTTGAGGATTTAGAGAGTCACATGTGGCCTTAAGGCTACAGGTTTCCCACCACTGGTCTAGACCTCCAAAGAGAAAAGGTCAGCCAAGGGCAGAGAAGGGATCCTCAGGCTTCAGCAGGGGTAGGACGGTAGGAAGATCAGACACCCATGGAAGGCACTGCCAGGGAATAGGCATCTTCAAGGGTGAGCTGGAGAGTGAAGGATTGTGGGTTAGAAGCTTCAAAGAGATCCCAGAAGAGCCCGTCACCCCAGCAGAATGGGTGATGCCCAAGGCAAGCTGGATGGGAGGGAGCACAGTGTGGTGTATCCATTCCCCTAACCCCCAAGAGTGGATGCCTGAAATTGGGACTTCACATGCTGCATGTTAGGGGTAAGTAGGGGTAATGCCTGAGGGGGTTGGAGGAAGCTGTGCTCCCTTCACAGACAGAGGGACAGAACAGCCCAATGAAGTCACCTTGGTGGTGCCCCAAGGGCCCTGGGCATGACTCTGGGGCTGACCAGGGGTGGAATGAGAGGCCTCCATTTCTCCAGAGGCCCTCCCTGTGCCATCAGGTGGGAAGCCAGGCTCATGAGGACAGCCAGCTCATGAAGACACCTGGAGGTGGTCAAGCCTGGAGTAATGAGGACAGTACTGAGACTCAGCGTTCAGGTGACCAGAAGGAACTTCCTCTCAGTCCCAAAGGGGAACATGATGCTTAGGAAGGTGATGAGCTCCCCATCACCAGAGGTTGCCAAGCATAGACAAGGCCAGAAGAGAAGGGATTCTGGCTCAGGGTCAGAATAGACTACAAGCCTTGAGGGGAAGGTATGGGGGCTCTGGTCCTGAGTCCCCACAGGAGGCCCTACAACAAGCAAAGATTCTGCTCCAAAAGGGGAGCCATCCGGAGAGGCCAGGTAGGGTGAGGGTGAGAGAATCCTTTGTTGTTCTTCAGTCATGCGTGACCCCATTTGGGATTGTCTTGGCAAAGATAATGGAGTAGTTTGCCATTTCCTTCCCCAGTTCATTTTAGAGGAACCTGAGGCCAACAGGGTTATTTTAGTGACTTGCCCAAGGTCACACAGCTAGGAAGTATCTGAGGCCGGATTTGAACTCACAAAAATGAGTCTTCCTGATTCCACACCTGGTACTCTATCCAATGCACCACCTAACTGCCAGAAAGAGAACACAGCCCCTACAGATTTCTTTTTTTTCCCCCTACAGATTTCTAAGAACCAGGCAACAGCTCTTAGTTCTAAGGAAAAAGTAACCTGAACGACAGAATTGGTATGAATATATGAATATGTATGAATGTGGGGGGATGAAGGGTGGAGAGTAATGTCACTGTCCAGGCCTCAGGGAAAAGCAGGGACTCCACACTTCCTGACTCCCAGTCCCCTCTTCCCCTCCACAGCCCTTACTGGAGGCATTTGGGGATTCTCAGAGAACATGGGAGCACAGAATGTCCGAGCTCAAAGGAACCTTGGGAATCACCTTCTTGTCTGATGCCATAATTTTACAGAAAAGGAAACTGAGACCCTCAGAAGGAACAGGGCTTGTTCAAGGTCACTCAGCTTGGAAGGGGCAGGGCTAGGACACCACACTGGCAGCCAGGGTTGGAATATACCCAGGGATTCTGGTTACCAAGGCAACAGCAGCAGGAGTGGGAGGACTCCTGGGGGGAAGGGAGAGAAATGCCCCCCCCCCCCCACCTTCCCACCCCCACACCCCATCCCAGCTTATCAGGGGGCCCCTTCTACAGCCACATTCATACTCTTGGCCCAGATCTGATCAGGAAGGGAGAAAAAGGCTGGGGGTTGGGCATAAGGAGGACCCTGTGCCAGCCCATCTTGAGTGGGACAGCTGGGTTGGCAGATGGAGGCAGGAAGAGTAGAGCCCTCCTCCCTTCCCACACACAGATTTTGGGAAGATAGCAGGGAACTTTAAAGGGCCAGTGCCCAAAGTCACAGAGTCTCCAAGCTGGAAAGGGCCTGATAGAATGTCAGATCACCAGGGTCCTTAGACAGGGAAGGAAACTGAGACCTGGAGACAAGAGAGTTGCCAGTACTCACAGCCTGTCAGGGACAGAGTGGGCATTGAGAGGTAGGTCCTCTACCATGCACTTCACAGGGTAGGGAGTCACAGATCCACGGAAAATTGTAAGCCCTAGCCATTCTCCCACACCAGGGGAAAGGAGAAGATGATTAGATGAGGCCAGGCCCCAGGATACCTGGGTCTCAATGCCAACTGGGTCCCTGGGATGCCAGACTGGGGGTTTTGGAGCACAGTTCCCACCCCAATTAAGCAGACTTCCTCATGGGAATGAAAATTCAAAGGTTGTGAAAATACTCCTTTCAGCTGACAGGAGAAGTTAGAAAGTGTTAACACTGAAGGAGAAAGAGCCTGGGACAAGCATTTCTAGGCCTCACACTAGCTGTGTGACCTCAGCCTTCTACCTCTGGACCTCAGTTTCCCTATCTGTAAGGTGAGGTAACAACTGGTTCTCTGAGGGCCAGAGGGGGGAAGTGCTTCGTAAACTTTTCTGTAGAAATGGGGGCTATAACTATTATTAATCCCATGACATCACCATAGACTGGAGCCAGGTCATTCCAACACAGGCAGCCTTTAGCTGGAAACAATTCCCTTCTCTAGTGGAAAGCCCTGTGATGCAAGAGGCCAGTCTTCTCTGCACTTGGCCTTGGACAGCAAACCTTCAGTCTGTTGATTGGTGGGGAGTTCTCTAGAGGCACCATGGTGTTGGGTGGCTCAGTGCTTGCCTGAGAGCTCTCCCTTCTCCCCCCATGCCAGGCCCGCTGAGCTGAGCTCCCTCAGAAGAGACTCCAGGGTTACCCCGGGGCCACCAGGAGGCAGTATAAGCAATCATCAAAATAAGGTTTTCCTTTGCCTAACCACTGTTCTCCCTGCTTCCTCCCCCCTCTCCCCCCGCCAAAGTTACAAAGTGGAAAACTGAGACTCATTGAATTGAAGGAGTTGCCCAAGGTCACATGGTAGCCGAGCATCTTCCACCGACGTCCAATTCAGGGTCCCCTCCATCAAGTTCCACCTGCCTCTCACTCTGAGCCCTCAGATCCCGGGGAGGGGGAGAGCCGGGGTCCTGCAAAGACTTGAGTGGGGGTGGCACCTTCTGCTCAACACAAACACACCCCCACGGTGGCTCCTCGGAACCCGGCTCCTCACCTTAGAGCAGGGCCACCGGGGAATGGGAGGTTGCCAGGGTCCGGGAAAGAGGAGACGGCCAGGGAGATTCGTGGCTTCCCTAGAGCCCTGTCTTTGGTGAAAGGTGTGGGGGTCGACCGACAAGAGACGGGACGGAAAGCGTCCGAGCACCCTTCTTTTTTCAATCCCTTCTTTGCACAGAAGAGACTGGGTCCCACTGAGGCAAGGGTCTTGTCCAGGGTCCTGCAGTCTGCTGACAGTTGGCTAATATTACAGCCCGGGCCAACGCAGCGACGGCGTTGGGTCCCTGTACTGGAGGGGGGGGGGGTGTCTGGGGTGTGAGGTAGGCCCCAGCACGGCTCACGGAAAAAGAAAACAAACCGGGCCTTTTACCCTGGAACCAGACGAGCGGGGGAAAAGCCCCGGAAGGTCCTTTCCCCAGCCCTGGGGGTGCAGGCTGACCCACACTCAGGCTTCCAGTCTCCCAAAGCCCTTCTCTGACCCTGTGGGCAGGAGCTTTATTGAACCCTTCGGCGAGGAGAGACCGCCTGGGCACGGAGACTGGCGAGGGCCGGGGGACCCAAGGGAGGGACTCACTCACCAGCTCCAGCCTTAGCGCCGTGACCTTGTCGCCCAGACCCAGGCCGCGGCCGGCTTCTGGCGTCCTTCGGGGAGGCTGCAGCGGCGCGGAGGCGGGCTCTCCCTCGCCCCGCAAGCTGCGGAGCAGCCCCTCGGGAGTCTTCCGGCCCACCTTGCCCTCTACTTCCCGCAGGTCGGGCGCCGAGCACTCCAGGGTCCCCTCCATGAGGGGGCATGAGGGGCCCAGGATGCTTCGCTTCCCCCGCCCCCCTGCCCCTACGGGGCGGGGCCGCCCGGACGCCTAGCTCCCACCCTCCTCCTGGCTCTTCCCCCGACGCAGAGTGGAGCTTCAGATTCCGGAGTTTCAGATCTCGGAACCCGATCAGGTCCGGAGCGGGGCGGAGCCTAAGCTGGAGGCTGGGGACGACCTGGACTCCAGACTCCCTCCCCTTTCCTCTGCGATCAGCCGAACTCCGCAGAATCTAGCTTGGAACTAACTGCAAGCCCGGGCTGGGGGCGGACCCGACAGCGCCGCAAATATCACAGCAGAGCCCGGCCTCCTGCGCACCTACTTCAGAGGCCAGATGCGCTTTTCCCGCGCTACCCAGACAGCAGACCCGGATTCTAGTCTCCTAGCCACTGAGGCTTCCCGGCTGGATGGTGTGCCATCGACTCCTCTCCAGAGCTCACCTTCCCCATCTGTAAACGATGGGCGGAAATATGGATAACGTGCTGATCTTGGAGTTAGGAGAGAGACCTGGGTCTCGGACAGGAGGCTGCGGGGCCCTGGGCAAATCCCTTCTCACTATCCTCACAACTCAGGCGACGTTATTATCCCCATTTTACAGTTGGGGAAACTGAGGCAAACGGCCGTTAAGTGACTTGTACAGGGTCACACAGCTAAGTCTGAGACCAAATTGGAACTCAGGTCTTCCTGACTCCACTTTCATCACTATAGCTGCCTCAATGAGGCTAACAATAACTGGGGTACCTCCAGCTCACTGAGTTGTCAAAGTGAGGCTCTGAGGAGAAGGATAATTGGAAGGAAAAACAGAAAGGCAAAGACATATCTATGTCAGTATAAAGGTCTACTGTTGGTAACAGGCAGGGCATGTACTAGAGAACCTCTGTTTGTTCTAGTTCTTTCTGGGTTCTAAGGTCCCTCCCTCCCAGCTCTGATATTCTTTGTTCTACAGCCCCAGCCACTTCTGACGTTCCTGTTCTAAGTTCCCTTCCAGCTCTGACCTCTGTTCTCTGTTCCAAGCCCCCCTCTCCACTTCTGCTATTCTCTTCTTTCCCCATCACCAGTTCTGACACTGTTTTCTAAGCGCCCTCCTAAATCTGTCTTATGTTCTCAGTTCTACCTCTTTATGTTTCTTTTAACTATAGCACTCTGTTCCATGTTCTAAGATCTCTTCCAGCTTTCATTTTCTCAATTCTATGTCCCAAAGGTCCAAAAATCTAAGTGGAAGATTCCACAAGCCTCTGATTCCAAGCCTGGGGTTCTGGCATCCTCATGGGTTGAGTCGTCTGTTCTGAAGTACTGAATAATCTAACCTTCTAAGAAACAGATTTGAACATGTTGGAAATATGAGTCTATATTAGGAAAAATCCAAGATTCCTCAGTTTGTATTTTAGCCTGGAAACTCCCTTCCCTCCCCCCTCCTCCCATGAGCAAGGCTAGAGACCTTGGGGTATTCTGAATTTGATTCTAAGGGGCCTCTGGATGTAAAGAACCCAGATCGATAATCTCCCTGCCCCCAAACCCTATTCCCCACCTGCTCCAGTCCCTGTTTTCTCTCCCTAAAAATTAATTGGCCCTAGGAAAGGGAGTAGCTAAGCAACAGCCTAGAGGGGGCGGAGAAGGGAGTGTTAAATGTGACATCCTCTTCCTTCTTCCTCCTCCTCTTTATCATCTACAATATTAATATATACCCCCTGGATTCCTGTATCCTATATTAGACCTTGGGGACATTAACTGGGTGAGGACCCAAGTCCTTCCCCCCAAAGCCATGGGGATCTAAAAATAATGAGGAAAGTACCACCACCTGACACTTGTATATGGCCAGCCTAGCTGGGAGTGGTAGGGAGAGGAGTGGGGTGGGGAGGAAAAGGTACTGGGCTGAAGGTCAGGAAATCTGGAATCTGTTGTTCTATCTGCCATTGACTGCTGTGTGTGTGACCTGGGCTAAGTCACTTTAGTTCTCTGGACTATCTTTTAAATAAGAATAACCCTCCTTGAGGCTGTGGTGAGAACCCTTCTACATCTCTCCAGACACAGTCCTCTTTCTAAGTCAAGTGGACCCTGGATAGTTCAGGCCCTCATCACCTCTTGCCTGGTCAAATAACAGTAACATTTACAAAGCACATATTTTATTATCTCAGCAGGTCCTCACAATTACCTTATGACGACGTGCTCCTATTATTTGTATCTCCATTTCATGGATAAGGAAACAGAGGTTAAATGACTCCTCCAAGGTCACACAGCAAATGTCTGAGATGGGATTTGAACTCAAGTATTTCTGGCTACAGGACTATGAACCCTACCCACAACTTTATGCTGCCTCACTTACTCAAGCCTTCCATTTTTTTTCCCTGGCAATGTTCTTCCTCCTCTCCAATCCATCCATGAGCAGACATCATTTTGTAAAACTCTTACAGGTTACTGCCAATCTTAGTGCTTGCAAAGGCCTTTCCAAAAACCTTTCCAATTTAAAAAAAAAAAAAAAGGAAGGAAGGAAGGAAAATCCAGTAAATCCTCTCCCCCTCCCAGGGCTCCTCCCTACCAGCTTCTAGAACCCATGGTGCTTGGGAACAACTGGAAACCCCCTCACTTTCTGACGAGAAGCCAAACTGTCTGAGTAAAAACCTTTAGGGAGGGCACCAATGTGAGGTTAAATGAATTCTTTTTTTAAAAAGTTTCAGAATTTTATAAGATGATGCCAGCTTGTTAAAATTGTGTAACCCTGGTTTTAAATATATATATATATATGTATATACAAATATATGTATATTTGGTATTCTGTGCTTGACAAATACCAATTAAAATTAACATTCTGTAGGCACAGAAGATTGTATATGAAACAATGAATCTCTATAACAAATTGATGACTTTATAAGAAATTCCTATCATGGGATGCTGCTGATGCTGTCTTGCTGGTCTGAGATGCCCTCTGGACCTCCTCCTGGGCTTTTCTGGGTTTTAACCTGCTTTGGTGCCTCCTCTCCATTCTTTCTTTTCTTCTTTTTTTACATCACTATAGCTTAAGCCTCTCCTTTCCACCCCCTTAAGAAGAGAGAGAGAGAATCCTAGGAGCAAAACAAATTCCCACGTAGGAAAACTAAATCTCCTGCATCTGAAGTCCATGAGGGTGGGCAGTAAGTGGGGCTCCGAGTTTTCACCCTTCTACCTCAGCGCCCTAATAAGTGGCATCTCCAGAGTTTGGAGGGCATGGCACCTACACTGGCATCTCCCCAGTGAGGTGGTAAAGTATTCTTGGTATTACCTCCATTTTATAGATGATAGAAGTTCCTCAGAGAGGAACAGGGATTTATCCCCGGTTTGGAAGCGACCCTGATTAGGATTCGAACCCAGGACTTCCCTGACTCCAAGGCTAGCACCGTACTTTCGCTGCCGCCGCTGCCCTCCTGTTCCTACTTGGAGTCCTTAAACCTCGCTTTGAAGCCCGCTCCATCCACCCGTGCTCTTTAGGGGGGCTGTGGTCAAGTCGTTCTCGGTCCGTGGGCCTCCCACGTGCTGCCCTCTCAAGTGAAGGGAGCTAAGACACTGGGGTGACCTTGAGTCAGTTCACTTTCCCGCCCCGGGAAGCCCAGGATTCCCCCAGGAATCCTTGTCTCTGGATGTGTAAAAGGGGGAGGGGGCTGGGCGGTTCTAACTCTTGGGGTGTCACGGACGCCAAGGGCAGGGAGCTTGGTGAAGGATGGGGGACCCCGGCTCGAATCAGGCAGTTAAGTGCGGACAATTCCGGCCCTTTGGTTACCATGGAAACCAAGGCTGCGGAAGCGGTCCTCCCAAGCTTTCAAAAGCTCAGTTCAGGGGGGCCGGGAGGACGATGAGCCTGCCGGCGTGCTGGCCTCGGACTTGTCTCTCCCCCGCCTCGCCTCCTGGCTCCTCAGTCTCCAGTCCCAAGGCCTCGGTTCTCCAGGTCCCCGCCTCCCCCGAGGGCTCCCGGGGGCGGGGCCGGGGCCCTGACGGCTCCTCGGGGCTCCTCCCCCTCCTCCTCCTCTTCTCCCGCCCCTCCCGCTCCGCGGCCCTTTAAGCCCCTCCCTCCTCCGGCCTCTGACCCAGAGGAGACCGGAAGCTACGGGCCGGGCCGGGCCGGGGCGGGGCGGGGAGGGGTCGGGAGGCAGCATGGAGGAGGCGGCTCGCGCCGGGCCCACCCGCTGCCGCTGCTGCCCGCCCTGAGCCTGCCGGGGCTGCGCTAGGCGCGCTCCGCGGCGCCCCCTGACGGCCGTGAGTGCGTGAGGCGGGCGGGGGCGGGGGCCCGGAGCCGGGGGGCCCGGAGCCGGGTGGGGGTGGCGATCTCGGGGGCGGGGGCGGGGGCGCGGAGCTGGAAGCTGGGGCACTCGCGGAGCGGGGCCCGGAGCTGGAAGCGGGGACGTTCAGGGCGCAAGGGGCCCCCCTGCTGGGCCAGGCTGTGCAGCCTGGGAGGGGAGCGCTGAGCCCCTCAAGGCCCTCCCTCCCATGTCGCCAGGTGTGCGATGACGGGGGCTCTTGGCAGTCCGTAGTGAGGAGCCCGGGCCCGGCCGCTCCGGGCATGGACGAGTGGAAGCCCGGCCCCTCGGGGAAGCCCTTCGGGGCCAGGAAGAAGCGGGGCTGGTACCTGGCCTGGAAGTACCGGCTGACGAACCAGCGCCTCGTGCGGCGCCTCTGCCAGGTGTGGCTGCTGCCCGGCCCGCTGCCCCAACCCCCCCAAAGAGCCCCCTGGCCCTGGAAGCCTTCTCTGGACTCAGGCCTGCCCCCTTCATCTGTCCCCCTCATCTTGTGTGTTCTCACCTGCCCCTAGGGGACAGTACCCCTTTTGGTCCCCATCTTTGCCGAGCGGCTCTGGCTCTGCTTTGGCTTCGAGGTAGCTGGGAGTCAGGCCCCTGGGGGGGGGCAGAGGAAGAGTAGATGAGGACTTTGTCCTCAGAGGGCTCCCAAGCTGGGGATGGGGGGCGGAGGAGAAGCCCAGGAGGACAGGGACCTGGGGGAGTCCCCTGTCTGGCTGAGGGGATCCAGGTTCTCAGTAAACACCGGTAAAGCAACATTGTAGCAGCTGCTTGAGTTGGAGGAGGAGGGGCCTCAGAGACTGTCCCCCAGCAGAGCCCCAGGGGGCTGTCATAATCTGGGAGACCTTCCCAGAGGGCTGGGTGGGCTGGGGCTGTGCTAGCCCTTAAACCCCTGGGTCCTGGACTCCTCTATTCAAACCTAATCCTTTGTCCCCCCACCCTCACCCCCCACCCACCTTTGGGGAAGGTGGCTGGGCCTTGGTGTTTGCTCAGGCTGTCACTGCCCAAGGACCCAGGGGACCTTCCCTTCTGCATGCCCTTTTGCTCCAGTGCCCCCTTCTCTTGTAGACAGGGGCCGTGTTATTTCTGCTGGTGACAGTCCTCGTCAACATCAAACTGATCCTGGACACACGTCGAGGAGTCAGCGAGGATGAGGACCTGGAATCAGAGCAGGACTATGGTTTGAGGGGATGGCCTGGGAGGATGGGAGGCCCTGTAAGAGGGGGAACCAAGAGCTCAGTGTATGGGGCAGGAGAAGAGGGGGTGATCCTGACCTCTCACCTTATCCCTTAGAAGAGACCCTGCAGCAGCAGGAGCCCCCAAGGCGGGGTGCTGCTGGCCCCCACAGGGTTCTGGATGTTGAGGTCTACTCCAGCCGGAGCAAAGTATATGTGGCTGTGGATGGCACTACGGTGAGTAGGGTGTATCTTCTTGTTCCTCTCCCTCTCCAGGTCCTAGGTTGGGGCCCTCAAGATGCCTTCCCCATAAAGGTCCTCTGGCTGCTTGAGAGAGAGTTTACCCAGTGAAATAGACAGACCTAGGGTTAGATGTTGAGTCTGGGGGAATTCAGAAGGTCAGGGTCCTGGGGGAGTCCCCAGTCTGGTTGAGGGGACCCAGGTTCTCAATAAAAACCAGTAAAACAACATTGTAGCAGCTGCAGGAGAGAGAAGGGGGCCCCTCAGAGATGTTCTGTCCTCCAGGCAGAACTCCAGGGTATCTTCCCAGAAGTCTACATGGGCAGGGGCTGGTGGTAGCCCCAAGGAATGAAGAACCAGGGAGTCCTTCCTGCAGCAGACAGGGAGAAGGCCTAGGCCCAGTCCTGGAGGGCTCCCTCTGCTACAAGGGGAGCCGGGAGTCAGAAGGCCTGCTCTGTGACCTGACTCACCATGTAACTCTAAGCAAGGCCCTTCCCATCTGGGAGCTTCAGTTTCATCCTCTGCAAAAAGAACAGATATATTCACTTGGGAGGTGGTGCTGTGGCTGGAGCCAAGGACTTTGAGGGACAGAAGAGATAAGGGAGCGTATTCCAGGGATAGAAAACAGCCAAGAGGCCCCTTTGGCTGGAGCCGAGGGTGTGTCAGAGGGGGGTGATGGGAAGATGTTTTTGAAGGTGGTTGGGAGCTGGAAGGATTCCAGGGTCAGGAGGGCACATTTCATTCTACAGGTGATAGAGAGCCCCAGAACCTTCTTAAGCAGAGGAGCAAGGAGGGCAATAGAATCTCCAGTAGGAAGCTTGTTTTGGCAGATAGGAGGAGGTTGGGTTGAAGGGTTAGTTGTGTGATAAACAAACATTGATTAAGTGCCTGCTGTGTGCCAGGCACTGAAGGGAGAGAGTAGAAGCAGGCAGACCAGTTAGGAGGCAGTAGTCCTGGTAAGGGGGCAGGAGGCTGTGAAATTGGAGGAGGGGGACAGGTGGGAGGGGTGCTGCTCAGCTAGAATCCACCAAACTGAGCGACTGATGGACTTCTCCCTTGCTATGACTGCAGCTGTGACTGAGATTGACAACCTCAGGGGGAGAAAGGATGGGGAACCACAGTCTGACAGAGCTAACCAAGCTTTGGACAGTTCCAAAGCTCCTCACCCGTAGTCCCCTACCTCTGCAAGGCAGGGAAACAGGGAAGCCATTGCCTTGTCTCATCTCAGCTTTGGGACTGAGCTCTTGTCATTGGATAGCCTCTTATTTTAATTGTTCCATTTGTGATTACATTGGGGAGGTCTGGTGTTTGCCTGGTCCTTTAGTCCCACTCTACATCCATCCATGTGAGTCTTCTGGTCCCCTTCTGCATCCGTTGTGTTTGCTGTTCTTACTTTACAGGGCAGTAATATGCCCTTAACATGCCAACGTGGGAGCAGATAGTGAGGTCCCCCCAGCCTCACCTACTCAGATTCTGGGATGCTTAGCTCTATCGTCTTCTCTCCTATCATGTCACTGGCACCAAGAACAGCCTTGTGGAAGGAGGCAGACCATGGTGCTGGCTTGGGTTCCCTCCCACTTCAGCCTTGAGCAGCCCAGCAAGAAAATGGGTCTAAACCTTGGCCAGGGTCACCCAGCTCTTATAATTAGGACTGTAGTAATAACAGCAGCAGAGGAATTAGCAGCAGCAGCAGCTAGGAGCTGATACCATCCATAATTCTCAACTTGGAATTAACTCTAAACAAATGTGTTATGTATTTCTAAAATTATGTTTCAGAGCTTCAAAGATTAGAATTTACCATATCTTCAAAAAAGTTACTTATCGTGAAATCACTTTTTCATGTGGGATATTTTGCACCGTCTGTAAGTTTAAGAATTTTTGTAATATTCAGGTCTTTGACTATTTGCTATCCTCGGTGTATCCTTTACCAATTTAAATAATTTGGTAAACTTGATAAAGTTTTAGGGCTTACCTTCACGCTGATGATACTCATGTAAACTTTCAAGAGCATTGCAGTGTTGTTTCTCATGATACTATGTATGTTTGCTGTAAATAGAGACCTGATTGTAAATACAAATGGTCATGTGAAACAAACATTTTTGTCAAATTAAAAAAAAAGTAGCTGTAGCAGTAGTGGTAAGAGTAGCAGGAGTGACTGCAGGAGTACAGGTAGCAGCGGCAGAGTAGTATCAATGCTTCCAGTACTAGCCAGTTTGCCCAGCACTCTGTTGTATTTGCAGAGTGACATTTTGGAAGTTATCTCCACCCCACCCCACCCCCACCCCCAATAACAAGGCAGAACTGCTCATGGTCCTCAAAGATTAGTGATGCCAGGCAAGGGGATGAAGTAATAAAGGACATAGAAATGGAGGCAGGAAAGCTGGATTCAAATCCCGACGCTTATGTTCAGATGAGGGGGGCAGACTAGATGAGCTCAAAGGGCTTTGGCCTCAGCCCTCCATCTGCCTGGTTCTTCTCATTGGTTCCCAACCCCCAGGTGCTGGAAGATGAGGCTCGGGAGCAGGGACGAGGCATCCACGTCATCGTTCTCAACCAGGCCACAGTAAGACCTGGGTCCTGCTGAGGTATGGGGCCCTGGAGCTGAGTGCTAGAGCCTCACTTGGCTCTCTCACCCCTCAATTCCTCAGGGCCATGTGATGGCAAAGCGGGTGTTTGATACATATTCCCCCCATGAAGATGAAGCCATGGTTCTCTTCCTCAACATGGTGGCCCCTGGCCGGGTGATCATCTGTACTGTCAAGGTCAGTGGGCTCACCCTGCCCTCAGTCCTGACCCAGCTCCTTGGGGATCCCGGGCCTCTGCTGGACTGGGAGCAGTTAAGGAGCGAGCATGTGAAATGGGCCGACTGAGGCTTAGGGGATTCCTGCCTGACCCAATCTGATCCCTAGGATGAGGGCTCATTCCACCTCAAGGATACAGCCAAGGCCCTCCTTCGGAGCCTGGGCAGCCAAGCCGGGCCGGTGCTGGGCTGGCGGGACACCTGGGCCTTCGTTGGCCGAAAAGGAGGTAAGGCAGCAGCTACTGCTGTACTGCTCCTCCACCCCTTCCTGCAGAGGACTGACCAGGGCCTAGGCTGAGGGCTGAGATTGCTTGGAACAGGGCAGGCAGTTGAGGGCAGGGGGATCAGCCAGGAAGCAAGGTCTGGGATGCCTGGGCCCAAGACTGGGTCCCTTTCTCCTCTTAACCCTGTCCATGCTCCTTACCCCCACCAGGTGCTGTCCTTGGTGAGAAACACTCCAAATCACCTACTTTGTCTTCATGGGGGGAGCCCATTCTGCTAAAGACAGATGTCCCACTGAGCTCAGCTGAAGGTGAGACTTGAGAGGGCCAGCTAAGTTAGGGCTGAGTTTGCCTGAAGGTAAGACTTGAGGGGGCTAGCTGGGCTAGGGCTGAGTTGGGGTGTGGGAAGCTGGGGCCTGGGAGATGGAATGATAGGGTGTGGATGCGGTATGGCCTTGCCTAGAGGACCATTGGGGGCCTGAGGGTTAGCAGCATCACTTGAACCCAGGACTTACTGGATATCTAGGCTGAGCCTGAGGGAACCTGGAGGTCAAGAAAGGTTTGGGACCTCAAGGGTTCTAGAACAAGGATGTTCAGGGCTAGAGAGTTATTACTGTCTGGCCTGAGTGATAGGAAGAGGAGGTGGGGAAAAGGGCCCATGCCATATCCCTTGCATGCCCCCCAGAAGCAGAGTGTCACTGGGCAGACACTGAGCTGAACCGTCGTCGAAAACGCTTCTGCAGCAAAGTGGAGGGTTATGGGAGTGTGTGCAGCTGTGGGGACCCCACCCCCATTGAGTTCAACCCTGACCCGGTGAGTGAGAAGAGAGCTTAGGGACAAGATCTAAGGGTTGGGCTGAGCCTGGGTGGGGGACTGAAGGTATCTCAGGGGGTGGAGCCTGAGCCAAATCTTGCTGTTCAGGGAGAAGGTTGTGGGGGGAGGGGATGGGCTTGGCTTGGGGTAGGAGGTTGGGCTACTGTGGTGACTGTGGGTAAAGGCAAAATAGGAAATTGGTTCCGGAGAGGGAGTCTAAGAAAAGGGAAGCCCAGTGACAGGGGAACTATGGGTATTATGATTATGAAATGGAGACTGAGACCTGTAAGGGCAAAGTGACTTGCCCAGGGTCACACAGCTGGCCAGAGGCAGGGTCTAAAATCAGGTCTTGTTGGCCCCATTCCTAAGCTATAGCTATCACACCACACTCTTGTCTTTAGCACAGTGTTAACTAAATAACAGTATTTCCCCTCACCTCTGAAATGAGAATAGTTTACCTGGGACCCAGGTCACACCCAAAGTTCATATAAGATTCCCTGAGATTTTTTTCCTTGGGAAAGAGAGACCCCAATGGGAGCTGAATTCATTTCTTCTGTTCCCCCCAACCTCCCAGCTTCCCAACAACAAGGTTGCCAATGTGCCTGTGGCAGTCATTGCAGGGAACCGGCCTAACTACCTGTACAGGTGAGCCCTGGGTAGGGAGATGGGACCACCCCCTAACCCTGTACAGGTAAGCCCAGGGTGATGGGATGTCCCTCCTTTCCTATACAGGTGAATTCTGGGATGGGAAATGGGCCCACCCACCTATATACATGAGCTCAGAGTAAGGGATGGCCTACCTTATGTGTATAGGTTAAGCCTAGGGAAGGGAGATGAGGCCTACCTACCTGTATAGGTTAGTTCAGGGTAAAGGGATGACTCACCCTACCTGTACAGAGTCTTAGGTAGGAACATAAGCCCCCTCACCTGTACATGTGAGCCTAGGGAAGAAAGATGAGCCCACCCTCCCTGTACAGGTAAGTCCAGGGTAAGGTTTACCTTACCTATACAGGTTAAGCCAAGGGAAGGGAGATGGGTCCTACCCTGTATAGGGGAGGTCAGGGTGAGGGGGATTGTCTGCCTTATTGTACAGGTGAATCCTGGCAAGGAATCAGGCATATCTACCAGCACAGGTGACCTAAAAGTGTGTTGGGTGGGGCCTTGATGTCTGCTTTCCATGTACCTGGTTCCCATAGGATGCTGCGATCTCTCCTCTCTGCTCAGGGTGTGAATCCTCACATGATCACGGTCTTCATAGATGGCTACTATGAGGTAGGTCCTGGGGCTGAAGGTAGAGCCAAGAATCTGACCCCTAGCAGTTTGACCTGGCCAAAGAGAACTCCTCACTAGCTCTGTCTTCCTGGACAAGGCATGTTCCCTAGAATAGTTTTTCCTCCGTGGCCCTTCTCACTTGGAGTCTGGGACCTTGCAGCTGAACTCCAGCCCCTTCTCTTCTGTGGACTGGGCTGGCCATGTCCCTGGTATCAGAGACAACCTGATCCCTTTCTTTGCTTTGTAGAAGGTTTCTGGGTGTGTAGGCTTAGAATCTCAACTTCCAGACTCAGGCTCCCCACCTGTAAAATGGGCACTTTGACTACCCCCACTCTTTCCTGGTGCTGATGGGGAGAAAGCATTGGGTAGCCCTGGAGTTCATGAGAGGTGGGGCCTGGGCCCTGGAGTTCTCTAGAGTTCATCTCCTGCCTCGAGGGAGCTTGTGTTCCCCCTGAGATGTACCCAGGACACCAATGCAAGTAATGAGTGAATAGCTGGCTCTAGCCAGGCCCTGGCTCTCAAGGAACTTGCAGTGGAGGCAGAAGAGACAAGGCGAGATCATCTGAGCGGGAGGCACCAGCAGCTGGGGAACTAGGGAAAGCCCCATGGAGAAAGAAGTGCTTGAGCTCAGCCTCAAAGGATGCCAGGGAGTCAGAGAGGGAGAGCATGCCAGACAGGAGGAATAGCCAGGGTAAAGACACTGAGGTGGGAGATGGGGTACCCTGTGTGAGGATCAGCAAGGCCAGTTTGACTGGACCTCCAAGTGTGAGGAGGGGAGCTCTGTAAAGAGCTTTGACCATCACGCTGGGAGGCAGGCAGGGAGCTTCACGGTCAGTGAACCTGGGGCAGGCAGGCCCTCACAGCTGGCGCAGTCATCCAGGTGGAGGTGACCAGGCCTGTGCCAGGGTGGGGCGTCTGCAGGAGACGTCGGCAGAAAGAGGAGACTTGGGAGCCGACTGGGCAGAAGGGATGAGGGGGAGGAAAGCCTGAGGAGGGCACTGCCCCAGACAGTGACAGCGACCTCCCGAAGAGTTAAGCCACATTGGTTTTCTTAGAAACCTCATCACCCTGTTGATTCATAGGGAGCTGCTGGTCTACTTGAACCCCCAGATCCTTTTCAAAACAAAGGCCTTCTTCTTCTTGCACTCATGATGCTAATTTTTTTGAATCCAAGTATATGACTTGATATTTATCCCCAGCAAATTTCATCTTGTTCAGTTCAGCACAGTGCTCTGGGGGGTGAGGGGCTCCTCCTATCATTTTGATGGATGACCCTGGGGGTGGCAATCTGAAGCAAAAGCTTCCGGACCTATCCTTATCAGAACCATGTTGATAAATGCATAAGACAAAACACATACCCTTAGAAAGGAAACCAGTGCCATTGGAATAGTTACCCCAAAGCCACAGACTCCGCCCTGGCCTGGTAAGGTCCTTTTGGAGCCAGACTCTGACGTCTGGAGTGGCTCTCCTGTCTCTCCCAGCCTGGGTCGTCTGCAAGTTAGAGAAGCAGATCAGGCCTCCTTTGGCCTATAAGCAAGTCAGGGAAGTCATCGATAGGTTGCTGGGTTGTTGGTCCAGCACGGATCACTAGAGACTCCACCCCAACTGATACGGAACTACCAATGGCTGCTCCTGGAGTGCAGCCAGTCCTGAGTGAATCTCTAATTGTACTTTCCTCCAGCTCATCTCAGTAGGGAGCTGCCAAAGCTTCTTGAGCACACAGGAGTAACCCAGTCAGAGTGGTGCTTTAGGAAGTTTATTTTGGCTGCTGGGTTGGAGGTTGGGGAGAGGGGAGACTGAATTAGGAAGCCTTTGCAGCCATATGGATGAGAGTTAATGAGGGGAGGTGTAGGAGAGTTCTGACAGAATATGGGAAATGTGGATGTTAAACTAACAAGACTTGGCATTTGTGTGGGCCCCAAGGCAGGAGTGAGAGCAGGCACCCTTGAGGCTGGGTTTGAAGGTTACAGATATCAGGGATGGACATCCACCCCTTTGGAGAGCTCCAGTTTGAAGCTGTCAGGAGTTCTTGGGCCCGAGAGTCCAGCAGGTAGAGCTGATGGTTTAGGCTAGGTTGGAGGCAGGTCCCACAGGTCCCAAGGGTTAGGGGGACTGCTCAGCAGAGTGCCTTCGACCTCTCCCACCTACCAGGAGCCTATGGATGTCGTTGCCCTGTTCGGTTTGAAGGGGATCCAGCACACACCTATCAGCATCAAGAATGCCAGAGTGTCCCAGGTACTGCTCAAGAGGGGAGTGTGGTGGGGGGGCAGGGGTAGAGGGGCTGGGATCCAGGGTTCCCACTCAGGCCCTTCTCCCCTTCCTCCCCACCCAGCACTACAAGGCCAGCCTCACCGCCACCTTCAACCTCTACCCTGTGAGTATGGACAGTTCTCAGGAAGGGAAGAGAGGGGACACTTGGGTTTCTGGCCCATCAGGCCTGGGGGTACTGGGGAGCTGGAGACAATGGGACTGCTTGTTACCTGGGGCCAGGATGGGGCCCTCATGCCTGAAGAACAGGGCCAGGAAATGGGCCTAGTGCATCTCCCATCCTGTCCACAGGAGGCCAAGTTTGCTGTGGTCCTCGAAGAAGACTTGGACATTGCCGTTGATTTCTTCAGGTAAAGATTAGGGGACTCTGGACTTGATCTTGGTGGGCTGGCCTGGTAGGGGATCCCACTCGTCAGGTCAGCCTGCAACTGCAGGTTGGGGCCAGGGCAGACTGAAATCCCAGAATCTGACCCCAGAACTTAGCTCCAGCTATTTCAGGAGCGAGCAGAGCAAGCCTAGGTGGGCAGGGAAGGAAGGCTTCCTGGGACCCCGGAGGGAGAAGAATGCCTGAACTGGCTGCTGGGAGTGGGCCCAGCCAGCCCTCCATTCCTCTCTCCATTCCATATTGGCCTGGATCAAGTCGGGACCAGAACCCAGGGCCTCCCAGCTAAGGACACCTTGAATGGGGGGAGGGGCTGGGCCAGAGACAGGGGATGACCTCTGAGGCTCA
This sequence comes from Bettongia penicillata ogilbyi, assembly GCA_023548195.1. NCBI lineage: Eukaryota > Metazoa > Chordata > Mammalia > Diprotodontia > Potoroidae > Bettongia > Bettongia penicillata. The sequence continues at coordinate 11,259,558 of JAJHZJ010000096.1, forward strand.
GAGACCTTCCCTCCATCCCCTTCAGCTTCCTCAGTCAGTCCATCCACCTGCTGGAGGAAGATGAGTCTGTCTACTGTATCTCTGCCTGGAATGATCAGGTGGGGTCCAGCTGAGTTAGAGGCTTGTGGGAGGAGGAGGGAGAGGCTTGGTGTCTGTGTGTCTGTGTGTGTGTGTGTGTGTGTGTGTGTGTGTGCATGCATGCATGCATGTGCAATATTGCAGCCCCCAACCAGGCTCACAGTTTCATCTGGCCCCCAGGGCTACGAGCACACAGCCGAAGACCCAGCTCTGCTCTATCGAGTGGAGACCATGCCCGGCTTGGGCTGGGTGCTCAGGAAATCCTTATATAAGGATGAGCTGGAGCCTCGCTGGCCCACGCCGGAGAAGGTGATTCCCCTAACCCAGACACCCAGCCTTGTGCCCCGTTGTTCCACCACTACAGGCAGGGATGGGATGGGGGCTCTGAGGAGCAAGGAGGAGCCATGACCTGGTGCCTCCCCCTCACCAGCTCTGGGACTGGGATATGTGGATGCGAATGCCTGAGCAGCGCCGAGGCCGTGAGTGCATCATCCCTGATGTTTCCCGTTCCTACCACTTTGGCATCGTGGGCCTCAACATGAATGGCTATTTCCACGTGAGTGAAATACGCATCCGTCCCCTTACCCTTGTGTCAGCCTGTGCTGAGGGTGCCATGACCCCATTCCAGTCAGCATTGATGAGGCACCTGTGTGCTGAGCACCTGGCAGAGCGATGGCGACACAGAGATGAAGTGACATCGTCTCTGCTGAAGCAGAAAACGTTGGCAGACAGGTTGGCATGAGCTCATCTGAGCTGAGGGAGAGCATGGAGGAAGCCTTCGGGAAGGAGAGGGTCCCTAGTCAAGCCTTGAAGGCACCTGAGGATGCTGAGGGGAGGAGGACATCCCAGGCCTGGAATAGTGCATGGAGGTAGCAAAACCAAGGTCAAGACAACGTTGGGATATCACTGGGAGTGCAGGAAGGGAGAGGGTGGGAAGGCCAGTCACAGAGAAAGTCTGGCCAGAGCCATGCTGTTGGAGGCTTCTGTCTCATCTGGGCTGAGGATTTCTCACTGGATCCCAGAACTGCTGAAGACTTTTGATCAGGGTAGTGACTCGGTCAGACCAGATTGTGTTTGTGTCTGGCCGCTTGATGGGAGACTTGTTGGAGGCAGAGAGACTATTGAGTCAGCTGTGACTGGGATAAGTGGGGCTGATGGAAAAGACAAGGCTTGGGCACAGATTGGATGTTGGGGATTGGGGGCATGGTGGGAATAGAGCCAAAGAATGCCCCAGAGTCAGGGTGGGGCCAGGTGGATTAGAAGGGAAGTTGGGAAAAGGGATGGGGAGGGTGAGAGATGGTGATTCCTGTTCCTGATGTGTTGAATTGGAGATACCCCTGGGGACAACCGGCTCCAGAGCCCCAGCAGGCAGTCAGAGATGCAGGACTGAGGTACAGGAAGGAGAGGATCTCCATGGATCATGTCCATTTTTTCCTCCCCAGGCTAAAGGTCAGGACAATCCTGGGGGACCCCTGTGGTTAGAGGGAGTGAGCTGAAGTCGGATGCAGCAAAGGGGTCAGAGAAGGAGTGGTCAGAGAGGAAGGAGGAGAACCAGGAAAGAGAATGAGTGTCCTGAAAACCTCCAGAGGAGAAAGTGATCAACAGGGTCAAAGGTTGCAGAGAGGTCAAGGAGAAGGAGGGCAGAGAAAAGGCCACTGGATATGGCAGCTAAGAGATCGTTAGTAACTTTGGAGAGAGCAACTTCAGTGGAATGCTGAGGTCAGGAGCTGGATCGTAAAGGGTTAAGAGTGAGAGGAGAGAAAGAGGACAGAGGAAAGTGTAGACGCTATCTCAAGGAGTTTGGAAGAAGAGACAGAACAATGGTGAGCAGGGATGAAAGGATGGATGCTTTTTGCAGGATGGGGCAGACAAGGGCATGTTTGTAGACAGTAGAGAAGGAGCCAGTAGCTCTGTCTTCCTTCTGTCCCTGAGGTCTTTGTCCCATCCACCCCAATGAGGCATCCTGTGACTTCTCTGGGCTTTTTTCCTGAATACAGCTTCCCATGGCATCCATCCTCAATCTAAGCTTCCTCTGGGTTTCCATGCCTGGGAACACCCTTCTTTTTTCTTTTTCTACAGTTTTACTGATGCCTTTTGTTTTTCACCCAATAGTCATTTCCAGATATATAATTCCACCCCCCATATAGAGCCTCTTATAATAAGAAAGAGCTCAGCCAAATCAGATGTTTCTATACTCATAGTTCCTGGCCTCTGTGTGATAGAGTATGTTCTCTGGCACAGTTCTTAGAAGGCTGGGCCTCGATTTTCTTTCTTCTCCACCTTTTGTCCTTCTGTCTTCCATACTGTCTTTTATGAGTTCACTTGGTCAGTGAGTGTTCTGTGTCTCCCCAACGCTCCCTTCACATCAGCTCTTCTGTCCTGTCTCCTTTCTCAGCAGAATCATTTCACCTCTTCCCTCTTGGGCTGATTTTAGGGTGTGAGATCTTATACAATCTTTGTTTGTCAGGACATGTTTTAAATCATCTTCCTCAAAATCTCAGGCACTTGTCAGACTCTGCTTTCCTCTCATTTTCCATTTCTTCTTTTGGCCACAATCAGGTCCAGAGCAATAACTCCCTCCCACATGTGTTCCATCTTTTGAAAGACACAGCTAGAATCAGCTGAGTTTGTGCAGACATCCAAAACTGTGGGATTTGTTGTTGGCTTTCTTCTTGGGTATTTTCTCCTAGGAATCACCGGACCTCATTTCTGCCATCCTTGTTTTCTCTAGAGTCCCAGGTTTGGCAGATCTACTGAGGGGAGGGAAACCCATGGTTTTTGCCCTTGCCCTCTTAACAAAATGGCTTCTGGTGTGGGGAATGGCTTAGGCCCCTCCAGAAATTTTGTGGGGCTTATCAGCAGCTGGTTGATGCTACAGACTCAGGGCATTTGTCATGCAACAAGGGGTGTTTGGGGTAGTGGTTGGCAGAGGCGGTGACCATGCATCATCCTGGCCAGGGGGTTGGGATGGGATCGTGGCACTAGCCACAGGCCAGCTGATCAGGGCTACATTGGACACCCAGGCAGTTTTCCTTCACAGGGGATATCTCAAACAGCAGCTGCTTTGAGCAACTTGGCCTGTCAACCTGCCTACTGGGGTTGGGGGGTGGCTTCAGCAGGGGCTGCCTGCTGGTAGGACATGACTCAACTGCCCCACTTCCTCCTCAGTAGCTGCTGCTTCTGCTTCTTGGGTGTCAGGTGGTAGCTCAGCAGGCTGCCCATGACAGTGGCTATGTGGGCTGCTACACAAGAGTCCTTCTACATAGGTGGGATGTGCACTTCACTGTCCTCTTCAGGGAGGAGCTGAGTGATGGTCACTCTGTGGTGGGTCAGGGGATGCGCTCACAACTGCTGCTGCCCCCTCAACCCCCTGTCCTCTGCTCTGAACCCTCCAGACCTCAGGTCTTTCCTCTTCATCCTGCTACCACACTCCAAGGACCACTAAGTTTTTCTTTTTCTTCTTAAATTAAAACAAGTTTTTATCATTGTCACCAAGATTTCCCCTAGTATTCTTGCTTCCCTATACCATCCCGTATAACAAATAACATTTTTAAAGAAAAGGGAGGAAAAAAAGCCAGCAAAACTGATTAATACATTGTGAAGTTTTTAACACTCTAATACATTGTCAGTTTTTGTGAAGGTGCCATGTATAGCTGACAAAAAAGGACATTCCTTTTTATTCCCATTTTTCTCCAAAGGTCTATAACGTTTATATTTCTAAAATTCTCCTTCATTTCTTCATCTTCTTATTTTCTCTTATTTTATGAGTAGATTTATTTAGTTCTGAGAGGGGAGAGTTGAGATTCCTCACAAATACAGTTTTACTGTCTGTTTTCTCCTGTAACCCACTCAACTTTGAAGAACTTGGATGCATAGATCTCTCATGTTATTACTTCATTGTCTGTGGTGCCTTGTAGTAAGATGTGCAGCTGATTAATACATTAAAAAGTCTTTAAATCTGGGCAGCCGTGACTGTGAAATTTCTGCCTCTTCAGAGAGGTGGTGAGGTGAGCACGTCCTCGGAGTCACGATTGTCATCATGTATCTCGTGTTCTTGCTTCTGCCTGCACCGGTTCGTGTCAGTGTTCCCATGATTCCCTTTATTTGTCCCATTGGTCACTTCTTAGGGTACAGTAAGGCCACATTACCACCCCCAGGTCATTCTGCTTACCCTGCACCTGCACCTCCTTTTTGGTCTCTTCCAATTAAAGGCGAATTCCTTGAAAGTAGGCACTGTGCTGGGATTTTTTTTTCTATTTGTATCCCTACTTGTATCCCAGTGCTTGGCACATGGTAAATTCTTGATAAGTGCTCTTTTTAATTCCCCTCCCTGTTCACTTTTAGACCATCTTTGACTCCGACAGGTCTACTTTTATTGGCCTTTGTGAGGTGAGCTCCATCCCTGGCCAAGAGCCCAGCAATTCTGCACTTTAAGCTGTGGTCCAAAAATCCTGCCACCGTTCTCAGGCACTATCTTCTTGGGCAGCTAGCCGTTTTCTTCAGAAGTCTTCGATGGGCAGTAGTAAGGGTTTAATTGTCCCTCCATGAATCAGGAGAAGTGAAATCTTCACAGACCCCAAGACATCCCTTGAATGGCAGGAGCACCCCGACTTCTCTCCCGTCTCCCCCTCAACACACACACCCCATACCTGTTGCTTCTGCCTCTGACCCTGCCTGGCCCCCTCTTGTAGTTGATCCAGATGCTCATTTCTTATAGTACAAGAATCAGCTTTCTCTAGAGATGGTCTAGTCCTTCCTCCTTCCTCCCCCTAGGAAGAGCCTCAAGCTTCTGTATCAGTTAGCTCTAGACATTCTCTGGGTCACATTCTTCCAACTCTGGCCTCCTGACATGGACCTGCCTCTTCAGGACCCTTGATTTGTTGTCTCTTTGCAGCACTATTTCTGTTCTCTCAAAGAAAGCTTCCCTTCTCAATTCCCTCTAGTAACCTAGAGAATGGAGAAACTCTTTTCTTCTGGGATGGGGACCAACCCACTCATACATGGCTGAAACACAAACAGAGTATGTGCTCTTCCCCCTTTGCCAGTCCTCTGGATAGCGCTGGTGGCTGAATCTGCCCCACCCCCTGTCAGGGGGCCTCCAGAGTTAGGAATCGTCCAGTGTGACTTCCCCATCTAGATGCTAGCTTTCCCAGCTACCTTTGAGTGGCATTTAGTGGAGCTGGGTGCAGATCCAGGGGTTCTTTCATTACCTCAGGATCCTTCAGTGGGGAGGGGAAAGTTGCATGGAAATACACCAGCTGGGGACAGTTCATCCCACCATGACCTTTGTCTCACAGGAGGCCTACTTTAAGAAGCACAAATTCAATACGGTCCCCAGCGTCCAGCTCCGGAATGTGGACAGGTGGGGTTGGGATATGGTGGGGGGGTTGTGTCCCTAAAATCCCCGGGAACTGCCCTTTCCCCCCACCCCTGCCCCACCCTCCTGGATCCCTGAATAGTCCAGGGTAGCACCTGACCATGCTGTCCCTCTCCCTCTAGCCTGAAAAAGGATGCATATGAGGTAGAGGTCCTTCGGCTGCTTAGGTATGATCCCTGGGGGGATGGGATAGGGGTTGGGGTGTGCTGGGAGGTGGAGGGGAGCCAGGACCTGGCCCTTAATGGCACTCTGGTCCCCAGTGAGGCCGAAGTCCTAGACCACAGCAAAGATCCATGTGAGGACTCATTCGTGCCAGATACTGAGGGCCGCACATACGTGACCTTCATCCGCATGGAACAGGATAATGACTTCACCACATGGACTCAGCTTGCCAAGGTGCCTGCCCATGATGCCTCCCTTCTAAGAAAACCTCAGAGCCCTTCACCCCACTTAGGAGCCCCTATTCTGTTCCTCAGAATCAGTTCCCTGGGACTGTCCATCCCAGGTGGGGAAGGGTACAGAGGTGACCTCTGACCTGGCCTCTCTTTTGCCCCAGTGCCTGCACATCTGGGACCTGGATGTCCGAGGCAACCACCGGGGCCTGTGGAGACTTTTCCGGAAGAAGAACCACTTCCTGGTGGTCGGCGTCCCGGCCTCCCCTTACTCGTGAGCACCTCCTCACCCCTCACCTTTGCCCCAAGAAGGTTCATCAGTTAGGGATGGGGGTGGTGTGGGGGTATCATAGGAGCTCCTTAAGTATCTAAAGGGCCAGGAAGAGAGTCCAGGTTCCTTCTGCCTGATCTCAGAGGATGGGACCAGGAGCAGCAAGGGTAGCTTGAAGCTGGATATGGGGGGGCTGGGTGGGACCTCAGAGCAAGCCCCAGAACAGCCTGAGAGGTGATAAGCTCCCTGTCATGTCTCAAAGCAGAGGCTAGGTCCCAGAAGGGATTTTTGTTCACATGTGGGTTGGACCTGGATTCAGCTCTGAGAGCCTGAGGCCACCTCCTGTCTCCCCTAAGGGTGAAGAAGCCACCATCGGTGACCCCCATCTTCCTGGAACCACCAGCAAAGGAAGAGGGGGGGGGGCCTGGAGGAGCCATGGAGCAGACGTGAGGGGACTGCCTTCCAGGATGGACCCAGGGAAACCCCCCCCCAGTGCTTACTCCCTTGAGGGCTGGAATCCCATCTGCTTTTAACCCAAGACTGTTTACTAACTCCCCAGGGAGGGGGAAAGTGAGAAGATGCCCCCTTCAGTCCTGGCCCTGAGCCCCACCCCAGCAGGGGCTGGGGGTGTGTTTGTTATTTATTTACTTCCTGGGGTTCTCCAAGGAGGAGACTGGGGGGCTAAGATGACATGGGGCTGAGGAGACTTCCTTCCACAGATGTGCCCTCACACTTGGGCCATGGGATCTGAGCCAGGGAGAGGCCTTATGGGAGGCATGTGGGGTGCAGATTCTAACTTATTTATTGAATGTCCCAGGATATGCCCTCCTTTCCTCCTCCCCTTCCCCAGGTGAGACTGTTGGGGAAACTGAGGCAGCCATGGGTTCTTCCTGCCCCCCCTCCCTGGGAAAGGGAGGGGGAGTACCCTGTTCATCCCTGTGAGAGTGGTGTCCGGGGAGGTTGCTGCCCTCTGCTGAGGGTGGAGAGGTCCTCAGCGCTTGGCTCTTACTCAGGAACTGACCTCCTGGACAGACGCATAGCCTAGAGTGACACTGCGTCAGCTCTAAGGCTGCAAGGCTAGTGTCCAGTTGGATAAACTGACCATTGATTGATTAAAAAAGGAGAAAACACCTGTGTTTGTGTGCGTGCATGCCTGTGTGCATGTGTGTGCCTTCGTGTGTGCCTCCTTGCTGGTCCCTTGCTGTGTCAGTTTGGCTGAGAGGCAGCTATAAGCTGTGTGGAAGGGGGTTGGATGACCCAGAGTTTCCCACTGAGAAAGGAGCTGTCTAAAGGAGCCCAGTTGCATCTCTGAGCCCTGCTATCATCTGTTCAATGGAATCATAGGCAGTGCAGGAGGGAGCTCAGAAGCTACTCAGTCCTGTCTCCTTCTTTTACAAATGAGAAAACTGAGTCACAAAGAGTCAAACAGTGAGTGTTGTGGAGCCAGGACTGCAGCCCAAAACTCCAAGGTAAATGACTGAAGTGGGGCAAGCTTCTACCTGGCCAGGCTCCTTCTGTCGTGCCACATAGGCCTCCTGCCCAATCTCAGCATTCAGTGGACCTCAAACTCCCCTAGCCTAGACATCTCAGTAATTCTGAACCCCACTGCCCATTCCCCACCACCAAAAATCCCAGCCAGCCCCCACCTTTTCTGAGCTCTGCCCCCATGGCCACTTCTGGGTTCTTCACCTCAGTAACTTCCCATTCTGAGGGCCATAAAATCTGCATCGACAGCCTAGGAGCTGTTGGTTACCTGCCTCAATGATACTCCTGCCTTTTTTTTTTGAGACATTTCAGGTTAAGTGACTTAGTCGTCACAGCTGGTATGTGTCTGAGCCTGGATTTGAACCTGCTTTCTTCTGCCTCCAGGCCCATGCACTGTCCACTACAGTGCTACCTAGCTGCCCCTTTCTCAGCCTCTTCAGTACTTGGATTACAATTTCTTACTCCTCAACTCCTGCCATCCTCCTTGAGGATTTCAGTATACATACTGACTCTCCCTCAAATATCCTAACCACTCAGTTCTCCAGCCTCCTTACTTCCCAGGACTCACTATCTCCACCCATCTCAGCCACACACAAAGATGGCCCTACCTTGGATCTTACATAGCCCGCAAATGTATCACTTCCATGTTCAAGAATCCCCAGATTCCCTAATCCGATCATATTCAACTGGTTTTCCACTTCTCTCTGTCCACAGGATTACCTCCAGTCTCTCAGTCCCTCGGTTCTCTCCCAGGCCATCTCGTCTGCATGAGCCACTCTCTCCTCTTCCCATCTTGACCCTTTGGTGAATCAATTCAACTTGACACTGTCCACTCTTGAATCCCCGGCCCCCTTATCGTATTGTGGATTGTGCCCAGCCAAGCCTCAATCTTAGATTCCTCTCACCATCCACTGCCTCACTCTTACACATATGGGTGAGCAACAGGTGGGGAAAATCACAGAACTGTTCTGACTAGGTCCACTAAAAGTTGATGTTACAGAACCTTAATTGGGCCATAAATGCTGCTCGGCAATCCTACTCTACCTCCCTCATCAACTTCCTCTTCCACTCTCCTTCCCCCTCCAACCTCCCATGGCTCCCCCTCCCCTCATTCTCCCAGTTGGAAACTTGACCCCATATTTTACTTGAAAAAAAATTGAGACCATTTGCAGAAAGTCCCCTCTCCTTTATGTCCCATTACTCAGGTGCCTTCTGCCACTCTCCACCCCTGTATTGCACAAAGGGGTGGGTGGCCTTACTCCTTTAAAAGGCTGCCTACAATAGTGCCTCAACACTACAGTACAGCTTCTGACCTCATCATTTAGCCAAAACTACTCTCTCAGTTATCAATGACCTTTAATTGCCAGATCCAATGGCTTTTTCTCAATGCTCACTGCAGCTTTTGACATCGTCCATTACCCACTCCCTGACACTCTTCTAACTAGGGTTTCAGGACACCTCCCTCTCTCCTCCCTCTCTCCCTCTCTCTTTCCTCCCCACCCATTCTTCTCCTCCCTCTTTGACTGCTCCTCCTCTGTCTCCTTTGCTGGATCCTCCTCCGGATCACTCCCTCTCACTGAGGTACCCCTCAGGGTTCCATCCTGGGCCCTCTTCTCTCCTAGACCACTTGACCTGGTGATCTCATCAGCTCCCAAGGATTTAATGACCATTTCTATACTAAAGATTTTCAGATCTCCCTGTCCTGCCTCAGCCTCTCCCCTGACCTCCAGTCTCATATCTCCAGTTGACTTTGAAACGTCTCAGAATGGGTGACTTCTTAAATCCAACACCTCCAAAACCCAATTTGTCATTTTCCCCCTCAAACCCTTCCTATTCTCAGTGGTCTCTCCCCTCCTCTTCCCTCATCCCATCTGTTGCCTAGGTGCCTTCTCTCCTCTAACGCTGCCAGCCTCCCTCCCTGCTGTAGACCCACATTGCCTCACATCTGGACCACTGCAGTAGCTGCTGGTGGGTTGAGCTGTCTCAAGTCTCTCCACACTCCCATCTACTCGCCATTCAGCCACTGAAGTACTTTTTCACCTCCCCTACCCATTAAACCACTGGCTCCCTGTCAGCTCTGGGAGCAATTACAAAATTCTCTGCTTGGCATTCCAAGACCTTCAGTCAGGTCCCAGCTGGAATCCCACCTTCTCCAGGAAGCCTTCCCCTCCCCCTCAGCGTCAGTGCTTTCCCTCCTGTTTGTCCTGCACATAGGACGAACTTGTGCTTGTCCACGACTGCTTGCATGTTGTCTCTTCCGCTGAGCTGTGAGCTCCTTCTTCTGTATCTGTAGAATACAGTGTCTGGCATGTCCTAAGTTGGTTTTCTTGTTCAGTTGTGTCTGACTCTGTGGGTTTCCTTGGCAAAGACACTGGGTGATTTGCCATTTCCTTCTCCAGCTCATTTTACAGATGAAGAAACTGAGGCAAACAGGGTCAAGTGACTTGCCTACAGTCACACAGCTAGGAAGTGTCTGAGACAGGATTTGAACTGCAGTCCTGCCTCCAGGGCCTCCTAGCTGCCCCAGTAGGTTGCTTAGTAAATGCTTGTTGACTAACTGCACAAACTTCCTCCTCCCAACTGACTGTCGCTGCTCTGAGGTCTTACCCACCTTAGCTTTGATTCAGTGTTTCTGGCTCCCTTCGATAAAGGAAGTGGCCACCAGGGGGCTGACGGAGTCCTCTCTGGCAGGGTCAGGAGAGGAATGTGTGCAGCCTGGCACTCTGGACAGGAACAGCATCCCTGTGTTGGCTGGAGCAAGCACAGAGGAAGCTGCCTCAAGGCGTTCAGCGCCTGCTGCACCCTCTCCCCCCCAGGTCCTCCACCTGCTCAGTCTTGGGAGACTTCCCCTAACAACCCGGCCCCCTACCCGTGTATCCCTGGCTACCTGACAAGCTCAGGCCTGCCTGTTCCCAAGCACTCTCAGACACTAAGCCTCCCTGGAGATCAGGAGGGCCAGGGAGCCACAGCTCAGGTGACTCACACTCAGAACCATCAGGAACCAGTCAAGGAAGTGTAGGGAGAGGTCATGGACAGGGTAGCTCTCTTTAAGTCTACAGGGAGAGTCCTGCCCAGGGACAAATCAGGAAAAGTCACTGAATTTAGTGACTGAGTCATGATGGAAACGGAGCAGTGTGTTCTAGAAACCTTGGGGAGAACAGAGGCGGTGGAGAGAAGGGTGGGAGGGGCCAGGTGATAGGTGGAGGAGTGTGAAAGTGTCTAGTGAGGACCCATTAAAAAGGGGTTGGGGGTGCTGAAAAGCCTCAGAGAGATGGAGAGCTGCTTTCTAGGATCTGAAGGGTTCAGGCAGGAAAGGCGGATTGACTTTGCTCTGTGACCCACTGAAAGCGCCCTCAATGAGGTCCAAGGATGGCTCTTGGCCCTCCCTGCAGTCCCTGACCTGATTACTAAGTCCACAGTGCACCAGCCCCCTTTCCCAACACCAGCTCTCACCATCTGAGTGAGCATTCCCCTAGGGCAGATGTAGGAGGAATGAGGCTTACAGGTGTGTGGGGCAAATCAAATTCAGGCCTTCTGTCATGAAATCATGAAATACTTGCCCCACCAAGAGCTGTTCCAGAGTGGGGTGGGCAGCCCCAGGGTGCTGTGAGCTCTCCCTCCTGGGAGGTCTTCAAGGAGAGGGGCCTAGGTGAGGCTGGAGAGGCGAAGCACAGCCCAACAGGCCGTCAGCTAAGCTGAAGGGTACAGGGAAGGAAGTGCCAGAGGAGGTAGGGAAGGGTAGACTTGAAGGGGGGGGAGGTGTTTGAGAGGGGGCAGGGCAGCCACAGCTCTGGTCAGAAGAGGGCTGCCTCTTCCCTAACCTGGGAGGCCAGGCTGTGTGGCTTTTGGGGAACGGTCACTCAGAGGAGTCAAGGCAGGAAGAGAAGCTCCACGAACAGTGTCCAAAAGGTGCAGAAGTCTCAGGGATTGGGGCTGAACATGAAGGGAAGGCCAGGAGCTTAGGGTGCAGGTCCACTCACTTTGACAGCCCTTTCATTCCAGACATAGGAACTAGAGTGGGGTGGGAGGGCGGCAGCCAGAGGAGACCATTCTTCGAGGGCAAAACAGGCCCCAGGGAAGGGTTTTATATTGTTTGTTTTTCTGCATCTCGTGCCCAGCACCTATAAAAATGTCCCAAATAGAGCTCCGTATTATTTGTAGGAGAACTCGGAGTCCTTCCTCATTTGGTTCCCGGAGCAAGGTAGGGTAGGGCAGATTCACAGAGCTTTTATGGAAGAGTAAATTTAAAGCCTGGAAAGGGGAGGTGACCTCCCCAAGATGACCTAAGGAGTGAGTGAGAGCTGGGGTGTGAGTTCAGACCCTCCAACTCCAAACCTAGCCCTTGGGCCATTATCCTACAGCTGTGTGGGTAGGGTGGGAGGCAGAGGCTGGAGGCGCCACAGCAGCCTGGATTCAGGGCCCGGGAGAGATCTTAGAGCATTAAGGACATAGAGATGGTTCTCGGATGGCTCTGCCCATAGTCAGAATTCAGAAGGGCCTGAGAACCTCACAGAGAACTAGCATGACTATCAGAGCTGTGTGGGATCCTGGAGATTGTGTTGTTTGGATTTCATTTAATGGTGGAGAACACCCAGGAAAAGTTGTCCCCACCTTTGAGAGATGGAGGAGGGTAAAGACCTGAGGACACTTTTGAGATGGAAAAAGGACCAGGCCCTTGGGCACCCAGACAGAAATGAGACACCCGCTGAAGGAAGGGACAAGCAGAGGTTTATAGAGATTTCCTGAGTATATTGGGAACAAGAAGTGGAGGATGCTGGTGGTCAATGGAAGAAGGCTTCTTGGATTGGAGAGGAAGGGGTGTGCCAAGTTGTGCCCTTAATACCAACGGCAGGCTAAAATAAAAACCACCAAAACGGGGCTTACCCTGCAGCTTTCATTCTCTAGTGCAGGTGGAGTCCAGGCAACCCTGCTCTGGGCTGGGAAATGATGAAAGATCAGCTACAGTGCCCTGAGGTCAAGGATGAGACAAGGACTGTCTGTGAGCATCTCTTATGTCTGTCTATATCCTAGCTGGAGTGAAGTTTCTCTGTCTCTTGGGCCTTCCTGTATGCCCCAATCTGTCTCAGTCTCTCCTAGGGCTGATTCTCTCCATCTCTTTTTAGAGAGGGTAGCACCCTTCCCCCCTCCCCAATCCCTGAAACCAAAGTTAATGTGTGTTACAAACACAACCAGAAAGGCTGGGGAAAGATGGCGTTGGGTAGCCAGTAACTTGTTGATAGGACTGTGAGTTGAAGAGACTGGGGGTGTCAGATTGGAGAAAACAGGACTAGGGGGTGGGGAGAGGCAAAGGGAATAGTGGTTACAAGTAGTTAACAGGATGTCATGGCCTTAGAGGGTGAGATCAAGAACCATGGGAGAAAACTGCCAAGAGGTCTTTTGCAGACCTTTAGTCATGGATGTTGTACATTGTACATGACTGGGTGGTGCTGAGAAGTCTTTCAGTGCCTTGAACATTCTCCCTTCATTTAGGAGGAGGGAGTTCAGCACAAAGGAAAGGCCTCTGGGCTGAGAGCTAGCACACTAGGCTCTGGTCTTGACTACTTCCTTAATAAGGTAGGTGACTTTGGGCAAGGTGACCTTTCCCATCTATGGGTCTCAGTTTCCTCCCCAGCAAAATGAGAAGGATGCACACAATGATCTCTAAGGACTGAGGAGTCAGTGTGTTGCTGCATCAGGGACTGGCTCCTCCTGGAGTCACTCGCTATGCTGGTTCCCTCTCTGGACTGGCTCCATGCCATCCTGCCCCATCCCCATCTTTCTTGAGGCCTTCCTGGGAGGGTTGGTTCCATCACTCAAGTCTCAAGTTTAGGGGGTAATGGGAGGAAAAGCGATGGTGCGTCCACAGAGGTGAGATGGACAGCTGTAGATGGGCTGGGTAGGTCCCCCAAAACCACAATCCTGGGGAGGTGGGATGCTGAGGGCAATGCCAGATGTCTCAAGAGACCCAGAGGCAGCCTAGATTGCTGAAGCAGGCCTTCCATCAGTCTCAGCCCTGAAGCCTTGAGTCAGTGGCAGACTCTCCAAACAAGTGCCCTGAGGTGGGGGCAGCTGTACTTTCTGAGGGAAGACCTGAAGTCAGGGCAGCTCCTTCCCACAGCCTAGGTCTCCTTCCACTCTACTCTCATAGGCCTGTGTCACCTTCCCCTCCCCTTCCCTCCATTCCCCATCAAGTCAAGCCCTTGGCAAACACTCCACCCAGTCTGTGTCCTGCAACACCCTGGCACCTGTGTGTTGATGGGGGTGGGGGTGGGGGGAAGAGGCAGGTTGCTCCTGGGCCTGTCAAACCTCAGGCAAATCACCTCCTGGCACTAGACCCATCTGGCAGGGTGAGGGGCAGGGAGGGGGAGCGGTGCAGTCCCTGACTTTTTGTAGGCCAGGCCCCTCTGTGTCTTCCCACATGACTGGTCTTGGGCCAACCAGCCCTCTGTGCTAGGAGACTTGGCCAGTAGCGACAAAAGAAGCAGCCCCTCAAAATGGGGCCTCTCTGTACCCCATTCCTTGGGGAGGGGGGCAGGGTGGAGGGAGAAAACAGAACCAGAAGAACATAGTGAGTGTGGAGTGAGCACAGAGAAACCGGGGAGAAAACCAGACAGGCTGAGCCAGAGACAGTCAGTGAGAGATATAAACAAAGCCAGAGAGAGAGACACACACACACGGACGGTCGAGATGGGAGAACCGGTCCTGCTAGCTGGCTGTTGCTGGGTAACAGTGGCCGTTCTCGACCTTTCTGTGACCAAAGTCTCTTCTCCTCAGGTCAGTGCCTCACCAGGCACCCTGGGAAGGAGGTCTCCCATGGGAGTCCCAGGAGTGGAGCAGGCAAGGTGACCTCAGCTTCCAGTTCGTCCCCAGGAGAGGGAGTTGGGAAGCACCCAGCAGAGGGACCAGCTTCCCTGTTGCCCAGGAAACCCCAGCCATGCCCAGGTAGGGCAAGAGCCAAACCGGCCTTAGCCAGCCTGGTATTTTTACAGTGTTCCAGCTCAATGCTCAGGCCCTGGGGAGGTCGGGCAATGGGGCTAGCTGGGGTCAAAGTCCTCCTGGGAGCCTGAGCTGGAGAAAAGGGGCAGGTGGGTGGGGAGGATGGCAGTGGTTCCCAGCTGTCCACACTGTCACATACCTGGCCCAGCTGAGCACTCATAACACCACCCACACTCTCGTGGCCAAGCCCCAACTGCAGCCCCCAGAAAGAGTGAGCTCTCTGAGGACCAAGCCCTCGGTCCATCATCTCACCCTGGAGTGAAAAGAACTGGATTTTCATGGTCCCACTGCCTAGGCCAGCAGTATCTGCCTCTATTTCCTCATCTGTAAAACGGGGATAAGAGCGCCTCCTTCCTAGGGTTGTTGTGAGGGTTAAATGAGAGAACATTTGCCTAGCATGTACCTGGCACACAGTAGGTACTTCAACGCTTGTTCCCTTCTCCCTTCCACCCTTCTGTCACTTCCTACCGGCATGACTTTGGACATACCTGTCTTTCCCCAAGTGCAAAATGGAAGGGTTATGCTAATAAATAGCACAATGCTTCCTTGAAGTTTGAAATCCTTTGGGGGAAAAGACCCAGGAAAATGACCAAGCCAGGATTCAAACTGGGGTTGTTTCCAAATCCTGGGTTTCCCTTCCCGTCCATTTTAGTTTTTCTTGGTCTGGGCTGGAGAGGTTGGAGCCTAGCTTTCAGAATAGTACAGCCATACGGTAATAAAATGTTTGTGGCTGGCATCAGGAGAGGTGGTTTTGGTGGAAGCTTGAGTGGGCTGGGAGGGGTGAGAGGGAGGCAGAAACATTCCTCAGGAAGTTCCTGTGGACACCTTGGGGCAACATCCCAGTTATCCCACCCTACTTAATTCATTCCCAATATTCCCTCTGGGGATCAGGCCAGGCTGGCAAATGGAAAAAAAATCTTTAATTATTTTTGTACAATCAAAAGTCAAAGCTTCTGGACCTGGCCCTCCTTCCAGTGAACCCATTCTGCCTTTCCCACCCTGACATCCCAGGCCTGCTCCCCCCCCCCGCCCTAAGCCCTTGGCTCCTAAGAGGTGAGGTTTGGATGGAGGGTGACCTTAATCCAGGAGCCTGCACCTGGTGAGCAGGGCCACTGGTCTACCCTCCCCAGAGTGCCAGGGCTGCTCTGACTCCCAAGAGCCTTCATGTTGGCCCTGGGCCCTTTCTCCAAATGGAACATGAAGGAGAAAGAGGGACTTGGGAAAGATGCAGCATTTGGGGAGAGGGGGAGCTGTCTGGGATACCCCCCAAGCTGGCTCGGCCACCAATTGAAAGCTTGGATCCCTGTGTCCATCCCATCACCTATTAATCACTGGTGGGCCTGGTAGGAGTTCTGCTCTGCCCAATGGGGCTGATCCATCTGCACTCACACCCACACACACATATCCCCTTCTTCCCACCCCACCCCCCAAACCCCAGTGTTCAGCATCAGGCTTTGTCCAGTTTGCAGTAGAGGTACATGGACACTGTCATGGCGGCCAGCTGAAGGGAAAAAGAAAAAGTGGGTTGAGAAACAGGGGTATTCAGGGGACAGGGTACCATGGTGGGGAGGAGGGAGGCCTGTTTTCCTTCTCCCTCCCTTACCATGTACTACCCCACTCTGGGCATAAGAGAACCCAGAGAAAAGCCCACCCTCTCCAGGAAGCATTCAAGGCCTGTTGACTCTGCCCTAACAAGGACCGGTAAGGGCTCTCAGCTACAACCAGTGGGGCAATAAGAAATGGGCAAGTGGGTGTCAGGGCCCCCTCCCCACCCGGCCCAGCCCATGCTGAGCCCTCACCTCTAGTGCCCCGAAGCCGGCAGCCACGCCACCCACAACAGTCGCATTGGTGTGAATATCTTTCAAGAGCTGCCGAAAACAGCCCTGAGCATGGTAGGATGGAGGGAAAGGAGGAGGATTGGAGGATCAGCCACTTGTCCCCAGCCCTAAGCAGCCCCATGGCATCAGTCTCCCTCAGAGGCCTCATCTTCTCCCTCCCTTCTCATAGCTGGGCACTTTCCCCACTCCTGGCTCCTCTAAGACTGCTGTCTCCCCTCTATGCCAGCTGCTCCAATCCCAGGACAGACCCTCCTGACCACCCACCAGGACTTTGGTGGCACTAATGCCTCCTGCCTGACTTTTCACACTCACTGGTCTTGCCCTGGCCCTCTTCTGGTCAAGAACCTGCATGGACTCCCTGGCACCACCAAAGAGAATCCCCAAGGCCACAGACTGCCCTCTCTCTTACCTTGACATTGGCCTGGGAGGCCATTGCTTCAGAACATGGGGTCGTATCATTGGCACAGCAGAAAGAGGGAAAGGCATTGTGCTGGGTGTAGAAGGGGGAGTCTTCGAAGTCTGTGTAGTTGTTAAAACCACAGCAATGGAGCTGAGGAAAGGAAGGGCCTGTCAGAACAAGGGGCTCCCTGAGGGAAGAACTGTGTGCCCCTTCAGACTGAGGGTTCCCCAGAGCACAGCTGTCTCCCAGTCTGGGTGCTCCCCAGAGCAGAACTGACCCCCCTAGTTTGGATGCACCCAGCACCAATAGGGCTGTATTCTCCTCAGTCTGGGAACTCCCCAGAAAAGAGCTGTCATCCTCCCCCACTCTGATGGGGCTGTGTCCCATTCAATCCAGGAGCTACCCAATGGGAGGGCCTATGTCACCATCTCCCCTCTCCACATACACTCAGCAGGGGCCCTCACTCACCCCTTCCATGGTGCTGTTCCATACTTGAGTGACATCTGATTGTTGACCATAGTCCTTTTTGATCACAGGTACAACCAAGGAATTGAGCAGGTTCTCAGCCTGGGAAGAGAGGCCTTTGTCTGTCACCTCTCATGTCTAGCCCTGTCCAGCTACATCTGCCTTGTCTGTTTCCTGAAGGCCAAGGTGGGCATCCCATCTCCATGCTTCCCCCACAATCCAGCATTCACAGGCTCCGAAATAATCTTTCTTGTGCACAGATCTGGACCTGCTTCTCCTCAACCCAAACATCTTCTGTGGTTTTCTAATATAGACTAAGTAAAATTCCAACTCCTTTGCCCACTATCCAAGGCCCTCAACAGTCTATCCTTCCAGGCTTATCCAGAGTAGCCCCCTCCCCACTCAAGGCAAAGTGGACAGCTCCCCTGGGCCTTAATTGTGTCTGTACACCTTGCTGCCCTAGGCCTAGAAGGTTCTTTCTCTCCTTTACCTGCTAATGAATTTCCTAACCCGAAGGGCTGACCGTGTCTTTCCCTGGCTCAACAGGCTTCAGGATTTTCCTTGAGGATCAGATACAAACTACCTGGCAATAAAAACCCTTCACTAGAGGCTTCAAGCCTGCCCTTCCCCCTTATTTCACATTAGACCAGGAGCTCCCTAAGGACAGGGATTGTCTTTTGTTTTTCTTCATGTTCTCTGGGCTTAGCATGGGGGCCTGGTTCCTAGTAAGTAGGCCTTCTATAAATATTAGCCATCATCATCATCATTGATACCTAGCACTTATACAGTGTTCTTAGATTTGCAAAGTATGTTACAAATGTCATCTCATTTTATTTTCACAATAACCCTCAGAGGCAGGTTCTTTTATTGTCCCTATTTCACAGTTGGGGAAACTGAGCCTGGCCGAGGTCAAGTGCATTGCCAGCACTCAGGGTCACACAGCTAGTAAGTGTCTGAGGTGGAATTTGAACTCAGGGCTTTCTGAGGGCCAGGTCAGACATTCTCTCCACTGCCCTGCACTGCAGTCAGCACCTCCTCCCAGGATCTTGGAGATCCCCTCCAAGCACAACAAGGCCTCCCTGTCACCACCCTGAACTTGCTTGCCTATGATACATGATGCTATAACATGGCATGTGAATTTGGGGCTCACGCCCCACCTCCCAGCCTATGATCTGAGCTCCTGAAGGACAAGGACCTGTCTTGTTCTCTCCTGTTCCTGAGAGCACAGGGCTTGGCCCACAGTTTCGACCTAATAAATGGCTGCAGACGAACTGAAAGAGAGAATGAAAGAAGGGGGCAGAGGAGTTTGCCCTAGAGAGAAGCCAGGACTGGGAACTTTGTCTCTTTCCCAGCCTTGATGTGACTCCCTTCCTGGAACCCCTGGTTCACCTTTCCTTCCAAGCCCCAGTGTCCAAATGACTTTTCTGACACAGCTCCCTCCCTCTCCAAGCTGTGCCTCTGGGAAGTCCATAGTTCAAAGCTCAGCTGTTCTCTGAGGTTTGGGAAGGGCAGATCTCCTTTCCCTAAGCAGAGTGTAAGCCCCCTGAAGGCAGGGCCCCGTTTCCTCCTCCTCCTGCCCCAAGGACACCCTGCACACCCAGAGTGGGGCAGCTTTCTGTCAGAGGTGTTGGCAAACATCTGATGAATCATGACACCTTGTACACAGTCAGTTCCAGCTGAGGGAGCAGGAAGTGGCTCCAGGTTCTGACCTTCACTCCCCACCCTGCCCCCTCCCAGGGGTTTTTTCATCTCTTTGGAGTATAGGGCTCCAGAGCCAGAAGGGACCTCAGAGACCATAGAGGGGCCACATGTAGGTCCAGCCCCTTCCTTTTACAGATGGAGAAACTGAGTCCAAGATTTTCAGAGGTGGGAGAGACCCTGTAGCAACCTCCCCTCACTCCTACGGCTGTTAGTACTGATACCTAGAGCCAGCTGAGCAAAATGAAGCTGACCCTCTGTCCCAGGAGCCTGGCTCTCAGGTGCCATGCCCTCTGTCCCTCTCTCCCAGAGAGCCTGGCTCTCAGGTGCCATGCCCTCTGGCCCTCTCTCCCAGAGAGCCTGGCTCTCAGGTGCCATGCCCTCTGGCCACATATTCTGAGTAACATGTGCTTTATCTAAGGGCGCGCACACGGAGGGTCAGGGCTGGGTCTGATGGCCCTACCTTGGCCCCTTGGAGCCTTCCTGCCTGGCAGGATTGGAAAGAGCCCAAGATACTGAGGCAGAGGGCCTGGGTTCAAAGCCAGCCCTGCTGCTTAACTGGGAGGCCCTGCTGTGGGACTCCCCTTCTGGGTCTACATCAACAGGTCAGGCCTGGATGCCCTTTCAGACCCCTATCTGGTCTCTCTCAGAGTCTGTGCTGCCTCATGCACCTTCCCTGGCCCCTTGGAGCCATCCACCCCCTCCTTCCCTACCAGTTTCCCTTCCCAACTCACCAGCGAAGTGTAGACTAGGGCTACCACGGCAGCAGCAATCTCAGCGATGAATATTATCAGGAGGATGGAGAAAAACTGGGGGAAGCAAGACATAGGAAAGGAGACAGAATGGGAGGGGAGGGGTCTAGAATCCAGAGACCCGGGCACACAAACTGGACAGATGCCCTCTTTCTACCTCCCTAAATGCCATTAAGGAAGGAGCATTCTTACCCACACCCACCCTCTGAGAAGGAAGGTCCCCCAATAGCCCCTGGGTTTGGGGTATACGGCAATGCAAGTCTTGGGCACTTGGACTAGGGAGTCATGAGCCTAGGATAGGGAGTGTTAGGAAGGGGTGTCAGCCTAAAGGTACATGGGTGGCTCTGGGGCTGGGGGTTCTTACCATTAACAGAATACATTTACTCTCCTTCTGGGCTCCATAGCACCCTAGAAAGCCAAGTACCAGCAAGACACAGCCAGCAGCGATCAGGAAGTAGCCCACATTCACAAATTGCATGGCGCTGCCTGACACTGACCCAAAGATCTTCAGGAAGGAGGGGCTGTCCACAGACACCCATATTCCTACTCCCAGCAGGACTGCACCACAGAGCTGGGGGCAGAAAGGGGTCTGAGTGAGGGGAGGCCCAGGCCAGTCTCCTACCCTACTTGGGATGGAAGGGCAGGTCTCCTGCTCACCTCTACCCACTTCCCAAAGCTGACCTGAGGTAACCTAGGGTCTCCAGTATCCTCCAGGCTCCTGGAAACCTACAGCCCTCCAGACTCCGATAAGGGAAAGTAAAGAGCTCAGATGGTAGGTGGCATCATTATCCTAATTTTATAGTTGAGGAAAATGAGGCACAAAGAGATGAAACGACTTGCCCAGGGTCACACAGCTAGTGTGTATCTGAGGTCAGATTTAAACTTGAGTCTTCCCGACTCTAGGGTCAGCACCCTCTCCACGGCTTAGCTGCCTAGATTAAGTCTTGAGCATGGGTGAGTATCTCCCTGTTTGGGGGAAAAATACTCAGCTCTCTTCTTCCCAGACATTTGTGACCCCACACTAAGTGGGCATCACTTGGTTGCCTATGCCAATTTGTACCGAAACAAATGTCTCTTTCCACCCTCTTTGGCCAGTGAGCCTCCATCCTTACTAAAGACACTCCCACCCCAGGGATAAGGAGCTGCCAACTTGAGTTAGCCCTTCCAGTCTGGGAGACTTCTTAAGGTTAGGAAGTTCTTCCTGATGTCCAGCGTATATTAGCCTCTGTACCTTTGACTCCTGACTCTACCAGGCTATTCCCTCTTCTTCCACATGGCAGTTATTCCCATACTTGAAGAAAGCCATCATGACCCTCCTGATCAAGTTTTCTGTTCTCTGGGCCAAATGTTTTCAGCTCCATTAGGTGACCCTCACTCAGTCTGACCAAAAGCCCTTGACTGTCTTTCCACTCCAGATGCCATCCCAAGGGATGCCTCACAAGCTAAGACCCAAACTCAAGCTGGCCCAAAATATAATCAAAGACTACTAGACTCTCCATGCTGGATAGACTAGATGCTCCCTTTTCTATGCACTTAGATGTGCTCTCTGGAGCTTGAGAGCTAGGGCAACACACTGACACACACACGCAGCCCCACACACATGTGCACATTGGGCCGGATGGGACACATAGAGAAACACAGGTGGTGACTGGAGAGAGTTCAGGGCTTGCAATCAGAAGACATGGGTTCAGATCCTATCTCTGGCCTCCATAATCTAAGTTCCCATTTCTAGAATTCTTTAAGGTTCACAGAATAACCATTCAAGCATGGAATGCTAGACCTTTTATCTCCATTTTACAGAAGAGGAAATGGAGATTTAAGTGACTGGCCCAAGGTCAGATGTACTCTTAAGCTGTCCTCACAGTAAAACCTTGGGTCACTCCCTTTCCTCTCTGGACCTCAGTTTCCACTTCTGTCAAGTGAAGGAAGGTTAGGTTCAGTGACTTGATAAGGCCCTTTCCCTAGTGCTTCTATTTGATTAGTCTGACACAGAGACCGAGAGAAAGGAAGGGATTGACCCAAGGTCATACACTGACCAAACCCATGCCTTCCCTTTTTCCTGGCACACCCCAAGCCCGAATTAACACCTTAGCTACATAAGTGGCACCCAAATGCCTACGTGCCTCCACTGGGCAGTTAGGAAAACTGAGGCCCAGCTCTAGAGGGGTACTTGGAGATGGGGACCCTCCCAGGCTCAGAGCTATATCTCCTTAGGGAGGAGGTGAGGAGGTTCTGGGGATCTGAGCTGGAGCTGACGACAGAAGGAAGTTTGCCTGGGCACTAGATGGGTGGGCCCAGAACTGGATTAAGATATATTTGTCTGAAGAAGAAAAAACCAAGAGGCATGGGGGGGTCAGGTTTCAAAGAAGCCAGGAATCCTGTTCTTCCCCTCTGGCTCTCAGGGCAAACCGGATCTACTTTTAACCCTGGACAGGCCAGAACCCCAGAAGGACCCTGATCTATTCCAAGCTGTCCCTGAGGGTACTGGCAACCTATAAAGGGGCAATATCCCACCTGCTGAGGCCCCTTGTCCCATCCCTGTAGAGCTGGCCTTACCTGCCCCATTGCCTTGCCCTGTCTCCCTATAATTCCCTGGCTGAGCGTCCCTCCCCCAACTCTATCCTTTGTGGCATGGTCATGGTGACCATCATGAGAGGTCTAATACAACCGAGCAGGTGAACACATTAATGTGGGAAACGGAAACCCAGGGTTGAAATCCTGATTCTATTTCTTACCAGGGTCCCTCAACTTCCTCATCTATAAAGTGCGGACAGTGATGCCTGCCTTCCTTACAGGACTATGGTGAGGTTACAGAAACAGAAGGCTAGGCTGTTCATCTGGCTCCCCGCCTCAGCTGACCCCTCACCCATCAAGACCAACCCTGGCTATACAAGGCAGAGGAATTCTGGGGGCCCTGCTGGCCCTGGGCCAACATGGGGCTTCTGGAGTGGTGTCCAGTCTGAGAGACACCCAGCACCAGGGTCTGGTCAGACTCCGGCTGACTCCTCTTCCTCCTCGCAGAGCCTGAGAAGGTGGCTCCTTTTGTCTCCTTTCCCTGATCCCTTGCCAGCCTCTACTTCTTCACCTTACACTATCTCCTCTAGCTCTAGCATCTTGGGTTCAGTCCCCCTGCCCTCCTGGACTTCTCCCTCCAAGCTTAGGAGCAGCCCAGCAATGACCTTTTCTCCATCCTCATCTGCAGCTCTCCCATGTTGCCCAGCCTCTCCTGCTGGCCCTCTGGCCTCATCTAGCTTCTGGGATAGCCCTGACAAAGCCTTTGTCTTCCTCCTCTTGAATGACCCGCTCTTCTCTCATCCTCCTGTCTCACAGAATGAAGCAGCCCTTCTTACCTGCACTTGTGCCCCTGACCACTTCTGCTCCTGTCCCTCATCCTCCCTACCCCTCCCTCTGCCTACACACATTCCAAGGTCTCCCCTCCATCCTGACATCCTCTCCATTGCCCAACACCCTTCCCCCCACTCTCAACACCAGTGCGCTCATGGTCTGCACTTCCACTCCCTTCTCACACCCCTGCGATGGTTTCTGATCCTTCACTGGGCCTCAAAGGACCCAGGCTCATCAAGGACTTCTCAGCTTCTACCTCCCATGCCCATCTCTCAGCCCTGGGCCTTTTACCCTTCTTATTCTTATTCTGCTGGATCTCTGCACGGTTTTTGGCTTGGTTGTACTATCCTCTCTTTCTGGATACTCCATTTCTTTCAATGATACTTTTTGTCTCTCCTGGTTCTCCTCCTACCTGTCTGACCATCTCATCTTGGTCTCCTTTGCTGAATCTTTTTCCCACTCCCTGAGTGGGCATATCCCCCAAGACTCTATCCTAGGCCCTTTTTTCTTCTCTCTCTAGTTCATCCTTCTTGGTGAACTCATGAGGCAGCATAGGATAGTAGAACGAAGGCTTTATTTGGAGACAGAATATCCGAGTTCAAAACCTGTGTGACCCTGGGCAAATCATTTAAACCCTTCTAGGCCTCAGTTTCTGTCAACTCTAAAATGAGGAAGATGAATTCAGTGGTCTCTCAAGTCCCTTCAAGCTTAAGATTTAAGATCCCATGTCCTCTCTACTAAGGATTCCCAAATCTGTATGTCCAGCCTCCTGAGTTCCCTGATAAACTCACCCACAGTAAGCACCTAATAAATGCCTATTGACTGCCTAAGTTGGTATCCTGTGATACCAACGTTGAGGACGGAAGCAGTACTTGGACTAGGCAGGAAGCTTCAAAATCATCCAGATCCGCACCCCCGTTTTATATATGAGGAGACTGCGGGCAATAGAGAAGTAACTTACTCAGGATTTGACCACAGGTGGCATGTGGCAGAAGCAGGCTTCAGACCCAACTTCCCTGACTTAGAAATTGGAGTTTTTCCCCACCACAGCACCTATTTCTACCTAGATGTCAAGTCCACACCTCAGATCCAAGGGGGCCAAAGGGAAAACATTCATCGACATCCTTCCTCTAATCTACACTCAGACCTTCTCTCAACTTTCTTATTTCTGGAGACAGCAGAGCTTTCCTTCCCAGCTTATAGGCTCCAAGCATCACGATGCCATGCTTCTTCCCTCTCCCTTGCCCCACACATGCAAATTGATGCGAGGTCTGTAGAGCCAATGAGTTGAGTCTCAGAACACTCAAGGGTATTGAAGTTCAACCCCCTTCCTGCCATAGCAACCCTCTCACCTGCATCCCTACATAGGAGAGGGGGTTGGGAGTCCTCGGATCTCCAACTCTTCTGGTCACAGGGAGCTTGTTACCTCATGGTGGACTTTCCCTTCTCCCTCCCCAATGTTTCTAGGATCCTGTGATGATCTTTTCTCCACCTTCCTCACCTGTAGCCTGGACCACTCCCTGCAGTCTATACTTTCTGATCTTGTCAAAGCAACTTGACTGAGGGAGGTGGGTTTAGGGGTTACAGGATCCAGCCTAGGCTAATACCTGTGGCATTCAAGGTCCTCAGCAGTCTTCCTTCAGACTGCCTTTTTTCACCTTTCACCTCAGTCCAACTTTAGTGCTTTGGTTCAGCTCTAGGGTCCCCTCTCCCTTGCTCAATTCCCTACAACAGAAGTTCCTCCTGCCCCTTAGGGTCTCTAAACCTTCCCCCACCTCCACCTCCCCCCAGCCCAGACTGCTCTAGTGACTCCTTCCCCTACTCTAGTATTTGCCCCCAGTGTCCTAGCCACATCCCCCAGCTCAGCAGGAGGGCAGGACTCATGGCTTATCCTCCTGGCTCCGTAGGAGCATGGAGGAGGGGAGAAGAAAGGAGAAAACAAAGCTCTGAGGGAAGATAGGGCCATGGAGTCAGACCTCATCATTCTTTCCCTTTCCTTAATACTAAGGGGCTGCATATGATGCTGTGAAGGAACCCTTCATCTGATTCTCTAGGAGACCTAGTTCAGGCTTTCCTGTTAGTATTCAGCATTCTCCTCATGTTAGTCAAGTTCTGTGCCCTCTGGGCCTCAGTTTCCTCTAATGGTGACAAGGGCATTAATTATAGATCCCATTACTAATTTAGAGATGGGAAGGCTGGCAGGTCAAGTTCAAAGATCCCCATTTTACAGATGAGGAAACTGAGAGACTTAAATACTTCAGAGCTAGAATTCACCCTTTCCCAACTCAAATTCTGAAATCCTTCCTCTTCCATCTTGTCACACTCTCAGATTTCAGACGTCCCCACATACCCTCCAGCTCTAAGAAGAGGATCCTAGGATTCCATGGCTTTTGCGCTGAGATAGGGAGGCGGCCCCTCCAAGTTGCCCGACTTTTAACCTTCCCCATCTTTCCTCCTCTTCACTCATACCACCTGCCCTGGAGATCGGAGCAGGCAAACTGAGCCCTTGGAGGAGGGCGCCGGGCATTTCCCGGTCCTCTGCCGCATGAGATCTCGCTTCGGAAGAACCCCTCCCTTATCCCCAGCTCCCAAGACTTACAAAGATGAGGAGATTAAAGATAACCATGGTGACCTTCAGGAAGGTAAAGCAACTCATCTTGGCTCCTGGGGGCAGAGCAGGGGACTGTTAGGGGTGGGTGGGGCGTCCCCTTCCCAGACCATCCCCCTCCCCCTATCTTCTACTAAGCCCCTAGCCCCCAGCCGCTTCCTCGCCCAGCTCCAGCAGCTGCTCCCTCACTCCCCTCCCGTCCCTGCACCTGGTCAGGGGTCCCAGGGGCGGCAGCCGGCGCGGGGTCTAGGATGGGAGCGGGCACAGCAGCGGGGCAGGGCTCGGACCCGACACCTCTGAAGACCAGGCTGGGACAGCGGGCAGAAGTAGAAGTGATCCTGCTCTCTGGGGCCGCTGCTGCTCACCTGAGCCACCTCGCGCCCGAGGCCACCTTTAATGGGCCCCGCCCCACCCCGGCCCGCCCCGGCCCGCCCCGGCCGGCCCTAGGCTCCAGACCCCTGCTGCCCCCTACAGCCCTGGGCGGGAGGCGCAGACCTGACCCGCCCGCCTGTCCAGCTGAGCAGTGCGGGGTTCTCCCACAGCCTGTCCTGGCAATCCACAGCACTCAGCAACTGACCCATTGCGCGGAGAGGGAGATAGAGGTCGGGCGGCACGACAGTGGTAGGACCCAAGGCTGGTCACTTCTCTTCTACCGGCTTCCTCAGTTTCCCTCGGCGAAAAAGGGTAGTTTGGATCCGCATGACTGCTCCCATCCCTCCCAGCTCCGAGTCCTGAGATTCTCGGTCCCGTGGGCAGAAGGTCTCGTGGCCAAGTGAGACAGAATTTACGCAGTCGGGAGAGGAATGGAAGCCCAGAGTGGGACAGCGACGCGCTTAAGGTCACACAGTGAGACAGCAGTGAGAAACAGGGCCTGTTGACTCTCATTGACCTCTTACCCAGTGGTTCCAGGAGACACTTACTGGGCTCCCGGAGACACGTAGGCACACAGAACCCTGTCCCTCACTTCTTTGGACACTCAGTGATCCGCCACCCAACCACACTCAGACACGGACCACGGAAAGGTACAGAGGCACCTCCAAACACACATTCCCCAGATATCCTGCACACACACAGACACACAGACACACACGTATCCTGTCACCTCCCCCTGCCCAATCGAGACACCAACGCCCCTCCCCACCTTACCTCTGCTGGTGGGTCTTCTGCCTCGAGTCTCTCCCCACTCCAGTCCATCCTCCATTCAGCTGTCAAAGTGATCTTCCTAATCTTCCTTAAGTGGCAAGGCTGACCATGTCATCTAAAACCTCTAAGAGCAAAATATAAAATCCTTCACCACCTGACCCCCATTCCCCACTCCAGTCTTCCTACACCTGACTCAGTCAAACTTAAGTCAGAGGTCCAGCGCTCCTATCCGGACTTAGAGCATTTTCACTGGCTGTCTCTGATCCCTGCCTCCTGGATTCCCTCATTTTCTTCAAGTCTCAGCTAAAATCTCTTACACAACAAATCCTTCATCATCCCCCAGACACTTATTGCTGTGCAACCCTGGGTACTTAACCTCTGTGTGCCTCAGTTTCCTCAAGTGTGAAATAGTGACAATAGTAATATCTACTTCCCAGGGTTGTAAGGATCAAATGAGCCCTCATCTGTAAGGTGCTTAGCCCAGGGCCTGGCTCCCAGTAACAGTTTAATAAATGCTTGTTGACAACTGGACACACACTCCGATACACACAGAGACTTCCACTCAGACGACTTCCTTCCCACTACAGACATCCTACACACACACACACACACACACACACTCACACTCACACACACCCAGCAGGAAAGGGATAGATAGGGAGACACAAACACCGGGAATTACAGAGACAGGTAGCCAGTCATCAGTGCTTGCCCATAAAAAAATCCCCAGCAGGGATGCCCAGGAACCCTACGAACCAGCGACAGATGGAGGCGCTTACAGCTGATCCTCCAATACACTTGAGGACACCCAAGCCCGAAGACACAGATGCCCCTCCTCCACTCCCTGGCAAGCCAGCCTGGGCAGGGGATAGGGAGTAAGAGTGGGGGTGGGACTGGCTCCTCCCCTGCCAGCCCCGCCCTCAGTTCTTCTCTCCTGCCTCCTACTCCCCACTCCACCCACCAAGTCTAGTCAGGCCCGCAGGAGGCACCCAGAACCTGCAGATAACAAAGGGAGAGTGGCCCCCTGGCCAGACTGACCCTCCACGGCCTGGCCTAGCTTCCCGTCTTGTCTCTGGGGGTTGGCACTGTGGCCTTTATGTTGCTCCAGCCCTCATTTCCCACTCTTCTCCTGACAGGCCACCTCCTGCCCCAAATTCCAATCTATCCCAAACACTTGGAGCAAAGGTCTAGGGAATGTGGAGGCAACCCCCCTCATCTGGCACAGGGGTGCCAGAGAGGAAGCCCAGAGTTGGTCACCAAACAATTCAGTAGCAAAGCTGATGTTTGGCTGGGGCCCCAGACTGCACAACTTCTCTTTCCTTCACTAGATCCTACACAGGATACCCAAATCATCTACCTACATGAGCCTGTGACCTTGTCTTCCTTAGAAAATGCTAGTAACTCCCTACTGCACAGAGAAGCATTCCTGATCCTAGCATTCTAGACCCCCTTCCCCCACAATCTAGCTCTACCTTCTAGAAAGTGTGCAGTCTTATTTTGAATATCCCTTTTCAGGTACCATCAATCCACCAAAAACACTGCTTAAGGCCCTCCAAGAGCCAGGCACAGAAGCTTAGGAAGAAGGGGACTCAGACACAAAGATAACTCTGCTCTCACAGAGCTTAATGAGGAAAACAAGTATTCACAGATAAGCCAAAACTGGGCACATGCAGATGTGTGAGTGATAATGGACAGAGGTCATTGACAATGGAGGGGAATTTCTTTTGTTGGAGGAGGCACTATATCTGAACCTTCAAGGGAAGAGGGAGTACACTCCTGACTTGGGGGACAGCCTGGGCAAAAGTAAGGAGGAGAGAGATGATATATGAGGAATAGAAGTCATCCACTCTGGAGCAGAGATGGCATGAAGAAGAGTCATATAGAATCAGCCTGGAAGGGAGGCTGGAGGTAGGGGGAAGAGTCTTAAATGCCAACCAGAAGAATTTGAGTTCTGTCCCAGAGCCATGGAGGAGATTGCCTGGGAGGATCTGTACTTGAAGAAAATCATTTTGGCAGAGGAATGGAGGAAGAAAAGGAGTGAAGATAGACTTAGAGCAAGGAGACCAATCAGGAGAGGTGATTGCAATAAATGGTCCAGGTGAGAAGTGTTGAGTGCCTGGATTAGGGGGTGACTGTGAGTGGAGATCAAAATGATACGGTTAGCGAATCAGAGATTCAGAGCCGCAAGGCACTTTGGAGGTCAAGTCCAACCTCCTGTTTTTACATGGGAGGAAACTGAGGCAGCCAGAGGGTAAGCAACTTGACAGTGTCAGATAGTGTCTAAGGTGGTGACTCCAGGCCCGGCCTTCTGTCCCCTACTAACTGAAAATGGGAGATGAGGGTGTCGAGTCCTGAAATAAATCAAAGGTATGAGTTAAGGAATAGCGTGTTTTTAATGGAGGTAACACGGTAGCAAACCTGCCACCCTGTGCAGAGCACAATGGATTTCCCAACTCCAAGCAAAAGCTTCTTATGATACCTTTGAGGGGGGTGGTAGTATGAGGTAGCAAGACCTAGTCATGAGACCCCCCCCTTGACCCTTGGCAATCTGACTATTTTGCCCTTCATGCCATGAGTCCTAAGAGAAGGTGGCAAGGGCATTAGAAACTGAGATCCAGCCTAAGCTCAGTTCTTTACAAGATAAAATCTTGGGTATGGGGTTTTAGGGTGTGGTTCAGCTCAGCTTAATCAAAAGTAGTATCTTTTTAAAAATTAATTTGTTTTCAGTTTAAGAGTTTTCAGTTAAGAGTAATATCTGGAATTCGGATCATTAAGGGAGTGGCAAGTAACACTTGGTATCAACAATTTTCTGCCATTATGTTAACAATTATATTAACAAGTTCCTGTCGGAGGAATGAGGAGTTGAGGATGACACTGGGGTTAATGTTCTTTGGAAGAGAAGCAAGAGGTTGTTCAGTCATTTTCATTCATGTTTGACTCTTCATGACTCCATTTGGGGTTTTCTTAGCAAAGATACTGGAATGGTTTGCCATTTCCTTCTCCAGCTTCATATGAGGAAACTGAGACCAACAGAGTCAAGTGACTTGCCCAGGGTCACTCAGTTAAGAAATTTCCGAGACCAAGCTTGAACTGAGGAAGAGTCTTCCTGACTCTAATCCCAGCACTTTATGCACTATGGTGGCATCTCGCTGTCCAGAAGCCAAAAGGCTTGATCCAAGTTTGGATAGACTTTGGGTAAGTTTGGTAGCACAGTGGAAAATGGAGTCAGAGAATCTGGGCTGTATGACTTTAGTTTCATCTATAAGAGGAAAGGGTGCAACTATGTGAGTTCTTATCCCATGAATGTGGGGCTGGTGAGCTAGCTGCCAGGTTCAGAGAGGGAAGAAGGAGTCAAATGGATCAAAGAAGTCAGTGGATGAATAGCACAGAGTGCCCAGCGCATAGTAGGTACTTGTAAATGACAGAATAGGTGGTTGTTGTCCTTTGTTCTTGAAGAGGACCAAAATGATGTCACTATGTTAGGGTCTGACTGTGGCCAATCAGACCAATACAAGCTCAGAAGGTTTTACCACAGGTTGGGTACAAACAGTCCACATGAACATCTGAACTGGTGACATCTCTAAACCAGCACATACCACTTTTTTTGAAGCTCCTGCCATTTTACTTCTCTTGTGCCTTCTTTGATTTGGGCACCCAGTGCAAAACGATCCTTTGCCAGTGTCTCCCATGACATATAATCAATTCCAGAGAGAGTGGATAAATGGATGGGTGAGCGAATAAAGAAATGAATGAGTGAATGATTTATTTTGTGTGTAGCCTTCTCCCATTAGAATGTAATGGAAGACAAGGACTGTTTCTTTTTGCTTGTATTTGTATTCCTAGGACTTAACACATTTCATGGCACATAGTAAATAATAAATGCTTATTGACTGTCTTTAGAAAGAATAAACAAGGAAAAAAAGGAAAAAAATTGAGTGAGTGAATGAGCAAGTAGATGAATGAAGAAACGAAAAAGTCTTTCTTTTCACCTTATTTGAAAAGAAGAGGATAAAAAGAGGGAAAGCTGAAGAGGACAGGATAGAAGGAAATACATACTTGATAATCATAATTGGGACTGGGAATGGGAATGGGATGAGTTTGCCCATAAAAGAGAAAAGGATAGCAGAGTAGAGCAGAAAACAGTATCGAGCAATATATTGGTTATATGAAATACACATGGAAACATATCGATTCACAGAGTAAAAATGAGAAGCTAGAGCAAACTTTATTATGCTTCAATTAAACTCAGATAAGCAGGAATAGCAATCATAATTTCTGATAAGGATAAAATCAGTCAATAAACATTATTAAACATCTACTACGTGCCAAGCAGTATGCTAAACACCGAGGATGTAAACACAGAAAAAGTTCCTGCCTCTAAGAAGCTTATATAATGGGAACAAGACGATACACAAAAGGAAGCTGGAAAGGGGATGGGGAGGTGGAGAAGGGCTTGGTGGAAAAGTCAGAGAAATCCCAAAGTCGTAATGCCAGGTGAGAAATCAGAAAACTGAGCGGTGCTGTTTCCTCAAATGGAGGGTTGGGAGTTTACGGCTTCACTCGCCAGTCAGAGAGACCGAAGGTGGTGATAAGATAAAGTACCAAGGTTGGTACTATAAATATAAATATGATAAGGACCTAAGTAAGGAAAGTTCATTATGCTTCATTTTTACCCAGAATAACATAGCATGTAAATACTTAAATGAAAGGTTAATCAGATAGAAAGACATAATTAGTAAAACTGCAATAGCAAGGGATCTAAATGTACCCTTTTCAAACCTAGATAAATCTAAAAGATCAGCAAGAAAGATGATAAAGACTTGAACAGAACTTTAAAAAAAAATAGAGATGATAAGTCTCCAGCAGTTAATGAATGAGAATAGAAAGCTGTACAAACCACCTTTACAAAAATTGACCATGTACTGGGGCATAGAGACCTAATTAAAAAATGTAGAAAAGCAGAAATTCTCAACATATCACATACTTGTCACAAAAGAATAAAAATTATATTCAGTAAAAGTCCTTGAGGAAAGAATTAGTCATTGGAAACTAAATAACATAATTCCTTTAGAATTACATTAACTGGTGAGTTAAGGATATTTAAGTAGAAACAGTATAAAATATCATCAAAGAAATCACAATAATGGAACAATATCTATAAAATTTATGGAATATAGCCAAAGCAGTTCTTAGGGGAAATTTTACCTCTAAATAAATATATTTTTTAAAAAATAAATACTACACTTTCATCAATAAAAGAGAGAAAGGACAAATCAATGGATCAAGTCCACAGCTGAAAAAACAACAAAACAAAACTTGAGTCACAACACATCAAAAAACCCCAAGTCACAAAGTAGAAATTATGAAAATTAAAGAAGAGGTTAATAAAGTTAAAAGAAAAAATGCCAACCCTATTGAACGCATAAATAAATGCAGAAGGGTTTTTTCGGGGGGGAGAGGAAAATTGTAATGGGTATCTGGCACATGTTCACAGTACCTCAGGTGGCATGTGTTTCCATGTGGAAGACTCTAGAGAGCAAATGGCATCTCTCCACTTGAGAGCTACTTCTGGGGGAATCATGATATGTAAGGGCTGTGTCTTGCGAGACAGTGGAGCATGTGTGGACTGTTTTCAGTTGACTAACCACATAGTCAGAGGATCCTTTTTCAACTGGCTGTGTAGCCAGAATTGTCAATTATCTTCCGAAAGATTGGAGTCACCATTGTCCATTTCTTTGCTTTCATTATCTTCAGCTGACCCCTAGTGGTGTGAAGGGTTAGTCCATGGTGAAAGGGGAAGATCTATGGAGACTTCCCTCTCAGAGGAAAGAAATGGGACTTTCTTGGTCCTTTCATTTATCTTCTTCTATTCTAGGCAGAGGAAGTGGAGCATCCATGCTTTGGGAATATGGAAGTCAGAATTTAGCTTGGGTGTTGCAACAACCCAACACTGATGTCCTGAGGATTAAAGAGTAAACTTTGGTACTGACCTTCAGAACCAGAACTTAGGAGTAGCTGGAAACATCCAGTAGTGATTGGTGGGAGCAATGCTATATAGAAATTGAGCTAAGTTTTGAACCTACTCCCTTAGTGGCATATAGTATAGGGGAGATGGTACCCTACAGGTATTGGGAAGAATGCTGGTATGTTTTTTCTTGCTATTTCTTTGAAGAAAACATCTCTTTGTAAAAGTTACCTGACGTTAAGTGGTTAAATGAAATTGAGGGTGCAAGTCACTGGCTCCTAACAAATGGAGTGAATACAACTGGTGGTGACTTAGCAGATGACAGTAAAGAAAGGATACCTACAGACACTTCAGAGACACGAGAGCCTTAAGATGAAATGGAACAGACCTGATTCTGGGAGAGAGGACTGGAGCATCTACATTATATGTAGCATTTCTCCCTGGAAGCTGATCATCACCAGACGTGAATGAAACAAAGACAATGAACCAAAGCCAAGTTAGTCCTTTTCGGAAGCTGTTGACATTTTTGGCTAAGTAGCCAATTGAAAAAGGGTCCTCTCAATCATAGTTAGCCAGCCAGAATTACTATGTACTGCCCACATTTCTCCTGGAAGTGACATCCTAGCATCCTCCACGTGGAAACATACCATATGCTCCCTAGTGTCCTCGAGGGGGTACTATCTGAGGTTCTCTGCCCATGTTCCCTGACCACATTACTAACAAAACAAACTGAGTTCATCTGACTTTTTTTTAAAAAGAGAGAGGTAAACCAAGTTCATATAAAAAATGAAAAAGAATTTGTAACAATTGAGGAAATATAAGAAATTATCAGAAATTATTTTGCCCAATCATATTCCAACAAAAATAAAAGAGTGCATACAGACTTACAAAAATATGAAACACTCAGGTTAACAAAAGAAGAAATAGACTATTTTCCCCCAATAATTCAAATTCCCCAAAAATTTCAATTTATTTTCAGGTCCAAATTCTCTCTCTTCCTCTTCACATCCCTCACTAAGAAGACAAGAAAAGTGAAACCTTTTACAAATATGTGTAGTCATGCAAAAATAATTACCACATTATCCATGTCCAAAATTAAAAGAAAAAGAGAAGAAAATATGCACATCTGCACTCTGAGACCATCAGCTCTCTGTCAGAGGTGGATTGAACATTTCATCATTAGTCCTTTGGAATTATGGCAGATCATTATGTTGATCAGGATTCTTAAGTTCTTCAAAGCTTTACAATTGTGTTATTAATGTATAAATTCTTCTCCTGATTTTGCTCACTCACTTTGTATCAGTGCATACAAATCTTCCCAAGGTTTTCTGAAACCATCCCCTTCATCATTTCTTAAAGTCCAGTAGTATTCCATCACATTCAAATATCATGCTGTCCAGTCATTCCTCAGTTGATAGACATCCCCTCAGTTTCCAATTCTTTGCCACCACAAAAAAAGTTGCTTTAAATATTTTTGTACATATGGGCCCTTTTCCACTTACTTCAACCACTTTGGGGTATAAACCTAGTAGTAATATTGCTGGGTCAAAGGGAATGTATTCACAATTTAAAAGCTTTTTGAGTAGAATTTCAAATTGCTTTCCTGTATAGCTGGAGTTCATAGTTCCATTAACAACATGTTAATATAGCTGTTTTCTTACATCCTCTCCAGCATTTGTCATTTTCTTTTTTTCTTTTTTGTCATTTTAGTCAATCTGATGGGATGAAGTGGTACTTCCCAGTTATTTCCATTTGCATTTCTCTAATTATTAGTGATTTAGAGTATTTTTTTTTAGTAGGACTCTTGATAGCTTGGATTTCTTCCTCTGAAAACTGCCTTCATGGCTTTTGATCATGTATCATCAGCTAGATTTTATTTTTATAAATTTGATGCAGCTCCCTATAGATTTGAGAAATGAAACCTTCTTTGTCAGAGAAGTTTGCTGCAAAGATTTTTTCCCCCCTAGTTTCCTGCTTCTCTTCTAATTTTGGCTGAATTGACTTTGTCTGTGCAAAAACTTTTTAATTTTATATAGTCAAAATTATCCATTTTACCTCCTGCAAACTTCTCTATATCTGCTTTGGTCATGAACTCTTTCTCTTTTCACAAATCTGACAAAAAATAGACTAGATGACACAATAACTGAAAAAGAAATTGAGTAAGTCAGGATCAGATGGATTTACAAGTGAATTACAAGAAAAATTCAAAGAATAATAAGTTCCAATATTATATAAAATATCCTCAAAAATTTATTGTTGGTAATTTTCAGTCATGTCTGACTCATCATGACCTCTTTTGGGGTTTTCTCAGCAAAGTTATTGAAGGAGTTTGCCATTTCCTTCTCCAGCTCATTTTACAGATGAAGAAACAGAGGCAAACAGGGTTATATGACTTGCCTACGGTCACACAGCTAGTGTCTGAGACAAGATTTGAACTCAGGTCTTCCTGACTCCAGGATAGGCACTCTATCCACTGTACTGCCTAGATGCCTATCTTCAATAATAGGGAAAGAAAATTTCTTCAAAAGTTTCCTATTATAAATATGGTCTTGATATCTAAACCAGGGAGAGACAAGAAAAAATTAAATTATAGATTATTATAATTTATTATATTATAAATTATTAATATATTATATTATTATAGATCATCATGGCAAAAATTTTAAATAAAATATTAGCAAATGAGCTACAGCAACATATTAGAAAGATTAAATGCTATGCTAGATTGAATTTACATCAAGGTTGGTTCAACATAAAAAAGACTAAAAATATAATAAATCATGTTAATAATAATAAAAATGACACAATAAAGCCATAGACTCTGAAAAGACTTTTTGATAAAATCCAGCTCCCATTTCTGTTAAAACACACACACACACACATACACAACAAAACAAAAGAAAACCACAACACAAGAAAGCATAGGAATAAAATGGATAGTGTGCTGAATAATATTTAAGGTTAAACATGTGTCCGATGAGAGTCTGGTCCATACTCAGATCATTTGAATGTCATTCCTCCACAAGGAGGCCACAAAAGAGCTGCCTCTGGGAGAACTGTGGGATGTAAGCACCTTGGAGCGATTGGAGTGTGTGCAGACACTTAGTAATTTGCTCTGGTCAGCTAACCCAAGTGACAAAGGGAATGTTCTTTGATTGATCTGCGGTGCATTCAGAAAGGCCCTTCAGCCTTTTCTTTGCTGCTGTTTGGCCCTCTGCCTTGTTGTCATCAGCTGAGCTTGATGGGTGTGACAATATAAGGGGAAAGACTGTAGGAGTCTTCCTCCTTGCAGATCATTACGGCCTCTGAGAAATGGGCTTTCTGGCCTCTGTGTCCATTCTTTTCTGTTCTAGGTACAAGGAGTGGAGTTTCCAACAGCGGGAATTTCAAAGGCCAGAATAACAAGCCATAGGAATTTAGAAGTCAGAATCTAGACCAGGTTTGGCAGCCAACATAGCATGGATGCCCTGAGGAACAAGGACAGGACTCCAGGTTAACAGAAAAACCCATCTTGCAGTGATGCTGCCTTTGGACATAAACTTGATACTATGTAGAAACCGAGCTAAGCTGAATCTTCTCTTACCAAAATCTGAGGAATGGAATAGGAGAGATTATGCCACTAAGGTATTTGGAGGGTGGGAATATTTGTATTTTGCTCTTTCTATATCCTTAAAGTAATAACACTTTATAAAAAAGCTACTTGATGATGTTAGATGGAATTGGGATACCAGTCACTGACTTCTTAAAAGATTGGGGGGAACCCAGCCAGTGGAGACTCAAGCTCATAGCAGAGAAAAGACATACTCCTGAACCTCAGTTACCTAAAACCTGGAGGAGAAGATGTGTCCTGGCCTGAAGTCCTGAATTGGACAGAGCAGAGCAAGAGTTACACATGTAATGGGGAAAAATTAGATGCCTTCCCAAATAGGATCAGGGCTAAAGCCACTATTTAACATAGTCCTAGAAATACACTTCGGCGATAGTGCAAGAAAGAGAAATAAAAAGAAATAAACACAGGCAAAGAGAAAACAAAATTATTACTTTCTTACAGATGATATAATGATTTACTCAGAAAATCCTTAAAGAGGAATTTTGAAATAATAACTTCAGAAAAATTGGATATAAAATAAATCCACATAAATCATCATTGTTCCTGTATATTACCAACAAAACTCAACAGGAAGAGTTAGACAGAAAAATCCCAGGTAAAGCAACTAAAGAAACTCTAAAATATTTGGGAGTATACTTAGCAAGGCATATCTAGGAACTATATGTATCCAACCATAAAACACTTTGCAGAATTGAATGTTAAATATTCAGATTGAGTCAATATCATAAAAATGACAATACTACCTAAATTAAACACTTATTTAGTATTTTACCAATCAAACTAACAAAAAATTATTTTATAAAGCTAGAAAAAAATTTATATGGAGTAATAAAGGATAATTCTCAAGGGTAATAATGAAAAGGAATTGGATCTCAAAATTGTAGTACAAAGCAGTTATATATTAAAAATGATTTGGTACTGGTTAAGAAATAAAGAAGTCAATTTCCAGATTAGCTACACACTGTATAAAAGCAAACAAACACAGTAGCAGTGTTCAATAACCCAAAGACCCCAGTTACTGGGGGGAAGAAGGACTTGCTATTGAACAAAAACTCCTGAGGAAACTCAAAAGCACTTTGGCAGTTACTGGATATTTTCCAGCATCTCACACCATATACCTAGATAAACCCCAAATGGATCCATGATTTAGACATAAAAGGTGTCATCATAAATAAATTAGAGGTACAAGTCATTTACCTTTCAGATCTATGGTTAAGGGAAGAATTCATGATTAAACCAGTGATTAAATGAATTGTATGAGACAAAATAGATGATTTTGTTTTTACAAAATTTAAAAGTTTTTTGCACAAACAAATCTTATGCAGTTAAAATAAGGAGACTGGGGAAAAAAATCTTTGCAAGTTTCTCTGGAAAACTTCGGATATCCAAGATATATGAGG
Organism: Bettongia penicillata ogilbyi; assembly: GCA_023548195.1. Lineage (NCBI taxonomy): Eukaryota > Metazoa > Chordata > Mammalia > Diprotodontia > Potoroidae > Bettongia > Bettongia penicillata. Next base: position 11,297,381 of record JAJHZJ010000096.1, read on the forward strand.
AATTGATGCAAGTTAATACGATTTAAGATTCATTCTCCAATAGATAAATGGTCAAAGTATATGAACAGGCAGTTTTCAAAGGAAGAAATCCAAGCTATGAATAACCATATAAAAAACATTCCAAATCTCTAATAAACGTTGCTGTTTGGTCATTTTCAGTCATGCCTGGCTATTCTTGACCCCATTTGGGGTTTTCTTGGCAAAGATATTAGAGTGGTGTGCCATTTCTTTCTCCAGCTCATTTTACAGATGAGAAAACTGAGGTCAACAGGGATAAGTGATTTACTTGTCCAGGGTCATACAGCTAGTGCGTGTTTGAGGTCAGATCTGAACCGAGGAAGATGAATCGTTTTGACTCCAGGCCAGGCATTTTGTCACACTGTACCACCTAAGTGCCTATACACTAACAAATAGAGACATGCAAATTAAAGCAACTCTGAGGTTCTACGTCATATTTATCAGTCCAGCAAAGATAACAAAGAAGAAAATGATAAATGTTGGAGTGATTGTGGGAAAATAGGCACATTAATGAATTGTTGGTGGAGCTGTGTCATGGTCCTGGTGATGAACCCAAAAATACAGAATGAGACATGGATTTTCGGACATAGCCAAGGTGGGAATTTGTTCTGCTGGACCCTGTGTGTTTGTGTGAGGTTTCAGTTTGTTTGTTTAATGGGGAGTCAGTGGAGGGAAGAAAGATAATAAATGCTTGTTTAAAACAAGTAATGCATGGGAGTAAGTGAATGAAGGTGTGAATTAAGAAATGGGTGTGAGTGAATGAATAAATTAGGGAATGAATGAATGGAAAGACGAGTGAGTGAAGGTGTTTGGGAGTGAAGGAAGTTCATTTGGTCTTGGGGTTGGGGGTCAGGGGGTGCAATCCAACCTTGAGGCAGGGGCCTGGCCGAGATGACCTTGGGAAAGGTTGGGGAGTTTAGCTGGGGGATGGGCCAGGGTCAGTTTCCCCGCCCCTCCTTTATGCAGGCAGCCCCCGTGTCATAGACACCCTCTGTCATAGAGCCCCTGCTCCAGCAAAGCCTGAGAAGGTAGTTGTGGGGAGCTATTGGCCTGGATGGGCCCTCTACACCCTGCCCGTGCCCGCCGGCCCCGGGGGCTGGGCTCCCGCTATCCCCACCGGGGCCTGGGCAGGCAAGGTTTTCGCCTACGTCGCCTCCGACTGAGAGCAGGGCCCCAGAGAATGTTCAAGCCAAGCCGGCCGAGGTTCCGGACCCAGCGTGGGAACATTCCCAATTTATTGGCTTCCAGCACCAGCCTGTGGCTCCTTCCCCATCAGCCCCTGGGTCTGTGAGGGCCTGGGGTGGCTGGGCTGTGGAGGGATGGAGGGAAGGATGGACAGACTGAGGAGGGTGGGCGGGTGAGGACAGGTGCTCAGTAGTCATGACCCGCAGCTTGGCACATCCAGGGGAACACTCAGAATGGACCTTGGAGATCAGAGGATTAGAGCTCAGGAGAGAGACCATCCAGTTAAACACCCTTCCCCCCTCTTACTTTATAGAAATTTTTCAGGAAATTGTGGTCCAGAGAAGGGAAGGGACTGGTCCAAGGTCATGTAGCAAGTAAGTGGTCATGCTGGGATTTACCTCAGGGCTCGTCCATGATTGTTTCCTTGCCCCCAGGAATATCCCCCCCCCACTCCGATTTTGGCAGTTTCTCCCTTAGATCCAGGAGACCCTACATTGATACCCATGGGGGGACCCCTGAGGCTGGTGACTCCTAAACGGTCCCAGGATAAGTCCCGCTCAGTTTGGTGTAGGAGAGAATTCAAGGGGCTTGCCAAAGTTAAAAGTGGGAGGCAAAGCATTTCAGTAGTGTCCCAGGGACTGAGGCTGAGGCTGGGCAGGTGGATGACCTGGGCATCCAGTGATAGACTCCTCTCTGCTCAGAGAATCTCCCTACCTCAGTGCAACTCTGCCAGGAAGTCTTTCCTGACAACTTAGGATCATGCCAGCCCTTCTGCCCTTGTTTCCCTCTCAGAGCCAAGTCCCAGCTGGGATTTGAATCCAGAGCCTCCCAGCTCCCAGACCAAGTCCCTTCTCCCATTTTGAGATGCTGGACTCCCTCCAGTATCCTGCCCCTCGACCCCCAGCACCCTTCTCAGTCTTCTCTGCACCTCACTGACACAGCTTTTTCTCATCCCTCCTGGGCCTAGCCTCGCTGAGTGGCCTCAGACAAGTCCCTTCTGTTTATCTATAAAGGGAAGGATTTGAATTACATGGTCTCTTTTCAGCTCTGACTTTCTATGCTCTCCAAGCCCCTGATCTGAGGGGAGACACAGTCCTATCTCAGGGAGCCCCTGGTCTGAGACGGGGAATACAGCCCTGCCCTGGGGAGCCCCTGGTCTGACAGGAGGCTACAGCCCTACCTGGAGAAGTGCCCAGTCTGAGAGGAGACATGGTCTGATCTGAGGGGAATAGCCCTGACCTCCAGGAAGCCAGGGTCTGAGTGACTTTTCAACACTGCTAAGGCAGTGGAGGGGAGCAAAGCAGTCAGGGCCAGTCACTTGGAGAGAAGACTTTGTGAAAGTAACAGAGCCTCTCTTTCCCTCCCTCCATCCTTTCCCCTTCTCTCCTCCAGCCTTTAGACAAGTGGATCATCTGGGCAGATCTCTCTTCTGAGGGAAGACCCCTTGTCCTGGCTTGCATGTCCTGGACACCCAGAAGGCCAGCCTTGGAGCAGCCATTGAGTATATCTGCTTCAGCCCTGTTGTCTCAGCTTCCTTATTTCCTTTGGGGGTGATTCAGGGAATATGGGGCTGAATTGTAGGCTATCAGAGCCAGAGGACGTTAGAGGCTGCCCGAGCCATCTACCCAGCTTACAGAAGAGGAAACTGAGACCTGGAGCAGGTTGTTCAGGGAAGCAATGGCCAAGCCTGGCCTTGAGCCCAGGTCCTGTGACCCCTGAGAATTTGTTCTTTCTCCGGGGTCTAGGGATGTTCACTAGTGGCCAGCATGAGCTCCACTAGCAGCATGGAATGGGGCCTGAGTGCAGAAGCACCAGCTGGAGGCCAGCCGCCCCTGTAGCAGGTAGAAATGAGCTATCCCAGAACGTGCTCTGTCTGTCCTTCCCTGAGCAGGAGTAGAGGCTGCCACTGTTGTTCCCTCTGCCACAGTCAGATCTCCAGGCTACCTGGAGAAGGAGGAAGGCGGAGGGAGGAGGGAGGGAGACTAAGGCACAAGTATTCTAATTTGGGAGAGGAGGGGGACCTAGGGAGAGACCTGAAGGCCAGCTGCAATCAGCCTGCATGCCTGTCTAGCTCAGCTTGGGAATCCCCCAAGGTCGTCCTTCCACCTCCCCTCCCACCAGGAGTGTTGTCCTGTCTTCACCAGCACAGGAGGCCTCATCCATAGCATCATAGGGACCTTAGAAGCCATCAGGTTGAAATCTATCATTTTACATACAAGGAATTTGAGGCACAGAACTATTTTTGCCCAGGGTCATCCAACTAGTAAATGTCTGAGGAGGGATTTGAACTCTGATCTTTCTGACTAAATCCAGAGCTTTATCCACTCTTTCCAGTCACTTTTCAAGAGAGGAACAGGGTGTCTAGGGACAGGGAGAGGATCATCTTGGGCTGACCCTAGCCAACATCTGTGTGTGGTGGAAACGTGACTGGACTGGAGGGGCCAGATGGTGGCAAGAGGTGAACCGTGAATCATGGGGTTCTGCCCAGACTAGGGGAGGGCTGCCTATGGGGGATAAATAGAAGGGGCCTGGATGGGGAGACCTAGGTTTTTCCCATCTTGATTGCTGGGTGTGACCTGGCTCTCTATTCCCTGCCCTCTTGGTGTGGCTTGGTAGAGAAGAGAGGAGACTGAGCTTACCAGCTCCCAACTCATAGGAGTTCCACTCTGCCTAAACATAATAATAGCTCATATCCAGGAAGCAGAGACAGGGGAAGGGACTTGTCCAAGGTCACAAAGCACATGTGCCAGTGCGTGGCAGAACCCAAGGGTCCTGACTCCCATGCTGGCACACCTTCCTTCAGCTCTGGGATCTTCCTAGCAAACATGTGAGCCATACTTTCTGAAGCAAGAAGGAGAATGAGGGTACCTTTGGGGGAAGTCCTGGAGAGCAGCTTTGACCAGAGTCCTTGGACTCTCCGCCCCAATGCCTGGCCTCACAGGGTCTGGATAGAACTGATCATTCTGGGCTCTGGACCAGCCAGCCTGGTGGGGGCCAGGGCCTCAAGCCTCACTGACCCCCACCCCACCTGAGCCAGGACTCCTCCCTTGGGTCCAAGCGTTTGACCAACTTCTAAACCCCTACCTGGCCATGGGCAGCAGCAGAGCTCACTAACATGAGCGTTAAAAGACCTGGGTCTAAATTCAGCCCCCGACCCTTCCTGGCTGTGTAACCTTGGCCAAACCATTTGTCATTTCCTCATGGTTCAATGAGAGGTTTCGGCCAGATGACCTTTGAGTTCCTTTCCAGCTCTGTGGAGCCCTGGGCTCAGGGCAGCCCTGGGTTCTGCCCTCTCTGAGCTCCAGTCTAGACGGGGAGAAGACATCTACATGGTAGTAGAGTGGGCAAAACCAAGAGAAGCTGGGAGATGGAGTGGGGCAGGAGGGACCGGCAGCACCAAAGAGGCTTCTCCTAGAGGTGATGGCCTTTGAAGGCTGCCTGCCAAACTTTTACCCCTAGCCTACGCCCCACTAGTACTTCCTGTCCTAGCCCTGCTTACTGTCCACCTCCTCCAAGTAGTCGGCACCAAGTTGGAGGATGGCTCCTACTCTCCCCACTCGTTCTCCCTCGATGTGCCAGACCAGGCAAATATATTTCCTGGGTTTATTCAAGTGGTCATAAAGAACGTACGGATTTGGGACACCAGGGGGAGGTCATGAGCTTAAGTAAGAAAGGACCTCAGGCTGGTCTGGGTATATCAGTGTGCGCCGGGTATATGGGTGTTGATAAAACCTTCCTGTTCAGAAGAACTCTTCCCCAGATGAGAAGGATTGCCTTGGTAGGTGGTACTGCCCATCACTGGAGGTCTTCAGAAAGTGGCTGCATTGTTTGACTGTGGTACAGGAGACCTGGATTGGGCAGGGCTCTGACTCCATAAGGTCCAGCCCTGAGAATCCACCATGACTGTGCTTAGAGATCCCTCCTGCTTTGAGACAGACACCTGATCTTACTCTTGGGCCCCAGCCTAGAATGGCAGAGTCTTTGGACCATTGAGTGGCTTGGTACACTCTACCAGATCAGTCTCCATCTTAGGCAATTAGTAGCAGGTTGAGGACATGTTGGGTGTGGGTGCTGTACCCATGTGAAGGAGGGCAAGATTAGCAAGAGTGAGCTAGAGACAATACCCTTGCCTCAATTCAAGAGTAAACTGGGGCCCCAGGGCCATGAGACACTCCATCCTCTCACCTCAGAAAGCCAAGAAAACTTCCTTTGTCCAGTAATTCATTCCTTCTTTCTCTGTCACTCACTTCACTTATTCATTCCCTCACTAAGTCATTCATTCCCTCATTCAGTTAGTCATCCATTGGCTGATTCACTCATTCCCCTTACTCTACTCAGGGCGGGGGGCACATGCAAATGGACAAGGCCCCATCCCTTCTGACCTTCCAGGGCTAGGGGGGTCATTTGTGGGCTGGGTAAGGGGACAGATAAACTGTGATTCATTCCCTAGGCTTTGGCAGCACCTACCACCTCGGCCTGGATCCCCAGACCCACTTCTTAGAAGAATGAATATCCAGGTGTGGCTTCCATTTGCCCTGGAACTTCCCCAGAGGACAATACTCCCCTTACCCCCCTCTCCGCCAGTTCACTGGGAGCTGAGACTGTGGGGCCTGGATCTCTGACACTGCATCTTGCTGTGTCTCTGTCTCTTCCTCCCACCCCTCCCTTCTTTCTCTGTCCTTCCTACACATACTGGTATCTGAGACTGAGGGACCTGAGAACTCCTGTTTCTTTTTCCAACATCTGTGCAGCTGAACAATACTGAAAAAAATCACAAAACCATGCTAACTGGGTCCACTAAAAATTTATGTTTACATAACCTTAACTGGGCCCTCAACGCTGCTCAGCAATTCCTTTATATCTCCCTATTTAATTCACTATCTGCCCCACCACATCAGTTCTTCCAAATATTCTTATCCTCCTCAAACATCCCATGACTCCCCCCACCCTCTCAGCTGAGAACTTCTGTCCATGGTTTACTGAAAAAAAAAGTCATTCACTGAGAGCTCGCTCTTATCCCTGCCTCCTCATCGCACATCACACAGATTTCTTCTTTCTGCCAGTCCTCTACTTCACTCCTATATCACATGAAGAGGTAGCACTTCTCCTTGCCAAGACAAACCCCTCTGCATGTAGTTCCATTCCAGCCCATCTTCAAGATCTCTGCTCTCTCCCTTATCCATCTCTTTGATCCATCCATCCCTGCTAGCTACCACCCCTGAAGGCCATCTACACTTCCTTTCTTCTCACACTCTCCTTAACCCTCCACAGTCTGGCTTCCGGCATCATCTTTCCATGAAAACTGCTCTCTCCCAAGTGTCTAATGATCTTGTCATTGCCAAATCCGGTGGCCTTTTCTCCATTCTCATTCTCCTTGACCTCTCTATAGCCTTTGACCTTGTGGACAACCCTCTTCCAGTTGATATTCTCTTCTCTCTTGGTTTGGAAGACTCTACTTTCTCCCAGTTCTCCTGCCTATCTGACCACTCAGTCTCCTTTGTTGGATCTTCATCCATGTTACACCTGCTGACTATGAGCGCCCCACAAGGCTTCATCCTGGGCCCTCTTCTCCATCCATACTGTTTCACTTGGTGATCTCCCCAGCTCCCATGGGTTCAATAATCATCTCTTTCCCGATGACTCTTGGATCTACTTCTCCTGCCCTGCCTTCTCTGCTGCCCTCCAGATGCCCAATGGACATCTTGAACTGGGAGCGCTTCAGACAAACCTAAACCTGAAGCGTCCAGAACTGAACTCATTCTTTCTCCCCCATTTCCTCCCTTTCCTGACTTCCCCATTACCGTTGAGGACATTATGTACCATCCTCTCAATCACTCAGGTTTACGACCTAAGTGTCTTCACCGACTCCACCCTCTCTCACCTCCCATATCCAGTCTTTGTTTTGGTTTATCATTTCTACTTTTGTAACATCTTTCACATACATCCCTGTCTCACATTTAATGGTGCCACCACTTGGGGGCCTCATCATCGGACGCCTGGGCCATTGCAAGAGCTGCTGGTGGGTCTGTCTGCTTCCAGTCTCCCCCTGCCCCCAATTCCAATATTTCTTCCTTTCGGCCCCCAAAGTAATTTTCCTAAGTTGTAGGTCTGACCATGTCACTCCAGGATCTGTTTGCCATTCAGAGTCTTTCATAACCTAGCCCCGCTTCCTTTCCAGTGGTCTTTTACCTTCCAGCCCCTTCTCCCCTTGGATTCTAGAGCTGTTCATACTCATCTTGCAGTTCTTCTCATGTGGGGGTGGGGAGAGGAGAGGGGAACAAGTATTTAATACGTGCCTACTATACACAAGTGCTGTGCTAAGTGCTCTACAAATATTGTCCCATTTGAAAGACAAGAAATTCCCTATCCCCATTCCAGGCATTTTTCTGTCTGTCCCTCAAGCCTGGGCTGCTCCCCCTTCCTCAGCTCCACCTCCCTGCTTCCCTGGCTTTGAGAAGTCTTTCAGGATGCCCCTCCAATGCCAGGGTCTCCCACCGTGCTGATGCCCACCTTTTCCCATCTGTGGCTTGTTTGCGCAGAACTGTTTGCGTCTTGAGAACAGGGACTGTCTTTTTGCCCTTCCTTGTCTCCGCAAATGTTTATTTACTGACTTTGTCTCTATCTTTGTCGCACACACTGGGGGTGAAGGCTAGGAGGCCTGGGACCCCTAACTCTGTATCTATCACACACACACTGAAGAAGGTTGCCTGCCTCTCTCAGCTACACTGGGGGTGAGGGGGACTGTGGGAGTCAGTGACGTCAGCCCCTCCAGGCTATTTCTGGCTCCAGGTCGGCTAATTCCTGCTTCTCTTGGCCTCCCTTCCAGAAACCATGTCTAATCCTGGCGGGCTGCCTGGGGTGGCGGGAAGGCCTCAAGAATTGTAAGACTCACCCCCCAGCCCTCTCTCAAATGTCCTCAGCCTCAGGGACTTGGGGATGGGGGTGGGGAGTCAGCCAGCCTCCTGGCTCAGGCCTCAGAAGTCTCTGACCCTGTCATTCAAAGCCCTCGGGACATAGTCTCCAACCTGGGTCACAGCCCCAATGTTGTAGAGCACTTTGCAGGCTGACAGCATCCATCTGCTCTCAGCCCAGCTCCCACTCTTACCTCTGTAGCCCTGCTGGGAGGGAGGGCCAGCAAGTATTATCTCCTTACCAATGGAAAATCCAAGATTTGTCTCAGGTCACGCGGGGAGCCCAGGCCTCAGCACAGTGCACAGTCCAGCCATTGGCTACTGTCCCAGGCTGGGGCAGGCCCACATGAGCTCCTCCTGGCCAGTGGGTCACTAGCCCTCCCCACTAGTCTCTCTGACTCTGGGGCTCCCCCTGAAGGCCACAAACTCATACAACAAGCTTTGACTAAGCACCCACTATACACCAGGCACTGTACTGGGTTCTGGGGTAAACAATAGAACTAGTGCTTGCCCTCAAGGACCTTACATGCCTGCTGGAGAGACAGCAGGTACATAAAAAATGAGGTATATACTGGATAAGGACCAGGACAGAGCTTGTGTGCGGTCCATCTCCCTCCCAAGCACATCTCTTCATCTTTCACCCAACCCTGCTCTTCCTCCTCCAGCTCTCCCCATTCCATGTTTAAGTCTGGATTCCCCCTCCACAGCCTCAGTCTTATTCAGTCCCTTCTCTGCACTCACATACCCACCCCTCAAGTTCAGGTGGTCATGGCCTCTGGCCTGGACTCCTTACTATAATCTGAAATACCTGCTGAGGGGCACTGGAGAGAGACAGACACAGCCCTTGCTTGCCTTCAGGGAACTGCTAGTCTGGCAGGGGTTGAGGAGTCTCCCTAGACTGCTGTAATGAAGTCTTAAGATGAGGATATCTGCCCATTGTCTCAGGAGGAAGCCTTTGAGTTGGGCTTTGAAGAATGGGGAAGAGAGAATTTTCACAGGTCCCAGGCTTCACCTGCCATCTCCAGCCTCTCCTTCCATCCATCTTCCATTGGACAGGTGTGCACAATGCCCTTCTCAGAAATCTTCAGGGGTTTTCCATGGCTCCCTGCAGAGTTTACTTCTGGTTTCCTCCTTGCCAACAACCCCTCTTCCTAAATCTTACTGAGGGCCAGGCCTTTGCAGGAATTGCTTTTAACACCTTACAAATGGGAAAACCAAGACCCAGAGAGAGAGAGCGATGTGTACAAGGTCATGTAGCCTAAGGAAGTTAGGGTGGAGCCTGGCCTGAAATACAGGCCTCCTGCCTGGAAAGTGAGGTGATACAGAATCTGGCACAAGAGTTGGTCAGGGTCGGGCACAGGGAGGCCCTGGGCCATGGGGAGCGGGAAGCCTTTTGAGGAGTCCAGGTGCTTGAGGCTTTGGGACCTGGCTGCCTCCCCAAGGCAGGCCTCGCCATTCCCTGTTCTGTTTGCCACAGGAAAAGCAGGTTTGGCAGCTCCGGGAGGATAGGGAATGCAGGGGAGGGGAAGGACACAGCTGCCCAGAAGTTGGGTGTCCAAGGCTTCCAGGAGGCCAGACAGGGAAGGAACATCCATACAGGGCCCAGCCAGGTGTTCCCAGCAGAGTATTGGATCCAGAACCAGAAGACCTGGGCCTGGAATTTACTTGCACAGCCTTGGAGAGTCTCTTCTGTGGGCCTGTTTCCTCAGCCTGAGAATAAATGGGTTGGACCAGATTACCTTTGATGTCTCCTCTAGCTCTGGACAGGTCAGAGCTAATATGGCCTTGGGCTGTACTAAGAGAGGCAGTTTCCAGGAAGGAGGAGACAACCAGTTCTGTTGTTTGTGCTCAACACATCTCGTCTGGATAGTGGGCATAATAAATTAAGAAGTACACTGACAAGCTGGAGTGTGTCCAGAAAAGAACAGAAGATGAGGAACACCCTTGTATCTGGGTCTTACATCTGGGGGGACTTTTCCAAAGTCCCAAAGAAGAAGGGATTGCCTGGGGAGGTGTAGGATTTACTTCCAATGAGGCCTGGGCTCAGGCCTGCTTCTCCTGTGCTGCCCCTAGATAGGGTCTAGTATTGTTGAGCACGGTGTTGGTCACCCTGGAGGGCTCTGTCCTGGCATCATGGAGTCCTTCAATGCTAGGAGTTAGGACCTATGGACTTCTCTGCCCATGCATTCCAAGGTGGATTTGGGCAAGTCCCTTCCCTCCCTGGCCCTGAAAAACTAGACTTCTTTGTCCCCAAAATGATCAATAACCGGAAACTCAGATGTGGTCACACAGGGTCCTTCAGGTCAGAGGCCCGCCCCAGGCTAGGCTCAGGCCTAAGAATTCTGATCCACCTCCCCCCACCCTCTGTCATGGCTCCTTTCCTTAAGTGGCCCCAGGAAGCCTGAGAGGTATGGAGGCTCGATACAGAAAAAAGAAGGAGTAGAGAGAGGGGAGTTGTGGAGGAATAATAAAAGTCAGTGTCAAGGACTGTGCCTTTTCCTTTCTGGGGCTCAGTTTCCTTCTCAATCAAAAAAGTGGGGTTGATCCTGAGATGTCTTAGCCTCAAGATGTTTGTATGCCCTCAGCTCCAGCTTCCTGTAAGCCAGGAGTCTGGGCTATGCTCAGGCTGCAGCTAAGGCGGGGGTCCCGAGGCTCTTGACTACATTCCTGGGAAGGAGACATAGACTGCAGGATCCTGGGCCCCTGTCCCATTTGTGTTTCTTGGCACTCCCTTTTGGCCTGGGAGTCCAGGTTCCCCTGGGAGACTACTAGCTTTGGGTGGGGTGTGGGGGAAGATGGCCAAGGAAGCCCACTTCTGCATCTCTGATGTCCCCAACAGAAAAGTTGGATTTAGTTCATTTAGTCTCGTTCTACAGGCCCTCGACTTATTCCATGAGTTCCAGAGTCTCAGTTTTCTCAATTAGAAAATGGAGATTCTCAACTCTTTCCCCTAGCACCTTAAGGTTTCCAAATCAGTTACACTCACCAACATCCTGTTTTTGGTACTGGAGACACAGAAAGGAAATAGTAGCTATTCTCAAGGAACTGGCATTCCACTGGGCAGGCTGACCAACAGCCTTCAATAGGCAATAGCATTTGATCCTCAGACTCTCTGAACTGGGTGGAGCTACTTGACTGCTGGCAGTGTTCAGCCCCCCACAATTCCCTGCATCTCCTAGAGGCAAGGCAGCTCCCCATCGAGGAGGTACTGAATAAAGCACTCTGAGTTAAGTAGCCTGCTGTTTTCTGTACCAGTTGAATGCTTTCCATCTCAAGACAGCCTTGAGAAAGTGAAGTGTTCAGTTGGAAATTCAAGCTACAAATAAATACTATGGTGCGTCTGTCCTCTATTTTACTACTAGTACTTGCTTTAGTTGCTAACCAGCATTCAAGGGAAGAAGTGAGCCCTTGGTCTCTGGAAACACAGATAAATGTACGTTTTAAAGAGTCCAGTCAAGGTCATCATTAGCCATGAGGGTATCTATCCTTTCTCTCTCCTTCACTCTCTCAACCACTTACAATGCTCATAGATCCCAAAGCTTTGGTAACTGGTGACCCCTTGCTCCCCTACCAGTCACTGCTCTAGGACCCCTTTGAAGTGAAGACACCTGGCAAAACATTGCTAACAGATATCAGAAGGGGGGCCTTTCCAGTAGAAAAACAGCAAACTGGGAACCTATCACTGCAGGCAGATAGTGAATACTTCCAGATACAGATCCCTGGTCTTGTAGCACCCCTGACTTCAGCCTTCCTGAGAACTCCATTGGTTCCAGGGAATACTAAAGCTTCATTGGTGTATGTGTGGTTTGTGTGTGAATGTTGTTCTTTCATAGTGTCAATGCTGATTTTACATACACTCTCTCTCTCTCTCTCTCTCTCTCTCTCTCTCTCTCTCTCTCTCTCTCTCTCTCTCTCTCTCTCTCTCTCTCTCTTTCTCTCCTTGCTTAGATAAGCATTTGCTCCTAGATGTAGGAAGTAAGAGATAGAGCCAGGATGTCAAGAATAGTAGGGAAAAAGTATAGAGTTTCTCCACCTGCTCGGAACATCTAGAAAAATGCACCAGATCAAATCCTAATTGGGAAATCTAAGAAAAAAATCACAACGAATCATTTTTCCAGCCTAGGTCAACACAGTAAAACAAAGAGATCTATGGATTCCAGGGACTGGATCTCATGAGGACATCGGGCTGAGTGTTCCATCACCCTGTAGCAAGGTGGGGGAAATCCCAGATCTAGCACAGAGGGGTCTAAAACTTAGTAGGAGGAGGTGTGAACTGGCAGATTCCAGATGATTCCAAAAGGCTTATGAGGAAATATGCTCCCCATCTTCTAATAGAGAGGCAATGTACTCAGCGTAGACTGAGACACGGTTTTTTGCACATGGTCAATGGAATTTGTTTTGCTTGACTTTACACATTTACAACAGGGGTTTTATTTTATTCTATTTTTTGCTTTCTCAATTAGAAGATGAGGTGGGGTGAGAGGGAGATAAGGTACATTTTTGATGATTGAAAAAATTTTAATCTAATTTTTGAAAATATAGAAAGCAAAATGGGTAGGATCAATTCTTCTTTTCATTTTGGGAATATCCTACAGATCCCAAGATAGCAGTAAATCAGCCTCAGAGGTCATCTAGTAAAATTATCCATATGCATGGCAACAATATTGGGGTAGGAGGGCAAATATTATGCCCATTTTATAAATGAGGAAACTGAGGCTCGGGCTAAGCGATTTGTCTGTGATCATACAGCTAAGAAGTAGGGCTAAACCAGGACTTCAAGTTGGGCCTCATGACTCCAAGGTCAATGAATTTTACATCTTGCTCCCTGCCTCCCTCCAAGGGATGTTTGGAGAATATTCTTAGTTCAAAGGATCTGGGACTTCATGGATAGGTATAGTCTTTCCACTGATGTAGAGAATGACTCATCCATGAGTGCCTATCCTATATTGTAGCATAAGACAGACATAGGGCCCATCCGAGGTGCTATGAGTTTCTATCACTTTCTTTTGACACTGACCATCAATTGGAGCACAAAGCCTACCCATCGGTTATCCCTGGTCCTTGACATGTCTTTATGTCAAGGAGAATGTCTCAGAATGTGAGAGTCAGAAAAGATCTCTACCTAGTTCAACCCATCCACAGAAGGATCCCCATTATGATATACTGGACAAGTAGCCACCTGACCTTTGCTTAAAGAATTTCAGAGAGGGGGAATTCCCCTTGCCCAAGGAAGCCAATTTCACTTTTGGACACTGAATCCCACCGTCCCTACTACCTATTGTCCTTATCCCACCTCTCTTTCTTAGGTAAATTCCTTGATCTCTCTCTCTCTCTCTCCACTTTCTCTCCTCTCACCTCTTACTTATTTCTTAACTCTCTGTAGTCTAGCTTCTGATCTCATCATTCAGTCAAAACATTCTCCAAAGTGACTACTGACCTCTTAATTGCCAAATCTAATGGCTTCTTCTCAGTCCTCATCCTCTTGACCTCTTCAGTATGTGACAATGTCTGTCACTTTCTTTCCCTGGATACCATCTCCCTCTAGGTTTTTACAACACTGCCCGTATGCCCTGACTCGTCAATCTCTTTTGATGGCTCTTCATCAATGTCACACTGACCAACTGTGAATGGGCCCCAAGCCTCTGTCCTAGGTCCTCTTCTGTTTTCTACATTTTTTCTCTTGGTAATATCATTGGCTTCCAAATTATCATCTCTAGATGAATGTAGATTTGTCCCATTCTCTTCTGAGTCCAGTTCTCATTGCCAATTTTGTACTGGACATTTCAAACAGGATTGCTAGGGATAACTCACATTGAACACTTCCAAAACAGAAACCCATTATCTTTGTCCTCAAACTCCCCTCTCTTCCCAACTTTCCCATTTTTGTTGAGGGTTCCAATGTTCTTCCATTTTCTGAGATTTAAAACCCCAGCATCATCCCTGATTGCTCCTGCTCACTCACCTTATGTATCTAATCAGCTGCCAAATTTGGTCATTTTTACTTCTGTGACATCTCCCATAACTGTCTTGTTCTCTGAATCACACAGCCACCACTCTAGTTCAATACCTTTCCCCTGGGCTCCTACAATGGCCTCCTCATTGGTCTCCCTGACTCCCATCTCTGCTCTCTCAAATCCATCTTTCACGTAGCTACCACAGTGATTTCCCCACAGCACAGGTCTGATCATATTCTCTCCCTTCACCTTACTCAATAAATTCTAATGCCTCCTGAATGTAGACTCCTGTGCTTGGCATTGAAAGCTCTTCACAATCTGGTCCCATCCTACCTTTCCAGCTTTCTTACACATTACCCCCTTCCTCTAGTCTAGCCAGAGTGATCTGCTCATGGTTCCTCACATGTGATATACTATCTCCCAGTGCTGTATCTGCATTACCTGTCCCTGGAATGAATGCTGTCCTCATCTCCAACTCTCAGTGTCCCTGGTCTCCTTTTAGACTCAGCTCCAATACCACCTTCTCGAGTAATCCCTTTCTGATTCCCCAAGTTGCTTGAGGTCACCTCCTCAAATTAGCTTGTGTTCATTTTGTATGTGTGATTTGACCATGCCCAAGTAACCTAGGACAGAGGCACATGGGAGGTACCAGGGACCTCCTTCTAGGAGAAGACATCCTCTGTGAGTAAGAATGGTCTCTTTACATTGACTGTAAAGCCAGAACAGGCTTTTAAAAATTATCAGATTGTGTCTTTCTTTCTGCAGCATCTAGGTTCCCAGATATCTGAACTCAGCTGGATGGGCTCCTCCCTCTTGGACCCTGTGATCCAGAGAAACAGGCTTGGGGTTTGGGCCTTTTTCAGTTCTGGGTGCAAGTAGTGGGGTCCCTGGACCCAGGAGCTCAAGTGATGATGACCTTGGAGGCAAGATTCTAGGCTGGATGTTGCTGCTATCCTAGTAGGGAAGTACTGAGAAACCAGAGCTGGAAAGGGAGACCAGGGGAGCTTGGAACTTGGAACCTGGTAGCAGCTGAGTTAAGCTGTTAAGCATAAACTGAGCATAAGCCCCTCTCTTCCCCAGACACTGAGGGGGAGGAGGGGGATTATGTCCCACCCACATGTTGGAGGGAATATACTCTACTTTTAAAGTAAATCTTTCAGGCTAATCTGATATTGATAGATCTGGGATTCTATAGACTTCTAAAACTGGGGGATCATTGTCATTGAGGGCTGGAACCAATGGCAGAGAGACTAGACACCCCCTAACTCCCTCATAAGGGCACCAGAGACCCTTTTGGACAGATGAAATGTCATATACCCATATAACAGAATGTTATATACCTCTGTAAGGTATATCCATTACACATCACAATTCTCCCAGAAAAAGGCTCCACATTCCCTTTCATGTGGTCAATTGCATCAGTCAAGCACTCTACATGTGCTCATGGTGACCAAGTTCATTGGCCAATCATGTATTACAGTAGCAGCAGCATCGTCTCATCCACCCTAAGCAAAGGTGCTATTTCTTCTATGAGTCTCCTCTTTCTCCCAATAAAACAAACCAAAAATCCTTTCTTCCCCCAACTCCTTACTATCCTTGAACATCTTCAAATCATTCTCACCGTTAGCATTCCTGACACTTTCTACAGGACTGTGCTATACCTTACACTCAGCCTCTGTTACTTGCATTTGCTGTCATCTGTCTCTTTCTCCCCAAGAGTTTAAAAAAAAAATTATTGGTGTAACTATGTCCCAATTAGTGCAAATAATAAATCCTCTGAAGTAGTTGCATTATTCAAAATCACATTGTATATTTCCACTGGACTGGAGTCAATGACCATATTTGTATACATTTATTTGCATATTATCTCCCCCATTAGGTACTAAGTTCCTTGAGGGTAGAGACTGTCTTTGGCTTCTTTTTGTATCCCCGGTAGTTAGCACAGTACTTGGCACATAGTAGGCAATCAATAAATGTGAATTGATTAATTGGTCATAGCTTCAAATAGTACAGATTTGAGTATAAATCACTTCACAGGATCCATTCTGACTAATTGAGAACAGTTGTATCTCTCTCTGTCTCTCTCTCTCTGTCTCTCTCTCTCTCTCTCTCTCTCTCTCTCTCTCTCTCTCTCTCTCTCTCTCTCTCTCTCTCTTTACTTATATCTCCCAATGTAACTTTTCCCCTTCCCTAGAAGAAAAAAATAAAAAAATAGGAGGGAAAATCAGTTCCAAAAAACTACTACATTTGAAGTCAAATCCATACCTGTTGTCTCTCCTACTCTCCAAAAACTGAAAGGAAATAAATGCCTTCTCATACCTCTTCATAGGGGCCAAAGTTAGTCAATCTGCATTCAGAATCATTTATTTTTGTCTTTTTCCATTTACATGGTTGTAATCATTGGATAGAATGTTTTATTGGCTGTACTTCATTTTGTATCAGTTCATGCAAATCTTCTGAAGCTTCTCAGATTTAAAAATTAATTCAAGGCTTAGAAGGGAAGCAGTCATTTTGAGGGGAAAAACTTTGCTTCAATTTATGTCTGATAAGGGTCTTATATCCAAGATATAAAGGGTACTAACACAAATAAATGCCCCAAAGCCATTTCCCAATAGCTGTGTGGTGGTGAAAGGCTATGAACAAAGAGTTCTCAAGAGAAGAACTGCGAACTGCTAACAACAACGTGAAAAAATGTTCCAAGACACTAATAATAAGAGACACACAAGTGAAGACAACCCTGAGGTTTCACTTCATACCCAGCAAACTGGCAAAGATGAGAAAAGATGGAAATAGTCGATGCTGGAGGGGTTGGTGGAGCTGGGAATTAGTTCAGTCATTCTGGAAAGCAGTTTGGAACGACACTAAGAAAATGACTAAACCATCTATGCCCTTTGACCCAGTCATCCCATTGCTCGGCATATCCTCAAAGGAAGTCAATAATAAAAATAAAGGTTCCCATTTTTAACGAATTATTTATAGCAACCCTTTTTGTAGTAATAAAGAATTACAAACAAAGTAGATTCCTGGAGATTGGGGAATGGCTTGACAACTCCCACTGTACCATTAGAAATAGTGATGAATACATATCTTTTCATTTTTAATTTTCTTTTTTAATCATAAATTAAACTCCTTTGTGGTTAGCAATAATTCTTCTTTTCCTCCTTCTGCCTCCTCACCTCTGCCATTGAGGAAGAAAGAAAAGCAGAAGTCTTGTGGCAAACATGTATAGTTAAGCAAAACAAATTCCCGATTGGTTGTGTGTGTGTGTGGTATATACATACATACATATACATATAAATGTACACATGTATGCATGTATACATGTATACATGTATACATACACATACATACGTGTGTGTGTATATGTATGAACCTGAGGGCATCACCTCTCAGGAGGGAGGGAGCAATGATCATGCCTTTGGAAAATCTAAACTGGCTATGAATTTCCTGTGCATTCACAATGACCTCCTTGGACCAATCCCATTTTCCCTGTCCACTGGAATGATTTCCTTTTGTGTCTTCATCATTTCCTTCTCGAGCATCCCTCATCCCTCCTGGGCTAACTCCCTCTAAAGTGTTTTACTCCATGGGGTCCTGACTCTGCTTTCTCGATCCCTTTGAAGTCCCATTTTCCCAAATCGATGGTGTTTGTCAGACTACCCTCCGCTTTTCCTTCCTTCTTCGTCACCAACTCCAGGACCAAAAGGTCCCTCCCCTTCATTTCCACCCCAATAGCCAGTTCCTGTCAGTGAGAACCAAATTCAGAATAGGATTTCCCCTCGCTGTTTCCTCCGACTATTAAAGAATGAAACAATTGCTGCGATAACTCAAGAACTGCTTGGCTCTGCTTTGGGCTCTGTGCTGGGCTGAGGGAGAGCTCCAGCAGAGGTCCCTGCATCGATACCGTACATACATACTGTGGTGTGTCTCTGGGCCAGTCTGGTAAAGTATTTCTCTGACTCCTCCTGCCTTCCCATTTTAAGAGGCTCACCATAGGATCCTCCTGGAACTTCTCCTGCTCTTTGGACCTTCACCCAAATGCTTATCACCCCTGTGTCTTCCCAAACCTGGTCACCCTATAGATTAGAATGTACGTTCCCAGAAACAAGTGGGTGTCACAGTGGATAGAGCACCAGGCCTGAAATCAGGAAGACTCTTCATTCTGAGTTCAAATCCAGCCTCAGACACTTGCTAGCTGTGGGACCCTGGGCAAGTCACTTCACCTTGTTTGTCTCAGTGTCCTCATCTGTGAGATGAATTGCAGAAGAAAATGTCAAACCCTTCCAGTACCTCTGCCAGGAAAACCTAAATACGGTCAGGAAGATTCCAACAGGACTGAACAATGAAAGTTCCTTGAGGCAGGAGCCGTCTTGGCTTTTGCATTTATATTCTCAATTCATGGAACAGCGGTTGGTAAATAGCACGGAATAAAGAAATACACACATGCACACATATGTGTGTATATGTATGTGTGCACATGCACATACACACACAAACATATATAAATCTATATACATACACACAAACATATATGTGTATGTATATATAAGTATATATACACACATATATAAGTATATATATATATATATACACATATATATATATATAAGTATATACACACACACACACACACACACACACACATATTCACTATTTATTAATTCATTCCAAAAAAGAAAGACTGGAAAATAATTGTCACTTGGGATTCAATGTCCAGCACTGCAGGGCATGGTATCTGATGAGTCCTGACCATTAATGTTCCCCACCCCTGTAGGAAGTGTCCTAGGAGTACAGGCACAGTTCAGGTACTAAGCACTCACCAATACATTGTACAGAGACCTTGCTCTTTGGGCCTGCAAATGATTCAGCTCTGAGTTTATTCACAAGGGCAAAGTGCAACTGTGAACAGGTGTGCAGGGAATCTAAGAAGGTCCAGAAGGGAATGTTTCCCAGACTAGATTGGGCTTGGAACCCATGTCCTCCTTCCTCCAGAGGCACCCAGCTTTCTCCTGATCCCCAAAGGGAAGGGAGTCTTCTCCCTCAGAATGCTGTGTCCCTTCCCTACTCAGTGTGTCCTCACCTGAGCTCCCCATCCCTTCCCCCACAGCCAGCTGGTCTGGTGTGCACTCAAGCTCAAGCTCAGACAATGAGGAACCCTCAAGGCTTTGGAGTGGATCTTCCCTGATCTGTCCCCAATCTGTCCCCATTGTTGGATAATCACTAAGTAACTGCTTCTTCTTCTTCCCAAGATAGGAAAGGGGAAAGGCTCATATATAAGATATTGTTATAATTGTGTCTGTCACCCAGAAAATAAAGATAATTCAACCTAATACTCAGATTACCTCCAAGGTTTGCAGAAGACAATTCTTTTCATTATAGTATTAGGTTTGGAAAAAGTTTAGGGTCTCTACAGGAGGGGCTACTCTACATATAAATCCCTGTCTTTGGGGGCTTAATGCAAGGAGGATCTATAGCTATATCTGAATCTATATCTATATCAATAGATATGTCTAGATATATCTATATCTATATCTTTCTCCTATTATCATGTACAGGGGCAGCTAGGTGGCACAGTGGATAGAGTGCTGGGCCTGGAGGTAGGACAACTCATTTTTCTGAATTCAAATCCATCCTTGCTAGCTGTGTGACCCTGGGCAAGTCACTTGACTTTGTTGGCCTCAGTTTCCTCATCTGTAGAATGAGCTGGAGAAGGAAAGGGCAAACCACTCCAGTATCTCTGCCAAGAAAACCCCAAATGGGGTCACAGAGTGAAACACAACTGAACAAAATAATTATGTGTGTGTATCTTACACACACACGCACATATATATATATATTTATGTGCATGTGTACAGATGTACATGTGCATATATGTATACATTTATATATACATTTACATACACACGTATATATTGCTAAACTAAGAGCCCCTTTTCTGTGAATTCTCCTCTGACACTCCCACATTCTCACACTCCCTATGACCTCTTTTGTCTGATGTTTAAAGCCCTTCAGGAGGTGACCTCCTGCCAGCCTATCCAGCCTTCTTCAGATCCTCTCCCCTTCATGCATCCTGTGCCTCAACCACATGGGCACTCTTGCCACTCTTTCCACAGTGCTGCCTCCCACCTCTAGGATTTCACAGTGACTATTCCCTGTCTCTGGAACGTTCTCCCTGCTCCCTTCCATCTGTTCCAGTCCCAGAACTTGTAAACCTTAAAGTGTTTCAACAATAACAATAGGAAAGCACTTATAGAGCACCTACTGTATACTAGGTACTGTGTTAAGTACTTTACAAATATCTGCTCATTTGATCCCCAAAACAACCCTGGAAGGTAGCTGCTATTATTAACTCCATTTTACAGTTGAGGAAACTGAGGCAGACAGAGGTTAAGCCTAGACTTCACACAGCTAGTAAGTGTCTGAGGCCAGATTTGAACTCAGTTTTTCCTGATTGCCAACCCTGGGCTCTATCCACTGTGCCACCAGCTGGCAATTATAATAACAATAACAAATTAATATCAATATATTGATGATGTCGCTAGTACAATAGACTGCATATTACATTACATATGACAATTTATAATATGAATTATATATATCATATCATACTAATCCTTGTTATTCTCATTATAGAGCCATAGATTTGGAGTTTGAATTCTTACCTTCCCATTCATTATTCCTTTGGTCAAGTCCTTTCTCTCTGGACCTCAGTTTCCCCATTCACAAAAGGAGGCGGTCAGACCTGCTGGCTTTTGAGGTTTTACCGAGCCCAAGTCCTTTGATCTGACGTCTCAAGGAAGCATCAGGTATTAAGAAGGTCCTGAGGGAGAATAAGCATATATTAATGTGGTCCCTTACAATTTACAAAGTACTTGCTTCCCTGGCCAGGTAAGAAAATGGGGCTCTGACAAATGAAGAGGCTTCCCTAGGGTCTCCTTATGTGTGGGTGAGAGACAGAGCTGGTCCTCAAGCTGGTCCTCAAGATGCCCAGGGCAGTCCATTGGTGGGTCTGTCCTATTTCTGTACCAGGTTTCCAAAGGACCCTCTAGCCTGGGAGTTGTTACAAGGGAGCTCTGTGTCTTTCTAGAAAGTGATAGACCCACAGCAGCAACTCCTAGAAGGACCAGGATGTCTCTAAACAAGGAATCCACACTAGGGGAGAGAGAACTGCTCATTATAGGGAAGGTTCTAGACTGGGGAGAGGGGTGGATAATTGGGCCTCATGGGACAAGTGTAAGAAAAACTGGGCCTACTTCATTCGACTCCATTTCCCCTATTCAGTAGGATGGGGAGCCACATGCAGAGGGGCTAGGGCTGGAACCCAGGCCCCAAAGAGAAGGAAGGCCCTTGTCATCCCAGCCTGTGCTAGATTCTCAGACAGTACCAGACCAGGAATCCTTTCCACCCGCAGGCTGAGAGTCTCAATTCCCTAGTCTGTCTGCTCTCCCTCCCATCCTCCTCACATACCATCCCAGGCCTTCAGCCCTTGCACAACCTTGTCCTCAGAGCCAAGAAGAAGGGGAGAGGGAGGGAGGGAGACAGGGAAAGGGGGAGACAAGACTATTCATATCACTGGATTCCAAAGGCAACTTGGAACTCATTTTGACAAACCCCTGCTTGTTACAGAGGGATACTGAGGCCTAGAGCAGTGGAGTGGCTGTTCCGAGGGCCTCACAGCAGAACTGGGGTTCCAGAAAGCTGAGCCCCACTCCAGCAATGCCCCAGGAGGCAGCCAGGCCTTCCCTGAGCTGCCAGTCACAGACTCTGGCTAGGTCTGAGGCTGGGGCTGGGGTGGCTTTTCCCCATTTCCAGCTGGCAGGGAAGGATCTCTGTACACATAGCTGTCTGGCCCAGGGGCATCCATTCCTGAGAACTGTGGTCATGGAACTGGGACCTTGCCCCACTCCCTACCCCCCACCCTCTGATCTCCAGTCCCTGACTCATAAATGGAGTGTTGTAAGGCTGGGGGAGAGACCCCCCCCTCACAAGTCCTAGAGTTCCAGAAACCGGGACAAGCCCCTGCAGCCTAGAAAATGAGAATGCCCAAACTTTCTCAAGCCCTGGAACCCCAGACCCCAGTGTTCTAGGATCTTAGAGTCTGCAGCACTCTAGAGTTCTAGAATTCTGTTCCCTTACACCCCATTTCTAGATTTCAGGAATCCCAGAGGGAGGAAGACTGCAATTAACCAACCAGCAAGCTTCAATTAGGCACCTGCTCTGTGCCAGGCACGCTGTTAGGCACTGGGGATACAAAGACAAACCAAAGCAGTCCCTGCCCACAAGGAGCTTATACTCTATGTTTATACGTGAATCACATAGAGATGTACACAGAATAAATGCAAATAAAATATAGGCTACTTGTGGAGGGAGGTTACTGGAAGTCGAGGCAGCTGGAAAGGCCTCACACAACAGAGGGTACTTGAGTTGAGTCTTAAAGGACTCCAGGGATTGCATGAAGAAAAAGGGAGGAAGGAGGGCATTCGGGCAGGGGGCACAGTCAGTGCCAGAGATGGGAGATGGAGAATCGTATGTGAAGAAAAGCTAGACGATCAAGAATGTGAAGGAAAGTAATGTATAGTTAGGCCTATAACCTAAGGTAGGCTGAGACTAAACTGTGAAAGGTTTATATTTAATTTTAGAGGAGATAGGGGGTGATATGGTCAGATCTGTGCTTGGAGAAAATGGTTGTAGTAGCTGTGTATGTGTGTGGGGATGGATTGGATTGGGGAGAGCCTCAATTCAAAGAAACTAACTGGGAGGTTATTGACCTGGTCCAGGTGTGTGGTGATGGGGGCCTGAACAAGTCAGTCAGTCAGTGGGTGGCGACATTGTAAGGAGTGAGCAAGGGAAATAAATAACAGATATTGTGTAATTGGCCACTGAATGCAATTAGCAGGAAGAATTCAGGATGACCTTGTAGTTGAAACCTTAAAGGATGGGGGTGCCCTCAGCAACCATGGGGAAGTTCCAAGCCTGCCCCTCTCTGTCCCTGCCTCACTCCCTCACTCAGCTTCTCTCTGCCTTTTTTCCTATAGTTCCCTTCTCTGACCCTGTTGTCAAAACTTTCCTTCCTCCCAATTATGCCCCAGGGTCCTGTCATCCCAGGGAGCTAACCAAATCCAACACTTCTTAACTGTGTGTGGTTTGGGGACAAAGCACTTAACTCCCCCCAGCCTCAGTTGCCTCATGTGCAACTTGTCCTTCCTGTCTGCTTCACAGGCTGTGGTAAGGAGTAAGCTCTGTTTAACTTAAGCCTCAAAAGAATTGAGAGCTGTGCTCACTATATGACCCCAGAAATGAAGAGCTCCCATGTGGATACTAAAGGTTTCATGGATGCTCTTCTTGACAGGGCCCCTGTCTCTACTGCTGGTAAGAACATCACTGACTTGGGACAGAAGGACATTGTCCTGGATGACAATTTTGATCTCTCCAATACCACCGGCAGACCTCCCAGGGTCTTCTGGTTCTGGCAATACTCTACATAAGGCCAGCCTGGCTAATCACACAGGCTGCTGTGGAAATTTACCATTAGGGCTCTTGGGGATGACTTCTTGGCTCTGAATATCCATGAAACAAAGGGGAAAAAATGGCCCCCAGTCCTGTGTATTGACTCCCTTTCTGCTTTTGCAGGGATGATGGCAGGACAAAGGACAAAAGATGCTCCCAAAGAAGTTAAATAGCACGCATTATAAAACACTGGCACATAATAGGCACTTAATAAACGCTCCTTTCCTTCCCCCTCTTGCCCATCCCTCTACTAAGAATCACAGTTATCAGCAGAGCACGCAGTAGGGTTCTTGTTTCACTTCGTATTCTCAATGTTTAGCGCACTTCCAGGCACATGGAAAGTTTTCTCTTTCTAACGTGGAACCATTTGACAAGACCAAGACTTCAATGAGGAGAACTTTCCTTTCTTGATCTTCAGTGGCTGTGTCTATAGCCCCTCCAGGAGCAATGACTGAGTTCCATCTCCACAGGGCTGGCTTGGGCTCAGAGTTCTGGGCTGTCGCCATGAGGGCTGAGGGGAGATGGAGTGAGGTGTTGATGGTCATTTGACTTCACTGGCCCATGATGCCCTCAGGGTGCGCTGCTTCTCCTGCTTTTGGAGTAGCAATCGCTTGGCGCTTGATGGGGATGGCTGGTGGCTTCACTGGAGTCATTTCCTAGGATGATGGCTGGGAGGGCAGGCCAGGTGATCTAGTGGGCAGGGGCCTCTTGTGCTGGTCTGCCTGGTGGTGGCAGCTGATCAATAATTGTTGCTGGTGATAATGAGGAAGGTAGACCCTATCTCCATAATGATTTTCCCCCTCAGTGATGGTTATGGGGATAAGGTCGGAAGTAGAAATGGGTGATTTGGCTGAGACTCTTGGGCTGTCTCTTTCAGGATCTGAGGAGAGATGGTGGTCAAGGTGATGGTGGTAGTTTGACCTGCCTGACCCAAGCTGCCTCCTGACTCTCCTTCAGGGGCCCTGCTGCTTCAGTTAGCTGGCTTAGAACTTACAGTCTTAAAGAGTCACCAAGAGTGAGGAGAGATGGTGTAACTTGCCTAGTGTCCCCTAGCCAGTTGGTATCAGTGGCAGGACCAAAACCCAGATCTTTCTGATTCCAGGGCTTGCTCTCTGCTGTGTCATGGCTGCATCTCTAAAGATGATGATAATAAGCTGTTTCTTCCATCAAGGAGACTGAAAATGCAGAACTTGGACTGGAATCTTGTGGTCAGATATGCATATAGAAAACAAAGATGCAGAAACCAGCTGAATGAAAAAAATGAATAATGATCATCACAGCTAATAGGAAGTCCATGCTGAGGAGACAGGATTGGGAGGATGCTGAGGGACTAGTACAGAAGGTGTCTGAAGGAGGTGAAGATGCCAAAGGTGTAGGGGAAAAAACAAATATTATTACTGCTGGGGGGGAAAGTGACCCAGAGAATACTGATAACCACAAACCTATATGCCTACTGCCTTATCCTTACACAAATCTTTATAAGAGTTTGGTCTATGTAACTTGAGGGCATCCTGGATGAGGGGATTACTAGGGACCAGGCAGGCTTTCGCAAGTGATACTCAGCAATGGACCTCAGCAATTCACTGAAAGATAAAGAGAATATGAGAACTCACTGAGTGTACTATTGGTTGATAATGGAAAAAAAATGTTATTCAGTAGATTAAATACCTCTGTGGCCATGAGAAATAACCTATTCATCTATCAAAATCATTCTATTTTTGAGGAAAGATACTACAATGTAAATAACTGTCTATTCTGTCTCTATGAGGAGGTAGCAACATCCAATAGGGAACTAGAAAAAATGGAAGTAAAAGGTATCATTGGGGAAGTTTGTGACAAAAAGAGAAAATGGACTGGTCACATGATGGGGAAAAGGGATGACACATGGACAAGCAGTGTTCCCTTGACATGAGAGAAGGAAGTAAGGAAGGCCCTCAAATGTGCTGAACCTTCTGGAAGATTCTGCCAGGACTCCCCGAAGGGGCAGCACAGAGGGACTGGGGGGAATTTCCAAATAGATGACGTCCCAGATATATTTAACTACTTGAGTAATGATTGTTCACCTCTACATTCCAAGTTTTTGAGATTCCATGTGGATTCCTGAAGACTTGTGAGTAAATTCTAGAATATATTTTTTAAAAGGGATAGTTTGTGAGAATTTAAAATGGCAAGTAGAGATCTACTAAGTGTGGGTCATGCCAACCTAGCCTCATTTTTTCCCCACAGAGTTACTACACAGGTAGGTCAGGGAAAACTATAGATACAAGTAAATTAGATTTGGGGAAAGCATTTCACAAAGTTATGCCATTCTTGTGGGGAAAAAATGGAGAAATATGGGCTGGAGGGAAAAATGCCATCTAGTGGATTCAAAACTAATTAGATGGCCAGGCCCAAAGAGCAGTCATCAATGGCTCAAGGTTAGCTCCTGAAGTAGTCGCCAGTAGAGTGCCCCAGGGATATTTGCTTGGCTCTGTGCTATCTAATATTAAAAAATATCCAGGACTTGAATAAGGACAAAGATGGCATGCTCATCAGATTTGCCAACGACATAGAGATAGCCATTATAGTGGATGAAATGCGCAAGAAGTCAATATTCAATTGGTTTTTTTTAATGAGGTTGGACATTGAGCCAAATTTAATATAATGAAAGCTAAATGTAAAGTTTTACACAGGTTCCAAAGATCATTTTTCACAAAATATCCGTTTGAGGAATAAGACTAGACAACTGTTCTGAAAAAGAGAAAGGCCCCCAGGGTTTTAGCGGACTCTCAGTTCAGCATGTGTCAGTAATCTCAGGCTGCCTTCATGGAAGCATGGTGTCCATGGCCATGTCCATCCTCCCACTGTCCTGGGCAGATCACACCTGGATCACCATGTTCAGTGTTGGGAGCTGGATTTGGAGAAGAACATTCACAAACTGGAGGATCCCAAGAGAGGATCACACTCATAGTTGAAAGAATTGAGTATGTTAGGTTGAGGTTTAAGGCAGACATGATCATTGTCCCTAAGTATCGGAAGGGCTGTCCTGTGGAGGAAGAATCAGTCTGGTTCTGATTGATCCTAGGAGAAATTTTAGAGAGACAGATTGGGTTCAATGTAAGGAAAAGCTTCCTAACAGAATTTGCCGAAAGTTGATTGAGCTGGCTGCCTTGGAAGGTAATGAGTTCCTCCTCACTAGAGGTCTCCAAGTAGTGATTAGAGGACCATTTATTGGGTATGTTATTGAAGAGATTCATGTTCTGGTATGCATTATCTTTGATGCTTCTGAGTTCTGAGATTTGTGTGTGTGTGTGTGTGTGTGTATGTGTGTGGCATATGAATTGTGTGTGGTGCTTTCAAATCTCAAACCTTAGTTTCCTATGCCACAGTTGTCCTCCCTCCTTCTTCGTCTGCTTAATTCCTACCCCATTATTTAAGGGCAACTCACAGTTTTTCTCTACTGAGTCAAAGGCTTTTCTTCTACTCCATAAAAAGTAAGCCCATCAGGATCTCATATTTTCTACAGCTTTGAGTCATTTATGAGACAATAAAGATGGGTTCTGTTATAAAATTGCACTTTTGGAAGCCTGTCTGTTTACTTCTCATGCTTTTGTAAATCAAATTTTATTTTTAGTTCTAACTTCTCTCCCTCTGTCCCTCTACCCCTCCCCCACCCATTGAGACGGCAAAAAATACAATATCTATTATACATATGAAGTCATGTGAAACATATTTCTGCATCAGCCATGTTCTGGGTGAAAACTATGTGTGTTCATCCTTCGTTGCTGAAGAAGACCATGCCATCAGAGAAATAATGACATGACTTGCACTTGACTTTGTTCTGAGTGAGGGAGGGCTGTGCTGGTCACCAGCCTCACTTCTCCTCCAGAGCCATCTGAATCCAGTGACCAGATATTCATCAGGATGACTGGAGATGAGCCAGGATGAGGCAATTGGGGTTAAGTGACTTGCCCAAGGTCACACAGCTAGTGAGTGTCAAGTGTCTGAGGTGAGATTTGAACTCAGGTCCTCCTTACTCCTGCACTAGTGCTCTATCCACTGTACCACCTAGCTGCCCCAGGGGAAAAATAAGAAAAAGAAAGAGGGAAAGTACTCTTCCATCTGTACTCTGAGACTGTTAGCTCTTGTTCTCTTGTTCTCTCTCTCTTTTCTCTCTCTAGCAGTAAATATCATTTTACATCATGAGTCCTTTAGAATTGAGGATCACTGTAATAACTTTGAGAGGTTAAATGTTTCACAGTTGATCATCATATAATATAGCTATTACTGTATACATTACCCTCCTGCTTTTGCTCACTTCACTCTGAATCAGTTCATTTAAGTTTTCCCAGATTTCTCTGAATCCATCTCCATAATTTCTTACAATAAAATAGTGTTCCATCACAATCATATGCCATAACTTGTTCAGCCATTCCCAAATGATGGGCATCTCCTCAGTTTCCAATTTTTTTGCCACCACAAAAAGAGTTGCTATAAATGTTTTTATACATATGGGTCTTTTTCCTTTGAGTTCTTTGGGATATAGACTTAGTAGGGTAATGCTAGGTTAAAAGATATTTACAGTTTTATAGCTTTTTGGCTATAGTTCCAAATTATTCTCCAGAATGGTTGGACAAGGTAACAATTCTACTAATTGTGAATTAATGTACCTATTTTCCCACATCCCCTGCAGTATTTGCCACTTTCCTTCTCTATTATCTTTTAAATCTGATTGGTGTGAAGTGGTCCTCCAGAGTTGTTTAATTTGCACTTCTCTGATTATTAGTGATTTAGAGCATTTTTTAAATGTGGTTATTGATAACTTGGATTTCTTTCTCTGATAACTGCCTGTTCATGTCACTGGATCATTTACCATTGGGAAAATGAGTCTTATTATAAATTTTTAAAATTTATTTATTTTAAGTTTTCAACATTCATCTCCACAAAATTTTGAGTTTCAAATTTTCTCCCCATCTCTCCCCTCCCCCTCAAAATATCATACATTCTGATTGCCCCTTCCATCAATGTGCCCTCCCTTCTAACACCCCTCCCTTCCCTTATTCCCATCTTCTCTCTTGTCCTGTAGGGCAAGATAAATTTCCATACCCCATTATCTGTATTTCTTATTTCCCAGTTGTACAGAAAAACAATTCTCAACATTTGTTCCTAAAACTTTGAGTTCCAACTTCTCTTCATTCCTCCCTTCCCACCCATCCCCACTGAGAAGGCAAACAATTCAATACAGGCTATATATGTGTAGTATTGCAAATGACTTCCATAATATACATGTTGTGCAAGACCAATTATATTTCCCTCCATCCTATCCTGCCCCCCATTTCTTCAATTCTCTCTTTTGACCTTATCTCTCCCCAAGAGCATTTACTTCTAATTGCTCCCTCCTCCCATTTGCCCTCCCTTCCATCATTCCCACCACCCTTCCTATCCCCTTCTCCCCTATTTTCCTGTAGTGTAAGATAGATTTTCATACCAAATTGAGTGTGCATGTTATTCCTTCCTTGAGCCAAATGTGATGAGAGTGAGCTTCACTTTTTCCCTCTCACCTCCCCCCCCTTTTCCCCTCCATTGGAAAAGCTTTTTCTTGCCTCTTTTATGAGAGATAATTTGCCCCATTCCATTTCTCCCTTTCTCCTCCCAATATAGTTCTCTCTCACCCCTTAATTTTATATTTTTAGATATCATCCTTTCCTATTCAATTCGTCCTGTGTTCTCTGTCTATATATATATATATATATATATATATATATATATATAATCCCTCCAACTTCCCAGATACTGAGAAAAATTTCAAGCATTACAAATGTTGTCTTTCCCTGTAGGAATGTAAACAGTTCAATTTTAGTAAGTCCCTTGTGACTTCTCTTTCCTGTTTACCTTTTCATGCTTCTCTTCATTCTCGTGTTTGAAAGTCAAATTTTCTATTCAGCTCTAGTCTTTTCATCAAGAATGCCTGAAAGTCCTCTACTTCATTGAATGACCATTTTATCCCCTGAAGTATTATACTCAGTTTTACTAGGTAGGTTATTCTTGGTTTTAATCCTAGTTCCCTTGACCTTTGGATTACCGTATTCCAAGTCATCAGATCCGTTAACATAGAAGCTGCTAGGTCTTGTGTTATCCTAATTGTATTTCCACAATTCTCAAATTGTTTCTTTCTAGCTGCTTGCAATATTTTCTCCTTGACCTGAGAACTCTGGAATTTGACTACAATATTCCTAGGAGTTTCCTGTTTTGGATCTCTTTCACGAGGTGATCAGTGGATTCTTTCAATATTTATTTTGTCCTCTAGTTCTAGAATAAGGGCAGTTTTCCTTGATAATTTCATGAAAGAGGATGTCTAGGTTTTTTTTTTATCATGGCTTTCAGATAGTCCCATAATTTTTAAATTGCCTCTCCTGGATCTATTTTCCAGGTCAGTTGTTTTTCCAATGAGATATTTCACATTATCTTCCATTTTTTCAGTCTTTTGGTTTTGTTTTGTAATTTCTTGGTTTCTCATGAATTCATTAGCTTCCATCTGTTTTCATTCTAATTTTTAAAGAATTATTTTCGTCAGTGAGCTTTTGAACCTCCTTTTCCATTTGGCTGATTCTACTTTTTAAAGCATTCTTCTTCTAATTGACTTTTTGGACCTCTTTTTTGCCAATTGAGTTAGCCTATTTTTAAAAATGTTATTTTCTTCTGCATTTTTTTGGGTCTCCTTTAGCAAGCTGTTGACTCACTTTTCATTATTTTATTGCATCGCTCTCTTTTCTCTTTACAGCTTTTCCTCTACCTCTCTTACTTGATTTTCAAAATCCTTTTTGAGTTCTTCCATGAACTGGGACCATTGCATATTTATTTTGGAGGTTTTGGATACAGAAGCCTTGACTTTGATATCTTCCCCTGATGGTAAACATTATTCTTCCTCATACAAAAGGATGGGAGAGAATACCTGTTCACCAAGACAGTAATGCCATTTTTTGGGCATTTTCCCAACCAGTTACTTGACTTTTGGGTCCTTTGTCAAAAGAAGGGTATACTCTGTAAGTTCTCAGTTCCTCCAAGGTGGCACAATCAAGGGAAAGGAGTTTACTCCTCAGGGGCCTCCAACTCAGCCACACCCCAGAACTGGGCTCAGGGCTGAGATTCAGATCAGCTGCTCAATTCCCCCAAGGGCTTTATCCAACAATGGATACTGACTACTGCCTGCTATGCTGCTGCTGCTGCCTGGGGCTGGAGCTAGGGGAGGACCCTGCTTTCTTGTCTCAGAGGTGGAAAAAGCTCCCTCACTCACCTTTGAAGCTGCCTTTGGTGCCTATGGGTTGAGAAGTCTGCAAACCTCTGCTGTTGCCGCAGGTGCACACCTGGGCTGTGCTCTGCTCCATGTCTAGTCCAACAGACCTTTCCTGTCAACCTTCCAGGTCACCCTGGGCTGGAAATCTCCTCCACTCCATCTTTCTGTGGCTTCTGCTACTCTAGAATTTGTTGAGAGTCTTTCTTTACAGGTATTTTCTGGGCTGTGGAGGAAGAGCTAGAGTATGTGTGTCTTTCTACTCTGCCATCTTGCCTCCACCCCCCTCATTATAAATTTAACTCAATTTTCTATATATTTGAGAAATGAGAACTTCATTAAAGAAATTTACTGTAAACCATGCTCCTCCCCCCGGTTTCCTACTGTCCTACTACTTCTGGTTGTGTTAATTTCATTTATGCAAAACTTTTTTAATTTAAGGTAATCAAAATTATTCATTTTACTTTCTACGTGCCTCTTTATCTCTTTTTTGTTCATGAACTATTCCCCTCTCCATAGATTACTGATAATTTCTTCCAGGCTTCATTAATTTGCTTATGACATTCCCCTTTATATCTAAATAATGTACTCATTTTGAATTTATCTTAGTATACTATGCCTAGTTTCTGCAAGATCACTTTTCAGTTTTCCTAGCAGTTTTTGTCAGAATTCTTGCCCCAGTAGCTGGGATCTTTGGGTTTATCAAACACTAGGTTACTGTAGCAGTTATGGAGCAATAGCGCACAGAGTGCCTAGCTTGGATTCAGGAAGACTTGTCATCCCAAGTTCAAATCCTGACTGAGAGACTTATTAGCTCTGTGACCCTGGGGAAGTTACTTAACACTTAATACTGTTGGCCTCAATTTCCTCATCCATAAAATGAGCTGGAGAAGGAAATGGAAAACCACTCCAATATCTTTGCCAAAAAAAAAAAACCCAAATGGGGTCACAAAGAGTTGGATGCCATTAAAAATAACTGGAAAACACAAAAGTTTCTGTCCTCTTATGTGGTATACCTAATCTGTTTCCTCACAATTTCCTATCACTTGGAAGTCACTGCTGGGCTGTATTATAACTATAACTCTACTCTTAGCTCAGGTTTACCTGGATCAGATATAGTCATAGTGAATGAGAGAGAGGCTAGGCTACCTTTCTCATATTCTTTGGCTTGCTAGTTCTCTACTCTAGTACCTTGAGGATGATTTTCTTACAGCTTAGGTTTAGACTCACATCTTCCGAAAAGGAGAATTAGAAAAGTGTTTACTGTAGATTATGAATCAGGTTTGGGACAGATATCTATTTTTTACATAAGAAAAAAATACTAAAACAGAATACTCTTACAAGCATGTGTTGACAATAAGACAAACTATAATTAATATCAAATTAAGCATTAATATTAAATACTGTTGTATCCTTATATGCAGATGGGAGGATGATTCTTTTTTTAAAAAAAATTATTCATTTATTTTTAGTTTTCAATATTCACTTCCACAAAATTTGAGCTCCAAATTTTTCTCCCCATCTCTCCCCTCTGCCCATCCTGAAGACAGAGTGCATTCTGATTACTCCTTTCCCCAATCTGCCCACCCTTCTATCACACTTCTACCTTCTCTCATCCCCTTCTCTTCTATTTTCTGGAATTTTACTACAGTACTCCTAGGAGTTTTCCTTTGGGGATCTCTTTCAGGAGGTGATTGGTTGATTCTTTCAATATCTATTTTACTCTCTGGTTCTAGAATATCAGGGCATTTTTTCCTTGATAATTTCTTGAAAGATGATGTCTAGGCCCTTTTTTTGATCATGGCTTTCAGGTAGACCAATAATTTTTAAATTGTCTCTCCTGGATCTATTTTCCAGGTCACTTGTTTTTCCAATTTCAAGTTGTCTGATGTTTTTTTCATTCCTTTGGTTTTATATGATTATTTCTTGACTTTTCATAAAGTCATTAGTTTCCATATGCTCTATTCTAATCTTAAAGAATTATTTTTTTCAGTAAGCTTTTGGACCTCCTTTTCTATCTGGCCAGGTCTGCTTTTTTTAAGGCATTCCTTTCCCCATTGGCTTTTTGCATCTCTTTTGCCATTTGGGTTAGTCTATTTTTTAAGTTGCTATTTTCTTCAGCACTTTTTGGGGTCCCCTTTAACAAGCAGTTGACTCATTTTTCATGATTTCCTTGCACCACTATCATTTCTGTTCCCAATTTTTTCTCTTCTTCTCTTACTTGATTTTCAAAATCCTTTTTGAGCTCTTCTATGATCTGAGACCAATTCATATTTTTCTTGGAGGCTTTGGATGTAGGAGATTTGAATTTGTTGTCTTCCTTGTCATCAAAGTAAGATTCTGTAGTCTTCCAGTTTTTGCTCATTTCTCCAGCCATTTACTTGAGCTCTTTGCCAGGGTGGTTTTCTGCTTCCAATGGAGGTAGGAGGGTGTACCGTTAGCACTAAATCAAGCAGTACTCGATCCCCCACAATCTGTGGGCCTAGAGGTCCAGAAACAGCTGCTGTCTCTGCCCCTGCTGATGCTATGACTGCTTCAGGCTGCTCCACCCTCTCTACCACCCTGGGGCTGGGGCCAAACCACTCTACTCTCTCATAGACCCAATAGGTTTTTTCCATTGACCTTCCAACTTGTCCTTTGTGTTTTGGGGTTGTAAAATCAGGAAACCACCACAGGTGCCAGAGATTCAGTCCCCCAGAGACCTGCTCAGGTCCTATCTATACTGGTATGACCCATGCTAGACTGTGCTCTGCTCCCAGTGTGACCTGATAGATGCTTCCCATAGACCTTCCAGGTTGTTTTGGGCTGGAAATTTGCTTCACTCCATCATTCTGTGGGCTATGCAGCTCCAGAATTAGTTTAGAGCCATTTTTTACAGGTATTTGGATGGAGTTGGGGGGACAGCTCTAGCAAGTCTCTGCTTCTACTCCACCACCACCTCCCAAAAACACTTGGGAGGTTGATTCTTAAGGCTATCTAAACATAAAGGAGTTTGTGGGATTATTGATTAGGTGTTTATATTTCACCTCAGCTCCATGCTATCCAAACAACTCCTCAGACATGTCTTCTTCTAGTAAAATGGGCCAGACTTGGGTCAATCCTCTTGTTAGCATATGTCCTCTCTAGGGACACTGGGATAGTTATCCCTCCCTTACTTCTCTATTCAACTCCAATCAAAAGGACCTTAGACTTTAGAACTCTCACATTGCTCTCATTTCTCTTCCCAATTTTTCCTTCACCTCTCTTACTGGATTTTCAAAATTATTTTTGAGTTCCTCCATGACCTGAGACTATTGCATATTTATTTTGGTGGTTTTGGATGCAGAAGCCTTAACTTTTATGTCTTCCTCTGATGATATACATTGTTCTTCCTCATCCAAAAGTATGGAAGAAAACACCTGTTCACCAAGAAAGTAATCTTCTATAGTCTTATTTTTTCCCCTTTTTTTGGGCATTTTCCCAGTTAGTTACTTGACTTTTGAGTCCTTTGTCAAGTGGAGGGTATACTCTGGGGATCTGAAAGTTCTCAGTCCCTCCAAGGTGATGTAGTCTAGGGAGAGGAGTTTACTCCTCTGTTGGCCTGCACTCTGGTCTGGGAGCAACCACAAGCTTTTCTGCCCAGGATCTGTGAGTAGAACTCCTTTATAGAAGCCTCCACCAGCTCCACAAGTCAGTACTCCTCCTCACCCCAGGACCTCCACTCAGAGGTAAGATTCAGATCAGCAGCTCAATTCCCCCAGAATCTTTAGGCCGAGGGCTCCAAAAAATGGACACTGCTGCCACCTGTGGCTGGGGCCAGACCACATTCCCTTCTCCCCCAGGTGAAAGAACTTGCTCACTGACCTTTGAAGCTGTCTTTGGCGTTTGTGGAGTGAGAAATCTTGGAACCAAAGCTGCTGCCCAGGATTCCTCCTGCTCCAGTCTTGTCCATATTGCACCATGTGGTCAAGGCTGGCCTGCACTCCACTCTGAGCCCAGTGTAATAGACCTTTCCTATCAGCCTTCCAGGCTGACTTGAGCGGAATATCTCTTTCACTCTGTTGTTCTGTGGCTTCTGCTGCTCTAGAATTTGTTTAGAGTCATTTTTTATGGGTATTTTATAGGCTGTGGGGGCAGAGCTTCTACAAGTCTATCCTTCTACTCTGTCATCTTGGCTTCACCCCCTCTCTCAGCGGACTTTAGAACTCTCAAGCTCACAAGGTCACCTCCAAGCCTGGACACGTGCATCTCAAGTTTAGATGCTCATTCCACTAAGGTAAAGCAACAACAAAAGTAAAATCAGAAAAAGCAGTCAGGGCCCCACCTGGTTGTTTCCTCTGCACTAGTTGCCATGTGGATAAGGTCACCATGATGCTGAGGTAGAGAGAGGCTAACCCTTCCCATCCCTTGCTGGAAGTCTCAGAGTTGCATGATGCCACCTGGAGCAATTAAGCTGAAAAATGTCTTTCCCTTTAACTGACACAACCCTTTACCCTATTGTTGCTGTAATGGAGTGAAGATGGAACAAGGGACCACTCAGGACTTTCTGTATTTTACTAAAGTGACAAGTCCTTTCAGTTCTGGGCTAGTAGATGGGGAGTCCATCCAACACAGAGTCATTATCTCCCTGGAATCCCCAGAGGTTTCCAGGAATGCTGCAGGTACACACTCCTTTGATGGCACCTCTAGGCCATCTGTACTTCCTCTATAGTTATCTCTTCCACATTGTAGGGATTAGGAGCATGGTGCCCCCATGATCTGGAAAATCCCCCCCAAAATTTTAGCTTTCCCTTCATACAAGAGAAGTCTGAATTATTATGGTATTAAAAGATAAAATATGTTCATATTCTAAAATACTATACACATATTTTATGTTTTTCTGAGTTTCTAAACTTTTTTGTGTTGTCTGCTGACCTTTGTGTGTCATCTGTGGCTTCCACAAAACTCTCCCCCAAATTCCCATTTATTTCTTATGCCAAACTGTGACATATTGAGACCACAATGGGCAAAATCACGATGTGGAAGGGATAACTGTACCCTTCCAGGCAAATAGCTGCTGTCCTTAGCTAACTGGCTGGGCATTGGGCACATTTTTTTCTATATCCCGAATCCTGGGGTCCCAAAGTGGCTCAAACATGGCTCTTTCAAATGTCTCCCCCAGAGCCTTATTTTAAATAGTTCATGTAGCACACAGTTCTTAGCCAGTTTTTAGGGAGGGTTCTGTCCTAAAACAGTTGGTGGACTTGCAGCACAAGCACCCCCAGATGCAAAATCAACAAACATTTTACACAGTTTTTCTGAGGCTACGCTATCTATAAGGGCTTATCCCAATACTTGCAAAAAGAGAAATGAAAAAAGAAAGAGAGAAGGGCAGGGAGGGGAAGAGGAAAGGGAGGAAAAGAAGGAAATAAGGAAAGAAAGAAAGACAGGAAGGAAGGAAGGAAGGAAGGAAGGAAGGAAGGAAGGAAGGAAGGAAGGAAGGAAGGAAGGAAGGAAGGAAGGAAGGAAGGAAAGGAAGGAAGGAAGGAAGGAAAAGAAAGAAAAAAGAAAGAAAAAAATTGGGACAAAACAAATAACTGAAGGGGAAAAAGTGGAAAAAAAATAAAGAATTTCGCCAGCTTGAGTCTAGGTTGGCAGTATTATAGCCTCAGTGAGGGTCACATCACCAGCTAGCTCAGAGGGACAGACATGTAAAACAGGTCTCAGGAGAGCTGGGGCTTGTCGACCAGACTAAGTTTTAATGTCCCAGAGGAAACTTGAGCAATGGTTACGACAACACGTAGGCAGACAATGATGCTACTGTTTCCCCATGTCCCATGTGCCTTGCAACAATTGCACGTGTTCACAGAGGCTTGTGTTAATTACCGCATGTGCTCAGTATGTTTCCATTTTCTTTTTTTGTTTATGTGTATTTACTCTTGTCTTAGTATCTTGCCTGTGTTAGAGCTACATTAGCCTGCTAAATATGCATAATTATACTGTTACTTGCACACATGCTGCTGTTCCTGCTCATTGGGTTATTTTATTGGTGGAGGGCTGTTATTATTGCTGTCATTTTGTCTGCTGTTGCGCAGATTTTGCTTGTGGGATATGGGAGTGTATGCATAGCGTATGTGACATGTGCATCCATATCTAACTCTGATTCCTGCATGGAACACAGCCTGTAGTCACTGAAGCTTCCTGTCTTTGTAAGGCGTACTCTGAGACCTTTTGTGTTTTAAGCATTTCTAGCAAGTAGAGGAAATATAGCTGCGTTCTACTTAATTTGTACATTGAGTATCTTTCTACTTTCTTTCTCCTACCCCTTCATTTAGGAATAATAATGATGATAGCTAATATTTATATCAAGCTTACTATGTGCCAGGCACTGTACTTAGCCTTATTTTATTAACCTAATCTTAGATTATCTTGAGGTGCTATTATTGGCCCCATTTTACAGACAGGGAAACTGAGGCAGTCAGTAGTTTAAGTGACTTACTCAGGGTCACATAACTAGTATCTGAGTCTGCATTTAAACTGAGGTCTTCCTGACTCCAGTCTCAGTCCTCTATCCATCCTCCACCTAGCTGCCTCTAGAACTAAGCCAAACTAAAGCTTTTATTAATGTAGCCTATATTATTTTCCTCAGATTTCTGGGCTGCCATTTTAAAGAGTAATAGAAAGGGGAAAAAAGCCCAATTTGACTCTTTAGAGGGTAAAC
Source organism: Bettongia penicillata ogilbyi (assembly GCA_023548195.1). Lineage (NCBI taxonomy): Eukaryota > Metazoa > Chordata > Mammalia > Diprotodontia > Potoroidae > Bettongia > Bettongia penicillata. Next base: position 11,334,905 of record JAJHZJ010000096.1, read on the forward strand.
TCCCCCAGGGCTAAGCTTGGTCTAAATGTGAGCTCAGAGCTGTGGACTCCTGGGAGACCCTGGCCACCCTGAGCCAGTGTAAATTCTGTAGTTACATATGTACATGGTTTATAAAGGCTTGTTGAATGAATTAATGCTATAGAAAACCTATCTCATGCAGAACCTGTGGGGATGGCTAAATAACTATATGTATTTGGAGTTATTGCTACTTTTAAATTGTCTTTCTGTGGTAATAATAAGTTTTTCCAAACCTATCATATTTTTATTGTTGCCATTTTCCAGTCCTTTTCAACTCTTTGTGATCCCATTTGAGATTTTCTAGGGAAAGATACTGAAGTACTTTGTCATTTCCTTCTTCAGTTCGTTTACAGATGAGGGAATGGAGGCCAACAGGGTTAAGTGACTTGCTCAGGGTCACACAAATAGAAAGTGTCTTGAGTCTATATTTGAACTCAGATCTTCCTGACTCCAGATCCAGTGCTCTAGCCACTGTGCCACCTAGCTGCCCCTGATACTTTTTCTGTTTTTTAAACATTGAGATTCAATACATCTAATGCCTGCAAAATTGTGTCTTCTTAAATAAGCAACCCCTCAGCCCAGTTTCTTCCCATCTTGGTGTGTGTGAGTTTTTTGTTTGGTTGTTTGCTTGGTTTTTCTACCACTTTTATGTCTTCATGTAGCAAAGACAATGATGTTAGAGTTCAGTTGTGGTGGCTTCTCTACCATTAAGTGAGAGAAGAGTTTGTCCTATTTTCTTTTTTAAAACAACTTTATAGAGTTTTCCTATTTTTGTCTGTTTTCTTCTCTCTAGTTTCACCTTAAGTTAGGATGGTGTGGCTTTTGGGGATCTCTCCTAAGCCTTTTTCCACCATCTTTCTCTGTAAGATTTAACACAAGTTTATACATTAAGCTTGTGCTGCTATTAAATGCTATCACTCTCTTCTTAGCAAAAAGATCAGGCATTTGCTGACTAAAATGTTTTTTAGGATTTTTTGCTCTTCTTGATGTGGTAATTTATGCATTTCTGGTAAGCTTCCTTGGAAAATGCTAAGTCAATGCTGATGTCCATTCTCTTATCTATTTCTCATTTTTCCACACCAACAACTTGTTCAAATAGTTGGAAATACCTTGATTACATACCTAATCTTTTTATTTACACAGTTTTTTTCTAATTTGCTACTGATTTTTACCCTAAAAAATTGATGGATCTGCCTTTCCATAGAAAGTTGATTTGGAAGTGACTCACATATTGTTAAATAACAGTTGATATCATTTTTGATCATGTCATTTGCTTCTCCCCATGCCACCCAACTCTCTTTTTGAAAGAAAATGGTCTTAATTAAGTTTTTCTATTATATACAAGTCTGTGGTTTTACTCCTGAATCATATTTTCCAACTTAATTTTTGCTGCTCTCTTCTATGCCCACCCACCTTTTCTTTGAACTCACTGAGTTTTAAAATGTATGTTATATTTATTTAAAAGTTCTTATCAAGTTGTTAGTAGAACTTTTCTACTTCTCCTCTGCAACAGATGCTGATGTATAAAATGCAATTATTTTCCTGGTAGCCTTTTTTTTTCACATACTTATTATGAGAACTGCAATTTGAGAATACCAAGAGTCCCATGAAATTATGTTTCTTATTATCTTTGACCTTATGATAAAGTCAACTTTGCCACCTCCTTTATTTTCTCTCCAAGGAAAAACCGTGTGCTATCCTATTGAGCTGCAACTTCTTTTCTCTTCTGGCTACATTTATAATGCGAATCTCACTATTGCTACATTCCAACTTCTCCAGGAATGTCCACTCATTGGTCATTAGGTCAGTATCTCACACTTAGAGATGGCATTGCTAGGTTAAAGTTTATAGATGGTCTTCAATCTGTCTGAGCATCTGCTGACCCCTGTCCTCCTGCTCTGCTGACATCACCACAGAAGCAAAAAGGGGCCACCCAGGACCAAGGAGCAACTTTGTACTTTCATTTGTTTCATGGGTTGCTGTAACCAAAGAATTCTTCACCAAGGGGTCAGCCTATTGGTGTTGAGATTTTCTGTACTTAGTCAAGGTAGGCAGACACAATCTGTTGCCAGGATCTTACTGGAAGCTTTTCCAGCTTGGTCAGACTTGCCAGAGTCCGTGCTTAACTGGCATATGCTTTGGGCACCCAGTGTCATCTCTATGCCAAGATACACAGCAACTGCTTAATCCGAGTTCATTTATTGCTGCCAGGAAACAAATATGGGTCTCCTCAGAGACAGCATCTAGGTCAAGAGAAAGCCTGGTCAAAGGTAGTTTCCCATGTCTTCTGATACCACTGATCTCATTTTCTGGTCAAAGTTTTGTTTGGGGATATAAGAAGATCACTTGCATTTGGGGGAATTTGGGTGGTTTCCATATTAAACTGAACTGTCGTGATTATATAGGGGGTGAGAACCCTCTCTGTGTGGGTTGTACTTCATTGATTCTCTGGGGTAGAGGAAGAGAGATCACCAGTTAACTGAGTGACCTTATAGAACTATGGGGCAACATAGGGTTGAGGTAATATAGTATATTTCAATCAAAAGAGCCCTGGGCTTGAAGTCAGGGGCCCAGGTTCAAATCTCAACCCTGCCACTCACTATCTGTCTGACCTTGGACAAGTCTCTTCTTCCTTGTGGACTCACTTTCTTCTAAATGAGGGAAAATGACCCATTTAGACTGGCTGAATTGGATTAGGTGGATTATGACTTGGACTGGATGACCAACAAGGTCCCTTCCATCACTTGGTCCTCTCAGTCTTTGATTCAAGAAATTGCTACAATTAGAATTCACCAGGAAATGCTATTTCCCAACAGATGAAAATTATGTTTTCCTTTCAGCCTCTCCCTTCCAGGAAACCAGGGGACGCAGCTATTGCTCAACAAGAATGAAAAGAATAATTAATTAATTAATTAACGAATATGAAGAGTTTAGCCTTGTACAGCACAGTGAAGAGTTTTCAAATGGCCCATAACATTTAATCAAGTCATCCTAAAGACTTACAAATCATAGCAGACAAGGACATAGGGGAAATCTACCCGCTACAACTAGGGACTCCTGTTGTGGTTGGTGCCCAGGATCTGGTCACCTCTTTGTGAGTCAGATCTTCAATCAGGGCCACTCCCTGCAGCAATTGAAATAATGTCTCTCTGGGTGAGCTCTAGTTTTCAAATGAGAAGTTAAGGTAATCCATTTTTCATCCCCATTTCAATCATGCTAGGAGAAAAAGGCCTGCCGAAGAGCCAAGATGGTATAGTGAAGTCAGCATCTTTGCTGAGCTCTCCCAAAACATACCTCTACAACAGTTTTTTTAAAAGTTTCAAATCGAATTATGAGTGGGAAAAATCAACACAAAGTCACAGTGAGTCAATTTTCCTGCCCAGAGATGCCTTAGGAAGGGAGAAAGAAAGGCCTGCAGACACTAGATGAGCAACTAGCCAGGAGTAGGGGGTAGCCTGGAAGAAGTGGCACAAAGGGTGGTAGCAGCAGCAGCAACACTGGGATCAATCCAGTCCTGAGTGCAAGTTCTACCCTCAGACAAAGGGACTAAACACCTTATCAGAAAGAAAACCCAAGAGACCTCTGCATTAGCACTGAGCACCAGATTGCTGCAACTCTGTCACCCATTACCCAGTTTCATGTCACAGTACCAGGGTAGAGAGGAGGGTTCACACTTATGAGGGAGTGGAGGTCCTACATGAGTACTGACCAGAGTGAAAACTATAAGAATAGTGACCAGATCCCTCCCAAGCACAAACTCATAAAAGATAGGAGCTCAGGCCAGACATGCTCCCCACCCTCAGTAGTAAACAGAGTTCAATTCTAACATAAAGTCCAAAGTCAAGAAATTGTCTAGAAAAAGGGAAGCTGATTATTAAAGGGTTTTATGATGACAAGGAAGCTCAAGACACAAACTCAGGGACAATGATGTGAAAACACCTATAAACAAAGCCTCAAAGAAAAATGCAGATTGGACACAAGCCTAACAAGAATTCCTAGAAGAGTTAAAGAAAACTTTTTTTAAAAGGAAAAAAAGGTTTAAAAGATAAAATAAGAGTAATAGCTGAATTGAAAAAATGAAATTATAACTATGCAAGAAAATGGCAAGAAAAAAAGAACTAATAGCTTGGTAAAAGAAGCATGGAAGATACTCAAAGAAATAATTCCTTAAAAAATCAGAATTGGTCAAATGGTAAAAAGAGGTGCATAACCTCACTGGAAAAAAAAGACTCCTTAAAAATTATAGCTGCTAAAGTGGAAGCTAATGACTCCATGAGACATCAAGAAACAATAAAACAAAGACAAAAAGACTGAAAAAAAAATGTTTTTCCTGTCTCATAGGAAAATAAACTGACCTAGAAAATAGATCAAGAAGAGATAGTTTAAAAATTATTGGACTACTTGAAAGCTATGATAAAAAAAATAACCTGGACATATTTCAAGAAATTGTAAAGGAAAACCGCCCAGATATATTAGAATCAGAGGACAAAGTAGAAATGGAAAGAATACATCTATCACCTCCTGAAAGAAATCCCAATATGAAAATTCCTAGTAATATTATAACCAAAATCCAGAACTCTAAGGTCAAGGAAAAAATATTGTAAGCAGACAGAAAGAAAGATTTCAAACACATGGAAACCTATTCTCTGTGTTACCCACCTGCTCCCCAAATCAAGATCACACAAGATTTAGCAGTCATTATAATAAAGAAATAGAGAACTTGGAATAAAATTACAGAAGGCAAAGGATCTAGACTTCTTAACCAACAATAATCCACCCATCAAAACTGAGTTTAATCCTAAAAAGAGGAAAACACTTTTAATGAAATGGAAGACTTTCAACCATTCCTGATTAAAAAACAAAAACAAAAAACCATTCAATAAAGGGCCTTTGAAGCATAGATTAAAATTAATTGGAACCAAAGTAATCTAATCCTAAAGAATGAATAAGCCAAAGAACAAAGCATAGAAACAATAATTTAATTAAAGATGACCACAATGAGATAACATACCAAATTTGTGGGACGCAACAAAAGTAGTATTTAGGGGGAAATTTTATATCACTAAAAGAGAGAAAAAGCAGAACAAGAATTAGGCATGCAACTAAAAAACTAGGAAAAAGAAGTAAAAGCCTCCCCAAATAAAAGATTGCATACTAACTCAGCATCATGCTAGTGAAAAGAAAAGGAGAAAGTTTATACAATATTACATGTTCAAATGATTCATTGAAGTACATTCTGTACAGACAACAAAGGCCACAGCTGGATGGGAGACAAGATGAGGTCTTAATCCAAATCCACATCTAGTTTGGAGCCAGTCAACTGAATTTATTAAGAGCCTACTATGTTCCAGGTACTGCGCTAAATTCTGAGGATAAAAAGAAATGCAAAAATGGTCTCTTCTCTCAAGGAATTCACAGTTTAATGGCAGAGACAATGCACAAACACTAAGTACATATAAAATACAAACAGGATAGATTGAGGATAACCTCAGAAGGAAAGCAATAAAATTAAGGAATAACTTCTTGCAGAATATGGGACTTTAGCTGAGACATGAAGGAATCTAAGGAGACCTGGAGGTGGAAATCAGGAGGGAAAAGATTCCAGGCATAAGTCAAAATACTCAGAGTTGGGAGATAGATGTCTTGTTCTAGGAAGAGCAAGGAGGCTAGTGTCATTGGATTGAAGAGTTCATTAGGAATGGGAAAGTTAAGATGGCAGAGTCAGAGGAAGCATTTTTGCCTAACTCACCTAGCATACCTCCTCCACAACAATCTAGAAAATGTACCAGATTGAACTTTGATTGAAAAAAACCAGTAAAATGTCACAGTGAGTCTCTAGCCCAGGGCAACTTGAAAAGACAGAAACAAAGATCTACAGACACAGAGGTGGGAGATGGTCAGGTACACTCAAGCAGGAACAGGAACAGGAAGCATTTCAGTGTCCAGAGCTAGAAACTGGGCCAAGACTGAATGCCAGGGAAGGAAGCACTGGGGCAGAAAGAGATCCCAAGGGATCCCTGGAGTAGCACTGGGTGCAGGAATTGTTGTCATCTAGCAGCTTTGTCAACCATTACTCAGTTCTGGATCACAGATCTGGGATAAAGAGGAACAGTTGTGAGTGAGAAGGACTTTAGCTGCATGGTGAGTTAAGAACACATTATAATACATAGCAGTGTGACTCTAAGCCTAGGAGCAGAACTGAGGCAAAGTTCTAGTCTCTAGTCTAGCACATAAGCCCGCAGTATAATAACTAGGAGAGTAGTCCCAGTCCAAAGGCAATCCAGAAGTTCAGTTGCTCCAAATCTGCAAAACCTCGCAGAAGGCTAAGAGTAACTGAGTGCAGCAGCAACTTACTGAAATTCAACAACACATAAGCCAATAGATCCACACCTGGGTCAATAACTTATAGAACTCAAGCTAAGAAGGCAATGAACAAGCCTCTCCCCAGATTACACCACGTTGAGCATAGAAGACTTGTTGACCCCCAGACTAAGCTATGAAAACATCAGAAGGACACAAAAAGACACAAGCTCAAACCTGATACCTCCCCACCCTCCACAGAAATATATAGAACCCAATAATAACAAAGACCAAAATCAGAAAGTAGGCTGGAAGACTGAGCAAATTAAAAAAATAATTTGACCATAAAAAATGACCATGGTGATAGGGAAGCTCGACACAAAAACAGAAGAAGAGAATTATTTGAAAATATCTACAAGCAAAATCTCAAAGGAAAATGCAGATTGGATATAAGCCCCCCAAAATCCTAGAAGAGTTAAAGAAAGAATTCTTTTAAAAGAATAAAAAGTATTTTAAAAGGCAAATGAGAACAATAGGAGAAATGGGGGGGAAGAAATGAGAGATATGAAAGAAAAATTTGAAAAGAGAATTAATAGCTTATTAAAAGAAATATAAAATCCTACTAAAGAAATAACTCCTTGAAAAATAAAATTGACCAAATGGAAGCTAACTCCCTGAGACATCAATAAATAACAAGACAAAGTCAAAACACAGAAAAAATAAGAAAAAAATGTAAAATATCACATAGGGGGAAAAATTGACTTGGAATAAAAATGAGGAGAGATACTTTAAGAATCACTGGACCACCTGTAACAACAGCTACACAGGCATACCCAGGATGACTGCTAGCACAGGTTCTTAGATCTGCTTTACTAGGAAAGATAGCTAGTTAAGGGGTCAACAATCTTTTTAAATTACATTCACTAGTTCAGGGAAAAGCTAGCACCCTGACCTTCAGAGAAAATATAAGCAGAGAAATAAAGATCAACAGAGCTCTGACTACCTGAATCAAAGCAATATTGCTATACACTTTATGAACACCACTGGATCAAGAGAACCTTTACATCTAAGCAGTTGGGGGTTTGAATGTATGACCACTCAGAGTCTGGACCAGGGAATCACAAGATCATTCTCATAAGAGAGCTCCCAAAGCAAAATACTTACACTATATATACACTTCTCAGAGTCAGAAGGCATAAAAACCTTTGTGATTCAGTGCCTAATTAGAAATTAGCAAAAGGTGTGGAAGCCTTCCTACAAGCAAACCTCTCCTAAGCAACGTTCCCTTAATGGGCTCCATCTGAGGCCTATTAATGGGCAGGGAAGATCTTAAATCCAATTAATATTATACCACCTGAAAGCCATGAACAACAACAAAAACAAAAAAAAAAATTAAACATATTTCCAAAACAAAAATTGTAAAACTACCTAGGAGTCTAAGATTACAACCAAGAATATACTACCCAGAAAAACTAAGTATAATCCTACAGGAGGAAAAAAAATAAACCTTTAATGGAATACTTTCAAGTATGTCTGATGAAAAGACCAAAACTGAGTGGAAAATCTGACATTCAAACACAGGACTCAAGGGAAATATAAGAAGGTAAACATGAGTAAAAAATCATACAGAGTTGAAAAAGTTTAAACTGTTTATATTCTTCTATGGGAAGATGATACATGTAATGCCTCAAAATCATCACCAGGAATCTTGGAGGAAGTCTAATTAGTTAGAGGGTCTAATTAGATAGAAATTCTATTATATTTGAATGCTCTCAAAAGAAGGACAGAAGAGTGAAGAAGAGGAATGCCCTGGAAGAGAGAGGAAGGGAAAGAACAAGGGAAATTATCTCATACAAATGAGGCACACATGCAATAATGAATGATAGTTTATACAATGACAGGTATACTGGGGACTGTGAGCTGTACTCAAACCTCATTCTTATCTAAATTGGCTAAAGACACAGTTAAAGAATTCTACATACACAAAGTTGTGCATAGAAATTCATCTTATCCAACAACAAAGAAGGAGAGAAAGTGGTAGACGAGAGGGATTTACAAATGAATCGTACCAAACATTTAAAGAACAATTCATTTCAATCCTACATAAACTATTTTAAAAAATAGGCAAAGAAGAGAGTCTACCAAATTCCTTTTATGACAAAAATATGGTCTTGATACATAAACCAGGGAGAGTAAAAACAGAGAAAAAAGACTAAAAACCAATTTCCCTAGTTAATACTAACACACAAAAAATTTTTAAATAAAGTGCAAACAAGAAAATTACAGCAATATATCACAAAGATCATATACTGAAACCAGGCTGCATTTGTATAAGGAATTCAGGAGTGATTGGATATTAGGAAAACTATAAGTATATTTCAATATATTAATAATGAAAACAACAATAATTATATGATTATTTTAATAGATGCAGAAAAAGCTTTTGACAAAATAAAACACCATTTCTGTAAAAAACAAAATACTAGAAGCTATATGAATAAATAGAGCTTTTCTTAAAATGATGTTTCTATCTGAAATCAAGAACAAACATTATATTTAATGGAGATAAGTTAGAATCCTTTTCAGTAAGAACAGGGTGAAGCAAAGATGCCCACTATCATCATTACTATTCAATATTATACTAGTAATACTACCTATAGCAGTAAGACAAGAACTCAAAATGAAGGAGTAAGTATAGGCAAAGAGGAAACAAAACTATCATTTTTTGCAAATGATGAGGTGGTTTACTTAGAGAATTCTAGAGATTCAACTAAAACACTAATTAAAACAATTCAGCAAAATTGCAGGATAGAAAATTAATAAAAATCATCATCATTTCTGTGTATTGCCAACAAAACCCATCAGGAAGAGATAGAAAGAGAAATTCTATTTTAAATAACCATGGACAGTATTCAATATTTGAGAGTCAATCTACCAAGGCACAAAATGAAACTATATAAACTCAATTACAAAACATTCTTCATACAAATAAAGACAGATCTAAATAATTGGAGAAATATTAACTGCTCATGGGTGGGTCACACCAATGTAATAAAAATGACAATGCTACCTAAATTAATCTACTTATTCAGTGACATGCTAATCAAACTACCAAAGAATTACTTCACAGAGTTAGAAAGATGATAACAAAATTCATCTGGAAGAACAAAAGGTCAAGAATAGCCCCCCCAAAAAAACAATGAAAAAAATGCGAAGTAAGGGAATCTGGCAATAGCAGAAGTCAAACTATAGTACAAAGCTGTAATCATCAAAACAGTTTGATACTGGATTAAACATAGAGAGACTAATCAGTGGTACAGATTAGATATATGATATACAGAAGCAAATCTGTCCACTAACATACTGTTTAATAAACCCAAAGATCCAAACTGTTGGGATAAGAACTCACTATTCTACAAAAATTTTTGGGAAAACTGGAAATTAGTATGAGAGGAACTGTGGTTAGACTAATGTCTCATACCATATGCCAAGCTAAACTCAAAATGGATACATGATTTAGACATTTAAGATATTTTAAGCAAATTAATGGAGGATGAAAAAAATGACATATCAAATCTGTGGATAAAGGAAGAGTTCATGACCAAATAAGAGATAAGGAAGTTCATGGGAGCCAAAATGGATAATTTTGACTATATAAAATTCATAAGTTTTTACACATATAAACATTAGGAGAGAAGTAGGAAACTGAGCATGATGGTGGTAAATCTCTGTAATAAGTTTCTCTGATAAATGTCTCATTTCTAGAATATAAAGAGAACTGAGCCAAATTTGTAAGAAAAAGAGCCATTCCCCAATTGATAAGTGGTCAAAGGATATAAATAGGTGATTTTCAAAGGAAGAAATCAAAGTTATCAGTAGAAACATAAAAAAAACTCTAAACCACTAATAACTAAAGAATCACAAATTAAAAGAACTCTGAGGTACCACTTTACACCCATTAGATTGCCTAAGATGATAAAAAAGAAAAATGACAAATGTTAGAGGACATGTGAGAAAATAAGTATACTAACGCATTGGTGGTGGAGCTTTGATCTGGAAAGTAATGTGGAAGTATTCTCAAAAAGCTATTAAATTGTGCATATTCTTTGACTTAGTGATACTATTGCTAGGTCTATGCTCCAAAAAGAACAAATAAAGAGGGAAAGGACTCATATGTTCAAAAATATTTATAATAGGTGCTGTCATAGTGGCAAAGAACTGGAAAAGAATTGGATTCCATCGGAGAAATGGTTGAACAAGTCATGGCATACAAATGGAATGGAATACTATTGTGCTGTAAGAAATTATGAAGAGGACGGTTTAAGAAAAACCTGAGAAGACTTGTATAAACTGATGCAAAATGAAGTGAGTGGAACCAGGAAAATAGTTTATACAATAACAACAATATTATAAAAATAATCAACTTCAAAAGACTTAGGGACATTGATCAACACAATGATCCATTACAATTCCAAAAGACTGATGATGAAAAATGCTAAAAAAAAAAAAAAAAAAAAAAAAAAAAAAAGCCACCTCCATGTAGAAAAGAAATGAAGAATAAAGGATAACATCTCTGTTATAAGAATGGGTGACTGAGAGGATGGTGCCCTCAACAGTAATACTAAAGTTAGGAAGAGAGGAAGATTTTGGTGAAAAGAAAATGAAAGAGTATTGTTTTGGACACGTCTAGTTTAAGATATCAAAAAGGCTGTGGGAAATGTGAAAATCGAGGTTAGGAAAGAGGGTAGGGCTGGATAAGTAGATATTAAGAGTTATCTGCATAGACAAGATAGTTGAATACATGGTCACAGTTGATCCCACGTACTTTTGAGCTGTCTGGGACGAGGTGGATCCTTATTTGTGGAGTTATAAGAGTCTTTTCTGTGTCCGAGTTGCTTGGCCAGTCCGGTGAGCATAGCCTGGAGTTATTTTCTTAAGTGAGGATTAAAGGGCATCCCAGTGAAAGGGTTATCACTTGCTTTTTAGGGATCCTACATATGAATGCTAACTCAGATTACTGAGGAAGGGAGAGTCTTCTCTAATGCACTGAGATCCTAACATGGAAAATGAAAAGGCTTCAGTTATGAAAATTGCTCTGTATAAACATGTGAACGCATGTATACATTCTCTAGCAAGCTGTACCAGTACATTTGCGTTCCCCAGAGGAAGGATGGCCCCTGAAGGCACAGAATTCTAAGAAACCAATGTGTCCTTATGCACATCATTAGAAGGGTCATGAAAACCACAAACCAGACACTCTGAAATGAATTGCAGCAGTCAGTGTTTAAGAGGTCCTACAAGGTAATCCTGCTTTAGTCAAAACTGCTGCTGGACACAGAGGCCCAGGACTGAGCTTGTCAGGATTTCCAGCACCTCAGACAGCAACAAGAGCAGCTCCCCCTGTGCCCCTGCTTGTCCATGGCAGAGCCCCTCAGTGAGGACACTGCCTAGGAGCACTTGGAAGCCTTGGGTCTGGGGAGACATTGAGACTGAGAGTAGAGACTCAGAGGACCTCAGCTGGAATCCTGTCTCAGCTGCTTCCTACCAGTATGACCTTGGATCAGTCTGTTTTCTATTCTAGGTCTCCCTTTCACCATCAGCAAAATGAGGGGGTAGAATTAGCTATCTCCTAGGTTTTTTCTGACTCCAGCTTCACCCTAATGTGGTGAGGGAACTGAAGGCCAGATAAGATGAGAATCCAAGAAAGGAACTAGGAATGTTTAGCCTGGAGTAGAGGAGACTTAGGGGAGATAGCATAGTTATCTTCACACATATGAAGGGCTGGTTTCTTGTTTTGGGGTTTTGTTTTGTTTTGTTTTGAGAATGGTGGCTTTCTTTCTCTCTTTCTTCAAACTTTTTTTTTCTATCAACAAGTCAAAGGAACCTATGAATATCTGGTGCTAACAAGATCCAGAAACTCTACTGCATAGGATATACCCTCTAAGAGATAGACACCAACATTTCCATGAATGAATTAAAAGACATTTATTAAATGTTGATTGTGTGCCAAGGACTGTATTAAGCATTAGGGATGCAAACATAGCAAACAAGACAGTCCCTGCCATGAAGGAACATATGTTCTAGAAAGGGGAGACTACAAGTATAGAAGAGAGGAGGCCAGGAAAGAGTGTTTTAGTTTAAAAAGTCACAAAGATTGCAAATGGAGCCATAAGAGAAACTAACACACTCTTTCCAGTTAGAATGACTCCAGAGACAATGTCTGGACTTGCTCAGGATGAAATACTTTATCCAGCTCTCAAGGACTGAGCCTCCTTGAATTTGGTTGGACTGGTCCTTGCAGATCAAATACAACATTTCCTGTCGGCCCTAGAATTGCAGAATCTCAAAGGTGGAAGAGATTTCAGTGACATCATTGTTGTTTTTGTTGAGTAGTTTTCAGTTGTGTCTGACTCTTTGTAACCTCATTTGGTTTTTTCTTGGAAAAGATAATACAGTAGTTTGCCATTTCCTTCTCCAGTTCATTTTAAAGATGAGGAAACTGAGGCAAAAGAAGTAAGTGACTTGTCCATATTGGATATAATAATTATCACTGTGAATGTGAATGAAATGAATTCATCTATAAAATGAAGGAAAATAGCAAAATGGATTAAAAAGCAGAATATGACACTATGTTGTTTACATAAAACACACTTAAAATACAAAAGATTCACATAGGGTTTAAATGAAGAATTGGAGGAAAAATCTATTGAGCTTCAGCTGAGTTAAATAGGCAAGGGTAGCCACTATACCCTCAATAACATAGCATCTAAATGCTTAAAGGAAAAGTTAATTGAATTGGAAGGAATATTTGATAGTAAAATTATAGTACTGGGAGATCTTAGAGTATTTTTTTTCAGATCTAGACAAATTTAATCAAAATATCAACAAAAATGAAGTTAAGGACATGAATAAAACTTTAGAAAAATTAGTAATAATAGATTTCTGGTGATTAATGAATGGGAATAGAAAATAATTTACATATTTGTGTTGTTCATCTTTCCCTTTCCTAGAGAACCAATGACACTGTGATGTGATGAGTGATATCTTGACTTTTGAGTGAACTAGATTTAAGTGAGACAGAATTGCACAGTCATCAGCCTCACTCTGTAGGTCAGTGGAAAGACACAAGTCAAGATGACTGGTGATAGCCTGGTGAGACATGGATGATCTTGGCATTTTTGAGGTCAGACCAAGCTCTAAAGCTCTACAGGCCTGCTTCAGCTGCCTTCACAGTCATTGGAACAAATTATTCTCCTCTGAATACTCTGCCTGGGAGGAAGTCTTCACTTGCTTGGGGTAGACATACCCCTAACTCACAGATGACTTGAGGCCTCTCAGTTACCCTCTACATCATTTAACCTGTCTTCCAGAGACAGTTTTGCCTGGGTTTGGCCACTGATCATGCTTTAGTTTCTTGGAGCCACAGGTGACAGATGGACATCAAAGGTGGATGAGAAATCTTGAAAATGGTTCAACCATCCCTCACACCAGAGGTGCTAGTCCACCCCCAAATACTTCTAAGCTGTCCATGACACCTATATGAAAATTGACCAAGTAATGGGGCATGAAGTCCTCACCAAAAAATGGTGAAAAACAGAAACACTAAACATAACATTTATTGATCTTAATGCAATTAAAATTATATTCAATAATGGGCCCTCGAGGAAAGAGTTTTAAAGTAACTAGAAGCTAGATTACAATTCTAAAGAACTCAAGACTTAAAAAATAAATTACAGAAACAATAGGAAATCTCATAAAAATGAAAATAATAAGGCAACATATAAAAATTTATGAAATGCAACTAAAGTATTTCTAAGGGGGAAATTTAAATAGTTTTATCACCAAAATAAAGATGAAATCAATGAATTGAGCAATCAATTTTTAAAAAAAGACTTCACCAATAAAAAATAAAAACACTATAAAAACAGCAAAGTATAAATTATGGAAATTGATGAGATTAATGTAATTTAAAGCAAAAGACCACTGCATTATTAAAATAAAACTCAGAGCTATTTTTTAAGAAAAACTAATAAAGGGGGAGGAGCCAAGATGGCAGAGTAGAAAGACTCATGTATGCTAGCTCCAATCCCACAGCCCATAAATTTCCTGTAAAAAGAACTCCCCACAAATTCTGGAGCAGTGGAAGCAGCGCAGCAATGCAGTGGAGGACATTTCCGTTCCAGAGAGCCCTGAAAAACCGCCACCAAATGTCCATCGTGCACTGGACAGCAGAGCCCAGCCCTGGCCTGACGACCCCAAGAGGAGAGGATCCGAGCAGCCTTCAGGGATAGAACCTTTGGCAGCCGCGAAGGTCCCTCCACCCACAGGTGCTACAGGTCAGTGAGAGAGACTTCTGGGCTGGCCAAGAGGGGAGAGGGGTGTCTCCATAACTCAGGGCCCCTCGGGAGGCAGTGGCAGCCCGGAGCCCCCAGAGCAGACAGGACCTCAGATCCATTACTGAAGATCTCCACATAAAGCCCCTGAGGGAACTGAGCCTGGGAGTTGGCCCTGCCCCCACCTTAGCACCAGAACTCAAGCTCACATTGAATAGCAGCTGCACCCACCACTGAAAGCACTGAGACTGGGGAGCAGCATTTGAATCTAAGACCTCAAGCACTAGCTGGGCAGATCTAGGCGGGGGTGGAGAGGAATCTCAGATCTCAAGTAACTGGCTGGGAAAATGCCCAGAAAAGGAAAGAAAAATAAGACCATAGAAGGCTACTCTCTTGGTGAGCAAATGTTTCCTCCTTTCATTTCTGATGAGGAATAACAATGCTTACCATCAGGGAAAGACATAGAAGTCAAGGCCTCTGTACCCCAAACACCTGAAATAGATATCCAATGGGCTCAGGCCATGGAAGAGCTCAAAAAGGATTTTGAAAATCAAGTGAGACAGGTGGAGGAAAAACTGGGAAGAGAAATGAGAGAGATGCAAGAAAAGCACGAAAAATGGGTCAATACCTTGCTAAAGGACACCCAAAAAAATGCTGAAGAAAATAACACCTTGAAAAATAGGCTAACTCAATTGGCAAAAGAGGTTCAAAAAGCCAATGAGGAGAAGAATGCTTTCAAAAGCAGAATTAGCCAAATGGAAAAAGAGCTTCAAAAGCTCACTGAAGAGAATAGTTCTCTCAAAATTAGAATGGAACAGATGGAGTCTAATGATTTTCTGAGAAACAAAGAAATCACAAAACAAAACCAAAAGAATGAAAAAAATGGAAGAGAATGTGAACTATCTCATTGGAAAAACAACTGACCTGGAAAATAGATGCAGGAGAGACAATTTAAAAATTATGGGACTACATGAAAGCCATGATCAAAAAAAGAGCCTAGATATCATCTTCCATGAAATTATCGAGGAAAACTGCCCTGATATTCTAGAACCAGAGGGCAAAATAAGTATTGAAGGAATCCATCGATCACTGCCTGAAAGAGATCCAAAAAGAGAAACTCCTAGGAACATTGTGGCCAAATTCCAGAATTCCCAGGTCAAAGAGAAAATATTGCAAGCAGCTAGAAAGAAACAATTCCAGTATTGTGGAAATAAAATCAGGATAACTCAAGATCTAGCAGCTTCTACATTAAGGGATCGAAGGGTGTGGAATAGGATATTCCAGAAGTCAAAGGAACTAGGACTCAAACCAAGAATCACCTACCCAGCAAAACTGAGTATACTACTTCAGGGGAAAAAATAGTCTTTCAATGAAATAGAGGACTTTCAAGCATTCCTGATGAAAAGACCAGAGCTGAAAAGAAAATTTGACTTTCAAACACAAGAATGGGAAGAAGCATGAAAAAGTAAACAGCAAAGAGAAGTCATAAGGGACTTACCAAAGGTGAACTGTTTACATTCCTACATGGAAAGACAATATTTGTAACTCTTAAAACTTTTCAGTATCTGGGTAGTTGGTGGGACCACACACACACACATACACACACACACACATGTACACGCATGCACGCACACACATACAGAGACAGAGCACAGAGTGAATTGAATAGGATGGGACCGTATCTTAAAAGGAATTAAAGTAAATGGTGAGAGAGAAATGTAGTGGGAGGAAAGAGGGTGAAATGGAATGGGGTAAATTATCTCTCATTCAAGAGGCAAGCAGGAGACTTTTTAGTGGAGGGAAAAAGAGGAGAGCTGAGGAAGAAAACATGAAATTTACCCTCATCACATTCGACTAAAGGAAGGAATAAAATGCACACTCATTTTGGTATGAAAACCTATCTTACAATACAGGAAAGTGGGGGAGAAGGGGATAAGCAGGGGTGGGGGGGGATGATGGAAGGGAGGGCAATGGGAGGAGGGAGCAATTTGAAGTCAACACTTGGGGAAGGACAGGATCAAAAGACAGAATAGAAACAATGGGGAGCAGGATAGGATGGAGGGAAATATAGTTAGTCTTACACAACACGACTATTATGGAAGTCATTTGCAAAACTACACAGATATGGCCTATGTTGAAT
The DNA here is from genome assembly GCA_023548195.1 of Bettongia penicillata ogilbyi. Lineage (NCBI taxonomy): Eukaryota > Metazoa > Chordata > Mammalia > Diprotodontia > Potoroidae > Bettongia > Bettongia penicillata. Next base: position 11,351,696 of record JAJHZJ010000096.1, read on the forward strand.
TGCCTGCCTTCCCAAAGGGAATAGGTGGGGAGGGAGGGATGGGGAGAAGTTGGAACTCAAAGTTTTAGGAACAACTATTGAGTATTGCTCTTGCTACTAGGAAATAAGAAATACAGTTAATGGGGAATAGAAAGTCATCTGGCCCTACAGGACAAAAGAGAAGATGGGGACAAGAGAAGGGAGGGATGAGAGAAGAGAGGGGCAGATTGGTGATAGGGGAAATTAGAATGCTCGGTGTATTGGGGTGGGGAGAGGGGATAAAAGGGGAGAAAATTTGGAACCCAAAATTTTGTGAAAATGAATGTAAAAAGTTAAATAAATAAATTTATAGTAAAGCTTTAAAAAGAAAACCAAATTCATGTCAACTGATTGATTTTTAAGGATAGTTAATCATTTTTATTTTTCAAGAAACAAATTTTTTTAAAAGTTACTTTGTCCTACACCTTACCTCCTTACTCAGAAAATTAAAATCTCTTTCTCTCAATCTCTCTCTCTTTCTCTCTCTCCCTCCCTCCCTCCCTCTCTCTGTCTCTCTCTGTCTCTCTCTCTCTCTCTCTCTCTCACACACACACACACACACACACACATGCACGCGCACACACACACACACACACACACACACACACACACACATACAGCCCTCCATACATAACTGCATAGTCCTGCAAAACAAACTTCCACATTAGCGATATCCAAAAATTTATTTTAAATCCATTTTTTCTCTGTCAAGAGGTAAGTGGCAAGTTTCCCCTTCAGTCCTCTGGGCTCCTGGTTTATCATTTCACAGTCCTGAAGTCTTTCAAAGCTGTTTTTCTTTATAATATTTTTTTTATCACTTTATAATTTATTCTCCTGGTTTTGCTCTCTGAAATTGCCCATTCCATCATTTTCTTTATGACACAAAACCATTCTATTATACACCATAATTTGTTTAGCCATTCCCCAATAGTACACCCCATTTTTGTCTGCCATGAAAGGAGATGCTATCAATATTTTTCCACATACAGTGTTTGATGTTTTGTGGGGTAGAGGCCTAGTAAGGGGCAGTGCTTGGTCAAAGGTAGGGGCAGTTTAGTAACTTTGGGGGCATCATTCCCAACTGGGTTCATTACTCTCCCAACAATGCATTATTGTGACTATTTTCCCACATCCCCTACAGCATTTGTCATTTTCCTCCTTTGTCAACTTTGTCAGTCTGAAGGGTATGAAATATAACCTTAAAATTGCTTCAACTTTCATTTTTCTAATTATTGATATCTTGCAGATATTTTCATAAGGTTGTTCATAGCCTGGATTTCTTCCTCTCTTGTCTGTATCTTTTTGTTCATATCTTTTTAGTATGATTTTAAGGCAGCTAGGTGGCACAGTAGGTAAGAGTGCTAGAGCTGGAATCAGAATGGACATGAGTTCAAATCCTTCCTAACATATTTAACAGTTGTATGACCTTGGTCAGGTCACTTAACTTCCAGCCTCAGTTTCCTCATCTATAAAATAAGGATGATAATAATAGCACCTCCCTCCTGGGATTATTATTAAGTCAAAATGAAATAATGTGTATAAAAGACTTTGGACCCCTTAAAGTACTCTATGAATTTTAGCTATTATTATTAAGAATGTGTATCGACTGAAAGATGGCTCTTTATTTTATAAATTTGAATCAGCTCCTTGTATATTTTGGATACTAGACTGTTACCAGAGAAACTTGATTTTTCCAAGTTACCAATTTCCCTTCTAATTTTTATTAAATTAGATTTGTCTGGGCAAAAACTTTTAAATTTTATGTAATCAAAATTGTCCATTTTGTCTTTTGTAATCTGTTCTTCCACTACTCATGGACTCCTTCCCTATCTATAAATCTGAAAGATAATTTCTTTCTTGCTCCTACAGTGTTTATGATGTGAACTTTTAGACTGAGATCACGTATCATTTGGAGTTTATCTGGGTGTATGGTGTGAGGTGTTGCTATAAATCTAGTTTCTGCTGAAATTCTTGGTCTATTTTTCTCCATATGAATTTTATTAGTATTTTTTCTAGGTCTATAAAATATTCTTATGGGAGCTTGATTGGTGCAGCATTAAATAAGTAAATCTAGTTAGCATTGTTATTTTTATTTTACTGGCTTTATGTATCCACAAGCAATTAATGTTTCGCCATTTGTGTATGTCTTTATTTCTGTTAAGATTTTTTATAATTAGATTCATGTCTTTATAGACATGAACCTGTTATTTTTAATGGAATTTCTCTTTCTAGTTCTTCCTAATGGGATCTGTTGGTCATATACTGTAGTATTAATGATTTATGTGGATTTATCTGATATATTCCAAATTTGGCTGAAATCATTATTTCAATTTATTTTTAGTTCATTCTAGCATTGGCTAAATACACTTTCACATCATCTACAAAAAGTAATAATTTGGTTTCCCTTTGACCTATGCTTGTTTCCTCAGTTTCTTTTTCCTGTCTTATTGCTACAACTATTTCTAGGACTGTGTTAAGCAGTAGTGCTAATAATGGGAATCCATAGTTTACCTCTGATCTTGCTGGAAACTTTAACTTTGTCCTTTACATATAATGCTGGCTGTTGGATTTAGATAAGTATTATTTTCCATATTAAGAAAAAGTTCATTTATCCTTGTGATTTCTTTATTTTTAATGAAAATAAGTGTTGGATATCATCAAAAGCCTTTTCGGCGTCTACTGATGTCATCATATTTTTGTTATTTATATTATCTAATTGCTTTATTATATTTACAATATTCCTTTTGTTGATCCAGCCCTGCCTTCCCAGGAAAAACTCAAACTGATCGTAGTGTATAATCTTTCTAATATGTTGTTGTTGTAGCACACTTGTTAATATTTTATGTAAAATTGTTAGTCTCTAGTTATTTTTTTCTTTCTCTCTTTTCTTTTTTCCCTGTCTTGGGTATCAAGGTAATACTTGTATCATAGAAAGAGATTGGAAGGGTGCCTTCTTTTCTTAATATTTTATGAGGTTTATTTATGAGGTATTTGAATTAATTTTTAAAAAATTAAATTTAGATTTAAATTAAATTTTTAAATGTTTGATAGAATTCATTTGTAAATCCATCTGGGCCTGGTGATTTTTCTTTGTAAGTTCATCTGTGACTTGTTCAATTTCTTTTTCTGATAATGAATTATTTAAATAGTCTATTTCTTCTTTTGTTATTCTGGATATTTTGTATTTGTATTAGTGTAATTTTTCCTCCAAATTATCAATTTTCTTAGCATGCTGTGGAAAAACTAGTTTCTGATGATTTATTTTCTCAATTGTTGTAAATTCTTTTTTATTTTTGATACAAATGATCATGTTTCCCTCTCTTTTAAAAATAAGATTAGCTATTTTATCAATTATCAACTTTATTAGATTTTTTCAATATTAATTTATTTATTTAACTTTTTACATTCATTTTCACAAAATTTTGGGTTCCAAATTTTCTCCCCTTTTATCCCCTCTCCCCACCCCAATACACCGAGCATTCTAATTTCCCCTATCACCAATCTGCCCTCTCTTCTCTCATCCCTCCCTTCTCTTGTCCCCATCTTCTCTTTTGTCCTGTAGGGCCAGATGACTTTCTATTCCCCATTAACTGTATTTCTTATTTCCTAGTAGCAAGAGCAATACTCAATAGTTGTTCCTAAAACTTTGAGTTCCAACTTCTCCCCATCCCTCCCTCCCCACCTATTCCCTTTGGGAAGGCAGGCAATTCAACATAGGCCATATCTGTGTAGTTTTGCAAATGACTTCCATAATAGTCGTGTTGTGTAAGACTAACTATATTTCCCTCCATCCTATCCTGCTCCCCATTGTTTCTATTCTGTCTTTTGATCCTGTCCTTCCCCAAGTGTTGACTTCAAATTGCTCCCTCCTCCCATTGCCCTCCCTTCCATCATCCCCCCCCACCCTGCTTATCCCCTTCTCCCCCACTTTCCTGTATTGTAAGATAGGTTTTCATACCAAAATGAGTGTGCATTTTATTCCTTCCTTTAGTCGAATGTGATGAGGGTAAATTTCATGTTTTCTTCCTCAGCTCTCCTCTTTTTCCCTCCACTAAAAAGTCTCCTGCTTGCCTCTTGAATGAGAGATAATTTACCCCATTCCATTTCACCCTCTTTCCTCCCACTACATTTCTCTCTCACCATTTACTTTAATTCCTTTTAAGATACGGTCCCATCCTATTCAATTCACTCTGTGCTCTGTCTCTGTATGTGTGTGCGTGCATGCGTGTACATGTGTGTGTGTGTGTATGTGTGTGTGTGTGGTCCCACCAACTACCCAGATACTGAAAAGTTTTAAGAGTTACAAATATTGTCTTTCCATGTAGGAATGTAAACAGTTCACCTTTGGTAAGTCCCTTATGACTTCTCTTTGCTGTTTACTTTTTCATGCTTCTTCCCATTCTTGTGTTTGAAAGTCAAATTTTCTTTTCAGCTCTGGTCTTTTCATCAGGAATGCTTGAAAGTCCTCTATTTCATTGAAAGACTATTTTTTCCCCTGAAGTAGTATACTCAGTTTTGCTGGGTAGGTGATTCTTGGTTTGAGTCCTAGTTCCTTTGACTTCTGGAATATCCTATTCCACACCCTTCGATCCCTTAATGTAGAAGCTGCTAGATCTTGAGTTATCCTGATTTTATTTCCACAATACTGGAATTGTTTCTTTCTAGCTGCTTGCAATATTTTCTCTTTGACCTGGGAATTCTGGAATTTGGCCACAATGTTCCTAGGAGTTTCTCTTTTTGGATCTCTTTCAGGCAGTGATCGATGGATTCCTTCAATACTTATTTTGCCCTCTGGTTCTAGAATATCAGGGCAGTTTTCCTCGATAATTTCATGGAAGATGATATCTAGGCTCTTTTTTTGATCATGGCTTTCATGTAGTCCCATAATTTTTAAATTGTCTCTCCTGCATCTATTTTCCAGGTCAGTTGTTTTTCCAATGAGATAGTTCACATTCTCTTCCATTTTTTTCATTCTTTTGGTTTTGTTTTGTGATTTCTTTGTTTCTCAGAAAATCATTAGACTCCATCTGTTCCATTCTAATTTTGAGAGAACTATTCTCTTCAGTGAGCTTTTGAAGCTCTTTTTCCATTTGGCTAATTCTGCTTTTGAAAGCATTCTTCTCCTCATTGGCTTTTTGAACCTCTTTTGCCAATTGAGTTAGCCTATTTTTCAAGGTGTTATTTTCTTCAGCATTTTTTTGGGTGTCCTTTAGCAAGGTATTGACCTGTTTTTCATGCTTTTCTTGCATCTCTCTCATTTCTCTTTCCAGTTTTTCCTCCACCTGTCTCACTTGATTTTCAAAATCCTTTCTGAGCTCTTCCATGGCCTGAGCCCACCGGACATCCACCCCGGATGTCTGGGATACAGAGGCCCCGACCTCCACTTCTTTCCCTGATAGTAAGAATTGTTCCTTGTCATCAGAATTGAAAGGCGGGAACATCCGTACCCCAACAAAGTAGCTTTCTATAGTCTTATTTTTCTTTCCTTTTCTGGGCATTTTCCCAGCCAGTTACTTGACTTCTGAGATTCCTGTCCAGGCCCGCCTAGATCTGCCCAGCTAGTGCTTGGGGTCTGAGATTCAAATGGGCTTTCCGCAGCAGGCTTGGCTGCTATTCAATGTGAGCTTAAGTTCTGGTGCTTGGGTGGGGGCAGGGCCACCTCCCAGGCTCAGTTCCCTCAGGGGGTTTATGCAGAGACCTTCGGTAATGGCCCTGAACTTCTGCCTGCTGCTCCGGGAGTTCCGGGCCACAGCCACCTCTGCCGCTGCCTCTACTGCTGCCTCCCAAGGGGGCCTGAGTTATGGAGACACCCCGCTCCCCTCTCGGCCAGCCCAGAAGACTCTCTCACTGACCTGTAGCGCCCGTGGGTGGCGGAACCTTCACAGCCACCGGAGATTCCGTCCCTGAAGCCTGCTCGGATCTGCTCCTCTAGGGCCGCACGGCAAGGGCAGCACAGGGGCTGTCTGGAGTGCCACGGACCCCTGGGGACGGCTCTCCAGGGCTCTCTGGAATGGAGATCTTTTCCACTGTGTTTCTGCGCACCTTGCAGTGCTCCAGAATTTGTGGGGAGTTCTTTTTGCAGGAAATATATGGGCTGTGGGTTCAGAGCTAGCATACGTGAGTCTTTCTACTCCGCCATCTTGGCTCCTCCCCCGACATGCATTTGTTAATGAAATTCACACATTGGAAGTATCCTCCCATCTCTCCTTGGATGGCTCCACCCAGAATCTCTACTTTATAATTATAGAGAACGCTCCAGTAAGCTATGGCTCATTCCCCTCCAAGCAGCCTCCAATTTTTCTTCGTACCATACTCCCTGTGTCCCACTCCCCAATCCTTATTCAGCTTTCTTTTATGTAATGTCTTACCCTGTTAGAATACAAGCTTCCTGAGGGTAGAGATTCTCTTTCTTGTTGTATTTGTATCCCCAGCCCTTGGCCAGTCAGTACCTGGCACATGGTCAACTCTTAATAAATGCTTGTTGACTTTACTTGCCAGACACTGCTGGGTGGTGCCGCAGTCAATGCCCATGAGGAGCTAACATCCTGCTAGGAGATGCAACATGTTCACAGAAAAATACATCCAGGTTATAAACACAAAATGCCCAGTGATTTGGGGGATGGGGATTGTGATCAAACAGCTGGGAAAGTCAGGCAGTAGCATGTAACCTGACCCTTGAAAGGTATCCAGGGAGAAGGAAACAGTCTTCGAATGGGCAGCAGTTTATGCAAAAAAACATAGAGGTTGGTGGTAGAATGTCATGGACAGAGAACAGCAAGAAAGTTTGCTGGAGTCTCAAGAGTATATAAGGAGAAAAAAATGTGCATCAGCCTAAAAAGACAACCTGGAGTTAGATTGGGAGGCTTTGGCACTTTAACCTAAAAGCAAATGGAGGGCACTGAAGCTAGGCAGTGCCAGGCTCTGCCTTGTGCTTTCCTTGGCAGCTGGGTGGAGGTCGGATTGGAGAAGACAGAGATTTGAGGCTAGGATACCATTAGGGCAAGAAAACTGATAAGACCCTGGAGGAGGGTGATGGCTTCATGGATGGAAAGAAAGGGACCCACAGAACACATGGAGGTGGAATGAAAGAGATTCAACACTTGATCAGTTAAGTGAGTGGGAAGAACCAAGCATGATTCTGATATTGCCAAGCTGGTTAAAGGAAAGATAAAATGGTGGCCGTCATAGGAAGAAGAAAGAGGATTGTGTCTTGGGGAGAAAAGGTAATGAGTTCTCTTTAGGGCAGATCTGACAAATGGTCATTCAGATTTTGCTTGAAACCTCCAATTATTTTCTGCAATTATTTTCAAGAAGTTTTTCCTTACCTTGAACCTAAATCTTTCACTCTCCCTTACTTTCAATCAATAAACATTTATGAAGCACCTACTATGTGCCAGGTGCTGTGCAAGGTACTGGTGATACAAAAAGAGGCAAAAGACAATCCCTGTCCTCAAGAAGCTTACCATCTACTGGGGTAAGCAGACAACATGAAAACAATTATGATGTAACAAGCTATAAGCAGGATAAATAGGAAATAATTAACAGAGGATTTTGCCTTCTTGGGTCAAGCAGACTAAGTGCAATGCGTCTTCAACATGGCAGCTCATCAGAAGTCCCTCCTGTCTTCTCTTTCTCCAAGTGAAATGTTCCCAGGATCCTTATGTAGCACCCCCTCAAGCAAGCCTCAATGCCTCCAACTTGCATCTGTAGGTTGGGTTCCCTGGGGACAACTCCCCCAGGTTCAGGTACCCTCTGGGTCTGCACTCCATCTTATGTCTCTAAGGCTGCAGCTAGGCATTGCAGTCTCTATTGGATGTGCTTTCAGTGTTCAGTCTGAGTTATCCCTGGCTCCAACTTCCTGCTGGGCTCAGCTGATACCCTTGCCTAATGTATTGCTACACATTTGCAGAAAGAACAGGCTTCCACACCGCAGAACAAGAAGGAATCTCTGCTCTAGGGCTTGCTCTCTGCTGGGTAGGATCCTTGCTCCAGAGGCCACACTCTAGACTCCTCTCACCAATCCAATGAACTCCATTGCATGTTCTACAGTCATGTGCTTCTGCTGCAAGGCCTCATTATTGTGGGGGAGGGGGTGCACAGGACAGAGAGGGAAATTCCTTCGGTCTATTTATTCCTTCAGTGCTCTGAAAGAGGCACAAGGGAAAAGGGGCCACGTTAACTTGTTGACTCAGATTGAGCTATTGGTTCACTAAAACCATCAGATCTTTTTCTGTTACAAACTAACCATGCCTTCTATATCTTACACTTTAGGAGCTAATTTTTTGAACCCAACTGAAAAAGCCCAACAGTCAGACGATAAGCAAATGCTTATTAACTTATTACTTATAGTAATGCTAATTAGCTAATTAATAAATTATATAATACAATAAATTATAAAATATAAAATTAATTATAATAATGCATCAATAGAGGGAAAGCTTCTTCATAAAACAGCAAGGAGGGCCAGTGTCATAGAAGAGTACGCTGAGAGATGGAGTGTATGTTGTAAAAAGACCGGAAAGATTGGGAGAGGTAGATTAGAAAGGACTTAGAATGCCAAATAAAGGATTCCGGATTTTTATATTGGAATATTTTGTTTAAAGTCACCTTATTAGATTCAATTCTGCATTGAATTCTAACTCTATTATCCAACGTTTTAGCTACCCACTCCCTAGTTCTGTGCTATCTGAAAGTTTGATAAGTATGCCAATTTGTCACCCAAGTTATTGATAAGCAATGTTAAATACCATAGGACCAAACGTAGATTCTTAGGACATTTAGTAATAAAAAAAAACAAACAAAAGAAAAACATAATCATAACCTGAATTAATCTAGCACTCTAAAGTTTGCAAAATGTTTTACAAATTTCAATACAGTATCCCTAGGGGGTAAGTGCTGGTATTAGTCCCATTTCACAGATGAGGAAATTGAGGCAGAGGGAAGTGAAGTAACTTGCTCAGGGTATGAGAGTCTGAGGCAGGATTTGCATGCAGGTTTTGCTGATTTGCCGGTTAGCACTCTAATTACTGAGCCACCTAGCTGCACTTAACTGGAAACTCTCTCCTAAACTGCCAACGAAACATTAAGGACTCCTATTCTGGGTCTAGCAATTCACCTGGTTTTGGATTAATTTCACTGAGTTAGAGCCCACCTCTCTCTCTCTTTCTCTCTCTTGTCCACAAGACAGGACAAGATAATCCCAGAGATTAGTTTTGCTTGTACTCATTTCCTGCTAATCTATGCCCACAGGTTCTGTACTTCTCCCCCACTTTCTCTGCTTATCTAACCAGATTCTTAGAGTTTACTTAAATAGCTAATTCATTTTTCTTTGATTTAAATAGTTACCTTGGTCTCCTCTCTGGCCCTGCCAGAGGGTAGTTCAGAATCTTCTTTCCCCTTCTGCCTTCCACAAAAGACATTGATTCTCCAAAGAGGGTTAGGAGATTTAGTTTTATATTTTTTATATATTTTCCTTAAATCTTTAGCTCTTAGGTCCTTTTGTTGCCTTGGTGGTCCCTCTTTGTTCTTTCTGTTGTCCTTTTTTTAAAAAAAATAATAATATATTGTGTAAGCATGACATAACTGGTTTTATTATTTAGTGTTTTCTTAATAATCATACTTACATTTCATGCGCTTCAAGGAATTCACCAAATTAAAAATCTTTCCTCTTTTTTTTCCTTTGTGGGAATGCCTCAAATGCCTGTCTTTTGTTGAACATCCATCTTTTCTCAAGGAGGATTGGGCTCAGGTTTTCAAATAAATCATTTGAAGCTGACAGCTAGAAGTCCTTAGCTTTTCGGAGTACAGTAGAATATTCGGTTCCCTCTGGCAATTCCTTGGGAGGGAGGAAGAACATTGCTATTCAAATTACCTTCTCTTCATATCCGAAGGTCTTTCTCCTGGTCACTTATAAAAAATTGTTGTTTGCCTTTGAAATTTTAAAATTTAACCACTACATCTCAGAGATAAAAAGGAGTTGTTTTTTTTTCTTTCTGCCAGCGATCTGTGTCCTTTGTGTTACTCCCCTATAGAATAAACTCCAGTGGTCTTATACAAAATATAAACTCTCTTTGGCTTTTAAAACCCTTCACGATCTGGTCTCAACTAATCTCCCCACCCTCACTGGACATTTACTCCCTTTCCTGAACTCAACAGTGTAACCAAACTGGACCTCCACCCCTACCTGCTTCCAGACCCATCATTCAGCAAGATTTGTAGCCTTCTTGTTCATGGTAACCCCGCCATCATCCCTGGGGACTTTTCTATTCTCACAAATAACTGTTCCCATGGTTTGGCCTCTTGGTTCATTAAGTTCCCCAGTTTCCACGACCCTCCTCCCTCCACCTCATCCTCCCTCCCCTATAACACAGGAGGTCACTCTTCTCCACCAAGGACTTTCCCTCCAAGATTATTGAAGCATAAATTTTGAGCTGAAAGAGACTGTAACAGACATTTCATCCAACTTTTCAATTTCTAGTGAAGAAACTGAGGTCTAAAGAGATGATGAAACTATTTGCCCAAAGCCACAAGTACTGTGTAGTTGAGAGAAGATTTGAACTCAGAACCTCTGACCCAGAGCTCTTTACACTGAACTCACTAAAACAAATGATTTCAACAAGGACTTCACTGGTTTTTTCATCTTAGACCTCCTGATAAGGTTTGGGGTTGCTGGTAACCCCAAAATGTCAAAGTACAGGATGAATTCAAACACTCAAGCCTTCCTTCAGTCAAAGTGTTAACACTAATAGTGTGGGCTAGATCTCTAATGAATCTGCAGCTTGATGGGGGTGAAATTGATAATTATAGACCAAAAAAAGGACTGAATGGGATTAGGGAGTGGTAAATAACCTGGGATGTGGGAAAATTCAGGGATTGGGCTGATTTCAAAGATAAGGTTTTTTTGTTTTAAGGGGTTCAAGTCCCATCACCCCATCACACCCACCACCATCACCACCATGAGCTCCTCATGATTATCATGAAGAAACTCAAGAGGAGTAATATGCTATAGCCCTTTATTGCTTAAGAGACAGTGAAAGGAACCAGGTGGGAACATGGTCTAAAGAACGAGGGAGCCAGAAGATCAGGGTCCTTGTCTCTGGTATTGCCATGCTGTAAGTACTTAACTTCTCCATCAGTTAGAGAGTCAACAAGCAGTTATTAAGCACTCACTAAATGCCATGCTGAGGGTATGAAGAAAGGCAAAAATATGGGCCCTGCCCTCAAGGGGTTCACAGTCTAGTAGAACAGATGAAACAAAAATAACTAGGTATGTACCTAAATATATACATATATAATGTGCACATGTAAATATATATGTATAAGTATGCATATGTGTAAATGTGAATTTATGTAAATACAAATATTAGGGAGAGAAAAAGACAGAGGGTGAAGAAATAAGAGAGAAGAGAGAGAATCCCAAAGGGGAAGATAAAAGCCTGATCTTGTTGCAGAAATCTCTCCCTGCTTCAGTCCATCTTGCCTTTACGTGTCAAAATGATCTCCCTAAAGCCCAGCTCTGACTACATTGCTCCCCTACCCAATAAACTGCAATGACTTCACTTTACCCCCAGGGTCAAATAAAAATTCCTCAGTTTGGCTGTTTACCCCCCAGCCCCTTCCTACTATTCCTTGCAGTCTTCTCACTCTTTACTCCCTCCACATATACTCCCCTTTTCCACAGGCTGTCCCTCATGCTTTGAATGTTTTCCCTCCTAGTCTCTGTTTCCTGGCTTCCTTCAAAACACAGTCCAGAAGTGACCTCATCCTCCCACCCCCAGAGCCTTCCTTCCTATTTACCTCGTATCTTGATTGTACATAGTTCTTTGAGTGTTATCTCCCTCATTAGATGGTGACCTCCATGAGAGTTTTTGCCTTTCTTTATATTTCTAGCACTTAATGAAATACTTGGCACATAATAGGTGTTTAATAAATATTGGTTGACAGTGATGACGATGATAATGAGGTTCAATGAAAGGTTTGATGTAGAAGGTGAAAGCTGAGTTGCCTTTTGAAGGATACCAGGAAATGGCAAGCCACTCCACTATCTTTGCCAAGAAAACCCCAAATGGGGTTGTAAAGAGTCATGACTAAAAAAAATGACTGAACAAAAATGCATCATAAACTTAGGGTGTCCAAAACTGAACTCTTTCTCCCCAGACTCCTAAAATAAGAGGCAGAGATGAGGAAGAAGAATATTTTAGGCATGAGGGACAGCCAAGGCAAAAGTATGGAGAAAGGAAATGGAATGCTATTTTCAAGGAACAGCAAGGAGTGGTCTAGATATAGCTAGACTGGAGTGTGCATGGAAGGGAGTCAAATGTAAGAAATATGGAAGGATAGAAAAGGCACAAGTTATAATTAATTTTAGAAGCCAAACAGAGAGGCAAGAGGTTATGAGAGCCTGAAATAGGGTGGTGACTGAGTGGAGAGAAGGGGACGTAGATGAGAGACATTGCAGAGACAGAAGTGACAAGATTTGGCAACAAATTATATATGCAGTCAGAGAGTGAGGAGTATGGAAAGACACCAAGGTGTAGAGTCAGGGTGATCAGGAGAATAGTGGGGTCCTCCACATGGGGAATGAGAGGAGTTTGGGAAGAAACATAAAGAGTTCATTTTGGACACCTTAAGTTTATGATGTTTTTTCGCTCAGTCATTTTTCAGTTATGTTCAACTCTTTGTGACATCATTTGGGGTTTTCTTGACAAGGATTTTGGAGTGGTTTGCCATTTCCTTCTCCAGCTCATTTTACAGATGAGGAAACTGAGGCAAACAGGGTTAAGTGACTTGCTCAGGGTCACACAGCTAGTAAATGTTAGAAACTGAACTTGATCTCGGATCCCCCTGATTCCAGGCCCAGTGTTCCATCTACTAGGCCACCTAGCTGCCCTTTATGATGCTCTATGCATCTCTATGATGATAGTAAACTCTTGGGAGCCAATAAGATTGTCAAGTGATGTAGCATAGAGAAAAAAGAGAAGATAGTGAAGACATGCACATTTAGTGGACTTCACCTGGATGAAGAAGGAGGAGTCAGGTAGGAGAACCAGAGACAGCAGTCACCAAAACCTAAATGGGAGAGAGCATCTAGAAAGACCCTTATTAACAGAATCTAAGGCTACAGACAGGCTAAAATAGGTGAGAATAGTGAAAAGGCTATTCAGAGACCTTTGGTTACTCTGGAGAAAGCAACTTCAGTGGAATGATGAAGTCAGAAGCCTGATTACTGAGGGTTGAGGAGACCAGGAGAAACAAGTGAAAGAGATAGTGGGAGAAGATATATGAATAATGTAAAATGAGGAGGAGGGGAAAAGAAGGAATGTGAATGGTCTAATTTTTTTTCTGTGAAGAATGAGGCAAGGTCCTCCTCTAGAAGTAGTCCCAGAAAGCCTTTGGGGAGGTTTGAGGAGAAACTGGAAGATTTGGAACAGGCTCCTTGGAGAGCTGAACAATGAACCCATGAGGGAGGAGTAAAAGGATTCCTTGTTGTGTGTGAGGGCCCATCTGAGATTAGATAACATACATTAGAAGTATGGTTTTGTGATTTCCTACAGTTCCATTCATCAGCTTTGTGAAAAGAAAGAAAAAAAAAGAAGAGAAGGAGGAGGGGCAAAAGGCTCCAGAGAAGAAGACAGTGTAGAGTTAAACAAGGGATCACTACTGGGAGTAGAGGAGAGTATAGCCTGTAACAGAATGATGGCCTAGAAAATAACTGAGGGGTAAAAGGAATGGATGTCTTAGTGAAGACAAAGAACAGGTTTAGGGACTGTAAGACAGAGAAAGACAAAAGGTCAAAGAATGTGATCATATAAAGTATTTTCAGAAGTCACAAACATGGAAGTGGAACACTTATGGGTGATGGCAAGTCACCAGACTATCACCTGTGTGACATCTCTGTGTAGAATGGAGGTAGGATGGAGAAATAGGTCATGAGGGTCACGTAGACTGAGGACCTGGGAAGTTTGGGTGCTTGAGAGAACATCAGTCTACATGATGAAGAGTGCAAATGTTGTGGTGGGGACAAGACTGTGAGTCTTGCACTGAATTCATTGAGAAAGTTTTGGGATAGCCATATGGTGTGATGGAAAAATTTCCAGATTTCAGAATGGAAGACCCAGTTCAAATTCTGGCTCGGTCTTTCTTGGTGTCCTTGGGCGTTTAATCTTCCTGGCCTTAGTTTCTTCATCTGTAAAATAAAGAGATTAGACTTTTTCAAGTATTTGAAGGACTGTCACATGGAAAAGGAATTTGACATATTCTGCTTGACTTGAGAGAGTAGAATTAGGAGCAACGGAAAAAATAGCAAAGTGGAAAATAGAGATTTGCTGTCAGGAAAAATTTCCTAAAAATGAGAGTTGTCCTAAAGTGGAATGGTTTGTCTTGAGAAGTAACAAGTTATGTCCCTCACTGGATGCTTTCAAAGGCTTGAAGACTATACCTTGGTTATGTTATGGAGATTATTTTTGGGGCATAGGTTAAAAATTCTATTATTTTGAGATGAAAAGTAATACAAAGCTAAAAGAATGAATAAAAGTGAGAAATAGATATGCATACAATTAAAACAATTCTTATCCACCTTATTTACACAAGTTATTGAATGCAAATAAATGGGAGTTAAAGGAAAGATATCAATGCTGAGTATAATAATTTTATACGGAAGTTTACTTGATGTAAAGCAATTGCTATCATGATTAAATTTTTAATAAACTTAAAAAATAATTTTTGTCAAAGAACACTCAACTTATTTGCCAAGTACAGATTCATGGCAGCCAAGATGACTACTAGTTTAGAGTATTTCTTGTTGCTATTCAGTTATTTTTTGGTCATGTCTGACTCTTCATGACCTCATTTGGGTTTTTTCTTGACAAAGACACTAGAGTTTGCCATTTTCTTCTCCAGTTCATTTTACAAATGAGGAAACAGAGGAAGAGTTAGGTGACTTGCCTGGGGTCATCCAGCTAAAAAGTGTCAGAGGCTAGATTTTGACCTCAGGAAGATGAGTGTATCCACTGCACCACCTCGTTGCCCAGTTTAGAATAAAGACTTGGGGTAAAACCTTACAGAGAAGGACAGTGAAAGAGATTGAACATTATCACTTCATAAAATGGGGGGCAGGGAATGGGGAGAAAAACAAATTTAAAGAAAGTTTGGGGAAACCCCCAGTTAAGCAAAGTTGCCCTAAAAGTATTTAAAGATGAAACTGGAAAAAAAGACAACAAAAAGATGAAAGTTAGGAAAAGATCTGCAAAGATGTTTATAACAAACTCTCTACACTCTCGAGATAAAAATTAACTCAGGGATGTTTCCCTGTTGAGACTTGGCTGAACAAAATGTGATCCGTGAATGTAATGGAATATCATTGTGCCACAAGAAATGACAAAATGGACCATTTTGAAGGAAACAGAAGACCTCTATGAGTTTCTGCAGAAATAAGGGACCAAAACTAGGAGAACAATTTATACAATGATAACAGCAGAGAGAGAAGAACAACTTTGAAAGACTTAAGAATTCTGATCAATGCAATGATAAAAGTTTATATTTATATAGCATTTATTGTGTGTCAAGTACAGTGCTAAGCTCTTTACATTTATTATCTCATTTTATCCTCACCATAACCCTGGGAGGTAAGTGCTATTACTATCCCCATTTTACGGATGAGGAAATTGAAACCGAGGTTAAGTGACTTGCCCAGAGTCACACAACTGGTAAGGATTTGAAGCTAGATTTGAACTCAGATCTTTCTGACTCCAGGTTAGGTATTCTATCTAGTGTACCATTGAGAACTAAGGGTGAAATATACCATGAATCTTCTGCCAAACAGATAATAAATTTAAAATGCAGAAAGATACCCATGTTTTCTGGCTTAACCAATGTGGGAATTTATTTAAATGAACATTCCATATTTATGACAAGACTTCAACCATGTTTGTTGTTATTGAGGAGGGCACTGGGAGGAACAGATTATCAATGCATGTAAAAATTTTTAGATAATGTTTTGAAAAGAATATGAACATCTTGAGTGCAAAGACTACCTTGCCTTTTTGTATTTATGTCCCCACTGGCAAAAGTGATAAATGGCACATAGTAAGTGCTTGCAAGAAAAATACTTTTTATTCATTCAGAATCATAAAATTTGGGAGTGGGCAGGGACCTCAGTGACATTGAGCCCAACTTGAAAGGAATGCCATTATGATACATCTGACAAGTGGTCCCCTAACCTCTGTTTGAAGACTTATGAGGAAGAAAAACTCATCACATCTTGAGGCTACCAAGAAGGTTTTCCAAAACTAAGCCTCACTTGACTTCTTTGGAATTTTTGTCAATTGCTTCTGGTTCTGACCTCTGGGGTCTTCACACAACAGCCCTTAAATACTTAAAGATAGCTGTTATGTCACCCACCCTGAGTTTTCTCTTCTCCAGACCAAGCATGCCCAGCTTCTTCAAATAATCTTCATATGACACAGACCCAAGGCACTCCACCATCCTGTCTGCCCTTCTCTGAACTCTGACATATCTTACCTAAACCCTATATAGTTCCCGGAACCCAACACAATGCTTCACATGAAGTCTGGTGAGGGCAGAGAACAATGAGTCCATCAGCTCCTTTTTATACAGCCCAAGATGAAATTAGCTTTTTTGGCTGTCATATCACCCTACCGACTCACATGCAGTCCACTAAAACCCCAAGATCTTTTTCAAAATAAGTCATCTGTTCATATTTCCCTATCTTGTTTTTGTCAAATTAATTTTTTTGTAATCAAGTGTATGACTTCAATCTTATCCTTATAAATTTTATCTTACTACTTTCAGCCCAAGTCTCTTTACAATCCCTGCCCTCCAGGACCTTACATTCTAACAAGGGGAGACACCATATAGAGGGAAATGGTAGCTTCAGTGAGATATTTAGTTTGAGAGTATTACAGGGATAGTGACTGGAGCCCACAAGGACATAGAAGGATTCACTCTTCCCAGCAGCAGTGGCAGAATTGATTTGATTATGGTTACAGAATTGGGAGGGAGGGGGAGAGGGAGAGAAGAGCATCACAGGAGGTATATACAGTGGTAAAGTAGCTGTCAAGGAGATTGGTGGACAGTAAAGTGAAGTATGATTAGAGCCAGCCTAGTCTGATATAATGCACCACAAGAAATACCCACTTATCAGGGCAATGGGTCTCCAGGGTGGGAGTTCTGGAGATGAAAGTGTTAAATCCCCCAGAGCAGTGGTGTCAAACTCAAATAAAGATGGGAGCCATTAAACATTCATAAGAATCCCTGTGAGTCCCATACTGACTTAGAAAACTACATATTAAAATTATCTTTATTCTATTGTATTTTTATTTATTCTGTCATATATTTCTCAATTACACTCTGATATGGTTGGAGCATCCTAGAATATTTCTGGAGAGTATCTGATACTTCCACTCCAGAGCTTATTCTCTGGTCTGACTGGAAGATGGCAGGGGAATTGTCAAGGACGTGACTAGAGGGCATTTATTAAGTGCCTACTATATACCAGGCACTCTTTGAGGCACTGGAGATACCAAAAGAAAGAATGGAACTGTTCCTACTCTCAGAACAGTGCCCAGCACCTAGCGAAGTGCCTGGCACAAAGTAAATGCTTATTAAATGTCCTATTAATCTTTCTGTCTCTATCTGTCTATTTTCTGATTGGTTATTGCATTGACCAGAGTTTTATCCTTCTTAGTCATTATGTAAATCATTCTCTTGCTTCTGCTCATTTCACTCAATGAGTATCAGTTCACACAAATCTTCCCAGGTTCCTCTGAAATCATCCTCTGTATCATATGTTACAATGTTATAATATTCCACCGATTCAGTGACTCTCCTGATGGGCACCCACTTTGTTTACAGTTCTTTGCTGCAACGAAAGAAGCTGCTACAATTATTTTGTACATATGGACCCTTTCCCTCTATTTTAAACTCATTGGAGTATTTGCCTAATGGGGTATTACCAAGTGAAATGACATGAAATTTGACCATGTGGATGGAGGACACAGTTCTAAAGTGCTTTCCAGACTGACTGGACCGGTCCACAATTCCACCAAGATCTTTCTTCACCAAGAAACATACTATTGAGGAAATGTCCTCCCTGGAGCTAGCCAGTATCCAGTATCTAGATGACCAATGTGGTCAGCCCTCAGGCTGAGAAAGTTCCTTCTCAGAATCTCTTCACTCCAGCCCTCTCTCATGTGCTTCTGCAGGAACTCTGTTCAATGCCCTTGCTGTTTCAGCAGGGAAAGTCCATTCTCTGGAACTGGAGTCTCAGGAAAGGAAACAGAAAGGCAGTAGACAGCAGTAGCTTAAGGTCCAAGAACATAGACCACCTGAGCAAATGCATACAGCTTGCCATGGGCTTCTGTAAGAAATTCTCCTTTTCACCTCACCTCCACCCTGAAACCCCATTGTCAGGACAAAGAGGTACTGTATTATGGCCTGAAAGTCCAAGGAACAGAGCAAAAAATATAATGAATCCCCTTTGCAGGAAACAGGAAAAGGATGGACCTCCCAATGGAAAGTCACCCCTAACTCCCAGGACTTCAGGGGTCCATCATCTTATAGTAGCCTCGGTCACTAAGGACCAATCAGAGGAGCTATGAGTTCTTTCAATAAGGTAGCAGGGCTGCACCATGAGAGATGATCCTCATATCTCTTCAGGAAATAGTCCATGCCCTAGAAATAAATGGAGACCTCATCCCATTGATCAGCCCCTCGTACAATGAAAATGAATGGACTGCCTATAGAACTGTCCATCAGTATGAATATCTTGGAAAACATTGAAAAAGGATGATTATTTGGGCCTAAAATTGAACAGGAAGAGGGAGACCACAGACTTTGGGAAACCACAAAGGTCTTTTTTTTTTTTAATTTGCTCAAATGAATCTTATTTAATTATTTTTTTTAATTTTATTAATATTATCCATTTTTTATATCACCTATATTCCCAAATACATTCATTCCTGTTTGACCAATGATTCATCCCTTAAAACATACTTTTTTGGTGTCCTCAGCACCTAGGACAGTGCCGAGCACGTAGGCCCACTATAAATGCTTCTTGATTGAACACTCGCTCTATTGTTTATTTGTTTGCTTTTTATTTTTTTAAGAGAAAAAAACAGTTCTGCCAAACCAACCAACACATTGACATATCTGACAGTATACCCAATATACTCCAGTCCCCCACCTTGGCTAAGGAGACAAAAGAGGTACATTTTCTCGATTCTTCTCCAGGGGCCAGCTTAGCTGTGATCAATACTCAACATTTCATTACATTTTTAGTATTTTCATTTTCCGCTTCTCTCTTTGCACACCTGTTCTTATAAATATTTTCATGTTCCTCCAAATTTTTCATGTTCATAATTTCTAATATTTCATTATATTCATCAAACAATATTAATGAAGTGTCTACTATGTACCTTGACCAGTGTTTATCAACTACCTGTATGTGCCCTGGCTATATGGATTCCTAGAGTATGACTTCATATATGTTACAAGTCATGTGTATTCTGTACCTGTGCTCCTTGCCTGCATGGCTTCTGGTCACAAATGTTTTTAACATGTAGGGCTTCTATGTGCATTTCCTCATGATGTAGCTTCTTTGGCTGTGTGGCTTCCCTCCATGTAGTGACCTGTGTGCATGGGAATTCGGGAGAATGGAGGAAGAGAAGGGAAAAGTATCTTGTCAATTTGCTGTTTGATTAAATGTCTTAATTTGGACTATCGATCAATCAATAAGCATTTATTAAATGCCTATTGTGTGCCAGGCACTAGGCTAAATGCTGGGGATACAAAAAGAGGCCAAAGACATTCCCTACCCTCGAGGAGCTTATAATTTAATGGGGAAGGCAATATGCAAACAAATATATACAAAGCAATTTATATACTGGATTAATGAGAAATAATTAGCAGAGGGAAGGCACTGGAATTAAGAGGAGTTGGGAAAGGCTTCTTGTGCAAGAGGGGATTTTAGGTGGAACTTAAAGGAAGCCAAGGAAGTCAATAGGTAGAATTGAGGAGAGACCTAATGGATCCTCTGGCTAGCTGGTAAAAGTAATCATCATTAGGGGCTCATGAGCTACGTGATCTGTCCCAGTGAAATACTTGAACCTGGCTTTTGTGGGAACCCACATGTGAGAGGAGGTGCCTCAGGGCTACATTCAAGTGTGGGTTGGGTTAGATGGCCTCTGAGGTCTATTCTAGCTCCAAAGACTTGGGATTCTGAGATTCCTAGTCTATGATTCGTCACTGTCTAAAACCACTTATGAGGTACTTATATATGGCTGCCAATTATGGCCTACCTTATAATTATCTTTTTTCTTTTAAAATCCCACCTGTAATTCTGACTCAATAAGTCTGTCTTCTCTCCAGCTACCTGTGGTCTGGGGCCTCTGCATTGAGTGCATCGGTGGCTAGGACCCCAGGTCTACCCAGGGTAATAAAGATCCCTTGGCACCAGGTGCCATTAAGTCACCAGGGATAGGTGCGTGTTACTGTCCGCTTCCTTAATGCAAAACATGTCCATTGAACTGTTTAAAATCTTGGCCTTTGTGGCCCTTGAAGAAAAGGAGCTCATGCTCTCCATCTGTGGCATCTGAGTTTCAAGACTAATTATTTTAACCTGGATGGTGTAGCTATCCCCTAGACTCATAGAACAACTGTGGAAGGGAACATTATGATGTTATAGGGATGGTGATTGGCAGTATAGCGCATGGATGGCATGCTGGACCAGGGGGAAGACCTAAATCCTAATCCTGCCTCAGATACTTACTCAGATACTCAGACCTTGCCCAAGTCACTCAACCTCTGAGCTTCCATTTGAGATTTCCTTCTGAATTTCCTTCCAAAGGTACTCATTTAAGTTCACATAGGTAATAAGTAGCAGATACAAGGTTCCACCTGGGGATCCTGAATACAAACTCAGTGCCCTATCTAACATCCCACAAGGACATCCGGCATCTCTTTGACAACCTCAGCAAAAGGTTGTCTAGCCTCCACTTGAAGACCTCTGGTGAGGTCTTCATTATCACATACCCCACCCCCAGGTGGTTCATACTACCTCAGGACAGCTGTTTTATTTTTCTTTCAGCTTTCAGGAAAGTTGTTTAATTTTTCTTATTTCAAGCCCAGACAGCCCTCATGTCTCTCCCATCTCTCCCCTTTTCCCAGTCTTCTTTTTTCCAGCTTAAACACTCCCAGTTCCTTCAACTGATTCTCTCATGTGAAGGGGGTGGATCATCTTGATGAAGTCACAGGAAAGAGAGCCCTTGTTGGGAACTGATGGCATCTCCCCATGAAAGTTGTTGTGGATGGCTTGGATATGACTTGGCTGGTGGGAGTGGCTGTAGGTCAGTGCAGAGCACCCTGGCACTAGCCTGATGAGAAAGGGGATTGGCCCTTTGGATCCCTTCTCCTTTTCAGACAGATTTGGAGAAGACTGAATATGAGGAAGATACCAGGGTACTCAGGAAGGACTTTGAGGCAGCTAGGTAGCTTAGCATATGTAGCATTAAGCGATGAGTCGGGTAGACCTGTGTTCAAATCTAACCTCAGGCCTCACTAGCTGAGGGACCTAGGACAAGTCACTTAACCTCTGTCTGATTCAATTTTCTTGACTGTAAAATGGGAATAATATTAGCACCTACTTCCTAGGGTTGTTGTGAGGAACAAATAAGACAGCACTGGTAAAGCTCTTCATCTTCTCCTCTTCCTCCTCTTCCATCTTTTTCTCCTCCTCTTCCTTCTTATCATCATCCTCATCATCATCATCATCATCATGCCCCAGGGTCTCAGCATGTTGAGTGTCCTACAACAGTTTCCTAGAGAGACACAGACCAAGTCCTCAAAAAAAGCCCTGTCACCTTGTCTAGACAATAGGGAACTCCCTTGTCTCCTTTTCCCTTCTCTCCTCCACACATGAGGGTCTACTGAAGGAGAAGAGAAAACTCAGGAGGGACATTAGAGCTCTCTCCAAGAATCCCCAGGCCCTCGCTTCTGGCCCCAGAAGGTGGGATTACATGCAGTGGTAGGAAGTAAGTGAAAGGAAAATTTAGCCTTGATATCAAGAAGAGCATTTGAACATAATAAAAAACAAAAAGTAGCTGTGTAGTAGTAAGTAAAGGCCATCCCAAAGGGAAATGACTGGTCCAGGCAGTAGGATAGGAGGCCTTCACTGCTTCACTAGATGACCACTAGTTAGAATGCTTAAGAGAAGATGCCCACTCAGCTGTCAGGGACATTTGGAGTTTCTGAGGTCACCTCTGGCTCTGGGATCCAGCATTCTGGGACTGTACCTCCAAGTTCCATCAACAGCCCAGCCAGGCCCAGCCTCAGGCAAGTGTTGTGAATGAGATCCACTGGGGCTCCCATGTGTATGTACATGTGTGTAGTCACGTGCATATCCACGTTCATGAGCACAAGTTTGTATCTCTGTGTGTTTATATGCCACAGGAGGACCTTAGGACAGAGCTGATGGCCAAATATCATTAAAAACAGCATGAACTGAGACAGAAAATCCTGTGCTCCCATGAAAGTCCTGGAGAGAGGGTTTGTCACACTTGGGCTGGAGTGGAAAAGGGCCTGGACTAGAGGCAAATGGCTTGAATTTCCATCTTGGTCCAGTTATGTGTCCTTGGGCGAATCACTTAACTTGGGTTCAGTTTCCTACTCCATAAAATGGGGCTAAGAACAGCTGGGAGAACCAGTATATAGAGTGCCAGGCCTGGAATCAGGAAGATCTGAATGCAAATCTGGCCTCAGACACTTACTAGCTGTGTGACCCTGGGCAAGTCACTTACCCTGTTTGCCTCCATCTCCTCATCTGCAAAATGAGCTGGCGAAGGAAATGGCAAACCATTCTAGTATCTGAAGAAAATGAATGAAACAACTGAAAAAGAACAACAAAATAGGAGCTAATAGCTTCCTAGAACCATTGGATTGAGAGGAAGCAAACTTAGTGATCATCTGGTCCAGGCCCCTGATTTTCTTGAGTATAATGACAATGGTAGTGAGGCAGAGGATGACAGTAACTATTATAAGGCTTTAAGGTATCCAAAGCTCTTTAAACAGGTCATCTTTTTGGATCCTCACAATGACCCTGGGAGGTAGATGCTATTATTAGCCTCATTTTACGGATGAGGAAACTGAGGCTACGACCTGTGGAGATCTTAAGGGATTTGCCCTGGGCCATACAGGTAGTAAGTGTCTGAGGTCGGATTCGAACTCAAGTTTTCCTGACTTTGAGTCCAGCATTCTATCCACTGTGTCCCTTGGCTGAGCTTTACAGAGTCCAGCGACTTGTCTGAGGTGACCCAAGGTAAGCATCAGAGGTGAGATCCAGATCCAGCTCTCCTGACTCCCCAGCTTCAGAACACTTTCCATTACCCTCCCCAGCTGCCTCGTGGGCTGCGGTGAGAGAAGTCCCAGAAACCTCAAGGTGGACTGGAGACAGAGAGTCGAGCCGTTCCCCAGCCTTGCATTCCTCTGGCCAAAGATTGGACCTGCCCCGGTGACACCATAGCTCATGATCAGACGGGGGGTTGGGAAAAAGAAGAGACCCAGAGACCTTAGCAAACAATTATCATAATAACACAGCACTGTTGGTTTTCATTTTCTGCCATCCTTATACACATTAGCTAATGATTTAAGTGCTCATCCTGGTGGTGGTGAGAACTGGAGGCGGCTGGAGGCTCATGACAGATTAGGCATCAGAGGCTCTTTGGGGTCCTGGTGGTTTGTCAGCAAGGGTCAGCAGGGGCTTGCGCAGGGCTGAAGGGACAGCCAATCTCACAGATGCTGCCCAGCTGGCTGGCAGGCCCACAGGTCAGCTGATGTGTGAGTAACCGTCTGACAAACACCCTATTCAACGTGAGGAGAGAGTAGCCTCCCTGAGAGTGGGTTATAGAGCTTCCCAGCACAGTGGGGATGACAAACACGTGGACATCATGTCATGCCACCAGCAGATTTCATGCCTTAGGCAGCATCTCAATTCAAACCCTGAGGCTGGGACAAAACTGACTGTGGTCAGAAATGAGACATAGGAATTGTGTTTAAGGACATCTTTATATAGACACTCCCTTGGCTGTACATTCCCTGTGAGTACCTTCAGTCCTATGGACCAGCCCCAGACAATCCCTGCCAGGAAAACCAAGGAGGGTGTCCAGGTGTGTGGAAACTGACCCATCACCACTATTCAGTTCGTAAGTATAGAAACTCACCTAAAAGAGGAAACCAAGCTCAAAAGTGGTCTCAATCTCATACAAAGAATTACATGTACCTGGAATCTCGGAACTAGGAGAGACATCACTCAACTTCAAAGCTTCTTGTACCAGAGCAGGGGGCCTCACTGACTTTATAGTCTATTAACATAGAATTCTAGCTTCTGTTCTCTTCGGCCAAAGAGGACAAGACGACGGGTCTAATGTCATATCCCCAGTTCTTATTTAGCTCAGACTCAGAGCAAGTGCTTAATTAATACTTACTGACTGATGGGAGAAGAAAGCACGCTTGGGTGGAATCTAAGTTTAAGTGGGACCTCTCTGAGCCTCAGCTTCCTCATCTATAAAAAGAGGAGCTTAGACTAAAGCATCTCAAAGATCTCTTATATAGACAAGCCTAGTTCTTCATCCATATAATAGCTCTTCAAATATTTGTGAACTTTGCCCCAAATTATCGCCCCAAGAATGAACCTGACTTTGGAATCAAAACTACCTACGATAAAGCTACAGAAACCCCACTCACAAAACTTCCTCTTTTTGGCCAGATATTAGAAGCTTGACATTAAAAACAACTTTTTAAAAGTAGAAAACATTTTAATATCAAGAAACCTCAAGCAGCAGATGCCATCAACATAGTGACGCTTTCTTTTTTCCCCTTTGAATAATACTTATTTTTCTCAATTATATGTAAAAACAATTTTTACATTCATTTTTTAAAAATTTGGGGTTCCAAATTCTCTCCCTCCCTCTCCTTTCCCTTCCCTGAGATAACCAATTTGATATAGATTATATGTGTAAAATCACGCAAAACATATTTCCATAGTCATATTATGAAAGAAAACACAGACAGAACACCACAAAAAATAAAGTAAAAAACAGTATGTTTTGATTGGCATTCAGACTCCACCAGTTCTTTCTTTGGAGGTGGATATTTTTCATCATGAATCCTTTGGAATTCTCTTGGATCATTGTTTGTTGAGAATATTCATAGTTTCTCCTTGTATAATATTGCCGTTTCTGTATACAATGTTCTCCTGGTTCTGCTTACTTCGTTTTTCATCAGTTCATGTAAGTCTTTCTCCGTCTTTCTGAAATCATCCTGCTCATCATTTCTTATAGCACAATAGTATTCCATTACAATTATATACCACAACTTATTCAGCCATCCTCCAATTGATGGGCATCCTCTCAATTTCTAATTCTTTGTCACCACACTCACACACACAGACACACACACAAAGTTACTATAAATAGTTTTGTACAAATGGGTCCTCTTCACTTTTTAAAAAAATTCTCTTCGAGATACAGACCTAGTAGTGCTATTGCTGGATAGAAGGGTATGCACACCATTTTATAGCCTTTAGAAATAGTTCCAAAATGATCTACAGAATGGTTGCACTAACAGTGCATTAGTGACCCAATTTTCCCACATCCCTCCAATATTTATCATTTCCCTTTTCTGTCATATTAGTTACTCTAATAGGTATGAGGTGGTACCTTAGAGTTGTTTTAATTTGCATTTCTTTAATCAAATGATTTAGAGCATTTTAATATACTTATAGATAGCTTTGGTTTCTTCATTTGAATACTACCTGTTCATATTCTTTATCCATTTATCAACTAGAAAATAACTTGTATTTTTATAAATTTGATTCAGTTCTCTACATATATGAGAAATGAGGCCTTTATCAGATACACTGGCTGTAAAAATTGTTTTCCTAGCTTTCTCCTTTCCTTCTAATCTTGGTTGCATTGATTTTGCTTGTGCAAACCCTTTTTAATTTAATTTAATAAGATTATCCATTTTACATCTTGTAACACTCTCTGTTTCTTATCTGGTCATAAATTCTTCCCTTCTCCATAAATATGACAGGTAAACTATTCCATGATCCCCTCATGGCCATCACTCTCACATCAATACCCAAATGGCCTATTCCATCCCCACCCCCAGCTACAAACTGACCCCTCACTTTTCCAAGCTACTTCAAAGCAATGGACACTAGTTTTGCTGTCATTGTTTTAACCCCTCTTTCCCAATGCTAAGAGAAGGGACCATTCGCTCCTGGAGAGCAGTAGAAGATATTGCTGCAATTCTTGGGGTAGAGATGGCCCTCCAAGCAAGTGTCACAGAGACGCTCTATCGGCCATTTTCTTGTATTTTCCCTAGACACCAAGAGTTTTTTAGCAGAACTCTGTCCCCTGTCTGAATTTCTTGACAGTAAACTTAAAAATCATACCCATTTCTACTTCCTAGCCAAGTTCTACTGAATTGAAGTCATTATCTATGGGGTAGGATTACATGTCTCTATATCTCATTTTCCAATTCTCCAAAGCACAAATCAGTAGGCAGATACGGCTTTTGCCCAAACATCAGCAGATATGAGTTGAAGCCATGGCATCATTCCTGGTGGCATTATATGCACATACTAGAAATAGAACATTGTGACTATTGAGTCTTTCGCTCCAGCCTCAGGGTGCTCCATGTGTTCTGGAGTATGCAACAAAAATGTTCAAACTGCAAAAATAATCTTCCTAAAGCATAGGCAGGCCTGCCCATGTCCTTCCCTTGCTCAAATATTGTCAGTGGTGATTGCTCTTAGTTCTGTGACCCTGGTGTAGGCTGGGTGAGTAATAAGTGGGTAACAAAGGCTGCTAAATGGTGCAGTGGATAAAGTAACTCAGGAAGATCTGAGTTAAACCCCAACCTCAGACACTAACTGCGTGACCCTAGACAAGTCACTTAACCCCTGTTTGCCTCAGTTTCCTCAACGGCAAAATGAGGATCATAATAGCACATACTTTGCAGGATGATTGTCAGTATCAGAAGTGACAATATTTGTAAAACATTTAGCACAGTTCCTGGCATTCAGTAGGTGCCAAATAAATGCTGTTTCAATCTATCTTCCCCTCCCGTGTGTGCTTAATCCTTTAACCTTGCTAAGCTGTGCAGTTTCAAATGGCTCTCAAGGAATGAACCTTCTCTGACTGTATTCTGTTATACAAGCCTGATATTATTTGAGATGAACAAAATAGGAATCTTTCTTGCTTGAGAGCCTCTATCCCATGCTAAGAAATTTCCTAATCCAGTACTGACTCCATAGTCATATTACATAGGCAATCAATTTTCTGTGGTCATGTAGCTGTCTTTTTTTTTTAACAGGGGGAAAAAATACAGCCAAGATGGTGGAAGAGTAGGAAGGAGCACAGCTAAACTCCACCCAATACAACTCCACAAAAATATAGAAAATGCATCAAACTGAGTCCTGATCAGGAAAACCAAGAAGAAAATCACAGTGAATCACCTTTCCAGCTCAGATCAACATGAGATAAACAGAGAAGTTCATGAACATTGGGGATGGGGTCTGTCCTGGAGGTTCACTGCACATTGTTCCACAGGTCAGAAAGCAGAGTTAGGCTATACCCTAGGGCAAGAGAATGTATCAGGTCCAGACTGGGGAACTCCAACCTTGTGCAAGGTGCTGGAATAGGTGCCAGTTGGCAGCTGTCACTCACTATCTAGTTCTGGGTCACAGATCTAGGGAAGAATGAGGAGGGGGTGGTATTCCATGGTGAGAAGTGGTTGCAGACTCTCCACTGTGTCATAGTATACCAACATAGTGAGCAAGGAAGAAACAGTATCTGTAAGGCTCAGGCCCTAGAAGCAGAGCAGGACCTCAGTTCCAGGCTCCAGCTTAATCTAAAACCAGCTATGGAATAACCAGAGCAAGAATACCAGACCAGAGGGGAGTCAGCAGTTGTGTCACTATGGGTCTGCAGAATTTTTTAGACAGCTAATAGTTACTGTCCAGCAGCTGTCTACTGGAACTTTCAATCAGGGGCAAGTCAAGTGGAGTGTTGTGTAGACCCAAATCCAGGTCAGGAACTTTCAGAGCTTAGACCAGGAGGGCAGTGATCAAACTTTGCCCTGGATCAGAACTATATGGGGTCTTACAACCAAGAAAATTTGTAGGTCCTCAGCTTTAGCTGTCCCTGTAATTCTGAAATAAGACAACATTCAATTCTTCAAGAAAGTGACAGACATAAAAAGAAAATTCAGCTTAAAATTCCCCTCAAAGTGCACAGAGCCCAGCACTAAAATAAAGTCAAAAGATAGGAAGTAGGTTGAAACAATGGGCAAAAAAAAAACAAAACTCCGTTATAAAGAGGTGTTACAGTGACAGGGACAGTCAAGGCACCATTTCAAAGAAAAAAATGTCTCCAAAACATCTATAAGCAAAGTCACAAAGGAAAACATAGCTTAGGCACAAGTTCAGCTAGAATTCCTAGGAGAGATGAAACAAAGATTTTTTTTTAAGAGCTAAGAATATATTTTTTTTAATTAATAAAACTGCCAGAGAAAAAAATGAAGAAAGAAATGAGTGTGAAAGAAAGATTTGAGAAGAGAATTACCAGCATGGAACAAGAAAAACACTCCCTGAAAATTAGAAGTGACTGATTAGAAGTCAATGATTCCATGAGACAATAAAAAAATATTTAAAAATAAAATCAACAGACTGAAAAAAAAATGAGATATTTCATGGCAAAATCAACTGACCTGACTTGGAAAACAGATTGAAGAGATATAATTTAAGAGTTACTAAACTAGAAATCTATGACTAAAAAAAAAAATAAAAGCAAAAAAAGAGTACAGACATTTCATTTCAAGAAATTATAAGAGAAAACTGCCCAGATATCTTCAAACCAGAGAGCAAAGTAGAAATAAAAAGAACCTACTAATTACTGCCTGAAAGGAAGTAACTTAAAAGGATTTAAACTCCCAAGAATATTATAGACAAAATCCAGGGCTTCTAGGTCAAAGAAAAGT
The DNA here is from genome assembly GCA_023548195.1 of Bettongia penicillata ogilbyi. Classification (NCBI taxonomy): domain Eukaryota; kingdom Metazoa; phylum Chordata; class Mammalia; order Diprotodontia; family Potoroidae; genus Bettongia; species Bettongia penicillata. The sequence goes on from JAJHZJ010000096.1 coordinate 11,380,769, forward strand.
ACTACAAGAAGCCAAAAATGAAAGAACTCAGGTACTGGGGGTCCACAGTCTTGATCACAAAACACTTAACAGCCACCATTGCTTAAAGGAGCAAAGAACTTGGAATAAGACAGAAGACAAAAGATATAAGCTTACAACCAAGAATAATTATATTCAGAATATAATTCTGTGGACCTCTACAAAAATAGAGGTCTCACAAGCATTCCTGATTTTTTTTTAAAAAAAGACTAGAGATGAATAAAATTTTGAAATACCAACATAGAAGTCAAGAGAAATAGTTAATAAAAATTGACTGTTTACATTCTAATATGGAGAAATTATATGTGTCTCTTCTGAACCTGACACCATACACAAGAATAAAATCCAAATGGATACACGATCGAGGTACAAAGATTGATACTATAAACAAATTAGGGAAGCAAAGAATAGTGTGTTTGTCAGATTTATGGAGAATGGAGAAATTTATGACCCAACAAGAGATAGAGAACATTATGAAGTGCAAAATAGATCATTTTGATTACATTAAATTGGAAAGTTTTTGCACAAACAAACCCAATGCAACCAAGATTAAGAGGAAAGCAGAAAACTGGGAAAGCATTTTTGCAACTAGTGTCTGTGATAAAGGCCTCATTTCTAAAATATATAGAGAACTGAATCAAATGTACACAATACAAGTCATTCCCCAATTGATAAATGGTCCAAAGGATATGAACAGGGAATTTTCAAAGGAAGAAATTAAAGCTACCTATAGTCATATGAAAAAGTGCTCTAAATCACTGTTGATTAGAGAGACACAAATCAAAACAACTCTGAGGTACCACATCACACCTGTCAGATTGACTAACATGACAAAACAGGAAGATAATAAATGTTGGAAAAGATGTGGGAGAGTTGGAACACTAATTCGTTGTTGGTGAAGCTGTGAGCTGATCCAACCATTCTGGAGAGCAATTTGGAACTATGCCCAAAGGGCTACAAAAATGTTCATACCCTTTGTCCCAGCGATATTACTTCTGGGACTCTATCTCAAAGAGATCATAAAAATGCGAAAGGGTCCCACATGTACAAAAATGTCTATAGTAGCTCTCTTTGTGGTGGCCAAAAACTGGAAATCAAGTGGATGCTCATCAATTGGGGAATGGCTAAACAGGTTGTGGTACATGAATGTAATGGAATACTACTGTGCTATGAGAAATGATGAACAGGCAGACTTCAGAGAGACCTGGAAAGACTTACATGAACCGATGCTGAGTGAAAGGAGCAGAACCAAGAGAGCTTTGTACACAGCAAAAACCACAGTGTGAGAGAAATTTTTCTGGTAGACTGGGAACTTCATTGAAATGCATGGACTTAAAAAATTTCCAATGGATTCTTGAGGCAAAATGCCATCCACATCCAGAGAAAGAATTATGGCATTGGATTGCAGATAGAAACAGACCATTTTCTTTTGTATTATGTTTTGTTTTGTTTCATGGTTTCTTTCATTCATTTTACTTCTTCTATGCAACATACATTTAATAGGACTGTACGTGTAGAACCTATATAAGATTGTACACCGTCTCAGGGAGGACATGGGGAGGGAGGGGGGGATGAGGGGGAGAGATTGGAAAAAAATCTAAGACGTGTGGAAGTGATTGTCGAACCCTGAAAACAAATAAAATAATTCAATTTAAAAAATTTTAAAAATAAAATTTACGTTATTGTAGTATTTATGCATATTATTTTCCTAGTTCTGCTTATTTTACTCTGCAAAAGGCCATATAAATCTTTCCATGCTTCTCTGAATCAATGATATCTATCATTTATATAGCACTTTAAGGTTTGAAAAGCACTTCACAAATATTATCTCTTTTTCTCCTTAGAAGAACCCCGGGAAGCAGATATTATTGTCCTCATTTATAGTTGAGGAACCTGAGACAGAGAGAGGTTAAGTCTGTCAACCTCTGACCCTGGGCAAGTCACTTAACTTCTGTCTACCTCAGTATCCTTTGGAGTTAACTGTCAACTCAATGGAACAAGATACTCCCTAGTCTCCATCCCCCAACCCCAACTTCCAACCTGACTTCCTTTTTCCTTTTGTGTGCTTTCTCTTCCATTAGACTGCAAGCTCCTTGAAAGCAGAGACTGTGTTTCTTTTTACTAATTGTATTCCCATTGCTTAGCATAGTGGCTGACACATAATAGGCACTTTACAAATGTTTATTGAATTGGATTAAGTAATACTAGCACCTACTTCATAGGGTTGTTGGATAAAATGAGGTATTTGTAAAGCTCTTAACACAGTGCCTGACACATAGTAAGCACTATAAATATGTTTATTCCATTCCCCATCCCTCAAGTGACTTGCCTAGGATCACGCAGCCAATAAATATCTGAGGTAGGCTTTAAATTCATGCCTTCCTAACTCCAGGTTCAGCACTCCATCTAGCTGCCTCCATAGTCTTCATAGTTGTCATTTCTGATGGCATGCTAATAATTCATTACTTTCATGTTCCACAATTTGTTTAGCCATTCCCCAAATGAAGGGCATTTAGTTTGTTTCCAGGTCTTTGCTACCACAAAAGGTGTTGCTAGAAATATTTTGGGTTATATAGGACTTCTTTTTTCCATTTCTCTCTTTGAGCTTCTTGGTGTGAATGCCTATCAGTGAGATCTTGGGATCAGAGGGTATGGACATTTTAGTCACTTTAGTCCATTGGACATTTTAGTCCAAATTAATTTACAGAATGATGACCAGTTCACAGCTCCACCAACAATGTATTAGTATCATGCAAATGCATTTTCAATGACTTTTGTTAGGTCTACTACTTTCCTGGCTGTTCTTATGTTTTAAAAGAGGGTACATAAATACAAACAAGTTTTTAGACACTGTCTTTTTAACCAAATAACTATTTCTCAGATCTGTCTTCCTCTTCAGAAGTTACTGCTTTAGATCAGTCATTGTGTTGGTGGTGATCTTTCATTTTCAAAAAGGACCTATGATGCCACAAAGGTGATGTCTTGACTTATGTATAAATTGAATTTAAGTGAGGCAGAGTTGGGCCATGTCATCAGCCTCACTCTCTCCTCCAAGATCCTTTTGGTCCAGTGGATGGAGAGAAATCAAGACAACAATCTGACCTTGGCCTGACTAAATTAAGGTCTTTCAGACTGTCTCAAGATCAGTTGTATCGAAGAAAACACCTCCGTGTGCCTATAAAGTCTTCTTGCCCAAGACTTCATAGTAATTGGAAATGTTCTCTTGTTTCCTTCTGATGGTCCCATTGGTGTCTAGGGGAATGCCAAGAAATGAGCTGACTTCATCTGGTTTGTCAGATCTGATTTTGGTAGCTCTCTGACACATCCTGAGTGCTGTATGGGACACAGGTTGTCCACATCCGGTCAACCGAAGGCCACCTCAGCAGGTGTCCTCACTTTCTTCTGCCTCTGTCTCCTCCACAGATGGTGGTTGTGGATGGACCTCATCATTCCTTAGCAGACATGAAGTTGCTGCATGACTCTGTCCACTCTTGGAGAAGCTCCCTTTCTGTTTGCTCATCTATAGGAGAGGATGGATGTTCTCTAAGTGCTGCACACAAGCCCAACTGTAGTCTGATTCATCTTGCTCCCCTGAGTGTCATGACCCTTTGCCATGGATGGATGGATCCAGCTTTACAACCTTTAAGGGAGATTCCTCTCCCAGCTCTGCTTCTGACTTTCTAGAGTTCCCTACTATCCTTCCGCTGCCTTCTCACACTAGAATATCCCTCTGCCCCTGTAACCCCCTTCTCTCGTTGGCAAGTCAAGACAATAACCATTGTGTGTTGGGCACCATGCTAAGCACTGGCGATATGAATACAAGCAAAAAGAAAGATGGCTGAGACCCGGTGGCAAAATCCTGGACCGTCAGAAGCACAACTGAGAAGGGAATGAAGCCTGGACATCCTGGGGACCACTGCTATCAGAACAGAAGCTCTCTCAGGGCAAAGCCCATCTCTCCTTTTGATCATATTTGTTTCTGTAGCACTCAGCACAGTGCCTGGCTATGACAAGCACTTCATAGAGGAAATGCTAGTTGACTTGGTCACACCCCAACCCCTCATCCTTCACCTCCACCCCCCACCCCTACCCCTAGTGGAATGAGTTCTGAGATGGGGGCCCAGAGCTGGTGGTCAGAGTTCTTGCTGAACTAATGAGCTCCCTGAGGGACCCTGGACAAGTCCCTTTTCTCTGCACCTCATTTACCTCTACAGGGTAGGGAGAGGAATTCAACAACCTTTTATAGGTCCTTTCCTAGCCAACATTCTCAGAGTCTACGAAACTCACCTCTAAAATAGGGGTTTTCTCCATTAGATTAATGTAGAGAAAGTGTTCTGTATGCCTATAGGCATTTGGGTTGTTGTAATTATTATCCTAAAGCCCTTGGGGGTCCTGGGTCCACTGTTTGTGTTGAACAGTCATTGACCTCTCTAGACCTGTTTCCTCCTCTGTAGGAAGATTAGGTCGGGCTCATCCTGTTCTCTAGGCTCCTATGACTTGGATATCTATTGGTCTGCCTGACATGGTGAATTCACGGCAAGACTCACATAACTGTCCATTCAGGGCAGGAGAGGAAGCCTCTGTGTCACAAGCAAACACACAAAAGCCACTTGGGGATGCCGGCATCCAGGGGCCAGCCTGGGCTGCACAGTTATTGTGCATTCCAGGAAGGAGGCCCCGTTCCAGCCACAGATTGTCACAAAGAATTGAAATCAGGTCTGCAGGAAGCCAGAGGGCTGAAAAACCCAGTATGGGTGGGTGTGAAGTTGCAGAAATGAGGTCCTTTCAGAAAGCCCAGCCCAGCTCCTTTCCTGGCTGCAGAGTTTTCTGGATTTCCCACAGAACTCATGGAATTCTTCAGACAATTAATGTGTCCCTGTCAAAATGGAAAGCTCTGATCAGAGTCTAATGACCAGGTAAATGGAGGCCACTGTGGTAGCAAGAGAAAAGACCTTGACAGCAGGCAAAAGGAAGAAGGAAGGAAGAAAGGAAGGAAGGAAGGAGAAAAGGAGAAAGGAAGAAGAGAGGAAGGAAGGAGAAAAAAGGGAAGGAAGGGAGAGAGGAAAAGAGGGAAGGAAGAAAGGAAAAAAGGAAGGTGGGAGAAAGAAAGAAAGAAAGAAAGAAAGAAAGAAAGAAAGAAAAGAAAGAAAGAAAGAAAGAAAGAAAGAAAGAAAGAAAGAAAGAAAGAAAAGAAAGAAAGAAAGAAAGAAGAAAGGAAGGAAGGAAGGAAGGAAGGAAGGAAGGAAGGAAGGAAGGAAGGAAGGAAGGAAGAAAAAGAAAGGAAGAAAGAAAGAAAGAAAGAAAGAAAGAAAGAAAGAAAGAAAGAAAGAAAGAAAGAAAGAAAGAAAGAAAGAAAGAAAAAGAAAGGAAGGGAAGGAAGAGGAAAGAAAGAAACGAATGAAAGAAGAAAGGAAGGAGGAAGGAAGGAAAGCCTTTATTAAGTTCTTATTACATGCTCAGAGCTGTGCTTAGCACTGCGAGTATTTATCTAAAAGTGAGACTACTCTTGGGAAGTTCACATTCTAAGGACACCCATACCAGAGTGGAGGTCATGGAAGGGAGAGGATCTGATGAGTTCTGGGGATGGTAAGATAAGCCATTAGTGGGTCAATTAGTTTCCCAGGAACAATGGCGTGCTGATGGGATTACAGTGTTGACAAGATTAGGGGATGGGGGTGGGATGGCTAATGAGGGGAGTTAATAGACAATTGGATATGAAAGTGATCAGTGGGGTTTTCTTCACTATCTGAAGGACTGTTTTTGAAGGAAAGTTCCTCCCTGGACCTGTCAAGGAGAGCTTAGGTTCAAGTTGGAGGTCCTTCTCTTCCACCTTGCTAATTCTTTGACTCTCGTTTCCAAGTCTAGTCTGTCCCCAAGGGCAGGACAGAGAGTATGGGCAGGTGGAGTTAGGGATGAGTCACTCTTTGGCCTCTGCAGGTAGTTTGTCCTCTGGGTAGGTCAGAAGTTCCAAAGCAGAGCAGATTCACTTTGGGTCTGGTCCTGATGGGGAGAAGTCAAAGAGTCACCAGAGTGGGGAACTGGATCTGAAGCCTCTGACCATCCACTGGACTTGAATCCAAAGCTTTGAAGGCATTTCCCATGTAGCAGGAAGGGTCAGCAAAGTTGTCTATTTCTTCTCTTCATTAGAAGGGTGTGGGATGGAGCATTACATAGGTTGTCAGTCCCTGAGTTAATTCGTTTTTTTGAACTTTTTTTTTCTCATTTTTTCATTTCTTTTGTTATCTAGAATGGCTTACTGTGCAGGGAAGGTGGAGGGAACTATTCCTGAATGGTGGTGATAGAAAAAGAAAAGTCTAAAGAGCAAATTCTTAGAGGGATCAGGGAAGGCCTAATATAGGAAATGCAACTTGATTCGAGTTTTAATGAACCTTTGAGGCACAGGTGAGGAGGAACTGGATTCATCTGTTCATTCAATAAGCATTTATTAATCACCTGTTATTGTTGTTTGGTTGTTTGAGTCATGTCCAACTCTTGGTGACCCATTAGGGGTTTTCTTGGCAAAGATACTGGAGTGGTTTTCTATTTCCTTATTAAGTACTTACTATAATCTGGATTGAGTGGCCCGGGCCTGGAGTCAGGAAGACCTGAGTGCAAATCTGGCCTCAAGCTCAATCCTGGGGGAGCCTGGTGACTAAAGGGGGTATGCTCAAGGTCTCTTGCTTTCTCATACTCTCTGGCTTTTTACATCCTCAGGACCAGAGCCTCAAGGAGATCGCTTAAAGCCTGGGTTTGATAGATATTCCCAAAAAGAGGGGAGCATGAATTTGGTATTAGCTATCTATTTCCTCTACCCAAAAGAAATGCTAAATAAACTCAAAACACTCACAACTCAACGTTAGTAAAGATCTCAACAAGCAGCAGGAAGAACTTGTAACTACTGTTACCGTCTCCCTGAAGATTGAGACTTAAAACACTAAAACAAGAGATGTTTTGTGAGACTGCTGAATTGGCTTTCTACCTCACCTCAACTCTGCACTGTTCAAACAAATCCTTGAACATCTATAGTCTCCTGGAAAGCCAGGACAGGCCTTGAGCTCAGCAGCCTCTCCATGGCCATCTTTTCCTCATAGAAGTGGATGTAGGGGGTACTTGTGTGATTGGCATCATCTGAGGGACCTAAGAGTTCCTCAACCTGTTGAACTCTCAAGGTTGCCTTCACAGCTAAAAACATCCTTGTCATGAAGCCATTTGGGCTCAGGAAGCAGCTAGAGCTTTGAGATAGGGTCTTATGCTTACCTAGGTTTACTTCCATGCACAAGGGTTTTACTGTCAGATTGGAAAGGGTCCTCCCTACCCCGACCCTTCATGGAAAATTCAGGAAGAGGCTCAAAAGAGAGATAGAGATAGAGAAACAGAGAAAAAAAAGACAGATATGGGGTTGGGATAAGGTCTAGAGGGTGGTTCCACTTCCTTTAAAGTCTACTGAGTGGGCGGCTGTTTCTGATTTAGTGATTAATCCTCTCCAAGGCCGTTATACCAGTAGTAAGTGATAGAATAAGGACTAGAATCTAGAGTTCTGCCTCTTAGATCACTCACTACTCCAGGCTTTGGGTATCATGTCTAAGATCCCCTGCCCAGGTAGAGAGGCCGTCTGGGCTCTGGCCTCACCCTGTCATCCATCCTTAATTTGTTCATACCCATGCCTTTGCTCCTGCCCATTCTCCAAGGCCCATCTCAAACCTCACTTCCTCTAGGTAGTTTTTTTCCAACTTTTCCAAACCCCTACTAGTTCCCCCTCTATTCCCCTAGTGGTCTTAACATAACCTATGATCACAATTATTTTCTTGATTTCTATGTTACACAGATAGCTAAGACGCTTAGATTCTTTTTAGGCTTACTAGAATGAAAGAATGAATGAAGAATGAATGAAAATTTATTAATATTTGTTAATGCCATTTATTAGTGACATCAGTGCTAGAGATATAAATACAAAAATGAGACAGTCCCTGCCCTCAAGAAGCTTATATTCTAAAATAAGGAAAAATAACATATGGGGAGAGGTGGCTAGAGAGTCTGGGTAGTTCCAGAGATGGTGATTGAGTAATAGGGCAGCCAACTGACACAAAAGCAAGGGTAGTATTTATTTGGTGACTGTGCCCTGAGCAGTAGAGGCAGGGGTTCTGAAGCGCATATGTGACAGCAGGGCAAATGGCAAGATGGCCCTGGGTAAACAGCTAGATGAATTTTGAAGCATTCACTCACTCATTCATTCATTCACCCAATCATACCTAGCTTTGTGTCATCTACATAAAGTTTGCAAAGGTCACCTCCACTCTTCAAGGAAGGGTGTTAGTCAGTCAAAAACCATTTATTAAGGGCTTACTACATGTTAGGCATTATAATAGTACTTTAATGGATTATTATCATTATTAGCCTTTCAAATAAGCAACTGAAGATGAAAAAAACTTAAAACAGGCATTGAGTACTAATAAAATTAGAAATTCTAATGGGAATGTAGTGATCACCACAACGGGAAGGCCAAAGGAGCCTAGGAACCATATAATCAAAGGCAACACAACTCTAGAATATGACTCTTTTATAAAACATTTTGGGAAAAGATGGCAGAAGGATACCAGAAATATTACTTAACAAAATAGCAAAGACCAGCAGAGGGGGAAATGGACCTGGAGAAAGGCTGGCATTAGACTCCCTAAGTCAGCTCACCTAAAGAACATTTGCTGATGAAACAGAAAAGGGGGGACATCAAAGAGAAGGAAAATGGAACAGATCTGCCAGTGTTTCTATGGCAACCTAGTCTCACAGTCCATATTTAGAGTCTTAACCTCTTGGTGCCCAGTAATGGAGAGTATGATGGGGAGGAGATGGCAAGAGTAGCTGGAACTGAGCAAGCAGGAAGGAATCTGACTGGAACTGGAAGTTTTGAGGGCACTAACAGATTGATTCTTAAAGTATCAGAAGGAGGGAAGCTATGGAACGCCTTGAAAAACTCAACACACACATACACACACAAAAGCAATAGAGAAGATAACAACATTTACTAACCTTTGCTGGGTTTCTCAGTTCTGTAAAATCCTTATGAGAATGAGCCCAACATGTGTCAAGGGTATCCTTGAAGAAAGGATGAGGAAGAAACAGACAAGCTTTTGTAAATGATTTTCAGTAGCTCACATTTTTAGCCACACAATTGACTAAAAGATAGGCAGAATATAAATGTGATCCCACTGTTCATTGATTGCTAATTATGTAGAAGCATTTGATTTTGTTGAACAAAACATATCTCTTCAGGTGTTTCCTACACTCAAAGATCTATGAGCTCTTCCATCTGGATGTAGCCCATCATCTGATGTCAATTGCAGTTCATCCCTGTCTGCCTAATCTGGACCTTGATTATCAATGAACTCCTACAAACTCCCCATTGAGGGTCTACCCAGTAAGCTGAGAGGGAGAGAGGTCTTGCTTGCCTTCTCTGAGGAGACCAGAAAGTCTGTCCATTGGTTTTTCCTCCATCTGACCAAGTGACCCACTTCATTTTCGTTTACACCCTTCTCTAATTGTGTCCTTCACTCCAGTTCTTCTTCATAGTTGGCTATTAGTCATAGGTTGTAGCCTGTTCAACTCTACCCTACATCTGCCAAAATGACAGAAGATGCCTTGAAAGCTGTAATGACAGAGGTCATGTGCCTATGTGAAAATCAGACCAGATTCTTAGAGAGATGCAATCCCAGAGACAATTTTCTTCAATGATTCAGTGACAGGAATCAGGAAAGGCTTCTTGAAAAAAGTGGTCCTTGAGCTGAGCCTTGAAGGAAGCTAAGGGGTCCAAATGACAGCTATGAGGAGAGCACTCCAGGTACAAGGGATAATCTAAGCCACGGGTTCTCAAACTTATTTGGCATATGGCACCATTTTCAAAATAAATTACTCAGCACCTCCCCCCCCCGGAAATCTACTTTCTTTAACCCTTTAACAGTTTTTTGAAATTTGCATCATTTCAAAAAATGGGAATTTTTTTTAATGATGCATCTTAAATTTAATAAGCTATTATAAATTTGTGGGGTTTTTTCATGTAACCCATTTAGTATCATGTTGTAAACAAGTCATTACACATACATATTCCTGTCAAGGAACACTGGACTATCCAACAATGCCTGCCAACACTTACTTGTTAAGACCTGTCAGCAGAGTTGACCACTGATAGATTCTAACTTGCATTTTGTGTGTTTATTTAAAAAATAATGTAATCACTTCAACTTTAACTGTTACACAACAGATGAAACATGTAGGGATCCTTTTTTAAAATGTTCTTCTCTTCTCTTCTTTATGCTTTCACTGCTCCCTTATTTTATATTCATTGCTCCCTAGTTGCACCTGAGGCTACTACCACCCCCTCCTTGATTTTTCCACCACACCCTCAGAAGCAGTGTCATCTACTTTGGGAACTTATGCAAAGATACAGAGGCCAGGAGATGGCATATTGTGGAAGGAGTAAAAAACAATCATGGCTGGAGCCTACTGTGCAATCAGCCCAGAAAGAGAGGCTGGAGTCAATTGTAAAGAACTTTAAGTGTCAAATGAAAGAAATTTTATTGGATCCTGGAGACAGTAAGGAGCCACTGGGGGTTTTTGGGAAAGAGCGGACATGGTCAGCCCTGAATTTTAGGAATATCAATTTGGCAGCAACATGGATGGATTGGAGAGGTAAATGACTAGAGGCAAAGAGACCAGTCAATATTCTAAAGGCAAGAAGTGATAAGGGTCTGAACTACAGTAAATGGGACAAGAAAGGGACAGATGCTAGAGACAGAAAGGGGAAAGGATCACAAGACTTGACATCTGATTGGTTGTGGAGGAGGGGAGAAAGAGGAGGAAATATTGAACTGAGGATCATTTCTGGGTTTTATACCCAGGTTAGAGAGTCGACAAGCGCCAAAATAAGTCTGCGATTGCGATTGTGCCCAGCTCTGGGCTAAGCACCAAGGATATAAACAAAGGCAAAAGACAGTCCCTGCTCTCAAGGAGCTTATAGGGGAGATGTACAAACCCAGGCATAAATGAACCATAGACAGGATAGATTAGAAATAGTCACCAGAGGGAAAACATTGCCATGAAGGGGAATCAAGAAAGGCTTCTTGGGTTAGGGTTCAAAAACAGAAGAATGATGGTACCCTGGAAAGAAACAAGGAAATTAGGAGAATTTACTCACCTGTAGATATGTTGTGTTGTTGCTATTGGGTCATTTTCAGTTGTGTCTGATTCTTTGTGACTCTTTTGGAGGATTTCTTGGAAAAGATACTGGAGTGGTCTGCCATTTCCTTCTTCAAATCATTTTACAGATGAGGAAACTGAGGCAAACAGAGTTAAATGACCTGCCCAGGGTCACACAGTTAGTAAGTGTCTGAAGCAGGATTTGAACTCAGGAAGATGAATCTCCCTGCAGTCCAGTGTTCTATCCATTGTACCACACATGTTGTATCCTCCTGGAGGGCAATCCCATTCTTAAGAGCTTTTGTATTCCTGGTCAACTCAAATAAACAAAGATTTATCCGCTGTGTTAAGCTTTGGGAATATTGTAAACAGGAACAAAAAGGGTAGTCCTTGCCCTCAAGGAGTTTTATTCAAATGGGAGAAGACCACCTATAAAAGGGAGCTGAAAGAGGAGGAGGGGAAGGCTCTGGCATGGGTGAAGTCTGGAGAGTCAGAAGCAGAGATAAGAGAGGAATGAAGGAGTGAACATGGCTGGCCTGCAGCACCTGACACAATGCCTGGCACATAGTAGGCACTTAATAAATGCTTTCAATTGATGGAAGAGGAGTAGGAGAAAGATAACAAGTTCTACTTGGGACATATTGAGTTTGAGATGCCAATGGGACATGCAGATGGAGATTCCAGCAGACATGGGAAAATGAGGACTGGAACACAGAAAAGAGACGGCGATTGGGTATAAGGGTCTGGGAGTCATCTGCCTACAGGTGATAAGTGAGCCCATGAGATCCCTTACTGAAGGAGTGTAGAGAAATAAAAGGAGAGAAACAAGGACAGCCTGAGGGCATACCCACAGTGGAGACATGATGTGAATGAAGATTCTGTCAAGGAGACAGAGGAGTCATCCTATGGGCAGGAGGAAAATCAGGAGACAGTAGTATCATGAAAACTCAAGGAGGAGAGGAACAGGTGATCAGCAGCATCAGGGGCTGCAGAGAGACCAAGAAGAAGGAGGAGGGAGAAAAGACCGTTACATTGGGCACTTAAGAGATAGTGTGACATCAGTGTCATTTGAATGATGAATTGGAAGCCAGATTGCAAGGGGATGAGAAGTGACTGGAAGGTTAAGAGTGGAGATAGTTGGTATAGATGACTCTAGGTGGAACAGGATGATCAGGGGAATCCTGGGTGCTTCCTTCCCATGGAGCTGGACACAAGTTCTGCCCCTTTTTGAAGGACATGCATCTTATTGGGATAAATCACAATTCTGGATGGGTCCTCAATGATTAGGAACTGTTTTGAAGACAAATGGAGACCAAACAAGGAGATAGATTTTTGTGGAGAAGCCCCTCCCCATCATGGGCTCCAAGAATTGTTGAAATGCCTGTCTGCTCTCTTTTGGAGCATCCACTGGGATGCTTTTCTAGCACTTTCCTTCTCTTAGGCCTCTAGCAATGGAGGGGGCAGGTAGGAGACACTACCCCATTGGTAATGGTGACATACTTGAGAAGCACATACTGTTGGAAATCAGCCTGTCCTTGCGTAGGCAGGCCCAAGATGGGACCTTCAGTCCCTGGCTCTCCTTTTTGGCTTTCTGTCCCCTTCTCCAAGCAAATTTCATTGACTGGTAGTCTTGAGGAATGAACACTTCCAGTTTTGGCACGAATTTCATGTGTGCAGAGATACTGAGTTCCTAGGTCGGGAGCTAGCTGCTAGGGAGAGAAGAAAGATTTCATCAAAGGCACAATGCTTCTTGGAGAAAAGGGGATCACTGACAAGAGAAATCAGTTGCAACAGATGAAAGAAAGCCAGGCTGATGAGGACCTAGCTCAACCAGTCCAGCCCTGAAGTAAATGTGAAAGAGCTGCAATGCAAGTCCACAGAGGGCCTTCACAGTCTGGGGAGGATGACAAGTGTAAGAGCCAGATGAAATGTTTTATTTCTGCTTTGTTTCAAACATACCTTTGAGTTGCTTGGGATCTTCGGTGGGGGGAGGGACAGGGAGAGGAAACACATAAACGTCAAATTCCTCTGTTATACTTTGAGCATTTTTCCTAGAAGAGACCTTCTGATCCATATTGGAGGAGACCCTCTAGGCATAAGCTACACCTATATTTTCTTTTAGGGATTTCCTCAGAATTTTAATCTGGGTTTGGGGTAAGAGAAACCTTTTGAAGCTCTCCCCAGCATGAACCTGTATCTTTGTGAACCCAGAGTTTCACTCACCTTGTTGGGGGAACCAAAAGATATAGGGTGCATATTGTAGAATTCTGGCTGTAAAAGGGAGGAAAGAAAGAAAAAGAGAGCTTGAGAGGATGGTAGGGTCAAGTGAAAATTTTTTTAAGGATAGGAAAGATCTGGGCATCTTTGTGGGCAGCAGGGAATGAGCCAGTGAACAAGAAGAGGTTGGAAGAGAGACAGAGACAGAAGGAGAGGGGAGAGAGAGGGAAGGAGAGGAGAGAGAGAGAGAGACAGAGACAGAGACAGAGACAGAGAGACAGAGAGAAATTGAGGTCAATCAATATTTTTTAAGTGCCCACTCAGTCCCTAACCTCAAGGAGCTCATAATCTAATGGGAGAGACAACATGGAAACAAAGATATACAAAGCGTTATCTATAGGTTAAATAGGAAATAATTAACAGAAGGAAGGCTCCATTTGTCTTCAAGACAGTCCCTAGTCACTGAGGACCCATTGGGAGTTGTTGATTTATCCCAATAATTAACCTTAGACTTAAAAGGGATTGGGAAGGCTGTCTGTAAAAAGTGGGATTCAATGAATGTCAGGGAGATCAGCAGTAGAGACTGAGAAGGGAGAGTGTTTCAGGTATGGAGAACAGCCAGAGAAAATACCTAGAACTGAGAGATGAAGTGTCCTGTTCATGGAATATTCAGGAGGCCAGTGTTACTGGAGTAAGGTGTAAGAAGCCTGGAAAGGTAGGAGGGAACCAGGTTTGAATGCCAAACAGAATAACCTGGAAGGTTGGAGAAATGTAGATTCTAAGCACATCTTCTGCTCAAGTAGTCCTTGAGTTTCTGGGAAATAGGCAGTGATACGCATACCGGGAAGGGAGGGGAGACCCTCTATGGAGAGATATGCTAATCTTGTCATTATCAAGAAACCAAGTGGTTTCAATAAGAGCCAGGGTCATTCTAAAGATATCGGTCCAGCAAACCAGGCAAGAAAAGCTAAGTGGATAGAGAATGTGTTCCCCAGGTCACAGCATACTCATCTGAGTCCATAGCAAGGCAAGACTTTAGAATGGAAAATGAATGAGTTGTGCTCCCAACTGAACCACAGGAGGAGGAGGAGGAGGAGGTCAGGGTGTGTCATTTATGGAAATTGCATTGTTTTCAGTGATCCTACACAGCTTCCTGCTACAAAAGCCCATCCTCTTAACCTCAGTATTCTCCCAATAAGGCCAGCCCAGCCTAGAATGATGCAACATCCAGGGCAACAGGGAAACTCTACAGGCATCAGCAGAGGGCGCCACATTTCCTATGATGACTCGTGTGGAGGAAGGGGTGGGAAAGACCTCTTGACTGTGGTCATTAAGGGAGGTGAGGTGACTGTGTGATAGGAACAGAAAACAGAAGTACCCATTTAGTGTTTCACTGGTATCCATGAAATCCTAAAAATTCTCCAGAAAGGCATCACCCCTCCCCCCATTGATCATTTATGGAGGGTTCATGGAAGGCTGTGGACAATAATGGCACAGGATAAAGTATGGATGGTTCAAGATATGTAACAGTGGAGGGAGTACCTACACCTATGAAATCAAGAGGCCATTATTGAATTACATAGCCTTCCACAGCCATTCAATTTCAGACTATTAGTTGGGACATCATCTCTTTAAATTTGCATATCATAGCTCCCACCAATGTATCCCTATTCTAGACCAGACTAGATGACACATAAATTCAGAGCAAAAGGCATTTAATGAAATAAAATAGCAAAGTCAATACTAAGGAATTGAATCTCAGAATAAACATTCTCTGTACTTGCCCTCTCCCAGGTCTACAGGAGAACTCTAGTCAACTCCCCAATACATTCCTATGTCTCCTTAGCTTAGGAGGAAGGGAACATGGACAGATCGCTTAAAGCAACAGAGCTGAAGATTAGAGTCCAAAGCTGCTTTGTTTAATCATTCTTTTTCAAATATGATATAGCAGTCTAGAAAGCCATAACTTCCTTAAAAGTGGCCGTCTAGAGAGCAGTGACTTGTGGGGTTTCCAGATGCCATTTCCAAGTCTATGCTTCCCATGTCACATCCTGCTGGGTCTCTTCCTGCTGCCCCCTCTGTTGCTACTGGCTTTTCTGAGACACTCTTGGGGCTTCTTTTCTATCATTTTAAACCAACTGGACTGGACTACTCCTTGAGTGGAACTTAGTGATACTACCGTGTTAGACTTGCACACAACCTTTTGGGAAATATAGTCCAGAGAGTCTGCCCTTCTCTTTCTGATACAGGATTCTTTTGAGGAAAGAGCTTTGCAGGTTATGTAAGATCTAAAAAATGGGAGCTCGTGTTATTAATGTTAGGACTCGTTGTAACAACAACAAAAATACCACCACCACTACCACCACCACCACCACTACTACTACTACCACTACTATTGCTATTACTACTACTACATTTCTATAGAGCTTTAAGGTTTGCAAAGTACTTTATATGTTATCTCATATGATCCCCTTTGAAGTGGGTGATATTATTCCTATTTTTCAGATGAAAAAATTGAGGCTGGGAAGTAACTTGCCCACAATCATGAGGCTAGCATCTGAGACAGTAAATGAACTCAGGTCTTCCTGACTCCAAGTCTGCCGTTCTCTCTATTCCACTCTGAGGTGAAGACCAATGAGGCTAGATAAAACCTTTCTTATATGATAAGGGAGCTAGAAGACTCTGGGGCAGCCTCACACTGCCATTCAGCAAAATGGCCTTCTTCCTCTTCCTCACACAGAACATGACATTTCCCATCTCCACACCTTTATATTGGCCTTTCCCCATGCTTGGAATGTCCTCCCTCCTTACCTGGATCTCTCTCTTCTTTCAAGATGAAGCTTAAGCATTAACTTCATGAAACCTTTCCAGATCGTGTCAAGAGCAGTCTCCTCCCCTCCAAATTTACTAGTATTTAACTAGTGTGTGTGTGTATTTATGCTTAACACCCTCTTAGAATAATTCGCTTGTTTTAAGTATAGGGGTAGAGGCTTCCTTCAACTTTAGGGAGTTCATTTTAGATGGAAAAATTCTGAGTTTAGTCACAATCACTCTAAGTCCACAGTTAGGAAAATTCCTAATATCCAGGCAAGGTCAGGCTCTCTACCTTCACATTTGTATCTACCTCTAGTTAGCCTTGGTCTCTCAGTAATTAAGGCAAAACTCAGTTTACTGGAAACATTTAAGTTATGAAACAGCAGATTGCATTATGGTGTCTGTGACTAGAAAGACATTTATTGGAAGGAGAGCTTTTCTTATGGCTTCCCTCAGCCTGGGTCCCCCTCTCTGAGGTGTCTGTAGAGCTAATGACTGTCCTTGGTATCCCCCTTCTCTGCCACAGTTCAGTTCTCCCTTTGCTCCATGCATGCTTTCTCCAACTTTTGGAATCTACTCACTCAGCATCTCTCCTTCCTCTTTTTTTCTTCTCTCCCCATCCTGAGATAGCTTCTCCCTTTTATACAAATTGCTTAGGGGGTGACCCAGTCTCCTACACAGGGGCTGTGATTGATTTCAGGAGGTATACAGGTCCTGCTCGTATCCAGTTCTGACTGAGCTCATCCAAACGTTTCTCACCCTTTCAGAGCATCAGAGCCAAATGGAGTGGTTACCACCCACCTTTAGTGGTGATTGCTTATTAACTTTCCTATCATGCTTTATATAGCATTTGATATGTCCTGGCTGACTCTCTTATTAGAACATCAGCTCCTTTTGAGTAGAGGGATTGTTTTACTCTGCCTTGTATGCCTAGCCCACAGTAAGTACTGATGAATGCTTGCTAATGGATTGATAGGTTGACTCAGAGCATCCCAATCCCTTGTCTGGCCCTGGAAAGGGGATCTTTAGCCATTCTCTGTTAGCATTTTCATGACTCTGAAAGCCTTAGATGGTCTTGGAGGAGCTTCATCCATAAATCCTTCTCACTTGGAGAACACTGCTGGACCTTCCCCAGATCCAGTGGGCTCATTGTGGCCCACAGACTCAGCCTGCCCAAGAGGAGTTGGGACAGGGGCCTGGAAAGAGTAGAAGATAAAAGGGTTTGGAGTGGGGGGGACACAGGGCTCCGGAATCAGCTGTGACCTTCAAAAGCATGGGAAGCCCCAAACAAAAGGAGAGACGGTGGAGGTGGAGTGGAAAAAGCTCTGAGTCGGAGATTCGAAGACCTGAGCTTGAATCTTGCCTCTGTGGCTCGATTGCCTGGGAGAGTCTGAGCTTTAACACTCCCAGGCTTCAGTTTCTCCCTCTTTAAAATAAGAGGTTTGAACTAGATGCCCAATGAAGGTCCTTGCAGTTGTAGACCAGAATCAGTGGTATGATGTATGTTTCTATCTGGCAAATTTTACAAATAAACTATTTAAAATGGCACCTTTATTCATCAGACTCTTCTGGCTGATTTGGGGGGCATCCAGAGAGCATGGCACATCCCAACTATCTCCTAAGGTGCCACTGGGGGAGGGAAGGAGGAGAGTAGGAAGGGGGAGGAACATGTTGCAATTGCTTAACCTTTCACAGAAAGCCCAGACAATAGACCAGGCCAGTAAAGGGCAGTTTATCCCTGTGGAATTACAGGAAGATGATATTATTCATTCTCTGGACTCAAGTCTTACATTTTTTAACTTTCCAAGGACTGCCTGGTCAACAGCAATATCATCTTATGGTATAAATAGGTAAATGAAGGCAGGAGGGGGGAAGGAGGGGAAAGAGTGGAGGAAAGAAGAGAGAGAAGGGAAAAGACAGGGAGAGGGAGAGAAGGAGGAAACGAGAGAAAGATGGAGGAGAGAGCAAAAGAGGGGAGAGGGGGAAGGGAGTGAGTGAGAGGCAGCTCCCAAATTACCAGCCTTGTGACCCAGGACTTGGCACTCCGGGAGCTGAATTTGCTCCACGCCCAGGCCAAATATAATTCCCTAGCATGGAGGGGAGCCAGAACACCAGAGCTAACAGGCCCTACCTTTGCCAAAAGTGCCTGGGGCTGCTTAGGGACAAGCAGTGGGAACCTCACTTTTATCTCTCAACCCAAGGCAAGGAGGTAGTCTCTTCCAGGGGCTGTGACTGCTCACCAGGCTAGGCCACTCATTCAGTCCTGTCCCAGAAGGAAGCTGTTCCCCAAACCCACCCCTAAAAGAAGAGAAACTTTGTGACAAATATACCTTGTCAAGCAAAATAAATTCCAGCATTAACCCTATCCAAAAATGTATGTCTCATTCTGCCCCCTGAGGCTAGCATCTTCGGGGGTGGGGGTGGGGGTGGATAACCTGCTTCATTGGTTCTCCGGAGTCATGATTGGTCACTTCACTGACCAAAATTTCTAAAGTCTTTCCCATTTGTGGTCATCATTTGTGGTTCTTCACTCTGCATCAGTTCATACAAGTCTTCCCCTGTTTTTCTAAAACCATCCCCTTCATCTTTTCTTATGGAGAAAAAGTATTCCATGACATTCATGAACAATATTTCCCCAATTGATACCATCCCCTTTGTGTTCTCCAGAGGTCTCCTGGACCAGGACTTAGGGTCAGAAGTGGGAGGGAGGACAGGGAATAAATATTTATTAAGGAGCTCTTATGTGCCAAGGACTGTGTTAAGTGCTTTATAATTATTGTCTTTGATACTCACATTTTTATTTACAAGATTGTTATCTTGTGAAGTAGGCACTATTACTATCATCCCTATTTTACAGATGCAGAAATTGAGGCAGACCGAGGTTAAATTACTTGGCCAGGATCACAGAACTGGTGTCTGTGGTAGAATTTGAACTCCGGTCTTGACTGCAGTCCCAGCCCTCTACTTGAGAGAGACTTTCTAGAGGGGAGGCAATCGCTCCCGAAGGGCTTTTCCGTTAGCTGAAGTATCAGCCAAAGTGCCTTCTGCTCTCTGGGTCCAAGGAAGGAGGGTCGAAAGAGTCCCGCCCCCTCACTTTAAGGAGGTGGCACCTGGGACCCGCAGGGAGGAGGGAACTTGTCCAAGGTCACCTGGGGACCGGGAGGCAGAGCTAAGGTTTGAACCCGAGCCTTCGGGATTCCCCAACTTTGAAAGAACTCGGTTCTCAGGGAGAGCCTTTGTTTAGTGGGGTGGGGATGGGCGTCCAAGGGGCCAGCAGCTGCCTGCTTTTTTCTTTCTCCCTCATTTTTCCGGAGTGAACAGGGATCTAGCCGAGAGAAAACAACCCCACTGACTTGCTGGGTCCGCACCCTGTGCCTGGTGTGCTGCTCAAGCCTGGCTCTGGGAGCCGGAGAGGAGGCACGCGGCCATCAGGCCAGGCTAGGACCTCTGCCAGGGACACCGCCGAAGCCGAGAGTCCGCGGCTCCCGTCCTGCTCTCAGAGCCCTGCTACTTCGGTCCGCCGTTTCTTACCTCCCCATTCCCCCTCATCCCTGAGTGCCCCCCCCAGTAGTGGAAGCTCCCTGGCTAGGCAGGACTGAAGGCAACATGGGGGAGAAGAATGGGGGGAGCGGTCGCGCGCCAACCCCCCAACCCCCACCTCAACACTGCCCAGCAGCCCAGGGTAGGAGGGGCAGGAGGCCCGGCGGCTTCCAGGCCCGCGGCTGCTGCCAACAGTAGCACAATGGGCTTTGTTACTCCTGGGGAAAGAGGAAATACAGTCGTTCTCGCCTCCTCGCACGGCATTGTCCTGGGGCCCCAGTCGCAGTTCCGGACACAGTACACATGCTGTACGCGGGTGCCTTGCCCGGCTAGCCGTTCTAATTATGTCCCTGCCTCTGGGTCGCCCCTGATCCATTGAGACTGGGGCACTTGGGCGTGCCTAGAGTATTAACTGGAGTCCCCCGGGTTGGGGGAAGGGAGGACCCGAGGTGCGCCTGCCAGAGGCTTAGCTCCCAAAGTCCTTGCTTGTGTCCCTCTGCGCTGGGCCGGGCCAGACTGTGTGTGTGTGTGTGTCCAGACTCTGTGTGTGTGTCTGTCTGTCCGTCTGTCCGTCTCTGCGTGTCTCTCTCTGTCTCTGTCTGCTTCTCCTCTAAGACTTTTTCTGGTTTCGGGAACCCTCCGAGGGAACCCAGAGGTTAGAAAAAGTGATAGGGGCTCTCGGTTCAGACCACTTGTTCCCCAGTTAGTGGACAGCTCCAGTTGGGAAGCCTTTCGGAACACCGAACCAGTTCAGAACTTCTGTCCAGAGCTGAGCTGGGACCCTCGAGAGCCCGCTTCTCATTCGGGGCCTTCTTCAGAAGGAAGGCGGGCTGGTCCACGCAGTTCGGACACCTGGGTCCAGGAAGAGTCCCAGGGCACCAGAGGCAAGAGACCCTATGGGCTGGTGTGTGCGTGTGTGTACCGGGTATGTGCCCTTCGTAGCAGCGCAGTGTAGTACAGACGTTGTGACGTGGGTACTCTCCGGCGTGGATTCTGTCCGTGTGCCCGCATACACGCCTGTCTGTGTTGGGTGTGCGTCATGTACTTGTGCAGGGCACAGTGTGCAGGTGCCTGTGCGCAGCGGGGGCGAGGGGGGTCTGGACAAAGCACCCCGGTGGTAGCAAGATGTGTGGATGTGTGTCCGTGCACATGTTTCAGTACCTAGCTGGAGGGAACACCTCCGGACCACGTACCACGTCTGGGCACTGAGTGGGGGTGTTCGGGAGCCCAGGTACTTGTGTCATGCGTGTGCAATCTAGAAGGGTGCCTGGACAATGCACAATGTCTCATCATGGTGTTCTGCGGACGCGCACATGCGTGTGTCATGTGTGTGCAGTGCACAGGGATGTACACGTACGTGCATGTCTGTGTGCTGGAGTGGGGGGCTGCCTCTCCAGCTCCCGCCCCTCAGCCTGTCTCCAGGCAGCCCTAGCACGAGCTCCGCTCCTCCGCTGGCTCCGCCCCGCCCCGCCCCGCCAGGCCAGGCTCGGGCCGGCCCCGCCCCCTCTGCTGCTCGCTGTCTCCGGGCAGCCGGAGCCCCCCGCGCGTCGGGCTGAGCCAGCCGAGCTGAGCCGCGCGCTCTGGGCTCGGCCGCCTCCCCCGCCCCCTCCCAGGGCCCGCCCCTTCTGCCTTTGTCCCGCTTGGTAACTGGGATCCCTACCAATCAGCAACACACCGGCCGGCGCCGGCCGCCTTCTGATTGGTCTGCTTCCGGGCGCGCAGCCGCCTCGCGCGGCCTCTCCTGGAGCAAGGCAGACAAAAGACGCAAGCTCCCGGCTCCGGCAACCAGCCTCTACCAATCACAGCGCTCCGCTCTGCCCCCCTCCCTCCCCCCGCGGCTCACAGTCTCCCGGCCCCAGCGCCCGGCGCCTAGCCAGTTCTTGGGCTGTACCACATTGCTTCATTGTGAGGGGGAGCCGCTGGAGGAGGTGACTGATAGGGAAGTTCAGCCTGGACAACCCCCTTGACGACCGTTTCAATGTATATGTCTCAATTTGAACTTCTAGTGTGGCTCTTATCGAGGGACTTCTGCAGTTCTAGACTGGGATAACCTGTGCTCCCCTCCCCCCTCTACCCCCGGCTTGTGAGTCATTGATCTTTCCCAGGCGGGAGGCGGGGCAGGGCCGGGGGGAGGGCGGGAGGGCTGTCCACTCCCCTCCCTCCCCTCCCTCCGCGCCGTTAAAATGAAACTCTAGTGGCCGGAGTCTGAGCCGGAGCTGGGACTGCAGCCGGGCCGGGGCCGAGAGCGGGCGGCGAGCCCGGGGTGGCGTACGTGTGGGGGGCAGAGCAGCGCGGCCAGCCCCCGCGGGACAGCGATGTACACGCCGCCGTGGGGCATGGAGCGCGAGGACGGCGGCGAAGGCGAAGGCGAAGGCGGCGAGGGCGGCGAAGGCGAAGACTGGAGGGACGTGACCATGCCCTACTCCACTGAGCTCATCTTCTACATCGAGATGGACCCCCCAGGTGCGGGGGAGGGGGACCGTGCAGAGGGAGGAGGGCCAGGGGCTGCCTGCAGGGAGAGAGGGGACGTCGTCTTGCCCCACCGAGCTCCTCGAATGCTGCGAGAGGGACCCCCCCAGGTGCTGGGGAGGGGGGGCTAGTTGGGGAGGGGGACAGCGGAAGGGAAAAAAGGGACGAGGTCCTGCCCCGTCGAGCTCTTCTAAGAAATCGAGATGGAACCCCCCCGCCCAGGTGCAGAGGAGAGGAGGGAGGGGGACGGGGTATCGTGCTGGGGGAGGGGGACGGGAGGCTGTTGCGGGGAGGACAAGGTCCTGCTGCGCCTGATTCTTCTGATACAGCGAAGTGGACCCCCCCTCAGGTGAGGGAAGAGGATGGGGGATGGGGACCAGCTGGAGGGGGAGGGGACAATGTCCTACTCCGCTGATCTCATCTTCGACATCGAGATGGACCCCCCCCTTTTCAGGTGCGGGGGGGGGTGAGGACGACGATGTCTTGCTCTGCCCAGCTCATCTTCTAGGTCGAGATGGACCTCCCTCCCCCAGGTGCGGGGAGGGGGCTGCTGGAGGGAAGAACCGGCTGGAAGCGGGTGGGGGGGTAGTGGGGGGTGGAGAGGAGGGTGCAGTGCTCCGCTGAGCTCATCTTCTTCATAGAGAGGGAACCCCCCCAGGTGCAGGGAGCGGGGGAGAGATTGGGACGGAGACGAAGGCTGGGGCGGGGGGAACAACGACGATTCACAATCTGCCGTTCTCGACAGATGAACCCCCTCAAGTTCGAGGAGGGGATTGCTGGGGGGGGGTGGGGAACGGGCTGGAAGGGGAGGGAAGAAGGATGCTGTGCTCCGATGAGCTCATCTACTCCGAGAAGGACCCCCCCCCCAGGTGCAGGGGGAGCGGGCTGCGGAGGGGGAGGGGGAAGGATACCCTGCTTCTCTGAGCTCATCTTTTACGTTGAGATGAACTGGGGGGGGGAGGGAGGAAGCGGGCTGCAGGGGGGAGGGTGACTGACTTCGGGGAGGCGGGGTGTATGCCCTGCTGCTCCTAAGAGTTCGTCCAGTTCTCATACGTTGAGATGGACTCCCCCACTCCCAGGTGCAGGGACAAGGGAGGCGAGTGCCCTGCTACGATGAGCTCATCTTCTGCATCGAGATGCTCCCCCCCACTCACTGTGCGGTGGGGAGGGGGCTCGGATATATGATGCCCAGCTCCTCCGAGCTCGTTTTTTGCATCAGTGTGGACATTCCCCCTTCTCCTGGGGGTTGGGACAGGAGGAGAACGGTGCCGGGCTCCTATAGATGCCCCTCCTCAGCTTCGGAGAGGGAGGAAGGGCTTGGGGGGATTAGGGGTGGGGATTGTGAACTGGCTGGAGAGGGTGATATCTGCCAGGCTCCTTGGAACTCGTCTACTTCGAGATTGGTGTGGGATAGGGGCTACTCCGGGAGGAAGATGCCCAGGTCGGCCGAGCTCATTTTCTTCCTCAAGATATACCTTTCAGGTCCAGGGGATGGAACTAGAAACCAGTTAGGGGGTGAAGCCACGTTCATCCGCCTGAAATGGACTCTCCAGGTTCGAGGAGGGCTCCGGGTACTAGCAGGGAGGGAGTAAATGATGCCCTCCCTTTTCCGGCCGCCCGTGGGGCTTCCATGACCAGATAGAGTCTCCCAGGGGGCCCGGGACAGACGGTTGGGAGGGAGGAGAGGGTGCCACAGCTCCTTTGAGCCCCCCCCCTCCGCTGATAGGTGGGCTGTTCAGGTGCACGGCGACGGCCCCTCCTTCCTTTCTTTCTCCGGTGTCCCCAGGGGCGGTAGTTAGAGAGCAGCCTGCAGCCCCGGGCCAGGCTCCCAAAGTTTAAAGGGAGATCATGGACTTCGACTGAGCTAGGGGGACTCGGCAGGCTGGGCAGGGCAAGGCTGAGTTGGGGGAGGGGGTCGCGGCCTCCCCCTCCCCCCTTACTCCATTTGCGGTGATCTTAACTACCTGTCCCAAGCCCTTGGATTTGACAATTTCACACCAGCCAAAGGAGGGGTAGGGGTACGGGGGAGCCGAGGCGGGGCTGGGACTGGGGCGGGGCACGTCTTCGGGCAGGGGTGTGGCAACAGCCCCCCCTCTCCTTTCTTTAGCTTTCTTAAGTGCTTGCTCGTTCGTGCAGTCGGGCTCTGACTTCTTTCCTTTCTTTGTGGGGTGCAGGGAGAGTAAACTGGTGATAGTGGCAGGGCTTTCTTCGGGGCGGTCTCCTCGCTTTGCCACCTCCCCTCCCCCCCCCCCCCCGCTCCCCCACCGCCGTCTTCCCCACGATCTGCCTGCCATCCCGGGCTCCCACTTCAGCTTGGGGCCCCACCTGACATTCTGCTACTTTGATTCTCCCGGAGATCGGGAGACGCACGGAGATCTTTGCATCGGCTCGTGGCCAGCCGGTCACCGCGGGCACTTTGTAAAGCTTTGTCCCAGGCCCTCCCTTCAGTTTCTCTTTCTTTATGGATCTCTCCACTAGGAGGGGGACAGGAAAGGGAATCAGAAAAGTGGCAGGCGAGGGGGGATGGGGAAGGAGGGGGAGAGTTTTCTTTTTCCAGCCTATCCACCGGCGGGTCAGATATTCAGTCTCCTCTGCCTGGGTCGATGGCGTTGAGTTCTTTCGATTTGGGACGAGTTGAGGGGCCCTTCTGACTCGCAGTTTTCCCTTGTTCCCCCTGAGAGAGAGAGAGAGAGAGAGAGAGAGAGAGAGAGAGAGAGAGAGAGAGAGAGAGAGAGAGAGAGAGAGAGAGAGAGTGTGTGTGTGTGTGTGTGTGTGTGTGTGTGTGTGTGTGTGTGTGTGTGTGTGTGTGTGTGTGTCTGGAGGCTAAGCCTGCAGGACATAGGAACTCCATTGACTCTAATACTGTAGCTTAGCAGGTGCTCTTGTGTGGTTTGAGGTCTGAAAGGTGTAGGTGTCCAAGGGATGGAGCGACCCCAGAACCTTTCTCTTGGCCTTGCCGTCCATCCGGGGCACAGGAGAATTGTGCTAGCTTTGTTTGTGTTTGCTTAGTTGTCTGCCTAATCATAAAATGGGTCAGTCTGGACTCTGTATTTCCGAACGATATAAATACCCCAGGCTTTGATCAGCCGGGTTTCATTCCCGTGGGGCATTTTGTCTTTTCTCTTGCTTGAGTCCTAGAATTTTCCTTTATTAAACCTCCAACCGTGGCTTGATGGCAGGGACAGCTCAGGAATGTTTAGTCAGGTTTGCAAGAGCTGTTGGTCATTGTGGGTATTTTCCTTCTTTGTTTTCTCCCAACAAAAAAGACTCTCCTCTCTTTAAATGTATTTGTGGTTTATAGGACCAGAAATGAGCGTATCATCATTGGTGTGTGCCCCAGCTAATAAAGCAAGGTTAGGGACTTCCAGCTTTACATTGCGTGAGCTGCATTGTTCCCTCGATGTCCTTTATAGACTTAGCAAAGAAGGCGGCTGGAGGAGGGGGTAGGGGGGAAAAGACAAAAAGTGCCCTCAGGAATTGTTCAAAAATAGGAGCCTTGGTTACAGGGTCTGAGAAGGGTTTGGAAGCCAGCTTGCCCACAATCAAGGTTGTATGACTGCTGGAAACTCTAATTTGAGACTAGATAAAAATTTCATGGCTAGCGTGGTCGTTGTCAGAGATTAGGGCTTTAATAATAATGGTATCGGCTAGCATTCATGCAAAGCTTTAAGGTTTGTAAAGCACTTTACAAAATGTTATTTATCTCGTCTGGTCCTCACAGAAACCCTGGGGGCTGGGTGCTTTCATGATCCCCACTTTATAAATAAGGAAACTGAGGCAGACAGAGGTCAGTCAGCATGCCCAGGGTTACACAGTTGTAAGTGTCTGAGATGGGCTTTGACCTCAGGTCTTCCAGAGCTCTATCTACTGCCCCACACAAAAGGTGGCTGCTGCTGGACATGAGTCAGACCTCAGTTCAGATCCTACCTATCTCCAGTACTTATTAGCTATGTGACCCTAGGGAAGCCACTGAGCCCCGAATAGTCAGAGTACTTGGCAGGGTTCTCTTGAAGGGATCAGAGAGAGAGCCTAGATTGTCCATTGCTCTTTCCAGGCCTGTCTCATCTACGTATACCTTCCCAGCTTCAGGTGAGCCAGATGGTTTAGGGGCAGCTTTGAACGATTCCACCCCAGAGGGAAGTGACTGAACTAAGGTCACCAAGTTAGCAATAGAGGCAGGATTCCACCTAGGTCTTCTGATGCCTGGTTCTGTGCTTTCATCACCCCAGGCTATTTATGGCTGTGCAGCCCGAGGCTCCAGATAGGCAGATGACTACATCCGGCTCTTTGGTGATTTGGATGCATTTGCAGAAGACCTTGTAATTTCCATGATTCTCAAACCATCTCATTCAGCTCTAAGCTCTCTGCTGACCTCATCTCCCATCTCCAAATTCCTATTAGACATCTTAAACAGATGTCTAGGTGTTTTCTTAACCTCAACTTGACCAAGCCCTCTCCCCTTCCAAACTGTCCCTTATTGTTGAGGGCAGTACCATCCTTCCAGCCCTCTCATATCCCATTTGTTGTCAAGGCCTGTGGATTTCACCCTTCCACCATCTCTTCTCTGATGCTGCGATCCCCTAGTACAGTGTTCGGTCACCTCTTGCCTGGACCATCGCAATGGCTGCTAGGACATCTGCTTGCCTCAAGTCTTTCCCCACTCCAGTCCATCCTCCATTCAGGAATTTTCCTAAAGCATAGATTCAGTTATGTCACACACACACACACACACACACACACACACTCACACACCTGTAGGAGATGGGCCTTTAGATGGGACTTGAAGGCAGCTAGGTAAGTGGCAGCCTCCTGGAGCTAAAAAGGGAACTAATGGATTCTCTGCCTGGTTGGTCACACAGGATAGGTGTGCTGACCCATCTTGGGTAGGATCTAATTTCATTGTAGGGCTTTTCCTCTGTGGGCTGTTTGCAATTTGTCCTGTCTGTATCTTGTTTGTACACACTAGCTGGCATGTTGTTGTCTCCTCTTATTCGATGAGGAACTCCTTGGGAGCTGGGACTCTTTTGCCTGTCTTCAGTGCCTAGCATACAGTAGATGCTTAATAAATGCTTGTTGACTGACTAGCAGACCCTCTCCCCTTTCCTGGCTCCCACTCCCTACTTCTTGTCATCTGTGGGATCTCAAATAGATCCCTTCATACCTCTGGACCTCCATTTCTTTGTCAAATGAGAGAGTTGGATGCATCAACCTCAGGGGCCAGTCCCTTGCAGCTCTAAAGTCTGTGATTATGGACTTCCTACCTGCCAGCTGGGTTGGGAGCTTTGGTCAGGCATGGGTGGTGGGTGACTTTGAGAGCTTAGTGTGAGTCAGAAGCAGAGTATGGCAGGCCAGAAAGCCAGTGTGATTATTTTTTAAGACTTCCTCATTCAGAAGAGGTCTCATGTCCAGAACCTGGACAGTGAAAGTCCCAAACTGCTCCTTTCCAGTCAGAATTGATCTGGAGCATGATGTTTAAGGAAGGACATGGACTAGTGACCTCAAGAACCTAGGCCCAGGAGGCCTCAGCTGAAGGCACGGGGATGTATAGGGCCAGGTCAGAGGAGAACACAAGAGCTGGCCCCCAGTGCTGGCCCCGTACTGCTCAAGGCAGTGTAACTTGTTTGGGGAGGCAGTGATTGGAGGCCCCCTGGCCAGCCCCGCTGAGGGTCTTTCTTCAGAGTGGGAGCTCTTTATGGGCCAGGCCTGAACCTGTGTCCACTTTTCTCAATGGCCTCAGACCTGATTGCACCTCATTTAGTCTGTTAACTAAGTCTCAGGATTGTATCAGGTGCTTTTATTGTGTGATGGTTACAACACCAATGTGATGACTTGGTAAAAGCATCATACTCCTTACTAGTAGAGCCATGGGGCCATGAAAACCTGCATTCAAATTCAGCCTCAGATCCTTCCAGGCTATGTGACCCTGAACAAGTCACTTCCCCCTACCTGGTTCAGTTTTCTCAATGGTAAAATAAGGGTAATAATAACACCAGCCAGGATCAGATCAAATGAAATAATATTTGTAAGTGATTAGCACAGGCTTGACGCGTAGTAGGTGCTTATTAATTACTTCATTTCTTGGATCCATGATCTCGTGATTATTTTGAAAGTAAGGGTGTGTGCACGCCATACATTATGGTTCTAGAATGCCTGTATCTGCATGGTGACATCTTAGTTCACAAAGTACGTTCCTCAGAACAGCCCTGTCTTGGATGCTGCAAACACTGTCATTATTTTTAATCAAATGAGGTAACATATGTAAAGTGTTTTAGGAACCTTGATCCAGTATAGAAATGCTAGCTATGTTTCCCAATGAGGAAATGGAGGCCCAGAGAGATGGCTGGTAAGTGGCCTGGCCAGAACTGGCCCCCAGGGGCCTTGCTCTAATTCAGGCCTCTGTCCTGGCTGAAGCACTGCTGAACAACACAGGGCTAAGCCCAAGAAGCTTCTTAGAGACTCTCTCCTTCTTCCTCTTGGACTTCAGAGGGAACTGACCTGACTTAAGCCAGCCCTTGAGGGGTGAATGGCCAGAGAGAAGGGCTTCCTTCCCAGCACCTCGAAAGCCAGACAGAGGGCTTTCAGGGAGCATTGACTCAGCTGTCCCGGAACCCTCCATCAGTAGGGGCTCACATGGTGCAAGAGGGTGGGCAGGCTGCCTAGAGAACCCCAGGGAGGCCAGGCCCTACTATCTGGCTAGGCTCCCATTGAAGAACTGGGGCCACCTGTGGCTAGGAATCAGCTGGAGATCCTTGCAGAGGGGCCAGTGTAGTTTCTCTGCTCTGTTCAAAGGCAGGATTGTTTTTGTGTGAAATAGGGGGGAGGCCTTCTTCAGGAGGCTGCAGACTCTGAGGGTGGGAGGTTGAATTCTGGGGCAGCAGGAGGTATCACAATATGTCTGCCATAGTGAGCATCCTCAAGTAAAGAAAATGGAAGAGCCATTGTTCTCAGAAGCTGCTCTCTCCAAGCCATGGCCTGAGGACCCAAAGTGAGCCAGGCTGGTGCCTAGACATGTTTCTACTGATTGTCACCCTAGCCTTGTCCTTACCCCTCCATAGCTGGCAAAAGCCTCCCAGGAGAGCCCTTTAAAAATGGCAAGCAAAGCCCTCTTGGAGCAAGACAGACAGATAAAGTGAGCCAGGATTGTGGGTTCGTGGGGAAGCTACAGCACTACAGTAGTCTCCCCCTTCCTTCACTGCATTCCCTTCCACTCATCCCTTTCCTTTGTCCCTTCTGTCCCAGCTGCCACCAACTGGCTGGCCTGCCCACAGTCACTGAGACTTCAGAAGTCTCTGGTCCTCTGTCTGCCATCCCTTCCTTTATCGCTCCACCACCCCTAGCTACTTCCCACCCAGTGATGGCAGAGAGAAGCCTTTTGTCTGCTGTCCCTCATTTCTCACCACTGGAGACCTACAGTGATGGCAGTGGCCTCTAGAGACTGGACCTTACAGCCCAGGTGCCAGGCAGCCATCCATCCAGCTTTCTTGGGGGACATCAGCAGAGGCTCTCTCTGCCTCCACAGGCAGTCCAGCCCTTCCAGGACGATTCTCATTTGCTTGATGTTTTTCCTTCTTCCAACCCAAATCCACTTCTTTGCCGTTTCTATCCATCATTCCTAGTTCTAAAGAATCCTGGGGCAAGCAAGTTAATTTCTTCTGGGTAACAGCTTCAAACACCTGAAGATAGCTCTCATGCCCCCTATCCCCATTTGTCTTCAGACTCTGTTGTTTCCCCCTGACCCTCCATGCCTGACTCCTTCATCTGGTTGTTCTCTGCATTAAACTCTTAGCCCTCTCCATCTGATTGTCCTCCCACTTGTCCTAAAATGCCCAGAATTGATCCCCATGTCCAGAGGTGGGCTGACTGGCCTGGGGCAGGGAGTCTGCATCTCAAGATCACACTCACTTTCTTGGGCGTCGTGTCACACTAACCCGTTGGGCTGCCAGCCACTTAAAACCCCCTGATTTTTTTTAGACAAATTTCCATCAAGTCACACCTTACTTTCACTTGAGAATTCAAATTTTAACCCCCATATAAGACTTTATCCCTATTAAATTTATCCTCAGATTCTTCCCTGAGTCACAACCTGGCAGGAATTTTGGGTGTCCTGTCATCCATTGTATCAGCTATCCCTTCTAACTTTGTCTGATATCTCTGCTTTTATCCTAGTCGTAGATTAACGGGAAAGAATGGTCCAGAGCCAGGCAGGCCCCTAGGGCCGCCCCCTTTCCTGGAAGGACTTGCCTCCTCACGGCCTTTCTCCATCTCCACTTTTTTACTAGGATTTCTATGGGAATCCTTTCCTGCCTCTCTTCCCCCCACCTCTTCATTGATGCTTTCTCCCTCATCCTCTGGTTATCACGCACATGCATGCATGCACACATCCATGCACACACGCACACGTGAATACACACATACACATGTACATGCACATACGCATGCACACACACACACACCTATTTATAAGCCTTGTTTTTTATGTGTTCTTTGTTTCCCACCAGTGCCTAGGAAGCTAGCTGTCTTACACAGGCCCTTGATCTACGTGTATTAGATTGGAGCACTCATAGACAAGTCTCCATTGAGAGTCAGTGCTCAGGAAACCTTCCCCCCTGAGGTAGCTAGCTAAAATTGAGGGGCAGCCACTGCCACCTCCTTAGGAGGGGATGGGTACCTGCTCACTGGAGGCCTTTCCAAGGGGAGGCTGGAACATCTGGAACATGCTATTAAGGCCAGAATTGATCAGGTCCAGGTTGCACCAGATGGCTTTTGAGGCCCTTCTAATTCTGATTTGGGCCCAGGGAGAGGAATAGGAGCTTAGTGCTATGACCAGAGAGGGTGGGCATTATGGAAAAGGGGAGACCTGGGCCCAAAGGATGGGTAGGACTACCACAGGCAGAGACGAAAGGGGGGAAGGAGTAGAAAGGACAAAAAGGAGTATCAAGAACTTGACATGTTTGAGTGGTGGGAGGTCATCCTGGTGGGGTGGGGTCAGCCTCAAGGTCCCTCAATCTAAGCTGCTTGAATTCACCTCATTGGATTATCCTCTCCCATCTCTATGGCTAGAGACTGGCACAAATAACCTTCTCAAGGGTCTTATTAAAAATCGAGGCAGCACTTAGATTTATAGGGTTCTCATGATCCACCAGTTTGTTAGTCTGGCATGATCTGTTCTTGTGGAAGCTGGGCTAGCTCTTGGTGGGCACTGCTTTTTTTCATTTTAAAAGAAACTTTATTAGGGCCTTTTAAAAGCTATCCCAGTCATTGTCTGTCATATGCTTCACCCTCCCTCAAAAGCAAGAAAACCAAATCCAAAAACCCACCTCACGGCACCCCCAGCAGATGGTCTCTGCAAGAAAAGGGGAGGGTGGTTTTTATCCAGTACCAGACTTAGCCCCTACACTTAATCCAACTACCTTGTCCTCATTTATATTATTGTGATCAGTGGATAGATTCATATGTTTTCATTGCTCTGCATCACTTCTGAGGGCAAATTCCTCAACCCACAGTCCGAGGATCCTTCTGGAGAGTTCTTTCTCCCACCTTGGTCCATGTAACTGGAGGTCAGTAAATCCCGAGGCAAGATAGAAAATAAAAGTCCTAATTAGCATCAAATGATGGGTCTGCCAAACAAGGGAGGGACACATAGAGAGTTTTACATAGCCTTAGGATTGATGTGGTAGGCAAAATGAGCTTGTCAACTGAGGCTACCCATCTTATATTTCTGTCTGGGTTAAGTGACTTGCCCAGAGGTCACACAGCTAGCGTCAAAGGCCAAATTTGAACTCAGGTCCTCCTGACTCCAGGACCACTGCTCTATCCAGTACACTACCTATCTCATCCACTCCCTTATCCACTTTCCTAACTTGGACACCTGAAGTAGTAGGGACAGGTGTCAGGTGATTTGGAGGAGAAGGTGTTAATGTTGGGCTAAGATTTTGAGACCTTGAGGTCTCAGGAGTTGCAAAAATTAAATTTGTTCCAGTGGGATATAATGCATTTCTGTGCTGTTAGTCTTATCAGAATACCTAGTGGGTCTGGGAATCTCTAAGACTGTGGAGACCCCCTTCTAGATAGATTCAGTAGGGTTCATCTTGTTCAATAAAAAAAGAGTTTGTCTCTTTATACCACCCCATAACTCTATTTATTTGACTCTAGGGTTACTTTTTCTGGGGAGATGTTTCCCCCAAAGTCACAGGCAGCCTCCTCTACACTTCAGACATTTCCCTGAATTCTCCATCTCTTGCTTCTTAGGGAACATTTCCCAATTGGTGACCAGGTTTCTGCTACCACCAAAAGGGTTGCTGTATATTCACCTTCGAATCTGACCTCTTTCAATACCATGAGTTTCTTTAACTTCCCACACAGAATTTCAGATTGCTAGAGTGAGGCTCCTTGTGCCTGTCTTCCCACAACCTCTCCAGCTTGTTTGTTTTGGGATTTTTTTGTACTTTATCATTTTTTTCTTGGCTTTAAACAGGATCCTCCTTTGCATTTCTCCTTTCATTAACTTTGAGCACTTTGCCATATATTTATTGATACTTTGCATTCCTTTTAAAAATGTTCTTATCTCTCTCCCCCACCCATCTTTTGAGGAATGACATGTCCATTTTTGTGTCAATTTCCTTGGTACTCTCAATGTCAAGTGTTGGATGAAAACATCTGTCCCCTCTTCACAGCCTCTTTCATTGGGTTCTTTCCTAAATATCCTTTTTTTTATTCCTGGAATGTAAATGCAGAATTCTGCCTTGATGGAAGGACAGGCAGACATCAAACTTAATGGCCAGGGGATTGCCAACTTTTCCTTTCTGGAGCTCACAGTACCTCTCCATAACTCCCTCCTTGTTGTTACTTTGGGCTTTTTTTTTTTTAATTAAGAATATATTTTATTCTCCCTTCCAAGTTGAAAAAAAAAAAGGAAAAAATTCTTGTAACAAATATGCAGTCAAGTGAAACCAACGCCCCCGTTGGCCACAGCCAAAAGTACTCTGTCTTCCTCAGCACCATGAGGCTATTACCTCTCTAAAAGGAGGTGAGTAGCACCCTTCCTCCTTGGTCCCATTGTGACCATTGCATTGATCAGACTTCCAAAGTCTTCCCACATTGTTTGTCTTTACATTGTTATTATATAAATTCTGTTCCTGTTCTGCTCACTTTAATCAGCATCAGTTCACACAAGTCTTCCCAGATTTCTCTGAAACCATCCCCCTTCCTCATTTCTTATGCAGCAACAGCATTATATTATGTTCATATATCACAGATTCATTCAGTCAGGCCCCAATACAAGGAACCTCTTAGTTCCCACCACCAAAGAGCTACCATAAATACCTCGACAAGTACAGGTCATTTTTCTCTTTGACTTCTGTCTGGGCTAGGATTAGGAGAAGCATCTTTAGGTTAATGGGTAGACACAGTTTGGTGACTTTTGGGGCATAGTTAACAAACTGGCTTCCCAGAATAGCTAGATCAGTTCACAACTTCACCATGCATTAGTGTGACTGTTTTCTCACAGCCACTCCAGCATTTCCATTTTCTTTTTTGACTTCTTTGCCAATCTAATGGGTTCTAAGGTAGAACCTCAGACTTGCTTTAGGTAGCATTTCTCTAACTATTAATAATTTGGAGCTTTTTTTCAGGTACCTTTGAAAGCTTAGATTTCTTTCTTTGAAAATTCCCTCTTCATTCCCTTAGACCATTTATCAAATGGAGAATGGCTCTTATTTTTATAAATTTTAACCAGTTCTTTATATATCTTGCAAATGAGACCTTTATCAGAGAAACATGAAGATTTTTAAAAATTCTCATTTTCTTTTCTCATTTTAAATACATTGCTTTTGTGCAAAAACCCGTTAATTTGGGGCCATCAAAAGTGTCCATTTTCTCTTTTGTGCTATTCTTTGTCCCTTATTTGGTCATGAACTCTTCCCTCATTCCCTTGAAATGATGGGGGATTTCTTCTGTGCTCCTCTAATTTGTGGATGATGTGACCTTTTATGCTAAGTCATATATCTCACATTTCTTGTTTATCCTACTGGAAGGACCTATGATTTTATCCATATGGACACAGGTTGCCATCCCCTTGGTGATTTTGACCATGACTTCTCATAAAACCATTTATCACCTGCTAGAGAGCCCTCTGAGCTTTTGAGCATTTTGGCTGTTCTTGGGTGTCAGGTGGACCATGGCTGGGTCTTCCATGTGTTGTTGTCTTTATAGATTGCTAAGAGGACCAGGATCAGGTCCCAGTTAGTGTGAAGAAGGAATCCTGGAAGTGGCTGTGTTAGTTGAGTTCTTGTTGCATTGGGCTGGAACCAATGACCATATTTTATATCATTATAATTTAGAGTAATGCATGTGACCCCTCCCAGGATTCCTTGCTCACACTAATGGGGACCTAGCTATGATGGCAAAGAGACCTGACTTTGGCCTCAGCAGAGTTGGACCCATTTGTGTGACCCTGATCTCTCTGGGCCTCAGTTTCCTCACCCAGATCAGTAGAGAACCTCAAATGCAGTTCCTTCCTTCACTCCCAGGCCTGAGTCCATGACTGTGATCTATTAGTTTTGTCTGGGCTAACATTTCTTAATTTCTTAGGTTATGTTGGTTTCATTTTATTATCAGTAGTCATGATCTTTGCTGGACTTAAGAGAGAATTTGTTCTCTCGGAGCAAGTAGGTCATGGAAAATATACATTTGAATCTCAAATATGTAGATATTGGCAAAATTCCCAGGCTTGTGACCATGTGGAGTTGAGTCAGAGCTTGCAGTGTAGATACGGCCAAACATGACTTTCAGTCGAGTGCGGTGCTACTTCAGGAATGCTGGTGAGACCAGCCCAGTCTCTTTGGACTCTGAGGGTCCTGAGCATACCCAGAGAAGTTGCCCACAGGTGACCCCTTGAAGCTTGTTTGTTGAGGGTATGTTGCTAGGTTCATGGACTGAGTCTAGTCTGTTGGGCCAGTTTATTTGGGCCTCAGTTGTATTATCTCTGAGGAGAGTCTGTCCTGTGACCAGGTTCTGGCATGCAAAGTTGGACCTGCTAGTCCTGCTGTCTGATTCAGCTGTACCCTCCTCAGGCAGCCCAAGGGCAGCCTGGAGACCCCCACACACACACTGGTACAATAATTCAGGCATGAGGTAAAGAGGATCTGCCCCAGGATGAAAGGGCAGTATCAGACAAGAAAAAGGAGTGTGCATGAGAGATGTTCTGAAGGTAAGACCCACAGGTCCTGGAACAAATTGGGTGGATGGTGAGAGTCAGGAGTGGAGGATGAAAGCTAGATTTGTGTCTTATTGACTATGAGGACGACGTTACCCTCCGTAGTAATATGGAAGTTAAGAAGAAAGGAGGGTTTGAGGGGAAAGTTAAACTCATTTGGAGGCATGTGGACTTTAAGATACCTGGAACATCCAATTCCAAATGGTCAGTAGGCAGTTGGAGATGCAAGAGTAGATGTCAGCAGAGAAATTAGGGCAGGATAGGTAGATCTGATCATTAACAGATGGTAATTGAATCCATTGTGTTCAATCTATGGAACCACCAAGTGATGCAGTACAGAGGGAGGAGAGAAGACACCTGCCATTACAGAGTGTGACCTGGAGGAGGATCCTGGGAAGGAGCAGTCAGAGAGGGAAGAGGAGAACCGGGGGAGAGAAGGGCTGTCTTGAAAACCAAGAAGGAAGAAAGTCTCCAGGAGGAGAAAGTGACTCAGTAAAAGGGCTGCAGAGAGGTCAAGGAGAAGAAGGGTGGAGAGGTAACTGGATTTAGCAACTAAGAGATCATCTCTTAATAGGTACTTCTTCTCATAGAAAGAAGACTTTCTGGTTCTTTATGTTAAAATTTCTAAAAAAGCTTTGGCATCCCACGCTTCTACTGGTGATGATACAGCGTGGGTGTTTCTGTCTTTGTGTCTTTCTTCCAGCCACTAAATCTCCCAAATCTGGGTCACTGCTCTGAGAGGGTCATTGGGATCTTTGTGCCATTGGGGTGTATTTTGTTTTTGAGTAAAGTTTTCTCCGAGCATGTTGGGGTGTCCTGATTGGCTTCAGGTCAGATCACTGGGAGGCCCCTGGCTGGGAGGACAGGGGGAGTCCCATTGCAGAGAGAATGTCAGATTGCAGAGTGGAGCCTTAGGAGAAAGGGTCAGGGTTGAGAGGGGAAAGCCATTCAGGATACTTGATGAAAACGTCACCTTGTTGCTGACAGGTGTCTTTTTTGAGGGGAGGGTTC
The DNA here is from genome assembly GCA_023548195.1 of Bettongia penicillata ogilbyi. Taxonomy (NCBI): domain Eukaryota; kingdom Metazoa; phylum Chordata; class Mammalia; order Diprotodontia; family Potoroidae; genus Bettongia; species Bettongia penicillata. Next base: position 11,417,238 of record JAJHZJ010000096.1, read on the forward strand.
TCCCTCGGGGAAAATCCTCTTTCAAGATTTGTGACTGGAAATGAATTAGAAAGCTGACCTTCTGCAAAGAAAGTTTTTGACAGCATCAGTGAATTTATAAGCACACTATTTTATAATATTAAATGTAGGAAATGGAAGGGTTGATTAGGGCTGGAGGGACAGATGGACAGATGCTCATGGAGATGCTTCAGGAAAGGCCTCTTAGGAATGAAGTTCACCCATGTGGGGCTCTCCCTTTGGAGCTAGGTGTAGGCTGATGGCTCAGCTGCACTGGGGAGGCAAACGCACTCCATGGGCCCTTCAAGAGGACCTTGTCCTGAGGTCCAGGGTGGGGGAGGAGGGGGAATCGGGGGTGGGGGGAGGGGGATTGTGGGGGGGGGGCGGGAATTCTTCCCTCCTCCTTGGTTGTCTTTGTTATCTGCACTTGGGAAGTGGTTTTTATCAGAGAAGTTTTTTTCTCTTGTAAGATCCTAATTTTCATCGAGGGCCTGCTGTTTCTTTGGAAGGAGTGTGACGTCAAACACAGGAAAATGTCTCTGTTCTTCATGTTTTTGATCTGGATGGTGATTACTTGCTGCCTCTTTTCATTCATTGGAATAATTGCCAAAGAAGTGGGGAAACTGGGCCTGGGCCACAGGACAGCCTAGTTACAAGTTGGCTCGATCAGACTCCCCAAGAGGGGCATGCTGTGCCCTCAGTACTGGGCATCCAGACAGCCCCAGCTCCTGCCTCTGCCTCAAGGAGTGGCCATCCTACCAGAGAGCAGTGATGTTTGTAAAGAAAAAGATATGGGCATTAGTGTGTGTGTGTGTGTGTGTGTGTGTGTGTGTGTGTGTGTGTGTACGCTTGCACATGTATACACATGTGAGCATTGTGTGAGTGTAGCATTGCAGTACACTGTGTATGTGTATATCTTGTATGTGTATGTGTATGTTGTGTGTCTGTGCACACATGTGTGTGTCTACATGTATGTACATACATATGAGGTGTAGAGGTGGGAAAGGGAAACACAACAACTTGGAGTGGGGGGGAGTTCAGGGTTACTGGAGATGTGAGGGAGGGTAACTGAATAGCTAGGGATTCTGAAGGGGAGGAGGGAGAGAGAAAAACAGAGGAGAGAAAGAGAGATAAGGAGAGTGAAAAGGAAACAAAGGGAGAGAGAGAGAAGGAGAGATAGAGAGAGGCAGAAAAGGAGGGAAGGAAAGAGAGACAGAAAGAGAAGGAGGGGAGAGAGAGTCTACAAGAGCGCACTTTCCAGACTCTGTACCCCGTTAATTCCATGTGGGGAGACAATCTATACAAAGGTGTGGAGACAGGAGATGGAATGTGGCAGGTGAGGGTAGGCAAGTGGAGCAGGTCAGCAGTAGTGGAGTGTGGAGGGCAGGACATGGAACTAAGTGTGGTCAGTATGGCAAAGTCAGCAGGAGCCAGCCTGGGGTGCCACCCAAGGCTGGCCAGAGGAATTTCTACAGTTCCTAGAGACAAGAGCAAGGCTGGAGGAATTGCCTGGGGCACACTCATGTCTCTTATGAGAAATTGGGTTTATATTTTCCATTACCTAAAGAATGTATTCTTTCTCCCATGATTCTCCATCAGGAATTAATGAACTTATTTTTTTAAAAATATTCTGATAGCTGCATTTCCATATAATGATTTCCTGTGCAATCCCATACATTTCTTATTTAAAAACCTCATTCTTAGACTTTTCTGGATTGTCTGCTGGAGGGCCAGAGGGCCCAGAGCACAGAAGGGTTAATTTAAGGCTGTGGAGAGAAGTGCATTTAGGGTTAGGGTTAGGGTTAGGGTCTAGGAAATCAGACAAAGCACTTTGCTGGCCTCACCTGCTCTCCTTGTGGACAAGAGGAGGAGAAAAAAATAACAAAAAAAAAGGTCCATCCGAACTAGCAAACATCAAAAAAGTCTGGCATTGTACACAGTATTCCCCACCCATAGCCCCCCACCTCAGCAGAGAAATGTAAGGAGGGGCTTTCTGGGCCTAGCGTAATCCTCAAATTCTGGGTGTGGCCCAGCCTCGGCTGATGGTCTTCCCACTAACCTGATCATCTCTGGGCATTGTTTCCCAGGCCCTGCTCGCTCCTCTTTGCAACAGCTCATATCAGATTTCCCAGGTTTCTCTAGTCACCATGTTTTTATTTCCATTAGATTCATAGCTTGTTTAGCCATTTCTCAGTCATTGGGCATCTCCTTTGTTCCAGTCCGTTGCTACCACAAAAAAGGTGGCTCTATATACCTTTCTGTGTGCGTGTGGGACCTCTTTTTGGATCTCCTTGAGGCATGCACCCAGCCCTGGTGGATCCTAAGTCAAAGGGGATGGGAGGATGTTTTAGTCCTTTTGTTCATATAATCCCAGTTTGTTTTTTGGATTGGTCAGGCCTACTCACAGCTCCACCAACAATGTATTGGTGTGCTTGTTTTTCCACTCCAACACTGACTTATGTATATTGGCCAAGGGACTGGGCTAGGGAGTGAAATGAAACATAGCTGGCCTGGGGCCTAGTATAGTGGAGAGGAGGTGGAAAGGTCTTTAAGGCATTGATAAAAATGCTAAACAGCATGGGGGCTCAGCATGGATCCTTGGGGCACCTCACTGGAGACCTTCTACCTGCTACCATTAATGACTACTTTCCCTAACTGTACTCTGCACATCTCTTCCCATCTTCTCCACATGAACGGCCCAAGGTACTTTACCAAAGACTTCACTTGTTGGTCAGTGGATTTACTAAAGTCTTGTTAAATCTCATCTACTTCATTCCCTTCAGCTCCCAGTGAAGCAGCTCTCGAAAAGGGGAATAAGAAGAGTGTGGAGTGGCCTGGTCTCAGGAAAGCCATGCCACAGTCCACTCCTTTTGAATAAAGTAACAGGTCAGGACCCTCTATGTGTTGAAACCCAGGACCCTCTATGTGTTGAAACCTGGGACTGAGTCTAATCAGATGAAGTCATGTAGGAAAAAGGCTCAGTCTTATACCATAGAGAGATCAATTTAATGAGTTCAGGATGGGGGATTACAGTTATTTGGAGGTTTATCTTACAAGATTTGGGATCCTAGTCCACCTGAGTGCAGCCCAGCTGCTCCCAAAGGGTAAGTGACCTTGGGCTAGGTTAAGAGAGGCCTGGAAATCTAAGAGTCTTGCTGCCCTCTGGCCTAGGAAGGACTCCCTGGAGGCTACAGTTTAAGGAGGTCATCTGTTAGCAGAGGGCACCCAGGATGGGAAAGGGAAGGAAGTTCTTGTTGAGAGGGAGGACTGTTTGAAGGAACTGGGGAAGAGGGCTTTTCCCTGTTCTGTTTGGCCCCCAGGGGCAGAGACAGCTGTATCACAAGTGTCCAAGGGCCATCAGAGGCAAGGGAGGTGGGATAGGCTGTGGGAAGACGTCACTGACTAGGGTGGGGGTAGGGGGGATTCAGTTTGGGTTCAGTCATAGGACCTCACTTGAGGACCTAGAAGGCCTCCAGGCCACAAGTTCCCCATCCTTGAGCTAGGAACTCACAGAATGCCCTTCCTGGAGGTCTTCTGGCAGAGCCTGAATGGTCATGTGCTGGGGCTGTAGGAGACAGGATGGTATTCTGGATCAGAAGGCCCTGAGAGTTTCTGATTCTCTGGCTCTGTGATTTTTGAGATCCAGGCTCAGTTTCCACTCTTCTCTGGCTCTACCTAGCTTTGCTATCTTGGGGCATAGTAGCGTCATTGCTCTGGACTTTGGTTTCTCCGTCTGTTAAATGGGGATAATACTTACTTTATAGGGTTGTTATAAAGAAAGGAAGCCTTAAGGAAAGGGCGATATAAATGTGAGAAGCAGCTGTGGCTGTCATTCCTAATTCTGCCCTTTTAGAGCTGAAAAAATCAAAAAAAACCTGTCCATCTCTTTATTTTACACATGAGGAAACTGAGACTGACAGGCCTCCAGAGACTTGGCTTGAGTCACACTGCTAAGGAATGGCAGAGGAACACTCAACTCAATCCCATTTGTCACCAGCGATTCCCCTGGGAGGGGGCCAGAGTGGAAGAGGCAGGGGTACGGTCAGCCTCCACCCTGTCACAGCCCCCGGCCACTTTGTCCATCTTCACTCAGCTGCTCAAGTGACTTTCCTAAAGTCCTTGCCTTACTCAGGGATTCCAGTGACTTCTCTCGCTTCCTTGTGGGACCCCCAGAGCCCCATGCAGCCCACCTTTCCAGCCTTGCTTGGCATTGGTTACACCCCTCCCCTAATCTGCAGTCCAGTCAAATCAACCTTCCTCTATTTGTCAAATAGGCTTTGCAGTCCCGAAGCCTGGAACCTCCTCCCTTCTTACCTCAGCCTCTGTGGGAGGCCTTTTCTAGTCACCCAGGGCCTTCCTTATCTCATTTGCCAATGTCCTCTCTCCTGTAAGAACATGAGAAGGCCCATTTTTGCTTAGCACTGGGCCTGATATTTGGGAAGAGGCGTCGATGGGAAAGGCTTGTGGGTTGGTTGATTCAGAGCATGAGTGGTGTACAGTCAGGTTGCCCCATTGTGTGGCAGAGCAGAGGCTTGGCCTTCGGAGAAGCCTGGGGACACTGCATGCATCTGAATGTCCTTGGGCAGGGCTGCTTCCCTGCTGCTCCATGGATGCCTTAGCTCTAGTCCTGCCTCACAGGATTCCTCTCAGGTAGAGCTTTGGAATAAAGGGAGAAAGCTCAGGGTCAAGTCCCATCTCTGACTCTTCACTTCCTGGATCACCTTGGTTGAACCAGTTACACCCCTACCCTAGGCCTCAGTTTCCACAATGGTAAACCAAAGGGGCTGAAGTCCTTGCAGTTCTAGGTCTGCAGCATGAAGGCCCTATGTGAAATCCTTTGCATGAGAGCAACTCTGGGGTTTCCAGACTGACTGAACCCCAGTCTCTGCTCTAGGACAGTGGGACCTTTCAGGCCTCCATGGTAGGGCAGGCTTAGGCTCCATGTTAGTTTGGGGGTTGCCTGTATGGCCTTTCCCTGGGAAGCTTTGATTCAGAACAAAGCACAGTTATCTCAGAACTGGTCACAATGGAGTTTCCCAGAATCCCTGAGTTGGCAGGACCCCTGAGGTCAACCTTGCCTGAGTGTGACTCCCATTAACACCAATCTTAGCTATCAACCAGCCCGGCCACCTTCCCAGGAGGCTCATTCAGTCTGTCTCTTCAGGCTCAAAAAAAAAGTCAAGTACAAGTCATGTCATCATTTCTCTGATGGCGTGGTCTTCTTTGGCAAGGAAGGACGAACACAATTCTGGCTAGCTGCAAGTGTTAGGATATGTTTTGTCTCTACTGTCTACTATTACTAAAACGGTTTGGGGCCAAGCACAGATCCCTGGGCTTCTCCACTGGAGACCTCCTGTCGCACTGACACCACACTGTTAATTACTCTTTGGGTCTGTTTGTTGAACCAGTTCCAATTTACTTAAGTGTAGTCTTATTTAGCACGTCTTCATACTGCTCAGATCCAGTGGTTTCCATTTCTAAAATCTAGGTAGACAATATCTACAGCGTTCCTTTCCTCCTCTAGTTTGTTAACAAAAATGGAAGTGATATGATTGGTCTGAGCTGGCCTTGATTTGGAGAGGAGGGGTGTTGGGTGTTCTACTGGGACCCACACCCACAGACATTTATTGGGCTCCAGGCATTGGCAAGCCCTTCTGTAATTGGCGTATGCCATGAACATAGGGAGTTATGGCATACAAGTCTGGGGTCTTTTGCCAACTGTCTGGGAAATCCTTGGGGACTCCCAGTTTCTCTAGGCCTCAGTTTCCTCATCTACCAAATGAAAGGGTTAGGCTAAGTGGTCACCTAGGAAGCTGTTAGAAGTCTGGAAGAGAAGTGGTAGGGGTCTTTTTGAGGGTGGAGGCATTGTGAACAGAGAGAGGAAAACCTGTTCATCATCTGTGGCAGTTAGAATAAATGAGACCCAGCAAAGGTGTGGGAGGCATCAAGGAAACCTTCATGGCAGACCTGAAAGTCAGGGCCCTGACACTGATCACCTGTGGGACCTTAGGCCTTGGTTTTCTCTTCTGGAAAATGCAGACATTAGAGGTCTTCTGAGGTCCTTCCTGAGTCAGCCATGGCCTGAGACCTCCTGTCAGCGTACCAGGGACATATTATCCCCTCTGCTCCAATGTCCTCATTTACCAGGGAATCTTGGTTCCTCTGGGGGGTCAGTGCCCAAAAGCCTCACCCATTCTGTTGTATCTACATCTTTCAGTGATGCAGGCTAGTCACCCCCTGGCATCGAGAATGTCAGCTTTGCACTAGAGTGAACAAGGGGCAGGCAGTGACTCAGACTGTGCTTCCAGGTGTCTGTGAACAAGCAATGCTCACTCTTTATTTCAGTCCCAGAGTGGACAGACCAGGAGGAATGAGGGATTCTCCTGATGTTACTGAGAGCCTTTTTAGATGGCATTACGTGGGCTCCATTAGCACCTTGGAAGGAACCAGGCAATTATGGGAGTTAGGTGCCCCCTCACTTGACTTGAGTCACCCCTCCGTGGCTTCCAGAGAAGGGCTAGCCTAGGAAGTCTTGGGTTCCAATTCCACCTCTGACACTGACTAGATGAGTAACCACAGGCAGCTCCTTTTCTGCTCTCAGCCTCAGTTTACTCATCTGTAAAATGAGGCTAACAATGCTTGTTGTACCTGTATCTGGTAAGGATCAAATGAGATAGAGCTATACAAACTTGAAAGGACCTTCCTAGGGTCTGTTAGGCATTAAAGCCTAGAGTCCATCCACACCATGGAACTTGGGGGTTGGAAATGCCTGGTGGCTGCTGTGGTTGCTGCTGCTGCCTCCAGGCCAGAGTTTGAGTTATTCTGAGGGGAACCTGGCAGGCCCAGGGTGGGGGTGGGGGAATAAAGGGAGAATGGCCCATTTTAAAAAAGAAATGTTGACTCACTCCCTTGTCAAAAATAAGGCCAGCCCAGTCTTAAAGTATCTCTTTAAACAATACCATTTTATTGTCATTTTTTTGCTAATTATGTCATTTTTTTACAAATATCTCTCCTCCATTCCCCAAAACCATTCCTTTTAACAAATTTAAAGGGATGTTGAAATCATTCAGCAAAACCACTGATACCTCAGCCACATCCTACCAACCTATACTATATTACACACCCATAGTCCCCCACCTCTGCAGAGAAGATTTATTTTCTCAATTCTTCACTTTGGTGGTGGGGCAGAGCTCAAGTCCAACTTGACTTTTAGGTTTGCATAGCATTTAATTTTAATTATTTTACTTTTTCTGTTTGTACTTTTAATCAGCAACCACTTACCAAGTGCCTACTAGTGCCAAGCCCCCTGCTAGACCCTAGGGATTCAGAGGTGCAATAATCCCTGCCCCCAGTGAGCTTCCACGCTCTTGGAGGGCATATGCCCTACAGTATATCATTTATTATATCTACCAAAACACTGCAAGGTAGGCTTTCTTTGTTGTGAAAGCACTAGCGAGGGGGGCAGGATAAAGGGGAGAGAGTCAGAAAAGGATTGACATAGAAGGTGTCACTTGAAGGATTTGAAGACCTAGGTGAGAAGGGAATGAATTCCAAATCATGGCAGGCAACCTGGAGGAAGACAGAAACTGATGATCGAATATAGTGAGAAGGCTGGTGGTGCTGGGCCTGGAGGGCATAAGGGCAGTGATGTGTTATCATCTTGGAAAGGCAGGAGTCAGGAAAGTGGGAGCCAGGGAGTCCAGGGCTTTCCACATCAGGCACTGGGGAGCTACTGGAGTTTAAGGGGTAGGAATATACCCTTGTGGAAGGGAGAGCCTGCTGACAGAGAGACTGATTAGGAAGCTGCTGCAATAATCAAGTTTGGGGTGGTGGAGGGGGCTGTGGGAATAAGGAGGGGACAGCTGGGAGAGCTGCTGTGAAATAGAGGCCAGATTTGGTCATGGATATGAGGTTTGTTGATTGCCTGTTTCTAGCAGCTCAGTCAAGTTTTTTCTTCATTGTTGTTCCTTCCATCCCATTTGTTCCCAGTGATTCCCCTCCTTGATTGGCACTCTCTCTGTTTCGGGTTCCTTGCCATCCCCAAAGGAGCTACTCTGAGCACATTAGGACTACTGGGCCTTTCTTACCCCATTTTGTGTGCCTTCAGGCCCTTGGTGGAGGCCACCACACTTAGTCTGGACCAGGTGGGCCCAAGACCTCCTGCCTTTCCCTTTGTGCCCATTGGGCATCTCCACCTCTCTGTTTTGCCTCTTTGGTCCTTTTTCTGCATTTGAATCAGCCCAGTCCCTCTCAGCTCCCCACTCTGTCTCCCTGCTCCCCATTCTTTTCTCCTCCATCAGGCTGGAAGTGCTTCTGTCCAAAGAATCCTTCTTGAGTCCTGACTTTAAATTGTCATTTCCTCAAAATTCTGTCCTGACCTTTGGTTGCCTTTAATCAGATGTCAGCTCCTAGGATTTGGCTCAAGGCCTGCCCAGCTCACCTTTCTTCTTCTATTACCATGCTTATTCTTGGCCTGAAATGACATCAGACTTGTTCTTTCTCCAGACTTCTTAAATAGAGAGCATGTTTGAGTTCAGGGGGAGGGGAAGGGGCACAGAGCGTCAGTCCCACAACATTCCAGGATTCTCTGGCAAAGGCCAGTGTACCCTGTACCCTTTTTTTGCTCACAGATTATGTAGCTCTCTGGCATGTGCCAGATCCTAAGGCACTCCCAACCCACATCCCTAGAATCTGGGCTAGGACCAACAACAGGTCAGCTCTTGAGCCAGGAGATCCAGACCAGAGGGCTGCTGGGAGGCTGAGCTAGTGACAAGAAACCCCTCCAATAAATTGGAATTTCAGGAGACCCTGGGGTTCATTGAGCTATCCAGAACCAGCCAAAAACAGCTGCCACCAATGAGCTCAACCACCAGGACCCCAAGCTTCAGGGAACCAGAGGACAAGGGCCTTACTACAAGGATCTTGGAGATGGAGAGCGTTGTTTCCCACCATCTCGGAACAAGATGAACCACACGGCTCGTTTTGAGTTTGAGTTTGGCCTGGTTAAGACAAAAACTTTGTTTTGTTTTGTTTTTTTAATTATGTTCTATTGGTGCCTATTTATGTTTGTCAAACATAGCTGTTTGTATACAGCTAGGTCCAAATTAATGCAATAATGAATCCCTGGAAGTGGCTGCATGTATTCAGATTTACACTCTTGTAGGTTATAATTATGTAAAAATGTGGTCAGCAGTTCCAGTCAATTGGAAACATGCAGTGCTCTGATAATGTGATCACTTCAGGGGACTCCGTATTCACACTCATAGGGCCTCGCTGTACATCCCCCTGAAACCAACAGCTCTGATGACTGTACTTGACAGCACACATGGCCCTGTGGCCCTTCTTCTACCTACCAGAAGGAGGGGGCCAAGGTCCATCATTACAGTCACTTAATTATCTGATGACCCAGGTGCTCTAGCAGAACTCCTGAGCCTGGTCTCCTCTCTGATTGGAGTGACTGTCCATGCAAGCTGGTGCCTGATCCATTTGTGCAGGGGGGTGTTGTCAGTGATAATAACATTTTACAGAAGGCTTCAGGGTTTGGAAGTTATTCTTCTTTGATGTTCCCAACAGCCTGGTGAGATGGGCACGATGGGTTTTATCTCCCTTTGATGGGTGAGGAAATGGGCCCCTCGGGGGAAATGTCTTGCCCACAGTTATATCCAGGAGGAGAAGCCAGATGTGATGTCAGGTCTTCCAGAGCCCATGCTCAGCTCCATAAGCTGCCTGTCAGCACGGAAGTCTGGGGGGTCAAGGCCAGCACTAATGAACAGGCCCTTCCCAGACTGAGGAAGGCAGGCTTCTTCACCTCAGTCTCAGCATCCCTATCTGATGAAGCTAGAATCCTCTTCTGGCTTCTCTCTATTGTGCCTTCTGAGGACCCCAACTCCCTTTGATAACTTAGTGGTGCCCTCCCTTTCCCAGCCCCTCTCTTCTTCCCTGAGCCCAGCAGGGCTGCAGGAGTGGGCACACTGCCCACTTCTGTCTTTGCCAACCTCAGTGTAGGGAGGTTCACTCCCTTTGACAATGGCTCCATCTCCAGTTTGGGGGCTCTCAGAGGGAGAACTACAAGGGACATACTCAGCAGTCATGCTGAGCAAGAGTCCCCTTGATGACATGCCTAACTGTGACTGTCAGCTGACCTCAGCACCCCTTCCTCCAGGACCCTGCCCTCTGCAGCAGCCTGGCTTGCTTCCCCGAGGCCTGCTAGGCCTCAGGCACCACCTCCACCCATAGCTTCCTGGCTTCCTCATCCTTTGGCCATTCTTGCCTCCACTCTTGGGGAAAAGCATAGCTGTGGGCACTCAATCCACTGGACATGCATCCCCATGGTCAGGGCTGGGCCTTCCCTCCCTCCCTGCCGACTGGCCCCAGACACTGCATGGTGATTACTCATCTCTGGACTCCTTCAGTACTTCTTCCTCTTCCCTCTAAGCAGAGAGCCTCACATTCTCCAACTGAGAAGAGGGGCTGGTTTCCCTGAGCTCTGAGCCCTTCCCCATCCCTGTTTTCTCCTTTACTTCTTGGAGGAGATGGGGGTTTAGCATCAGAAGCTCTGGGTCTGAGTTCAGAGGCTAGTGAGTACACCAAGTTGGGAAGACCTGAGTTAAAATCTCCCTCACACAGTTACCCTCTGAGCCATCCTAGGAAAAGTTCTCCTCTCTGGGCCTCAGTTTCCTCATCTGTAAGAGGGGATTGGACTTGGCCCCTCCATTTCTAATCTATGATCCTAATCTATGATCCTGTGTGGCCTTGGGCAAGTCACTTTATTTAGTCAGGTTTCAAGTTTACTGCCTAGGAAATGAGGAGATGGGGTGTCCCCATCACGGCCTCCAGGTCAGGAGACTGTTCCCTTTGGTTCTGCTTGCCATAAGACTGCTCTGTTGTCTAAATTACAATCTTTGGACTTAGCAGTTTACATTTTTGACGTCTGATCATTGTTTCCTTCAATTATTTCAAGGTATTTGGGACTATTAGCAAACTGACCCATGAAGTCCAAGGCCAGATTTGTGTTTTAAATCATGGCAGCTGGTTTTTGCTGTATGATCAATCCCTGCCTGAGGCTCATTATGCACAGCCTTATTTTCTTTCTCTAAGACTTAGATATCTTCTTTCTGAGGAGTGACTAGGTAAAAACAGACATAAAGAACTGGCCTGATGACTGACAGAACATCATGGCCGAGGCTCTGGAGGTGAGCTCTGGCTTTGCTGAGCCACAAAGCTCATCTGAAGCAACCCCCGGAAACGGCTCCGCTCCAGCCAGCGGCCCAGGGAGAAGCCTGCGAGCCCCCAGCTTGGCTTTGCTGAGCCAAGAAGCTCATCTGAGGTGACCCCCGGAAACAGCTTCACTCTGGCCAGCGGCCCAGGAAGGAGCCTGCGAGCCCCAAGCTCGGCTGGCTGACCACATTGGATTTGGGCTTGGGATGTTCGCTGCTGGGGCTGAGGAAGGGACTGAAGTCAGTAACGAGTGAGGTGCAGGCCTTGGGCTGGCTTTCTCAGATGACTCTCGCTCCTGTAAATAAGGGATGCCCCCCCCAGCTAAGCTACAGAGCCTGACTGCAGTGCTCCCCTTCAGGGATGCGTAGGGAACACTGACGAGCTCCGTCATGGTTTCCACTTTTTGCTTTTTAGGAAGAGGTTAATTAAAGCTTTGAGTTGCCTTGCAGGTGCCTAACAAGGTCTGAACAAAATTAAAAAGTTCAACCTCCTTCCTCTTCCTCCTCTCCCTTTCCCCCACTGCCAGGCTGCTAAGTTTTAGACTCAGAAAGCCAGAAGTCCAAATAAGTATTGCTTAGCTGTAGTATTCCTTCCCTGGTGAATGAAACCTGCCATTTTTCTAAGCCTTTCCCTACGTTGGAGATTCTAGCATGTGGACATCAGAGCCAGAGTTGAGGTTTGTGACTTGTCACTGCTTTTGGAAGTCCCTTCGAATCCCTACAAGACAGATAGTGCCATGACTAAGATCATGTCCCTGTGGGCTGATAGGCCCAGTCCTAAGGCCATCACTGTCCAAATGGGGCAGTCTCTTTGTCCCAGTGTAGCTAGAGACAAAGACCACATTTGTTTTTCAAGCAGGCCGTGAATGCTGATGCACGCTTGTAAAAGGAGAAAAGAACGCAAGCTCACTCTTGTTGTCCTGGCTTTGGCCGCCATGATTTCCATGCATGCCTCTTGTTTTAGATGATACCTTCCTCACTGACAGATCTGCAGGGAGAGGGGAGCAGTGAAGTATGCACTGGCTCCCATGAGTCCCCAGAGCAGATCTGTGCACACTACCCCATAACCTCCATATCCGGCCCCATTTTCATTCTTGACATCTAGGGCCGTGTTACCATTTGTCTGCTGCTTATCTTCCCAGGAGTAATATGGCTAATTCATTATATCCAAAACAGACCTCATTCTTTTTCCCCCAGAATTCTCCTTGCCTCAGTTTCCCTATTTCTGTTGAGTACACCACTATCCTCTGGTTTTCAACTTTGGAGACATCATCGTTTCTTCCCCCACCCCAAGTCCTACCACTGTCTAAGTCTTGCTATGTTTACTCAGTAAATACCAACATATGGATTTGTTGTCTCCTCCAGAGAGTAGGGACTGCTGCTGTTTTTTCCTATATATACCCTAAGCACCTGGCACACAGTAAGTGTTTAATAAATGCTTGTTGAGTCATTCAATTAGTTATCTATATACCACCTCTCTTGCATCCGTCTTATCTGCTAACACTGGACCCATCCTAGGTCAAGTCCTTGCATTGCCTCGCCTGGATCCTCATGGTGGCCTTCAATGCTTTTGGTCCCCTCCCCTCTCCATGCAGCAGCTGCCAAATTGATTTTCTTAGAGCACATGGCCCTTCATGACTTAATAATCTTCAGTGGTCCCTATTGCCTCTATTATGACCCATAAACCCTCTGTTTGTCCTCTGACAGGCTTATTTCCTATCACTCCTCTCATACAAGAGGAGTCTAGGAGAGGTGACAAGGGGTCATGGCTGTGAGAGAGGAAAGAGTGAGTCAAGTCCAGCACATTTCATTATAGACAATTCATTTGGGAACAAAGAGATGGATAGCAAAGATCCCCTGTGAGGAAGAGCCAGGGCTGACCATGTCACATCTGTCCTTTCATAGAGTAAAGAACTGAGTCTGATGCCAGATTCAGTGAGCAGTATCTATTACATGCCTGCTTTGTGATCAGCTGGGCTCCAGCGTTCTAAAGATGAAACATGAAAACCACCTCTGCCTAGGTCTCATTGCCACAGGTCAGATGATCAGTTAATGGGGAGGGCGTTTTTTTTCTCGTTTTCCTTTTTAAATTGCTTTGGGACAGTTATTTGGAGGGGTGCAGACAAAGCTAAAGGGACAGAAGGAATGAAGAAAGGCCAGCGTGTGGTGTGGATACCGCCTGGCAGGCAAGCAGGTGGGCCTGACTGGCTTTGTCCAGCTCCTTCCTGGCCTCCTGGGTTGACATCAGTGTCACACACTCGCTTCATCTTTGCAGATGGCTGAGTTCCTCAAACACTGAAGTGCCCACTAAGTACCAGGCAGGTGATAAGTGTAGCTCAAGCGTCTCTGTCTCAGCTAGCCAGAGGCATTGAGCTCTCCCCTCCTGGCTGTCTTTTCTGTGGGCAGGCTGCCCCAACGCCCCATCCTTCAAAATTCAGTAATTGGACAGATAGATTTCTTAAGGGTTTCTTTCAGTATCTTCCAGGGCCAAGGCTCTCTTCTTTCCTGGCTCCCTTTGCAGGGGTCCAGAGATGCCATTATGTCCTTGAGGATCTCTGGGTCCTACCTCCAGATATAAATAGGTATCTTGGAGTTGCCTGAGCATTTGAGGAGAGAGGGATCACTTCTGCAGTTTTTTTTTAGTCTTTTAGGTGTTATAAAGCAGTGTGGTGTGACTAGAAGCCAAGGAGACCAGATTCAAGCCCTGACTCTTCTACATACTGTCTGTGGAACTCTGGGAATGTCCCTTAAGACAAGGAAAAGGACTTTTTAAGCTCTACTGGGGGTGGAGGAGGGATGTACAACTGTTGTAGGTGGCTAAGACAGGGAGAAGATTGAACTACTCACATCTTATTTTGTTTGTCTTTTCTTTTCTCCACCATAGAGAATGACCTTTGCAGGGAAAAGTACAGAGCAAAAAATGGCCAGAAGGATGTGACTGCCTTCCTCCACATCTTAGTTATCACGACAGTTTTTGGCTATACTTAATGAACTCGAATGACCAGGCCCAGATGAACTATATTCAGGGGTAATGAAAGGGCTGGCTGTCGGGGTTGCTAAGCCTCTAGGTGTCCTAGGATTGAAGAAAGGCAGATGCCATGATTTCAGAAAAAGAAAGTGAAGGGAATGTAGTCATTAAACTACAGACCAGTGAATTGCCCTGTGTTGGCCAGATGTGTTAGAAATGGAATCAGTGACTGGCCTCTGCCTTCCAGACTAGCTTCATTCCCTATTTTTAGAGTTATTAGGAGTAGAGCATGAGGGTCTCGCCCTCACCCTGAGAATTAGGGTAGTCAGGTGGTATTATCCCGACTTATCCAGACGAGGACCCCCAAGACTTGTCCAGTGTCATATAGCTAGTGAGTGGCAGAAGTGGATTCAGACTTGGGTCTTCTGGCTCCTTCAGGGAGATAATGGTTGGAGAAGAGCAGTGCTGCGTAATAAGGGTCCAGATTGGATCATCCTAATTGAAGGTCAGTATGGAAGGTCAGTATGGACTGACTTTGAAAGTCAGTGGCATTTAAGAGATAATGACGAAGGGAAGAGGTTGGATGGGCCAGCCTAAATGTTGAAGTTCTAGCAAGCATGATAGAAAATGTTGGAGATGGATAAGAACAATATTGACACAGCAGAACAGGTGCCATTAAGAATTTGGGAGCTGTGCTACTTACCATCTTGTGACTCTTGTTACACCTCAACATCATTCCCTTTTCTGGAAGCCATATTACAGTGTGACTTCAGTGGGCTTGCATGCCATTAAAATCTAGATCATTTTCAGATGAGCTACTGTCTAACTGGGGCAGCTAGGTGGTGCAATGGATAGAGCACCAGTGCAGGAGTCAGGAGGACCTGAGTTCAAATCTCACCTCAGACATGTGACACTAGCGGCGTGACCTTGGGCAAATCATTTAACCCCAATTGCCTCATCTTGGGTCATCTCCAGTCATTCTGATGAATATCTGGTCACTGGATTCAGATGGCTCTGGAGAAGAAGTGAGGCTGGTGACCTGCACAGCCCTCTCTCACTCAAAACAAAGTCAAGTGCAAGTCATGTCATTATTTCTCTGATGGCATGGTCTTCTTCGGCAATGAAGGACGAACCCACTGTCTAACCAGACCCCCCCCCCATCTTCTTAGATTTAAGCCAGTGTTCTAGTTGGTCAAGAACATTTGGATCTTGACTATCATTCGTGGGTTAGTTATTCTTGTCAATTTTATCATGTGCAAAGTCATTTGTCAATGACTCTATCAAAGTCATTGATAAAAATAATTAAACAGCCCAGAGCCAAAAATGGATGCTTGAGGCACTCTCCTGGAGATCAGCCACCACACTGACATTGAATCATGAAGGGCTCCATCCATTCGGCCAGTTCTGAATCCATCTCATTGTGTAATGAGCCACCTCTTCATCCTTTGCACAAGAAGACTGAGACACTTCATTAAATGCTCTCCTAAAGCCTAAGTTAATTACAACTATAACCTATTCCTTTCATCTGCCAGGTTTATACTCCATCAAGGAAAGGAAATAAGATTAGTGTAGCTGATTTGTGCTCCATGAAGCCAGTTTGGCTTGAAGTAGTCCCTGCCTTACTGCCTCTTTCATGACCTAGTCTAGGATTCTCCCAGAAACCAGTCAAGCTCCCTGGCCTCTTGTTTGCAGCCTCCTTGCTCAGCTCATAGGCACAATTGCCAGGCCTTTCAGACTGTGCAGTTCACTTGAACCAGGAGCCTTGAGCTCATCCAAGGCAAGTAGCACCACCTTATATTTTATTATATTTTATTTTTATTGACTTAGATTTTATTATATTTTGGCTTATATTTTATTATAAACTCCCTATAAATAACTTTGGCTCTGGCCCAGAAAAAAGGACCTTCTCCTTGTCAGGGGAAATAGAGGCAAGATTACTATTGGGCAACTCTATCTCTTCTTTGTTGTCAAGTGTCACTATCCTCCATCGTCCTTTTTATTAGCTCCTTTTACAGGACCATGCCACACCTTTGTATTCCTCCTTTGTGATTTGGCCTGACTTCCGTCTTCTATCTATTTCTTGTCAAAATCCCAGTGGATTAGGGCTGTGCATTTACATTAGTTTCTTCCAACAGGTATTACTGGGATTATTTATCTTTGTGCCTTTAGAATTTCATGCCTGAGTGCCTCCCATCCCTTGTTTCCCCTGTAGAATTTAGTCCATGGGTTCTTGCCCATCTTTCCCACAAATCCTTTGAAGTCAGCTTCTCCGTGATCTGGGGTACCTGGCAGACTGTGCCCAGATTACCTCTCTTCTATCACACACTCAGAGGTGGAGGGGTTCACTTTCTCCATAAGGTTCTTATCATTTCTACCCCAGCAGACAGGTCTTGCTAGTAAGATTCAGATTCAGAATGGGATTTTCCTGCTGGTTCTTTTACCTGTTAAAGGATAAATTTATCATTGTCAGGTTATAAAGTATTTAGCTCTTCTGCCTTTTGAGTAGGGAGAGTGCCTGCAGATATCTGGATAACTGAAATCTTCCATCCCTGTTCTGTCTATGTCAAGCTTCTGAGCAGCTTCCCAAAGTCTTCATTGATTTCTCTCTGCCCAGGTGGGCTATAGTGTAGTCCAGTAACCAGATCCCAGGCATATTGGAGAATTGGATCCTTTCAGGATATTTACATATAGAGTTGGTCACTTTTCATCTAGAATGATACCATAGAATTTAGCAGACCCACTAGTATGGAGAGAGTAGTCATGGAGCTCCACCATGTCTATATGAAGGCCCATAGCTGCATCATTAGCCACATTGCCCTTCTTTAATCAAACTAGCAGTTATTTTTCCATAGGTAACTGAAGACCTTGGAGGCCATCTCTTGGGTGGAGCCTGCCTAGCTGGAGAGGCTGGTAATTACCTGAGAACCCAAGCTCTGCCACGGGGAGCAATCAAAAAGCAAGATAAAGAAGGGCATCCTAGAGGTCTAGAGAACTGCATTAGAAGAGAGGACCTAGCAAAGAAGTTTAGTGACAGGAAAAGTGTGAAAACCATACTTCAAGATATCAATCAAAGAAACTGCCCAGAGCAAAGGATATAAAACCCACAGAAAGAAGCTCAAAGCTTCACTCACCAGGAAATGTTGTGGCCAAAACGTAGGACTATACTGTCCAGTAACAAATAATACAGTTGCCAGAAGAAAATACTTCCTGTACCAAGAAACAGACCTCTGAATTGTAGAGAATTGCCACATTACATAAAGTTAAAGGAAGAAATGACATGATTTCCTAAAAAGTAAAATTAATTTGTGACCTAAAACGACACATAATGGAGAAGTGAACTCAATTATCAGCAAATTAAGAAGGGTTTCAGCTAAATAGAGAATGAAAATCACTCCTTAAAAAGAAACCAAAGCTAAACTATAGAAATATAATGTTAAATAGTCAAAGTTTGCAAGAAAATCCCAAGCAATAAAACCAAACCTTGTATGTAACTATAACTAGATATGGTTAATTTTTGTGTGTAAAAAAAAATTCATATGGTTTGTGAAAGAATTGATGTCCCCACAATAGAAGATCAGTATTTTAGAAGGTGTGATTCTGTAGAGAAAAACTCTTCATTGTCTCACTAGTGCCAGGCTTGGGGTGAAGGGGCCAGGATAAGGTTTTGACAGTCTTGAGTCTAGTCTGGAGAAATGTGAGAGGAAGGGAAGAGAGAAGGAAAGGTCCTGACACAGATCTGGGACTGGATCCCATTCAAGGATGGGACAAGCTCAGAGACCAGAGCTGTACATTTCCACAGAAGTAGAGATGCAGTGAGGATCTTGTAATAGGGGCTGTTCTGGGGTGGAGGGAGGGGACTGCCACTTCCATCAACCAGACAAACCAACAGAGGCACTTACTAAGCTCCTACTGTGGGTCAGGAACTGAACATATCCTTGATCAGTGACCAAATCACAGACTCTTAAGGACTTCAGAGGCATCTGGTCCAACCTAAGTCAGGAAAAACCCATAAGTAACTTTCATTAAGTGACTTAATAGTCACTTAGTAAGGCACTAGCAGTGTCCCTAGATTTCAGAATAAATGTCGGGGAGTAAGGTGCCAGAAGGGACCAGGCTATGGAGGGCTTTGGCACCAAACAGGAGTTTCTGTTGGATCCTAGAGACAAGAGGAAGTTCCTGGAGTAGATTAAATGGGGAGGCATGGTCAGACCTGCTTTTTAGGAAGATCATTTGACAGCTGAGTAGAAGGCAGCCTGGAGTGGAGAGAGACTGGAGGCAGGCAGACTGCCACCCCCTAGCAGCTACTGCTAGTCCAGGCCTGTACCAGGAGGTGGCACTCTCAGAGCAAAAAAGGGGGGATATAGGAAAGATGTCAGAGGGTAAAATTAATAGGACTTGGCATCAGTTTGGATAGGGGGGTAGAATGAATGAAGAGTTGAGGATGACGCCTAGGTTGTGACTAGGTACTTGAGTGACTGGAATGATGGTGGTCCTTGAGAGAAAAGTTAGGAAGAGAGGAGGGTTCAAGGGGAAAAATAATGAGCCTAGTTTTGACCAAGTTGAATTTTAAGAGATCTCTGTCCACTTCAGTGGATACACACAATGGTGGCTAAAGATGGAAGACTGCAGTTCGGCAAAGAGGTTAGGGTCTGGTACATAGACCTGTGACTTACTACATAAAGATAGTTGAATTCATGGGGCTAGAGAGATCACCAGCTGAAATGGTAGAGAGAACAAAGAGAAGAGGGCCCAGGACAGAGGTTTGGGGGAATCCAGCCTTGATGAAGATGCTGCAAGGGAGCACAATGTCCCAGAAACCCCGAGAAAGGAGAAGATCAAGTAGTCTCACTTGGTTCTAAGAAAAGAGGAGCCATTCTTCAGGGCAGTAAGAGTAAACTCATGGCAGTAGGGATGAGAATGTGGGGTGGAAGGGGGAAGCAGGGAGCTTGTGGGTGTTCATGAAGACAGGGAGATCAGACAAGTATGAGGAAAACCTACCACAAAGATGGTTTTAGAGTGGGGAGAGGGCTAATTTAATGGGGGGGGGGACACCAAACATTATATCATAGACCTAAATATGGATGGATTCAATCCTCAATTTAAAAAAAAGGGAAGAATGAATTTAAACAAAAACAGTTATCACTTAGTTGCATCTAAGAAACACATTTAAAACAGAATAAAAGTGAGGGGATAGAACCCAAGTGTGCTGTGTCAAAAAGGTGAGGATGGTATTCATTGATGAGTGCAAGGCAAGCAGCAGCACAAGAGGATGATGTCATTAGAGAAGGCCATTGTGGCATCCTGTTTATAAGTGCCCTAGAAGAGTGAGGTGCTACCACTGCTGAGTCCACAGTCATCAGTGCACTCAGCTTCCAGATTTGTTTTCAGAAGCAAGGGGAACTGCAAAAAGAGAGATGCTGAGCAACGATAGCTAACATCCATGCAGCCTTCACTCATAGGTTGCAAAACCCATTGTCATGTTTGAGCAACACAGCAAGCTTGTGAACCAGTTGCTATCATTATCCCCATCTTTACAGAGAAGCATCCCATATCTGGTCAGCGTCTGAGGCAGGATTTGGACTCAGGACTTCCCAACTTCAGCCAGCTCTCTGTCCCCATCCAGCAGCCTCTAGAACAATTGCAGAAAACCACTGATATTCCTCTCCCGGAACTGGGTCAATCTATTAGGAAAATCAACTAGAAGGAAACTATCTAGAGATGAACAAAATTATTTTTGCAAATACTGTTGGTGATTTCTTAATGACTATATTAAGGAATATGTGTATTTTTCAGCATTTCATAGAATCTTTTGCAAAAAAAATGAATGTGTGCTAGGGCTTAAATCAAACAAAAGAATATATCATCATTTTTTTTAAGTTAGAAGAGAATGGAAATAAGCACATCTTAACTATGGGAAGAAAATGTTTTAACCAAAGAAGAGATAGAGGTGACTTTGAAAGATAAAATAGGCAACTTCAATTATATGCATTTAAGATTTTTTGCAGAAACTGTATCAATGCCAAGTGAGTTGAACAACTTGGATCAGATATCTCTGAAAGCCCTAGATTCAGTACAATTCAGCCAGCAAATGTTAAATGCCTTTGATGTGTGTGGTGAAGTAGGGATGATACAAAAACAGAAAACATTCAAGAGACTTAACATTTTACTGAAATGGGTACAAGGTAAGGCAAAAAAGCTTCAGGAATCAGTGCCCACTTGAAAGTAATTCTTCCATCACCCAAGCGAAGGGAAGGTGGGCGGAGCGGGGAAAAGTACATCCCCCAAGATGCTTGGTAGGAGTTCACAGTATTTACCCTTGCTCCATCTCTCTGGGGTCTTACAGACTAAGCACCATTACTCAGGAGCTAAATGACCAAGATGGAGACACAGAATTTTCAGAAGGATAAATGCAAATGATCAACAAACATAAGAAAAATGCCCGCCCCGAATCCCTAATAACAAAAGAAATAGAAGCTAAAGTAACTCTGAGGTTTTACTTTGTTCTTATCAAATTGGCAAAAAATAATAAAAGTCAGGAAAATAATGTTACAAACAGCTGGTGAAGGCAGCACTCTTGATGGAGCTGTGTATTGGACCAGCCATTCAGGGAGCAGTTTGGAACCGTGTCCCCAAAATCAGTAAACAAAGAGCTGCCTCCACCCAGGCCTGGAGGCAGGCAGGCCACAAGCATGTATTAAGCCCTTAATATGTGCCAGGAACTGTGCAAAGAGCTGAGGATATAAATAAATGGGAGCAAAATGCCCTAATGAGGGAAAACAACACACAGAAGGGGCATGTTCCAGGACAGGAGGCAACTGAGGCACAGTGATGAATTCTGAAAAGGCAGAAGCTGAACTGAGAGGAGCCATACCCCCAAGAGAGCAAAGACTCATAGGAACCAAAATATTTGTGGAAGCTAAGACCTAGAAAGTAAAGAATGTGTATCAATTGGAGGGACTGACCAAGTGACTGTGTATGAATGTAATGAAATATTATGGTGCCATAAAAAAATGATGAAAGGAACAGGTTCACAGACACCGGGGAAGATTTGTATGAACTGATACAGAATCAGGAGATTATAACAGTGTTGTAAAGAAAGCCAGCCTATATAAGATCAAAAGCCATTCCCCAACTGAGGGTGATTCAAGTATACATAGAGTTCTCAAAGAGAGGATTGCAAAGTATTCACAAACACACGAGAGAGTGCTCTAAATCACTAACGACCAGAAAAACGCAAGTCAAAATAACAGCAAATTGGTAAATAGTTAATGGTGGGGGAATTCGAGAGAGACAGTCACACTAATGCATTTTTGGTAGAGCTGTGAATTGGTCCAATCATCATGAAAAGCAGCTTGTAACGATGAAAATAAAATGAATATGACGTCTGTCCCCTTTGACCCAGAGACTCCACTAAGCATGCGTCCCAAGGCGTCAGAGACAGACAGGAAGATCCCACAGACGCTAAAATATCCCCATCAGCACTTACTGTAATAGCGGCGAACTGGAAACAAAGTGAATGCCCATCATCTGGAGAGTGCTGAAACAGATGGTGGCACATGAAGTTAAGTTTAACATTGTGGTATGGTAAGAAATTACAAATATGATGAGGAATACAGAAAAGCATGAAGAGATTTACAGGAACAGATGCAGGATGCAGTGAGCAAAGCCAGGACAACAGAATCCTTAATGACTACAGTAATTTGAACAGAAGAGCAGAAAATACAAAACAACCGAAAGCTACCTTTGTGAAATTATCAGTTATCACCAATTTGGTCCCAAAGAGGAGATGGAAGAAAACACCAACCTTGCCCCTTTACAGATATAAGACTCCATGGATGTAGAACACAGCATAAAACATCAGATTTTTTTTTTAACATGCTCTCTGGTTTTACTGCTTCTACCCCCCTTCTTATATAACAACAATCTTTGCTGTAAGGAATGGCTCTTTGTGGGGGAAGAAGTAAGAGAAATTTAGGCAATATAATTTTAAAAAAGATATCCAGAGCACTGATGATAAAGGGACACTATCTATTTCCTTTCATAGAAGACTCCTGCAGCAGAATAAGGTATACTTTTTTTTTTTTTAACATGACCAATATAGTGATTTGTTTTTGCTTACTGATGCATATTTGCTACTAGGGCTCTCCCCACTCCTGTTTTTTGTTTGTTTTTTTTTTAATGGGAGGGGCTTGAGGAAAAGAAGAGACTTACCAGTAAGGTTGTTCCCCCCTAATAAAAACAAGACAAGATGCTCATTGAAGCATTTTAAATGCACATTAGAAAACAAGGAATGCTAGAAGAAACATGCAGGACAGCTTTGAAAGAGTCGTGTTAAATTTATTAGATACTTAAAAGGAAAAGTAGGCTTTACATAATAGAGATTTGTGGTTTCATGTACAGTCTTTTTCTTTTCTGTTTTGTAGATGGTAATGCCCATTTTATCTGGTGTGAAGTTCAAAATGTAAAAAGAAAAGAAATCCACAATATTCATAGCAACACTTGTTTGTTCTAGCAAGAAAACCAAGTAGGTTTCTGTTGATTGGGAATACTCAAGTGGATTTGTGGTCTCGTGCATTCCCTTGGACAATGCCGTTCACAGTCCATTTGTGCCTGTTGAGCACTTATCAGTGTCTTTCCAAAACCTCTTCCCGAGGGTAGGTGCCATGCTCTCTTGCTTCCACAGGTCCTCCTTCGCTCTTGCCCATCTTCTGAAACATCTTCTGTTCCTCTCCTACATTTTGTTTCCTCCTTTTCTCCCACAGAGTTCCTCCGGGCTCTGGGTTTCAGCCAGCTTCTACTCCTCATACATATTCCCTTTGCCTGCTGTGAGGTGCTCATCTTTTGGTCTTCATCTTCAGATGAAATGCTCATCTCTAGTTACATCTTCTTTAAACCCCCTCCACTTCTCCTCTCTACCCTATGCACTAATACTGCTCCTAATCATCCAGACAGATTTGTTGTAACCTGACATCGCCTTGGGCAGACATCTCTCCATTTGACAAGTGAGGCATATGTTTGCTGTAGATGGCGCTTTCTGAGATCTTTTGTCTTCCTTGTCATTCATTTGCATGGGTTTAACTGGATGAAATTACAACACTTGGTGTCAATGTCATTTCTGTTGTCCATTTCCCAGTTTTTATTTTCAGTCACTTGTTCAGATAATTCAGGGATAAGGCTTCTTAAATGAACACTATATCTTTTCTCATGACTATTCTTGTTCATTTAAAATTTTTTATTTTAGCTCTGATGAATCAGCGTCCTGACTGTCCACAGATAGCTGACTTAGGAATAACTCTAATGTTATTCCTAATAATATAGGAATGTTATTAATGTTCATAGTAAATTTTTTCCTGTGTTTTACAAAGTAGCCCATGTCATTGTGTTTGGTGCTTACAATGTCCAGGTCCTATTAAGCCTTTGAATCTGCCAGTTCGGGCCTCTCTTCATTTCTTTCTCCTGAGACACACTTTCCCATGTTTCTCCCCATCCTTTTCCTTTTACCACATGTGCGTGAAATCCTCAAGTTTCCATAGAATTTCTGGACTATTTTGCCCTCAGTAACCAGTGTTGGTTATAAATTATGTTGTTTTTTGTGGTGGACTTTTTGCAAATACTATTAGTACTGCAACACCTAATCATCGATAAAATAGTATTTCTTGTGACTCGTCCCTCCTCCTTTCTTTGCCTCTCCAAGATCCACGTAGGAAGCATCCTTCCTTTGAGCTTCTTCTAGATTCATTTACAACAAAATTGTCATAACTGATGGGATTCAGGTCCTCTCATTGGTGCTTGGTAAACTCATCAAGAGTTAGGTTTGCGAATGCTCTAAAAGCTGCATTGTTTTTAACCTCCTCTGCCCTTTGCAGAAGCAGAAGGGGATGGATGCACAGAAATGAGAGCCATTTTGTCTTCTTCTCATTGATTTCCATGACTAAGACATGTTTCTCACTAGTTGATCAGCCTCCTGGTGTCAAAGAAACAAACCAGGACTCAGGTGCTAGCTAATCAGGGGAAACAGCTGGCAGATCTGGCAGTGGGTCAGTCAGTCAGGAGACCTCCCTCCCATAGGAGGCATCTGCAAGCTTAGCCTGGAAGAGAGGCCAGCGTATTGTAGGGCTATCAGAACAGGAGAGACCTTGAGTGTTGTGGTTGGCCCCCAAGGGAAGACCAAGGAGAAATGGGTGCAAGCTACAGAGGGACACCCTTTCAGTTGGAAAGAGGAAGCTCTTCCTCACCCTGACGGTGGAACAGGCTGCCCCGGAAGGCGGCAGGGAGAAGCTCAAGCCACTCATCAGGTGTGCTGCAGAGGTGGAGACTCTGCAGACCCAAGTGAGTCCTTGACGGGACCCTTCCAGCTCAAAGGCTGAAAGAGAATTCTCTGGTTATCACCTCAGATGAAAACAAAAGCACTCAGGCCCTTACAGGAATAGATTGAAAAATTCAGGTTTTAGGAAGTTGCTACTTTTTAAAATGTCTTGACAATTGCAGTGTGCATTTTGTTTGTGGGTAACATCTGAGTTGCTGTGGGGCATTTGCCATCTTGCCCATTTTAGGGACCTGTGGTCTCAGGGGGATTCTGGTCAATATCATTTGAAAGACCTCTGCTCTGGTAGAGTTAAAATGAGATTGTTTTTAGGGAGGAGAAAATGGATTATTCCCAGACTACTCCTAAGCCCCAGCAGAATTCTAGGATGCTTCTTTTTTCCCCCGTTTAGCATAAAATACCCCCAGGTTCAAAAAGGGGGAAAAGGTCCTTAGAATAATACTTTGTATGGAAAAGACCTGGAGATCCTAATGGCCTGGAAGTTCAGCACAAGTCAGCATCATGACTAAACAGCTCTAAATGCCAATGTCATTTAGGGCAGGATGGGCCATGCCATGCCATGTGTGGTCTAAATGAGGGAGTGTGACCAGTTCTGTGGAACAGACAGTAGGTAGAAAGCCATGGCATGTGACTACCAGTCACAAGAAGAGGGGCCCATGGGGTGGCCATCTGCAGGGGTTTGGAGAAGGGCTGATGTGCAGAGGAGAAAAGAGACAGACTTATTTTACTCTGACTCACAAGACAAAGTCCAGGTAGGAAGGGGTATAATACTTGAACGTGCAGAGATACAGATTTCATTTCAATATCAGAGGTCCTGCCTAAAGACTACAACTGTCCAAAAAGAGAGTGGGCCTCCCCTGGAGGGAGAGAGGGCCCTGTGAGCTGAAGCTGTTTCATGGGGCTTGGGGGGAGCCCCTGCTTAGATGTGAGAGGCTCAGAGGGTCCCTGGGCTTTTGCAGTGCTCATGTCTGTCGATTCTATGTTGAGCACTTGGTTTTCATGCATGTTAACGGGCTCACCCAAGGGGAGTGAGATCGAGAGTCGGTAGTAAACAGCTTGTGGCCCTTAAATCCTTTCTGTTTCTTCTCTCCTAGCTCTTCCACCAAAGCCACCCAAATCCTTGGCCCAAGCTGGTGCCAATGGGATGAAGGACAGTTCGGGTTTTTCCCTTCCTGACGCAGAGTGGTACTGGGGAGACATCTCCAGGTGAGCAGAAGTGCCTGGTGCCACAATCATATTACCTTTTCTCCCTTTGGAAGACAAGCATTGGATCCCAAGGTGTCCCAGGGTGCTCTTGGCTTCTCCAAGTGGTGGCAGTGCCCAAGCGGCATGGAGGCTTCCATGTGTTCGTGTTCAGAATTTAGGGTTCTCCCCATTGACCAAAGCTGTCCTTATAAGAGTTTCTCACATCTCAGAAGGTCTGGATGCTTCTCTGTAGTGACCAGGGAATCCCCAAGGCCACCTTAGCTAGCAGCAGCTTCTCCCACCAGACCTTGTCTTTGAGCCGAGTGGAACGGAAGGGGTCAGGGGGGTGGGGTGATGTGACCCAGAATCATTTATTGTTTGCTGTCATGTCTTCCACATCAAAGGAGGACTCCACATTTCCAGGAGATGGCAGACACAAAATTCCAACACTCAAATCTTTCCAAGCCTTTGCTTGTACATCTCAGGATGGGAGTAAGGTTGACTTTGGTTTGGTTTGGTTCTGACAATGCTCACATCTGTAGAAAGAGATGACTGAGTCAGAGCATCTCAGATGTGGCCATCCAGCGCAGCCCATACTGTGCTTTCAGAACCCCAGGGAGGAAGAACATACTGTCAAACCTTCAGATCTTTCTCAGACAATCCTCTCCCACCTTGTCCTTGGAAGGCCGATTTTTTTTAAACCTAAGAGTAAAACTTTATATTTCTCACTGTTGATCTTCATCTTCTCAAACTGGGTCCATCATCCTAGCCTGATGAAAGGAACTTTTCCTTGTGTTGCCCTTCATGTAACACAGGTGGGTCTTGGTTACAAACATGGTGGCTTCCCTAAGATCGACTGATTATCCTGCTGGGACTCTGACACCTCCCTGTCCTACCCTGCCCAGCATCTGGGGCAAGGAGGCTGCTCTTTAAACCCCTGAGCCAAAAGGCAAACCCAACACTCAGCTCCAGGCTGCCCACCATTCTGGACCCTGGGTCTTCCTTGGCTTCCAAGATGCTGCCAGCCCAGTTGCTCCTGTTGCTTGCATAGAGCTTTCTTTCCCTAGCAGCTGCTGGGTCTTGGGAGGCTGTACAAGTTCGGACCTGCCCGAGAAAACCCCAAAGGCTCCAAAGAAACAATAGTCCCCCCCACCTCCCAGGCATCTGAAATCTGAGTCAGTTTAAAGGACATATAGTCTGCCCTTGGATTGTATTAATAGAGCAAAAAGAAATAGAGATAATGGGGGGACAGGGAGGAACAGGGGGTGCCAGTGAGGATACCCATGAGATGAGGAGCCACCAAGTCAAGAATGCCTTCCTCAGGCCCTGGTTTTGTCATCTTTGGCCACCCCTACTACCTCTCACTGGCTGGGGTTGACCGTCCTGTTACCCCTGTTTCTGCTGCCCTTTTTCTCCAGGGAAGAGGTCAATGACAAACTACGGGACATGCCCGATGGAACTTTCCTGGTACGAGACGCATCCACCAAGGTACAGGGAGACTACACTCTGACTCTACGGTGAGTTGAGGGGACTCTGCTTGCTTTGCCTCTGGGTGGGAAGGGGGCTACATGGTTGCCTTTCTGGTAAGGAGAGCAGGGCCCACCAATGTTTCCTCATACAGCCTCAAGCTATTGGTGGGAGCCTTGTGCTGGTGGGATCATAGGTGCTAATCAGTCCCTTCCACAGTCAAGCCTTAACCTCATGTTCCCGTGAGTGTCTCTGCAGCCTCTACCCAGCCTGCCAGAGTACCTCTTTCCCCATGCCTCTTATCTCCTGTAAAATGTGGCTGAGGTTGGTGCCCATGGTGCCTCTTACCCAGGACGAAGGTGTGCAGGGACATGTTAGCTGGAGCTTTTGTACAGTGTGGATAAGTCTCGTGAACTCCCAGGTGGAAAAACTCCCTCTACTGATGCAAGCTGGGAGCTGCTCTGTCTGTAAGACTTGCCTGGGCACTGGAAAGGGAGGTGACTTGGTCAGGTTCTCCCAGCCAGGATGGGATGGGATGGAAAGGCATTTATTCAGCACCAACCACATGCCAAACACTGGGCTAAGTACCTGCAACCAGATTAAAAGTGGAACCTTTCCCTGTTCTCAGGAAGCTTCATTTGACTGTTTGTGATCTCTGGGGGACAGCGGGCAAGGCCCAACAGCTCTTGGGTAGGGTTAGCCCTCTGCAGAGAGGCTGAGCAGCAGGCCTGGAGCCCAGGTGAGGCCAGCTCTCTATTCACTAGGCCACACAGCCTGCCTGGGTCACTACTGCAATGACCTTGGAGCTCCAGGTACAGCTCAGATCACTCCTCCTTAGCACAGGGCCAGCAGCTCACCCCCATACAGCCCCTTGCTATGAGAAACAGAAAACCCTGAGGTTTCAGAGAGGAAGAGTGCCCTCCCTCCAAAGCCCCTTCCAGCCTGAAGACTATGATTCACTGTGTCTGTGGGAAGCAGTTCCAGGCAGAGCTGGGATCAGCAGTGGTACTGGGGAGAGCATGGCCAGCCCAGCGGTAAAAGGGCCACTCTAATTACTAAGCAACTCACAGACATCTGTTAGGGGCCTAGGGACTGAAACATCCTGCAGGTCTGCCTCTGGCTGCAGCTCCCCTCCGGCCCTTCTGCAGGGGCCAAAGCCAGCCAGTGGGTGGGCGTGACGCCGCCAGTTCCTCAGGAGCACTGTGGCCTTCCCTTGGTCCTGCCTCAGCTTCTTTCTGTGCTTTCCCTGTGTGGGCGGGACAGTGGCAGGGCTTCCTCTGGCTTTGGGATCAGGCTGTTTAAGACGCACAAAAGGAAGCTGGGGGGAGGTGAGGAGGGTGCTTTGTGATAGACCTTTCTCTTTCCTGATAGTAAACTGAGTCAATTGCAGGTTCTCTGATGAGGCCACCAGAAGGTGTGCTGGTGGTCTTCACCTCTGCCCCAAAGGTGCCTCCTGTGGTGATGGTCTGCCCTTAGGAGGGGTAGGAGCAGGGAGTTCCCCTCACCATACCTTGGGGACTGGGGACTGGGAACCTGTGTGGAAGCGAAAGGCTGTTTTCTAGTTGTGACTCAAAGAATTAGTTCAATTCCATAAGCACTTATTAAACACTAGCTGTGTGCAGAGTACTATACTAGGTGCTAGAGGAGAAAGAGAACATGTCTGACATTCCCAGAATCTCAGAGGTGAAAGGGTCCTAGTGGCATCTAGTGCAGCCCATCCCTGAATGTGAAGCCCATCTACACCATCCAGCCTCCATGCAGTAACTCCCCAACCCTGGAGTCAGCCTTCTTGCCTGCCTGTCTGTGACTCTCGCCCATTGCTCTTAGCTCTGCCCTCTGTGGGTTCACTGTGCTCTCACAGCATCATCGGTTCTTGTGATCTATAAGGGAATTGCCAACCCCCTTCTTCTGCCTGGAATGCACATTTTATGATGTGATATAAGAAGGTGGAGGGTGCTAAAACTTTAGGTTTTTCTGAGTCAAATGCTGTTAATTGCCAAATTGCTACTACTTGCCAGGTCTGTGTAGAGACTGGAGGCTTTTCAACTACCCAAGGACATATCTCCTCAACTTGTTCCAAGAATTTTCTGATTGCTTTAACTTTAATGTAACTCCTTGTTTTTTTGCTTTCTTGTAAATGAGACCTGTGTAGGCTTTCTTATCTAGCTGTTCTGAGGATGAACCTAGCTCACTGCTTAATGAACCTTACGGAGCTCAAGCAGGTTACTTACAGTCTGTAATGCTTCTTCCCCTCTCCCAGCCGGCTGAGCAAGCGCCGTCCTGTCCATTGTCCTGCTCTCTTTGTTCTCCCGTTCCTGTTCCAGGGCACCGTCTGGGGCATGCAGGCTATATCTTTACTCGGGCTGCGAGTCTCATAATTTTGACCCTGCACTGGTTCTCCAGGAGATGGCTCTTGTTGCTTGTCCCTTAAGCTTTCTTATTCTTATTTCTTTTTCTTATTTGTTTCACACCCCACGAATGGATGCCAATTGTTAGGGCCCCGGGAGTCTGGGCCTGATCTGTCAGGCCCATAGGCCTTTTCTGACCAGCAGGGGCCTGTAGGCCTTGATGGAGTGAGCTGTAAGCAATGACCGAGGTGGGAGACAAGATAGTAAGAACTCCGTTTATTGGAGCAGTGAGTAGTGCTTTTATCTCTTTTCTGACACTAGAGCCCTAAGTGAACCTATCAGCAATTAGTTTGCCCTTTTAAGGAAGTAATATACCTTTGACCAGGACTGCCCAGGGCAGACACATAGCCCCTAGAAAGAAAAACATCTTGGGTCTTCTTTGTTCTCCAAAAGCCTGGGAAAATAGCCTTGAGCAAAACAGGGGCGGAACCCTTCCTCCTAGCGCCATCTTGTTCATGCCTTACCAATCTCCCCTCAGTTTACCTGAGTCGTGACCAGTGAATGCCATCCAAGAGGCTGGGGGTTGGCAGTTCCCTTACAGTGACCCAAGCCAGGCTTATCTTCTTGAGGTCCTTCAGCTCTTCCTCATGCAAGAGGGCCTCAAATGGTTAATGTCCATCCTGTCCTCATCTGACAGTCTCTTGATATGGCCCAAGTTCCTTCCCAAGGCTGCCCTCCTGGAACTCCAGCAGCCATTGTGGGGGGAAACAAAACCCAAACACAAGTCACAGAATAGAACAGGTCTGACTACTCCTTCATGAAGATTCAGTGGCTCCTCACTGCCTTTAGGATAAAGTCCTTGGTCACATAGTTAACAAGTGGCACATACAGCTGCTTTTGGTTCATTGGGGCGTGCCCTCAAAAAGCTGTGTTGGGACATCCTTCCTCTGCTTCTTCAAAAATTAAAATTAAAAATGAAGCCCAGTGGAGATGGCTGAGTCTTTAGACACCGTAGATGCTATTGTAGCAGCAACTCACAGGTCTCCAATTGCCACATTTAGCTGTGGCTAGACATAAATTTAAATCTGACTCCTAAATAAAGGTGATCTAACGCCCTTCAAGTGTACAGGAAACTTCAAAAGCCATAACTGTGAAAAGAGTTGAATGACAGGAGAATGTGTGTTAGTGGTTGAAATGGTCATTTCTGGGGACTCAGCACTTCTGTGACAAGATAATATGACAGTGAACAGAATTAATTACCCTGGTCTCCGTCATTCTGGGAGCTTAATTAACAAACATCCTGAGCCACTCTCCTTCCCTCAGTCATCTGCTAAGGGCAGCTTGGGTCATTCTGAGTCCTCTCTGGTGGCCCCTGCACTGGAGGACCCTACAGAGCCTTCTTATCTTGTCCCACCCTGCCGCAGGACTCTTTGAAAGATGAAACGTAAGAGAGATTATTCCAAACACAAGTCTCTGATTATTAATAGCAATTATGGCACAGAACAGGGAGAGGAATGAATACTCACCCAGGAACTTTCCTACTGACATCAGATTGTCCAGGGCAGAGACCAAAGGGATGAGGGATTCCTGGCGAGGGGGAAGGACTCTGCAGTGACACTTTGCTGATTGCACAATTCCTAGCTGAACTTCCAAATCACTCCAAAGTTTGAAGTGACCATCCACAAAGGAGAAACCAAGTGGATGATAAGTGCTAATTGTCCAGATTGTGATGTACTATTGGATGGACCACCTTTCGTGATCATATGTGGGTACTTCTGTCTTGGACAAATACTGCAAATAGACAGCTGCCCTAGAATTAAATAGAAATAAAGTAGAGAAGAAAAGGGGTTAGATTGCTTTGGGGAAATGAGCAAAAGCTCTTCATGCCCAGAAGCTTCCCTCTGTGGGTCTTTCAGCCCACATTTTCACCTGTTGGTTCTGATCCGACTACATGCCAGGCCTTGGGGATGACACACAAAAATGCTCCTGCACCTCCTGTGCCTGGGTCATCCACACACAGCTCTCTCCTAGCTCTGTTCCAGCTTCCAGCACCCTCCCCTCAGATCCCTTTTCTATCTCATCTTCTCCCATTAGAATAGAAGCTCTTGGAGGGCAGGGCCTATCTTTTTTGCTTATGTTTGCATTTCCAGTACTTAGAATAATTCCCAGCACATGGTAAGAGTTTGATAAATTCTTGTGGCCTGACTGACTACTGGAGAATAGGAGAAGCCAGCAGCACGGGGACTGGGTATCCTGTGGCAAATTCTTGGGAGAACAGGATAGGTGGGAAGGCATGGTGGATTGTGACCTGCACAGACCCACAGGATGAGTGGGAAAGTGGCATGACCATCCCCACAGGAGCTGAGATCCATGGACCACTTTCCATATTGAATTGTTCAAGCCTCCCTGGGGTGGAGTCAGAGGCTTAGCCTTCCTGCCCTCCCTACTATCTCCCCCCAGGGGCCAACTGACCGAGTGATGCAGAGAGGCCAAGCACTTTCTGTGTGTGGCCACTCCTGCGAGGGGGCATCTTTGCATTTTACAGGAAGGGAGGCAATAATAAGTTGATTAAGATTTACCACCGGGATGGCAAATACGGCTTCTCTGACCCGCTGACGTTCAGCTCAGTGGTAGAGCTGATCAGTCACTACCGCCACGAGTCTCTGGCCCAGTACAACCCCAAGCTCGATGTGAAGCTGATGTACCCCATCTCCAGGTACCAGCAGGTAAGGCTGCCTAGGCAGGACCTAGGTCATTTCTGAGTCATTGCAAAAAGCATTCCTGAGCCCTGCATGGCCATACAACTGGCACTGAGGGCTAAGTGCAAGTTCTCAGCATCTTTGTTGAGTGGAGACTGAATTAAAGTGAAGGTTACCTGTGAATGTAGAGAAATAATCCCAAAGATGACCACATAAAATAAGCAGAGCTGCATGAGAGGGCTGCAGTGCTCAGGTAAATCATGGGTGAATTCAGAGAAGCAGGACGGGCATGGGCAGAGGGGACACAGGATGGACATGGGTGGGGTATGTGGACCAGCATGGGCAGGGCAGCGCAGGATGAGCATACACTTTTACATGTGGTCTGTTGGCTGATGGGTTTGGTTTATGACATGGACCCATTAAGGGCAAGGATTCAGGGCTGTGAATGGGGAATCGTTGGGGAGTGGTGCCAGTGTGGTCCAGGGAGAAGCACCGAGTCATGCCATTAGCATCGCCTCCTTCCTCTGCACAGGATCAGCTGGTGAAAGAAGACAACATCGATGCCGTAGGCACTAAGCTGCAGGAGTATCATTCCCAGTACCAAGAGAAAAGCAAAGAGTATGACCGGCTGTATGAGGAATACACCAGGACCTCACAGGTGGGTCGCCAGCCTGCCAAGCGCTCAGCAGAGCTCCTCAAAAGTTCATGCTGTGAGGCCCAGATGATCCACATGTTAAGGGTCTGCCTGGGTTGTCAGTCCCTTTGAAGCTCAGCCCCGACTCTGGGTGCCATCCTTTTAAAAGGACATTCACAAGCCAGAGAACGTCCCCAAACAGGCAGCAGATCCGGGAAGAAAGACCTGGAGTCTAGGTCATAGAGGGGTTGGTAGAAGCCTGAGAAGGAGACATGGGGTGGTGCAGTCCCTGCCTTCCATTTGTGAAGGATCACAGCATGGCAGATGAGAGGACTGGGGTACAGCCATGATGGACAGAGGTAGCCCTTGAGTCTGTCAAAGCAGGGGAGAGGAAGGCACCTCACTGAGGTCTTTGAGCAGGGTGGACATCCACTTGTTGCACAGTAGAGTATCCCAGCTCAGAAGCAGGCAGAGACCTCAGAGGCAGGGAGTCCAGCCCCCTCCTTTGACAGACCTGCAGAGATAAGGACACCCTTTTCCTGGCTTGAATTGAACCAGATTCCTCTCAAGTCCCCGAGTCCTGGCTCATGGCAGGGGCTCAGGAAGTAACACAATAATAATATACTCATGTGGTACAGCATTCGTGGGAGACAGACAGCACAAGGCTTGTCTTCCCCATTTTACAGATGAGCAGACTGACTCCAGCCATCGTGAGAACCCGAAGCCTTCAGCTGGGCCTTGGCAGTGACATTCAACCCTCCCTTGTGTCCTCTAAATTAACATTTGGTGATTTGAATCCAAGCTGTCAATGTATACATTTGTCTGTGGTGACAGGTTGCTCTGTCGGTGAGAGGGCTAATGTTTTGGCCTGGTCCTTTGCCCCTCTTGCTTCCTCGTTCCTTTTTATTTTTTCCTAGTTAGGGCCAACCTGGTTTCATTTGACCCACGTTGAAGCCTGGTATGTGGAAGATGCTAGGAATTTTTATGACGTCTGGGACTGTTTGCAGGCTTTGTAAACTTTATAAACTTCTGGGTGAACACTGATCCAAGAAGATGCTTTCAAATGTATTCCCCGGGTGCATTTCTTATTTGTTTGGATAGTGACTGACGTGCACATATACGCCACTGATATTCATTATACTACAACCTGGGTCACCTATGGGGGACCCTCCAGTGGGCTGTGCCTTAAATTTCCAGGAAAAAGGATTCTTTTTATAACCCTGCCTCCCCCAAACTCCCCTACTGCCACCCCCCACACCTTCCTATAGGGGCCTACCTTCAGGAAATGAGTGGGTCATATATTCAGACACCCTTCATTTGAGCCCAAACTTTCAGACCAGGCTTCAGGCATCCACCCAGCCCTTCCTTTCTGGGGAGCCAGGCAACAGTGTCCATGTGACATTCAGCAGCAATGAGGGGGTGCCGTTAGGGTGCTGAGCATTAGAGCTGATACTTGGGGTATCCACAAAACAGATGTGACCCCATTTATCCATTGAGGTCTGCCTGGGACCCCTGGGGTAGGGGTCCATCCTGGGAAGACCGTATTTAGGCATGTGAGCAACAGGAATTTGGCATGTCTATCCACATAGAAAAGACCAAGTAGATAAAAAAAGTGTTGCTCAGATTTCAATGTCCTTCTGAAGGGACAGACACCCTGTGGAGCTCCTCCGGGACAGATGGTATGAATGAGCAGTGAACCGGGCCCAGAGCTGAAAGGCCGGGCGTGGCTTTACCATCAGGAACCACGGGCTTCCCATAAAAGTAAAGCCAGGTTTTCACTCCTAACATTTGCTGAGATATCCCTGACCAAGAACTCATGATGAGGATGCCAGACAGTAGGTACAGAGTGGGTGAGAACAGGTGCCCTCATTGAAGGGATGAGAGTTCCAGTGGAGAAGAAGGGGATGCTGATCACCTGGCAAGAGCAAGGGGTGCCTGGGACATCTGCCCCAGGGAGAGGTGGCAGATACCCCAGAGCTTCCTGAGCAAGGGACGGGCTGGGAGGTAAATGAATTGGAGAGAGGAAGCTGGAGGCAGGGGACCAGTCAGGAGAGGACTATAGTAGTCTGGCATGGAGGTCCTGCAGGTAGAGGGCAGGGTGGTTGTGGAGTGGATAGGCCACATGAAGGAGGAAAAACTGAACAAGAAATGGCCATTCACTGGATATGGAGGGTGAGGAAGAGGGTCGGATTTAGGACAGCAGTCTCCATTCCTCTCTGTTGGGAGGAGAGGGGGAAATACTTGGGGTTGTCCAGGTAAAGATGATGGCGGGTCAGCAAGAGTTGTGGGGTGGGGCCTCTGGAGAGCTGGCTCCATCCATCCAGGAGTTAGCTGCATAGAGGTGATGGTCAGGTCTACAGCAGCTAGTGTGATCACCGAGAGGGAAAGAGGAGAGAGTGTACCATGGGGAACAGCCACAGTTAGGAGTCTAATGGAGTCCTTTAGAGGAAAAGAAGCAGGAGAAAGCAATGTCCTGAAAACCCAGTGAGGTGGGAGGGGTGTTCACAGTGTCCAAGACTACAGAGAATTCAAAAGCGTGGGGACTGAGAAAAGGTCATTGGAGCCATCGATGAAGGGATGATCGGGTCCTGAGGGAGAGCAGTCACAGACCAGTGATGGGGATGGAAGCTGGCCTGGAAGGCTATGGGCAGAAGCAAGTGACCCAGAGACCGACTTGGAGGGAGCCGTAAAGGTTTTCAAGGATGGCGGATGTTGGAATGAATCTAAAGGAAGTAGGGAAGGGGTCAGTGGATGAGAGCGGGTGAAAGTTAGAATAGGGAGATGTCATCATTTGCAGAGGAAAGAGCCCCTGTGAGAAGAGAGAGATCCATTTCATCTCTGAGGCTGGGACAAAGGAGGAAACAATGGGGTTTGGTCCTTAGCAGGGGCAGGGGGTGGTGTTGAAGCATGAAGTTAGGGAAGACAGGGAGCCCATGACTGAAAGTCTCCATTTTTTCCCCAGTAGAATATGAGGGAAGGTCCTCTGCTGAGAGGAGAAGGGTGAAGGGACTCAGTTTCCTCATCTGTAAAATAGGTATAATGAGAGCATTTCCCTCCCAGAGCTGTTGTGATCATCAAAAGAGATAGTCTGGTAAAGTGGTTTGTGAACCTGTTGGCTTGGTTTTGTGATTTCCTCTAATGCTGATTGGTATCAGATGAGAATGCCAGTGTTAGGACGAGGAGAGGGATGAGTAGAGAAAAGACAAGGCGGCCAGAGCCCAGCGGCACAGCCTGAGAAGCAGGATCGGGTGGGAAGACTGGAGCTTGTGAGGAAAGAATAGACAGTGGAGGCGGAACAGGTGTGGGTGACTTCCAGAGTGCAGGGCTGTGCCTAGCCCCATGTGGGGCCGTCCTGGAGGTGAAGGGCAGGTGCCAGGAGTCTAGAGGCCATAGTCTGAGGGGCTGTGAAGGCGGGGGTGGGGATGGAGAGGGGACTGGGAGCCAGGGGCCAAATCTCTTGAGAGCCGTCTTCTTAAATACTGGGAGAAGGAAGGCCAGAGAGGAGCACAGACCAACAGGACAGCTCTGAAAGCTCTTGGTGGAATTTCTCCTGTACTTAAAAGGAAAAGCAAACTGTCTGTAATGGAGATCTGTGATTTTATCTGCACCCTCTTTTTCTGTTCTGCTCAATATATGGGAGTGACTATTTTATTGACTGTTTTAAGTTTGGAATAAAATACACACACATACACACATGCACACACACGCACGCATACACTCTCCAGGCCAAGCCCCATCCTTAACCCCATGTTTAAGGCCTGGTTTCAGCCCTTGGGGGACCCCCCCCATCTCCTTCTTCCCCTTGCCCTTGATTAGTTCTCCAGCCTCCCCCTCCAAAACCATAAACAATCCCAACCAACCATAGAACAGGCTCAGTCTGTAGACCCAGCTGAGATTGTCCCTTAGGCAGTCACATGGATCTAGGTTTGAATCAAGCCTCAGACACTTAATAGCTATGGGACCTCTGACCTCTCTTAGCCTCAGTTTTCTCATCTGTATAATGGGAATAATAACAGCATTTCTCTCCCAGTTTTTGTGAATAGCAAAAGAGATAGTATAAGTAAAGCAATTTGTAAACCTTTAAAAGATGTATAAATGCATTTTTTATTGTTGTGATTATCTGAAGTCATTTCTCTGTAGCCTCCTTTACACCCCTCTCCTTTGGGATCAGTGTGTAAGAAGCCCCTAGCACAAGGCAAGGCAGGGCCCTGGTCTTACCCATCAAACATGTTCTGTCTTCTTCCTTTTCCCCTTACAGGAAATCCAGATGAAGAGGACGGCAATTGAAGCTTTTAATGAAACCATTAAGATCTTTGAGGAGCAGTGCCAGACCCAGGAGCGCCAGAGCAAAGACTACATGGAGCGCTTTCGGAGAGAGGGGAATGAAAAGGAGATTGAGCGGTGAGTGCCCCCTGGGCCCAAGGCCCAGCAAGTGTTCTCAGGCCTGCAGCCAGGGCCACCCTTGGCTCCACCCAAATGGAACAAGAACTCCCCGCTGGGAGTTAGCAGGGTCTGCCTGGAGGCTGCTTCCCTCAGGGAGGCTGCACATGATGGGTCTGAGGAGCTCAGTCAGGGAAGGCTCAGGAGAGGGAGGAAGAGCGAGCTCGGCCAACCAAGTTGGGACAGGACTGTAGAGGGTGTGTGTGGGCAAAGGAGACAGGAGGCTCGGATGCCAGAGAAGGTGAACTTGGCAGCAGTGCACAGTCACCGAGGTCCAAGGGGCCCAGGCACCTGGAGGTGACCCGGGAAGGGAGAGAAGGGTATTAACAGACCTCAGTATGATTGCCTGACTGGAGGGAGAGAGCAGCAAGTCAGGGACAACTCCCAGGCCAGACAGTGATGTCAGTGACTGAGACAGGGAAGCAAATGAGGCAGGGATGCGGCTTGGCTGGGCAGGCTTAGGACCTTGGCATGGGTCCTCTGAGGTCTAGTAAGTGGCCTAGAACTCGGGCCAGAGCAGGCTATCAGCTCTTTGAGAGCAGGGGCTGGTCAGTTTTTGTTTCTGTAGCTTCAGCACCCAGCATGTAGAAAATTTGAATTAAACTGGAGACCAGGGCTGGAGAGGGACATAGAGAGGTCAGCCAGGGGTCAGTCAAGAATCTGGATGAGGCTGGGAAGGCCCTAGCAAAGGAGGGGACTGTGGCCATTCCTGAGGACCTTGGGAGAGTCACTGGATCAGAGGCCAGGAACCATCTTCCCCGGGGGTAGGGAAGAGGGTTGGGGTGGAGGGGTAGGATCGTTGAGCTATAGAAAACCAGCATGGACTACCACCAGAAATGTGTCAGGAAAGGAAGGAGACAGGGGAGGTGGGAGCTTTCTGGAAAACAGTTGGAATTGAGTGAGAGGCCCCTCCATCAGCCAGAGATGCTGTCAGAGGTCAAGGGCAGAGGGAAAGGATCAAGAGTGTGCACCAAAATATTTATGGCCACTGACACTTTCTGTGGTGGCAGACCAAGAAATGATGATAATGACGGACCTTTCTAGGGCTCTGTAAAGCACATTTCAGACATCATCTCCTTGGAGCTTCACAAGAAGCCTGGGAGGACAGTCCTGCACGGTCCTCTCCATTCTACAGATGAGAAAACTGAGGCTCAAAGAGGAATGTGACCTAAAAGGGACCCAGCTCAGTCAGTGTCAGAGGCCAGATTCCAACCCACAGCTCTCTTGAAATCACATCCACTGTGCACAGTTGGTACTAAGCTGTCACGGGGCTGTGGCTTCCTGGCTTGTGGCCCCTGAGTGGAGCGTGGTGAGAAGGCTTGTCTGAACTGATCAAGAGCTCAAGATGTTTCTGCTCTCAGAGTCTGGGCTTGGAAGTCTTTGTGAATCCCTCCTCCCTCTCTCCCCTTCCCTCTCACTCCCCCCACCCCTCCTCCTGCATCCATACATACCATCAGTCACTGCCGGCTGTGGTGAAATTCATTTCTTTGTCACCATGAAAGGTGAAAAGGCAGCAGTAAAATTTGGGGGGGGGGTGATGACAGCTTGAGGGGGCATCAGGGGCACCTGCAGACCTTTGGTAAGAAAAGGGAGTCAGGCAGTTTGTGCCCCACTGTTTGTCGGGCACCAGAGATACAGAGACAACGAAAGCTGGGGCAGGAGAGAAGGTGACAACAGTGAGAGATGGCAAAAGACTGGATCAGGGACCGTGTTGGCGCCTCTCTTTGTATACTCACACCTACTAGCCTGCACACAGTAGGTGCTTAATAAGGGCTTGTTGGAATAGATAAGACTAGAGGGCTTGGCACCTTCTGGGCCGCATGGGGGCTCATGGTGGGAGGAGTCTTCTTTTTGAGTGGTCACCAGGGGCAGTTTCCAGGGCCCCTGCAACCTTTCCCTTGGTTACCATTGGGGCAGAGGCTCTAGCAGGTTGCCCTTGGGCTGCTCACAGCCAGTGGGTAGAAGATACAGCCCTCATACAACCTCCCACAGCCTTGCCCCACCCAGTAGGCTTCCTCACCTCTCCTGTCCTGTTTTCTCAGGATAATGATGAATTATGAGAAACTGAAATCACGTCTGGGAGAAATCCATGATAGCAAAATGCGCTTGGAGCAGGATTTGAAGAAGCAAGCTTTGGACAACAGGGAAACCGATAAAAAAATGAACAGTATCAAGCCAGACCTGATTCAGCTGCGCAAGATTCGTGACCAGTACCTAGTGTAAGTGGGTGGGCCCTCCCCGGGTGGGAGGGCCAATCCTGGGCTCTCGTTGGACATCAGAGTAGAGTGACTGGAGCTGAAGAACAAGGCTCAGCTGTTTCTGTGGATCCTGAAAGCAGAAGAAAGGATGCTGGGCAGTGGGCACTGGCAGCCACAAGGTCAGGAAAGGTGGGGTTAGTTGGCCACACTCTCTGGCCCATATGGTTACTCCATCCTGGCAGGGTCCAGGGTGGACAGCATGGGCCCAGGGGCCTGAACTGGACTGTGAGACCATTTAAACAGAAGTCAGAGCCCATATTTAAACACTGTCTCTTCTCCCTTCTACAGGTGGCTCAGTCACAAAGGAGTGAGACAGAAACGACTCAATGACTGGCTGGGAATCAAAAACGACCACATCGATGAGTAAGGGCCTCTCAGAGTCTCACTGGAAGGGAGGCTAGCACTTGAACTGGGGGCCCCACCTGGGAAGGGAGATTGTGGCCCTGCCTGGGCTGCGCTGTGCCTATGGAAGCTGGGCAGGGCCAGCTGGGCAGTGCCCTCTTGGCAGTGCCCTTTCAATGGAGCCACCTGGGCAGCACCCTCTTCAGTAGGACCCTCTCACAGGCTCCCCTCTGGGCCACTGGGGACCCCTGCCTGCTTAATGGGGTCATGTTCTCACATCTGCTTTGTAGGACCTATTTTATGAATGAGGAAGATGAAAATCTGCCACATTATGATGAGAAAACATGGTTTGTTGGGGATCTCAATCGACTCCAAGCAGAGGACCTGCTGCACGGGAAGCCAGATGGAGCCTTTCTAATTCGCGAGAGCAGCAAGAAAGGATGCTACGCCTGCTCTGTGGTGTGAGTCTCTCAGTCTGTCACTGTCTGAGCTGGCAGCCTGCTATGAGCTGTCACTGTTCTGAGCCTGGGCACTGGGGCAGGGGGGCTCCTGGGGTCTCTGCTCCAACCACTCCCCTCCAGGCCCTGGCCTCCCCAGCATTGGCTAGGGAGTCAGTCAGGAATGAGCAGGAGCCTTTGATTCTTGCACAGTCCCAGCTGAGCTCCAGCTCTGCCTTCCAAAATGTGGGAGAGACAAGAGCAGAGATCACAGGCCCTTACAGACCACTCACATCATCCAAGTCCTCATTTTGCAAATGGAGAAACTGAGGCTCAGAGAGGGAAGTTTAGACTAGTTAGTGTAGATGGAATTGTTCCTACAATGAGGAAAATTCCAGGGCTTGACCCAGTAAATAAGTTCTTGTGCTATGGTTGGGAAGCCGATTCCCTTTACCAATCTAGGTGCCAGGAGCTGGTCAGACTTGGTTGTCCTTCCCACAGAATGCAGAAACCTGGGGCAGCTTCCGCCCCCCAGCTCAACACCAGGGACCTGACTTAGATTACATTCACTTGCTACACTTGCCCATCTCTGGAGATAGTGGAAGGGATGGTGCCAAGGAAGAGTCAGGGAAGCTTTTGGAGGCCCAACCTCTGGTCGCCCCTGGTCCAGGGGTAACTCACTTTGGTAGCTGTCCAGGAAGTTCAGGCCAGAGGTGTCCTTCGTCCCAGACACTGGGGCCCTGAGCCAGGGCTGGGAGTGGGGGGGTGGGCCGTGGACAGCTGGTCCACGCTGTCCTCACCACTCCTATGGAGCTTCTGTCCTCCTGCCACAGACTGCCTGCAGGGCAACAGGCAGGGAACATCCAGAGTTTCCTTTTCTTCCCTTAAGTCTAGCCTTGAGTGGTCCCAGCCCCTCTACAGCTGCTGGTTCCAGGGGCCATTCACACTGGCTCCCCAAAACCTCTGTTCTGCTTCCCTGTTTCCCAGTGGGCCTCAGAGTCAGGTGGGTTAAAACTCTTTAATGAGCATGATCAGTGTGGTGAAATGGGCTCTCTTTTAGCAGTGCAATACAGAGAGCTGAGAAGCCAGCAGTCAGACCACCCAGCTGCCAGGCCTCTGCATCCATACAGTTTTAGTTAAGCGGTCTTAGGAGCCTCAGTTTCCTCATCCATAAAATGGAGCTTCTGACCCCTTCCTTGCCTTCAGGGGTTCCATTTCTCTGCCAGTGACCTTTGGAGGGAACTCTTTAACCGGGAGCTCTTTGGGATGGGGAGGTGTCCTGCTCCCCTCCCCACCCCTCATGGCTGCCTCTCTCCTGTCTGGTCGCAGGGCGGATGGGGACGTGAAGCACTGTGTGATCTACAGCACAGCCCGCGGCTACGGCTTTGCGGAGCCTTACAACCTGTACAGCAGCCTGAAGGAGCTCGTCCTGCACTACCAGCACACATCCCTGGTCCAGCACAACGACTCGCTCAACGTCCGGCTGGCCCACCCAGTCTACGCACAGCCGCCCTCCCACTGCAGATAGACGCTGGCCGGGATCGCGGCCGGGCCGCGCCGAGGAAGCCAGGGGCTTTTCTACGGTTTTTATCAGTGGACGACGATGACAGCGATGACAGCGAGGAGGAGGAGGCGGCGAGGGCATTCTTTCTACTTAGACTGCTTGTTTTGCACAAGAAGTGATTCTGTGAATGTGAAGCAGAGGGGCCTGGGGGCTGGCCAGCCGGGGGTCAGGGCCACCTATTGCCAGGACACCAACACCCGCTTGTGTGTGCAATCCAAGCTCCAGGCGGGTGGCTGGCTGGCTGTTTTTGTGTTAACACTGATGAGTGCTTTCCCTACGGGGAATAAACTGAGCTCAAGAAACTGGAGGCAGACAGACACCACTGGATGGAGAACTAGGGGTCTCTGGGTATGTAGGAATGTGTGGGTGTGTGTGCGTGTCCGTGTCTCCTTGGTTTTTTACTTTCAGCCAGGCACCTTCGAAGAACCGTGCTCAGTTTGGGGTGGGCTGGGGGCTGACTGGCACAAAGCCTCTACCCAGAGAGGAGAGGGAGTTCTGTCTTCTCCTTCCACCTCAGAGCCCAGAAAGAGGAAGGGCTGATGCTGCCACCGCTGGTGGGGGCTCTTGGCCAGACACCTCTGGTTATTCAGACAAAGCGCTGTTGCTGCTGCTGCTACTGCTGCTGGCAGAAGGAATTGGGAGAGTGAGCTGACCAAAGGAAAATGAGGAACCTTTCATTCCTTTTTCAAATAGCAGAAACCCTACAAAGGAATCCTCCAAGCATGGTGGCATTCTTTTGTACCCACGGTAAAGCAAGCCCCAGCGACTGTGGTACCACAGATGGACCCTCCCTCCAGGAGACTTCATCACTAAGACAAAATGGAGCCCATTCAGAGGCCCTGAGGGCACCTGCCTGGGCAAATGTTCTTTTCCACACCAAAACTTGTAAGAAAGAAAAGGAAACGAGAAAGTATATGTGGGTATTTGACACCCCTGGGCTTTGGCATCAAGCTCCTGGACCTGCCAAGGGCCCAAGGAGCTTCAGGCTTCCCTGGGGACCCCTAAGCATCTCCTGGGGACTTGGCACGTGAAGAATTCCCCATATGAAATTCCTGTAACTCTTATATGTCTAAAGACAGTGCAATGTTGTGCTTCCTAGTGGCTGGAAAAGACCAAATACCTGCAGAGCCTCCCACCAGGGCTGACCATATGGCATCTCCCCAGAACCTCCAAAATGTCTCCTCGGCAGAAGCAGCAACTCCCAGTGAAAACCTGGCCCTTCCCAATGGAGATCTTAGACCTCAGAACAGACCCCCTTAGGTCCACACCCCTGGACCAGTCTGCTTGGCAGAGTCTCTCTCCTTGGAAGCCATGGCCACTGGGAAGGAGGATCTGTTTGGTTCACTCATCGCCTCTCTTCCCTGCCTATCATCTCATGGGCCTGGCCCAGCTTTGGAGGGAGCCTCTAGTCTGTCTTTGACTTGGTCCTCAGCCCAAAGACTATCTGGGACATTAGGGATTTTTTTTCCCAGGCCAGCCCCACATTGATTACAGAGCACTGCAGGGAGTCCTGATGTGCTTGCCCCCTTCCTGGGCCCAGCTAAGCCCCTGCTTGCCTCCAGCCACCTCCCTTCCTCCAATCCCCTCAGTTTACTTTGTTGTGGGATCCTCTGACCCCCAGGTCTTTTTCCTTATCCCTTGGTGCATCCAAGCAGGGCAGAGGTCCTGGGGAGGGACCTTACCCAGACCTGGCAGCAGAACACACAAGATTCCCCACCTGCTTAGCAGGCCCTGAAGTATATCCTCTTCTGAGGAGTTTAGAGGGAGACCTTGGCTTTGTTTCACAACCTTTATCCTTTGAAGGAAACATTTGATGAGCTGGGAAACATTTAGAAGTACGATTTTTAATCTCATTTCTAATTTCTGTGGTTGGGACCACATGCAAAAAAAAAAAACCAAACCGAAAAAACAAATAAATTTGGTTTCTCCCAGCCCTCTTTTACATAAGATTTCAGCTCATAGGCTGGAGGCAAGAGAGGTTACTCCACTGTCATTCTTACCTCTTTTCCCAGGTTTGGCAGTGGAGGAAATATAGACAGCTTGCTGCCTTTAGGATCAGCCCAGAAGCCACAGACAGTAGTGGTTTGATGTCCTGTCCAAGTGAGGGACCATTAGCCAAATCTAGTT
Source organism: Bettongia penicillata ogilbyi (assembly GCA_023548195.1). Lineage (NCBI taxonomy): Eukaryota > Metazoa > Chordata > Mammalia > Diprotodontia > Potoroidae > Bettongia > Bettongia penicillata. The sequence goes on from JAJHZJ010000096.1 coordinate 11,461,244, forward strand.
CATGTCTCCCCGGGTGTGAACACTGCAGGAGACACTGATGGGGGTGGGGTGAATGGGTGCCACAGAAGAACACTGTTTGGGGGAGCAGGAAGGAATCTTCAATCTTCTGTGTGTTTTATCTGTGCTTTTCTCATGACTGTATTTACTCAGCCAAGACCAGTGGCCCATGTTATGGACAAGGAAGCTTTTAAAAGGTATAGATGATAGTTTGCCATGTCAGTGGGACTGAGAGGAGAAAGGACCAGGAACAAAGGGAGCACAACTTCGAAATGTTCTAAGATATGTTGTTAGGACCCTCTCTAGGGGATCTCACAGGAGACAGGCTCCCCTCCTCCTGGCTGCCCACTGAGCTTCCAGGTCCACGTTCACAGCAAGATGGTGAAGGGGCTACCAGAAGACTCTTTGGCGCATGGCCCTCACCAGTCTGCCTGCCTGACATCCTGCATCTGTGCCTTCAGGAAGCAAGAGAGAGATGGGGAAACTGGCCCCAACGTAAGCACCAAGCCTATGCCCACCTGGTCTGTGATCCAACTCCTCACTCAGATAATGGGGTTGGGGATTCTCAGCATCTCCCTGTGCCCTGGCTCCTGGAGAACATCTGGAAGGACTCCTCAGCAGTAGGGGTGGAGGAAGATTGGAGGCACAGCTTTACCAGAGACCGTTGGCTGACACCCATTGTCTTGTGCTTCTGAGGACTCTGGGCAGCCAGAGGGAGGAGAGAAAAACAGGGAGTCACTTAAACAGTAGCAAGTCGGTGGTTAAGTCCATTTTGGGGCTGACCAGAGTCAGTCATGGGGGCTCAGCCTGGCTTTGCTCACCTGCAGATAACGCATCAGCCCCCGAACGTGCTTTGCCTCTGGCATGATTGATGCATTTCAGTAGAACTTGGCCAGAAGGGAAGCTACCTTGACCTTGCTGCTGTTCTCCTCTGGGCATGGGGTGGTTTGGGAGCTTGGCTCCTTGCTGCTAACCCTGTGGAGCCAGGGCATATTGGGCCCAGTGCTTGGGAGGGAAGGAGAGAGGTCCTTGGGACATCAGTGGAAAGGTCAGGCTGCAGGAAGCCCTTCTGGGTGCCTGGTTCAAGCTCTCCAAACCGCTGAGGATGGCCTAGATACAGCTGAATGGACCTCTAACTTCGGGTGACCACGGCAAGCCAGCCAACAGTGGCGATGGCCCAAGAGCTGAGGACACAGATATACCCAGATCAGTGCCCGCCAAGCAAAGGCAGCATCAGCTGGGCCACAGCAGCCCTGGTGATGAGCCCAGTCAGGGTCAGGGCAGCAGTATATCCTGTTTCTCTCCCCCTGGCCATTGGTGGTTAGCCCAGGACCATCCCACTGCTAGACTCAGTCTCTCTACCACAGCATTGGCTCCTTTCCCCACTTGAAGACCCCACCCCAGGTAGGGGTTTCCACAGGTAGGCTGTGCACGGATGGAACTGGGCTGCCCTGCCCCAGCCCTCCTGGCCCCCAGGAGGGAGGAGAGGAGGGGGAGGGGCTTCCTTCTCTTCCTCTTTCCCTCTCTCCCTTCCCCTCTCCCTCCCTCCCTCCCTCCCTCAATCCCCACTAGAACTGTCGTTTGCCTGGGTGAATTCCAGCATGTGACTCCAGTGCCCTGTCTCCCTGTTGTTACTTGTGTAAAACCTCTTCTGTCTTCTTTGATGTAGTCAAGAGAAATTCATGTAGTTAAATGTGAAAAGGAAAAAGCCCAACTGCTTCTCAAGGAAACCAGTCAGTCATATGTTAGTGTGCGTGGACAACTCCTGCTGTGCGTACGTAGCTGCTAGACCGGTCGTTACAGTTGTACTTGTCCCCACGTGTGCGTGTCGCAACGGCCAGGGGAGGTGCCCTTTGGCCTTTGGGCCAATTTGCTCCAGGTTAAAATGCAATAAACAGTTGCAATAAAGCACATTCACTGTGTGATGTTGTGTGGTGGGCCCGTCGATGTAAGCAGGTTCCCCTCTGAGAGCCTCAGGTAAAGGACAAAGTGGAACACTCCATCTCTGCCCTTCCCACACCCTCACCCCACCTCATCGACACCAAGGTCTCTAGAGAAGGCAAAGGGTTCTTGATGGGAGCTCCTGCCCCACAGTTGGCTGAGCTGAGGTACTAGGATCTGGCTATAGGGGAGCTGTGGTTCAGGCTTTCCAGGGAGGATGAGGGGAACCTCAGAAAGAGACATCAGACAGCTACCTCCCCTCCTACATCTTCACCAATCAGGCAGGGGCAGCATCTGGGATGCAGACCCAGATGAGGACCCCCCCTTGTGAATCCTTCCCATAGACTGTTTCAGGGAAGAGGAAGGTAGAGTCAGGACTCAGGCTTCATCCTTTCTGGAGTAGGTGAAGGGGCCCTTTGAGACTGAATGGTGGGTGCCCCAGAATGGGGTAGAGAGCATTGCCATTCCTCAGAGGCTGAGGTGGAAAAGGAGACAGTTCTTAACCTGTGGAAAATGATAGGACAGATAGGTGAGACCAATAGCAAAGGAGACAAGAACTAGGGCATCGCAGGGGCAGGTAGGGGGTGGGGTGCTGTGTGGAGGGGGAGGCACAGGCATCCACTGGTTCTCAGTCAAGGACAATTACTGACCACAAGAGAAAGCAGAGATTTGGCCATAGGTGGGGACAACTGTTTGCCCCAAATCCTTAAAATAAGACATGGGGCTTGGGGAGGGCAGGACAAAACCCTTTGCTTTGGGGAAAACTGCCTGCACACTGCCCACCCCCTTCAATCAGAGACTTTCACCTGTCTTTCGTTGATTCTTGTGGTGAAGGGGTGGGGAGAGGCACAACAGGAAAGGAGGCCAAAGGCAGTGGGGGGAGCTGTCAGACAGATTAAGGCTGGATCTCAGGAAAAACTTCCTAATAATTAGAGCTATTCCCAAATTCTTTAGGAAGTAGTGAGTTCTCACTTTCTAAAAGTTCTCAAACTGAGCCTGGATAACCCAGCCTCAGTGCGGAGAAGAGATAAGAGAGATTTCTGTCAAAGTTACTGGTTTGATTGGGTGACCTCTGATTTCAGAATGTCTAAGTTAGAAGAAACCTTCAGAACATGGCAAGATCTCCCTTATAATTCTAATATTATGCAACTTATGACTAATATTCTATAATTATCCTAGATGAGGAAACTCCAACCCACAGAGGGGAAGGGCTTTGCCCATAGCCAGGCGTCATCCTTTCTCCCCAACAATGAATGATAGGAGAGGCTTGAGGGACCTCAGGGAGAGTTGTGGGGAACAACACAAGTCAGTCCCAGAGGCTGAGTTTTAGGACACAATTAGCATCCACCAGGCCCAAATAGCTCAGCGGATACAGCATTGGCCTTGGAGTCCAGAAAATCTACTTTCAAATCTTACCTCAGACATACTAGCTATGTGACCCTGGACAAGTCATTTAACCCTGTTTGCTTCACTTTCCTCATCTGTAAAAATGAGCTGGAGAAAGAAATGGCAAACCACTCCAGTATCGGTGCCAAGAAAATCCAAGCGAGTCAAAGATTCAGGCACAACTGAAATCACTGAACAACAAATAGAGACCTCCTCAAAATCAGGCACCAACAGGCAGACCTCCACAAGCTTTGTATCACCTTCCCATTCCCTTTTGTATACAGCTGCATCATGCTACCTTCAAGAAGTTCTAACTATCTATGGTTCCCCCCTTTAGACTAGGGGTTCTCTAAGGTTAGGGGCCATGACTTGGCACCCTTCCTGTGACATCTACCCTGGACTCTGTCCAAGCAGCTCAGAACCAAGAGGCCCCAGTTCTAGACAATCCCCCTTCTCCCAGGTGAATTCCAATGGCATAGTAGATAGAATTCCAATGGCAGGTAGAACTCCTGTCCCCATCTGGGTCCTTGCTGATTTGGGAGCCTATACACCCATGGAAAGCCACCACACATCTACACGCATGCACAAGAAATACATAGCTCACATGTGTCCACCCACACACAGTCTCTTGTCTGGTCCCAGTCTCAAGCCCACAAGATACCAAGCTGTGAGGGAGAGGACACAAGGGAGGTGAAAAGACTAGGATCCAAAAATACTGTTACTCAGTAGGTCAGAGCACTTGGCTCTGAACTCAAAAGAGATGAAATTCAATCAGGACCAATGACTCACACCTGAGCTCAAAAAGAGGCGATTTCAAAAGCACAAGATGCAGAAAGTGCACTTGTCCTGACAACAGTTCACCTGAAAAATACATGAGAAGTTTAAGTCAAATCAAATCAAAAAATATTAAGTGCCTGCTATGTGCCAGGTACTGTACTAAGTGCTGGGAATACAAAGAAAGATAAGACAGTAAAACAATCCTTGCCCTCAAGGAGCTCCCAGTCTAATCCGAGAGACAACAAGCAAACTGTGTACAAACAAGCTATAGATTAGATGAACTGGAGATAACCAATAGAGGGAAAGCATTGGATTTAAGCGGATTTGGGAAAGGCTTGCTGTGAAAGGTGAGATTTTAGCTGGGACTTGAAGGAAGCCAAGAGACAAAGATGATAGGGAAGAGCATTCCAGGTATAAGAGACAGCCAGAGAAAATATCTAAAGTCAGGAGATGAGTGCCTTGTTCAGGGAACAGTAAAGAAGCCAGTGTCACTAGGGGGAATAAAGTATAAGAAGAATGGAAAGGTAGGAGAGGGTTTGGTTGTTACAGGAATTTAAATACCAAATAGAAGATTTTGTATTTAATCCTGGGTGTAATAGGAAGCCGCTGGAGTTTACTGAGGAGGTAGGTGACAAGGTCAGATCTATACTTCAGGAAGCTAAGTAGAGGATGGATTAGAATGAAGAGAGACTTGAGGCAGAAACACCGATGAGAGGATTGTTGCAATAGTCTAGGCATGAGGTGATGAGGTCCTGTTCTAGGGGGGTGGCCGTGTCAGCAGAGAAGGAGGTGGGGTACTGGAAAGATGTTACAGAGATGAAATCAAAGGGAGATGCTGGTGAAGTTAGATACTGCAGAGATGAAATTGACAAGAGATGCTGGAGAGATGAAATCAACAGTAGATACTGCAGAGATGAAATCGACAAGAAATGCTGCAGAGATGAAATCCACAAGAGATGCTGGAGAGATGAAATCAACAATAGATACTGCAGAGATGAAACTGACTAGAGAGGTGAAATCTACAAGAAATGATACATTGGTGGAATTGAAAAGCCTTAGCAACAGCATGGATATGGTACTGAAAGAGGGAGCCCAATGGACCGAGAAGATGGTGGTACCCTTAACAATAAGGAAAATTAGGAAGAGGGGAGGGTTTGTGGTGGTAAGACGCTCCCCATGCATCAACCACATGATAACAGTAGCTTTGAAAGCTAATGCAATCTTGGGCTGCTTTAGGAGTCAATCTATCCACCCATCAATACACATTTATTAAGTGCCCCCAGCAGACTCCGACCTAGCCACTGGGTATATGCAAAGACAGAAGTAAAATGTTACTTGTTCCCAGGGAGCTTACATTCCATTAGGAAAAATAATTTGCCCATAAAATAACTGAAAGGTAATTTGGAGGAGGGTGAAGGTCAAGGGGAGGGACTAGTGACTGGGAGATAATCAAGGAGAGTCTCGTATAAGAGTGGCATTTGAGCTGATCTTTGGAGGAAATTAGGGATTCTACAAGATGGAGGTAAGGAGGCAATGCATTCCAGTTATGAAGGATAGCCTGTGCAGAGACAGGAGATGGACCCCATCCTGCCTGGAACCCAGGGACCCACAAAGATTCAAATACAAGATAAGTCCATGCATCCAAAAGTTCTGGAAACTGGAAACCCAAGCCTAGTGAATTCCAATGGCATAGTAGATAGAGCACTGGGCTTGGAGTTAGGATGACCTGAGTTCCAATCCAGCTTTAGTGATTTTCTAATCTTTAGCCTCTCCCTATCTAGCCTATCTAGCCAATCCCTATCTGACTAGCTTCACTCCTTAAGAAAGGTGTCTCTACTTTCTCTCCATCTGACATCATTCTCTCCAAAATTACTAATGATCCTGAGTTGCCAGATTCAATGGCCTTTTCTCAACCCTCATCCTTCTTGATCTCAAAGCAGCCTCTGACACTGTTGACAACTCTCTCCTCCTGGGTGGTCTCTTCTCTCGAGATTTTTGGGACACTCCTCTCTCCTGATTCTACTCCTACCTATCTGATCGCTCCTCAGTCTCCTTTGCCAATTCTTCAGACAGATCGTGCCCATTAAGTGTAGGTGAGTCACAGGGCTCTGACCTAGGCCCTCTCCTCTTCCTCCATACTGTTTTGTTAATGATCTTATCAGCTTCTCTAGATTCAGTCATCACCTCTATACAGATGATTCCCAAATCTGTGTCTTTCCTGAGCTCCAGTTTTGAATCACAAACTTCCCTCTGCCACTCTGAAACTGGATGTTGCATAGGCATCTTTAACTCACTATGTCACAAACTGAAGCCGTTCTCCAAACCGCTCCCCCTTCCTTCCCACCTTTTCCATTAATCTCACTGTTGAAGGCACCGTTCCCCCAGGCTCTCAGGCTCACCACCTCACTGTCATCTCCAGTTCCTCTCATTGACAGTCCACATAACCCATCGAAATCTCCAAACCTTGTCCTTCCATTCTCAACAGAATCTCTCCCACACATCCCCTTCTTGCTAATCACTTGCCAGGACTTTGTTACCCTGCACCTACATGACTGCAACAGTCCCCTAATTGGACTCTCTACCTGAAGCCTTTCCTTTCTAATCCATTCTGTACTCAGCTGCCAACATGACCTTCCCAAAGCACAGGTCTGACCATGTTCCTTCCCTTCACTCCCAACTTAGTGAACTCCATTGGCTCCCTATTACCACCACGATCAAATATAAAATCTTCTGTTTGGTATGTTAAAGGCCTTCATGACCTGGGCCCCTTCTACCTCTCCTGTCTTCTTTTACACACACACACACACACACATACGCACACACATAAACACACACATACATATACACACACTCACACCAACACTCACACATACACTCTGAGATCTAAGAACACTGGCCTTCCTGCTATCCTCTGCATTTCTCTGATTGTACCCCACACCTGGAATGCTCTCCCTCCTCCTGGCTTCCCAGGTTTCCTTGAAGTCCAAGCTAAAATCCTACCTTTTACGGGAGGACTTTCCCAATCTTACTTAATTCTGGTGCCTTCTTTCTATTAATTATCTTCAATTTATCCTGTCTAAATCTTGTTTGTACAGAGTGGTTTGCAGGTTATTTCCCCCATTAGACTATGAGCACCTCTAGGGCAGGAGCTACCTTTTACCTTTCTTTGAATCCCCATGGGTTTAGCACAGGCCTAGGAGGTGCTTACTATTTCCTGACTGACTGATCCTACCTCTCTGTCTCTCTGCCATGCACACACTAGGAGCTGAAACCTGGACAGCCTGGATATTCTGATTCTACCTATGTCTGCCTCTATTTCTGTTTCTCTGTCTTTGTCTTTTCTCCATCTCATCTCTGTCTGCCTCTCACTCTTGTGTCTCCTCTCTCTTTGTCTCTTTTTCTTTGTTTCTCTCTCTTCTCTCTGTCTCTTCTGTCCTCTCTCTCTCTCTCTCTCTCTCTCTCTCTCACACACACACACACACACACACACACACACACACACACACACACGGTGAGGTTGGGGAGGGCCTGGATCCTCTGACAATGTCTCTATCTCACATGTATATTTGGGGCTGAGACTGAGAGGCCTGGGACCCCCTCACGCTGCATCTCTGGCTCTAGGGATGTCTCTTTCAACTACACGGGTTAGAGGAACTGTGGGAGTCAATGACGTCAGACCCTCCAGGCTATTTCTGACTCCTGGGTGTTTAATTCCTGCTTCTCTCTTGGCCTCTTTTCCTGAAACCATGTCTAATCCTGGCAGACTGCCTGGGGTGGCAGGAAGGATGGGGGGAAGGCCCTAAAGGCTACAGGACCCACCTGCCCTTCTAGATGTCTTCAGATCCAGGGATTAAAGGTGAGTGAGAGGGTGCAGTCACTTATCTCTGGGCTATAGTCACAAGTTCTTCTTCATCTGAAGTGGGGAGCAGGGGGGCTGTTACCCACCACGAAGAGAGAACTCTGTCCCCATAAGACTTCCTGTAAGGCTATCTCCTGACTCTGCCATTCAAGGCTCTTTGGAGCCTGGCTCCAACCTCCCCACTTGGTCTAGAGTAACGTTTGTTGACTGATTTTATCTCCTCGTTGGACATCTCAGACTGGATGTCACATAGACATCTTCCCCCTCACAAACTGTCCCTGCTTCCAAACTTCCATGGTCATTCCCAACATCTAGGCTCCCAGTCTTGGGACACTTGGGCTGGTTCTGTTCATTCACACTCCCACCACTTCGCACATCTATTGCCAAATAATTTTCCTTTCTACCTTCACAAGATCTGTCTTCCATGTCCCTTCCTCTCCATTCACACGACCAACATCTTGGTTCAGACCCTTGTCACCTCAGGCCTGGGCTGTCGCAATAATCACCTTCCGTCTGGTCTCCCCAAATCCAGGTTCTTCCCGCTGGAATCCATTGTCCACTCAGCTGCCAAAGTTCAAGTCTGACCATGTCAATGCCCTGCTCAAGATCCAGCAGTTCCCCGATGCCACTGATAGACAAACTCCTGGCTTTTCAGACTTTAAAACTGGACTCCAATGTATCTTTGCAGACATTTCCCATTATTCCCCTCATGGACTTCATGTTCCAGTCAAACTGACCTACACATTCAGTGTATGGGACATTCCATCCCCCAGGATGGCCCTCATGCCTTGCAGGCTTTTCCTCCTCACTTCTGTCTCTTGGATTTTGGAGAGCTTTTCAAGATTCGTCTCCCACGCATCTTTCTACCATGGTTGTCAATGTTCTCCTCCTCCCACCCAAATTATTTGTATGTCATCATGGTCATGGGGCAGTTGGATAGCACATTGGGTAGAGCCCCAGTCTGAAGTCAGCACAACCTGAGTTCAAGTCCATTTTCAGATGCTAACTTTGTGACCCTGGGCAAATCATTTAACCCTGTTGCCTCAGTTTCCCCATCTGTAAAATTAGCTGGAGAAGAAAATGGCAAACCTCTCCAGTGTCTTTGCCAAGAAAACCCCAAATGGGGTCACAAAGAGTTAGACATGACTGAAAATGACTGAACAATGGCAGTTTGGCTAACGAGGGCATGGTCCTAGATATTTTGTAGAGGACTCATGTTCTGGGAGGGCATGATGATATGTATGAAGGAGCCTGGATCTCTCTTTCTGAGTGTGTGCAGAGATTCAGGGACTGTTTGCTGCCCACTTACTGAATGAAACAAGACAAATCTCTTGGACTGGCTTCCAAGCTGGGACCGAGAGTGCGTTCTAAAGACACTAACTGGCCAAAACAAGCTTTTTTCTGGTGCTCTCCAAGTAAGGAGGAGGAAATAGTGTAAGCCTCTAGGTGGGCAGGGATGATCACCCTAGGAGTTGAGACACCATAACCTACAAGAAGAGGCTATGCTGCATTCAGGAGTGAATTGGCACGGTGGATACTTTGTATCAATCCCTTTAAGTTGGAGCTCACTCTCCCCAGGGACTGGGGTGGTAGAGGAGAGAGAACACCCCTTTTTGAAGGCTATGTTAGCACTTCTGTTCTTGCTGTTACCAGCTCAGTAAATATCTCTTTGCAAGAGCTAATTGATATTAACTGACTAAATTGATTCTGGGAAGCTAATCACTGGATTGATCAATAATATAGAGAAGATATTAACTGGACTTAGTTGGTGATGGACATTGGAAGGAACGCACCAGAATGAGAAATTGAACTGGTAGCATTAAGGAAAAAAAAAACCCAACCTCACCCTTTAGGCTTGCCCCAGCTCCTCGAGGGGAGACAGAACCAGGAGTGGGACTTGGGATAAGTCCTCCCAGTGTTGATGAAGGCTTTTCTTTGTATTTGCTGTGTTACTTTCCCCCACCTTCATCTGACTGGAAGCTAAGCCTGACTTAGTAGTAGTAGTAGTCAGTAGGACTGAAGTTCAAATCTGCCTTCAGACCCTTTGGCCAAATCACTTCATGTATTATAAAGTTTTCCTGACATCAAGCCTAAATTGATTTCTTTGAGACTTCCCCCCCCCCCATTATTCTTGGTTCTTCCTTCTGGAACCAAACAGAGTAAGTCTAATCCAGCCCTTCATATACTTGTAGACAATTTTCAAGTCCCCTTTGGACTGCTTTTCTCCAGGGCAGCCATGCCCAGCTCCTTCAGATGATCTGAATATGACATAAATATAAGCCTCTTGATCATGTGGATTGTCTCCTCCCGATGACTACCAGTTTATCAATGTCCTTCCTAAATTGTAGTGTTCAGAAGCAAACACAATATTCCCGAGAATGTCAAAGAACAGAGGGACCGTCCCTATTTCTCTTAAAGAATTCCAATACCCTATGAGCTTTTTTTGGTACCTTGTTGATTCATAGTGGGCCAGTGGGCCACTAAGACTTTTTCCAGATCTTTTTCAAAACATCTGTTTATCTACATTTCCCCCATCTTGTAATCGTGGGGATTTTTGGCTGGACTTTACAATCAGCCTTACTGAATTCCAATTAATAAGTGAACCTAATTCTCTAGACTGATGAGACCTTTTTGGACCTTGCTACTGCCATATACTGTTAGCTATCTCTCCTAACTTGGTGTCTTACATAAATTTGATGAGCACAATGTGTCTCTATACAAGTCATGAAAATGTTGTTCATTTTTCTGGAAGAGGACCAATGATGTCATGAGGGCAATGTCTTGACTTGCAAGTATATTAGGTTTAAGTGAGGCAGGGCTGGGTGAAGTGATCAGCCTCACTTTGTCCTCCAGAGTCATTGGAGTCCAGTGGCAAGACAAAAATCAGATACTTTCACAGAAATGTTAACCATCACAGGGCCAGGTATAGATCCCTGGGATACCCCACTAAAGACTTCCTGCCATGTTGACATCGAACCATTGATAATTAGTCTCTTATGTCTGGTCATGCAAACAGCTCTGAAGACATTGGATTATATTATCCTCTAATCTATATTTCTCTATCTTTTCCCACAAGAACAGCATGAGAGCTTTGCTAAAATCCAGGTAAAGTGTAGTTACAACATCCTCTTCATCCCTTAGTATATAGATCTTGTCAAAAAAGGAAATGAGCTGAGCCTGGCCAGACCTGTCCTTGAGGAAGCCAAGCTGGCCTTTTGTGATTGCTGCTTCCCTTTCTAGAGGTTCACCAACCATCTCTTTAATGTCCTGCTGTAGAGTTTCCCACTGGAATCAAAGTTAAGCTCGCTGGCTTGTGGTTTATAAACTCTGTCCTCTTCCTTTTTTTTCTTTAATAAGGACATTTACATTTCTTTAGTCATGAGATTCCTCTTTCCTACTTTCCACAGTCGCCCACCTATCACTGACAGAGACTTAGCCATCACTTCTTTCAGGTTTCCAGGACCCCCGACTGTCATTCATCTGGGCCAGGAGACTGCATTCATCCAAGGCAGCTAGGAGCTGCCTTACTCTCTCCTTTCTTATCTTAATTATCAATGCCCTCTTAGCCATTTTTAGTCAGAGTTCATTCTTCTTGGCCAAGAAATCAGAAACAAGTAAGACTTGAGCTGCTCTGTTTTCTAAATCTGCCGACAGTCATTTATTATCTCATCCACCTCGAGCAAAGGTCCGATCCTGTCTCAGGTCTCCTTTTCCTCCTCCTTTGCTGCTCTTAACCCCTCCTTGCCAGACATGTGGAGCATGAGCATTCCTCACATGATTTTTGACATGATTATTCCAGGTTCTTATAACCATAAGGTTCTAGACTAAGAAATGAGAGACCCAAAGCTTGAGGATTACATCAGACATTCACGAATCTATCTCACAAAGGTGTTCTTAACAAGAATATCAGAAAGCACTGGGCACCATGAATGCCTCCATGGATGTTACTTCGATCTTGGACTCAACAATCCCACTGATAATAAATATGATAATAAACTAACTATGCCATCTCTTCTCTCCACACCTTTGCTCTGGCTCTCCCCCACACTCTGCATGCATTTTCTCCTCACCTCTGTCTCACAGAATTCACTTCCCTCTTCAAGTTGCATCTTAAAAACCATTTTCTATATGAAGCTTTTCAGCAGATGCTAGTGATCTTCCTACCTTGAAATAACAACAGCTAGCCTGTCTTTAACACTTGAAGGGTTTGAAAAACACTACAAATATCTCATTTCATCTTCAGGATAATTCTGGGAGGTAGGTGCTATTACTATCCCCATTTTATGGATGAGGAAACTGAGGCAGGCAAAGGTTAAGTGACTTGCCCAGTTCACACAGCTTATAAATGTCTGAGGCATAAATGAAGTCCAAATCTAGCACTTTATCCATCTTATATCTAGTTTTTATTTATTCACTTTATATTTATTCTGCATATATTTATATATGTCTTTGCTATCTTCTCTATTCATGTAAACCCTGGGGTGGGGGGGGGAGTAACCAAAATGGCTGAGGTAGAAAAAAGTATAGCTGAGCTCTCTCCCTTCTCAAATATCTCCAAACTGATCTAGAAAACCCACCAAACTGAATAATAATGAAGAAATCCAAGAAAAAAATCACAAGACCTTTTTCCAGTCCAAGTCAGCATAGGGAGACAAAAAAGTCTATAGACACGGGGAATGGGGTCTGGTCAGAAGCCAGCATATGGAGAATATGTGCAATAGGACAGGAGATTCCAGACCCATACTGTATGTAGCACATCGACGTTGTGTAGGATATGGGAACAAGTGCCAATGGGAGTTTCATTGTTCACTCCCCAATTCTGAGTCACAGATGCAGAGTTAGTAGTACCTGGGGTAGAGGAGGCGGTCCAGGATGATGAGTCATAGAGGACCCTTCTCTCTTTACCAAGAGAAAAACAAGCTCACAAACAAGCAGCAGTTGTGTGACTTGGATCCCAGGGACAGAGAGGAGTCTCAGTTCCAGCTTCTAGCCTAGTCCGAAGACTGCAGAGGAATAACCAGGGACAGGACTCCTAGACCAAAGGAGAACCAATCCAGCCACAGTCTACTGTTGTTCAGATCCAAACCCAGGTAAGGAACTTGCATAGCTCAAACCAAAGGGGCAGAGATTAGGTTTTACCCTGGAGTAAATTACTGTGGGAGCCCTGAAAGTTTGTAGGTCTTCAGACTGAGCTTTCTCTGAGATCCTGAACTAGCACAATATTTAAGACTCCAAAAAAGTATCAATGAAGCCTTTCCTCCAGAAGTACATAGAGCCCAGCCCTAACCTCAATTCTAAAGTCAGGAAGTAGACTGAAAGAATGATCAACCAAACAGAAAAAGAACACCACTATGAAGGATATTACCTACAGGGATGCTGGTGATGACACAAACACAGTGGAAGAGAGTGATTCTAAAACATCTGCAAGCAAAGTCTCAAAGGAAAACACTTCTTGGGCATAAATTCAACTAGAATTCCTAGTAGAGGAAGAGGATTTTTGTTGGGTTTTTTTGAAGAGTTTTTAAAAAGTTTCTCTTTTTTAAATAAATGAAATGAAAGCTCTAGAGGAAAAAAATAGAAAAGAAATTAGAGTTATGGAAGAAAGAATTGAAAAGAGAATTAACCATTTGGTATAAGAGGTTTAAAATCCTTGATCAAGCAACAAATTCCCCAACATAATATTCTTATTGGACCAAAAATGGAGGAGACCAATGACTCCATGAAATAAGAAATAACAAAGAAATATATTTTTAAAAAGCTGAAAAACTAGAAAATGTAAGCTACCTCATAGCAAAAACAACTGACCTGAAAAGAAGATTAAGGGGAGAAAAATTTAAGAATCATTGAGCTGCCTAAAAGCCATGACCATGGTGGAGGGGGTGGGGAAGGGAAACCTAAACACCATAATTCAGGAAACCTTAAAAGAAACTGCCAAGATCTCTGAGAACCAACGAGAACAACATAAACAGAAGCAACCAGTCATCTCATGAAAGAAACCCCCAGAATGAAAATTCCCAGAAACATTTATAGACACAATCCAGAACTTCCAGGTCAAAGAAAAACTACTGCCAACAGCCAGAAAGAAATAATTCAGTGACCAAAGAGCCACAGTCAGGATCACACATGCTATAGCCACCACCACTATAAAGGAGTAGAGAGCTTAATATTCCATATTCCAGAAGGCAAAATATATAGGTTTACTACCAAAAATAACTTACCTAGTATTATTTTATGGATAGGGGGTGGGGGTGTATACAGACATACATTTTTATATATGTGCACTACCAAAAATAACTTACCTAGTACTATTTTATGGGTAGGGGGTGGGGGTGTATATAGACATACATTTATATATGTACATATTGAATATGTATGTACACACATATACAATTCACATACACCTTGGGTTTGCACATTGTATTGCCCTGTGTACACATTGAATGTATACACATGTACATTTACACATACGTGTATGTGTGTGAATGTATGCACTGTGTATAATATATATCATGTATAAGGTACATATAGTGTGTATTGATTACAGGTCCAGAGGAGCTGGGCTTGTCCCACATTGAGAGAAGAGGAATACATATGATGAGGGGAGGGAAAGAAATAGGAAAATATGGCCTTGTTGACCTTAATCACTCCCTCACCTTCTCATTCCTGACCTAGCGTGAAGAAAAGGGCAGAGAAAAGCGGGAGCAGTCATGGCCAACACCACGTACCTCCTGGCCTCTATCAATGACCAGACAGTGATGCAGATCTGCGGCAGCAGAGGGACCAGGAGGAGGGTCTCAGAGGCCTGTCAGCGATGGCCAAGAGGAAGATGAGGGGGGTGCAGTCCTGGAGTCCCTGGCCCCCAGCCGGTGCACCTTTGGCCCGCCTGGCCATGCGTACCCGTGTCGTCGGGTCTGGGTGAAGCAGAATTTGTCCATCCACTTGAAAGCGTGGCATTTAAAAACATCTGCAGGCGCCTGCCCCGCAACTGGAGGGACGTTAGAGACTGGAGGGCAGCAGACCAGTGCCTGAAGCCCCTCAAGCAAGTAACTGATCCCTTCCCTAGGGAGCGGCCCTGGGATTCCCGAGCTGCGGCCTGAGCTTCCGCAGATTGTCCAGAACCTTTTGGATCTGTGAATGTGATTGATACAGGAATTCAAGCCCTGACTCTTCCTGATGGTCTGGCCATAAGCTTTAACCAAGAAGAGATTGTACATAGGTATTAATGGCATCCTTGAGCAACATTACGTCAGGCAGAATTGAGGACTGTCATCTAGACCCCTCGGAATCCTATCCACAGTTATAACAGTTAGGAAGAGGTAATTCGGAGTTTCTAGGTGGTCCAGTGGGTGGAGCAGGGGTTCTGGAATCAGGAGAACCTGAGTTCAAACCTGGCATATCTGTGTGACTCTGGGCCAGTGACTTAACCCTGCTTGCCTCAGTTTCCTCATCTTTAAAATGAGCTGGAGAAGGAACTGGCAAACCACTCCAGTATCTCTGCCAAGAAAACTTCAAATAAGGCCCCAAAGAGTCAGATACGATTGAACCACAAAAATATGTAATGCATATATACATTATATACAATGTGATAATGCACCCATGCATGCATGTATGTATGTGTATTTGTATGTGCGTATAGGTTTCTTTTGGCCGTGGCCAATGTGTTTTGACTACATATGTTTGTAAACAAGGGTTTTGTTTTTATTCTGTTCTCAGTGGGGGTAGGGGAAAGGTAAACTTTTTTAAAAAATGTTTAATTTCTTTAAGAAAAAGATGTAAGCTCTTTCTAAGTAGAGAGCATTTCATTCATCATATTTTTCTCCCCAGTGCCTGGCACAATGATAGGCACATAGGTTTTTTGGGTCATGTAAAGTTGGGAAGCAGAATGGTAGCAGGATGAGGGCATGTGCATTCAAACCCTTCAACTAGACCAAAACCAGGCACAGGCATTCATGGAGGAAAGTGGAAGGTAAATTTGTCTGTTTGGGGAGGCTAGGTCCTACTCCTGCCCTCGGGAGCTGGAGCAACGTGAGCTCGGACTACCACCTTCTGGCTTATACGGAGAATGCACCGATTACTTTTAATGGCAATAGAAAAAGCAGGTGTGTAAGATGGGAGCAGTTGTCCATTTACAAAATTAAGACTGGAAGCAAGGGAACTAGATCGTGTCAGGACAGATTGGAAAGGGAAGAAAGAGTGAGTGGGGAGAAAAATTAGAAGACTAACACAGTCGACCAGAAAAGATGTGCTGAAAGTTCAGAGTAGGATACAGGAAGTGTGAGTGGAGGTCTATTCATGTCATCCAGCACTTGGACTTTTGCAAAGCACTTTACAAATACCTCATTTGATCCTCACAAAAACCTTGAGAGGTAGGTAACATTATCATCTTTATTTGGCAGATGGGGAAACTGAAGCTTGAGTGACTTGCCTAGAATCATCCCGCTAGTATTTGAGGCTGGATTCTAATGTATTGTTTATATCATCTCTTGGCAAATGGCAGGGGTTTGGGGCTGATCTCAAAGAACCTGGTCTCTGATAGGCCCCAGGACAGAGAAGTCCTTAGTGTATCCCTAAAAGTCATTTTGCTCCTTTACAGGCAGTTCAGAAGGCAACATTAGGAACTTGCAACAATCTGCCATCCTTATTAACTCTTGGCAGTTCTATGAGGGTGCTTCCCCAGAGCTCTATGTTTGATCAGGCTTATCCCACTCTGGAATTCCCCACTAACTTGGACAGGAAATCAGAATCTTTAATAAACGTTGTCCAAACACTGTTTTCTGAAAAATTATTCTCCTACCCATTTTTGGACCCACATTACCAAAAAAAAAGTCATTTCCTGAAACTATTTGACAGTTTAAAATATACACCTTAGAAATGATGGCTCAACAAGTTTACAAGTAAAACACATTTATTTGTACATAAATCCACAGAGGGACCTGCACCTCTCTCTGAAGTCCCCACTCACATTCACTCATTGGGGAGAGCACAGATGATGGGATTCCACTGGGAGAATCTTACAATCACAGCTTTTTTTCAAAGAATTTACACACTGGGGATTCCAAGCCATTCTGGAGAACCAGGTCACCCTGGCCACTCATCTGACTTGCCTTTTTGAGAGATAATCTAATTATATATTCAGCTACTATCACCATACAGAAATGACAGCTGAGACTGAGACAGGGGAGAAGAGGGGAAACTGGCGTTCTAAGTTTGGCAACTCTCTGGGTCCCAGCTCAGGGAAGTAACACCAAGACCTCACAAGAAGGCGTGCTTACTGGCATGGGCAAGTGTCCTTGGGCATGTTCTATGGACCTCAAAGCCCAGCAAACAACTGTACAGAGCGTTCAACAAATGAGATAAAAGGACTGTCATTCTAAGGAGCTTAGGGCAAATCAGGACAAAGAAGGTCCTGCTTCTGTCTTCAGGTAGCACAGCGCCTGGCAAAGAAGCCGGGTGATGCCATGATTCCTACCCAAGTGCCAACCCTCGCCACACCGCTCTGCTTCCATGGTCAAGATCTGGGATCCAAGCCTCACCTGGGGAACCACATGCTTGAAGAACTTAGCAGGCCATTGAGTGGAAGACTCAGAAAAGGGCAAACACTGGACTCCAAAAAGGACCCCTGAACACGAGTCCCAACAAACACCATTCATCCACGGGGCCCACCATTCCTCCTGCTCTTGTTCCATGAGCTAGGAGTTTACCTTAGCTTGATGGCTGGCCCCAGCCTCCTCTCCCACCTGGAGCCTCCCCCAAAGTCCTACTGACGGCTCCTGTCTCCATGTTTCCGTAAGAAATATCTTCCTCTCTCAAGTCTATGTGGAGACACCACATAGACTGGCTTCACGGTACCCATGGACTGTGTGGTGACAATAAAGGAAAAAGTGATTGGATCAAACCCCATGGGTATAGACATTGTGAGGTGAGATCAATTCTCCAGAGATCTTGAGGAGACACCAAAGTAGCAGCAGAGGATGCGCAATCTCAAGTATTAATCGTTTTTGAGAGGCAATCGGGGTTAAGCGACTTGCCCAGGGTCACACAGCAAGTGTCTGAGGCTGGATTGCAACTCAGGTACTCCTGACTCCAGGGTGGGTGTTCTATGTACTGCACCACCTAGCTGCCCCAATCTCAAGTATTATTTCTAAAAAAAAAAAAAAAAAAAAGACAACCAAATAATTAACAGACACCCAAGTGCATGACTGGTTTTACACCTTCAGGTTGGATCTTTGATCATTCGGGGCTCAAAGAGGGGTAAACAGGCTTCCACAAGCCAGTGGCCAAAAGACATCCCTCCCCCTTCCCAGACCCTGAGGTGCCAGTTACTGTCCAGTTTTCATGCTGCAATTCCTTTCTTCAAGACTCAACCACCACCTTCTTTGAGAAACTCCCTGACTACCACACCCACCATCACCCCTGGTCAAAGACACTAGTGTCACAGCTCCCTAAAATCCTTAACTGTCTAAATACATCACCCTTCCCGTTCAAATGGGAGCCCCTTGAGAGCAGGCCAGCATCACATCCATCTCTGAATCCCTCACCCTTTGCACAGCTGCCTGCCATAAAAGACAACATAGCATAGCAGAAGCCCTAGCTGCAACTGTAATCATGGAGGAAGTCACAAGTCCAGAGAATCTGGATAAAGAAGGAGTTGGAGCCAATAGCCATTTTGCAGACAGATCCAGCTCCTCAAACGGTACAACCCTGTTTGATGACCCTCTGACTGTTAGTATCAAGGGAATCATGGGAGACTCATGTCCTGGAGGACATCCAGCCCTGATCAGGCAACTGAATGAGGATGGCATCCTTCCCTAGACTATAGTTGAAGCTCCCACCCCAGCCCTGTGGTCACCCCCGGGTGGGACAGACCAAGACTGGGATGTGTCGATCCATTCGCACACATCTTGGGCAGATGCTAAAATTCTGCTGGGCCCAGAAAGATGGGAGGAAGTTAAGAAGAACAGAATGGGCTGGACGCTTTTGGAAAATGGACATGTTCTTTTGTGGATTCCATTCTGTTTTCTCTTCTGGCACACAGGAACAAGTCACACAAGTCTCAGCACTGCAATGGAGGGTAAAGAAGTTCATGGTGGGGATTACAAAGGAACATGGAGGAGGAGGGTCCCCAGTGCGGGGGAGGAATTACCACGGATGGATGATTGTCATGACAACTTCCCCAGGGGGAAGCCATGGGAGGGCTGGTGTGCTTCATGGTTGCCTGGGTCTGACTTGTGCTCATTTCTAAGGTCTGTGGGGGCAGAGATGTCTCATCCTAGCTTTACTTTCCCCAGTGCCTTGTCCACTGTAGGCACTTCATGTGTGCAGCAGCCCTCCCCATCCTGAGTACGGCTATCCAGGTCAGGTTTCCCCACTCTGTGCTTAACCTCGGCATCAAGGTGGTGTGATTCAGTCTTAGACTTTTGGCCAAGCCAAGGCAGTTCCAGGACTCCTAGAAAGCTAGTTCTGCTTACCTTGGGCTGCCCATTCGGAAGCCTTCCTCGGCTTCCCTTACCCCAGCCCTTTCCATCTCCTAGGCGTAAACATCAGGGCCATGTAAAGCCTTGCTTGTTTCCATATTTTTTAAAAAAAATTTATTTCACAGAAGGGTTTGAATAGCCACAGGTAGAGGACAAAGGGGCTGGGGTTTGGTGGACTGCCTGAACAGGCCACACACCAGATCCCTGCACCCAGCAGGGAGCTGGGGGGACTGGGGGGCTCAGAAGAGCCCCTGTTACTACCCACCATCCTCATTCCTCCTCCTTCCTAGAGAACAACTTCTCAGATGCACTTCTGCTTCAGTCCAGACTCCACCCACACCTTTCCCCTTGTCTCCAACACCCAATCTTTCTAAGTGAGACCCTACAGCACCATCTTTCAGTCACACCTCCCTCGAGGCTTACCCTGAGACACAAAGGAAAGGCAGGAAGACCATGTCCCCCCCTCCCCCTGGCCACATGGCTGTGGCTCTGAGGATCAGGCTCTTGGGACACTAGAGTAAGGGGCAAGTTGTGGCTTCCTGGTGCTCTGGCCTGAGAAGCTGCTGCCCCTCCCTTCCTCCATCCATCTGGGGTAGTAGTCACCCTGTCACTGCCCACGGCTGCTAGGGTCGCGTCCCACAGATCTTCAAGGGGGATGAGGCTGCAGCCACAAGCCTGGCTCTGGTGGCTGCAGATGGGCTACCGGCAGGACTAGCTCAGATGGATGTTTCATGGGCCCAAGCAGGGGCACCAGCCCAGCACTGGGCATGGCTTGCTGCCAGGGTCCCCTGTTCTCCCTGCTCCCCACAGAGATAGCGGCACACCAGTCATTTCCATGAGCATATATTACACAGCGGGAGGGATGGGCCCCAGGCCCAGCAGCTACGTTCTTCTCAGGAGATCATCATGCGCCAGGGCACAGTCATGGGATTGGTGCAGGGCTCTTGGTGGCACAGTCTCCTCACGCCCAGGGGGCTGCAGGTGCCCTTTGCATTGGGGAGCCTGCTTGCTATCACCAGCAGCATCAGGCACCTTGGTGCTACCCAAAGCTAGTTCCTCCTTCTCTGCCCAGGGGCACTTGGGCTCCCAAGGTGGGCAAGGAGCTGGGCTGAGGCTAGGGGTGATATAGGCCAGGGGCTGGGAAGGGCTGGTGAGCTGTGTGGCCTGGGGCTGGCTAGGTTTGGAGGGCCCTTCTACCTTGGACCCAGGCTGAAGGCTCATGGTAGCCTGGGATGAGACCGTATCCCAACTCTGCCCACCCTCAGCCAGGGTGGGCACCTGCAGGGGCAGAGACCAAAGCGGGATTGGACCTGAGCTGCTCTCAGGGGCTTGCTTCAGGTGTGGACCAGGGCAGTGGAGGGGGCTTCCTGACGGCCAAGGACACAGTGCTGCAAGGGCTGGCTCGGGACAGGGCTGGGCCTGTCTGTCACTTTGGGGGAGTGTGGGCTCTGTGCAGGTTACACCCCAAGGACTCCCAGAACTTGAGAAGCCTTGAGAAGAGCCCTGGGCCCCAGGCGAATCGGGGAGTGCCTTGGCCCCTGAGGTCTGGCTCCTGTCAGACACCAGCTGCATCATGGCCCCTGTGCTCAGAGTGGCTTTGTCAGACAGTGTCCTCATCGGGGTGCCAGGGATGGCCGGGGGTGGCTGAGCCTTGCTCAATGGATCCTGGGGCACACAGGGGTTTTCTTTGGCACTCTCTTGGGCCCGGTGAGCAGGCAGGAGCTTGCCTAAGTCGCCCCCTTCTGGGGTGGCCTGAGGCAGAGCCTGGCAGGGCCCCTGGCCTCGTCCATCCTGGCTGTTCTCAGAGCCGTCATCCTCTGTGTCTTCCTCATCCTCTGAAGAGTCCACCTCACGGATGGCCTCCTGCTTCTGCAGGGCCTCCCGGCGCTCAGCACGGTCCTGCCGGATGGTGTCCAGGCTGCGAGAAGCCACCTTGGACAGCGAGGCCTTGTCCCCTGGGTCACCGAGCAGCACCAGCTCCTTCTTGACCTCACAAGAGGCCAGGTCCAGGCTAGGCTTGCGGGAGGCAGACAACTTCTTCTCTGAGGCCCCCAGGGCCGCCCCCAGCTTCTCGGCTGACTGGACCCTCTTCAAGAGCGGGGAGCGTGGTGGCTCAGCGCTTTTGGGCCTTGAGATCTGCCGGCCCAGGGGAGGTGAGGAGTGCAGCTTTCCCGGGAAAGCTGCAGGGCTGCTCAGGGCATGGCCAGGCAGAGGAGATGGGGAGCGCTGGGGAGATGTTGCCTGAGGGGTGGGTGACGGAGTGTGTGCCAGGGGAGACAGGGGGATGCTGCCTGCTGACTTGCGCCGGGGCGAGCGGTACTGCCGCTGCAGCTTGGGGGCCAGACCATGCAGGGAGCTGGGGCGGATGTGGCCAGAGCTGGCTGGAGAGTTGGGCACACTGGAGCTGGGTGAGCTGCTCTGGGAGGAATTTCCACCTACTTTGGAAAAAGGGTGAGAGAGAGCAAGGGCCTCAGAAACAAGAGGGGCCCAGGGAGGAGGCTGGACCCCTCCTGCCCAGGACTCTGCCCCTCCCCCCACCCCTGAAACGCAGCCAGACAGTGCTACAAAGGGCTCTGGTAGCAGCTCTGGGCCTGGTCTTGTCTTTGACTCCCACCACGGGGGGGCAAAGGTCAGGTGCCCCTTCAGGGGAAGTCTAGACCCCAGGTACCTGAATGCGAGACTTCAGGGGCCCCTCGGTAGCCCTGGGTTGGAGAGCGTGGGGCCAGGCTGTGGCTGTGGCCATGACCATGTGTGGGGGAGCCAGGCCCACTCTCTCCAGAGGACAGGGAGCGGCTCAGAGACGACAGGCTTCGGCTTGTGTGCAGCAAGGACGCCTGCTTGGTGATCTTCCGAAACAGGGAGCCCCTCTTTCTGCTATCAAGAGAAGGGCCACACAACACTGCAGGGGGGAAGGGACCCTGCAGGGGATGGTACATGCACACACAAGTGTGTGCAGATGTATGTAGATATGAGTGCATTCACCTGTGTGTACAGATTATGTGTGGGCACGTGCATGTATGTGTGTGTGTAAATGTGTATATGGGGACAGATCTTCAGGGGGTGGTACATGCACATGTGTGTGTGTATTTGTGTATGCGTAGATGCGTGTATGAGGACAGGCGTCCGCACATGAGCGTGCGTGTGCATGTGCATGTCTGGGGGCTACAGGCACAGGTCTCCCTGGGGTCAGGCCTCACTCACCTCTCAGGCCCATCCTTGGCCCTGCTCTTCCGGTCTCTTCGGGCCATCTTGGACCTGTGGCTGCCTTTGCGTGCAGGGCCTACTCTGATCGACGTGTTCTCAAATGGCGTAGTCGAGATGGAGACCTTGTTTCCACTCTGTGTGGTACAAGGAAGGGTGGGGCAGTTAGCAGGAGCCACAGGGAAGAAAGGCAGCCTCAAAGACCATCTAATCCAACTCCCTCACTTTACAGAAGGAGAAACTGAGGCCCCCAGAAAGAAAAGTGACCAACCAAAGCTGCACACAGAGAGCCTGGGTGTGCCCAGGTATGTCCTGCCCTTGGGGGGAGGCCATCATACCCAGGGAGCCGTGAGGAGACTGGTACCTGCAACAGTCAATACAATTCTAGGCTGCACCCAGAGAGGGGTGTGTTGGCTGCCCTTGGCCTGGTTCAGACCACACATCTGGAGGGTCCTGGGAGCCACTTCTCAATATGAACAGGAGGGGAGGGGAACAAGGAATGCTGGAGGAGCTGGGGACAGTTGTGTCCAGGATCTGCAGGGCAGTCGGGCAGATGAGGCCTGGCTTCTGGGTATTCTCATAGAGGCCTCAAACACCAAAGCCAAAGATGAAATGGGAGCCAGGCAGGGGCATAGGCAGTGGCTTCCTCCCTATCACTACTCACTGAAAGCAGGGTATGGAGGAGGAAAGCTGACGGGGGCGCTGACACTGCCCAAGAAAGGGGAATCTGAGAACAGTCAGATGGGAAGTGAGGGTCAGAGGGAGGATCCCTAAGGAAGGCCAGGGAAAATGGACTCCCCTGGAGTCTGGCAAGCTCAGGCCAAAACTTGAAGGGCTCCCCAAGTCAGAGACTGTGGCCACAGAGAAGGACGGAGAAGACTAGTAAGCGAGAGCCCTGAAGTTCACAAGGGACAAACTACAAGAAAAGAGCCAGGAAGGAATCCAGGCCCCCCAACAAGAGAAGGCCTGCCAAGGATGAACCCAAGTGTGGAGATCAGGTAGAAGGTGAACTTTTGGGAGGAAGGGCATGGCAGAGCATGTGGGGGAAGGGCAAAGGAAGAAGGAACACAAATGATTTTGTCCCTGGACTAGACCACAGACCACCTGGGCAGACAGAGAAAATGGATGAGTTAGGCCGACAGCTCGTGGGCACTGGCCCTGCAGACCTCTCGCGTAGCTTTGTCCTTCATAAGACGGAGGAGAAATAAGGGGAAAGCCTGTTCTGGACCAGAGTCTCACCAGCAGGGAGGAGTGAGGTCGGACATGAGGGAATCTTGGGAGATGGAGCCCCTCCTCCTGCCCCTTTGAGAAATATTAAGAAACAGGCATTTCTCTAGCCTGCTGACTTTTCTACAGGTGCCTGAATGCTGCAGCAGCAGCATCATCATCACAGCTAACCTTTACAAAGCATCTCCTCTGCACCAGGACCTGTATGCTAGCACTTTATAGATATTTTCTCATTTAATCCTTACAACCATCCTGGGAAGCAGGTGCTCTTATCATCCCCATTTTACATGAGGAAAATGAGGCAAAGAGAGGTGAAATGACTTGCCCAGGGTCACACAAGTAGTAAGTGCATGAGGCTAGATTTGAACTCAGGTCTTCCTGACTTCAGGCCCTCTTGCCATCAGCTGAGGGGCCAAACTTTTAGGAAAATAACATCCTGCCCTGAAATCTTTTTTTTCCTTTACCAAAAGCCTAAATATTTCTAAAGGGCAAAAGGATTTAAACTGAGGGAGAATATCTTGTCCCTGAAGACAGAATTAGGGCAGTGAGCAACATGCCTGGAGCAAAGCCCAGACTACAGGCAGACCCAGATCTCCACGAGGGCCTAGGAGCAGCCTCCCTCCTCTTCCTTGTGGAGTCACTTGGACACATGAAGTGCCCGGGGCCCTCAGAGTCCATCTGTCATCCACACCCGGCTTCGAGGTCACATCATATTCTGGAATTCTGTGGACTGTTTAGGAAGATGATAAATTCACCTAAGAAAAGCCCAGGCCAGAGAGAGTGAGTTTTGCAGAGACCTCTCTCTGTATCTCTGTCTCTGCTTCTGTCTGTGTGTCTCTCTCGGCTGAGACACTGAGAATAACGAATAAATTGTTTCTACAAGGCTGATGCCCCACGGCACAGGGCAGCCTTCTTCTTCCACCCTGAGCATCCTAGATATGGGGAAGCAGATTTCACAGGGGTCAAAAGAAAGTCAAAGAGGATCCTGGAAGCCAGAATCAGCCCATCCCCGCCAGTGGCCTTGCACGCCCCCATCCCTCAAAAGCTCCCCAAGACCCTATGGTTTCCCCACCCAAGGCCAGCTCACAGACTTGAGGCCTTTCCTCACCTTCAGGATCAATTCCACCACCTCTGTGTGCACCAGCCCATGCACAGGTTCACCGTTGACATGTGTGATGAGATCTCCCTCGCGCAGGCCTGCCTCGCTGGCCGGGCCCCCGTCCTCCACATGCTGCCTCCAAGAAGACACTGGTTCTGAGATCTTCCCCACCCTAGGGAAGCCCTAGGAGCCCTAGGCTTCCTCAGTCTCCCCTCTACCATTATCAACAGGTCTCCTGATGTCGTGAGATGAGTAAGGCTGCCCGGACTACTCTGGAGATAGTGACAGTCACTGTGGGTGGATGGCTTGGGCTCACCACCATCCTGGGACAAGGATCTGGCGCAGGGATCCTCCCCCTCCCAGCCAAAGCCCAGCTGGCCCACAAAGACATACCCAAACCATGTGCTGCACAGTGTAAACATCAGTGTCCCCCATGTAGACCCGGATGGCTCGCAGGGTGAAGCCATACTTCTTGGCAGCTCGGTGAATAACAATAGGAGGCTTCAGATCGCTGATAGCTGGCGAGAAGTCTCTGCTTGGGGATGACTCCCGGGAAGAGGGATTGGATGACTGCGAGTGGGGGGACATCGGGCTGGCCAAAGGGGAGCAACCATGGTGGTCTGGAACAGAGACAAGGGTGCAGTGAGTCACATCCCTGCCTGGCCCACCTATTTCTCCACTTTATGCATTCCTGATACCCACAGGCCCCAGCTGCTGGAGCCTGCCCCTAGGGCCCTCACCACATGTACACCATCTACACTAAGAACACAAAAAAGTAACAACATCTGTAATCTGGAAAGAGGCCCACACCCCAGATTCAGAACAGGCCCTGAGCTGTTGTGGTCACTCCCACACACTTGAGGGAAAATAGGGTGTCTAGCCTGTCCAGGCCCGTCTCTCAGCCCTCATAACACACACAAAGGATCACAATCCTCACAGTCCCTTGTAGTCCAGAGACACACACAGCCACATGTACACAGGAACATACACATGGACACACACCCACACCCACACACACCAGCATCCCTCCAGTCATGGGCCCATAGACACATGGAGGAAGAATACTTGGGCTGGCCCCAGACCCTGGACTGCCCTCACCTGAGGGAATGAGAAGGGACAGGGCGGTGGCCGAGGCCGATTTGATGACTTTGTTGGCAGGCCTGGGTGTGCGCTTGTCTCCGGACTCGCCGGACAGCAGCCGGTGGCGTGCCCGCCGCACAGCCAGGTCGCTGATGGCCTTGGGTGTGGAGGTCTCCAAGCCCTCCTGGCTGTTCTGGTGGCCTTGCTGAGCATAGACACTCACAGGATTCCCACCTACAGGGGCAGGGGAGAAAGCAGAACCAACCAGTCAATCCCCAGTGACCTGAATGCTGAGCAGTTCACTGGTAGAGTCACTGGCTGAGGTTGGGACAGGGGCAGGAGAACAGTTCCAAGTATCTGCTTCCCATCCCCACCACAACTGCATTGTAGTTCTCTGACAGGTGCCTACCCCCCAAAAATCCACTAGCATTTCAGGCAGTCACTGAGGAAGGTAGCACTAGACCTGGCTCCTTGTCCCCCTGGGCCTTGTGCTCTCCCAGCTGCTCAGGAGTGGACCCAGGGCCGCCATCTCTGGGCTGTGGAGTCAGGAAAGCCACACCCTCTGTCAGTTGCTGGCTCTGTCGGGGGCTGCTGCCAGCCTCATCAGTATCTGGGAAACGGGGTGCATCCAGCACCCCTGAACAGCGCCGCCGCACCCCAAGAGGGGGGCTGGAGTCGCTCTCCGTATGGGAGGACTCGGACACTGATAGCCGCTTCCGCAATCTGTAGGGGAGAATGGAGCCCAGCTGTGGATTCTCTCCCTCCCTCGGGGACACCCCATCCCCTTCCCCCATGCAGGACCCTTGGCTCACATCTCGGGGGAACCAATCACCCAGCCCCGATCTTTGCCCTTGAGGCCAAGGCCCTCCAGCTTGTCTTCCTTCTCCTCGCTGAGGCTGCGCTGGGTGGGGGGTGGGGTCCTGCGGTCCTCTAGCAGGGAGAGTCTCTCCAGGCTGCTGTATACCTGGGGGCAGGCAGACAGAGAGGTCAGGGGACGTGAAGCCGGGCAGCAGAGGATGATGACCAAAGGCCTGCGGGAGAGCAGAGGGTGCCTTGCAATCGCGCCTGAAAACAGAGGGCCCAGGAAGCTTCCTCTTTGTGGATCCCACTGACGTGGCCATGTCGCTGTCCATGGGAGAATACATTCCATGGCTCACACAAGGGCAATGAAGGTGGAAGGTGGGTACAAGCCAGGGATGCAGGTTAGATGTCAGGACGAGGGGACAGGGGATTCAAGGGAAGCTGAGGAACCAAAGGAGCAGGCCCGGGAGGGGTGGGGGGCCAAGGCCCAGATGCACAAGATGCAATGCCAACAAGTTGTGCTCTCTGAGGTGAGGGACTGTGGTCAAGTGTGTGGAGCAGAGGGTAAAAAGCCAATGCTTTGGGGACATCAGCACATACATTGAAGCACCCAATACAAAAGCAGGGCTCGAGGTGGAGGAAGGTTGCAGTCCTTTCAGGCACAGGGCCTCTCTCTAAGGGCTCTTCCAGCAATAAATCTCAGGCTGCCCAAGAGCTTCAGGCATGGCTCAGAGCCTGGCCACACCTCTCCCAGTGCCAGGGACAGCTGCTGGCTCCAGGCTACGACAGGTCAGTCCTTCCCCTCCCCTCCAGCTTTGCCTTTGCGCTCCAAACAGGCTGGATTCCCTTCCAGTGCCTTCTGGGCATCCCTAGTCCCTGGATGACCAGCCCCAGACCCTCTGGAGATGCCCCAACTCCTATACCTTGCTAAACCTCGGGGAGCATGAAGAAAACTGACGGATTTCCACATGGTCATCGTCATTGGCATCATCCTCATCCTCTGAATCCACATGTCGATAACGTTCTGAGCGAGCTGGGAGAGACATGGGCAGATGAGGTTGAGGAAGGGGTCAGTTTTCCTGCCAGAGGTCCCAGGGGAGGGTGATGGTGTAGGGCTTCCCCAGTGAGGCTGGGAGGCCAGCTCCTGGGCACCCAGAGCCCCAGAGGGTGGGAGGCACCATGGGCTCTGACCTCATTACATCCTACTGCAAACAAGCATCCCACCAGGGGCATCCTGGGGCAAGGGGGTAGCAGAGCATGGTCTTAGTGTGGAATGATTGGAGCTTAGATAAGGACTGGGATCTAGTTATCCAATGTGCCTGGCTGGGCACAAGGCCTCACTAGGGGTGAGCCTTCTGGTGGGATGGGAAAAGAAAGCAGGGAGCTCAACATAAAAGGTGACTTGTCACTCAGTGGGGCCAGGATATCCACAGCGAGAGGAGAGGACCTCACACGCAAGGTCCAGAGAGCTAGACCTTGTCCTGGCTCTAACAGTTGTTAGCTCTGAACAACACACATTCCCCTGAGCTGCCCCCTCCTCATCTACATGAGAAAGGTGAGAGAAGAGCTTGTGGCCCTGAGTGGGCCCAGATAAAAATGACATCTCGGGTTCTAAAAGAGCCGGCAGCAGGGGAAGGTTGGGTCCTTGCCAGGGGCAGGCAAAACGAGAGAGGAACCAACAGGGAAGCAAACGTTAGCCCAGTTTTCCCAGAAGGGAAGAGAACCTAGCCTGGAAACTAGAGACAGTGGGCATGACCTCGATGCCTGGGTCACGCAAGGGCTGGTGGTTAGGAAGCCAGGGGTGCTCACGAGCCCACACAGCTCTAGGCACAGCAGCTCAGTAAGACCAGGTTGCAGCGGGTGCTAACCCAGCATGAGAGGAGCATGCTGAGGGTGGGGCTGGACAAAGCATGGCAGAAGTTGAGAGGAGTCAAGTGGACCTGAACCACTTGAGTGGTCACTCAGACCTTAATGGTCGCAGGGGCAGGAGATCTCCAATGGAGGCCCCAGCACTGTCTCACACTTCTCAATGACCGGCAGAGAAGTCTACATGGCCAGCTTGGCCATTTGGGGGGAGGGGAGAGTTGACACAGGAAATGAGTCAGGATCCAAAGGGATGTTAGCAGGCCCCTGGGAATGAGGCTGGACCAAGCAAGATGAAACTCAATAGGGATGCATGTCTAGTCTTACACGTGGGTTATAGAAGAATCAAGGCCCACGTCTGGAGCACTGCGCTCAATTCTGAGAGCACTGATGAGCTGGAGGCCATCCAGAGGATGGTAACCAGGGTCAGGATGGGCCTTGAGCCCAAGCTACGGGAGGAGCTGCTGAAGGCATTGAGTGCTCAGGGGCGGAAGGACGGGAGGGCCAGCCTCCAGACATCCAGAGGGCTGTGCCTGGCCCAAGGACAGCACCAGGAGCCAGGAGGAGGCACCCACAGGGTGGAAAGGGCTGCCGAGGGGAGGAGATGCCCTCTGTTGGGTCTGCCTTCACAAGGCTTCCTTTCCCATGTGGGCTAAGGCTGCCAATTCTCAAATTCTGAGTTTCCATGAGCATGGGGACAGGAATCCCTGGCCTGGCCATGCTGGGAAAGCACATGCTTTGTAAATGGAGAAGGGCTTTCCAGGACTCGAAGAATGAGCGTGGGCTCTGGCACCCCAGATCTCCTGAGGACTGGGCCTACCATTATGGGGACTCATGTTCTAGTGTGGCCTCAGACCCTTACTAACTGTGGGACCCTGGGCAAGTCACTTCGCCTCTGACTGTTTCCTCAGCTGTAAAATGGAATAACAGAGCTGTTGTGAGGATTGAATGAGATCACGGTTTTAAAGTGGTTTGCAAACCTCATAGTGTTGTATGAATGACAGGTACTACTACTTGTCCTCTTCCTCTCCTCCTCATCCTCTGGGCATGTAGTCACACTACCAAGCAATGGGCTTCAAGGTGGGAATGACCCAAGCCCCCAGGCCCTCTTACTGTCAAAGTAGCTCGTGTCGTCCTCAGACTCTAGCTGTGGGATGAACTCGGCCTTCTGTCGCAGCAGACCCGTCCAGTCCAGGTCCTTGAAGAACCGATGCTGCCTTACCTCACTGGCACTGCCTGCAAAAGGGCGTGATGTGGGGAGGGCAGACAGAGAATCAATGCAGCCTCAGGATGTACGCAGCAAGGGAGGGCAGGCATGGGGGGAAGGGTCAGGGAGCAGGAGAGTACGTGGCCCATCCTGCCTGGACCCTGTGTGAAAGTGGCCCATGAGAGTCCCTTGGCACAGCCCAGCCCTGGCTGTCACCTGCAGCCTACCTGTGCCCATCCTCTCCAAGGGGTTCTGGTGGAGCAGCTTGGAGGTGAGGTCTTGGGCATCTGGAGGGAGGGCATCATCCCCCTCAGGCCATGCAATCTCATCTGAGGGGAGGAGCAGAGATGTGTGGGGCAGGGGGAAGGGCCGGCTGCCCAGCACAGAGCCTTGTCCCAGCCCATCTCCCACTGTCCATGCCAGTTCGCTTATCCTCCCACGCACAGCCCAAAACTTACCACTGATCACTTGTCCAAACAGCTCCTCTGGAGTGTCCCCAAAGAAAGGGACACAGCCCACGAGGAATTCATAAAGGATGATGCCCATGGCCCACCAGTCCACTGGCTTCCCATAGCCTTGTCTCAGGATCACCTCAGGAGCAATGTACTCAGGGGTCCCACACACCTGGGCAGAGGAGAAGGATCACTAACATGGCTCTCACCATGATCACCACTATTATGTCCATTCTACAGATAAGGAAAACGGGGCTCAGAAGTAAAGTGTTTTTCCCCAGGTCACACAGCTAGTGAATGTCTTAAGTTCAAATCTTGGCTCAGACACTTCCTAGCTACGTGACCTTGGGCAAGTCACTGAACCTCGACTGGCCTCAGTTTCCTCATCTGTCAAATGAGGACAATAACATTTGTCTGCCAGGCTTGTGAGACTCCATGGAAATGGAAAGCACCTGGCAGACCAGACAGTGCTCTCCAGACACCGGCTCGTGCCATTCTCATCCAGTGCCAGCTCATCTGTCCTGGCTCCAAGCCCAGGTGAGATAAAGGCCCTGCCCCCAGACGCCCCATTGTTTCTGTATCAAAATATGTCAGAATGTCCACGGGAGAGTCCCCTCTCCCTGAGCCATACAGGACTGGATCACAGACTTGGGTCAGGGGACCTGGGCTCTAATCCTGACTCTACTTCAAAATCACTTAGCCATCTAGGACACGGGATCTCTTGGTGCCTAAGCTAACTCCAGCTCCTAAGCTCCCAAAGTCTATCAAGGTTTATATAATACCTGCACTGAGTGGCAAGGGGAAGAAGAGAAAGATGGTTTTGCTTTGTTCTGGGGTCCTGCCTGCTAGCTCCTAACCATCTACCACCATGGCTTGGGGTGCTGTCTTCTTTCAAGAGGCCACTGGTACCCCCGCTGAAGACAGGACCCTGCACTGTCACACGGAGTGTGCGGTGCATTCCCATGATGTTCCTCAGAGCCATGGCCGCCCCCTGCTCAAGCTTTAGGACAAGTCCAGAGTTTCACATGGCATAGTCCTGGAGTCCTCTGCTTGGCTAATCCCAGGGGCAGATGGTACCAAGAGCTGCTTCACAGATGCCTTCCAGAATGGCAGCAATTACTCAAATAACTCAAACTCTTCTCCTCCCTTCCATTCTCTTTTGAGATTGGTTTGAGTTCTGGAATCAAGATTAGCACAGAGGGCACTGAGGGGCTAACCTTGGAGTCAGAAAGACCTGAACACATGTCCTACTTTGGTCACGTTCTTTCTGGTGTGTGACCACGGCAAGACACCAACCCTTGTGGTGCCCCAGCTGGTAGCTCCCTAAACTAATGGCACCCTAGAGCTTGGCACAGTGGAGACAGCACCAGTTTGGCAATCAGGAAGACCTCATGGAATCCCTGGATGCACTTCCCTGCCTGCCCACAGACCCTGCTCTATAACAAGGACCCTTCTTTCCCCTGACAAGAGAGCACCTGCCCTTTCCTGGAAGACATTCAGGGCAAGGAAGCCCATTACACCTACCCAGGCACCCCCCTCCACTCTGGAGGCAGAGCTTTCATTTATCTCTTTGCAGCCCCTGCCCCATGCTCCTGGTTCTGCCCCTGGAAGCCAAGCAGAATAGGCCCAGATGCTTCTCCCACAGGCCAGAATAAAAATCTTTCCTCCAGGTTAGCTGGGAGCCTCTAAGTCTGGGACTCCTAGCCCTTTCCCACCTCATTTGCCTCCTCTTTCAGATGACCCCCCAGTTATTCATTCCTAGTACCACCTATAGTACCCTCTATGGGCTCAGGACAGGGCAGCCTGGGATCACATGTTCATTCCTAGAGGCCTGCAAAGGTGGGCACATCTCCCCATCTGCTATTTGTAAGGGACTGTGGAGGCCAAAGGCTGGACTTTTTACTTATTCTGACAATTTCCCCTTATTACTGAGCCCAAAATTCAGGGCCTTGAATTCTGCCTGGATGGCAAGTCTGCATGGAAGGGTCCCTGCCTGCAGAGAGGCATCCCAGGATGGTGGGCAGTGAGCAGGCCCCAAGCTTTGGCTCTCACACATCCTGATAAGTCCTTCACCCACTCAGAGCATAAAGGAGCAATCTGGGAGGGTCGTCCTATGGCAGTTCCCAGGGGGTCCCTGCAACTTATCCCACCCAGGGCCTTGGGCCCTCTTCCTCATGCATTTTCCTCTTCGTTCCAGCCTAAGATAAGTCAATTATGGCAGGACGTCCCACGGCTACTCACCTGCTTGTCCAGGAACTCCCGGGCATCCTTCTCAATGTGGCCCTCATACAGGTTTGTGGTCAGGCTCATGAGGCCTATCTTGGACAGCCCAAAGTCAGTCAGTTTGATGTGACCCATGGATGTTATCAAGAGGCTGGCGATGATGAAACAAATCCGGCTCAGGCCTTCACCTACCCTATGCTGTGCCCCGTCTGCTACACCCCACCCCCTGCGGGTGCCCAGCTCTGCAGCACTGGCAGGACATCCAACCAGCAGCTCTGCCCAGCTCCCATCCAGGGTGGCAGCTGCCAGATAATGACCTGCTCAGAGTCAGCACAAGGCCAGCCATCCAGATGTAGCCCACCAACCCACCAGTGCAGAGGCCGGAGCAGCCTAGGGGGTGGTCAGCAGTGGGGCGGGGCAGCCCCCCCTCCCCCCCCCCCGAAGCTCCTTACTTGTCTGGCTTGAGGTCACGGTGCACTATGCCGTAGTTGTGCAGGTATTCCAATGCCAACACTGTCTCAGCGAAGTACATGCGCGCCATGTCAACAGGCAGCGCACCGATGTTCTTCAGCAGCGTCGCACAGTCGCCCCCTGCAACGACACCACCCCGCCCACTCTGGAAGCTTTGACCCCTTTCCAGGGTCACCGTGAGATCCCAAAGATCTAAACAAAGCTCAGCTATTACAATCCTGTGGCCTTCCTTGGGTGCCCACCCTTGGCCAAGTACAGGACCTCGCCTTTTCTGGAAGACTTGTGGCACACAGTAGGGAAAGTGCTGAACTGAAGCCAAGAAGACCTAAGATCAACTCTAACTTCAAACATTTCCTAGATGTGGGACCCTGTGCAAGTCATTTAACTTGTTTGCTTCAATTTCCTCATCTGTAAAATGGGAACACCTTGCAGGGTTGTTGGGGGAACAAATGAGGCCACATCCCTTAAGTGCCTCACACAGAAGGGGCTGGAGAAATGCCTGCCCTTTGCACATCAAATGTGAGTATTTTTTCTCAGGCCACATGACCCCTGACTTCTTGGCCTCATTGAGGCCATTGATAACTTGCCTCCCAGAACCCTGCCCTCCCCTGGCTCTCAGGAGACCCCAGCGGCTCGGCTCCCCTGGGCTCGTACCAGCTCCAGGAGACTCTGGGCACCAGCCCCACCACATCACTCACTGGGCCTCTATCAGGGTCTCAAACTCAGTACAGCCTCAAGTGAGCTCCCCAGCTCTCTCCTCCTGTTGAGAGCACTGCTGAGGGCCTGGTCATCCAGACTTACCACCATCAGTCTAGCCTGGACTGATCACTGCCCTTCCCCTGCCCCTGGGGTGTGCGTTCCACCCCCTGGCCACAGGCAGGGAACTCCTACCTTCCACATACTCCATGACCATGCACAGGTGGCGCCGGGTCTCAAAGGAGCAGAACATGCTGACCACAAAGGGGTTCTCAGCAAAGGTGAGGATGTCACGCTCCACAAACGCCTGCTGGATCTGGTTGCGCAGGATGAGGTTTTGCTTGTTGACCTTTTTCATGGCAAAGCGCTGGCGGGTAGACCTGTGGCGCACCAAGAACACAGCCCTGAAAGGCACAACACAGTCTCAGCGGGGTGCCGCCTTCGCAGAGGACCCCCAGAACTGCCCCTCTCCTCAGGAGCCTCAGAGCGTGGAGGGGCTTTGAGAAGGGGCAGAGATTTGAGTCACAAGCCTGGTTCTGGGCGCAGAGCCTACCATGTGCCGAGCTCTGGGCCAGAGGCATGCACAGGGCCTGGCACTTAGGAAGTTCTCAGCCAATGTTTACAGATCAACAGATACACAGCATTATCAATACAGATATAGGCTGTCCCCAGTCTCCAAGTCATTTGGAGCTTTTTACAAGACAGCTGAATGCAAGGCAGGGGGTGGAGTGGGAGAGAGAGACCAGGAGAAGCTCCAGACACCAGGCTCTGAAGCTATATCTGGAAGAAAGAGACAGAGGGAGGGTAACCCAGGAATGAGGGATGACCACTGCAAAGGCCTAGAGGTGGGAAATGGCCAGGAGGAAAGGCTAGTCTGACTGGACTGCAAGAGAGGATGGATAGATAGGGCAGGGCAAGGCCACAAAGGCCTTCAAAAGCCAAAATGAGGAGGAAGAGGTAAGAGAGTCCCTGGAGTTTATAGGAAATGGTGAGATACAGTCACGTAAGTTAAAAAGGAGAGGCCTATGGCAGCACTGTGGAGGCCAGACCAGAGCATGGCTCCCAGGAGGCAGTGACTCCTGGACTCTCACCCACAGCACCTTCACGTCAGTCAGTCCTTGTACCAATTCCCACTAAGGACACTGTCCCCAGGACATCAGGGCACCCACCTTCCCAACTCCCTTCACTTTCCAGAACATGGGCTCTAGGGCAAAAGCATGCCCTTGATTCCAGCCACACGGGGCTTAGGACAGAGAGCACGTGGGGCCTGGCTCCAGACCCAGCTCCACATGTCCATTCCCTGGCCCATGAGAGAGGTCAGTGGTCTTGGACACACTACACACTCATGCAGATCCCTGGGGGATCCTGCTGGAGATGCCCACATCTGAAGTGGGAGAGGTAGAATTTTCATCTACAGAAAGGTGCAGGCCCAACTCTGGACAAAGAACAAGTTGAAGGCTGAGCCCCCAGTGGCTCCAGGGCCAGGATGAATGCCACTTTGCAGAAGCTTTCTAGATGGCAGGAGGCCCAACTGACACTGAGGCTGGGATAGGACTACCCTCACCAGCATCTAGGCACTAAATGCACTTGAGGGTCACTGGCTGGGAGTCTGAGAAAACCCTGGAAAGCACAAGAGTCAGGTATCTCCAGGACTGGAAGTGACGGGGTCAACTTTGGCCTGATTTCTAAGAGAGGAAGGAGTGGATTCTTGCAGCTCTGATGGTGAGCTGGGGCTCAATCCTAGGGAAACTCCAAGAAGGTTTTCTTAAAGGGATGGCTGGTGGGAACTTCAGAAAGGGACAGAAGCCTCAACCACACCAAGGGTGCCAGCCTCAAACCTCTCTGATAAGCTCACAGGGCCTGGCCCAGGTTGACACAGGCTAATGGGAAGTGCCACACAGCCTGCACACCCACTAGAATCAAAACCTGGGGAGACCCTCTGTAGCATGGCCCTAACTCCAGGTTCCTGGGCTGTCCATGGACTCTGCTGCTGGGCCCGATCCATGCCAGGGACAGGGGCTGCTGGCACCAGGTGGGGCCCATTACCCGTAGGCACCATTGCTGATCAGCTTGATTGTCTCAAAGTCCTCCTCAGACGGTGTCTTCTTGGGATGCAGAACAGCCCCTCGGCCCTGTGATGGAAGAGGGAAACATGGAGGATGTGCTGGCTTTTCCCCAAACTGGCTCCATCCACCTGCTTCCAGAGGCAGCGTGCCTGAGGGAGGCCCAGCAGGCCCTGCCCATCCCATCTAACCCCAGGGCCTTAGCCCACCCCCTCCCAGATGCTCACACTCCACCAACCACCAGGCAAAGATGCAGGGCAAGCTCATTCTCGCCCAGCCCCATCAGCCCTGCACTCCAGCTCCCGGAAAAAAGGAGGAGTCTGGCTTTTTTATGTGTATTTTCAGCTGTTCATGGAAGATGCTTGATAAAGCTCGCCCAGTCACTCATTCATTCACACTAAGCACCAATCCACCATCTCCCCTCACACACCGAGAAAACAGACGTGGCAATGCCCCTCACTCTAGCATCCAGCCCCTTGGCTGGGAGGGCTTCATTTCAGAAAGATATCCAAGGCCCATAAGAGTTGGTACAGCAGAGCAGCTGGAGTCAGGAAATCTGGCTTCAGATGTACAAGATGTGTGACCCTAGGCAAATCACTTTACCTCTCAACCTCAGTTTCATCTTTGGTAAAATGGACAGGGTTGGAGTGGAGTCCCTCTCATCTGTGATCCCCTCTCTTAGCTCCACCCTGTGGAGCCTCTGGTTACTCAGTAAGCTAGGTCAGGCCTTCAGGTCATTACCTCAACTGAGTCATCTGTCTCAGGAGTGTCTGGGCTGTCATAGCTGTTGAGTTGGGCCATTTCTAAAAAGGAAAAGAGGGTGGGAGATGCAGGCTTGAGCAAAAGTGAGGTTCATGTTAGTTTCCAGGGCCCATCCTGACCACAGGCTCCTCTTCAACAGAGACAGAATAGAATCTGTTTGGAGTCAAGTCTGATAAAATTATAAAATCCCTTGCCTTTGGAAGGCAGCCTGGTGGAAACTGAGAAGTAGCTGTAGGTTTCAGCTCTGGAATGGAGGAAATTCCCATTGAGGTGCCTTTCCCTGATCGGGGCAGGTTCTGCCCACACATAAGCTGCCCCTGCTGCTAACCTGGGACCCTCCCCACCAACAGCCAACAAGTCTGGGTTCATGGGAAGAAGGAGAGGCCAGGAAGATGCGCTCAGGCACTTGCCGAACAGCCAAGCCTCCAGCCTACCTCTGGGGAGGCCCAGGATGTCCACGTTGATGTCTCTCTTGACTGGACCAGCTATCGCCCATCAGCAGACCTGGGACCTGCCCTCTCCCTCACATCTTGGGCATCAACCCCCTACCTGGCAGTTTTGCTTGCCCCTTTCCAGTTCAAAGGTGACTCCCTGTCAAGAAATAGTACTTGGGGCCTTCTCTGGAGGCTGCTTCCCTATGCAGCCCAGCTGCAATGACTCCCAAGAACAGTCCTCCCCGCCCTGCTGAGTGAAAAGCATTCCCAGCCTGCCAGCCTCTCCAGTGTAGGGCTGGAAACCCAGGCAGATACCCCATCCAATTGCTCCCACTCTCTGGCCCCTGGCAGTGAAAGACTGAGGCTGAGGAAAGGGGGAGGGGATTCCACCTAGTGGTCCTTCCTAATTCTATGGCTAACACTCACAGAGCCTCATCCCTCACACCTGTGGACAGAAAGAAGCCCTGCCCCCGACCTCCAATGCAGCCTGCTCTTGCTCTCAGCCCCCTGGAGCTCCATGTCACCCTCTGCCTCAAGCTTTCACGCAACTTCCATCTCCCGGGGCCCAGGGGCCAGCCACCACACCCAAGCCCCCTCTCTTCCATTCTGTGAAGCTGCCCCTTGCACCCAGAACCCCCCATCTGGTGCCCAGCCTCCTTGTTTGTCTACTGGGATGTGCTCCTGCATCAGAATTCCCAGAGCCGAGAAGAAACAGATGAGCCACTTGCTGCTGCCTGCACTTCACCACTTGGTCCTGGGCCCCTGTGAGCCCCTGTCTCCCAGAGGCTCTCCTGATATACTTTCCCACAATGGTTTCTCCTTGGGTTCCTTGGTGGGATCATCTCCCAAACCCAGTCCCAACCTCCTCCTTTCTCTCACCAGCTCCCATGGACTTGACTAGGCACCCAAGTCCCGACACAGAAGCCCAGTCACGGCCTCAGTCTCTCCCACTCCCACCCCACAACCCCAATGGCCCATTTGACACCTTAGAGTGGAGATGCCCAGGCCCCTCAAACTCACTCTGTCCAACACTGGCCCCGGTTTCTTTTCCCCAGAACTCTCCTGCTTTCAGATGCCCCTATTACTGCAAAGGCGCCACTGTCCTTCATGTCCCTGGGCTCAGGACCTAAGCGTCCACACTGACTCGGACTCCCTCTAACCCCAACCCAACCCAATGCTGGCTGTCATTCCCATCTCCAGAGTCACTCCACTACTAAGACCTTCTACCCATCCTCCTCGACCTCCTGGCTGCAGACCCAGTCCCTTCCAACCGGAATCTCACATAGCCACCAAAGGGGGAGGTGGGGCCCACCAGCTTGGAGTCAGAAAGACCTGAATGCGAATCCTGCCTTAGACTCTTGCTATCTGTGTGACCCTGGACAAGTCACTTAAACTCAGGGCCTCAGTTTCCAGATAACAATAGCCCCACTTCCCAAGGTTATGTTTCAGCATCAGAGTTAATGTGTAAAGCACTATATAAATGGTGGCTATCATTACTAATAATGCTGACCATGTCGCTCTCCACCTTAGGAAGAGTCTGTGGCTTCCCCTTGCCGACAGAATGACCCGTAAACTCCCGAGGGGCAGGAGGGGTGGGGGGGGGAAGGGAGGCAGGGAGAGCAGGGGACCTCCCCACTCAGATTTCACAGCCCCTGTTACAACCAATCTTGACTTCTTGCTATTTCCTAAGCTCAACAGTCCCCTTCCCATCTCTGTGCCTTTGCACTGGCTGAGCCTCCTGCCTGGAATGCAGTCCCTCCTCCTCTCTGTCACCATCTCCTCCTTGAGGCCCTCCCTGATGCCCACAGCTGTCAGCCCTCATCATGCTTCCTGTAAGCGGGCACTTACCCTCCAGGGGATCCCGAGTGAGGCCCAGCTGGCTGATGATGTAGCGCGGGATGTCACATTTGATTCCCTGACCCTCCTTGGCATGACCTTCAGCAGCCTCCAGCAGGTGGTAAAACTCTTCGGGGTCAAACTCCTGGAGAACCAGGGAAAAAATGAGAACCCAGACTCCAAGCACACTATGGGGCTCACCACCCCCAGCCCCCAAAAGAGTAAAGGACAAGCAAGCCCCAGGCCTCAGCCTCCCAACCATTGGGGCTATCCCCAGCAGCAGAGGCACCTCTGCCCTCGCCTCCACATCCCTGTCCTGGTCAGGCTGGAAGCCCCTGGTGTCCTGGAGGGCCCCTTACCAGGCACTCCAGAAGCCGGGCAGGCCGGGCCACAATGATCATCAGTTTCTTCACCAGCTGGGTCACAAAGGCCACCTCTGTGCTCTCTGACCGCTCGTGGGCCTGTGGAGACAAGGACACTGTAATGGACACCGAAGGCCACTGCACAGGGTAAGGGACTGTGGCTAGTAGGCCATGCACTCTCTGCTTTGGCCTGGGCTGCCAACCCTAGTGAGAAGGGGATCTCGGTGACCCACCCAAGGTCAGCCCATCACAGGGGAGGGCAGCACCTTTAAGGTCAGTCACCACCATCACCATCATCATCATCATCATCTCACATTTCTGGTATTTTAAGAATTGCCAAGTGCTTTACAAATATCTCATTTCAACCTCACACTAAGTAGCAGTAAGGAGCATTAAGAAAGGAGATAAGCAGTACTATCATTCCCATCCTATAGGTGAGGAAACTGAGAAAGACAGCCTGAAGTGACTTGCCAGGTCACAGAGCTAAGCAAACATCTGAGACAGGATTTGAATTCGGTTCTTCCTAACTCTGAGCCCAGTGTTCTGTCCTCACCTCTCCACCTCCAGCCTGGTGCTATCCCTGGAGGCCCCTGAGGTTCAGGTCCAGCTCCAAACCTCATGCTCTTTCCACACCCTGCTGACAGGAGAGCTGGGCTTGAGCTCCACCCACTAGGCTCCCAACGGGGTGCCATGAGTGACCTCCTCTCTCACTGCCTCAGTCTCCTCATACATAAAACGGGAAGAACCCTGGCTGAGGACCCCAGACACAGATCTGCTGGCTGCCCCCTTCCTTCTACACAGCAGTGATGTGCTTCACCCCTAAGTATGTGCAGCTGAAAGACGCCAGCTGTCCCTGACTCATCCCATGCCTCAAAAGCAAGCACCAAACCACACTGAAGGAAGACCTGGAGCCACATCCTGAACCAACTCTGAGCTGTCACATTACTTCTGATATGTCCATATACCTCTGATCTCCCCCTAATCTGACTCCTCTGGGAGGGTGCTGGGAATCACAGCCACCCTGGCTCCTCAGAAGCCCTCTCTGTACAGAAGCCTCCTCCCAGGACTGGGGGCAGCTCCTGGGCCTGGAGAATGCTGGCGAGCACCATGGGAGGGTCTTTAAAGGCAGCCTTCCCCAGCGTATGTGTGCACAGTAGGGAGGCACAAAAGGTATCACAGTGAATACAACAGCCACACAGACTGCAGTCTCCCCTGGCTAAACAAGGGGCACCACACCATGACAGGCACTGGACCCCCATCCTCAAACAAAGGGGCCAGCATTCCAGCTAGAGCCAAGCAGGGCACAGGACAGAGACTCGCGTCTCCCAAATCTTCTAATGTTTGTCCTTCGTAATGCAGCAACATGGCACAAGCTTTTTTGGTAGCCGCACCCCCTGCCAAGGCCTACAGTGAGCCTGTGGTCTACTGAGGGTCCTAGATCTCTTTCAGAACAAGGGCTCTTCCCTGGGAAGTGAATCATCCTTATTCAATTCCATCTTAGAAGAATCAGTTCAGGTCTCCAGCCAGAAAAGTCTTGGTGTCACCTGTCACCATTTGACACCAATGCCAAACAGCAAGGGCCAGGCAGAACTACTTCCCCCAACCTGTCAGAGAGCTGCAAATGGTCGGTCTGGGAGTGGCCAAGTGGCCAGGTGCACTGTGTCTAGCTCGTGACTCTCCTGTCTTCCTGGGGAGCCTTCGTCCAGTTCTTGGCAAAGTTCTTGGCCATTTGTGCCCCAGCCCACCAAACTTCCCTGTGCTGAAAGGGCAGGAGGTACATGTGGCAGGCTGCGCTCAGGCCCAACATCAGCATGGCTGTCTTTCTCAATAGATCACTAGTCATCCCTCAGGGGAATATGCCCTAGACCTTTGCCAGGGGTCAAGGTCAGTGACCTCTGAACTGTGGCATGGCTGCTGATTACCAGTGAGATCTTGGGGAACAGAGGGTTTCCTTCCTCTCTCCAGCCTCAGTTTCCTCCTCTAGAGAATGAGGTATTGAACTCGATAGTCTCTGAGGCTTCAAGGCCAGGACACTCACATCTTGCAGAAGTTTCTCCAAATTCTCCTGAAGGTCATAGAAGTAACGGGAGGTGATGAGTCCATTGCGGGATTTGTCCAGGCAGTCCCGGGCCAGCTCAATGACCTGATGGTGGATGAAGCTCAGAGCCCCGTCTGCCAAGGGCAACACGTTTTCAGCAGCATTGCAGGCTATACACTCCGCCAGCCGCTCCTCCATCTGTGCTGTGGCCTAGGGAGCAAAGAGAGCATTAGCACCAGTGAGAGACGAGGAGCAGAGGCAGGGGCAGAGGACCTCCAAGGACAGAGGGCCAGAGCAAGAAAGAAGATGTAAGGGCAGCCGGGGGGGCGGGCATCCCAGCTGCTCCTAGATGAGGCCTCAGCCAACACCCCCATTTCCCATGGCTGACCCCCAGGCCCGACGCAGAAGAACTTGCTCCCTTCCTCAACTCACACAACCCCCGCCTGCCCTCCCCAACATCTGTATCCTGGCTCACTAGGGATGGATGGGGGGTGCAGAGCTTGCTGCTGCCTCTGCACACACACGGAGGTGCACTCAGTCTCCCCTGGCCAAATCATCAGCTCCAAGCAGGCGATGAGCAGGTGACCATCAGCTCCAAGCAGGCAGCCTCCCCATAGCTGCCTGGGAAGCCCCCTCCAACCAAAGCCAGCAAGCATCTTTCCCCACTGAGCCCCTGTCAGTTCTGCTGCCTGGGCTGCTCCTTTTCAGGTCCTTGAGGAAGGTTCTCAGAAGGGCACTCCCTCCCCACCTCCAATCTTCTCTTCTCAGTCTCTCCTTCCTCGCCAGGAGGAGACACTTCCCCAGAAACAGACTGCCCTTCCCTTCCCTTAGAGGGCTATTTTCAGGTATTGAGAACTTTTCAAATTTACAACTGGGTAAACTAAGGCCACTGGCTCCAGCCCAAACAGGCTCTCTGGACCCTGCTTCCCTCCTCTGAGGGATGCTGCTTGACTTGGCTTTCTGGTCGCCTTACTTTTCAATAACCATAAGCTAGGGAGGAGGTGCCCAAGATGGCAGAAAATGTGAAATTTCGCCACTGCAGCATCCGTTCCACTCTGCTTGGGCTGTCTAGGAGTACCCAGACTAGGGAGAGAGCAGCCCAGGAGCCACCCTCCTCTCCTGACCAGTTGACCCAAGGATGCCTGGGCTTAGCTGACTGCCACATTGCCCCACTGAGATCCCCTGCCACCGGACTCATCTCAAGCTCGTAGACCAGTGAAACACCCTCCACCTCTACCCTGACCCTTTTCAGGTGTCCTGTTGTCTACATACTAAATGAGAGGGGCTGGAGCACAGGTACTACAAGAGGGCCATCCCAGCTCATCAGCCCATCCATCAGCTGTAAACCAGGGTTTAGGACCCCATCCCACAAGGGAGGGCCCTCCATGGGCTTGAGAAGCGGGGAGGAGGTCTTCTGAGCAGGGGTCACCCAGTTTCCTTTGTCCAGTCTACTAAGCATGTAGCATCACCCTCAGCAGAAGCTACTCAGTGTGCATGTATGTGCACGTGCTCAAAGGAAACAGAAATGAGATACAGGGCCAAAGTATGGAGTCCTCTTCCCCAGACAGGAGGGCCCAGGCCTCAGGCTCCATACATGGGCCTAGAGATAACAGGGGCTTGGGAAGGTGGGCATCCCTTGGGGCTGCCTGGCTTCTTCTTTAGTCCTGTCCAGCTTGGCACCTCTAGGAACAATGCTGAGCTAGGTTCCTGCCTGTTAGACTGCCCTGCCCAATCTCCCCCTCCAGTGGTGTGGACTTGATGGCTCTTTGCCATCTTGGGCACCTCCTCTTCACTCTCTCTCGTTTATGGTTATCCTTTGAAAAAAGATGGCGACCAGAGAGCCAAGTCAACCAGCATTGGGGAAGAGCTGAGCATGACCATCTGCTCCCCGCTCCTAGAGCCTCAATTGAAGACCAAATCAGCTTAGAGGCTCACTACCTGCACTACCCTGGGCAAATGGTTTAACTTCTGTTTGCCTCAGCTTCCTTCTCCGTAAAAAGGATATACGAATAGCACCTGCACCTCCTCGGGTCATCATAAAGATCAAATGAAAACATTTGCTAATTGCTTTGCAAACCTCAAAGTGCCACAGAGGTGGGAACCATGATTTCTGAATGCTGATGGGAATACAGCCCTGGCAGATGGCAAGGACCCCTCCACTGTTGCTGTGTTCATCATCATCATCACCATTCTCAGCCTTGACAATGTCCATCAGTTTGGTCCGGTTTGGGGGGCACAGGCACCACAGCTGAGGTCCATGAGGGGACCCTGACTGTCCTGCATCTCCTTGGCCCTTCCCAGCCCCGCAATGAGGCCCAGGGCCTTCCCTCTGACATAAGCTTCCACCTCACTGTGGGTGTCTTAGCCAGACCTAGTGTCTGCAGGCTGTCCTCCTTCAGACGGGGAGCTCCCCAAGGTCCTTTCTTTGTATCCCCAGCCCGTGGCACAGTGCCTGGCACATAGCATTGCTTAGGAAATGCTTCCTGACTCACACCCTCCTCAGG
This sequence comes from Bettongia penicillata ogilbyi, assembly GCA_023548195.1. Lineage (NCBI taxonomy): Eukaryota > Metazoa > Chordata > Mammalia > Diprotodontia > Potoroidae > Bettongia > Bettongia penicillata. The sequence continues at coordinate 11,504,997 of JAJHZJ010000096.1, forward strand.
CACCCCCCAGCAGCACCTTACCTTGGGGAATCTTTCTTTGTACACATGATTCATCATTATTATTTCATTGTCAAAGGAGACTGGGGAGCGGCCAGGGCTGAAAGAGAAGGCAAAGGAGCAGTTGTTTTGCTTTTGCATTAGTCTTGAAGGCTAATGAAGCCTGGGCCTAGCAGTTGCCCTTCCCATGAGTACACAGACCATCCTCCAGAGGTGAAACCCATCCGCAGCATAGCAGCTCAGAACTTTGGAAGAAGGTAGTAGCAACCCTTTCACTTCCTTATCCCTGAAGATGGCCAGGCTGTGACCTGGGGTCGACTGGACCCATGCCCCCAACAGGCCCAGACCCTTCCTCAGGACAAAGTTACGCCAGTTCCCAGAGTTAGGTAGCCCCCCTGCAGCTCCTCCCCTGACAGTCTGGCTCATGAGCTAAGAAAGGTCTTCACATGAAGAAAAACCATGTTAGCCCTGGAGCAAACCTAGGCCTGCAATGTATTTGTGATGGAATGTGTGCACATGAGTTGGTGAGTGTATGAGAACGTGTGAGAGCAGGGGTGTGTGTCTGAATGTGTGGACGAGAGTGAGTCTATGTGTGGGTCTGCATCAGGGCATTCGGGGGACTCTGGGGCTCCCAGATGTGCCTCTCCACCCCATACGCCATGGACAGGCCCCTAGACCCTTAGTGTCACGGCCACGTGGCAGGATGCACCAGTCACTGCCATGCCATGGAGGCGTCAGATCTCAAGTTGCCCCACTTTTCCACATCCTTCCTCCAGATACCTGGCTCAGGGAAGCTAAGAGGGTACCCACCTGAGGCTGCGTGAGCGGGGCCTCATGGCTGGCGACTGGCGGCCCTCCTCGTCTGGGACACTCTCGCTGCTGAAATGCTTTGTCAGGAAATGCAGCTCATCCGCCGTAGGCTGGAAGGGGAGCTGGTGTAGCTTCTCCTGGGAGGAGCAGGACGACTAAGGATGACAAGCACAGGGTGGGTCAGTGCAAGTTTGGGGGCTGTTCCCCTGCCCCTAGCCCCCTGCCCCACTGCCAGGAGCCCAGAGAAGCAGTCTTGGGAAGTCCACTCAGGGTACGGGGAGCCCTGATGAGCAGATACCCATCCAGCCTGGGGGACCCAAAGAGAGGGGACACCTGAAGCAGCTGCAACCCAGCAGGGGCCCTCAAAGGTCAAGCAGTCAGAGGTGAAAGTGGAGGAAGAGCACAGGGGGTTGAGAAGATGTGTATAAGAGTGGTTCTGGCACCTCACTGGCTGCCGTCTCTGTGCTAGGAGTAGGCCTCGAGGGTCGGCTGTGGCGAAGTCTCCCTACCCCCCTCCATGCCTGCCCACTAATAGTCAGCTCTAGCCTCCCAGCCTTACCCTGGGCAGCATGCCCACTGCAGGGGATTTCCTTTGGCTATGGGAGGGGGACAGCTACCCTACACTGGGAAGGGGGAGGGAAGGAAGACTGGGTGACCATGGCTGCCTGGGACCCACATCTAGCCATAACCAATGGAGCCCAGTGGAAAAAGGAGGGATTGTTAGCCTGGGAACTGATTGGGAGCTCTGAATGCTGCCAGTAACTTGGAGATCCAAAGGCCAGGTAAAACCAACCCCCTCAGGATCCCCCAAATGAGGGTCTGCTCAGCCCTCCTGGTCTGGCCAGCTCCCCTCCCCACCCCAGCTCCCAGGGCCATTCTGGGCACTCACAGCTGGGCTTCCTGTGTTTCTGATCTCAGCTACCCTCACCAGTGTGGAGACTCAAGGCAGCAAGCTGAGCATCAGGGTCAAAGGGTCCCCTCTGACCAATGCTGCTGCTCCCTGGGGTCAGAACTCAGCTCCTCTGGGAATGCCCAAGACAACCTCCCTCAGGACAAGGACCTGACTGCTCAGGCCACAGCTTATATGTGGCTTTCCGGGGTGGAAACAGACCTTGGGGTGGAACAGTTTGGTTGTTCCTCTATCCACCTTCCCATAGAACCTAACATCCCTTTCTCTTTTATCAAGGGCGGTCATCTTCACAACTATCTTTTCCCCCTGATTTTATGCTCCTCCCTTCTCTAGGCTAGCCCATTCAGACATTGAAGCTGCATGCCCCACACCCCAATGGGCTACATTGCTAGAGGTGGGACAGCAACCTTGCCAGCCCAAGGCCACTGGGCACTGGTTGTCCTCAGGCCCTTGGTCAGCTGGGGCTACTGGGCACCCAAGCCCTCAGCAGCCTGGAAAGTTGTCCAGTATGGAGTGCTCAATTTTTGACCCAGCCTCTTCATGGCTGATGTGCAGATGCCAAACCCAGAACACGCAGGAACTGTGTGTGGTAGGAAGCTAAACAAGGCCATCCCACGAGGCTCCACCGGGGGGGGTCAAACATCTGTTCTACAGGCCTGAGGGGCCCAGGCCTGGCCTGCAGGCATGACTCCCCCTTGGTAGCCTCCTGGGCCATTACATTCAGTGCAAAGCTGACATCAAACATCCCCCTTCCTGCCGGACAGCATTCTGGGAGAAAGCAGTCCTTTGAGTTGTCTTTGGCCTGAAGAGATCACATGTGACTCAAGCTGTGGCTTCTGGCCTCCTCCCTCCACGCCACCTTCCTTCCCCATAGCCTGCCTGGAAGAGGGGCCACACCCCACATCCCACTTTTCCTCCTCTACTTGAGCTTTAAACTTGGCTCTGAGGACTCTGAGTTCTGCTCCAGAGTCATTCCTACTTCCTTCTTCCAAGACCTTGATTTCCCTGGTGGATCATCCAGGCCTCTACCCTTCAGCAGCTCAAGTCAGCAGCCTTTTTCCTCATTCTTGAGTTCCTCTGGAAGCTTTTCCTCATTCTTCCTCCAGCCTTTGTGACCTACTCTGATCCCTCTTCTTTCAACAGCAGAGCTGCTGGGCTTCTTCAGCCTCCTCCCGTGGGGGGCTCTGGGTGCAAGTGACAGCCCCCCTGGACTTCCTGGCCACCCTCTCTCTATCACAGCTCCCAAGGATTCACTTATCAGCTCCACAACAAATGCTATTTATCTGACCCTCCATGCTCTGCTGACTCAGCTCACGTCCCCAGTTGTCTCTCAGGCATCTCACCTGGATGTCCCGTGGGTATCTTAAATTCAATACAACCTAAACAGAGCTCCTCTTTCCTCCCAAGCTTTGCCCTTTCCCAGATTTGCCTGGACCGTACTCCCAAGCCCCAGGCCTCTCCCCTGAGGGGGTGCCCCTCACTCCCCTAAGCCAATCAGATGCTCCTCAGCATCACTCTCCTGAACAAGAAACCACTTCATACTGGATGGCTTTCCAGGCTGCTGAGGGCTTCGGATTACTGGCTGAGCTGTCTTTTTCCAACCCATCCCCCAACAGTTCTGAAAGTCACTCTTCTAAAGACCCAGCCTGACCATGTCACTCTCCTGCTCAAGAACAGCCATACTAAAAGCTAATATGTATGCAGCATCTACCACGTGCCAAGGACTGTGCTCAGTAGATGCTTACAACAGCCCTGGGAAGTAGGTGCTAGCAACACCTCCATTTTACAGATGAGGAAACAAAGGCAGTGGTAAAGTGACTTGCCCAGGGTCACACAGCAAGTATGTGTCAAAGACAGGATTTGAACTCATCTCTTTGACTCAGGTCCATTATTCTATCCACTGCACCACCCAACTGCCTTCCCAAGAAGCTCCAATACCTCCCTATCACTTTCTGCTGTGTGTTGAAGCCTTTCCCAGAATGGCTCCCCCATGTACCTCCCACTCCCACTCACTACATCCCACCCAAAGTGGCATCAGTGCTCCTCCCTGCCCATGCACAGGCCTTCCTTCCTCAGTCACTCCCCTGGGTCCAAAGCCCTTCCACGGCCTTGAGGGAGTGACCCAAGCTTGCCTCCTCCCAGAATGACCCTGGAATCCCCTGATGGGAAGAAGGACAGGAGAGAAGGGGAGGGGAGTTACCTTCCAGCCACAGCCGAGAAGGCCACAGGGGCTGGAGAACCACCCTGAACCCGGGATCAGCAAGGCCTAGGGACTTACAGAGACAGTAGAACTAGGGGTGTTGGTTCCATAACCAGAGGAAGGAAGAGAAGCCAAAGACCAGCGCCGTCCATCCGTCCTGTGATAGAGATGCTTCAGTGAGACACCACTTAGCAGGTTCTGGGAGCCTGTGCCCAGGAGGCTCCAGGAAGTCAGGCATCCATCCCATAGCTCAGTCTGGGGGCCAGGCTGGGTAAAGACTAGTATATAATTAACTGAATTAGTCCTAACTCCCCTAGGACCTCCTGCTCTGTGATGCCCACCATGGGTAGCTCCTGGGAAGGCACTATGGCCCCCTGAGGGTCTGCTCCCTGCTCCCCACATGGCACCCCTGTCTGCCACCCTTTCTGTGCTCTTCCCAATTCAGGGTAGGAAGTATACACTTAACAGTGAGAAGTCAACAGGTGGAACAGAGCTGCAGCCAGGGCAACCTGGAGGATCATGGCAGTCAGAGCTAGAGAAGAAGACGCTGAGGCCCAGAGAGTACCCCCTTCTCTTCCACACACCCCAAACAAAGGGGATCAGTCCTCATTTCAGTGAACACAGGAAGGACTGACCCTTGAGACTGCCCATGTATGGGGCCCCCCTGGGGGCCTAAGCAGAGGAGGATCAGGCTACATTCCTATCACTTGCTGACCCTGCTCCTTCCCTCCCTCTCTCCAGATGCCTCATACAGCCCTGGCCCTAAGGGAGTGGTTCAGCACTGCCCAACTGAGTACCAGGACACAGTGGCCACTGCTGCTCAAATTGGGGAGAAAGCATAGCTGCTAAGCACACTGGACAGGGTGCCCTGAGAGCAGCATCCTCAATGTTTACATAGAAAGGACCGAGCCCAAGGTCTGAGGACTGGCTGAGTATGGTCCCCATCTCTGCATGCACCATTATACCCCACCAGCCCATGCCAGCATCCATGATGCAGCCACCCACAAGACCAAGCGTTCAGGTCCTCAGGCCTGGGCAGCCAGCAGACTCAAATGAGTCTGCCCTCAGCCCCTGCTTGCTATCCAAGCTGTTGCCCTGCCTGCCACAACAGCCCAAGAAGAGACAAGCACCAACAAGCCCCACAAAAGATCTGCAAAGGGGAAGGGAAGATCTCAAAGCCAATTTTGGGCCAATCTACCTTTAGGAAGCTGACCTAAGAAGGTGGGCATAGAGGGTTGTGGCAGACAGTTCCCCAAGGGGGATAGGGTCTGGCAGGGCCAGGTGAAGAAGAGACATCCCAAAGAGCCTGGTTCTTGGGGCCTGGCAGGGGGCAGTGCCTCTGGCAGCTGATCTCTCCAACAACCTCTGGACCTCCCCCTAGAATTGGCCAGGGTCTTAGTGGGTTCAATGTCCCCATTTTACAAGTAAGAGAAGTCCAAAAAGGACAAGAGCCTCACTAGAGGTGCCTCTGTCACAAGTGGCGTATCAGAGATTTGAACCCAGGTACCAGCTGCTGGCAGAGAGACTCCTTGGGAGAACCAAGGACCTGACTAGGCAAGTGGCTATGCCTCACCCCCCACCACCACCCCATCCCCCGCTGCAGGAACTCAACTGACCACATCAATTCACTTGTTTTCCAAATGCCCCCAGGTTACCTGTCTGCTCTGTGTCCATGGCTGCAGGGGAGAGAGTGGACAGAGCAGTGAGAACCAAGGCAAACCAGAGGTCTGCACACAGCCAGGGGAGGCCACACATCTGCCCTGGACCTGAGGTGCCATGTGTGCCCAGAGAACAAAGGGTCTTGTTGCCAGGGCCTGTCCATCTGGGACAGGGCCCAAGGACGTGGGGGGACCTGGAGGCAACACTTTGCCACAGAAGCTGGGGAGGGGCAGCCCAGAACCGCTGATGTCCTCAGTCCCAGCCACTTGAGGATTTAAGTGGCCAGGAAGAGGGTCTGATGGAATGCAGTGAGGGGCAGAGCCTGGGTGAGAGGACAAAATAGGGCAGGAGTGGTACCTTGGAAGGCCAGGGGGGTGACCCTGATGACCCTGCAGGAAGGGTTCCATGCTGGAGCTCAGGACATGCAGCCACCGGGGTCCAAAGAGGGCCACCCAGTTTTGCCCTGGCCCGAGGGAAAGGAGGCAGGTGCCATCCGACCAACACCAGCTGGAAGTACCCTCTTAGGGCAGGGCGCAAACAGAGCCTGGCCCAAGAATGCCCGCCCCCAACCTGTGTCATGCTTACCTGCGAGCAGGAACGAAGGAAAAGTGGGGAGCTGGAGCATTGGGAGAGAAGTTCCGGGGGCTATCCAGAGGACTACCACCTGTGGATAGGACAGCAAAGGGGGTTCAGCACTGGGGTCAACAGGGACTGGAGCAGCAGAAGCCTGACCCTCCCCAAACCAGCCCTTGGGGTTCACCCAGCTGCATAAAAGCCTCTGGGACCACTGGCTGAGCCAGCAACAGTGCTCCTGGTCTGGAACGCCCCCTGGCCCCTAAAGACCTTAAAACTCTGCCTGCCCCCAACCCTCATTTGGCCATGTGTGACAGCACGGAACATCTGCGACCTGAGCCCATTCACAGGCCCAGCACACAGTCATTTAGCCAAAGACAGTTCTGGTTCCCAGAAGGGTGGAAAGAGGAAGGGGCTGCATGGTTAGACTTGGGGGGTGCTGCTGGCACCTGAACCTGAAGGAGGGGGGGATTTAGCAAGCCAGGCTGCAGGACCCTCTCCAGGCTCCAAAGGAGCAGGAACAAGTACTTATTAAGCACCTTCTACATACCAGGTTCTTGGCAAACAAGCCTGGGAGGGGGGCTGTCCTCCTCACTTTACACATAAGGTAATGGGAAAATATTGTCGCACAGACAGTATTTGAGACTAGATTTGAACTCAAGTCTTCCTGGCTCTACCCACTAGACCCCCTAGGTGCCTAGAGCTACAGACAAGACAAAGAAGGGAATCCAGTTTGGCTTCAATATTGAGAACAAGGGGAACAGCCAAGCCCAATCTGGACAGAGAAGTTGGAGCCAGAGTGGTGAGGGCCTTGAATGTGACAATGAGCCTTCATACTATGGGCCCTAGGCAAGGCCTAGAAGAAGAGGAGGGACATTATCGGAGTTGAGCCCTGGGAAAGTTCCTCGATCCTGGTGGGAATGGCCACAGACCTATCAAGAAGACATAAGACATGGAGAGGCAGACCAAGGGGGGGAGGGGAGCATGAGGGAGTCAAGGCCAAGGAGAGCACTGGGGGTGGGGGAGATGGGAGGGGGCCAAGGAGACCATAGGCAAAGAGTGGGGAATGACAGCCAGGGCTCAAGTCAGGAGACAACATGGAGGCTGCCCCTGGACCTTCAGGTACAGGCCTATGGTGAACTTCTAATGTGGAAATTCCCTCCACTAATGCAGAAACATCGTGGTACAAAGGAAAGAGTCCTGATGCCAGGGTCAGGTGACCTGAGTTCCAATATTATCTCTGGTGGTTACCCATGTCACCTTGGGGCAAGCTAGTTCAGCTCCCTAGGCCTCAGTTTCTTCCTTTGTAAAAATAGGGACTTAGCTTACATGATCTCAAAGATGCCTTCCAACCCCACAGATACTCTAGTACCTTTCCTAACACATAAATGACCCAGGGTTCCCCAGTCCAGCCTGGGGGTGTCCTGACTCTGTAGACAGGCATGGCCTTTAAAGAGGGATCCATGAAGGTAACAGGAAGGGGCTGGCCCAGAGTGAGCCCCTAATTCAGGGCCCTTGAGAATCTTATTAAGCATCAGCTGTGTGCCTGGCACTGTGCTTGGCCTAGGGCTACCACCAAATAGAGAAATAAGCCCAAAGGATCTCCCAGGGGTGCAGCGTCTCCCTCCCAGTCGTGGATGTCCCAGGGTCCAAGCTACCTTCCAGCCCTATCCTTTGGGGCAGGGCCCAGACCTCCCTCTCCAGCATCAACCCACCTAGCCACACCTGGGCATCAAAACCCCATGACAAGTGGCCAATCAGTCCCTATTCCCAGGGAACTCACTCTCTATTCCACTCTGCAACAGGGTGCATGGGGAGGACATCTCCCTTGGGACCAAGCCCAAATCTGCTTTCTCCCACCAGCAGGTCACTCTGGGGCCAACGAAGTGAATCTCTGTTTGTCATGACGGTTCTCCCAATATCTGAACACAGCTCTCAGTCACCCCATCCCAGACATTCTCCTGGCCAAGCCCAACACCCTCATTCCTTCACCAAGTGCTCTCTGGAGACACCATCTATGAGCCTTGACCCTCCAGCTCACCACAAAGCTTGCCAATACTTCCCAGGGGGTGGGGGTGGGAGAGGGTGGGTCTTGGCAGCGGAGCACAATTATCATCTCAGAAGCAGGGTGGGAACTTTTATAAGTCCCTGCCTATCCTCCAGGAGGGCAAAGTCCAGGGAGAGCCATGAACCATGCCCTCTGGCATTGAGACAAGTGGACACACACCAGGATGCCAAGAAAGGTGGGTGGGAGCATAAGCCCCCAGGGCTTGCACTGGGGAAGCTAAGGGTCATCAAAAGGAGAAAAGGGGTCATTCTCATCTGTCTGATCCTTTCACTTTACAGCTCCCAATCGGACAAGGACAGCCAAACAAGATACAGAAAGGATAGGCCAGAGATAATGGCAGGGAAGGGAGAGTAGGACTCCTGCTGGGACCTTTTCTTGCCACTGCATGTCAGTCTGCTCTGCTGACCACCGACACACCATTTCCACTCTGCACCTTTGCCTGTGAGGCTCTCTTCCTTCCCCTCAGCCCCAACCCTAGTTAATTCTGTCAATGCTCTGCCCAGAACAGAAGCTCCCAGAGGGGAGGGAAGATCTCTCAGTCTCTACTACACCTAGCACTGACTCCACAACACAGGAGTTTACTAGGATTGCTTCCCTCTGGTTGCCTTCTCTTTAAGCCTTTGGCCAACAATACTGTCACAACCGCAGGAGCCTGGACCCGATCTAGCCTGGGGTTGCAGGTAGGAGGGTTGGAGCCCTTCTACCCTCCAGATTCTGGCCAGTTATTTCTGGAAGCAAAAGATTTCCTGCACCCAGGGCCTAAATAAGTGGTGCAAAGAAAGGGACCCTGACTCCGAGGGCAGAGGCCCTGGGTTCAAAGCCTGCAGCCCCCACCTCCTTCAGTGCACTGGTCAGTCCCCTCAGCATTCTGGGCTGGCCTAGGCGCTCTGGATACAGACCCAGTTTGAAGCTGCCCCTCAACTGGCCCACCAGTTGCCAGAGGTTGTAAACCTCTCCCCAGGGGATTACAGGAAGCACTCCTCCCTTAGGCTTATGCTCCATGCAAATTTTCCCTCCGTGTCCTTCAAAGTCCCACTAACACAAAGGATAGATGGATGCAGAGAGTGCAGGGAGTCAGGGTGCAACTCAGCCAGGTGTGGAAGGAAACCATGCCCAGGAAAAGCCACACAGGTAGGTACCTGGGACATGCTGGCCCCACTTTTGGAACAAATGGCTATCCCTGGAGTCCATGGCCACCTCTGGACATACTGCCCAGATGTCTCTAGGCCTCCCACCAAGGTAAAGGTGGACAACTGGGGACAGACCTCTGCTCAGCAGGGCTACAGAGGGCTCAGGTCATAGAGAAGCCCTGATCTAGGCAGCTAGGACACACCCAAAAGCTTTCAGGGAACAAGGTCCAACTCCTGCCCAGAAAACCAGGTTGTTCCCTCCAAATGAGGGGGCCACAAGCGGAAAGGGCCAAGCAAAGTTGGGGGGATTCAAATGTCCTAGGGCACTGAGACTCTTTCCCAGTGCCCTCCTGGAGAAGTGACCCCTCCCCCCCACATACAAGGGTAAGAAATATATCTACCCCCACCCCCACCCAGCAATGCCTTCAACTCATCTTCCCTCCACAGCTCCACCCTCCAGGGCATCAATCTGGGACCCACCCATGACCTCACCCCAATCCCTGTAAGATGCCAAAGTTCCTCCTATCATTCCCTTACTCCCCATTCCCAGGTCTGCCCCACTAATAATCCAGGGCCTCATCCACCTGCCAGACACCTGACTGCCTTCTCTGATAACAGTCTCTCCCCTTATAACCGCAGCCCTCACACAACTGGTCCAATCATCTGTCATTCCCCTCTTCAAATCCTAGGGGCAGAGCTAAGATGGCGGAGTAGAGGGAGCATTCGCCCAGTCCTCCCTCCAAACAGCCCTAAAAGGGCTAAAAGGCTGTTCGACAACTCAGTTCCAGGTCGAAGTTCACAGGCAGAGAACACTTGAAGCCACAAGGGAGCAGGAACCTTTCTTATGGAAGGACCAGAATGCAGCCCAAGGGAGCTGTGATAGTACCTGAGAGGCACAGAATACTTCCAGCTCTGCAAACAGCAGGGCCAACAAGGTCTGAAGCTTAGGATAGTGTCCCTCCCCGACCCCAGGAACAGGTTCAAAGTCAAGAGCTAGGCTAGAAATGAGTGACCAAAAAAAAGAAGAACTTGACCATAAAAAGTTCCTGAGGTAACAGGGAAGTAAAGATTCAAACTTTCTAGAACCACTAAGCAAAGCCTCAAAGAAACAAATAGGAGTTGGACATAAGCCCAACAAGAATTCCTTGAAGAGGTCAAAAATTATTTCCAGAATCAAATAAGAGTGGTAGAGGGAAAACTGGGTAAAGAAAAGAGGGTATAGGAAGAATTATAAAAACACAAATAAGGGCAGGTGGGTAGCACGGTGGATGGAGCACCAGCCCTGGAACCAGGAGGACCTGAGTTCAAATCTGGCCTTAAGTGCGTACTAGCTATGTGACTGAACAAATCACTTAACATAACTGCCTCAAAAAAAAAAATACAATTAATACCTTGATAAAAGAGGCACAAAAAATACTAAGTAACAACTTAGAAAACAGACTTGGTCATATGGAAAAAGAAATACAAAATAACTCCCTAACAAGCAGGACTGGGCAAATGGAAAAAGAGGTACAAAAGCTCACTGGAAAAAAATAATCCCTTAGAAATTAGAATAGGGAAAGTAGAAGCTAATCATTCCATGAGACATCAGGTAACAAAAAAAGAAGAAAATAGAAGAAAATGTCTCATTGGAGAAAGCAACTGACCTGGAAAATATATTAAGGAGACATAATTTAAGAATTGTCAGACTACCTCAAAACCAGGGTCAAGAAAAGAGCCTAGACATCAGATTTCAAGAAATTTTCAAGAACCTAGTACCAGAGGGCAAAAGAAAAAGAGAAACCACCTATCACCTCCTGAAAGAGATACGAAAATGAAAAGTCTCAGGAATATTAGAGCTAAACTCCAGAGCTCCCAAGTTAAAGAGAAAATACTTAAAGCAGCCAGAAATTCAAATATCATGGAGTCACAGTCAGGATCACACAAGATTTAGCAGCTGTCACATTAAAGAAGCAGGAGGTCTGAAATATTTCAAGAATACCTTACCCAGTAAAACTGACTAAAATCCTTCAGGGGAAAAAGAAAGAGTATTTAATGAAATAGATGTTCAAACATTCCTGAGGAAAAGACCAGAGCTGATTAGGAAACCCTGACAGCAAATGAGACACCATACCAAAATTTGTGGACATAGCCAAAGCAGCACTTACATGGAAAATTTGTATCTCTAAATGAATACATCAATAAAAGAGGGAAAAAAGCTAATCAAACAACTGGGCATGCAATCCCCCCCCCCCCAAAAAAAAAACCTAGAAAAAGAACAAACTTAAAATCTTCAATTAAATGCAAAACAGAAATTCTGAAAATCAAAGGAGAGATTAAACTGGGGTAAAAATTTACAGTAAGCTTCTCTAATAAAGGATTCATCTCTCAAACATATAAGGAACTGACGCAATTTTAAAAAATTAAGATCCATTCCCCAGTTGGCAAGTAGTTAAAGGACAGTTTTATGAAGAAGTAATCAAAGCTATCTATAGTCATATGAAGAAATGCACTAAAATCACTATTGATCAGAGAAATGCAAAATAAAACAACTTTGAGTTGCCACTTTACACCGTCAGAATGATTAACATGTCAGAAAAGAAAATGACAAATTCTGGAGAGGATGTAGAAAAACTGGGACACTCATGTACTGCTGACAGGGTTGTGAACCAGTCCAACCACTCTGTAGAACAATTTGGAACTGCAGCCAAAGGGCTACAAAACTGTGTGAACCCTCTGACCAGGGAAAAGCATCTGTTTATAAAAAACATTTCCAGCAGCTCTTTTTGTGGTAGCAAAGAACTGGAAATTAAAGGCATGCCCATCAGTTGGGGAATGGTTGAACAAGTTGTGGTATGTGACTGTGATAGAGTGCTATTGTGCTATAAAAAATGAGGAGCAAGATAAGATGGTTTCAGAAAAATTTGGGAAGTCTTGGGAAGTCAGAAAAATATGTAAGCTGATGCAAAATGAAGTGAGCAGAACAGAGAGAGATAGAGAGTGTGTGAGTGTGAGTGTGTGTGTGTGTGTGTGTGTGTGTGCTTTTGCAAGATGGCTAATTTCAAAATCTGTTTTCACATGACTTCATATGTATAATCCATATCAAACTGCTTACCTTCTCAAGGGGTGGGAAAGGAAAGAATTTAGAATTCAAAATTTTCAAAATGAATGTTAAAACAAATTTTAAATGCAACTAGGAAATATGTAATGAAATAAATATATTAAAAACAAAGTAAAACAACTTTTAAGGGCTTCCTCCAATAGCTCAGAGACCCCACTTACAGACTCTACCAGGTAGTCAAGTATCAGTGCTACATTTGAGACATTTGAGAGCCCCAGGGCCTTAGCACACCTCTCATATGGTTCTCTCACATTCTACCAAGTCTAGACTTATTTCTGCATATGTGGGAACCACCACCAAGCTGTAAATTTCTTGATGCAAGTACTGCTCATTTTCCACTCTCTTTGGTGCTCAGCACAGGATCTTACACACAGGAGATGCTTAATAAACGTTCAGTGTTTCAATGTTTCAGTTGCAAACTCTTTGAATGGAATGGGGGGCGGGGCTCCACCCACTGGGTATCTTTGAGTATCTGAGGACAAAGGTCCTCCCCTGCTGAGGTTCTCTCCTCCAGCTCACACATCCTCAGTTCCCTTCCACCCTCCTGTCTCTCCAGACCTCCTGGCCACCATTCTTTTAAGGCCTGCCTCCCGGGCTGCCAGCCCCACATGAGGGCAGGGGCTTTAGCAGCTGGAGACTCTACTGAGAGCCTTTTGCTAGAGTCAATGCAGGGAGCAGCTTTACAAACTTTCCCATGTGAATTGAATGGACTCACACTAAGAGGAAATATCTGACAAACATATGAACAAGGGCAGCCCAGGGCAGCACGGAAGCCAAAACATGGAATATTTTCTTTTAAAAACCTTCTGTCCTCCTGGCACAGAGGCAGGCAGGCGTTGCTAAGGCAGACCATCGTGGGCACTGCTGTGGAATCTCTGCTTGTTACAAAGGGGACCCCCATGTGGAGTTGGGACAAAGAGTCAGCACAATATCTTTGCTTTCCTGTGAGTATTCACGGTGCCCTCTATCTGGGGAAGTCCAAGCAACAAGATTATCTCTCAGTGACTTTAGCCTTGGGAGCTTCTGTCAACCAGGACCTTTGTCCTAGCCTTTGACGACCTCCCTCATCCCCTGCTCCTTCAAAGCTGCTTACCTGGGTGGCCGTGCAGTGGAGAGTGGGGCCGGGGCAGGGTTGGGGATGTGCTGGATGGAACAATCAGGCTCTTGCGGTTGCTTGTCCTACAACTGCAAAGAGAGAAATGTGAAAAGAAGAATGTGAAGAGGGCTGATCAGACACTGAGAGAGGTCAAAGGTGCAGGAGACCACTGCTCCCATGCCCCCAAGCACTCTGGCTAGTATTCCCTGCTGGAACATTGGGTCACGCATGACCAAGACTGAGGACAGGAACGTGCAGGTCACGAGGAAGTGAGGCCAGAAACAACTATGTAAGAGGGGCCAAAGGCAAAGTCACAGAAAAGCGCCTCATTTACAGAGGAGAAAACTAAGGGCCAGAGAGCGGAGGGGCTTGCCCAACATCACAAAACAAGTCATCTGAGGCTCCAGAAGTCAAAGCCAGGATCTCCTGAGCCCCAGGCCTGGTATTTTCATCCCCACAATGCCACCTTAAGACATAAAAATCAACAAGACAAAGTGACATTCAGATGTGTGCCATTTAACTGGGCTGAACCAAACGAGTTCCTGACACTCAAAAACGGGGAAAGAGAACAGATCAACTCTGATGATCACGATTTCCTGCAGAAGTTCAACTAATGCCTGTAATCACCACAATGAACACACCAAGAGAGCTGGGAAACCACTCGGTTACATGTCATCACCTTGCCTGCTGAGGGCACCAGTTACCAACCAGAGTAGAAATCTCACCCCCCAGTCACTGACCCAGTGATGCCACTCCTAAGTCTACTCTGCAAAGATCAAAGAGAGAGAAAGGATCTAGATGTACAAAAGTGGTCATAAAAGCTGTGTCTGTGGGAGCCCCAAACTGACAAAAAGGGAGTGCCTATCAACTAGGTAATGGTTAAACAAATTAAGGTATACAGATGTAGTGGAATATTATTACACCGTAAGAAATGATGAAAGAGAAGGCTGCAGAGAAACTTGGGACAGATGAACACCGAGAAAAGTGAGCAGAAGTAGAACTTCTACAAAATCAACCTGTAAAAACAACCATGGAAAGACTTAAGAATTCCAATCAGCCCAAAGACCAAACCTGATTCCCTAGGACTCATGAGGAAGCCAGCCACCTGCCCACCTCAAGAGAGAACGATGAGGGACAAATGTACAGAATATGAAATCCATTTCTATACATGGTCAGCATGGGAATTGATTTTGCTTGACTATGCAATATTGAAACATTAAGAGGCCCTGTGTGCCATACTAAGCCCACTGTGCTAAGTGCTGGATTAAAAGCACCATCAACTCATCCAGCAGTGAAAAGTGATGGAGGAGAGAATGAGTCTGTAGAGAGGACGGCACAAGATTCAATTATATCATCTCAGGAACATTCAGAGATGAAAATGGAAGAAGATCAACCAAAAGGGGGTTGGGGGGAACCAAGATGGTAGAGGGAGGGAAACCAGCAATCGTTCTGGGCTCTCTCAACCCACCCCTCAGAACAAAGCAGATCAAACTGAATTCCAGGGGGATAATAAAGAAAAAAAAAATCACAGTGATTCATTTTTCCAGCCCACAACTGCTTTGGAGGATAAACAGAGATCTGCAGACACTGGAGTGGGACCTAGGCCAGAGCTTGGCCAACACCCAGGGCAGTAGCAAGACTAAACAGCTGGTCAGAAAAGACTCCTGTGCTAGTACTGGGCACAGGACGAGGCCCCACCTTGGTAAGGACCAGAGCACAAACCAGACCACAAAAACTCCCAGGGCCCAGAGAAGCTGTCAAAGCAGAAGCTCAGAGTAGACACCCCTCCCCACCTTTAGGTGAGAGGACCTCAGTACTAACATAAAGTTCAAAGTCAAGAAACAGACTGAAGAAAGTGAACAAACAACAAAAAAGAACCTGACCATAAAAAGCTACTATGGTAAGAGGGGAGATCGAGATATTGAAGAAAAGAACTCCTCAAAAATGAGAATTGGCCAAGAAGAGCCCAGCGATCTCATAAGCTACCAGGAAACCATAAAACAAGTCCAACTATGGGGGGAAAATAGAAGGAAATGTGAAATACCTGCTAGGAAAAACCACTGAGCTGGAAAAGAGATCAAAAAGATAACCCAAGAACTGCTGGGCCATCAGAAAGCCACAATCAAAATAAGAACCTAGATGTCACATTTCAAGAAATCATAAAGGAAAAGGGAAACCGGCCCCTTGTGCCCATATTTCCACAATGCTTCATTCTCATCACTAATGACAGAGGACCCACTGTGTCAGACAAAGAGACAGAAATGGCTTCAAGAAGATGGCATTAGAGAGAAGAGCAGTGAGACCAGAGGAAACCTGCTCGGGGGCAGTGCCATCTGGGAAGTATTAAAGGACAAATTCTTGGGTTCTTGAGAAATCTCCAAACAGTTAAGAAAAGAGTCCTTTACAATCCTAGCCACATACTGGTCACCTTCCTTAGTATGAGCTTTGTGCCCCTGAGGTTCCTCCCAGCTTAAAACCCATCATTAGGTTCAAAGTTAAGGCCCATTTCATAGATTCAGGGAATTTACATCAGGAGGAAGCTCCAAAGGCATTTGGCCCAATCATGATCTGAATCTGAATTCTCTCTACAACTTGAATACTTCCAGTGACAAGGAACTCATTCTTCCACTGGGCATACTTGTGTTTCTGGAAAAGCTCTGATAGTCAGTCATTTGAGTTAGCCCCAGGGGCAAAGGTTCCTTACCCTCATTGATTCCTTAATGAGTCTGGAATAGCCTATGAGACAGACCCCCACCTCAGAACCATATGTTTAAAATGCATAAAAGAAAATATATAGGATTACAAAGGAAATCAATTAAACTGAAATAAAACTATGAAAATATTCTAATAAAAAAATTCATGGATTCCAGATTAGGAATCTCTAACCCAGAGGCAAGTAAGACAAGCAATTCACCTTCCCCAGTCCATCCTTTCTTTGAGAAGTCTCTCTGATAAAGGAAGTCAACAATCAGGCCTCCGAGGCTTCTCTCCCTTCCTCTTCAGAGTCCAATGATGCCCTCAGAACTAGACCCAATTCTTCACATGTGATGAGACCACAAAGGAGCACAGGCTGGGAGATGGGAGTATCTATGAACTTTGATGGGAAACAAACGGCATCTTTATCTTCACTCAGCTCCAACTGAACTGTACGGTTTCCTTCCACTAATTACTAATTTAAAAGAATATGTGAGAAGTCTGACCTGAGGCTTGCTGAGGCAGTGTGCTCAAGAGGTCTGTGACGCAAAAATAAAAAGGAGAGGAGCCCCTGCTCCAGACAGGGTGCTCTACACATGGCAGTCAGAGGGCTGGTTGGTTGGCAAGTCACACAGCTGGCCTGCACTGAGCTTGAGGTTCACTAGAAGAATATTCTGATCATTTTCAAGTGATCTGCTTTCTATCCACCTTACCTCATCATGTTCTATGGAGGGCTGTTGATTTCTTCAATCCCCATGCAAGTGGTTGGTGGCACCACAAGAGCACTGTACTTACAACCAGGAAAACTTGAATAAGAATCTGACCTCAGACACTTACTTGCTATGTGACCCTGGACAAGTCACCTCACTGCTGTCTACCTGGTCTGACCTCAGCTATAAAACAACAGCGGACTAAGACTGTATCCCCAAGAGATCATAAAAATGGGAAAGGGTCCCACATGTACAAAAATATTTATAGCAGCACTCTATGTGGTGGCCAAAAAGTGGAAATCACGGGGATGTCCACCAGTTGGGGAATGACTGAATAAATTATGGTACATGAATATAATGGAATACTATCGCACCATAAGAAATGATGAACAGGAAGACTTCAGAGAGGCCTGGAAGGACTTATATGATCTGATGCTGAGCGAAAGGAGTAGAACCAGGAGAACTTTGTGCACAGCAACGACCACAGTGTGCGAGAGTTTTTTCTGGTGGACTTGGAACTTCCTAATAATGCAAGAACTAAAAAAAAAAAAAAAAAAAAAAATTCCCAGTGGCTTTCTAAGGCAAAATGCCTTCCACACTCAGAGAAAGAACTATGAAATTCATTCGCAGAATGTAGATCACGTGTGTGTGTGCGTGCGTGTGTGTTATGTTTTGATTTGTTATATGATTTCTTCCATTTATCTTAGTTTGTCTACACAGCATGACTATAGTGAAAACGTACTCAGTAGGAAAGTATATGTAAATCCTATATAGAATTGTGTGCCGTCTTGGGGAGGGAGGGGTGGGGGGTAAAAATCTAAGTTTTATGGTAGTGATTGTAGAATATTAAAAAAAATAAAACTAAATAAATAAATAAATGAAATAGAACAACGGTGGTTGAACTTGATGGTTTCAAAGATCTCTTTTAGCTCCTGAGTTATGATTCCTACTGACTTGCAACTGGCTCAGTTTCAGCTCATTACTCTACCTTGTCCTCACTTTCTGGATCCCAAACCATCCTTCTCAGCTTTGTGTGATACACATGCACAGAGTCCAGGGCAGACCACTGGAGATCCCCTCCATAGGCCAACACCAATCTTTACCATCTGTCTGTGAGTCACCAGTCCGCTAGTCCCTCAAGCCCCATCCCTATCTTTGGCAGGTACAATACAGAGCAGAGTGCTTGGCCATGAGGCAGGAGGGTCTGGGTTTGAATCTTGCTTCAGATACTTACTGGCTGAGTGACCCAACGTCCATGGGCTTTAGTTTCCTCAACCGTAAAATGAGGACAGAGCATGCCTAGCCATCACAGGGTTGTCTCGAGGGTCAAATTTGATGGGTGATCTAGACATGAGAGGCTCTTCTCAAAGTCCACTCGCCAGCGGCTCTGCACATGGCCTCCTCCCTTTCAGCTTTTATCCCATGAGAATGTAAGTACCTGGGGGGCAGATTGTCTTTTTATCTGTATCCTTAGCACAGGGCCTGGCACAGAGTAGGTGTTTAATAAATATTTACTGAATTGAACACTTTGGAAAGGCAGTGTGGCCCAAGAGACAGAGAACAATCTCAAAGTCAGGAAGATTTGCATTCACACTTACTGGATGGCCTAGTCATTTAACCTCTGGGAATCCTCTGAGAATAGATGGTGCACAAGAGGTGCCAACCAAGACAAGTGGAAGGAGTTTGCTCCTCTGGGAGTTCCACATAATAATGACATTGCAGGTCCAGTCCCTACACTAACCCTACCAGGGTCTAGACCCTGGGGACAAGAGGTAGAGTTTGGCCTGACAAGAATTCTTCTGAATCCCAGGACACTAGGAGACATGCCTATAAACCACTCCTGCCAGGAAAGGGAAGCCACCTCAATGGCGCCACCATCTCCAGAGCTTTCCTCTAATCCCAGAGGGCTCTGAAGTTTACAAAGCACTTGGCATGGGGCTCACATAAAAGCTGTGTCTTTTGTCTGGTCCCAGGACGCAAGACGAAACATGAAATGATGATGCTAGTAACTCAGGACCTAGGAGGACACATTCAGGTAGCCTTCACAAGCTGGCAGATGACAGGCCCCTCACTGTTGAGAGCTCTACCAACAAACCAAAACGGAAGCAGAGTATTCTCTCAGATCCAGCTATTATCTTCAATTGCCCAGACATACCAGCGACCCATCCACGTGCCAGACCAGCTGACATTCCAAGCTAGCAGCTGCAGGTAACGACAGAGAGTTGGGTGCCCAGGGGAGCAGCAGAGCCACCAGCCAGCTTTCCCAACCATCATGAACGGTCATAGAGGTCACAGAGATGGGCAAATATTACTCTCCCCCTTAGAGATGAGAAAAGTGA
Organism: Bettongia penicillata ogilbyi; assembly: GCA_023548195.1. NCBI lineage: Eukaryota > Metazoa > Chordata > Mammalia > Diprotodontia > Potoroidae > Bettongia > Bettongia penicillata. The sequence goes on from JAJHZJ010000096.1 coordinate 11,524,283, forward strand.
GGTTTAGAGAGATGTAATGTACCCTGGGTCCCAGACCTCTCCTGACTCTGCTCCAACACCACAAGGCCAGCCCTGGAGGCTCGAGACAAAAGGAGGGTAATTTGAAGGAAATAAGCCAGGAGGAGAGGAAGAGGGAAGAAATAGGAATTATTTCTGGGTAAGACATCAGAGACAGATGTGTAAAGAGAAGTGCTCCTATGGGGTTTGGGGGCTCAGAGGCATAAGCTACACTGATCAGGCAGCAGGAATCCAGGGTCAGGACTTGTGGTTGGGACCCACCTACAGGGCTGGGGAAGGGGCAGGGCACACAGGCCTTGGCACACCAACTCAGTTCTAGCCATCCTGCCCACAGTGACTATATTCTCTTCTGATCAAAAATCCCTCTAGTGGCACTCAGGAAAGGTGGAACTGTCTCAGCGTTGTCCGTTCCAGCCCACCATCCCCCCACCCACCTCCTCCACTCCCCGGAATTCGCCTCCCATGTTCCCAGCTGGTAACATTGTGTGTAAGGATCACAGCTCCCTAGACTGGGAGCAAGAACAGACTTCAGAGGCCAGAGAGTTCTCAATCCTCATTTTATAAATGAGCAAACTGTGGCCTTGAGAGAAGCCCCACATAGGCAGCAGGTGCCCGGAGGAGGCTCCTCCTGGGGGGTTGAGGGGGAGTGCTGCTTCCTAGAGACGCCTGGCTTTGGAGCCATCTCTTGCCTTGGGGCTTTTGCATGGACTGTGAACCACGCCAGGAATGCCCGGCCCCTGTAAGGTTCAGTTGGCCAGTCCTACAGCAGCCTCTCCTCCCCAGCTGCTACCTTCTTTTTTGTACAGCCAGCTAGTAGGTGCTGGATCCCCTTCCGGAAGGTGAGATCCATGCACAGAGGCACAAGACCTCCTAAGTAAGCTGGGGAGGGATGTGTCCCTACCTTCTCCAAAGAGCAGAAGGCTTTCACACTACATGCGAGCAAGGGCCTCCTGCTCCTCTGTGTGTCTGGCCCCTAGCACCAGCAAGGCACATAGTAACTAAATGTGGGCTATTGGGGAACATCCCTGCAGCTGCAGCATCAGCCCGTGCATGGGTGAGAGCCCACCCATCCCGCCAGAAATCCTGCTTCAGACCACACATCTGGGGTCAGGGCTGCCCTCAGCTCCCCAGCACATGGAGGGCTTGGAGCCCCCAGCTTCTCGGGCAAGGCCACTGGGACGAAAGGCCCCAGTTTCACCTCTCAGCCGCCCCTTCTGCCCTACCTGCTACCCACCCAAGACCACAGGGTCATCTCCAGTCAGCCCCTGGTCCTGGACCTGCTAACACCAGGAGAGAGACAGAACTCCAAGATTGGCTACCAAACCCAAGGACTCACTTTACAGAAGAGCAGAAAGAGGCAAGAGAAGGGCAGGGCCTGGGGGGAGGCTGGTCCCCCTCACCCTAGGAGGACAGAGTCCAGGGTCATGCAGTTGCCCTGGCAGCGATGCCAAGGGCTCTCTAGGTTGGGGGGCCTGGCTCCTACCTTTTGGAGCGCCGGAGCCTGCTGGTGGGCGGCAGGGAGAAGTTGGACAGCACCGACCATGAGTCAGACATGGCAGGAAAGGCGAAGGAGCCCAGGGATGGGCCAGGAGGAGCCAGAGCCGGAGCACTCCCTGAGGCTCAGGGCTGCAGCAGCCCAAGGATGGGCAGATGGAGACGTGCCTGGGGGCACCCCGAGGCCGGTACAGAAGCAGCAGCTGCCAGGGCCACTGGCCTGACCTCACCACTCCCACACTGGGCGGAGGAGGGGCAGGCAGTGGGAACAAGCTAGAGGGACCTCCCACTCTGTGCCCACCCCCCCTTCCAGCCCACAGGGCCATTCCCCAGCCTCGGCTCCGGAATCACAGTCGGCCCCACCTCCAACACATTAGCAGGCTTAGATCACACTCACAGTCTACTACCCAAGATCGATGGAGACCCCAGAGGCCAGGGCCTGGGGGTAGTGCAGGGGGACAGAGGAAGGCAGTACCTCCCAATCCCCAGATTCGCCAGTGACCCCACCCTCAGTCCAGTCCAAGAACACCCAATTAGCCCCTTTCTTCCCAACTAGAAGCCAACCTGCCCCCCAGGAGTGTCTTCTCCATTCAAACATTGCCTAAGGGAAGGGGGTGGGATGGGACTCAGCCCCTGCCCTCAGGAAGGTTACCACAGAACAGACAAAGACTAACTCATAAACAGAGAGACGTGCAGGGACCAGACATACCGAGAGGAAGAAAAACAGGCACAAGCCTGCAGCTGATCTGGTGTGTGAGGAGGAGTGTGGTGAGGAATCAAGGCCCACCTCAAGGTTGAGGAACCAGGAGGATGGTGGTGCCTTGGAAGACGGCAAAGAGAAATTCTGCTTTGGCCAGGATGAGTGTGTGATATCTCTGGTACATCTGGTAATGTAGGAGCAGCACAGGAGCTGGTGAGCTCACCAAGGGGAAGAGCAGAGACAGGGAAGAGAAGGTCCAGGCAGGAGCCTGGGGGATCAAGTGGGCCAAGAATCTGCATAGCATAGGACGAGTGGCCTGGCAGGGAAGCGAGCATCCCGACGAGATAGGTATCACCCCTGTCTGAGGTCTCCGAAAGGTCAAGGAGAAGACTGGAGATGGAAGAGATCTTCCTTAACTTGGCAGAGAGCTGTTTCTGGGGAAGGAGGAAGCCTCTGCACTAGGACTATAGGGAGTACAGGTCCCAGAAGGAGATGAATGAATAGGACAGCAATTGACTGGGATGGGAGGATCAGTTTGGGTTTTTAAGGAACCAGCAGAGAGGGAGGGTCCAGAAGGAGAGTGAGGATGACAGAGGGGGCAATCTATTAAAGAAGGGTGGGAAGGGATGGGAGCATGGGAGGGATTGGCCTTGGCAAGAAAAGAATTATATCCTCGCCAGAGACAAGAGTGGAGGAGGAAGATGAATGATGCAGAATGAGAAGGGCAAGGCTCTCAGCAGATGTTCAAGAATAAGGTGAGGTCCAGGAGAGTGGGGGAAGAGGACATCCCAGGAGCTCTGAGCTGTTATAGGCAGGAGTAGAGTAACTGGACTGGGGAGGCACAGGATGGCTGCCTTGCTGCAGTGAGAGCCCAACAAGATTAGCCATCTTGAGGGAATGCAGGCAGCACAAAAACAGTAGAGATGGAGGTGGGTGGTGAGTCATTCATCTAAGGCACCCCTGGCAATAGAGTCAGGGTGCAAGGGGCTCCAGTGCAGAGCTGAGCCGGCTCCCCTGAGCTCCCAGAAAGAGATTTTAGGGATACAGGCTCCCAATCAGGGATAGAATAGGAATTAAAAGGGATTTCCCTACCTTAAAATGAATCCTTAACTGGTATCCTGAACTCTGAATTACCCTAAAGCAGTCAGTTCTCTGAATAGATTCTGTCTTAGCCTGAGCCACTCTGCTGGCTGCCAAGTCGGGTTTAGTAACTCACAGCCCTTAACAGGAAGGGAGGAGAGGAGGAGAAGGGAAAACAGCATTTACAAGGTGCCCACTATGTGCCAAGTTCTGGACAGATATTATCTCAGTTGCTCCTCACCTTGGGATGAGGTAGGTAGTATTATCATACCCATTTTACAGTTCAGGAAAACTGAGGCAACCAGAGGATAAGTGGCTTGTGCAGGGTCACAGAGTTAGTAGTGGTCTTCCTTCCTCCAGGCCCAGCACTCTCTGCACTGGACCACCAAGCTGCCTTTAATACACACCACAGAAGTAAGTCATTCAAGAACTGTAATTCTCCCTGCCCTGCCCCTGCCCCTCTCCTCCGCAAAGCAAAGAAGAGCAGCTGGGTCTGAAGAAAGGGGGGTGACCGGACACCAGCAGAAGGTGGCAGAGAAACCCAGAGAGGACAACGGACTGGGGCAGCCCTCAGGCCTCTACTAACAGCAGCCGCAGCTCCCGATCACCCCCACTTGGCATTCAGTGCCCTTCCTAACCCTCCCTCCAAGCCTGGCGCCTCATCTTCCCTAAGCTGTTACTGACCCTCCTTAGTCTTGCGCCTTCATGCTGCTCAATGTCCCTCATTTCTCCCACATGGATCTCGCGGGCACAGAGCTGGTCCCCTGTCTCTTCCATTACAGTGGGAGCTCCTAAGAGCAAGGAATGTTTTGGGCTTTCTTTGTATTCCAGTGCTTGGTAGGGGGCTGGTACACAGGAGGTAACTTCTTAGCCAAAGGAGACTGACCCTTGAAGGCTCTGCATCCAGGTAAGAGCCCAAAAGTCTGTCCCCGTTAGTCTCCTCTGGCCCCAGGCCCACTGGCTTCTGCCTCAGTTGGTCAGTTTGATCCTGCTTCAGCACTCACTTAGCGATGGGAGAGGAACAGTCCAAGTTCATTTTACAGAGCAAGGAACTGGGGGTAGGAGTGGCTGGCATGGAACCCTGGTATCCTGAGCCACCTTCGGCACCACACTTGTTATGGAGGAAGCTGCAGCCTTGCCCTTCCATGTCCTAATGGGTTCTCCTTCCCCTCCCCCAACATCAATGCCATCTCTCAAGTCACCATCTCTATTAGGACCACATTTCCAGGCCCAGCTAAGTATTTCCAACATCTGTCAAAGATTTGCTGATAGAAGACAAACAGATGTGACCTTGACCCTTTCCCAGCAACCATCTGGCCCACTCTGGCTTCATGTACTTCCATACCCAGCTTGGAATGTTTCCCCAGTTATTAGGAGTCATTGGATGAATGAAAAAGCATGTCTTACATACTTGCTATGTGCAAAGTGCTGTGCCCTCAAGGAGCCCAAGGTCTGGCAGAAGGAGGTAAACCAGAGAGGAGGTTTCAGTCACAAGTCAGATAGAAAAGCTTAGTGGTCCCTCAGGCAGAGCAGATGGGAACACATCTTCTCTGATGCCGATGCTCCCGTTAATCCAACCAGATCGGTTTCAGAGACTGGGCCATGTGGCAGAGCCAGAGACTCAGGGAAGGAAAATTTTCTTTTTGCCAGGACCCTCTCTATAAGGGGCACTTCCCTGGGAGGTAGCTGGGGGCTGGGCTAGAAGTAGAGCCAGTGATCTTCCTGAGGCTCTTGAGCTGCTTTGGCCATGGTACTGTTTGATAGTTGGCAGTGCGGACAAGGATGGTTGGAAAGATGAATAGTAGTGGCTTTGGCAGAAATAGGGATGTTGGGGAGAGGTGAGGGTTAGGGGCAGAAGAGGATAAATGAGTTTAGTTCTGGACATACTCATCTGAAAACATCTCTAGGACATCCAGTATGAAATGTCCAAAAGGCAACAGGTGACACAGGCTAACATGCAGGGGAGAGACTGGGGCTAGATGGACAGATCAGCAGAGAGACAACCGTGGGTAACACTCACAGCTGAAGTGGTGCATGTTGTGGATGATAAGAGTCCCCAAAGAGGTCCCCAAAACCCACAGAGGAAAAAACATCTAGGAGGAAAGGAGGGTCAACAGTGTGTACTGTTCTAGGGAGGTCAAAAGGATGAGTCCCATAAAAGTTCCCCCAAGTGTGACCTGGTGTGGAGTTGAGGAACTCGCCAGTCATCAAGCATTGGCACCAGTTTGATCCCTACCTCCATGGCACAGATAGGGTTAGCCCGAGGTATCCTGCTCCCTCCTGCTCTGTCCTCCCAGCTCCCAGAGTGAGCCCTGACCTCCCCCAATGCTTTCCTGTTCTCCTATTTCACTGGCACCAAAACCGCACCAGGGGATCAGTCAGGAAAGGTCAGCTCCTTTCATCTGACCATTTACGAAGTAACCCAAGAGGGACAAGGGCAGCCAGGAGGCCCTACCCACCGGGGGCAGGGTTTCACTGGAAAAAGGGCATTTATCACTTCACGGTGTGGCATACGTACATCCTCTCATGTGTCACCACAGATCTTGGAAGAGCCAAGAAGCACATGCATGCCTGTGGCAGTGTTCACACACGCACACAGAGGAGGCAGGGGACACTGTCCTCCAGCAAGACCCAAGGCTGAACTTTTCATCACCTCACTACACACAAGCCTTCAGGCATTTCCTCTGGTCTTGCCCAAATGTATTTCATTTAGTATCCCTGCCTCCTAAGCATCATGAAAGTAACATGGAACAAAGAGATCAGGGAGGCAAAACCTCTCAATCAAGGGTGTCAGGATAACCCTACCCTAAGCACTAGACCCTCTAGAGCCCCTCCTCCATGACTGGACTCAGCTGCTCAGAGAGGGGATGCTATCTAGCTGGACCCAGAGGGCAGCTCCATCCCAGGCAGCAGGCCTCAGTCTCCTTTGGTGAGGACTGTTCCTCTCCCTCCCTCTGCATGGGCTCTGCCCAAGAGCAGAAGCTGGGCTCCTCCGGCCCCAGCTGCCTTCTCAGCCTCCTTTGATGCACTCTTCCTCCCAACTCTTCACCAACCTTGCAGGAAGAGCCAGCTCCCAGGGGCAGAACTCCCTCATCACCGAACCCAAGACCATTCCTGGTCTTTCTCTTCCTTGACCCTGGCCACTAACTCTCTTGACAGGCTCTTCTCTGCTTCCTACACGACTCATTCTCCAGCTCCCCCTGGAATTTTCTCCTCTGCTGACTCACAGGGGCCATCTCCTGGCCATGCCCTCGGTTCTCAGTTCATCTTTTCTACATGTTCATCCTTGTTCTGGCACTGGTGCCTGCCCTGCATCTCTGGCCTTCCCTTAAGTGACTACCAACCCTCCTCCCTGCTCCCACCACCATCCAGCTATGAGACAAGCTCTCATAAACCCACATAAATCATCTGCATTTCTGTATATTACTAACAAAGCTCAACAGCAAGAGATAGAAAGAGAAATCCCATTTAAAGATACAGTAGACACTATAAATATCTGGGAGTCTACCTGCCAAAACAAACTCAGGGACTATATGAACACAGTTACAAAACACTTTTTGCACAAATAAAGTCAGATTAAGTAAGTTGCTCATGGGTAGGCCAAGCTAATATAATAAAAATGACAATTCCACCTAAATTAATGTACTTATTCAGTGCCCTATCAATCAAACCACCAGATAATTATTTTCGAGAGCTAGAAAAAAATAATATCAAAATTCTTCTGGAAGAACGAAAGGTCCAGAATATCAAGGGAACTAATGAAAGGAAACACTAGGGAAGGCAGCCTAGCCCTACCAGACCTCAAACTGTATTATAAAGCAGCAATCATCAAAACCACTTGGTACTGGTGGAATAGGTTAGGTACTCAAGACACTGTATTCAATGAATATAGCAGTCTACTGTTTCATAAACTCAAGGACCCCAGCTTCTGGGATAAGAACTCACTAGCTGATAAAACTGGGCATACACCAATGCCTGACAGCATACACAAGAATATAAAGTTCAAATGGATACATGATCTAGGTATAAAGACTGATATTACAAACAAATTAGGAGAGCAAGGAATAGTGCTTTCATCAGATTTATGGAGAATGGAGAAATTTATGACCAAACAAGAGATAGAGGACATTTTGAAGTGCAAAATGAATCATTCTGATTACATTAAATTGAAAAGCTTTTGCACAAACCCAACACAACAAGATTAGGAGGGAAGCAGAAAACTTGTTAAGAATTTTTGCAACTAGCATCTGTAATAAAGACCTCATTTCTAAACTAGAGAGAACTGAGTCAAATTTACAAGAATATAAGTCATTCCCCAATTGATAAATGGTCAAAGGATATGAACAGGCAGTTTTCAGAGGAAGAAATTAAAGCTATCTATAGTCATATGATAGATATAGTCATTGATTAGAGATATACATATAGTCATTGATTAGAGAGATACAAATCAAAATAACTCTGAGGTATCACATTACACCTATCAGGATTGGCTAACATGACAAAACAGGAAGATGATAAATGTTGGAGAAGATGTGCGAGAGTTGAAATACTAATTCATTGGTGGTGGAGCTGTGAGATGATCCAACCATTCTGGAGAGCAATGTGGAACTGTGCCCAAAGGGCTAAAAAATGTGCATACCTTTTGACCCAGCAACATTGCTTCTGGGACTATATCCCAAAGAGATGATAAAAATAGGAAAAAATGGGGAAAAAAATACAAAAATCTTTATAGCAGTTTTCTTTGTGGTGGTAAAAAATTGGAAATGGAGGGAATGCCCATCAGCTGGGGAATGACTAAACAAGTTGTGGTATATGAATGTAATGGAATACTATTGTGCTATAAGAAATGATGAACAGGAAGATTTCAGAGAAGCCTGGAAGGACTTATTTGAACTGATACTGAATGAAATGAGCAGAACCCGGAGAATATTATGCAAAGTAACAACCACAGTGTGTGAGGAATTTTTCTGCTAGACTTAGCCCTTCACTGTAATGCAAGGACCTAAAACACTCTGAAAGGATTCATGATGCAAAATGCCATCCACACCCAGAGAAAAAACTATGGAATTAGAATGTAGAATGAAGCAGACTATTTCCTCTTGTGTTATGTTTTCATTTGGTTTGATTTTTCTCATGGTTTCTCCCATTCATTTTAATTCTTCTATGCAACATGACTAATGGGAAAATGTGTTTAATATGAATATATATATATGTAGAACCCATATAAGATTGTAAGCCTTCTCAGGGAGGGAGTGGAGAGGATGGGGAAGAAAATCTAAGATTTATGGAAGGGATTGTAGAAAAATGAAAACAGGGTGGAGTCAAGATAGCAGAGTAGAAAGACACATACTCTAGCTCTTTCCCCACAGCCCATAAAATCCTTGTAAAGAAAGACTCTCAAAAAATTCTAGAGCAGCAGAAGTCACAAAACAACAGAATGGAGGAGACTTCCAGCCCAGGGTGACCTGGAAAGCCAACGCAAAAGGTCTGTCACACTGGACGTGGAGCAGAGCCCAGCCCAGCCCAGCCTTGGCCGCGAAACACCGGGAAGAACAGGACCGGAGCAGGCTTCAGGGATGGAATCCCCGGCGGCAGCAGTGGTTCACAGATCCCACACGTGCCAGAGGTCAGTGAGAGGGCTTTCTCAACCAGAGTGAGAAGGGAGCAGGGTCCTCCCCTAGCCTTGGCCCCAGGCAGCTGCAGCAGTAGCAGCAAGAGGTAGGCTGCTGCAGTCACCTGGGCAGCAGCCAGGTTCCATTGTTGGAGAGGCTCAGCTTAAAGTCCCTGGGGGAATTGAGCAGCTGATCTGAATCTCAGCCCTGAGCATGGTCCTAGGGCATGGAGGAGCTGGAGACCCCTGAGCAGTAAACTCCTCTCCCTTGATTGTGCCACCTTGGAGGAACTGAGAACTTACAGGTCCCCAGAGTGTACCTTACTCTTGACAAAGGACCCAAGTCAAGACTGGTGAACAGGTATTCTCTCCCTTTCGTATGAGGAAGAATAATGTTTACCATCAGGGAAAACAGAAAAGTCAAGGCTTTTGCATTCAAAACCTCCAAAATAAATATGCAATGGTCCCGGGTCATGAAGAGCCCAAAAAGGATTTTGAAAATCAAGTAAGAGAGGTGGAGGAAAAACTGGGAAGAGAAATGAGGGCGATGCAAGAAAATCATGAAAAGAAAGTCAACAGCTTGCTTAAAGGAGACTCGAAAAAATGCTGACGAAAATAACACCTTTAAAAATAGGCTAACTCAATTGGCAAAAAAGAGGTCCAAAAAGCCAATGAGGAGAAGAATGCTTTAAAAAGCAGAATTAGTCAAATGGAAAAGGAGGTTCAAAAACTCACTGAAGAAAACAGTTCTTTAAAAATTAGAATGGAACAGATGGAAGCTAATAAATTCATGAGAAACCAAGAAATTACAAAACAAAACCAAAAGAATGAAAAAATGGAAGATAATGTGAAATATCTCACTGGAAAAACAACTGACCTGGAAAACAGATCCAGGAGGGACAATTTAAAAATTATGGGACTATCTGAAAGCCATGATCAAAAAAAAGAGCCTAGACATCATTCTTCATGAAATTATGAAGGAAAAATGCCCTGATATTCTAGAACCAGAGGGCAAAGTAAATATTGAAAGAATCCACCAGTCACCTCCTGAAAGAGATCAGAAAAGAGAAACTCTTAGGAATATTGTAGCCAAATTCCAGAGTTCCCAGGTCAAGGAGAAAATATTGTAAGCAACTAGAAAGAAACAATTCGAGTAATGGGGAAATACAATCAGGATAACACAAGATCTAGCAGCTTCCACATTAAGGGATCTGAGGGCTTGGAATATGATATTCCAGAAGTCAAAGAACTAGGATTAAAACCAAAAATCACTTGCCCGGCAAAACTGAGTAAAACTTAAGGGGGAAGAAACGGTTATTCAATGAAATAGAGGACTTTCAAGCATCCTTGAGAAAAAGACCAGAGCTGAAGAGAAAATTTGACTTTCAAACACAAGAATCAAGAGAAGCATGAAAAGGTAAACAGGAAAGAGAAATCATAAGGGACTTACTAAAGTTGAACTGTTTACATTCCTACATGGAAAGGTAATATTTGTAACTCTTGAAGCGTCTGTCAGTATCTGGGTAGTTGGAGGGATCACACACACACACACACACACACACACACACATACACACACACATACACACACACACACACACAGAGAGCACAGGGTGAGTTGAATAGGAAGGGATGATATCTAAAAAAATAAAAAATTAAGGGGTGAGAGAGGAATATACTGGGAGGAGAAAGGGAGAAATGGAATGGGACAAATTATCTCTTACAGAAGAGGTGGGGAAAAGGGGGGATGTGAGAGGGTAAAAGTGAAGCTTACTCTCATCACATCTGGCTCAAGGAAGGAATAACATGCACACTCAATTTGGTATGAAAATCTATCTTACGCTACAGGAAAATAGGGGAGAAAGGGGATAAGCAGTATAGGGGGAGGACGATGGAAGGGAGGGCAAATGGGAGGAGGGAGCAATTAGAAGTAAACACTCTTGGGGAACAAGGTCAAAAGAGAGAACCAAAGAAATGGGGGGCAGGATAGGATGAAGGGGAATACAGCTAGTCTTATACAACATGATTATTATGGAAGTCATTTGCAAAACTACACATATATAACCTATATTGAACTGCTTGCCTTCTCAGTGGGGATGGGTGGGAGGGAGGAAAGAAGAGAAGTTGGAACTCAAAATTTTAGGCACAAATGTTGAGAATTGTTTTTCTGTACAACTGGGAAATAAGAAATACAGATAATGGGGAATAGAAATTTATCTTGCCCTACAGGACAAGAGAGAATATGGGAATAAGGGAAGGGGAGGGGTGTTAGAAGCGAGGGCACATTGGTGGAAGGAGCAATCAGAATGCAAGGCATTTTAGGATGGGGGGAGGGGAGAGATAGGGAGAAAATTTGGAACTCAAAATTTTGTGGAAATGAATGTTAAAAACTTAAAATAAAAAATAAATTATAAAATTTAAAAAAAGAAACATGAAAACAAATGAATTAATTTAAAAAAGAGAGAGAGACAAGCTCTCCACCTGCATGTTCCACAAGTTATTCAAACCCACCACAAGCAAAAGGGCAGCAAGACCCAGTGTAAATAAGGTCTGAGTTCAAATGCTCTCTCCAATGCTTACCATGGAACTTTGTGACATGGGGCAAGTCATTGAATTAGAGCCCCGATTCTTCCTTTGTAGAGAGACTGAGGGGCCAGCACTTGACAACCTCTGAAGTGGCTTGAGCTCGATCTCCTCCCTAGTTCTGGAGCCAGGAGCCAGCCATCCTTTCTAGCTTCAGATCTGTCATGCTCGGCCTCCCCCAAGAAGTCTTTCCTGATTGCCCCCATCCCTGCCCCAGCTGCTTGGGCCTCCCTTATGAAGGTGACCTGTTTTTACCTTATATACATTTATGTATCTTATTCCCCCAACCACAGGGAAGCTCCTTCCAGGCACGACTGGTCTCCTCCCTGTTTCTGTGACCTGGGGCTGGGCCCATAGCTCCATTAACACCCCAAAGCACCTGCCCTCTTTCTCCATGTCTTTTTCTGCTCTTGTCACAGGTAGTGTCCCATGATCCCCATCCTCCACACACAAGGTCTGTTCCTTGCTCCTTCCACTCAACAGCTGCCAAGCCCAAAAGTCTCTGTCTCAGTCTTCCTGCCAGCACTCTCCTCCCCGCTTTTCTCTGCCCCCGCTACCAGCACCTGCTCACACCCAGCCATCGGCTCTCAGAGCATGCTAAAAAGGAGAGCATCCTCCAGATACTCAGGGCCAGACTAATCTTATTAATGTACAGTCAAGATCAGGCTACTCTACTCTCTTACCCAAAATCATTCAATGCCTCCCCTTTGCCAACAGGATGAAGTACAAATAACTCAATGTAGTATCTGCTTAGGTACAAAGTAAAGAACACCAGATCTGGACTTGGCTAGCTTGCGTCTGAACTATAGCCCTGTGCTAAATTATCTGTGCAAACTTGCATAATTCAGGGCAACTCCAGGCCTCAGTTTCTTCCTCTGTAAAATGAGGGAGATGGGCCAATGGTGACTGGCATGCAAGGAATAAGAAAGGAAATCACTCGGAGGATGCTCATCATGTGAAATGGCAGCTAGCTTGCCAGTCAGGCAACAAGGAGAAGAAACAGAAGAAACAGGGTCAAGAGTCACAGATGACATGGGAGGATCCTGTCATCACTAGTGTTTGCACTAACAGGGCTGGGTATTGGGGATCTCATGGATCCTCAGAATTTATGCAGAAGGCAAATGCCACAGGGAAGAGAGGAAGACCAGGTTCAAAGCCCGCCTCTTCCTGTGACTGTAAAAGTTAACCTTTGTGCCTCAGTTTCACCCTCTATGAAATGGAAATGATGCCTACTTCACAGGGAGACTGTGAGCTCCAAAAGATGTCATGTGCACAGAGAGCTTTGCACACCTTCAAGTGGTTTATAAATGTCCCCGATGATGATAACCACTACTGATCACACACACCCCAGTGGAGGAAGAGAGCCGCCAGCATCACTCAGACAACAGGAAGGCTTGCTTCTGGGCTCTCACTGCTATCCAGTGTTAGAGCTGCGGCACAAATAAAGCTGATGAAACGCTGCAAGATGTCCAGAGAATGCCCCTGTCCCAGAGTTATCGACTGTGCTGAACATGTGCTACGTGCCTGGCAACCTCACCGAGCCCAGCTAGAGAAGTCCATGTCCTTGCTGAGACAGTCATCAAACTGGAGCCCCCTCAACAACTCTGGATTAGGGCAAGCTCTCCACCAGAGCTGATCACAGCCCATCTTCACCTTCTCCTCCAAGGTCCAGTAAATGCCCAGTACATGCCAGGCACGCACTGTGCTAAGTGCTTTACCAATGGGCTCTCATTTAGCTGTTCATGGTCACTGGGGAGGTAAGTTCAAGGACCTCTTCTATCTGCACCTCTTCAATGGCTGTCTGCCACAGCTCACTGATGCCCACCATCCCACTTCTCACTGCCAGGTGGGTCTACCACAACTGGAGACCTTTGGACACAATAGCAACCCTCCATCTGCAGCCATGGTGTGGCCTCAGATCAGTTTTAGAAGTAGCTTAGGATCATAAACCCCAGCACCATTTCCCAAATACACTCTTAGCTCCTAGTTCATCCATGGTATCTCTTCTCTGATAGACCAGTCCCATGACTGGCTGTCTACCCAAATGCCTGTCATAGTTTGGCCAATAGGGGTTTTTCACCTTCTGAGGACAGTTAGAGCAAACTCTTCAGAGAGTGGCTGCAGGCCTCATTTCAACAGCTCTGCCATCTCCTGGGGACTGATACAGTCAGGGCAACAACACTCGCAACAGGACTATCGTCTCGTGCTAACACTGAAACGTGAGGAACAAAAGATCATAGGAAGAAAGGAGATAGCTTTTCAACCCTTTGGCATTTCTATATGAATAATTTTCTTACTTGAAAGTATATTTATACTCCCGTGAACTAATTAATGTAAATTGCATTAAAAGTAAAACATTTTTTTTCCCATCATAGTATGTCCTATAATGAATCTCATTCATTTACCATTCCCAGGGATTCCCATCCCCCTCAAGAGCGAGGAAGCCTCTGGCATGGGCTCCCTATTTTTGGCCCTCATTGGATTATTAGTAATTAGAGGGTCACTGGGCAAAGTTCTCTCTCCACAATGCCTTTCCGAGCGTCTTTTGTGATCTTGGCACATTCGTTCATCAACAAGCATTTACTGAGCATCTGCTGTAAGTCTGGCACATTTCTAGATACTGGAAAAACAAAGCCCAAAAAAGGAATATCCCCCTTCCCTCAAGGAGCTTACATTCTGCTGGGGGGAGGGAGGGGCAGAGCAAAGCACAGACAAAGTGGGGGTATGGAATCAGGGAAAGTCTCTCGTAAGAAGGGGCAGGAGGTGGTGTGCGAACCAAGTACTCCAGGAAGACAGGGATTCCCAGAGCCAGGGGAAAAGAGGAGTGGGCCAGCAATGGAAAGACAGGTCGTGCTCACTCACAGTCACCTAGGGGGAACCCTGACTGGCTCAGTATGGAATTGAAAGCGTGGGAAGGAGAACAGTTTAGGGGAACCTGCAAGGTAGACCAGAGGCAGAAGGCAGAGCCAAAGAGAGAAGGGAAACAGTCAGACCTCAGAAGGAAAAATCACTCTGGCAGCTTTGGAAGAGTTCTGGACTGTACACTAAGAGTCTAAGACGTCTCTATTGGGACTGAATGATGAGGTGGAAGATAGAGGCTGGACACAGAGATGATTATCCAATTCAAGGGCGCCAACGAGGTCATCAAGAGAGGGAAGAGAGGCAAAAGGCCAAAGATAGAGCCTTGGAGAGACACCAATGGCTGCCTGGATAACAGAGTAGCAGCCAAAAAGGGAGGAGGAGAATCAAGAAAGAGCGGGATCCTGAAAGCCCACAGGAGGGACAGTATCCGAGAGGGGAAGGCAGACATTATCACAACACACTGCAGAAGGAAGGGCAAAACAGGTCATGAGATCTGGCAGTTAGAAAATGATGTTAACACATGTGTGTGGAGAGGCTGAAGCCCAAGGGTATCAGGGCCAGAAGAGAATGAGAGAAGAAGCAGAACCAAGGAGCACCAACATTATTTTAGAAGTCTGGCCGAGGAAGGTAGGAGCCTGGTCTAGGGAAGGCTCGTAAGCATGAGAAACATGGCTACCTCTGAAGGCAGTGGGGAAGGAGCCAGGAGAGGGGAAGAGGTCAAAGGGGAGGGGACATTGACAGAAAGGGAAATTTGCTGGAAAAGATGGCCTTGGTAAGGAAAAGAGACAGCTCTTTGTCAAAGACTCCAGTAAAGAAGGGAAGACAGCAGCCAAGAGCTTTTGAGATGTGAGGGAACGTCTCAGTATTTCCTCAGTAAAGTGTGAATCCAGGTCCTTCGCTGAGAGGGTGTGAGGACGTTAGGCAGTGATGGAAGAAAAGGTATGGAATAACCTTGTAGGCAATGTGGCAGAATCCATCAGGGAGAAAGAGAAGGACACTGCTGCTCCAATGAGGGCCCAGCTGAGATGAGAGGGCACGAGCATCCAGCGGCTGCAATAAGCTCAGCTCCATCTGGCACCATTTGAATAGGGGCAGAAAAGGCAGATACTAGGGATGATCGAGGACTGGAGCTTGGCTAGGGATTAAGTGGCGACAGGCCAGGGGGACAAGGAATCAGAGGGCACAGGGCAGTGTAATACTGAACTGGTTAACGACCATGAAGGAAAGTAAAGCTGATCTGCGTGATGGTCTGGGAGGAGGGAAGGCAAAGAGGCTGAATTATGGATAGAGTGAGGTGGCAGGAGGACCAGAGAGATGAAATGGAAGGAAGTCCTGCTCGGATGGAGGAATGTCAAACTTCTTTTTTCACTGAAGTCGACCATTTGTAAGGGATGCTGAGATCCAAGTGCGTGTCTGTCACTCAATGTGGCCAAGATAAAGAACTGTTTTCCAAAACTTAAGAATGGGATCAGTTTAACATGAGGATGACATTGGAACAAAGGAAATCCCATGTGATGAGTCAGGAGGCTCTGTGAGGTCTCAGGGCATGCCAGGCTCCATTCTGAGTGCTGACATCAAAGGATGAATCACCAACAACCCACTCGCACCCCAGAAGCTGGTTTGCAGTCAGCGAATGCTACTGCCAAAACACACAGAGGCAGAGAAAGCCTGGAATGCAAGAGTGGAAGGGCACACAAAGGGCAGCAGGAGTCATACACCTGAGCGGCCCTCACTCATCACAGCAGCCCAAGTCAACAGGAGGCCCAGCCTGAAGCTGGTGATCTAACACAGTAACTGCCTCCTCTCTCCCACTGACAACCACGCTGGACCTGTCGACAGGAGTGCTTGCCAGCCTTGGGGAACCCAGAGACCTCACCTCATACCTGGGCCAAAGGATGACTCCTCTGAGCACTCAACAATGTGAATCATTGTGTTGTTATAGCCACAGAATCAGAGCTGGAAGAAACCTGAGCAGCAACCAAGAATCATGGACAACACCTCCAACAGGTGGTCAGGGAATGCCCTGACCTCCAGACACAGAGAAGCCACCTCACAGCTATGTCCCCCATGACCCCCAGCAAGCTTTGACAACAGAAGCAGATGCAATAGTGGCGACATGAGCACAAAGCTCTCAAGTCTACAATGCCCTTTACGCCCACAGTCTTCCACATGTACCAGAAAGACTCACTATGCAGAGCTACTATTAGCCCCACTTTATAAATGAGGAAACTGAAGATCAGGGTCAATAAAGAATCAGAAATAAAATTCAAACCCAGGTCTCACTGATCCTGAGGTCACACTGCTTCTGTTCCTTTGGGCCAAGCAGAACGAGCATACTCCCTCGTCCACAGGACAGACAGGCCTTCGAGGACTTGAATACGGCTACCCTCACCCCAGGAAGTCGTCCTTCCTCCAGCCACAGCATCCTCAGTTCCTATAACTGATCTACAAATAGCAGCCTCCAAAACCCTTCTCTTGTCCACCAGGAACTAGACCCTCCAGTTTATCAGTGTCCTTGCCAAGCTGCGATGCCTGGAGATGAGCACGAGCCTCCATCTGAGGTCTGATGAGGGCAGAGGGGTCCTCTCCAACTTCGTCCTGCAATGAGGCCAATGGAGCCCAAGGCTCTTGTTTTACATATGAGGAAACTGAGGCATGGCGGTACATGGCTTGCTCAGGTTCACAGAGCTATGACTGTCTAAGGCAGGGTGACTCTTGCCTCCAAGTCCAAGCCCATTATGCCCATTAATCCAGGCCACCTCCTTGAAACACTATTTAAAATTCGATATTTAATCACTTAGATGACCTTGCAGGCCTCAAAGATCATCTATTTAAAGCTAGAAGAAATAGAGGTCATTTAGCTCCACCCCCTCACTTTCCAGATCAGGAAACTGAAGCTCAGCCAAGGTTACACAAAGGAAGGCCTCTCCATGGAGTCCAAGATTCCGTTAACTGGGTTGGGGAGGGTTGCCAGACCACACTGTTGACTCATGTTAAACTTGTGGTCCATTAAGACCCCAAAATCTCCTGCAGACATAAAGCTATGTAGCCACATCACCCCACCCTCCCCTTTTTCAAGTTTGTAGCACTGACTCTTTTAGCCCCAAAGGAAGATTTAACATTTATTCCTATTAAATTTCACTGAATTAGACTCAGCCCAAACTTCTAGCCCTGGAAGCTGGCAGGGTGATTCTGAGCAGGATAAGAGGAGCACCCACTGACAAGACTGTGGTGCCAAACAGTGGTGTCTGTCCCCCGTCTGTGGCATGGCAGCTCTACACGTACAACCTGAGAGCATGACCCCACCTCTATAGTCAAGCATCACAGTCCTGGCAACAGGCTGCAGTGTCCACCAATGAAAATTTCTGATTGACAGAATGAAAGGGGAACATCCTGTCCTGTGCATATCTTGTCTTTCCCCTCAGTAAGTTTCAAGTCCAACTGCATTTTGAGGAGCCACTGGTCATGCTGTCATGCCCCTTTCTAGGGCTCCTTCATGAGTCACCCTCTCTGGGCGCCCAGAGGCTGCCCATGTGGGCATGCAGTGGCAGAGAGCGTGTGCTGGTCCTCTTAACAGGCCACAGCACCTTCACTTCCCAGTCTACATCCAGAACCCTGTCTTTAGCTTTAGGCCCCCATGAGGAGCTGCTGACTGATGCTGGACCAGGGCACACATTCCAGCATCACAGTTAAAAGGCTTCTGGGCATGTGAGCTGAAGGGCAAACAGGTGGTCAGCTTGAAAAGACCCTAAGGAAGTCCTCCAGTACACTGGGCACCACATTTCCAACCTCTCTTTATTCGAATGCTTTTCTACTCCCAATGATTTCCTGCATGTCCAGGACACAACTTGCTTGTACGTGTGTGTGTGTGTGTGTGTGGTGTGTTTACTTATTTTCTGTCTCTTCCATTCAACTGCGAGATCCTTGAGAGCAGGACTGTTCTTTTGCCTTTTTTTGTTATCTTCAGCATTTAGCACAGCATCTGGTACCCAATAGGTGCTTAATAAACATTTACTGGCTGATTTCTGATGGACTGATGCAAAGACATGGACAAAATTCCCTAAGATGAGAAAGTTAAGAATAAGGTAAATCCTACTTTAACAGAGATTCAAGAACCCAGGCTGATGAGAATGCAGCAGGTAGAGCTAAAGTCTACATGCCCCACAGGGCTGCTGTGCCAAGCACTCCAGTCAATGTGAAATCCTACAAAGTCACCCCTGCACCACACAACACAGAGTGTCCCTGAGCACATCCTAACAAACTAATGGGGTTTCCCAAAAAGCTCATCATCACAGACTCTCTCACAGCTGAAAAGGACTTTGGATCTTACAGAATCTCAGAATTGGAGGGCAAAGCCTGAACCTTTACAGAATCGCTGGGACAGGTGAAGACCTCAAGCAACAGAGAACTGTATTATGGAACAGGGAGACCAAAACAAGAGAAAACCTGCCTCTGCCCGGGAGGAGCTTACATTCTCCTGGCTGCTCTACCTGGTCATTCTCGACATTGCTCAAGGAAGCAGCTTCTTGGGTTCCTAGAGTGAATGCTACAGTTCCACATGTAATGAGCCAGCCTGAGATGGCTACAGGAAGAAACAACAAGTAATGGTGGCTAGACACCCCACAATGCCCTTTTCCCTGGCACCATCAGTCCCCTGGAGCAGAGCCTCTGAGCACCCTGGACAACGCTCTCATGCCATGTCCAGAGGCACAGCCCCTTCTCAGAGCACAAGGGTCTCAATCTTTAGCCTAAGGCCTGAGCCATCTGCCAGGAGCACAGAACAATGACACTAAGGCAAAGGGGTTGCCAGGATGAAAGAAACATAAGAATCCAATGATCTTGTGATGATCCTGGGCACAGTCAATGTTCCACAGGGCCAAAATGGCCTTTCCTACAACAAGGAGATGACATCATCTTTCCCCCCAAAAAAGTAAGAAAAATCCAAATGCCCTGACAGGTGCCTGGAGGCTCAGCCATCAGCAGAGATATCTTTATTTGGACCTGGGTCCCGAAAAAGAAATGAGCCTTAAGTCTGAGTTAACACTGAACACAAGGAAACTACTTTCTGATCACTTTTCTCTACTCAATCAACTGGCATTTATTTATCAAGTTCCTGCCTTGTGCCAGGCATTAGGCTAAGCACTGAGGATGCAAAGAAAGGCAAAAAAGAAACGGTTCCCACTCTCAAGGAGTGGTCCCATGGAGGAAACAGAACGCAAAAAACCGTGTACAAACAAGATCGATGGGTCTGATCTGATCTGGTCTTCTCTCCCACTACTCTCTCATCAGCTACTAAGGGGTCATAGCTCTCTAAAGTAGAAAGGGCCCAGGTCTCCATATCCGGACCTCATCTCTCTCCTGAGGGGAAGTCCAGCACATTTCAAACTGGACATCCCATAATCTAACTGACCCTCATCCTATCCATTACCTTTTCCCTGACCCCACTTCCCCAACAGCTCAGGTCCCTAACTTTGGAGTTCTCAGTCTTCTCTCTCCCTCGTCTCCCCTGCATATTGTGCCCATCTCTTCCCCACTCCACATCTACCTGAGAGCTCTAGATGACCTTCATTGGGATCCTATCTCCAATCTGTCCCCACTCCAGGGACTTCTCAAAGGACAGGCCTAACCTTGTTACTTCCCTACTCAACAACCTCCCATGGAACCCCCTCACCTCTAGGACCACAGCTCCCCTCTTTGACATTTCATGGCCTTCCAATATCTGGCTCCATGCCCTCTCCCTCCCATCACTATGCCTTTGTATAGGCTCTCGGTCACTCCTCCCATTTTCTTCCGAGTTTAGCCCATACACCATCATCTACAAGAGAACTAGATTCTCCAGCTGCTTGTATCTGTACTTTGTATATGTACTTATGTGGACAACATTTTCTCTCCATCCTCCTCCCCAAGCTACTTCCCCAAGTATTCTTGGGACTTAGGGCAGTGCCCAGCCCACAAGAGGAGCTTAAGAAAAATCTACTTTCATGAATGACTCAATCACTTGACTGATTGGACTGGCTTTTTTTTTTTTAAAGACCCAGAGGAGGGGAACCTGCAGCCTCAAGGTCACTGTGGCCCTGTAAGTCCCCAAGTGCGGCCCTTTGATTGAATCCAAACCTCACAGAATAAATCCCCTTCATACAAGGATTTGTTCTATAAAACCTGGACTCAGTCACAAGACCTCAAGGCCACAGCCTCCCAATCCCTGTCCCAGACCATATTATTATCGGTGCTCAGAGAGATCCCAGGGAGGAAACTACATCTGAGTCAAAACAGATCAGCTGCTGGCCCATTATGCTTAGAGCTGCTCTTATGTGTCCAAGGTAGGACATTTGGACTCTGATCCCTTGTCTCCATCCTCGTCTAACAAGTCATCATAACACAGAAGTATTTACTAATAATCTGACCATGGATAACATTTGACCACATGCCAACATCCCTCTCCTCTTAATCCTGTAGCCCACCTTCAATTTCCAAGAGAATAACTTCAGTACCAAAAGGCTGCAAGGGAGGTCCTTGGGGAAACTGAAGAAGCCTTCGTCAACAAAGGCCATCTTCAAGAGCATGCTGGGAATGCAAATTACGGTGGTGTGCTGGCATAATTTTGTGGGAAGACTTTCACCAAAAATAATTAGTAATTATTACAATTATACAGTTCATTCTTTGTTCTAAGAATTAGTGCTAAACTGCTGTAATAACCAAAATTTAGTAAACCATAAGACCAAAAAACTTGTCCACATTTTCTAACTTAATTTTTCAAGATGAAATCCCTATGATATTTCACTAGAATAGATTCACTCTAAGTGATCTTTTCCTGATACCCATTATCCCACAGAGGTTTTCCAGTATTACTGACCACCTAGGCTGAAAAAGGAAATATATGAAAAATCTGGGAAACAGCCCAGAGGAGCAATCCAGGCACAAACAGAATCACGGAATGTTAGCTAGAGAAAATTCCACAAGCCAAGAGATTGGACAGGTAGAGGGGGCTGGGGGGTGAAGAGCTGTGAATGCCAAACAAAGCATCTTGTATCTGCTCCTTGAGACCCTAGGGAGCCACTGGAGGTCACTGAGCAGGGCCAGGCCACTACTGCTACACTCCAGGCAGAAGGTGGAGAGGCCAACACCAGAAGCACTCGGTGACATTCAGCTCCACCCAACTCCAGCCTCCCCTGCTCCCCCCAAACAACACTAACCCAAGGATGTAGCGGGTGACGAGCCATCCAGCCTGTCTCAAGTCCAAGGGTGAAACCTGACATTTTTCATCTTACCCATCTCAGCCTAATGTTCTTCCTGCCAGTGCCCTCCTCCTAAGACTCTCTCTTCTGCAGTCCACGTTCCACTCAGCTGCTCATCTCTTGTAGAGGCTGACCGCCTGGTCCTGGATCAGCTTGTGGAGACACTCACACTTGTCCCCTTTCTGCATGCTCACTATTCAGGTACCACCTGCTCAACTAAAGGAAGCCTTTACTGCTTTGTCCAGATGCTAGCCTTCCCCCCCTTTCCTCACTCCCACCAAAATAATTGCGTATTTATGTATGTTTACAGGTTCACATAAAGTGTCAGGTCCTTGAGGGTGAGGCCCTTTGTCATTTGTCTCTTGGTCTGCCCAGCACCCATCACACACAAAAGGGCACACCATGGGCATGCAAGCAGGAATGAAGTGATTTCCTTGGTCCAATGCACCTAACAACAGCCCCTCCTGGTCAGGGCTGCCTGGAGGCCCAAAGGAGAGACAACCTATGTCAAACACTACCAAATATTCAAGTGCTACAGAAATGCATGCCATGTTTATTCTCATTCTAATTGACTGTCTGCTTCCATTTTCTTTGCCAAGGAAAATAATCTCTGGACTGGAAATGACTGAACAAAAATGTCTAATAAAAGGCTGACACACCCACAGTGAATAAGGGTCTTGAATAAGGGAGTGCTCAGACTTAACGAAGTCAAGTCCTTTGGCGCCCAGAGCACTGACAGCAGAACTGGCAGGGACACTGCTGGGCCACTACCATCAACGGCCAGTAAAGGCTATGGAAAATGAGAGCCATTTGTACCAAAGGCCTGCATGAACACCAATGACCTGATCTTTTAAAAAGGGAAGAGAAGAGTCTTCTAATTCTAGGCCAACGAGTTTGGATTTGATTCCCAGAAAATTTCTGGGATATATTTTGAATGGGGCCAGTTAGTGAAATGTAGCAAGGAAAGTTGTGATTCCAAAGGGGCAACAGCCCTGCCAGACCAAACTTATCGAGGATCAGGAGATTTTAACAAAGTCCCTCTCCTTCCTCCTCCTCCTCCAGGCACTGTGGGCCTGCTTGTTATCTATCCCATGTTCAGAGGATGCAAAGAATCCAGCAGGGCTAAGAGACACCTGGCAGGGTCACAATCCAAGAGGAGCTGCATAGATCAGAACCCTGGATCAAAATCTGACACTGATGTCCAAAAAAATCAATTTCCTGGTGAGAACAATCTGAGGGTGTGAGTGGACCTCCAGCTCATGGCAGCAGTGATAGCAGTGCAGAAAACTCATGAAGACTTGGACTGCATGAGGAGGGAGATGGCATCCAGGAATAAGAGAGAATGATCATGCGGAATATCCCCTGCCTCAGGGAATTTACATCTAGAGCCCTGCATCCAGCTCTCTAGGAAGAACAGTGATGACCAGGGGTGCACCCAGGGGAGAGCAAGCAGGCCAGGGAAGGGCCCTGAGGCCACAGCAGAGAAGAATCAAAGGCTCCTCCCCTGGAGAAGAGATGGTTGGGAGGATTTTCAAGGGTGGAGTCAGGAGAGATGGAGACAGACTGAGGCTGGAGATCAAGAGGGGTGTTCTGCCAGTGGGCTCAGTCTCCTACTCCTTGGGAGCCTCCAAGCCGAGGCAAGGCTGTCAGTGGTAACTCTGCTTCAGGCCCTGGCCATACCGAATGGCTTCCGAGCGCCCTTCCAAGTCTAAGGTGAGTTGGGCTGGGCTTCACTTCATTCCCACTTTGATACCTCAACACGTGGCCCCCCCTTCTCATCCTGGACAAAGCTCTGCCCAGGGCCCACTCTCCTGACTGCTGGTTGGCAACCTGCTCAGACCACTCTTTCAAGAGGGCCTCAGCCACATTCACAACTCTAGGAATTCCCCTCCCTCACCTCTATGTCTCTTATGTTGGGTTTTCCTCCCTTAGGATGCTCCTTGTGGGCAGGCCTATGGCCAGTACTTAGCACTCACTCTAGCTGGTACACAGTAAATAATCAATGCTCACACGCTCACGCACTCGCTTGCGCTTTCTCTCCTCTCTCTCTCTCTCTCTGATCCTACAACAGGCTCCCAATGACCACCATGTGCACAGCTCATTATGGGCACACATGATGAGAAGAGGAGACAGGCTGGTTAGCTCCTACTGTTGCTAACCACAAAATCATTCATATCGGATTTGTGAACTCGTTGGAACCTCACAACCACCCTCTCTGGTATCCCTATTTTCCAGATAAGGACACCAAGGCTCAGGTTTTTACAGTGACTTGCCCATGATCACAGAAGTCAGATTTTAACTCCAATCTCCCAGCCTTCAAGCCTGTACCTGAAGGAACAGTGACAGTTCACAGGTGGGCTGCCTGGGGTGGACACTGGAGTCCTGAGCAGAGCCTTTGAGGAAGATCTGTGGGAGGACGCAGACCACAGGCCTCTCCTGGCCGGGCAGGCAGGGGCTGGGTCAAGAGCAGCTCCCCTCAGACCTATGGAAGCATCAAAGCATCCCTGAAAGAAGGTTTTTCCATGAGCTCTATTTCTCACACTTTGCTACCAGAGAGTGACACAAAAACTCACAATTTTTTTTTTTCTAAATCTCAGAATGAAGAGAGAACACAAGCAGTGATGATACTAGGAACCATCCAGTGCAATTCAATCCGCTTGTTTCCTGGATACAGAAACCCAGAAAGGAAGAGACTTGCCCAAGATCATCGATGGGTTCCATGGCCACTGTGGACCTGAGAGCTAGGAGCCTGAGAGACATGGAGCCTGATCCCACCTGACATTCAAACTGGCAGGTTAGACTCAGTGGGCTCTGACGTCCCTTCTACAAGATGCTATATAACCATGGATGGAAGGGGACACATCAAGGCTGGCATCCAGACCTCTCACTTTGCTAGCTGTCACAACCACCAGAAGATGGACTTGGTGAAGAAAACAGAAGAGTCTAACCAGAAGGAATCTTGACCTGGGGCATGCCAAGAGCAAGGTCTGGTGCATGTCAGGGCCAGTGATGGGCATGGCCTCACTCAAGTTCATCCAGGGAGGGAGAGTCAGAAGCAGGATGAAGCCTCAGATCCTGAGACTCCAGAGTCAGCACCGACCCCTGGCCCCAGGCAGCATCCCACCTCTGGGACCCCAGGGAAAGAGGAAGCAGTTGTCTGGGGCTCCCATAGCAGACACTGACCTAGCACATCACCCACCACCTCAGCTGAGCCAATCAACAAGCTAGGAAAATCTCCCTTTTTTAGAGATGAGGAAACTGAGGCTCAGAGAGTTTCTTTAAGTTACACAGATAGTCTCCCTGACTCCCCATTTAGGCACTGCTTGTCAAGGCTTCTGGGCCTATGATCTGTACATTCCAGACAAAATCCAGACCAACAGAACATCACATTAGGGTGACAGCCTTGAGAAGACGCAGGCATGTTAATAAACTAAGGTGGCACAGAAAGAAGATGATTTGTTTCCCCAAAAACCCTATAAGGAGGAGTCCTCCAATTCCTGCCCCTCCTCATGCTGCCCTGTGCTCCCAATTCTGATCAACAGGCATGTGAGGGAAGAGTCTTGGCCTTTCCCCTGCACATCGTCTTCCTCATGAAACCTGCCTCCCTTCTCCATCCCATTCCCTGGCCCCACACCACCACCTGCCTCTTGGGGCTTTCTGCCCCCATATTCTCTGTGTTTAATGCAAGGGTAGGGAACCTATAGCCTCAAAGTCACAAGTGGCCCTCTAGATCTTCAAGCGTGGCTCATTGAATCCAACTTCCACAGAACAAATCCCCTTAAGAAAAGGATTTGTTCCATAAAACCTGGATACAATCAAAATTATTAAAGTGTGATTGCTGCCCTATTTCCCATTGCCAATCACTGTCTTTCCTGGTGAATACTCGAAAGAACTGGGTGTGCCTGCTCCTATAATTTCCTGATCAATTCACCATCGGATGGGTTTGAGTCCATTACCCTGTGCAGACAGGGCTTCCTTTGAAGCCAACAGCTGCCCTGGTCACTGTGGGGGAACCCTTCTGCAAGCCTCCAAACACAGCAGTGTATTCCCACCGGCTCTCCTTCTTTTGAATTTCCCCAGCCACCCATCGGTACCCTCTGCTCTGCAACTGAAGGTAGAACCATAAACATCTCCATTTAAGAAGGGAGGAACAGAATGGACATCTCATTTGGAATTTTTTTGGCTTCTCCTCCCTACCTCCCAGCATCCCATGATTCAGCTTTATTTGGTGGTTGGTCTTCTCCCTGCCCCCATCCTCCTCCAGACTAAGCTATCATTTTTATGTACAAGATTTCCAGATCTATAAATCCCAGACTATAGATGCCCACACTGAGCATCTCAAATGGGACATCCCATAGACATGAACAAGTCTACCTTTCCCTGCCCCCCCCATTCTGAAGCCTACACTGCTCCTAACCTCCTCTTCTCTGCACCATCATCTTCTCAATGAAGTCTCCATATTATCCTGGACTCCTCGCTCTTGCTCACCTTTGGTGTTGTTTTTCCTTCATTTTTCAAGAGGATCAGTAACGTCAAGGGATAATGTCTTGACTTGCTAATTAATTGGATTTCGGTGAGGTCCAAGATTGCCCAAAGGCGTTAGCCTCACTCTCTCCCAGAGCCATGAAGTCCAGTGGCTGAACAAAAGTCAGGGCAGCTGCCAATGGCCTGGGATGCAGTGGATGACCTTGGCATCTTCCATGTCTACCCATGCTCTAAGCTGCCTTCAGAGCCACTGGAACATATTGTTTTCACCTGCCCACTAAACGGGGGAAGTCTTCACATGGTAGGGGTAGACACCCCCCTAACCCATCAACGGGTGTGAGCCTGGTTTACTCTAAGATGGTCTTAGTGGGAGGTGGCCACATGCTACAGCTTCTTGGACCTCACCCCTCCCTAATCAATCAGTTGCCAGATGTTGCCATAGTATCTCCACATCATCTCCCCCTCACAGAGCCAACACCTTAGCTCAGGCCCCTGTCACCTCCTGCCTAGGGTCCATCATCCACCCTGCCACCACACAGATTTTCCTTAAGCATTGTTGTGACCATGGTACCTCCCTACTCCTTAATCAACACCACTGGCCCTGTACTGAGACTCCTCTGTTTCATTTTTAAAGCTGTCTACATCCTGGCTCCAACCTAGCTTTGCAGCCACACTGAACATGACTCCCCTCCCCACACTAGCCGAAGCAGCCTTCTGCTCCTTAGCCACACCAGGCCACAGGCCTGGAATGCACCTGCTCCTCAGTGGCCCTTACCTTCCCCCACTCCTCACAGTCAGTCTCTCTCTCCCACCCTGACATGTATGTAACTTTGTACACTGTGATATTTATTCACTTTATGTTGGAGGCATTAAGGCGGCGCAGTGATTACAGTGGACAGAGAGCTGAGCCTGGAGGGAGGAAGACCTGGGATCAAATCCAGCCTCAGTAGCTAGGTGACCCTGAGTGAGTTGGCCCCTCTCAACCTCAGCTTCCTCATCTGTAAAATGAGGAATATAATTACTCCTATTTCCCAGGAATATCATCAGGATCAAAAGAAGTAATATCTATAAAGCGCTTTGCAAACCTTAAAACCCTACAAAATTATTACAACAATGCTATTATTATAATTTAATGATAATTATCACTTCCACAGGCTTTCTGCCAAGCCCCAGGCCCAGGAAGCCCACTCTCACCAAGACACCAACCATTGGGAAGCTCTTTCCTGACACTGAGCTGAAGTCAGTCCATCACCTCACAGGGAGCTGGAAGGGTCCCATAACCCCTAGTTCAGCTCACCAAGGACAGGAATCCCCCCAAACAACTCCAACTAAGGGTCATCCATCCTCTTCCTCGAGAGCTCCAGTGCTCCATCCCTGTTCAATGCCCTTATCTCTCAGGGTCCTAAGTCTTAGAGGACACAGTGCGGAGAGAGCTACCCCGTTCCTACTCCCACCCCAAGTCTCTGAGCAGGGGCTGGATGCCTATTTGTCAGGCATGGGGCCCCTCACAGTTCAGCCTCTGACCCGGTCCAGTACAGAGCCTGTGGGAGCTGGGAGAAGCTGCCAGGCCATCCTGAGCAGTGGCTCAAGTCCTTACCTCCACAGGAACGGGTGACAGCTTCCAAGGCCACTCTGGGTTGGCAGGTTCAGGAAAAAGACTGGAGGAGCTGTGGCAAAGGCCCCATCAGCACTGAGAGGAAGATGGGGATGGCACAGGGCAGGCGCTGATGCCGAAGAGGGTAATTGCGGATGGACATCACTGTTTCCTCGACCAAGAGAAGAGATTCTGCCGAGGCATCCCAGCAGAAAAGGCAGGGTCAGTAACAAGATCTGGATAATCAGGGACCATTCAGAGTCAGACCCTTATTTTTACATAAGAAAAGGCCCAGAAAACCAAGGGGCCCAAACCCAGCCCAAGCAAAGGCTCCTGAGCCTGGGCCAGAGGGACAGTGCTGAAGCAAGGAGCCCACAGGAAGGAGAGTGACCTCTCCCAAGGCAGGCACCCTTTTTTGGGCCTTCTTTGTTTACCTAACCCATAATTAATCTTGTCAACTGCCTGCCTGCCCCAGGGCCCATGTCACTGTGCCAGGAACATGGCAGCCAGGAGGGCCTTTCTGTTACTCAGCTGGTGATTTTTCTGCTTAGAAGAGCACCGGGCAAGCCAGGATCTTTGTATGACTCCAGGCCTGGGGTCCTGACAAGCACCAGAGATGGGGGTGGTCTGGAGCCCCAGAGTGCTCCCTGAGTCAGCCATCAGCTTGGAAAGAGAAATGTGAATACAGCCACAACCCAACTGGCTGGCTTTGAGGGACAGGCCCAAATATGGAGCATTCAGTCGACTAAAGTTCAAGCCTATCTTTCAAAGCAAACACTAGACTTAGTGACTTCAGCTGCTTTCAAACTCATCAGCTCCCTCCCTCCCCAGCCTCCTCTCAGGTCCAGCTGCTGCCCATCATGGATTGCAGGGTCAGACAGGGAGTTCCCAGGGCTCCAGAGTCCCCACAAGCCACTGAGGAACTGCCCCTCCTTGAGTCAAGGGAGGAGAAGGACACTCCCACCTCATTGGGAGGAAACCCCAAATCCAGAAAGCCTGGTCTTGTTTGGGGTTAACTGTCAGCGTCACACAGGAATCCCTTCCCACCAGCCACTCCTAGGGCACCCCATCGATGGCTGGACAAAGGCCCAGAGCTGGAGCTACTGGTAGGCAGGGTAGGCTCGCTGAGGGCCCCCTGCCAATGCTGCTTCCCTCCCATGAGCTGGCTTTTGGTCCCTTCTCCTCTCTGTTATCGGCATTTGTCCCCAAACATTTCACATGGGCAGTAAGATCCATTCTGCCAGAGCAGGCACAGTGACTGCAGGGGCTGTCCCAGAGCAGCTACATCCCAAGTTGGGCCATTATCTAAGACCTCGGAGAATCATTAACTCACCCAGTGAAGCTGGGGGGTGGGGGGAGGGACCAAAGGCAGCCCCCTTGAAGCATGGAGCGGAGCCCTGGCCTCTGTTTCTGTTTCATGAGGTATTTTCAGTCTTGTACTAAGCCCAGGCACTCAGCAGGACCCAGGACAGGAGAAGTCCACACACACAAGAACCTGGGAGCTCTAGCCCCTCGTTTTCCTGCATCTAGAATTCTCTGAAGGCTCCAGGGACATCTTGTCAGTAAGGTCACAAGGGCTCCCTGCCTGGTAATCGCTGCTTAAAGAATCCAGTAGCTTAGGAGGCAGTGACCCACATCCAGCCTGCCTTCTGGCATCCTCCAGCCAACCCGCCAATCTTGGGGGGCCCATTCCACCACCTCCTGAACCAATTTCCACACTTCTCTCCTGGCTGCAGGCAGAAAAGAAGCAGCCAGCCTCCCCTCAGGCTAACTGGGGCCAGAAGTGGAGGGGAGGAGGGACCCCAAATCCCAGTGCTAGTGGGAACAGTCAAGGGAGCAAGGACTATGGACCTGTGGCAGTGAGTGCCCACTCCTCAGGGTTTTCAGCTCAGACAGGGGGCAGCTTCCATGGCTTCCCCCAACCCTCAAGCCTGCCCAGCCACATGTCACCCCGGAGAGTTCCCCACCCCCTCATCCTTACTGGATCCGAAGAGATGGGGCTCCCAGTCTCTCTCGCCTCCGTTTCATGCTGTTGTTGCTGCTATGGCAGTTGTCTGGGCACCTCCAGCCCTTGTTATAGTGAGCTCAGAGCAGGGATTAGGTGTGGGGCAGAACCTAGCCAAGGCAGCAACACAGTGAGCTCCAAGACCCCCCAGGGCTCAATCCAAGGGACTTCACAGGGTCAGCCCTCCTGTGCCCAATGGACCTCAGAGCCACTGCCCTGGAGCCTCCAAAAAATGGAAAGGTAGCCCTGGCTGACAATAATTTGGAAGAGGAGGCATGGGACCTGCCGACAGGGCCCTCCTGACATCACTCACTGTGGCCAGCAGCAGCAGCGGCAGCAGCAGCAGCCCAGGGCCAGGGTCTGTCTGTCTAGAAACGTGTCCCCAGCTCCGTGCCACCCGCCACTGTCCACACGTCAGGCAAGCTCCCATGGGGGGAGGGAAAGGGGGAGGAGGCCTGGCACAGGCTGTACATACCAACAAGCAGACTCACACTGGGACAGAAATACAGTTATCACTCACAGAAACCCAAGAGCTGTGAGCAGACCACAGAACAGCTGCTCCAGGCAGGGGCCTGGGGGCACAGGGGACTGAGCGTGCTCATCAGGCCATTTTTGGAAATCAAAGTGTTCAAGAATCTGCACCTCCCCAGGCAGGGTCCCACTGGGCCCCTGGCTCCTGTTAGAGGGAAAGAAGAGAGGCAGGAGCCAACCCCGAGGGGGCCCAGCACAGCTCCCCAGGGACAGTGAATGACAAAGCAAGACTGGGGGAAAAACCTCCGCTCTGGTCCATTCACTTCTACATGCTTATGAGTGCAACAGAACACTCACGCGCCGGCGGAACTTGATGACCTAGTGATTTAAAAGCTGTGAGGGCAGTGAACACATGACTCCCATTTAGTAGCCAAGGAAACTGAGGCTCAAAGCCCACATCTCCGAGGCAGGGGTGCATGACCACACCACCTCTCACTTCCTGGTGCCATGCAAGGCCCTCCCCAGGCAGGAGGGAGACAACTAGGATCAAAGCCAAGTCCCCAGTCCTGGAAAGCCCGCTAACACTGGCAGACCCAGGGCTGACCAATATTCTCTAGCAATAAAGGCGGTAAATAGCGTCAGCTAAAGTTTCTTGCTTTAGAGTCTGAATTTCAATTTCCTGAAATCTGGTTGTCAAAGGGTTAATAAGCTCCCTTTCCCCCACCCCAAACACAGCCAACCCAAAAATAACCCTGGCTTGTGGCCTTGGGCAGGGACCACAATGATCCCAATGATCACCACCCCCTGCTCACATTACAGACCCCTTGGCTCCCTCCCGGCCACATGACCCCAGCAGGGGCACTGGCACCTTTATATACACACACTGAGAGAAGAGAATAGAGGGCAGAGCTGGGCCCCCACTGTTGTTCCTCCAGGTTGTGCAATCTCACAGACCCATGTTCCCAAAGACCAGGCTGGTGCCTGCCCAAGTTCATGTACCGGCCAGAGCCACACGACAAACAAGAGCTCAGAGGATTCCCAGTTCCCTCAAGAAGAAAAGTCCCAAAATCAGGTCAGTGGGTAATGAGCCTCTCGTGGGCATCAAACACTCAACAGGCTGCAGTGTGAAGGCAGGGACGGCCGGGATGGCCTCAGAGGCCCTGTCCAACTCCCAGAGGACCCCTCAGAGTCACTGCAAAGTGAGTGGCTGCTTTGGGTTCTCTGACCCACTACCCACGAGGGCTCCCTCTGAGAGGTCACTGCTTTCTCGCTCCCAAAATCATTTTGTATAATAGACTTTTTTACTTCCTTGCCCACAGTGTAGCCTCCCCCAACTCCCCACATAAGCTCCCTGAGGCTTCCCCAGAACCCAGCAGAGGGCCTAGCCCAGAGGAGGCACCTGAAAAGAAATGCTTCAGTGACTCTGATCTTTATTCCCTGGATGGCCTTGAACAAATCACAATTCCTCATTACTAGAAATCCTACATTCCGGTCAATAATCGATCAATCCCCTTACATCCCCAAATGGATTGTGCGGACCTGTATCTGAGCACTGGGTTCACATGACCTGGTGCCATCCAGGCAGCCTCTCACTGATCACACCTTTCAGGGCTCACATCTGAGAACATCAGAATTTCAGCAGACCTGCTCCTCAACTAGTTTTCCCCAGGGAACATCAGCATGTGCCTTATGTCTTAGCCTTTACAGCTCCCAGGCAAGCACTCAGGCTAACAAAAACACGGAATAGGACAGGCTTTATAGACTGCCACAGAAACACAAAGGCCCGCTCTGCTGGCTGTCCAGCATCTTGCACAGTGCTCTGAATGTGGAAAGGACTTATCAAACATAAGTGAACCACAGGTTTGGGTTGGGAGCCAGAAAAAGAACCATAGGATCACCTTAAGATAGCCTAACACAGAGCTCCTGGAACAGGGGCTCCCTTTCATCACCTCCAGTAGGTGGTCCTGCCACTTTTCATTCCTTTCACTGTTAGAACTCTCCCTGCTTCTAGCTCTGCCCTCTGGGTCCAGCAGGACAAGGTCTATCCCTCCTCCCCAGGACAGTCCTTCAAACAAGTGACAATGCTTCTTCTGGGCTCCAGCTAAGTCTTCTCTATGGCCTTCATCTGATCTCCATGCCTTCCCCTCCTAGTTGCTTTCCAACATCTGGAGCTGGACACAACGAGACCCGGCCAGAGCAAAGGTCCTCAGAGATGGGAAGAAACTCACCAGCCATGAGGCAGTTGGTGGTATGGCCCACAAGGTGGCACTTACAAGATCATGGCAACTCTCCTTTCCACAATCCCCGGAGCTCCCCAATGTGTCTGCAAAGTAAGCTGAATTCAGAGCTTTCGAGGATCTGGCTGAGCCGCCCTCCTAGTCTCTGCACATCGTTCCCCTCAAATGTGCTGTGTGTCCTAGTCAACCCAGACTTCTCGGCTCACCCCCTTCTCTGCTAACTTATCCCACCCCCCCAGCCTTGGCCCAGGGCCCCACCCCTCCAAGGCCCCAGGTATTCTGCCCTCTTGTGTCATGACTGTTCATGACCATGCCATCTATTTCCAGAGAACTGGAAACTCCTGGACAACAGGTCTGGGGTCAGTTATCTTCAAAGGGTGATGAACAGCCCAGGGCTTTAATAGCTCCTGGGTCCAGAGCACTTTCCATGGGGCCTCACCGGATCCTCACAATCACCTGGGGAAGTGGGTGCTAGCATTCTCCCCATTTTACAGAAGATGAAACCAGGACTCACTGAAGTTAAGACACTTGCCCAGGGTCACACTGCAAGGAACCAACTGTTTAAGGCAGACTCTGAAGTCAGGTCTTGCCGCCCCCATGTCCAGTACTCTCATAGCACACAACAGAGACATCAGTGGTTGCTTGGGGTGGGATAGGCGAAGAGCCATTCATGCCATACTGTATCCCCCTCAGAAGTTACAATCCATGCCAGGCCATGGCATACGGTAAGCCATGCCAACGCTCAGCTTCTATCATGTGACCACACACATCTTTTGGGGGGGGTCTTGCTCTTGCCCCTGCATCTTTTCTAAATATCTGAGTGACTTTTGTCTTTTTAGGCTGAGAAGCCCCCAAACCTCTTGCCCTACCATCCTTCAATCACAGTCACTAGGGAAGACATGTTTGACCCCAAATAAGTTACTTCCACTGAATCACCAGGAGCCCCTGGATCCATGGCTAGAAGGAATATTAGCCAAGAGGACACGGAGCTGGGTCTGGACCTAAGTTCTGTGTCTTCACCATACAGGGACACTTCGCTACACTTCTGCCATGGGGAGAATGATGGAAGGGACAAAGTCTGCAGGAGAGTAGAATTAGACAGATTCAGAACTAATCAAATAGTGACCTGAAGAGTCACTATTATTTACTTGAAGGGATACCTAACACACTGGAGTCTAGAGTCTTGAGTCCAAGCTGACAAAGTTCCAACTAGAGCAACGAAATTTAGCAAGGGCAAACTTGGGCTTGAAAAAACCAGCACAAAACTCATGGGGAAGACATAGGTACAAAATAGTTGTTCTGAAAAAAATCTAGAGGGTGCAGTGGACCACAAGTGGAATTTGAGTCAACCATGCGCTATCCTAGACTGCTCCCTGAGGCAAATGGTCACAAATTTAGGAGATGAGCTACTTCCTGGGTCAGTTCACAGTTAGAACTCCAGGAGTCTCATTTTAGGAAAGACATCCATGCTGAAGAGTGCCCAGGAGACAGAGAACACAGCTGAGGATGCTGAGCCTCAAAGAAAGCAGACAGGAGGAAGAGGAAATCTGCTGAAGAGACAGTGGAGCTTTGTTCTGCCAGGCCCTGAAGGCAGACTCTCATTCTGCAGGAGAAAGCAGCTGGGAAGCAGATTTTGACTCCACAGAAGAACTGAGAGTTGTCTGAAAGAGACAGACTGCTTTGGAAAGTAGTGAGCTTGCTCTCAACGGAGGGTTTTGAAAGCTGGAGCATTCAGAGGGTCTGTACTCATCACCTATTCAATGGCACTGTTCTGAGAGAACCCTAAGGTACAGGGAGGTATAGGGATAAAGGCGAAGATGGTGCTGAGGCCAAGAAGGAAGGTAGGTCTGCACTGCCCTACTGGAGTCAGCCTCTGGCCAATGCTACCGCTGAAAGCCAAGAGAAAACTCAGAGGCCCAAAGAGCAGCTCAATATGAGAGCACCTGGGGAACCTGCTCATTTCTGGGCCGGACTGCGCCAGGCCAAGACATTCCATGAACAGACGAACATCGACAGCCAACAGGGGGCTTGAAAAAGCAGCCGCTGCTTCCCCTGTGCTGGGGGACTCTTCCCCTCTCTCTTCTGCCTGCATTCTGGCTCAAAATGAAATCAAAATTGTCCACCCCAGGGCAAGTTCCTTCCAACAAGGGTAGGACATTCTTTTGCTTTTTTCTTAGCTATGTTCCAAAGTACTTAAGATTAATTCATGAGTGAGTGACCCAACCACAAGGCCTGAGAGCCCAGCCTCTGCCAGATGAAACGGGCCCCTGCCAGAAAAGGGAACGGCAGGCACGAGCCAAAGGGGTACCAGGCCGGCTTTGCCAGGGGATCCCAAGAATCTTAAGTCTGCCCAGGCCTGAGAAATGGAGATAAACAGTCATCAACTAAATGGGAAAACTGGGTGCCCTGGAAATCCCCCTCATGATGCTGGGCTAGGCAGGAGCAAGGAAACAGAACACAACTAAGCATCCTAGAAAACCCTTCACAGTCTCAGCTGGAAGAGGACTTGCACATGAATGAGTCCATCCAACCAAATGCGTTATTTTTTATAGATGAGAAAACTGAGGCCTGTAAAAAAACATGTCCATCCAAAATCTCATGTGGTAGGGAGCACCACATGCACCATTCAAAGCCAGGATCCTTGACTCACACAGCACACTATCACATCTTAGAAAGGGAACTGCCACACTGGGGCAAACAAGACAGCCAACACCTCAGGTCACTTTGGGGCAGATAGGAGCCATGACATACCTTTAAGTGTCTGAAGAACCAGAAGCTGGGTAAGGGATTGCTTCTCTTCTACTTAGCCCCAGAGGCCAGGACCAGGGCAAAGGGGGGAAGCTCCAAGGTGGCAGACAGCATTCAATTCCTAATAATTAGTTACTGTATTAATTAGTAAATGGTAGTGAGCTCTCCACCCCTAAAGAGGCTGGGGAACGACTGCCAAGATCACTGAACTCAAGCTTGAGAAAGGCTCAAGAGGGCTCCAATCCCGTCTTTGTTTTTTGTTAGCAGTCCTTGGCCTAGTCACTCACCTCTTCTCTAAAATGAGGGGCTTGGCCTAGAGAACAGGAAAGGCTGCGTTGTCAACAACATGCTATGATGCTGTCCTGTGCAGCTTTGAACACTCTGGGCATCAGCAGCCAGCCAAGAACTCGCCACAAGTCCTAATGCTGAGCATGGTTGATGGGGAACTTGGAAAGAGCCCAGCTACTAAGTCTTCTGTTGACTTAGGAGGGAAGGACCAGGGCCCAGTAGGGAGAAATGAAAGGAGAGACAGAGGATGAATCTGGTCACTGCCTCTGGTGACACAGGGGGTCTCTGTGGCACATCTGACTTCCAATGTTTTGTCCACAATCCCCCAAGCCTGGGACAGACTCTCCCATCTTCAAGGTCCACCTTACCCAAGAAGCCTTTTCCTGATCTGGTCCCTCCTCACCCTGCAACCTCAGACCACTAAGTCACTGCTCCAGGGCGTTGACTGGTTTTCCAGTCATTTGGAAATTTGGAAAAGGAGCTTCTGGTTCGCATCTGGCTTGCAAAGCCTATGGCTCAAATTCTTGGCTGGGGCTTGGCCTCTCTCAGAGCTTTAGTTTTTTCAGCTGTATAAAGGGGAATCACTGCTGTCTGACTCGCTTTTCAAAGTGGGTGTCAGAATGATGGAAAGGATGTGGAGTTGTGAACTGATTCAACCCTTCTGTAGAACAATTTGGAACTATGCCCAAAGAGCTACAAAACCAGGTACGCCCTTTAACCCAGCAATATCCCTTGTAGGTCTGTTTTCCCAGACAAGATAAAAAACAAAAAGGAAAAGGACTCTATGTATAGAAATATTTATAGCAGCTCTTTCATGGGGGTAAAGAACTGGAAGTTGAGAGGACGTCCATCAACTGGGGAATGGCTGAACAAGCTGAGGTACGTGACCATGATGGAATGCTACTGTGCTGTAAGAAACAATGAGCAGGATGCTCTCAGAAACACCTGCAAAGACTTCCATGAACTGATGCAGTGACATCTACTGGGTACAAAGTAACAGCAACACTGTAAAATGAGCAGCTGGGAATGACCTAGCTATTCTTAACATAATCCAAGACAACTTTGAAGGACTTATGATGAAAAATGCTCTCCATCCCCAGAGAAAAAACTGATGGAGTCTGAATACAGAATACAAACATAAAGGCAGACCAACCAAAGGACCCAGGAACAAAGCTCCCCTGGCTTTCCAAAGTCACTATGGATAACCAACACCAAGAGGTCTCAGAGAACAAGGGCAAAAATAACCTTGAATCTGTTTACTAATCAAAATAATCACTAGCACTTGTATCTGCTCACAAAGCACTTCACAAATACTGACCCACATGACCACCCTGTGAGGCAGATACCATTACCATTACATATTACAGATGAGGAAACTGAGATTCAGTGACTTGCTCAAATGCTTCCAGGACGGAATCTAGCACTCTGCCTATAT
This sequence comes from Bettongia penicillata ogilbyi, assembly GCA_023548195.1. Taxonomy (NCBI): domain Eukaryota; kingdom Metazoa; phylum Chordata; class Mammalia; order Diprotodontia; family Potoroidae; genus Bettongia; species Bettongia penicillata. The sequence goes on from JAJHZJ010000096.1 coordinate 11,561,128, forward strand.
GCAACCTATGAGGTATGGGGTCACCTCTACTCCTCCCAGTCCCAGGCCTTTCCAAACACCCCCTATCTGCAGCAGTCAGACAAGGTCATAGGCCACGTCCAGGCTCATACAGGGCCCGGCCTTGGACGCAGGGTGCCTTCCAGGGCCCGCACACAACCTGCTGCCTCAACTCGGAGTCAATGCCCCCAACAGCTCCCAAGAACAAGAGCTACAAAGGAAGACCAAAGAAACTGTCTAGCTCAGAACCTCCTCTGACGGAGGAGGAGGTCCAGGATGTTTACTGGTTTTCCAGTCGTTTGGCAACTGCAAAGCAAAGTCAGTCACATAGGGAGGAAAAGGAGAAGAGCAGAGAGAGAAGCCCATGTACTGCCTCCACATGAGCCAAGGCTAATGGCCCCCCTACCAGGAGTCCCCCAAACCAGGCACTCCCTGGATCCAAGACACACCATGGGGACAGTTCTCGGGGTCATGGAGGGTGGGTAACATGCAGAGAATCCCCAAAAGGCTCAGAAACTTTGCAAAAGACCACCAGAAGCCAAGACCACAACTGGCTCAGCTCTCTCTGGGCCCACCGAGGGAAGCTAAGTGTCCATTCCTGGACAGGACAACCAGATCCCAAGCCCTGGTGGACACCTGACAGCAGGGCAAGGAACCTAGGATAGGCCAGACTGAACCTCCCACCCCTACTTCAAGCATTAGGGAGGAAGGGAACAAAGAAGGTACTCACAAGCTGCCTCTTCTCGGAAGGCTCAGCTCCTTCTAAAAAACAAAAGAAAGGGCCAAGTTAGAGAAGCGTGTGTCATCAGGGGGCAATGATGATTAGCAACTAGATGGTCTTTTCAGGTTTGCAAAGTACTTTTCAAATATGATCTCATTCTTTTCCCATAACCACCCTAGGAGGTAGGTGCCATTACTACCAGTCTTCCTGACTTGGCACTCTATCCACTGCCCACCCAGCTGCCACATGTACCTCTCAAGGGGGGCAGAGAAAGGAAGTGGTCATGTCCAGCCTGGAGAAAAGAAGACATTGCAGCTGGTGCTGACTGGCAGTCAGAGAGAAGAGGACTCAGTCTGGTTCTGCCTGGGGCCTGATGGCCAGACTGAGAAGGGGGCTGGGGACCACGGGGCAGAAAAGCCAACTTCAGCTGGCTATCAGGAAGAACTTCCAGAGAGGGAGTACCATTCTGGGGTGGGGGCTGGCGGCCTGGGAAAGTGGGGGTTGGCAGGAGAACAGCCTGGGGAAGTAGAGGGGAGAGGCCTGGGGACATGGGGGACATGAGAAAGGGCCTGGGGAGGAGAGTGGCTCCCCTCCTTGGAAATCTCCAAGCAGAGGCTGAATGAATACACTATAGGAGAGATGCTTTTAGGGACTGGGATGAACTGGATGGGAGAAAGGGAGAATTGGGAGGCCAAACAAACACCCTAAACACTCATTCCTACCCTAGGGAGCTGGGAGGAAAATGGCCAGAAAGCCACAGGGTTCTGGTTGGCCACCAGGGGGCGGCATCTCACCAGTCTCTGGCCGCTGGAGAAGCTGGGAAAGGTTGGGCTGGGCCTGACCAGAGCAGCTCCTCGGGGCGGGCTCCAGCCCCGTCCCCCAAGCCTCCCACAATGCATTCTCTCTACCCTCCCTGCTTCCTTCAAGATGCAGCTCTGGCTCCATCAGTGTGAGCATTTGCTGAGCAGCTAGATGGGATGCAGCACAGGCCCTGGAGTAAAACCTGAGTTCAAATCCTGCCTCAGACAACTAGTTAGGTGAGCCTAGGCAACTCATTGAACTTCTGCCTGCCTCAGTTTCCTCAACTGTAAAATGGAAACCATAATAGCACCTCTCTCCCAGCTTGTCAAGAGGATAAAATAAATCGGATTTAGAAAGAGCTTTGCTCTACAAATACTGGCTTATTCTTATGACTGGGGCGGCTGGAGGGTGCCCTGGTACACGGTGCTGGGTGTGGAATCAGAAAGACGCATCTTCCTGGGTTCAAATCTGGCCTCAGATACTGACTAGCTGTGTGACTCTAGGAAAATCATGTAACCCTGTCTGCCTCTATTTCTTCCCCTGGAAAGTAAGCTGGAGAAGGAAATGAATGGTAAAGCACTCCAGTGTCTCTGCCAAGAAAATCCACAGAGTCAGACACAAGAAAACCAAAATTCTTCCTATTCTTTCCTCATCAGTATTCCTTGTATTTATTTACATGAGTCTACCCAGAGAAGCCCCGGCACAGCAGACAGACCCAGATCTTGAACAAGGAATGCCCCATTTGATCAATATTTCCAAGAAAGATTGCAATCTCCACCAATGGGTGGAAAAGGAGAAGGATGTCACTGGGCGATGGCTGTTTCATTCCCCTACATTTAAGAACCTTAGATTACTCACTGCCCTGGTTGCACCCAACACCTGCAGTCTAGGACCACGATGCTTTTAGGTTCAGAACCAGATCCACTTTGCAGGTCCTCTGGGCAGAAAGGAATCACTCTCCAGACTGGATAGGGTCTGGTTAACCTTGTCAAAGCCAGCTTAGATTCCCTCCCACCACCAGCAATCATGGAGAGTGAACCAACACATTTATTCCAATAGAAATCAGTCAGCTGCATGTGCCAGTGAAGCAGCAGCATCCACAGAAGAAACAAGACAGAAGGTGGGCAGCATTAACCATGGCAAAAAAGAGCTCAGTGATGAAGCCCTTTCTTTGTGATCTCTGAAGAGGAAAGTGGCCCCTGGAGAAGCTCTGAGGCTGCTCTCATAACTGGGTCAAGCCCTTCCAAAGAATGTGAAGGCACAAGCCCCTACATTCAGAGGTCTCTCCACCAATCAAGGGTTACTCCTCCTCGTGCTCATGGTCTGGGCAGATAGGCACAAATCCAGCTAATTGTACAAACTGGTCAACTCCTCAGAACTTTTCTCACCTGCTCCCTGAGCAAGCCATGGGGACCTGCTGGGCTCAAGAGGAGTAAACCTAATCCTCTGGCTGACAAGTCAAAATGCCACCTGGCTGCCTCCAGGGTCCCCTCCTAGGCTCTTGCAAAGGAAGGCTGGCCAGGCTTCAAGCCTTCAGGCTTCAATGCACCAGGGGTTCCATACCCCTTTATTATCTTTCTAAATAACAGAAAGTGGGAAAGGGGGGACAAAGATATTCCATTGATACTGTATTTAAAGGTCACAAATTATTTTGTGAACATTAGTGGGGCACAGTGTCCAGGACAATGAACGCCCTTTGTCCAGTCACAACCGCTGGCATTCGACCTCTTCATCTGCCTTGTCACTCCAAATCCTTTTTTTATCTGCCCTTCTTTCCCAGATCATCTCCCCTGCACTGGTCCCTACTGTCCCCACCATGACCCTTTGGTGAACCAGTTCAATTCTATCCTGTCTACCTCTCTTGAGATCTTTCCTGTCTTACTGCATCACCAATTTTGTCCTGCCAACCCTCTGCCTGGATTGCTCCCACAATCAGTGCAGAAACTCACCGGCTATATTACATAACCACTGGGCTCTCACTGCTGCCTGGCAATCAATACTATCTCACATTCCACAGCTCTTCCAAAGTCTTTATCCTTCCTCAAACCTCCCAAATCTCCTCTGCTCCTACCTGTTCAGCTTCCATTTCCCCCAAGAGCTCCCTCTTCTCACATCACATGGATGCCTTCTGCTCTTATCTCCTCCTTCACTCTTGTCTCACACAAAGAGGTGGCCTCTACATGCCTAAGTGATGCCATTCCATCCTACCTTCTCTAGCACATTGCCCCTTCCAGCAACCAACCCCACACAATCACTAATCTTCTATCTCTCCCTCCCCACTGCTTACAGACATGCTCATGTCGCTCCTATCCTCAAAAAACCCTCACTCCATCCATCCACTCATCCCCAACAGGTACCATACCAAATCTCTTCTGCCTTTAAGGTTAAACCTGTTAAGAAAGCCATCCACAAATGATGCCTCTGCTTCCCTTCCTCTCACCATCTGCTTAATTCTCTATAATCTGAATTCTAGTCACTTAACTGAAACTACTCTGTCCAAAGTTAGCACCTTTTCTCAGTCCTCATCCTTCTTGGCCTCTCTTTACCACGGTTACTACTGATCACCCGCTTCTCCACAACACTCTCGCTTTTCTAAGCGTCCATGACACGGCTTTCTTGTGGTTCTACCATCTGAGCATCCCTCAGTCTCCATTGTTAGACCTTCATCCTTGTCACACGTGACAAATGGAGGTTTTCCAGGGGATCTAACTTGGGCCCTCCTTTCTTCTCCCTTTATACTAATCACTTGGTGATATTTTCAGTTCCCATGGATTCAATATCATCTCTATGCTGAGGATTTTCAAAAATGCTTATTCCACTCTAATCTCTCTGATGACCGCCAGTCTCCAAATGCCTACTGAAAATTTCAACTGGGTTTTCCACAAACAACTCAAACTCATTATGTCCAAAACTTAACACCTGATTATTTCCCCAAAATCTCTCTATTACTGTCCGGGGTCACCTTCCTTCCTTCCTCTCTCTGTGTCACTCTCTCTCTCCCCATACACCCAACTTGTTGTCAAGGCCTGCTGATTTTATCTCTGCAACATCTCTGCAAACTTGTCCCTCTCCTCTCTGACACCACCACTCCAGTGTGTGCCCTCATCACCTCACCCCTGTTCAAATGCAGGAGCCACTTTGAGGTCTGCCTGCCTCAGGTCTCTCTGTACTGCGGACCATCCTCTACACAGTTGCCAAAGTGATTTTTCAAAAAAAAATTTTTTTTAGATTTTTCTAAATCTAAGACAGCACTGTTCTGTCTCATCTCATCTCCTCTCCCTCTCCCTGCCCCCTTTCCAGTGGCTCTAGGATCAAATATCAAATTCTCTGCCATTCAAAGCCCTTCATAACCTGCCCCCATCTCTCCTGTCTTCACACACCTCACTCCCCACACATACTCTGTGATTCAGTAACACTCTTCATACCAGATCACCCATATCCTCGCTGGTTTTCCTCTATGCCTGAGGCCCCCTTTATACTTGCACTTCCCGGCTTCCTTCAAGACCCCAATCAATTTCCCCTCTGACAGCAAACCTTTCCCAATCCCCCATAATTCTGGTGCCTTCACAGTGGAATGCTGGACAGTGAGCTCCCTGAATGCAGGGACAGGTCTTTGTCTTTGTGTCCCATGTGACACAAGGCAGGCTCTGGGGTTCCCCTGCACCCAGACTGAGCTGGGCACTTCCTGTCTCCTAACTCTCAGAGTCCCCACTTCCCCAGGCACCTCTAATGCTCTATGTCTGTGGTTCTGTGAAGCCTGGCACTTAGCAATGGCAGGCCTGGCAGATCTGCTGCTCCGACCCCAGCTAAGAATGAGACACCCTGGGGAATAAGTGCCTGTTCACCATACAGAACACAGCTGCTTGCCCAAGTTACCAGGTAAGTACAAGAGATTCCATATTCATTCTGCCTAAATATTATTTCTGTGTATGCTGTCTCACATTAGAAGGAAAGGTCCTATGGGCAAGGACTTCACTTTTGCCTCTGTGTCCTCAGGGCCCAGCCCAGGCCCTGGCACACATTACGCACGGACTTGATGTGTGCATGGAAGGCACAAGGAGAAGCTCTGGTGAATACCCAGAGGGAGATAGGGCTGGGCCAGATTACAAAGATCCCTGGGTACAGCCTAGGGGTAAAAGCTGGAGAAACAAGGGGAAGAGGGAATAGGAGGAGCAAAGGCAGACCAGGCTGAGGGATTGGCACCAGAACCCACAGCATCCTGTTAAATTACTCCTGCCTAACAGCTAAGATATATGTGTTTCTATCTCCACTGACAAAAGGAGAAAACAGTCCAGCAGGTGCCTTGGCCCTCTCCTGTAGGGAGAGTCCCGGGTCTTTCCACCACCTTGGCCTCCTCAGCTTCCTCCTCCTGAGATCCCCACTCAGCTCAGATTCCCGATCTTCTGCTACAGGCAATACCCAGGTGGCCAGGAAAAAGAGACCAATTTCCTTACCCTATAATATGGTACCCAGGACTGCCCTGCCCCCAACCCTGCAGGACCTGTTTCCAAACCTCCTGAAGTTTCAAGCACTGAGGAAGCAGAAACAGATCCTTTGGGTTTGAACCCCTGCAAAGCCTCAAAGGGAGCTGTGCAGAAGGGAGGCCAGGGGCAGGCACAACAACACACAGCCTGACCCTATAGTCCCCTGACCAGTCCTTCTCAGTGGGAGAGCAAGACAGCCTGTCCTCCTCTCCCTACACACAGGCTCTAGGCATCAAAAAGCCTCCTCACTACTTCTCATAGCTTTCCTCAAGTCACTTCAACAAGCATTTACTAAATTCCTACTGTGTGCCAGGCACTGTGCTAGAGGGAAAGAGACAAAAGTGAACCCTTTTACGTGAAACTCACATACTCTATGGTCCAGCGACCCTGGCCTCCTGGCTGTTCCCTGCACAAGACCCTCCCCATCTCCCAGTTCCAGGCACTTTCTCTGACTCTGCCCCGTGCCTAGAATGCCCACCCTCCTCCTCTCCTCCTCTGGGCTTTCTTCAAGTCCCACCTAAAACTGCACCTTCTCGAGGAGGCCTTTGCTGATTCCCCTTAATGCGCGGGCTTTCTCTCTGTTGACTAATTCCAGCCTATCCTGTCTATAGTTTATCTGTATACATTTGTTTGCATGTCATCTCTCCCATTAGACTATGAGCTCCTGGGGTACTGAGGGGTCAAGGAAGGCATTGTCTTTTTATTTGCAGCTCTTAGCACATAACAGTGCTTGGCACAAAGTAGGCGTGAATCGATTTTTAATGACTGCATGATTGAGACAAACTACCTGTTGGGGATGCTACTGAGAGGTTTCCTGGACAGGTGCAGTGAGTGTAGATGCCAGAGGCACCTTCGTTCCAGCTCTTACCTCCCAGAGGTCTGTCTGGTTCTATACCAATGCCTCATCGTGATGCAGAATAACGCTGAGGTCTACAAGGTTACCTTAGAAGAGGGTCAGCTGGCTGGCAGGCCTTAGTAAAGTGGACAAGGCTAGGCTACAGATGGTATGGCCATACCTCACTGGGACCAATCAACAAACCCCATCCAGTGCCTACTCTGCACAATGTCCCCATGCTGAGGGACCTGAGAGGGTCACCACAGATGTGGGGGATGGAGGAGGACATGTCATAGGGGATGAGGTTTTCATTAGCCACCTATGAGTGGTGAAGGGACCCCTCCTCCTCCCTGCCCAACGCCCATACCTGAGAGTTTTTTTGAATATTCCCAATAGTGAAGCTTTGCCAATGAAAGGGCATATTAAATTTAAACAAGGGAGATGAAAAACTGAAACTGTTTTAAAGTATTTGGGAAATGACATTTAAACTCTCCTCTTTCTGTTACAAAACAAAAACAGGAAAATGATAAAGGAAAAAAACCTTTTAAAGGACACACACAAGCACTGAGCTGGCTATGGAGCTCCTTAGGGCTTTGGGCCATCCACTGGTCTGGGTGAGGCCCTAAGCTCACAAAGCTGACTTGACGCCTCCAATCATGGGTCTAGATGGTCTGGTTTGTTCCTAATGACTTAGGAAAGCCAAAGGCTAGGCTGCAGCCCTCTCAAAGTGCGGCGAAAGCTCTTCCCCACTGGAAGCTACTTCATTCTTTGTCTTTCTCCACCTTAAAACCTCATTTCCTAAACAAAAGAAGCCACCTGGAGGCCAACTCAGCCCCAGAAAGGCTGATTTCATGGTGCTCCCAACTGGCTTCAAGTCTTTCCCACAAAGTGTTCTACTTTAACCAGAGTCCTCTCCACATGGTTTATCAGCAGTTTTTAAGCTTTTGAGCCTAGGGAATTTCTTATGCTCTAGGCAAGAAAAGTTCCAGCCATTTCCCTCCTTCTATGGACTCTGGACCCTCCAGCTACACCATTTCCGATGCCACCCCCAGGCAGCATCCCAAGGTGACATCTCTGTCAATAAGCAAATCTTTTCCCTTCCAGCATTAAGGCCCCTTTCCCTTCTAAGGAACAAGACAACTTCAAATTCCTCAGATCGCTTCTCTATATCAAGTGGCCAGTATCTCTCACTGACTGCCACAGAAAATCTCGGTCCTCAGATAGGACAGAGCAGGTCTTGGTTGGGCCCCAGGTCCTCAGACTGGAGCTCAGGAAGGGTCAGGCTAATGGATAGTCCAATCCAAAGCACTCCAGGGCCCAATGTCACAGGAACTTCAGAAAGGTCAGAAGATAGCTATCCTCATTTTACAGAGGGGGAAACTGAGGATCAGAGGGCAAGTCCTTGCACGTCCTGAGTCTCAGTTTCCCCAGCTATAAAAGGAGGTTGAACCCGATGGTCTTCTCTAAATCTATGGCCTGCCCAGAGCCACAAAGTTGGCATCCAAGATGGAAGATGATTTCAGCCTTCCTGATCATACTGCCTCCTTATTGTAACAAAAGGCTCTCAAAAAGCAAAGGGATAAAAATAATCTGGTAAGATTGAATTTAGTTGAAAAAATAGAAGAGTCCTACAGCCTGAGTTTCAAACCTCTATTCTGCCAGTACTGGCAGGAGAGTTACAGCTAAAACACAGCTTGTGCCGTAAGACCTGGGGGTCTTAGCGGCCATCAGGCCCAAAAGGCCAGATCATCCAGAGTGGGGGAAGCCAGCCTGGCCTATGGCACACCTGAGAGGAGCAGCGCCCGCAAGAGTGGATCGCAACCTCCATCTGTCTGGAGGCCACATCCCACCTGGCAAGGAGGTCTGGTGATTATGACATAAGAGGACTGATTATCTGCCCATCTTGGGAGGGGCTGGACAGCTGGGTTCTGAAATGGAGTCATGTGGAAGAGCAATAGAACCCGCTCAATTTGGCCATGGTAGGCAAGACTAATCACAGCAAATGCAATGAGTCCAAAAAACAAAAAATTCAGTGATGTTTTGCCCTGATTGGGGCAGGGAAGGCAGATGGGATGAGTCTGCTTGTGCTTGACCCCAGAGGGCAGAACAGGAGCACTGCAGGCTGAGGGCCAGGAAGGACCAGGCTGTCCCTGGCCTGCTGAAGAGAGATGACTAAGGAGGAAATCTGGAGCCTTTCTTGGGGCTCCTTCCCAGATGGTGCAAAATCCACCTGACCTTACAAAGTGACTGACTTCTCCCAAATGAGGCTTCCCCAGCATCCTGAGTGCCCGGCAGCAAAGCTTCCTCCAGCCTGCTATGGGTGGTGTGGGGATAGGGATGGAGGCTCCTCCTCCACAAGTGCCTGCCTAAAGCCATTCGGACAGAAGTATCACTGTCGTTGCTGATGATCAGAAAATCTACAGGACGAGAAAACCCAGTTCCCAACATTGTTGGGATCCTTAAAATGATCTCTACCTCCTCTCACAGCTCTGGAGTTAGCCCTGAGGAACTCACATAGCATTTCTACTGGCAAAGTAAATAAACCCCCACCAGTATGCTCCCCCCATGACTATCAATTGATGTCAATTAGCTATCTAGACTTAAGAGACTTTAGATAGGAGTATTTAACTGAGGAAGTAAAAGCAAGGACAATTAGTACACCCTTTACAATTCCAACAAGATCTGGGCCCCTCTCTCCTATGCATACACATAAAGTCCAGAAGAAGATGGCCTCAGGCTGAGAGACCACCTGTGGAAAAGGAATGACTCACAGTTCTAGGCAGTCCTTTAGCTGGAGTGCTCCCCTGAGGGTTGCTGTGGTTTTTTTGCTGGGCCTTTATAGAGGCCATCTTACCCATCTGTCCTTGGCTCCCAATGCAGACACTGCCATCAACTGTAATGGAAGCACTGCTAGGAGACTGAAGGGAATAAGGAAGTCTAAAATTTGTCCATCCTCTGAATTTCTCAAGGTCCTCTTGCGGCTAAGGGGGTGAGGGAGCAAAGGAGACCCAGACCATGGAAAAATCAGGTGAGCTCAGCTGCCAAAGTGAGCCTTATCTCAGAATCAACAGAAAGGGACCAGATGCTGACAGGGCACTGAAACTTGGCGCCCTCTGTCCAAATGGCAAGAAAGGCTCAGGCTCAGCTGGAAGGAGGACAGGACAAAGAGGAAAGGAAACCGGAGAGCCAGGACTGGGTGAAGAATGGTACAGAAAAGCCATGTTTACGAAGTTCTGCCCTCTGTCCAGTGTTCATGATGACAAGGCACAGAATGCCCTTGTTAAGGGCAGAAGCAGCTACCTCCTACCACTGCTGACCATTGCCCCAGATAAGGGAGTCCAGGACCCAGCAGCCACAAGGCAACCCTGGGGGCTCCAAGGCCTCAATAGACAACAGAGAACAGTGATGTCATTGTGCCCTTAGCCTGGGCCTGGCACACAGAAGCTGCCTAACAAATGCCTGCTGACTTGTTCCTTCATTTGTCCCAACAAACAACAACCCATTGCTGACTCTGTCTATGCGGATCGCAGAGACAGCAGCAGGGACTGGACCAGCAAACTTAACTGAGCACTCTGGACAGGTCCCAGGTCCCCAGCTCAAAGGGACTTCTTGGCTAAGTCCTTTCATCTTGTCCAGCAGGGCCTGGTTCTCTCTAACTTAGATTCCACTCCTTCATCTATCCCCTACTAACCTCAAAAGACACAGGCCCCCATGCCCTGTACATGATGTCATGAGTGCCTATAGTGCATGTCTGACTAGGGAGCACCCAGAGCCTGGGGGCCTGCAGACTCTACTCTCTACAGTGTCCCTCACTACAGGAGGACACAGAGGCCACCCTTAATTCAGATTCAGTGATGCTACAGTACAATGTTCCCCATCCCAGCACAGCACGGTCTCCACCCCAGACTCCTGCAAGCTATCCAGGGCTGACATGGAGACAAAAGGATATGTCCTCTAATCACCTCCAAGTGTATCTCCAGGGAGAACTCAGGTACCACTGAGTAGCACCAAGACAGTCCAAGTGTCCAGATCCAAGCCTGATTCCCCAGGGTTCTCCTATTTGGGCAACTAATATCTAGTCCAACTTTCTAACTTCTCTCTATAGATAATAAATGAAGTTTCACAAGGGAATACACAACATCCCATCATCTCCAACATCCACACCTCTGATCAAGCCATTTCCCATAGCTGGAATGCATTCCCTCCTTGCCTCTACTTGGGAAGAACCACTTCACTGAAAGCTTCCTTGGGCCACCCAGTTCTTACTGTCCTCTCCCTCTTCCCATTACTGCACAGGTGTTATAACCTACTATCACCACCACCACTGCCACCAAGAAAGCAAGCTCTTTGAGAGTAGGCCCATTTCTATATACTTACATAGGGTGCCTTGCACAGAGCCAATGCCTGCTGATCAACTCCATGAGAAGATAGTCCCACCCATGAGAAGGAACCAGGCAGGGACACAGAGGAGAACAGTCAACTTGGCCCAGGAAAAAGATCCTGGCCAGAAGGCACCAACCCCAACACTTCTGGAAGCCCTGTGACCTTGGGCAATTCATTTGATCTAGTAAATGGAAACAATTACATGTGCAGCTCTCAGAGCTGCTGTCAATGACCGTGAAGTATTACATCAAAGGATGAGTCACCCCACAGATAAAATGCTGCCCAGGCCTAGAAGAGATTGAAATGGAAATAACACAACTAGCCAGAATTCAAACCCAGACTGTCCTAAGTCCAAGCCCAACATTCTTTCTACTCCCCTCACCCCCATCAGCTCAAAGATCACTTCCTGCTAGACGTTATCGGGTATAACTTCTTGGAAGAGATGGCATTCGACCTGGGTGCTGAAAAATGGGGAGGTCCCCAGAAGACAGAAGGAAGGTACAGGAAGAGGAGGAGCAAATGCCAAGAGCAAAAGTAAAGAAGCCTGGATGTTCCAGGGGGCAGTGGCTCATGGCATTTCTAAGGCAGTGGGGGCTCTAGCTTACAGAGCCCTGAATGTCAAGCCAAGTAGTAAGAGAACCGAGCAAGTGGAAGTCACGGTGCTTCTAGACCTGAATGAGGCCATGAACAAAACAGCGACTCATAAGGACTACTGAGAGGGAAAAAAAGGCTCAGAAAGACAGGTTGGCTGAGTACTGCAACAATCCAAGTGAGTGACAGTTGATAAGGACCTAGACAAAAGGCTCAAATCCTGCCTGAACATGGCAGAGGGTACTGGGGCCAAAGTTGCCACTACTTATAGTCCTTCTTCCAGTTGACTCATATTCCCATCAGATGATCCCAGAGGTCTCCCTTCACTAGCCATTGTCACAACTTTTCCTGAAACCACCAAGGGTAAAGTCTCCACCATGAGGACTTTTTCAGCAGCTCAGACACTCCTATCATCTTCTTTCCATTTATGGATGAGCCAATGGGGCCCCAGGAGTCTAGGCCTGGCCCAGGGTCTCCCAGGAAGCAACAGCAGCTGAGGCGGAGACTCTCCCTAAGGCATCATTCACCTGAACTGTAACAGTCTGGTGGCCTGACAGGCAGGAGATCACCTTGAACTAAAAGTAGGCCTAAATTATTGCATGAAGAACTTTGCTAAACTATTCTGAAGCTAATGAAGACCTAAGACTAAAATACAGACTTCAACATCACACAGACAATTCAAGTCCTTCCCTTCGGCCTAAGCAGCAGTTTATCATCACCAGACTCATGCAAGCCCCCCGCACCCCGCCACACACACACACACACACACACACACACACACACACTCTCTCTCTCTCTCTCTCTCTCTGATGGGGTGTGCACCCTCAAGGGTGTCTTACTTCTGGATTTGCTGACAATAGCTCATCACAATCATGGGCTTGGCCAGTCTACCTCCCTCTCCTTACTCAAACTGTTCTGACAACTTTTATGCTGGCACAAGAAACCCTTTGAAACTCAAACACTTTGCCTTTGTTCTTGCTTAAGTGAAAAGAAGGAACCTTAAAAGTGGCCTAGTCCAAGATCACCTTGACAAGAACCCTTTCCACCCACCAACCCTGGACTCAGTCTCTGACTGGGAACCTGGAGTAAGGAGGAGTTCACCACTTCCAAAGGCAGCCCATCCTACTTTGGAACAGCCCTCACTGCTTTTTAGGAGAACCCACAAGGAACCTATAGAAGTGAAGAAACTGGAAGTCACAGCTGTTCCTACAAGCAGAAGGTCCAAGCACCCAGGCAGAGGTCCTCTTCCAGCCAGAGCCAGTAACCCTAGTCAAAGTTGGAGGGGCAGAGCCCTAGGGCACAATTCCAGGTACATCCATGCAGACACACCTCACCCATGGCCCTTAAGGGAAGACTCCAGAGTAAGACATCTCTGAACCACAAGAAAAGGTTCTCCCCACTTCCCACAAGCCCCAACAGGATTTCCCAAGGGACCTAGGCGGTGGCTGTTCCCATAGCAACAGCAGGGCACCAAGGCTGGTGGCACAAACAACAGTTCATCCAACATCTGGGCAAGTTATAGCATCCCAGAGAAGGTTGAGAGTGGAAGTGCCAGGAAGGCCTCTGGCACAGGGTCGAGGTCAGCAGTCACTACTCTGACTTGTGACACAGAAAACCCCATCTAAGCAGAAGACTGGAGGTGGGAGGTAGGGGGAGGAAACAGGGCCACAATGAGTGGAAGCTGCCCTACAGGAGTTGGGGGGAAAGAGGGCAGCAGCAGCAGGCACCTAGTCAGAAAGGTCCTGAAGCCCAGAGGCAGGCTCTGCAGAAAAGCTGCTAAGAAGGGACAAATTGCTAACAGCATTGCTACCAGAAGCTACAAGCATGTCAGGGAGTGTGGAAGGCAGACTAGGGGTACCAGCTCAGAGAGAGAACAGACACCCAAAAGAGGGAAAACACAAAGCATGGTAGGAGGCTTGGACTGGCTGACCTCCAACGGTCTGTCTAGCCCTGATGCTCCACGATAGGTGGGACAAACCTGGTAAAGGGTTATTCATCTGTAGGTTCCCTAGAATTTCCTTACATAGTCAAGAAGTTTGAAGTAACACTGATGGAAAAGGAGAAATCCAGGATCCAAGGCCAGGGGAAAGACTCAGGCAGTCCACAGGACATGGTCTCAGAAAGGACTTACCAGCTGCGCGTGCCCACACACACACACACACACACACACACACACACACACACACACACACACACACACGGAAGACCAGACCCTGCCAGCAATGACAGGCCTTGTCTGGCTCTGTCCAGAGTGCTGGTTTTACAGGTAGAGGAATGGTCTGAATTTCCTGGATAATAGGAAAGCTATCTGAGAATGTGTGTGCACCCACATCCTGCCCTTCAGTCACAATCCAGGCTTCCTAGTGAATATCTGAAGCTCTCTCATTTCTTCAGAATCCCAAAGCAGGAGATGAGGGTATGAAGGTGCAGGAGCCTGGGCTGGAACTGGCTCAACTCCAGCTCCTCCAAAGGTCTTTCTACCCAAGCACTGATCTGGCCTTGTCATCTTTCCATATGCTTTTTTATTCCTTTTTCACTTTTAGTCAGATACCAGTTAAAAATCAGCATTAAGGAATGAGGATTACACCTAATTGAGTTTTTCCTAATTATAAATGGTGGGGCAACTCTAATAGGAAGACTATCAGTGGAGGAGGCCAAGGGTCCCAGGTTGATCAGATGAGGGCCCCTTTCCTTGAAGACAAGGAAAAGCCCTCTTCAAGGATTACCTGCAACAAGACTCAGATCCACGAAGGACCAGAGCTCTGGGCAGAGCAGGGCCTGGGCCCTGGTAACAGAAAGTGGAACAAAAAGTTCACACAGTAGCACACAATAACCAAAGTAGACCAGGCGGGGGGGATCAGGGTGGAATGAAATAAAAGGTGAGTGACGGAAAGACACTGGCATGAAGCTGCTTCCTGTTAAGCCAAGGCACCCTGAGGAGAAGCTGAGGTTCTAATTAAGGTTGCCAGAACATGCTAGGGCACCCCACAGACTTAGAGGGACCAGTGGTGGCAGGCCTTGAGCCAGTCATTGACCCTCTCTCAGGGCTTACAGGGAGGCTCCTGAGCACTTTGGATGGGGGCCAGGAGAGGGGGGCTGCAAAAACCCTCTTACCCTGGCCACCAGCAATCCTACAGAGAAAGCAGCAGTGCTGTCACAGTTCTGTGCAGAGGCAAGGGAGGAAGGCTGGTCATTATGCCTGAAAAGGCAGCTCAGAGCAATCTGAGGTGCAGGGTTCCATAGCACCCAGGGAGACAGAGCTTGCCCACCATACAGCCAAAAGCACCTCATGAGCAGAGCCCACTGAAGCACCCTCTCCAGCTTAAGAATGCCCCCAAACCATGACAGGATCCCACTGATCCTGATCTCCACCACTGGATCAGGATGATCACAGGAGAAGCCTGAGTGTGCCTGGGGAGCTGGAGAAGCTGAGGCTGGAGAAGACAGATGCCTACCTTTGTGTACCTGCAGAGTGGGCATGGGGAAAAAGGGAATCAGCCTTGTTCCACTGGATCCCTGAGGGCACAACTGGGAACAATGGAAGGGATTGCCAAAGAACAATTCAGGCATAACAGAACTTCCTAACCAAGAGAGTGAACCACTTACTCCTTGGGAAGGGGTGAGTTCCCCATTCCTGGGGTCTCATTAATCTAACTGTGCAGGGGAGAGACTGAAAAAGAGCAGTGGCATTCAAAAATCGATGCCCTTAACCCTTGAAACCTGTGTCCACAGGACAAGAAAAGTGCCCACAAGGAATGTGCCTGAGTGTTTACATTGCCCCAAATATGATTCCAGACGCTGCTGATAGTTGGAGTTCAGGGCTACATATGCCTGAGAGAAGTGGACTTGTTCCTAAAAGAAATATGGAAGATTCTTAGGCTCAAATTGTGTAGAAAACATCAAAGTACCGTCGGTCACCAGCCCCAGCGGAACCTAAGTTCTCTGAGGGCAAGAGGCTTCAAGTTCTTCATTAGGTACCAAGTACAGAATAAACATTTGCTGGATTAGAAAGAAAAAGGGAGTGAGAAGAGAACAGATGGTAAGGAAATAGAGACCTGAAGAATTTCTGACAATTCTGTGGATTTGAGACAAGTGCTCTAGTTAAATGCTCTTCAGCAGGACTTAAGAGATATTGGTAAACTGCAGAATTGATATTTGAGAGCATAGAAGAATATCTGGCAGCCTAACGAGATGGCAGTATCTGCTTTACCGGTGACACTGAGGTCAGAGGAGAAGCCAACCCAGCCACGGGCCCAGGCATACAGAGGCTCATCCTCTGCAGGTCACAATCACACATGAAAACTCAATGACTCAGAATATGTGGTCTGTAAAACAACACTCACAGATATCTAACCTCTACAAAAGTAATATATGGACAAGTCTTCTTAAGGAAGAAACGACAAAAGAAGGACTGGGAGAGAATGCCCCACAGACCAGACTGAAAGGCAGAGAGAAAGTCTAGGGGCTGATCACACTTGGAAATGACCTGGTGGCAGTCTGGAATAACAATAACTTCAGTCCTGGGACTGTTTAGCTCAACTGCATGGAGTATCCTCCTTAAAGAATCTGGAAATTGCAAGTCACCACCACAGAATGAAAGAAATGTTGACTCCTCACCCCTGTGCCTTCCCATTTCCCCTAAGTTTCCCAGAGCACCTTTCTTCTACTCACCTGCAGCCCCCTCCTCCGAAGAATACTGGAGTCATCCATCATGCAAACTTGGGTCACCTCTAGCCTCCCAGGGCCACTCCTCACTGCTGTCTGTCCAGTACTCAGCTCACAGCCAAATCCCTCCCCTTACGAACATGGCTCAGTCACATCCCAAGGGCTGGCCAAACTTTTCTCTTCTGAGTATTTTCTCCCTATATCACTGATATGGTTAATATCAGGAAGAGAGGCCCCAAACTAATGAAATGCCCCCAAATGGAAATACAATCCGACAATGATGGGCCAGAGTCCCTTTCCTGGGGCCACAAAGCACCCAGGCTCTCCCACCCACTTCTCACCTCCGAAGCAAGCCTGGTCCCCCTGTCACGGAAGCCCACCTTCCCAAAGCCAGAGTACAGTCCTGGTCACATCCATCCACAGGTAAAAAGGATGGTCCTCTGTGAATCCTCTGGACAGAGAAAAGGCCAGGGCACACAGAGTCCTCCCATTCAATCTGGTGGCACACTCTTTTGTCTTTCTATTCCAGATCTGCTCTCATCTCAGGCATCTTCAGAGGCAGTTGGACTGAGTTTAGCAGAGGAGCCCCTGGTCCCTGAGGTCACATGTAGTGTGAGCTCTGAGCATGCCACAATTCATTTAGTCACTCCTGCCAACCTGGTAAGGAAGCCTTTCCCCTTCCACCAGTCCGAGAAACCGGGTCTCCAAGGCTCTCTGAAGCATCCATGGTTCTGAGCTTTCTTTGGTCATCAGTGGTCCCGCTCCAGCCTGGGACTTGGGCCAAGTTGAAAAATGCCTTGGGTCTCCTTCAAGGCCAGTCCCAAGTGGATGAGTTAAATTTCAAAGTGAGGGGGGTCCTCCGAGAAGAATTCTAAGCATGCAGCTGTGAAGAAGTCCCCCAGGCTGATGGTCATCACTGAGGTCCCAGTAGCAGGTCAGAAAGGTGGCCAGTCAGGCTGGGTCTGCTCTCAGGGAGTCTCAGCCACCCGCCCTCATCATTGTTCTTCGGAACACAAGCTATCCACCAAGCCACGCCCCCCCACACCCACACCCACACCCACACCCGCCCTCCTAAGAGAGACAAGCCCAGATCCAAGGGTCTGGTCAGGGCTGGCAACGGCCAGAAAATGCCCCAAGTCTCTCTTCCTCCTCTTCCCCACCTTGAGTCCAGAGGTGCAGGGGAGGGGGCTTTCCCAAAGCTCAGGCAGGGTGCCCCTATAAACAAGGGGCTTTAGCTCCTCAAGATGTCCCGATCGCCCAACATTTCTGGCAGTTCAGAGCGTGGGACTGGCCAGGGAGGGCTTTCATTGTGAGGGCTGAGGATGCCGCCGGCGTCTCTGCCTCCGCCTCCTCTCCCAGTCCCGCTCCTGGAGCCTGCTTCCTTCCATCTGCCTGTGTCTTTGTGAACCTCCCCAGGCTGCTGCCAGCTGCCAGAGAAGACAGTCCATTTGCAGACTGTGTGCCTGCCCTGCAGCGAGGGGCGGAGCTCTTAAAGTCACAAGCCTTCTGTAAAGTCAGGCAGAACTACTGTGTTCGGGAAATGGGCACAGAGAACATGCGGAGTGACCACAGATCACCAGCTTCTAGCCCTCTGCCTGGCACCGGACCCTACCATCCTTGGCTGGGCCCCAGCCTGCGTGGTGGGGCACTCTGGGTTCCCCTGGCTCAAGTCTGGGTCTGCACTTGTCTGTGGCTGATGCCTGACAGGGTAGAGAAAGTCACGGGATCCCCACACTAAACACGATAGGCACACAGACTACCACACAGTAGACATTCAATAAATACTGTTGGTTTGACTAAAGGAGACTTAAAAACCACTTGCTTAATTAACCTCTCTCTCTTCTCCTCAGTCTCCTCCTCCATAAAACGGGGATAACAAGTCAAGATTGTCAGGAGTGAAGTACTTGATTTCCAGGATTATCAATCCAATCTGGGTCTTTGGGTCCCTTTGGACCTCTGCTTGAGCTCCATCCCAAATCCCAGGAAGGCCACTGCTTCTGCCTCTGGGGCCACCGACCTGTTGATACAGTCTGGCTGAGCCCAGCTCAGTACTGGGCTAGAGGGGAGGTCAGGCTTGAGAGAAAAAGGAAGCAGCTGGAGAGGCTGACTGACTGCACAGGGTGAACAGCAACAGAGGGAGGCCTGACCTCAGGGAAAACGAGCCAGTACCCGAGGCTCCCCAGAAGGGACAAGCAGCTGCTCAGGGAGAGCTTGGGATCCCCTTCTTGCAACATTCCTGCACCAAGCACTATATTGGGGGCAGAGCGATACAAAGACAAAATCCAAGAGGTGGGGCTAAGACAGTGAAGCAGGAAGATGACAGTCAACTCCCACACCAAAACCCCTCCAAACACACCTTAAAATATACTGGCACAAATCCTAATGGGGAAGTTCAAAGAAAAAATCCTGCCGAGTCATTCTTCCAGCCCAGGTGTCAGTATAAGGTGACAGACTGCGGGCACTTCAGGGTTAAGGTAGAGGTTGTGCTCCAGGTAAACAGGAGGTCCCAGTTCTGTACGGGGCACTGGCAGGGCACAGACGCAAGGCAGATTGAGGAGGTACCTGTACCAGGGAGGGGGAAGTCCTGTTCTAGGGTGAGGCCCTAGGCTATGCACTGAGAAAAGAACAGGTTCAGAAGCAAACAGCCAGGGTGTAGCTCAGAGCACAGCAACAGAGCAGGCTCTCAGGTCTAGCTTCTAGCCCAGGTGGGAGCCTCCAGCAGAAGAATAATCAGAGTAAGACTCCCAGGCACAAGGGGAGACTGCAGTTCTGAACCAGCAGGGGTTCCCATCTGTCTGACTTAATAAGCCCAACAGGTTTGTCTCCTGGTGCTCTGACTAGAGGCATAGCCATCAGGGCACCCTGGGAATGTTTAAAGTTGTCAAGTCCCAGTCTGAGTTGTCCCTGGAATCACAGGAAAACCTAACACTCAATACCCCAAGAAAGTAGTAGCAAGAAAAGCCTAGCCCTTCCTTCCAGAAGTGAGCACAGTCCAGTCAGGATATAAGGTAGGAGGATGAACACACAAATAAACACCCCCCCCCCCCATAAAAATCTCTCATGGTGACAGATACTCAAGATACAAACCCAGAAGAGAATGAATTCAAATCATCTGCCAGTAAAGCCCCAAAGAAAAAGACACCTTGAACTGCTCAGAGGTTTTGTTCACTTTAAGTAAATGAAATGAGTGCTATAGGGGAAAAAACAGAGAAGAGAGGAGAATTAAGGAATTAACAACTTGCTCAAGATGTATAAAATATTGCCTAATCAACAAACTCCCTCAAAATCAGAATGAACCAAAGTCAATGACTCCATGAAACAACAAGAAATATTAAAATCAAAAGACTGAAAAGACAGAAGAAAAAATAAAGTATCTCATAGCTAGAATAAATGATATAGAAAAAAGATAGGAGAAAAAATTTAAGATCACCTCACTCCCCTAAAAGCCACGACGAGAAAAGGAGACATCATGTTTCTTTTTTTCTTTCCTTTTTTGTTCTTAAATTCAATTTATTTCATTTTCATTTCTGAACTCTCTCCCTTCCCCACCCATTTCCAAGGCATGAAAAGCAAAGCCCATTACAAATATGCACAGTAACAAAAAAACAATTCCCCCATTAGACATGGCTGAAAAAAAGAAAGAAAAAATGCTTCCATCAGTGTTCTGAGTCTGTCTGCTCTCTCTAAAGGTAGAGAGGATGTTTCATCATGAACTAGACATGTTTCAAGAAATCTTAAAAGAAAATAGCTGAGATCTCTTAGAACCAGAAAGTAATATGCAAATAGAAAGAATCTACTTGTCACCTCCTGAAACTCCAAAATAAAAACTCCCAGAAAACATTACAGACAAAAATCCAGAGATTTCAGGTCAAATAAAAAATATTGCAAGTAACAATTCAAGTAATGAGCAGCCACCACCTTAAAGTAGTGGAGAGATGGGAATACAATATCAAAGAAGGTAAGGCATAAAGGGTTAGTCAAGATTAATTTCCTCGAATCCTACAAGGGAAAAATGAAATAGAGGACTTCCAAACATTCCTGACTGAAGAGCAGAGCTACAGAGAAAGGATGCCCAAGCCCCAGACAACTTTGAACCCAGGGCCAGGGCTTGCTCTAGAGACAGTTAGGTGGTACAATGCATAGATTTACTGAGCCTAGAGTCAGGAAGACCCGAGTTCAAATCCAGCCTCAATACCCTTTCTAGCTGGGTGACCCTTACAAGTTACTCAACCTCTCTTTGCCTTAGTTTCCTCAATTGTAAAATGGGGAAAATAAAGGTGTCTACCTCGCAGGGGTGTTGTGAGGATCAACTAAGACAATACTTGTGAAGTGCCTGTCACCGTGCCGACCTACAGCAGGAGCTGCACAAATGTTTATCCCCTTCCTCTTTCTCCCCCTCTCCCACTGAACTCTACTGCTGCAGTCTCTCTCCCTCACCCAATAGCCAATCAGCAACTAATTCCTGCTTGCTCCAACTCCACATCACGATCTCTGAGACATCCTCTTCTCTCTACCGCCACGGCCCAGACCCTAGCTCAGCCCCTCGTCACCTCTCTTCTAGACGACTCAAAACCAGGAAGAAGGGAGACATAAAAAGGTAAACAGAATAAACAAAGATAAAGGATGAAACAAGCATAAACTGCCTACGTTCAAAGCTGAGAAAATGATCCATGTGTCCCCTCTGATCCCTATCACCATCAAGGGTCACAGAAGGAAGCCTTGGGATGCTTTGGTTAGGTCTTGAGGACTGTAAGAGATGAACAGAAAGAGAAGAGGAGAGGAATATACTCGTGGGGAAAGGGAAAGGAAGGTGACAGGAGACAAAGAAGGGAGGAACGAATGAAAACACACACACACACACACACACACACATTCCATAGTACAAAAATATATTTCACTCAATTGGGAAAAGGGAGAGAAAAGGGAGAAGGGGGAATTAGGGGGAGGGGAGATTAAAGGGGGATTAGCCCTAAGCAAAACTAAGGATATACAAAAGTTATAGCAACTTATTGAGGTGACAAAGAATGGGAAACTGAAAGGATGTTCATCAACTGGGAAACTGCTGAACAAGTTATGGTCTATGAATGTGATGGAATTCTACTAGGCTATAGGAAACAAAGGGCTGGTTTCAGAGAAATCTGAGATGATTTGTACAAACTGATGCTGAGCGAAGTGAGAACAACGTACACAATGACAGCAATGCTGTAAAGGTAAACAAGTTGGAATAAATGAGGGACTTTGATCTACATAACGGCCAATGACTATTCCAGAGGGCTGTGAATGAAACATTATCACCCAACTCATGATAGAGAAGTGAAGGACTCAGAATGCAGAAGAAACACACAGATATAGATTTATAGTTTTTAGACATAGCCAAGTCAGGAGTTTGTTTTGTTTGACTACATATTAGTAATGATTTCGTTTTTCTTTCATTCTTAACTGGAGAGGAGGGGATAGGGTGGGAGAGATAAAAAGTAGAATTTTGCTTATCAAATATTTTAAATTTATTTTATTTTTAATTTTCAACATTCACTTTGATAAGATTTTGAGTTCTAAATTTTCCCGCTTCCCCCCCGTCCCCCTCCCCAAGGTGGCATGCAATCTAATGTAAGTTATACATGTACAATTATATTAAAACATATTTTCCCAGTCATGTCAACAAACATTTATTAAGTGCCTACAGCATGCCAGCCTTCTCCTTAGTCTTCCTGCTGACAGGCTCTCCCCATGCACACAGCTGGCAGGATACCCATCCTCCAGCCCAGGTTGGACCACACTGCTCCAAAGCCTTACGATGCTCCCAGTCACTTTCTCAGTCAAACATGACGAGCTCCTTAGTCAGGGACCTGAGGACCTCCTGTGCCTTCTTTGCTCCTCATCTCACACTTTCTTGTACACTTGTGTTCTACAACAAACTGAACTGCTGGCTGTGCCCGATTCCAAGCCTGGAAGGTCCTCATTTACCACCATCACTCAGAATCCCTGTCTTCCTTCGAGGCTCAGCTCCGATGTCCCCTTACGCCCCAAGGGGCTCATGCCCTCATCTTCTTGTACTTTCCATGTAGCATGGGCTGTGATCTATCAAGTCCCACAAAAGAACATAAATGCCTTGAAGCCTGCCACCCCTGTCTTTGTACCCCTAGCATCCAGTATGGTGTCACCAGGCTGAACTCCAGGGAGTCAGCCCTACAGGCGACTTCTCCTATCTGGAGATCTGGGAGTAGAGGAAGGAAAGGGTCAGGGAAAGGGCTTGATTTTAGCAGATACGTCTTGTCTGTGGCCTGAATCCAGCCGGCCAGGAGGTAGACCAGAGGTCAAACCTGGCTCCTTCCCATCACTAGAGTCCCAGCAGGTCAGTGTGCAGGGCCCAGGGCCTGCCCTACACTGAAGGCAGGAACAGGAAACCATGTCTGGAGAGAAAGGGCTCTAAAAGGCAAAGAACACACTGGCAGACCCTGAAGCCTCCCAGGAAGCCTGAGGACAGGCTATCACATGAGCTCCCTAGAACCCACAAACTGCTTTCCAAAGGAAGTGTCATGCTGTGAAAAGAGGTCTGGGAACAGTCATAAAGACTTGGGTTCGAATACCCCCGTGACAAGAGTGTAGGACCTCAGGCAAGTCACTGCACTGCCCTGGGTCTCAGCTGCCTCACTTGTCAAACTGAGATCACTGCACTGATACACAAGACAGGACTCAAAATCAGAGATGCAGATTCGTGGCCTCTCTCTGTCAAACACTGCCTGGGAGACCCTGAAATCACAGGTCTGGCCCAAAGAAAACAATGTGTTCAGCTGGACTCACAAGACACAAGGAAGGGTAGTGAGCTGGGGCTGAAGCCAGGAGCCTCCCCTCTGACTACATCATACTGGGACCCTTCCCTCCTAGTACCCCAAGCCACTACAGAGTGGGTCCTAATGGGCATCACTCAAGGAACTTGACTCACCAGGAGAGTTCCACAGTTCTGATTCAAAGAAAAACAACTTAGACTAACTCCTCTGACAAGAGGCAGTGTGGCCCAGCTGGCATCAGAAAGCCCAGAGTTCAAGCCCCACTTCTGACACCCACCAGAGATATCCCAGGTCTGGTTCCAAACCCAGCCCCAAGCCTGGGCTATGTGAGCCTCCAATAGTCCCCATCTCTCCTGGAAGAGAATGGTACAGAAAAGACCACGGTGGTACCAGTCCACATCTCTGCAACCATCTTGCAGGCAGGCAAAATGAACAGTAACTGACCCGTTTTAGCAAAGAAGAACTGAGTTAATGAGAGTAGTTGAGGGCTGGAGGAGGGCAGGTTACCACAGGAGTGGCCAGGAGGATGCCAGGGGACAGGGCAGCACATGCACTCCAGCATGCACTAGGGCAAGGAAGAGATACAACCAACAGAGGAAAAGAAACAATCCTAAAAAACGGCACCCAGCCACTATTCCGTGACTGAAGGCACACACCTTCCAAGCCAGAGCAAGTCCCCAGCCTGGGCAGGGGAAGCAGCTGAGAAGACAGCCTGGACACCACACAGGATGGGCACCAGACAGCCTAGGCACCAGACAATCTGGGCACCAGACAGCTTGGGGACCAGACAGCTTGGGGACCAGACAACCTGGGCACCAGACAGCCTGGGGACCAGACAATCTGGGCACCAGACAGCTTGGGGACCAGACAATCTGGGCACCAGACAGCCTAGGCCCCAGACAGCTTGGGGACCAGACAATCTAGGCACCAGACAATCTGGGCACCAGACAGCTTGGGGACCAGACAATCTGGGCACCAGACAATCTGGGCACCAGACAGCTTGGGGACCAGACAATCTGGGCACCAGACAGCTTGAGGACCAGACAATCTGGGCACCAGACAGCCTGGGCACCAGACAGCTTGGGGACCAGACAATCTAGGCACCAGACAGCTTGGGGACCAGACAATCTGGACATCAGACAGCCTAGGCACCAGACAATCTGGGCACCAGACAGCCTGGGGACCACGTCAGCTTGCCAAGCATCTTCCTACCTCTGAAAAATCATCAGCCTCTAGGCCTGCACCCCAGCCTGCTCTCTCCAATGAGAATGTAGATTCACTGGCTTTCCTTTCAAGTAAAAGTACCCCTAGATGATTCTGCCTCCTCAAGCAGAAATTACTGATGTCCATGTCCTGAAGACACAAGATGGCAGGCCAGCACACCTCGGCCCTGGATTCACGCCATCTCACAAGCAACCAGGGAAGGAAGGACCAGCAGGAACCCTGGGAGCCCAGGGTTAGTCACTCATTCTCACTCTGGGTAAGGCAGGGAGAGTTGCATGTTCAGGGACAAAAGTCTGCAACTCTTTAAGCCTTAATGTTTTTTTCTGTAAAATGGACTTAACTCTTCCACTTTTCACTTCACAAGAAACAGAAAAGGCTCTGGAGAAGAGCAGAGAGAACAGGCAGAAAAGAGAAGCCTCCAGGACCATGCTCCTGAGAAGGCCACACCTAGAGAGTGGCAGGGATGACCAATCAAACAAGAAGAAAACCTGGCTGACCTCAATGCATTGACCATCCATCCCGGTGGCCACCACATGTCCACTTCCCTCAAATCTAAGCAAGTGCCCTGGCTGGCTCTGCCCTGGGCCCTAACACTCCCTTATATATCACATTACTTGTGTCCACACCACACCTACCCGTTCTACTGGCCCATCGCTGACCCTTCTGCCTCCCCCAGGCAGGGCTGGACTCTACACAGCACAGGAAGTACTCCAGAAATGCTAACTCCTGAGGTTGGCTCCCTCCTGAAGCATCAGGGGCCTCAGACTCTAGGCAGCCAAATTAATTGGCACAAACTGACTAGGCAGTTACTCTCTACAAAATCCTGTGCTAGGCACTGAGGGGGAGGGAAAGAAAACAAAGCTCAGCCCCCAATGGGGGAAATGATAGAGACACAAATAAGGCACGACGTGACAGGTGCAAGGGAGAGGAAGAGTCAGCAGAGGTCTGGGAGCATGCTGTGGAAGGGGAGGTGGCCCAAAGCAGCTTTCTGGAAGAGGGGCCATTAACGGCAGATGTGAACAGTGTCAGAGGCATCAAGTCTACCCAGGTATGGTAGGCAGAGGACATAGGGGGCAGTCTCAGAGAAGCCTAGCAAGGTCAGCTACCAAATTGGGGAAGGCCTGAGATGCCAAGAAAAGAACTGAGACTTTACTGAGCAGCAGATGGGGAGAGCAGCTTGGCAGCTGTGATGGAAGTCAAGTGATGAGCAATAGTTAAGTGCCAACCATGTGCCCAGCACTGGGACTACAGAGTGCTTGCCCATAGAGCTCCAAGTCTAAGGGAGGAGACCACACACAGACACCCATGTTCAGATGAGACAGAGACGGAGGAGTCTCAGAGGCTGCCTGATGGACACTCAGGGTGGGGAAGCTCTTTTTCAAATGGGAGGTAGAGGTGTGCCAGTTTCCCCTTTAGAGAACCTAGAGCCTTGTGATGTTCCACAGAATCTGAGCTGAAAGGAGGGGAAGAAAACTGGAGTCCTATCTAGGGAAGAAGGCACTGGATGTCATCCCCAGCAAGCAGCCCAGACTGGCTCCCCTAGGAAGTCTGCTGCACAGATGGCCAGTGCTAACCCTACATTCAGTCCACAGGCCTCCATGCCTCGCAGGCCTCATCTTTCCTCCAGACGCAGCCTGAACAAGGCCAGCCTCTCTTCTGCAGACAGCCTTTCAAACACCTGAGGACAATTCTCCTTTTCCACAGGCCACATACTCCCACCTTCAACTGCTCCCTGTAGGGCTTGGGCCCCAGGGTCCTCGACTTCCTGGTAACTCCTCTAGATAGATGCCAGTTTGTCAACCCAGTCCCCAAAGGACACCATCTTCTACCTATTATGAGAAGGAACCCTCTGTGGTCCAGTCACTTTGCCTCTATAATTAGCCCTAGATGCCAGGAGTCTGGAGCAGCCTTGTGCGCACCAATAATTGTCTAATTCTGCCCTCTCACAGTACTGAGAGATGCCTTGTAGGACCATGTGTGGGTGTGCACTGCTTCCAGCATGCCCTGAATTAGATGTGGGTCACTGTTCTAGCTGCAAGGTCTTCCCTAGCTCCCAAATCTGCAGGATGTAATATGAGCCTGCTCCCCAACTTCCTCTAGGCCAACTCAACATCTTCACCAACGAGGACAGTGAGGTCCCTGAAAAAACATCACAGAGGGAGGAAGCTCCCTCAGTGGGAATGATGCCAGGTCCTGACACTGGGGTCACTGAGCCACATTCCCTCTGCCTCAGTCAAGATCAGGGAGAGTAAATGCTGGCTGTCCTGATTCCGGGTCTCAAAATTCTGCCACAGGGCGCCCCAAACAAATAGATCTGGCATTGTCACATGAAAAATGGGCATCTGGAACTACCTGTCTGGTTCTGAGAAAGAAAAGACACAAGACCACAGGCAAAGGAAGGGACCAGAAGAATGGGGGATGGCTGCTGGGGCAACTTCTAGCCTGGGGTGGCAGGCCTGCTGGCTGCCAAGGGAGACTCCCATCTCTAGGCAGGAGAGGATCTTCAGCCTGGACAAACCACGCTGCAGGAGGGGGAGGGAGCTCAGCCCAAGCTCACACCAACCAAAGGCACAAAGAGACAATAAAAAGAACTGCAGGCAGAGGCAACTCAAAGCAGCTTCTGAAGCTCAGTGACCCAGGCCTCAAATGACGGATGGAGCATCTGCAACCTGTCTCTGCCAAAAAGCAAACCCAAGGTGCCAAGCAAGCCTTTCAGTCTCCTTCTCCATCCTTCCTGAACACACTGTAGATCCCTCCATTGGACCACAAGCCAGATGAAGCCTAAGCACAGGCCTCCCTCTCGTTCCTCTGCTCAGAAACCCATGGGACAAAACCACAAACTCCTTGGCCTGGCATCCACGGTCCTCCACAAATGGGCTCCCCCTCCCCTCACGCCTCCAATGTCTCTGCCAAGTGGACAACCAGCTTCTGCTTGAAGACCCCTCAGGAAGAGGGTGGCCCCTCCACACTGACTCTGCAGCTAGCAGTGATGGGGACACACAAAGATAAAAGTACCTTAAATGACTGAGGAGGGGCAGGGCAACCCTGGAGGCTACATGACCAACCACATACCCAGGACAGGCCACACCACACGAGACCTTCCAACGGCCTTCACCACAGCCTCCTTCATTGCTGGGAAGTGTTTTCTTTTATCACACTTACATCAGCCTGGGCAATTGTCACATAGTTCTCGGATTCCAGCCTGTGGGAACAGGTCAGAACACACCTGACCCCTCCTCCACCCCATGATAGTCCTATAAATGTGGGAACGCAGCCTTTAATTCTCAAGAGTCAACATCCCCTCATATACCCTGGCCTCTAGGCGCTCTTCTGGACACCTCAATTTGTCCATGTCCTTCCTAATTGGAGTCAGCTAGGTGGCACAGACACTTCCTAGTTTGGGTGACTCTGGGCAGGTCATGTCACCCTGTGTGCCTCAGTTTCCTCATCTGTAAATGAGGTGGAGAAAGATAATGGCAAACCATGTCAGTATCTTTGCCAAGAAAACTCCAAAAGGGGTCATGAAGAGTCAGACACAACTCAAGAACAAAAATACTTTCCTCACTACAGGGTCACAGTCTCTGGCTCCCATCTGCTTAGCAGGGCCATGCACATCCAGGGCAGCAGGAGGGTGGGCCACATCTGGTGAGGTATCCTACCAGCTCTCTGATGCTGACAGCTAACGGGAGAAGCCTCCAGGATGATGGCAAAAGGAGGGAAAAAGAACTCTTCCTTTCCTGATGGCCTTGCCACTTTGTAAAATGACCCAGTGACCTGTGTCATAAGAATGTGTGCTGCTTTGTTTGTCTGGCTTCCAAGCTGAAAGCCCCCCACTGTGGATGACCAACAGTCCGAGAACAGGTCCCCCCAGGAAGGCACATGGGCTGTGGAGGGCACTGTTACATCATATCAGCCTCTGTCGCGTTTCGCTATTCCAATTTCAACTCTGGTAGAAAGGTCCCCACTGACCTGGACAGTCTGTTGGAAAGGGCCTCATGCCAAGGGTATGTAATCAACTCTGCTGAAATGCCTGGAATGAAGCAGACTGTGAGTTACATTCCAGGCCACAGCCCCCTCTGGACTCCTGGCCCTGGGAACTCCTACTCCTCAGAGAAGGTCAGTCATCTTGTCTTTCTGGGGCCACAAATGCTTCTGGGAAAAGACAGAGAACAATCCTGCTGATATCCCATCCTCATGACCTAGAATGTGGCCAGACCATCTCATCCATAGGGGACAGAGAGCAAGCCCTGGCACTGAGAGAAGGAGGACTTCCTGCCACACCAAGGGGCATCAAAAGGATGAACAAGGCACTTGTGAACATCACTGGTCCATCTGGAGAAGGATGTGAGTAATCTGACTCAAGAAAAGAAGGGATATTCATCCACAGGCCACAGTCATTTAATACCAACATTCAAGGCCTCAGGACCCTCCAGAGCAGCCAGGAACCCGAAGATAGGGTGTTCTGATTGCCACAATAGAATGAGCCACTGGGAATGCATGGGCGCTCTCTCTCTCTCTCTCTCTGCCACAATGACGCTCAATGCTCCCCATCCCACTTCCCCCATGCCCTGAGTTCTGTGTAGGAAGCAGATGAATGATGCATGTTCCTGCTGTAGTAAAGGTCAGGTTTGGACCCAAATAAATGTCTCTTCCATATCACAGTCAGGTAAACTGCACAAATACATAAGCAGACACTCAGGGTCAAGTGCACAACCCACAAAGACTGCAGGCTCGTCCTCCTCATAGTAACTCAAAGGATGCACTTGGCCTTGGAACCCTCACCACCAGGATCAGGGGATCATTGATCCAGAGCTAGGGCCTGGGGCCCCAGGAGGTCCCCCAGCTACTGAGTGGCAGAGCTAGGGCGCAAATCTGGCTCTGTTTCTACTGTATTGCCTTACCCCTGGTAGGCAGGAGGCTGGGTAGGGGAATTTTAAATCCCACACATGGGTGCTACCATCCAGACACAGATGATCTTGCACAGAACAGACGGCTTCATTTGGTTGGCACGGGGACAAAAACAGGGCAAAAGGGGAAGAGGGGCATGGCCCACTGGGTAATTCCAAAGAGGCCGGTAAGGAGAGAAACAAAGGCAGCTCTGAGGAGAAGCACTTGGGAGTGAGGGGTAGAGTCTCTCACCCCATCACATGGCTGGTCCCACCAGGATTAAGTGGATGACCCAAATATGTAAACAAATAAAGGAAATGCCAAGCTGATGATTTAACTGACATAACCAGACTGGAGTGAAAGCAAAGGGCTACTTAAACCTTAAAAAGAGCTAACTAAACAGTGGGCTCCTGGCTGGGAGGGCTACCTCAAGGCTGAACGCCTGGGCCTTGAAGAGCAGGTGCCAGGCTCTGAGCCCCAGGCCATACCCCTGGGGGAGCCTCTGAAAAGCTGGGACCAGGCAGCGAATGGCCTCAGACTGAGGCCAAACATGAGAGGAGCAGAGACCAGGCAGGCTGAACGAGGACGCCAGTCAGCCACTCTGGGCAAAATGGAGCTTTTTTGTTACTGTTCAATCCCCCAATTTGAAGCATCTTTCCACTTTTTCCACAAGTTCTCCTGCTGGAGAACTTTCTCCAGATGACCTATACTGATGGTAACTGTTCTAACAAAGAAGAGAATCTGCATGGCAGGACCTGTCCAGAGGGGGCGCCAGGCCAGCTCTTGGGCATATACACAGAGAGCTCCCTAAAAGCAAGGTGACCCACCAACAGGATGTCACAATAACCCAGGCATGAGATGATGAGGACCCATGCCAGGGGTATGGCAGCAGCATAGGAGAGGAGGTGTGTACACGGCTCCAAGGGAAAACAGAGAAGACTTGGCCACAGTCATGTGAAAGAGTGAGGAATCAAGGCTGATGCCCAGGATGCAAGCCTGTGGGGCTGGGAAGAGGATGGCAGGTTCCTCAACATGAACAGGCAATGGTTTGAGGAAAGAAGGAAGATAGCGAACTCTGTTTTGGATGTGCTGAGTTTAAGATGTTCTGCCCAACAGGCTGTAACAAATGTGAAACTAGAGGTCAAGAAGGAGATTAGGACTGGATAAATAGATCTAAAAATTATCAACTGAATCCATGAGAGCTGATGAGATTCCCCAGGGGAGACATCAGAGAGACATGAAGAAAGCCAACCATGCATGCTGGAAAAACGGGACACAGATAAACGTGTTCTCTCTCCTGCACCCAGTAAGTTAAATGGAGCAAGAAATGGCTGCCAGCAACCAGCTCCACAACTCCCATTTCTAAGTGCTGGGAGGTCGGGGAAACAGGGACAGCTGAAGAGCTGCCCAAACGGGGCCACTGAGGCCCTGAGGACCAGATCACTTACGTCTAACCAGCCAGCAGTCCCACATGAGGAGCAGATGAGGTTGCCTGAGGCCCACTGAGCACTGCTCAATGACAATGAAATATTGGTCTCGAAGTTTCTCTTAAAATCACACTAACACTACTGGACGTTGAGCCTCAAAAAGTGCCATCTGGCCTCCCAGTTCTGGACAGGAACAGCTACCCTGGGCAGACTGGATGTCTCTCCTGACCTAGAGACGGGGAAGGTAAGGGCTGGGCCACATTCACTCTCATCTCTCCAAGCAGACGCCGAGTCCTGACATCCAGAAGAAAGGACCTGGAGGACCAGAGTCAAGACGGAGGAGCAACAACTTGCCCGGTGTCTGGTAAAGCCAGGTTCTCAGGCTCAGGGAGGCTGCTCACAGTCCCCAAACCTTCAGGGCCTCCTTGAGGTTTTCGTGGCAAAGACGCTGGTCGGCCGTCTCCTTCTCCAGCTCAGTTTCCTTTTCGTTGTTCTTTTTTGGTTTTTTGCTTTGTTATTATTTTTTTTTTTTTACAGATGAGGAAATTGAGACAAATAGAGTTAGGTGACTTGCCCAGGGTCACACAACTACTAAGTGTATGACTGAACTCAGGAAAATGAGTCTTTTGACTCCAGGCCTTATACTCTAACCACTGTGCCACTTAGCTGTTGGTTACATAACATTTAAAAGTTTTTGTAAAGACAAATTCAATGGAGCCAAAATTAGAAGAAAAGCAGGAAAATGAGGGGGGGAAAAGGTCATTTCTCAAATATATAGGAAATTGAGCCATATTTGTAAGAGTCATTCCCTAACTGATAAATTATTGGATTAAAAAGATAGCTTTTAGAGAAAGAAATCAAAGCTATCAACAATCACATGAAGAAAATGCTCTAAAAATAATTAAAGAAATGAAAATTAAAATAATTCTGAAATACTAACTCACAACCATCAGATTAGCTAAGATGACAGGAAATGACAAATGCTTGAGAGTTCAGGGGAAAATAGGTACATGAATACAATACTGATAGAGCTGTGCCTCCAAAAGCTGACCATGGGTGCGTACCTTCTGCCAGGTAATACTACTATTAGGTCTACATCCCAAAGAGATCAAAGGAAAAAAGAAAAGGATCTATAGGGACAAAAATATTTATAGCAACTATTTTTGTAGTGGCAAAATATCGGAAACTGAGGGGCTGCCCATCAACTGGGAAATAGCTGAACAAGTTATGGTGTATGAATATGGCAGTATACCTATTGTTCAGTCACTTTAGTCACGTCCAACTCTCCATGACCCCATCTGGGGTTTTCTTGGCAGAGATACTGGGGTGGTTTACCATTTTCTTCTCCAGTTCATTTTACAGACGAGGAGCTAAGGCAAACAGGGTTAAGTGACTTGTGCAAGGTCCCACAGCTAGTAAATGTCTGAGTCCAGACTGGAATTCAGGAAGATGAGTCTTCCTGACTCCAGGCTCGGCACTCTATGCACTATGGCATCATCTAGCTGCCCACTAACTGCCCAATGGAATACTACTGTGCTATAAATAAACATGAATGGATAAATGGATAAATAAATAAGAATCTAAGATATGGTTTCAAAAAAACCTGGGCAGATCTGTATGAACTGATGCAAACTGAAGTGAGGAGAACCAGGAGAACAATTAACACAACCACTGGTGATTAACAACACTGACAATGCAGTGATACACCACAGTGCCAAAGACCCACTTCCAGATAGAGAATTGATGGACTCGAGTGCAGACTGAAGCCTCTCCCTCCATCCCCCTACTCTCTCTCTCTTTCTCTTTTCCTCTTAATGTGGAAATGTTTTGCATAACTTCATATGTGCAATATATATTATATTTCTTGCCTTCTCGTGGATGGGAGAAGTGGTAGCAGGAGGGAGATAATCTAGAACCAAAAATAAAATTTAAAAAATTTTTCAAGTTCAGTCCTCTCTTCAAGTTTGGTGTCATATAGAGGTGTGATGAGTCTGCCCTCTGGACCTTACTAAGTCAGTGAGGAAAAAGGTCTAACAGCATGAAGCTCAGTATAGGTCCGTGGGGCATTCCACTGGAGACTTCCAGCTGAGTTCAATGCAATACAATACACATTCATTAAGCACCTACTCTGTGCAAGGCACAGGGGGAAAGAATCAAGTGAGACAGGAGCAGAAGGTGCTGAGGAGCTGGAGGAGTCAGCAGGGTCAAGAGAAGGGGGTTTAAGGATGGGAGAATCTGGCCATGTTTGTAGGCAGCCATGAAGAAGCTGGGGAGGTAAATGAAAATAAAGAAGAGGGGAGGGCTGAGTGAGTTCCTAGAGAAGGGACCATATGGTAACAAGAACATAAAAGGATGACACTGGTGAGAAGGGATGCCACTTTATTCTTCAAGAGCAGCCTCGAAAGGACTCTCCAGCATCAGGTTCAAGAGTTTTCCCTTCATTCTAGAGGCAACAGGGAACCACTGAATCTTCCAGAGCAGGAGGAGAAAAAGGGCATCCCTGTGTTTTAGGAAGCTTATGGTGGCAGACATAGTGGGAAGCCTGGAGACAGGAAGATCAGTCAGGAGGCCATTCAGCCCCTGATGGCTGACCTTAGGGCCCCCACCCTTCAGCCAGTTCTGATGCTGTCTAATTGTACTGCTGGGATTTGATGCCAGCCTTGGAGTCAAAAGGAGCTGCCTTTGATATTCACCAGTTGTGTGACTTGGGCAAGTCACTTTACCACCTGGGCCTCAGTTTCCCATCTCTCAAACATGGGGGCTCCAAGGCCCTTTCTAGCTCTAAACATCTTTTCCTGGGATCCTGTCCTCTTCATCTGGTCCATAAAATAGCACAAGAGACTCATCAGACTCTCTGCTAAACATCAGATAAGCTGTACCTGGAGCAGCTATATCTAGAAAAAGGAGGTCAGTTGAGTATAGCCTGACAGGCAGAGGACAGGGGACACCTCAGGGAGGACAGACACTACACTGGAGAAGCTGCAGAAGATCTGAGTGGCAGAGACAGATCAGGAATGAAGCAGCAGTGAGAGTGTGCCCATGGGACCACAGAGGTTGAGGATCAGTTCAGGAGCTATAGAACCCACATGCAGGACAAAGGCCCAGGGGCAGCTAACACAGCCCAAAGGCTCTGTTTCCATGGGTGCCAAGGTTCTGCCCCACACCTAATGTGATTCCGACTTCCTCAGAGCTCCAAGGTCAGGGAGCCTGCCATGCAGGCCACCATGGAAGAAACACAAAGTCAAGAAGGCGGTTTTTAATGTGCGAGTTCTAGCCTTCTATCCAGCAGGTCTTCAGCCTGAAAAGCAGCTGAGAGAGTTGGCCAACATGCCAGAATTCTGCTTCTGTTTCCTCAACTAAGGAGAATGACCTTTAGAGCAGAATAAGAGAAAAAAAGTATTTAACAGTGAACAGAAAAGGAAGACAAGTGAAGGGGCAGTAAGATATTGCCTAACTGCCCTCAGAGCCTCCCTGAGACAAAATCAGCAATGTGACCAACTGGCAGAAGTAAACAAAAGTACTTCAGCCTCCTAGCAGACAGGTGGGGTGGGGGTTGGCAGGGTCCAGATGACTGCGTGGATCAATGTAGGAACCTCAGTAAGCCCCTCAGAGCTCTTTCACCTGCTCTACAATGCCATCCCTGACTTGCAGAAAGGCCTAAAGGTGAGAAAAATGAGATCAGCATGTGGAAAAAAGCCAGAGACCACAGCTACAACTTTACCTAGGTGACCAGATCAAGGCCCAAATGGTTTTCAACTGGCTAAAGATATGGTCCATTTTGTATGATAAATTTTGTGTGTATGTGTATGTGTATGTATATATGTGTATATAAATAAACTACTCCAGTTAGTTTCCAAAAACTTGACTGCCAAAGCAAAGTTTGGAGACACCCTTATCTCAGAGTCATCCACAGGCTAAATTAGCCCAGGTTGGGTTGACTCCACGGCCAGCATGGAAAGGCAGCCAGGAAGCTGGGTCAACCTCCCACTGTACCATTAGAAATCATGGGAGCTAGAGGAGGGAAGGAGGGACAAGGTAGCCTTGGTGCACTTTGACCCTGTCAGAAGACCCCTGGAGGAAAGAAGCAAAGAGCCATAATAAGAGACTCAAAAGTTAAACTGCTTACATCACTATATTGAAAGATGATACATGTAAGTCCCAAGAACTTTATCATTACTAGGGTAGTTAGCAGTCCACATAGACACAGGACTTGAGTATAAAGATCGGCTGTTCTCATAGAGCCACTCTCACTAATCTTCTATCTCTGGCTCATTGCCTTCTGCCAACAAGCAGGGCCTCATCACATAATCCCTTCATCCCATATCTTCCCTCCCTTCCTGAAGGAAGCCATATCCATGGCAGGACCTTTCACCTGCTTTCCTCTCTTCTTTACATTTCTGCAATCTCTTTCTGACATCATCACCCAACCGAAAGTGCTCTCTCACAGCTCACTACCACGTCTAACAGTCATGACTCAATCCTTGTCCTTTAGGCCCTCCCCTCTTCATACTCTCTGCTCTCTCCTGGTTCTCTCCCTAACCTCTAATCCTTCCTTTTCATTCTCCTTTCCTAGACCTTCCTCCACGTCCTGCCAGTCACCTGTGAGTGAACCGCAGGGCTCTACCCTCTCCTCTTCTCCTTATCCTTTATCTAGCCTGATATTGTCAGCACCCAACTACAAAAATGATTCTCAGATCTAGTAAATCCGTCCTAACCTCTCTATCCACCTGTAGTATCTCATCCCCAACTGCCCTCTAGGCAGTTCAAACTGGATATCCTGTAGGCCAGAAACAAGGGCCAATCACTAACTGTACAGAAAGATTATTTCAATTCATAAGACCACAAATGTTTTTGTGTGTGTGTGTGTATATATATATGTATGCATATGTGTGTGTTTATATATGTACATACACACACACACACACACACACATACATATTTTTGTTAATACATCAATATACTGAAATCAGGACATTTTAATCTAGTTCCGCACATTCAGGCACGTTGTGGGTACCACGGAGCCCCCAGGCCTGTTTCATGCCTCTGCTGTAGACACCTTAAATTCAAGATGCCACTCCTTAACTCACCTATTACTGTTGAGGGCACCACTATCTTCCCAGTAACCCAGGCTCAAGACCTTGGTGTCATCCTAGATTCCTCCTTCTCTCTGACTTTCCAGATCCAAGCAGGTGCCAAGGCCTGTCGATGTCACCTCTGAAGCATCTTCTGTAATCCGTTCCCTTCCCACCTCTGACAATGCCCCACCGTGATGCAGGTCCTCATCACCTAATGCCTGGACTACTTTCCAAAATGATTATTTTCTCAGTTAACAAATATTTTATCTCCCTCCTACCTCTCACTAAGAAAGAAAACAAAAAAACTCTTGGTAACAAATATACACTTGTCAAGGAAAACCATTTGATGCACTGTGTCACCTCACAACTAGCCATGGTCTTCTGGTCAGCCTCCCAGCCTAGAGGAGTTGCCACTGCAGGCCACCTTCTGATTAGACATCTAAGAGATCCTCTCAAAGAGTAGATCTGGTCATGTAAGCCCCTCACCTCCAATCCCTCAAATCTGGTGACTCTCCAACACTTCAGTCCCGAACAGAAGATCCTCCATTGGGCTTTCAGAGCCTTCCTCCTGCCTTTCAGTTCTCCGGATGTGTGACTCCTCCAGCCAGCCCACCTTCTGGCTGTGCCCCCTGGCCCTTCTCCCCCAAGCCTCAGTCCTGATCCCACCTTCTCCAGAGGTGCTGCTTTCAGTCAATGGCCAGGGACTCCCTTTCTAATTACCTTACATTTACCTGGTACAGACAGTTATTTACATGTTCTCTACCCCAGTAAAACACAAGATCCTCCTATTTTTGCCTTTCTTTGTATTGTCAGAAGCTTGTGTAATGCCTGGCACAAAGTAAGTGCTTAATCAATGTTTATGTGCCGACGGAATGCTGGGAATACATATACTAAAAGCAAAGGGAATCTCGGCTTCCAAGAAGCTGACACTTCAATGAGGGGTTGAGGGGGAATGATAGGCAGGGATGGGATGGGGAAATAAAGGCCAACAGACTGACACGCTTCTTCACCTTCTTCAGTAATAGTCATGTGGATTTTGTTACTGTGCCCAAAACTAGACACAGGAGGGGATGGAGAAACAGATTCAATGAATGAAAACCAGCAGGGTGCAGAAGCATGCTCTCAAGGTGGGAGGGTGGAAAGAATCAGTTAAGCCCCTACTATGAACCAGCCTCTGGGCTTGGACTTAGGATACAAAGAGGAAAGGAAACCAGGACCTGCCCTTAAAAGTTTATACTGCATTAGACAAAAATTACAGGTACACAGAAAACAAAATAAAACTATATGCAAAGAATGTAATACAAAGTAATCTCTTTGCTGAGAGCACAAGCAATTGTGATGATCAAGGTAGTTTTCCCATAAATAAATAAAGGGATGAATGGATAGACAGACAGAACAGATAGATAAACAGAAGCTGGAAAAAGGGAGAGGGATTTCTATGGGCATAGTGCTAAGATGAGCAGAAAGTAGCATGGAAACCAGGTTCTAGACAGGAGAAGGTATCGCAGCCAGAGAACCCAGGGAGAAAAGCCAGCGTTGTGGTGGGGAAGGGGTAAAACGAGGGTGATGGCCAGGATGCAGGCTGTATAGGAAGGAAAAGGCCAGGAAGAGGAAGAGATGGGTCTTAAGCCCTTTGAAGGAAGCTAGGGATTCTAGGAGAGCATGGAGGATGGCCAATACTATTTGCATTTGATCCTGAAGAAAAGTAAGGAAAATTAGATACAATGACATAGCAATAAAACTAAAACCTTTAGTAAAATGGATGAATATTCTCAAAATTACAATGCGCCCAGATTAACAAAAGAGAAAATGGAGAATCCTAATCACTCAGTCTCAGAGGGGGAAATAAACAAGTCATAAAGGAAAAAAAGCTGATTTACAAGTGAATCCTATCAGATATTTTAAAATAATTACTATGCATAAACTATCTACAAAAATACAGATAGGAAACTACCAAACTTCTTCTATGTGAGAGGTATGATTATGTTACCCAAGCCAGAGACAGGGAAAGCTGAGAAAGAAAACCACTGGAGCAATCATAAAAGACACTTCAGACAATCTTGACCAACTACATAAAATGCTAAAGCTTTTACACAAGTAAAACCAATGCATATTTTCATTCAGCAAGCATTTGTTAAACACTTTCAATATGCTCAGCACTGAGCAGGTATAATCAGAAAAATATATATGTACGGGCTGGTGCATGGGAAGAACTTCACACAAATACCAAAGATAAAACTGCATTCCCAAGTGAAATGAGCAGAACCTTCCCTTCAACACCCAGCTCAGGTACCATTTCCTGCATGAGGCCTCACCTGATTTTCCCACCAAATGACTTTGCAGTCTCTAATTTGTGTCCAACTAATTTCTCCCCTTAGAACATAAGCTCCCTGAGGCAGGCCTGGCTTCACTTTGCTTTCTATCCCCAGGACTTTCACTATGTCTTGCACAGAAGGCTCCTGATACATTTTTGGCGAACGAACCCCATATCATTTCCCTTGTTCACTAAACACCTTAAACTGCATTAATTCC
The DNA here is from genome assembly GCA_023548195.1 of Bettongia penicillata ogilbyi. Taxonomy (NCBI): domain Eukaryota; kingdom Metazoa; phylum Chordata; class Mammalia; order Diprotodontia; family Potoroidae; genus Bettongia; species Bettongia penicillata. The sequence continues at coordinate 11,599,538 of JAJHZJ010000096.1, forward strand.
TTTGAGAGGGGGGCAATGATGCTCCAGCCTTCATGGCCTCTGCTCATTTCGTCTCAGGCTGGGAGAGAGGCCTCAGTAGCCCATGCTTCCATTGTCACAGGAAAGTCACTCCCAAGAGGCCAGGGTCTCTATGGCCCCTCACTGCCCTGCCCCAGGCAGTCACCAGGGGACAGCAAGGCCACTCCTTCCTGGTTCCTGGAAGCTGTACCGCACTTCATACAGCCCATGAGGACTCAAGCTTCCTCAGCCGCCACATCACACCATTGGCTCACAGGAGCTGGTAGTGCCCTCAGACCCCCAGATCCTTTTCAGAAAAACTGCTAGCCAGTCTTCCCCCTTACTGTATAAGTCTGTCCTGTCACTCTCCTCAAGAACCTAGAGTGGATCCCTATTGTCTCAGGGACAAAAGATCAGCCTCTAAACACTGTCAATGTTAATCAATAAACATTTATTAAGCATCTACTATGTGCCAGACAGCATGGGATACAAAAAATGGCAAAAGATGATTCTTGCCCTCAGGGAGGCTCACAATCTAACAAAAGAAAACATGCCAACAAATATGTACCAAGATGTCCAGAGGACAAACAGGAAATGGTCAGCAGAGGAAAGGTGTTGAGGAGGACTTCCTATAGACGGGGGCAGTTTAGCTGGGACTTGAAGGAAGCCAGGGAAGCTGAGAGGTAGAGATGAAAAAGGAGAGCATGCCAGGCAGGGGGCACAGTCAGAGAAACTACACAGAGCAGAGATGGAAGCCAGGAAGACAGTGTTACCAGGTCAAAGAGCCAGGTGTAAGGAGACTGGAAAGGGAGGAGGGGCCAGGTCAGGAAGGGCTCTGAAGGGCAAAGAAGTTTGTGTTTGATCCTAGAGGCGATGTGAGCTCCTGGGGTTTACTGAGTGGGGGAGATGGGAGAAGGGGTTGACATGATCAGACCAAAGCTTTGAAGAAATCACTTTGGTTACTAAATGGAGGATTACGTGCAGTGGGGGGAGACTGAGGCAGGCAGACCTCCCCTCAACAGCTACTGCAATAATCGAGAGGTGAGGTGATGAAGGCCTACACCAGGGTGGGGGTGCACTCAGGAGATGTTGCAGAGGTGAAATATACAGGCCCTGGCAACAGCTTGGAGAGCAGAGCAGTGAGACATAATGAGGAGTTCAGGATGATTCCTGGTTGTGGGCCTGAGGGACTAGGAGGAGGGTGGTACCCCCTACAGTACTACAGAAGGTGGGAGGGAAAACTAATGAGCCTGTTTCAGACATTTTTATGACGTCTACTATACATGCAGTTGGAGATGTGAGACTGAAGGTCAGCAGAAAGGCTAGGGGGGATAAGGAGGTCAAAGAACCATCCACACAGGCATCACATGAAGATGCAAGGCCACAAGCCGTTATTAAGAACTTCCTACATGCCAGAGTGTGCTAAAGGCAGGGACGCTACCAGAATCAAACGTTAGCCCATTACATTCTCACAAGGTAGGAGAGCGCACCTCCCACACTCAGGCCCCTCCAACGCTCTCTCTTTCCTCAGCCTCACCCATACTCTTCACTTACCTAAAGAGGAAAAGCTCCTTGAGGACAGATAGCTTGTTCCAGGGAGCCTAACAAATGCTCTGGAGCTTGAGCATCCATAGAGAAGGCCACTCAGGACATCCCCATGGATCATCTCCTCGAGCCTGGTATGGAGCTCAGGCCCTGAGGAGGAGGGGACAAACACCTCAGGAATGCTTGGTAAACTGGTTCAGCTACATGCTAGGAAACATGCCCATAGAGGCCAGCAGAAAGCACTACACAGTTTGGAGTCAAGTCTGGCAGGAAGCTCTAGCCCCAGCTCTGCACTTCCCTACCCACCCCACATTTACTACCAGAAGACCAAATGTTGGCACTCCACACTTAGAAAAATCTGGGGACAATTCCCCCAGCATTCATTACTGCTGCCTGAGTGCTCTGTTATAAACCAGCTAAAAGAAAGGCTATTAAGCACCTACTACACCATGGGAAAAGGACAAAAGTCACTCTGGAAAGAGCTCCCTGGAATTATGAAGAGCAGGCTATTTGCCGGCTAGGCCAGACTCAGCTGTCTGGATATCCACCCTCTCTTCCCCACTGCAGTTCAGGCTTTGTTCCTGCTCCCGCTCCTCTCCCTCCTGCACATGGCGCCAGGTCAATCTCCCAAACACACAGCCTGGACCCTGACTTCCAAAGAAAGGGCCTTGGGGTCAAGTCATGTGGACATCAACGGAGTGAAGACTCAGGTGGGCCAGGAGAGCTGCCTTCGAGTATGTGAAAGGTTGTCCTGCTTGACAAGGATCAATCCTGTTCTTCGTGGCCCCAAGGGGCAGGACCTGGCAAAGGGGCAAAAAGCTTCCTAGCTGTTGACAGCCGTTCTACGAGGAAGGGATGCCTGAGAAGGGAGCTGGAAATCTGTGAGGGGAGTGTTTCATGCCTCATTGAAGACGCAGAGTAGTGGGCATGTGGAAAGAGAGTAGGACGTGGAGTCAGCAACACCTGGATTCAACTCCCAGATGGACTCCCTAGCTCTGTGGCAGGAAAGGGCCTGGAGGTGCTAAGGACCTGAAAGAACCAGTGGATAACTGGAACCACTGCCCTCCAGAATGCCTGGGAGGATTATTAGAAAATGCCACAGGAGCAAAGACTTCATTTCAGCCACTGACCTTCTGTTCAATTCTTGGCAGTCTTTGAATTTGTTATTAAAGGGATGTCCTCAGCATGTAGGTGACCAGCTATGGACAAGAGCCCTCCCCTGCCCTGGGGCCTTCTCCAACACCTTTCAACAACTTGACAAACTCGAGGAAGTCCCTTTGCCATAAAATAACGCCAACTCCCTGGCCTGGCAGTTCAAGTCTCTCCAGCCCAACCCAGGGCTCCCTGGCTTTGTGGCAGTCCTTCATTTAATACCTCTTCACTCACACGTGCTACTCACAGAGTCACAGAATTTGAGAGCTGGAAGGGATGTGAGGAGCAGCTAGTCCAATCCATGCCCCAAAAGATGGTCTACATCCCCAAGGTTCCTTGGACATGCAGCTCCACTTCCCAGCTCTGGACCTTACCCATTCTCACACCCCACAGCCAGCGCTCCAAATGCTTTCCCCTATTTGTTCTGCACGTGCTTTGTATGGGCCAATTATTTCTATGATGCTCTTTGGCACACGAGTGCCTTGAGGGCAGCTCAGCAGAGCAGGCTCTACACCAATGCCTGCTGACTGAGGGACTGAGGGCAGGTCAGGAGCAGCCCTATGGAAGGTTTCTCCCCCACCTACAGCTGCAGGGTTTTCACACTGATACCTGATTTTCCTAAAACAGGTAAATCTCTGACACCTGGAACTAATAAGACATGTTCTCACAAAGATGAAGCTTTTTTCCTTTTTAAAGATATTAAGATACAAGGCATATCACTGTAAAAACTACATTAAAACCTCAGCAAAGCACAAGGCAGGCTTCCACACATCCAGCCCTGTCTAGGGAAGATACCGTTGGAAGAGTCCTTCCCTGGGAAAGGTGACTCAGGTTATCCAAAGTCTTGTTGAAGAGATTTTTTACTCCAGCATCTTCCTCCTAAGATGAGTGTGGCCTCCCACAGACTCAGAGTCTCAGAGCCCAACATGATCTGAAGAGGCCACAGTGGTTCAGGGTCCAAGGCATTCAGTAAGGATCCACAGTACATCAGGCCAAGAGGGCAAAGCAAGACAGAAAGGGCAGATACAGCAGCCTTCAGGTAGCCCAGAGATGAGCAAGGCATAGGATTTACCTAGGGAGGCTGGGAAGCCACTTTGCCAAGCCAGGAGCCCAGATGTTGTCCTGTGCCCTGAGTACTGAGTCAAAGATGGAGGGTGTGGAGAAATTACAGCTAATCACTAGCATTTAGAGAGAGCTTTCAGGTTTGCAAAGCACTTTACAAATAGCTCATTCTATCCTCAAAAGCCTGGAAGGTAGGTGCTTTTTAAAAAGGGAGCAGAGCCTGGGCATGATAGGACTCTGCAATGCTGCCCAGTGCAAGAGAAGAGGACCCGGCTTCCTCCCACCCCACCCCAAGGTCCTTGCCTCCTGGGCCCAGAGGGCTACCAAAAGCAGGAGCCCAAGGCCAAATGGAGCTTACAGGGGCCTTTCTCAATGAGCTCAGTGCCTATCTTTAGGCCCCTAACACACAAAGACTGGGCTCCTTTAAAATTGTGGTGACTGAAGAGCCCAGCTCCCTATGTCCCCCAAAACCACCCCACAAAGGGAGACAAAATCATTAAACCCAAAGTCCTAAGGCAATGCTAAAGAACTCAGGCACACTCACCAGGCCAGCTGTCAGTGACGGGGCCGACTGCCCCAGGGACTGGTTTCTCATTCGGACAAGGTTGGAGGCTTCCCCTGAGCACTGCCAGGCTGACTGTCCCAAGCCACTCTGCCCTCCACTGGACAACGGCAGCAGCTGCTTGCCTGCAAGGGGAGAATCATTACAGCCTGATAAAAGGGCTGGGGCAGATCCTACCTTAAATAAACCCAAGGCCTGGGGGGTGGGAGGGAGACATGGCCCCAAAGAACCTATAAGCAACACATTCAAGAAAAGAGTCCAAATTAGGCATGTGGCTGGGACAGGAAGCTAAACAGAGAGCTGTGGCCTCACAGGAGCCCAGGAACAGGACTCAGCAAACTTCCTACCACGGTCCTGGTTTGGAGGGGGCTTTCCTGAGCTCAGGCCAACGAAGGCCTCTACAGTCCCCAGGAGAAGGCACACCAATAGTGTGCCAACCCAGTTCTGAGTGAGGCCTGGGCTATCAGCAGGGGTGCCCTCTCTAGCCAGTCAAGAAACCTTGGAATGATCCTCTCTAGGAGCCCTTTTCTCTTTTCCAAGGGAGCACCTCATTTGGCCCACAAGTATCTCTTAAAATCCCACTTTATGCCAGGAAGCATGCTGGTTGCTGGGGGCACCACAAAGTGGCCTGGCCCCTCCATGCCAGAGCCTTTCAGAAGCATCTCTCTGACTCATCGGTCCAGCACTTGCTTTGCACGGGCTGACCATACACCCACTAGCCATGGGGACTGCCCCCCTGCAGCAGGGGAGGGGCCACTCACCAAAGCAATCCCTGGGCCTGGACCATAATCAATGTCACGCCATTGATATGGCATTTCCTCATCTTTAAAATGGGGGTGTTTATACTGACCCTGTCTGCTTCACAAGGCCATTTGTAACATTACAGGGTCAGGCTGCTGTGAGCCCATGGGTAGCTGTGGTTGCAATGACACAAACAAACATAACCATCAGTCGTTACCTGGTGTTGATCTTGGACAAAGTTATTCTGTGTATCTGTCTCCACTGCCTAGAATAATACCTAGTACACAGGAGGCACTTAAGTAATGCTTGTGGAGTGATGTGTGTATGCAGAGGCTCCCTGCCAAGAGAACACAAGCTCCCTGAACTCAGAGACTGCCCCTTTTAGGTTCTGTATCCCCAGTGACCAACACGTTGCCCGGCAGATGGCAATGAATGAATACAGAATGAATTCATACAGAATTCATACAGAATGAATGCGTGTTGATTAACTGACTGACAGAAACATTTGGAAACAACTTTGACAACCAACTGGTCAACCCACAATATCACACCTTCCCGGGGGGTGGAGTCAAGATGGCGGAGTAGAAAGACTCACGTATGCTAGCTCCGAACCCACAGCCCATGGATTTAATGTAAGAAGAGCTCCCCACAAGTTCTGGATCACTGCAGGGTGTGCAGAAACACAGTGGAAGAGATTTCCATTCCAGAGAGCCCTGGAGAGCGGTCCCCAGGATCCGTCGCGCCCCAGAAAGCGGAGCCCACCCCAGTGCTGCCCTGGCCAAGTAGCCCCAGAGGAGCAGATCCGAGCAGGCTTCAGGGACGGAATCTCCGGCGACCAGGAAGGTCCCTCCGCCCACAGATGCTACAGGTCAGTGAGAGAGACGGCTGGGCTGGCCGAGAGGGGAGCAGGGTGTCTCCGTGGCTCGGGCCCCCTCGGGAGGCAGCAGCGGAGGGAGAGGCAGGGGCAGGAAGCGGCGGAGGCAGAGGCAGTGGTGGCGGCCCGGGACTCCCCGAGCAGGCAGGCAGAAGCTCAGGTCTCTGCATAAACCCCCTGAAGAAGCTGAGCCTGGGAGGCGGCCCTGCCCCACCCGCTCCATTACTGAAGATCTCTGCATAAAGCCCCTGAGGGAGCTGAGCCTGGGAGACAGCCCTGCCCCACCCGCTCCATTACTGAAGGTCTCTGCATAAAGCCCCTGAGGGAACTAAGCCTGGGAGGCGGCCCTACCCCACCTGAGCACCAGAACTTAAGCTCACATTGAATAGCAGCCACACCTGCCACTGAAAGCCCATTTGAATCTCAGACCCCAAGCACTAGCTGGGCGGATGTAGGCAGGGGTGGACAGGAATCTCAGAAGTCAAGTAACTGGCTGGGAAAATGCCCAGAAAAGGGAAGAAAAGTAAGACTATAGAGAGCTACTTTGAGGGGGTGCAAATGTTCCCACCTTTCAATTCTGATGACGAGGAACTACTCTTACCATCAGCGAAAGACGTGGAGGTCAGGGCCTCTGTATCCCAGACATCCCAGGTAGATGTCTGGTGGGCTCAGGCCTTGGAAGAGCTCAAAAAGGATTTTGAAAAGCAAGTTAGACAGCTGGAGGAAAAACTGGGAAGAGAAATGAGAAAGATACAAGAAAAGCATGAAAAACAGGTCAATACCTTGGTAAAGGAGACCCAAAAGAATGCTGAAGAAAATAACACCTTGAAAAATAGGCTAATTCAATTGGCAAAAGAGGTTCAAAAAGCCAATGAGGAGAAGAATGCTTTCAAAAGCAGAATTAGCCAAATGGAAAAAGAGGTTCAAAAGCTCACTGAAGATAATAGTTCTCTCAAAATTAGAATGGAACAGATGGGAGTCTAATGACTTTCTGAGAAACCAAGAAATCACCAAACAAAACCAAAAGAATGAAAAAATGGAAGAGAATGTGAAATATCTCATGGGAAAAACAACTGACCTGGAAAATAAATCCAAGAGAGACAATTTAAAAATTATGGGACTACCTGAAAGTCATGATCAAAAAAAGAGCCTAGACATCATCTTCCATGAAATTATAGAGGAAAACTGCCCTGACATTCTACAACCAGAGGGCAAAATAAGTATTGAAAGAATCCATCGATCACCGCCTGAAAGAGATCCAAAAAGAGAAACTCCTAGGAACATTGTGGCCAAATTCCAGAACTCCCAGGTCAAGGAGAAAATATTGCAAGCAGCTAGAAAGAAACAATTCCAGTATTGTGGAAATAAAATCAGGATAACTCAAGATCTAGCACCTTCTACATTAAGGGATCGAAGGGCGTGGAATAGGATATTCCAGAAGTCAAAGGAACTAGGACTCAAACCAAGAATCACCTACCCAGCTAAACTGAGTATACTACCTCAGGGGAAAATATGGTCTTTCAATGAAACAGAGGACTTTCAAGCATTCTTGATGAAAAGACCAGAGCTGAAAAGAAAATTTGACTTTCAAACACAAGAATGAGAAGAAGCATGAAAAAGTAAACAGCAAAGAGAAGTCATAAGGGACTTACCAAAAGTGAACCAAAAGTGAACCAAAAGGAATGTTTACATTCCTACATGGAAAGACAATATTTGCAACTCTTAAAACTTTTCAGTATCTGGGTAGTTGGTGGGATCACACACACACACACACATACACACACACACACGCGCGCGTGCACACACACATACACACATGCACGCATGTACAGAGACAGAGAGCACAGAGTGAATTGAATAGGATGGGACCATATCTTAAAAGAAATTAAGGTAAATGGTGAGAGAGAAATGTAGTGGGAGGAAAGAGGGTGAAATGGAATGGGGTAATTATATGTCATTTAAGAGGCAAGCAGGTCATTTAAGAGGCAAGCAGGAGACTTTTTAGTGGAGGGAAAAAGAGGAGAGCTGAGAAAAAAAACAAGAAGTTTACCCTCATCACATTTGACTAAAGGAAGGAATAAAATGCACACTCATTTTGGTATGAAAACCTATCTTACAGTACAGGAAAGTGGGGGAGGAGATAAGCAAGGGGGGGGGATGATGGAAGGGAGGGCAATGGGAGGAGGGAGCAATTTGAAGTCAACATTCTGGGAGGGACAGGATCAAAAGACAGAATAGAAACAATGGGGGGCAGGATAGGATGGAGGGAAATACAGTTAGTCTTACACAACACGACTATTATCAAAGTCATTTGCAAAACTACACAGATAGGGTCTATATTGAATTGCCTGCCTTCCCAAAGACAATGGGTGGGGAGGGAGGGATGGGGAGAATTTGGAACTCAAGTTTTAGGAACAACTGTTTAGTATTGTTGTTGCTACTAGGAAATAAGACATACAGTTAATGGGGAATAGAAAGTCATCTGGCCCTACAGGACAAAAGAGAAGATGGGGACAAGAGAGAAGGGAGGGATGACAGAAGAGAGGGCAGATTGGAGATAGGGAAAATTAGATTGCTCGGTGTATTGGGGTGGGGGGAGGGGATAAAAGGGGAGAAAATTTGGAACCCAAAATTTTGTGAAAATGAATGTAAAAAGTTAAATAAATAAATTTATAGTAAAAAAAAAAAAAAAAAAAAAAAGATCACACCTTCCCTCCCTCAGAAGCCCAGAACAAATGAAAACCCACCTTTGGCAACTTCCTCAACTTCCCCAGCCAATATGGGGGAGAATCAGAAAGGTTTAGACCTCCCCACTACCTGCTGCCCCAGCCCATCTGACAGGTAAGTAGAGTGAAGGGACTTGCTAGTCCAAGATCATATGCTTAGCTGGGATGCCAGGTGAGGTCTTCAGGCTTCCCTGGCCATAAAGCGCCCCCAGACCCTACACAATGAGCAAGAAAGGCAAGATCGAGGGGTCTCTCCCCTCCCCAGGAGAAGCTGTTCTCAGTCGAGGTTCCTCATCTGTCCCGGGCACCAGGTATTCTCAGTCTGTCCCACCTGCAGCTGAGGTTAATGAGAGCTGAATGCTGAAATTCAGAGACAGTCAGACTGCAGAGGAGAAGGAGCACTGGACTCAGGGTCAGAAGTTCCGAATTCAAATGTGACCTCACAGAGATGCTAGCTGACTTCCCTGGAGAACTCACTCTGCCTCAGTTTTCTTATCTGAAGAATGGGAACAATGGCACCTCCCTCCCTCATTTGTGAGCATCAAATGAGAGTCTTTATAAAAGCACTTTGCAAGCCTTGACATATTCTAAAAATGTTGGCCACCATCACCATCTGACTCGGCCCAGCATGCTCTCCCCACCAAGTTTCTCTCTGCAGGAGCCCTCTGGCAGTCCCCCAGCCATCTCTGCCTTCCGAGATTTTCTTCCAGCTATCTCGAAACTAACTAGTTCACAGCTGGCTACTGACAGACTGTCTCCCCATTGGAGCAGTGAGCTTTTTCTTTGTTTTGCCAATGTTTATTAGCACAGACCTGGCACACAGGTGCTTGTTAAAGGCTTTGTGACTAGTCAGTTGATTTCAAGATGACACAGGTACTTGAGGGAAATTCACCAGGGGACTCTAGTGCCAAACACAAGACTCACCTGACAGAGACAGGGCTGTGGCCAGGCTCCCCCGTCCCCTGAGCTTGCCATCGTCCTGACTCAGCTGCCGATGAAGCTTGGCTTTTCCACTTGAGGAGAAGAGGTCAGGATTGCTGAGTTTCCGAAAGAATAAGGGGCTGGGTCCTCCGGCTGTCACATTCTGCTGGAGAAACAGCAGCACAGAGGTCTTAGTGCCACACTCTGCTGGGAAGAATGAGAGTCCTACTGTCCTGCATCAGTATCAATATGGATCCTGCCCTGGGGCCAGAAGTTGACTCGTTTTTGTCACTGTACCACTCTAGTCTAGCACAAAACCTGGCTCACAGCAGGTATTTAAGCACCGCTTGCTAAACTGAACTGAAGCAGACAGTACGGTACCCTGCAGTGGGGCATGTGCTACACTAGCTGGATCAGGACTTGGAGAGATCCAAGGAAGAACACCTGTCCTTAACAACAAAGACTGGGGCCCAGGGGCAGAAAATCCTCTTTGGAGATTGTTTTGGTCATTTAATGAACAGCCCTGTCCCCCGACAATCCTGTGATACAATCAGTGCAAGTTCTGATGCCTCCATACTAAAGAGGGGAAAACTGAGGCCCAGAAGCTACATGGCACACCACAGGACCCAGGACTAGCAGGTATCATCAGGCCCCAGATACCACCCTTGCCCCCTGGCCCTTCACTGCAAAGTGATATCTTCTCCCTACTCCAACAGCTGTTGGGTGGTGAGGAAGCTGCCCTATTCCTTTGTTTTACAAGCCTTGGCTAGGCACCTTCCACATAGCTAGGAAATCAGGGCTGCCAAGTAAGATCAACAATACCTCTTCATCTGCCCATGGCCCAGAGCACTAAGAAAAAGCCCAACACTGGGCAGAGCTGTCAAAATCTCCCTTTGCAGCCCAGCAAAACGTGAAACTTGAAAGTGAAATGTGCAAAAGTGTTTCAGCTCAAGACCTGGGATCCAGAGTCACAGGAAATGCATGAGCAGACCTCCCTTTAATGTTCTGCCAATCAAACCACCAAAGAGATTCTTTACAGAACAAGATAAAATAATAACAATATTTACTTCGGGGAACAAGCGAGCTAGAATGTCAGTAATGAAAAAAAGACAAGAATGAAGGGAAGCATGCCAAGTGCCCATGCCAGGTTTTGTATATAGTGGGGCATGGGAGCAAGGACTGACCTTTAGGAGCAACACCTGAGACCAAGGGCTCATCTGACCATATTTTGGTAAGGCCAATGCCAAGAAGGATCTGAGAGCTAAGTTATAAGGGCACAGCTCCAGAGGCCTAAGTGGGAGGGAAGAGTATGCTCTGGGAAATGTTGAGGAATGTTTGTTCTGAAGTAACTATCCCTCCGTAAAAGCCAATGGATATTAAGTGATGAAATGGAACTGAAGGGCTAGGGCCTGGCACCTTATAATGGAGGGAGCAAAGCTAGTGGAAGCTCAGGACAAGACAGAAAATATTCTCCTCAAGTACTCCCTAGGACCCTAAGGAGCAGATAGAGCAGCCTGGCCAAAGCACATATACTACATTCAACTACCTAGCCTGAGAGCAACACCTTATACCATGTCACACAATAAATTCAAAATGAATACATGAACTGAACATTAAAGATTATCATTAAAAGATTAAGCTGATTATAGAGTTTTCACAGCAATAGGTAAGAGATATATTCTTAGATAACAAGACAGAAGCAATTATAAAAGATAAAACAATTTTGATTTGGAAAACTTTTGCAGAACCAAAATTTATACTCCTACGATAAGGAGAAAAGCAGTCAAAATGGGAAAAAAAATATTTGTATCAAATATCTCTCATAAGGGCTTAATGGCCAAGATATATATAGAACATGACCAAAAACCAGTCTTTAATAGAAAAGTGATCCAAGAATATGAACAATTCTAAAAGAGAATAAATGCATTGGCTGTCCCCAGTGCCTGGGAACTTCATCTTTCTCCCCAACTCCTGGCTTCTCTCAAGTTCCAACTTGAGGGACTTTTAACCCTTTTAACCCCTCCTTCTACAAGAAGCTTTTCCTGGTCCCCGTTAATGCTAGTAGCTTCCCTCTGTTGATTATCTTCTACTTATCCTGTGAATAGCTTGTTTGTACAGGGTTTCTGTGGTCTCCTCCATTAGACTACTCTTTGAAAGCAGAAACTATCTTTTGCCTTTGTTGGCATCCCAGCCTAGCACAGAGAGAAAACCTTGAAACAAAACAGGGTGACCAACTGTTAAGAGCCGTATGAAAGAATACTCAGAATCATGAGCAATAAGAAAAACGTAAATCAAGTTTTTAGGATTTCTCTCCCGCCCAACAAATAGATAAAGTGAACAAAAGATGGAAATAGTCAAGGTTAGCTAAACAGGAGGTGGAGGATCAGGCAGACCAATGCGCTGTTGGTGGGAGCAGTCAATTAATATAACCTTCCAGGAAAGCTGTCTGTAATTATGCAAAGAAAGTGACCAAACCACCCATAATATCTCTTGACCCAGAGATCCCACTGCTGGCATATACCCCAAGGAGATTACTAACCTCCTCTGAACACCTGGCAGGATAAGGTACCAGATGCTACGTCCTTGCTCAAGCTGAACTGCCAAGTACTCAAACTATGCTTCAGAGAGCCCCACTCCAACGAGCTGGCCACGTTCGAATGCAAAATGTACACTTGCCAAAAAGACTATTTTATGGAGAACTCGCATGAGGCAGGCAACCACATGGTGGCCAGAAGAAACAATACAAGGACACTCTCAAGGTATCTCTCAAGAACTCTGGATATGACTGTGCAACACGGGAGACACTGGCACAGGACCAATCAGCATGGCATGCTCTGCTCTTTAAGCAAAGCAGAATTGAGACAGCACAAAGTAACTGCAGGATGCACAAATTTGGGATATCTACCCCAAATATTCACACCTGCAATGGCTGCAACAAAGTGAACAGAAAGAACCATCAAATAACTGAAACTAAATGTTTCAAAAGTATAAAGAACAAGCTTGGCCCCAAAGAGATGTGAAAAGACACCTCCCCCAGATACTTTTCAGAGGTGGGAAGCCTCTGGGTATAGAATACTGCATATAAACTTACTCTTCCACAATATTTTATGTTTTTGCTAAATTTTTACTTTTACTCTAATTCTTTATTATAATAAGTGGCTACCTGGAAGGGAAAAGAATATAAGGATAAAAATCTGGGAGATGTAAAGATAAGACTAATAAATTTTTTTTTGAAAAATGCACCTCCCTCCTTTCATTGAAGAGGTAGGGAACTAAGGGTATGGAATGCTGTATATCCCATCAGATATGGAACATATCTGAAATGAAGGTGACATAAAGCAAGAGACATCAAAAAAATTTGTTTTAAACAGGTCAAACAAAAAAAATCAATGTCATCTATGCCTCTATCCAAATCACTGATCAAAAACATTAAAAAGGACAGAATTAAGCAGTGAAACTTGGAACACTCCTCATAAGAACTTCTTCCACCTGGACACTGAGTGGTAAGTGACTCCTCTCTCCAGTTCTGGTCATCCAGCCTTAGGCACGCGCTCCGAGGGAACCTAACTGGACTTTTGTCCAGTCTATACTTCTCCATCTTTTCTTCAACAAAAACAGGATATTTGATCAGAAAAATGTGCTAAAAATCTAGATAAATACTGTGTTAATGATAACCTTATTTACAAGGCAGCTAAGTACTCAGATTAACAGCAGTGGCCAGTCTTGGCCTCAGAAAACCTTCCTTCACTAGGGAGAAAGGTAGGACATCACAGGCTGGGGAGGAGGAGTCTACCACTCAGTCAAAGACAAAATCATTTGGTCAGTTTTGAGCAAAAAGGTTCAATAATTGATTGGCTGGAAGGTTGAACATAAAAAAAAAGGAGTCAACCATAAAGCTTTTTAATAAATGGTTTAAAATAAGAGATAAAAATTAAATAAATTCAACACTAACCAATTAAATCTGGATAAGTTATGTTGATAGAAATCTACTCCCATGCCAATTAAGCAATTCTTTCCAAAGAAGAAATGAGGTAAGACTGTTATGGCCTATTCTGGGTCTTCACCCTTTCTCTGTGATCACACTTTCTTGTTTCTCTATGATCACTAACCACCCTCTTGGGGCCTCTAGGTGGTGCCATAGTATATAGAACACTGGGAGCCTGGAGGCAAGAAGATTCTTCTTAAGAAAATGAAATCTGGCCCCAAACACTGACTACCTGTGTGACCCTGGGCAAGTCACTTCACCCTGTTTCCTTCAGTTTCCTTATCTGGAAAATGAGCTGGAGAACGAAATGGCAAACCCCTCCACTCTCTTTGCCAAAAAAAAAAAAAAAACCCAGATGGGGTCATGAAGAGTCAGACACGACTAAATAATAGCCATCCTTTTCTAAAAGGTTGCCAAGAATCCAAGTCAAACTCACTGACTGCAGTCTTCAGACTACTCTCACTCCTTTTTTTGAAAAGTGAAGTGACCCTACTCAGCATCACAGTGGTCACACCCCAGCAACCATGTCAAAGTGACTGGCACCACCTATTCCTGTTCAGAAGTCTTACAACATGGGAGTGTAGAGATCATTGCTAATGACCAAGGAAACTGGACCACCCCTTCACTGACACAGAATGATTAATCAGTGAGGCTGCCAAGAATCAAGCTGCACCACCATCAAGTGCACCCCACTGACACAGTCTTTGATGCCAAATGTCTGACTGGTCACAAATCTCATGGTGCAGTTGTAAGTCTGACATCAAGCACTGGCCTTTCACTACCATGAACAGCCGAAGATTCAAGGAAAGTACAAAAGACAGACCAAAAGTTTCTATCCAGAAGTAGCGTCTTCTATGGTCTTGACCAAGATGAAAGAAATGCTGAAGCTTCCTTGGGAAGACAAATGCTGTCATCACAGTACCAGCCTACTTCAACAACCCCCAACATTAGGCCACCAAAAATTCTGAAAACATCACTGGGCTCAATGTGTTCTGAATCATCAATGAGCTAACTGCTGCGGCTATTGCTAATGGCTTGGACAAAAAGTTTGGTGCTCTTTGACTTCTGAGGTGGGACTTTCGATGACTCCATTTTTACTACTGAAGATGGCATATTTGAAGTCAAGCCCACAGCTGGGAACACCCACTTGGTTGGGGAGGACTTTGACAACAGTATTGTCCATCACTTCATTGCTGAGTTCAAATGAACACACAAGGATATCAGAGAGAACAAGAGGGCTGTCCATCACTTGTGAACATACAAAACACATCCTCCCTTCCAATGCCCAAGCCAGTATTGAAATTGAGCCCCTTTAGAAAGGCAGCGATTTCTCTACTCTATCATTCAGACCTGTTTTGAACAGCTGAATGCTGACCTCCATCTCTTCCCTTGTGAAAAAGGCCCTAAGAAACATGAAGCTAGATAAATCACAGACTCATGATGTCATCTTGGTGGTAATTCCACCTGGATCCCCCAAATCTGGAAATTTCTGCAGGATTTCTTAAGTGGCAAGGAGCTCAGCAAGAGCATCAATCCTGATAAAAACTATCCAGGCTGCCATTCTATCTGGAGACAAATGAGAATTTGCAGGCCTCACTACTGTTGGATGTCATTCCTCTTTCCCTGGAACTGAAACTGCCAGTGGAGTTCTGACAGTTCTTATCAAACACAGTACCACCATCCCTAGCAAGCAGACACAGACTTTTACCAGATAACTAGTCTGGTATGTTTATTCAGATTTATGAATGTGAGAGTAGTGACAAAAGATAACCACCTGCTTGGCACATTTGAACTCACAGGGAACCCCCGCCCTTCGCCATGGGGCATCCTCAATGTTTCTGCTGTGGGTAAGAGCACAGGCAAGGAGAACCAGCACCAGTGACAACAGTTGTCTGAGCAAAGAAGACAGTGAGCATATGGACCAGGAGGCTAAGAAATACAAAGCTCAAGATGAGAAGCAGAGAGACAAGTATCTTCCAAGGATTATTTTGAATCTCATGCTTTCAATATAAAGGTAACCTTAGAGGATGAAAAACTCCCAAGGCAAAACTGGTGATAAAGACAAACAAAAGATCCTCGACAAATATTATGAAATAATCTACTGGCTGGATATGAACCAGAATGCTGAGAAGGAAACATGTGAGCAACAGCACAAAGACCTGGAGACGGTGTGCAACCTCATCACTCCTAACCTGTAGCACGGTGCAAGGGGAGTGCCAGGAGGCATGTCTGGTGGAGCAGTCCCATGTGGAAGGGATTCTTCCGGACCCACCATTGAAGAGGTAGACTACACCCATGAGAAGAAAGAGCATTCCATACAGGCTTTCCAAAAGTGAAGGACTCCAATTTATAGCCAAGGCAGTAGCAGCTTAAAAAGAACATTTCAACTATTGTATAAATTTGGGTATTCTGAGTACTTGAAAGAGTAGACAGAGAGAGAAGTGAACATTACATTTTATCAGTTCTGTAAACTAATAGAAATTTAATTCTTGTCCTCTAGAATAAAATCTATTTAAAATTGGCACTGTTAAAAAAAAAAAGTAAGATGACTTTTGGCCCCTCTCCAGTGTTTTTTAAAAATTTTTAAATTTATTATTCATTTTAAATATTCTTTACTTTCTAAACTTTGAATTCCAAATTCTCTCTCTCCTTCCCACTTCTCCTCCCTTACACTGAGAAGACAATCAATGACATCAATTATACATGTGAAATCATACAAAACACAATTCCATATCAGTTATATTTCAAAAAAAAATAAAAGCAAGAAAAGAAGGTGAGAAAATTATATTCCAATTTGCCCTCAAAATTTATGAGTTGCCTCTGTAGGTGGATGGCATTTTTTTATCAGGAGTCCTTTGGTGTTACCTTGGATCAATTCATGGATCATAGTCAAGTCTTTCACGGTTGATCATCATTACAACATTGCTGTTATTGTGCACAATGATCCCCCGGTTCTTCTCACTTTACTTTGCATCACTTCATAGAGTCTTGCCATGTTTTTCTAAAACCACCACCCTCGTCATTTCTTACACCACAATAGTAGTCCAGCACAATCATATAACACAATTTATTCAGCCATTCCCCAATTGATGAGCATTCCCTCAATTTCCAATTCTTTGTCACCACAAAAAGAGCTGCTATAAATATTTTTTTACATATAGGTATTGTTTCTTTTCTTTGATTTTTCTGGGACACAGACCTAGCAGTAGTATTGTTAGGTGGAAAGGTATGAACAGTTTGAAAAGTCTTTTGGGCCAAGTTCCAAATTGTTCTCCACTACTCCATCAACAATTCATTAATGTATCTATTTTTCCCTCATCCCCTCTAGCATTTATTATTTCTGGTAAGCATGGGATAGTACCTCAGAATTATTTTAATTTGCACTTCTCTATTCAGCAGTGATTTTAGAGTATTTTTTTCATGACTGTAACTTTGATTTCCCCTGAAAACTACCTGTCTATATCCTTTGATCATTTATCAACTGGGGAATGGTTCTTTTATAAATCTGACTCAGTACATATTTGAGAAATGAGGCCTTTATCGGAGAAACTTGTCATAAAAATGTTGAAATTATTTCACTGTCTATGGCAGCGCTTCTTAAACATTTTCCACTCTCAACCCCTTCAAACACATTCTAAACCGTGGGTCACAACCCACAGTTTAAGAAGCACTGGTCGATGGTACCGTTTAGCAAAGTATAGTTTTCCTGATTGCAAAATGATCTAGAGAAAGAAATGACAAACCACTCCAGTACCTCTGCCAAGAAAACCCTAAATGGTCACAAAGAATCAGCCATGACTGAAAACAACAGAACAACAAACAACAAAGCTTCCCTTACGATTGCTCTTAACTAGGTCTTTTTTGAGTCCACTTTGTCTAAGATCATGACTGCTACTCAAGGTGTTAGTTTAGCTGAAGCAGGTTTGTTTCTGCTCCAGTCTCTTATTTTAACTTCACGTGTAGTCAGTCTTTCTGTTTCAAGAACGTCTCTTGTAAAAACAACATATTGTTGGATTCTGGTTTCTATTACATTCTCTTATCTGCTTCCATTTCATGAGTGAATCCATCACACTGACATTCACAGTTAGGATTACTGTGTTTTCCCTCCACCCCATTTTCTTCTCTCTTTTTATCTTGTCCTTCCTCAAAAGTCTGTTTTGCTTCTAACCACTACATTCTTTAATTTGTCGTCCTTTTTTTCATTCCCCCTCCCCTTCCTCTTATCTCCTTCCCTTCCTAATTCCCTATTTGGTAAGTTACACTTCTATATACAACTGAATGTATGTGTATGTGCATACGTATTCTTTTTCCCTCTTTGAACCAATTCTGATAAGAGTGAGGTTCAAGCATTGCCTGCCACCACCACTCCATTTTCCCCTCCACTGTAGAAGTTCTCTTGCACACCTCTTTATATGAGAAAGTTTTTCCATCCTCTCCCTGCCCTCTTCTCCCAGGATATCCCTCTTTCTCAACCCCTCATTTTTTTTTGGAGGTGGGGAGATCATTCCATAACTAACTCACATCCATGCTCTCTATGTAAACTCCTTTTAACTGCCTAATACCAAGAAAGTTCCTAGGAGTTCCTTCATCTTCCTACAGAGAAAATGCAAACAGTTTAGTTTTATTGAGACCCTTATGGTTATTCTTCCATGTTTACCATTTTATGATTCTCTTGAGTCTTGCATTTGAATGTCAAATATTTTATTCAGCTCTGGTCTTTTCATGAGAAATGTTTGAAAATCCTCTATTTTATGAAATACTAACTTTTTCTCCCTGAATGATTACCCTCACTCAGTTTTGCTGGGAGGGTTATTTTTAGCTGTAATTCTATTTCCTTTGCCTTCCAGGATATCATATCCCAAGCTCTCCACTCCTTTAATATGGAGTGAAAACTGCTAAATCTTGTGTGATCCTGACTGTGGCTACACAATATTTTAATTTTTTCTGGCTACTTGAAGTATTTTTCTCTTTAACCTAGGAAGGCTGGAATTTGGCTATCATATTATTGGAAGTTTTCATTTTGGGATCTCTTTCAGGTGGATTTTTTTTCTTTTCTACTTTACCTTCTAATTCGAGGATACTAAGGCATTTTTCCTTGATAATTTCTTGAAACATGAAGTTTAGGCTCTTTCTTTGATCATGACTTTCAGGTAGTCCAATAATCTTCTATCTGTTTTTCAGGTTAGTTGTTTGTCAGATGAAACACATTTTCTTTTTCTTTTTTTATCCTTTTGACTTTTTTTTTTGTTTCTTAAAGTCATCTTCCCCAGCATTAAAAAAACTCCCAGCATGCACACGATGTGTGTAAACAATACTTTCACTGGCACCATGCTCTCACCATTCGGGGTCTTTTGTCCTGCCTTGCAGATGACAAGTTGCCTCACGCTGGGAAATGCTTGTCCATGCCCTCCCATAAATGCTCCACAGAGGAGCTATTCCATTTGCTGGAGACTTTCCTCATGTGCTTTTGACATCTCAAGGGAAATAATGGGGAAGAAAAGAGAAAAGGAAAGGAAAGGAAACTACCAGTAATGAATGCCAAACTATACCACAAATCAATAATCATCAAAATGGTTTGGTAATGGCTAAAAATACAAAGATCAATCAGTGGACCAAATAAGGTAGATAATATATCGAAGCAAATAAACTAGTGTTTAATAAATATACAGGCCCCAACTACTGGGACAAGGACTCACAAATGGAGCAGACGTCTGACAAAAAAAAAACACCTAAACTTTCAAATCATGTAGCAAGAGCAGTGCAAAACACTGCCATGTCTTAGATATAAAAAGAGAATCAAGAATGATTACCTTTTAGATCTGTGGATACAGAAAGAGTTTATGACCAAACAAGGGAGAGTATCAAAGATAAAATGGATAATTTTGATTATATAACATTTAAAAAATTTTTGCACAAACAAAATCAATGCAATTAAAATTAGAAGGCAAACAGGAGGGTAGAAAATTTTTATGATGAAAGTCTCATTTCCAAGACATGGAAGGAAACTAAAGATTAAGAGCCATTCCCTACTTTGAAATGGTCAAAGGATATGAACAGCCAGTTTTCAAAGGAAGAAATTCAAAACTATGAAAGAAAACTGCCCCAAATCACAAATAATGAGAAAAATCAAATTAAAACAAACTTTAACATTCTACCTCACACCCATCAGCCTAGCAAAGAGGACAAAAAAAGAAAATAACAAATGCTGGAGGGGCTGTGGGAAAAGTCACACTGATGATCTGTTGATGGAGCTGTGCCTTGGTCTAGGCAGTCTGGAAAGCAATTTGAAATTAGGTCTCCAAAGTAATTAAACTGGACTTACCATTTGACAGTAATGCTACAACTAGGTCTTTACCCAGAGAGATCAACGAAAGAAGAAAGGGACCCAAACATACAAAAATATTTATAGCAGTGCTTTTCATAGTGGCAAAGAATTAAGGAACTAAGGGGGATGTCCATCAGTTGGAGAATGGCTGAAAAACCCTTCATCCTTCTTGACCTCTTTTCAGCCCTTAACACTATCAATTATCATCTCCTCCTTGTTATCTTCCCTCTAGGCTCCTGTGCCACTACTCCCTTGCACCTCTCCTCCTGTATGACTACTCCTTGGTCTCCTTTGCTGGATCTTCATCCAGGTCACACTAACCACGGTTAACTAACAGGTGTCCCCCAAGACATCCATCCTAGATCCTCTTCTCTTCTCACTCTATGCCAGAGATGTGAAACTAGAGGGTAGAGTACAGTCAACCATATTCAAATGTAATTGGGAAATGTTTAACAAAATAAATAAAAATTGAATATGGCATCATTGTTATAATATTATTTGTTTTTCTAAATCAATATGCAGCCCACAAGAGATCGGTTTCTATTTGAGTTTGACATCACTGCTCTATACAATACCACTTGGTGATCTTATCAATTCCCACAGATTAATTTATTGTCTCTATGCTGATGATTCTCAAATCTACTTAACCAGCCCAAACTTTTCTCTAACTTCCAGTTTTGCAACACCAACTATTTATTAGACATCTCAAGTTGAGTGTCCAATAGAATATTAAATGTCTCATGTCCAAAACTGAACTGTCTTTCCCCAAAACCACACCCCCCCTTTTCAAACTACCGAGTGCATCACCTCCCTATCACCAAGGTTCACAACCTAAGTGTCATATGTAGCTCCTCACACTCTCATCCCCCCAACCAATCTGTTACGAAATCCTATCGATTCTATTTAATAACATGTCATATATGCCTCCTTCATGCCTCTAACATTCTCATCATCCTGATGTATATCTTGCCTCTAGACCCCAATGGGTCCAGAGGGAAGAGTGAGGCTGCTGACTTTGCACAGCCCTCCCTCACTTATATCCGACTCACTTGCAAATCATGGCATCCCCCTCCTAAAGTCACCATCCTCTTCAAGAAGGAAGGGCAAACAAAAAATACTACCCCTTTGGTGCAGGCTCTTCTCACATTAGCCCAGACTACTGCAAGAGCCATCCTATCTACTCTGTATTTACCTTATTTGTAGGCAGTTGTCTGCATACTATCTCCCCCATTAAACTGATCTCCTTGAGAGCAAGAACTAGTTTATGTGGGGGGAGAGAGGGAAGGAGGAGGGAAGATGCCTTGCGTAGAGTCTCTAGAGCCTAGCACAGTGCACTTGGCACACAGTGGGTGCTATTTAATAAGATTAAAAGGGAAGCAGAAAGCTGGGAAACAATTTTTACAGCCAGTGTCTCTGATAAAGGCCTTCTTTCTCATATATGTAGAGAACTGAGTCAAATTTATAAAAATACAAGCCATTCCTCAGTTGATAAATGGTCATAGACTATGAATAGAAAATTTTCAGAAGAAATTAAAGCTATCTATAGCTACATGAAAAAATGTTCTCAATCACTATTTGATAAAAGAAATGTAAATTAAAACAACTCTGAGGTACCACATCACACCTATCAGATTGGCTAACATGACAAAACAGGAAAATTATAAATGTTGGAGAAGATGTAGGAAAATTGGAACACTGATGCATTGTTGGTGGACTTGTGAACTGATCCAACATTCTGGAAAGCAATTTGGAACTATGCACAAGGGGCTATAAAACTTTGTATACACTCTGATGCAGCAATACTGCTACTAGGTCTGTATCCTAAAGAGATCATAAAAAAAGGAAAAGGGTCCACATGTACAAAAATATTTATAGCAATTCCTTTTGTGGTGGCAAAGAATTGGAAATTGAGGAGATGCCCATCAACAGGGGAATGACTGAACAAGTTGTGGTATATGAATGCAATGGAACACTATTGTGCCATAAGAAATGACGAGCAGGCAGATTTCAGAAAAACCTGGACAGACTTATATAAACTGATTACTGAGTGAAGTGAGAAGAACCAGAACATTGTACACAGTAACAGTCACACTGTATGATGACCAATTCTGATAGACTTAGCTCTTCTCAGCAATGCAATGATCTAAGACAATCTCAAAAGTACTGATGATGGAAGATGCTGTTCATATCCAAAGAACGAACTATGCAAATCAAAGCATTCTATTTTATCTTTTTTACTCTTGTGGATTTTCCCTTTTGTTCTTATTTTTCTTTCACAACATAACTAACGTGGAAATATGTATTTTAAAAAAGAGTATTTATTGATTTGACTTGATAAATGAAATGGGATATTAAGAAGAAATGCCGAAAAGGATTGTTTCCAAGAAACCTAGAAACACTTGTATGAAATAGTGTGGAATAAAATGAGCAGAGCCAGGAGACAATCTGTACAAGAACAACACTGTAAAGGCTCTGATCAGCACACAAGGACTGACCATGACGCCAAAGGACTCTTGATGAAGAAGAATGCTCCCCACTCCTGATGGACCCAAGGCATAGAATGACAGATGTAGGTTCATACAAGGCTAATGCAAGAAACTATTTTGCTTGACTCTGTATATCTATTACAAGGGTCTGGTTTAGTTATTTTCACCTTGGGGAGTAGACAGTTGGAGGGGAAAAAATAAATGCTAACTAAAAATTTTTTTTTTAAAGAAGAGAAGGTCTTGCAGGGTCCAGTCAAAGGGGGATGCCCTGTGGCTGGCCAGGTACTCCTGTGTGTAGGCAGCCTGGTGCAGAGATGCCAGGTTCCATGGAACAGTGCACCTATAGAAATGGGGAGGAGAAAATGTGGCTGGACAGGGAAACCACAAGCAAAGCCTTCAATATCTGCCCCAGGA
Organism: Bettongia penicillata ogilbyi; assembly: GCA_023548195.1. NCBI lineage: Eukaryota > Metazoa > Chordata > Mammalia > Diprotodontia > Potoroidae > Bettongia > Bettongia penicillata. The sequence goes on from JAJHZJ010000096.1 coordinate 11,622,328, forward strand.
GTCCAGATCTCATGGACTGGGACAAGAAATGCTACGACTGGTTGGGAACCAATTCCAGGTCAACATTATCTTTCATAAAAGAGGCAAGAAAAAGCTTTTTCAATGGAGAGGAAAAGGGGGGAAGTGAGAAGGAAAAGTGAAGCTTACTCTCATCACATTTGGCTTAAGATATTGTACACTGTTTGGTAGGAAAATCTATCTCACACTATAGAAAAGTAGGGGAGAAGGGGACAAGTGGGGTGGGGGGATGATAGAAGGGAGGGACAAGATCAAAAAAGAGAAGAGAATAAATGGGGGGCAGGATAAGATGGAGGAAAATATAGTGAGTCTTTCACAACATGACTTTTATGAAGTCTTCTGCATAACTACACACGTATAACCTATACTGAATTGCTTGCCTTCTCAGTGGGGATAGGTGGGGAGGGAAGAAGGGTGAGAAGTTGGAACTCAAAAGTTTTAAAAACAAATGTTAAAAATTGTTTTCATGCAACTGGGAAATAAGAAATACAGGTAACGGGGTATAGAAATCTATCTTGCCCTACAAGATAACAGAGGAGATGGGGATAAGGGAAGGGAGGGGGTGTGATAGAAGGGAGGGCAGATTAGGGGAAAAGGTAATCAGAATGCATGGTTTCTTGGGGTGGGGGGAGGGGACAGATGGGGAGAAAATTTGGAACTCAAAATCTTGTGGAAATGAATGCTGAAAACTAAAAATAAATAAATGTTTAAAAATAATTTTTTAGAAGAATGTATCTGTAGAACCTATATAAGCTTGCACGCTATCTCGGGGAGGGTGGGGCACAGAAAGGGGAGAGGGATAAAATCTAAGATATATGAAAGTAACTGTAGAAAACTGAAAACAAATAAAATACTTTATAATTTTAAAAAATGATTTAAAACAAAAAAAAAATAAAAACTAAAAACCAAGGAGAATGGAAGGAGGTGCCTTTCACAACCATGGTTAGGGGAAGTCTAAACCAGGGGAGGAGAACCTGCAGCCTCCAAGTCACATGTGGCCTTCTAGGCCCTTTGACTTAATTCAGACTTCACAGAACAAATCCCCTTTATAAAAGGATTTGTTCTGTACAACTTAGGCTCACCCAATGATCTAGAGGGCCACATGTAGCCTAGTGGTTCCCCACCCCTGGAACCAATCAAGCTATAAAGGGAAAATAAAGGGGAAAAAAAGATCACTTTTGATTGCATAAAATCACAAAGCTGGTACATAAACCAAATCAATGCAGTTAGAATATAAAGAGAAATCACTGGGAAAGAAAAAATTTTATACCAAGTATCTCTGCCAAGTCTGATATCCAAGATAAACAGGAAACCAAAATGAATAGAAGATCCAAAATGATTCCCCAACAAGTGGTCAAAGGACATAAAGACTTTTCAAAAGAATTGCCTACTATCAACAACCACATGAAGAGAGGGCAGATTCACTATGAATCAAATATATATATAATCAAATCACTACTAATAAGAAAAATGCAAATTAAAACAATGCTGGAGTTAGCCACTCAAAGTTGCAAAGACAGTAAAAGAGTAAGGTTAAAAAATACCAAGGTAATTAATGTTGCCGGAGCTATAGAATGACAGATATGAGAATACAAAGTTGGTGGAAGTGTGAATGGGCCCAAATGTTTTCAAAAACAATTTGGAATTGTGCAAAAGAAGTGACTATATTGCTAACATGTTTTTGCTGCAAGTGATCTCACACCCCAAGAAAAGTCAAATATAGAAAAATAAATTCATATACACTAAACGATTCATAGCAGCACTTCTTGTGGAAGCAAAAATCTGGAAACAAAGTGGGTACCTGTTAATCAAGGAACAGCTGAACAAACCACAGACTATTAATTTAATAGAATATCATGGCATTAGCATATTTTTTTACAAATGATGGTTTTTCTTTTTTTTTAATTGTGGGAAGTGGGAGAGAAATGATTGTTCATTAATGTAATTAATAATTATTTTTAAAATAACGTTTTGGATCTATATGTGCAAAATACTTAAAGACGTTTCTCACAGTGGCCAAAAAATTAGAAACTACCAGAGTGTCTTCCTTTTGAGAAATGACTAAGCAAATTATGGTATATAGATGTAATGGAATAATACTGAACAATAATAAATGATAAAATGAACAGTTTCAGAGGAAACTGGGGAGACCTGTATGCACCTTATAGGGATTCATTTGCATGTCATAACATCACCTGGTCCTCTTCAAGAACTTAGGACAAACAATCACCCCTCTGAATGTGTAGGAGCTGCCCTTCAGGGGACCCAAGTGGAAGTGGCCAACTGGGCAATACAACTCCATCTTCCTTTCCCCCTCTCTCCCTCTTTTCTTCCTTCCTTCAGTCCAAACAGAGTATCATACCCTTACCTGCAGGCGCTCTGCCCAAAGGAATGTAAATTTTGATCACTGAAACCTTGCAAAATATCTTTTTCCTAAAGGACCTTGCCTTAAACCCAAGTCACTCTGGTTTTCATTGACTGGCCAACAATAGGTCCCAGTCCAAGCCTCACTTGGTCATTGTCTGCGTCCTGATTGGCTCAGAATGAAAGTAAATAACAACTGTTTCTGTTTTGGCCAGAAGCCCTGAGGGTCTTCAGCTCCCAGATAGATTATTTTTTTTCACTAGGTAATAGAGGCCATTCTCTGCCTCTTTTCTTACCCTGCCTAATCACTGAATAGATACTGCCTCAGTCAAACTGAGACCAGCTCAAAATGTTAGCTTGAAAAGGCCAAGGTCTCCCCACTGCACCCAGGGTCCTCTCCAGTCATCTTGATCTGTATCTTGTCACTTTGGCCATGGAAGAGAAAGTGAGGCTGGTGACTTCAGACTGCCCTGCCTCATTTAAATCCAATTCACTTGCCAAGTCACCACCTCCCTGATGTGGAGCTGTCCCTGATGAGAACAAGCAACATTAGGGATAAACAACTTTGAAACGCTTTACAACTCTGATCCATACAATGATAAATTGTAACACAAAAAGAATAAAGATGAAACCCTAGAACTTTAAAGTTAGAGAGAAGGATATTTTCAGATGTAGCCAACATGGGAACATTTGGCAGGACTGTGCAGCTTTGTGCTGAGGACTTGGTTTCTCTTTTTTTTTTTTTTTGTAACATTTGCTTGGGGAGGGAGGGTAGAAGAAGCAACTTTTAATTTTTTGAAAAAATAAAATAAAATGAATGTTTGTTGAATTGACTAGACATTCCTTCCTAATTAAGAATTCCAATCTGCGCTGTAGCTGCACAAAATGATGCAGTATCTCCCACACAAAACATATCTCTCCCTGCTCCTCAGGCTGGCCCTTCAGACACAGCCCCAGCTCTCCTGTTCTCGAGCCTTCTCTTCTCCAAACTAAACATTCTCAGTTCTTTCCACAATCCATATCCTGCAGATTCCATCAAAACATGTAATAGCTTCAAAAAGCCACCAGAATGTCCACCAGCCCAGCTCCTTTGCACACACCGTACTGACACGGACCTGTGACTTTACAAGTGAGTAGGAGCTAGGTGGCATAATGAATAGAAGTCAGGAAAACCTGGGTTCAAATCTTGCCTCAGACACATCCTAACCATGAGATGCTGGGCAAGTCACTTCATCTCTGCCTCAGTTTCTTCTCATGTAAAATAGGGGTGATCATAATAGCACCTATGGAGCCAAAATGAGATATTTGTAAAGCACTTAACAGAGCAGCTGGCACATAGGAGGTGCTTAATAAATACTCCTCGCCTTCCTGCCTTCCTTCCTTCTTCTTTGGACACAGAGTAGCAGCTTTTCTGTACACAGACTCTGGGACAGCTGCCTGAAGCACTGAGAGGTCATGGGCCTTTGCCTAGGGTCACACAGGCATCTCAGTGTCAGAACGGGGCTATAAGCCAGGTCTTCCTGACTCCAAGGCCAGCTCTCTCTTCATCACCATGCTGCCTCTCCAAGCTAGAGACATCACAAATGTTAGAACACATAAGAAGAATCATTTTTTCCTTCCAACACCCTGCATGTCATGGAGACAGGAAGTCAAAACCCACTAAGGTCAAAAATTCCTCTGCCAAATGAAAAAACTATGGTAAACACACTGTTTCTTCTATAGGTAACTCCAAATTAAAGTTCCTTTTTGTTTTCAAAAGGGGGAAGAAAAATAATGACAGCAGTCAACTCCATGAAGATGATGAATGAGCCTCCAAAAGACAACATCCTGTCCTCCAGACAAGCTCCATGAGCTGCGCCATCCCAAACAATACCCAACCTCAGCTGCACTGGTAGGGGTCACTCTCCTAGCAAAGGAGTACCAGTGGCACAATAACAGGCCTGTTTCCCATCCACAAGGCCACTCCAAAAATGCAGAGATCAAGCCAATCTCGAGGCACAATCATGGTCCCCACTTCAGAGAGCAGCGATCTCTATACTTCGCTGCCAGGCCAAGCTGTAGAACACAATGGTGAAAGGCATATTAGGGGATATCTAGAAAAGGAAGTAGGCATCCCAAAGGGCCAGCCTGTCTTCCTCCAGAAAAGGTAATGTTCAACAAACTGCATTTCTTTCTCTAACAGAGTTAATGAAAGAAATACTAATACATACAACTTGATTTTAGCAAAGCATCTCATGAAAGTCTTTGCATTGTTCTCAAGGACAAACGTCATATGTGGACCTTAAAAAATTCCATCAGATAGAGTCTAAGCAAGCAAGACAGTCAGGTCCAAAGAAGTCATTTAAGGTTGGATGCCTACCATGGAAGAGATCCTTAGAGTGCCCCAGGGATCTGGGCTTAGACTAGGGCTGCTTAACAATTTTATCAGTGACTAAGCCAAAGGAATAGATAGCAGGCTCATCCAATCTGCAGAAGAGAGTCGGCTGAGAGAACAATTGATGACAAGCTGGATCCAAAAAGACAATGGTGCCCTGGAGTGTTTGGACTGAATCTAGGAAGGCTCTTGAAAAGTCTTGCAAAGAAATCGGGTCCCCAAGTGCAGAACTGGGGAGAGATAGATGGTTAAAGACAAGTTAGTAGGAGAATGAACTGGGGGTTCTAGTGACAAGCTCAGTAGGACACTACAGAGTGACAGGGAAGCCCCAAACGCTGAAACTGAATTCAGAAAGACAGAGCTTCGAGAAGGAGGCTACATGGGGTTTCCTTCAATAGAGTATAAGCTGCTGGAGGACAGAGACAGCTTCTTTGTATCTTCAAAAACCTAGCACAGTGCTAGGCACACAGGAGGTACCTGAGAGAACCTTGTGGAACTGAATCAATTCAACCTAATTGTTTCATTTTACTGAACCATTCAAAGAGAAAGAGTATTCAAGAATGAGGTCAATAAAACCATCATTCATGGAATTAAAAATGGTTCCTAAATTAGTTAACTGCCTTGGTCCCTTTAAGTAACTAAATAAACGAGACTCAATTCTTAAAGCCACAGCTGCCTAAAGCTCCCAATATCCCACATCATCCTGACTTGGAGCACTGGGCCTAGATGTTCCACCACTTCCCTAAGTGAGCTGGGATGAGCCATGTGCAAGTGTCTGCAGGGCTCCGTTTGGGAGGAGGGCTAAGACATGCCCTGGGTGGCTCCAAGAGTCCCAAAGGGCAGCTGCAGAGAGGTCAATCTGGGCTTGATACAAAGAGAAACATTTTAACAGTCAGGATTTGCTCTCCTTGAAGGTCTTCAAGCAGAAGCCAGATCATCTGTCAGGGATGTTACAGTGGGCACTGCTTTCAGGGATGGATGGCACACTCAGACCCTTCCAGGGCTTGAAAGATACAACAGACTATAAATCAGGCCTTCTGTGTGTAGATGAAGAGACCCATGTGTGCCAAGTACTTGGGCTGCAGCTCATTCTGCCCCAACCAGCACCATCCACAGCCACTCACCCCCTCACCCTGAGACATCTACAGGGTTTGTCTGCACAGCAGGGGACCAGGGTGACCTGACTCCCCTGGGTCAGCAAGACTGATTCTGAGAAACCCGATCAAGAATTCTGAACCTGGGTCCATGGAGAGACCTCAGAGGGTCCATGAATGTTGTCTGTCTAATTCAATAACTGTATTTCAATATAATTGACTTTCCTTATAATCTTGTATGTTTTACTTTATGTACTTAAAAACTTCAGTCTGTGAAGGGGTCCAAAGGCTTCAGGAGACTGCTTGGGGGGAGGTGGTAGAGTACATTACATATCCTAAAAAGGTTAAGAATTCCTGGATTAAAGGGTCCAAGGGGTCCCTTCCAACTCTGTGATTCTTCCAGGACCTTAAAAATCTAAAAACATTTCCAACAGTGAACGTGCATCCACCACTTCCACGTATATGATAGCAAGCTCATTAACAGGTGACATTCCCTTTAAGGAACAGCCCATGGCAGCTGGGAGATCAAACATCAGGGTTCAGGGAACAGCGAGCACACCAGTCTGAGTGGCATGGGGGATATAGAAAGGGAAGGAACAGGAAATAAGTGTGAAAAGGAAGTGAAAGAGAGAGAGGAGTTTTGTTATAATATCCTAGAAGTAATAGGGAGTCACTGAAGGTTTCTAAGCTGAATGATGGCACAGGCAGACCTGCACTTTGGCAGCTGACTGGATAAGAGACATGCTGCAGGCACAAAAACGCTATTTCGATAACCCAGGCCAGTGATGACAAAGGCCTCAACTGGGTTTGTGGCTTCCTTGGGTGACATCCAAGAGACCCTATGGAACAGGGATGCTGTGGCCACAGAATCAGCAAACTCAGCAACTGACTGTGAGAGAAAGGGAGAGGGGATGATGAAGGGTGACTGGGCCCTAGTGGTTTCCTCCCCTTGAGATCAGTCACTGGGCAGGTTTCATGTGTGGAGACTCCATGGCAAAGGTGGTACCTTACTTTTCAGGATCCCCCCACAATACCAAGTGCAGCACTGGACTCAGCAGGAGCCCAAGAGAACCACCCTGTCAGTCAATAAACATTTAAAAAGCACCTACTGTGTACCAGGCACTATGCTAAGCCCTGGAAATATAGAAAGGGACAAAAGACAGTCCCTGCCCTTAAGGAGCTCACAATCTAACAGAGGAGACAACATTTAAACAATTATGTACAAAGAAGTCATATACAGGCTTCTTAATTAATTAAGAAAGGAGAGGAACTAGTATTAAGAGGCTTCCTTAGAAGATAGGATGTTAGCTGAGACTTGAAGGCAATCTTGGAAGCCAGGAAGCCAGAGGTAAGAGACAGCATGGGGGGTCTATGATATGGGGGACAACCAGGGAAAATGCCTGGAGCTGAGAGACCCTAAGAAGATCTGGTCAGAGAACAGCCAGGACCAGAATTGAATGCCATCAACACGGCCTCCACCATCCATGGGAGCTGCTGAAGGCCTGACCTTAATCTCCACAAGAAGTGTGACTCAGGCCAGACCTTAACCTCCCCTCCTTCCATCTTTTCCCAAGAACCCTTAGTCCCAGTCCACCCCCAACTCTAACATCCAAACTACTTTGTCAGCAAAAGAGATGCAGGACCAGGGAACAGCTACTGGCTTTGAAATGGGCACGTTGGTCATCTTCGTGACTCTGGCCAAGACCCTTCCTCTCCCTCCCTGGGCTCCAAAAGGTTGGACTAAATGACCTTTGAGGTCTCTTCCTGCTCTCACAGAAGCACAGCAGAGTGAGTTACCAAGAAAGCGACTGAACCCAGAGTCAAGCATCACAGGACTTCAAAGCACTACAGAGACCCAAGAGCTGCCCTCAAGGAGCTTTCATTCTATATGGTGTTAACAGTTCAGGGCTGGGTTGTAGGAAAGGACATATCACCTCTGAGCCAAGGATAGTCATGATTACAAGATGTGTCAAGATTCTGCCCATTCCCATAAGTAATCATCATTGACACTGAAGTAGCACTTTTGCTAAGGCCAGCCATTACCATAGATGGGCTCCAGGGGCTCTGAAGGTCTACTGACAGGGAAAGTTAAAGATAAGCCCTCCCCAGGAGCTCATCACTTTTAGATGAAGCCACAGGACCAAAGAAGGATGGTTTGCAAAGTCTTTTCCTTGTCACAACTGAGAGAAAACCAGGGAAGAAAATGCTATCAGTGGAGTCAGAGACCTTGGGCTCAAACCCCAGCTATTGATGTGACCTCTCTGGGGTTCAGTTTCTTAATCGGTAAAATGAAGCTGGGACTTGATGGTCTCTAAAGGTCCCTTCCAGCTCCACAGATCCTGACTCACTAACAGGGGAAAGGGCTTAGCCACTTCTCAAAGATGAATAGAACCCTAACATTCAGAAGGAGAAAGGCAAGGGGCTCCTGCCAATCTCTACCTTTCTGACGTGCCATAACTGAGGAGGGCACTGAATGATAATGGCATCAAAGAAAGGCATCCAGAGATCTCACATACCTGGAGAATTGCCCTGGGGGGAAAGGGAGCAGGGGGAAGGCCTTACTTTTATCTCCCTATCCCTTAGCAGGGTACCTAGCACATAGCAGGCTCTTAATACTGACTAACTAGGAGCAATGGGAAGTCCTCAGAGAAGGAAAGCTCAGCTCAGAAGGGACCATCTCTTAACAATGTGGCTGAGCTGGCCAACCATGGGAAGTGGCCTAGTGAGGCAGCAGGAATATTCAGTTTGTTGTCCAGGAAAACTAGTTGAATGATTCTGGCAGGGGTGGCTGCAGTCCCTTCCACCTCTAAGATATCCTTCTTTCCTCTTTCTACCACCTCACAGAATTCAAACTCCCCTGTCAGCCCGAATGCCTCAGAGTCCCAGAGTCCCATGGATACCAGACCTCAACACTTTATGGTTCATTTGTAAGTGAGGGTAATATGTGTATTGTACGTTATGTGTTATGCTCATAGACTATAAGCTTTCCGAAGGTAAGAAAGGGGCCTGTGCAGGTCTCCTTGAGAACGGCCTTTATGATGGGCACTGCACCATTTGGGGTCGATGCTGCTGCAGAGGGCTGTGGAGCTTGGAAGCTCTTCCATAGCAACTACTGACCTGAGAGGAGAGCCAAAGGGGCAACGTGGGGAGGCCTGGGCGGTTTGTTTGGGGTCTGCCTCCAAAAAAGGAAAATTTACTCAGAGCCCCTGTGTCCCACCCAACTCGGTGCGAAGCAGGTCTCTCCAAACTCACCTGGGCTCATTCACGTCCAGCACCAAACTTGCTCCCCCCATCATCTGGGCTCCAGCACCCAACCCCAGCGCAGCCCAGCTTACCAATGTCATTCCCGCCGCCAGGAGAGCACCAAGCTGCATTTATTTCTCCATCCCCTAGGCTCCAGGCCCCCCCCCACCCCCCCACGTCCCCTCGAGTCACCCACCCGTCACCTTTCCCTGCTCCATTCTCCCTGTCTCCCCAATCCCTTGCCCCTCAACCTCGTGCCCTCTCCCCTGCATCCTCCAGCCCCTGTCCCCTGTCCCTGATTGCCCCAGCCCCTCCCCCCCTTCTCCCCGGAACCCCAGGCCCTCTTCACCTGCCTCCCCCAGTCCCTGGCTCTGCTCCCACAACCCCCACCCCGCCTCCTGGCCTGACCCGGCCGGGCCTCAGTCCTACCTGCTCCTGGGGCGCGGGGGCTACGGGGTCCGGGCCGGGGGCTCGCGGTTCAGGGGGGGCCTTGTCCCCGGGCACCCTAAGGGCCCCCCCCCTCCGCGCGGGCCGGCCCGGGGGCCGCGGGCTTGTCCCGGGCACGAAGGCGCTTCATGGCAGCAGAGTCGGCTGCTGGGCAAGCGGCCCCCCGGCCCCGGCCCCGACCCCGAGCCCGGCCCGCAGCGGCGGAGGCAGAAACAGCCCCGGGCCCACGGGCCCCCCCACCATGGCCGCGCCGGGGTGCGGGCCGGCCCACGGGCGGGCGGAGGCTCTCGGGGCCCCCGGCTCCTCTCTCTCCCTCTCCTCCTTCTTCTCCTTCTCCTCCCGGTCCCGCGGACCTGCAGCCCCCGGGACGGGGCGCGGGCACGGAAGCGGGCGCGAGCACCGCCTCCCGCAGGCTCCCCAACTGCGGCGCTTTCTCAGCTGCCTGACTCCCTCCCAACTGGCGCCGGGCCCAGGAGCCCCGCCCCCAGACCCGCAGGCCCCTCCCCGTACCCGCCCTCGGACCCCTCATACGCACGCGCAAGGTGCAAACCCCCACCCAGCCCCAAAGGCCCCGCCCCGAACCGCCCCGCCCCGAGCACGCGCGCCCGCGCAGACCCCTCCCTGCCCCTCAGGCCCCGCCTTATTATGGCCTTGCTCCGCCGTGGCTGGCGCACGCGCACGGGCCCAGCTCCGCCCCTGGCACTCGGGGCCTCGCCCCCGGGACACGCTTACTCAAGCTAAGATTCCGCCCACTCCCGTTAGGCCCCGCCCCGTTCTGCGCATGCGCATTGCCGGCTAGCACGCCTTTCGCACTACTGGCTTCCTCCCTTAGCCACGCGCTGGCTCGTGAGTACCGAGTCTCTACCTGGGGAGGGCGCACCTGACTCCCCCAGCCACCACCTTACCTGGCCTTGGTTCCCTTGGGCAGGCCGTGGCTGACCCCCTAAAGCCCTCCCTGATTTTTCCCCCTGGCTGGGGGGGATGGGGCCGTTCGTGAACTCGGAAGCACGGAAGGCTTAGGAGGGGAGGGTCAGCGCGACCCCCTGAAGTGTGTGTCAGGGTATTCCAGGACTGGCCGCTCCAAGCTGGAAGTTTGCTTAACGCCTTTGGGGCTTTCCCCACCCCACCCCCAATGTGAGATCCAGAGAGGGGAAGGGGCCTGCCCACTGTCTGGAAGGCACAGAACAGAGATGATCCCCCTGGGGGGGCCCTCTGAAGGAAGGCCTGATCCCCCAGACTAAGGGGGAGATGTGAGCAAAGAAGGGATGAAAGGGAAAATCCAAGGAAGGAGGGAGGAAGGGCGGAGGTGGTGGAGTCACCAGCCTGACCTGAGGCCCAGCTTGGCACTGCCAGGCTGGCTCTTTAGAGCTTGTGGCAGGATGCCATGCTCTATCTCCCAGGTGCCCTCCCTGTAACTAAGTTACAGAAGGGAAGTGAGTCACACAGATGCAACATTGCTGCCTGTGGGTAGCAAAGTAACTACCCATGGCAGGGGAATATGACAGAAGAGGCGCTCTGGGAGTCGTGGGGAGACCTCAGGATCACAGAAGGTCAGAACTGGAGGGGGCCCTGTCACCCACTCACCCTCAGTGAGTGGCTGTCTGCCCAAAGCCCTCCAAGGAGGAGAGTCTGCCACTTCCCCAAAAGTTCTATGTAATGTTTAGGAAATTTTTTCCTGACCTTGAGCCTAAACTGACTATCCCACAATGCTCTGGGTCCTGTTCTCTGGAGCCAAACAGAACATCTAGTCCCTGTTGCACACACCATCACTTCCCATTCTTGAAGACAGCTATGATGTCATGTGTTGGGTGAGGGCACCCAAGTCTTCTCTTCTCCTACCTAAGTGTGCCAAATCCTTCAAATGATCTTTGGGGGATGTGGACTCAAGGCCCTGCACCATCCTGTTGCCCTCCTCTGAATTGTCAGACTTGTCAGTGTTCTTAAAAATGTGGCATCCTACAAATGTAGGACCATTCCCTCCCTATTTCTGAAACTTCTGCTCTTCTGAATGCAGCCCAGGATTCTATTAGCTATTGTGGATGTCCCATCCCTGCTCCTGACTCACATTGAGCTTGAAGTCCACTAAAACCCCCATATCTTTTTCAGAATTACTATCTATTCACACACACCCCCCATATTAACTTGTAAAGTTGATATTTTTGTGCTGTAGTACATGACATTTATCCCTATGGGGTTGCAGATTATAAGGCTCAGCCCCATGCTTTGGCCTGCCAAGATCCTTTTGGATCTTGACTGTTCTCTCTCACCCTGTGTATCAACCACCCCCTCTTGGCTTAGTGTCAGACTCAAATCTAATATGCACAAGACAGAACCAAGATGGTAGAGTAGCGCTTGGGGTAGATACCCCTCTAACCCACAGACAGATTTGAGGCACATCAGTTAACCTCAACCTGGTTTAATTTAACCCATCTGCCAAGATGGTTTCACCAGGATGTGACTGATGTACATGCCACAGCTTCTTGGAGTCACAGGTGAGAGATGGGTGGCAGGTAGAACCAAAGGTGGATGAGCAGCCCTGAAAAGGGCTCGGCAAGCCCTCACTCCAAAGGTACTGGTCACCCTGTACTCCTACACTCACACTTCATGTGAGGCAGAGGGACGAGAAAGAAGTAAGAAGACTAGAAAATAGAATGGGGCCAGGTTATAGAGAGCTTTAAAAGTCAAAACAGAAGATTTTTATATTTGATCCTGGGAGTAATAGTTCTAGAAAATGCACCAGACCAAATCTTGATCTAGAAATTAAAAAAAAAAAATCACCATGAATCACCAGGTCAACAAAAGGAGAAATAAAAAGAGGTTTGTAGACACAGACACTTAACCATCTAAACCTGGCCATGTCAATTGACCTGTGTCTGCCTCACCACTTTCCCCACCTGTAAAGTGGGGCTGATAATAGTACCTATTTCCCAGGGTTGTTGGGTCTGGCCAATAATAGCATACCACATAAAGCATTCTGCCTCAGGGAGAGGCCATACAATACTGCAAGAGATGGCAGATCCAGTACAGAGGACACTAATCCTATGTTGGGCACAAGAACAGGTACCAATTGACAACTGTCTTGCACTACCTAGTTCCAGGTCACAGATTCAGGGAGGATTTAAGAGGTTACCTTCAACCAGGTTTGGCATTCCAGGGTGAGGAGGGGTCAAGGGCCCCAAGCTGTTGTTATTTGAAAAAGCAAACCCAAAATATAAATGAGTATTAAAAGGAAATTTATTATGTCACTTGGTAGAGGGGAGTAAGTCAGAAAGGAAGTGTGGTTCCCTCTCCCCAGGCACTAGAAGGCTTACATTATATAGGGTTTAGATTAGGGTACCCACATAGGCAATTAAGCAGTTTTACTGAGAGAGCAGCTTAAAAGCAAGGTAGATTGAAATGGATATGAGTAAATGTAAATGTTCAATAAAATTGAGACAAAACCAAAACACAAGCTAGGGTGGACCCCAAACAAGATTTGGGTGTGGAGACCCAAAACAAGAATGTTTTGGGTGGATCCAGGACCTGGAAAAACACAAAATCCCTTGTAACTATTCCTTGACATTCCTGGAGAGTTACTGAGGTCAAGGCAACACTCTAATGTTGCTGATTTCAAATAATTTCTAGTTAATAAGTTTTTCAAACAATATAACAAAGCCTTTTCCACATTATGCATCAAGCAAGAAGGAAAAAGAAGCTATGGGACATAGACCCTAGAAGTGGAGGAGGGTGTCAGTTCCAGTTTCTAGGCCACACTAAAGACTTCAGACAAATTAAAAAGGCGGAAATCTTAGACCAACAGGATTCCTTTTGTTCTGTCACTAATCCAGCTGAGCTTTCCAGTTGACTGATAGTAGCTGAGTCCAGTAGCAGTCTACTGGAACTTCAAGTGGGACAAGCCCACAAGAATGATATTTAGAATCAGACCCAGGTCAGAAACTTGCAAAGTTCAGAACGAGGGTCCATATTCAGACTTTATCCTGGAGCAGATCACTTTGGGAACACTGAAAGCTTACAGGACTGTCCCTGAAATCCTGGAATAACACACAACACTCAAAAATTCCAAGAAAGTAGTCAGAAGATAAGCCTAGGCATTCCTTCCAGAAGAGCACAGAGCTTAATACTAACATAAAATCCAAAGTCAAGAAATAGGAAAACAAAAAAAATTAATTCCAAGGGACATAAATTAATATATTAGTAATAACTAATTATTAATTTGTGATTCACTTATTTCCTCCTATCTCAGTTAACCAACTCCTGAAAAGATCAGTTAGTCTCTGAAGAGCATGGCTAAGTGATGAGATTACTCCTAGCCTCATTTAATTCATTTGAGCCACACCACATCCAACTGGGAAATATAATTTCTGTTTAGAGTATAAACAGAGTCCAGTTTTGGGGAGACCTTTGCCTAGGGAAGAAACTCTTATCCTTGATACCCTCCATTAGAGTTTAGGGTGACCCAACTCATGGAGGAGAAAGCCAGAGAGGTTAGGATGGAAGTGGCTTCCTCTGCCCAAATTGCTGGAGGCTGCTGAGTCTTAATACTCAAGACACTTTCTCATTTGGAGATGCTGAAAAGACTTTTAGCCTACCTCCTCGTTAAACATCCACCAATCAGGGTTGAGTTTTCCTTGTCTGGACAGTTCCCTGTCTGAAGAAATATATATGATTTAAGGGGTTTCAGAGTCTCCCTTGGCATCTGGTTACCGGGAAAAATCACTGACCATCAATTTATTATTAGCTTAATTAATAAATCGATGATTAATTATCCAGAAACTCTGTCTCTCATAACATACTGTAAAAAAATTATTATAGTGAAAGGGATGTTCAAAACACAAACCTAGAAGAAGAGAAAGACTCCAAAACAGGAAGCTAAAGTGGCACAGTACATAGAGTCAGAAAGACAAGTTCAAATCTGACCTCAGATAATTACTAACCATCTAAACCTGGGCAAGTCAGTTAACCTGTGTCTGCCTCAGTTTCCCCAACTGTAAAATGGGGATAATGATTGTACCTACTTCCCAGGGTTGTTAGGAAGATCAAATGAGGAAACATTTGTGAAGTCCTTGCCACATAATAGGCATTTACTAAATGTTTCCTTCCTTCCTTCCAAAGCAACTATAAGCAGAGGCTTGAAGGAAAATGTAACTTGGGAAAAGACTTATGTGAACTCATGCTGAGTGAAATGAGCAGAAACAGGACAGCATTATACACAGTAATAACCACAGTGTTCAAGCACTGTTTATAATAGACTTAGCCCTTCACAGCAATGCAAAGACCTAAAACATTTCCAAAAGACTCGAGGCAAAATGCCATCCACATCCAGAGGAAGAACTATAGAGTTGGAATGCAGAATGAAGTAGAAAATTTTCTATTTTATTATGTTTTGTTTTGGTTTGGTTTGTGTCATGATTTCTCCAATTCATTTTAATTTTACTATGCAACATGACTGATGTCAAAATGTGTCTAATAAGAATGTATGTGTAGAATCCATATAAGATTGCATGCCATCGTAGGAAGGGAGAGAGGAGGAGAAAAATTTTTAATTTATGGAAGTGATTGTTGAAACTGGAAAACAAATAAATGAATTAGTAACAAAAAAGAAAAAACACAACTTGGGCACAAGTTCAGCTAGAACCCTTGGGAGAAAAAAAGCAAAAAGTTTTTGTTTCCAGTTGATAAAGTTTTTATAAATGAAATGAGAGTGTTAAAGGGAGGAAAATGGAAAAGAAATGGCAGCTAGAGAAGAAAGAATTAGAAAGGGAATAAACAGTTTGACAAAAGAGGTTCAAAATCTTGCCGAAGAAACAAATTTCTTGAAAATAGAATGGGCCAAATAGAAGATAATGACTCCATAAGACAAGAAGTACTGGAATAAAGTCAAAAGACTGGGGAAAAAAAGAAGAAAATTTGAGGTATCTCAGACTCTAGAAAACAGACCAAGGAGAAATAATTTAAAAAACATTGGATTACCCGCAACCATGAAAAAAAAAGCATCTAGACATCATATTTGAAGAAATCATAAAAGAAATACTACCCAAATTTCTTACAACTACTAAAAAAAAAATGAAAACCCTCAGGAACATTATAATCCAGTCACCAGCTCAAAGAAAAATTACTGCAAGCAGCCAGAGAAAGAATTCAAGAACTAAGGAACCACAGTCAGTATCACAGTTAATAGAGCTGCCACCACATATAAAAAAAAGAGAGAGTTCAAAATTCTATATTCCAAAATTACAGGGTTACAACCACCATTAACTTACCTAGCAAAATGATATAATCCTACAAGGGAAAAATGATCCTTCAGAAGAACTTCGAGCATTCCTGATTTAAAAAAAAAGTGGAGGGGGAGCTGCAGAGAAACTTTGAAGTAATACACAGGGGTCAAGAGAAACATAAAAGATAAAATGAATGAGAAATCAAAAGGGACTAAACAAGGATAAACTGTGTTATTTGTTTAAATTTATCTTTTTTTTGTTACATTTTGAGTTGTCATTCTGAGTCATTCACAGTTATTCTTTGAACAATATGGTTGTTACTGTATACAATGTTGTCTTGGCTCTACATTTCACTCTGCATTATTTCGTAACAAGTCTTTCTACATTTTTTTAAAATTAAACTGCTCATTGTCTCTTACAGCACAGTAGTGTTATATCACAATTATATGCCACAATTTATTCAGTCATTCCCTAATAGAATGAACCTCTCAATTTCCAGTTCTTTGCTACCACAAAGAGAGTTGCCATAAACATTTTAGAATATATAGGTTCTTTTTCTTTTTCCCTGATCATCTTGGGAAACAGATCAAATAGTGGTATTGCTGGATCAAAGAGTATATACAGTTTAATAACTCTTTGAGAATGATTCTATATTACTCCCCAAAATGGTTGGATCAGTTCACAATTTCACCAACTATGTCTTAGTTTCCCAATATTTCCACTTCCCATTTTATCATGTTAGCCAATCTGAGAGGTGTGAGATGGTACCTCAAAGTTGTTTAATTTGTATTTATCTAATCGATAATTATTTAGAGCATTTTTTATATGACTATATATAGCTTGGATTTCTTCTTCCAAAAACTGACTATTTATCAATTGGAGTATGATTCATATTCTTGTAAATTTGACTGAGTTCTATATATATTTGAGATATGAGTCTTTTATCTTAGAAATTATCTACAAAAAGTTCCTCCCAATTTTCTCCTTTCTTTCTAACCTTGGCTAGATAGGTTTTATTTGTACAAAAACTTTTTCAGTGTAATCAAAATTATCCATTTTACATCCCACAATGCTCTCTGTCTCTTGTTTATTCATAAATTTTTCTCCTATCCATAAACCTGATAGGCAATATGTTTCATGTTCTTCTAATTTATTTATGATATCTCCCTTTATGTCTAGGTCATGAATCCATTTTGACTTTATCTTGATAAATGGTATAAGATATTGGTCTATACTTAGTCTCTGCCAGACTGCTTTCCAGTTTTCCCAATAATATTTTTTTTTATCAAATAGTGAGTTCTTATCCCAAAGTTTAGGTTTTTATGCTTCTCAAACTACATTTTAATATGGGGAGAGGATCCCTGTGTCCTCTATTAATCCTGTCTAGCAGGAGGTATGGGAAGGGAAATATATAGATATAGATATATATGCATGTGACATAGAAACAAAAGATATTAACAAACAAAAGTTTTTGTTTTTACCTGGAAAGACCTGCATGAATAGATGCTGAGTAAAGTGGGCAGAACCAGGAGGGCATTGTACACAGTAACAGCAACATTGTTTGATGACCAGCTTTGACACACTTAGCTCTTCTCAGCAAAGCAAGGCTCTAAGACAACTCCAGTGACTCGTGATGGAAAATACCATCCACATCCAGAGAAAGAACTACAGAGTCTGAATGCAGATGGAAGCAGACTATTTTTCCTTTTTCTTTCTTTTTTTTTTTGGCTTTTTCTTTCTTATGGTTTTTTCCTTTGGTTCTAATTATTCTTTACAACATGACTAATGTGTAAATATGTTTAATATGTTTGTTCATGTATGGATTGCATGCCATCTTGGGGAAGGAGGCGAGAAGGGAGGGGGAGAAAATCTAAAACTCAAAATGTTTTAAAAGTGAATGCTGAAAACTAAAATAAATAAATTTTAAAAAAAAGTTTTACTTTTTAAAAAGAAGAAAGTGAAATGCTTACCAAGCAAAAGAGGCAGCTGAGGCAAAACAACAGAAAAGCAAAACAATATAAAGATGAAAAGAAAAGTGATAGCCTAAGATCAATGTGTTCTGAATCCAAGAGCAGCATTCACCATTTCTCACCATCCGGTGGAACTTCCTCATTTTACACACTGGGGAATCAAGGTTCCCCAGGGTGAAAAAAGAGTTGCCTTCTGTCACACAACTATAAGGCAGGGAGTGGAACCCAGGTCCTCTGCCTGCTTACCCCCTTGAGTGTGAAGAGACCATCATAATTTCTGTTAGGAATTCAGACCATGGAATGGTGTCTGTGAGCTGAGGGTGGAGATTACTCAGAATAGTCAGTGTAGGCTGGAGTGGTCAGCATGGACCAGAGCGTTCAGTCAATAAATCAGCACTCATCGAACATCAGTTACGTGCCCAGAATGGTGGTAGTCACTAGGGATACAAAGACAAAAATGAAACAGTGCCAACCCTCAAGAAGCTTATATTCTGCTGGGGGCAGGGGGGGATACAACATGTTATAATTAAGTAAATAGAAGGTACATATTTACAAGATGAGAGGAAGGATTTGATCTTCCCCTACCCAGTTCAGTTGAAGTAACTGCAGAAATAAGGTCCAAATAATAGGGAAGGAGGTGTTAATGTGATAACAAAGTACAAAGACTCATCTAGAAATGTAAAGGAGTTCTCCTAACAGAATTACATGCTAACTAGCTATTGAGTCAAAGATTTGTCCACATTGTGATGGTCAAATTTCCACGTTATCCATATCCCCATCCCTGAAAAATTAGAAAGAGAAGAAAATGTGTTTCAAGTTGCAGTCTGAGTCCATTAGTTCTCTATCCGGAGGTACATAACACATTTCATCATCAGTCCTTTGGAATTGTGGTGAGTCACTGTATTGATCAAAGTTACTAAGTCTTTCACAGTTGATTATTATGAGTAGTATTGCTGCTACTGTATAAATTGAATAATTCCTGGTTCTGCTCACTCCATCTTTGACACATCCTGACTACCTGGTCCTAAGGAAGTCACTTATCCTCTCGGTGCTCCAGGCAGTTCTCTAAGACAAGTAGCTGCAAATGTGGTGCCGCAGAGGGAGTTTCCTCATCTGAGATTTTCCCAATATCAATGAAATCAGAAGTCTAGTTTCTGTTCCTCTATTTAATTTTCACAAATGCCCTATGAGCTGGAAGAAACAAATATAATACCCCATCTTATAGATAAGGAAATAGGTTTTAAGAGGCCAAGCTACTTCCCCATGGTCAGAGAGAAGGAAATAGTTTAGTCAGAATTCAAACCCAGGTCCCAAATCCAAGATCAAAACTTTTCCCACTATTCTGTAATCATCTCACACTTTTTTTCTTTGCAAGGCAATCAGGGTTAAGTGAATTGCCTAGGGTCACACAACTTGTAAGGGTCAAGTTTCAAAAGCCAGATTTGAACCCAGGTCCTCCTGACTCCAGAGCTGGTGTTCTATCCACTGTGTCACCTTGCTGTCCCTCACTTACATTTTTCTAATACGGTAAAGCATATACATCCATATCATCCCATTTAACTATACCCTGTGATTGTACTATGAATACCTTCTACCTTCACTCATTTTGTCTTCCCCAGCTGTAGGACTAAACATAATGACTAATGTGTCAAGAACTTACTATTTATTCAACAAAAACTGTTGAGTAAACTGCAGGGCAGTCTCGCAGAAACTAGGTAGAGACCAATGTATCATACCATATATCAACACAAGCTTCAAATGGGCACATTATTTAGACAAAAAGAGTGACATCATATACAAATTAGAAGAGTAAGGAAGAAATTACCTATGGATCTATGAATATGGGAAGAGTTCATGACCAAAAGAAAGAGAGATGTTCATAGGAAATAAAATGGACACATTTTTGATTACATAAAATTTGAAAGTTTTTGTACAAATAAAACCCATTCAGTTAAAATTAGAAGAAAAACAGGTATATGGAGGATCTTTGTGACAAGTGGCTCTGAAAAGAAAGAAGTTGAATTTCTAAGGTCTAAAGTGAACTGATTCAAGTTTGTAAAAGTAAATGGTCAAAAGATACGAGTAGGCAGTTCACATGCTACCAACTGTCATATTAAAAATGCTCTAAACCACAAATAGAGAAATGCACATTAAAACAATTCCAAGATACCATCTCACACTGATTGACTCACAGCAGAAAATTAAAATGACAAACCTTGGAAGGGATGTGGGAAAATGGAACACTAATGCATTATTAGTGGAGTTGTGAACTGGTCAAAACATTCTGGAGAACAATTTGAAACTATGCCCAAATGGCTATTAATTTGTACATACCATTTTACCCAACAATACCACTACTCTTTGGGACCAAAGAGATCAAAGGGAAAAGGATATGTTCATACAAAAATACTTGTAACAGCTCTGTTGGTCTAGCCAATTGAGAAAGCAATTGGGAACTATGCCCCCAAAATTACTAAACTACTTATATCCTTTGGTCCAGTGATACATACCTACTGCTCCTAAGTCTATACCTCAGGGATAAAAGAAAGAAAAAGAATCTACAAATGCAGAAATATTTATAGCAGCTCTATTGTGGTGGCAAATTGAAAATTAAGTCATTGAAGAAATGACCGAACAAGTTGTGGTAGATGAATGTGATCCTATTGCTCTGTCAGAAATGATGAAGGGGATTGTTTCAGAGAAATGCAGGAAGACTTGTAGGAACTGATGCAGAATGAAGCAAGCCGAATCAAAAGAACAATTTATACAATCACAACAATATTGTAAAAAAAACAACAGCAACAACAAAAAACTTTGAAAGATTTAGGAATCCTGGTCCAAAGGATGACCCTCCCCAACTCCACAGGACCCATGTTGAGAAGTCCGCATCTCCCTACGGTGAGATTAGGGACTCTGCAGACTGAGAGGAAGCCAACGTGAGAAATTGTTTTCGTTGGCTATACAAATTATGAACAGTTTTTGTTTTTCTCTCTTTCTCCCTGGGGGTGTTAGGGGGAAGAAGAGAAGACAGGGAAGAAAGGAGAGAGGGAATGAGGGTCAAAACTAAAATAACATTTAAATTTTAAAAATCTGAGATCAGTATGGAAAGGCAGGGTGGTAGCAGAGAAATGATAGAGGACCTTGAATAATGTGTAGAAGAGTCAGTGACAGCCCACAGGTAACTGGGAGCAACTGTGGATTGTTGAATGAAAGAGTAACATCTCCAGATAGATGTGTAAAATTATTCTGGTAGAGGTGTGAAGCATGAGTAGAATGAGGGTCAAGAGAGGAAACAGGAAGACCTCTAGGATGGGGAAGGGCAAAGGGGCACTGCCCAGCAAGCACCAAACTAGTTAGGGGGCCTTGGAAAGGAAAGTCTATGGGAAATACGAGGGCACTGCAAACCTTAAGAAATAAACAAAGAATGCTAAAAGGGAGGAAAGAGGAAAAATACAAGCTTCTTGAAGTCTTATTCATAACCTATAAGGACTAGAAGAAATCATAAAGGTCAGCTGGTCACACATTGCAGAAATCTGCCCTGTGGCCTCACTCAGGGGCTCATGGCTTTATTGACATTGCAGGTTTCTAAGAAACTGGATGACCTACCATTCATCAAGGATTCTGGAAGGAGGTATCTGGCTCTGGGGAAGGCTAGACCAGATGCCCACTTTCAGGAAACTAGGAAGACACCAATTCATGAATTGGGAAGAGCACTGAATTTGGAGCCAAAGGTCCTGGGTTCAAACCCTGCCTCTAACACTGAGTACTTTTGTGATCTGAGACATGGTAGGGCAGGTCACCTCCTATTTTCTCTGCTAACTATTGATGAGGTTTAGGGGTGCTGGGGACCCCAAAATATCAACAGTCTGGGTCCTGCTTGAATGAATTCAACTCAAGCCTTCTTAAAGCCAAAGAAAACAAAGTTTATTGAAGATTCGCCAAATTGGGTTGGCTCTGAAGGAGCCTAACCATTTGTAATGCTTGTATTCACAAGTGGACCAGACAGAATCCCAGCTAGACAGAGTCTGAGCTGGATTGAATATGAGAGCCTTCACAGAGGCAAGATGGAACTTAATATCAAAAAGACGATAGGAGAGATCTGGGGGTGGTCTGGTAGTCTAGGGTGATGGGAAGAGGGGTTTAGGGAAAGTCTTGAGGAGTCAAGACTGGTCAAGGGTTGGAAACAGCTGGAAGCAATCAGGAGATATCAGACAATGAAGGGCTTGGGTGGGAAGCAGGTGGGGCAATCCAGAGATCTTGATAGGGGCAGTTTGGGAAGTAATACAGATCTTGATGGGAGTGGTCAGCAGCCTAGGGAATGGGGTTTTGATGGGATCAAGGATGGGGGGGTGTAATAGAGATCGAGCACAATGATAATGAAAAGCCCATGGGCTTCCTGAGACTGTTGGAACAAATGGGAAGATTAGATTTGAGTAAGAAAGACCATGTTAAGTGGTCTTCAAGGGGAGCTCAAGGAGGCTCCCAGAGACTGAACCCCATCACTATCTTAGACTGGATGGGATGGAACAAATTTAGTCAATAGAGAACAGACAGATCCTCAAGATATGGAGGGAGCACCTAGCTGCCTTGGTTCAGTTCAGGCCTATATGTATTAAATGCCAAGTACTTGGCTAGGTGCTAAGAATACTGAGACAAGAACAAAACAGTCCCTACCTGCCAGGATTTTACATTCTACTAGGAGAAAAACCACATATATCTACAAGGAAAAGCAAACACAAAAGCCATACAAAGTAATTGGGGGGGTAGAGTGACCTAGCTCTGGGGGCAGAACAGATGATTTGTAAGGTCCTATCCTCCTGCACAGAGGTGACACTGCTGTCCAGTGGAGGACATCAAGCTGTGGGCAGGTAAGAATCAGAGGAAGAGTAGAAAATACTTCTCCCAGGTCAAGCATGACCTTCCTGACATCAGGGAGGCTGCTTCAGAGCCTACCCAACCCCAGGCCACTCCACTCCCTCATCTCCTGAACCATCTGCCAGTCCAGTCTTGGGCATAGAGGACAACAGGCCCTGGGCAGGGCCTGAGGTAAGGCTCAGAACCTTCTGTCTAGACAGGCATTTCTCCGCCTGACTGAGCCAGAGAAGCTGGTGATTTGGGTTGGATTTTTTAATAACTGGTGTCATAGGGAAAGAGCATGGGAATACATAGAAAAACTGGCTAGGAGGCTAGACAGATCCTGATAGCTTTCTTTTACAGGTGGATCCCTAAGATAAGGCCTAAAGGAAACAGTAAAATGGAAATAGATATTACATGGATCCCCTCTGAATCCTATTATCACCTAGGGTCATAGAGGGAATCTAATTACTCACAAACCCTGGGAATAGTTCTGAAATAACTTGATGATCTTAAAGCAAGAATGTAAACAAGTTGAAGAGGAATACATGAGAAGGGGAGAGGAAACTGATAAAAATGAACAAGTTAGGGGAAATTGTCTCACCCAATCAGGGTGCATGAGTAGAAGTCTATACAAACTAGGAGGAAGGGATGGGAGGAGGCAATGACACTGAAACCTCACACCCATCTGAAAGAATCAAAGGAGGGAAGAATAGGGGGATGGAGCCACAAGGGCAGAGTAGCAGCACAGACTTTCTAGAGTACTGCCCCTAAGCACAGCCAAATACCTGTAAAAAATTTCTCTAAGCAAATTCTGGAGCTGCAAAACCCACAGAATGACAGAGTGAAGCAAATTTCCAGCCCAAGACAGCCTGGAAGTTTACTGGGAAGTGTCTATCGCACCACGTGGGCAGGGCACAGTCTGGCGTGGCCATGCCAGCACAGGCAGGACCTGAGCAGACCTTGGTGACACTGAATCTCTCACATCTATGGCTGTTTCTAGACTTTAGGATCCCAAAATGCTGAGCACACATTGGAAGTTCAGTGGGAAAAGCCTGTGGGACCAGTGCAAGAGAGTGGAGAGGTCCAGACGCAGCCCCGGGGCAACTGAGCGGGGAGGGGGCAGAGGAACCCTCAGCAGCCACAGCAGCAGCAGGGGCAGCTGCAGTCACTGTTTCTGGAGCTCTAGGCTCACAGATTGGGGGGGATCAAGCACCTTACAGTATACCCCCAACCCCACTGTAAGCAGAGAACTACCTTGACAAAGAGCTCAAAAGTCAAGTAAATACCTGGAGAAATGAGCAAAAACTGAAAAAAGAATCAGACTATAGAATTGTACTTTGGTGACTAGGAAGACCAAAACATGCAAACAGAAGAAAACAAAGTCAAAGCTCCTCCATTCAAAGCCTCCAAGAAAAATATGAATTAGTCTCAGGCCATGGGAGAGCTCAAAAAGGATTTTGAAAATCAAGTAAGAGAAGCAGAGTAAAAATTGGGAAGAGAAATGAGAGTGATGCAAGAAAATCATGAAAAATGACTCAACTGCTTGCTAAAGGAGACCCCCAAAAATGCTGAAGAAAATAACACTGTAAAAAATAGACTAACTCAAATGACAAAAGAAATCCAAAAAGTCAATGAAGAGAAGAATGCCCCAAAAAGCAGAACTGGCCAGATGGAAAAGGAGATCCAAAAGCTCACTGAAGAAAATAATTCTTTAAAGATTAGTGTGGAGGGGCGGAGTCAAGATGGCGGAGTAGAAAGATGCACGTTTACGAGCTCCGAACCCCACAGCCCATAGAATTAATGTAAAAAGAGATCCCCATAAATTCTGGATCACTGAAAGGTGTGCAGAACCAGAGTGGAAGAGATTTCTGTGCCAGAGAGCCCTGGAGAGCCGTCCCCAAGGTCCGTCGCGCCCCGGAAAGCGGACCCCACCCTAGCGCTTCCCTGGCCACAGCCCCAGAGAAGCTGACCCGAGCAGGATTCAGGGACAGAACCTCCAGCAGCCGGGAAAGTCCCTCCACCCACAGAAGCTACAGGTCAGTGAGAAAGACAGCTGGGCTGCAGGAGGGGAGCGGAGTGTCTCTGTGACTCGGGGCCCCTCGGGAGGAAGCGGCGGCAGAGGCGGGGGTGGCGGAGGCAGCAGCTGCGGAGGCGGCCCGGGACTCCCCCAGCAGGAGGCAGGATCTTCATTACTGAGGGTCTCTGCATAAACAACCTGAGGGAGCTGAGCCTGGGAGACGGCCCTGCTTCACCCCGCTCCATTACTGAAGTCCTCTGCATAAAGCCCGTGAGGGAGCTGAGCCTGGGAGGCGGCCCTGCCCCCACCCCAGCACCAGAACTAAAGCTCACATTAATTAGCAACCGGGCGCCCGGAAAGCCCATTTGAATCTCAGACCCCAAGCACTAGCTGGGCGGATCTAGGCGGGGGTGGACAGGAATCTCAGAAGTCAAGTAACTGGCTGGGAAAATGCCTAGAAAATGGAAGAAAAATAAGACAATAGAGAGTTTTTGCAAACAGATGCAAATGATCCTAACTTTCGGATCTGACGAGGACATATTCTTGCCATCAGGGAAAGACATGGTGGGCGGGGCCTCAGTACCCCAGACATCCAAGAGAGATGTCAGGTGGGATCAGGCATTGGAAGAGCTCAAAAAGGATTTTGAAAAGCAAGTTAGACAGCTGGAGGAAAAACTGGGAAGACAAATGAGAGAGATGCAAGAAAAGTATGAAAAACGGGTCAATACCTTGGTAACGGAGACCCAAAAGAATGCTGAAGAAAATAACACCTTGAAGAATAGGCTCACTCAATTGGCAAAAGAGGTTCAAAAAGCCAATGAGGAGAAAAATGCTTTCAAAAGCAGAATTAGCCAAATGGAAAAAGAGGTTCAAAAGCTCACTGAATTTAATAGTTCTCTCAAAATTAGAATGGAACAGATGGAGGCTAATGACTTTACGAGAAACCAAGAAAACACCAAACAAAACCAAAAGAATGAAAAAATGGAAGAGAATGTGAAATATCTCATGGGAAAAACAACTGACCTGGAAAATAGATCCAGGAGACACAATTTAAAAATTATGGGACTACCTGAAAGTCATGATCAAAAAAAGAGCCTAGACATCATCTTCCATGAAATTATAGAGGAAAACTGCCCTGACATTCTACAACCAGAGGGCAAAATAAGCATTGAAAGAATCCATCGATCACCACCTGAAAGAGATCCAAAAAGAGAAACTCCTAGGAACATTGTGGCCAAATTCCAGAACTCCCAGGTCAAGGAGAAAATCTTACAAGCAGCTAGAAAGAAACAATTCCAGTATTGTGGAAATAAAATCAGGATAACTCAAGATCTAGCAGCTTCTACATTAAGGGATCAAAGGGCGTGGAATAGGATATTCCAGAAGTCAAAGGAACTAGGTCTCAAACCAAGAATCACCTACCCAGCTAAACTGAGTATAATACTTCAGGGGAAAATATGGTCTTTCAATGAAACAGAGGACTTTCAATCATTCTTGGTGAAAAGACCAGAGCTGAAAAGAAAATTTGACTTTCAAACACAAGAAGGAGAAGAAGCATGAAAAAGTAAACAGCAAAGAGAAGTCTTAAGGGACTTACCAGAAGTGAACTGTTTACATTCCTACATGGAAAGACAATATTTGTAACTCTTAAAACTTTTCAGTATCTGGGTAGTTGGTGGGACCACACACACACACGTAGACGCATGCACGCACACACAGAGACAGAGAGCACAGAGTGAATTGAATAGGATGGGACCATATCTTAAAAGGAATTAAGGTAAATGGTGAGAGAGAAATGTAGTGGGAGGAAAGAGGGTGAAATGGAATGGGGTAATTATATGTCATTTAAGAGGCAAGTAGGAGACTTTTTAGTGGAGGGAAAAAGAGGAGAGCTGAGAAAAAAAAAACAAGAAGTTTACTCTCATCACATTTGACTAAAGGAAGGAATAAAATGCACACTCATTTTGGTATGAAAACCTATCTTACAGTACAGGAAAGTGGGGGAGAAGGAGATAAGCAAGGGGGGGATGATGGTAGGGAGGGCAAAGGGAGGAGGGAGCAATTTGAAGTCAACACTTGGGGAGGGACAGGATCAAAAGACAGAACAGAAACAATGAGGGGCACGGAAGGATGGAGGGTAATTCAGTTAGTCTTTTTTTTTTTTTTTAACTTTTTACATTCATTTTCACAAAATTTTGGGTTCCAAATTTTCTCCCCTTTTATCCCCTCCCCCCACCCCAATACCCCAAGCAATCTAATTTTCCCTATCTCCAATCTGCCCTCTCTTCTGTCATCCCTCCCTTCTCTTGTCTCCATCTTCTCTTTTCTCCTGTAGGGCCAGATGACTTTCTATTCCTTATTAACTGTATGTCTTCTTTCCTAGTAGCAACAGCAATACTAGACAGTTGTTCCTAAAACTTTGAGTTCCACATTCTCCCCATCCCTCCCTCCCCACCCATTCCCTTTGGGAAGGCAGGCAATTCAATATAGGCCATATCTGTGTAATTTTGCAAATGACTTCCCTGATAGTCGTGTTGTGTAAGACTAACTGAATTACCCTCCATCCTATTCTGCCCCTCATTGTTTCTCTTCTGTCTTTTGATCCTGTCCCTCCCCAAGTGTTGACTTCAAATTGCTCCCTCCTCCCATTGCCCTCCCTTCCATCATCCCCCCCCTTGCTTATCTCCTTCTCCCCCACTTTCCTGTACTGTAAGATAGGTTTTCATACCAAAATGAGTGTGCATTTTATTCCTTCCTTTAGTCAAATGTGATGAGGGTAAACTTCTTGGTTTTTTTTTTTTTTCTCAGCTCTCCTCTTTATCCCTCCACTAAAAAGTCTCCTACTTGCCTCTTAAATGACATATAATTACCCCATTCCATTTCACCCTCTTTCCTCCCACTACATTTCTCTCTCACCATTTACCTTAATTTCTTTTAAGCTATGGTCCCATCCTATTCAATTCACTCTGTGCTCTCTGTCTCTGTGTGTGTGTGCATGTGTGTATGTGTGTGTGCGTGCATGCGTCTACGTGTGTGTGTGTGGTCCCACCAACTACCCAGATACTGAAAAGTTTTAAGAGTTACAAATATTGTCTTTCCATGTAGGAATGTAAACAGTTCACTTCTGGTAAGTCCCTTATGACTTCTCTTTGCTGTTTACTTTTTCATGCTTCTTCTCATTCTTGTGTTTGAAAGTCAAATTTTCTTTTCAGCTCTGGTCTTTTCATCAAGAATGATTGAAAGTCCTCTGTTTCATTGAAAGACCATATTTTCCCCTGAAGTATTATACTCAGTTTAGCTGGGTAGGTGATTCTTGGTTTGAGACCTAGTTCCTTTGACTTCTGGAATATCCTATTCCACGCCCTTTGATCCCTTAATGTAGAAGCTGCTAGATCTTGAGTTATCCTGATTTTATTTCCACAATACTGGAATTGTTTCTTTCTAGCTGCTTGTAAGATTTTCTCCTTGACCTGGGAGTTCTGGAATTTGGCCACAATGTTCCTAGGAGTTTCTCTTTTTGGATCTCTTTCAGGTGGTGATCGATGGATTCTTTCAATGCTTATTTTGCCCTCTGGTTGTAGAATGTCAGGGCAGTTTTCCTCTATAATTTCATGGAAGATGATGTCTAGGCTCTTTTTTTGATCATGACTTTCAGGTAGTCCCATAATTTTTAAATTGTGTCTCCTGGATCTATTTTCCAGGTCAATTGTTTTTCCCATGAGATATTTCACATTCTCTTCCATTTTTTCATTCTTTTGGTTTTGTTTGGTGTTTTCTTGGTTTCTCATAAAGTCATTAGCCTCCATCTGTTCCATTCTAATTTTGAGAGAACTATTATCTTCAGTGAGCTTTTGAACCTCTTTTTCCATTTGGCTAATTCTGCTTTTGAAAGCATTCTTCTCTTCATTGGCTTTTTGAACCTCTTTTGCCAATTGAGTGAGCCTATTCTTCAAGGTGTTATTTTCTTCAGCATTTTTTTGGGTCTCCTTTACCAAGGTATTGACCCGTTTTTCATACTTTTCTTGCATCTCTCTCATTTGTCTTCCCAGTTTTTCCTCCAGCTGTCTAACTTGCTTTTCAAAATCCTTTTTGAGCTCTTCCAAGGCCTGAGCCCACCTGACATCCCCCTGGGGTGTCTGGGGTACTGAGGCCCCGCCCTCCACATCTTTCCCCGATGGCGAGAATACGTCCTTGTCATCAGATCCGAATGTTGGGATCACTTGCATTTGTTGGAAAAAACTCTCTATAGTCTTATTTTTCTTCCGTTTTCTAGGCATTTTCCCAGCCAGTTACTTGACTTCTGAGATTCCTGTCCACCCCCACCTAGATCCGCCCAGCTAGTGCTTGGGATATGAGGTTCAAATGGGCTTTCTGCAGCAAGCTTTAGTTCTGGTGCTGGTGTGGGGGCAGGCCCGCCTTCCAGGCTCGGCCTCCTCAGGGGCTTTATGCAGAGGCCTTCAGCAGTGGAGCAGGGTGGGGCAGGGCCATCTCGCAGGCTCAGCTCCCTCAGGTTGTTTATGCAGAGACCTTCCATAATGAAGATCCTGCCTGCTGCTGAGGGAGTCCGGGCGGCCGCCACCGCTGCTGCCTCTGCTGCCATCCACGCCTCTGCCGCGGCCACTTCCTCCCGAGGGGGCCCGAGTCACAGAGACACTCTGCTCCCTTCCTCCAGCCAGCCATCTCTCTCACTGACCTGTAGCTTCTGTGAGCGGAGGGACTTTCCCGGCTGCTGGAGCCTCCATCCCTGAAGCCTGCTCGGGTCAGCTTTTCTGGGGCCGTGGCCAGGGCAGCGCTGGGGTGGGGTCCGCTTCTCGGGGCGTGACAGACCCTGCGGACGGGTTTCCAGGGCTCTCTGGCACAGAAATCTCTTCCACTCTGGTTCTGCACACCTTTCAGTGATCCAGAATTTATGCAGATCTCTTTTTACATTAATTCTATGGGCTGTGGGTTGGAGCTCGTAAATGTGCATCCTTCTACCTAATTCAGTTAGTCTTATACAACACGACTATCAGGGAAGTCATTTGCAAAATTACACAGATATGGCCTATATTGAATTGCCTGCCTTCCCAAAGGGAATGGGTGGGGAGGGAGGGATGGGGAGAATTTGGAACTCAAAGTTTTAGGAACAACTGTTTAGTATTGCTGTTGCTACTAGGAAAGAAGACATACAGTTAATGAGGAATAGAAAGTCATCTGGCCCTACAGGAGAAAAGAGAAGATGGAGACAAGAGAAGGGAGGGATGACAGAAGAGAGGGCAGATTGGAGATAGGGAAAATTAGATTGCTTGGGGTATTGGGGTGGGGGGAGGGGATAAAAGGGGAGAAAATTTGGAACCCAAAATTTTGTGAAAATGAATGTAAAAAGTTAAATAAATTAAAAAAAATAATAGCATGGAGCAGATGGAAGCTAATGACTTTGTGAAAAATCAAGAAATTATAAAACAAAACCAGAGGAATGAAAAAATAGCAGACAATGTGAAATGTCTTAATGGAAAAACAACTGACCTGGAAAATAGATCCAAGAGAGAAAATTTAAAAATTATGGGACTACCTGAAAGCCATGGTTCAAAAAAAGAGCTTAGACATCATCTTTCATGAAATTATCAAGGAAAACTGACCTGATATTCTAGAACCAGAGGGAAAAATAAATATTGAAAGAATCCACTGATCACCTCCTGAAAGAGATCCCAAAAGGAAAACTCCTAGAAATACTGTAGTCAAATTCCAGAGTTCCCAGGTCAAGGAGAAAATACTGCAAGCAGCCAGAAAGAAACAATTCAAGTATTGGGGAAACACAATAAGGACAACATAAGATCTAGCAGCTTCTACATTAAAGGATCCAGGGGCTTGGAATATGATATTCCAAAAATCAAAGGAACTAGGATTAAAACCAAGAATCACCTACCCAGCAAAACTTAGTAAGAAAAAGTGGTCATTCAATGAAATAGAGGACTTTCAAGCATTCTTGATGAAAAGACCAGAGATGAATAGAAAATTTGACTTTCAAACACAAGAATGAAGAGAATCATGGGAAGGTAAACAGGAAAGAGAAATTATAAGGGACTTAATAAAGTTGAACTGTTTACATTCCTACATGGAAGATCATACTTATAACTCTTGAGACTTTTCTCAGTAGTAGGGTAGTTGGAGGGATTATATACATATAGATAGAAGGCACAGGCTGAGTTGAATAGGAAAGGATGATATCTAAAAAACAAATTAAGAGATAAGAGAAGAATGTATTGGGAAGAGAAAGGGAAAAATTGAATGGGGCAAATTATCTCTCACATAAAAAAGGCAAGAAAATTTTTCAATGGAAGAGAAGAGAAGGGAGGTGAGGAGGAAAATATAAACGTTACTCTCATCACATTTGGCTTAAGGAGGGAATAACATGAACCCTCAATTTGCTATGAAACTCTATTTTACACTGCAGGAAAGTAGGGGAGAAAGGGGTAAGCGGGGGGTGGGTGGTGATAGAAGGGAGGGCAAATGGGAGGAGGGTGTAATTTGAGGAAGAATAGGGACAAAAGATAGAATAGAATAAACGGGGGGCAGGATGGGATGGAGGGACATATAGCTAGTCTTCCAAAACATGACTTTCATGGAAGTCTTTTGCATAACTACACATGTATAACCTATGTTGAATTGCTTGCCTTCTCAGTGGGGATGGGTGGGGAGGGAGGAAGGGATAGAAGTTGGAACTCAAAGTTTTAAAAACAAATGTTAAAAATTGTTTTTACTAGCAACTGGGAAATTAGAAATACAGGTAATGATGTATAGAAATCTATCTTGCCCTGCAAGATAATAGAGGAGATAGGGATAAGGGAAGGGAGGGATGTGATAGAAGGGAGGGCAGACTGGGGGAAGGAGTAATTAGAATGCATGGTGTCTTGGGTTGGGTAGGGGGGAGAGATAGGGAGAAAATTTGGAACTCAAAATCTTGTGGAAATGAATATTGAAAACTAAAAATAAATAAATACATTAGAATTTTTAAAAGAAGGAGGGAAGAATACACAAATGGACACCTAGTTGCATATATTGTACTCAACAGGTAAACAGCAGGAAAAAGAAGAAAGGTCAATGGGGAAGAGAAGGAGGATAGATTAAGTGTAGGGCTTGTCCTAAGCAAAAAGGTTCTAACTAAGGATGTACAAACATTTCTGCAGCAGCTCTTTTTGTGGTGGCAAAGAATTAGAAACTGAAAGGGTGCCCATCGAATGGGGAATGGTTGAACAATTGATGGTGTATGAATGTGTTCGAGTACTATCATGCTGTAAGAAATGATGAAGAGGGATGGCTTCAGAGAATCCTGGAAGTACTTGTATGAACTGATGCAAAGTGAAGTGAGCAGAACCAGGAGAACAATATATACAGTGATAATATTGTAAGGACAAATAACTTTGAAAGACTTTAGAAATTCCAATCAGAATAATGACCACTCTAAATTCTAGAGAATTTATGATGAAACAGTCTACTTCTGTTGGTTACAAAGAGCCTAGATATCATATTTCAAGAACTCATTAAGGAAAATTGCCCTGATGTCCTCCAAGCAAGGGGTGAAACAGAAATTGAAAGAATGCACCAATCATTACCTGAAGGAGATCCCAAAAGCAAAAATTCCTAGGAATATTGTAGCCAAATTCCAGAGCTCCCAGGTCAAGGAGAAAATACTGCAAGCAGTCAGAAAGCAACAATACAAATATCATGCATTCACAGTCAGGGTAACACAAGATTTAACAGCTACTACATTAAAGCACAGAGGGCTTAGAATATAATATCCCAGAAGGGAAAAGAGCTGGGATTACAACCAAGAATTAACCACCAAGTGAAACTGAGAATAATCCTTCAAAGGAAAAAATGGATAAATGAAATAGAGCCTTTCAAGCATTTCTGATGGAAAGATGACAGCTGATCTTTTTCATGATGGTTAAAAATTAGAATTTGAGGGGTGGAGCCAAGATGGCGGAGTAGAAAGACTCACGTATGCTAGCTCCAAACCCACAGCCCATATATTTCCTGCAAGAAGAACTCCCCACAAATTCTGGATCACTGCAAGGCGCGCAGAAATACAGTGGAAAAGATTTCCATTCCAGAGAGCCCTAGAGAGCCATCCCCAGGGTCTGTCGTGCCCTGGAAAGCAGAGTCCACCCCTGAGCTGCCCTGGCCGAGCAGCGGAGAGGAGCATATCCAAGCAGGCTTCAGGGATGGAACCTCCGGGGCTGTGAAGGTCCCTCCACACACAAATGCTACAGGTCAGCGAGAGAGATGTCTGGGCTGGCCAAGAGGGGAGCGGGGTGTCTCTGTGGCTCGGGCCCCTTGGGAGGCAGCAGCGGAGGCAGCAGTGGTGGCCCGGGACTCCCTAAGCAGCAGGCAGAAGTTCAGGTCTCTGCATAAACCCTCTGAGGGAACTGAGCCTGGGAGACGGCCCTGCCCCCACCTGCTCCATTACTGAAGGTCTATGCATAAAGCCCCTGAGGGAACTAAGCCTGGGAAACGGCCCTGCCCCCACCTGAGCACCAGAACTTAAGCTCACATTGAATAGCAGCCACACCTGCCACTGAAAGCCCATTTGAATCTCAGACTCCAAGCACTAGCTGGGCGTATGTAGGCAGGGGTGGACAGGAATCTCAGAAGTCAAGTAACTGGCTGGGAAAATGCCCAGAAAAGGGAAGAAAAATAAGACTATAGAGAGCTACTTTGAGGGGGTGCAAATGTTCCCACCTTTCAATTCTGATGACGAGGAACTACTCTTACCATCAGCGAAAGACGTGGAGGTCAGGGCCTCTGTATCCCAGACATCCCAGGTGGATGTCTGGTGGGCTCAGGCCTTGGAAGAGCTCAAAAAGGATTTTGAAAAGCAAGTTAGACAGCTGGAGGAAAAACTGGGAAGACAAATGAGAGAGATACAAGAAAAGCATGAAAAACGGATCAATACCTTGGTAAAGGAGACCCAAAAGAATGCTGAAGAAAATAACACCTTGAAAAATAGGCTCACTCAATTGGCAAAAGAGGTTCAAAAAGCCAATGAAGAGAAGAATGCTTTCAAAAGCAGAATTAGCCAAATGGAAAAAGAGGTTCAAAAGCTCACTGAAGATAATAGTTCTCTCAAAATTAGAATGGAACAGATGGAGTCTAATGACTTTCTGAGAAACCAAGAAATCACCAAACAAAACCAAAAGAATGAAAAAATGGAAGAGAATGTGAACTATCTCATGGGAAAAACAACTGACCTGGAAAATAGATCCAGGAGACACAATTTAAAAATTATTTGACTACCTGAAAATCATGATCAAAAAAAGAGCCTAGACATCATCTTCCATGAAATTATAGAGGAAAACTGCCCTGATATTCTACAACCAGAGAGCAAAATAAGTATTGAAAGAATCCATCGATCACCACCTGAAAGAGATCCAAAAAGAGAAACTCCTAGGAACATTGTGGCCAAATTCCAGAATTCCCAGGTCAAGGAGAAAATATTGCAAGCAGCTAGAAAGAAACAATTCCAGTATTGTGGAAATAAAATCAGGATAACTCAAGATCTAGCAGCTTCTACATTAAGGGATCGAAGGGCATGGAATAGGATATTCCAGAAGTCAAAGGAACTAGGACTCAAACCAAGAATCACCTACCCAGCTAAACTGAGTATAATACTTCAGGGGAAAATATGGTCTTTCAATGAAACAGAGGACTTTCAATCATTCTTGATGAAAAGACCAGAGCTGAAAAGAAAATTTGACTTTCAAACACAAGAATGAGAAGAAGCATGAAAAAGTAAACAGCAAAGAGAAGTCATAAGGGACTTACCAAAAGTGAACTGTTTACATTCCTACATGGAAAGACAATATTTGTAACTCTTAAAACTTTTCAGTATCTGGGTAGTTGGTGGGATCACACACACACACACACACACACACATACACGCGTGCATGCACACACACATACACACATGCACGCACATACAGAGACAGAGAACACAGAGTGAATTGAATAGGATGGGACCATATCTTAAAAGAAATTAAGGTAAATGGTGAGAGAGAAATGTAGTGGGAGGAAAGAGGGTGAAATGGAATGGGGTAAATTATATCTCATTCAAGAGGCAAGCAGGAGACTTTTTAGTGGAGGGAAAAAGAGGAGAGCTGAGAAAAAAACAAGAAGTTTACCCTCATCACATTTGACTAAAGGAAGGAATAAAATGCACACTCATTTTGGTATGAAAACCTATCTTACAATACAGGAAAGTGGGGGAGAAGGAGATAAGCAAGGTGGGGGGGATGATGGAAGGGAGGGCAATGGGAGGAGGGAGCAATTTGAAGTCAACACTCATGGGGAGGGACAGGATCAAAAGACAGAATAGAAACAATGAGGGGCAGGATAGGATGGAGGAAAATACAGTTAGTCTTACACAACACGACTATTATCAAAGTCATTTGCAAAACTACACAGATAGGGCCTGTATTGAATTGCCTGCTTCCCAAGGGGAATGGGTGGGGAGGGAGGGAATGGGGAGAATTTGGAACTCAAAGTTTTAGGAACAACTGTTTAGTATTGTTGTTGCTACTAGGAAATAAGACATACAGTTAATGGGGAATAGAAAGCCATCTGGCCCTACAGGACAAAAGAGAAGATGGGGACAAGAGAAGGGAGGGATGATAGAAGAGAGGGCAGATTGGTGATAGGGAAAATTAGAATGCTCAGTGTATTGGGGTGGGGGGAGGGGACAAAAGGGGAGAAAATTTGGAACCCAAAATTTTGTGAAAATGAATGTAAAAAGTTAAATAAATAAATTTTTATTAAAAAAAATTAGAATTTGAGGGGATGTCCATCAATGGGGTAATGATAAAACAAACTGTGGTATATGAATGTAATGGAATATTATTGTACTATAGGAAATGACACACAGGGTGATTTCAGAACAACCTGGAAAGACTTACATGAACTCGTACAGAATGAAGGGAGCAGAACCAGAAGAACATTGTACATGGTAATAGCAATATTGAATGATGAACAACTGTAAAATGACTTAGTTATTCTCAGCCATGCAATGATCCAAGACAATCCCAAAGGACTCATGATGAAAAATGCTATCTGCCTCCACAGAAAGAACTGGTGCTATCTGAATTCAGACTGAAGCATACTATTTTTCACTTTCCTTCTTTTATGTTTCTTTCACAAAATGACTAACATGGGAATGTTTTATATGATGGCACATGTATCACCTATATCAGATTGCTTACTATCTCAGGGAAGAGGAAAGAGACCAAGGGAGGGATAGAACTTGGAAGTCAAAACTTAAAAATAAAATTAAAAATTTTTTGACATGTAACAGGGGAAAAATAAAATATTATTTTAAAAAAGATCAAAGCTGAGTAGAAAATTTTACTTTCAGATATGATTCAAGAGTAGAATAAAAAGGCAAACATGAGAGACAAACCATAAGGGACTCAATAAAGTTAAACTGTTTACCTTTCGATATATATCTCCTAAGAACTTAATCATTATTAGGGCAGTTAGGAGAATTCTGCATAGAAAGAGGGTGCAGGAGTTAGTCAAATATGTTGGGATGTTGTTAAAAAATACGTGAGAAATGCCCTGGGAGAGGGTTGAAGGGAAGGGAAGAATGGGGAAAATTATCTTACATAAAAGAGGTATGCTAGGAAGAGCTTTTATGGTGGAGGGGGGATTGTGGGGGACAGGCAACATTTGAACAATATTTAAATTGGTTCAGAGAGAAAATATATAAACATACTCAACTGGTAATGAAATCTATCTTACTGAACATGGGAGTAGAAGGGGAAGGGGATAAGAGAAAGAGGAGGTGATAAAAAGGAGGGAAGATAAAAGAAGGCAGTAGTCAGAAGCAAAATAGACTTTAGAGGCGTGATAGGATAAAAAGAGAGAAAGAAAGACAAAACAAAAGAAAAAAGGATGGTGGGAAATGTACAGTTAGTAATCATAAACATAAATGTGAATGGGGTGAACTCATACATAAATTAGAAGTGGATAGCAGAATGGATTAGAAAGCAGGATCCAACAATATGTTGTTTACAAAAATTACACTTGAAACAATGTTAAACACAGTGTTAAAATACGTGGCTGGAGCAGAATCTATTATGCTTCAGCTGAAATAGAAAAGGTAGGGATAGCAATCATGATGTTGACAAAGCAAAAGGCAAAATAGGTATAGTTAAAGGGGACAAGAAGGGAAACTACATTTTGCAATGAAGTAATATGAATACTATTATATATATACATATATATATGTAACATATTCATACATATATATACATACACCAAATGGCACAGCATCCAAATTCTTAAACGAAAAGTTAAATGAATTGTAGAAGAAAGTAGTAAAACTATACTAGAGAGATACCTCAACTTTCCTCTCTCAGAGCTAGATAAATCTAACCATAAAATAAATAAGAAAGAAGTCAAGTTGATAAATAGAATCTTAGAAAAATTAGACATAGGAATAGAAATAAATATACCTTTTTTCTCAGCTTTTTTTTCACCTTTATAAAAACTGACCATGTATTAGGGCATAAAAATCTCACAACCAAATTCAGAAAAACAGAGATATTACATGTACCCTATTCAGCCCATAATGCAAGAGAAATTATATTTAATAAAGGGTCATGGAAGCATAGATTAAAAATTATTTGGAAAATAAATAATCTAATCCTAAAGATTGCATGAGTCAAGAACAAAAGAGACAATACATAATTTCATTAAAGAAAATGACAACAATGAGGCAACAAAGCAGTAATTAGGGGAAAATGTATATCTCTAAATGCATACGTCTGTAAAAGAGAGAAAGGGCAGATCAATGAATTATGACTAAAAAAAACAGAAAAAGAACAAATTAAAAATCTGCAATTAAATGCAAATGTATATACTAAAAATCAAAGGTGAGATTAATAAAACTGAAAGTAGAAAAACAAAACAAAAAACATTTAACTAGTAACAAAACTAGAAGCTGATTTTGTTAAAAAAAAAATTAAATAGATAAACCGTTGGTTAATTTGATTAAGAAAAAGAAAAAAAAGCCAAATTACTAGTATAAAAAATAAATAGGGTTAATGCACCACAAATTAAGATAAAATTAAACCAATTATTAGTAGTTACTTTGCCCAACCCTATGTCCGGAAAACTGACAATCTAAATGAAATGGATTAATGTTTACAAAAATATAAATTGCCCTGATCAACAGAAGAGGAAATAGAATACTTAAATAACCCTATCTTAGGAAAAGAATTTGAACAAACCATCAATGAACTCCCTAAGAAAAAATCCCTAGGACCAGATAGATTTACAAGTGAATTCTACTAAACATTTAAGGAACAATTAATCCCAATACTATATAAACTATTTGAAAAAAAAAACAGGCTAAAAAGAAGTCCTACCAAATTCCATTTATGTCACAAATATGGTTTTAATACCTATACAGGGGAGAACAAAAACAGAGAACAAAAACTATAGACCAATTTCCTTAATGAATATGGATGCAAAAATTTTAAATAAAATACTTGCAAAGAGACTACAGCAATATATCCCAAAGACCAAACACTGTGACCAGGTGGGATTTATACCATGAATGCAGGGCTGGTTCAATATTAGGAAAACCATCAGTATAATTAATCATATCAATAATAAAACCAACAAAAATCATTTAATATCCAATAGATGCAGAAAAAGTCTTTGACAAAATACAGCATCCATTCTTATTAAAACTACTAGAAAACAGGAATCAATGGAGAGTTCTTAAAATGATAAGCAATCCTTATCTAAAACCAAGAGCAGGCATCATCTCTAATAGTGACAAACCTGAAGCCTTCCCAATAACATGAGAAGGGCAGTACCTATGCCCACGATCACTGTGATTATTCAATATTGTACTAGAAATGCTAGCGAGAGCAATAAAACAAGAAAGAGAAATTGAAGGAACAAAACAGGTAATGAGGAAACAAAACTCTCCCTCTTGCAGGCAATATGATGGAAAACTTAGAGAATCAACTAAAAAACCAGTGGAAACAATGAACAATTTCAGCAAAATTCTAGGATACAAAATAAACCACCATAAATCATCAGCATTTCTATATATTACCTACAAAACCTAGCAGGGAGAAATAGAGAAATTCCATTTAAAATAACTTCATTCAATATAAAATACTTGGGAGTCTACCTGTAGAGCCAAACTCAGGGATTATATGAACACAATTGCAAAACACTTTTCACACGAATAAAGACAGATCTAAACAACTGGAGAAATATTAAATGCTCAAGAGTCCTCTTCAGCTCCTCAAGCTGTCAGGTCTTGTTAATTCCATCTCCTCAACATCTTTAGTCATTGTCCCTTTTTTTCAATGTTTTTAAATTTTAGACAAATACTAAAACTTAAATACATAATAAGAATAAACATCATAAAAATAAATATAAAATAAGAAAAGAAAAAACATGTCATAAAAGAGGATTCAATGACTTGTCATTTCAAGAAAGCCTCTATATTAAATACTGTGTATTAAATTGAAAGCTGTTCATCTTTGCTTTCTTGTAGATTTTCTTTTGTTCTCTGCTGTATACTTTTTACTTGGTTCTTCTTTCCCCCTTCTTCCCCCTACCCACCATCCCAAGGCTACAACTGAGCATGGATATATTTATATATAGGTATGACTATATACATACACATATACATAAATACATACACATACATACATACATACATATATAAACATATACATTCCCTAAGAGATTCTACTCCTAATCTTGTTTTTATGTTTATGCGTCTCTTTTTTCCTATTTCTCCTAACTCCTCTACTTCTGCCTGCTCTCTTGCCCTCCTATTACTTAACCTATCCACATCCCAACAATCCCTCTCTTACTCTCCCATTCCCCTAAATCTAAACACCCTTCTATACCCTCTCTGTCCCTTTCTTTCCAGTTACATGGTCACCATCCCACTCCAGGCCCTGATCACCTCTTGCCTAGACTATTGCAACAGTTTCCTGATTGATCTGCCTTCTTTCAGTCCCAGAATCAAAGTCATTACTTAGGAGAGACTTGGTTACCTCCTAAAAAACTTGCATCAAAAAACTTGCATGAGGAAGTAACTCAGAACCAGATAGAGTCTGACGGTTGGGAAGTGTAGAGGAAGGAGGGGAGTCATACAGAGCCAAGTCAAAAACAGCAACCTTGGAGCAAGCAGTAAAAGGAGGAAGGGAAACCCTACGACTGAACTGGAGAAGGGAGCTATGGAGGAGATCTACTGGAGCTAAAGGTATCTCAGAACAGAAGACCAAGAGCCACTGTGCACCCATGAACTCAAGGATTGAGAAGTCCCAAGAAAACATCTTTCCCTACTGTACCTATACATCCACAGACAATTTAATATCTGTTATTTTATTACTCAATCTTTTTTTTTTTACACAATAGAACCCAGTCTCTGCCTAAATATTAGGAAATTTCCCAACTAGGGACTCAGAGTACTCATGACTAAATTTGGAACTTTTTATCTAAAATAAGACCATAACATAAATCACATGAACCTCAAGGACTATTATATTGTCCTTAGACTCAAACTGAGCTAAATATTGTAGCGAGGTGTTATATTTGAATTCAGCCTTTTCTTTGGAAGCAATGACACCCTCTCAATCTTGTAGACTTTTCCCCTTCTTGTTTCATCAGGTTCTCTTACTGCTATGCGGGAGGCAGCAAGCCAGAGGGACTGGATCTGACCTTAGGTCCCTTTGGTCTCTGAGACTGAGAATCTTTTGAGAGTGGGGTGCTTGTGATTCCTAAGGCTTGGTTTGGGCAGTGATGAGACTTCCAAAAAGTCCCGAAGATAGCAAAAAAGAGTCTAGAAAAATTTGGCATGAAATTCTAGAAGTTAAGATGTCATGACCCATTTTCTCTGTCAGATAGGATTTGGGGTAGTAGTTGGAAAAATATCATTACTTCAAATGGCAGAGGGAAAACCACTGGCTAGTCAACAAACATAGAAAACAAGAGCCTTTCTCTTATAAAAAAAAATGGAAGTTCTTTCTCCAAACCACTTCCTGATTAGCCTCTCAAAACAATGCCACCCCAAACCCCATTAAGATTTCATCATGAAATGAGACCACATGACCTTGTGATGACCACATTATGAACCTAAACTTTCCATTCTGCTTTGTCCTTCACACTTCCTAGATGAAGGGTATCAAACTTTCAGACACAGAGTACTTTTCTGGAGCTTTGTCCA
The DNA here is from genome assembly GCA_023548195.1 of Bettongia penicillata ogilbyi. NCBI lineage: Eukaryota > Metazoa > Chordata > Mammalia > Diprotodontia > Potoroidae > Bettongia > Bettongia penicillata. The sequence goes on from JAJHZJ010000096.1 coordinate 11,663,164, forward strand.
ATAGCCACCTGGGCTTCAAAACCCACACTCTGCAGTTCAAGGTTGCAAGCCTTGAATAGCAATTCTTTCTCTCTTTTTTTTCACATTTCCATATTAGTCATGTTGTGAAAGAAGAATCAGAACAAAAGGGGAAAACCATGAAAAAGAAAAAAGAGAGAAAATAGTCTGCTTCAACCTGCATTCACACTCTATAGTTCTTTCTCTGGATGTGGATGCATTTTCCATCATGAGTCTTTGGAATTGTCTTAGGTCATCGTATTGCTGAGAAGAGCTAAGTGTATCAAAGTCAGTTATCGCACAGTGTTGCTGTTACTGTGTGCATGTTCTCCTGGTTCCGCTCACTTCACTGAGTGTCAGTTCATAGAAATCTTTCCAGGTTTTCCTGAAATCTGCCTGCTCACCATTTCTTATGGAACAATAGTACTCCATTACATTCATATCCCACAACTTGCTCAGCCATTCCTCAATTAATGGCAATCCCCTCAATTTCCAATTCTTTGCCACAACAAAAAGAGCTGCTAGAAAGATTTTTGTACATGTGGGTCTTTTCCCCTTTTTTATGATATTGCTGGGTCAAAAGATATGCACAATTTTAGAGCCCTTTGGGTAAACAGAATAGTAATTCTTGAGGATAGTATTTATACCAGTAGAAGCAATCTCAGGGCATAGCCAAATACTTTGTTATAGGACTTTGGATACAAATGAAAATGCAGTCATTTGATATATGAATTTGATGGATTTAAAACTCCCCTTCTTTGACTGCATCCAGTACACAAGTTTGCTACTGTGAGGAAGGAAATCCCAGCTCATGGTACAAGGATTCCCAGGGAAGGGCAAAGTCCTCCAGATGTTCCTTCAAGAAGTGATTGACTCCAGATCCAGAACATTGGAGAGCCTCCTGAAAGGTAGCATATTGACTCAAGAAATTTGGCCTGACAATCCATATAGGAAAGAGCAAACAGATGAAGACCATCTACTATCTAGACAATGATGTGGAGTTGGTTTACTGGTTGTTGTCCTTTGTCTTCGAAGAGGACCAAAATGACATCACCAAGATAAAGTGAAATGTCAGTGTGTCCAGCTGTGACTGATCAGACCAATATGAGTGTGGAATGTTCTACCACAGGTTGGACATGGATAGTCCATGTGAATATTTGGGGTGGATATCCCAAATTTGCACATCCTGAGTTTACTTTGTATTGTCTCAATCCCACTTTGCTCAAAGAGCACAGCAACCTTTCTGATGTGGGCACACCATGCTGAGCAGTCCTGTGTCAGTGTCTCCCATGTTGCACAATCAAATCCAAAGTTCTTGAGAGAGACCTTGAGAGTATCCTTGTATCGTTTCTTCTGGCCACCATGTGATTGCCTGCCCCATGCAAGTTCTCCAAAAAATAGTCTTTTGGGCAAATGTACATTCTGTATTCGAACAACATGGCCAGCCCATTAAAGCTGCACTCTCTGAAGCATAGTTTGAATACTTGGCAGTTCAGTTCAAGCAAAGATTTCAGTGTCTGGTATCTTATTCTTCCAGGATGCAGTAGATTACCTAGTCTCTAAGAACTCCACAGTACCTGCTTCAGTCACCTCCATGGCTGTTGGAACAAACTGTTCTCATTCACCCATTCCACTGGAAAAAGTTTTCATATGCTTGGGGTAGACATCTCCCTAACTCAGACAGGTCTGAGGCCCATCTGTTACCTTCAACCTGGCTTACTGGTTTACTGAGATGATCTTTAACAGAGTATGTATGGCTCCTGTGCATGCTATAACTTCTTGGAGCCACAGGTAAGAGTTGGGTGACAGGTAGATCCCAAAGGTGGATGAGCAGCCCTAAAAGGAATTTGACAAGTCCTCACATGAGAGGTGCTAGTTTTCCCTGAGCACCCCATGGTGGAAGTAACAATAAAGAAGAGGTATTACCATTTGCTTTGCTGCTGTACCCTAAAGATGATAGCTAACTTGGCACTGGGCTAAACACTACCATTATCTCATTTGATTCTCCCATCAACTGTAGGAGGTAGGTGCTATTGAATGAGGGCTAGAGAGATAGAGGTACAGGAATTCCAAGAGTGGAGTTCCCTGAGTGGGCCATCTGGAGAAGGATTCACAGACTCAGGCATTGTTGAGGTCAAGGTGGTAAAGGTTTACTGTACTTTTCAGTGGACTAGAGTTCTAGGGAACCTGTAGCCTTAGAGGCATACAGGTAAAGCTTGTGTAGGATGCTATATAACAAAATATGTGCCAAATATGGTAACTAGGTGATTCAGGTCAGGACTGACTTAAGTCATACCAGGCTACTCTTAGCAATGTCTTGTTAGTCAAGATAAATGTAAGGGAGTACACATATGTCTAAGTCTAGGATACATATGACTGGTCAGTTTATAGTAAATGTTGTTATGACCCATTGCACAGCTAGTACATCCAGTACACAGCTGGTTCGGACTAGTAAGTTCCATAGGTACAGCTGGCTACTGTATCAGGAAGGGAGATAACAGTTGTTGCCAAGGCAGGCTGCCCTTGGGTTGGGGTGAAACTGCCTGAAATAGTGTTTTGAGACTAGGGAGAAATGTGATTTTAGAATTGGGGTCCAAGCTCAGCCACCCAAGCACCCCATCACTATTATAGACCCCAATTTACAGATGAAGAAACTGAGGCAAACAGGTCTATTGACTCACCCAGGGTCACACATAGCTAGTGATTATCTGCAGCTGGATTTGAACTCAAGTTCTCTTCTTGGTGATACCTCACTGAGACTGAGGGCTTGGAACCTTTTCCTTCTGACCTCCTGGGGGCAGAGTCTGACTTTTCTCATCGTAATCCCAGCGCTTTGCACACAGAAGGCACTTAATAAATGCACGTTCATTGAGTGCTCGGCATGCCGATTTTAGCAGCCATGAGAAGGGGGGATGGAGAGGGGAGAGGGCTAAGTGGGGGGAGAAGCGGTCACGGAGGGAAGCGCGGAGGATGGCCCCGATCCTTGACGGACATTATCGTAGATGGACAGTCCCGACTCCTCACTTTACAGAGGGAGAAACTGAGGCCAGCGCGCAAAGCACGAATTACCGCCGCTCCGCCCATAGCTGGGCACGCACAGGCCCCGCCCCAACGGTCCGCGCAGGCGCATCCTAAGCCCCGCCCACATGGGAGGAGCTAACGCGTGGCCCGCCCCCTCCCCTCGGGTGCTCTGGCTCGCCCCCCTCCCAGCTGCGTGCGCAGCCGGAGTCAGGCCCGGGCCAGGCCCTCGGAGGTGTCGGTGACCCTGGGTAGCGGGGATGAGGACCCGCCACTAACGCCCCCCAGGTAGGTCGTGTCAGAAAAAGGGACGGGGATGGAGGCCGCCAGAGCCGGGGTCCGAGGGTGCGCTATCTCTGGCCGCCGGGCCTTTGCCTGCGCCCGGAGGGCCCTCCCTTCCCCCCGGTCAGTGTAGTTTTACCCCGGCCCTTGTGCCCTGCGAGCCGGGGCCGCTGTCTCGTCCTGCCCACCCCTCGGCCTCCGTTTCCTCCCTTGTAAGAGGAGGGGGCCGGCCCTGCCGGCTGCGGATCCGGGCCTCCGCACTTGCTGCATCCAGCCGTGAGGACAGGCAGCCCCTGGGGGGCAGGGCCAGCCTCCTCTGGCTCTTCCGGGCCCCTGTGGGGGTGGGAATGGGAGAGGAGCTTCGGGAGCCTCCGGCGGGGCCGGGGGGTCCCCTGGCCCGGACTTGAGGACTCCGCGCTCGCCACCCCACCCTGCCAGCCTCGGGGAGCCTCCTCCAGCCCGGCGCCCCTCCCAGCCTCCAGGCCTGCCCTGCCCGCCCCCATGGGACGGTCGCGGGGGTCCGAGGGGGGAAGAGCAGCTGGTGAGGTGGCTCCGCCCGAGGTCACAAAGAGCCTTGGCCCCTTCGGAAGCCTCTTAGGGGGCCAAGGCGGAGGTGGGGGTGTGGGGGGCCTGAATGCCAGGTTCAAGAGCTGCTACTTTACAGACGCCCAAAGTAGGCTGTTGGTCAGGACCGGCGCTCTCCACTGGGCAAAGACAGACCCCCAGCTGTGCTTTCAGGAGGCTAAGTCTTGCGGGGGAGGGGGGGGCGGGCTTTACGGCAGACCAGGCCGATGCTGGAAGCTGGGAGGCTTGTGGATGAGAGGGTGCCCGAGCAGGGAAGGAGTCAGCCAGGGGCGTGGGCTGGTCCAGACCCTGTCTCTGACCCTCACCGTACCCCGGAGCGTCAGGCCATCAGCACCAATGCGCTGTCAGGCCCCACTCTGAGTGGAGATGTGTCTGAGGAAAGCCCTTTGTAAGGGGCATTCTGGAGGCCAACCTGTATTTAACAGCAACCGCAGGCTTCTTGCAGGTCTCTGAGGATGGGCAGCTCATTACCTTTGGGCAAGCAGCTCATTTCAGTCCCACTGTTAGGAAGTTTGCCTTGCCATTAGACCAAATCATGCCTCTCTCTGTTCCTTCCTCCTCCTCCTCCCCCAAGCAGATGAAAGCTGATCTCTCTAGAAAATTAATCTTTCAAAGACTTGAATGTGTCCTCCCTCAAGCACTCTGTGTGATAGTAACAACAATGTTGTATTAATAACAATATTATAACTCACATTTACAGAGCGCTCTAAGGTTTGTAAAGTACTTTACAAATATTTCATCCTCACAACAGACCTACCAAGGAGGTATCCTCATTTTATTTGGTAGAAAACTGAGGGAAACAGATGAGGTGACTTGCCCGCTTACACTCACACAAATGCTAGTGAATGTCTGGGGCTGGATTTGAATCTATGTGCTCTGACTTCAGGATGGGAGCCATCCAGCATTAGACTTGGAGTCAAGAAGGACCTGGATTCGGATGTTGTCTCTGACGTTTGGTAGTTATGTGACCTTGGACAAGTCATTAAACCTATCAAAGGCTCAGTTCCCTTATACTCACCTGACCTCTGGGGACCTTGTGGGTAAAATGCTAGCAGACCTGATAGCTCTGCCTAAGTGTCCTCCTCACTGCCACAGCTTGTCTTGGCCCTTCCTTCATTGACTGCCCAGATGAAACACAGTTCTTCAGATCGAGTCTGAGCAGTGCTGAAAATGAAGGGATGCCCATACTTTGGGAAGCCCTGCCTCTCCTAATGCAACTCAAGTCTCACTGGCATTTTGGGCTGCGGTACCACTTAAGGTTGACTTAGGTTTGAGGTCCACCAAGATTCCCTGAGTCTTTTTAACTGATGTGTGAAATTATTAGTTAAAAAATCTGTTCTGTCACTCTTGTCGGAAAGGGAATAGAGGCCTCAGAGCCCACCCCTACAGCCATCCCACTAGGTTATAGTCCATGATCAGTCAACTGTGATGGCTTAGTTTATGTCCTTGGCAGGAGAGTCTTCATATGGGAGCTGAGGTGGCATGGAAGGCCCTTTCTGCTGGACTCAGTCCCCAGTGTGGCCAGCTTTGTCTCACTTGTTGTCTAGACCACAGATCTGCTGACAGAGGAATTACCTGCAGGAAGTAGCCTGTCAGCTGTGTCATGGGAGTCATTGCTTTAGCCAGGAGGGACAGATGCTGCCTTTGAGGGGGGATGGGTCAGTGGTGTCACCAAACCGGACAGCAAGCCCTGGGCTGATGTACAGTGGCCTAAAGGGTCCAATTGTCAGTCCTGCGGAGAGTGCCTTCTTGTCATCTCACACACATCCTGGTACTTGCCCAGGACATTTATGAGCTAAAGAAGGTCCAGAGGAGGGCAGCTGGGCTGGGGAGGGGCCTGGAGTCCATGTGCTGTGAGGACCCAGGGTAGTCCAGCCTGGGGAGAGGAAGGCGGGACTGGATATGAGATCTGTGCTCCAGTATCAGAAGGAGGGAATAGTCTAGTTCTGGTTCTGCTTGGCCCCTAAGGGCAGGACCTTGAGGGATAGGTGAAAGCTGCCAAGTGGTGGATGTAGCCTGGAGGTAAGAAAGAACTTTGCAACAGTTAGAGTAGGATAGGCTACGCTACGTTGGAAGATAGTGAGCTCCCCATCGTTGGAAGTCTTCAAGCAGAGGTAGGAGGCCTCCATAATGGGGACTTGTCTCAGAGATGACCTGGACTCAGAGGCTACTGAGATCCTTTCCTCTCCTCAGATCCTCTGCAGTCTTTAGGGCTTCAATCTATGATATTAGAGGCTGCTAGGTGGTTCATTAGACAGAGTGCCAGGTCTGGAGTCAGAAAGACCTGAGTTCAAGTGTAGCTTCAGACACTTCCTAGCTCTGTGACCCTATACAAGTTACTTGGTTGCTGTTTGCCTCTGCTTCCTTATCCATAAAGTGGGGATGATATTACCTGTCTTCCAGAGTTATTGTGAGGATCCAATGAGATAATTGTACAGCTGTGGCATGGAGTAAGGTCTTTATAAATGTTATATTTTTAATAATAATGTTATTTAATATTACTAAATATTATTAAAATTAATATTTTAATATTAATGTTATTAAATATTACTAGCTATTATTTGAAGCCTTCAAGGTACCCACTGTCATATTAGAGACAGCTAGGTGGCACAGGGGGATAGAGCTTGGGGCCTGAAGTTAGGAAGACCTAAGTTCAAATCCAGCCTCAGACACTTCCTAGCTGTGGGACTCTAGGCAGGTCACTTAACCTCTGTTTGCCTCAGTTGCTTCACCTGTAAAATGGGAATAATAAGAGTGCCCGTCTTGCAAGACTGTCATGAGAGTCACAGGAGATATTTGGCATATGGTTGGGTCTGTATTTCTTCTCCCTGTCATTCCCCAGCATGCAGTGGTCCCCAAGAAGCCTGGGCCATGTCTATCTTCAGGCCAGTTCAGCCACATAAAGGCTGGTTGTTATGTCTGACCAGCTGTCAGTCACTGGGGCACGATGCTCACTAACTGGATCTTTTCCTTTCCTTCCAGCAGAGAACAGCTGAGGGGCTGAGTGACCTCCAGCCATGGCTTGTGAGACTGGGCCAAAGGCGACCGATAGCACCTTCTCATCCGACAGACATGCCCACATCATCCTGGCCCAAATCAATGAGATGCGGAGTGGGCAGGATTTCTGTGACGTGCAGCTGCAGGTGGGAGAGGCTGAGTTCCGAGTGCATCGGCTGGTACTGGCTGCCAGCAGCCCCTACTTTGCTGCTCTTTTCACTGGGGGAATGAAGGAATCCTGCAAGGATGAGGTGCAGATCCTGGGCATCGAAGCGGGAATTTTCCAAACTCTTCTGGATTTCATCTACACAGGTAGCACCCATGGCCCAGGCTGCCCTGGAGGACGGGCAGGGTGCCGGCTGGCATGCTAGGCTTGCTTTGTCCCCAAGTGGGACACTAGGAAAGGGCTGAGCTTAGCTAGAATCATCCTGTCCCACTGAGGAGGACCTGTGAGAACTGGCCTTGGTGGAGATGAGGAGACCAGGCTGTTACATTGACAGAGAGGCCTCAGCTCTTGGAGGGTGGAGTCAGAGGTCTTCTTTGGTCTCTGGTCAGGTCCTCCAAGAACATGCTTTCTCATTACCATATCCTGCTTTGTCCCAAATATCCCTCAGTTTCCCTCTTTGGCTGTTACAGATTCAGGAATTTTTTTTTACTTATTTCTTTATTCTTTTTCAATTTCTATTTTTTTCCAATTACATGGAGTAAAATTTTTAATATTAATTTTTAAAATGTTGGGGTTCTGATCTCTCTCCTTTCCTCCACACTCCCCTCCTTGAGAAGACAGGCAATTTGATATCCAATATATATGTGCAGTCATGGAAAACATTTTCATCAGGAATTTTTCTAAACCAGGAGTTCTTTGAGTAAATAGGTCTCAGGGAACCCAGGAGCTTGGATGGGGAGAAAAAGACATTTTTTTCACTAACTTCTAACTAAAATTTAGTCATTCTTTCAGTTCCTTAAAAACATGATTCTGAGAAGTCTTCTCCAGATAACCCAACACCCACCAAAAGGCAGAACAGCCCTGGTCAAAGCCACTCTTGAACCTGTTTTCACCTGAGTTGCCTTGTGACATGGCGTGTGCCCTTGGAATTTGGGATTTGGCAGGAAGGCTGGGTTCTCTCCTCAGCAGCATCATTTCCCCCAGCCTTCAAGGGGTTTCAGCAATCTCCACATTTCCTTCGTGCTTCTTCTTCCCACCCCTCCTCCTTGAGCCCAGAACATTCTCTGTCCTTATGTCCATCTCTCGACTTCACCAGCCACCTTCAGGTACTTGATAAAATCCCACCTGCCACAGGAAACTTGCCCAGCCCCCATAGTTTCATTGACTCCCTCTGTTGATTTTTCCTCTTTGTCTTGTCTAGAGCTTGTTTCTACACAGTTGTTTGCTTGTTTTCTCTCCCAGTCGACTGGGAGCTCCTTGAGGGCAGGGACTGTCTTTTGTACTCAGCAGGTGCTTACTGCCTGGCTGACCTAACAGTGGATTCCTGCCTGCTTTCTGGGCCCAGCCTCCTGTGGCCTGCTCAGGCTTTGGCTGCTTTGGCTACAGAGGCCCAGGGAGCTATTTCCTTTGGTGGCTCACAGCCCACTCTCTGTGGCTGGGATTATTTTCCTGTTAACGGTCTTTTATTTGTTCACGTGGAATCTTTTTTGGTTTGCTTGGCTTTTGTCCTTGTATCTCCAGTGTCTTCCACAGTGCCAGGCACACAGTAGGCATTTAATGGATGCTTGTGGGATTGAAATGAGACAACTCTGGGATAGTAGACAGAGAAGTGGCTTTTGAGCCATGAAGACCTAGGTCCTAATTCTTACTCTCACACCCTGGCTGTGTGACCCTGGGCAAGTTCTTAACTTCTCAGTGTGCTGGGGAGCTCTCTGAGACAACAATTGCCTAAAAGGTGCTCACCTGCCTGGATGGGGCAGGATTTCCCCAGGAGTTCCCTATCCCCATAACCTGGGGCTGCTTGCTATGCAGGGCAAGGCCTTGACTGGCCTGGACCAACTCGGCCACTCACACAGTGTCTGGGTTCTTGATCAGCTCAGTGCTCTGCTGACCAGAGCAATTGAGGTTTCCTTGCATGCAGGCTTGAAGATGTCATTGTGTGTCCTTCTCATTTTCTAAAAATGTTTTTAAAACAGGCCTCAGGCATTTAGACAGGTCAGCCAGTTCTCCATGTGGCTCTGTGGAGGACCCCTTCCTCCCTGCCCCCATAGCTCCCAGGGCTCTCTCCAGGGACTTGCTTCTTGGTTTCTCTCCCCAGTCCCTGGAGAGCTGCATCTCTGGCCAGCTTCTTCAAACTCTCTTTGGTATGGACATTCTGCATCCATCCAGACATTTCAAAGAGCCTCGCTTCCCCCCACTGTTCTCAGCTCACTTGTAAAGTGTGAGTCAATGGCTCCATGTAGGTTAGTAATGTCCAGTGGCAGCCAAGAAAGTAATTGTAATCTGAGGCTACATTCAGAGAGCCTCAGTCTTGCTGGCCTCCACCTGGGTCAGACCCCATCAGGAGTACTGGGCTCAGTTCTGGGCACAAAGGTTTCAGAAGGGCATTGATGAACTACAGTGTCCAGGGGAGGGCAGCCAGGTCATATCCTCATATGATGTGGATCTGAGGGAGTTGAGCTTGCCCATCTCAGAGAAGAGAAAGCTCAGAGGGAACGTTATAGCCCCCTTCAAGTATCAGGAGAGGAAGGCCTTGTTCTGTTTGGCCCCAGAGGGTAGAACCAGGAGCAGTGGGGGAGGAGCAGAAATGCCCTGAATACCTCTCAGTAAAGACAGCTACCTGGACGTTGAATCACTTGGGAGCCAGTGAATACCTCCTTGCCAGAATTAAGTGGGATGGGGATGGGAGAGCCTCTTTGTTCAGGAGCCAAGTGGCCAGGCTACATGCCCCTGAGGTCCCTACCTCTCAGTGATGCTGGGACCTGTGAAGCCATCCTCTGATGCTCCATTGGGGTAGAGAGATGATCAGGGCTATTGAGGGCTCTGTGAGCCCTAGGAGTCCCCACCCACCTGAGGGGGGGAGGGATTTGTGTTGGGGCCCAGGCCTGGGCAGCAGGGTCCAGACAAATGCAGAGAGGTTCAGGCCTATGCTGATCCCAGCAACTAGAGCTTGAGGACTGGGTGTGGCTGCCCACCTTGACACACTCACAGATTCTTAAGGGTTTGGGAATGTGAGGTGCTAAAATCTGGGCACTTGGCTGACCCTGTATGGCAGAGGTTTTCAACAAGGGGTCTGTGACTTTAAAAAACCCCCCTGCAACTTTGTTAACTATTTCTGTACAATTCATTTCCTTATTTTATTTTCTTGTTTGCATTTAAAAGCATAATTGTGAGGAGGGGTCCTCAGGCAACACCAGACTGCCTGCCCAAAGGGTCTGGGATGGGACCCAGAGCAGATGACTGCCCTCTCCCTGGGTAGCTGAGGCTTCTTCAGGCTCCCTGGCAGCATTGGGCCTGTCTGACTGACAAGTTTCTTACTTGCAAAGGCAGCATTGTGCTTCAGTATTGTGAATATCATGCCCGTTTCCACCTCTGCAGATTGTCTCCTTTGACCTGGCACTTTTGCTTTTCAGTCAATTAATCAAACATTTACTAAGTGCCAACTGTGTGCCAGGCTCTGTGCTTAGCCCTGGGATACAAAAAGAGACTAAAGATTGTCCCAGCCCTCAAGGAGCTCACAAACTAGTGGTGCAGACCCCAGGCAGATGGATATGTACAAGGCAAGGTCTCTACAGGATAAATAGGAAGTAAGTGGCAGGGGCAGGTGCTGGAGTTAAGAGGGCGTGGGAAAGGCTTCCTTTAGAATCCAAAGGGCCATTAGTGCCCCTTTCTAAGGACCCCATCTGGAACATCGGGAGAATGTAGTATGTTGACTTTCTCCAGTTGCCCCTGTCCCTAAGCTTTCTAGATTTTGACATACATAGTCAGTCTGTGAGCATTTATTAAGTAGTTGCTGTGTGCCAGGCACTCTGATAAGCTCTGGGGATACAAAGAAAGGCCAAGACTGGTCCCTGCCCTCAGGGGGCTCCCTGTGTGTAATGATCTGTACATAACCAAATGATATCTGAGAAGAGAGGCATGGAATGCTATCTCCCATTGGGCCTGGGATCTTCATAGGAGAAGTGGGTCTGGCTGGGCTTAGTGCAGAAAGCGCCTCCTTTCCCCTAACACGTTACCATTCTGTCCTCCCACTCCTCCAGGCGTGGTGAACATAGGGGTGAACAATGTTCAGGAGCTGATCGTGGCTGCCGACATGCTCCAGCTGACTGAGGTGGTGGGCCTGTGCTCCGAGTTTCTGAAAGGCCAACTAGAGCCTTCCAACTGCATCGGCATCTTCCAGTTCTCGGAGCAGATTGCCTGCCATGACCTGCTTGAGTTCACAGAGAACTACATCCACGTGCATTTTGTGGAAGTGAGCAGCGGGGAAGAGTTCTTGGCGCTGACCAAGGATCAGCTGATTAAGATCTTGCGAAGCGAGGAGCTGAGCGTTGAAGATGAGTACCAGGTGTTCTTGGCTGCCATGCAGTGGCTTCTGAAGGACCTGTGTGGGAGGAAGAAGCATGCGGTTGAGATCCTGGAGCCCGTCCGATTCCCCCTGCTGCCTCCACAGAGGCTAGCCAAGTACATAGAAGGTAAGAGAGGGAGGCTGGGTCTGGGACTGGGTCAGACTATGAGGAAGGAGGCTCTCAACTTTTTCACTTTGGATTGGTCACACCAGGCAGCAGCATCATATTGAGAGCCCCATGCTATGTGCTGGGACATTCAGCAAGGCCCGTTCTATGCCTCTGTGGCCTGACCCTGCACACAGCAATCTTGTAGGGCACAAGCAGATTAGTGTACCAGTATGAGCAGGGCCCTGGAGACCTTTTATCCGTTCACAGACATGGCTTCCTGTCCTGCCCTGTTGTTAGTGCTTGATTGATGTCTAAGGGGAAGACTGCCAACAGTGCTCTGTGTAGGAGCAGCCTGGAGTAGAGGAGACAGAGCTGACCTCAGGACCAGGAAGCCCTGGATCCAGATCCTCCCTCTGACCCCTCCTGGCCATGTGACCCTGGGGAAACTTCTTCACTTCTCAAGGATCCAGGCAGTTCTCTAAAACTAAGCTGCAGTGAGATGCCTCCCTGCACTGATGGAAGGAGTTTACTCATCCTAGACTTCCCTGTACTAGTGAAATTCTAGATCCCGGCCCAGGCTGCATCCCACAGCAACACCACCTTTCATTACAAAATGTATCCAGCGCAAAACAGTAACTGATACTATTGTTGGGTTTGATACATATATTTTGATAGAAATTTTCAATCAGCAAAAAACCCCACCTTTTCTCCTTCCCATTCCAAACTCCCCAACCCCAGCTGAAGAATAACAGATAAAAATAAACACACCCTGTTACCCATATAGTTCAGCACTGACTCCCCCACCTCTGTCAGGAGGCAGGGAGCCTGTTTCATCATGAGCCCTCTGAAACTGTGGCTGGTCAGTGTACTCATCAGAGCTCCTAATTCTTTTAGAATTGTTTGTCTTTACCATCGTGTTCTCATTGTATAAATTGTTCTCCTTACTTCATTGACTGCATCCGTTTGTACAGGTCTTCCCAGTTTTTTCTGAAACCATCCCTCTCCTCATTTCTTATAGCACAATAGAATTATTTCTGCATCATAATTGTTTATCCATTCCCCACTTGATGGGCAGCCCTTCAGGTTCTCATCCTTTGTCACAGCAATATGAGCTGCTGTAAATATTTGTGTACATCCTTAATTAGTGCTTGTTTTACTTAGGATTTATCTGTTCCTTAATTCACCCTTCCTTTAATTTCCCCTTCTACCTTCTCTTCTTTCCCTCCTACTTTCCTGTTGACAGAAATGTATTTTTATACTCAACTCTGGGTGTGTGTGTGTGAATAAATGTATATGTTGTCTCCTTTGACTTCCCCCACCCCCACCTCCTTTTTATACAGATGTCTACTTGTGAACCCTGATTATGAGGTAATCTTCCTTAACCTTCCTTTCTCTTCTTCCCCCTCTTTCTCTAATATATTCCTCTTCCTCTCTCTTTCCATTCTTCTTTCAGAATCATCAGGTCATAACAGAACCCTCTTGGGCCTTTTCTAATTAGACTCTATGACCTCTGACAGTGATAGGGATCAGAGGGACACCTGGGTCATCTCCTTGGACTTGGATATAAGCAGTTTACGCTTGTTTAGTCCTTTATCACTGTTCTTTTAGGTTTGTCTTTTTATGTTTTCCTTTATTCCTATGTTTGTACTTCAAAACTCTGGTCTTTTCATTAGGAATGTTTGGAAGTCATCTAATTCATTAAAGATCCATTTTCCTCCCATAGCATTACACTTAGTTTTATAGGATAAAAGCCCATATACTTTGCCTTCTGAAATATCATATTACAAACTCTGTGCTCCTTTATCATGGTGGCTGTTAAATTCTGTGGGATCCTCATTTTGTCTCCTTCTACTTGAATTCTTTCCAACTGCCCGAAGTCCTTTTCTTTCACCTGAAAGCTCTGGATTTTGTCTGTAATGTTCCTAGGAGTTTTCGTTTTGGGGTCTGTTTTAGGAGGTGACTAGTAGGATCTTTCTGTTTCTGCTTTGCCACTGGTTCTCAAGGATCTGGGCAGTTTTCTTTAAGATTTCTTAAAATATGGTATCTAGGTTCTTTTTTTGATTATGGTGTTTAGACAGTCCAGTGAGTCTTCAATTTTTTTTCTCCCTGATCAGTGTTCTAGGTGAGTTTTTGTTCTGACATACATCACGTTTTCTTCTATTCTTTTTTCAGTCTTTCGATTTTGTTTTAATATTTCTTCTTGTCTCATGATGTCTCTGGTTTCTCTTTGGTCTATTTGAGTTTTTAGGAAGTTTGTTGCTTGGCCAGATTTTATAGCTCTGTGCTAAGATAATAATTTCCTTATTAATCCTTCCTTCCATAGCCCTCATTACTTTTCCAATTTTCTTTTCCTAGAATATTCTCATTTCATTGATAAAAATTTTTTTTCTTTTTTTAACTTTCACTTTATCTCTTTGAGAAATTTGAGCTGGAGTCATCTTCTTTCTGGGCTTGTGAGGGTCTCTGCCACCGTACTATTTTTTTTGAGGGGGGGTTCTTCTGTTTGCCCATTCGTCCAGCCTACTTCCTGGGGACTTGAGGTCGGGGCTGGGCCTTGCCACCCTTCTAAAGGGAAAGGCTGGGTTGCTCCTGCTGCTTTCTTGGGATACTGGGGGTTATGTTGTTCCAGATTCTAATGTTGGGCACCCATAAGCTTTCAGTGCTTCTGAAATGGTCTGATCCAGGGCAACATCTGATCTCTGCAACTTCCTGTCCTTGGCTTGGGTCTCAGCAAGTATAGACTGCTTCTGGACTCAGTCTCTTGTAGAATCTTGTTGAATCCCTTTGATCTGGGATTTCTGCCCTGGTTATTGGTCTGCAGGCTTCATATTGGGCTAGATCATTCTTCTTGCTCAGTATATAGCCCACTTAGGACCTGTGGCTGTCCTTACCTGGAAATACCACTCCTAGGTATATATGTCCTCCTCATTCCATCTGAATCTGTGACCCAGAAATGGATATAGTGGGCAACAAAATTACCAGTTGGCATTCCTTTCCACGGTCTGCAGGAAGGCTTAGGGCCTCTATATGGATTGCCTTTGGGCACTGCCTTTCCCTTGGGCTGGAGTGGCCAGCCCACCCTCAGGGTCCATTGACCTCTCTTTGTATGTCTCTGTGCTAACCTGGGCTGGATAAATGACTCACCATTTTTTCCCTTGAATTTTCCCATTAGAATACAATCTGGTTGGTGCGTTTCTTGATCTGTTTGAAAGAGACTGTAAGGGGGGAGGGGAGGGAACTCTGTCCTTCTGCTCCTGCCTCTGGTGTTAATAGTGTTTCCTTTTATTCTTGGATCTGAAACTATTTAACTCCTGTCACTGCCCTGAAACAACCTTTAGTGTTTGTATTGTATGTTGTGGATAAGGGGAAGGAAGTCCTAAGAACACTGGAGAACCAGTGCCTGAGGCCTTGGGGATGCTACAGGCCAGCCCTCTGCCCTGTGGGCTAATGGGAAGATGGGACCATACGGAGGCTGAGCCCTATGGAGGCAAAGGTGAGGGCAAAGGTCGGGTTACATAGAGGAGGAGGAAGAGAGAGGAAAGGGAAGAGGAAGGAGGGGAGGGAGGGAGGAAGAATTCTGGAGGAGAGAGAGGAGGTGGGACGGGGTAGAGCCTGAAGGAAGACCAGCGTTGGGGCAGGTGGTGAGAGGCCTGAGTGGCTGGTCTGCTCTCATCTACTTTGACTCATGATGCTTGGAGTCATCATCCAGTTCTGACTAGGGCCTTCAGGGAAATAATCTTATTTCCCTTGTTTCGCCCCCGTGGACTTCCTGATTTGATTGTACATATTTAAACTCTTAAAACAGGGAGAGGACAATGTTGCTATTAAATGTCCATCAGAATCATGCCACCCCCTGCCTGGACTTCTCCCCCTCCTCATCTCTGCTTTGTGGCCTCCCTTCTTACACGTCACAGCTAAAATCCCGACTTCTCCAGGAAACCCTTCCTGAACACTGTTCATGCTAATTATTAGGGCTCCCCTCTGTCATCTTCACTCTTTCCAGTCTGTAGCTTGTTTGTATGGTTTGTTGTGTGTTGTCTCACTCATTAGACTGAGCTTCTTGTTTCACCCCTTTTTGTATCCCCAGGACTTAGCAGGTAGTAGGGACTTAATAAAGGTTTCTCTTTTCCCCAAGGAGTTCCTGACTTCAGCCTCCGTGTGGCCCTGCAGACACTGTTGAAAGAGTACTGTGAGATGGGCAAGTCCCCCAAGGATCACAGGTTCTGCAGTTTTCTGCAGACCTCCAAGGTGCGGCCTCGAAAGAAAGCCAGGAAGTACCTGTATGCTGTAGGTGAGCATCTCTGTGTGTTCTTCAGACAAAGGCCATAAACTGTCATCCTGAGAGTGGAGAGGCTGGATGATCTCCCACATCCCACAGACAGGCTCGCCATCCTTTGTCTGCTTTCCAGCCTGAGTCATTACCAGGAGAGAGTGGGAAATCACTCATTTGGTTATTAGAATCTGGGGCTTATTTTTCCCAGCTTAGTTAAAAACAAAGAGCCCCCTGGAAAAATGCTTCTCTTAAAGCCAGAAGACTTTTGTGGAAACAGGAGAGACTAAGTTGAACACTGCTGAATCACATCCAAGCAAGGCTCAGCCTTCAGTGGGCGGCCTGGCCTGGAGGTCTCAGTGGCTGCCATAATCAGCTGAGGAAAGGGTCAGAATGATCCCTGAAATAAGGTGCCATGGCAGGCCCTTTTCTCACCAGCCCACCTTGCCTGATCTCTGTTTTCACTAGGCTACAGGGGTACAGAAGAGTGCCTTGTTTTATTTTCTGCGCCTGGGACACTCCTCCAAGAGAGGCTTAGCTAACCTGGTATGTGCACTTTCTCTTCCTTCCCCAGGTGGATACACCCGGCTGCAGGGGGGCCGATGGAGCGACAGCAGAGCCCTCAGCTGCGTGGAGCGTTTTGACACCTTCAGCCAGTACTGGACCACCGTGTCTTCCCTTCACCAGGCCCGCAGTGGGCTGGGAGTGGCAGTAGTGGGAGGAATGATCTATGCCATTGGAGGTAATGATGATGCATGGGTGGAGATGGGGGCATAGAACAAAGGGCTTCGAGGCACATCAGGGATGTTTTTTTCAGGTGACCCCAGTGACTTCTCATTTTTATTTTTTAAATACATTTTAATCAATGCCTTGTGTTTTACAGCACACACATATCCCAGCGTAGTCGGCTTGGTGTTCTTGGAAGGGAACCTTGCACAGAATTTAGGGCCTTCAAAATGACTGCAGGAGGAAGCTCAGCATCTAGGACAGTGACGGGTCATGAGGGCACAAACCCCTGGTGTGTTGTTCTGAGGAAATGGCTGAGCATCTGGGTGGCCCACCACTCCTCCAGTGTCCCTTCCCTGGTCTTTTCTTTGTGACATTTCAGTCTGAAGCACTCTAGCCATACTCAAATGGCCAGTTGCTCTCTGGGCTCTGCCCATCTTCCCTCCATCCTCAGCAGGCAACAGTGTCTGCATTGATGGGTCCAATTGGTGAGTGAGCATCTGGTGACACATTTGCTCGTAGACCCTTTCAGCTTGGCAGGACTGGTGAGAATTTGGGCTCTATGGGTGCCATGCCAGGATAGGAGGGCTCAGGCATTAAGATGTGGGGTCTGCCTCAGTGCTGCCCCTAACTAGTCACTTAGAATCATGGCATGGAGGACATTCAGTCATGCCCCCTCATTTTACAGAGGAGGAAATTGAGACCCAGGGAGGCTTAAGGGACTGCCTAAGGCTACACAAGTAGACAGCATCCAAGGAAAAACTAGAACCCAGCTCCTCAGACTTCAAAACTGGCCTCCTTTCCACCGACCTTGGCTTCCTCCCCTATCTGGACTGCCTATTTGTCTTAGAATGTCTTCAGAAAGCTGTCAATGATTAGATGACAGGATAGACCTCCAGAGAGTGGGAAAATGCTATTCAGACTTCATCTTCTTTCCTTGTGGTTTGTTGGCTCCTCCTCTTCCTTGGCCTTCTTGGAAACCAGCAACCTCCAATGTTTCCTGTGGCTCCAAGGCTACTGGGCTTGGCCTAATTTCAGCCATGAGTCTCTTCCTTCTCCATTCCCTCTTTCATAGCTCTGGAGTTGAAGTCCCCAAAACTGAACCCTTTAGATAAGCCCATCTGCCTGTTGGTGACTCTGCTGGCACCCCCAGAGCTGGGTTCTTCTGTCATGTCTTTACACAGACTTTTGACAAACAAGATTGTATAGGATCAGCTTCTTTGGCTACATCTGATGGATCTGGTCTCTTCAGTACCAGCCCAGGTGGCTCAGCCTTCTTTCTCTGTGTTGTTACAAGAATTTGAGCTGCTTTCGCCTCTTCTGCAGAGGCAGATGCAGTGACTGAGGACCCTGGAGTCAGGCTTGGTTGTTCAGAGCAGGATGGTGGACGTTGCTTCCTTAGACCTTCCTGCAGACTCTCTTCCATGGCATGTGGTTTTTTGGCACCAGGGTCTGGGTCTGTGGAATCGCTGCTCTTCTCACTCAAGGAATTATGCATTGTACAGAACAAGCTCCCGATTGCCAGCCTCACTTCCCTCTTTCTTTTCCAAGGTCTTGTCCACATCTGCTTCTGTTTTCAATTCACCGTGGCCGATTCCTTTGGGCATCCCATCCTTGATGCAGGCTGGTGTGACCTCAGTAGTGTGTTACTTTTCTTTTTTTTGTCATTAATTTTTTTTCATGTTGCATAGAAGAATTAAAATGAATGGGAGAAATCATAAAATAAAACAAAACATAATGCAAAAGAAAATGGTCTGCTTCATTCTGTGATCAAATGACATAATTCTTTCTCTGGATGGGGAAGGCATTTTGTCTCAGGCGTCCATTGGGAATTTTTTAGGTCCTTGCATTGCAGTGAAGTTCTAAGTCTTACCAGGAAAATTCCTCTCACACTGTGGTTGTTGCTGTGTACAGTGTTCTCCTGGTTGTGCTCCTTTGACTCAGCATCAGATCATGTAAGTCCTTCCAGGCCTCTCTGAAGTCTTCCTGTTCATCATTTCCTATAGCACAGTAGTACTCCATTGCATTCATATACCACAATTTATTCAGCCATTCCCCAGTTGATGGGCATCCCCTTGATTTCCAGTTTATGGCCACCACAAAGAGAGCTGCTATAAATATTTTTGTATATGTGGGACCCTTTCCCATTTTTATGATCTCTTGGGGATACATGTGTTACTTTTCACAGCAGATTCTTGATAAAGAGCATCCTGCCTCTAGATCTTTCTTGTTCTCTTTTGCTTTTTCCAGTTTCATTTCAGAGCCTTACCCTTTGGAGCCTTTTTCGTGTCTTTAGCAGACTTGAATTTTCTGGAGCCTACATGCCAACTCAGAAGTGGTTTTGTTGAAGTTGAGGTTTCCAGCAAAAGGGCTGAAATTTGGAGTTGCTTCAGGTCCCTTCTGTGTCTGTTTCTTGGCTTCGGTGCCTTTTCCTCTTTGCTGGGGCTGCTTTGATGGGATGGCGCCTCCTCCTGGGTTTCCCCGGCTTTCCCAGAAGCAGCTGTTACTTTGGCAGGTGCAGATGTCCTCAGTCTCATTTGACTGGAGCTGCTCCTGTTTCTTTCCTCCTCCTCATCCTTCTTGCCATCTGTCACCCCTTTGGTTGGGGGTGCTGCTGCCTTCACTGGGCTGACTCTTCTGGCTGGGGCAGCCACTTTCTTGGCAGGCCACTGCAGCCTCCTCACCAGTACTCACACTTTTCAGGCTGCTGGCAACTTCTTCATTGGTGTAGTCACAGCCTCTTTTCCTTTCATCTTCTGAATGCCCTCATCCTTACTGTCTTCTGCCTTCTTTGGGAGAGGAGCCATTTTCTTTGGCTGACCTTGATTTTTAGCAGTGCTTCTGAGTTTTACCACCTTGGCAGCATGTGATTAGGCAGGAGATGCATTAACAAAAGCCCAGCAATGTGGTAGAAAATGCCAAGAAGAGTCCCTCCATGAGCAGCTCTTTGCTGGCAGTGGATTGAGACAAAAGTGAGATCTCTTTTCCTCGGGTGCCCTCCCTAGGGCAGATAGGGCTCACCTAATTCCCCAGAGTACTCACACCAGTACATCTGGTCACCAGCCTCTGTGGGCCCCCATGCCTGCTTTGCCTATGACCTCCTTTATTTTTCCTAAGTGAACAAGCCTGGCAGAAAAGAATGCCGTAGCATGGCCTGAGGTGTGGTCCTCCTGCTGTCCAGACAGCATGCCAGAGGGAGCTGCCATCTTGGAAAAAAGCATTTAACATCTCTCCATTCCCCATATTGGCCCTCTTCTCTGAAGGCCTGCCCTGCTTGCCCAAGATGTTAGTTTGTCCCCTTGATCCTTCCTCAAGTAACTTACTTACCTCTCACAGATTGCATCTCCCCATGTAGACTCCAAGGTCCATGGGGGCAGAGAATCTGTTTTGTATTGTCGTGTTCTGGCCCATAGGCACCTAACATGGTGGCAGGTGGATTGGGGTGAGTTGAATGCCAGGAAATCTTGTTTCCTCCCCCGGGTTATCTTCTTCTTGAAGGCAGGGACCTGTGTCTTATTTCTTTGTCCTCTACTGTGCCTAACACCAGCCTGACACATAGCCATAAATACTTGATGGATTTATTTGTGTGACTTTCCAGACTTCCATCTAAATGGAGGAGATTTAGTTTCCTCGCCTGGGGATATATTTATCAGAAGGTCCAAGGGAAGAACCAGAAAAGTGTTCTTGGTTTTGTGGTGTTTTTTTTCCATCAAATTCTGTGGGTGGTTCATAGGGTGGGGCTTGGGATTGGGATGCATGCTTGGCCCTGGCCAGAACCAGCTGAGCTCTGACCTGGAGGGGGAAGCTGCTGAGGGCAGCGAGAGTTGGAGTGCAGCCTGTCTTCTCATGGCTTGTTCTTTTTCCTAAAGGAGAAAAAGATTCGATGATCTTCGACTGCACTGAGCGCTATGACCCAGTCACAAAACAGTGGACTACAGTGGCTTCCATGAACCAGCCCCGCTGTGGCCTGGGGGTGTGCGTGTGTTATGGGGCTATCTACGCTCTGGGTAATTAACTATGTGTGGCTATCTTGCCATGAAGTCTCCCTTCCCTGGCCCCTTGGGGGTTTCTTTAGTCTCCAGATTTCTGAGGGTACAGCTCAGTTGGGAAGCAGGGAGAGGATAGGTTGCCTTGTGTCTCCAACCCAGCAGCTGCACATTAGAGCAAGCCAGGGTACTGACTCAACTCCATGTTTTTGCTTCTTCCAAGGAACTCTAACTGCCAAACACTCACTGTGCAAATAAAGAAAACATAGTGCTTTACACCAAAAGAATTTGGGCTAGTCCTCCACCTGGGGAAGGGATTAGAAGCCCTCTACGCGGCTGCCTGCTCTAATCATGAATTACATTTGTAATTATTAGTACCTATAGAGAGGAACCTATTCCTATAGAGAGGAACGATCTTTGAAAACATAGGGAATGACAAACTTCTCGGGCCCTAAATTGAGCCTGAAATAACGAATTTTGATTTGATTGGAACTTACTAAATGATGTTCTTTGGAAGAAAAGTCTTTGTTTTAGTGGCCTCCCTCCCCTCCCTCATCTGATGGCCCTATTTGAGAGAGACTCCCTGAAGAGAATGGCCCTTCTTTTCAGCAGGGGTCTGGGCTGAGCTGTGCAGCCTTATCTCTTACTCTGGGGTGAAAGGTGACTCTTGTTAGAGGAATTTTGAGGACAGAGAACTGATTGGAGAAGCTTGGGCCTGGGGTCGAGAGCCCTTCCCTATGGAATTAAAGCTTTCCAGGCAATATCTGGGGAATAGTGGGAGAATGTGTATAATTGGTTTTATTGAGATTTTAAATTGAGTTAATCATAGTTTTAAAAAATTATGTGCAATCCAAATAATCTTTCATAGAGATGACCTTTGAGAGCCAAATTTGCAAGTAGCCAGAGTGGTCAGTGTCCCCAAGGCCAGCAGCTCCAGAGGCCTGTTATAAAAGGCAGTTATTTTGAAAGTCTATTTTGCCCAGATAAATTTTAATTACTTATTAACTCAATTCAAAAGTTTAATAAGACCCATTAAGTCTCTATTACCTTCATTCCTTGTGTTCTGGGAGGGGGGTGCCAGGGTGCCAGTCTGCCACCCAGAGAGAAGAGGGCTCAGTCACCTGCTAGTGTTGGCAAAGCCATGACTGACCCCAAGCTTCTGGAGGACTGGGTGCTCCCTCCTCCAGGTGCTGAGGTCTTCTGAGGTGCCAGTCTTTGCTTTCTGTTGCAGGTGGCTGGGTTGGAGCAGAGATAGGAAACTCCATCGAACGATTTGATCCTGAGGAAAACAGCTGGGAAGTTGTTGGCAGCATGGCAGTGCCACGCTACTACTTCGGCTGCTGTGAGATCCAAGGTAAGGACTTGTTGGAGCATCAAGATAGGAAGAAAGGCTGGCACTACTGTGCCCAGAGCCTGTACTTGGGGTGGAGTCACTTCACCTGTCTGCCTCAGTCTCCTCATCTGTAAAACGGGTGATAATAACAGTACCTTCCTCCCTGGGCCATTGTGAGGATCAGGTGAGATAATGTTTTTCTTTAGCACAGTGCTATAGCAGGCCCCTAATAAATCTCCCTTCCTAAGCTGGCAGGACACATGTGACCTGCAGCAAGTGTGCTTTTTCTCATGACTGCCGTCCTGTGTGCCCTGTACTCATTTTGTCCATGGGAGTGGGCAGCAAGTGAGCCTAGAAGGGAACCTTCCCCACCCATTCTCAGGAATTCAAAGGCTCCTTCTCTCTCCATGTCTTCATAGCGGCCCTTTCTATGGTAGCCAAGAATTTTTCAGCACAGGGGTTCCCATCAGCTTGGGAGCATGGCTGAAGCCAGCACAGTGTATGAATGTGATGGAGTGTGACTGGACAGTATGAAATGAGAAATACGAGGAATTAAGAGGAAAGTAGAGACAGTAAGGACCACACTGTGTAGGGGGTGACTGTGGGTCCTTACAAAACCAGTGACAGACTCAGAGAACAGATGAGGAAACATACCCTAAGACGTAAGCCCCAAAGGGAGAAGAGTCGGGGCCTTGGCGGCAGAGCGTGGAGCACATCTGCAGCGGGGTGGGATGCTACGTCCTGTATCCCACGGTTCTGCTTTGTTGTTTTACTCGGTCTTTGAGGATGATTGATTCAGTCTAGGGGGGTGCAGAGAGGGACATTTCTGAATGTAAGGACAAAAGGCCTCCATCCATGAGGCTTATCAAATGAAAAGAAAGAAATCTTTATGGTTTGTTTCTCCTTTGGGCCTTGAGACCAGAGCTCAGTGGCATGGGTGTGCCAGGAGGAGCCATGCCCTCCTGCCTCTGGGTCCCCCACTTCAGAAAGGCGCTTGTCAGGCTGCCCTTCATGATTAAAAGCTGTAATGATGTTAAGCCCTTATTTGTGCCTCTGTTGGAGCTGGCATCTTCTGTGTCTCTAGGTGTAATCTATGTGGTTGGTGGCATCAGCCATGAGGGCGTGGAGCTCAGCTCCGTTGAAGCATACAACCCAATTTCCAAGTGCTGGTCCACGCTCCCTCCCATGGGGAACAGGAGGGCCTATCTGGGGGTGGCTGCCCTCAATGACTGCATCTATTCAATTGGAGGATGGAATGAGACCCAGGACACGCTGAACTCTGTAGAAAAATACTCTTTTGAGGAGGTACGGTAGGACGCTTAGGGATACAGCTCTGTTGCATGGGTTTGTGAGGGGGCTGAGTGACACAGCCCCTATTCAGGGGCTCCCTCTCTCCTCTATTCCTGTCCCAAGCCCCAGGGTCCTCTTCCTCAAGCTCAGGCTGCCCTGCCTAAGGTCATTTGTTTCACAGGAAGCAAGAGGGAAGGAACATAGATCTAGGGTGTTTAGAAGCTGGCCATGCAATAATGGTGCATGCCTCTCCTGTGTTCCAGTGGGTCCTGGTCCCAGAACATACCATCTGGGCTCAGGAAGGAGAGGCCCAGTGACCACAAAGGATGCACCCTAGCGATTTATTTACTTCATGGCACTCTCATTTATGGTAATCAGAGCTCTCCCTGTAAGAGGTCCTATGACCACTCCTGGGGCCCCTCGGGCTGCCCTGTCCTCCCAGAAGTCTTAGGTTTGGGTCTGTAGGATCTGAAGTCACTGGAAGTCATCCTGGGCCTCCTGGGAATGCTTCATTCAGGACTCAATACCTATTCTCCTTTGCTAGGCCAGGAGTGACGGGCAGCATTCCAGATTCCCATGCATTTCTTAGCACCTTTCTATTTGGCCCCAAAATGGTTAGGTTATCTGCTAAAGGGAGTGAGCTCTAGTGATATTTCTCATCATTTTTTTCATGTGGAAAGTTGACTTTTGAGGATGATCTACAATTCCTTGTGCCAGGTAGTGTGTTGTGACCCTGGTGACAGCATGGCTTTCCCTAAGAGGCCAAGACACACCTTGAAGACGTTGTATGTGCCAGCTTCAAAGACTTGTGACCTTTCCCACCTCAAGCCTAAAAACTGCTGCTCACCAATGCAGTCATCCTCACTTGTCTGAGGATGTCTCCTCTGTCCATGCATCCAATATGTTTCTCATGTAAAGAAGTACGTGTTCAGGGTGGGCCAGGCCTGTTAGTTTAGATTAGTGAGCAAGCCTATGTTGCCTTCCTTTTCAGGGATCTCTGGGGCTGGGATCCTGCGGATTCTCAGCTCTCCAGAACGGTACTATTCTTCTGACTGGGCCCTGAGCAGCAGCTGGCTGCACCCATTGCAGTCCCGAGGCAGATAGGTGTTTTCCTAACTTGGTTCCCAAGCCTTCCCAGCATTGGCCTGTGTCCCAGCAGCACACCGGGTTGATGTCCTTGGGGAGTGCTTTCCATCCCTTCATTAAACTCTTTTTCTCATCTCAGAGGCCAGGCCTCTGAATATGTTTTGGGGTGCCTTCTCTTGGCTCATCACCATGTCCCACAGCCTCTTTCTAACTCAGCCACTCTCCCTCATCCCCACCCCAAGACTCGTTTTGTTCGACTACTAATCATGTGGCCATTTGTCTTGCTTTTCTATCCTGACCAGGAGAGGTGGGTTGAAGTTGCACCTATGAAAGTGCCCCGAGCCGGTGTGTGTGTGGTGGCAATAAATGGGCTGCTGTACGTTTCTGGAGGCCGGTCTTCCAGCCACGATTTCTTGGCCCCTGTCACCCTGGACTCAGTTGAAGTATACAACCCTCACTCTGACACATGGACTGAAATTGGTAACATGATCACCAGCCGGTGTGAAGGGGGTGTGGCTGTGCTGTGACAGGTGTCAGAAAACCTGAGCTTGAGGAAGAGGACCCCTGGGGCTTGGGACAGGAATAGAGGAGAGAGGGAGGCCCTGAGGTCAGAATGGCAGATGCTTCTCAGTACAGAAAAAGCTGAAAAACTGACTGGTGCCATGCTCCTGAGAGCTGTGTGGGACAGGCTTGGCATCCTTTAGAGGCAAAGCCCACCTTGACAGGGGGCCATCAGGTTCCCATTCCCAGACCCATCCTGCTCATGGACCCACACTGCCCTTTTTGTGCCCTTGGTCGTCAGGGGCTTTTCCTGTGAGGTCTAAGTACTCCTTCACACTGAGTTCTGTTCACCCACAATGAAAATGACACCATTGCCCATGCCACCTGCCCCACAGGGCAACAGCTGCCCAGCCCTTAGTGCCAGGTGGTATCTTTCATTGACACTGAGCCCTCAACTGGCAGCATATTTGCTGGGAGAGGCCAGTGGGAAACAGAGGTAATCCTCTGTTTCAAGCTCATGGCAGACCTCGGCTTGCTGGTTTTCACTTGGTCTCCCTATTAACTGGGCAAGTTCAGAAATCCCCAGCCAGCCTTCTGAAAGGGAAGCCCCAGGCAGCAGCCCCAGTCCTCCACTGCCCAAGGAGGGTTCACCCACAGATTACGCCTGCTTGGCTTCTAGAAAAAGGTAAAGCTTCAGGCCTCCGTTCTGCTGCTCCTCCAGCTGTTTGCTTACCTGGGAAGCTTCCTTAAAAGTACTGTCTCATGGGGGCTACCCCCATTGTCACTTCCAGGCCTTCGGCAAAGGGTGGGATCATGGGTGGAAGGCTCAGCCTGGGACTGCTTCTCTGCATTTTGCTTGCCTGTGCCAGCTTCAGCTCCCCAGTTCTCAAGGGCCTGGTATACCCTGAACCCCCAAGTTGCTGATAGAGCAGTTGTGCAGTTTTCCTTTTCTTACTGTGGCATTCTAAATACTGGCTGCATCTTCGGTCCAAAAAGCTTGATTAGTAAACCTTGGCAAAGGCACTTTTGGTGTAGAAACCCCCTATAAATCACTTTCCTCCTCCCCTGGAGAAGGTGACCATCATGGCATCTGCCTTCACAGGGTGGTTGTGAGGATCCAATGAATTAATCTGTGTAAAGCTCATTGCAAATTCCAGCTCTTCTCTGCTTCTAATAAACACTGCAAAGGTTTTTTGCTTGCATGTGATGGTTCTGTCTTTTTGGGGGCAGATGTTAGAAATAAAAGCTCCACCTTGAGCCAAGGCCTGCCCTCCCTTTGTGCACCATTCAGCATGGGAAAATGCTTCTAGAATGGCTAAATGCATGAGAAAATGACCTGGTTTTGATGCCAGGAAGCCATGCCTTCCTTTGTTGGAGGCCAAACTTGAGAACACTCGCTGAACATCACATACATCAAGAGAACACAAGCCTGAGTCATCCAGAGGCCAGGGCCTAAGTGAGTACCCAGGAAAGGCTTGGCAAGCTGGCTTCACCAGGAGAATCCCATTGCCTTCTTCTGGTCTAAGTCTGCAAAACATGTGATCCCACTGGGCTCCAGTCTTGCCTTAGCTTTTCCTTCTCATATACTTTACCCACACAAGGCACTGTGCCCTTGGGTGGCTTCTCCTAAAAGAAGATAGAAGGGCTATGGAATCCTCAGGCAGACAAGCACGTGATGGGAGCTAAGGGGTTGCCAGGCTTTGGCCCAACAGAGGCATCTTCAGGCAAACACCTAAGGAATAATGGAGCCTTCTGATTAAAACAAGACACTGATAAAATGAGTGTGTGGTACTGTTTCTTCCTTTATGTAGATTTTGTGACTGATTCTGGGACATGGTATGACTGCTTGGAGCAGTTTGCCACTAGATTTCCTTAGCTGTATCTAAAATGAAATACATTTTTTAAAATGTTTGGCATCCTAACAACTCAAACGTTTTTCTTCCCCAAATTTTTTAGTGCCATTTGCTTAAAGAACTACCCAACTCAACAGAGCTGTCTTATGCCATGCTGCACCATAATTCTTTCTGTAAGGCTTAGGAGCTTGGAAGATTCCTGATTTACTGTGGAAAAGGGGGCAAGGGGAAGCCATTAGATGAATATAGTACCTCAGAAAGGCCCCTCGTCTGTCCTTCACAAGAATTTCTGGTGTCTGATGAGAACCATATTTCATAAGTTTTTCTAAACCAAACCAAAACTGGATGCACCATTCCATAGTGAAGTATTCCATACACACTCAATTCTTCCCTTTGCCCCATCACAGGAAGTGCCATTACTTGAGGGCCAAACTGAGACCCTTTGCCTTCACTAAGAGAGCTTGGGTCAATGGTCTTAAGGTTTCATGGCTTTCCCCACTGGTAAGCATGGTCTCTTTGATGATCTGTGGCCTTCCACACAGCTCAATGCTTCTGCTTTCTGGCAGAAAGAATTCCATAACAAAGGAGTTCAGGTCAAGCACTCACCTCAAATGACCCGGCAAAATAAATGCCAAAGGATAATTCCCAAGAGCATCCTGGGAAAACACAGGTCTCAGATACTAACACGTCACCAGGGCATTCTCTCCCCTGGTACAGAAATCAGTCCCTAAGGAGCCACAATGCTCTAGCCAAAGTGTGCTTTGTGGTCTTTATTTGATCTTTTTAAGACTCTTTACAATTCCCTTATAAGTAGCAGAAATAAACCTATGGACACACACGACAGTCTTGTTCGCTAGAGCCTGAGGCAACTATAATAAAAGGACATCATCTCCAGAGAGGGGCAGCCACTAGATGCAGGAATTACAGAGAAAAAAGCAGCCTCTGTGAGCATGTGAAGAAAGTTCTTAATAGCCTGCCTGCTCAGAACAGGCCAGGAAAGCAGGCTTCACTCAGCCTGATGAGGCTTTTTAGGGCCAGTTTCTGGATAAAAATCTTTAATTATCAAAGTGGCTACAAATGAAAAAAATGCCACCAGAGTCACTACTATTCTCAAAGCTCTGAACCAGTTAGGATAATGGGGCAGGAGGAAGACTTCATTGTGTAAGGCCACCCCAAAGCCGATGACCACCATGAGGATGGCTTCAGTGAGTCCCTCAGAAATTAGGAAGGCATACCACGAAAACGCCAGCGGGGCTCCGCTGCAGGCCAAGTTCATCATATCGGGCTTGGCTGGACTGTCTTGTGGCAGAGTGAACCCCCACCTGACCCCTCCCAGGAAAGACAGGAAGCTGGCCCCATAGGCCATCTGGGCAAACGCCAGCACGGGGACGTAGGTCTCGGTGGCCATCATGATGAGGGGTGGGGCCACGAAGGGGACCAGGCCGGTCAAGGCCACGCGGAGGGCCGGCTTTGGGGTGTCCCGCAGGTACGTGAGAGCAGGCGGTGGCGTCGCGGGAACCGCTGGGACCTTCTTCTTGAGGCAGCGGGAGGACATGTGATAGTCCTTACCCGCATCCTCCAGCCCCAGGCTGGACGCCAGGAGCCGAGGCCTCCAAAACAAAGCGGGGGCGCAAGGGGTGCTGGTCTCCGGCCTCGCACGCGCCCGAGCCACGCACGCAGGCGTCTGAAGGACCTGCGGGAGAGCGAAGGAACATTAACAGGACGAACAGCTTGGCCTGCCAGTGCCCACCTCCAGGCATCTGCCCTGGCACTGCCTGCCCACCAGAGGTCAAGAGCTTCGGCTCCTCACCAAGCTCGGTTCTGAGGCTCAGGGCCCTGAGTTCAGGTCCAGCCTTAGACACTTCCTGAGGAAGTCACTTAACCTCAGTTTCCTCGTCTGTAAAACGGGCACAATGAAAGCACCTGCCTGCCGGGGTTCCATCTGTTATTTATTATTATTATTACTAAGAGGAAGGGTGCCCCCTCCTCCTTGGCCTCCCCAGGCTGACCCTTGGAAGGCGGAGGCTTCGGAGGCTGCCTTCCTTTTCCTTCGCCGGCCCCGAAGGCCCAGCCCACCCGGCGGGGCCTGGCCTTGCGTGCACGATTCCGCATGGGAAGAAGGCGTTTCCCCAAGTCCCCAGGGCCACTCTCGGCCCTGCCCCGGAGGTGGTCGCTGCGGGCGCCCAGACGCGTGGGTGAGCAGCGGGCCCAGGGCCTCCGGTTCCCTTCACCTGAGAAGGCGCCCGACAGCAGGAACGGAGGAGGCGGAGCATGGTGGCGGCGGGTGTCAGTGAGGAGGACGAATCGCTTCCGGTTCCGGTGTTACAGAGAAAACAGTGCGGGTGGGAACTCGGCAAGTGCCCTTTGGTTCCCAGGGCAGCTTCCGGGAACGTTGGGTTCCTGGCTTCCTTAGGCAGCCGTCCTCGAGGGCGGAACTTGAATGGAAGGGGCGCAGTCTGGGTAATCCGGAAAAGATTCAATGGACTTGTGACAAAGGTCAGCATCCCGGGATTCAAGATAACAACTCCGTCCTCAAGGAGCTTACATTCTAATAGAGTCTGGGAGACCTGGACCCACTCCAATCCCCAGGTCTGGGTGAATGAAACGCCTTCCTCATTTTCCGACTAGTCCGTGCGCATGCGCGAACTTCGAACCACAAGTCCCGAAAGGTAGTGCGGCGGCGTTTAGCGAACGCCGCGGAAGCTGGGACTGAAGGCGGAAGACAGTCTGCGGAGAACGCATGTGCAGTAATGCAAACGCATGCGCAAAGTCAGCGCCGATAGGCTCGTCTCTTCTGCCCCCAGCCTTCACCCCGCGCACAAGCGCGCGCGTCCCGGCCCTCACGCAGCGCGAGGAGGCGGTGGTGGCGGCGGCGAGGGGCGGAGTCAGTCGGAGCGAGGCGGGTGCAGGAAGAGCTGCAGCGACGCCGTCCGTACCTGCGCGGACACCGACACGGACACAGACACGGACGCGGGGCCTGGCCCGGAGGGACAGAGGGATCCGGCCGCCCCAGCCGTCGCGCGCCATCAGGTGGGGCCCGGAGCGCGGAGGCCCGAGGCGGGACCAACGGGCGGTAGGGGTGGGGGGACGGGAGGAGACGTTGGGCCGAGCGCGGCGGTTGGGGGCGGAGCTTCCTGGCCCCGCCCCCAGAGCGCGCGTCCGCCGCGGGGCCGCGCACCTCCGCCGCCATTTTGGGCAGAGCTTTGTTGTGGTTGTGAGGCGGCCGGCGGCGGGGGCGACCAGGGGCCCGGTGAGTCGCTGGGCGAACGCGGGGGAGGCGGCGTGGTTCCTCCGGCGTCGAGGAGGCGCTGCCTGCGGGCCAGAGACGTGCGGGGGCGACCCCAAGTCCCGAGGCGGCCGGCGGGAGGGGGGCGCGTGTGGAAGCTTCCCCTCCCCCTCGGACCCGAGCCTACGGGGGTGCGGTGCTGCAGGCGGCGACCTTGGGAAGGTCCCGAGACGGGGAAGCGGGGGCCAAAGTCCAGCGGGAGGCTGGGCCCGGCGGCGGGGACAGGGGCGGGGCCCCCGGCCGGCGCAGTGAAGGGGAACACCCGAGGCGCGGGGGCCGGGCCGGGGGGCGGCTCCGCTGTCATCCGGCTCCTCTCCGAGGCTGGGTCCAGGCCAGCTGTCAGCCAGCACGCATTAAGCGCCTGCTGTGTGCTGGGCGGGGTCACGGGCCCCCGGGCGCACCTGTGGGCCACGCATTCTCTTGGGGGTGGGCAGGGCGGTCCGGCCGCGGGCTGCGTTCCCGGCCTCGGCCCCGCCGGAAACCTGGCGGGCCCCTCTCGGGCGGGTGGCTGCTTTAGGGGCGGCCGTGAGGCCAAGCAGGACGCTGCGGCAGGACTCCGGTGCTGGTGGTGGAGGGGGGACCCTGAGAAGGGTGCTGGCCGCGGGGGCGCTCCACACTCATCCGTGTGTACGTCCCCAAGGATAATCGGGACATCAGGACAATTTTAAGCAGTTGGAAAACGAATTTGGCATCAATAATATCCTGGCAAAGTTGACGAAATCATGTCCTAATTTTCAGATTATCCTTATATTACAAAATTGAGATAGCTGTGTTTTTATTTTAGTTCCAGGAACATGAACTTTTTCAGCCTATTCATGTCTAGTCATATATTTTTCTCAAAATTTTAATGGCACTTCTTATGTTCTTATATTAAATATAAATATATAAAAGTAGGATACAAGTTTTTGCCCTTAGAGTCAAAATGTTCAAGAAAATGGAAGTGAAAATGAACGTACAGGAGAAAAGCCCCTAGGACTTTAACTTAGTAGCTTCTGCTTAGCACAATCCCTGGCACATATGGGCGCTTAATAAAACACTTAGTGACTGACTGACTCGTTGAAAAGGATCGTTTCAGAATCTCTAATTTTACTTGATGGTGGGGTGAAGGGGAAAGAGAGCAGATAGAGGTAACTGCTCCTTGTTTGTACTTCTTGGCCTTAAGGGTCAGCAGGCTAAAAATAGTTGATAAGAGTACTTACCTTTACTGAATGCTGTTCTTATTTTGAGGGCTGTGTTTGCTGTTCCTTTGTGGAACAAGAGCTAGAAAACCATCATTTGCTATTTAATACCCTGTTAACTGTCTGTGGTTTTGAAACACTTAAAGTAAAATCCATGTAGGATCTATATTCCCATGCAGTTAGGTATTGTCAAACATCTGCCTTTATAGAGATCTTTGTGCACACTGTAATTTGAACTCTTTAGTTCTGGGCAAGGAGTTGCTCTAGGTATTACTCCCAGAGTAGGGACGAGGAAACTAAACTGACGCCCAACTGTGTCTAACGATTTGTCCAGGGTCAAACAGCTGGTCAGTGCGGCAGTCCTTGATCCTGGTTCTGAGTCCAGTGTAAGCTCTGAGTTTCCCTTTTCTCATTAAAAGGAGGCTTGTTTGGAAAAAATACTCTTGTGCTCAGGCTCTCTGTCCATGAGTGGGTTTTGTAATTGGAATATAGCTGTTGCTTAGGAAGTGTATACAAATTCACATTGAAGTGGGTACTGTTTCCTCACAACCCCATGCGTTGTAGCAGTCAAAGAAGTCTGGTCATCCCAATTGACAGGTGAGGACACTGGGGTCCAGAGAGGTTAAGGGATTACCTTAGTGTCTTCGAGTTCTGGAGAAGCCTGGAATAATGTTTGTCAGATGAGGAAAGGTAAATCCTTTGGGAGGAAGAATCAATGAACTTTACAAGAGCAAGAGTCTTGTCAGAAGGCCTAGGTTGGAACCTCTGTCCTAGATAAGTGATAGAATTTAGAACTAAGAATGGATCTTGAGATCTTTGTCTTGTTTACCTATATTTTGAAAGTTTTTTCCCCCAAAGCAAATGTTTACAGCAGGGGTGAAAATATCCCCCATTTTATAGGTGAGAAAATTAAGGCAGGGTAGAGTCAAGGGGTAAATACTTGGTAGTACCCAAGCATGGTACTCTTAACTCCTTCTCCTGGCCAATTAAAATGGGAGTGGTCATGCTCTGGATATCCTGAGAATCTCAGAATTGCAATGGACCCCAGAGGCATCTTAGTCCTACCTTAACCAAGATAGAATTGATCTTTAGAGATGGATAATGCACCAATTTCTGAGGCTTCGTCCATTGCCTGTGTGTGGATTGCTCCAATTGTTAGTAAATTTTTCTTTAGACCATGCTTATTTGTAACCCAGCGCTTCTGGTAATTTGAGGGAGGTCATTTCACTTGGAGCCCCAGTTCCATCGGCTGTAAAATGAGAGGATTAGACTAGAAAAATGAAGAATTGTGGGATTTCATAGTTGAAAGGCTTTGTCCAGGGCAGAGCGCAACAGAATCATTTCTTCCCTGGTCCTCAACATTGTCTCAGATCACATTAGATTTTTGTAAACTCTTGTTTCACAATGGCACTGACAATCCGCTGTGACCCTTGGATCTTTTTTCCCATGAACTGCTATCTAGCTACTCCGCCCCTACTCATAATTGTGGAGGTGATTTTTTTTTTAACCTGTATAAGTTTTTTTTCTTTTCAATTACATCTTATTAAGTTTAGCCCAGGGTTGCAGCCAGCTAGGTTGAGAAGTGGATGGAGCACCAGTCCTAGAACCAGGAGAATCTGAGTTTAAATTTGGCCTCAAATACTTACTAGTTGTGAGACCTTAGCAAGTTACTTGACCATGTTTACCTTAATTTTCTCATCTGTAAAATGATCTGGAGATGGAAATAGCAAACCACTTGAGTATCTTTGCTAAGAAAATCCCAAATGGGGTCACAAAGAGTTGGACAAGACTGAAATGCCTGAACGATAACTAGTTTGTTGATCTTCTTTTAGATCTTGATTTTGTCATCCCATGAGTTAGCTAAAGCATCTGTGCCTTTGTCCAAGTATTAATGACAACATTAAGAAGCTTGGGACCCAGCACAGATACTTAGGATATAGTACAACTACTGTTACTACTACCACTACTACTATTATTACTTTTGTATTTATATAACACTTTAAAATTTGCAAAGTACTTTACACATATTAACTAATTTTATTCTCACCACTATCCTAGTGGGGTTGGATTACTTATCATCTTCGTCTTATAGATGAGGACAGTAGGTCAGACAGAGGTGAGATGGCTTTGACCAGGGTCACCCAGCTAATAAGTGTCCTAACGTTAAATAAATATGTTACTTTCAAAGCTATTCTGCTCATTTCCTTTTAAACTTCCTTTTATTCTATGTCCTTTAGAACAAATTCTTCAGTGACCCTTTTTAAGAATAATACTACTGCCCACTCCACCCACCATGCACCGCCTATTGAAAAGAAAAGGACAGTCAATCACAACATGTGCACCATATATCAATCACCACGTGTCGTGATTAGAGGAGAGAAGGGAGCTTATGGGAGAGATGTTAAGAAGGCAAAATTGACAGGCCTTGGCAACAGATTAGATATGGTAGATGAGAGAAAGTAAGAAGTTAAGGATGACATCTAGGTTTCAGGTCTGGATAACTTGGAGGATGGTGGTACCCTAGATAGTAATAGGGAAGTTTTGAAAGGAAACAGGTTTGAGAGGAAAGATACTAAGTTTAGTTTGGGACATGTTGAATTTAGATGTCTACAGGACACATCCACTTACAGATTTCTGATAGGTAGTTGGAGATGCAAGTCTGGCAGTTAGGAAGAGAAATTGTGGTTGGATAAAGTCGATTTGAGAATCAACATAGAAATGATGATTAAATCTGTAAGAGTTAATGAGATCACCAAATAAAATGGTATAGAAGGAGGATGGGGCCCAGGAACCACACTTGAGAGAGAGGAGATGAAGTTTGAGTAATGTGGAAGGAAG
Source organism: Bettongia penicillata ogilbyi (assembly GCA_023548195.1). NCBI lineage: Eukaryota > Metazoa > Chordata > Mammalia > Diprotodontia > Potoroidae > Bettongia > Bettongia penicillata. The sequence continues at coordinate 11,697,010 of JAJHZJ010000096.1, forward strand.
GAGCTCTTAGCATTTGACCTCAGTTTTTGGTTTTTTTCAGTGATGTATGAAGTCCTCAGCTGAGAAGGGAAAGGAGTGCTTTGGGAGCTTTGACAAGGTTTGAAAGAGAAAATCAGGGAAGAGTAGAAGAATTTTCTTGTTACGCTGATTATGAACCATAATTTTGTTAAGGATGCAGTAAGCATGGTTTCATTACCTTCTATAGCTCCCATTAAGCAACAAAGCAACATGTTAATAGGATCAAAGGGAATAATCCAGGTTTGAGTTTGGAAAGCAGTGATTCTAAAGTAAAAGATAGGATAGGATAGAGCTGAACTAATTCACTAAGGGGTCAAGATAAAGAAAAGGAAATTGTTGTAGCTAGTGCGGGGGCAATGACCTGAGTCAAGAATGAGGGCTGCTAGTGGAGAATTTGGTGAGAAATAAGAGCAGATTAGGGAGCATAAGGCAGAGGGAAAGATGGATTGATACATGGTTATGATAGGAAAAAGAAATTTAAGAGTTCTTGAACATGGAAGTAGAACATTTTGTGGGTGAAGTCAAGGTCACAGTCTCTGAATAGCTGAAGTAAAGTGGAAGAATAATTTAGGGTAAATGAGGAAGTTGAGGAACTAGAAAGTTAGAGAATTTAAGGGGCTATCATGAATGCCAAAAGCCCTTAGTATATGAATGCAAGAAATGATGATGAGAGACATACTGTGAGCCAGGAAATAAACTCACAGAAGAAGGAAGGAGAATTCCACAAGAGTCACCAGGATTTGGAGCAATTTGGAATTATGCCAAAAGCAACTTTCACTTTGTTGTAAAAGGTAATGAAGAAGCCCAGTTATCTCACATAAACTCTAGCAAACAACTTTAAAAGTTTCTAAAATACGTATACCCCTTGACTCAGAAATCTTTTTGGGCGTTTAGCCCAAGGAGATACAGGCAGAAAGGTCCAGTGCTCTAAAATATAGTGACACTTTGTGGTTGCTAAGAACCAGAAACAAAGTAGTTCTTCAGTTGGGGAATGACTAAAACAGCAGTTCCAGAGGCACAAAAGTGGAAGATGGAACAATTATGTGTGAGCAACACCCAGTAGACAGGACAGACCTATGTGGCTGTACCAAATAGTGCAAGGAGAGAATGTGTGGAAGGTTAAAAACTGGTCTGATCCCTTAACCAGATTGTACTCATCTTTGTATCTCCCTCAACACCTGATACGGTTGTGGGCCCAAGAGAGCTGTATGTTCAGTATAAGGAATGCTTTTTATTTTGCTAAGCATGTGTTATAGCCTGGCTTATTTCATAAGACTAGAGAAATTCTCTCACTGGTTTAGCAGGAGACAGTAGCAGGAAACTTTCCTTCTGATATTTTAGAATACTGTGATAGGTCACTATTTTTAAAACCCTGTGCCTCCTATTATGGGTGAGGGGAGAAGCTATAAAACTGCCAGTGGTTACTTTTATTTACCAAAGTATGTGAGAGAATTTTTAGTTGAAATTTTTCCTTGTTCTGATTGGAAAATAATGACCCATTTTGGAAAGAGCTTCAAGGAGGTCCTTTATGGGCATTTCTTGAAGAAACCATGTTTCTCCCCATATATTCACCATCTATGGTGAGAGTATAGCATACTTTTCATGTGGTACATATAGTATAGCATACAACTACAGTGACATTTTTTAAAAAATGCTTTCATTTTTGGAAATTTTACCAAATTAGAGAAACTGAGTGTTTAGTAGTCCTTATACAAAAGGACTTTCCCCCCTAGAACATGCCTGACAAATATGATCTATGTTAATGCAGGTCAGAATTTTCACAATAATGAATTGTAGAGTTGCTTTTTCCTAGCCTGTAGAAGGCAGTTAGGTGTGGTACAGTGGATGACCACTGGGCCTGAAGTTAGGAAGACTGATATTCCTGAATTCAAATCCAGCCTCAAACATGTATCAGTTATATAACCCTGGGTAGGTCACTTAACACTGTTTGCTCAGTTTCCTCATCTGTAAAATGAGCTGGAGAAAGAAATGGCAAACCATTTCAATATCTTTTGCCAAGAAAACCCCATATTGGGTCACAGCATGAAACAACCAAACAACAACAGAAAGAACTATTGTCTTACTTTGTAATAACAATTTAAATCAACTCAGCAACCTTTTCTTAAACTCTCTTTACTGGGGATGAGGTGAGGGAACTGTGGTAGGGACTGGGGATACAAGGACAAAAAAGAAACTTGTATCTTCCCTCAAGGAGCTTGCTTTCTGCTGAAAGAATTCATCAAGTTCATAGATTGTATACGCAAGATAAATTGACACAAAAAAGCATATTAACAATCTATGGTGTCAGAAAGAGCTTGTAGGAATGATAACTAGACTGGACCTTACATAATTCTGAGAGGCAAAAATAAGGAGAAAGTCCATTCCAGGGATAGAGGATCAGGTGGGAAAGCAGAGAAAGAAGGGGCAGTAAATTGCCTGTCCAATTAGCTGGACAGTAGAGTTTGCAAAGGACAATAAGATTAAGGTTAGAACAAGATAGGTAAGAAGATTTTGGAGGGCCTTAACTGAGAAGTTAGTATTTTGTTTTTAGAAGCAGTAAGGGGACCCTGAAGGGTTATTGAGCAGGAAGGTGACAGGACATACCTCTGTCTCAGGAAGATCATTTAGGGAGCAGAATGGATTGGAGAGGGGCTAGACTGCGTTGGAATGACAAGTTAGAAAGAAATTAGAGATGGTAGCCCAGAGGTAGAGAGAAGAAAATAGATGGGAAAATGGAATAGCTCAAACTTGACAATTGATTGACTGTAGGAAGTGAAGTAAGGAAGAGTCAGGGTAGAATATATTGATGGCTGAGCATGGTGATGCCCTCAAGAGAAGAAGGAAATTGTTAGGGGTGTCTAGGGGAAGATACGAATTTCATTTCAGAAATTCTAAATTTGAGGTGTTGATGAGATATCCAGATAGAGATGTAACATGATACTACTAAACTCAGGAGAAGGATTAGGGCTAAATATATAGATTTGGAAGTCAATGGGAACTGATGAAATCACTGAGAGATCCTGTAGAGAGAAAAGTGCCCAGGACAGAACTTTGAAAAACAGTGGGAGGTGTATGATGATGAAGCAGAGCAGTCACATTAGTAAGGGGAGAGCGCAGAGACAGCATTGTCATGGTAGGCAAGGGAGAAAAGTTTCTCATAGTGATTGGGCAGTCAGCAGTGCCCACAACAGCAGAGAAGTCAAGAAGGATAAGGACTGCAACAATACTGGGTGCCTAACACGCAGTAGGTGCCTAACACGTAGTAAATGCTTTTTGGTTGATCAGTTATTGATACCTTTTGAGAGATTGCTCTTCCTTACATGGTTGGGTTTGAAGCTAGATTACAAGAATATGAGGAGCAGAAAGTGAAGTAGTAAAATCAGTTAAGTATATATTAATTCCTTACTATGAGCCAGGCGCTTTGTTAAGTACTACTGGGATACATAGAAAATAAAAAAACAATCCATGTCCTTAGGGAACTCACTTTAGATTGGATGAGACAACAGTGTTGTAAATGACTATGTTCATAAAAGATATATAAAGTGTAAATGGAAAGTAATCCCAGAGGGAAAAAGTAGGAAAGACCCCATCTTACAGCAGGTGACATTTGAGCTGAGTCTTGAAAGAAGCCAGGAGAGGGCAATGAGTCTTCCATGCTAGGCAGCCAATGAAAATGCCTGTAGTTGGGAGATGGAATGTTGCAATGGAGTGTCTTTTTGTTTGTTTGTTTGAGCAACAGAAAAGAAGGCCAGTGTCATTGGATCATAAAGTGTGGAGGGGGGAATAAAATATAAGAAAACTGGAAAGGTAGGTTGAGGACAGGCTGTGACGGGCTTTTAAAGCCAAATAGAATTTATATTCCATCCTAGAGCCACTAGAATTTATTTAGAATGCGTAACATAGGAAAGTTGTTTTGGCAGCTGGATGGGCTAGAGTGAAGAAGAGACTTGAGGTAGGGAGGCCAACCAGTAGTCATCCAGAGTGGGGGTAATTGGGCCTGCCTGCAGGTCGGGGCAGTATAGCAAAGACCTTGTAAAAGTAGATTGTTAGGTAGATGTAGCAAAGTTCTATTGACAGAACTTGGTGAGCATTTGGGTATGAGTGGATAAGAATTAGGAGTTGAGAATACCGCCTATATTGCAAGCCTGTGTAACTAGGAGGTTGGTAGTGAGGTCGTGACTCCAACCCATCTTTCTAGGCTGATTACACATTGCTCCTTCTTATGCTTTCAGCCAAACTGGACTTGCTTCCAGCGCATAACATTGTACCTCCTTTGTACACATTCAGGACATGACTGCTATTTTTCATCCTCTTACCTCCCTCCCACATGTGACAAAATCATGTAATGCCCTCTGCCTCCATTTCCTCATCTGTAAAATGGGGATAATTAGAGCAACTATTTCATAAGGTTATGAGAATTAAATGAGATAACATATCTTTGTAAAGGACTTTGAAAAACCTTAAAGTGCTATATAAATTCTAGCTACTATTTAAAATTCAGCCTGATTCTCCCTCCTCCCCCATTTTTAGGGATTCCACACCTCTTATTCTTTGTGAATTTTATACATATTCTGTTTTTACTTATCTGTGATCATGTTATGACCCCCTGGTAAAATGTAAACACTTTGAAGATAAGAACTCTTGTCTTTGTATCCACTAGTATTCTTGAGGTAAACTTACTTGGATGTGAATTTTCTATCACATGAGCAGCTAGCTAATCTATTTATTTAATAGTAGCAAATACTGCATGCTGATATGAAAAGCATCTACTAAACTAACAAGAAATTTGGTGTAAAGGACTATAAATGGAAGTAACCCTCCCCTCAGAGTGGGTAAATCCAGTAAGTAAATGTTTGACAAACGTAAAAGCTTCTCAGGGGGAAAAAGCACCAGTTATCACTTTCCTTCCAAACTTACTAGCTGTTGTCCAGGGTGCTACCATCCAGCTGCCCTGCATTTTCAAAGAAGACCATGACGTCAGAGAAATGATGACATGACTCACACTTGACTTTGTTTTGAGGGAGGGAAGATGCGCAGGTCACCAGCCTCACTTTCTCCTGAGCCTTCTGGATCTAGTGGCCCGATATTCATCAGGATGACTGTAGTCAGTGAGAAACTTTTGAAGTTTCTTGAGTATAGGAATTATTTAATCATATTTGTGCTTTAGGGTTATCAATTTGGCTGTTGTGTGGAGGGGAAGAGAATGGATTGGAGACCCGTTAGGAAGTTACTGCATTGAGGAGAGAGAATTGAGCAGGTACCCGTTAGCGAGATACGGGCAGTTAAATGAAAGGTAAGGGATAGTCGTTCACAGGATGAAAACAGAGAACTTTAAGAAGTGATGGTTCCCCCTTCTGTTTGACATTGTTCTTTCCTCCCTTGGCATGCTCCTTGTATGTCACCCTCCTCCTCAGACTGCGTTACAGCCGTGCTGGCTGCCTTATGTCTGGGCCTCCTAGGAGTCACAGGTGCCTTCAGGACTCAGGAAGCTCCTCAGACCTCCCAGCTGACAAACAGCTCTTCTCTGGTTTATGTATTTTGCTTCCCCCTCTTGCCCCCCACCTTGTGTTTAAATGTTTTCTTCCCTATTAGAGTGTAAGGTCCTGGGAATCAGTCGAGCTTTTTTCTTTCTGTCTCTCAGCGCAACAACCATAGTAAATGATTAATACATGCTTGTTGATTGAATAAGGATGGGGTTTGGGGGAGTCACAGAATTTTAACATTGGGAGGAACCTCAGGGACCATCTACATCAAGTCATATGTGGAAAAAAATCCCCACTACAGCATCCCTGATGAGAAGTTATTGGCCATCTACTTGAAGATCTCCTAGAATTGCGATCCCACTACTTTTCCAGCCAGAGTCCACTTTCAGACACCTCTAATTGTTGGAATTTTTCCTAGTATCTAATTTTAATTGGCATCTTTGCAACTTTTATCCACTGCTTCTAGTCCTGTCCTTTGAGGATAAACAGAACAAGTCCAATGCCTCATCCATATGACAGCAGCCCTTCTGAAGACAGCTATCATGGCCTTGCTCACCCTCTAGTCTTCTCTTTTCCAGGATAAATATCCTGGTCATCCTCCTCTGTATGACCTCTTGATTATCAATGTTCTTCAAAAAATATACAGACCAAAACTGAACAGAATACTCTAGATGTGGTCAGGTTAGGGCAGCACAGAGAAAGAGACTGACATCTTATTCCTGGAAGCTTTATGTGCCTCTCAGTGCAGCTCAGGATCTCATTAGCTTTTGTTGGCTACATTGCTGCTTCATATTAAACTTATAGTCCGCTATTTTTTTTTTTTAAACTCACAGATAAACACAGATCCCTTTTCAGAACAATTACTGCCTCTCTGTACCTCTTGCATCTTATGTTTGTGAAATTGGGATTTTTTTATGCTCATGTGCAAGGCTTTATACATTTATCCCTAGTAAATTTCGTCTTATTATATTCAGCCAGATGCCCTATCTGACTTTGTCATCATCCAGTCACACACTCAACTTTGTGTTATCTGTTCTTTTGTAAGCATACCATTTATGTCTTTATCCAAGTCATTTATAAAAATGTTTAACATCTCAGAGGACAAGTACTGAACCTGGGGTACTCTATTAAAGACCTTCCAGGCTGATATTAAATTATTGCCATTCTGGATCTGACCATTAAAGAAGTTCCAATTTCTCTCAAGCTTCAAACCTTTATTTTTAGCCACTCCATCCTGATATTTAATCATGGTTTCCTATTGATTATTCTTTAATTGTCTTATTCTTCTCTCATTGCTGCTGGGGAGAGAATAAGCATTTATATATTGCCTATGTGTCAGGCACTTTGCTAAGTATTGTTACAAATATTTCTTTTGATGATACTTAAAATATATATTTTTGTAATACTGATCCTTGCACCATGTCTTCATCACATTATGTGTAGCTTCTGACTGGTCTGTCTGACTCTTAATTACCACCCTTCCTAAGAGGAAATCACAATACTGTTGCTTGCAAGTTGGTAAAGAGTTAGTGTTATCTACCAGATCAAACGCAGCTTTCTCTCCAAGCCTTTCAGAGGCCTTTTCTTCTCTGCCTTTCACTCCCCAAAAGGAAAATTTCTCTTCCTAACTGGTAACTTTTACTGCTGTCCTTATCCACTTTTTTTTAGTGCTAAAACCCATTTTGTTCTCTCTAACCAACTCTATTTTTCTTCCCTAGGAGCCCTTGCTTTAAAGTTTAAAGTTTAAAGCCTTGTATCATTTCAGCTTCAGCTCTTAAATTCCATATCCTACAGCAGTCACTTAAAAAATTATTTAAGCTCTTTAAAAATTTTAATTATTTATCAATATATGCTCTACTCACTTCTCTTATTCCTCCCATAGCACTAGTAATAAAGAAAAGTTAATACCAACATTGAAGCACTTTTGGACAAAATATACAACATTCTGCACTCATAAGTCCATACTGTACTGACCGAAAAATATGTTTCTTCAGTTCTCTTGGGCAAAGTTTGGTCATTGTATTTTTTCCAAGTTTAGTTGAAGTAGTCATTGTTTATATTCTCCTAGTTTTGCTTTATTCTTTGTATCAAATCATACAAGCCTCCTCATGTTTCTCTAAATTTCTTTTTTTTGTTTCTTATAAGAATATTCCATTTTATATATACTCTGTCATTTGTTCAGTACTTCCCCAGTGAGCACCTACTTTAGTTTCAGTCTTTAACTGCCAAAAAAAGTTCTGATTTTGGATATTTTGATATATAAGGACCTTTCTGTCTTTGATCTCCTTGTCCAGTAATGGGACTACTAGGTGAGAAAGTATAAGTAGGTTAGTGATTTTTCCTTTTTTCTGAATTTTTATTACACATTGGTTATATACTGTCTTGTTTCTACATTGTCTAATGGGTTTGCCATGTCTGCCTATAGATAAATTGTCATTGCTTTGAGGACAAAGAACATGCCTTACTCTTACTAGGGCTTCTCTCAAAATAACTCTTCTAGAGTGCCAAGTGCAGTAGATAATGTATACTACTTGACTTTACTAAATCATACAATCTTGTTGGGAGGAATAACAACCCCCTTCCACTCCTCCTTCTCCCTCCATCATAGATCTTGTCTTTGAATTGCCCTATTCCTCATATATAGTGTTTTCTCATTATTGATGTTTTGCCAGGCTGTTAGCTCAACTTTTAGATCTCTTGCCTATTTGTACTATTGCCAATAACACCTTGCCAAAATCCTACCCAGAATTACTTTTACTGTCCACCGCCTGTGCTCCTGTTGGCCATTTTTGTGAAGAAAATCACAAAACTGTGTTGGTCGAGTCTACAGCAAATTTATGTTACCAAATCTCAACTTCCTGGCCATCTCCACACCATTTTTCTCCCCAACCTTGAACTCAGTCCTTGGAACCACCCTGGGCTCTGTGTCACTTGCCTTGCCTGCAGTTAGGCCCCTGGGTCAATTTCTTGAGGTGCTACCCTCCCCACGCCCTCCTAACTAAGCTTTTTGTGTTTTTTCTCCATGTTAGAGTGGGCTCCTTGAGGACAAGGACTGTCGTACTTACGTATATTTGTTTCACCAATGGCTCAACAAATGCTTAATAAATGCTTGCTCTGTCTATCTTACAACTAGGCCCTCATTGCCGCAAGTCAGACATCCTACTATCTATGTACTCTGCACTGCAGCTGTGTAGCAGACTTTCTCAAGGTTTTCAAGGCTCCCCTCTTCCATACCTTGTCAGTTGAAGATGTCACTTCATAAAAATTGAGGCCCTGTCACATTGCCAAGACAGGCCATGACAGTATCCTTCTCACCAAAGCTAACTGTCCCTGCAGCTTTACTGTAAAGAAGCCAAGGATACATCCAGCACCCTGCAGGGACAAGTTATCACTTGAGCCAAAAGGCCTTTTGTTGAACCATAACTGTTCTGATTCCTACCTCAAGTACTTAATAATCACCTAAGCCGATTTATATGTGTGTGTGTGTGTGTATTTTTTTTAAGTCCTGAAGAATCATCAAGGATAACTGTGTAAATCATATGTGGCATCATATAACACCACAAAGCCTGCAAACCAGGGTATACATTTCAGCCCATCTTTGTGCTTATCTGAAATATTAAACTGATACAAATACTTATTTCCATAGCTGTAGTTTCTAATAAAGCCTTTACATTTTGAATCCTCCTCATCTCCACTTCTGGCTTCCCACCCCATCCCAGGTCCTCCTTAATCTCAGTGCCTTCCCTCTGGATCTCCAGTCTCTCCACTGTGTGATTTGTTTGTGCAGAGCTATTTATGTTTTCTCACCTGCATTAGACTGTGAGTTCCTTGAGAACAGGGACTGTTTTTACTTTGGTATCCCTAACACTAAACCACAGTACATGGCACATCATATGTTTCATGGCCTTCAGTGTTTTGGGCTTTGTAGACACATCGAAGTTTGTAAAAGAACAGGCAGAGAAAGAGCTATGCCTTGGGTAATATTTTTCCTGCAGATGTCTGTCGTTTTTAATGGAATATTTTATAGCATTTCGATTTCATGTCATGTCCTTAAATATGTTATTCTTTTATGTTTTGGATGGAGCTATGAACCTTACAAACTGCCTTAGATTTGTTTGTGCTAGTTAATTGTGAGAAGTACTGAAATGTTTATCAATTGTATTATCTCAGCAAACAGTTTTATAATTTGTAAATGGTCCCTCTTTGTCTTTATTAATCTTCCCCTCCCATCTGCACCACCTCCCCAGAAAATTACCCAGTAGGAGGAGTCTCCCTACCCCTCCCATCTTCCATTTGTAGTTACAGTGAAAAGAGCTACTTTAAATATTTTTGTACATTAGGGTCCTTTTCTTTCTTTGGGGTATAGGGCCATACCACTATGTTGCTAGGTCAAAGGGTATTATTATGCACATTTTGGTATTTTGGGTGACATAGTTCTAAATTTCTTTCCAAAATGATTGGCCACTCATGTAATTGTTTTCTTCCCACTTGTCCTTTTTTTGTCATTTTTCTCTTTTGTCATCTTTGCTAGTCAAATGGGTGGAGGGATTGTTAGCATTTTTTCGTAGGAATGTGAATAATTTTAATTTCTTTTAAAAATTTATTTGATCCTTCAGACATTTACTCTTGGTTTTATACATTTGAATCAGTTCTTTATCTTGAAAATGAAATCTTTGTCAGAGAAACCTGCAGCAAAGAATTTTCCACATTTGCCCATTTCCCTCCCATTTTTAATTACATGAGACTGTACAAAACTTTAATTTACTGTAATAAAAATTGTTCATTTTAGCTTATTTGATTCTTTTGTTAATTGGTCATGAACTCTTCCCCTGTCTGTAGATCTGAAAAGTAATTTCTTCTTTTATACTCTCATTTGTTGTCACCTCTATGTCTAAGTAACGTATCCATTTGGAACTTGTCTAGGTATAGGGTGTGAGGTATTGGTCTACTTCTAATCGTTTTTTTAAAAAAATCTGAAGTTTTTTTTTCATTGTGAATTTCTTCTTAACCTAGACACATTAATTTTATTTGTGCAAATGTCTTTCAATTTCACATAATTGAAGTTATTCATTTTGTCTTTTATAAAATTGCCTGTATCCCTGGTTCTGTCTTTTATCTATAATTGTGAAAGTTATATAGATGATCTCCTTAATTTTTTACTTAATAATAAAATCATGTATTCATTTTGAATTTATTGTGTGGTGTGGCATAATGTGTTGTTCCAAGGCTAATTTCTACCAGACTACTTTCCAGTATATCCAGCAGTTTTTAATCATATAAGGAGTTCTTTGCTAAATAATTGGTTTTCCAGTTTATTTCTTTTTATTTCATTTTATTTGTAAGGAGAGGTAATTGGGGTTTAATGACTTGCCCAACATCATGCTGTAGGAGAGTAAGTGAGGCTGAATTTGAACTCAGGACCTCCTGATTTCAGGGCCAGTTGCTTTAGTTACTGTACCATCTAGCTGCCCCATTTTCGAATTTATTGAGTTCCATTGTTTCTGATTCTCGTTTGGTCCTAGTTTTTTTGATCTATCTCTCTGTTTTTTAACCAGTACCAAATGGTTTTGATGACTGTTTTTGCTATGATTTTGCTTGAAGTCTGGAAATATTGACCATCTTTCATCCTACCTCTTTTTCATTATTTCCCTTGATATTTTTAGACATTTTATTTTTCCAAATACAATTTATTTTATCAGGTTCTGTAGGTTAAACTTGGATAATTTGATTTTTATCAGATTAAAACTAAATTAACCTTGTTATTAGCATTGTCATTTTATTCTATGGTCTTGTCCAGCCACTAGCTCCAAAAATTCCTCCATCTATTTAAGTTATTTTATTTCCCTGAGGAACTCTTCGTTGTTTAATCTATACAAGTATTTTGTATTCCCAAATACTTGATGTGTATTTTGTAGTTATATTTGCACTGAAATTTCCTTTTCCAATATTGCCTCTTTGGTTTTTTTTAATAGAAATGCTGTTGATGGTGGGGAGAGAGCATTTTGCAAACCTTTGTTGAAGCTAGTAATTGTGTCAATGTCTTTGCTTATTTTCTGGGATTTTCTAGGTAAAACATGTCATCCACATATAGGGAGGGTTTTATTTTCTGCCTTACCTTTATTTATGTCTTTCCTTTCTTTTTCTTGTTTTATTGCTATGGTTAACATTTTCTAGAATTACATAATAGTGAGGAGAAGAGTAACCATCCTTGCTTTACTCCTATATTTATTGAGAAAATTTATGATACTTGCTTTTGGTTTTAAATAGATATTTTGTATGATTTTTTGAAAAGTCCTTCTATGCCTATACTAGTGAATATTATACTTGGTCAGAGACACTCTGTATTTATTGAGATAATCGTGTCTAGAGATGTTTTGGCTTTATTTATGTTCATTGTTTTCCTAATGTTGAACCATCCTTGCTTTCCCAAGTTGGTCAAAATGGTTTCTTGGAGGAATTGCTATAGTCTGTTTGATAGATTTTACTTAAAAAATTTTAATCAATATTCATTAATATTGTTGGTCTGTAGTTTTTCTGTGCTTTATCCTTTCCTGATTTATATCTCCTATATTTATCTCATAAAGGGAATCTGAGAGAGCGCTTTCTCAGTTTTTGAAAATAATTTGTACTGTTTAAAGTTTTGATAGAATTTTCCTATTAATCCACCAGAACCCAGAGTTTCTCCTTTGGTAGTTTCTGTATATAGCTGGTCTTATTTCTTTTTCTGAGATTGGATTATTTAAGATGTCTGTTTGGTCTTTTGATTATTTTATATTTTTGAAGGTATTTCTCTATCTCTTTAAGTGTTTCCCATTTTTGTTTGCATATAACTGCATAGTAAGACTTTTTTAGTGTTGTTTACTTGTTGGTTTTTCAATATTTTAAATACATATTCAGTTCATTAATTCTCTCCTTTTCTGCTTTGTTAATGTTTTTATTGCTATTTTTCTAAAGACTTTTATCTATAGCCCATAAATTTTAGTTTATGTTGTCATTTTCTTTCACTTAATTTTCCATGACATTTTCTTTGATGTACCCATTATTTAGCATTTCATTGTTATGTCTTGCTCAACCCTCATCTCCTACTCCTATGTGCCTCCATATTGCCCTTTGTATGATATTAATTTTTAATTCTTTGGAAGCTACCATGCTCCATGTCTCATTGCCATGCAGCAGTGAGTCTGTCTTTTGTTTATGTCCCTTAAACTGATTACTGTTCTAATTGTTTTATGGTCCATAAAGGATATGTTTACTATTTCTGCCTTTTTACAGTTATTTACCGTGTCTATCAGGTTTTTTTTAAATCCACGTGGTGTTTATATTCTTTAGCAGACCTATTTACAAGAACTAATAAATGTATTAGTTCTAGCTTGTCCAGCAATTTATCCAATTCTGTATATTCCCTTTGGTTTACCTTTCTGTATTAGACTGTCTAAAACAGAGAGGGACAAGAAAATCTCCTACCACTACCATGTCTTTGTAATTCAGTTAAATTTATCTATGATATAGTAGGTGCCATAGTAGAGGAGGCTTTATTTTAATACCAGACAGAGGCTTTTTGTTTAAGCGGTGGGAGGGAGCCACTAAATATTTTTTTGTGTAGAAGAATAACCGCATTAAATCTGCATCCATTTAGGTAGTTTTGTGGAAGATGGCTTGGAGAGACAAAGACTAAAAAAGGAGTCTCCTTAGGAGACCATTGCAATTGCCAAGGTTAGAGTTTATAGGCTCCTGAAATAGGGTAGAGGCTGTGTGAGTAAAGGGAGGAAATGGGAGAAATGAACACTAGAAACTAATGGATGATGGTCCCTCAAAAGAAATGTGGAACTTTTGAAGAGGGGAGGAGTCGGTGGAAAACGGAATGAGCCTCATTCTACGTATGTTTAGTTTGAGTAGCCTATAGAGCATTCAAAGGAGAGGAATTTAGGAAAAAGAGATTCAGGCTATAGCCATAGTTTTGTACATTGGTAAATTAGTGTACCATTCACCTCTGTATCTTTTGGTCAAATGAGTAACAAATGAAGCCAGCATCTTATTAAGAACTGATTATGTGAAAGACATTGAGGATGCAATTAAAAAACAAAACAAAACCAAATTCCTGTTTTCAAAGAGCTGACATTCTAATAGGGAAAACAGCATGTACATAAATGAATAAATATAAATATAAATAAATAAATAAATAAAAATATAAATATAAAATATATTCAAAATAGGAGGTGACATGTGGTGCCATAGTGCACAGAGTGCTGGACCAGGAGTCAGGAAAACTCTTCAGTTCAAATCCAGCCTAAGATACTTATTAGCTGTGGGACCCTGGGCAAGTCACTTCACCCTATTTGCCTCAGTTTCCTCATCTGTAAAATGACCAGAAGGAAGTATCTTGTATCTTTGCGAAGAAAGTCCCAAATGGAGTCGTAAAGAGTGGGACACAACTGAAAATAAACAACAATATGTACAAAATAATTTCAGTGTAGGAATAAGCCCTAACCAAGGGGATGAGGGAAGGTCTCTTGAAAGAGGTGAAATTTAAACTATGCTTTGAAAGAGGCTGATGGGAGGAGGGAAGAGCTTTCAGTTAGGTCCCATACCTTGATGTATGACAAACCTACCTCTTTTTCTGGTTTTACAGGTCCTCAGTAGCATAGAAGACAGGGAGCACAAAAGACATTATCATTTTTAGCAGGTTGCAGCATGCGTGTTCTGCCTACTATGCATCCCTTTCTTTATTGCCATCTGAGGATTTTATTATCCTAATTCCTTTAAGATCCTAATGTTCTGTCACTCAGAGCCTTATAGATGCCCAGTAAATATTGCTATTTCAGAAGTGGAAACAAGTGTCTAGACCTTCATACAACCCAGTTCATCTTCTTATGTAGTTCTAAGTATAATGAAAATTTATCAGGAGCACTGAACTTGCTGGTCAGACAGAATACATTTATTAGTAAAAACAGAACAATCTCTTTTCTTAGTAATATGTACCTGAATACAGGCAGTACCATGTCTATTTGCAGGTACCATACAGTTTGCAAATTGGACCATTTAGGTAATTCAGAAATACTCAAATGGATCTTTGCCCTTGTGTATCTGTTAGTTCTCTCTGGCAATACAGATCACAACCTATCTGTGCCTGCCCAACCTGTGTGGTTGTTCTCTCCTAAAATAGAGGGTCAATCCCAACAGTCTTAAGGCCTTCCTTGTTTGCTTCTGAGATGCCAGTGAATACACTGTCTCCTTGTCCTGTGTCATGCTGGTCACATGACCAGCTTATCAGTTGCTATCATAAGATTCCTTGATGACATCTTTGACTCTTGTTCCTCCTCTTCATAGCAACTTTTTGGTTATGTGATGTGACCTGCTTAACCCTGACCCTTACCCCCACGTGCCTCTCTATTATTGCCCTTTGTATTATAATAATTTTTAATTCTTTGAAGGCTACTTTACTGCGTTTCTTAATGCCATGCAGCCTCTACACTGTGGCTCACATGGCCATTAATAAGAAAAGGAGGAAGATAAATCATTCTTCCCATTTCTTGGTGGAAAGATGCTAGGCTCAGGAGGCAGAAGGAGACATACATTTTCAGCACTTGTAACTATATTTGTTACAAGAAAGGACTTTTCTTTTTTGAGAGGTGAGAAAGGTACTAAGTAATACTTTAAAAAGAAAAGAAAGGGAAGAAAAGAGTGTTGGTGAATTATTTACAAAACATACTATGTGACTGCCACACTAAGTGAATTACACAAAAAGCCTCAAACTACATAGGGGTGGGAGGGGAAGACTGTAAATAAGAGAAGTTCACAGTTTCATATACAATTTTTTTCCATGATTCTTGGAATGTTGCACTCTTTACATTTGTTCAGTTAATAATGAAAAAGAAAATTTATATTTGCAACGTTCTTGTTGACTGATTACTTATATGTGTCTTGCTCCCCAAGGGTGATGAAGCAATTTCTGTTTCTTCTTCCCTTGATTTTCATCATAATGCTCTTCAGCATACTTTTCCACCATTCCAGTCTCCCATTCTTCTCTTGCATGAGTACCCCTTAGCATGCAGTGTCAGCCCACCTTCTCTTCTCTCTCCCCTTTTACCAATTTTTTTTCTTTTGAATAAGATATCCATCCAAAGCCATATGTAATATGTAGTCATGGACTTTATTCCACCAACGTTCAGGTGCACTTCAGTCATCAAATTTATCTCCTTATGTTAGAAGTTCTAACTCCTCTTGCTTTTTTCTGAAACATTGAGCATTTGTGTATATAGTTGTATTAAACTATGTGTTTTACTACTGGTTCTTTTCTTGGATTTTGTCTCCTGCGAACTTATGGTTATCCCAATTTCTAGTCTTCCTTCATCATGTACCTTCTATGATATCTAACTTAGTATATACGACAATTTTCCTTCCCCAGTCCTTTTTATTTTAAAAGAGCCTTCTTTCAACAGTTTCAGAAACTCTCTTGAAAACTTTGTAAAAAAAAAAAAAATGATGCTGACTGAAGTGAACAGAACCAGGAGAACAGTGTTGTAAAGACAGATAACTTTAAAAGACTTACTGTGTTCAGTGCAGTGACCAATCACAATTCCAGAGGACATATTTATTGATAAAAAGCAATTTAGTCACCTGAGGTGATGAACTTAATGTGCAGAAATGAGATTTAAATTCTTAGACATACCCAGTGTATTTGTTTTGCTTTGCTATGTGTGTTCATTCTAAAGGTTCTGTTTTTGTTTTTGTTTTTGTTTTTAATGGAGGGAGTTAGGAAGAAGGGAGAGTAGGGAGGAGCAAGAGGATTGCCAAAAAAGAGAGAGAGAGAGAGAACAGCAAAAACTATAAAAAGAAAGGCTCAATGAAGTATTTAAAAAACAAAATGACAGACAAAAGACAAAAAAAAACCTATGAAGCAGATCAACTTTAAAAGTTACATTTTAAATTTATTGTATACTTAAAAGGAAAAACAAGTGGTAGAAAATAGTTGAATATTCATGCACATGCCTCTTTTTTTCTGATCTGCCTTGTAAAGTACTAAAAGAATCCATTTGTTTTGACTTTCAAAAAAACAGGAAAACAGATTTTTGAGACTTACTCCATCCTTGTCCATGTGTCTTCACTGTATTTTAAGCCATAGTCTAGCAATAAAAAGCCCATATTCAGATACTGCCTTCTTAGTTAGCTGTTGGCTTCACCATAAAATTTATCTATCTTTGTATCCCTTGCCCTCAGTGGATAGTAATTAGCTATCATTTATTATGTGCCAGGCACTGTACCAGGCACCATCAATATAAAGAAAAGCAAAAAACAGTCCTTGCTCTCAAGGAACTCGGCATATGATAGGAGAGCAAACAACCATGTACATAAAACACATACATGGGATAAATTAGGGGTGGTTTTAGAAGAAAAGCAATAAGATTACAGAGTGCTGGGAAAGGCTTCTTGGAATCAAGAGGGGACAGAATTCTAGGCATGGAGGACAGACAGCCTGTGAAAATGCTCAGTCAGGATATGGGATATCATACACACGGAATAGCAGGGTCAGTGTCACTGGATTGCACAATACATGGAGAAGACGAAGGTATAAGAATGGCATGTCAGAAGGAACAATGTTCTGAAAAGCTTTAAAAACCAGAAGATTTTGTATTTGTTCATAGTAGGTAGTAGGAATTATGGGATTTGTGGAATGGGAGATGACATTCAGTTGCACTTTAGAAAGATCAGTTTGACAGCTGAGTAGAGAAACACTTGAGGTTGAGGTAGGGGATATCAATCAACTAGCTTTTACAATAGTCCAGATGTAAGGTGATGTGGGGCTTGACCAGAGCTGCCACAGGGTAAATGCCAGACATGTTACAAAGGTGGAATCAACAAGACTTGACAATTGTTTAGATAGAGGGTTATGAGACAGGGTGTGGAGTTGAGGATGATACCTGAGTTGTCATCCTAGGTAACTAGGAGGCTGATGATATCCTTGAGTAATATGGAAATTTATGTTACGTTTAAGATGTCTGTGGAACATCTAGTTCAAGATGTCCAACAGGCAAGTTGATTTGAGACTGGAAGCTTAAGAAAGAGGTTAGGGCTGGATAGAAAGATGGAGTCATCAGCATAAAGATGATAATTGAAACCAGGTGAAGGAGGTGATAGTTGAAGAAGGAGGTTATCTAAGTGATGTGAGGAATATGGAAAGAAAGGGAACTCTTTGAAAATAGCCTCAGTGTTTTCAATGAAATGCATGTCAGGAGTTCTCAGATGAGAGGGGGAGGAGCGGGGAGTTTGAGGAATAATGAAAATATTTGAAAAAAACATTGTGATAAGTGGGCTAATGAATCGATTAGGAAGATGTCAACAAATTATTTGGCAACAGTGAGTGCCAAGACAAGGTTATGAAACATAAAGTTGTAGTGGATCCAGTCTGAACAGTTTAATGTTTTCTCTACCTCAGCAGCACATGTGTAGAAACAAAGGCAGCAGATGATGGGAGTAATCCAAAACTGGGGTTTGTCTGGGCAAGATCTTCATGGGGATGAAGCATTGAGGAAAACACTTAAAATTGCTATGGTCATCAGATTTTTACCCAAGGCTCCATAATCTTTGAAAGTTCCATAAACCACCAAAAGTGGGTAGTGGCTATCTGTTTTGACTTTATTGAGTGGCTCTCTATTTTGTTGTGGACACCTCCAGGAATGTTACAGAGTTGTGTGTTATCAGCCAAGAAAATGCTTGCCTTAGTACTGCCTCTTAAGTCTCTCTCCCAAATTTGCATACTGATGAACAAGCTCTGTTTGGTGCCTTGCAAAATACATGTTGAAACCTAAGCAGTAGACATTTCATCCAGTTGGTCTTTTCTGTTTTTTTATTTTGTTTTGTTTTGTTTTTTGTGGACAGGTGAAACCATTTTGGGTGATTATAGATCTTTTTAGGAAGGGATCTCTTCAGTGTTGAAAGGGTTGCTGTAATCAACATAACAGGAGGAGTATCTCAGTGACCTCACTATCCCCTGGTCTCTGCTCTGGATCTCCTCCATCACAGTAGCAGCAAATACCTTTAGCAGGCATACATTTTATTTTATGCCTAGCCTGATGTTTCTTATAAGAGAGTCTTGAATAAGAGTATTCTGTTATGCCTTCTAAAGAATCTTGAATAATTTTGCTGTGTGGATAGGAGATGACGATTTATTGTAAAAGAGCCTATAAGGTAGTGTTTTGTTCCACCAAATCAAATGCATTTTCACAGCCAACAAATAGTGAACATATTAAGTTTTTCTTTTCTTTTCTTTTTACATCTTTCAGTTAATTGTGGTAATAGTAAAGATGTGCTCCATTGCTGTCTGTCACTTAGGAAAGCCTACCTGTTCCCTCCTAATACCCACATCCAGGATTCCCTTAATTCATGCATAGAAGACTCTTATTCAAAAGATTTTGTATAGATAGGAGAGTAGTCTTGTATAATTCATTAGTTTTTGATATTTTCTAAGTTGCTCTTTTTTTGGTATTAGTATATGTTGTATTTTTCCACTTTGGTAGCTTCCCCTCCTTTAGATAGCTTATATGTATATTTATCCAACACCCTCACAGTTGTGTCACCAATAGCATAGATAAGATACTTAGTCCTTTTAGGCTGCTTTTATTGTCCTTGTTCTCTTTAATGCCTCTCTTTTTCTACCTCCTATGAGTACATCTGGGACTGAGGCTGTGATTTTAGGTTCCAGGAATGATTCCACTGCTGTTCGTAGAGAAAAGTTTTTTTCGCAAATCTCTCCCATTTTTTCTCCTGTTTGTCATCCTTCCATTTTTGTCTTTGGGTTGACTTTGGTTGGTTGTTGTCCTTTGTCTTCGAAGAGGACGCAAATGACATCATCATTGTAAAGTGAAATTTCACTGTGACCGACTGCGACTGATCAGACCAAATGCGAGCTCGGAATGTTTTACCACAAGTTGGGCACAGATAGTTCGTAAGAATATTTGAGGTGGATATCCCAAATTTGTACATCCTGCATTTACTTTGCGCTATCTCAGTCCTACTTTGAGAGGGGAGGAGCCAAGATGGCAGAGTAGAAAGACTCACATATGCAAGCTCCGAACCCACAACCCATAAATTACCTATGGAAAGAACACCCAACGGGTTCTGGAGCAGTGGAAGCCATGCAGCAGCAGAGTGGAGGAGATTTCTGTTCCAGAGAGCCCTGAAAAACCGACCCCAAAGGTCCATCGGGCACTGGACGTGGAGCGGAGGGTCCCTCCACCCACAGGCTCTACAGGTCAGCCTTCTGGACTGGCCGAGAGGAGAGTGGGGTGTCTCCGTGGCTCGGGACCCCTCGGGAGGAAGTGGCAGGGGAGGCGGCAGACAGGGGCTCCCAAAGCAGGCAGGACCTCACATCCATTACTGAAGGTCTCCGCATAAACTCCCTGAGGGAACTGAGCCTGGGAGGCAGCCCTGCCCCCACCTGAGCACTAGAATTTAATCTCTCACTGAATAGAAGCCCCTCCCCCTGCTGAAAGCCCTGAGGCTGGGGAACAGCATTTGAATCTAAGACCCCAAGCACTGGTGAGGCAGGGGTAGAGAGGAATCTCAGAAGTCAAGTAACTGGCTGGGAAAATGCCCAGAAAAGGGAAAAAAAATAAGACCATAGAAGGTTACTTTCTTGGTGAACAGATGTTTCCTCCTTTCCTTTCTGATGAGGAAGAACAATGCTTATCATCAGGGAAAGACATAGAAGTCAAGGCCTCTATATCCCAAACATCCAAAATAGATATCTAATGGACTCAGGCCATGGAAGAGCTGAAAAAGGATTCTGAAAATCAAGTTAGACAAGTGGAGGAAAAACTGGGAAGAGAAATGAGAGAGATGCAAGAAAAGCATGAAAAACGGATCAAAACCCTGCTAAAGGAGACCCCCCAAAATGTGACAATAACACCTTGAAAAATAGGCTCACTCAATTGGCAAAAGAGGTTCAAAAAGTCAATGAGGAGAAAAATGCTTTCAAAAGCAGAATTAGCCAAATGGAAAAAGATTCAAAAGCTCACTGAAGAAAATAGTTCTCTCAAAATTAGAATGGAACAGATGGAGGCTAATGACTTTCTGAGAAACTAAGAAATCACAAAACAAAACCAAAAGAATGAAAAAATGGAAGAGAATGTGAAATATCTCATGGGAAAAACAACTGACCTGGAAAATAGATCCAGGAGAGGCAATTTAAAAATTATGGGACTACCTGAAAGTCATGATCAAAAAAAGAGCCTAGACGTCATCTTTCATGAAATTATCAAGGAAAACTGCCCTGAGATTGTAGAACCAGAGGGCAAAATAAGTATTGAAGGAATCCATCGATAACTACCTGAAAGAGATCCAAAAAGAGAAACTCCTAGGAACATTGTGGCCAAATTTCAGAATTCCCAGGTCAAGGAGAAAATATTGCAAGCAGCTAGAAAGAAACAGTTCCAGTATTGTGGAAATACAATCAGGATAACTCAAGATCTAGCAGCTTCTACATTAAGGGATCCAAGGGTGTGGAATAGGATATTCCAGAAGTCAAAGGAACTAGGACTCAAACCAAGAATCACCTACCCAGCAAAACTGAGTATAATACTTCAGGGGAAAATAGGGTCTTTCAATGAAACAGAGGACTCTCAAGCATTCTTGATGAAAAGACCAGAGCTGAAAAGAAAATTTGACTTTCAAACACAAGAAGGAGAAGAAGCAGCATGAAAAAGTAAATAGCAAAGAGAAGTCATAAGGGACTTACCAAAGTTGAACTGTTTACATTCCTACATGGAAAGACAATATTTGTAACTCTTGAAACTTTTCAGTATATGAGTAGTTGGTGGGATTACACACACACACACGTACACATGTGCACACACATGCATGCACAGAGACAGAGAGCACAGAGTGAATTGAATAGGATGGGATCATATCTTTAAAAAATTAAGGTAAATGGTGAGAGAGAAATGTATTGGGAGGAGAGAGGGTGAAATGGAATGGGGCAAATTATCTCTCACAGAAAAGGCAAGCAGGAGACTTCTTAGTGGAGGGAAAAAGAGGAGAGCTGAGGAAAAAAACATGAAGTTTACTCTCATCACATTCGACTAAAGGAAGGAATAAAATGCACACTCTTTTTGGTATGAAAACCTATCTTACAGTATAGGAAAGTGGGGGAGAAGGAGATAAGCAGGGTGGGGGAGATGATGGAAGGGAGGGCAATGGGAGGAGGGAACAATTTGAAGTCAACACTCTTGGGGAGGGACAGGATCAAAGGAGAGAATAGAAACAATCAGGGGCAGGATAAGATGGAGAGAAATATAGTTAGTCTTACACAACATGACTATTATGGAAGTCATTTGCAAAACTACACAGATATGGCCTATATTGAATTGCCTTCCTTCCCAAAGGAAATGGGTGGGGAGGGAGGGATAGGGAGAAGTGGGAACTCAAAGTTTTAGGAACAACTGTTGAGTATTGTTCTTGCTACTAGGAAATAAGAAATACGGGTAATGGGGAATAGAAGGTTATCTGGCCCTACAGGACAAAAGAGAAGATGGGGACAAGGGAAGGGAAGGATGATAGAAGAGAGGGCAGTTTGGTGATAGGGGAAATTAAATGCTTGGTGTATTGGGGAGGAGGGAGGGGACAAATGGAGAGAAAATTTGGAACCCAAAATTTTGTGAAAATGAATGTAAAAAAAAAAGTTAAATAAATTTATATATCCAGAAAAAAAAATCCTACTTTGCTGAAAGAGCACAGCGCCCTTTCTGATGTGGGCACAGCATGCTGAGCGGTCCTGTGCCAGTGTCTCCCATGTTGCACAATCAAATTCAAAGTTCTTGAGAGAGACTTTGAGAGTGTCCTTGTATCGTTTCTTCTGGCCACCATATGATTGCCTGCCCCATGCGAGTTCTCCATAAAATAGTCTTTTTGGTAAGCGTACATTTTGCATCAGTCATCTCTGACAAAGATGACTTTGGTAATGGCTGGATGAATATCTTGACTATTTTTCTTTAATTTGGTTTTGCCGTCAGTTGTTTTTCTGCCTTATAAAGTTGATACTGCTTATAATTGCCCATCATCCTTCTTTGTAAGGATTTCTCGATGAGTTTATATTCTAACCCTGATATCTTTGATGACCATCTCTCTCTTTTTGACAAGTAAATTTGCTGGGCTCCTTTGATGTCTTGTGGCCGTTAATTTAGATTGATTATACTTAGGGATAAAACTGTTACATAAGGTGTGGATATCATTTCTATTGTCCATTTTCTATCTTGAGTCTTCTTCAGGTCTAACTTTTCTTAATCCCTTTACTTAGGGTGGATTCCCTTTTGTTTATTTTCAACTTCTCTTCATTCCCCATTCAGTCATTTTCACAAGTCCAAACTCCTCAAATTGCCTTTGCTGTTTATTTCTGCTATTATTTGGTTTATGGTCTTGTCTTCTCTCTTGCTTCCTCCCTCTTTAGCCTCTTACAGAGGCTGGAAATAGAATCTGGACCTTGTTTTGACTTTTCATCAATTTTTCAGGTTTTTTCCTCATATTTTTCTTTTCCAGTTTCTATCTCTGGCCTTTACAAATTCAAATCACATTGACAGTTTTCTTCTTCTTTTTGTCTTCCACACAACCTTCTGCAACATCAAAGCTGGCAGTAAGATTTGAGTACTTTCTGATTATATTCCTGAACAGCTTTACAGATTCATCAAGAATGGTAGATTAACAGTGATCTGGGAGAAGGTCAACAGAATGCAATTGGCTCTAGAAAAATCTCAGGGATTTCTAAACTATGCATTTGCACTCTAGCCATCCTCCTCCTCACCCTCCCAGAGTTCACCCTTAGTCACTGGATTCTAATAGGAGAATTTTCACTTTGCCATGCCCAGAATCAGGCTACCAACTCACTTCCCCAGGGCATGAAACTCCACCCCGTTTGAGCTTCCTTTTATGTGTTGTCTTCCCCTATTAGATTGTAAGTTCCTGTGACCAAAGATTATCTTGCTTGCTTGTGTTTGTATTCCCTGTGCTTGGCACAGTGCCTGGCAAAAAGTAGGGACTTAATTACTTTTTTATTCATTTTTAGAACTGAAGCTTCTCATGGAATTAGCTGTCCAGCTGTGACATTAAACATCTTTCTGTCAGCTCACTTCTCAGGAGGCTAAGTCTCTGGATCGAGTTCCTTGAAAGATTGTTAGGAGGAAAATTCCATAGATATAACATTCAGCCAGGTATTGATTAAGCACTTACTGGGCATCCTTTCTGTCCTCAAGGCATTCACAGGCTAATGGAAACAGCTGAAAATAACTATTTACATACATGATCTATAAATTAAATGAGACATTCTCTCAGAAGGAAGGCAGTAACAGTGTGGGCAGCTGGAAATGTTACCTGCAAAAGGTCAATTTTGAGCAAGTCTTAAAGGAAACTGGAAGGTATAGGTAAGAAGGGGAAGCACTGCCATCCTGGGGAAAAACCACAGAAAAGGCATGGACTTGAGAGATGAAGTGTCCTCCAAGGGAGAGCCAGTGTCCCTGGTTCTGAGAGTGTGTGCAGGGGAGGAAAGTTGTGAAAAGATTGAAACCTTGTGAAAGGGGCCCGGTTATAAAGGGCTTTGAATGCCCGTGGCACATTTGTAGTTTGCTCTCAGAGGCAATAAGAAGCCACTGGAGTTTACGAATAGAAGGAGTGACGTTATTTGATCTTTAGGAAAAATCACTTTGGCAGCTGAGTGGAAGATGGGTTGTCATGGGGAGACACTTGAGACAGGAAAACCAGGTCAAAGGCTTATTGAAAGAGTACAAATGTGAGATGATGGAGGCCTATACCAAGGTGGTGGCAGTATCAGGGAAAAGAAGGGGGTGTAAACAAGAAACGTTGTAAAGGTAGAAATGAAACTTAAGTACTTAGGTATGTGGGAGAGTGAAAGTGAGCTGCAGTCAAGGATGGCACCAAAATTACAAGTCTGGGTGACTGGCAGGATGGACATTAATATGAAACTTGAGAAGAGGAAAGGCTTTTTGGAAAAGATAATTAGTTCAGTTTTGAATATGTTGAGTTTGAACTTACGGGACATCCAGATCAAGCTGTCCAGGAAGAAACTGGTAATGTGAGACTGGAGCTCAGGAAGGATAATAGGATGGGATGTGTAGATCTGGGAATCATATATAGAGGTGAAAACTGAATCCCTAGCAGCTGATGAGGTCAAGTTCGATAGTATAGAGGTAGATAACAGCACAGGGCACTCTTGGGAAACACCCGTGGTTAAGTAGGCTTGGCATAAATGAAGTGGTTCAACCAGCTAAAGAAACTAAGGAGCTCTCAAACAGGTAGGAAAGAACCAGGAGAGAGCAGTATCAGAAAAACCCAGAGAGGAGAAAACAGTAGTCTGCAGGGTCAAAGTTTGCAGAGAACCAAAGAAGGATGAGAAAAGGAAAAGAAGGCAACTAAGAGAACATGAAGGGTCAGTTTGAGTTGAATAATGATGGAGGAATCCAGGTGTGAGCTGTTACTGGTATTTTATAAACTTGTCCAGCCTCCAGCTACAGACCTAACGGAAGGTCTCCAGGTCAGTGCCTTACTGTGCACCACTCAGGGCATGAGGTTGACCCTAGAGTGAAGGACAATACCGAGCCCATGACTATCCTGTGAAGGTCAGGTCATCTTCTTTTGGGATGGTTCCCAGAATATGACTTAGTGAGGAAAGGGTGCCCAGTAAGCATATGAAGGAGGACTTGCCCACATGGCCTCATGTTGTGAAGAAAGCATGCTAAAAACTTACTATCAAAACATGAGAATTCTTTTTGTGATCTTTATCTTTGTTTCAAGCCAACTTAAAACTTAGTTTTTGTAAGAAATGCCCAACACGTGACTATTTTTCTCTTAAGTAGTGGTGGCCATAGTGTCACCTCACCCCTCCAAATTATAACCTTTTCTTTTTTTTTTGCAGACTTCTCCCTAAAAGAAGGTCAGGTCTCACATCCATATGAGCTTGAATTCTCTGACATGCCAGCTAAGGCATTCTTTAAGATACTACAAATTTTTGGTAGCTAATGAAGAAGTTAAAATATTCAGAGATAGTTATAACTCAAAAATCACATGGGTTTTTGTAACACTTTTTTCCAAAATTTCATTGCCTCATTTCCCTCTTGCAGAAATCTTCAGCAGCTCTCCTGTGTCTGTTGATAACATGTAACTCAGGCAGAGACATTCAGTGCCTTCCACACTGAGTGGGGGGGTGGAGTTTCCAATCTACATATGATACCAATTATGCTATTAATATGTGTTAGAGAATTCATAACAGAAAGCTACTATGAATTCACTAACACTTTATAGTGAAGGGAAGAGGGAGAAAGGAGCAAGCATTTATTAAGTTCCTGCATTGTACCCAGAGCTCTGCTAAGCACTTTACAAATATTTTCTCATTTGATTATGTATTTGTGTGAGACAGTCAGGCCTTAGAAGGTGTGTCTGCTCATTTATTATGACAAGTCATAATGAGGTAGCTGGTGCTGTTTTCCAACTTGTAGAGGTTGAAGTTTGATCTGGTTCCATGTCAAGCTTAGATTTCAATACAGAAGATAAACCTAAGTACCCTTAATAACTTTATCAAACCATTATAAGTATTTAGAATAAAGTCAGCCAGGTGCTTTGATGCAAATATGAATTTTAAATAATTGTTACCTACAAGTTTCTGTTAAGGATGAATAAAGAACCAAAATATAGAAAGTCATTAGCATAAAACCCCGCTGTTAATATTATACATATTTTTTAAGCAAACAAGGTAAAGAAGGTAATACTTGCTACACTTAGGTATTTCCAGACACCTTAAATTAATTCTCCTACCCCTCAAGAACCCATGGTACAATTGGGAAACCACCAGTATAGTGAACAGGATACCTAACTGGAATTCGGATCCCACATTTAGGAGTTCTGTAATCTTGGATAAGCTCCTTGACTTTTCTAGACCTCCGTTTACTCAAATGTAAATGGGGATGATAATATTTGCACAACTGGGATTATCACGAGGAAAGCCTTTTTCACGCCCTTTTGCCAGCCACAAATCAATATGGAAATATAAGCTATATAGCAGAGAGAATCCTGGCTTCAAGTCCTAATAGGCCTAGGCCTACATAAAATTTGCCTCTGACACTTCCTAGCTGTGTGGTCATGGACAAAACAAATACACTTCACCTGCTTTGGTGTGTTTGTTTGGTGCTAAGAGGAGTTTTTGAGGTCTTAAGTTGTCTGCATGGAAGGGAAAGGAAGGAAAGGCATGATATAAAGGAAAGGATAGAATGAAGAGTTGCCACGAGTCCTTTGGAACTGTCATGGATCATTGTTTTGCTCGGAATTGCTACATTTCTCACATTTGATTGATTATCTTGACAATATTACTGTTACTGTGTACAACATTCTCCTAGCTCTGCTCACTTCAGTCTTCATACAGATCTTCCCAGGTTTTCCTGAACTAATCTCTCATGTAGTTTCTTATACCACAACAGTACTCTATCACAATTATGGACAACAGCTTGGTTCAATTTTTCCCCATTTGATGGGTATCTCCTTAATTTCTAGTTCTTTGCCACCATAAAGATAACTACTATAAATATTTTTGTACATATAGGTCCTCTTTTCTTTGATCTCTTTAGGGTAGTAGTATTGTGGTGGTAGCAGTATTGCTGAATCAAAGGATATGGGAAATTTTATAGCCCTTTGGGCATCGTTCCAAATTGTTCTCCAGAATTTGGGGACTTGCAAGCACCACCAACAGTGCATTAGTGTGCTTCAATCAGCATTTTTTAAAGGTTTTACTATGTCAGGTACTATGCTAAAGTTCTGGAAATACAAGTAGAAGGATGAACAGCCCCTGACTTCAAGGAGCTTGCATCCTAGTAAGGAAAGACAACTTGTTAAAAGGAAGCTAAAGGGGGCAGAGAGACATACCCTATGTGAGGAAAAGAATGAGATATAACTGACTTAGACTACCTTCTGGGAGAAACCATCCAATTGGATCCAATTCATATGCACTTATGGCTTATTTTGTATTCCAGAGGATTTGGCATATGTTTTCTTCCATTCCGGTTCTCTTCATTGCTTCAGTGTGGTATGGAAGTGACCCTGAGTTCTCAATAGCTCAGCTAACAGGTCCTGCCAGGTTGGAAAGATTTTGAGTACCAGATTGCTGTATACCTGTTTGTCCATCTGTAATATGACCTAGCTAATTTCAGAAGGATTTCTACCAGTTTTGTTTTAAGATATAATTTGGTCACAGCAATTCTGCAGGCTGGAGTATTTGGAGAAGGGGGAGGAGTATCCGTTCACAAAATCACAGATCCTTGAACATTACATGACTTCTTTCCTTGTTGAACTCTGTGTAGAGCACAGACAGCTCATTTTGCTTCTCATTATATCTACCTTGGAACCTAGCACAACACTCTGCATGTGGTGGGTGCTTAATAAATATGTAGTTGATATGATAACTCTGCATAGAGTTTTATAATTCATACTTTTTGATAAAGGTAATAACAGCAAATGTCTAAACTAGAAACAAAACTGAGGAGTCTTGGCTTTTGGCCCCTTGTTTGAGTCATTTTGACTGTATTCCTACTACTTATTATACTGTAGCTTAAATGAGTTGTAATTCTTTGTTTTCTGTCTCATCTTTGTTTCTAGACCAGTTGAATCCTGTGGCTTTTCGAAGATTGGTTGATGATGAAAATGCACCGGATACAAGAAGCAAATTCTCCCTTGTTGCAGTAGAAGCTTTCTCAGCCTGCCTCTTGGCTGTGTTCCCAGAGTCAGGCAAGAGGAGTGACGAAGATCTCTAACTGAAGAAAGAAAACATCATTGAGGAAACTTTATCTGCCCCATATTTCTGCATTTTAATTTTTTTCACTTTATAAATGGTCAGCTTTGAAGAAGTAGACTACACCTGTGGAAGCATTCCACTCCCAGTCTAACATTGAACACAACAAGCGTGTTGTCCAGAATCTTCACAAAGCAGAGCAAATTTCTGCTGGATTGTATCTACTGCAAGGCAGTCCAAGATCTTAAGGCTACAGTAGACACACATATATACACATACATGCTTTTTTAGCAGCTGTATGATTGGGGATAATGAAATTAATATTTTAAATACATTCTCATGTGGATGTTTCTCAATTGAGCTGACTCTCCAAGTTCACAGTTTTCTGTTACTTTAAAATTATATTTTTCCTCTGCCACTTACCCTTTGCTAACACATAACCACATTTGTCTTGCTAGCCATGGCCTTGCTATGAATAGTGTTTGGTACCAACTCCCTAAATCCTCATGTACTATCTGCTTCAGCAACAACATAGTACCCACCCTGAAGGCAGGTGAATGAGCTGAACAGAGGTGTGTGGTTCCCCCTCCCTTTTTTTAAATGTAACCAGACACCTTTTTCTGTTCTCCCCCTCCCCCTCCCCCCTTTATTTGGGTAAGTGTGAGAAACAGTAGTTTAAAATGAGCAACTGAAGGGGCAAAGGGCTGGTCAGCATAGGGCGTGGCTTTTAGTGCCTCGAGTAGGCGTGCTGCTGCCCAGGCCACCCCAGCCCCTCTTGACAGAAGGATAACGTGGACGACCCAGCGGGGCCAAGCATACGAAGTTGGAGGACCAGGACCACAGAGGTTACACTCTGGGGTAAATATTCTCCATATCCCTGATTCTAAAAAAAAAAAGCCTGTGAATGTGCATGTGAAGATAGGTGTCATTTGGAAGGCAGATTTAATGTATCTGAGTCAGTGCTGGGGTAACAGGCTGCAGATTGTACAGGTCTCTTCGGGGAAAGATACTGGAAGATTCTGAAGGACACTGATGGCAGCAGGAAGCAGAGCCTCCTAGTTGATGAAGCTGTCCTTACTTCCTGGAAAACTTTCTTCCTCTGCTTATTCTTCTAATGTTCACAAGGAACCCTTGAGAAATACTTTATCTTCCTTCCACATTCCCAGAACCTGACAGACTTAAGGGATGTTTGCCTTGTTTGTCTCTGTCAGATCCTGGCAATGAGGTTTGATGCCTCCTCACCTTGCTGAAGAGAGACACTGGACCTAAATGGCGCAGCATGACTTCGTCCCTGCTTGGCTTAATTTCTCCACACCACAGTCAGCTAAGGTATAGTTCTTTTTCTCTGGTCTCTGAAGCCAGACTTTAATTCTCCCTCCTCTTAACTAAATTATAAACCCAACACTAATCAGATTTACTGTTTTTTCCACTCTGTTTACATTTTATAAGATATTTCACATATTATTGTGAATGGGTACCAAAAGATTACTTCACTAATATAACATGGGAGAAGCCTAGTTAGATAGCATTTTGTCTGGAAAAGATTGGGGGGTCTTGGTGGACTACAAGCTCAATTTGAATCTAGGAATTCACATATTTATTAAATATCTACTTAATGCTGGTCATTGTTTTGTACACTGGGGATACAATTACAAAAATGAAACAGTTTTTACTTTTTTTACAGTTTTTACTGCGGGGGGCTGCATTCTAATGGGGGAGACAGGTACACATGTAAACATGTGGCATACATACAAAGTGAATAAATACAAATATATGCAACATTAGTTAAATAAAAGGTAGTCAGGGATGGAGATCACAAGAGTTAGGAACATTAGAAAAAACTTTGTACAGAAGGTGTTGTTTGAGCTGCATTGAGAAAGGCTCAAAGAGGAGTTAAGGACAGGGCATTGTAGACATGGGGATCAACTGGGTGAGAGGCATGGGGACCAGAGGTAGCTATAGTGTCATGTGTCAGAGAGAAGGCTAGAAGGCTGCATTGTGGACAAGAAACAGGACAGTGTCCAGGGAGTCTGTAAAGCTTGGTTGGGGCCAGGATGTAAGGGACTATAAGAGTTCAGCAGAGAAGCTTTATGTTTGATCCTGGAGTCAACAGGGAGCCACTGGAATTGATTGAGTGGGAGAATACAGAATAACATAGAGCTCTGCTTAAGGAATATAGCTTTGGCAGCAGTATCTGGTGGAATGAAGTAGAGAGACCTGAAACAGGAAAATTACTTAGGCAGCTGTTGCATGAAGTTGGGCATCTAGGTACTCTAGTGGATAAAGGGATAAATATATTTATAAATAAATGTATATATAAATATGTAAGTAAAAATATAAAGTGGATAAAGCCTGTTACCAGAAAGACTTGGATTCAAAACCAGCTTCAGACACTTACTAGTTGTGTGATCCTGGGCAAGGTACTGAACCTCTCGTGCCTTTGTTTTCTCATCTGCTGAAAGGGGGTAATAACATCACCTACCTCCGAAGGTGGTTATAAAAGTAGAATGAGATATTTGAAAAGCATTTTTCCAAACCTTCAGGTATTATATAAATGCTAGGCATTGTGAACATCATCATCATCTAGATGTGACCTGATGAGAGCCTGAAGTGATCACTGTATGAGTGGAGGAGAGAAGGGGTCGAAATATAAGAAATGTGGAGGGAAACAGGAATATCCAACTGGTTGGACATGTGAGGTGAGGGCAAATGAGAAGTCTGAGATGATAGAAAGTTTACAAACTTGGATGACTAGAAGGATTGGTGTCTTCAAAGAACAGAGGGAAGTTTGGAAGAGGGAAATGTTAGATGGAGGGGGGAAAATAGTGAATTCCTTTTGATGTGTCTGATAGGCAATTGGTGATATCTGAATTTCAGAAGAAAGACTTGACTAGATATATAAATCTAGACATCATCTCTATAGAGATAATAGTTAAAACTCATGGGAACTGCTGGGCTTAACAGAAAGAATGTACGGGGAAAAGAGATGACAGCCTAGGACAGGACCTGCAGTCAGAGTGGTAAGTGTCACAGAAACACAAGAGAGGAGACTGTCTGAGGAGGACGATATGATCAGCAGTATTGAATGCCTCTGGTAAATTGAGAATAATTAGAATTAAGAAAAGACCTTCAGATGCACCAGTTCCGTAATCCTCAGTAATTGGGGGAGGGGAGGAGAGGCGTGTTCAGGGAGGACTAGCACATCTGGTGTGAGGGCTGCTTATCCACCTTTGGTGTCCACCTGTCCTGTTCTCACCTGTAGCTCCAGGAAGCTGTAGCTGTGCAGCAGCCACACCCAGGTAATACTGTCTTAGCAAATTAAACTAGGCTGAAAGTAACCAGCAGGCTTCAAACCCATTGGTGAGTTGGGGAATGTCTATCCCAAGAGTACGAAGACTTCCCTAGCAGAATGGGCAAATGAAAACAGCTTGATGTAGTGGCCATGAAAGTGGTTGAAGCAGGTGTTGTGGAGCTCCTAGAGCTTGGTCAGACATTGAAGACACTATGGTCATCCACTGCATCCTGAACCATAGTCATTTGGACTTTTGTCCTTTCACTGAATTTCAGTGACTTTGAAATAGAGAACAAGGCTGCAGCTCTGCCTCACTTAAACCCAATTCATGCAAATGATGTCATTGATCCTCTTCAAAAATGAAAGATAGAAACAGTTATTCATTGGGGAGCGTTTTCAGATCGCAGATGGTTGAGGAACCAGTTAGAGAAGACGAAATATAGTTTTAAGGAATTTGCCTGAGAAACAGGAAAGATACAGGAGAGTCTGTGGGGATAGTGGAAGGTCTAAAAGGAAGATTTTTTTAAGGATGGGAAAGGTTGGAATATCTTTGTAGGCAATACGGAAGGGACCAGGAGAGACTGAGGATGAGAGAGAAGGAGGTTTGATTAAGGATGCCATCTACTAGAAAAGACAGAAGATGATGGGGATCAAAGGCATGTGGAGTGGGATTGGCCTTGACCTTGATGACCTTTTTTATCAGACACTCTGGAAAAGGAATGGAGAGGAAGCCCATAGTATACCAGGACGTTTTTTTGGCGAAGATACTGGAGATGTTTATCATTTCCTTCTCCAGTGGATTAAGAGATTTGCCCAGGGTCACATACCTAGTGAATGTCTGAGGCCAGATTTTAACTCAATTCTTCCTGCTCCAAGCCCAGCTCTCTATCCACTAAGCCACCTAGATAGCTTTAGCAGTGTGACTTGCCCAGGGTCATACTACTAGTAAATGTCAGAGACTGGATTTGAACTCACTTCTTCGTGATTCCAGGTCCAGTGATCTGTCCACTGTGTCATTTAGCTGCTTTTGCTTTTCTGAGAGTTTTTTAACCAGTATCAGATCTTTTTAATGATAGTCACTTTATAGGATAAAATCTAAAAATGCCATTTTACTTTCATTCTTAAACTTTTTTTCTGCATTTTTTACCTTGATTCTAGACCTGTTGTTTCTCTACATGAATTTTGTCCCGCTCTGTTAACCCTACCCTCTTTGGTACTTGTTTTAGCACTAAATCTATACATTAATTTAGTTTATATCATTTTTATCATATTAGTGTGGCCTATGCCCAAGCAGTGAATATCTCTCAAATAATTTCTTTAAAGATTGTTTTGTAACTGTTTCTATAAATTTTGAATGTACTTTGGTAGATGATCTCAATACTTAATGAGTTTTATACTTTTTTGAATGAGATTTACTTTTCTAGTTCCTCTTGAATTTTGTTATTGTTATAAAAATGTTTTGGTAGGTTTTGTTACTTTTTTTCCCTTTTTTAAATCATCTATTAGAAGGGATAGCTCTGTGGGTGAGAGAGTGGGGAGAAATATAATCAAAAAAAGAAATTGACATAAAAGCATCAATTTATACAATTTTAAACAAATTTAAAATTTTGGCCCATAGCTTTAGTCCATTAAGATATTTTAGGATTATGAATATGGCTCAACATTTTGGCCCTCTTTTCCAATTTTTTGTCATCTTCAAGTATAAAAAGTATGTTCTGTATGTCTTCATCCCAGTTGATAACAAAGATGATTAGATCTGAGCCAGGCAGAAGGCCCTTCAGTAAATCTCTCCATTTCACATTGGTAGACCAGTATTACTCTTTGAGTCAGTTTGTTATGAATCTACTTTGTTTTACTGCCACCTTGCTCACATTTCTCTGTCTTATAGATAGGAATAAGTAGGATTTTGTAGGATTTTTCCACATATCTAAGTCACTTATTGACTGTATCATTCACTTGATATAGTCAGTGTATTAATCCTACCTGTAAAAGAATAAAGTTAATCTGACATGTCCTGTTCTTGATGAGGCCAGACTAGCTCTGACTACTTTTATCCCTTTGGAAATGTTCAGAAATACCCCTTCATTTTGTTCTCAAATTTGAAACCAATAAGTCAAACTCACTTACTTACAGTTTCTAGATGCTGTTACCTTTTTTTTTTTTTGAAAAATGGGATATTCTTTTTTTCTAGTCTGTGATACTTCTTTTGTTCTCCAGAGTCTTTTAAAAATATGCAGTGTTTGTCAGTCACATTTTATAAGTTCTTTTCGTATCTTTTCAGTATTACCAAAAAGATAGATGACTGGAATTCATAAAGGGAGGCTAGATACCTTCATGTTCTCTCCTTATTTGAGTTTTCATTCCACTATTAACCATTATTGTTCTATCCTTTCCATTCTTCACATCATTCTCCTTGGTTTTATATATTACTTATTTGAAGGAAAACTAGGTTTATTCATGTACTTTTTAATGTTTTTAATAGGAGTGGATGTTGTATCTTCTCAGAAACTTTTTCTACAGCTTTTGACATATAATCATAAGATTTTCTTGTTTTGTTATCAATATGGTCAGTTAGGTTTATAGTTTTCCTGATATTGAACTGACTCTATATTCCTGCTATAAATACAGCTTGATATATTATCTTTGTAGTATGTAGCTGCAGTCTGCTTGTTAACATTTTATTCATAATTTTTATAGCAATATTCTTTAGGGATGTTGGTGTGTAGTAGTGTCAAACTCAAATAGAAATGGATCTGTGAAGAGCACTTATTGACTTAGAAATCTACAAATTAACATTATCTGTGTTCTGTTTTATTTATTTATTATGTTAAACATTTTCCAGTTACATTTTAATCTGGTTCAGGCTATACTTGGAAGTTTTGCAGTCCAAGAGATTGACACCTCTGGTCTATAGTTTTCTTTCTCTGTTTTGACTCCCTGGTTTAGGTATCAAGACCATATTTGTGTCATAGAAGGAATTTGGTAAGACCTCTTTCTTTTCCTATTTTTTCAAACAATTTATGTAGTATTGGAATTGTTTTTTAAAATATTTGGTAGAATTTGCTGGTCCTTAGGATTTTTCTTTAGGGATTTATTCATGGTTTGTTCAATTTCTTTTTCTAAGATAGGGTTAACTAGTACTCTATTTCTTGTGTGTTAATCTGTATAACTTATATTTTTGTAAATTTTCATCCATTTTATTTAGATTGTCTCTTTGACATACATACAGTTCTGGCTTTATGTAGATTTGTATTATGCAGATTTGACTTTTTACAGAAAACATCCTGAAAAATTCTCCATTCCGAAAGAACACCTATGTTAACTTTACTATTCAGTACTGTGCACCCTGCCTCCACTATTGCCCTGCCTTCCTCTGCTCTATGCTTTGCTCCTCCACCTATGTGCCACCTCCTTCGCCCAAAAAAACAAAACAAAGTCTCCTAGTGAAAGCAGAAGCTGCTGTTGCAGAAGGATTAGGGACTTGGTTTGAAACCTTTGGTCAGAGAGGACACTTGACTCACCTGCCTAGATGTCAGTTCTTCTTGCATTTCTCTTCCATCTGTCTGTGGTGGGGTTCTGAGTTTCTATCCCTGACCCCCATGTGTTACCTGTTTTCTCCTGTCTGTGTCCTTGTCTGGCCCCCATGTATCTGCCCCCCTCCCCCAGCTTCTTGTTCTTCTTAGTTTGATGCAGGTCCCCATGTGACTGGACCCCACCTCCTCCTGCTGTCTTTTCTCACTGTTTCCAGCCTCTTCCACAGGCATTCAGGGCAACTCCCTTTCTACTTCTTTCCAGGTATCCTGTCCTATCCTGTGATGTCTTTCTTTTTCTTGACCTCATTAAAGGGGCCATGCCTTGGCTACTTCTTAAATAGGCCTATTCAATGAATGGGCATTGCCTCACCCTAAGTGAGTGCCTGCAAAGACCTTGGCCTAAAGGGCCCAAGATCTCCCAGTGCATCCTGGGTCATCTCCAGTCATCCTGAGGAATATCTGGTCACTGAATTCAGATGGTTCTGGAGGAGAAGTGAGGCTGGTGACCTGCACAGCCCTCCCTTACTCAAAACAAAGTCAAGTGCAAGTCATATTATTTCTCTGATGGCATGGTCTTCTTTGGCAGTGAAGGATGAACACAATTACAATTATGTAAAAATAACTTTACATAGAGGTCTGCAGAATAATCTTTATGTAAAGCAAGAACTGTCTGTATAGTTTGGCACAGTAGCTATTAATTTCTTTTATTCAGTAGCTGTGAATTCACTTTTTTCATTTTTGATGTTGGCAATTTGGTATTCTTTTTTAAAAAAAAAATCAACCTATCTACTTTATTATTTTTTGTCTCCTCTCCCCCTCCCCCCAAAAAAGGTTCTAACTTTATTAACTCACTTGGTTTTTCGCTTTCAATTTTGTCTCTCTCCTTTAATTTGCAGATTTTTATTTTGGTGTTTTATTGGGGATTTTTGATTTGTTGGGTTTTCTAGTTGCATCCTAATTCCTTCATCTGATCTTTGACTTTTATTGGTGAAAGCATTTAAAGGTATCAATTTTCCCCTAAGTGTTGCTTTAGCTGCTTCCCAGAAATTTTGGCTACCTTTTCATTTTTATTATCTTTAATAATTGTTTCTATGATTTATTCTTTGATCTTTTTTTTTGGAATTAATTTCCATTTAATTTTTAATCTTTGCTTCAGCAGCCTTTTATTGAATATGATGTTGGTAAAAAAAAAAAAAAAATATATATATATATATATATA
Organism: Bettongia penicillata ogilbyi; assembly: GCA_023548195.1. NCBI lineage: Eukaryota > Metazoa > Chordata > Mammalia > Diprotodontia > Potoroidae > Bettongia > Bettongia penicillata. The sequence goes on from JAJHZJ010000096.1 coordinate 11,733,329, forward strand.
TATATATATATATATATATATATATATATATATATATATATATATATTTGCTTTTCTGTTTCTGTTTGTGAGGTTATGCCCTATCTAATACATGGTCAGTTTTTATAAAGGTACCATGCATAGTTGAAAAATAAATCGTATTCCTTTCTATTCCCATTCAGTACTCTCTAGAGGTTTATCATATCTAACTTTTCTAAAATTCTGTTTAACTTAATTTATTGTTTATTGTTTGGTTCAGTTTATCTAGGTCTGAGAGGGGACAAATTGAAGTCTCCCATTATTATAGTTTTACTTCCTATTTCTTCCATATAATTTAATTCTTTCTTTAAGAATTAAAATATGGCACCATTACGTGCATATATCTTGTATTAATTCATTGTCTGTGGTAACTTTTAGCAAAATGTAATTTCCCTGCTTATCTCTCTTTTTTTAAGTCTCTTCTTGCTTTTGACTTGTCTGAGACCATAATGGCTGCCCTTCCATTTTTTACTCAACTGAAGTATTATAAATTCTGCTCTAGCCCTTTATTTTAACTCTGTGTATACTTTTTACTTCAGTGTCCTTTTTATAAATAGCATGTTGTTGGATTCTGATTTCTAATCCGTTCTGCTATTTTCTATTTTATGGGTGATTTTATCCCATTTATTTGTTATATTTGAAAATTAAGGTAAACTGAGAGACAGTGTTCTAAGTATGATCAACTTATTAGTTAGGCCAGCAGTAAACCAATAAATAAATCCAATTTGTTTGATCTCTCAATGACCAAAGACCCCAAGGTAGGACTCACTAACCTTAATATAGTTTGGGGGAGTACAGAATTGAGTAGGTAGAGACAACACTGCAGTTGTTTAGGGTAAACAGCGTCATGGGAGTGGGGATAGCATGATTGGTTACATCTCTATCATTAAGGAATGCTTGATTGATTTATGAGACCCATCTGCATCCTGAGGATGTTGTTAGTTAACCAGGGATGGCAGATTCCCTAGCTCCTAGAAGGGTTTGCTAGGGAGATAAGAACTGCCTTAATTGTGCAAGGAAAGGCAAAGGCAAGAATGAACAAATAGTATATCTCTTGGAGCTTCAGGACTTAACACCAGCTGTCTTAGTATTTTTCTAGGAGCTGAAAATAAGTTTTTTCCATTAATTAGAATTTGAATCTAAAATGATACAGAATCAATTACTTCAAACTTTCATGGTTATAATTACTGTATATTTCCCTCCATCCAATTCTCTTATACTTTATTTTTTTTCTCCTGTACCCTCTTGAGTCTGTTTTCTCACTATTACCTGCCTTAATCTGCCCTCCTTCTTATGCCTCTCCCCATTTCATTTCTTCCCTGTTGGGTACTGGAGGGGAGGCACTGAGTGCATTTTATTCTTCCTTCTATTAACCATTTCAAGTGAGAGTGAGGTTCAAGTGTTTCTGCCCCCCCCTTCCCCTGTGGCCTCCTCTGATATGAACTTTTCCTTGTGTACCCCATTTATGTGAGATTATTTTACCATTCTTCGTCTCCCTCCCCACCCTTCCTTTCTTCTTCTGAGATCATCCAAACAACAGAACTTCCTCTGTGCACCTTCATGATCATGGAGCTTTGCAGGGATAAATGTTTCTTCTCCCTATGTAAGAATGTAAACAGTTTAATCTTATTTTAGTTCCTTATGATTGTTCACTTACGTTTACCTTTTCTTGCTTCTTGTGTTTGTATGACTGCTCAGTCCTAGTCTTTAAATTGGAAATTCTTGAAAGTCTTCTATTTCTTTAAAGGACTGGGTCCCCGTCCCCCACCGTAGGATTATACTTAGTTTTGATGGGTAGATTATTCATAGTTGCAAGCTTGGATTCTTTGCCTTTTGGAATTTATGCCAAGCTCTCCGTTTCTTTATTATACTGACTGCTAAATCTAGTATGATCTGATCTTGGGAGCAGCTGGGTGATGCAGAGGGTAGAGTGCCTAGAGTCTGCAGAACCTGAGTTCAGATCTGGGACTTGCTCACTCTGTATCCCTGGTCAGTTCACTGAACCTTTGTTGTCTGTTTCCTCATCTGTGAAATGCAAATATGTAGTACCTACCTCCCAGAGTGGTTATTAGGATCAAATGAGTTAATAATTGTAAAGTACTTAGTACAGTGCATGGCACATAGTAAGCACTGCTATAAGCTAGCTGTCATCATAACATTGTTATTATTATTGTTCCACCACAGAACTTGAACTCCTTTTTTTCTGGCTTTTTGTAGTACTTTTCTCAAGTTGGAAACTCTGGATTTTGGCTATAATATACCTGCGAGTTTTATTTTGGGGTTTCTTTCAGAAGGTAACTGATACATTCTTTCCATTTTTACTTGGCCCTCTGGTTCTAACATAACTGGGAAGTTTTATTTTAATTTTTCTTCAAACTTGATGTCTGGATTATTTTTCTTGTTCACGGCTTTTAGATAGTTCTTTGTTCTTTTTTGTTGTCTTCATCTTCTTACTTAGTTTTATTTTTCCTTGATGTCTCATGGAGTCATTAACTTCCATTTGGCCAACTCTGCTTCTCAGGGAGTTCCTTTTTTGAGTAATGTTTTTCAGAAATTTTTTATTCAGACTATTTATTTCTGTTCCTTTTTTTTAGACTATTAATTGTCTTCTTTTCTTTCCTCTCTGACTTTTGCTTCTTTCCCATTTTTTTCTCTACTGCTGTCATTTGGTTTTAAAAATCTTTTTTTTTTTAACTCTTGCTTTCTCTGTTCTAGGAACTCTTGTTGGAGTTGTATCCAATATGTGTTTCTTTTCCTTGGGTTTTGTTTGTAGGCTTCTTCAAGTTATTCCCTTCTGTGTTTGTGTCTTCAGCTTTCTTGTTGCCAGCATAGATAGCTCTTTATGGTCAGATTCTTCTGTTTCCTTTCTTCTTGACTTTGGACTTCATATTAATATTGGGTTCAGTGCACTTCTGAGAAGAATGTCTGGCCCGAACACTTGTCCTCTTACCTCCAGCTTTTTGTTAAGTGTGCTGCTGCAGGGATGTAGTCAGGGAAAGTATCTATTCATATACCTCTTAGTCTGAACTTTGTGTGTTCCCAACCCATATTTGGGTCTGGTGTCTTTTCCCCTAGTGGGAGTTTCAGGAAATTGCTGCTTAACTGAGACATTCTTATTTCACCTGATGGATAGCTCTTTAAGTTCAGAACAACTGAACTCCAGGATCCCCTTTAGTGTGTGATTTCTACCAGGGTAATTCCACTATAGGTAAGAAATGAATTCCCCTTCTGCTCCTGGGATCAGATCCCCACAGCTGCTGTTTTCTTCTCCTACTTATGCCTTGCCCTAGATCCATGGCTTATAGCAAGCAACAGAACAGAATGGGTACCACATGACACCCATACCTGTGCCCTGAAGTAGTTGCCTTCTTTCAGTCTCTGGGTTCTAAAATGCTCCTAGCAGGCAACTCCTGACCAGACCTCTTTCCCCCTCTCTGTAGACTTTTATCTGTCTCCCTAAGCTGCTCTTGGGTGGCAAAATGACTCACTTGTGATTTTTTTCTTTCATGTCTTTTTTTTTAAATTAATTAATTTTTAGCTTTCAGCATTTGTCTCCGCAAGATTTTGAGTTCCAGATTTTCTCCCCATCTCTCCCCTAATCCCACCCCAAGACAGTGTGCATTCTGTGATCACCCTTTCCCCTCTTATTCCCACCCTTCCCATGTCTGCCCTCCTTCTATCACACCCTTCCCTTCCCTTATCCCCATCTCCTCTGTTATCTTGTAGGGCAAGATAGATTTCTATATCCCATTACCTGTGTTTCTTATTTCCCAGTTGCCTGTAAAAACAATTTTTAACATTCGTTTTTAAAACTTTGAGTTCCAACTTCTCTCCCTTCCTCTCTCCCCACCCATCCTCACGGAGAAGGCGAACGATTCAATATAGGTTATTCATGTGTAGTTATGCAAAAGACTTCCATAAAAGTCATGTTGTGAAAGACTGTATCCTATCCTGCCCCCTATTTCTTCTATTCTCTTTTGACCTTGTCACTCCCTTCTGTCATCCCCCCCACACACCCCACTTTCCTGTAGTGTAAGATAGATTTCCTACCAAATTGAGTGTGTATGTTATTCCCTCCTTAAGCCATATGTGATGAGAGTAAGCTTCACTCTTTCCCTTTCCCCTCCTCCCTTTTCCTCTTCATTGAAAAAGCTTTTCCTTGCCTCTTTTATGAGAGGTAATTTGCCCCATTCTATTTCTCTTTCTCCTCCAAATATATTCCTCTTACATCCCTTAATTTTATTTTTTTAGATATCATCCCTTCCTATTCAACTCACCCTGTGGGGTAGGGGTTGTGGGGTGTGTGTGTGTGTGTGTGATTCCCTCCAACTGCCCAAATACTAACAAAAGTCTCAAGAGTTACAAATGTGATCTTTCCATGTAGGAATGTAAACAGTTCAACTTTACGTAAGTCCCTTGTGATTTCTCTTTTCTGTTTACCTTTTCATGCTTCTCTTGATTGTATTTGAAAGTCAAGTTTTCTATTCAGCTATGGTCTTTTCATCAGGAATGCTTAAAATTCCTCTATTTCATTGATTGACCATTTTTTCCCACTTTTGCTGGGTAGGTGATTCTTGGTTTTAATCCTAACTCCTTTGACTTCTGGAATATCATATTCCAAGTCCTTCAATCCCTTAATGTAGAAGCTGCTAGATCTTGTGTTATCCTGATTGTGTTTTCACAATACTTCAATTGTTTCTTTCTGGCTGTCTGCAATATTTTCTCCTTGACCTGGGAACTCTGGAATTTGGCTACAATATTCTTAGGAGTTTTTCTTTTCATATTTTTTTCCAGAGGTGATCAGTGGATTCTTTCAATATTTATTTTACCCTTTGGTTCTAGAATATCAGGGCAGTTTTCCTTGATAATTTCATGAAAGATAATGTCTAGGCTCTTCTTTTCATCATGGCTTTCAGGTAGCCCCATAATTTTTAAATTGTCTCTCCTGGATCTATTTTCCAGGTCAGTTGTTTTTCCAGTGAGATATTTCACGTTGTCTACTTTTTCATTCCTTTGGTTTTGTTTTATAATTTCTTAATTTTTCATAAAGTCATTAGCTTCCATCTACTCCATTCTAACCTTTAAGGAATTATTTTCTTCAGTGAGCTTTTGGATCTCCTTTTCCATCTGGCCAATTCTGCTTTTTAGGGCATTCTTCTCCTCACTGGCTTTTTGGATCTCTTTTGTCATTTGGGTTAGTCTATTTTTTGAAGTATTATTTTCTTCAGCATTTTTTTGGGGTCTCTTAGCATACAGTTTACTTGTTTTTCATGATTTTCTTGCATCACTCATTTCTCTTCCCAATTTTTGCTCTGCTTCTCTTACTTGATTTTTAAAATCCTTTTTGACCTCTTCCATGGCCTAAGACCAATTCATATTTTTCTTGGAGGCTTTGGATAGAGAAGCTTTGACCTCGTGTTCTTCTGTTTGCATGTTTTGGTTTTCCTTGTTACCAAAGTACAATTCTGTGATCTGATTCTTTTTTCAGTTTTTGCTCATTTCCCCAGTCATTTACTTGACTTTTGAACTCTTTGTCAAGGTAGTTCTCTGCTTCCAGTGGGAGTGGGGGGTGTGCTATCAGCCACCCTATCCCCTCACAATCTGTGGGCCTAGAGCTCCAGAAACAGTAGCTGCAGCTGCCCCTGCTGCTGATGTGGGTTTCTCCACCCCTCCCTGCTCAGCTGCCCTGGGACTGAGTCTGTACCACTCCATTCTTCCACGCTGGTCCCACAGGCTTTTTCCCATTGACCTTCCAATTTATCCTCAGCATTTTGGGGTCCTGGAAACCACCACAGGTATGAGAGATTCAGTCTTCTCAAGGCCTGCTCAGGTCCTGTCTGTGCCAGTGCAGCCCATACTGGACTGTGCTCTGCTCCCAGCATGGCCCTATAGACACTTCCTGGTGACCTTCCAGGCTGTCTTGGGCTGGGCATTTGCTTCACTCCCTCATTCTGTGGGTTCTGCAGCTCCAGAATTTGTTTAGAGCCATTTTTTACAGGTATTTGACTGGGCTTGGTGGCAGCACTCTAGAAAGACCATGACATTACTCTGCCATCTTGGCTCCCCTCACTGTGATTGTTTTTGGATTTCCTGATCAGAATTTGATCCGGTGTGTTGGATGGGCAAGCTAGGCCATACTTGTTCCTCTCAGTCCTCCATCCTGACTCCTTGTCATTCTTCTTCTTGAAGGAGAAAATAGGAAGCAAAATAAAAGTTAAATATTCTCTGCCCTCTTGTCATCCTAATTACAAATCCTAGCACTTCTTTGATCCTTCTCTTTTTCCAGGGTACAACTAAAAATTCCCTTGTTGTTGTCCTTTGTATTCACATGAGCCTCAGTTTGTTCTGATTTTTTTTAGCAGTCCTGAAACTATCCCTCAGTGACCATGCCACACATTTTTCATCTTCCACTATTTGAATCTATTGCCATCTCCTGTACTTGTCATTTTAGAATCTCAGTGCATCCACACCAGGGTCTTCAGACAGACACTTCCTCTTTGCTGCTTCATAAGAAGTATCTCTTTTATGTCTTCAGAATTTCTTTCGTAAGAGCTTCCCATTTTCCCTGGGCTCCCTAAAGAATTTTGCTTATCTTTTCTTAGAGGAAGTAAAGAGCTTTACCCAGAGTCAGAAAGTTATTGTTCACTCATGTCCTACTCTTCACGCCCCTGTGAACCCCAATCCATGGGGTTTTCTTGGCAGAGCTACTGGAGTGGTTTCTCATTTCCTTCTCCAGTGGATTCAGGCAAACAGAGGTTAAGTCTCTTACCTACAGTCACACAGCTAGTAAGTGTCTGAGATTGGATTTGAATTTGGGTTTTCTTGACTCCAGGCCCACTGAGTTACATACCGCCTCGAAAGTGAGGAAGACTTGAGTTCACGTCTGGTCCCAGATTTGGGCAGGACGCTTCTTACCCTCTCTCAGCCACAGTTTCTTCATCTGTATAAAATGGGGGTTATAATAGCCCCTAGCTTCCAGGGCAGTGGTGAGGGTCAGATAAGTGTAAACCGTAAAGTTGTATAAAGTTAGCTTTTTATTTATGTTAGGAGATGTGGACTTATTTTTTGACAGCAAGAAAGAGCCCAATGAACAAAGAGTGATTGAAAATCAGGAGACTAGAATGGATTGGACACTAAGAGGGCAAGCTCTTGGCGAACATGGGTGGGGAAGGAACTGAGGATTGGTCTTAGCAAAGATGAGAGCTACAAATTTGTCAGCAGTAAAACAGAAGAGGAAGGAATGATGGGAGTTGGGTTGTGGTGCAGAACAAGGAGGAAAAAGAGTTGCCGATGTATGGGAAGGTGTGGGAAGTTTGAGACAAGAAGAGAGCGTTAGAATAGTCGCCAAGAAGTGAAATGGTTAGAGTCGGTAAAGCCTGAGTCGGAATTTGACCGAGCCTGCATAGTTCTGTATTTCTCTGCATTCAGCATCCTAAGAGTAGGTTTGGCAGAAGTGTCTTGATTGGGGGGATTTTTTTTAAAAAGTCATAGTCCCTCAAAAATATTCTTTCATGGGGTAAATGGGATGGGAATGAAGGTCTGGGGGCAAGAGATAGATGTGACCTGGACACTGATACATAGATACAAGAGTTTGGTTTGTTAGAGACAATAGAGGCTCTCTCCCCGCAGAGTCCCTTTTGAAGACAACATCAGACAAGTCACATATCCTCTCAAGACTTCACTTCATTGATCATACTAAATGTAACTAGATTATGTATCTTTTGGATGGAAGTTCCTTTCCAGCTCTCAGACCATGATTCTAATCCTTAAACTTAGACACAGGTTTGTTAGGCAAAATGTGATGAGAGAGTCATGGAGGAGGTGAACAAAGAACTGAGTTTGATGAGCCAGAGGCTTTTGAAAGCCATGAGAGAGGCAAGTTGAGCATCAGAAAGGGAGGGCAGAGCTGGATTGTGGAAAGGTTTTCATACTCAACCAAGGTGTGTTTTGCCCATGGCACAATCGTGGGCTTCTTCTGGACCCTGGGGGTGTTTATCCCTGTTGGGGCTTGGTCCTGGCCTAATTTGACCTACAAGAAGAAGTCAGAGGCTTAGCTGGAGTTCCTAATCTTGTGTTTGCTTCCTTGGTCTTTTTTTTTCTAGTCTCCTGCAGCCACCTTTGAAAAACATGGAGAACACCTATCCCGAGGAGAAGGCCGATTTGGAGTGAGTCGCCGGAGACATAACTCCTCTGATGGTTTTTTTAACAATGGGCCCCTACGGACTCCAGGAGGTGAGTGATTTCCAGTGTCCTCTTGTTCACATGAGTGCCATCTGGTGCAGCAAGCACCACCTGGAAAAGATGTAAGGAAGGAAGGCAGACCACTGCTTCCATCCACATAGGAACTTGTCTTAGGTGGAGGCTGTACTGCTCGTACCCACTCGAGCTGGGCTCTCTACTGGGTGGAAGAGACTTGTCTTCTGATGCATTTTAAACCATTTGTTGCAGTTGAAAGGGATCTTTCCAGGAATTGGCATTGAAAGAAAAGTTGATCTTTCCTCATTCTAGCTCAGTTTTCCAATCTCATAATCCATATCGTTCTAAACACACTAATCGGGCTAGCCATTGTCTGACTGGCAGAGCCTTCAGCCAGATCAGAAGTCCCTGGCCCATCCCCTCCGCACTCCCAGCAGAGAGCCACATTGACGCGTGTTGTTGCTTTTCCTTTCCACGTTAGATTCCTGGCACCAACCCTCCCTGCTCCGCCATGACTCCGTAGATTCGGGTGTCTCCAAGGGTACACATGCTGGACTCTCTGGGAACCAGTCCGGCTGGCATGGCTCTGCCCGGGGTCACGATGGCGTGAGCCAGCGCGGCGGGGGGGGAGCAGGGACCCACCGCCACTGGAATGGCAGCTTCCACTCCCGCAAGGGCTCTGCCTTTCAGGAAAAGCCGCCTACTGAGGCCAGGGAAGAAAAGAAAGAAGAGAAGGCGGAGAAGTTGCAGTTTGAGGAGGAAGACTTTGTAAGTGTGGAACTTTCTGAGGGCAGCTAAGGCTGCGGCGCAATGATGGCACAAGGCAGGGCCCTTTGGCAACAAGGATTTTTTTTTTTTTTTTTTTTTTAAGAAACTACGCAGTCTAGAAGTAGATATAACCAAGTTCAGGTTTAGAGTCAGGCCAGAGACATTAGCGAACATCTAGTCCAACCCCTTCATTTCACAGAGGAAGACACTGTGACCAGAGGGGGAAGGTAATTCTTAAGAGCCACATAGGTGGTGAGAGAGCCAGGACCTGAAACCAAATTGTAGCCTGTCGGTCAAAGTCTATAAGACCTTTTGTAGAGGAAAGAAGTCAGTCAGTAGGAAGAGGGGAGAGCTTCATGACAATCCCTGAGCAGTTGTTACTGCTAGTCACGTTCGGTCTTATTTAAAGTGTTAGTGAGTGATTAGCTTCTTTAGGCCTAGTTGCTTCATCTTTCATGGAAAGTGATGTTTTCTAGATGGCAATTATAAATTATCTTGTGCATTCTGCGTTCCTAGATATAATGCTCTATAATTATAAAGTGTGCCCTCTCAGAGGGATTTTGTTTTCTGCAGATCATAAGGAGTTCCTTCTTGCCCTTGCTCTCTGTTGCTAAAGTTGCCTGTGCCTGTAGAAATTGTGGCCAAAAGACTTGATGACATAACAGATGGTTGGCACAAATCCTGTTGTTCTGTGTTGACTTCTTTCCCACTTAGCATCTAAACCTACCATTCAGTTGATGTAGTATGTTTTAAAGTAGAGCTAGAAAAGCTTCATGGTAGGTTTTGGGCAGAAAAAATCCATTTACAATTCTATAGTGCCCATTGGTTACTCCCAGATTTCAAGTTTATGATTCTAATGTCCATTAGCAGTAATTACTTTGCTTAGGGAAAAGGAAGAGGCAAAAATACAGAAATAGAGCAGGTAGGCTCCTTCTGGTAAGTAGAAATCTAAAAGCCATCCTTCCCCTTTCCTTCCCCCAAAAATTGTTAGCAGAGTTTAAATATGATAAACATAAACAAATATGGAAAAATTTGTGTTATTTTGCATTTTTCACATTTTTGTCATATATGGTTATAGTAATACTTAATATTATTTGAGTGAATGGAAAAATTGTCACTCTTAATGTGATGTCTTATGAGGAAATAAAGGATCTTTATTTTTTAGGTGGAGTAACCAAGATTCAGTCACTCACGCTCCTCCTAGTTATTGCATTTATGGTTTATTCTATATAAAGACATAGGTATCTTCTTTGACATTAGCTTGCTTAGAGGAAACCCTGGGTTTTTGATATTTGGGCTCATCTCACCCTGCTACTTTCTGGCAAACCACTTTACATCTCAGGAACTTCTCTGTTAAAATCGGGGGATTGAACTGAGATGATTTCCAAAGCCCGGTCTAATTCTGCATTTTGAACCTAGAATCCTAATGTCCCTTAATATAGTGCTTTTTTCTAATGAGCAGCAGGATTTTATCAGAGTTCATTTTTTTTTCTCTTTTCTGCCCTTACTGTCTTGACTTTGGGAGGTCTTTGTCCTACATTTCCCTCACTGAAGCCTCTGGAGAAGCCCCCTTCATCTTCCACTGTCAGAGCTAAGCCCATGTTTATTTCTCCCATGCTAGTCCCAATTATTTTCTTTGATCTTCCCACTTTGCAAGTCTGTCCTTTTACTGAAGCCCACCCTGCCAGTCACTCTCCAGCAGCAGAAGGTAGCACCCAGGTTTTGGAATCTTGCTACCTTGTTAACTGATACCTTGCATGGTAACTCCAAACTGCTTCTTAGCCACAGTAACATATACTGAACTGTTAGCCAAAGGGCACCAAACAGACAGTGTGATGTGATGCAAAGAGCCTTAGACTCACAAGGCCTGAGGTCATATTTCCTACTACTTAGCACTTGCCTGACTTGGACAAGTCAGACCCCTCTGTCGACACCACCACTCCCCCAAGCCTCCCTTTTGTCCTCTGCAAGGAAAATAGTGTCATTTACACTATCTACCTCACAGGGTTATTGTGAGGAATATGCTGTGTCAGTATGACATCTTTGAATTTTATCTTTAGGACACATTATGAAACTACTCCTTTGTCACTTTCCTGGATTTCATTGTTGTACAGTTGCCTTTGATAAACCTATCTGTCACTTTTCTACATGAACAGAAACTTTTAAGATTTCCTAATTTTCGCTTGGCATTTCTTTACTTACATGCTTAGTTAGGATTTCTAAGAGAGTGGGGGATTCTACTTGGATACAGTTTCTTGAGACCCCTAATTTTTAAAATAAAAATGATCTGGTGCCAGCTAATAGTGGACTCCAGGTATTGGCATTTTATTGCCTTTATTTCCTGTTTGTCTGAATACACAAAAATCAGAATTACATTTGTCTCATCTTGCATTTTATTCTACTAAAACAGGTGGCAGATTTCAAAGTTTAGTCCATCATAAGACATCACCTTGGAAACACTATGAATGTCTACTAGGTTATACCTAGCTGTACTCTGAGAAAGAAGTTATTAAAATCAATATTCTCTTAGACTAACAGTAAAGGACAAACTCTTGGGCCAGGCGGTTAGAGCTTTCTAGGATCTTGACCCAAACTTACCTTTCCAACTGGAGAATATACCCTACATTGTGTATTTTGTGCCTTGGCTCACTCTATTCCATCTACCTGCATAAATATCCTTTTACCCATCCCACCTCCCCCAGCTCACCTGTAGAAATTCTTTCTATCTTTAAGGCTCTGCAAATTACTACCTCCATTCTCCCCCAGGCACAGTCAGAGGACATTTCTCACATCATCCTGGACTCCCCATGGATATTTGTTTAAGCACACTTTTATGATACCATTTGTATTACATGTATATTATATATTCAGCTTGTGTTGGAGTGGTTTTTATACATCTCATCTCCCCTGTCGTTTTGAAGGTCCTTGATACCAGGGTCATGCGCATTTTCTTTTACCCTGTAGCATTCATAGGCTACAGTGCCTTTTTTTGTATTATTAGACACTCTGAATAGTTGAGGCAGCCTGATGGAGTGAGTGGGAAAAGCTGTTGATCTTATAGTCAGCAAAAAGACCTGACCAGCTACTTATCCTAACTCAGAGATGTACAAGCTGTGAGACTCTGGGCAAGATACTTCTGATTTTTCCAAGCCTCACTTGTTTCATTTGTGAAATGGTCGTGAAACTCTCTAGGTCACTGTTTACCTACTAGAATTGTGAGGAAAGTGCTTTGTACCTGTGAAAGTAGTCGGTCAGTAGTTAACAGTGACTGTGGGTGATTCTCATCTTCAGAAGCTCTGAGCTGAATCTTTCCGAGCCCAGGCAAGTGAAGCCTGGTTTTTTACTTCTTTGGGGGGAGGTGGGGTAAGCTTTTATTTGACATGTTATATATGTTATTAATTAAAGGGATGAAACAAAACTCACTTGTTTGACTTGAGAGCAGAGCTCTTGAGCACAGAGACAGTGTTTGTCATTTTGAAAAATCCTTTGGATTGATTTGAACATCCAACAGTCCAGTAAAATTTCTGAAGTAAAAAAATCTTGACTGCAGGCAAAAAGATTAGGACTGAATTTTGAATGAACATATAGCAACCCACCCAGGTGGGCTGTTGGTGGATGTTTGTTGTCCTACTTTGCACACTGCTAAATGTGGTATTTACTAGACATTCTTCTTACATAATATTCACTTATATTTTATGATGTCTATCGTAGAGGTGATACGGCCAAAATAAACTGCTTTATACTGAGGTTTTTCTCTGGTTTTTACAGCCATCTTTGAATCCAGAGGCTGGGAAACAGAATCATCCAAGTAGACCTGTTGGGACCCCTTCTGGAGTATGGGGTAGGTGAAGCTCCCTTCTCTCTTAGAAAACTTCAGGGACATAAATTAAGCCAGGTTCATACTTGGGGGGGAAAGGAACAAAATCATTTTCCTTTTATTACTTTCCTTTCGTTGGCCCCAGTAATTATTGTTCCCCTTGTGAAAAAGTGTTCAGCAAGCCTTTCTGCAGGTAATAAAGTATGTCAGCAAGTGTAGACAGGCCAGAATTACAGGCCAAATAGAGAAGGTGAAATTTGAGAGAGAGAAACATAAAGCCCTTCGTATGTTAAAAATAATCATCTTCCTAAGGATAGGCCACACTGCTACAGGAGGCTTTCCCAGCCCTTCTGTCTTCACCGGATAGTTCTATGTTGCCTTCCCCCATTGGAATGTTTAGTCCTTCAGGGCAGGAGGTGTTTTTGCCTTTCTTAGTATTATTAATGCTTAGCCCACATAGTAAGTGCTTAATAAATGCCTGTTGACTAGCCTACAACAAGATAGTAGATGCATGGCGACACAATAGTCATTGCAGAAAAAGACCTTAGGTTTTTAGTGGACCACAGGTCTAATAATTAACTATGGTATGGCAATTTTGAGAAGGTAATCCAGTTCTAGGACACATTAAAAGACATAGTATGTAGAACAGAGGTTCTTAACTTGGGGTCTGTGAATTTGATTTTTTTTTTTTAATTTTGAAAACTAAGTAGAAATAAAGTGTGTGTGTGTGTGTGTGTGTGTAATGTTTTGTATGCATTTTAGACATTCTGGGAAGGCATCTGTAGGTTTCATAGAATTCCTGAAGGGGTCCACAAGACAATAAAGGTTAAGAATCTTTGTTCAAGAATGAGGAGAGTGACATTCTAACCTAATTCTGCCCTGGTCACACACTATATTTACAGCAATATCTTAAATTCTGAGAGCTGCATTTTAAAGAAAATATTGATAAGCTAAAAGTGGTGACGCAGGGACTTGAGCCCATGCTGGTTAGGTTACCCTCAAAAAAAGAGTTTTGGCGAAAGGAATTGGAGAATGTGTGATCGCTGCATTCAAGTGGCTCTTCTAGAAAATGAATCAGACTTGCTGTGGCTATTCTTGGTCTCCCAGAAAGCACCTCTAGGAAGCAGTGGAGGTAGAGAAAGACAGCATGTCTTGATACCAGGAAAAAGTCTCTCACAAGTGATATCTCAAGGAAAGCTGTAAAGTGAGCCTCCCAGTGGCTTCCCCACCTCTTTGAAGGTTTCCCCCATTGAGACTCATTATTTGGTAGAGAGAGTGTCAAAAATTTTTAGTTCTAAGTTAGACAAACACAGAATTCTCTTATATTGTGTGGTTTTATGATTCTTCTATTTGTGTGAAACACTGTTGGAATATCCACATGTATCTGGAGAGTGTCTAAAGGGCGATAGCATCACCCTCCCTCAAATTCTCCCTCTCTCTGTACTTTGGCCTTCGCTCCTGTGAGTTCAGGCTCTGGGTAGATGTCCAGTGTCCAGTCTCAAGTCACTATCTACCTGCAGGACTTGGATTGCATGAGCATCTCAAGACTATTGTGACCAGAGCTTAACTCCCTCCCTTCATAATCTGCTAAGGGTGGCATCGTCGCCCAGGTTCCTAAACTGTGACTAAACCCAGGTCCTTCTATCTGTCTCCCTCACCAGTGTCCAGTCAGTGGCCAAGTCTCATTACTTCTCTCTCTATTCACACACTCCAGAGGCAAACTAGTGCCCACAGTCAGGCCCTTGCCGTTTCTTGTGCAGACTCCTGCAGTAGCCTTCTCTTTTGATTTCCATCCTCCAGCCTTTCCCCTCTTCAATCCATCCTCCTAGGAGCTCTCAAAAAAAAAATATTCCTAAACTCATGGCTGACCATGACACTTGCCAATTCACATACCTTTAGTGGCTTCCTTTTCTCTTTAGAATAAAATACAAGCACGTTAACTTGGATTTAAAGCCCTTCATGGTCTGGCTCTAACCTGTGTCTTTCCAGGCTCCTTTCACATTACTTCACCTTCATACATTCTACAATCCAGTCAAACTGGCTTGCCCACTCTCTGTTTCCTGAATTCAGTACCTTTGTATCCACTATCCCCAGGCTTAGAATGTCCCTCCTATTATCGTTGCCTCTTAGAATCCCTAGCTTCAGTATAGCCTCGGCTCAGGTGCTCCCTCCTATGGGAAGCCTTTCCTGATCTTCCTAATTAACACTCTCCCTTTTTGAAATAATTGTCTGTAATAATACTTCCACTGTCATATCTGCTGAAATTATTGAAGCCTCTACCGCTAGAATCACATCCTTCTCATATACTTGGAGTGAGTGCGGGCAGGCAACTTAAGCGGTTAAGAGAGAAGCCAGGTCTGTATGTAAGAAACCTCCAAGCAGGCTGAAAGCATTGGTTTACCAAGGCATGTGGTGTCACTACCACCATAGTGTTAGTTCTCCTCTGAATACCCCTTGACACTTGACGGTGAGTAGAACCAGTATTAGCCACACCAAGATGATTCGGGCCTCTTTTCTCCCTCTCCTTTTCCTCCTCTCCTTCTGTCTTCCTCTCTCCCCCTTTTCTTTTGTCTCCCTTGCTCTTCCCTCTTTTTCTCCTCTCCTTTCCCTCCCATTTCTCCCTCCTCATTGTCTCTCTCTTCCCTCCCCTTCTTCTCTTACTGTTCCCTCTTTTTCCCTCTCCCTCTCTCTTTAGAGCAGGCAGCAAGCACATACCATGGCAGAGGAGCTGTCCCAATTTGTAGCACCATGGGATGGAGCCAAGGGAGACTTTTAGAAAATTTGCGTAGAGCAAGACTCAGACCCACATTGTCTTTTTGCTTAGAAGGTGATATTACCTTCTTATTCTTCTCACTCTCCTAAACAGAATCAAAATGTGGTTTCAGTAAATTAGGTTCAGAAGGCTCTCTAATGGTCATACTAGTTGTACCCTGTGACAAGCCCTAAGCCTCTGCCAATCCACACCTGATCTTGGATCCTTGAGGACTGCTAATGTCTCCCCTAGACAGCAGCTGTGCTTTAGGTGGCTTTTTAGTGCCATAACCTCATGTTAGAAGACTCACAGCCTCATCTTTGTCATCTTCTAGGCACCATAGCTTGGGAGAAGGATTCTTTCTGCTCAGTCAGTAAGCATTTATTAAGCACTTTTCCCCTATGAATTAAACAATGAATGATTAAAAAGGCATTTATTAAATGCCTACTTTGTACCAAACACTGTGCTCAACTCTGGGGACAAACAAAAAACTTGAGACAGTCACTGCTGTCAAGGAGCTCACACTGATTGGGGAAGATGGTATATTAAACAGAGTTCAGCTGTAGAGCAGACTGATAGGCTTTTAGGAACTTAGTCTGTATCAGCATGTGGGGCCAAGGTCCTGGCTTTGCTAGGCATTTGGAGTGAATAGAGGCAAGGCATTTGTTAAGACCTGGAAAACTATAAGAGGCCAAGGTCATGCTGCTGGCATGGCCTGCTGGTCCTCCATTTCCCTAGGAGGAGCATGCATCTCTTCCAAGACCCATGAACAGTGGAGAAGTCTGGGCTGGGACACAATTAAGGGAAAGGTAGTCTTGTTGTGACTTTGTTTCTGTCCCAGAAAGCACTTTTCTGTCTATGTGCTCTCAAGGGTCATAGCCTCAGATCTAGAGTTGGAAGGGACCTTGGAAGCCATCTAATCTAACCCCCTCATAAGGAAACTGAGGCTCAGGGAGGTTCTCTATCTTACTTGTGGGCCCAGGTATAGAGGCAGGATCTCACTCGAGAGCCAGTGCTTAAGAAATTTAAACTCTGCTGGTCATGTTTTTTTGTGCGCCGCAGAAAGTAAGGTGTAAGGAGCAAGAGTGTTTCTGATGCCTAGACCTACACTGTGTTTTCTTCTGTGCTATCTGAATCACTGTCTTTCACAGAAAATCCTCCGAGTGCCAAGCAACCTACCAAGATGCTGGTCATCAAAAAGGTTTCCAAAGAGGATCCTGCCGCTGCCTTCTCTGCTGCATTCACCTCACCAGGACCTCACCTTGCAAATGGGAACAAGCCCACAACCATTGTCCCAAGTGTCTACAAAAACCTTGTCCCAAAGCCGGCAGCACCTCCTTCCAAGGTATCAGTTTGTGAGATGAGGACTTTTGAGGTGGAGCAGAAAGAACTTGAGTTTCATTCTATTTGCTAATTAAACGGATATTTATTGAGAGCTTGGCACTGTGGATGCTGTGGGCAAAACCAAGAATAGTAGCAGTTCTTGATCCGAACAAACTTAGTCTGTGTGAAGAAACTTCTCATATCTACTGATTAACTACATGCTGAGTGAGATGTCATGGTATTTGCAAAGAGCAGTTAAACATGTTCCTCCTTTCCTACAACTTACTATATACTTTGAAACAAAACATGTACATTAACAGTTAAATAAGATTTCACGGGATCCTATGTGATTCATTGCCAAATGATTGTACAAACAGCTGCTACTAGAATTCTGTAGAATAGGAAGTATTTGATCTGGGTATTGCAGGGTAGATAAAGGAGAAAAGGTATTCCTAGCCAGTGAAAAAGCAGGAGAAAAATTACGAATCAGCAAAGCAAAAAGCGCACTCACAAGTCAATGAGGAAAGCAGTTTGGGGATTTGTGAGGGACTGGAACTTGGGGGTATGTCACAGAAGTGTCTTGTGCATTGAAATGAGAACTGAAGAAACACAGGTAAATGTCAAAGGAGAAAAGCCCCAAGAGCAGAGAAATGAATCTTAGAAACATCTTGTTTAAGAGGTGGTAGGAGAAAAGGAGCTCCCTCAAGATGTCCCAGAGGTCAAGAGTGAGGAGGTGAGGGCTGAGCAAAGGCCACAATTGGGTTGTGGATGATCTTTGAGAAGGAAGTTTTAATAACATGGTAGGGCCTGAGCCCAGACTGTTGAGGATTGAGGAGAGAGTAGACAAGGGAAGGAATAAGTGCCTGCCAGGTGCTTTGCAAATACTATCTCGTTTGATCTTCACAACAACCCTGTGATGTAGGTGTTACTCTTATCCCAGAGGAAACTGAGACAGAGATTACATGACTTGACTAGGGTCACACAGCTGGATTTAAAATCAGCACTCTGACTCAGGCCTAGTACTATGTGGTATCCACCACACCATCCAACTTCCTGTAATTATTAGAGCTTGGATTACAAGATTTAATAGATTGGAAGGCAAAGACTGGATTCACATCCTGCTTTTGATATGTATAGTTTGTGATCTCAGCCATGTCACAATTTTTCAATGTCCCAGGCAACTGGGATTCTTAGGGTTGCAGAATGACTGATAATCTAATGGTCCTCTTAGATTGGGAAGTCCTTGAGAACAGGGACAGTATTCTTTCTTTTCTTTGTGCAGTACCGATTAGCACAGGGCCTGGCACAGAATAGGTGCTTAATTGTGACTTCTTGACTGATCTACAGCACTGGAGGAAATTTCTGCCTCAACAAAGAAGGAACATTGATACATCTGCAAACACCTCATTCAAGTAGGACAAGGGAAGAAAGAAATGAGACAGGGAAGGACTGATGAAATAACAGTGAAAGGAAGCAATGGAGAAGAAAAAGTGTGAAAGCAAAACAGATTGGAGTAGATTGATCCACAGCAAGGTCCAGGAGAAGAAACAAGATTACAGCTAGTAGAGGGATTATTCTTAGAAAGCAAAGAAATAGTAGGCCCTCAGAGGCCATAGAGAATCTGATCTGTGAAGTCACTTTCAGGTCTAAATCTATAAAAATCAATCACACAGCAAGCACTTATTAAGTGCCTACTGTCTTCAAAGCCTTGGGGAGATAAGGACAAGTGAAACAGTCCCTATTTGCAAGAAGCTGACTGTATTCTAATAGGGGTGACAAGTGCATAAAAATGTAGCGTAAATTTAAAATATAATAAATACAAATTTATATCCAAAGTAGTTTGTTAGGGAAAACACTAGCAATGAGAAGGATTAGGAGGCTGGATCATGCATAGAGTTCAGGATTGAGGATAGCGTCGTGAATCTGAAAGATAGTTTGGAGCCAATTTGTGAAGACTTTTAAAAATAAAGAAATATATATTGAATCCTCAAGGTGATAGGAAATTGCTGAGATTGGGTAGGATAGTGACATGATCAGATCTATATTTAACAAAAATTATTGTCAGCAGCATGATGCATGAATTGAAGAGGAGAGACTTGAGCAGTGGAGGCTAGTGAGGAAGTTACTACAGGGCATGAAGAGGGTCTACACTTAGGTAGTAGCTATGTTCCTGGCACTGTGCAAAGCCCTAGGGATACAAAGAAAGGCAGAAATACAGTCCCTGGCTTCAAGATAATACTCATAATTCTGCCTTGTTTTATTTGGCCTCTGTCCATCTTAAAGTGAAGTGAACTGTGCTACTAAGAATCCCTTTAATAGAAAGGCAAGCTGCAGGACATAGACATAGTGCTAGAGAGAGCAAAGACTTGAGAAACATCTGAATTCCACAAGTCTACAGAGGGGTCAGTCTGTGCTGGTAGTGTCACAGTTGTGGGAGCCAGAGGGGAGCAACTCAAAAGGGATTTGAAAAAGGAGAAAGTAGCCAAAGCATGGAAAAATCTTAAACCTTATTAATACTCATAAAAATGAATAAGAGAACATTAACAACTCCCAATCTATCTGCCTACTTTCCATCTTTACAAAGTATCTGACACCTGTATCCATATGTGTTAGGGGTATATTTAATCAACCTATTAGGAGGGAAGAGACAGACTTGCTTCCATGGTGGAACCACATCTTTACCATCTCACAATTGGCTAAAATAGAGAAAATAAGATTCCCTGGTTGATTAAGTAGAACAAAATGCCCTCTTGAAGAATCTCTTCCATCAAGGTGTCTCCAACCATACATCAAAATCATTTTCACCTGCTACATACAACTCTGGCCATCTTCCTGTCGTGCTCTGACCTACACCAAGGCCCAGGACTCCAGCTTCTGTCCTGGTGCCCTGGATTGCTGATCTTGGTGTGTATAATATAGATTGTCTGTCTCAAATGTGCCACTGGACTCTATGATCCAGTGACAGTAGCCTCCTTGCCATGTATATACTCACCCAATTGTAGGTACAATAATTTCATCAACACCACCATCCCTGGAAAAGGATTGTTGGTCAGTCAACCATTTATTAAGTACTTAACTATATATCAGCTACTGTACTAAGGCCTAAGGATACAAAGAAAAGCAAAAACATGATCTCTGCTGTCCCTCAAGGAATGCATATAGAATGCATACATATAAGAACCTGCAAACATCTATTTACATGCAAGAAGGTATCCAGTATAAGTGGTAGTAAATCTCAAAAAGAAGGCATAGGCAGTGGGGGGCTACCAGAAAGGCCTCTTCCAAAAGGTAGGATTTGAACTGAGTCTTATTTAAGTGAGGAAGACCGTTCCACAGATGGGAGAATCGTTCAAGTACCAGCAGGCAGATTCATTTTTCTGGTTTGCAGAGAACATGGAGGGGAGAAGGTGTAACTTGACTGGCGAGGTAGGAAGGGACCAGGTTATGAAGAGCTTTAAAAAGCCAACCAGAAGATTTTATATTTGCTCGTGGAGGTGTTAGGGAGCTATTTGGAGTCTATTGGGTAGAGGGATTGTCTGGAACAGTGCTTTATAAAGAAGATACTTTGGCAACAGTAAAGGATGGACTGAAGTGAGGAGAGATACGAGGCAGCAAGACCTGACAGCAGCGGTCCACATGGTAGGTGAAGAGGGTCCATACAGGGAGTATTACTGTGAGTGGAGAGAAAGGGATAGATACAAGGGATGTGAAGGCAGAAATGATGAATTGTCAATCTCTCCCTGTCTTCTGGCTACTCTACCTACTACCTTTCTCCTCCAGCCTCAGAAAGCCACCATTTGACATCCATCCCCACTAGCTTATGTCGTGTCTCTTCTCCCCTTTCTGACTGACCTTGAGAAGGCCTTCGGCAGTCAGTGACTCTGTTTCCTCTCACTCTCTTTTTCATTCTTACTGATAGACTCAACGGTCAGCTGAAACAGAAACAGCTCTTACCAGAGTTACCATTGAATTGACAAGTCTAATGTCCTTTTCTCTGGCATTTAGGTGCCACAATGGATAGAGCACCCAGCCTGTAGTCAGGAAGACCCAAGTTCATTTCTGCCCTCAGTCACTTAGCTGTGTGACCCTGGAAGAAGTCACTTAACCTCTGCCTTAATTTCCTCAACTTGAAAATAGGGATCAAAGGAACAACTGAGATACTATCTCTTAGCACAGTTTCTGGCACACAGTCTGTGCTTAATAAATGCTTATTCCCTTTTCTCTTTCATTCATTACTTCTCTGCAGCTGTTCATGCTGTCAGTCACCCTCTTCTTGGTATCCTCTTCTCTTAAAATTTTAATGTCACTGATAACCTCCTGCTTCTTCTCTGATATGTCTGATCACTCCTCTGTCTTCCTGATTGGATCTTTATTCAGGCCTTGTATCCCTTACATGCTTTGTCCTGGACCATTTTATCTTCTTTCTATCTTCCTGCTTCCATGGATGAATTATCAACTCCAGGCAGATGATTTTCAGATCTCTGAATCCAGCCCTAACCTCTCTCATGGCCTCCATTGTCAAATCACCAACTGCCTGTGGGACATCTTAAAGTGGATGTCCTGTAGATATTTTGAACTCAACATATCCAAAACTGGACTTGTTCTCCTTTCCTCCATCCTTCCTTCTGTCTTCCTGACTTGCCTTTCTGACCAAAGCGCCACCATCCTTTCAGTCTCCCAAGCTCACAACCTCTACTCTTTTCTAATGGCCCGAATTCTATCTGTTGCTAAGGGCCGTTGATTTTACCAGTCTTTGTGACAGACCCTCATCACTTTAATGCCTGGGCTACTAAAGTTATCTTCTGTTTGGACTGTGCTTGGACTCAAGTCCAGCATCTGCTCAGCTCTGGTTCTCCAAGGAATCAGAAGTGAAGAGATGCAGGGGTTATGGCCTGGGAAAGAGTTGGAGGCATTGGAGATCACAGTGAAGATGAAGGTGGGGTTAAGAATTGCTCATAATCCCTGTACCTTCCCAAACCAGATCACCCTTACAAGATGCACTGCTTCCCTGTGTGTGTTCTCTGTTTAGAACGTAAAGTCCCTGAGAGTTGGGACTGGTTTTTTATTTTTACTTGGTCTCTCGTGTCCTCAGCACCCAGTACAAACCCTAGCACACAGCAGCCACTTAATAAATGCTTATTGACTCACTGACTGAACAAGGACTGAGCACAGGTATTCATCACCGTAGTGGAGAAGCCTCAGGGCAGAGTCCAGGTAGAGACAGACTCCTTTGTGAATAGTCATATCCTTCCAGTTGTCTTGTTTGTAGAAACTCCTTAGTATTCTCCTCAGAGTAGTTTAACCTCAATATTCATGTAGGAAAAGTCAAGAACATGAAGGCTGTCCTTTATTCAGATTATGACATACAATTAGATAAAAAAGATTTTAGCCATTAGGATAAACAGTACAAGTGCTTGGTGTGAGATAGGTCCTGAGTTAAGGAAGAGGAGGAAACGGTATTGAATTGCCTTCAGGAAACCATGGAGCTCCTTTAAGGACCCCAAACACCTCCCAGAAACAAAGCTTACTTTTTATATAACTGAAGGCGATGTTATACATAGTCACAATATATGGGCCACAACAGTCTCAACCTTTAAAATGATTATCCAGTAGATGGCAGTGGAGAGGCCCAGCAGCAGTCAAAGGTGTCGTCAGGGAAATGGCCAATTGAAAAGAAGACAGGCTGCTTGGGTAGTGGGAGAGCTAGGGGAATTCACCTTGCTTGTGGCCTAGCAATGTCAGGCGATAGTGAACAAGGCCTCAGAAGGCCCAGGTGGGGAGATGGGGCAGCTCCGTAGGAAGAGCTGCAGGTGGTATTGTGGAAGTAGCTAGGTTTGTTGGTTTCCTTGAAATGCACTGTTGTAGCAGGTGATTTTATGAACATTTCTTCTTTTTGATCTCAGATTGCCACCTACATACCTCACCGGTAGCTCAGATTCAACATGGCCAAAATTTTCCCAAGCTTCCCATATTCCTCTCCCTTCCTTCACGACTTCATTGTTTGTGGAATCATTCACAGTCTCGTGTGTTTGGAATCTTGGCATTTGTTAGGATTCTTCTTTTGTTTGTCACATCTAATCAAGCCTTCGTAGTTCAGGTGCCCTGTGACACCTTCTCGGTTGCTCCCTTTGCTTCTCCCATTGCTGACATCATAGACTGAACTCTACCTCCTCCAATCTCTCCATCACCTGCTGCTCATGGAAAGCATGCAAACCCACTCTCTACCTGTCATTCCAAGTCTCCACTGTACCGCTGTATGAGAGGCGCAAGTAACGTAGCAGTTAGAAAGTTGGCCCCAGGGTCTGCCTCTATCCCAGACTGGCCATGTGACCCTTGGAAGTGACTTCTCAGTGCTCCAGAAAACACTCTAATGCTGCACATTGCAGGAATAAACTGTAATTTTCTTTGTTCTCTAAATACACTTTTCTGGTACTAATTATTCTCCTCCCCCTCATGATTCTTTAAAGCTTCAGTCAGATGTCATTTTGGGAGCACTTGGGTAGTACAGTAGATAGGACCCAGGGCTTAGAGTCAGAAAGACCTGAGTTCAAATTTGACCTCAGATACTTCCTAGCTGTGTGATCCTAGGCAAGTCACTTCACCTGTTTGACTCCATTTCCCTTGTCTTTAAAAATGAGGTAATACCCATTAGCATCCTACCTACCAGGGTAATTTTGAGACTCACATGAGACAATAATTGTAAAGTGTTTAGTAGAGTGCCTGGCACATAGTAAACTATATAAGTTGATGTTATTGTCATTATTAGCATTATTATTTTTCTGTCTGCCTTCCGTCATTGCCTATAAGACATTGATATCTTGTTGAATTGATTTTTCTCCTTCACTTCATGAGATAGAACCATTTATCTTAAATTTTCTATCATGTATTATTGTCTATTACGTAGTGTGTATATCTTATATGAGGATCTGGGCTGCATCTTATTTAAGCTCTTTCTTCCTAGCTAGTCCCTAGCCCTGTTTCACCCAGAGGGGCTTTATCACTAGCTATTGTAATGCATCCAGAACCCCTGCACTACTATGGCAGAGGCTAGAGAAATGTCTTACTTTGCAAGCGCTGAAGCACAGTATCTTACGGTCTTCTTCATACCACCTGGCTGTTTTGGTGCACTTCTTAGGGAATACCATTCCATCTTTGCATGGTTTATATAGCCACAGTCAAGACCATCTACACTGGGAGCAGCAGCCTTGAAAGAGTTCAGTAGAGTCAGGGTGCAGGGGAATCCCAGATGAGGCTCCCTGTATCACCCACCACCTGGGGACGGGATAGGCCAGATCATAAGGACATGCTGTGAACAGTTGCATGCAAAACATGCCTCTCAAGCCCCATTCTTCCATTCCTGCTATTTTGTTGCTATCTCTGGGCTTCCCAGACTGCAGTGGCACAGTTTTAGCAGTTCATCCAGCTTGGCAAAAGAGTTGTTTTGGAGAATGATGCCAGGAATGATCAAGTCGGTTCAGCAGGGGAAAGGGGTACCTTGACTAGGCAAGGAAATGTCTGCCCAAATGGTTCTTTTGAGCCCAGTACCTCAGTCCTTTCTCACAGCTTAGTTTGTCCCTCCCACAGGCATGCCTAAGTTTGTATCTAGCCAAATTCCTCATCTAACCAGAATTCTTACCCATACTCTCATCTTCTAAAGAAGCATCCCATCTCCCCTCTGCTTCCCTCACCTTCTGCCACTAATGGGGAAGAGAGAGGCAGGTAGTCTGGGGGGGAGCTAGAGGTCAAATTTCCTAACAAGCTAGGAGACTGTCTAACTGCCCTTTGCTGTTTTCTTCTCCCACAGCCCAGTCCATGGAAAGCGACCAGGACAGAACACAAAGCAGGCTCACTCTCCTCTAGCCGGGATTCTGCCTTCACCAGTCCAGTTGCTGTCACCAAACCAGTAGTACTGGCAAGTGGCTCAGTACTTCCCTCTCCCAAAGAGGTGAGTCCTTGTCTGTTTTCCTTACTAATAATATAGCTTTCACAAAATGGCAGCTAGGTGGTGCCATAGTGCCCAGAGCACTGGACCTGGAGCCATGAAGACTCCTCTTTCTGGGTTCAAATCTGGTCTCAAATCTACCTAGCTATGTGACCCTGGACAAGTCACTTAACTCTGTTAGCCTCAGCTTCCTCATCAGTAAAATGAGCTAGAAAAGGAAATGGCAAATCACTCCAGTATCTTTGTCAAGAAAACCCCAAATGGGGTCACAGAGAGTCAGATGTGGCTAAACACCAACACTTATTGACACATGCTGATAGCTGTGCTGATCTCTATCACTAGTGAAATGCTTGACCATAGATGAGACCAGAAGCTCTGGACTTCCTAGAGGTTCAGAGAAGGCCTGCAGTGTCTATCCGCTATTTTTGGTTGTTTGACTTCTAATCAGTAGATAGGTGAGAGAAGATCTCTGAGGATGAATCAGTGAAAACCACTGGACCTTGTCATTTTCAGAGCACTGGATGTCTAATGTGTTTTTTAAATAAATCTGCTATTTCTTGTCCTATATGTGGCCATGGGGGTACCATTTCATATCTGGGCCTCAGTTTTAACCAGGGCCTCAGCTGCAAAATAAGAGGGTTGGATCTTGATGGTCATTTCCAGCTTGAAATGAAGTCCTCCATGCTATGAACTTGAGAAAGAGGGTCATTTCATTACACACGTGTTTGCTGGATCTTCTCCAGAATGCCTGGGGGAAGCATCTGTTAACAGGATTTTAAATCACAGAGGACTGATCTCTAACCTGTGAAAATTTAATTCAGGATGGTGACAATACTTAGAGGAGGAAGTAGAGGTGAAGTTACTATCCTGGGGGGTCACATAATCAGTAACAGCTAGGAATCTCTGGGATTCTAGTCCATTGCTGTTTCTACCATGCTACCCTGCCTTTCCTTAGATGCAGTCCTCTTCTGACCACACTTGCAGTTTAACCAGCTAAGACAGACTGATGGGTTGTAACAGAAGATTCAGAGGGTATCACAGATCCATTGAATTCATGCTTATACATGGATAAATGTCTTTCAGTTCAGTGATGTTATTCTCAGCTTTTATAATGTATAAGTTAGACTTGTTAATAGCATCTGGGACTTTGTGAAGTCTCAATTCACCGAAATTTTTGACTCACAGTGAAGAAAAAATGTGTCAGAGTTTGGGTTGACACATTGAAGAATAGGTCAGGTTCAACCTGGGAAAACCTCCTAAAGGAAATGGATGATTTCAAATTGTGACTCAGTACTGTGAATGACATTGATGGGCCCCTGGGTGCAGATGACATTATACAGCTGTTCTGGAAAGGTTTTCCAAAAAAGTAAAAGTTATTGTTTTGAATTGAATTTGTATGGAGTCTCAAGGAGAGTCTCAAGGCTCTCAGCCAAAGTAGTGTTAGTCACTGAAGAGCTCTGTATAGACCCCATGGCTTCCTCACCCAGGTTTTGTCAACCATGCCATTGGGAGAGCAGCACACAGTAATAGAAGAAACCGAAGGCCTGTGCATCCTGTATTTAGCTTTGCCTTAGTGTTTGAATTCTGGACAGAGAGCAGTGTATTCAGGGTCTGAAACCATCCTCTAATGGACATCTTCCCAATGACTTGAAGAACTATTCATTTTCCACATGGCCAAATCTGCCTCTCTCCAGAACCTCTGTGAAATGGAACTTCTGTTTAATTCAGAAAAAATACCATTTTTCATTTCTTTCTAGACATTTAAAACTCCTACTTTGTTTTGGGGCCTCCCATTGCTGTCTTCCAAAACTTTTATGTGGCATCATTTACTTGGACACAGATACTATAATTTTTTAAACTGAAAGACCCCAGTGCAAATCCCGCCTCAGACATTCATTGATGTGTCACTCTGGGCAGAGTCCTTAACCGCTGTGTGTCCTTAGCTTCCTCATCTGTGAAATGAGAATGATAATAGCACATCCCTCCCAGTGTTATTGAAGAGGTGTGATGATGTTTACAAACTTCCCAGTGCTCTCTAAATGCACCATTGTTATTCATCATTTCTAAGCTCATTGTGTTAACACTGTCCACCAGGATGTATCATATGTACTGTCCTCCACACTTCCTCATCCTAAATTATTCTTACCTACGTCATCAAGGGGCTTCTTCTAGGATTTTGAATTTATGTCCCAGTGCAGCCCTCCCTCACACTCCTTTTCCATTATGAACTTACAGGTTGTTAACCTTTATACTATTTGC
The DNA here is from genome assembly GCA_023548195.1 of Bettongia penicillata ogilbyi. Taxonomy (NCBI): domain Eukaryota; kingdom Metazoa; phylum Chordata; class Mammalia; order Diprotodontia; family Potoroidae; genus Bettongia; species Bettongia penicillata. The sequence goes on from JAJHZJ010000096.1 coordinate 11,760,404, forward strand.
ATCCAGTTTCACTTGTGACATCCTCCTTGTGGCCACCATTGCCCTCTGAATCACGTGCAGTCTTGATTCTTAGAAACTCAGGATCTTCTTGTATTTTGGAGTTATGTAGCATTATCAGAAGAATATTGATTCGGTCAGGGAGCAGCTGGGGAACCCTGGAAGGAGGATTGCTTTATTTCACATGCAGCCTAGCCTGCCTTCCTCCTCTTCACTCAGTTTTATGACCCTTTGTTGTTTGTTGGCAGTGGTTTTATGAGGTAAATAAATAATTTAAACAACAGTTTGACGAAATGACCTCCTAAACGTACCATAACCTGGGCAATGGTGTTCTTCATCCACTTGGTTTTTCCTGTATAGATTGTTAGCCAGTCTATTTAGGGGCCATGGATCTCATTGAGGATACTCTGCTGTATTCTGGGGCTTGGTGCTATCAATAGTAATATTGCACTTGCATCTAAATTTCAGCTTCCAAAGTCAGAGAATCGATAGAAATTAGTTAGGAAAGGATTTGAATGGGCTTTTTGAAATGAATTTGCATTAAGTCTAATTCTTACCGAGGAGGAAGCCTAGCTGTAAGTGGTTATCTGTGGTGGCCATGTTATAAGTGCAGGGAGGTCAGACTGAAATAGAAATGGATTCGTGGACCCATATGACCTTAGAAAATCACGAAGTAACAAAATCTATGTGGAGTCACTTTATTTTTTTATTTTTTTTTTATTTAATTTTTTTTTTTTTTTTTGGTTAAACTTTTCCCAATTAGATTTTAATCTGGTTTGACCCCTGCTAGTTAGACCCCTTCTTGTGTAATAAGCAGAGGTGTGAAAGACCTGGGCTACAGTCTAGTCTGTAGCTCTTTGACCTTGGGCAAGTCCCTTTAACCCACCAAGCCTTAGTATCTTCATTTATAAAGTGAAATGAGGATGCCTTTAGTTGCCTACCTGTTCACTTGGTACTTGTGAGACTCAGGTAAGATAATGAAGTGCTTTGCAGTGCTGTATACATTTCAGCTCCTATTAGGGAAACCTCACTACTTCCCTGAGTGACCCATTCCAATTTTAGACAGCTGGAGTTGTTAGGAATACCATCCATTGAGCTGAAATCTGACTGTATAATTCTATTTTCCTACCATTTTGGTCCTAGCTCTGCCCTCCAGGGCCAAGTTCATCCCTCCTCCCCATGGCTGCCCTTGAAGTAGTTATCCATAGCTCCATGTTGTGTCCTTCTCTCTCCCCACCCCCTTCCCTTCCCAGACTCCTCTCCAAACACCTGTCTCTGCCTGATAGGTGTGAGTAGGCGAGCTGCCCAACTAGTTGGCCTAGTTTTTTTCTCCCTGCTAAAGGATTCTCTGTAAGCTTTTGTTTTTCCATATTGTCATTTTTATCCGTTCTTTTTTATTTTTTTATATATTTATTTTATTTTATTGACTCAAAGAGATTACTTCATTCTCTCTCCGAAGTGGCCTATATTACTCCCTCATCAAACCCAGTCCCACTTAATGGTATAAGATTGCATTGATCCTTCAAATAGTTTCAATTACATAGCACTTTATTCTTTGTTCTACGTGTTCATTTGTCTGTGTTCACTGAAGCTAAGTTTATAATAAATTGTTATTATTTTTTTACTGCATTGGCCAAAATCATGTTGGAACAAACTTGCTTATCCTCAGTACTTTTTAGAGTTAATTCCAAACAAAGGCCATGTAGTAGGACACGTCATCATTTGCTTTTTGTAAATTTGAAAATTTGAGGAAATCATTTAATTATTTGACCTGGAACTGGTCAGCTGGTCATGATACTGGCATGAGTTTACTATCCCAATTTGTTCACCATCCTTCAGAGTCTGAAATCAGAAGTGTGGTGGGAAGGACTTTTACCTTTTATGGTTATTTTAAATACTATTTCTCTAACTCTGAGGCTACCTGGGTATCATGTGACCCAGATGAATTAAGCTGCATTTGTCTAAGCTAATGAATATTGTGTGTGTGCACATAAAAGATGGAATGGTCTTATGTGACTCTGATAGCTACTTCTCAATCCAAGTAGAGGTATGGGTGTACCTCACTAAGTTCCCTGCAGTTTGGATGCCCCAGATTTCCACATCTGCTACCCTGGACTTTAGCACAGGTGGCATGCCCAGAAAAGGCCCAGCCTGGAATCTTTTGGACTTAACAGTAGAAAAGGTACCAGTGACCTGAGCATCAGAAGGGCCCAGCAATGCCTTTAGCAAAGCTGCTAAGAGAGGCACAAACAAGCACCTTCTGGTACTAACAGAATCATTCACTCCTTGGCCATGTTATTTCATCTTCCTGTTCTAGGCCTGAATGAGACTGATCCCTATAATCTTGGTATTTCATTGATGACTTTGGGTTTTTATACCAGTCATTTCTTACTAGATCTCTGGTCTTCCCTCCACTCCTGCGAAGTCTCTCTTTCAACAATGAAGTCATTTAAGCCAAGCCAGTTATACTGGCTACTGCTGATAGTATATGCAACATTTAGTATCAGTACATCAACAAATACTTACCAAGGACCTACTGCGTGCCCAGTACTGTGTTAGCATTGACAATACAAGTACAAAGTGAAACCAGCCCTCCTTATAGGGCACTTACATGCTAAGGAGAGAGAAAGGTGTATGTCTCTATAGCATAACTATTAGGTGAATAAACACAGATAAAGTAATAAATAAAGTGATTAAATACAAGGTAGTTTGAGGGGGCGCGGGGACTGACAAGTTTAGGAAAGTGCCATGAAGGTAATGTTTTTAAAATAAATTTAATGTTTTTTAACATTCATAAAATCTTGAATTCTAAATTCTCTCCCAGCTGTTACCTCACCCATTGAGAAGGCAAGCAGCATATTAGTTCTACATGTGAAGTCATGTAAAACATTTCCATATTGAAAAAATTTTCTATGCTGCAAAAAAAGAAAAATAGAGTTTCAAAAATCTGCACTTCATTCTCTGTCTGGAAGTAGATAGCATTTTTTCATCATGAGTCCTTTGGAATTGTCTTGGATCATTTTCTTGATCAGGGTAACTAAGTTTTTATTATAATTTTGCTGTTACTAGAGGATTAGGAAAGGTCTCATGAAGAAGGTCATGTTAAAAAATGTTTATCACAGTGGGATCATATCTTAAAAAAATGAAGTTAAGCAGTGAGAGAGATGTATTGGGAGGAGAGGGAGAAATGGAATGGGGCAAATTATCTCTCATAGAAAAGGCAGGCAGGAGACTTTTTAGTGGAGGGAAAAGGAGGGGAGCTGAGAGAAAAACATGAAGTTTACTCTCATCACATTCAACTAAGGGAAGGAATAAAATGCACACTCATTTTGGTATGAAAACCTATCTTACAATACAGGAAAGTGGGGGAGAAGGGGATAAGCAGGGTGGGGGAGATGATGGAAGGGAGGGCAATGGGAGGAGGGAGCAATTTGAAATCAACACTCGGGAAGGGACAGGATCAAGAGAGAATAGAAACAATGGGCGGTAGGATAGAATGGAGGGAAATATAGTTAGTCTTACACAGCACGACTATTATGGAAGTCATTTGCAAAACTACACAGATAGGGCCTATATTGAATTGCCTGCCTTCCCAAAGGGAATGGGTGGGGAGGGAGGGATGGGGAGAATTTGGAACTCAAAAAGTTTTAGGAACAACTGTTGAGTATTGTTCTTGCTACTAGGAAATAAGAAATACAGTTAATGGGGAATAGAAAGTTATCTGGCCCTACAGGACAAAAGAGAAGATGGGGACAAGGGAAGGGAGGGATGATAGAAGAGAGGGTAGATTGGGGATAGGGGAAATTAGAATGCTTGGTGTATTGGGGTGGGGGGAGGGGACAAATGGAGAGAAAAATGTTTATCACATATGATAAAGGTGAAGCCCCTCCCATCATACTTTTGGTTTCAAACTTTAAGGGGTGCTAGATAAATTGAGATGTTAAACTTGTACCTTTGTTCTCTTGGTTCTGTTTACTTTACTTTGCATCAGTTCGTATAAGTTCTGCCAGGTTTTTCTAAAGCCATCCTGTCTTTTTTTTTATAGCACAATAGTATGCCATCACCATCATAAACCACAACTTTTGTTTGGTCATTCTCTAATTAATGGGCTCCCCTCAATTTCCATTTCTTTGCCACCACAAAAAAAATAATATAAACCTTTTTATACATATAAGTCCTCTTCCTTTTCTTTGTTCTCTTTTGAGACCTACAGACCTAGCAGTGGTATTGCTAAGTCAAAGAGCATTGAGCTTCATCTTAAAGAGAAGGGCTTGTCAGTCAAAATTTGATCTTCTGCTGGTATTATCTATAAGTTGCTCCACTACCCTTTAGTAAAGGGGCCACAAGACAGCTCTTTGGGGAAAGTCTTGAACACAGCTTTGCTCATGCTACACTTTGAAATCAGTAATGAGACCAGCCTTGAACCAGCCACTATTATTATGGGAACAGAATGAAATTGGGTCTGCTTTCCGGGAGCTCACATTCTACTGGGTCTGGGCCTTTGATTTTCCAAGAGTGGGGAATTCCAGGTGAGAAAATCGCATTGCCACTTGGCACTTTTTCTGCAACTAGACTTAAGTGTGACTGCCCAGTCGCACCTCTAATTTGGATCTTCATGGCTCCAAGGCCATCACCCCCACTATACCATCTCTCATGTGTGTGCACATGGACTGGGTGGGGAATAAAGAAGGTCTCTTGTACAGGGCAGTGCAGGCCAGTCAGTTAAATAAGGAAGGGAGGGCCAGATTTGCTGGACAAAAGAAGACTCCATACCCTCTTCTTAATGCCTGAGCCTGCTGAAACTCATCCTTTGCCCTCATGGATACCTGCAATCCTGTAACCTCTCAGTGTTTTTTCAGCCTTGAGCTCTGCTCTGACTTCTCTTTCCTGCCTTTCAATGCCTCTCAAGCCATTTCAACATTATACTGCCCTCTGCTCTTGAAGCCCTTACCCCCCTCCTCTCTTGCTGTACTCCTCCCATCTACCTCCTCTGATGCCACTAACTGGAAGAAGTCTCACAGCCACACCGACCAGGTGCATTAGAAATAATAACAAATTGCATTTATCGAGCATTTGAAGGTTTATAAAGCACTTGTTCAAATATCTCCTCCTGTCCTCAAAACCCTGGCAGGATGGTTGCTATTATTTTCTCTATTTGACGGATAAAGAAACTAGGGGTAGATACAGTTTAAGTGACTGACCCAATATCATATAGCTAAAAGAGTCTGAGGCTGGATTTGAAGTCAGATTTTCCTGAATACAGGTCCAGCAACTACTATCCAAATTTATATTATCCAGCCTCATCTGGGCCCTTATTGCAGCAAAGCAGTCTTCCTTTTATTCCTCCCTAGTTGAATATCTGCCTCATTCACTCCTCTTTCTTGCGTGAGAATCTAGCATCTTATTTTACTAAGAAAGTTGAGGCCTTTCTATTATGTGAGCTCCACTTTCTTCCATTCTTTTCATCTCAAAACCTCCTGAAATCATCAGCCCCCACTCTTTCTTCCTTTCTGCCAGTCTCTGATAGAGATGACCCTTCTCCTCCCCAGTGTCAACCCTGCTCTACATGCCCTGGGTCCTCTCCCCTTCTGTCTCCAGCTGCATTCTATTGTATCTTCAAAATACTTCCCTCTCTATTCCTGGTTCTGTTCTTCTTGCCTTCAAATATGCCCACAGTTCTTCCCCTATTCTTAAAAAGTAATATTAAATTTGACATGTCCAAAACTAAACCCATTATCTTCCCAGATTCTCTCCTTTTTAAAACTTCCCCATTTCTGTCAAAGTCTCCACCATCCAGTCTCCTAGGTTCATAACTTCTGTTCTGTCCTCAATTCTTCCCTCTCACTCACCCCTCCGAATCCAGTCACCAGATCTTGCTCTCTCTACCTTTACAATATCTCTCACATATGATTCTTCCCAGCATTCTTAAATGCTTTTGCTTTTGTGTCACTGGCCACCAAAGAAGGAGGTTCTTTATCCAAACTAAGAATGTTTTAGATTACTAATGGAAGAGTCATGAGTGAGATGGAATGGCAAGGACCAGGCACTCTAAAGTTTAAAGCCTGTGAGAACTGGTCCATGGAGGTTCCCAGTCCCAGATCTTATCTGAAAAAACTCTTATTGTGTTTGCTTAGAGCCCCTCCAGCACCACCCCTCCCATTGAGATTAGTTCCTGCCGCTTAACCAAGCTGACCCGTCGGACCACAGACAAAAAGAGTGAGTTCCTCAAGACTCTGAAGGATGACCGGAATGGAGAGATCTCAGAGAACAGAGAATGTGACAAACTGGAGGACGTAAGAGCAAAGGCTTCGGGAGGGGAGGGGGGTGTTGGTTTCCTTGCTGGAAAATGGCATCCTAATGGATGGTTCTGCATCAATGTGGATTTTTACTTGACTTTTTACTTTGGTGAAGGAACTACTAAACTATTGCAATATTTATTAAGTATCATAATAGGCATAGGCTGTACCAAAAGTCCATCTGCAGTTTATAGTTATCCACCCTAAAATGCTTTTTTTTTTCCTGAAAAAAGGTCTTTTCTAGCATGTCTGTAGCAAAGAAATGTAAGTTATGATCTTGTGAAGTTTTATTAGCAACCCAATGCCAAAAGCAAGGGCTAGATTAATAGCTCTATTTAAATTAAACCCTCAGTCCCAATTACCGGAATGCCTTTTGTTTCACTAATATTGAAGTTACACCCTGAGGAAAGAATATTGCAACACAACCAGCACCAAACACCTCCCATGCCTCCATTCCAGAGAAACAGCTGGGCTAAGATTGGGTCTCTGTTCTCAAAGTTGACCATTTAGTAGAAGTAAAATAAAACTTTGTCTTGATTAATGGAAATAGTTGAGTCCCCCTGAAGTGGTCACTTGTATTCCCAGTCACACTATTCATAGTTATGGCTATGTAAAGTTTTTGGTTAAAGGTCAGTGGAAATATTCAGTGTGAATTCAAATAATGCATTTTCTGCAGGGCATCCATTTTCTTTTGGAACTGATTCTCACTCTCTGGAGGTGCTGGTTGACCTCCACTTTGAGGGTAAAGGAGAACAGAGCTGGGCAGAGTGTAGTGTTCCCTCACTTTAAGAGAGTGGACTGTGTTGAAAGTGTAGAGGAGAGCTTTCTGAAGAGACATATGTCTGAGGCACAGGCAACTTGCCAACCCCCCTTAGATTTTTAAATGCCCCATACATGGTCCTCAAAAGAGAGCTACCAGGAAGGGCTAAGGTTGAGAATGAACTGAGGCTGATCAGGGAGGCCATGAACCACAGAATGATTTGGGCTTGTGTTGAGAAGGAAAAGGCGAGTCTCAAAGAAAGGACAGGTCAGCCAGGACTATGACAGAAGGTGCTCGATTTTTATGCCTCCAATCTCTGTGCCAGTGAGAATGACCTTTTGACTACATAGAAATGGCTAATAGGAAATTCCCATTTTATAATTGAGGAAGGTTCAGTAATTTGCAGGAGATCACACAGCTAGTAAGTGTCCAGGGCAGAACTCTGTTATTTTTTTGCAATCTGGCTCCCCAGCATCTTCTGGAATTAAAAGAACTGGCAAGTGTGATCACTGCAGCATTGTTAGTGATATTCAAAAGGATGATGGCAAGTCAGAGGCATCATGAGTATTGGTAAAGGGAAATGTCTCCATCTTCTCAGAAAAGGAAACAAATAGACTTGTCAGACTACAGAGCAATGAGGTGGACTTCAGGATGAAAGAAGATTCTAGAAACTGTCAGTAGAGATGTTTCTAAGACCTGGAAAAGACTTGTCAGACTTAGTTCTTTACATGGGATACCTCTCAGAGAAATGGAGATTTTCATAGTGAGGTTAAAGATGGCCAGGGCAAAATGCTGAAGACTTGAAGGTTTTCATTTCTCCTACTGATAGAAGAAGGAATTGAGAAAGAGGCAGGTTCAGGAAGCAGTCAGCTGGCTAAAAAGATGTTAGTCCTGAGTTTGGGTTTCTGAATCAAAAATATAGAAATAACAGGCTACATAAAGTATACCTAACTGGATTTGAATTCCTTTTTTATTTTTTTGTGGGTGCAGGTTTTTTAAGCTATTTTTGGAATCTTGAAAATCTAGTATAGGGGAATCTGCCTCCTTCTAACGGGGAAAATGGTTCCCAAGTAGATTACCAGCTTCCTTCGAGGCCCAGCCCCACCCAGGGCAAGAGCCTTTTCCATCTCTGCCCAGCTCCTCTTCTGTACGGGTCTGATAGGTAATTTAGTTAGTCACAAAACCCACACCACTCCCAGTTGCATTCAGAACCTTAGTTGGGAAATGGGTAACGATTTGTTGAATGTGTAACCAGATAAATAAAAATAAAGCTTAAGTCAGCTTGTGGTCCACAGGATCCTTATGGGTGTTTTACAGGCCCCAGTTTTTGTTAGACTATAGCCTCGCTGCCAGTAGAATATGAGCTTCTGAAGGGTTGGCCTTTGTTTGTTTTCCCAGTGCCTGGCACATGGTACGTTCCAGATGAATATATACCATCCTCTGGGCTGCCCTCACCTGGAACACATCTCCACCCTCCTGTCCCTGTGTGGAGCCACTAGCATGCTGGTGGAGATTCTGGGTCGAGCCAAGGGGCTGTACCTGACGTTCTCAGAACTCTCATGTCCCACCCCTGAAATGTTAGAACGATGATAGCTAGGAATGTGGGCTGAAAGGAACAGTGGGAATTAAGGCCTAAGAGATAGGTTACGGGGGCTTTTAGATGCCAGTAAATAGAAACGTTATAGTTAACTGTAATACACAGCACTGCCTGAGAATTGCATCAGTGAGGCAAAACCAAAGCATTTCATGGCACAGAGACCACTAAGTGAGTGGCATGGTGGATAGAACCCCAAGCCTGGCATGAGGAAGGCCTGTCTTTGAACCCTGCTTCAGGCACTTGCTAGCTATGCGACCCTGGCTAACCTCTCTTTGTCTCAGTTTCCTCATCTGTAGAATGGGGAGTCACAATGGCACAGGATCTGGAACTTAGAAGGTGTTTGATAAATATTTATGTACTTCAGTGTGTGAGGGGGAAGGATGAGGCAGACCCAGGGATCCAGAAAGGCTTTCTGGAGGAGGGTGCATGTGAAAGGACATATAGGAACTAAATCAGTTCCTGGGGAGTACATCTCAGGTATAGACAGAGAACAACATGGGCCTGAAGAAAAGGAGAACTTCTGGAAAGGTCTGGCTGTGCCAGCTTGTGGAGGACCTGAGTATCACATACAGGAATTGGAACTGACTCAGGAGTCAGGAGGGAAACACTCAAAAGATTTTTGAACAAAGGAATTAAATAATAGAATTCTACAAAAGAAAGACCGTGGAATGAAGGCTGTACTGATGGAGAGAGAGCAGTTAGGAAAAGCTACTGTGGAGGAGCCATTGTAAAAATCCAGAGATGGGAACGGAAGGGAAGAGAGGGCTCTGGGACTTAGATCTTCACGGGATCTCAGAGTCATTTTATAAAAGAGGAAACAGATTCAGTAGACATTGTGAAAATGGATTTGGAAACTAACAGAAGGAAATGTTTATCACAAGGTTACAAAAGTGGGCATCTGGGGGGAGCCAGAAATCAGGCCGGTTAAGGGGAGAAAGAACAAATTCAGTTTTAGATGTGCTGAGGTTGACATGCTTATGAAACATATTCAAGTTCAAGAATTCAGAAGACATGGGTTTGAGTCCAAGTTCCAGGTTTTATTAACTTAAGCCTTCAGCACTTTGTTTTCTTCCTCTGTTACTTGGAGATAAGAATACTGACACTCCCTTTACTCTGAGGCTGGTGACCCAGAATGCAGGGCCTAGAGGCCACAAGACTTAAGTTCAAATCCAACCTGAGACACTTAGTATTTATGGGACCCTGGGCAAGTCACTTAGATTCAGCTGTAAGATGGGGATAATAATTAACTACCTCATAAAGTTACTGTGTACAGTATTTGTTGCTACGCAGTAGTATTTGTAAAAAGTGCTTAGCGTAGCACTTGTATCAAAATACAAGGTGATGGTAAGAAGTTTGCTCTGTAAGAGCTCTGAGAAATGTGAGTTGTTCATCATCTGTTCATAAGAAGAGGCTGAAACCCTGAGATTGCCAGTGAGGTGCTGGGGATCTTCAATTAGAGATTGGGAAGAGGTTGGGTGGAGTGAAGAACCCCAGCATTCAAAACAAAAGAGTTAAGAGAATACTCCTCCTTGGCCTGCCCAGAGGAACCCCCACTGGATAACATTCCCAGCTTTTGTTTTTAGACCAAGGAAGGGGAGGTGTCCATCCCACTCTTACTCTATTCTCATAGTTATTAGCAAGTCTTTCCTGACATCAGCCTGAATGGTCTGCTTTTCTCCTTCCCTTCTCGCACCTCATCCTGCTCTCTGGTACCAAGGACAGCAAATCTAATCCCTCCTCCACTTGCCAGCCCTTCCCAGACATGAACCCATCTATTATGTCCCTCCCTGAACCTTCACCAGCTTCCATATCATGAACTGAAGGCCTGTCCCCATCTTGTCATTCCCCACTGATAAATGTCCTTTAATACTCTGGTACCCAGAACTGAGCACAAGACTCCTTCCCAGGACAGAGGAGAAGGCTGGAACTATGACCATCCTGTTCTTGGAAGCATTGCCCTCTCAGAACAACTTGAGGTGGCATTAGCTTGGCTGCCATGTCACCTTAATGGCTCACTGAGCTTTAGCAGTACCTCATCCCCAGATCTTTTTCCACATGCCTCCTGCTTCTCCATGGCTCCCTCATCTTATTTTTGTAGAGTTGGTATTCTTTATACCCAAGCTTAAGACTTTACATTTATCCCTAATGAATTTCATCTTATTAGACTCAGCCTTCTGCCCTTGCCTGGCCAATCAAGGTCCCTTTAGATCCCGACACTGCTATTCACTATGTCAGCTGTCCTTCCTAGCTTTGCATCATCTGCAGATTTGATCAGCAGTACCATCTCAGCCTCTATCCACATCACGGATAAAATGTTAAACAGCATGAGGCCAAGCACAGATCCCTGGAGCACTCCACTGGAGACCCCAGTGTCAGTGAACTATTAATAATTACTCTTTGAATCTGGCTATTCCATTCATGTTGAATCCATCTAACAGTATTATCCTTCAAAAACTAAAATGCAGGGGTCATGTACCTCCCATATCTTCATTTCAAGCTTTACCTTGAAAGATTCTTTTTTCTTGATAGTTTGATTCCCTTTTTTTCCATTACCTTGCCCTAAATTGTATTGAAGCAAAATCAGCCCTCGCTGCTGGTAGTTTGAGAGTGCTTCCAAACGCAGCAGTTCTTCCTTGCCACCACTGTCCTTTGTAAGTTTGAGCAGAGTCATATTGGGGAAAACCAAGGCTAGGATCTCAGGGGCATCCCACCCTGTTGTGCTTCAGTCTGGAAATCCTTTACAATCCAGCTGAATGTGTTCCTGATTCTGTCGATTCATCCCCTTTTCCTTTTCTTCCTTGGACAACATGGGAAAGATCTTCAGGAAACTCCAGCTACACTTGAGGAAACCTCATCTTGCTACTTCTTCTAAGTCTTAGATCCAAGCCAGTGGGACTTGGAGCTAAGAAGATACAGTCATCCACATCCGTAACAGGAAATATTTGTCAGGCAACTACTTGCTTGCTACTTATTTGGTGGTCCTAGCCCTCTTACCCCTGAAACCTAAGTGACTGTCCAAACTCCATTAGGCTCTTAGATTTCATTTTGAATTAAGCAAGCTGTCAGCAGTGGGGACGTTTTGTTGTGCCTGTCTTAAGTGAATTATGCTATGCTTTCCATCCATCAAAGGGCCAGAGTTAGGACTTGGTGGTGGGTGACCTTGGGTCCTAGCTTCAGTGTCACTTAGGAAATCTGTCCCCCTCATATGAAGTCTTCTTACTCTGCTCAGCCCTGGCTTGCATGGGTGTTAGATGCATTATTAGCCACCATAAGAAAAAGGCTTCCAGTGAAGTGGGCTAGAACTCAGCCAGGACAGTGGTTTCTTGTCCTCTTTTGGGAGTTGGTAACCCTGTAAACGCACATTTCTCTTGGGGAAAAGAACTGGACAGGAGGGAGGAAAATCATCCTGTGTTGGGGACTGCTCATTTGCAAAGGACAGTTTTCCCAGGTGATTTCTTTCTCCCCTGCTGCAGATGGAGGGGAACAGCACACCCGAACCAAAGGAAAATGGGGAAGAGGGTTGCCATCAGAATGGCCTCACTCTCCCCCTAATGGAGAAGAGAGAAGGCCTTTCTCTCTCACTGGAAGCAGAACACAGGTGAGTGAAAGAAGAAAAAGCATGGCAAATGTTGCTTAATGTGGAAGACTGATTGGTGGGCACCTGGGGGGGCCTGTAGGCCACAGGCAGGTTGTCAGTCTCAGGAAAATGTTACTCAGCATCTGCATCTGCATCTCATCACAGAAAACTTGAATCCTGCAGTGGCCCAGAACAGTCTTGGAAGGCACTCAAAGCAAGAATGAGTTTGTTATAGCTATAGTTACTTTTGTGTCAAGAAGAGTTATTCGCATTGGAGCAGGGGGAGAGATTAGGAGAAAGAAGGATTCCTTATTTGAGACACTTTTGACTCCCCCCTCTGAGGACTTTCCATTCCTGTTACCTTCCTTCTGTCCCTGTATCCACCTTCATTCTCCTGCCTGTGGTCCTTATCTTCAGTCACCTGAGCTGGTTGGTTTTGGCAGTGGGTAACATTCATCCCTTGGAATCCCTTTGGTGGCCTTGGTCATCTTGAATGTCGTAATTAGTGTGAACAGTGAATCCTCTAGAGTGGTTGCTGATACTTGACTACACTGTTTGGAGGTATGCTTGTGTAAAATGTGGTCATTAGAAGTAAATGGTGTGAATTTGAGTGATGTGACTACTTATGGGGAGTCATTCTTCAGCCTCACTAGGACCTGGCTCTAGTTTGATTTTAGCTGTTTGTGGGCCTTGCTGTACCCCATGTGTACCTGCTGAGGGGCGCAGAGAAGAGGGAAACAGGACAGGAGGGAGCCAGAAGCTTCTGGGCTTCTCTCATCTGCCCTGTTCCCACTGACATGCTCCTTCTGTTGGAGCAGGTTATTGAAAGCAATGGGCTGGCAGGAATACCCAGAGAATGATGAGAATTGTCTTCCCCTCACGGAGGACGAGCTCAGAGAGTTCCACATGAAGACAGAGAAGGTATGTCTGCCCCCCGTCCCACTGCCCTGGGATGGCTTTGTTTGGGCTCCCCTCTTGTCCCCCCAGCCCCTGCCCACAGCGATTGTCACCTTCCTCTCTCCCCCCAGCTAAGAAGAAACGGCTTTGGGAGAAACGGCCTCTCTCAGAGCCGCCGCCTCTCCGGCCTCTTTGCCACTTGGAGAAACGCATTGAAGCCTGAGGCCGAGGACTCGGGCACGGAGACGAGCAGCAGCGAGACTTCAGATGATGAGGCCTGACTCGAGCCCTGCGCAGCTCCGCTCCCCGTCAGGGTTGTATAAATGAAACCGTTCTTTTTCCTTTCTTTGTTCTTTGCTGTTGAATCCTTCGTGCACAAAGGGAACGATCCCAAAGAAGAAAGATTGGCTTGTTTGGCTTTTTTTTTTTTTTTTTTTTTTTTTTTGGTTCAGCCTGTTCTATGCTTAATAGAGACAAGTTTGTATAGCTGGGAAATTTGTGACAAAAAAAAATAAAAATAAATATATAAGTATACACATGCACACACATTTCTGTGTGTGGGACAGTAAATGTGTCTAGGACAGTAAAAGTATCTGACAGAGCTGGTGGCAGAAGTGAGCAAAAGCCGAACCTTGGCAGCCATAGCTTTCTAACGCAGCCCCACCCACCTCAGCCAGCCCCCCCTGCATACCCTGGGCCCTCGGGAGCCTGGGCTACTCACAATGTGCTCACACAATCATTGTCAATGACAAAATGACTACGGAAGTTATAATTGTGTTAAATTAATGCAAATAACATGGATTTTTAATTTTCTTTTATTTTTGGCGGCTCGGGCAGCTTTCATCACTTAACCAAGCATTTGTGGGTTTCCTTTTTTCCTTTTTGGGTACAGCTGTAAAATATTTGGATATAGGAATTGTTGTGTTCTTCTTGCAGCCTTGATATTCAGGGTGGATTGTAAAATATAAATTTTTGTGAGATTTCAAAGATTAAGATTATTTTGATAACATTATTTACAGATTTTAAAAAGTGGTTATCACATGAGTCTGTATAAGGGGAAAACTACTGCATCAAAAGTAACTAACTTGGAATAAATATTTTGCATCAGTTTCCAGTTGGAATTGTCCTTCTTATTTGAGAGTTTGGTTTTGAGGGAGCTGGTCCCAGTTCTTTTCTGGTGATGCTGTTAATTTATAAATGTGGGAGCTTGGGTTTTGGCCAAAAACTTTCTTCCCCTTGGATGGTGGAAGCTGTTATGGCTCTTTGGTGCCTCAGTATGAATGACATTCCAGGCCTTTCATCTGAGGAAAGGACCATGTCCCATCCCATCCCACCTCTTCCCAGCATTCTGGGGTGCTTCCCCATCCATTGCCTCTGGAACAAAAGGCTTTACATCCCATGGCCCATTCCCCCTACCCTGGAGTTACATACATGTGCTCCCACTCAACCCCTCCCTCATTCTCAGCAAAAACTCTCTGGCAGGTCTCCCTTTATTTGGACATTTTTCCTGTGCTCAGTCATGGTTCCCAGTCTTCCTAAGTCACACCAAGAGAGGCCATTGTGGAGCCCGTTTTTCTCTTGCGTTGGCAGGAGCTGCTAGGCCCCCAGGAGTCAATCTCTGATCTCTGCAGTTACTTATTCTTGAAGCCTGGGCCTTCAGAACAGTGTCCTGGGCTTCCCTCTCCTTATGGGTCCCACAAGTTCAGCCAAAAGATGGCAGGGAAGGGAGGTTTTCTGGAAACCTCATTATTGGGGGGAGGGGGGGAAGCAGTGCATCATTAAAGCATATGTTATTAAATATCCCTTGCATGCAGAATCCCAAATGAGCCCTTGGAGAAATGCTGGGTTTAGATGAGACAAAGGTCCTGCCCACCCTCCTAAAACTGATGGCACTGGCACATGATGTTGGTTAGAGGACCCTGGTATCAGACATCAAGGAGGGTGATTGGGAGGTCAGAGGGTACCCTGGTAAATCAGGGAAGACTTCCCATTGGAGACCATTTGAACAATTTACAGTCACAGAATCTCAGATTTGTAAAGGATGCCATACCAGGTTCTCCACTCCAGTATGTACTTGAAAGGATCTCCACTGTCCCACCCCAAAGGGGTCCTCCAGCTTCTGCTTGGAAGACTCCTGTGCTGGGAATTCCACTGTCTCAAGGCAGTTCATTCCACTTTAAAGAGTGAGTTTTTCCTTAAATTGGGTCAAAATTTGCCTTTCCAGTTTTCCTCTGTTAATAATTACAGCTAACATTTCTATAGGGCTTCCAGGTTTTCAGAATACTTTGCATCAGTTCATTTGATCCTCACCACAACCCTGGGAGGAGGCACTATTATTATTCCATGTACAGATGAGAAAACAGGCTCCAAGAAATTAAGCTACGTTTTCATTTTTGCAGCTAGTGTCAGACATGGAGTTTTAATCCAGGTCCTCCCAGCCCTGTCACTCAGTCTGTCACTAAGGAAGTAGCTGGAGCTCAGTTAGAAAGGAGAAACAAGGTCATATCCCCACAAAGGCAGGACGCTATTGCAGTATAAGAACCAACCAACAGAAGAGAAAGCCAGGAAGACTTTTATGAACTGATGCAGAATGAAATGAGCCAAACCAGAGGAATGACTTAGGCAGTGACTACAAGATAAGATCAGCCCCATTTCCAGAGGCCAAACGTAAAGTACAACAAGCGCAGCCTGTCTTTGGGTATGATGTGTTGTTCCTGACGATGGCAAGTTTGTTAATAAAGGTTTTGGTTTTGGTTTTCTATTTGGAATGAGTTGAAGGGGGGATGTTGATAAGGTTGCCAAAAAAAGAGAACCATGATGAAAATCTTAATATGTAGAAGAGAACAGAAGGAAATAGACAGGAGAGCATGGAGTGTTGCCTGCTAGATTTATTATAAGACACATATTCCTATGCAAACCTCATTTTCTCTTCTACTTTTTATGTGGAAATGCTTATCTTATTTGGTTTTAGTTTGTGGCAGAATAAAAACACTTCCTTTTCTCCCAGGTAAGAAAGCCAAAGACCTGAGTAGCACCAAAGAGTTCCTCATGACCACCAATGGAAGGAAAAGGATTAAAAATCCCACACTGCACCTTCTCCTTACCAGGCAGTGTGCTAAGCTCTGGGCTATCCCTCCCTGCAAAGAGATTACATTCTGATCTAGGAGAGGTATGCAGGCTTGAGGGATCTTTTGGTCCAGACATGATTTCATTGGTACAGGGGACTCAAGTGAGAAAACACCCTCTCATTGGTTTGCCAGAATATAGAGATGCACAGAAGCACCACAACCTTTTCGTGGCTTAGTCTAAAAAGAAGAAGCCCCTGAAGACTTCCACCCAACCCTGGGATCCACAGAAGGGAATCCTGTAGTAGGATCTAATTTGGATGTGAGAGCCCAGTGGGAGAGAGTGCCTGGTGGAGTCTAGTACCCTCCTTCTAGAGGAAGGAGAAACCATCTCAAAAGCAAAGGACAGTCCAAGGCCCGGTGGGAGCTGAGGTAGGAGGGGGGAGGAATTCAGAGTCTGACTCAGGAAAACCCCAGTGCTGTGTGGTAAGAAAGAGCCCCCAGGCAGAACCCTGCCCCAGAGTCCTTGGAAGGAGTCTTGAGTCTTAGCCTCGACACTCAAGAACAGTCCAGCCCTGCCCATTCTGTCCAGTTGCTGAACCAAGCCAAGAGCACCACCACCTTCCCCAGCCAAGATAGTGAAGTAGAGAAGGAGATCTAGGAAAACTCCAAACACCCTAAGATCGTACCTTGCTTTGAGAGTTGCCCAAGATGCCTTCTTCTGGAGAAGAATGGAGCAAAGGGTGGGATTGTCATGGAGGAAAGAGGAGTCCCATGAAACTCACTTTCACCTGAACTGGACAAAGGATGAAGACTGAATGCAATTACACCCATACATAGAGAGATTTCAGTATAGAGATATGTTAAACTCAAAAGAGGAGAGAGTAGGCACGGGATAGGAGAGAAATCAGCAGTGATGAAACGTGAGAATAAACAAGCTCAAATTTTAAGGAGAGGATTGTAAAGGGGCATTGAAACGAAGGGAGGAGGCAAAGAGAAGAGCTGCCAGAAAGAGGAAATAAGACACTGTGTTTGTAGATCAAATGCCCACCATTGTTGTAAAGAGGGACCTGGGAGGAAGGGCCTGTCTAACAATCACAGCCCTGAATGTGAATGGGATTAACTCCCCTGCAAAGTGGAAGAGGGTCAGCAGAATGGGTTAGAAAACAATTGGATAATGTGTTGATGACAAAAAAAGACATTTCAGACACCAAGATTCACACGGAAGGGAGGATCACGCTGCAGCTGAACTCAAAAACCAGGAGTGAGTGCAGTCATATTTTGAGATGCGACCTGTAGAAAGTACATGTTAAAAATATATAAAACAGGGAAATGTTATACTTGAAAGCACCATAGATGATAAATCAATATCAATACCTGATACGATGGCATTGCATCAAAATACTTTAAAAGTTTTTCAAATTTTAACAAGAAGTAAATACTAAAACTGTAATAATGAGGGACCTTATAGTATACCTTTCAAATCTAGATAAATTAGCCAAAAGAAAAATGTATGAGTAAAACTTTAGAAAATTTAGAAGTGATAGTGTTCTAGCATTTTACTAAATGAGAATAAAAAGGAATTTATATAACTCGTACCTTTAAAAAATTTGACCATGTTTTAGGGCATAAATGTAGAAAATCAGAAATGCTAAATGTATCTACTAATAATGTAATTATATTCAATAAAGGATCCTTAAAGAATTAAGAAGTAATTTGAGACATATATAATTTTTCTAAATAGTGTCTCAAAGAACAAATTGTAATAATAGCTAAGATTTATGTAGTTCTTACTAGGTGTTAAATGCTTTATAATTATTTCACATGATCCTTACAACCCTATTATACCCATTTTATAGATGAGGAACCTGAGACAGAGGTTATGACTTGCCCGAGGTCATATAGCTAGTTAGTGTGGTGACTCAGGGTGGGTGGATTTGAACTCAGATCATTCTAACTTCAAGCCTGCTGCTGATGATGATGGAGAATTGCACCAATGAAAATTACAATAATGAGACAAAATGTCAAAACTTACAGGATGCAACTAAAACAATTCTTGCGGGAGAAGTATATCTCTAAACACTTTTATCAAAAAAAGAATCAATGAATTGGGATGCAATTTTAAAAGCTTAAACAGTAAAATTAAAAATCTCCAACTAAATAGAAAATAGAATTTTTTGTAAAAGAAGATACAAACAAAATTAAAAGCAAAAACTAAATTTGATAAAACTTAGCTGTTTTTTAAAATAATAAACAGCTAATGTCTTAAAAAGAGGAAAACCCTATTGTTCCCTGTTTAAAATGAAAAAAAGAACTTAACAATTGGAGAAATCAAGGAAATTATCAGAAACAATTTTGCCCAATTATTTGCTAAGAAATGGATAACCCTAGAAAAAACGAATGCTTAGAAAAAAATGTGAAATACCCAGGATAACCAAAGACTAATGCAGTATCAAATAAAGACATTGAACAAGCCATAAACAAACTCCCAAAGAAAGAATTCTAGGACCAAGCTGATTTACAAATGAATTTTATCACACGTTACAGAAACAATTCCAGTTCTACCTAAAATGTTTGCAATAAGGAAGCAGCCTTCCAATCTCTGTGATACCAATATGGTCTTTATACTTGTATCAGGGAGAGAACGCAGAGAAAAAAATCTCTAGAACAAAATTCCCAGATAAACATTAATTTTCTTAAAAATTATATGTTGTCTGTGGTACAATATTTAGCAGGATTATACACTGGCCAGATTGAGTTTTATTGGGAATGCAAGGCTGGTTCAACAAAAGGAACAGTATCCGTATAGTAAATGTTAACAATAAAAAAATAATTGATACTAAAAAGGTTTTTGATGAAATGCAGCATCTACTTTATTAAAAACTCATCATAGAAATCAATGGACTTTTCCAGAGGCAACTAGGTGGTGCACTGACTCCTGAGCCAGGAGTTCAAATCTGACTTCAGTTATTTAATTAACTGTCTAACTCTGGGCAAGTCACTTAACTTGTTTACCTCAGTTTCCACAACTGTAAAATGAGAGTGATAACTGCCAGGATTGTTGTGAGAATCAAATAATATTTGTAAAACATTTGTCTTAGTGTCTCCTACATAGTAGATGCCTATAAAATCGTTACTTCCTTTCTTCCTCCTTTCATCAACACAGCAAATAATATCCAACTAAAACCAAAAGCAAACATAGCGTGTAATGGAGAAAAGTTAGACTTCCTCCAGTAAGATCACGGATAAAGCAAGGATGCCTATTGTTACAACTGCCGTTTAACGGTGCTAGAAATGCTAGCCCTAGTAATTGGACCCCCCCAAAAAAATTGAAGGATTAAAGTGAGGCAAAAAAGAAATAAAATTTCCACTCTTTTGCAGTTTGCAGTCTTACTTAGAAAACCCCACTAACGAGTTAACTGAAGAGTTAACTGAAACTTTAAGTTCAGCAAAATTGCAGGATATAAAATAACTTGGAGTTTCTACCAAGATGCTTCCAGAAACCATATGAATCCAACTTACTAAACTGCTCGTAGATAGCCGATGTAATAAAAATGACAATACTACCCAAGTTAATTTGCTTAGCCAGTGCTATACCAAACTACCAAAGGAATATTTCATATAGCTAGGAGAAGTAAAATTCTAGGATTTTTATAGCTAGGAAAAAAAGGTCAGGCTTTCAAGGGAAATTTTAGAAGGGGGGAAGGAAGGTCTATCTGTAGTTTTAAAGCAGTATTTTTTTTAAAACTTGACACAGGCTTAAAAAAAAAAACTGGATAAGATCCAGAAACAAAAAAAAAAAAAAATACATAGAATTAGTGTCTGATAAACCTAAAGACCTGGGTAACAGGGGTGGGAAATGGGAAGGAGGAAGTAGTCAACTACTTGAAAACTGCTGGGAAAACTGGATGTAAGTCTAACTGAAATTCATCTTATAACACTTTACATCATACACCAAGATGTACTTCAAATGGATCCATGACCTGGATGTAAAAGTTCACTTCATTGCCACATTAGAGAAGCAAGAAAAAATGACTTCTCCCTGTCTTTTCAATGGTATATCTCACACCCTCCCCTTTCCGGTAATCCAATGGCTCAGGCTCCCTGCTGTTCACATAGACCCTTTTATCTTCCAGGTCTGGGCATTTTCCCTGGCGGTCTCTACCTTGAAATGCTTCTCCCCCGACTCCTCCCTGCCTCCAGGCTTCCCCAGCTTCCTTTCAGGTCTTAGCTAAAATCCCACCATCTACAGGAAGCCTTTCCAGACACCTCTTAATTCTAGTGCTTTCCCTCTGGCGATCATCTCCATTTATCCTATGTAATCTATAAAATAACATCATAACATTAACATGTATGTAATGCATATGGTGTTCATTCTACACATATCTTGTTTGTACATAATTCTGCTGTGTTTTTTTTTTGAAAATGTGGATGTGTTCCAACAAAATACATTAGGAAAAATTTGGCCATAATGCAAATTCAGTATTGTTAGTGCATATTTTCATTTCCAAGAAACGGTGAGAGAAAACAGATGACAGAAAAACAGGTTATCTGTTACTTCACAATATACAAGCTTCAGACCCTCCAACACCCAAGCAAACTTGACGTGTTTTTTAAGGCAAAGTGCCTTAGTGCATATCTTTCCGGTGCGGAAGGTGCCATGGGCTGAAGGGAGCCAGGCCAACCCATAATCTTCCACTCCATATAATGCTTCTGGCCCCACTTTCAACCCACTGAGGATGCTCTCTCATCTTCAGTGACTCAGCTTTGCTGTCCCTGGTCCATGGGAGCCAAGGCCACAGGCCAAGCAACAACCTGAGGCCTCAGACACCACCATTATTTATCGTAGTCTTTACATATTTCTTAACTACTTTATGTGTATAAAAAATTGTTACCATTTTTATTAGGTTCTTATCATTTTGTTTATACATCATTGATGAAGTTTTCGTGTTTTGTGCTGCTGAACCCATTTTCCCCATAAACTCTGTGATTTTTACTGCAAGACTGTGTATGGTTCAATGATAACATATCATGTTATGGCTGTAGTGTTTACATGTTGTCTCTCCCATTAGATTGTGAACTCCTTGAAAGAAAGACTGTCTTCTGCATTTCTTTGTATCCCCTCAGCAGTTAACAGTGCCTGGCACGCAGTTGATTTGACTTGACTGTGACTAGGGGATGACAGAGGGGACAGTCTGTAGGAGATGGTATGGAACGGGATCTCTTGTGAAGGGTTTTCCTTGGTAAACAATAGGACTGCCTCTTTGTGCGCGACAGGAAAGAAAGAAGATCCTGGCTGTTGTACTACTCCGAGCATGAGGTGACAAGAGCCTGCTCCAAGATGGTGGCAGTCAGAGGAGAAAGGCAGATGTATTTGAGTGATGTGGACAAAGAGATAGGATTTGGTATGAGAAGATGGAGGGGGAGGTAGAAAACCAATAGATTAAGGCCCAGTGAGGGCATTTTGGAATTATTGAACACGGAGGTGGTACATTTTTGTGAGACTGAGGGAGGGTGGAGGAAGTAGGTCATGGGAAGTGAGGAGGTGAAAGGACTTAGTGGTTTGGGTGTTTGAGGGAGAGTCAGTCTGTAGGTTGAAGTCCCCTAGTTGGAGAGAAGAGAAAAATTGTGAGTCAGGCAACGAACTGATTGAGGAAGGAAGGGCAGTGACCCGGAGGTCGGTAGACAATAACAACCAGGAATTTGATTAGGTGGACTTTCAGGGAGGAGAAGTTACTGAGGAATGGAGGTAAAGTGGCAAAGGGGACCAAGAAGTATTCCAGTTCGCTCGCCCCACTCCCCCCACCCCACGCACACGCACACCCTGCCTCAACCGTGAACCAAGGACAATGAGTGAAAATGCAGCCAATGTTGAAAAGGATGGCCAGGGAGGCTGTGTCATCAGGAGGGAGGCAGGTCTCAGTGACTGCTGAAAGAGGGAAGGCGTGAGAGAGGAAAAGATTTAAGATGAAGGCAGGTTTGTTGCCTGTAAAACAAGCATTCCAGAAGGCACAGTCGGAGTGAGTAACATTTGGTTGGGACTTTGGAGCAGGAGAGTTAAAGGGTATGGGAATAAGGAATCAGGTGGAGGGAAATAGGAAATGGGGCTTGGACTTTACCTACAAGGATTCAGAATCACTGCTAAGTGTTGGGTGGTTCCAGGTGTGGGGACACTGGTCTCATAATGAAGGTGCCACTTCTCCCAGAGGAGAATGGAGATCCAACAGGAGACAAGCTGGAAGGCCCGCATTGAGATGGGAGAGGAGTTAGGATGGGCAGGTGCTGCGCAGTTAAGTGATTGCCCAGGATCTCAGTCTGTCACAGGCCATCTCGCCCATCTTTTATAAAAGAAGATGAAGTCAAGGGTTATAGAGGGGCTCTTCCAACTCTGGTCTATGACCCTATGATTGGCAAGGTAGGACTACCACGGGGAGAAACATAAAAGTTGGGAGGATGAGTTAAGTTTAGAGGAGAAAGATGGAGACTTCAAGGATGATTGAATCTAGAGCTCAGGGTTGGAACTGGGCACACAGAGGCCATGAGATTTCCCAAGGGGGAGCGGAGAAGAGAGCTTGGCAGGGGAGTCTGCAGAGGTGGAGGATTTGGAGAGAACATGAAAAAGAAGCAGAAAGAAAAGAGACAAGAGGAAAGCCAGAAGAGAGCAGTGATGGAGAAGGCCCACTCCAGGCTGCTAAAAGCCTGGAATGCTTGGACCCAGTCTCAGCCCCAGAAGTCTCCCCTCTGCCAGGGTTGCTGGGCACCAGAGGTTAGGTCCCAAACACAAACAGGAGGCCTTGGAGACCCAACCTGGCCCAGGCACCAGCCTCTGGGCTCAGCCTAGTAACCAAGCCCCACCCAGGGGTGGCCATATCAGGCCTGGCCCCTTCCAGCACACTGGCTTCCCAGCTTCCCCACGCATTTGTGTTTGTTTCTGTCTCTGCCTCTGCTTTTCCCTTTCTGTCTGGCTTGTCTCCTTGCCTATGGCTCATTCAGGTTCTGTAGGTCTCTGAATCTTGATTTTCTCTCTTTCTCCCTCCCTCCCTCTCTCTCTCTCTCTCTCTCTCTCTCTCTCTCTCTCTCTCTCTCTCTCTCTCTCTCTCTCTCTCTCTCTATCTCTATCTCTCTCTTTTCTCCTGCCTCCCTGTGTCTCTCTGTCTCCTTGTCTCTGGCACAGAGATGGCATCAGGCCCAGGGGAACAGGGGACCCCAGGATCATTTCCTTGCTCAGCCTGTGACATGGTTTTCCCTTCAAGGACCCTCCGGGACAGTCATGCCTATCGCTTCTGCATTGGCCACCTCACTGCAGGGGCACCCAGGGGCCAAAGGAAGAGCCTGGCCTGGCCTTCAGCCTCCCTCCCTCTTGACAGAGAAGTGAGTGGCAGCCAAGCCAGCTTTGGGCCCTCCCGTCCCTGTAGCCCCTAATTGGCCTAGAAATATAGGGAGTGGTGTCCAGCTCTACCTGCCTTCCCAGCGCCCGATTCCCCCAGGAATGGGATACGGGCAGGGCCTCATAGCCCTTCAGCCCAGATCTTGTTACCAGGGCCAGTCACACCAACCTGAGGATCAACTGGATACCCGCAGGAGAACCCCAGGCCAGGGGGAGGCAAGTGGAGAAGCCCTGAAGAGGCTGACAGATGAGGTGCCTGGCCCCTTCTCCAAACCCCCACACTCAGGAGGGCTCCTAGGGGCACCCAGCATCCCTTTGGGCCTCTGCTGCATCAGCTTGGATCTCCCTCTGGTGCTCCATCCCCTTCTGCCTCTCTAGCTTTGTCTCAGCTTTGCCTCTGTCCCTGTCTGTCTCCTCCTCAACCCCCCCCAGACCCTCTACTCTGGGGAGTCCCAAGACAGTGTCAACAGGCTCCCCTTATCCCTTCCCCCAGGTTCAAAGGCTTCAGGTGTCGCTGCAAGAGCTGGCCTCTCCCCAGAAGGTGAGAATCAGAGAATCCCAGTTCTGGGGCAGGAAAGTCCTTTGAGACCAACCCCTCATTTTAAAGATGGGGAAAATGAGGCCTGGCAGGTACACAGGTATACTTAGGCTCCGAGATGGCACTGGTGCTGATTTTGTCTGACTTGAGGTCCAGGGCTCTATTCACTATCTCTGGCTCTCTGTGGCCCTTGGGTGAAGCTCCCCAGGGGGCTGAGGCCATGATACACTACCGGGAAGTTATGAACCCTAGGAACCCCAAGTCCCCAGAAAAGCATAGCCTGGAGCAGCAAGAGTCCCAGAATGCCCAGATCCCCAGCCCCAGGCAGGAAAAGAGGACATCATCCTGCCTGGGCTCCATTCTCCCCTCTTCAGAGCACTGCAACATCTCGGGCCCACCTGGAAGCAGCTTATGCACATCGTCTGGCAGAGATTGGAGCCCGAACTCGAAGTCTGGAGAAACACCGGGAGGGTATGACTCTGGGACGTGGAGGGGTAGAGGGGAATGAAGTCTTCCCCCCCTCCCCCCAGAGACTCATACCCCTGGCCAGGCCTTCAGTGCCAGGAATAAGCCAAGTCCCATCCCATTAGTGCCTGGGAGCATCTGGGTCTGGGCTGGAGCTGGGAGGGCTGGCTGTCAGCCATAGCCTCCTGCCCCCATGCAGAGATCAGGCAGCAACTTGGGGGTCTGGCTGAGGCTGACGCTGGCACCAGCATCCTGGGGCAGGTGATGCTGGTGATCCAGGCCCAGGAGAAGAAGATGCAGCTGGCTCTGGACACGCTAGGGGAGCGTATGGAGAAACTGCAGGCACGGTGAGTCCCCCTGCCCCTCACCAGAGGTCAAGGCCCCAAAGTGCATGCCAAAGGTGCTCACAGTTGGGGTGGGGAGGGTCAGGGCCTGGCTGACCCCATAACCCATCCCTCCCTTCCGTCTGCCAGGTCTCAGCCAGATCTCCCGGCTGCGAAGAAGGAAGAGGAAGGGCCTGGCCTCAGCCTTTTGGCCCTGCCAGCCAGTCAGGGGGTCCTGACTTCAGAGGTTCGGTGAGCTCAGGGGCCTGAGAGGACAGGCTTGCTGCTTGTGTTCTGGGGTCCTGGAGTTGCCATGAGGAGGATAAAGCCAAGGGAGGGCAAGGCAGCTGCCCAAAGACAAGCAGAGAACGATGGGAGAGCCAGGGCAGACCCAGGAGGGAGGAGGCAGGCCTGGGGTTCACAAAAGCCCTCTCTGGTCCCTGGAGACCTGAAGGTCCCTCCCCTCCTGGGCCCTCAGTTTCCTGCCCTATAAATGGAAAGCACTGAACCCCATGGCTTCTGACGTAAAGAATGAGGGTCCTTTCCTGGGAACCCAGACCCCTGGGCACCCAGACAGTCCAACCTCCTCCTCATTGTATTGATGAAGGAACTGAGGCTGCAGGAGGGGCAGCCCTTGAGGATCACAGAGGCAGAGAGAGCCAGTCCTACCCTTCCACACTTAACAAATGAGGAGACTGAGGCCCAGGGAGGAAAATGCACTTGCCCCATTCCAGATAGTTAGGAGAATTTAAACTGAGTCCAGGCTAGTGGTCTTTCCCCAGTGCTCCTCTTGTCCAAGATCACAGAGCGAGATTTGAACCCAGGCCCTTTGATCCCAAATGAAACCTTCCTTCTTCTCACGGTGGGAGGACCAGACAGGGAGACCTTCAGCCTTCTCCTCCTCTTCCTCTTGCCCAGGGCCCTACAGGTGTCCTACCTCCAGGCCGGGGGCAGAGACCCCGAAGTCCTAGCCAAGCTCTGGGAGATGCACCTCGAGGCTGCCCTGCTGGAAGGGAGGGCTCAGAAGCGTGAGTGAGGCTGCCTGGGAGCAGGAGATCCCAGGAGGGATGTCCGAGAATGAGAGGGGATGCTGGCCCTGACAGTAGAGAACATAGGACCTGGGGACTGGGGGGCTGCATGGCTGACTGGCAGAATTCCTCTGAGATCTGGGGATTCTATGTCTTTCAACCTATGGGTCCGAGAGTCATGAAAGACTTGAGCTGGGGAGGTGCTCACCCGAGCTCTAGCCTAAACAGGCAGGGAGGCCTACAAAAACTTGCCCCCAGTGAAACAGGTTTGGAGATGCCAGAGGGAGTCAGAGTTCACTGTCCACAGAAGGGAAGGCCACTGCTGGGCCTCAGACACTACACACCCAGTTGCAGGCCCTAGAAGCTATCAACGGGAGCTTGGAGGCTGAAATCTTGGCCCTGCAGACACAGAGAAAACGCCAGAGAGCCCGGCAGAGTGAGTGCCCAGCACCTGGACCCTGAGGTCCCCGGGGGCCTGGTCAGGCATCCCTACTAAGGGACTGAGGATCGCTGATGGCCCCCAAGCCAGGGCAGGAAGGGGAGGGGAGAAGCAGCTCTGGAGGGGGCCCTTAATGGGGAGCAAGCTCCCCATCACCAGAGGCGTCCTATAATCAAGTGCTGTGCCCATTTTACTGACAAACAAACTGAGGTTCAGAGACTTGCCCAGTGGCTCCCCCCTGGTGACCTCCCTGGCCTCACTTGCCAGCACTAGTTGCCCTTCCACACCTCCTCCCATTGCGCTGTATACCTGTAAATACCTAGATACTACAAAGACATAAGCTCTTGGAGGCCAGGGACCATCTCAGTGCTTTTCTTTGTAAGTGCTTAGCACAGCAACCGACCCATAGTAGGTGCTTATAAGTGCTTGTGGACCTAATGACTGATCCAGCCAGGAATTGGCAGAACTGGGATTTGGATCCAGGCCTAGAGCTCTGTCCACCAAGCCCCACTGTCCAAATGAGGCAGCAGTCAGGAACGTGAACTCTGGTTCAAATTCTGACTTGGACACCTCCTGTGTGTGTGTGACCCTGGGCAAGTCCCTTGAGCTGGTGGTTTACTATCTACAGATCAGGAAGACCTGAGCTCAAATCCAGCCTCAGAAACACAGCTATATGACTCTAGGAAAGTCACTTAACCTATCTGCCTCAGTTTCCTCAACCATAAAATGGGAATAAGAGCACTTACTGCCCAGGGTTGTGAGGATCAAATGAGGTATTTATAAAAAGCACCTAGCCCAGTGCTGGGTACATAGTAGGTACTTAATGTTTCCTTCCTCCTCTCCTTCCTTCTTCCTCCCCTCCTTCCTTCCTTCCTTCCCTCCCTCCCTCCTTCCTCACACTGCTCTAGACCACTCTCTAAGGCATAGAATTGCAGAGAAGTTGCTGACCTGCATTGGTAAAAGGAATTTCCTCTCCTGGGAGTTCCCTACATCGATGAAGTCACAGGTTCAGTCTCTTGCTGTACCATCTGGTCCAGCATTTTCACCCCCATTTTATGGAGGATGAAACTGAGACTCAGGGTGGTTCAGGAACTTGGCCAGGGTCACCCAGCTAGCCAGCGTCAGAAGCAGGATAAACGTTCGAGTGCTTGTCCACCCTCCCTCCCTTCCCACGACCTCCCTAGGCTTGGTCCCCTCCTTACAAAGACCACCCCTAAGTCAGAGCCTAGACAGGAGCACATTCCCCCTCCATGTTGACTGAAAATGGTGGCAGGGTCCGGCCAAGTACCATGTGGCCCAGGGGGCTCTGAGCTAAGGGATCACCATGCCAAGTCCTCAGTGGCTCTGGTGACCAACACAATGAGAATGTGGTCTCCCCAAGGCAAAGGCCAAGACAGGCTGTCAGACTTCTGAGAGAGACCTATAAGAGGAGGACCAGGACCTGGGTTCAGATTCTGTCTCTGCTGTGTGCTCTCCATGTGACCCTGACAAGTTACCTCAATGATAGGAATCCCCACCCTGTGCTCAGCCCAGAGGATGGAAAGTCCAGGCCCTCTAGGAACTGACAGTCTCTGGGGTAGGAGCAGGGCAGTGGGGGGAAGAAATAGAGGGGATCCATTGTCATTGGCTGGAGGGTGGAGCTCAGAGAAAACAACTCTGGGCCTCAGTTTCCTCATCTGTACAATGGGAGGGATGCCCTCCAAGACCACAAATCTATGTCTGAATTCCTGAAAGAGAAGTAGGAGAAACTTCTCCAGGGCCTGGAAAACAAGGAGGGGGCCTGGTGGACTGGGATTCCTGGGAGCAGAGAGGCAGATGAACAGAGATGAGGGCCCAGGGGAGGGGTGCCCAACTGGGTCTGCTTGGAGCCCTGGCCCTACTGGTCAGCAAGCGGCTCCCTGAGGGCATGTGGTCTCTTCTGGCCACCCAGAGCTCTCCCAGGCTTGACCCAGGCCTGGGACTCCTCCTCATATCCTCCTTCTGTTCATCTTATCTCCAACCCTGTCCCCAGAGGTTGGGAGAGGGGCCCAGTTAGACTTGGGTAAACAACTACAAGCCCTGGGTTTGAATCCTGCCTCCAGCCCTCGGGTCATCTTCTGTAAAAGGGATCTGGACTAGGTGACCTTGCCTCCCTTTCTGCTCTAGATCCATAATTTTATGCTCTATCCATGTATTACATCAACAATTCTTAATAAAGCACCTTTCATGCACCAGACATTAGGACAGGAAGTACAAGAGTGAGGGGTCCCTACTCTCACAGAGATGACATTCTGGTTGGGGAGACAATAAAGCAAATCTAAGAGCCTGAGGGAACTGGGTATGCATTGCCAGGCCTGGCTGGGGGCTGCTGCTGCCCTGGCATGGCCCCGCCCACCCTCACTCTGGGCCCCTGGGCCAGGCAGGGCGAGCACAGACACCTCCCAATTCTCCCTGTCCAGACTGAGCTCTGGGGGCCCGTGTGAGAGGACGCTGGGAGTCACTTCAGGGCCTTCTGAGCTCCTCATGTCTGCATTCAGGCCTGTGGGAGCCTCTGCCCGAGGAGGGGATCGGCAAGCTCTGCAGAGGAAGAGGAGGCTCCGCCCACCTGCCACCCCCTGTGGCTCCCCCGCTGCCACCTCCTCCACCGGGACCCCCCAGACACAGCCCTTACTTAGGCACAAAGGTGAGGACTTCTACTGGGAAGGTCGAGCTCCCCAGAAAGAATGAGATCCTACATGGGGAGCTAGGGACTCCCCTGCCTCTAGCAGGGTCCTGCCCTGCTTTGCCTCAGTTTCCTCAACCATAAAATGAGAATTTGGGGCAAGCTGACCTGAGGGGGTTCCAGATCTTGCCCTCTGTCTCTCCCCACTGTGGGACAGGGCTCCCTTCTGGCTCTGCCCAGGCTTCCCGGAAGGCCTCCTGTAGAGGGTGTGCTTGTCTCTGCTGCAGGAGATCACAGGAGCCCCGGCCCAGAGTCGCCACCTCCTGCTCCCACCTGATGTGCTGGGCCCAGCACCTTATGACCCAGGGTGAGACCTGGCCTCCGCCTCGGCTAGAGGGGAGAGGGTGGGGGAGGGGAGGACCCCTACCCTGACATCCTCCTCCGTCCTCCTCCTGTTCAGGGCTGGGTTTGCCATATTCTACGACTTCCTGCTAGGACTGGAGCCTGAGTGGTCACAGGTGCAGCTGGTGACAGGGCTGGCACGGGGTGGGCAGGAAACTGGCCCCAGCACTGCCCTACCCCCCAGTCCCTGTCTACCACTGGCCCCTATCCCAGGGTCTCCCCTGGGCAACTGTGCCATCCTGGCAGCCAGGCAACCTGTGCCCAGGTTAGTGACAGCCCCTCCAAGCCTGCTTGGGTGACCCTGGCCAGTTCAGTATCCCCCTCTAACCCTTAGTGTCATCCTCTCAAATCTCAGGGTCCCACTAACCCTGAAGTTCTAGAGCACTCAAGTGAGTGTCCTAAGGTTCCATGGCCCATTTCTAGCATCATGCCTGTCCCAAGATGGATGACTACTGCAGGCCTTGTTTTGGGGATGTCCCATGAGGAATTCCTCCTTCCCCAATCCCTGGCTGCCCCCGCCCCAATAGGTTGCATCCCTCCCCGGCTGTGACCCTGATTACAGAGCTTCAGGCCTGGGGCCTTTGGGACAGAGGCCAGGAGCCAAGGCCCCAGGCCTGGACCAATGTACAGCTATTTGACCTGGAGCAGAGAGTGCTGAGTGGATGCTGGAGGCTGCCTCTGAGAGCCCTGCCCCGGGCACCGGGTCTTCACCCCAGGCAGCTCAATGCCATCCCTCAGGTCTGTATAGGCTCCTGGTAACGGGAGGAGGGGCAGGGAAGCCCAGGCCCTGAGGCTCCCAGTTCAGCATGGCCCCCTTTCCCAGGCTGGCCAGATTGAGCTATACCTGAGAATAGCAAATGCAAGAGATGCTGAGATCCAGGCCTTGGCCAAAATAGATCCAGCTCAAAGCCGGGAATACCGCTACCTGCCCACTGTGAGTGAGAGTCTTGGGGACCAGATATGGGGTGGCCTATCAGTCTGGGGCAAGGGGTCTCTGGAAGTCTGCCTGTCTGGGGACCAGATTCCTGGGGGCTTGACTGAGTGGGGGGCCAGGAACCGGGATTGCTATGGTTGACTGGTACGTAGGGTTGAGACCTGCTCCATGAGCAGGCTAAGTCAAGTAGCTAGTGTTTCAAGGGCTAGCCCCTAACCTTGTCTGCACTCCCACAGGTATCCAGCTCAGCCTCTCTGGAAGACAGAAACCTATACTCCCACTTCCTGGGACCACTCAGCCTGCTCCCCTCCCTCTCCCTATCTGATGGCTTCAATGACCCTCCTCCTGCTTCAGAGTAGCCCACAAAAACCCCTGTTACAGCCCCTGGAAGCCCCTCCCAACTCCTCTATTGGCCTGGGGTTCCCATGGCCTCATTCCCCCAGGACCCTTCCAGCCTGCAAATCTGAAGTTCTGTTTCCCTGACCCCAGAGAAGTCTCTTGACTCACCTAGCTCCCTAGAAAGGTCCTTTGCTGGGAAGTGTGTGTGTCCATGGCCAGCTAGTGAAGGCGACAGCTCAGGGCCGTATTCTATGGGCTTCTCAACCTGAGGAATCCTCGGGGGACAGAAGCCAGGCACCAATACACCCAGAAGAACCAGCTAAGAGAAAACCTCTGGGGAAGCATGAGACAGTTCTTTGGAAACATGCAGAGGTCTTGTTCAGCACACTGCCACTCAGTCTTGGCATCTGGAAATCCTGGAGCACAGAGACCCAGGTCATGCCACCAGCAACTGCCCCTTACGTGGAAGGTCCATCCATCAGAGTAGACACTTGACTCTACATCCTCCAGTCTGTGGTCTCTCCAAGGAGAGGGCTTCTTCAGAAATGCAGACACATCCCATCCACACCAGAGTCCTGTGTGACTCTTGTTCGTGTCCCACGCAAAGGAACACAAAAGACTTTAGCCTGACCATCCATGTGGGAAAAAGCAAGTGGATGAAGACAATTCTCTGGACTACGTATTCAGGGAGGATGGACATCAATTTATATCTGAGACAGACACTGCAAATGGGCAAGTCCAGAGTGGACCAGGAGGAGAGTGGCTAAGTTGTCTTTGGAAAGTTGTATCTACTTTTAATGCAGATTTCTCCTGGGTCCTTCGTATCAGAATCCCACCAGTCAGTGGTCACACTGGTAGCCTGGAGCAGGCCAGGAGCGTCTGCCACATATTCACCTTACAAACATCTGTCAGTCACATCCTACTGTGGTCAGCTGCTGTGACCTGGCACCCCTTCTCTCTCCAAAATGAAGCTAATTCCTGTAGCCCCACCCCTGCAGGGCTGCCTTTGGACAGGCTCAGCTGAGACACTTGATTAAGCACTTTGCAGACCTTGAAACACTCAAGTTGATTCTCATGGATAAAACCAGGACTGTCCTGCAGGCTAGAAATCCCCCCCAAATAAGGAGCAATGTGTCCGGGGCACCGTGGTCAAAGCCACCTGAGGTGTGAGCAGCCCACCTGCTGGGTCCAGGTCCTGGGCTCCTTCCCCACCCAAGGCCCCCCAGCCCATATTCAGATACTAAATATTTCTGTCTTCTCCCCCACCCCTGGCCTGTCAACTTCCAGACTTAGTGAGGTTGGACCCGGCCCTTGTTTGCCTCATTCCTTGTTTAGATCCCCACTCATTCACTGAATGCTGATTATGTAAGCACTGTGGGCACTGGCACCAGTGCTTCTGTGAATGTGTGCACACATGTGCGCACCCACACATGCTCAGAGGCCTAGGCCTGGACCTAGGACTGCATATGAGCTGGTGAGGCCCTCACCAAAGTATCTGGGTCCAAATTCCCCGCTTCACCTCCCCAGAACACATCTTCCACTACATTCAGGTACAGGAACCACCACTTGCCAGTCAGCTAGCTGGCATTTACAGAAAGCTTGTTGGAAGGGTTACAAAGCACTCCTATATTTTATTTCATTTTTACTGTCTCCATTTTATACATAGGGAAAGTGAGGCTGAGACATTGACTGACTTACCCAGGTAGTCATCTGACCTGAATCTGCCACTTTAGGGCTTGTGCCCTAGCCACCCTCCTTCCTAATCCAACTGCAGCCCGCACCCTGCTCCTCCCACCCCAATGTTGGTGTGGGGTGTGTCTCTCCCTGGCCTTGATGCTCACAAGCCTTTAGCCACCTCAGCTCTCAGGGAGTCAACACCGGGCTGAGCTCTCAGGCCTGACCCAGGGGGTACGACTGCCACCCATCCCATCCCCCAGGGGCTTTTCTTCTGGGCTAAATCTAGTACCCACCGGGGAGGGGCTGGGACTTTACACCCCTTTGGACCTATCAATTTTCCTTCATGAAACCTGTGTTCTGGAGCGTTCTGAAGCAATGGACCACCTTGGCACTGACTGTCCCCAATAACCAGCCCTCAACTTTAATGCAGGCCCCAGTCTATAATTCCTTGCCCTGAATAAGCAGGCACACTTGCCTGCCTCACATTCCCAACCTCTCATCCTGTTATCCTGGCCCATAGGAAGTCTAGTCCCTGCCTCGTCCCCCCAAGAAGGTAGTCAGACCCACTTATCAGCACCCCCAGGGAACCTGCTCACCATGGGTAGGGAGCAGTACTCTGGCCTTGGGTTTGAACCTTGACATCTTACATGTACCACTCAATATCTATGTGCTCAACCTGGTCAGGGAAGGGGGGCATGCTGAACACGGAGACCCCAGCCCACCTCTCCCTACATCACCGGGCAGCTGGGTCTTCCAACACATTTGGGTCAGAAATCAAGTGCCCTCTTTCCAGACAAGGCCCTGATGAAATGTACTCTACCCTATAACCCCCCTCCATTTGTTATTTGTGCATTACAGTCTTGGGAGGACAGGAAACTTTTCATGCTCATCTCCATAAACCCCAGGGCCTGGTTCTTTACTAACTCACCAATATACATGCTTCCACTGACTCATCTTATCAAGCACGAGACCCATGAAAGACTTGTTAATTTGCGTCCAACTCTCCATGACCCAACTTGGGGCTTCTTGCCAGATACTGGAGTGTTTTCCCATTCCTTTCTCCAGCTCATTTTAAAGATGAGGAAAGCTGAAGCAAATGGTGAAGTGACTTGCCCAGGGTCACACAGGTAGCAACAGTCTGAGACTATCAGAACTCAGGTCGTTCTAACCCCAGGCCTGGTGCTCTGAATGATGGTGTCACCTCACTGCCTGGTCACTTTAAGCCTCTTTCCAGAAGCATGGAGACAAGGTCAGTGCTTTGTTACAGAGGTCACTCCCTCCCACCAAACTTTAGACTCCTGCGAAGCCAAGATGGGTGCCACAAGGGAAGAGCCTGGTTGTCTCCCACTAAGGTCTCCACTTTCTCCAGTTCTTCCAAAGACCTAGGTGGTGACTCCCCTGCTTTCCTGTATTTCTTTCTTTGAGAGGTCAGACAGGCCTTCAGGTGAAGCCAGGCAGACCACGTGGCCCAAGACAGAAAACCTGAGATCATTCAAAGAACCAAGCACCCCAAACAAAGGCGAGGCTGAGAAACAAGGAGGAAAAAGCCCCCTAAAAAGGAGCTGGGGATAGAGGTGGAGGCAGCCCAAATCTATCAGGAGGCAAGTGCTACCTTAGACTAGCCACAGGAAAAATGGTGGTGCCTAAAGGCAGGGTCACCATTAAGAGAAACCATCCACGCTTCAACCTTTGCGTACAATCTTTATTGAAGTTATACAAAAGAGTCCCCAAAAGTGAAAAAATACAGTATATACAAAAGCATCGTCCTTCGAGAGAAGGGTCCTCCCGCCTCCCTCAGAGGTTCACGCGGTGCTTTGTACGGTGGCAGCTCCGGGCTCAGCTGCTGTCTGGTTCTCAGCCTACAACACAGAGCGGAGGGTGTGACTGATCACCTCGGTCCTCTCCTAAAGTGACTCGAGAATGGAGAAGCCACCCCTTCCCATCTGCTGGGCATGGCCCAAAGTCTTACTTCTAGCACAGTGAGGAAATGGGGAGGGAATGAGAGGTGCCCCGACTCCTGCCCCAGCAGATTCTGCTCCCGTTGGTGCCAACTTACCTCTGCCTCCATGTTTTCTGTAGCCTCATTCTGAATGGTAGGAACATCCCCACCCCCATCGCCATCCCCACCTCCACCATTCACAGATGGCTCTTGCTTTGGTTTCTTGGCCTCGGCTTCTTTCTGGGGACTCTCTTCTTCGGGTTTCCTCTGAAAGACGGAAGTGTGAAAACTTCAGCACCCATGGCTTCCATGGGAGTTAAGAAAATCAAAACATCCCTTCTACTCTGCTGCCAGGACCCCAAGACACAGATTTCAGGACAATGGAGCATATCTTGGAGACCTCAGTGGGGACCAGAAAGATGGGACAGACACCAAGCAAGGCTCCGCTTGTTAAGGGTTACACATTGGGTCTCCCAGGATCCTGACTAAGATCAGGTCTTCTTCCAGCTCTCACCAAAGGGCAAGAGAACAGTCTCCCACAAACAACCAGGTAACTCCCACCACAGAACAGAACTGCCCCACTGGCCTGGAACACTCTTGGAGGATGCTGGGGGTGGTGCCGACTGACTGTGCCATCAAGGTAAGAGAAACTGACCTTTTTTCTGACCAAGTGGGAAATGTCAGTTACACAGTTGGAAGACGTAGCAGCACCATCTGTGGGTCTTCTGGCCATGATCTGTCACAAGCAAGGACTGAGTTAGGCCTCAGTGAAACTTGGGTTAGCCCACTGCTACCTCCCAGACAGCCCCTGGAGACTTACCCCGGAGGCTGAGGAGTTCCCACTGCTTGATGTGAAACCAGATGCTGCCTGAACCTGAAAAAAAGGAGGGCCCTGCTCTCACACCCTGGGTACCAATAGCTGGCTCAGCACTCAGCCTGAGGAGCAGAGGCAGTGGGCCATGCAGCACCCTGGCTTCTTTCTGGAGAGGGACGCTGCATGTCAGACGACAAGGTCAATGAATCGGGTTACTGGCCAACAACCCCCTTCCCTCAGCCTGGTCTGAGTCCCAGACCCACAAATCCTGCCAGTACTTTGTGACTCTCTCTGTTAACAGTAGCCATGCTGTTGTGGCCTGGGTCTCGAATGCAGAAGTCAGGTAGGGAGGGGGCACACATGCTGAGCACATAACAGGAACCCGAGATCAGGCCTGGGGGCAAAGTGGACCAAGGGGAGGCCCGGGCTCTGCTCACCATGAACTTACCAGGGTGGCCTTCAGAGCCAGCTCAGCGACGTTCCCACTGCTCTGGGACTCCTTGGCATCTTCAATCTTCTCTTTAATCTCAGGGAGCAGCTCCTTCAGCTCCTCAACCTCCTTCTCATCCTCGGCAGCAGGCATCTCAGCTGCCTTTATCCTTTCGTTTAGCATGGCTGCAAAGACAGACACACACGTACCCTCTGGTGAGCCAATGCCTTTCCCATGCCCAGAATACAGAGAGGTTTCCTGGCGGGCACACACTCACCCAGCCTCTTCTCAATGACATCTACAGACTTGGTGAACTGAGACACAGCCTCGCCATACTGGCTGTTGTAAGAATAGGCCAGGCCCAATTGGTAATGGGTCTCAGCCAGCAGCCGGTCATGGGCCTCCAGGTAGTTCTGCTGGAGTGTGAGGCAGGCCTGGAACTCCTCTATGGCCTGGCTGTAATTTTCTGTACAACAGGAGAGAACAAACGGGGAGGCTGTAAAGTGACCACATGAAAGTTGATGAGAGAGCCACCACACTCAAACCATGTTTCAGAGTCACCATGCACCAAGCTAGCCAGGCCAGGCACTGAGCCCGCCCCATCCCAGGCATACGAGGTTACTTCACCTGGCCCAGCTCTCCCTGAGGGTTTGAGGCTAGTGCCCTGGCTGCTCAGATATTCCCAAGGACTGCCCCCTAAGTGTTCTGTCTCCTCAGAGCCCCTGAGCGGCTGCTTAGTTACCTGATTCCACACTCACTTCCCCCAGTTTCAGGTGCGCTTGAGCTGCATTCAGCTGAGCTTCCTTTGTTTCCTGCCTAAAAAGGGAAGAGCAGTATTGTTAATGTGGGCAGAGCTGTGGTGGAGGGAGCCAAAGGGGTGCTGGGCTGCTTCTCACCTCTTAAAAATGATCTTTGCCAAGTCCAGCATGTCCCAGGCCAGCTCTAGGTTCCCAATTTCCTCCTCTTCATTCTCCTGAAAGGACAAAGAGGGAGTCAGGGAAGTTGTGCTTCAGTGCAGAAGGTCTGGCATGAAGGGGCAAGCCCTGTGCACATACACATACACACACACACACCTGGATGATGCATGGAGAACCCACCTTATTTTCCAGCTTGGAATCGCTTGCAGGCTCTTCCGTTTCTCGCTCATTCTCCTTGTCTTCCTCTTCAGAGCCTTCTGTTTCTGTAAGTCAAAACCCCTCCAGAATGAGAGGCCCTGGAATTCCACCCCACCAAATGTTAACAACCTCAAATCCAAAGGTTGTAGACTCTTCAAAAACCTTGGGAAATGTGCCAGCTCCATCAGAGCTGAGAAGCAGGGGAGAGGCTGGACACAAAGCCAGGAAGTGAACCTGTCTTTAACTGGAAGATGCACAGCCTGTCAGGGGGTCAGGACTAAGGAGAAGCTGGCCACGCCTCCTTCTGCAAGGAGAGCATTCATTTATCTTTGGGCTGTTCTGAAGTTTGGCTAACTCACAGGCAGCTCCAGCACCTGAAGGGCACATCAGCTGGAAATGGAAAGCTGGTATCTAGGCAGGCCCAAGACAACCACTGCCCACTCAGTGGACACTCAAGGGCCAGACCTCATACCTAATGCCAGCTGTGACACTTAAACATGGTCTCACCTCCTAAGGAGACCCAACTGTCAACATGAGAAGACAGGCTGAGGAGAAAGTCCCCCTCAGGTCCTGGTCTCCTGCTTGAGTCCAGTTTCCTTGGAG
The DNA here is from genome assembly GCA_023548195.1 of Bettongia penicillata ogilbyi. Classification (NCBI taxonomy): domain Eukaryota; kingdom Metazoa; phylum Chordata; class Mammalia; order Diprotodontia; family Potoroidae; genus Bettongia; species Bettongia penicillata. The sequence goes on from JAJHZJ010000096.1 coordinate 11,797,667, forward strand.
GACTGACTCTCACACGCACTAAATCTGAGGACTGCTCTTCAGCATGTTCTGGGTTTTCATGCTTCTGTCCTATGACCCAGGAAGTCCTGGCCTGACCACTCCACTCCTCTGCTGAGGGTCCAGAGAAGTCCGTGAAGAGTGACCTCTAACTGCCTGCAACTCAGAACTCCAGGAGACTAAGGGGGACAGGTCCTAGGCTCCACTCTACCCTGGTAGTTCCCAACTGTCTTTCTATCTTGGGGCCATGAATCATGAAAAGGGAGGGGCAGCCTCTTTTTTCTGGAGGTTCAAGGCCTCAGACTCTTGCTTAGGTGTGAGCACAGGGGCACAGGGCTCCCTGCCAATGATCCTGGGATGGCAGTGCCTGCTAACACAGCAGAGGGAGACTGGCTCCTTGCCGGCTTCAACAGAACCACCTTTTCACTCGCTTAGTTGGCAAGTGTAGCTTCTATTACTTAGGGTGCAGTTAGCCAATACGGATGAACCGAACCCCTCCAGCATCTGTTCCAAAGGGGTTGGAAATCTGGGCTAACTGGGGCTTTCTTGGATTTTCTAGATTTGAACTGGTCTCAAGGTGCCCTCCCAACCACCCTCTAGAGGTAGGGAAAGATCCTGGTGGTTTGGACCAGGTCCTGGCCACGGCAACCTCAGCCCTAGTGCTTCTGAAGAAAAGGGAAGGAAGTGGTAGGACAAGGGAATGGGCAGATCTCCGGCCACCAGTGTTGCTGACACCCCACCTCCTCCTCCAATCTGGGTGAGGTTCAGCTACCCCAGAAGTATGAGTGTCATGACCCTTTCCCTAGAGGCAACCAGTGGGAGCTGAACCTGGAGTCAGGAAAACCTGAGTTCAAATCTGGCCTTCGACACTTACTAGCTGTGTAACCCTGGGGTAAGCCAGTGAACCTGTCTGACTCAGTTTCTTCAACTGTACAACGGAGACAATAGTATTTACTATGCAGCCTTGTAAGGATCAAAGAATACTTGGAAAGCACATCACAAAAGGGTGGCATAATAGAGGCATAAGGGCCAAAGGAAGCAAGAATCATGGGGAGACAATGGAGTGGCCAGTTCCCCTATTCCTCCTCACTACTGAGGGAGAGACTGGATGGCCTGGAAGAGCTACGGTGGAGAGGGCTGGGGCCGGGACAGAGAGAGACTGATCTAGTCAGTGTTCAGGGGAGAAAACAATGCGAACATACCCACGATTAATGTTGGTGTTAGACGACCCATTAGACAGTAGAATCCTCAAATGACAACACACTGAGACCAAAGGAATGAATTTGACCTATGTACACTGTTCCGTTTGCTCTTTTGCCAATTTTAAGGATTGTACAAAACAATTAAAAAAAGAAGTTACACAAAGGCTCAAATTAAAGCAGGTGAGCTAGAGCAGGGAAGCAGGTGGAAAGAGCGCAGCAGCAGCAAAGCTGGGGAGGGTGGGGGGGCAAGTGAGCCCTCCCTCCCTCCTGCTACAGGGCAGCGGCAGCAGCATCTGTCTGCACATCATGGCCTAGCTGGGCATGGCTCAGAATGAACTCCTTCCACAGAACAGAGCCCTCCCTGCCCACAGCAAGCCTGCTTATGTGCGCCCAATCTGTGGATTCTACTGTGCTGATCCTACTTCTAACACAGATGTTAAAATAAACCTTACGATCAATGTTTAAACAACCCAAGGCATGCAAGTGGACATCCATTCAGCATTCTCTGCCAGCCTGGTTACTGGGAGGCTATGGAACTGGCCCTGCTTTGCTTGCCCCCACCCCCTGCCCTAACACTGCACCCAGTCCTTGGCAGGCGTCGATGGCAGTTAGCAAAAGCATTAGTTTGAGCCGGCCAAGGGAGACTTGATGCTTCCCACCCCCCGCTCAGCGGTCTCTCAGCCCATCTTCAGTTCCCTCTCCGGCCACCCTACTCTTGCTCCTACTCCAGAGGCGGACGGAAAATTCTGAATGGAAGACTGACTTTCCCTGTTAGTGAGTCAGGGTCATCACTTCATCCCCCCATGGCAATAGGCCTGGCCTCCCTGTTACCTTCTCCCTCCTCTTCCTCCATCAGCTCATCTTTCTCTTCAATGGGTGTTCCTAGAGCCACCTGGTCACCAGGACCCATCTCTGGTCCATCTCCAGCTGCCTTAGAGTCTTCTGGGGGTCCCTTGGGCCCCTCCTGGGCAGGCTCTGCCTGTGCTGGAGGCTCTGCCTCGGGAGCAGAGTTCTCTTGTGTGTCTGTGAGCTCCTTGGCAGCCTGGTCTTCTGCAGAAGCCACCTTCCCTGGGTCAGAGGGTGGGTTGTCTTGACCCTCTGCATGGGTAGCTCCTGGCTGCTCCTTGGCCTCATCCTCACTTGGCACCCCAGCCTCAGCCTTGTCCGAAGCCGAAGCCTCTGCTGGCTCCTCTTTAGCCTGGCCTTCTTTCTCCTCTCCTTTTTCAGCCTCCAAGGCTGCTTCTGGGACTGAGGCTGCCTCATCTGTCTCCCCCTCTCCTGCCCGATCTGCTGCCTCTCCTTCCACCCCGACTGCAGCTTCCTGCTGTTCTGGAGCCAGCTGCTCTTCAGGAGCATCTTTGGATCTTTCCTCTGCTCTTTCAACTACCTCGCCCTGTTTCTCCTCCACCACTGCTTCTTCTCTGGCCGGCTTCTCTTCCTCTGGCTTTCCATCTTGGGGAGCAGCTACTGTGGCTCCTGAGCCTGTGGGCAGTTCCTCTGAAGCAGGTGCTGCCTCGGGCTCCTGGGCTGTGCTCAGGATCTTCTCGGGGCTCGCAGGGGTTTCTTCTGCCTGGGTCTCGTCCTCCTTCATCTCGACATCAGCTCCTGTCCCCTCAGCATCCACTGGACGTCCCCAGGCTTCCCCTACAGCAGGGGAAGCCAATGCCTCAGCCTTCACCCCAGGAGCCTCGGCCTGGGCTTTCTGGGTTGCCTCTTGGTTCTTTGTGGCATCAGAGCCCTGTTCTTTCAACACCACCCTTGCTTCCTCTACATGGTGAAGAACATGAAGCATAAACATTTCTTCCAATTTAATAAGAGGCATAAATGGAAATGAAAATTAATCCCCTTTAACCCTCAGCCTGGCTGATAAACTACAATCGAACTATGCCCCTGGAAACCTAAGCCCAAATAAAGAGAAGCCGGTGCTAGCCAGCAAAGCTGCTCCTTCTAAAAGAAGCCCCTTGTGCTAAGCCGCTGAGATAGAGTCGGCCAGATTTTAAGCAAGGAGCCAAATACAGGATGCCAAGCCATTCCAGGCTCAAATGGGACAGTAAATGGGAAAGAGTTTTGTAAACGTTTAAGTGCTAAAGAAATGTGGGTCATTTGTGTTATTAATTATTAGTATTAGTATTCTTATACTGTTCTAGTCAAAAGCTAACTGTTCCCTGCCAGGGCCCTCAGGCTTCAAGGAGAGTACATGGGGAGAGACTTTCCTCTATCCTGGGACAGTTACTGAGCCCCAGCTGCTCAAATACAGGGATCAGGGCAAGCTTCTGGATTACAGCACTGCTCCAAACACGAAGGCCCAGCTACCAAGGAATTCATTTATTTCCTCCAAAGGGGGAGTTCATATCATCTGGCCTGCCCCAAGCATCAGTCATGAACATTTGAGCATTCCTGGGATGCATGGCAGCAGCGACCCTTCAGGGAAGGCAAGAAACCCAGCATGGCGGCTCTACGAGGTGGGACATGCAGCGCTACATACCCTCTACGTTATCAGTACTCTCTATCATAGATTGATCTTCTCCTCTCTCTCCATCTTCATCCACTGGGACTCCATCCAGGGCATTTCCTAACACACCATTCTCCATTCTAGGAGGAGAACAAACATAGAAAGCACCGAGATCCGACAGCTGGGCTTCCCCTCACTCAAGGTCAGGACTGGCAATGCCTTGGGCTGAACTCAGAATACAGCAAAGCAGAATGCAAAGTACGGACAGAGCAAGAGGATTAGTGAGCACAAAAGCAAGGGCTGCTGGGGAAGCTACCAGGTGGGTCAGTAGGCTCTGGGCACTGAGGTCATGGCATTACATTTACTGAAAGAGCTGTGGCCCCTTGGCCTTCCCAGCTCTGTAGTGAGATGTGTAACAAGTCGGGGGCCTCAGACACAGGCTCCCGACTCAGATTTCCCCGTGTACTTCTGACCACACCGTTTTTCTCTCTAAATGCTATGAGCTCTACACCTGCCCTCTCCCAGCGTTATGTGAGGGACATACTTTGCAATTCTGAAGCATGACAGAAATCCAAACTAAATGTGACAAACAACATTACAATTAATGGCTTAATTCTGACCAGAATTAAGTTGTAGAGGGATGGATTTATTAGCTCACACAATATGAAAAACGCCCAGCAATTCTGCAGGAGGCAGCATGGTGTGACCGGCAGGTGGCAGACAACATGCCAGCCTCCTGTGGCAGAGCAAAGTCTTTTCCAGGGTTCCCCCTACAAGTGACAGCCTGGGGCTGATTTGTCTCCTAACCCTTGAAGGAACCAAGGCTTGCTAGGCATCTTATGGCCTTGATTTCACCACCTAATGAAGGGTCCTTGACCTCCATAGCTACCCACTTCCACCAAGCTTGCACAGAGAGCTAAAGAAAGACGCTCTTCTATGCCAATTCCAGTGGGAGAATAAGCCCAGTTCTCAGGCTTCCCATAAAGTGCATCCACCCCTCCACTACTATGGCGTGTATACTTCTCCTCCCATCTGCACTCCTGCTTGGCCTTTATCAAGCACCTACTCAAATACTTGCCAACAATTCTGCTCATCCCAATAACTGGGTTCTCCGCCTACCCCCACATGCCGCCTTGGGAGAGGAAGGTCAATGCTCCTACACCCTCCACGAATCCCAGGTCCTGCGCCTTGGAGGACATACCTTGCTAACTCCAGAAGAGACTTCCCATAGTAAAAGAAGGCTTCTCCACACTCATTAGCTGTCTCTCCATACTTCTTACCCCTAGAGAGGAAAGATACACAGCAAAAATAAGAAGATCTCTTGCCCACAAAACTGTTCTGAGCTTTGCCTACATCCTAAGCACTCAAATGGCAATGACAGTGACAGGCTAGACTGCAGTATGAGCCTGAGGACATGCTTTGGAGCCAGAGCTGCTTCGTCCTCTTCAGCCTCATACACTGAGTCAGTGCTGAGTGCTTTCTGCACCAAGGTGAGGATCTAACACTGAAATGACCTGACCATGACTTCAGAGTCCCCTGCACCCCTAAACTGGCTTCAATGGCCATCTCTAAGCAAGTGTCTGGCACAGCTACTCATTTCACTAAGGACAGATACATGCCTTGAAACGACAACAGTGAGTGCCATAGGCAGGTCAGTCCAGAGTCATATCAGAAAGGCAGAGGATCAGAAGGGAAAAAGGACAAAAAAATTAACTAGACGAGGAGGCAGGGGTTGTGACAGCTGCACAGAGCAAGGGTGAGGGCTTGTGCTACAGCTGGGCCTGCAACCCAGGCGTGGGGGGATCAGGAAAGGCCCTGAAGGCTAGGGGAGACAGGGGCTTGGCATAGGTCTGCAGGCGATGCCACATAGGCAGGGCCTCATTTGTGCCCAGTGCTAAGAGGCAAGGCACAGCTTAGGAGAGCTGCCCACTTCAGTCAAGGATCCCTGTCCAAATGTTCTGGGCACAGGACAGGATGGGGAAGAAAGCCTGGAGGCAGGAAAAGCAACTAAAGTCAAAGGTCTGAACAAGAGGGGGATAATGAAGACAGAGCTCAAGAGACTTTGAACCTGCCATTCATGACACATGTCCCTTTCCTACCAAAAGCAAGCATCAATACTTACAAGAGACTAGCTGCTTCCTGGAATGCATTGACAGCTGCTGGGATGTCTCCCATCACCAGATGTTTCTGCCCCAACCCCAGCAGCTTCTTAGATTCACTATCCACATCCAGGCTGGGGGGTGGTAGACACGCCATATGAAGACGAACAAAAACCAGATACTACCGTTCAGAACTGTAGAATGGCAGGCTCACAGCCCAAGACCCCAAGGGCCAGGAGTCCAGCTTGTTACTACAAAACCAAAAAACTAATCCCCACCTAACTCCGGGGAAAAAAAGTCTTATACCCCCTAAAGAACAGTCCCCATCTCAAAAGCTCTGGTCTAACACCAGCCACACCCTGATCTCCAGAGTAGACCTTTACCTCTCACCAGTTAGAGGTTAGTGCACACTATAGATTACTGAATAAGCAAAAGACTTAAATCCTTCTAGGTTCTTGGGGTCAAGTTCATCCAACACCATCACTCTCCCTCCAGACTGTTAAAGAAACTCATCCCAAGGGTGACAGAATGGGAGCCCTCACTCCAGGTCAGGCTGAGGGCAGCTCAGATAAGGGATGGCTATCCTGCTCCTCTCAGACAAATCAGTGGACTCCACCGCTGCTGCAATCTCCCTTGGAAACCTCCCTCCCACCCATGCCCCAGTCAAGTTGCTATAGTTCCAGGTCAAAAGGCCCAGCAAGAAAGCCCAAGGCTCAACGCACATCCTGGAGTGCTAAGTGAGAAGTCTTGTACCAGTGCTAACAGACGTCCCAGCCAGAGTCAACCCCAAATCAGTTTCTGAAACACAGATGCTCAACTCAAAAAAAACCAAAGGCAGATTTCTGAAGGGTTCTTCATGAAAAGGGACTCAAATGGCCCCCAAATCTTTGGTTCCTCCAACATGTATCCAAGCCTTACCCACCAAACAGAAGCAAGCTAGGCATGCAGCGCTCACATTTCCACCCCAACATCACTGATGCTTACCTATCACTTTTGTCTGCAGATGTGGACGGAGCAGGGGCCTCCTCTTCCCTTCTGGAGAGATGTAAGATGGAAAATTAGACTGGGTAGTGGCTAATTAACTCCCACATACACTCTGACCACCTCAAATTTATAGCAAAAAAGGGGGCTGAGGGAGGCAGCCACCATGAGATCTTCCCACCATCTACCAGCAAGTCAACTCAGCCTCCCCTGCAGCACAACTTGGGCTTTCCCCAAGGGCACTGAGTGGACAAGCCTCAGCACTTCTCTTCCAACACGATGAAGATGTCTAGGACCTTGACACTCAGTCGTTCTAGGCAAGGGTGGAGCTCCTGGGCTAGAGGACCTCTTACGGGTCCTTCAACTCCAAATCTATGATCCTGTCTCCCTAAGACAGGAGCTAGCAGAGCTGTTGGATTTGACTAGAGGGGTGAAATGCCAAATCCCATTTCACTGGCTAAGACCCCACTCTGAGAGACAGCAAAAGTTAAGTTTCCACAGAAGTTATTATTAGTTGATGAAATCACTGAGAATACATCAGATAACAAGAAGGTGGACTGCAAGTGGACTCAACCAAGCAGGAGACATAAAGTGGTCTTCAGAAAATTACAAAGTTTTTGATAAAAGGAACCAAATCTACAGCTAGCTGGAACTAGCATGGGAACATGACCTAGAGGTACCTGGAGAAGGCTTTTCTTCACTGCACTTGCTTAATGAACCTCATGTATACAAGCAGACATACCCTACATAAAATTATCTCTCCACTTTCTGATCATGGGTCCTATGTTAAAACATGTTTGGGAGGGGGATCAAACCAGGGTGGTTATATAATGGGCATGTAGAGAAGATGGTGACCTAATGGAGAACGGACCAATCCCTGATAGGAGGATCTGTCCTGAATTAACGGTATAAAACCAATCTAGCTTATGCCCGACGCTCCCTCCTCCTGAAAGAGGGTGGGGGCCCTGCTTTGGCCAAAGTGTTTAATTTCTCTGAATTCTGCTATAATAAAATTTCCCTGATATCTATTAGTATCAAGCGTGTTTCTAACAATTTGGTGCCCAACATGGGGCTCAACTTGCTGACTTTTGGCAGAGTAAGATAAGACACCAGAGGCGAGAGCACCTCCAACCACAATCCAATCAATCCTGCCAAAGCTACAGCAAACAACATTCAATCTATTCTCTGGAGCTCCACAAGACATGATCTTCCCTGGGTTGTGCCCATTAGCATGGGAGCTGATGGCAGAACAGTCCTTACTTTGCACCTGCATGCCCTAGCTTGGCCTGGAACACAGGAAAGCCACCTCTGTGCCTTTTTATCCTTTCACTTATGGTGAGGGTGAAGCAGAGAGGAGCCTGGGGAGCTGAGAGGATCCTCCTGCTCATCCTGTTTTTTACGTTTTTAAACATCTTCCTACCAGGCGCACTTGATAAGCTGGAGGGTCTCCAGAGGATGACAACCAGGCCTGACATACATGTCATAGAAATATCAGTCCAAGGCAATGGGGCTGTTTGGTCTGGAGAAGATTCTGGGGACCACACAACAATTGTCTTCCAGCATCAGAAGAAGCGGCCTGTAAAGGAGGGCTTAATTTTGTTCTGCTTGGCCTCAGAGAAAACAAGGAGCAATGGGTCCCAGAAGCAGGGCAAACAACGAGAGCCGCCCGCTCTGAGATCTAGAGATCTGAGATCAGCCGCCTGCTCAATAGATTTCAGTGGACATTCTTCTCATCTGTGGGCAAGAGTACATGATGTGACCACTGAGGTTCCTGGCAGCCAGGGAGGTTAAAGTGTGGCAGCCACACTTTAAAGTGCAATCTGTATTACTAACTTTTTCTCCACCCCTTTCTCAGGACCAGACAAAACACAGTCAAGGACTGATTTCTAAGGCATCAATGTTTACTCTGGAAGCTCTGTGTGCATGCAGCAACGTTCACTCTTAGGACTTCTTTCTCCCTGGAGCTTCAGTCCAGCAGCAGATTAGTTATTTATCCTCCTACATGTCCCATGATGCTCCAGACAAGAGTATCCTTCCCCCAAACCCAGCCCTCCTCACACTCCTGTTTCTGTCCAGGGTATGCTCCTCCTTCCAGCTGCCCAAGTGAACAAGGATCTAGGCCTTGTTCTCCAGTCCTGATCTCCCTTGGCCCCATGGCTGATCAGTTGCCAATCTCACCTCAACATCTCTCTGATCCTTCAGACTGAGCCTCTCCAAGCATCCCTCATGTGGGTCACACCTCCATCAACAGGTGTCCCAAGGCGCCTCCTGTCAGAATGTACATTCCCTGGCCTTGTCTTGGCATCCCCAATGCTTTCTGATTTATTTTTTTCTTCACTGTGCCCACTTACTACTCGGGTAAGGTTTTCCACCTTCAGGTCTAAGCTGGTGATTGTCCTTCCCAAGCTTCCACCTTGTAATTCATCTCGTATTTCAGTTCCTCCAACAACTTCTAGAGTTCTACTTGCAATCACTGGAGTTTACTTTTTCCCTTTTCCAGATTTTTCCTCTTGGGATTCTCTTCAAAGCTCATTTTTACAAGCGAAGAAACTGAGGTAAACAGGGTTAAGTAACTTACCCAGGGTCATACAGCTAATGTGTCTGAGGCCAGATTTGAACTCCCCTGGTGCTCTACGCACTATGGCACCACCTAGCCACTCCAAACCAGGATTGCAACCTCTGCCTAATGTCAGACTTTTTGCATATTCACCTACCAAGAGATGCTTATGACCTCAGACCTTACCTATCTCCTGATACAGGTCCTATTTGAAGGGCCATCATGGGCCCAGGCTTCTCTTGGCTTCTCAATCACCCTTCCAGGCCCACAGCACTGGCCTTATCTCTTGATGCAGCCACACAGAAGCTTGTTCTGGCTTTAGATCCCCCACATACACTGCAACCAGAACATCTGTAGGTTCGAGCTCTAGACTCAAAGGTTGAGTTCACTGGGGTTCCTTTGGTTCTACTTAACTCTTGGTTTAATCAGCACAGTTTTGCTTTTTCCTGAGTTATTCTTCGGGGAAACTGGGCCAGGCTAGCGCCTTTCACAACATTACCACCACACTGCAATCTAACTTCCTTTTTGTCTTATCGATAGGTTTCTTCTTCAAAATACTAGGCTCTTCAAAGAAGCACCAGACCTAAGGCTTGTGAAAGACAACCTAGTAGTTAATTCCAGTCAGGGAAAAAGCCCACCATTGCCTCAGCCTTAGACAAGAACATGTCTCATGCCCCCCCCCCCCCCCAGCTCCAACTTCCTATACAGTGTTATCTCTAATCAGCCAAACAGAGGAAGAGGAGTTAATTAACTTGCTCAAGGTCACACAGATAATTTAATCAATGTTAACAAGCAGTTTTAAGGTCTGCAAAACCTTTACACACATTTAATCAATGCAGCTAAGTATAATAAATGCATTATTCCCAATGTAGAGATGAGGAAACTATGGCTATGGCAGAGTCAGTGTTGCCCAATATCACAAAACTATTAAATGCCTGGGACAGCTTGGTGGCATCATAGAGCAGAGCACACCTTTCCAAGTTCAAATCTAGCCTCAGACTCTTACTACCTGGTGATACTGTGCAAGTCACTTCATTCTGTCTCAGTTTTCTCATCTATAAAACAACGATGAGGAGGAAACAGCAAACCATATTGGGTCATGAAAATTAGACACAATTGAAACCTCAACAATTAAGTGCCTATGGCAGGATTTAAAACAGAACACGGACTGTGACTGTCCCCTTAATCCTATAAATCAGTCTCTTTTGCATGGCTTTAAATATAAAATGGGAGCAAGTCTCCAACTTGCCTCACACTGAACTACAGCTTTTCCCAGTCTTTCAATTTAAGTGCATAACATTAGATCAAGATATCCCTCCCTAGTCTTCGGTCCTTTGTGCTCTCCTTGGAGAAAAACCACTTTCCTAATGGACCTCACACCCAGCAAGTTAAACACAGATGCACAAAGCTGGGAATTGGTCCAACCAATCAGGAAAGCAATTGTTATGCTAAGCAAGTGACTAAATTCTGGAGTTAAAATAAAGAAAAATCAATGTTCCACATACACATATACCAAAATATTCATATCTGCATATGGGGTAGTAGCCAACAGGGAATGGCCAAACACAAATGGTGGCACATGAGCCCAGTAAGCCATAAGCATGCTGCTAAGCTAAGTGAAGTCTAAGAAGATTTCAGAGGGGAACCTTCTCTCTTTTCTGCACTCTCTGGATGAGGGAGGGGCATATGGAGAAACAAACAGGTGGAAGGAAGGAAGCCCCAGATCAGTCATGAAGGTCCTGTGCTCAGGCACTGGATTCCTGCATGCAGATGGGGGACCACAGTGGGTTCTCTTGCTTGCAGGATCTTGAGGCATTGAAGACACCAACCAGCCACAAAACAGTGACAAGCTCTGGTCTCATTGGTCCCCTCCCACTGCTGTCAAAGGTGACCAATGGCTTTCTGCGCCTCATCTGCCTGGACCCCTTCTCCAGTCAACACCACTCTGATAATCTCTTCATTTGTTTGGCCCCTTTCCCTGTTGGTCCTACCTGGCTAACTCTCCCTTATTTTCTGCTGTCCTTTCATCTACACTTCCTTAGAAATCACTGCAGAAGGTTTCTCCTCAGAGAGCACCTATGATCTAAACGAATGGTATATAAGGAACTGTCACTTAAACAAGCTACCAGTTGCTCAAATCTCTTCCTATATTAACATTTGATAGCAACCACGTTTCTCCCCAAACTCGTTTGCCCTTCTTGTGACTTCACTCTCTGCTCACCTCATTCTTGTCCATAATCTCACACACTTGAAAAGCCTCATCATCTGTAGGGAGGTCTGGCCTCATCATTCCATCAATCACTTAATTACCTCTCTCTCCTCTCCATCCTACCCCAAACCTCTCCTTTCAGGATTCTACAGTACAAAACCCATAGCATTTCAGAACTACCAGGCAAGTCAATGGCCATTTAACCCAAGCACACCTGAAGGAGAGGGAGAACCACTGATGAAACCAACAGGTGATTGTCCACAGAGCCTGTGCCTGGGGAAGGTCACACTTTTTAGGTTCCCTCCAATGATCACCCGCCAGGGCTCAAGCAGGACATTTCCCTCCCTGACTGCCCTCTGCTGGACACTGTTCAGTTGATTAATGACCCTTCTGAATAGATGGCTCCCAGAGTGTGCACAATCCTCCAACCCATGGCCTGATCAAGGCCCATGACTATCACCCCTCCATACTCAGATGCTGTGACCATTAATGCAGCTGGATTTTCTTTCAGTTTCCTGGCAGCCGTAAAAGGGCAACAAGGATCACACTAAGTTGCCCTCAGATCTTTCTTTGACAAGACACTGTGCACCGTCCCAATCCCAATACTGTCACACCTGAACAATTACAAGGCACCACGAAGTATGCTCCCATATCCAATCCTCATCTTTCCTAAACCCTCTTAAATCTGAGGCCTTGCTCCAGTGTTTTTATCAACCATCATTTGTATTCTTAATTATACATCCTATTCCTCTCCTCTAAAACAAAGAACCAAGGACTTGCTAAGCTTTTCACTGCCCAAGCAGGGAAGCAGAGCAAGGAAGCAGAGGGATCTTCTCATGGCTTGCACTTAAAAAAAAAACTGTTTTCAGGTTTGACAAGTGCAAATGGTTCCCCAAGATTATAAAACAAAATGTGAATTGATTTCATGTAGTAGTTTTGAAAGATTAGGTGCCAACTTGTTGAGTATTCACTAGGACAAGGGATGATCATAATTCCTCGCCAGTTGGAAGTAATCTCAACCAACCTTTTGGTCTTCCCAGAGCAAGCAGGTCTTTCTTTCTCTGCATCAGGGAGGTGCCACTTTGGAAACTCCACCATCACTGTCATCTAATTCAGAGGATTCCCATGCCCCCACCCAGCCTTTTACTTTCCTCTTCACCCCACCCCCCAGCCTTTGCCTGGGTCCCTTCCTTAGCACATTCTCCAACTTATCGATGATGTTAAATTGGGGTGTTCAGAACTCAACACGAGACTTCAGGTAAGGTCCACCAAGGTTCTCTCTTCCAGAAAGATGCCCTTTCTAACACAACTCCAGCTTCCATTCCAGCCTATTCATGCCACCATATTTGTGCTCATTTCTTACACCCAAGAATGAGGCTTTCATTCACTCCTAATGAAGATTATCTAATTAGATCAGCCCAATGCTCTCTCTAGTCTGTCAAGACCCTGTAGGAACCCTACACCGTCTTTTCTGTGTTGGCTCTCCTTCCCTGCTCTGTATCATCTGCAAGTTTTATGTGCCAAGTTTCTCTTTATCCAAGGAATTGATAAAAATGTTAAACAGCCCAGGACCCAAGTCACTCAACCAGTAACAAGCCCCTGAACCTAGGGTCCATTCACCCATCCGTCCATAGTTCTGCATCCAATGGATTAAATTATCACCCAATCCTCATCTCTCCAGGTCATCACCAGAACAGTCTAAAAGACTATCCAAAAAAAAAAAAATTTCCCTCATCTATTAGTTTAGTAAGATTATTCAGAAAGGAAATGAAATTGGTCTGGCACAATATGTGCTTGATGAACAGATTGGTGTCCTCTTTCGTGGTACGTTCCAGACTTTCCACAGTAAGCTAAGCCGAATTCATGGGCCTGGAGTTCACCTGACTGCTCCCTTTCACACCTGCCCTTCTCTGACCTTGGGATACTTCCATTTCCCCTATCACTGATGGGGGCTTGAATTTCCTCCATCTCAGTGAGGGCTAAGGACTCCTGACTGGCTATCAACATCCCTCAGTCATTTTTGTTCCATCATTTCCATTTTGTTTTTGCTAACACAAGACCTGAGCCACTCAGGGGTTTTTCTCCTGTCAGTCATCATCCCGTCTCCCCCAAGCAGAGGTCCCTCCTTTCCTGCTTTGAGCCTCTGTCTCCTTCCACTATAACCAGAAAAGGCCTTTATGCTCTTTATGCCCTGGCCAGTCTCGGTTCATTCTAAACTTTAGTATTCCTATTTTTAGAGCGTGGCGTACTCCATTCATCATTTGGCTTTGCTTCCCTGCTCTCCATCTCCATCCTAGCTTCAGACAAGTCTCATTTTCCTTTCTCACTGGAATAGATTCTCTCTATTCTGGAGACTTTTATTGCTCCCGTGGTTGGATCTCCTGTTCCAACATTTCTGCCCCAGCACCCAGTTCCCTGTTAGATTCGGATCCAGAAAGTCATTTTCCCCTGTTGGTTCCTTCATATCTGGAAGTTGTTGGCCGCTCTACTTGGGGCAAGAGGCGGGCAGCCCCCCAGAAGGCCAGGCCGCACCTCTGCTCCGATGTACCGCTTCTTCTCAACTCCCCCACTACCAACGCTTCCTCACTGCCCTCCCCCCCTATTTGGGGCTCAAGGCCCCTCGGTCTTCCACTTGGACCGGCTGAGCCCCGGAACAGAGCTTGGCTGGGGGTACTTACTGAACAAAAGGCGGCCTGGCCCCTCCCCCCTCCTCCGTAGTTACAGGTCCCGGGGGCCTCCCTCCCGCCCCAATCAGGGACCGCAGGCTTCTCAGGAGCCCCGCCCCCGCACTCGGTCTGGGGGCTTCTGGGAGGAGGGGGCGGGCCGGATGAAGGCCACACCTGGGACTCGAGGGGGAAGGCGAGGTCATGACCCTGCTCTCGCACGAGATCGGGCGGGGCCTCAGACCCCGTGCCGGGGAGGGGTCGGAGGGGGACTCCTGACGCAATCGGAAACCTGAGGCGGGCGCAGCCTGGACCGCTGGGGGAGGAATGCGCTTCGGCAAAGCTCCCACAACGAACGCCCGGAGCGGCTCCCTAAGACGCCCATTGCGCAGGGGGAGACACTGAGGCCCGAGGGCCCAGTCCCAGGGGGCGAACCTAAACTACAAATAAGACTGCGAGTGCAAGGTCGCCGCGCAGCTCCATCCGGGTCGGGTCCAGCACCTTTTTGGAAAAGGGAAACTGAGGCCCGAAACCCTGGCGCCGCGGCCCCATCTCCGCCCCCAATCACGCACGCGCACAGCTCACTCTTCCCTCCTCCGCCACAGACAATGGGAGTTTTCCCGCTTTCCGGTGGCCCCGCCCCTTCGACGGCACGCGCCTGCGCAGGCGCCCCAAGACGCCAGGAAACCCCGCCCCTTCAGTAGCACGCGCCCGCGCAGGCGCCGAGAGCCCCGCCCCCTCCGGAGCAGCCTCGCTCCTCGTGAGGGGAGCTTTCTTTTGGCGCCAAATCCCCAGGAGCGGAACGGCCACGGGACTGAGGAGGTGCGCGTGCACGTGCACGTTCCCCTCACCCCCTCGCCTCACCGGCCTCCCCGGGACCCCGGCGGGGAAGACGGAGAAACCGCCGCGGCGCCGGCAAGATGGCGGGCGACCAAGAAAAAAAGCCGAGAGGGAAAAGGAGGGGAGGGAAGGCCGCCTCCACCCTCCACCCTGGTCCCTGGCTCGAATAGGCGCAGACCCCGCCCCGCTCCTGCCCCTGGCTCACTCACTTGTCCGCTGGGGCGAGCTCGGCGATCGCGGCGGGCTCGGTGGCCATGGTCTTTCAGAGGCCGGCGGGCGCAGAGGACAGAGACGGGGAGGGGAGGAAAAGAGGGAAGGGGAGACAAGGGCCGGCCGTTCCGCAGCTCCCGAAGCAGAAAATGGCAGATTGGAGAGCCCGCGTCGCTCGGGCCGCTTTATATAGCGCGGCCCTGGGCCCCGCCCACTCACTTCCGTTCCGCGTTTAAAGGGCCAGCGCACGTCCAACCCTCTCCAGGTTCCCCCCACTCCACTATCTCGCTCTCTGTGGACTCGGAACGCCCTGGAGAAACCGGAGGTTCCGCTGGTAAGAGGCGACAGATCTACCTCTGCCGGCGGGCCCGCGGCCCAGGAGAGCACACATTTCCCTGGAAAGATGCCGTAATGCCCCAGGACTCCAACTCCCAGCAGGCTGCGCGCCCCCGGGGAAGCAGGGACCGCGAGGCTTGCTGGAAGTTGAAGTCTCCCCTGCAGCCCCATCCTTCACCAGACGCGCCGTTTGGCTACCAATTAAGGGTGAGGAGGTTCCAAGGCCTGAGCCGCCTCCTGCTCTCGCTTCCTCCCCTCCTCTGACACTCTCGTTCCTGGTAGAGGTGTCGCCTCCGACCCTAGGATCTGTGACCGAGGTGCAGGAAAAGGAGGGGGAGGAGGAGCAGAAGGACTCCAGCCTCAGCAACGGGTGACGTAAAAGGACGCCTTTTGTTTATTGGCCGAGACTGCTCCCGCGGCTCTTCATTCAAAGCGCCGCCCGCACCCTGGCGACCTAGCACCGGCCCTCCTCCTCACGTGGGCTTACTTGGGTGCCGCCCCAAACCGAGACCTCAGCCAATCGCCGCGCGGATCGCTGCAACCCTCCAGTCCCTTTAACTCCCTGCTCCTCCTTCCCGTGTTCATTCATTCTCCTCTCCACTTCCTGGCGCTCCCCGCGGCTCGCCCGGGGCTGGACGCTGGAGGAGGGGAGATCATCGCCCCGACAGCCGGTCCCAGCCCAGGACGGAACCGGAGGAAAAAAAAGAATGGGGTCCCAGCGTGGAGAGGCTTTGGGCCACAATGCCCCAAGGCCAAATGAAGACAACTGCAGCCCGAGAGGGTCAGGATGAGTTAACTGCTGCAGATCCAAGTGAGGATCCCCAAGTATTTTGGATCCCACAGTCCATCCATAAAAGATGTTTGAATGTACTAGAGGGTAGGGAAATAATTGGAAAGGAAATGAGAGCGATAAAAAGAATTAGAAAAGAGAGTTATGGACAGTTGTAGAATGAATGAGTGGCTTGGCACAACTGGCGTAAGACTTCCCCCATGGAACGGTCTTTGAAAATTAGAATGAACCGGATAAAATAAATAAGTACATTTACAAGTTGTGTACATAAACTACTGTAGCGAATACTCACTCCCTCACACCCCATTCTAGCTCCCCTTGCTGAGCTGTCTTTCTCTGTTAGAAAGGAAATTCCTTGAGTCCGGTGTCTGCTTCAGTATGTTGAGCACTTGGCGCAAGGCCTGTCCATTGTAAACCCTTAACAAATACTTTTATAAAACTTGGACAAAAATAGATGTTCAAAGGATGAGAAAAAGATGAAATAATACTTTCTAATGCTGTCACTAAATCCTGAGGCTCTGGCCAATAATAACGATTGTTATCCTTTTTCCGTTTTTGTGGCAATTAGGGGTTAAGTGACTTGCCCAGGGTCACACATCTAGTAAATGTCTGAGGTCATATTGAATTCACATCTTCCAGGCTCCAGGGCTGTGTTCTAGGCACTAGCTGCCCCAATAATGATTTTTAATGAGAGATATGTGACTGAATACACTTTATATTTTTCTTTTATTTTGGCTAAATTGATATGCTAATCCAGTGATTCAAAATTCAGTACAAGTGGATACCTGGTCTTAGTAGCTGGAAAAGTGCCTTGGCTGGTTCACATTGAAGCTTTTATGTTATTGGCCATGCCTTGCTTAATCACAAGATTCATTTTTCTTTTTGATTTTTTAACGTTTTTCATTTAAAAGTTTGTGTTCCAAATTCTATGCTCAAAATGGATTTTTCTTTTTTTAAAAATCAATATTGATGTCTTTTGGATTTTTTTTTTATTTCATCACAGTTTTTGGTAACGTCCCTCCTCCTTTGACTATCTCCCAGAGAGCCATCCCTTATAACAAACAATATTTTTTTCTTTTTTTTAATATATTCATTTTATTTATTTTTAATGTTCTACAATCACTACCATAAAACTTAGATTTTTTTCCCCTACCTACCCCCCACCACCCCCTCCCTCCACAAGACAGCATACAATTCTATATAGGATCTACACATACATTCCTATTGAAAACATTTTCACTATAGTCATACAGTATAGAAGAACTAAAATAAATGGGAGAAATCATATAACAAACCAAAACATAATGCACATACACACAACACAAATGATCTGCTACATTCTCTGATTGAATTCCATAGTTCTTTCTCTAGATGTGGAAGGCATTTTGCCTTAGAAGACCACTGGGAAATTTTTTTGTTTATGTCCTTGCATTGCAATGAACTTCCAAGTCTACCAGAAAAAAAGTCTCAGACACTGTGGTCATTGCTGTGTTGCTGTGCACAAAGTTCTCCTGGTTCTGCTCCTTTTGCTCAGCATCAGATCATATAAGTCTTTCCAGGCCTCTCTGAAGTCTTCCTGTTCATCATTTCTTATGGTGCAATAGTAGTCCTTTACATTCATATACCATAATTTATTCAGCCATTCCCCCACTGATGGGCATCCCCTTGATTTCCAGTTTTTGGCCACCACAAAGAGAGCTGCTATAAATATTTTTGAACATGTGGGGCCCTTTCTCATTTTATGCTCTCTGGGGGATACAGTCCTAGAAGTAATATTGCTGGGTCAAAGGGGATGCACATTTTTGTAGCCCTTTGGGCATATAGTTTCATACAAATAGTATTTTTTAATAAGACAGAAAAATAAAGAGGAAAAACTCAGCATAAGCAATAAGTACATTCAAAAAAGTATGAACATATGTGCAGTGCATATGAATACTTGTGGACTTCCCAACTCTACAAAGGTGTGTGTGTGTGTGTGTGTGTGTGTGTGTGTGTGTGTATGTGCGTGCACACACGTAATCGTTTCTCTTTTCTCCACCCCTTTCTTACAGCGAGAAAGATTCCATTACATTTATGAACCATCATTTGTTCATCCATTCCCCCAATGGAGAAGCATCTCTTTTCTTTCCATTTCTTTGCAATCACAAAAAGTGCTGCTGTAAACAGTACCCAGAGGGCCTTTCTTCCTATCAATGTCCTCTCTGGGATAGAAACCCAGCAGTGAAATATGGATACTGTAGTTACTTTTTTGCTTTTTTAGTTATAAATTGCTTTTCAAAATGGTTTTAATGATTCACAGCTCCACCAGCAATGTACCTGTTTGCCTATCTTCCCACAATGCCTCCAACGTTGACTATTCCCATTTTTGTCATTTTTACCAGTTAGCCAGGTACAAGATGAAACTCCAAGGTTGTTTTGATTTGCATTACTTCTATTTGTAGTGATTTGGAGCATTCTTTCATGTGGCTGTGAATACTTGGTAATATTCCTATGTCCTCTGACCTCTCGTCCCTTGGAGAATTGTTATTAACCCTATTTGTACTCATTCATTCTTTATACATCTCATTCTTTCACAACATGACTAATGTGGAAATAGTTTAATATGACTGTACATGTATAACCTCTATCAGATTGTTGCTGTCTTGGGGAATTGAGGGAAGAGAAAAAAATTTGGAACTCAAAATCTTGTAAAAGTGTATGTTGAAAACTATCTTTGCATGTAACTGGAAAAAATGAAATACTGTTAAGTGGGGAAAATTTTAAAAAGAAGACTTACTAGCAAGATGAATAGACATTAATGAGTTCTGGCGTGGATCACGTATCTCTTTATATTACCTTTTCATTAAACCGTTTTTAGAGAAATTTGATACAAAAATTCTTTTCCCATTTGACCCCTTCTCTTATCACAAGTGCATTAATTTTGAATATGCAGGAGCTTTTCAGTTTCAAGTAATCAAGGTTATCTATTTTATCTTTTTAATTGCCTTTATCTCTTATTTGTTTGAGTATATCTACTGTAACTGTATCTGTTCTTGTAATTTTTTTATATTTATCTTTAATATTAATGTCATATATCCATTTAGAATGTACTATCAAGCTGAATTTTCCTTTGAGGTTTTGTTTTCATTCCCTTCCAGGTCTCTTGAGCATTCCTGTCACTACAACAGCTCTTTATGGGTTTATCCATTCTTCCAGCCTTATTTTCTGATTTTAAACTTTGTGTTGGGGGAGAAGTTGGTGCAAATGCCTCTGCACATGCTCCTAACTCAGTACACATCTAAAGCCTATGGTCACTGCTTGCCCTGAACTACTACCCTTAAGCACAGGTCCCCTCCTATGTCCACACTGTATCTGTGACCCAGCACTGGACGGTAAAAGACGACTTCCAATTAGCCAGGGTCAGACCCTTCTAAAAGGGATAGGGGACCTCTTGCCCTAGTGGGGTGGTCCTTGCTCAGTCCCCTGCCCAGGGGATGCTCTGCCCAGCTATTCTTTGCTAGACCCCTTCCCCAGTGTCTGAGGTTCTATTTTTCAATCTCCCAGTTCCCACCTGGGATGGTAAAAAGACTCATGATACTTGGCATTTTTTAGATCTTTTTAGAAGAATTGTGTCGAGGAGAACTCAGCTGTACCTCTGACTGCTCCACCATCTTGGCTGATCTCAAGTCATAAATTATCATCTTCCCTGATGTCAATGGATTGTCCTTACAAACTAATAAGAAGGCATTATATTTTCATATTTTTAACAAATGGATTCAAAACCCACTGAAACTGTTTACTTAGAAGATATTTAAACAGGCTGAAATATTTTCTTTACAAGTTTTCAAGATTAAAGAAATGAGAATTTTTATAAGAGAACACTGAGAGATGACTGTTGGTGGGGAGGGGGTAGAGGAGTGGAGGGGGGATGGGTAGCAGATGGCAGGGGGAGGGGGCTGAAACACTGCACCCACCCCTTCTCCCTAAGGTGCTCTTCTGCTCTGAATTCAGGGACTGGCTCTTGTATTAGGTTTAGTCTGATGAAGCCTGGTTTCTAATGAGAAGGATTAGCCTTCCTTTTCTGATACTCCCAGTGCCTATAGACCATTAGAGCTTTAGTTGTGGCTCGTGACTAATTCTTCCCAAAGTCAGAATGCACCATACAAAACAGGTATGGGACTGGTATTTATTTCCTGCACGTAAAAGAAATGCTTAACACAAAAGACTCATAGTGCTCATTGACAATGACTTAAAACAGGATTCAGTAACATAAGGGGTAACTTGATTATATAATAATCTCTTGTTATAATCTCTTGAAAACAAATGATACTTAAGCCTTCTGAGAAGAGAAAAAGTTTGTGGCATAAGGTGTTGCAAATTTCACCTTACCTCTGCATGATCCAAGAGCTTTTCAATTGTTGCTGTAAACTGATACTGCTGCTTAACTTTAACTTAAAGGTCCCAGGACCTTTTGACCTCTTAACCTCACAAGTTAGCCTCTAATTCTAAACACATCAATTTCAGAATATTATACTCATTCCCCTAAGATCAGGAAAGAACAAATTCCAAACCAGAGAAGACAGAGACCCAAATGCAAGCTCACCTGGCTGAGCCCCCAACACTAGCTGCCACATGGCTGGGTAACCATGATGCTTGGGTGAAAAAGGGCTACACCTCCCATATTATCTGTGCAGGCTCTGTATAGGTCACATTCCATAGGCCACACATGTACGACGTTGCCTTAAGTCGCACAGGGCAGAGAATGTATCCAAGAGAACGTGATGTTCTATGCCAAAGGCTGCAGAGAGGTCAAAAAGGATAGAGCCTCAGACATGGCTTTTAAGAGACTGCTGGTGTAAGGGACCCCAAAAGTTAAGTTTCCACAGAAGTTACTAGTTGATGAAGTCTGAGAATAAGTCGGATAGTAAGAAAGCCAGCAGAGTGCAGATGGGCTCAACCAATCAGGAGACAGACAATGGCCTTCAGAAAGTCATAACATTTTTTATAAGCAAGTCCAGGCCTGAAACCAACTTGAACCAGTCAGGAAAATGACCTAGAATAATCTGGAGATGGCTTTTCTTCACTGTGCTTGCTTAATGAACCTCATGCATATAAACATATGCAACCCACATAAAATCATCCCTCCATTTTCTGATCATGGGTCCTATGTTAAAACATGTTTGGGAGGGGGGAATCACACCAAGGTGGGTTACAGTAATGGCTGTGTAGAGAAGATGGTGACCTAACGGAGAAGCGGCCAATCCACCTCCTGGTGGGAGGATCTGTCTTGAACTAACAGTATATAGCTCATGTGGCTTCTGTATTAAGTGCTCCCTCCTCCTCCTCCTGAGAAGAGGGTGGGGATTTGCTTTGGCCAAAGTGTTCAATTCCTCTCAACTCTGCTGTAATAAACTTTCCTTGATACCTTTTTAGTGTCAAGAGTGTTTCTAACACTGGTGACTTTAGAGAGAATGATGGGGTACAGAATCTGGGAACCCCCTTGAACTCTCCATGAATCTTCCCACTTGATCAGGCATTCCCCTAAGGCCATAAGCCTTTCATTATCTGTTTGTCCAATTGTCTCTGGCTGCATCCCATCCCTGACCCTATGGTCCTGCATAGTCTGTTACCTCTGGATTACCTCCAGCAGTTTCCCACCCTTGATCACATCAAAACCCCACTCTTGGTTCTGACTTCTAGTCGCTCCAGTTCCATGGAGATACTCCTCCTCCAGAGCCTCAGTAAACCCCTCTTCCCATCACCAGAGACTACTAGACCATCCCCAGTTCCTTCCCAGAGTCTTTCTGTTTAAAAGATCCTTCTTGTCTCCATGAAGGTGCTGAGATGCAATTGACCAGCTTGTTAAACATGCATCACAAATGCTTATGCACCTTAAGAGTCAGCCCAGTGTGGTGAATCTTTAATAAACTTTGTTTTTCTTTAACTGTAAGAAGATTTAGGTCGAATTCATTTGAGCAGGACTTGGGGTGTCAGCATTTTGGGGTCCCAAGCACCCCTAACCTCAACACTATAGTTCCCTAACTTTAACAAGAGCAGATTCAGTTAAGTGAGGAGTAAAGGATGAGGGGGACTCTTGAGAATCTGAGACAAAAGGATCATAGTGCATTTAATGGAATCAGGTAAGTTTTTAAGACAGGTGGGTTTGGATACACATCACAGCTCATCAATGTCTATTCATCTTTGCTACTAATTATTTTTTTTTTCCCATTTAATAGTATTTTATTTTTTCCAATTACATGCAAAGAGCATTTTCAACATTTACAAGATTCTGCGTTCCAATTTTTTTCTCCCTCTCTCCTCTTCCCCCTTTCCCAAGATATAGGTTGTACATGTACAGTCATATTAAACGTATTTCCACATTAGTCGTGTTGTAAAAGAAGAATAAGAATAAAAGGGAAAACTATGAGAAAGAAAAGAGAGAGAGAGAGGAAGTAGTATGCTTCTACCTGCATTCAGACTCCATAGTTCTTTCTCTGATGTGGATAGCATTTTCTATTGTGAGTCCTTTGGAATTATCTTAGATCATTGCTTTGCTGAGAAGATTTGCTACTAATTCTTTCTCATTCTCCCAAAATGATCTTATGGTCACTGTACTGGCGCACAGGGCCTACAGCAGCCACAAGGTAATATAGGGGGCAAGGCATAGAGCACTATGAAGGGAAAAGGACAGGGAATTTTGCCTGCACAGTTGCTGGGGATGCCTGGGTATAAAGGGGTATACAGGGTTATAGAGTTAGGGTATAAAGTCCTAAGGAGCCAATGCCTAGCTTTGGGAAGCCAGGAGTGGAAGAGATTAGAATGGGGGAGAGGTTTTTCTTCCAAATTTATTTATTTATTTGTTTTCAATTTTCAACAATCACTTCTATACATTTTACATTTTCTCCCCCTTCCTCCCCAGACAGTGTGCAATCTTATATGGGCTCTACACAAGCATTCTTATTTTCACATTTTCACAATAGTCATGTTGCATAGAAGAATTAAAACAAATAGGAGAGAGCCTGAGTAAAACTAAACAGAACCTAACATAACACAAGAGAAATAGTCTGCTTTATTCTGCATTCCAACTCCATAGTTCTTTCTCTGGATGTGGATGGCATTTTGTATAATGAGTCCTTTGGAAATGTTTTAGGTCCTTGCATTGCTGTGAAGGACTAAGTCTATAAATACAGTTCCTGTCACACTATGGCTATTACTGTGTGTAATGTTTTCCTGGTTCTGCTCACTGCACTCAGTATCAGTTCATATAAGTCTATCCAGGTATTTCTGAAGTCTGCTTGTTCTTCATTTCTTGTAGCACAACAGTATTTTACATTCATATACCACAACTTGCTCAGTCATTCTCCAGTGGATGGGCATTCCCTCAATTTCCAGTTCTTGGCCACCACAAAATGGAACAGGGGAGTTTTGAGCTACTTATGATTGATTAAGGGAATGATATAATTGTGTTGGAAACAAGTCCAGGATTAGCCATTACAGGGAGTCTGGGATTGTCTTCTCACTCTCCAGTTGTTTGATCAAACACCTTTCTAGGTCAGGCTTTGGAGATCCAGGTAGGAGAGAGAATTTGAGCTGGCAGACCATGGAGAGGATTTCATACAATCCACAGAAACTGGAGTCTCATAATCTCTCTAGAGACTCTTTGGTGAGGCTGTGACACACAACATGGGCCAGCAAGTAGCACCAGAATGATTATGGCCACTTGTGGAGGTGGGTGGCAGAAGAGAGGAAGATCTTCCTGGAGGGGAAATTCTAAGGGAGGGGCAGGTCCAAGTGGGTTGGAAATCTCCCTTAGACTGAGGAAGATAGGGAAGGAATAAACAGTTTGTAGTTGCCACAACTTTCTAGCACCCAAGCTCCTCATGTTCTCATCTTATGCTCTGCTGAGGAAATTCACAGGTTAAAATTTTTGCCCTATCTAAATTTCTGATCATTATGTGTATTGGTGGTAAGAGTATGACCCACGTTTATGGGTGGATGGTGATAGTTGGAATGGTCCTACTTTTGCCTTCTATTGAACAAGTATTGTAATTACTTTCACTTTTGCTTTTTATTGAATAAATGTTGTAATTGTTCTTGCCTTTATCCTACTGCTTAGTAAATACTTCATGTTTAAGAATCAGTGGTGTCCTTGGGATTGATTTTGTATAAACGGGAAGAACATTAGGGGGAGTTCAAGTATTTTGTGGCTGACTGAAGGCATGTGTGGCACTCCACACACTGAGGTTACCCTTGGGACCCTGAGAGTTTGGGTAGTATCCAGTTGACCTTTGCCAATCCACCCATCCCCTGGGAAAATACCTTAGACCCACCATTCTAAGCGTAGAGGAAGGGAGAGAGTCAGTAATCTCAGAAAGAGAGGGAAGTGAATGTCCCATTGGATAGTCCCATAGATACCATCTGCAGACAATCCTGAGAGCCTGATCAGAGGCCACGCCAAACAATGGTAGTTACCGTTCTTTCTTTTTATATTATTGTTATCATTGTGTTGAGGTCAGGGAACCATAATGTTGAGGTTTGGGGTGCTTGGAACCCCAAAACACCGACACCCCAGATTATGCCTGAATGAATTCAACCCAAGCCTTCTTTCAGCCAAAGTAAAACAAAGTTTATTAAAGATCCGTCATATTGACTCTTAAGAAGTCACACCATTTGTGAGACCAGTCTGGTCAGATATAACAGAGCACTTTCATGGAGATAAGAAGTACCTTATATACAGAAAGACTGTGGGAGGGATCTGGGGGTGGTCTAGTACTTTGGGGTGATGGGAGGAGGGGTTTAGGGAGGGTCTTGAGGAGGAGTCCAAGGAAGATCTTAATGGGACTGGAGGTAGCTGGAGGCAATCAGGAGACATCAGACAATGGAGCGCCAGACTAGGTTAAGGGTAACAAATTTGCTTATAAAAAGCCAGATTAATTGGGAAGATTCAAGGAGAGCTCAAGAAGTTTCCAGAGTCTATACCCAGTCAATTGTCTATCTTGTTTCCTTGGCTCTGTGTACTCTAGTTCATATAGACAATCCCATGTTTCTTTTTCATTTGTTGTTTCCCAAATCATAATAAGATTCCATTACATGCACATATCACGATATGTGGAGCCATTCTTCAGTTGATGGACATCTACTTTCTTTCCAATTCTTTTCTATCTTCATCCTTTCTCTACTAACTGGTTCCTTCCCTAACTGCCTTCAAACATGACCCTATCCTTCAAAACAAAACAAGAAATCACCTTCACTAGACTCTACCATCTCCTCAAGTTATTGTCCATACCTCTCCTCCCTTCTCAAACTCCTTGAAAAAGTTGTCTATACACCCTTTCTTTCCTCTCACTCCTCAGCCCCTTGTAGTCTGGCTTGTGACCTCAAGCCTCACATGACATTGCTGTCACCAAAGTCACCAGGGTCTCTTAATCACCACATCTTGAGGGCAGGGACCGACTTGCTTGAATCTGTATGCCCAGTGTTTAGCAATCTATCACCAAGGCTTGTCAGGGTTAACTTTGAACATTCTTCACACAAAAATGCCCTGCTTCTCTCCTCCAGTGCTGCTACCACATTGGTGCAAGCTCTCATCACCTCACACCTGGACTATTGCCTGTGCTTGGCCTTCCTGCCTCGTGTCAGTGCCAATCCATCTTCCATTTAACTGATAGTGATTTTTATAAAGCACAGGGGTGACCATGTCATTGATGGTGTGCTTGGGTGCATATGCTTGGACCCCAATTCTAAAATCACACTTCTCCCTAGCCTCAAAATACTATCCTAGATAGTTTCTCCCCAGCCCAAGGACATAGCCTGCCCCAGCAACAACTGTTAATCACTTTTCCTGATACAGTAGCCGGTTGTACCTATAGAATTTATTAGTTTGAACCCGCGCCGTACTGGCTGAACTGGCTGTGTCCTGGGTCACAACATTTACTACTCACTGAACAATCATATGTGTGTGTTTGTCCTTCGTTGCCAACAAGACCATGCCATCAGAGAAATAATGACATGACTTGCACTTGACTTTGTTTCGGGTGAGGGAAGTCTGTGCAGATCACCAGCCTCACTTCTCCACAGCCATCTGAATCCAGTGACCAATATTCATCAGGATGACTGGAGATGACCCAGGATGAGGTAATTGGGGTTAAGTGACTTGCTCAAGGTCACATAGCTAGTGAGTGTCAAGTGTCTATCCTAGACTTAGACATACATATACTCCCTTACATTCTCTTATTTAACAATGGGAGCAGCCTGGGTATTTCTCAGTCAGCCCTGACCTTTAGTTGACTTAATGGTATTTCAGGCCAAAAATCATACCTCCATGTAGACCCTCCTTGAGCTAGTTCCCGATGAATTCTGGGTAAAAACCTGTGTAGTAGATACTAAAAGTGCCTGTTCCTTTAAGAACTAACCACTGCTTAACCACTCCCTAATCCCACCCTGAATCCCCTAATTAGCACAGTTGGCACTTGTTTTACTATAGAATACCCTATATAAACTTTACTTGTGCCCCTCTAAGTTTGCAGGCTCCCTAAGAACTCTTGCCCATTGAAAAACTTATTAAATCTTTATCTTGACCTCAAGAATGCTGGAATTCTCGAATTTACTCCAGGTGACCTGCCCCTGATACTCCGGTCTTTGTGGGGGTATCACTCCCCTCCTTCCGTCCTTCATCATCATAATCCCTCCACACACATCTTAATAAACTTAAAATCCTGTTTGGTTTTAAAGTCCTCAACCCTGACCTCCTCCTCCAGCCTTCTTGCACCTTATTCTCCCACAACCTTTGATCTAGTGACACTGGTCGCTTTGCTCCATGACTGTCCCCCATCTCTGCCCACTGGCTTCCCTAACTTCCTTCAGGTACAAGGTAAAATCTCATCTTCTACAAGTTTTTCCTTGTCCCCCAAGCTAGTACCTTCCCTCCCTGATTACCTCCAGTTTATCCCATATACAGCTTGATGGGACATAGTTGCTTGAATGTTTTTGCACCATTAGAGAACATGGGCTGGGTTTTTTGTTTTTGTCTTTCTTTGTATCCCCAGCATTTAGCACATTTCGTAAATACTTCTTGACTTTTGTCTAGCTTGAGACGTCCAGTAGGCAGTAGACAATTTGAGGTTATAAAATCAGGAGAGGTTACAGCTGAATAAGGAGGTATGCATCATCAGCATAGGGGTGATCACTGAACCCATGGGAGCTGATGGGATCACTAAGAGAGAGATTTTAGAGGCGAAAAAAGGATCTAGGACAGAGTTTGGGAGGTTTTGGACCTTTAGGGGGCAGCCCAGACTTGGTGCCTGAAGAGGGTTTCTCAAATTAAAGTTCACATTTTGGTTAAAGAGAATATAATATATACATTTATATTGGAATAAAAATCTTCTAAATTTATAAAGAAATAAGAGGGTGAGGGAATAGGTGGGGGTACAAAAGGGTATCTAGATTAACGGGAATGGGATAAAGAGGGGATAATATAGTCATAAAAGTCTTCTCAATTTAGACAGAAACAAGAGAGTGAGAGGAAAGTGGGGGAGAGGATAGGAAGGAATCTTTGGAGGGGGAGTAGGTTAAATAATAGGAGGCAAGGTTGCAGCAGGTAGAAGTAAAGTAGAGGATTCAGGAAGGATAGGAAATAAGATACACACAAACACCAAATAAAGAGCAGGAGTCGAATTTATTAGGGAAAGAAGCAAGAGGAGTAGCCATGATCTCAGACAAAATTAAAGGTAAAATAGATTTAATCAAA
Organism: Bettongia penicillata ogilbyi; assembly: GCA_023548195.1. NCBI lineage: Eukaryota > Metazoa > Chordata > Mammalia > Diprotodontia > Potoroidae > Bettongia > Bettongia penicillata. The sequence continues at coordinate 11,825,728 of JAJHZJ010000096.1, forward strand.
AGAGAAAATAGGGAAACTACACTGTAAGTCAGACATATCAATATTGTTTTAGGCTATTTAAAATAACTAGACAGTATAAGGTTGGAATATTGCTGTGGTATGGGAAATGATGAGTTGGACATAGGAAAATATGGAAGACTCAGACGTATGGTTTTACACAGATGCATATGAATGTATATCTCTATATGTGCGTATGATTATAGATATCTAAGTATATGGAGGTATATGTAAATGTGTGTGTCTGTCTGTATAAACACACTGGAATTTAATTGTTGCCTTCTTGGGGTGGGGGGAAAAAGAGGGGGAAAGAACAAGGTAAAAGGTGCACAGCAGAGAACAAAAGAAAACTTGCTGGAGATAAAAAAAAAGATGGCCAGCGCTGAACACAATGTTTAGTGTCTACGTATCGGCTTTCTTGAAGTGGAAATTTATTGCTATGTATTTTGAATCCTCTCACATGGCAAAGTTTTCTTTCTTTTCTTATTGTGTATTTAAGTCATAGTATTTGTTTAAGTTAATTAAAAAAACAAAGTCCACATCTTGGTTTGGCCATGTCATTGGCTTCCTAGCTAGGAGACCTTGGGAAGGTCATGTTCCTTGTGAGGGCCTGCTCTCTCATCTGTCCCAAGCGGGGTTGGGCTGGATAATCAGCCAGGTTCCTCACCTTTCTGGGGCATCCTTGACCCTTCCCTGGGTCTCATGGGTGCTGCAGCCACAAGGTGGTGCTACTCCACCTTGGTACGAAGCCCAGATCAGAAGGAGGTGGAGGGAGAAGGTACCAGAGAGATGCTGCAGCAGCAGTCTCCTTTCCCCACATCCATCTTCTTCACCAGACCCACACCGTCCCAAACCAGGGCTAGAAATGCAAGTTTGCTGTCAAAATGCTTTGTGCCTCCGATCTCTGACTCTGAGTTCTCACCTCCCTAGGCAAGAATTTCTCCCCCACTCCCCAACCAGTGACCACCTAGCCTTGGGAACATCCAGAATGTGACAGCGAAAACAGCTCCTCCCCTAAGAAGCCCTCACCATTGGGGATCTGTTCAAACCCTACCTACCTCTGGCCTCTCCACCCCCAATAGATCTGCCCACTGGGGAGCAGGCAGATCCCTTTTCCAGAGCTCCAGTATACATGTGGGCAGATCTCAGGTACCCCTTCAGTCGTCTTCTCTCCAGACTAAACAAGTCTCTTTTCTTTCTGCAGATGCTGACGTGACATGGCCTTGAGGCCCTGGCCCTTCCTGGATGCCTCCTGGGGACACCTCCAAACCACTCACCTTCGACAGGTGGCACCCAGCACTCCCCATGTCTGTTTGTCCTCACAGGAAACACTTGAGCAGAATGTGAGGTAAAATTCAAAAAAGGCAAATTTGGATAGAGGTCAGGGAAAAAAATCTCTCCCTTGGAGCTATCCAAAGGCAAGGAGGACGCTGGTCATTTTCCAGGTGCTGATCCTTGGTGCTTTTTCCCAAATAACATACATGTCCTTCTGCAGGGCAGGGATTACAATTTCATTTAGCCCAAACGTGCCTGGGGCATTGCCTCCATTCCATTTAATAACTAAAGTGGGATGAGCCCATGTGGCAGGCAGGCAGAGAATGGGGTTCTTTTCAATTCTACCCTTCTGTGATTTGGGAAGCTTACTTTCTCCCGGGAAACCCCCAGATAACTACAGGGAGTCCACACAAAGAAAGGGGGAAGAGGTCAGACTTCAAGAAGGAAAATATCAAAGTTGACAAAAGGACCTGAGTGTTCCGTACAGGTAAGAAGGGCAGTAAATCCTGGAAGATAGGAAACGGTACTTTTGGGAAAGTAGGTAGGACCCAGACATCATTCACAGGGAGGGCTGGGAAAGGACTGAATGCTATGTACGCCCCCTCGCGTCTCCTGCTTCTGGCTCCCTAGAGGGGCTGGATGAAGGAGCTGTCTGGATTCAGATCTGACCTCACGTTGACCAGCTACGTAATCCCACATTTGCCCTTTGCCTGTTCTCTCAGCTGTAAATGGGAATTTTACAACAAACCCAGAGCTTCACCCCTGGTCATAGATCCCAGGGCTCAGGGATACTCCAACCTACAGCCCTAGGGCAGGATTCACCTAGAATCTTCCCCAGGTTCTTCCTGGAGTCCCAGTGATGGGGTTCCTTGAGCTCCCCTTGAATCTTCCCACTTAATCTGGCCTTTCTTATTCAACTCTAATCTTCCCTTTGTTCCCACAGTCTCCCAAAGCCCAGGGGCTTTTTGTTATCACTGTGCCCAGGTCCCTGTTGCACTCCCCACCCTTGATCCCATCAAAACACCATCCCTAGGCTGCTGACCACTCCCATCAGGATCCCCCCTGGGTTTGATCTATCCAGACCGTCCCGGGGATCCCAGACTACCTGGCAACACCAGCTTCGGGCCCCCGCCCTTCATTGTTTGCCTCCAGCTGTTTCCAACCTTTGACCAGTCCCCCTCCTCTTGGACTCCTCCTCAAACCCCTCCTCCCTCCACCTTAGACTACCAGACCACCCCCCAGATCCCTCCTACAGTGTTTTCTGTATTTAAGTTCCATCTTGCCTCTATTAAGGTCAATCCAGCTCAGACTGTCTAGCTGAGATTCTACCTAGCCTGCTTGTGAGTACAAGCGTTAGAAATGCATAGCCTCCTTAAGAGTGACAATATTTAATATAAAGTTTTGGAATAATCTTTGTTCTCTCTAAAGCAAACTCAGAGAATGCCTCTTCCTATGTCAACAAAAGCCAGCCAAGGCTGACTTAACATTCCTTGGGAGACCTTTAACCTAAGACACTATCTTAAATAATGGAACGTTTTCCATATCTTAATATTTGTAGACATATACTATGTTATGGCACGTTAATGGTAAAGAAAATACAGACATCTTAGGTCATAATTTCTATTTGAACTTTGTTATATGTCAGCTATTTCAAATATCTGTTTAGGACAGGAAGCCTGCCACTCACTAGTGGTGGGATTTCCTTTCTTGTCGTATGTCACCAAGACATGTTTACCCAGCCTGGAATTGCAAGGCTCAACTGACATTGCTCTGTGAATTTATGGTTTGTTCAACTAAGAGAGTTCCTTTTCATGGCAAAATGTACATAAGCCAGAAGATTTCTGTACTAGGTAGCCAGAACATTTTTCTGGCTCCATAATGCATTATGTTACTGTTTTCTTTTTGTACTAGGTAGCCAGAACATTTTTCTGGCTCCATAATGCATTATGTTACCGTTTTCTTTAATAGGGAATTGATTAATTAAATCATAAAATATATGCATTTAGCCTGTTGCCTTTTCTTCAACCAAGTTTTCAGGTCAACAGCAGGGATCTAGCTATGCCTGCTTACAGAGCTGGGGTGTCCCACGGAAGGGGAATGACCACTTTCTCCAGGGACCTCTAGGCCCATGAAGCCAGGAAGCCAGTGATTAGCAAGGCTCCTCCCAATGCCCAAAGAGACAGGTTTGGTCTCATGGACCTATGGAATCCAGTTAAAAACCAACCTCTGTAGATATAGCAAGAGAAAAAAAAACATTAAGGCCCAACTTCTCTCTAGTCTAAAACTCAAATGCCAGGCACGGGGACCAAGGACAAAGGTGAAGTGCCTAGAATGGGATAAGCAAGGGGCACCTCCCCACCCCCATCCCTAGGGCCAGGTAAGATCCTTGCCTGTCACACAGCTAACATGCAAATGGCTGCACATGTATAACCCTATGTCAATGCTTGTCTTCTCAAAGACAGAAGAGGGAGAGAATTTGAAACTCAAATTACAAAAAAAAAATGTTAAAAATTGATTTTACATGTAATTGGGGGGAAAAATAAAATATTAAAGAAAAAAGAAAAAGCTTCTTTTGAGTCCTTCTCAGATTCCATCCCCAAAAGCCAGGAAAAGAGATCCTGCCTCTCTATTCAAATAAAGGATCAAGATGGGTAAGGCCCACCAGGCTCACTCCTCCATGGCCAGGGAAGTAAGTGAGTAGTTCTAGCTGAAGACTGAAGGCCTATTCTTAGCGATTCTTGTTCCCAAATGTGGTGAACCCAAGTTGTCTTTGAACACACGGGTGAGTTTTTTCCTTTGAGAATTATAAACGTCACCTCAAATTGTCTCGGGGTAGAGATGTGAGGGCAGTTAGATGGATAGTGTTGGGCCTGTAGTCAGGGAGATTCGTCTTGGTGAGTTCAAATCTGGCCTTGGATACTTATTAGCTATGTGACCATCACCTAACCCTGTTTTCCTCAGTTTAATTTGTAAAATGAGCGGGAGAAGGAAGTAGCAAAGCACTAAAGCCCTCCAATGTCTTTGCCAAGGAAACGCCAAATGGGGTCAGATGTGACTGAACAACCACCAAAAGAGAGATGTCTAAGGATCCAATGGAGAGGGGAGGGCCTAAGCTAGAAATACTTGGATTTAATTAGATAAATAAAAATCGCTGTTGGCAGATTTTGTCCCCGATCCAGAATACAGTATTAGTGGTTTTCTTTTCTTTCCCGACAGATCAAATGACATACCTTCTTCCTGGTACCCTAGATAATTCCTTGTGATGGCCCCAAAGTTCCCAGTGAATGAGGGGGCGGGTCCAGAACTCAGCTGGGAGCTTTCAGCCTCTCCAGTCCTCATCTCCCACCCTCTTGTGATTTACTCACTGTGTGACCTTGAGCAGATGCCTTCCCTCATTTGCCCAATGGTCCACAAGGCAGCAGAAAGAATTAGTCCCCCATTAGACTGAGCCTCTGGAGAGCTGGGATGGATTTTTTGCTTCTCTCTGTAACCCCAGCAAGCATTTAGTACGATGCCTAGCATACAGCAGGAGAAGAGTAAATGCATGTTGACTGACTGGCTGAGGAGCCTAGAGAATAAAACTTAAGCAGGGGTCATGCTTCCCAAAAAAAGAAGGCAAACATGAGCCCCATGTAAGCAAGAAGTTCCTAACGGTTAGAGATGTTCAGAAATAGATAGGGCTGCGATCGATCACAGATAGGAAACAGCCCAAAAGGGCTCCATGGAGATTTCTATCTCAGGCAGGGGCAGCCTTGGGGAGTAAGGGGAGTGCGGCTGAGGCTCCTCCCAATGCCCAAACACAATAACTTGGGGACCTCCCCCCACCCTGATTCAGTTTAAAGTTCTCAGATTCTCCCCTCAGCAAGAGACACTGAGGCAGGCGGTATTTTCCATGTCAGATGTAAGTCAGTGGCAGAGCTGCCCAACCACTTTTGCACAAACACACACATACACAGCATACATCACAAACACACATACACCATGTACCTACCACACACAGCCCGCAAACACAAACCACATATACCCAGACCTCTTCCTTTCCCCTTTTCCCTCAGTGTCTCCCCCTTTCTCTTTCCTCCAGTCTCTCTTCTCTCTCTCCCAGCTGGAGCATGAAGGGCAGGCTAGCCCGGCATGGGTTCCAGTTCGGCCTTCTAACCTTTAGCCGCCTTGCTGGGTCTGTTTCCTCACCTGTACAATGGGATTCTATGGGCACTCTGGTCCCTTCTATATGCTCTATGCTCCTCAGATCTATAACTATGGTCAAGTGAGATCCTGCTGTCACAGTCAGGGCTACAGAAGGCCAGGTGGTAAGCTGCTGGTGCAAGGGCCATCACGGTCAGCATGACACAGGGACAAAGAGACTCAGAACATGGAGCCAAAGAGGCTAGAATGTGTGTATTGATACTGGCTTCTGCCTGGACTAGAGGAAATCCGAAAAGTTAGGCCCTAGAAGGGCTCATTGAAGGGATACAGAGGATGTCCTGCATCTCTCGGGACCCGCTTCCCATCCACCTGCAAAGACAGAGACAGAAGCCTATCTCAGAGAGGGCCCATCAGCCCTGCCTGTGCTCCCTCCCAGGGCACCAGCCACCAGCATGGCCCTTACCATTATCATGGGCACGATGTACCGCCAATTTTTGTTCAGCGCCCCTAGCTGCTTCATCTCCTCTGGCGTCAGGGTGAAGTCAAAAACCTAGCAGGGACACCCAGAGTCCTGAGCCCAGGCCTTGTTCCCAGGGCTCCCCACCATCTCCCTACCCCAAAGTTCAGGGCCTGCTTCCTTACCTGGAGGTTCTCAAGGATACGGGAAGGAGTGATGCTTTTTGGAATACAGATCACCTTCCGCTGGACTTGCCACCTGCAACGAGGAAGAGCAGACCCAGGGGGATGGGAAGGGTCACACCTAGCAGGGTCTTCCCACATGTACTACCCCCCCACAGTTCCCAAGTGCCAACTGGGGCTCAGAATGCAGGCTGGGCTAGTGGAAATAGAGGGTCTCCATTCAGAGAATCACAGAATTTAGGAAGGGATCTTGGAGGTTATTCTGCCCAATTTTTCCATTTTACAGATGGAAAAACTAAAGACAATGAATGCCCCTAAACTCTGGTTTCCCTTGTTTTCTCTAGCCAACTTTCAATAATAATAACCAGGATTTATACAGCACTTTTAAATTTTGCAAAGCAGCTTATGAGATTTCATTTTATCCTCTTAACTACACTGGTACATAGGGGACATTACTATTCCCATTTTACAGATGAGGCAACTGAGACAGAAATTACATGACTTGCCCAGGGTCACACAGCTAGGTGAGATTTGAACTTGGGGTTTCCAGATTTATGAATGCTTACTGCACATCTCCAACTCACTCAATGTCTCGTAGTCATCTTAAGTGCAATGTGTCTGAATCTGAATTTATCTTTCTCTCAACACTCCCTCCTCTTCCTGATTTCTCCATTACAGTTGAGGGTACCATCAGTCACCCGCGGTCATGTCATCCTTGACTCCTCTTTCTCACTACCTATCATGTCCAAGTAGTTGCCAAGGCCTGTTGATTCTACCAATACATCCCCTTCTCTTCTCTGAGGCTGCCACCCCCTGGTGCAGACCCTCCTTACCTCAGTCTCTAGCTGTTGGGGAGGGTGGTCTGCCCTCTTCCACATCCTCCCCAGTCAATCCTCCCAAAGTGCAGGCCTGATCATGTCAACCCCTACTCAACCAATCCTAGCAGCTCCCTTGCACCTCCAGGATCAAATACGAAATGTTTGATTTAGAGATCTTTCCATAAGCCGGCCCCTTCCTACCTTTCCAGTCTGCTTATACTTGACATTAACTCTCTCTCTCTCCCTTCCTTCTCCCTCCCTCTCCCTCTCTCTCCCAGTGACTCTAGCCTCCTGGCTGTTCCTCCCCCAAGACCCTCTGTTTCTGGACTCCAAGCATTTTCTCTGGCTGTGACCCATGCCTAGAACGCCCTCCCTTCTCATCTCTCTCTCCTGGCTTCCTTCATGTCCCAGCTAAAATCCCACCTTCTTTTTCCCTCTGTCCTCCAACTTAGCCTCATCTCCAACTTATCCCGTCTGTAGCTTGACTGGCCACAGGTCTTTGCATGTTGTGTTTCCCCGTCCCCCCGCCTTAAACACAGTAACTGGCACACAGTAGGATATTTATTGATGAATATGGTAAATATGGACATTTATGACTTATATAAACAAACCCTTTTGGGGGAGAGGGTTCTCCATTATTTTTAGGAGCATAAAGGCTTGAGACCCTGAAGTCTGAGAACCACTGAAGGACACTGGAATCTAGAATGCTTTTTAAAAAAGCACTTTACAAACATGACTTTCATTTTTACAAAAACTCTCTGGCTGGTAATATGGATATAATTGTTCCCATTTTTCAGGCAGAGAAACTAAGGATAGAGCAGAAGGCCCAGGAAAGAGCCTTGAATGTCAGCCTAGGGCCTACAGCTCTCTCTCCATAGCCCTCTTCCCCCCTGCTCCTATCGACCTCAGCCATGTGCCTAGTGGAGCTCAGCATGGCATCCCCCAGGCTGCCTCCTGTAGCTCCCAAGCCTTGACCCATCTCCTCCTCTCCCCAGCCCAGGCTCACACTGGGCCATACCTGAGCAGGATCTGGGCTGGCGACTTCCCATACTTCTTGGCCAGCTCCAGGACAAGAGGCTCCTCCAGCAGCACTGGCTCCAATGGGTCTCTCCAAGCTCGGTCTGAGGAGCCAAGGGGGCTGTAGGCTGTCACCTCTAGCCCCCGCTTGTGGCAGTGAGCAATTAACTCATTCTGGGCTAGGTAAGGGTGGCTCTCCACCTTGGGCAGAGATCACAGAGGCTGTCAGCAGTGATCTGGACACCCCCTCTGCTACTGGCCCCTGTCACTCAGGCACAGCCCTAGGCACCAGAACATATATGACTTGTCGTCTAATTATCCCACTGTCTGGACCAGGGCTCACACCCTCAATCCCTGGGGTACCCCCCCACAGCTCCCTGGGCTCACCTGGAGCACAGCAGGCCGCACTGTGGCCATACTGAGAATGTCATCAATCTGGCGGCTGTTGAAGTTGGAGAGGCCCAGGGTCCGCACCAGCCCCTTGGACACCAGCGCCTCCATGGCTTTCCAAGTCTCCTTGTAGTGGATGGTGTCATAGCGCACTGTGCCATCAGCGTTCTTAGGGAAGGGGTTGTCCCCCCGCCTGTGGATGTGACAGCCCCATGACCTCGGCCTTCCCTGGTCCCTTCTGCCCCTTACCCACCCACCCCCATACAACTGAGCAGCACAAGACCACTTCCTCATCATTCAACAAAGGGACATAAATGCCAAAAGGATGCAGTGTGGTCAGTGCTGGACATCCCAGCCTCATCTACCGGGGTGAGGAATACTTCTGGCCCTGTCCAGCCCCGCCTCAGCCCATCTCCTGTGCTCACTCAAAGCCAAAGGGCCAGTGCATCAGGTAGAGATCCAGATACTGCAGCTGGAGGTCAGCCAGGGTCTTCCTGAGGGCAGGCTCCACATCCTCCGGCTGGTGCTTGGTGTTCCAGAGCTTGGAAGTCACAAACACTTCTTCGCGGGAAACAGCCTGGGGAGGAGAGGGGGTATTACCAAAGGGGTGGGGGCCCAGGTTCCTTGGGTTCCCTCCCCTTCCAGAGCTCTCCCATTATCCCTGGCCAGACCTCACTTACCTTTCCAGGCCCTACATTCTCCTTCAAGGCCTCGCCAATTTCTGCCTCGTTTCCATAGATGGCAGCACAGTCAATGTGGCGGTAGCCAACACTAAGAGCGTATTTGATAGCAGCCTTCACCTGTGGGGGTGGAGGAAGTGCCCAGAATGGGACTGGAAAAAGCCAAAGGGGCAGGCACCTCTGCTCAGGCAGAAGTGGTCCCCTCAGACTTCCCCTGGGCTGCTTTGCAGGGACTTCTCCCAGAGCCACAGTTCACTCATCAGGAAATGGAGATCAGGATGCTAGATACCCCATATTCTCAGTTAGGGCTCAGATGACAGGAATCATCTTGATGGCTCCCTATCACCTCCCCACAAGTCGGAGGGGGCCTCTAGCTTTCCTCCTTGAATCTCATCAAAATTCTTCCATGCAGGTCCCAAGTCCCTGACTCTGGACCAGCCCTTGACTCACCAGCAGAGCCGGGGCTGGACAGGCTTCCTCCCTGAGCATCTGGCTCAACCTCCCACAAAGCTGCTCCTGCCTTGGCAGGGGCTCTACTCTGTTCATCCTTCTGCCCACAAGGAGCAGCCCCCTCTGGCCCTCCAACTCCTCTGTGTCTTCATGATGCTTATAACTGACAGGTCTGTGGCTCTTTATGATTAACAAAGTCCTTCACGGACAGGAACTCAATTGAACTTCATAAGTCCCTGTGAGGGAGGCAATAATGGGGATTATTCATCCCCATTTTACAGATGAGAGGACTGAGGTTCTGCAAACAGAAGGGACAGCAAGCCCATAGGCGACCACCAGACCAGGCTGCCTCTCCTCCTAAGACCTCAGCCCTCCTCCAACCTAGCTTCCTACCATCTTTCTGATTCCTTCCACAGGCCTCGGCCCTGTGCCAGCAACACCCAATCCTGGGACCCCTCCGAAGGCACCCCCTCCCCATTCCCCATCTGCTTCCTGGGTGTCAGTCTGACCACCAGGGTCAGCAGCAATTCTGCTGCAAGGTTAGGAGCCACTGTCTGCACTGACTTGACAGGGGGCCTAGCCCCGGGGCCCCCCACAATGTCACATATGGGCTAGGGACTAAGTTTTAGAGGGGAGGAGAGATGCCAAGTTATTAACAATCACACACACACACACACACACACACACACACATCCCACTAGGATATTCCAAGCTGAAAAGTGAAGAAAGGTGAGCCCCATGGGTCAGGCCAACAGCTCCCCCCACCCCCCACAGAGCAGGTGCCTACTTCCTGCCTCCCCCCTCCCTTCCTGAAAGCTGGGATTATAGAACAGGTTTGGCACCTGGGTGCTCAGTCTCCACTAATCTTGGTTGTGGGGGAGGGGAAAAGGACCAAGGCTTCTCTGACCCATGCCCACCTCAGCCCTGGCACAGTCACCAGGGGGGCTCTGGGGTCCCCAGGCAGTTTGTCATGGCCACCTCCTCCCCTCCTCCCTGGTCCTAGTAGGCCTGGTTGCTATGGGGCAGAAGGAGAGGTCATGGGAGGCTCCCACCACTACATTCCCTCTTTTATCACTGATGAGGTCCCCTCTGCTCCACGCCATGTGTCCAGCATGGACACCTGCTATGCAGATGTGCACTCGCTGGCCTCAGACCCCATCAGCCCATTTCTCCTTCTGTGGAGTGGGGAGATTTCCATCCTTCTACCCCAAACAACAAACCTTCAGCCCACTCACTGGCCTCCCCAAAGCCTTCCCAGGCCCCCAGATCTGAGCACAAGGTCCAGGGGCAGCTGCCTCCTACTGTTTGCTAAATGTTTACCATCTAAGTGTTTACTGCTTGTTATTCTCCTCTGAAAAGACTACAATCTTCATGAAGGCAGGGGTCAAGTCTTCCCCTACTTCTCTTCCTTGGCTGTCCCTTCTCCCCCAAACACAGCTCTCCCTGTGCCCAGCCCCCACCTCACCTGCCCAGGCTCACTTTTCCAGGTACCCAGGCCCAGGAGAGGCATCTGCTGCCCAGTGTGGAGAACGAGGGTGGACGACATCACTGCCTGCAACACAGAAAAGAAAGAGCTGTCTCGTGGCTGGGGACAGGATGAAATGGCCCACGGCTGGCCAGCCACCCATAATGTACACTGAGGAAAAGGGGGAGACTCCTAAGAAGCACTGCAGGGCAAGCAGAACCCCAATAGGCAGTGCCCCCTGACAGCAGTGGCATCAACAGCCACAAAACCACAGACATCAGAGAGGGCCCAGAATATAACGTGAGCTCTGACCACTTTGTCAGAAGGACACACACATGAACTTAAGCAGACTCAAACAGTCCCTGATATAATCAACTTCCATCTTGTGGATTCCAGTAGTTGAGTCAGAGGAAATTAAGAGTGACATGAAAACTGTCAGAAAAGTCACAGTAAAGAGGGAAAGATAAGGAAGGTAAGATAAGGTAGCAGGAGGCAGGGAGAGACAGTCAGACTCTGTGAGAGGCTGGGGAGGCATCAGGTGAAAAATCTTGGTTTGTCCTAATTACTAGGGGCTTCCCCTGGTGGCTGGTCCCACCACAAAAAAACAGTCATAGATCAAGAGACAGAAGGACCCTTAGACATCAGTCCTCATTTCACATCAACCAGGAATCTGAAGTCCAAAGTCACCCAGGTAGGAAACTTTGAAGTCAGGATGAGGGGCACAAACCTGAGAAGGGGCCTCACTGGGCCCCCAAAGCCATATAGACCCTTTAACTTAAAGCCCTCCAGCTCCCCTCAACACCTAACTACTTGGGGAGTTGGCATGAACGTAGAGAGAGAGGAGGCAGTAGGCAGTGGGTCAAGGCTAGGACTTTGGACAGCTCTGTGGTGCAGTAGATTTGAGTCCTGGCTTGGAATCAGGAAGATTCACCTTGATCAATTCCAATAGGGCCTCCAAAGCTCACTGGCTGTGTGACTTTGAGCAAATGATTTAACCCTGTTTGCCCCAGTTTCTTCATCTGTAAAATGAGGTGGAGAAGAAAATGACAACCCATTATAGTGTCTTTGCCAAGAAAACCCTCCAGTGGGGTCCAGTTGAGTCAAATATGACTGTAAAACATCACTGCTTGTTAAACTCCCCTGTCTTGTCTATAGGGTCAGAGAAGCAGGTTCCTCTGTGAGGGGTGGCTGGACCCAGGGTGGCCAGTGTGGGGATGGAGGACATCCCTGGTAAAGAGGGTGAATTAAATGTGTGCCTACTTGGTATCTGATTCTAACTCCCATATTGTTAGGGAAATGTACCACATGTCTCTAACCCCCAGAAATCAGGGATTCTGCTCTATCTCCTTCTATGCCACTCTAGAGGTCCTTAGCAGGATGTGATCTCTAAGCACCAAAGGCTTTTGGCAAACATGTCCTGACCAAGGAATCTGGATATGACCAGGGAGAGGTGGAGGAGGAAGTCCAAGGATTCAGAGCCCCGGTGGGGTCCAGCCCTGGCTAGGTCACTGTCTCAGGGTATGACCTTGGGCCAATTCCAGCTGTGTCAGAAGACTCTCACGATGAGGGTGGTCCCCAAGTGGCCAGGGCTGCCCCAGGAGCTGGTGGGAACCTCTCACTGGAGGTCTCCAGAGACTGGATGACCAGTTGTCAAGGGACCTCCAAGAACTTCCTGACTCACTCCCTTCCCATTCAATAGCCAGGGCTGGGAGGCTACTGGGCAGAACAGGGTAGGCTGAACCTCTCACAGTTCTCAAATGCCCCAAGAAGGGTTCTGGAATTCCAACCAGAAAGAAGGGGGAGGGGAGATATATGAGAAACAGCTTCTCCCTTTCACCTGGAGTAGTAAAGTCCACCAGAAACTCAGGGCAAAATGGGGGGTGGGGGGAGACCAGGGTAGCACCAGCGTGGACATTCCCCAAGGGGGCTGGCCCAGAATTCAGGCAGGGGCAAAGGAGATCCTTCTCCTAGATGGTTTGCCATTCTGCTCCTTCCCTGCAGAAGCTCAGATCTGGAACTGAATGTCCCGACTCAAAAAGAGTTATTCCCCCTTCTCCATAAACAGCTGTCCAAATAATCTTCCTACTGCAGGCATCTCACCTCGTTACTCCCCTAAGAGCCTCTAGGATAAAACGCAATGCCCCCAGCTTGGGACTTTAAAGTGCTTCACAGTGTGGCCCCAGGCCTCCTTGTCAGGTTCATTCAGACCCATTAGAACCAAACTGGCTAACTGGTAACAGACCTGCTCCATACCTGCAACACATCCATCCCCTCCTCATCTCTGCCTTCAAGGCTCAGATGCTATCCCATGGAAGACTGTCCTCATTCCCTTAGGTGCTAATGTTATCTCTCTGGGTACCAGGACAGCCCTTCCAAAAGAGTGTAACAGGGCCGATCTGATCTTACTTTTAGGCCATATGTGTAGGACAGTCTTGGAAGGGCCCTGAAGCCTGCCCAGCTAAAAGGGGAGGGCGGGGGGGGGGGGGGGGGGGGGGGGTGGGGGGGGGGAAGCTGTCTACCAGGGACAGGTCAGAGTAGGCTGGTGTCAGGGTGGGATAAAAGGGCAGGGATTGACATCAGCTCCCTCCTCCAAGAGGTGACCCCCTCCTTCCAGTGCCTTACTTCCCCCAGGAGAATGGGGATTTGGTCAGTGTTTGGAAAAGATAAAAACTTGTAGGGAGAGGGACCCAAAGGGAAACCTGATGGCTTCATACAAGAAAATCCAGCTGGAAGCAGGCAGGCGAGAAGGGGCCCAACGTGACCGGGGAGAGGGAAACACCACCTCTCTTTCCTTCTGCCCTTTCCAAAACAGGAAGGAGGAACTGGCCCTCTGCCCTGACTGCCCTCGTGAGCCTTGGAAGGAAGACGAAGGATGTCGTGGCAGGAAAACCTCCAAGTATATTGTCACCGACTTGCAGGGAGAAGCAGCGGCCCCAGATGGCATTAACGTGTGATACAAATCCCTGATCCCTATTTCACAGGTAGGGGCACTGAGGAAAGGGGAAGGCAGAACTGTGCCCTACCGGCCAAAAAGCCTCGTTCCACCCCCCGTGGCCAAGGCAGGATCGGCCATCCTGCCACTCTCCGACAGAAGCGGAATCGGGGGCAGGGAAGGGACTCCGCCCAAGCCATGCAAACAAACAGGAGACGGTAGGCCAAAGGAGAGCCCGGCAAGGCAGAGCCCACCCCCACCCCAGCCCCGCATACACACACACGGCGGAGGGAGGGGGATCCCCAGGCTTTGGGGTGCTTCCCACCTCAGTCCTGCTGCTGGCAAGAACGTGCTGGGGACAAGGGTCCGGGCAAGGCGGCGTGCGTGCTTCCTGCGATCCACAAAGAAGCGACTTCCTGAAGTACACGCTGGTCTGTGGGCGCCCTCACACCGCGCCCTGTGCCCTCCCTCTCGCCCGTGCACCCTCCCACTCCGGCCCTGTGCCTTCCTCCTCGCCCGTGCACCCTCCCACTCCGGCCCTGTGCCCTCCCGCTCCAGCCGTGCGCCCGCCCCCTTCGGCCCTGTGCCCTCCCTTTCGCCCGTGTGCCCTCCCTCTCACCATGCGCCCTTCCCCTCCGGCCCTGCGCCCACCTCCTCGCAGCCCTGCACCCTCCTTCTTCTCCGCACTGAGCCCGCGGTGCGCTCAAGGCTGCCCAAGAAAGATCCCAAAACCCGCGTGGCAGGCGGCGAGGACCCCGAGATTAGCAGAGGGTCCTCCTCCCCCCGCCCTCTCGTGGGCGGGGCGGGGCGCCGTGCCAACGGCAGCGCAGCCACGCCCCCCGTAGTACGTGTCCGCCCTCTGCCCGGACCCTGCGGGTATTTGCCCAAGCTGGGAGGTTGAGGCCCGGGCCACCTTCTTCCTCTCAGTCTCGCGGTGCCCTCGCGTGTGCCCCTGGGGGCCGCGGGGACCTGGCAGCAGGGGCTCATCCAGGTCGTCGGAAAACATCCGCGACCTTGAGCAGCCGGGCCCCGCTCCCCGAGGGGGCCCGACCTTTGCCCCGCCCTAAGCGCACTGCAGACGCGCACCCCAGTACTGGCATCGCATGGCCGACCCCCTCTCTCAAGTAGAGAAAATAGTGCCGGCAGGCCCAGTCTAGAACTGGGGCGCCAGGGACCCCTAAAGGGTGTGGGAACTTGGATGGGAAAACAATTCCCTTTTGATTGGAGCCTGGCTGCCATGATGAACGTAGTCCTCGGAGCTGTTTCAGCAGACCGCCGCGAGGCTCATGGCTCAGCCAAGGTTAACGTTTACCATGCCCTCCCGACCCGACTTCAAAGGACCTTTGTGAAAATCACATGAGATGTTTGCTCACCCACGGGGCCCAAAAATGTTAGCGGGGAGTCACCTTCGAAGGCATCTAAACCATTCTCATTTTGCTGTTCTTAGAAGGTTCTGGGACAAGGGTTCCTAGGTACTGACAGAGGAAGGTGTTCTGGCCCCAAAATGCTGCATCGTGATCCGTATCTCACCAGAAGATGGTTCCACAGGATCTCTGAGGAGAACTTTTCCATCTCATGCCTCCTAAAGAAATCTCTGTCTTCACTAGAATGGGGGCTCCTTTGGGAGGGGGGCTTACCTTGCTTTTTGCTTCCATTTATACTCCAGCATTTACCATGATGCCTGCCACAGTCAGTATTTAATAAACGCTTCCTTCCTTCCTTTCTCCACTTTGTTCCCCCTTTCTCCCTCCCTCTCTTTTCCTTCCTCCCTCCTCTCTTTCCCTTCCTCCCTCCTCTCTTTCTTTCTCCATTCTTGGTACATACATTCATTCATGGTTAGGCTTCACCGAAATTCAGAGATGGAAAGAACAGGGCCCTGCTCCCTGGGACCTCACAAGTTAGTCAGTAAGATAGGGCCAAGTAGGCAAACAGGGTAATTCAAAAAACAGGATACTTGAAGCATTCAGTCTTGGGAGGACAGCCCTCCCACCTCTGATGCCAAGCGCCAGAGAGAGACAGACCAGGGACCCAGTGTTCTGAGGACTTCCTGATCCCAGCATTCCTGGGGGGGGCACCAAGGCAGGAGCTCCCTGAAGCCCCTCTGCCCAGCCCATCTCAGCATGACCTTTCTTCCTTCCAGGCTTTTGCTATTTCAGGACCTGGGAGCCCCACTGTATCAGGATAATCTGGGGGAGACCTGGGCACTGCCCTCTGCCCCCCATCTGCTCTTCTTCCAGCATCACTTACCTTCTGCACCTGGCACAGTCCTGCTCCGACCTGGGCCCTACCTCCAGCCTTGGATGTTCTGCCTGCATCAGGGGTCAGATGAACTCAGAGCAGGGCCCTTGCTAGCTTGCTAAGTCTTCAATTTTTCTGCTCAGCTGCACACTGTTCCGTGTGAACTTCAGAGTCCAATCTAGGCCTGCCCAGAGGTGACTCAGAGGGGTTACAAAAGTCAGGAGTCACTGGCAGGGGATTGTGCCTGAGAGGTGGGAAATGTCAGGCCGAAGGAGAGAAAGGGAAGAAAAGCACAGTAGCCCCAGCCTCCCCAAGCAGCCCCACATCTGGGGAAGGGAAAAGCTGAGGTCAGGCACAGGGTCCCCATCACCCAGACTCCAAACCTAGGGGTCATCCTTGACTCCTCACCCCTCAGCTCCAATCAAGTCCTGACCTTTCATTCCCACCTTCCCAAGATCTCTGGAGTCTGCCGCTTTCTCTCTGATTCTGCCACCACACTGGTAGAGACCCTCATATCATGCCTGTATTATGAAAATAGCCTCCTAATAGATCTGCTTCCTACCCCAGGGCCCTCCTCCAATCAGCTGCCACCACACAGTGGATTTGAGATTTAATCCTGGAGGTGATGGGGGCCACCATTGAGTAGTGACATGGTCAGAACTGTGCTTTAGGACAGCAGGGAAGGATTTTTGTCTTTCTTTTGAATCAGTCAGCAATCATTTATTAAGGACTGCTGTGTGCCAGCTGGGCCCTGGAGATGCAAAGAATGTTTCAGACAGGGAGATAGCCTATCATTAAGTAGGTTCATACAAGATCAAGAGAGAATAGATAGAAGATCCTCCAGTTCATTATTAGGAAGAAGGTGGTGACTAACTTTTCTCTCTTTCCGTCAGGAAAGGAAAGGCTGGAGGTGGCAGAGAAGGCTGATTGAACTCTGGGGGGGGCCTGCCTACTAGACTCCATGGTAGAATCCTCTTCTAAGGAAGACTCAGTGTGGCCAGTTACCCAAAGGTGCAAATACAAACCTCATGCCAGGGTACTGGGTGGGTCCCTGGGCAAAGGCAGAGGGATAGACAAGTGAGCTCATTTGGTTACCAGCTAACTCCCCTCCCTAAGGAGCAGCCCAAGCTGAATTCACTTAGCAGATATTTAATGAGGACTGGCTTCCTGCATTTCTATTTCGGGGACTATTATAAGAGATATCTGGAAGAACACAAGAACACAGGCTTCAGAGATGTAAAGGAGCTTAGAAAATGGGAAAACTGAGGCCTAGAGAAGGAAGTGACCTGTGCAAGGTTAGGCTGGAAGGAACCCTACAGGGCTGAAGCAGGTGTCCATGGGATACCCTGAAAGAAAAAAAGCAAACATTTATCTCAGCATGTGCCAAGCGCTGCTAAGCGATTTACAAAGATCACCCATTTTCAACCTCACAACAACCCTGGGAGGTAGGTGCTGCTATTATTATCGCCCCTTTACACTTGAGGAAACTGAGTCAGGCAGAAGTTAAAGGCCTTGCCCAAGGTCACACAGCTAGTAGGTGTTTGAAGCTGGATTGGAGCCCAAGTTTTCCTGACTCAGGGTTCACTCTCAGGTAGTTCGGCCTTCCCTCCTGTCACTTTGGGGAGCCCTTTGCCCTCTGGGTAGACAGATCTGGAACCAGAGCCTCCCTAGGAGAACAGAACAGAACCACAGCAAGATGGGGACTTAGAGAGAGGAGCCTAGCCTCACCTGCTGAGCAGGGGGTTATTCCCAAGAGGAGAAAAAGAGGTAGGGGGAAGGCCAGGTAGGTCCTCCCTGGGTGTAGGATCATGGGGAACTGCAACCTCTGTTCTTTCCCCCAAAAGATCTAGGGAGTCGGTAGGGGATAGTAGGGAGAAGGGAGGAGGGGAAGGAAAAAGAGAGGAAAAGGAAGGGATGGGGGGAGAGGGAGAGAAGAGGAAGGGCCTAGGGAAAGGACTGTAGGAGAGGAGAAATAGGGAAGGGGAGGCAAAGGGAAAGGAGGGAAGAGATAAGGAGGGTCAACCGGATTCCCCTGACTCAGTAATTCATTAATCATTTGTGATTTTTCCGACTGGGCTTCCTTTATCTCTTCCCTTCCATGTATCTCCCTCTCCCTTGGGGAGGGGGCAGAGGAAGGGATAAAGAAAAATCTGAGGGCATTTCTAAAAGTCCATCTCTTAATTTCTTACCCCCTGGCTGGTCAGAGAAGGGAAGGCAGGCCAAATATTGGACTATAAATACCTGCCTGAGCTGGGAGGGCTCTCAGAGGTCATCTGATCCAAACTACAAATGGGCAGACTGAGGCAAAGAGAAGTGAAGGTATTACCTCCCAAATTCACCCAGTGAGGCAGTCAAGTGTCTGGGCTGGAAAGGGAGACCCAAATAAGGCCTGATCTCTGCCCTCTATGTTCTGATTCCAGCATCAACCATGTAATAAATAAGAATAAACCCAATCTAAGTTGGATGATTGGGGCCTGTGGTCATCAGGTGCTGAGAGATCAACCTTAGGAGAACTGCCTCAGAGCAGAGACCTGATTCTTCAGACTCTTTCTAGTCATGTCCCTCCTTTGTACAAAGTCAGAGGGAGGCAACCCTAAACAGGAGTCATCCAGGATGGCATCTGGTACCCACCAGGGAGACTCCAAAGCTTCAGACAGATAGTACAAGTTATTATCACTCCCATTGTACAGATAAAGAAACTGAGGTTTGGGCTGGTAAAGTGAGTCACAGACCTCCTAAGTATTG
The DNA here is from genome assembly GCA_023548195.1 of Bettongia penicillata ogilbyi. NCBI lineage: Eukaryota > Metazoa > Chordata > Mammalia > Diprotodontia > Potoroidae > Bettongia > Bettongia penicillata. The sequence goes on from JAJHZJ010000096.1 coordinate 11,844,517, forward strand.
AAGCCTGTGTTGGAAGGTGATTCTTCTGACCCAAAGTCCAGGGCTCTTTTCAAATATATGAGTGAATGAATAAAAAGGTGCCCCTGACATTCAGGCTGAGCTGGATCTGGGTAGGCTGGCAAACCCAGGGCCCATTCAAGGAAGGGAAACCCTGGCCTGGGCAAAGATGAAGGCAGGGAAGCTCTAGCTGTCTTTTATAACTTCAGTCCATATGGGAGGAAGAAGGGCCATTTAAAAAGATACCCCCTTCCCAGTCAGGCCTACACCCATCATGGTTAACACTAATTCTACCACTCTTCCACTGGCTGAGTTCAGGGCGGGTGCCGCTTGGGTAGGAGTTGACAACACTGGCTAAGACCCAGCTGACAGGCCCTGACTTGGTTCCCAAAGAGAGAGGGAGAATGTGAACAGGCAGTCCTGGGCCTGAGACCCTTGTCAGTCACCTCCCCAACCACATACACACCCCTTATGTCACTTCCTTAGTTTGTGAGTTCAGTCTAGTACAAGTCAAATAAGTGCTAAGGGTTTGTTGGGGTGGGGTGGGGTTTGTGGCCTGTAGGCTCAGCAACAAGGCAGCAGTCAGCTCTGGCCATTTAAAAAGCCAAGAGGATATTGGGTAGCATTAAGAAAGGCATGGCTTCCAGGAAGAGTCTGCCCTGGTCCAAGGGGCCAACACTGAGTTCACTGGGTACCTCTTTGTAGAAAGGGTGTTGAGAAGGTGGAGACTGTCCAGGAAGGAGCCCCCAGGAGGGGAGAGGGCCATAGGTTCATATGACAATTTGTTAAAAGAACTAGGAATGTTCAGCCTGGAAAGGCGAAGGTTCAAGAGGGTCATAAATGCCCTCTTCAATATCTGAAGGATTGTTATGCGGAAGCCAGGTTCTGCTAGAGCAGAGCTAGGAGCCTTGGGGAGAAGCTGCAAAGGGACAAAATGTTAGTCTGATGTCAGGTAGAGGACTGGTTGCTCTGATTTAGGGAGGCTTCTTAGAAGAATTAGAACAATCAATGTTCACAGCAGCAAGTTTTTTTAATTGTCTAATGGAAAGGCATGTGAGGAAAGGCTGGGCCAGTAGAGGAAAAATACTAGGTGTGGTCTCATCTCCAGCTAGGGAGAAACTTACACACCCCATACCTGGGGCACCAGGCTGGAGAGGAGGCCTGGAGCACAAAATTCATTCACCCCTAGCAGAAGGCAGTCCTTACTAGGGGCTGTGGGGGAGTGGGACTCCCAGGTCTCTAGTCAGAACATGCTGCCCACAAGTGAGGGCAACTGAAGATGTTCAGAGGTTTTTGCAACAGTAGTTGGTGGGAGAGGAGTCTTATTCAGATCTCTCATTTGTAGAAAGGTTCCCCACCCCTGGGAAGGATAGATTGTAGGCATAGAAGTTTCCATAAATGAGAGGTTCCAAAAGGGGGTAAGGCAGCAGGGAGGGAGATGAGGCAAGAAAGATGAGATGCCCACCAGAGAGGTCTCTCTAGACCCTAGTCAGTAGTTCAGAAGCATTTCTAAAGTACCTACTGAAAGGGAGCCTTGGAGGGTTTGATACAGAGGCTTGAGAGAGCTGTTAAGGTTTGTAGGATAGTGAACCGATGAGAGAGGTGTGCAGGGATTGCCTTGCTGCAGTGAGGGCCCACTTGAGATGATGGCATGGATACAATCATGACAGTTTCCTCATTTTCTCTGGCTTTGCCCAGCAGCTTGAAGGAAAGAGAGTCGGAGGCCTAGGTCTATGATAGGGACAAGGGGACCGGGGCTTGAGGAAGGAGATCAGTGGAGAGTTGAATTGGTTCATTAGAGGAGAAGGGAGGAGAGTATAGGAGTGATGGCCTGGGAAAAAACTGGGGAGATAGAGAGTTGGAGGTCATGGTGAAGAGGAAGATCAGGAAAGCAAGGCCGAGGAAAGGTGGAATGACAACACACCATGACCACGGAAGGGAATTTCAGAGCTCTTGAGCATGGAGGTGGTGCCTCTGTGGAGGATGGTGAGGTCAAGGGGATGGCCATCTCTGTGTGTGGAGGAGGTGGGACGCAGGGGCAGCTCCTAGGAGATGAGTAAGCTGAGGAGCCCTTAGGTTTCAGAGGGGAGGAAATCTCCTTATGAATGCTGAGGTCCCCTAGTCTGAGAGTAAAGTTGGGGAAGTGAGAGAGGTTGTGATCTAAGCACTGAACCCTTTGAGGAAAGAAAGAAGGGGAATGTCCCTTCAGAGCCTTCAAAGTTAAATAAGAAAAAAGAGGTGGGGGTGCATTGGTTCTGTCCCCTTTGGAAAGGGGAAAGAGAAGGAAGGGTAAGAGGTCAAAAGAAGGAAGAAACCCCTAATTTTCTATTTCTTATGATCAGGGCATGTGAGAAAGATGAACGTATATACAAAGATGTAAGAAGGAGTGGAGGGGTGAGTAAGAAACTCATTTTTTCAAAATGGGCAGAGAAAGGTTGAATACACACACAGACACCCTACACTAACAGTTTGATGTAGAAATACATCAAACACAACTAGGAAGTGAGGGGGCAGTTAGGGGCCCAGTGGATAGGGCAGTGACCCTGGTGTCAGGGGGACCTGAGTTCAAATGTGATCTCAAATACTTACTGGCTGTGTGACCCTGGGCAAGTCACTTAATCCTGATTGCCTCCAAAAAAAGCGGGGGTGGGGAGGAGAGAATAATACAGGGAGGGAGTACCCATTAGAAAGACAAACTTCCTGATCCAAATTTTGGAGGGAGGGGAGGAAAAGGCAAGAAGTAGAAAATATAATAGTTCATAGAATTATAACAACATGATAAAAAACAACTTGGAAAGATGTATGAACTCTGATCAACTCTATGGCCAACCAGGTGTCCAGAGGACCTGTTACCCACCTCCTGTGAGAAGAGATGAGAGACTCGGGTGTCAGAGACAAACATTTTTGGACAAGATCAGAGTGTAGATTCATTTTGCTCAGCTAGGCTTTAAGAAAAAAAGCCTTTTCTCCTCTTTCTCTCTATTCATTTGGTGGAGGTAAGGTAGAGATTAGCAAATGTGATGACTCCAAAAGAGGTTCCATTCAAACTTTTTTTAAAAATGCATCCAGGAGAACAGAAGGCAGGAGAACACAGTCAAGCAGGACAGTTTTGAAAGGAAGCTATAGAATTTACTATTAAAAATGGAGATTCACAGTTTCCTATAGGATCCTGGTTTTTTGGGGGGTTTTTTATGTGTTCTTCTAGGTGTGTAAGAAAACACTCCCTTTTTGATGTTTAAGTTCAAAATTGAAGATAAAATTAAAAATTAGAAGAATTCAGTGAAAGAGGAAGAGTAGAAGCAGATAGTATAGGGGATCTTTTCCAGGAGTTTAGGCAGAGAAGGAAGGACAGACAATGAATTGTTAGTGGGGGGGACTGATCAAGTGAGGAATTTGTAAATACAAGGCAGGAATGCAAATGTTTGTAATCAGGAGCTGGTGGGTTGGGAGAGATGGAAGATTAGACATGCCAGAAGGTGTTATCAGCTGGACAAGACGGGGTGGAATAGGATTACATGTAGTGGATGGAGAGGCGGTGGAAGGACTGGGTGCTGGTGGAACTTGGGACACCAGCCTTAAGTCCCCACACCCCCACAACATGACCCTGGGCTCTTATGGGCAGAGATGCTACCCTGCAGACCTGGGGTTCTTGGCTTAAGTTTTCCCCCTGGTCTATTTCTCCAGGCCAGCAGTGAGCTGGAGACAGCCCTGATCAACTTGGGTCAGATTTATCAAAAGTGTTCAGAAATCAAGAACCCCAAGAAATCCAGGCTTGATTTATTGTTTGGTTGATTTTCTTGACTTAAGGAGGTGATAAAGAAAAAGTTTCTACCACAGATTAAACTGAAAATGTGTCCCAAATACACATTTTCTTTTCTTTTCTTTTTCAGACTCCGCTGTTCATTTACTAGCATAGGCTTGTTTGGGATCCAGCTGTGGGCCCTTTGGGCAAGACAGTACAAAGTAGTTTTTAGGACTTTGCAGAGACCTTCTGATATCCCAGAGAACCTCTTCAAAGCTTTTAATTTCCTAGCCTTTAATTTTCTAGTTGGGGTTTTCCCAAAGGGAACTGTTTTTAATAGCTTGAGGAACTGCCTTTACCTGGGAGTATCTGCAGATGTTTTTTTTTAATGGATTGTTTATTTGAATCCTCAGGTACTGAGAGATCCTGGGTACTAGATGGCTACAGGTGTTTTCTTTGGCTGGAAGCAGAGACTTTGTCTCAAGAGACTAGAGTGAATGAAGAGATAATGGGGAAAGGCATCTGAGTAATTGGAGATAGAGGAAAGGAGAAGGGGGAGCTGTCTATCAATGACTTCAGTTTGGGGAGCAGAGTACGAGGTAAGGTCTACAGCTGAGAATGGAAGAGGAGTTCCAGTGGGAGGTTTGAGGAGGGATGACAAGGTTTGGTAAAAGTCTGTGAGGAGAGCAAATTGATTTTTTTGTTATAGAGCATTTTAGTGTTGTCCAATTCTTCATGACTCCATTTGCGGTTTTCTTGGCAAAGATACTGGAGGGGTTTGCCATTTCATTCCCCAACTCAGTTTACAGATGAGGAAACTGAGGCAAACAAGGTTAAGTGACTTGCCCAAGGTCACACAGCTAGTAAGTGTCTGAGGCCAGATTTGAGGACAGGAAGATGAATCTTCTTGACCCCAGGCCTGGCACCCTATCCACTGTGCCACCTGCCTAGTAGATGGAAGAAAAAAGGTATTTATTCCAACAAAAGAAGATGCTTAAATTGCAATGAAGGAAAAAATAACCATAACCATTTACGCCAGACTCAAGAAAACATCTTTATTAGTCAATAAGCATTTGGTAAGCATTTACTACAAGTTTTATTTCATAAGATAAAGAGAAAAGTCCAATTTCCTAGAATTATCAGAAGTCTCCAGAGCAGCCTTAGCCGGCAAAGTTCCTGAGGTCAGTGAAAACAAATTAAGATGTAATTGGGAAATATAAATAAATAAATAACCAGTAGTACATAGATAATATTAGTAAGCGGCTTTCTCAGTCACTTTGGGGGTCTCCAGAATCCTAATGTGCAGCTCCACGATCTCCTTGGCTCCTGGAGTTTGGCTGCACCAATTTTGAGGTCCTCTGTCATAAAGTGATTAAGAGGAAGGTATATTTTGAAGAAGAGACACTGGGCTTTAAGCTGTTCCCTGTCACATGTGCTAAAATATCCCCAAGACAAACACAGAACAAAATGGCGTTCCTTACATCAGCTCTTTGACCACTTTTAGCGATAAAAGAAACCTCTTTCAACTATGCACAAGGGACTGTTATGAGCACAGCTCAGACTAAATTCAACGAGGCCCTCTCTTTACTCTGAGTGTTCATCAGGTCATTCTGACACCAGCTGTTTCCACCCATTCCCTCAACTTTCTAGGGGCAAGTCACAGGCTTCTGTCACCTCATTGGGTCTGTATCCCTAAAAAATAGTTTTGAGAGTTTGACAACATAACCAGCCCCCACCGCCAAGAGTCAAGGATACCTCCTTGGTCAATGACTATGGGAGATGGGGAAGTGATGGCTGGCTGGGTCAGAGGGGAGACTGAGTAGGATGTCTAAGGTAACACTGGGGAGGTCAGAGGACAGAGGACTCTCTACTTGGACTAGGACTGGATAAGAGAGACTTCCTGGACCAGAAGCTGAGCCTTGTGTATAATCTGGGAAAAAGAGGACAAAGAGGGAGGGCACTGGAAGCAGGAACAGGCTAGAGCTAGGAGTTCGGATAATGAGAAATTCGTTTAACATTATTAATTTTAGATAATGCCCCAGGCCTACACTTGGTTCATTATATAAAAATGTAAGCACACAGTCTACTGAGATATATATAAAGCTCTACGCTTCATTTACCATCATATCTATGAAGATTTAAAGAAAGAAAAGACATTTCAATCTAACTTGCCACAATAATTTTGATGACAAGAAGGGCATTTTCATCCTATCATCAATGTAGGCTTATTTTAAAATATGATATTCAATGCTTTTTTATTTTTTTAATTTTATTTTTGATTGTAGAAGTAGTAGATTAATCTGAACACTGTGAGATTCAGGAGAAATATCTTTTCCCCAGAAAAAAAAAAGGTAACTTTACAGGTCAAAGAAACAGAGCTAAGGTTTGTATAAATGGAGACCTTCAGGCTGGCAAGGAAAGGATGAGCCTTTACAGTTTGGATCTTGATAGAGGACATCACTGTGTTAGAGATTTCCTGCCAGCATATCTGACAAGATCTATCTAGAGAAAAAATATCCCACTGAAGCAAACCTGATCTATGGCAACTCCTGAAATCCCCAGGTTAACATGTTCTAACTCCAAGGGGAAAATGTTCTCCCCCACATCACCTAATGACTATCTTGTCCCTTTAACTCAGCCTCCCAAATAGGGAAAGTGTCTGAGCAGCCTGGCCTTATAAGCTCCTTTTACCAATGTCGCTGTGAGGTTGTGTAAAACCCTAAATATACCTATGTGTGTGTCTCCCTTTGTTCTCTGCATCCACTGGCCAACAGCCCATCAGCTGATGCTAATTTACCTTTCTATCTGCTAGCCTGGCTTCTTGATTAAATTGACCTTGAGTCAAATGGCTCAAGGTGGGAAAGCATCTTTGGATTGCAGAGTTGAAATTCCCAACAGTACAAGCATTCTATTATTATGAAATAAACTTGAATCAGAAATACCTTTTCTTATTTTTATTATTCTATCATGTTAATAAACAGATCAAAAGTTTATTTTAAAAAATTTTTCTTTGCATATTTTAATGGGCTGCAACCAATGCCCATATTTTACATGTAATTGTGCATTCATTATTGGCTTCATCAGCAAAGATCTGAAGGCAGGGACTGAAGTAAAGAGGCCGGATGAGAAGAAAGGCTGAGTGCTAGGTAGTAGAAGAAAGTAAGGTGGGAAAGCCAGATTACAAAAAGCCTTAAGTGCCAAGGGATAGAAGCTGAGAACCCCAGAGTTCACCGTCTGACTGCTCTAAGCCCTGAAGGGCCAAGCTAACTTGGCCAATGAGTGCTGAGCATAGATTGGCTCTTGGAAGATCACCTCTGATCAGTCCTTTCTTCTGTGAAGACTTTCCTGACTCACCATCCCCTTGAAAAGATCAGCTATTCCCCTGAGGCCCAGAAGAGCTTAATCCCTGCCATGGAAGGAGTCTCAGGAGTTCCCTCATTGAGAAACAGTTTGATGTTCCAGAAAGTGTAGTGGCCTAGGAGTTAGCGGAGACCTGTCTGCCATATCAGCTGTGTGTGTGTGTGTGTGTGATCCTGGAACCTCACTGGGCCTCTGTTTTCTGATCTATAAAATGGGGCTAACAATGCTTATACTACAGAAAAGTGCTTTGTAAACCTTATAGAATTCTAGAAATGGGAGTTTGAGTCCAGCCCATGCCTGAGCCTCCAGGAAGCACACTGCCTTGCAGAGTGGCCTCTTCCATCATTCAGGAGAGCCAGAGCCTAACTCTGTCTCTCTGCCCCTTCCCTCTTCCTCAGCCTTGCTGTCAGTACTACGCTCTGGGGCCCACTCCAGAACCAGGACTACTTTGTGCTTCCTGTCTGCCTCACTTGACCTTAGTGATTTTATCTGGAGGCCACAAGTATTTGTGAAGTGTTTTCTGGTTGCCTGGCAGTATTCACTGTGCCACCTAGATGCCCATGCACACTACAACCACGTATTTACAGTATATGCTAGCGCAATATGTTGGTATATATTCATATATGTTGAATGCATGTATAATTGTCCAGACAGGAGGTGGTGGGGGTCTGCACAGGGGTAGAGAAGACAAGGAGCCATATTGGAGAGATGCTGCACAGGTGAAATCCACAACAGACAGGACATTGGGTAGGGATACTAAGGAGACCAGGATGAAGGCTAGGTTGCACCTGGAGATGAGGAGGTTTGTGGTACCCTCAGCACTAATAAGGACCTTGGGAAGGGGCAGGTTTAACGGGAAAAGAGAATGTTTCCCAGCTCTGTACTTAAGTGCTTGGTTACCTGGTATCTCAGTCACTTAGGGCCCTGACAAAACAGTTAAGCTTCCCAAGGGCAGGGCTTGGCAGGCAGTAAGTAGGTGAGACTTACAAAGTGTCTGGCTGGCCATGACTGAGCTGCTTTGTTTCCTGGAGCCAGGCTGGGCAGGAGGTAGGTTGCTGGGCCAGGAGCCCAGATGGGAGGATTGTAACAGCCAAGCAAGACTCTGCGAGCCCAGACTCCTCCTTGGGGAGCTGCTCCCCATGGCCAGCCCCAGGCCTGTTCTGACACTTTGTATCTGTCATGACACAGATATTCCATTAATACAAAAGGAGGAGATGTCTTCTCCACATGAATTACAGCCTCCTCCGGGCTGGAGTCTGGCCTGTTTGGTATCACAGGAGGCAAGGGGCCAGGAGAGCCTATAGGAACCTGAGGTCAGCCCAGAGAAGGCTCACAACTGGGGAGCCCCACCCCACCTTCCTCACCTGGCAGAGGTGGTCCTAGGCTGGGGCCTGGGACCCTGGCTTCTGCCCCATAGCCCTGGATCTGCTCTCTGTGTCCCTAGGTCCTCCTCCTGCTGCTGCCCCCTCTGCATTGGCACCCCCACCCCATATTTTCCTTCCTCTTCTGGGTCTCTTATGTTTGGTTTGAAATCCATAGTATCCCCAGAAGGTGCCAGGCAGAGATGCCTTTGTCTTCAGTGCCCATCTCATTCCATTCAGAGCCCCTGACTCTGTAGGGATCTCCTTAAGGACTGCTCCCAAGTCTGTGTTATTTTCCATTATTTCCCAGTGCCCTGCAGAGTGTCTGGCCCTCAGAGCTAGATGGGTGATATATTGGTAGTAACAACCACTGGCACCAGAAGGGTCAAATTGGCAGCTCACACTTCCCTAGCAAGACTCTAGGAACCAGATTAAAATGTAAAAGGAAATTATTTAATAAAAGAAATAAAAATGCAATACAAGCTAGATAATGGTAATTTGTGGTTTTCTAAATCAATCCCCAGCCACCTGCATGCTTCTATAAAGTGCCACAGCCTTGGCTAGCATTTACACTGCCCTTTAAGGTTTGCAAAGCTCTTTACTAATATCATCTCATTTGACCTCACAACAACCTGGAGAAGTAAGTAGGTGCTGTTATCATCCCCATTTTACAGATGAAGAAACTGAAGTGAATATCAGTTAAGTGACTTGCTTAGGATCACATAGCAAATAGGTATTTAAGGCAGGATTCAAACTCAGGTCTTCCTGATTCCAAGTCCAACGCTCAGTGTATTATATCACATATCATGCAGCTGTCCCTTGGTGTGGGAAATCCAGGTTGGCATCCATTCTGCAATTTATAATCCTAGGTTGCCTGGTCCATGGGGACAGGTTCAGTGACTTGTCCAGAGTCACGGAGCTAGTATGTGTTAGGGCCAGGACTTGAAGTCAAGCCTTCTATCCATTAGTTCAGGCTACCTCTCTTGAAAATTGTAGGTGCTATATCAAATTGCTTGACTTCTCAATGAAGGGGAGAGGACAGAGGGAGAGAATTTGGAATTCAGAATTAAAGAAAAGACTGTTAAAATTGTTTTTGCTTGTAATTGGGCAAAATGAAATATGAAATACTAAAGAAAAAAGGTGCTAAATAAATCTTTTTGGGTCTAAGACTCCCAAGTCTCTTTCTCTGGACCCCTCTTTTGAGGGCACAGATGGTAAAAAACCCAGGAGGGGATGACTGGGCTCTCCCGGGTACAGGATACAGTCATCCTGACGAGGGAAGGGAGGGCCAAGGCCAGAGTAACTAAGTTTGGGACGTGGGATCCATGGTAGGAAACAGAAGCTATCAGAAAGGCTGGGCAGAAGATTAAAAAAAAAAAAAAAGACTTCACAGAAGATAAAAGAGGGGTGATGGGCCACCACTGCTGAAACAACCAGAATGACCGCATGTCTAAGGGAAGCCAAAGTCTTGGGTCCCTGAACGATCGATAATGTAATTGACCCCCTTTCTCCCTGAAAGGGCTGCGAGGACAACCAGGGCAAAACATTGGGTCTATCACCACCACCAGATCAAGTGCTTTTGCTTTACTATTTTTCCTTTGTGACAAGGAAAGGCTCAAGGTCCAGTTTTTCTGGAAATGACTATGGTATCAAAACAATGTATGAAAAAATATGTTTTGCATGATTGCACATGTGGAACCTATGTGAAAATGCTTACTGTCTCAGGGAGGGAGGAACTGAAAAAGGGAGGAAGAAAATTTGGAACTAAAAATTTAAAAAAATGAATTAAAAATTGTCTTTACATGTAATTGGGGTAAAATAAAATATTATTTTTTGGTAAAGAGTATCTTATTTTTTCCAATTACATGTGAAGATAGTTTTCAATATTCATTTTTTATAAGATTTTGAGTTCCAAATTTTTCTCCCTCCTCTCCACTGCCCCTCTCCCCAAGATGGCAAGTAATCTGATCTAGGTTATACATGTGCAATCATGATAAATGAAAATTAAATATTATTTTAAAAGATAAAGCATCAATCAAACTAAGGAAAAGAAACTGATAAAAGGGGTAGCCTCAAGGAGTTGGCTTTAGAAAGATTAGAACCCACCTGGAAGAAGGACAGATGCATTTGGCTGGGGGATCACTAGTGAGTTTGAAATAAGGACAATGGAAACTTATGGACTAGGGCAAGGCAGTAAACACTCACCAGGGTTGTGCAGTAGGTTAGGTAACAGGATGGAGAGTGAGTAGGCAGGTAGGGATAGGAGGGAGAAGACTTGGGACTGAGGTGCTGCTGGGCGCCAGGCCTTTTCACCCACTGCAACCATTTACAATCTCTGTGGCCTCAAGCAAACTAATGAAGCAGTTTCTTTATCTGTAAAATGGGCAGGCTCATACCTGTAGAAAGGGCCCCTCTGCCTCAGCTAGTGCTTTAGTGAGGCTCAGAGGAGGTTAGGGGGCAGGCACCTCACACACCTTCAACCTCTTGGTCAGCTCTTATCACACCACAGCAGGGGAACACCCCAAGGACAGCCTCCAGGGGAGGCTGAATGAAGAAATCTTCCTTCCTGTGGGAGGACTGGCTCCTTATCTCAGCCTCTGCTACAGGATTGGGACTTATCCCACATAGGATAAGACTTTCCCTAAGAAAAAGAACCTTTTTTTTTTTCTGCAGAGAAAGGAAGACTTGTGAGGACTTTTCTTGTTGGTCTGAGTTCATTTGTTTTTAACCAAGTTTCCGCTTACCATTCCAATTAATTCTCCTTGCCAATCAGGAGCCAGACTGTGTTTCTACACAGCTGAAGGATGACAAGTGCTGTCAGCAATCTCTAGATGCCATCAGTCTGGGCCAAAGCCCCACATGCTCCACCCTAGTTATGGTAGTGTTCACTGCCAATCAGTCTAAAAGCATGTATTCGATGCCTCCCCTCTTCACAGCGCTATGCCTGGTGTTACAAAGGCAAAAGTGGGATGGTTCCCTTCTCTGTTCTATGAGGAGAGACATTCTGGTCACATATAAATACAAATAAAATTAATACAAGGTATTCGGGTGGGGAAGACACTAGCCACTGGGGGACATTTGGAAAGGTTTGCTGCACAAGGTGGCACCTTAATTGATTTTTTAAAGAAATTAGAAAGTAACTTCTAAGAAGAGGAGATGAGAAAGGGAGGGCATTCCAGTTCTGGGGAAATGACTCATGCAAAAGCCCAGAGGTGGGAGATTAAGTATCATGGGGCATAAGGGTGGGAGCTCCTCTTTCTGGCCAAGGACTACAGACCAGCAGCATGACCAACACCAGCATGGACAGGGCTTAGAGGAATCAAAACCATACTCTGGGTGAACATCCCTTCCCTTATCTGAATGTATTTTTTCTGCAAGGGCTAAGCAAACCTCCTTATGTTAATTGTTAGATGGTCTATGACAGTCTCATTTTGTTCCAGTTTTGGACTTAAAATACCATGTCCTGGGCCTAAATTGGGCTCAGACTTGGTCCACAAGTGTAGAGATTTAGGAAAAGGTCTCTGCAGAGGGCCTCCATTGGGAAGTCACAAAGTCAGAAAAACAGGAGAAAGAAAGGGAGGTACATGGAGGGGGAACCCCCTAGCCAAGCCCAAGCTCTCACAAACAGGAGCATCCCTGAGCAGAGAGACATTAGTAACATAGTTGTCAACTGTTCCCTATACCTAATGGGGGTAAACCTTTGAGGCAAATGCCAGCCAGGCTCTGGAAAAGGGAACCAGCTCCTTTCCTCTCCAGTGGTGACCCTCACTGAACTTCTTGGGTGGAGTCATTGATGAGAAGTCCCACTGTTCCATTCTGTATAATAAACCTGGAAAGGCAGGCAGGTGACTGGCTGTGAAAGGCTTTCTTCAGTGTGATCAGAGGGATTTATGTTTGCTCCTGGAGATACAGGGAACCACCAGCTAAGCTCAATTGGCAGGGAGCGAGTTGATCAGCCCTGGGTTTAGGTAAGTTGCTTGCGCAGCTAGGTAGATGGGGATGGACTGAAGTAGGGAGAGCTTGGAATCAGCGAAACCAGTTAGGAGGACTGGGAAGCCTTGCCCCTCCTGCTCTGTGCATTTTCTCAGTTTTTCCTAAGTTTCCCTGGAGGACGTGGTCAAAGAATTTGACCTGCTGATACTGGGCCTCTTGGGGTTTACCTAGCCTGGACCTTCCTAGGGTAACACAGGAAAAAATCCTGGTGCTTCCTCCAGGCCTTCTGGTCTAGGAAACCTTGTGGTTTTCTAATTACACAACACAACCCCATAACACAGGGAAGTCATTATTATTTAAATGATCCAACTGGGAAGTAATTAGGGCTTGCCAATCTCTTTTATTGCTGAAGCTTCCTACACTTGGGCCTACCTGGGACAGTGAAGGGATTTACCCGATGGCTCCCTCCATGCTGGAGTGAAATTACCAGCCACCAGCCCAGGATAAATGGGCAGCTCCCCAGCCTGGTGCCAGAAGAACAGGATTGTACCAAGCATTTAGCAAAGCACCAAGCTAGACCAAGCCAGACCAAGCACTGGACACACAAAGGCTGCAGAAGGCATAATCTGGCCCCAGGAATTCCCTCTTCAATAGCAGAGAAGCTTGAGCATGAAGAATGTCAAGGCTTGGGCAGAATGCCCAGGCACAAAAGGCTCAGGGAAGGCAGCAGGAAGGAGGCAGTTCTTTAGCAGACTGAGCAGAGAGGCCCAGTGACTTCCACTCCAACTGGGAGACAGTGAGCCAAGTCTGGGCAAAGAGAGAGGGCAGGCAGAACAACAGAGGCTAAGGATGGCCAGCCTTAACACTGATGAGCTGGCTTGCAGATTTTACCAGGCTAGACCATAAAAGTACATGACAGTGTTGGAGGAGTTGTGCATACCAATACACTGTTGGTGGAGCTGTGAAATCAGAAAATAATTTTGGAAAACAATTTAGAATTATGAACCAGAGACTCTTACTGGGTTTAATTCCCAAGGAAGCTATCAATAAGAAGAAAGTCCCACTATTTATAGCACTGCTTTCTGTGATGCCCATCTATTGGGTTCTAAACAAAGTGTGGTACCTGAATGTAAGGGAGTATTACTTTGTTGTGAGAAATGATATATATGATGAATGCAGAGAAGGGTGGAAAGATCTATACGAACTGATGCAGGCTTAGTGGAAGGCATGCTCACACCAAAAAGTTACAGATTCTTCAAAGTCTGGGGCTAAAATAGTTTCCTTGCTCAGCTCCTTCTAGGTATGTCCTGTGTAATCAGAAGATACCCTTTAAGAGGGACAGTGATTGGTGGGTAGGTGTGAAATGGATGGAGTTAATAAGTCACAGGCAAAATTAATTGGGAATTTCGAGAGCGTCATTTATTAGCCAGGCTGGCGGCTGCCTCATGTAGAGACCCAGAGGAGACAGCCCTGAACTGAGGTGGGTGAGTGCATTTTAAGCATTTCGGTGCTACTCGGTACAGCCTTGTGGTTTCCACAACAAATAGAGTTCTGACAGAGCAAGAGGGGGGCTTGCTGCTAGGCAAGAACCCCCAAATAGAAGGTGGTTGTCAGGGTGCTCCTAGGCAAAGGACCCCAACAGAGGAGAGGTGCCAGGAGAGGTAGCCAATCAGGAAGGGGGGGGCTCAGCAGAAAGTGGTTACCTGGCAATTGGGGTCTAACATTAGGGGGGCACAGGTGGTTACCATGCAAATGGACTAAACAAGAAATGACTGTTAACAATTCATCAGATATTTCACAACCCAAAAGGGAGTAACATTTTGACAGGGGCCCAACAACAGAAAAACTGTTACTAGGCAAGTTATCCAACCCTGCCCAGTAACCTAACAGATAACCTCTCAACCTAGGGCCCAGGGAGGAATAATGACCATTTTAGGTGGGTTCGACACAGGGAAGGTGGACTAGCCAGGGTTGTCCAGCCAGGCTTGGGTGGGACAAGGTCACTTTCTTCCAGTATCAGAAGGCCTGTCATTTCCAGGCCATGGTTGAGGTAGCTACTTGGACCTTCCCCTCTCAGTCTGTTCAGTCAGTATCTTGCATGGCCTACTTTTTTAAAGACCTAAAGATTTGTTTCCTTGGCCAGCACCTAGATTTAAGAATCAAGTCCCAGACCCAAGGAGATGCACATGCCAACCCTTCTAACTCTGCAATTAGAGAAGGAAGAGCCTCGATTCAGACTGGAGTGGAGCCTGGCCTCGGGAAAGGATCTGAGGTTCAGGTGGCTTAATTGCATAAGAAGAAGTCAGGCTGAGATGGAGCCTGGTCCCATCTGTGTGTGGACTACCTTTGGACCTTTTCTCCATAAGTCATTTGAATAGTAATGTTAAAAAAAAAAGTAAAAGGTGTTTTTTTTTTTGTTGCTGGTTTTGTCTGTTTTTTTAGAGAGAGTGCACAACTGGGCCTGTAGCTGGAGGTGGTGGCTGCTACATCCAGAAGCTGCCTATTGATCTACAAGCCCAGGAATTCCTCTGTATTCATCTGTCCTACTGAGATGCTGTGCTCTGAAGGTCCAAGACTGGCCAGACCATAGCACAGTCTTCTCTTCACAAGGCCCTACAATTTTCCCTACACACGCACCTCACTGCCATCTTTCTCCAAATTGTGTTTCTCCCCACACTGACACTATACTTCAGAGAGGCTGGGAGACTAATTGTCCAGTAGGGATCCTGTGAAAGGTCTGCTGGGTAGATGGAGGACACCAGTGGTGTCAAACTCTAATTCATTTTAAGCTTAAATACTAAAAGTTAAATACACAATAGGAAAAGAAAAAGAAACATATTATAGAAAATAAGAAAAGAAAAAAGCATTGCCATATGCATAGCAGAACATGAGAAGATTCAAACTATATAGCAATCAATTTCCATTTCAAGAAAGTCTATATAATAAATACTACACGTTGTATTCTGAGCTGTCCATCTTTTCTTTGCTTCCTTGTAAATTTTCTTTACAATTTTCTGCAGAGTACTTTTTACTTCGTCCTTTTTTTCTTCCTTTCTACCCACCTCCATCTCCCTGTCTTGCCCAAGAAGTCTACAATTAAGTTCAGATGTTGTCAAAATTTAATAGAAATGAAGCCAATAAATCATACAGTTGACTGAATATTTACTCGGTTTTAAAATGTAAGGTTATCTATTCTATTTTCTTTAATTTTGTTAAATATTTCCCAGTTATATTTTCATCTGGTTCCCTGAAATTCAGGAGCTGAGGACATCATGTTGGATGTCTGGATATTCTCCCATATCCTTTCCAACTGTGGCTCCACAACTCAGTATTGCCAGAAGATGCCCAGGTCTAGTATGTAATGTCAACAGTCCATGATGGGGGGTTTTCTGAGGCTCTAAGGCAGCCCAGAGTTTGGGGTGGCTCTTACTGCCACTTTATAACTGAGAGGAAAATATCCATATCTTTGTCTTTCCTTCCTCTTTGAGCCTGTCTTATAGCGGTACCTCAGAGGCACAGACTTGGGAGGTGTTGGGGAGCTGGGGGAACTTAAGGCCCAGAGCAGGAATCCCAGCTGCCTCTCATCCAACCCTTCCTTCTGGAAGAAGGCCACAGGATTCTCTGAAACCCTCAGCTGCTTCCCAGCTTTCCAGTTACAAAGCACTCTGGGCAAGGAGATCTTTTTTACCTCTTTTAAGAATTAAAGACTCTCTGAATCTGTCTGTCTCTCCTCTCTTCCATTCTTTCCTCCTCCTCCACTACAGAAGTATCTCTACAGGCACATCTCTAATTAAAACCATCTACAGTATTCACCTACACACACAGTTTGCCACCTTCTGACTCTGTTGTCCTCTCCGATGCAGTGAAGCTGAGCCTTAATTCTGGGCCATTGTTGATGGTGGGGGTTCCAGGGGAAATAGTCAGAAATCTACCCCCTACCTACTGTTGCACAACCTTAACCCACATTCTCCAGAACCCCAAACTCTAAGAATCTTATCCCCAATACCCCAACACAAAGACATAAAGACAAAGTTAGAGGAGCAACCTAAGCAGGCAGAGGATGGAACCAGCTCATACTAAAGTGCAGAAAAGCTGAGAGGTCCAGTTTGTTCTTCTTAAGAAATCTAGAGAAGATTCTAAGCCACTCCAGGGAGTCCCCAATGAACTATGAACTGCTTTCAGGTAGCATGGCCAGGCACTTCTGGGTGGAAGATGGAAAACACAATCCGTGGTGGGAAGATGTCTGGTCCCAAAGATATCCTTATCTCCTTGGTGAATCAGAGCATTTCAGAGGCGTTTCTATTCAGAAGTCTCTCCTAAAACATCCCCCCTGCAGTCAGTCGTCCATCATTCATCGATCCATCCATCCATCCATCATCAATCCACTGATCCGATCCATTCATCCATCCATCCATCCACCCATCCATCCATGCAAGCATGCCCTATTATTTGGCTCACAATTTCCATCTTCCTGCTTGCACTGGACTTCCTCCAGACTCCTCAGCTGAAATTTGACTCTTGGTTAATTCCCTGTCTGCTGGATTGAGCTCTCACCCCTGGACATCCCACTTCCCCCACCCATGACCCTACACTTCTACTTCCTCTCCCACCATGAAGCTGTTGAGTCATCTCCTTGGTTCTGAACTGTCAGGATGACTCTAAATCCTGATTATGTGAACTAACAAAGCCTTCCCAGCTTTGAATGTTCTGAATACTTGGCAGGCATGCCTTCTGTAAGGCATGCATCACTTCTAAGTCAGTGATGACCATCTTGTAGGAGACAAGGCTAAAGACAAAGCCAAGTGGCTCACCACTAGAGACTGCCCCTCCTGGTTCACACAGTCCCATAAATAATCTTTTGGTCCTCTAGGAAACTGGAAAAGTGGTGGCTGTTGTCCACTCCCAAAGAAGGCCTAAATGACATCATTATGTTAGAGTTAAGTTATAGTGTGTCCTACTATGGCCAATCAGATCAATATGAGCTTGGAATGCTCTACCACAGGTCGGGCACAAACAGTCCATGTGAATATATGGGGTGAATTCTCTAGATCTGTCCATCTCAAATTTCTTTTGAGCTACTTCAATTCTGCTTTGCTCAGAGAGCAGTGACTTCTCTGACGAGGGCACGCCATGCTGGGTGGTCCTGTGCCAGTGTCTCCTATGTCACACAATCAATTCTAAAGTCCTTAAGAGAGACTTTGAGAGTGTCCTTCTACTGCCTCTTCTGACCACCATGCGAGCACTTACCCCGCATCAGTTAGCTCTCTATAAGATAATCTTTTTGTCCACCTCTATAAAGGTAAAAGAAATAGATTGTTCTGTGACAATCACAGGGGGATCTCTGTCTTACTCATTGCCAAATTCTTACCAGAGTTCTCCTTCATAGACTGATGCTTCACCTGGAAGACAGTCATCTGCCTGAGACCCAGTGAGACTTCAGAAAGAGCTGAGGAACAGTGGATATGATGTTTCCTGCTGGGTAATTCCAGGAGAAATGGCAGGAGCAGAACAGAGGTCTGAACACAATGTTTGTAGATCTGACCAAGGCCTTTGATGCTGTAAGTCATGAGGGCTTATGGAAAATTATATTAAAATTTGGTTGCCTAGAGAAGTTCATCAGTATTGCACATCAATTTCACAATGGCATGCTGGCTTGGGCTCTGGATAATGGATGATACCTTTGTGCCTTTTCAGTCACCAGTGGAGTGAAACAAGGCTGTGTGCTTGCTCCCACACTTTTTAGCACGAATTTTTCAGTCATGTTAAACGCCTTCAATGAGGATGAACATAGCATCAAGGTTAGATACTGAACTGATGGAAAGCATCAGGGTAAACATCAACAGAGGCAGAAACAGGCTTTTGTCAAACAGACATACAGAGAATATAGGAGGGGGGTTGGGCATGCACAGAAGCTATCTACCAGCAGCCCCTCCTTCTAGACCTCTACATGTCACACAGTCTGTCTCCCACTTAAAGATCTCAGGGCACAGGGACTCACTTGCCTAGAGGAGAAATTTCCAACACACCTAGAAATCCCCTCCCCGACCTTGTTTTAAAATCTCTGAAACATATTCCAGACTATTCCCTGGGACGCCATGCTGGGTGGGCGAATCAGCCTCCCTTTTTATTCCCTTCTCCCTGCTTTTTTTCTAGCCAGAAACGGTTCCCCAAGGGCCAGACCTCCAGAATGATAAGCGGGAAATCTGGCTCTGGGACCTTGAGCCTTGACCTCTCTGGCTATAAAATGGGGCTCAGGCCCTAGCTACCTCCTCACAGGTTAAGGAGGAAGGAAGGTGAAAGGACATCATAAATGCGAGGAAACCTTTGTAACCACAAAGGGCCCCCAGCAATCTCAGCAATGACTCCTAATGATGACCCTGAGCTCAGGTTGGAGGCCTTACCTGCTCTTTCTCCCTAGCCATCATCTCTCCCACTCTCTTTGGTGTCATAGAAAGGCCACTCTGAAGGAGAGGGGATAGGAGGAATGGCACCCTCAGGACAGCATCAGGCTGACTTGGGTTCAAATCTTACTTCTCATAATCCAGCCTGTGGTAAACTCTGGTGTAAAGGGAGAAGGCTGGAGTAGGGCATTCCTGAGACCTTCCTGCCACAAGCCTAGAGCCTTCTCCTCCAGCCAAGACCATTGAAATAACTTTCTCACTGTTCTCCCTGCCTCTGGGAACCTCGCAGGTTCTTGATAATAACCTTGGATTTTTCCCACTTTCAGTGTCTCCTCCCTGTCACCCAATCAATCAGCAAGTATTTAATGAGCTCTCTATTTTTGCCCGGCACAGAGAATGAACAGCCCCGGGGGTACAAAGGCCAAGTAGGGGAGGAGAGGCCACATCCAGGGATGGTGGGGGTGGGGACTGAGCCAGGCTCCAGGTGGCACACATCCTATTCCTATTCCCACCCTATGGTGGGAGGAGGCTCCCACCACCGGGAAAGCCAGCTTCCTTCTCCTGCCACTCCCAGCCCCAGACTCATCCCCCAAGGCTTGCTCCAGCGCCTCCCTCTCTACATCTCCTCAAGGCCCAAGGCACCTAAGGACAATGCCCACTGAGCACTCCCCTGGCACTCCTTCCCTCATTCATCCTGCTTCTCATATAACACTCTACAGAGTGGAGCCCAACCTGCACCTGAACAGGAATTTCCTCCACAATATCCTCCACAAGGAGTCACCCTGCTTCTGACTGGAGACCACCAGGGATGAGGAGCTCACAGAGTCCCTTCCATTCCTGGCCAGCCCCCAAGGAGAGCAAGGATTTGCTAACACTGAGCCTAAATTGATTTGGCCTCTTTGAAGATTCCCCCTCCCCCTCAACTGTTCTGGACCAGCAAGGCTGATCTTTGTTCCATATAACCGCCCTTCCCAACCTGGAGGACAGCTCTGGTGCCACCCCCCTCTTCCTCCAGTCTACTCTGAGATTCCCTTCCCCACCAGCATCAGAATGGAAGGTCCCTGAGGGCAGGGCCCAGTTTCCTTTTTTGCTTCGTACCCAGGTGGCATGCCAGACCCATAGTGGGAGCTTAACCAACCTAGGACAAATTCATTCTCTCCAGTCTCTCCCCATGCTCCAGACCCAGCAGGACTCTCCCTGAGCAACCTGAACCTGAAAGTTGGGCCTCTCTTAATGTGCTTACGCAGGCTGGCCAAGCTGGTTCCTTCCTGGATGGCTAACTGTGAGCCCAAATGTTACACTTGCTCTTTATCCTTAGTGAATTTCATCTTCCATTCAGCTCCACAGCTACGAGCCTGTATTTCCCAGTCCTAACTCTGGGCGTCAGTCCCCCCCCTCCCAGCCGTGCATTAGCACCCAGTGCGATGAGCTCGCCTCCACCTGGGCCTCCACTCTGGTCACTGAGGCACAGAGCCTCGGGGCACTCCCTGGAGCCCTCTGGCTTCTGCTTCTCTGGGTAGATCTCGGGCAGAGCCCGGGGCCTGGGATGCAGCGAGGGCTGGGGCTATACGGGTGATGCAATGCCATTAAGTTGTTACTTATTAATTATTACTAACTATCCTTTACAAAGCCCAACAGGGCAGGTGTCTCATGGCCGCAGGGCGTTCCCAAGCCGCGCTGACACTCGCCAGTGGTACAGGAGGGTTCAGAGGCACGCGGCTCGCAGGGAGGGAGAGAGGCGATCTGTAGCGGGGAGGGAGTTTCCTGGTCTAGAGGCCCTGACGTCAGGAGGTCGGGGGAGAGGGCCCGGGGAGCGGGATCTGAGGTTGGGGAAGGAGGGGCGCCCTGCCCCCGAACCCCGGGAAAGTGCCGAGTCATGCTGAAAGCGTGGATGGGGAGAGGGCGGGAAGACGGGAGGAGGCGTGGCTTCGGGCGGTCGGGCCCGCCCCCTCCCGCCCCAGCCTCTCGCGAGATCAGGGGCTTATAAAGGTGGTGCTGGGCGCGCCAGCTTAGCGTTCTTCAGCTCCTCCTCACGTGTCTACGCCTCCTCTGGCCTTGTCTGCGGAGCCTAGCTGGTGAGGCCGGGGGGCGGGCACATCCCCCACCCCCGTCTCCGCGCGGTGCTGCCCCTCCTCGGGCGACTGGGGACGGGCGGCGAGGTTCGGGACGTCCTGGGGAAGGCGGACGACCCCCCCCCCCGGAAGGCTGCTGATTGGCTGGCGGGGTCACGTGCCCCACCCGGGGTGGGGGCGTGTTCGGGAACCTTCGGGTGGGGGGCGGGACTCGAGGTTCTCGAGCCAACCTCGAATTGGTGGGATAGAAGCTGGGCTGGGCGTGGGACAAATGGGGAAACTGAGGCACGGGCTCCCATGCTCCGAAACTATCTCCCCGCGGCCTCTCTGTTTTGACCGTGGAGGAAACTGGGGCTCCGGGGGAAAGCGAGGCGCCGGCGACCACTCTTTCCTTTCCCGCCCTCTCCCCGTGGTTCTCCCCTATGCGACCCAGGAGGGGGCCCCGGGGAGCGGAGCAGCCCAACGTCAGGGGGCCCCAGCATCGGGAGCCAGGGGCTCCGGGCCTCCCGCCGCCCCTCTGGCCACGTGGGCAGGACCGTGGCCTCCTCGGAGCGCTCGGTAGACGGTCACGAGTGGGGCGGGCTGCACCCCTGCGTGGGCAGGGCCCCTCGGGGCTCTTCCGTAAAGTGGGTTCGAAGGGGTGAACCTGGTTCCGAGGGCGCCCCTTTCGCTCTCCGCCTTCAGGCGGCTCGCTGGTGGTTCGGTGATTGGACCGCCGACCCAGCCGTGACCGCGGATAAGTCACTTAGCCTCCGTCTGCCTCGCTTTTCCCAACTGTAAAATGGGGCCAACCCCCGGATCGGCGCGGATCTCCCCGCGGGTGGGTGAGAAACAGATGAGATAGGAGTTGGGAAGCATTTAGCCGAGTGCTGGCACATAGTAGGTGCCGCAGAAAGCCCCCTTCTCTTCCTCCCCCTTGTAGATGCGCACCGGGGTGAGACCACCCGAGAGGGCAGGCGGGGGCTTCCGGTGCACCTGGGCTTGGAACCAGCAGTGATCAGTCTCAGAATGGAAATCAGTGCCGCCTAACGCCTAATCTCTGCCTAGCGCTACCCAGAATTTCCACCCTAGGCAGGAGGGCAAAACCACCCATCTTTCTTACCTTTTTCCTGGGGACTGGCTGGTTTGGGAGGGGCCGTAGGGTAGAGGCCCCTCCGCACGAGGAGTCCGGTGTAGTCGGCACAAAACCCTCCCAGTTGCCTAATCGGGCTGTTGAGAACTGCTCAGCCCTGGGAAGTTGGAGGGGACTGCAGGGATTGCTTTCTAGTTTTGGATGGCAGCCAGGACTTTAAGAAAAAATTTCGTTTTAAGTGACTAGATCTTGTTATATGTGACCAGGAGGGCAGAGGGCTCCAGGGGCAGTAAGATGGTCAGGCGTCGTTCTAGGCTAGTATGTCCACTTGCTGCCAGGTGAGTCTCAGTGCTCCCTAAAAGTGAGGAGCCTCAGGTTGCCTTAGGAGTGGGGAAGCTTGGTGCCTCTCCTGAAGTCATCTCTCTGGTTTTCCAGCCTCATTCATTTTTCATCTTGGCCCCCAGTTACTGTCATACCGTCAACATGTCTGCGGGCAATGCCAAGATTGGGTACCCAGCCCCCAATTTCAGAGCTACAGCTGTTATGCCAGATCGGCAGTTCAAAGACATCAGCCTTTCTGATTACAAAGGTGAGTTGAATTGCCTGAGCCTGATTAACATTTCTTGATTAACCAAATCTCCATAACAAAGGCACCTTTGTGCACTTTCTGCTGAGCTGTTTTTATTTCCTATTTGGGGCTGAGTGGTGATGTTCCCTTCTGCTCCTAACGTCTTTTGATCTGTGCTTATTCCAGGAGAGGATAATACTGTGGCCTATCTCCTTCCTTCCCCATCTGCACCCAATTCTGATATCAAAGGGCCTTGGATCTCCTCAGATAAAATGACTGATACCCAGAGGACCTTGGCCAGCCTCTCCTCTAGAGACTCACTTGGCTTAGGAAGGTGCTTTCCTTTTTGTGCCTTGACTGAAGGCTCTCTTCACTGCCCCTCCCCCCAAGGGCTGATGTCTGGGGTGCCGTTGGGTCCCAGCATGGCAAAGGAAGATAGCCTGGTCACTCAAACCTGCTGGGTTTTCTGGGTCCCAAAAGTGTCCAGATTGCTTTGTAGCTGCTATTCTGAGCTAAGCCCTTGCAGAAGCTGATGAACAGAGAGGCCCGGCGTGGTGGGTTCTGGGCCTTGTGGGCCACAGCTGGTTGGCAGAGAAAGGGGTAGCTGTCATGCCCTTACATACCCATGTACACACACCACCCTGACACCAGAGGGAGGCTCCTGTGAGAGTGCCAGTAGTCCAAGATGCTGCCCTCCCTTGGGCACTGAGGAACAGGATGGCCCTGACAGATTTGTTGGGATAAACAATGTTCCCATTGAGGTTGGCTTTCAGTGGGAACACCAGATGCTTTTCTCAATTCACTTCTGGCGTACAGAACAACCCTGAGCCTTGGCCTTGTTTTACTAGCGTGACTCCCTTGGGGTAGAGTCAAGCTTGGTTCCCAGGGTCACTGGCTAGTTTGAAGGTAGCTTCTAAATAGCCTCTAAACTCCTTGAGGAATAAGAGCATGTGGGCTGCTTATCTCTTGGAGTGAAATCTGCCTCAGGGAACTGATATTTTTCGCTTGTATCTCAGTAGGGAGCACCTGCCTGGGTTCCCCTCAATCCCAGTGAAGTTCCTGCCCTGATGTGATTTGCTAGTCTCCTCCAGTTACCCAGACTTACTTTTTCTGACTGGGCCAGTTATGTCAGCACAATCTGTACTCAGATGATTGGTGCTGCCTTCTTTCCCCTCTAGGTCTCTGAGAAACTGAGTCAACCTCCATTACACTGGAAGTGGAGGGAAGCCATGGAGAGACCCTGAGGGGCTGATACTGAAAGGCTGGCCCAGTGTCTAGGTTTCAGTTTGAGTAATCCTGCTTTCCTCTGGCCACCTGAGCCTTATTCACTTCCTTCTATAAAGGAAAATCCCACTAGTTAACTTGAGTTTAGCTCTTACACCCTGGGGTGGCTGCAGCTTCTGGTGCTGGTACAGTTGGTGGAGCTCCTCTGAGGTCTAGGTAGTCTTGCCAAGGAATGAGCCCATACAGGTGTAGGGAAAAGAGAGGGTGGAGGGCAGTGCTTTAGACAGGCAGGATGTACTGGGGTTGGGATAGAGGACAAATAACCTGATGGCTTGATCCTTGGCCAGCTTAGGACTTGTAATTTGTCTGTGCACAAGTCTACCTCTGCATTGCCAGCACTCGGTGGCCCTGCTCTTGGGTGGGAGAATTTCCTTTCAAGGAGGATTCCTTGGGAAGGAGCCACTTGGGTCTGGCCTCTTGAGCCCTTCCATGGGAGGTAGGTAGGTGTGTGGGTGTGATGTACCTGTCAGTTTAGGGTGTCCAGGTCATTGGGGCCAAACCCGGTGACCTGAGTTCACCAGTCCACCTTCCCATCCCATTTCCCAGGGAAATACGTTGTGTTGTTCTTCTACCCCTTGGATTTCACCTTCGTGTGCCCCACGGAGATTATTGCATTCAGTGATCGAGCTGAAGAATTTAAGAAACTCAACTGCCAAGTGATTGGTGCTTCAGTGGACTCTCACTTCTGTCACCTTGCCTGGTAACTGTCCTGGGTGGGCAGCCTGGCTTTGGTTGGTGCTCCTTGGGCCTTGGGAGCCATGGGAGGAGGGCCAGGCTTTCCAGGCACTTTCCATCTCCTCAAACACTTCACAGACACCCCAAATCAGTGTTTCCATGAGAAAATGATTAGGGGAGGCACAAGGCAGAGGAAGAAGTACCGTGAACAGGCCCAAGACACATAATGAAAAGTGCTCTCGTTGGAAGGGGGCTTGGGAGAGTTTTTCTGGAGAAAGTAGGATATGAGCTGACTCTGGAAGGGAAGAGATGAGGGAGGTGGCTTTTCTGAGGAATTCAGAGCCAAGGGACTGAGCCCCTGTGAAAAGGGGGTGCTTGGGCTGGCCTGTCCTGAGAGTTAGCTCATGCCACGTTCATTATAAGTGCCTTAGGGCAGTTGGGTGGAGTTCTTCTTTCTCTTTCTTCAGGAGGTCAACTAGGAATAAAAACTTGCCACACTAGTTCAGTTACTTTGTGGGTTTTGTTTCTTTTTCTCTAGGGTCAATACAGTCAAGAAGAATGGTGGACTGGGAGCCGTGAATATCCCATTGTTGTCTGACCCCAAACGTACCATTGCTCAAGATTATGGGATCTTAAAGGAGGATGAGGGAATTTCATTCAGGTGAGCATTGCCATAAATTGTGCTTGGGTATTTTCTCCTGAAGTTCAGCAGCCTTCTAATTATTTGGCCCAACTGGATGCTGGAGCCTAGAAAGGAGAGGTGAATGTGGGACTTGGCCTATTTCTAAGTTTGGAAGTCAGTTCTCCTGATGCCAGCTGGTTTCTTTAGTTGTAAAACCTCTCATTGAAGGTCTGGTCCTAGCCAGGTGTCTTTTCTTTCTTGTTAGGGGTCTCTTCATCATTGATGACAAGGGGATCCTTCGCCAGATCACCATCAATGACCTTCCTGTGGGACGCTCTGTAGATGAAACTCTTCGGCTTGTCCAGGCCTTCCAGTTCACAGACAAGTATGGCGAAGGTAAGCCTTAATGAGATGTGAAGGGTTGGGGCCAGCCACTGCCTAGGAGAGGTTGGGGCCATTGTAAAGGGAGGAAACAGGGTTTAAGAGGGCCTCATGTCTACTTGACAGAGTTAGAGTGTGCCTGTCAGATGGTGTCATCCTTTGGTATCAGAGCTCATTCTAAAATGAGTATTGGTACTGTGCTATGTACCTTGTTATTTACTGAGGTAAATGCATGCGCTCCTGTAAGGAGAATTATGCACATTTGTCATAAAACTGACAAAAACAAACTACGAAGGGGATGAGAGCTTATCCTTGGCTTGGGATAGCCCAGGACCCTTGCCTGGCAGCTTCCCCCTCAGTGAACGGTGGATCAGACCAGGGCTTTAGAAGAGTCTGAAATGGGATGGTTCTAGTCCAGACCTGAGGAGATGGGTGACTTCCAGTGCCTTGCCTTACCTGATCTCACCCTGGGAGTTAGGAGAAGAGGCAAGAGGCTGGGCCCTCTGAAGGTAGAAACAAGCCTTGGCAATTTGACTGTACATGTGAGGTTGAGGAGTCCCAGTATTAACCCCTAGGTAGCAAATGAGTAGTGTGGCCTCCACTGAAATCAGTTCGTTTTGAGCAGAAGTTAATGAAATTGAAACCCCTCCATGACTGTTCCTCCTGTGCATTCTCACTTAGCCATAAAAAATGAAGAGGAGAGGCTTTCTTCCCAGTCAGTCTTAGGACAGTGCCTTTGCTTGGGGAGTATGAGCAAATAGACTGCTTATCTCTTGGGGTGGAATCTGCCTCAGGGAAGTGACTTTTTCTGTTAGGTTTTCCAGGAGTATCTCAATGGGGAACACCTGTCTGGGCTCACTCCCTCACCGCCAATGAGGTGTGGATGGGGAGGGGAAAGACTCTCCTTTCCATCCTGTGACAGTTTGGATGAGCAGGGTCTCCAGCCGAAGAGCTTGGCAACTGCTCATTTCATGCTTGTGATCCTGGCCTGGGGAGAGTGCCAGCAGGTTGGGTGGCAGACCCAAGTGGTGCTTCTGACTTGGACCTGTTACTGATTTCCCTTTCTTTCTGATCATCTTATTTGTGTAAAATTTTCTCTCATTAGGCTTCTGGTATGTCCCCCAACAGGTAGACTGAGAGGGAAAGGATTTTTGAGGATTATAAATGCAGACTTGGGAAGTCCTTTGGAGACATCTTCCTGTTTCCTCAGGGACCTGTCTGAGGATGCCCACCTCGTGTCAGATGGATTTCAGAACTGAAGCCACAAGGCGGGCCTGGGCACCTGGGAAATGATTCCAGCTGGTGTTGGTGGAGAGGGGGTGGCTCCTTAAGATTTTGGTCCCCTGAAAATTTTTGTGGCCACTTCCTCTGTTTCATGAGACCTTGGGCTACTTGTCTTCTCTGCCAAGAGGCAGAGGAGAGGACAGAAGGGCATCATGGAAGCAAGGGAAGCCATGGTGATAGAGTAAACACTTGGGAGTTTGACCTTCCAGTCTGTTCTTGCCAGCAAGCACTCCCACCATCTCTTATTTTTTTCTTGTCTCCCTCCCCGCCTTGCCCTAAGATGAGTTTTATTTTGTGGCCAGGGCAGTAGTTGAAGGATTAGAGCCATGTAACCAAAAGGTGGCCATGGTTGGCAACACAGCTCATGGATTTACTGAGGAGTTAGATGTGGTTATCTTCCCAAAAGAGGGAGGAGGAGGCCCGAGTTAATGATCTGTGTACTTAGTGTACTTAGTCCATTTCTCTGAGGACCTTTTAAAGGCCTAAAAATCTTCTGACACCCAGCCCCCTGAGGGCAGCAGGACTGGAACCTTAGGAGGACACTTCAGTCCTGAATTAATCCTTAAAATTCCTTTATGTGGTGGCAAGTTTGTTTTTTAAAAATGATTTATTTTTAGTTTGTAGCATTCACTTCCTGAAGATTGGAGTTTTAAATTTTTCTTTCTCCCCCCCAAGACAGCGTGCAGTCTGTTATAGGCTCTACATATACTTCACGTTAGTCATGATGTAAACAAGAATTAGAACCAGGGGAAGAAACAAAACAGAAAGAGAGCAAATAGTCTGCTTCCACCTGCATTCAGACCTCCATAGTTCTCTCTCTGGATACGGACATTTTCCATCATCAGTCTTTGGGCGTTGCCTGTCAGAGTTAGCTGCTACACTGCGCGGCTGTTACTGTGTTCAGTGCCGTCCTCACTCAGTGTCAGTTCATGTAAGTCCTTCCAGGCCTCCCAAGTCTGCCTGCTCGTTGTTTCTTACAGCATGATGGTATTCCATTCATTTACTGCAGCTTGTTCAGCCATGCCCCCGCCTGGGCATCCCCTCCATTTCGTTTCTGTGTGTGCTGGCAAGTGTTCTGTGGGTTGTGAACTTGCCCTGAAGTGCTACCAGGTGAGAAACGGTACTCAGTTGTGTTGTTTAGTTGTGTCACCACTTGGGTTTTCTTGGCAAAGGTGCTGCAGTGGTTTGCTGTTCCCTCTTTGTTGTATTCAATTTGTCGGGCAGTCAGCTAGAGTGATTTGCCCAAGATCATCCAAGCTCGGTGGTGTTTGAGGCTGAATTAATGATTCCAGGTCGGTGTGGTGTTCTATCCACTGAGCCATCAGCTGCCTCAGGTTCTAGACTAGTATAAGATACTTTCACCAGTTAGGTTTTATACTTCCATTTCCATTTGTCCAATTTTCCTTTTTAAGGAGCTATTCTCTTCAATGAGTTCTTTTTTTTGATTTTTAAAATCATTGGCCAGTTTTTCTTCTTTTTCTCTAATTTAAGTTTTAAAATCCTTCCAGAGCTCTTCCAAGAAGGCTCTTTGTGCTTCTGACCAGTTCATATTCCTTTCCTAAGTTTCAGGTGGAAGTATAGTATATTCTCAGTGCTGACCTCTTTAGTTTTTGTGTTTTGGTCCTTGTCCCCATAGAAAGATTCTATGGTCTTTTCTTTTCTATTTTGCTCTTTACTTATGATAATAACCCTTTTCCTGGCTTTCAAGGTAGAGCTCTACGTCAATGGCACAGGGAACTTTGTCCCACAGTTCTTGTGCCTAAAACTTGAGGCTTTGTGTATTGTGGCCTCTGGTTCTTTCAGCTAGAAATTAAATGCTGCAACTTCCCTGGTGCTGAGCTGGCTGGTGTTTGAAAGCAGATGCCTGTTAGGTCTTTTTGGGTTTCCCTGCAGTTACCCTGGAGGCAGCTTGCTAAATGTGAGGAGAAGGGGTGGTCTGGATGCTGGAGGCTCCTCTGCTGAGCTAGAGCATAGGCAAGCTCAGCTGTCTGTGTTAGTGCCTTCCCTATTCCCCTGGGGTTCAGGATCGTATCCTGGTTTGTTGAGGTGGGGCTGTCTGGGACAGGTCTGATCCTGCACTAGTCACCTTTGGCCACAGCAAGAGGAACCCTCCTTAGTGATCTTTTCTAGTCTCCTGGGATGAGTGTCTGTTCGCCCCTTCTGCTGCTCCCACTGTTCTAGGGTTTTTTCTGGCGAGATAATTTCTGGGCTAGTCAAGGTCAACAAGGGGAGGGAGGTAGCAGTTACCGATCACTCTGCCATTTTGGCTTCCGGACTGTAAGATGCTTTCTAAGACCTCTTTCAACTTGTGGTTCTCTAGGGTTCTGGGCACTATGAGAAGTAACTTGTGCTTGGTGTTAAGCACTACTGGAAGGTTCCTCCCTCCCCCTGGCCAATCTATGGCACTACTTTTGTGTACAAGGTACAGCTACAAAGGGCTGACTGGAGACCTGATAGAATCTCTAGCTGGTCTCCCTACCTAACTGCTGGTTGTCAGCCATTCGTGTCTCTCAGGGAATGTAGTGAATTCTCCCTGGCTTCTGAAAGCAGGACGTGCTCTCAGAGGTCACTGAGATGGGTCACCCTTTTGTCTTTCAGTGTGCCCTGCTGGCTGGAAACCTGGGAGTGACACCATCAAACCTGATGTTCAGGGGAGTAAGGAATACTTCTCCAAGCAGGAGTGAACTACTCTTTGCAGCCATGGATGTCCTGCCTGTGAAGCCTGCAGACTCACTAGCTACTGTCTGCAGGACCAACTTGCTTGATCTTCCCCAAGCTTTCAACTGGAAGGTGTTTGTAGTGGGAGCCCAGGCAGTGTGGGGTAGCTGGGCATGCCCTCTCCTTCTGGGGCCTGATTTCATTCAGATCATTCCTCCCTTCCTTGGGGCAGCAGCCAGCCGGCTGAACCTGCCAGCTTTCTTTCTCTTAATGACCAAGTGCTGTGTTAACAATGTTTGTACCATAGTCACTCCATTTGGGCTCAAGCCCACCTGATGTTTTGTAGCCCTATTAAACTTGTCCCAAGAAAACAGGTGTGTGGGATTCAGTTTATACAGATGCAACTTGACCTTGCTTGATGTATCTGAAGCACCTCTGCATCTCAGTGAAGGGAAGGGACCAGCCTTCATGTGCATCGACTGCTGGTGACCCACAAGATGGTAAAACAAGACAGGGCTGGGGAGGGAAATGTTAGAGGGTAGGTGCCACAGTCCAAGGGACAGGCCCAGCCTGTAAAGAAAACAAGTATTTAAGCACTAGGAATGGGAAAAGGCAAGTCCCTGATAATATTCTAAGATAGACTTGTCAACAGCTGTATATAAACAAGATACTGGCTGGTATGGACATGAGATAATCAACAGGCAAGGCACTAACCTTGAGGATGAAAAGGCTTCCTACACAGGTCATATGAATTCCAGGTATGGGGGGACAGAGGGGACACAACCAGTGAAAGCGTACTGGGAAAATCAAGGCAGGCTAGCACCACTGGGTTGCAGATTTGGGGGGCAGGGGCAGAGTAGTTACAGAGGGACAGGACCAGCTTCATAAAAGGTTTGTGGATATCTACTAGGCTAATGGAGAGGCAAGACTGGAGGTAGGCAGAGGTCCAAGCTGAGAAATTGAATGTGTGGTTACAGATGAGCTCACCTAGGGCCACTGGGGAACATCTGGGTACTGCCAAGAGTGTTTGTTGAAGCCAGTTAGGTCATTTCCTCTCCAACCACGTGAATCTCTGATGAAGTGAAGCTGGGGGGCAGGGGTAAGAAGGGAGCATGCACTGTGAGCCCTTCTTCCTGGCTTTAGAGTAAGAGGGGCCCAGCAATCCCTGGGAGTCCATAGTGAAGAGCTGCTGGTCTGGCTTCCTAAGCAGGCCCACAGCAGCCCCCAAGGCCCTAGGTCACATGGCAGTACACCACAGCCCCTCTTCCTCTCCGGGTGGAGTCCTTGCTCTCCTCTCCCAAGCTAACGAGGGTGGTGCCCCCCCTCCCCCAAGTAACCACTGATAAGGCTTTTAAGACTTGCAAAGAAGTTTATCTAAAATGTCTTTGATCCTCACACTATTAGCAGCTCCATTTTACACATTCAGAAACAGGTTTACGCAAAACAAGTATGGCTCTTTCTTGGGACAAAGGCCTGAAAGATCAAGGTCAAAGTCTGAGCCTCCACAAAAGGGCCTCTGTCAAGGGAGGAGGGCTAGCTAGGGCAGGGTGCAGCTCTCCAGGCAAGATCCTTGTCAATGAGCAAGCGCACATAGAGTGGGGAATTAGCTGAACCCACAGGACAAGACAAATTCTGGCTGACTCCAGGAATCCCCTTGGATAAGGTGTCTAGGAAATCAAGCCCAACCACAAACAGAATTAGTCTGGGGGAGGGAGGGTCAGTAAAGACTCCAGTAACGATGTGCCTGCACAAAATGTTCAGTGACAGGTGGCTGCTAAAAGTCTGGGAGTCATTGGTACTGAAACCAGGAGAGCTGTTGAGACAGTTGAGACCAAGGAGTTTGTCGGGGGCCCTTCTGTACTGGGGGTGGTTCAGTGATGGCCTTGTTCTTTAGGGCAGCAGTGCCAACTGACCACCTTAGAGGGGTCTGGCAAGCACAGCCCCCACTTCTATGGTCCTTCAGCCCCTCTTGGAGGGAAAGGAAGGGCAGGCTCCTGTCCACCATTTTACACAGGAGGAAAACTGAGGGCCAGTAGTAAAATGGCTTCAAGTCTCAGGAGCTCAGCTTCCAAAATAATTTCCTCTAAATCAAGTTATGTCCATCCCTTCTTTGGTCCCAGTCCTCCATATTATGACCAGGCCTCTGTCATAAATGAGTGGATAGCAGCTAGGTGTGGAAATGGAGGGGGACTAGGTCTCCTGTGGGACAATAGCAAAGACCCTTCTAGGGGCAACCTGACCCCCTCTCCAACTGGGGTCCAGTGTCTCTGTGGGCCCAGTCCCCAAGGACTTGAGGGGGTCTGGGGATGTGTCATTGAGTAGCTTGAGCAGGCATAGGCGCTGGGCAGGGGGTGTTGAGAAGTAGGCCTTCTGCTCTTCTGAGTAGCGCTCCACAGGGACCACAGCATCCCTGTAAGTCCAGTCTCTCCAGTGGAAGTTGAAGTTCTCCAACAAAGCAATGCGACCTTCCCGGGTGGGCACACAATCAAGAGGTGGCAGGCGGGGCAAGTCGGGCACCTCCACCCCTGGGAGCAGTACCACCCCACGAATGGCAAACCAGCCACCATATTGTGGGTGGATGCACACGCCAGCAATCTTCTGTAGAAGACAGGTAAGGAAGGAGGAATCTAGAGACTTGAGTCTTGGTCCTGAAGCTCCTGATCACCCTTGCCCCACCCTCACCCCCCACCCTGGGGACCTCAGGAAGTCCTGCCCATGGCCAAGAGAGGAGCTTTTGTTACTCTGTAGAATGAAGGATTGGAGATGACCTCCAGGGTCCCAAATCTCATAATCCTCAGCAACGTGAACTACCTCACTTCAAAAGCAGGAACCTTTTTAATTAAAGCATTCCTGACTGGGGATGGGAGTCACCTGTGGGCTGGAACCCAGGTCCCAGAACTGCCTCTGCCAGCCCAGAATTCTTCCATGGCACCACTCCTGGCATCTTGGCCCCCCACCATCTCCAGTTCACAGATGTTCCCTCTGCATAAGGTGTGACTTGGGGGGAACTGAACCAGTATCCCAGTGAGGTCTGACCAGGGCTATCTCATCCCCTTCCTGACCTTTCCTTTAAAGGGGCAGAACAGGCTGGGCAGGGGTGCAATGATGAGACACCAGCAGCAGAGAAAGAAGGATTAGGGAGGTAGAATTAGGCAAGAACAGAGCCTTGGGTCAGAGGGAACATAGTACAATGCAGCCAGGATTCTTGGGGTGAAGGTCAGCTTCCTCCTTCTATCCTAGCAGGGCTGGCTGGGGAATTCTGCAGCCGTGATCTTAACAGGATACCTTTCCCTTACCTCAAGGCCCTAGGCCTTCCACCTCCCTGCTCCCCTGGGTGCCCCATACTAGGTCCTCGCTCCCCACCTCACCAACCTTGTCTCCCCAGGGGTCAGACTCCACATCTTGCCGCTGGTAGTAGTAGGCAGCTCCTGCCACGTGAGCAGCTGTCTGGGCCAAGATTTTGGGGCGCCGGTTCGGGTGCATGTCATAGTCAGTGATGATGTGTACCTCCTGCTCTGGAAGGCTCTGGGACAGGGACAGAGATAGGGTCATCTCAGCACAAGCAGTGGTCCCCTTCCTATCTGCCTGGGAGGAGCCCTTGGTCTGAGGTGAAGGGCTTAGGGGGCAGAGGCATGGGGAATGGGGGAGCCGAGGGAACACTGGGGCTCCTAGAGTCTTCCAGAGCTATGGTTAGGGAACAAGTGTGCACAGATTGGGGGCAGGCTGTACATGTTTGAAGGAGAGGATGGATACAGGCAGGCTGGGTGGGAAAGGGGGCCTGGAAGGTGCCTTAGAGATACCTTGGCTCAGGGTCCAGAGCAGGGAAGACTCTCTTCCTTGCAGCTTCACAGGAGGAGGTAGAAGAGGAGCAAGGGACTTGATCTTACCTTCTGAAGGTTGGTAAGATGGTAGGCTACACACTGGTCCACAGGGTCCTTCAGTGGCTCCAGGTGGGCACTCTGCAGAAAGGGCTTGAGGGCTTGGTCAAACATGGCAGGAGTGCTGAGGACCACAAAAGCAAGTGTAGGTCCAGGCAGGGGCAGCTGGAAGGCTGGAGGCAGCAGTGCATTGTACCATCCTACCTGGGCAGAGACAGGCAGGGTGTGCTCAAAAAAGATACACCATGTCCACCCCTGCCATGTCCCCGTAAGCCCTCTACCCAGCCTTGGCCACTAACAGAGGCCTTCACAAGTCACCCAGAAGCTCAAGTGATCCTCACAACAGCCCTCTCTATGAGGTCAAGTAACACTTGGCCAGAGGAAGGGAGGAGTTACAGCTGCCCATAGGCCTGAGCTGAGTGACTCTGGGCTAGTTCCCTCCTCTTTTAGAGCCTCCTGTCTTGGATCACTCCCCTTTATGGGGCAGGGCTGGAATATACCTCAGCTCTCAGGTTTCCCAGTCCAGTGCTGGCTGCTTGCCTCAGTGGGGGAGCTGGCAAGAAGCAGCAGTGTCAGGTAAAAATTCAAGGGCCAGTCCTACCTGGAGGGCTGAACAGGGGGCACTGTGAGCAAAGTCACAGCTCAGAGGATGGGAGATACCTTCCCGTCACCACAACTAAGGGAATCAGTGCCAATGGTATTCAAAGTCAGAACCAGGTACCATTGCTTCTGTCTAACTGCAGTTCGAAGCTCTGGATTTGGGTCTTGGAAATTTTCATTTGGGTTTTTTCAGCAGATGTGACCAGCTAATGCCATTTACATTTTTGCCCTCCCATTTAAAGAGATCTGGGCAACTTTCTTTTCCCATTTCTTGTCTAACCACTGGTTTTGGTTGTGGCTCCTTGAAAGCCTAATTATTTATTCCTGATCTCCTTAAAATGAAGAACTTAAAATTCCTTTTTTCCCCTGTCTTTTGAAAAATATTTTATCATTTCATAAAGTCATTTGGTCCATTTAAGTTTGCAAGGATTTGTTGCTTGGGTAAGATTTTAGATCTCTTGGGCTAAATGTTAAGTGAGTTAAATGTCTTTAGCATCCCTATGACCACAGCAGGTCCTTTTTTTGTTTGCTCATTTTTTCAGCCTCACTTCTCTATTTGGGAGTCTGTTTTAGGGCCAGGTTCTACGTACTTCTGGAGGGAATGTTTGGGCCATGTTGGGTACTGTTTTTATACTCTTTTGGGTTCCATACTTGTTTTCTCTTAGCATTTAGTAATGTGTTGTTCAAAGACCTCAGAACATCGAGCTGGAAACCAGTAAGCTCTCCTTACACCAAAGCTGCTTGATACAAGGTGAAGTTTGATCACTGCCCCTCTGAGTTGAGGTTTACAAGCTCCTGACCCCAGTTTGGGTCTGAGCAATACAACTGGAGGACTGCCCCTGATTGGAGCTCCAGGTGGTGGCAGCTCCAAGCCTGGAAGGTTCTGCAGGTTCAGAGCAAACTATAGGATGCCCCTGTCTGAGCTTCCTGTGCAGGTTGTTCAGGTGCAGGTTTCAGATCAGAACCACGGTTGAATCTGAGAAGTGGCTTTCAGGTCAGATGCAATGCTGCTTGCGTGCCCAGTACACAGCCTCAGGTCAGCGCCTGCCTTGTGCTGCCAGCCCTGGGCACGGCCCACTCCTTAACAATCTGCCACAAAGATGTCGCTTGGTTTCTTTTTGATCCTGGTCTCCACATAGTGTCAGTCTGGCCTCTGCAGGCTCCGCATGGTGCCCTCCTGGCTAGCCCCTGCCTCCAGTCACCACAGCCTTGTCTGATGTGGCTGTGCCCACCTGGCCTGGAAAAGACTCCCTGTAAAGGTTCCTTGGATGCTGCCATCAGTGCTGGCTTTAATGATCTGAGATCTTTCGCTGTAATTACTGTGGATGAGAAAGAACTCTTCCTCTGCCCTCTGCCCACCTGGCTGGTCGCCTGGCTCAGTGTCAAGGTCAAGGGCCATGCTGGACACGTGGTTGGAATGGGCTCCAGATCAAGGTTATGCAACAGGATTTTGTGGGGGGATTCATTGTTACGGTCTGGACTAGCGATGGGCCCCCCATACCCGGGAGGCTCAGTGTCACTAACAGGGTCCTGGGCCGCCCCCTCCCCCTCCTGTCCCGCCCCGTGCAGGAACTGTTTGAAGGTCAAGTGAGCTTAGGCCAGACTAGCCTCTGGCCAGCGAGAGGCCCAAGGGGCACGGCACCGTCAGGGAGACCTCCAAGCCACTCCGTGCACCCCACAACCTTCCCTCTCTGCAGTTTCTACGCGCGACTCACGTGCGGGGCGCGCGTGCTCACCTGGAAGGGGTGCACCTCGAAGCCGAAAGGTCCCAGCGTGGACCGGATCCGGCGCTCCAGCTCAGCCGCCCTGGGCTCCATCGTGCTGGCGCTGAGCTCACGGCTGCCCGCGCACTTCTGTCCACAACTCCCCCGAGGAGCCAGGGCGGGCGCGCTCCCTGCTGGGACTTGTAGTTCGTTGCGCAGACTCTCTGGGCCAACGGCTGCGCCGCCCAGCGGACTGGGCTTCCCGGCGGGCTGTGCGGCTGACGATGGCGGGTGGGGCGCGCGCACAGCCTGCTGGGAGTCGCAGTTCGAGAGCCGTGCCGAGCCCGTTGCGACCGCGGGAGACGGACTCGG
Source organism: Bettongia penicillata ogilbyi (assembly GCA_023548195.1). Taxonomy (NCBI): domain Eukaryota; kingdom Metazoa; phylum Chordata; class Mammalia; order Diprotodontia; family Potoroidae; genus Bettongia; species Bettongia penicillata. Next base: position 11,880,480 of record JAJHZJ010000096.1, read on the forward strand.
TGTTCCAGGAGGCCCCGCGGCGGCGGCGGCGGCGCGCTGGGTTTGAATTAGGTAGCGTCGGCGGGGGTAAATCAGGGGCCATGGCTCCGGTTACCCGGGGCCGGGCGGCGGCGGGCTCAGCGCTTAGGGGCCCTCGCTGAGTCCCTTGCGTCCCGAACCCCGGCTTTTGCGGCAGCCCCAGGCCGCGCTCCCGCCTCCTACCCAGAGAATCTCGGTCTGGCTGCGAGGCAGGCCCGGCCGGAGCCTCGGAGAGCCCTGCGTAGCCCTCTCGCTGCTGGGGTCAGGCCCGGCGCCCCCGCCCAGCGCCGCTAGCCGGCTGGAGCCCTCGGGCCTCGGCTGCGGCCTGCCGCCCTCCACTCTGGAGCCGCCCCGCCCGATGCTCTCCCCGGTGTCCGAGGACTCCAACTGGGCTGAGAAGCTCGACTCTCTGCTGCAGGTCACTGACGGCAATGTGGCCCGGATCCAGGTGGGCAGCCCTGGGCCGGGGAGTACCGATGCGGAAGCGCAGCCTGTTCTGCCGCAGTCCCCGTCCCCGTAGGTCGCGCCCATCCTGGGAGTCTGGCCGCACCTCCTAGGTGGAGGCCGGCGTCTAGCCCCGCCTCCTGGGCGGAGTTATGGCCGGAGTTACCGTCCCCAGGCCCGGTTGGCCCCGCCCCCAAGAGCCCTGAACTCAGCCCCGCCTCCTACGAGGAAAGCTTTGCGCTAGGTCGGGAAGTCTGACCAGGGCCCCAGAACGGGCTGCAGTCCGATCACGTCTCCCACTTGGCAATGACCTGGCCTTGACCCTCCAGGCCTCCCCTCCGCAGAGCCCTAAGCCCGGCCCCACCGCCCAGCCATGTGCAAGTGCGTTAGTCTGGGCTTCGCTGCCCGGCAACCTCAAAGACCTCTGAGAGCAGGTGGTCCCCGGCCTCGGTCATGTGGGCCTCCAATGCCCTTTTCCTGAGAAAATTAAAAGCCCTGGGGCCCCAGAGTTGGGGTCTGACCCACCAAGTCTTCGGCTTGCCAGTCCTTATGTCCTTGGTCCTGGCTCTTGCCTGCTTTGGACCTCAGCTTATATGTGAAATGAGTTGGACCAGACAGGCTGGAAGCCCTTGCCAGTTCTAAGGCCTTCTTTCTTTTCTTTTTTACCAAAACTCTTTTTTTGAAAAATAGAATTTCCTCTTGTTCCAAGTTCTTTCTCTTCCTCTCTCGCCTCCCCCATCGAGAAGGCAAGCAATTTGATATAGGTTATACGTGTGGAGTTGTGCAAAACATTTCCAAAATAGTCATGTGAGAGGAAACACAAGACAAAAATAAGCTCATGAAAAATAAAGAAAGTTTAAAAAAAGTATGTTTCAATCTGTATGCAGAACTGTCAGTTCTTTTTCTAGGGATGGTTAGTATTTTTCTTTGTAAGTCCTTCAAAGTTTTCTTGGATCAGTTGTATTGCTGTAACCAGGTGAGGGTGGCGGGAGCTCAGGAGAAGCTGGGTCTTGCTCCTGGGAGCAGGGTTGACAGAGTTGACCTGTTCCTTTCTTGCCCTGCAGCAGCGTCTCTGCCCCCTTGTCAGTTCTTCACCCGGCAATTGTAAGTGTTTCCCTCTCCCTCCCTTCACATACCAGCCCTTTGCCTTCCCTTTGGCTCTTCTACTTTTCCACTGGTGATCATTTCCTGCTATCCTCTATCCTTAAGGGACTCTGGCCACCTCTGCTCCCAAGGCCCAGGCCCCATCTTTCTCTTGGGAAAGGGCTTGGTCCATGTGGTCCAGTCTTGATTTTGCCTCTTGCCTTCTGCAGCCAGCCTGGCTCCTTCTGGGTCCTGGATGCCCCGTTCTAGTCCTGAAGGGGAACTGCCTCATCAGGTCTGGGCCCTGGACCCTTCCCATGAGGGACAGGGCTGGGATGACACCTGCTTCTCCTTGTCGATGTGGGATGAAATTAATGCCCTTCGGAGCCAGCTCCGGACCCAGGGGCAGGTGCTGTGGGGAATGTATATGTGGGGTGGGTGGAGGGGCTAGGGCTCCTCTGGGGCCCAGGGAGACCCTTTTCTTCCTGACCTGATCCAGGTGACAGTGCTTATGAGTCAGGCCGTACAGGGTCTGATGGAAGACAGGGAGCGTCAGAGATGTCAGATTGCCAGCCTGGAAGGTAACCCTAGGAGGCAGGGCCCCCACAGTAGGCATCCCTCCCTGAGATCTGAGAGGGTGCCCTCTAGGACGGTCCCCCACCATGGGAGAGGGAAGTAGGGGTGGAGGGCAGGGATGACACCCCCCTTGCTGCCCAGTGGAGCTGGGTCAGCTTCAGGGGGCCCCTGAGGGGCGAACAAGGTTGGAGCAACGAGTGGAAGACCTGCATTCAGAGCTGCAGAACCTACGTCGACAATTGTATGGCCATCCTGGGGAGGCCAGTGTGACTGCCCTCCTGCATCAAGAGCTGCAGAATGAGTGAGTCTACTTCCTGGGACCCTCCCCCACCCGTGGCCTGTGACTGGCCCTGGCCCCAGACCTTTCTCAAGCCGACTCCCAGGGAGTCTTACTTGCACAGACTTAGATGGATGGGACTGGTCCTCTGCCCGCTGTAGGGAGGAGCAGGGATTGGCCAGGTGCTCTCCTTCCTTCTTCTCTCATCAGCTGCATGTAGGTATCTTGTCATCCTGCTTCATTGACTCTCTTACCCTTCTAGTTTCCAGTTGCTGTGGGAGGAGTATGAGACCATTCGAGGGGAGCTGAAGCTTCTGCGAGACCAGCTGGGTGAGTTGGGCTTCCTCCCTCTCTGTGGCCTGTTTGAATGATAGGTGTGGGGAGGCAGGAAGCTCTGTGGGACCCCAGCCAGCCCTAGTTCCAGTCCTGACCTGGCCATTTAGCTGCCAGTGTGACCGTGGCCAAGATGTTCTCCCTCTCTGGACCTCAGTTTCCTCATCTGCAAAATGAGACCATTTGGTTAGATGAGCTCTACTGTGCCCCCCCATCCCAGAGAGCCTGGAAGCACATGCACATCATTCATTCATTCATTCATTTGGGGTAGCTAGGCGGTGCAGTGGATAGAGCACAAGTGCAGGAGTCAGGAGGACCTGAGTTCAAATCTCACCTCAGACACTTGACACACTCACTAACTGAGTGGCCTCATCCTGGGTCATCTCCAGTCACCCTGATGAATATCTGGTCACTGGATTCAGATGGCTCTGGAGGAGAAGTGAGGCTGGTGACCTGCACAGCCCTCCCTCGCTCAAAACAAAGTTAAGTGCAAGTCATGTCATTATTTCTCTGATGGCATTGTCTTCTTTGGCAACAAAGGACAAACACATTCATTCATTCATTCTTTCTCTAAACGTTTGCCAAGTGTTCACAGTGCCTGTGATAGGGACTAGGTCAGATACAAAGTTATGTAAGACCAGGACTCTGCCCTTTGGCTGCCTACAGTCCACGAGGGGCATCTAAGCCTGGTGCATAGGCTTACTAGTGGCGTAAGTGAGGTACTGCTGTTGGGGAGGGAAGTGGACTGGAACAAATGCTTTCAGGTGGAGAGGGGACAGGGAGGGCATTCCAGGCACTGGAAACAGCCTGAGCAAAGACCTGGAGGTCAGAGAGCACAGTATGGCTTGCGGGTCCGAAGTCCTGGTTGGCCACCTGGGAGCATATGCAGAGGAGAGTAATGCCACATGAGTCCCATAAGGTTAAGAGGGCTTCAGTCTAGAGCTTTGAACTTTCCTGAGAGGCAGTTGACTGAGAGTGTTGAAATGGCCGAAATGGCTGGCCATGCTGAGGGGGAAGAGGGCAAGCCTTCCTCGCTTTTGTGTGGAGATCTTCAGGTGCTCAACTCCATCCATTCAAAGTCGGCATGTCTCCTGAATGAAAGAGCCAAGCTCTGAAGGGAGGGAGAAGAGAGAGAAGGGCAGGAAGGGAGAAAGGAAAGGAGAAAAGGGAGAATGGAAGGAAGGAAGAAGGAGAAGAGGGAGGGAGAGAGGAGGAAAAAAAGGAAGGAGAGAAGGAGAAAAGGGTAGCTAGAGAGAGGTGTTGGGAAGGGTGAGGAAGTTTCTCCTTTCCCTCTGCCCCTGCCCCTGCCACAGGCCCAGTTGTCGACCTCCCTCTCCCTCAGGTGAACATAAGGAATTGTTACTGAGACAGATGGCGGAGATCCGGCAGGCTCAGGGGCAGCACTGGAAGGTAGGAGCTCTGAAGCCCCAGCATCTGAAGGATCCTTATCCCTTGCAGGGTCCCCTTATTCCTGAAAGGCCTCTGGAGATGGAGCTCTTTGTTTTGCTTTGGACCAGCTCTGATGCTTTTTCTACTATCCTCAAAGAAGGGTGGGCTGCCCTTCACCCCAGCAGCATGCCTTCAGGGAGCTCCCCTCCCAACATCACCACCCCAGGGGACCCAGTTCATTGTGAGCAGCTTGGGGGAGGAGGGAAAAAGGCTTGAGTGAAGGGAAAGTTCTGGAGTCATTACCATGTGGCTGTACCTGGGCAGGTGCTGGAGCAGGTACAGAGGGATCAGGATGGCCACAGTCGGGTGATGGATGCCGTCAGGGTGGAGGTCCAGGATGGTCAGCGGGAGATCAATCTTGTCAGGTCTGGGGCCCAGCTGGGGCTGGGAGGTAATGGTGCCCCCTTCTCCCTGGCAGAGTCTTAGAAAGGAAGGAGATGGGCTCCTATTGGCCTGACTTTGGAGGTTACTGGATTCTGCTTTCCTTGCACAAAATTGGGGTTCCTTCTCCTCCTCCCACCCCTGCGGTCCCCTCTGCTCCACAAGGCCTGGCGCATACACACTGCTAGGAGGGGCAGGTAGGAGGGGAGACAGAGCAGGGCCTAGGAGGATGGGGCTTGGGAGGAGTCTGGAGATGGAGGCCTCAGCTTCTGAGCCTAGGAGAGCCAGAGGGACAGAGGTGAGGCATCTTTGGAAGAGTTTTGGCCCAGATTCCAGGCTTGTGAGGAGGAGGTTGGCCCACTCTGGCTCTGCTGCAGGCCTGTTTCTCTGGGAGGAAAGGGAGAGCTGTGCCTTTGTTCTGGTTTCACAGATGAGAGAGGGGGCCTGGACTCATGTAGCTGGAAGGCATTTGGTCCAGGCCTCGAAGTGCAGAGAGGGAGGAGGTGGCATAGTGAAGAGAACTGAGTTCCAAACTTATCCCCTACATTTGCTGTGTGACCCTCAACCTCCATGTGCCTCAGGCTTCTCGTGTGTAAAATGGGGATGATAATAGCCCCATCTCCTAGGCTGATTGAGAGCTTCCAGTGAGATGATATTTGGGAGGCCCTTTGTAGAACTCAATGTGCTACATAAATGCTAGCTAATATTGTTCTTATTAAGAGTAGTTATTCCTACGCTCCTTCACCTATGGGTGCTCTGATTGCCTAGGGTCAGGAAGCAGTCTGCTTCATCTTTGGGAGCAACTTGGAAAACCTGCAGTTCCTTGATTGACATCGAGTGCCTACTTTGTATGGGCAGCTCGGTGGTATAGTGGATAGAGTACCAAGCCTTAGTTCAAGTCTGGACCCAAACATTTGCTAACTGTGTGCCCCTGGGCAAATCACGTAACCCTGTTTGCCTCAGTTTCCTCGTCTGTCAAACAAGCTAGAGAAAGAACTGACAAACCGCCCCAGCATGCCTACTATGTGCTGGGACCTTTGCTAGGCCCTGGGGACACAAGGAAAGGCAAAAGCTGACAGCTGCCTCCACATTTTATGAGAGCACCTTCCTGTTTCTCAAAGCTGGAATTCTTATTCCTCATTGCAGTCTCTCCCTCTCTCCAACCCCCATGGTTTCTGTGACCCTTACCTCCCATTTAGGAGAAACAGTCAGGTCTGGGTAGGTGAGATATATAGAGAGAGCGGTGTGAGAGAAGATGGAGACCCAGGCCCTGTGAGGCTGTGACCCCTTCCCCAGGACTCTCTTGCCTGACCCTGAGGGCCCCCCACAGGGCCATGGTGTATTCCTTGCAGGCCCAGATGCGAGGGGATCATCCATCCCGGCCAGACTCTGCAATCTCTAGTTCTGACCTGAGCTTCCCAGACAGTGACAGCAGCTGGGATGTACCTTCTCGGGAGACAGGTGGGTAAACTAGATCAAGCCTGGAAGCTTGTGTGTCCCTTCCATGCCTTCCTGTCCTACTCCCAATCACTGTCCTTGGGGCCCAGCATACTTAACTATCTTCCTTCCTATTCCCTTTAAACCTATTTCCTCCACCTTAGAATTACCCCCCTTCTGGGCACATTAGGCTTAGACCATCTTTTGGCCTCATTTCTTCTAACGGACCCTAGCCACAAGGCAGGGATCACATACTTTTCCTACACCCCTTCTCCCCATCCCTGTGTTGATCCCCGGGGAGCTTTATGGCCCAGAGTACAGGAGGTCCCTGAACCAGCCATCTGGTCCTGCCGCTCAGCCATGCCAGCAGACCTCCAGAGCAGCACTGGGTCCAGCACCGAATCCAGCACAGAGCCCAGCATGTCCAGGCCTCCTGCAAGGAGCCCCGCGACATCGGAGCGGTTGAGCAAGGCATCCAAGCTGCTCCTTAGTGACCTCTAAATGGGATGGTAGCGTTCCATGCCTTGGCTTGCTGAAGGACAAAGGAAATACCTCTGGACAGAGTGAAACAGCTCATTCCCAGCAGCCTCCCCTTGCCCCAGGGGCCTTGAGTGACTTTCTCTCCCCTCACAAGATTTCTTGAGGGGCTACTGGCTCCCAATCCCTGCATTGTGCTCACTGCTCTGTTCTTCCTCATCTCCCCCAAGATTTTTCCTTTTCCCCATCCTCCAAATCCAGAATAAAAAGTGTTAACTCTCTTTGTGCCCACTATAGTCTTTAGAGAAGGTTTCCCCAACTAGGGTGTCAACTGAACCCCAGAATGGCAGGTACATAGCAAATCTGGGGTGGGGGCGGGGCGTCATTTCTTCTCCATCCTGGGCAGGTTAGAGTAAGCCTTTCCCAGCCCGTCCAGCTGCCTACCATCCCCAGCTTCCTCCATAGGACTGGATATGGTGGAAAGAGTCTCTTTCCCCATTGGGCTATGGGATTCCTTGGTGGCCAGTATCATGCAGCATTGCTATAAGCATTAAGAGATAATTAAGTGCATTAAGAGACTAAGGTATCAACCCAGATGTCTAGACCAAGCAATACTTGATGGTGCCAGGATCCATGGGAGAGGTGCCAAAATGGGGCTGTCTGAGTAGGCATGAGGAGAGCAGCAGGACAGCTGTGGGCCTAATGGCTCATTCCTGTTCAGAGGGTAACCTGGCCTTCCTTTTGGAGAGAAGACCTTGAATATCTCTCTACACTCCAGATTATCAGGCATGAGGAAAGTGACTTGGAACAAATGAAAGAAGGCTTCAAGGTGAAAACTCAGAAGCATAGGAAGAGGTCCAAAGCAATCCTGCACTTTACCAGGAGGTGTAGGAGGAAGGGAAAGAAAGACCACTAGGGACTCTTCTCAAGGAGGGAGAGGTGTTCAGTGAGTCAGATCAGAAGAAGATGAGGTTGGATGTCTGTGGATGGCCTTCCTGAGTCACATGTATAGGATGTGACAGAAGGTTTGTCAAACCCATTAAGTGTCTGATTAGGTGTCATTTTAGTGATTCGCAGACATGGATGTTGCCGCAAACATAATTCTAGACTTTGTTGCTATGGCTTAGGAAGTCCTATCTGGGGAGCAGGGGCTTATGTTATGTTTTCTTCTCTGCTTTAGAATACTGAGACAGCTTTGCAGGGTGAATAGCAAATCAAAAAGATGTTATCTACAATGGATATGTGGTTCTGGCTTAAAATACAGGTATTCTGGGCACCTGAGGAGTTAAACATGTTTGTCTGGAATCTTGTGAATCTAATGCAAAGGGCTTTAAATAAGGAGAGGACAAGGTTGGAGAGTGGGGATTGGTGTGGGACCATTGCCTAGTTACCCACCAAAAAGCTGAAAGACCAAGGAAAGGGGCTGCAGCATAAAAAGTAATTGATATATCTAGGAATTCATAGGTGTGGGCACCAGCCAATGGGTCTCTACCCAAACCCATGTGCTCAGGGTCACTCACTAGCCAAGAACCTCACCAGAGGAGAGCACTGAGATTGGGAAAGCAGGGACCCTCCCACTCTATCTCTGGATGGATGAGTGGACTTTGTCTGAAGAGGGCAGGAGAGGGAAGGAGGGGTGATGGCCCAGTAGTGGACCTGAAGAAATATTGAAATGAGGAAACCTGGGAAAGACCTCATTTGTACAATGGAACTTGATTGATATTCTCATGCTAATTTGTCCTTTTTCTGCTGAAAGAGCTTCCACACGTGTTTTACAGATGAGGAAACTGAGGACCATGGCCCAGGAAGTGTCAGAGGCCAGCTCTGAACTCCTTTCTAAAGGCTGTGGGGCCTGGATTCCAAGACCCCCTTGGAAGGCCCTTGACAAGGCTTTGACTGAGCTGGGAGGTCAGTCACCACTAGAGGTCACTGTGGCTTTGTCTGAGGACCTGACTGAGCTTTGGAGCGGACAGCAGGACAGTTCCCAGCAAGGGTGAAGCCCTAGGGGCCAATATTCCCCTCTGGGTGCCCTTGCTAGGCCTGAGGTGCCAGGCAGCTTTGGCACATAGGTGTCACTTTTTGGAGTGGGAAAGCCCAGGGAAAACTGTCAAAGCTGAAGGGCCAGAAATGACTTTTGCCCCATTTGTATTGGAAGAGAAAGCCCTTTAGAAATTTTCATTGTGTCAGATCCCTGACAGAGGTGAGACTGCTGCTGGACTTCGAGTTAAAAAGACCTGGGTTTAAATCCCACTGTAGACATTTACCAGCTGTGTGATTCTGGATGATTCATTTCCCATTTTATGTTTTGTTTTTTTCATTTACAATTTGACTTGATGGTTTCTGCTCCACTTCTAGCTCTAAATCTGGGACCTATTAGGGGAAGGTGCCATGGTAAGTCAAGGCCCTTAGTGAGGTAGAGACAGAATCCAATGTTTAGGACCCTGGGTTGGTTGGTCCTGTGCAGTCCTGGGACTTCAGGAAAGAGGAATCACATCTGCAACCTCCCCAAGCAGCTGTCTGAGCATCTCTGCTGATGGAGAGCTCATTACCTCACCAGTCAGCCTGTTCTACCTTAGGACTTCTTTCCTTCATAGGATCCTTAAAATAGAGTCAGTCATCTAGTCTGTCCCCTCTTCGGCTGGGATTTAGCTAAGATGCCATGTCACAAGGCAGAACTAGAATTTGAACCAGGTATGCTGGTGAATGTTTAACAACTGGCTCTCCAAAACAAACAAAAAGTAACCATGGCACACTTCTCAGTTTGATCTGCAATATTAACATTTTCTCCATTGCTTTCTTAAGCCTAGACAGTCCTTGATTGATAGCATTTGTGATTTCTGGGCTGTGAATGGCTTTGGGAGCCCAGTCTGGCTGGCTCTAGGGCACCATGGTTTGAATCCAGATCTTCTGACTCCAAATTTAAAACTGCTTTCATTCACTGCAACACAGTGTGTCACAAAGTGAAATCAATCAATCACTCTCCTTGTAGCTTCCACATATCTGGGAAGTGATTAGCCCAAGGTCACCTGGTTAATTAGTGGCAGAAGTGGACCTGTAACCTCATGTCCTGATTCCAACCCAGCACTCCTTGTCCTGTTCCACATTGTCCCTCCTGCCTGTAGGTAGCAGGCAATAGGCCTACTGGAAGGAACTTCCTGGGTGATCCCTGAGGACCTCTGGACCCAAGCAGGGACCAGTTCAATCTCTCCTGTGTCCTCTCCACCACCACCAAATGAGGTTTTTTCTCAAGTTTAACTTACAGTTTCTTCATCTGATCTAGAGATAGTAGAGTATGGTTTCTAGTTCTCTCAATATCTTGGTCTCCACATCCAAACATACCCTTCCTAAGGCATGCCTAAAACTGAGCAGACTCTCAAAGCTGTGGTTAGGTCAGGGCACAGGTCAGTGGGACTCTCACTTCTTTCCTTATTCATAGATATTCTTCCTCTCTTAATGTATGGGCTTTTTTAGCCTCAATATGATCTCCTTGAAAATTTAAGGTAAACAAGTTTCCCCAAATGATTGTAGCTGACTTTGTCTTTACAATTGCATAGTTCACTGAAAAGGGCAGTCTATGACTCCACTGTATTGGTTGATTAAAAATAAAAGCATTTGGCTCTAAGAGAATGAAGTATATTCTTAAAGGATTCAGTGTTGGGATCATTCAAGATTCTCTGAGAACCTCAACTATAGAGAGCTGTCTTCAATGACTCCCAGTTACTGTCAAGAAAGACACAAAACAGAAATTTCTTGCCAGTGTCCTTTGCTCCAATGTGACTAATTAGTATCATGGAGGATAGCCACATGGAAGGGGGAATTCCTTGGGAGACTAGTAGCGGTTGGCACTTCTACTATGTTAGGTCTCTATTGGGAACTTGTCAGGTCACTTACCTGCTTGTTCTAGGTCTTTCCATTGTCTCCCGGTGATATTCAACTTCCATCACTGAGAGACTGTTGTACCATGGGATTATATGAATGAGTTAATATTGGTAAAAAAAAAAAACCAACCCAAAAACCCCCTTAGCACCATGCCTGGCATGTACTAGGTGCTATCTAGATATCTATTCCCTTATCCCTCCTTATGAGTCCCAACCACAGAGTGACGGTAGTAGGATAGCAGTATTAAAAAGATGGATCTTTGTTTAAGGGAGGGGTAATTGAATAGTTAATAATAACAGCTACCCTTTTTATAGTACTTTAAGACCAAGTATTTTCCAACTATTGTTCATTTAATTCTCATGATAACCCTAGGAGGTAAGTCCTATTATTATCATCTCTCTTTTACAGGTGAAAGAACTAGGCTGACAGGGTAAGTAAAGTGCCCAGGGTCACACATCAAGCAAGTGTCTGAGGGCAGATTTGAACTCAGGTCTTCCTAATTCCATGCTCTCCACAGAACTGCCTGAACTACTTGGATCCTGAGTATAGTTCAACCTGTTTTCCTCCTCCTGTTCAATTCTTGGCCCTACCCATTGTCCACTGGCAATAACTGTCCCAGATGCATGGTACCAATAGACTATCTCAGTGGGCTGATGTTCATCCAGCTGCATATCAGAGTCTAGATAACAGATATTCTTTACCTATTTGCTTTGTCCTGTGTGGATGGGAAGGTTGGATTCTTTTAAGGGTTTATGGATCTCATCTGGGAGGCTGTATGCAGTGTTCTCTGAGCTTGTTGTAGGCAACACAAAGTCACCTGCAAATGGGAGTATGAAGAGGCCCTCACCATCCTCAGGGCATCCCTCTTTCATTTGGATTACGGTCACTGGGACAGACTAGCCTAGTTAAATCCTAAGAGGCTTAGTTGTACTAGCTAAGTGCAAATCCCCTTCTCCCCCTTATTTTACAGATGGGCACTGGGAAGCTCAGAGGGAAAGAGATTTGCCTAGGATGACAGAGGGACTGGCACGTGAGGAGTTTACGTTGTTTGTTGTTTTGGGCCAAGCCCTGGGAATTTAGTAGTTTAGGGAAGGAAATCCCAGTGAGGAAACTCCCACTATCAATTTGGATTGGCATCTGCTCTGTAATTTATAGTCTTCAAAGGAGTGCCTAGGGGGCACTCTGAGGTTAGGGAACTCACAAGGTTAATTTGTGTCAGAAGGGCTTGAACCCAGGCCTGTTGGGTTTGAAGCCTGTAGAAATAAGGTTTGAATCCAGGTGTGGGTTGGTTTGTTTGACTTTAAAAATATTCCTAATGCAGGACCCTTCTCAGTGCTGTAGGCTGGGCTGATAGCTTTTCATCTCTATCTATAGTTACTTGATAGTCCCGGAAGTATGCTGGTAGATGGGATCCACAAGACTTTTCAGGGTGGGCATGAAGAGAGAACTCTGGAAGATGACTGAATCATGGAGAGAGGTATGGAGACTGGAAGGTGAAAAGGACTTGTGAGGAAGGAGTTGAGGGGCCCACTCTAGCTAGAGGGAAGCAGTGGGAAAGAATGCATTAGACTCTGACTCATGCATAGTTGGAGAGTTCTCAAAGTTTCCCCAGAGTACTTTTCTCTTGAACACTCCTGTGAGGGATGTGATACTGGCATTGCTAAGTCCCCGTTACGAAAGAGGATCCTAGTGCTGAGAGCTCAGGAAAGATAGAAGAATGATAGGGTAACCCCAAGACTGGAGTTCCCTGCGTCGGTCATCTGAAGAAGAATTCAAGGACTCAGACATTCTTGAGGTCAAGGTGGTAAAGATTTATAATGCTTTTCAGTAGGCAAGAGTTCTTAGGGAACCTGCAACCTTAGAGGGATAGTTAAGGTTTATATAATATATTCGATAGTAAAACATGTGCCAAGTGTGATGACTAGGTGATTCAGGGCGGGATTAGGGAGTGGTTAGTTCTTAAAGGAGCATGCATTTTGGGTATCTACTGTACAGGTATTTTACCCAGAGTTCATCGGGAAATAGCCCAAGGGAGGGAGGCTACATGGAGTTGTGGTTTTAGGCCTGTGGTTTTAATCCTGAAACATCACCAAGTCAACTCATGGTCAGGGATGACTGAGGAATACCAGGCTACTCTCATCAATGTCTTGCTAGACAAGATAAATGTAAGGGATTATATGTATGTCTAAGTCTAGAATACATATGATTGGTCAGTGAGTAGTAAATATCTTTATTACCCAGGACACAGCCAGCTCAGCCAGTACACAGCTGGTTCAAACTAATAAATTCTATAAGTGCAGCTGGCTACTATAGCAGGAAGGGAGATAAAGGTTTTTGCTGGGGTAGGCTGTTCTTGGCCTGGAAGAAACTGCCTGAGACAGTGTTTTGAGGTTAGGGAGAAATGCGATTTTTAGAGAGAAATGCGATTTTAGAATTGGGGTCCAAGCACAGGCATCCAAGTACCCCATCACTAGGAGTGGAGTGGGAGAACTCAGAGCTCATCCTTTCATTTTACTGAAGCCCAGAAAGAAAGGTACTTGCCCAGGTCACAAAGAAAGTAGTCAGTAGGGACAGGATTCAACCATCACCCTATAATTCCAAGGTAGTACTCTGTGCCTCCAACTGCCAGGAATGATGAACTAAGGATCTCATATGCACTATATTCTGTAGGCCATGTGGGCCCCTCAAAGTCTTTGGAGGAAGGCAGGAGAGTGACATGGTAGGCTATCTGTGCTGAATGCTAGGGAGATACAATTCAAGATATGATAGTTTCTGTTGTGTGAGAAATGGTTTTTTTTTTTCCATTCAGGTCCCAAATCACTCACTGGGAATCTGATTTTCCAAGGGGTTCTTGTGCTCTTTGCTGTCATGGATATATGACATATCCCTTCACTCAACTGTCAAAGGGATAATCTGAAAGTTCAATTTTGAGCATATTAACCCCTCCTCCCAATAAACTCCAGTGGCTACCTATCACCTCCAGGATCACAAAGTCTGACTCTTTTGCAGGCTTATTATATATTACTTCTCTTTAGATACTCTATGGTTTAGCCACACTGAACTTCTTGCTATACTGTGAGGATGATGACCCTCTCTCTCTCCAGAGTCCTTTCTATTGAGAGAACGAAGCATAGACCTAGAGTTGGGGGTGGGGAAGATTACACTTGCAACGAGTTATTAACTATAGGGAGCAAGTCAGCAAGAAGTGGTAGGGCGCTAGGTGCTCAACCTTAGGCAGAAGACCTAGGTTTGAATCCAGGCTTTGGCAGTAACTACTTGGGTGTAACCTGGGACAAATCCCTGGCCATCTCTGGGTCTCAGTTTCCTCATCAGGAAAAGGTTGGAGGGCTGTGTGACCTTCAGACATCCTTCCAGCTCACTCCCTATTCCCAGACCATCTTCTTAAGAACGGTTTTGCCACCCAGCAGTTTGGGAACCGTATCGATAGACAGACTGGATAAGGACAGAGATTTCACCTGTGTTTTCACTGGCACAAGGAACTTCCAAATGAAGAAAACCCCTTTGCCAATGCAGATCAACACACCTCCGAAAACTCACAGAGTGGTGGAGAGCACCAAGAAGTTAAGCAACTTGCCTAGGGACACAGACGGTATGTTACAGGTGTGACCTGAACCGAGGTCTTGGTTTCTGGTTCAAAGGTTTTTAATTGTGAAATTGTTTAAAACTGTTTTATTTTTAATCCAATTGAATTCCTTTGCAATCCTGCGTGTTTCATGTTTTTGAAAACATGATTTTCAGAAGGGGGTCAGTAGGTGTCACCAGCCCGGTGACAGGACACAACGTGAAGACCCTCGGCAATGCCGGGAGCGGTGATGCTCCTGCTTGGGTCGCATCCATCCTGTCCTCCGCGGCTGCACTCGGCCTCACCATACCTAGTGGATTCCCAGGGTCTTCCAAGCCACGCCCCCTCCCACGTGGTAGTCCGCCCCATTAGGGCGAGGCTCTTCGAGGGGCTTTTGTATTTATCTCCCCTCCCCCCACGCTCTTATAGTAAAGCGCTCCGTAGCCGCTTTTCTACCATCCATTCACTCTAAGGTCCTGGCAGTCCGTCACGCACGGCTCGGGCTGGGGGCGCGCCAGGAAACTTCGGGTGTCTCCCGCGCCCAAGCGCTCTCCGCTTTCACCGTAGAAAATCGTATTCCCCGCGCCGCTCCGCTAATTGGCCTTGTGGAACATCGATCAGCAGGTTCTCCCCAGTTTATTGGTCTACTTGTGTGTTTACTCCCGCCCCTGCAGACTTCCGCGGGGCTCGGAGCGCAAGCTCCTCAATCGCTTCTCACCCCGCCTCCTCTGTTTATGCCTCCACTCCTTGCCTATTGGTCTGGAAGTCTGTCGGATCGGCGTCCCCGGCTGCTCATTGGTCCTGAAGCCTTCTCGTTCGGCCCTCCGGACCACGTGGGCACACCGACCAATGCGGAGTCCCAGCTCCGAGAGGACAGCCGCGGGTTGGCTAGCCCGGGGGAGGGGAACGAGCCGGGGGTGGCGGTGGTGGGGGCGGCGCCGAGGCCCCGCCCCCGTCCTCTCAGCCGGGTGGCCAGCGGGGAGGGCGCCTCAGTCGTTCGCGGCTGCAGAGCCCCTAGGACGCGGCCCCAGGAGGGGCAGCGGCCAGGCTCCGGCCCCGGGGAAAGGAGCGGCGACGGGGGCAGGGACATGGCCTCCGCCTCTCGGCCAGCAGCGCCCCTAGTGCCCGTGCCAGGGACCCGGGCCGCCGCCACAGCGGCCGGGGGCTGAGGACTATGAGCCCTTCGCCCGAGCAGTCAGGCCTAGCTCCGGCCCCTCTGCAGCCTCAGGTGAGCGGCGCGGGGTCTCCCGCCCCTCCTCCCCTCAGGCCCCGCCCCAGGCCCCGCCCCCGCCCTCCCAACCTCCCTGCCTCAGGGCCTGCCGGGGGGGTGGTCCTCTGTCGATGGCCACGCCTCCTCCCAAGCCCCGCCCTCCAGTCCCTCCCCTTGGTGTGTGTGGGGTCTCTTAGCCTCTATCCTACAGCCCCCTCCCCTTCCTCTCAGAACCCCCCCAGGGGCGGGGCTGCCCAAGACCACGCCCCCTCCACCATTCCCCCTCCTCCAGTTCTTCACGGTGGGGAGGGGGGAGGGGGTGGAGGTCCTTCCTCGCTCCCCTAGAACCTCCTTCCATCCCCTTCAGGGCCCGGCCCGGGGATTCCCCCTTGTCCCCTCTCGTTCCCCCTTCCCAACACCCCCTGAATAGTTACTAAAGAGGAGGAGAGCTCTCCCATCCTTCGCCCCTACGCCCCCCCCACCTCATAGGGTCTTTCCGCTCTTTCTCACTCTTAACCCCCGTCCCCCGGGACCCCCTGGGTCTCACCCAGATCTTTCCTCGTCTCACCCCTCTTCCCTCCGAACTGTGTCGCCGGGCCGCCCCTCCCCCACTTCTTACCTTTTCTCTTCTCTTTCATCTGAAAGTTTCCCTTCCCCCATGACCTCACCGATGCTGCAACTTCCTTTCATCCTTCATCTCCCCTCGTCCTCAGAAACTTCCCCCCTTTGCCACGTTATCTCCCCCCAGACGTCTTCAGCTCATCCTAGGGTGTCCCCTTTCCATCCCCCGAGGGATCTTTGGGAGGCCCCTTGGCTCCCCTTGCCTGTTGTCTTTTAGATCTGGGATCTCACTTGTGTTTCCCTTTTCTCAGGATGCTGCCCATTAGGAAGCATCTGCCCAAGAGTTCTTCCCCCACCCCACCCCTCCCCTCCAGAATTTCCTAGCCCAGGCATTCTCCATGATTTCCATGATTCTGAGATCCTCTGCCCTTTCTCTGGAGACTTTTGCCTTCTGGACTGCATCTCCCTCCCATTTTAGCTTGGGGAATTCTCTCCCCCTCCCTTAGGCCTGCTTTCCTCCCTACTTGAGGTGGGAGATTCCCTTTTTGAAGTGTGGCCCTTAGGGGATCTTGTTTAATTGAATTCTTGTAGCTACTCTGTAAAAGGCACAGTGCTGATCCTGGGGCATACCTACCTGCAAAATGGGCCAAGCCCTTGCTTTGGAGCTGATGGGGGCAGGAAAGATGACATGCCGGAAGTTAATTAGTTTGGAGTGTGGTGGGGGTGAGGGCAACAGCTGACCAGGAATTTGTAAAAGCAGAAATCTCTGTCTGCTGAAGGAGAGGAGGTAGCTCCAGAACTGGGCCTCGGGGAGGGTGGCCTGACTTTGGGACAATGTCCTTCAGGGAGGAAGCCCGAAGTACCTGAATAGCTGGTTGCATAAAGAGGAAGGTGGGACAGATAGACTGTGGGACAGATCCCCTCTGAGGATCGCTGGTCCCAAAGCAACGTGGGCTAATGTTAGGCCACCAACATGGGCACAGTCACTTGTGAGGAAGGGATTCAGCCAGAGTGGGCTTATTCTTTCCTCTGACTCCTACAGTCCTTGCTGAGAAGCTGGAGTTGACCAACGGGCTTGGGCATCTCTGTTGCAGTCTTTACAAGCTAGATGCTGTGCAACGGTGATGTCCTATCATTTTTCTGACTTAGTCATATTTAGGTGGTGTGACCAGGGCCTCTTTGCTGCTTGCTGGGGTACCCACTTTCTATTGGAGAAAGGTGCTGGAACTATGGACATACCTTCAGGATCCCCATTAAGATTTTGGGTTCAGCATCTTGTTCTTAGATGTGTTTGCATTGTCTAGAGCTTGTTCCATAAGGATACTAAAAAATCTTCTCAGTTTTTCTCTAGGAAAGGATTTGTTTTATAGGCATTATATCCTTGTTATATGCCAATTGGTGAATGTTGCATTGGCTTATAACCCAAGATAAGGGCCTTCATGGGGATTCTGGCATTTCCAGTGTCTAGTGTAGGTAGCACTTGGGACATAGTAGGAACTTCTTAGGTGTTTGTGAAATTCAAGGAGGCTGTGGCAGGAATATTATTTTTCTTTTCCAGTCTAGACAGTGTGAGTGGCGCTGCATGTTTTGGTATTCTCTACCTTGTGGTCCTCACTGTGTAGGTCTTCCCAGGTAGTGTGATTTCTGCCTATTATTCACAGGGTACCGTGGTTCAGCTTCCTTGCAAGAATGGCTATCCCTTAAGGTGTTTGAGAGTCCATGAGATATGGAGTAGAAAGAACTCTACACTAGTAGTTAGACCTGGGTGGCTTGTTTCCTACTGTGTGCCAGTACACCTGAGCAATACACCCCATCCCTGAACTGCAGTTCCCTAGTCTGTAAAATGGGGATCAATGACCTGTGCCCTGTGGGCCAAATGCTGTTCTTGACTGAATTATATGAGATAAAAGTCCATGGAAAACCATAAACAGTTCTATAAAGTTATACAGTGGACAGTAGAGCCCTGATCCTGGAGTCAGGAACTCTTCCTGAGTTTAAATCCAACCTGAGACATTTACTATCTGGGTGACCCTGGGCAAGTCACTTCACCCTCAGGCCCTGTTTGCCTTAGTTTCCTCATCTGTAAAATGAGCTGGAGAAGGAAATGGTAATTCACTCCAATATTTCTGCCAAGAAAGCCCCAAATGGGGTCACAAAGAGTTGGACATGATTGAAAAGTGACTGAACAATAACAGTGAAGCTTTTCCTTCCCTCCTTCCTTCCTAGAACGCATCCTTGTCATCGTTTTCTTCCAAAGCTAACAAAACTGCTAATTCCGGGATGGCATGGGAAACCAAGAGAGGTCTTTTTAAAAGAGAGACTCATGTGTTTCATTGTGTGTGCTCCTATTTTAAAATGTTTGGTAACTGAGTGTGCACTTTTATAAAGTAGCTGATAACATGTCCACCAGTGAGGGAGAGCGTGACCTCGTGGTTTGTGCTCTGGACACAGAACCTTTCCAAGCCTGGAATTGTAGGAATCCTGAAATAGTTTTGAACTTGAAGTTCTTATTGATGGGCTCCGTATGTTTCTAACAGAAGAATGGCTTTAGTCTGCCTTAACTCTACATCTCTAGCTAGCATTTTGACCTTTGACTATAAAAGTGACAGCTTATTATTATTTTTTTCTAAAAAAGGAGAGAGATCTCACACACGTGGATACTCAATATCTGTTGGATGTAGATTTGCCCAGTTTTGTAGTAACCTAAGGGGAAGTTTGAGCTGTGGCAGTTTCTCAGAGAAAATTTATGAATCCCTATGGCTTTAATCTGATTTTCCAGGCACACAGAGAAGATAAAAAATGCACTGACCTTCAAGCTGCCTAGGGAAAAAAACCAACAAACCAGTGGCAGAGTGAAACTGCTTTGTTAATCTTCTGGTGAACTGGAAAAATGACAAATCAGCAGAATGAGCACTTGGGAATAAATCTCTTCCTCATTTCATATTCTAGTAAACATTTCTTAGATTCCTCACTGTCAGCATTATATACTTTTATAGTGTTTCTCCAAGGCATGTACAGTACGTTACAAGGTATGATGAGTCAGTTTAACACCTCAAGAGAGATATCGATTTGAGGAATTTCATGACTCATAGACATGCAAACTGTATTTCAAAAAAAAAATTCTGGCCTTATTCACATTTGTTTTATTATTTCTGAATGTTGAGTAAACTTAAGTATTTCAATTCACATCTATCCCCTTGCTAAAGATCTCCCCCAGGAGACAGATACTTCTCACTGCTTTCTCAATGACCTGGGCTTTGAGCATTTTGTTTCTTGATGGCAAATAAGATTAAACGGTGTGTTTAATGAAGTGATTACTTAATTCATTTTTATTCATTTAATTATTATCATTATCATTATCATATAATCATTAATTCATTTAATTAATTCATTTTCTCTTAGATTACAGTCTTATGAAATTTATAGCCTAGAAGCATCATTCTTTATCTTCTCTAATTTAGAGAATTCTCCTGTCCCATGTAGAAGAGACCAATGATAAAGTTTCATATCAAAGTAATTTTGTCCTTTTTGTGCCCTGGACAAAAAAAGAATAGCTAGCATTTATGTAGCATTTTAAGGTTTGCAAAGCACTTTACAAATACCTCATTTTATCCTCACAACAACTTTGGGAGGAAAGTACTCTTTTCTTCATTTTACAGATGAGGCAGCTGAGGCAGACAGTTTGTTAAACGACTTGACTGTAGTCACCACTGCTGGTAAATGTCTGAGGGTGGATTTGAGTTTGACTCCAGGTCCAGTGCTCTACCCTTTGCTTCACCTCACTGCCTCGTTTCATATGCTAATTTGAGCTTGTAGTATGCTATAAGTAAGTGGTTCAGCTTCTCTGATAGTATGAGTTCATGTTACCAGATTTCCAAGTATAGAATCTTAGCATCATATTTATTCTTTTCTTCTGTTAATCATTTCCTATTTATCCTGCTTATGCTTGATATGTGTGTGTGTGTGTGTATATATATATATATATATATATATATATATATATATATATATAAGGACAGGGACTATCTTTTACGAACTCTTTGTATCTCCAGTGCTTAGCACAGTGCCTAACACATAGTAATTACTTACTAAATGTTTATTGGTTGGTTGGTTCTTCTTTACTTGTATCTTTTTTATATTATCACTAAGATAAATACTTTCCTATTCATTCTCAGGCAAATCCCTGATTGACTCTGCAGTGTTTTTCCCCAGTCCCCTCTTTTTTTCTTTTTTTGGTCTAGACCTACATGTGATTTTATCAAAGTGGAGAATGTTGTGACTTATTATCCACGGTCACATAGCTATCATATGTCTGAAGCGTATAACCTTTATCAAATCGCTTGTTGTCTCAGGGAGGGAAGGGAAGGAGAGAATTTGAAACTGAAATATAAAAAACGAATGTTAAAAATTGTCTTTACGTGTAATTGAAAAAATATTATTTTCACATGATGTGTCAGAAGCAGGACTTGAAGCCAGCTCTCTGTTTACAAGCTGACCCCTAGTTCATTTATACTTAATTAGAAATATATATTGAGCACCTCCTGGGGGCTTTGGACAATGCTTTCAGGAAGGAATCTAGAGTCTCTGTAGGGAGATGAACCTTGTTGATGAGTTGATCTTTATGGGTACCTTGTTACTTGGGGCAGATGGCGCTTACTCCTGCTGTCCCATTTTGTGCCCTACTTAGCCACATTCTCCCATAAATCCTTCATCATGAACTGCTCGAAGCAGGGAAGACTTCTTAAAGGCAGAGAAGGGTGCTTTACTTTGTGTTACTGTTCACCCCTTGCCCCTACTTTGGGAACTCAGGCCTGAGAAACGCGGGCACCTCAATTTTAAATGCATAAAATAAGACATATGGAATTTCAAAGGAAACCAAATATTGGAATATTTGAAATTTGCTGAAATCAGCCCCTCAGTTCTTTCAGAACGATTTTATCTCAGCATGATTTCTTATGCATGTTTCCGTTACTCCCCTCAATTTCATCTCAAGTAGTTGTTGTTTCTGGGTTTCTGGGTTGTTTTGGCCTTGTTGTAACAGTGGTTTTATATTTGTACAATTTTTGCTTTTTGTGAAATGATAATCATCTGAATTCACATTTTTATTCATGGGGCTCTCTCCTTTTTGTCTTCGTATCCATTCTACCTAGCCCTGTATTTGGCACCTAGCAGTTATTGAATAAATGCTTAAATTCAGTTGTTGAAAGGTCAGATTGGAGCTATTGCAAAGGCACACAGATGACCCTCCTTTTGGGGGCCAAATGTTCTTCATCTGTCCCTTCTGTCATTTCCAATTCAGTGGGTACCACTTTGTTTCCAGTTTTGTTCCCACAAAACAAATCTGAATACCAACATGTGCATTGCCTTAGTTTCACACTTGTTCTGCCCAAAGTTGCTTCTTGCTGCCCTTCTGACTTGGCAGTCTGTCTCTGTCTCCTGACTTGTGCCTTTGTAGGCTCCCTGCCCTCTCTCCTCCGCCTCTCCACGAGTCTGGAAGGCACATCCTCCTCAGAATCTCCAGCTTCCTTAACTTTGCTGATCTCCCCAGCTGTTAGCGCTTCTTGGTTCAGACTGTCAAGTTACGTCCTTAAGCTGCATATATATCTATCTTTCATTGGAATGTATGCTTCTTGAGGGGGGCTGGGCAGCTGTTTTTTCTTGTCTTTGTGTTCCCAGAACCTGGCACCACAGGTCCTCAACAAAAGCTTATTGCATCAGCTTGGGAGCCTGATCCCTTTTCCACATGTCAGCTTTCATGGCTCCCTCGGGTCTTCTTCAGCTCAAGCATCCTTGTTTCAAGGCCAGGTAGTAAGCATTTGTTAAGTGCCTACTCTGTGCCTGTCATGCTGCTCAGGAAGAGTCCCTGTTCTTGAGGAGTTTATATTCTAATGGAGAAGGGAACTGAAAGGTGGGAGGGAAGAGGAGGAGAAGGAAGATCCCCTCCCAGGCCCATGGCAGCAAAGTCCAGAGAGGTGTGGGCCCTTCCTCAGAATGGGATGATGGAGAATACAGCAATTGGTGAGCTCAGTCATACTCCACAATTCAAGAGCAAAACGGGAGATTCACTTATGGCTCAGAGTCAGACTTGGGTCATGGGGAACCTCCACAAGCACTGGAGAGATAAGAGGAATTCTTTTATCAACATGTTTGCTTTTGTTGAATTGGGAAATTTCATAATTAGAAAATCTCAGAGACCATCCAGCTCATGTAATATCCCATATGCTTTGAAGGAAGGAATTAGCAATATTTAATCTGAAGAAGAGAAAACCAAGGGAAGCTGTAGCTGCTGTCCTCAGACAGATGAAGGACAGTCATACAAAGATGGAACCTTCTTCGTTTGGGGACTTCAGAGGGTAGAAGCAGGACTGCAGGGAGGAGGTCACCAGAAAGTTCTGCCATGATCAATAAGGAGGTATGTGCAGCTAGAACTGTCTGCTCAGGAAACAGGCTGCTTTAGAGTAAGTGGCAAAGGGAGGCCAAATCCAGCGACCTTTGTCCTCATTTCTTGTCCTTTCCTGATGTTCTTCCCCTCCTTCTGTGTATCTCTCCTCCCTGGGTTTTCATGATGATGTTCTTCTGTTCTGATGTTTTCTTCCTGGCTGATCTTTTCTGGTCTCCTTTGCATGGTCATTATCCATATGCTACTCGCAGGGCTCTGTCCTAGACCCTCTTCTCTCTCTGCTCTCTTGGTGGTCTTACAGAATCAGGATTTGAGAGCTGGAAGGGACCTCAGCAGCCATTTCATTCAGCCTGAGGGAATCTCCGCTAGAACATATCTGGCCATTCAGTCCTTTCCTGGATAACTTTAAGGAGCAGGAAACTACTCGCTCTTGAGATGAAGCATTTCACTTTTATGCCACTCTAATTGTTAGGAAGATTTTCCTAATATCAAGCCTAAGCTTTCCTCTTAGCAGCCTCCACTCATTGCCCCTGCTTTTGCTTTCTGAGGCCAAATAGAACAAAATGAATCCCCCCTTTCACATGGTGGACCTTCAGATCAGCATGCCTCCCCTGACCCTCATGTTCTTTAGGCCAAACATGCCCGATTCCTTTAACCTGGCCTTCTATGTCATCTCCGTGTGTGACCTGGAGGGAAAGCTGAGTCAGTGCACAGCTAACAACAGTGAGACAGAAAAGGAGTGGGCAGCCTTCAGAGTGTGCAGCACTGCCTTTGTTTGACTGGGCCAGACCCTTAGAAACATCAGGATTGGTTTGGTGAAAATGATGGGAAATTCAGAAGCGTGCTAAGTGAAAAATGAGAAATCCACCAGGCTGACCAGCAGGACAGTTTGTCCATGTCTCAAAAAGCAGCAGTTAACTCCATCAAAAGTGAAGTGCAGGTGGAACTTAGGGATGCGGGATTCTTGGCTCATTTAAAAGGCAGATGAGATTCTGTTTTATACTGATACCAACAATCCAAAGCACTTCTATAATACCCTGAAGACTTTTTATAGGTCAAAGACCTATGGTGAATCTCAGCTACTCAGTGCTGATAAGGACATGAGCTTGTAGAGATGGGTTGAACACTTCCATCGAATTCTCAACAGACTGTCATCAATCAAGACTGAAAGCCATTGATCAAATAGCTCATTGAAGTCAGTCCCTTTCTATCTGAACTTCCAGCTGAAGAAGAGGTTTTAAATACCATTGAGCTCCTCTCATGTGGCAAAATGTTTGATGCCTCCATTGTCCATCTCCGTAAAGGAAAAGGAAACAGGTTGTTCTGTGATGATCACTGGGGTGGGAGAGGGGAGAGGAGGAAGGGGGAGACAGTTTTTCCCTTAGTCATTGCTGACAGGATTCTTGTAAGAGACCTCCTTAATTGGCTGATCTTCTCCTGAAATGTAATCATCTATCCAAGAGCCAGTGTGGCTTTAGAAAAGACTGAGGAATGATTGACATGGGGTATGTTGCTCAACAATTCCAGAAGAAATGCTAGGAGCAGAACAGAGGCTTGTATACAATTTTTGTAGACCTGACTACAGCCTTCGATACCATCAGTTATGAGGGTTTGTGGAAGATCATGCTGAAATTTGGTTGCCTGGAGAAGTTCATCAGTATTGTCCACTAGTTTCATGATGGCATGCTTGCACAGGTTCTGGATAAAGGATGATGCTTTTACACTTTCCCAGTCACCAGTGGAGTGAAACAGGGCTATGTGCTTGCTTCTATGCTTTTTACATGATGTTTTATGCAATGTAGACTCTTTCAAAAAGTACAAAAAACAGCATCAAGATTAGCTACTGCAGTAGTGATAAACTATTTAACTTAAAAAGGCTACAGGCTGATACTAAAGTGGAGAGAGCTGGTGCACAACTTTTTGTTCACAGATGATCGTGCACTCAGTGTAGCTTCTGAGGCTGAGATGCATGAGTGTATGGATCGATTCCTTGCTGCTTGTGCTGATTTTGGCCTGACAGTCAACACCAAGAAAATGGAGGTTCTCCATTAGCTAGCACTGCACTATCCGTACTTGGAACTCTTGGTTACAACCGGTGGAGGAGTTTTGAATGCTGTGAAGTTCTCTTATCTTGGCAGTGTACTTTCCAGGAATGCCCACACAAATGATGAGGTTGATGCATTCATTGCCAGAGCTAGCTCAACATTTGGAAGTCTCTGGAAGAAGGTGTGGGAGAGAAGAGGTGCTAGGCTGCGTACTGAATTTAAGATTGGCAGAGCCGTGTAAGCCGACCTTGCACAGTCGCCCAGCGCCGTGCCGGGAGGTTGAACTGCATTAGGAAGGTTTTGAAGATGCTCTGTTGTAGTTTAGTTGTTTCCGGTCATGTCCCCCTTTTCGTGACCCCATTTGGGGTTCTCTTGACAGAGATTGTGGAGCGGTTGGCCATCTCCTTCTCCAGCTCATTGGACAGATGAGGCACTGAGGCAAACAGGGGGAAGTGACTTGCCCAGGGTCACACCGCTAGGAAGTGTCTGAGGCTGGATTTGAACTCATGAAGAAGAGTCTTCCTGACTCCAGGCCTGAACGCTATCCACTGTACCACCTAGCTGCTGAGTTTGTTTTGTTTAGGACTAATCCCTGCCATAATCTGCCCTTCCTTGTATTCTGCTTCCTCTTTTCCTTTTGTTTCCCTATTTAGTAAAATGTGGTTTTATATCTGTGTGTGTGCGTGCACATGTGTTCTCCTGTTCTATGACTTGTTCAGATGAGCATGAAGTTCAAGTGTCAGCTGCTCCCTCCCCCCTCTGCTCCTCCTCGTTTCCTCATTTTTTTGTATCTTTTTTTGCCACTTGTGGAACCTGATTATATGAGATAATTTCCCTTAACCTTCCTTTCTCCCTTTGCAGTGTATTCCTCTTCTCTTTCCTTTCCATTCTTTTTTTTTTTTAAAGGTCATTAAGACATAAGAGAACCATGGCCAGGCCTTTGGACTCCCTTTATGATTCCTCATGATAATGAGGTTCAGATACCATTTCCCCATGTTAGATTGTAAGTAGTTTATCCTTATTTAGTCCTTTATCATTGTTAGTATTTATCTTATGTTTCTTTTGACTTCTGTGTTTGCACTTTCAAGTTTCTATGTAGCTCTGGCCTTTTTATCAGAAATACTTGGAATTCTGATATTTCATTTTTCCTACTGTAGGATTATACTTAGTTTTGCTGGGTCATTTATTCTTGCCTCTAAGTCAAAGCAAAGAAATCTTTGCTTTCTGGAATAGCACATTCTAAGCTCTGTTCCTTTATAATGGTGGCTAAACCATGTATAATCCTGACAGTGGCTCTTCAGGGCTTGAATTTTTTTTTTTCTGGCTGCTTGTAGTATTTTTACTTGGGCTTGAAAGCTCTGGATTTTGGTTATAATGATCCTGAGAGTTTTCATCTTAGGTTTACTTTCAGGAGGTGATTGATGAATTCTTTCAATTTATTAAGTCTTAGGTTATACGTGTGCAATCATGTTAAACATATTTCCACATTAGTCATGTTGTGAAAGAAGAAACAGAACGAAAGGAAAAACCCCCCAGAAACAAAAAAAAAAAGTGAAAATAGTATGCTTTGATCTGCATTCAGACTCCGTAATTTTTTTTTCTGGATGTGGAGAGTATTTTCCATCATCTAAATTTATCTTTAAAATTGAATTTTATTTCATTTTAATTTCTGAATTCTCTCTCTCCTACATCCTCTTTTGGAAAAAAAAGACAAGAAAAATAAAACCCATTATAAATATTTGTAGTCAAGCAGAACAAATTCCTGATTCTTTGGCATAATAGAATACTGAGTCAGGAAGACTTGAGGTCATATCTGTCCTTATACGCTTGTTATGTGACCGTGGACAAGTCACTTAAATCTCTGTTTGATTCAGTTTCCTTATCTGTAAAGTGGGGACAGTAATAGTACTTCTATGGTTGTTGTGAAGATCAGATGAGGCAATAAGACTTCTTGACACACAGCGTTTAGGCCCCTTGTTTTGTGGGGGGAAGTCATAGTTTTCAGGTAGTCTAGTGATTCTTAGATTTTTTTCACCTTGATCTGTTTTCCAGGTTGTTGTTGTTTTTTCTATGAGCTTTCCTACATTTTCTTCTGTTTTCTTTTCACTTTTTTGACTTAGTTTAAATATTTCTTGTCTCAAAGAGTCATTGGCTTCTCCTTGGTCCACTCTAATTTTCAAGAAGTTTGTTGCTTGGGCAACAAACAAGTTTTTGAGTTTTGTAACTCTTGTGCCAAATTATTTCCCTTTCCAATTCTTTCTTCCATAACTCTCATTTTCTTTTCATCATTTTCTTCTGCCATTCATTTAATTTATTAAACCCCACCTCTTGATTCATCTCTTTTAGGAATTTTAGTTAAATGGGTGTCCTGGCCGTGTTTTGCTTTGAGGCTTTGCTGGTAAGTGTTTTGGAGTCATCCTCTCCTAAGTTTGTGTCTTGAGTGCTCTTGTTCGCAGAATGGTTTTTTATGATGGGACTCTTTGTGGTGGTTGTTGTTCGATCCTTCTGCTTACATTCTGTTTTTGGACCTGATGTTAGGCTCAGTCTCTCTTTTTCTCTCTGTTTTTGGGCTGGCATTGTTGCTACTTTCTTGGGCTATTAAGTATTGTTATTCCAGGACCTCAGAGACAGGCTGGGTGTGTGCAAGCTTTCAGTGCTCCCCAAGTGATCTGATCCGGGGAAAAATCTGTTCACTGCCCTCCTGGTCTGAGCCCTGCAATTTCCTGACCTGGGTTTGGGTTTGAACACCATTAAACTGCTGCTGGACTCAGCCCCTCTTAGCCTGCTGGGAAGCTGGCAAAACTGCAGATTCCTTTTGGTCTGGGATTCTTGCAGGCTTCAGACGAGGCTAGAAGCTAGAGCTGAGACTTCTCTGCTCTCACATTACTGCTATTTGTTTCCGAACTTTCTCCTTATCCAGTACATGTTAGTGCCTGCAGTGATTTCTAATCCTTAGACACAGGACCTTTTCTCGGTTCATCTTAGACTTTTGACCGAGACCTGAGTAGTATGTGACAAAGCTGCCCATTGGCACCTATTCCTGCACCCTGCCCTTGGTGCCCCAGTGGGCACCTCTCTTTCCCTGTGCCTGGCTCCTGGCCAGACTTTGTGCCCAGTTTCTGCCTACCTTTCTATCTGTCCCCCTATGCTAACCTGAACTAGAAAAGTGGTTCACTGTGCCTTTTTTCTTAAATTTCCCCATTTGGATTTGGTCTGGTACATTTTTTAGATGTTTTTAGAAGAGTTTGCTGGGGAGGGGGTAGAGTTGGAGGGGGGTGGGAGGCAGACTTAACTATACTTCTTGCTTCTCTACCATCTTGGCTTTGCCCCAATCTCTATCAACATTCTTCTTAAACTGTGTTGCCCAGAACTGAACACAATGTTCCAGATGAAGTATGACAAAGGCAGTCACCATGGGATTATTTATTACCTCTCTTCCCAGGAGCTGTGCTCCTCCTAATGCAGCCCAAGAGGACTACCACATTATGCCCCTGACTCTTTTTGAGCTTACAATCCACCAGAATTCTGTGATCCTTTTCAGAATACTTGCTCTCTGTCTTCCCATCTTATATTTTTGGAGTTGACGTTTTTGTACTCAAATATAAGACTTTACACTTATGCCTAGTGAATTTCATCTTACTAGGTTCAGCCCAGGACCTGAGCTTGGTAGGAGCCATTTGGCTTCTGATTCTGTCATCCAGTATGCTAGCTCTTCCACCCAACTTTAGGTCATTTTCATATTTGATAAGCATACCATGTATGCCTTTATCCAAGTCACTGATAAATATTAAGCAAGAGAGAGCCAAATACAGATCCTTAGGATGTTCCCCTGAACACTTCCTGCTGAAGGTCCCTGAGCTGTCAGAACCCTTTGAGTCAAGACAAGCACCAAGTTCTGAATTCATCTGACTGTATTATCATGTAATCCATCTCTTTTCATCTATCTTCCCCACAAGAATAGTCATCTGAAATGGCTTATTAAAAGTTTTGCCAAAATATCTAGTTGAACTATATCCACAAGCATTCTGCTCATCCACTAGTTGAATTAAAATTTTGTTGATGAAACCTGCTGACTCTTTGTCATTACTATTTCCCTTGCTAGATATCTGATGACTACCTCTTTAGATTTTTCCCAGGAATCCACATGAAGGTCACTGGCCTTGGCTTATGGACTGTTCTCTTCCCAGTTTTGAACATTGGAATATCTGCCCTTCTCCCATCTTGTGACACTGCTCCTCTTCTCCATGGTCTCTCACACACATCCCAGAGGAGGCTCTTCTGTCATAGCTGCTCATTTGGTCGTACCCTGAGGGTGCTGGCTTCATCTGGGTAGGCAGGTTCATTCTCCTATCTCTTTACTTATCTTGAGTATCAACTCCCTGGAAGCCCTTTTTGTTTCATCCTTTCCCACATAAAGGTGGAATGTTCTTCTGCAGAGAAAACAAACAGAATGCAGATTAAGTAGCTCTGCTTTCTCTCTGTTGTCAGGACCTGTTTTCCCATGCACCCAAGCAAAAATCCTCTTCCTGCGTTGGTCTTTCCTTGCCAGCCTCTGCTCAGACTGAGCTTGAGCATGCTTGGCACTCTTTGAGGGGGTGGTGCCAGCCTCTTCTGTCTGTCTCTTGTTACCTGGCCATGCTTCCTTCTGTCTTCTCTATATTTCTTTTTCAAAGTCTAAATTGGTTGATGAATTCCCTGTGTATTTACATTGGTTTCCTCAGATAAGTTTCATTATTCCTCCTCGTTGAAATTGATTCCCTTTTGTCTTCAGGATTCCATCTCATCAGTTCCCACTGATCCAGCTATCACCTCTGTGGAGATGATGCTGATACCAACCTAGCTCAGCCCTCACCTTTCTCTTGAAACCATTCTTTAGTCTTAATTTTCCCTCTGTCCTGGCCCCTCCCCCGAATCAGTTGCTCAGGCTTGTTGATTTCACTTCTACATGTCTCATCTTTCCCCTTTTCTCTGCATATGCCACAGCTACTTCAGTTCAGGCCCATGGCCCATGTCACTTCTCAAATATTCTTGTAATTGATCTTCTCGCTGCCAGTTTCTCCTCTCTCGATTATGTCTACCATAAAGTGGTTAATATTGATAATCCTAAAATACAGTTTAGACTGTGCCACTCTGCTGCTCAAGAAGCTTTAGTGACTCCCATTGTCTTTGGGTTAAAACAAACTTTAACTTATCAACTTCTTCTAAACCTCTCTAACTCACTATCCCACTCACCACAGCAGCTCTTTCATACTTTCCTATCCCTCCTTAAATCTCCTATGACTTTCCTTCCTTCGACCTTCTCATGCTGAGAACCTTCCCTCATGTTTTATTGAAAAAAATTGAAGCCATTCACCAAGGACTCTCTTTTCTCATCTCACATGGCTAGATGCCTTCTACTACCTCTTCCTTCATCTCTCTTTCACTTAAAGAGGTGGCCCTTCTTGCCAAGTCTAGCTCCTCTGTCTCTGTCTTGTCCAACAGATCTCCCCCTCTATCATCCCAAATCTTTCACCTTTTTTCTTTCCCTCTTCACTGGTGGCTTCCCTTTTGTCTATAAACAAGCTCATGTTTTCCCCATTCTCAAAAAACATTCATTTGATTCATCCAGCCCCACTATCGTCATTCCATATCTCATACCTTTTGTGCTTGGGAAGGCTGTGGAAATAGGTGTTCCTACTTCTTTTCCTTTCATTCTCTTCTTAACTTTCTACACTTTGACTTCTGACTTTAAGATTCAGCTGAAATTTCTCTTTCCAAAGTCACTATTGGTCTCTTAATTGCCAAATCTAATTGCCTTTTCTCAGCCTTCATCCTTTTTGACCTCTCTAGTCTTTGACACTGCCCGTCACCCTCTTCTTAACATTCTCCTTTTTGTTCTCCTTTCTAGGTTTTCAGCACATTGCTGTTTTCTGGTTTTCCTCCTACCTATCAGACTACTCCTCTCAGTCTCCACAGCTGGATCTTTGTCCAGGTCAGGCCCACTAACTGTAAGTGTCTCACAGGGCTGTGTCCTGGGCTCTTTTCTCTCTTTATACTGTTGTACTTGGTGATTTCATCAGCTTCTATGAATTCCATTTTCATCTTTATGCTGATGATCTCAAAACTGTTTATCTAGCCGTAATCTGTCTGCTGATCTCTAGGCTTGCTGCCTATTGGACATCTTGAACTGGATAGACGTAAACATTCTCACTTTCACTCAACACGTCCAAATAAATCATTATTTTTTGCTTCTTCTAAACTTCCCTATTATTGTTGAAGGTCCTGCCACCCTTCTGGTCCTTCTAGCTTCCACCCTAGGTGTCATCTCAGCTCCACACTTTTTTACCCTCATATTCAAATCTGTGTCCATGTTCTACTGATTTTAACTTCACAACATCTCTCACATATGTCCCCTTCTCTCCTCTGATGCTGATCCAGGAACTTGTCACCTCACATATGGACTATTGCATAGCTGGGGTAGGGGGGAAGGGGAGGTCTGCCTGCCTCCATCGAGTCTTTCCCCTGTCCAGTCCATCCTCCATTCTGCTGTCAAAGTGATCTTCCTAAAACAAAGGTCTGACCACATCAC
Organism: Bettongia penicillata ogilbyi; assembly: GCA_023548195.1. Lineage (NCBI taxonomy): Eukaryota > Metazoa > Chordata > Mammalia > Diprotodontia > Potoroidae > Bettongia > Bettongia penicillata. The sequence continues at coordinate 11,911,201 of JAJHZJ010000096.1, forward strand.
TCTTCCTATTAAGTACATTTATCTGACTCCCTAGTACCTCTAGGATCAAATGTAAAGTCTTTGGATGTTCAGAACCTTTCATAACCTCTCATCCCTTCCACTCTTCTAGCATCTCCCTCTCCCCCACGTACCCTTCACTACCTGCTCTTCCTCAAACAAGACACTCTGGCTTCCGACTTTGGTCATTTCCATTGACTTTCCCCCTTACATGGAATTCTTCTTTATCTGCACCTCCTGGCTTCCCTCAATTCTCAGTCAACATCCCACCTTCTACAAAGAAGTCTTTCCAGATCCCCCTTAGTGCCAGGACCTTTTCTCGATAATCTCCACATTTTCCTGTCTGTAGCTTGGTGTGTGTTTGTCCTCCGTTGTTGAAGAAGACCATGCTATCAGAGAAGTGATGACATGACTTGCCTGTGACTTTGTTTTGCGTGAGGCAGGGCTGTGCAGGTCGCCAGCCTAGTAGTGCATAGTAGCTTGGTAGTACATAGTTGTTTGTATGTTTTCTCCTACATTAGACTGGGAGTTTCTTGAGAATGGAAACTGCCTTCTGCCTTTCTCTGTATCCGTAGCGTTGAGTACAGTGCCTGATACGTAGTAGGCGCTTGGTAAATGGTTACTAACTCTGATGTTTGAAGTCCTTTGTATTCTGGCTCTATCCTATCTTTCCAGACAAATGACAGAACTCTAAGCTCTAGCCAGACTGTTCTCTTTGCTGTTACTTGATCTCTGCTGCTACCCTGTACCTGATGTTCCATTTAGTTAGTGGCTTCTGACCCCCCAAATCACTCTGTATTTTGAACATATCAGAATAAAAGTGTAAGTTCCTTTAAGGCAAGAACTGTCTTACTTTAAACACTTTTGTATCTCCACTGTCTATCATAGTGAAAAATAGTAAGTCTTTAATAAATCTTTATTTTATTTTATTTTTTTGATGATATCCAGATCTTTCTGCACTGGGAGAGTAATGAGGCCAGAAGACCTAAAGATTGTTAGTTCCTTGAGGGCAGGTACTACCTTTTGCCTTTTTTTGTATCCTTGGCACTTAGCACAGTGCCTGGCACATAGTAGGTGCTCAATACATATTGATTGATATCTTTTGTTTTTACACTGCCTAGGTTTCCTCTGGTATTTCTTCCCCCCTTTTCTCCTAGGAAGCCATTTCTTATAACAAATTATTTTTTCTACAAAAAGAAAAAGAGGAAGGTTAGAAAAAAAGTCAGCAAAACCAATCAGTACATTGAAAAAATCTGGCATTATATGCAATACAACACACCTGTGGACCCCATACCTCTGCAGAGGAGTTGGGATAGTTGTCTTCTTTTATCTCTTTTTTGGGGCCATGCTTATTCTTCCTGATTTCACAATCAGCTAGAAGAGTTCTGGGATCTAAGCCAGGGGTAGGGAACCTTTGACCTCAGGGCCACATGTGACCTCCTAGGTCCTTGGATGCGGCCTTTTGACTGAGTCCAAATTTTACAGCCCAAGTCCTTTTATTAAGGAAATTTGTTCTGTGAAGTTTGGATTCAGTCAAAGGGCTGCACTTGAGGACCTAGAGGGCAACATATGACCTACAGGGTACATGTGGCCTTGAGGCCGTGGGTTTCCCCCCGACCCCTGATCTAAGCTTTTATGATTCCTCTCTAGCCCTTGGAGCAGGGCATTGGAGGCTGTGTGAGCTCAGAAATAGGAAACTTGTTTCAAGGAGCCCAACCTAGTTTTAAGAATCAGATTTTGATATATCTGGAGCTAAGACATACTATTGTGTGTATATGTGGGGAAAATTTCAGAGAGAATGACAGTTTTTCTGGCTTGAATGAAAAGTTAAGCTTATCCTTTGACAGTAATGGCAAACTCAACAGCACAGCAGTATTACTTCTATTTTTAATTAGGCAATCATCCTGAAATGTATCTGATGGACACATTGGCTGCTTTGAGTCCTAGAAACAATTTTTGCTGAGCAAACCTAACTACGATGTTAACCCATGTGATTGGTCTAGGCAACCCAAAGCTCTTTTGTTAGTATCCATACAGGAATCCTGAAGGAAGTGTTCCAGGCTGTAAGATACCAGACATAGGCAGATGAACAAACACTGGTTGGCTTTTGGATGAGTTCACTTCCTTACCTCTAAGCATGTGGAAACTGCTGTAGAAACAGGAGAAGAAGGTGACCGTGTGAAGACACTATGTTCTGGTTTTTACTCCTGGCTCAGAGTTTAAAGACTATCTGGCTTTTGGAGAGTTTTTGTTCTCTTTCTGAGCCCTTTTCAGGGAATCTTGGTGAGTGTCCTTGATTGGAGATAATGAAGATTGCAGAGTCTTGCCAGTTTGGGGTACCTTCCTTCTGCCCAGTGTATTTTAGCTCTCTGGGCTTGACATGACCCCTGGTAATGTGTGTGATTTGTTTGTCAGAGAAAATTGAAGGGGATGAGGGACAACGGATTTTTGAATGGTATTGAACAGTGTTAAAGAACAGTTGGCATATCTTTTGTGTTGAAGTTTTTAGCACATCTTTTACATTAATGCCTGGGGTTCATGTCTGTCAGAGGTGAATGAGGGAAGGCTGCCAGTTTTTAGCCTAAGTGGAAATTTGTTACTTTTTCAGAGTTGATTTCCTGGCTTCAGGGGAATGAATGGTGCAGACATTGGGGAGTAGTCCTTAGCTAGTTAGTGAAATAGGTGACAAATATTCACATTTTGTTTGGAAAATATTTTTCTGATGGAAAAACAAGAGAGCTTAGGGCAGTAAACCTGTGACACAGGGTAGGACGCTGTTTTTCTGGAGCTATTTTAAATTGAGAGCCTGTCAACACTGGAAGGCCTAAAAAGTGAATGGATTTCTTCTGACAACCATTTGAGAACCAAAGCGCTGTTATCCCCAAGTCAAGAGCCAAAATGATTCTGGCATAGGACATTTAACACCTCTCTCTACCAGTTGGAAAACAACTTTTTTTGTTTCTTACTGGTATTTTAAAATATCGTTTCAGCCCTGCTCACCCTCCCTCTGAGTTCCTCATTTTAAAAAAATGGTTTCCCTTCATTGGGAAAATAAATTAACTTAAATACCAATCAGAATCAGCTAAGGGATAGCAAACCTAGTCTACACTGGTAATAGAAGAAAAACCTGTTTTGTGAAGGAAACTTCTTTTTTTAGCTTCCCAGTTTATTAACCGGTGAAGTTGTACACAAATCACTCGAAAAATATCTGTTGTACCTTTGTAAACCACATACTTATTTAGCCTTCTGAAATCTCTCAAAAACTCATTTATATTGTTGAAAATAAGACAATTACTAGTTGTTGGTTTGGTGAAGTTTGGATCTGTTTTCTTTCCTATTCTAGGATACTTAACCAGCTTCTAAACCTTCTTCCCAGTCATCCTCAGCCCTCCCCCTCCCCCCCCCCCCCATCCAGGTGATTGCCAGCTGCTCCGAAGTCTGCCTACCCACATCTTTTGCACCTGTCTCCTTTTCTCTATTTACATGGCCATTGCCCTGGTTCCTCCCCATAATCTTTAGCATTGACAACATTTATATTCCTTTAGACAGAGCATCCGCAGGTAAGGGTATGATTCCCTGTGTGGACAGAGGGAGAGGAGGGAGGGAAGGAAGGATGCAAACAAGCAAGTGGCAGCCTTGCCTATCTGGAACTGGCTTGTTGGGTCTCCTCAGAGATTGTTGGGCCAGATTTCTATTCTGAAGGACCATGCCTTAAACCTAGGTCGCTCTGGCTCTCATGGAATGTGGGTCCCAGCCCAAGCCTCACTTGGTCATTGTTTGGGTTTGGTGGCTCAGAGTAAGTGTAAATAGCAGTTGTTGCTGTTTTGGCCACAAACTCTGAGGGTCCTCCCCACCCCGTCCCTACTGTCCCAGTGATTCCCCCCACTCCCACACTGGATAAAAGAGGCCATTTTTTGATCTCATTTCCTACCTAGTCTTAATCACTGACACTGACTTGGTAAAGACCTTGACTTTAAAAGGTCAAGGTCCCCCATTGCATCCGGGACCATCTCCACTCTTCCTGCTCTGTACCTTGCCACTGGACCCAGATGGCTCTGGAGGAGAGTGTGAGGCCGGTGACTTTGCATAGCCCTGCCTCACTTAAATCCAGTTCACTTGAAAGTTATGACATCACCTTCCTGAGGTCATTGGTCCTCTTTGAGAATGAAGGACAAACCACAGCTTAGACTACGAATTAATGAAAAGAAATTCAATTCCTATGTGCCAGGCCCTAAGGATACAAATAACCGTAAGCCAGACGGTCCCTGCGCTCCAGGATTTTACATTTTAATGGAGGAAGACAACACAGAAACTAGTGCAGTGGCTCATTGCCGTCTCCGCCTCTCTGAACTGTCTTCCACAAAGCTGCCCAAGTGCTTTCCTACAGCTCAGGATTGACCATGCTACTACCCTGCTCTCTAGGACAGAATGTAAAATCTTTTGTCATTTAAAGCCTTTCACAATTTGGCTTCCCCTACGTTTTCAGGCTTACTATCTATATACATTATTACCCTTCATGCATTCTGCAGTCTAGCCACACTGCCTTTCTTGGGTGTAACTTGAATGTAACATTTCATTTCCTGTCCCTGTGCATTTGCCCTGGCTTTCCCCACAGGCCTAACATTCATTCTACATCACCTCTGCCTTCTAGAGTGCTGGGCTGCCTTTGAAGCTTTACCCAGCTACCGCCTTTCCATGCAGCCTTTCCTGATCCTTCTCCCCACCCCCATGTGCCATAGTAACTTTTCCATCCCCACAAATTTTTATGTTTTTTTTTCTGCATTTTGTTTGTGCTGTATTTACATTTGTATATTTTGTTCCCACCCATCTTGCCCTTTTCCATAGAATGTTACCTCTTTGAGGATAGGGCCTGTATTCTTTATTGTATCTGTATCTCCAGTGCCTAGCACAGAGTAGGCACTTAGTCCTTGTCAATTAATTGAGAGGATTACCACTCATATAATCTGTGGTGAGAAGCAGCTTGGCATTGTGGATAGAGAATGGGCTTGAGTCAGTAAGACCTACCTCTGATGATACTGGTTTTGTGGTCTTGGGCAAGCGACTTGACCTTTCAGTGACCTAGATTACTTGGGAACTTCCACATCTCAAATGGTAAAGGGAGAAATCACAGGTCAAGACTACATCCTCCAACCGTAGTGCTATGTTTTGGACAGCACATCTCAACTGCTTGTGTCCAACTGCCCTGCAGATCTAAATCCTTGTAATCTTCCCCAGCTGTACTTTTCTAATAGAAGTAGTGGTGGGGTAGAAATTTTTAATTGTCATTGTTTAAAAAATATACACATCTTTGCAGGAGGATGAAACTACATTAGGATCCAAAGCTAATGTTGATGTAAATAGATTTGAAAAGTAATTCCAAAGCAAATGTATTCTAAAATTTCATTTTTAAATTAAGTTTTATTTTTAAGAAATTTGCCTTCTCTCTGACCCACCTTTCCTTTCCTCCACAACAAGTAAGCAAGAAAAACAAAATATATATTCAAGGAAAACAAATTCCCACATTATCCATGTCCAAAAAAATTGTCTCAATCTGCACTCTGAGGTGATTACCTCTATATCAGGAGGTAGGTAGCATGTTTCGTCCTGAGCTGATTGCCAGTCATCTTGACTTCTGTCTTGTCATTGAACTTAAATGACTCTGGAGGAGAGGATGAGGCTGATGACTTTGCCCAGCTCTGTCTCACAATACCCTCATGACGTCATTGGTCTTCTTCAGGAATGAAGGACCAACAGCAGCCTTGTTTCATCATGAGTCCTGTGAAGTAGTGGTTAGTCCTTTCAAGCTTATTTGGGTTTACAATATTGTTGTCGTTGTATAAATTGTTTACTTCATTCTGCATCGGTTCTTACAAATTTTCCCAGGTTTTTCTGAAACCATCTCTTTCATCATTTCTTTTTTTAATTCAGTTTTATTTTATTTTCCATTCCAGATTTTTTCTCTCCTCTCATCCCTTCTGCCACTCACTGAGAAGGCAAGAAATACAAAACTCATTATAAATATGAAGTCATATAAAACACATTTCTCCATTAGCTATAGTCTGGGGGGAAAAACAAGAAAAAGAAAGACAGAAATGTACTTCAGTCTACACTCAGTGCATCAATTCTTTATCTGGAGGTTTATAACTTTTTTCATTATGAGCCCTTTGAAACTGTGGTGGCTCCTTCTGTTGATCAGAGTTACCAAGTAATTCACAGTGTATTATCTTCGCAATATTGCTGCTACCATGTACAGTGTTCTCTTAATTCTGCTCACTTAATTTCAGTCATATAAGTCCCTCCAGGTTTTTGTGAAACCATCCACTTCATCATTTCTTATAGAACAGTAGTATTCCGTCACATTCATATAGCATAACCTATTCAGTCATCCTACACTTGATAGGCATCCCCTCAGGCAATTCTTTGCCACCTCCATCATTTCTTATAGCTCAATATTATTCCATCATGGTCATATATCATAACTTGTTCAGCCATTCCCTAATAGATGGATACCTCTTCAATTCCCAGTTCTTTGCCACCACAAACAGAACTGGTATAAACATTTTTGTACATGTGGGCCCTTTTTCTCTTTCCTTGATCTCTTTGAGGTATAGTAGTGGTATCATTGGGTCAAAGCGTATGAACAGTTGTTTTAATCAATTCCAGATTCCCTCTCTTTCATCCTCACTCATTGAGAAAGCTAGAAAACCAAAACCTGTTACAAATTTTATGTATATGTATATATTTGAGAAAGCTAGAAAACCAAAACTTGTTACAAATTTTACGTATGTGTATATATTTATATGTATATTTCCACTGTATTCCTGTCCAAAAAATGTACTTCCGTCTGCACTTTGAGTCACTTCTCTATGGAGGTGGATAGTTTGTTTCATTTTGAGTACTTGGGAATTGTGGTTGGTCATTGTATTGATCAGTTCCTACGTCTTTCAAAGTTATTTTTCTTTTCAATATTGTTATTATTGTGTAAGTTGTTCTCCTCATTTGGATTACTTCATTTGATATCTTTTTGTACAATTCTTACCAAATTTCTCCAAAACTATCCATTTGATCATTTCTTAGAGCATAGTAGCATTTCATCACATCCACAATTTGTTCAGCCATTCCCCTGTTGATGGTGCCCCTCAGTTTTCATTTGACATCACAAAAAGAGCTGTGATAAATATTTTTGTACGTATGTGTTCTTTTCCTCTTTCTTTGGGTATAGACCTAGTAGAAGTATTGATAGGTGAAAGGTATGTACAGCTTATTAGTTTTTTGGACGTTGCTGTAAAATACTTCTAGAATGACCAGCTAGTTCATAGTTGCACATCAGTGTGCCTCAGTATGCCTGTTTTCCTATGTCTCCTGCAGCATTTGTCCTTTTCCCTTTTTGTAAACCTAGTCAATCTGATAGGTATGTGGTAGTCCCTCAGATTTGTCTTAATTTTCATTTCTTCAATTAATAGTTATTTAGAGCACTTTTTCATATGGTTGTTGATAGCTTGGGTTTCTCTTTCTGAAAACTTCCTGTTTGTATCTTTGACCATTTTTCAACTGGAGAGTGGCTTTTATTCTTATAAATTTGACTCAGTTCCCTTAGAAATGAGACAGTCTTTCCATCCTATTTCCCTGTTGGGCAAAATGTATTTCTGTACCCAAGTATGTATATGTGTATGTATAATCTTTCTTCCTTTGACTAGTTCAAGTGAAAGTCAGGTTCAAGTTTTACCTTCTGCTTCCTGCCTCTTTCTTCCTTCTTATTACATAGTCTTCTATTTATGTATGCTGTTTTTAAGACTTTTTCTTGGATTTCCCAATCAGAAGTTGGTTTGGTGTGTTTTCTAGATTGTCATGAAGGTTTGGCAGAGGTGCTGGACTGTATTTCTTTCTGCTGTTCTATTGGTTATACACATAGAACAAATTGCCTTCCAAATTGTCTGAATCAGTTCACAGCGCCAGTAATATTGATACATTAATGTGCCTGTTTTCACAGAGCACCTCCAGCATTTTCCATTTTCTTTTCTTCTTTTTTTGTCCAACTTTGCCCATATGATATATGTGACGTGGAATTCAGAGTTTTAAAAATTTCTATTTCTTTGTAAGATTTAAAGTATTTTCTTCACATTTTTTACATTAGCATATTTTCATTCATAACTTGGATTTCTTCCTCTGAAAGTGTCTTCCCATTTTCTTTTATTTTGTTTTTCATAAATCATTTATGAATTGAGAAATGATACATTTGTTTAAGAAGCCGTTGAGACCATTGTGTTTTAATATGAATTTATTATCTACATGTGGTATATTCACAGAGTGGTTTGGGATTCTCCTTAAGCACTTAGCTTTGCTCCTACTACCCACGACTAATGAAAACAAGTCAGAATCAGTAATTTGAAGCTTCATTAAAGTGTTTGAAGAGGGATTGTAACGGCTTAGACTGAGAGCTGGCACAGGTTGCGATTGTGATGTAGTCCAGTCTTCTCATTTTCCTTTGAGGAGACTGATATCCAGAGATGAAATGTCTTGTCCTGCTGTGTAGGTCGTAAGCTTATCTTAAGGTTTACTGACCAAGGAAACGGAAGGCCAGTCTGAAGGCAGAAGAGCTTCCCTTCCATGATATTAGTAGTATTTTATTTTGATATTTAAAAATCTGTTTAGAAATGGAATTTCACAAGATTTTTTTCTTGAAACTGGGGATGTCTGAGTAAAAATGAGAGAAGCTCAGGTCTCCAGTAGGTTATATTCTACTGGAGGGACAGGATGGAACAGGAATATAGATTTTTTTTTAAAAATTGAGATTGGAAGTGATAAGGAAGTAAAGGAAGGACCCAGATCAGGTGGTTTAGATATTAGGAAAACAATAAACAACATGTGTAGTATGGAGACTGGAACTTTATATTAGTGTTTTACATGAAGAGATTTGGAAAATCTCAAAACCACCCTAAGCTTTGCCTAACATTAAAAAAAAAAATCTTTTTCTAATTTTCTAATTACATGTAAAAATAATTTTTCACATTAAAAAATTTTTTTTTGAATTCCAAACTATCTTCCACCTCTTCCCTTTACTGGAGAAGGTAAGCACTTTGATATAGATTATATATGTACAGTCATACAAAACATATTTCTGTGTTAATCAGATTATGAAAGAAAATACTGATTTCCTCCCTACCCCTGGCCAAATCATCAAGAAAACTAAGTTAAAAAAGTATGCTTCAACTTGCATTGACTGCATCAGTTTTTTCTCTGGAGGTGGATAGTATTTTTCATCATGAGTACTTTGGAATTGTCTTAGAGAATTGTATTGCTGAGAAAAACTAAGTCATTTATAGTTGGTCGTTGTATGGTATTGTTACTTTGTACAGTGTTTTCCTGGTTTTGCTCATTTCCCTTTGTATCAGTTCATGTAACTCTTTCTAGGTTTTTCTGAAAACATCCTGCTTGTCATTTCTTACAGCACAATAGTATTCCATAACAATCATCTACTACAACTACTCAGCCATTCCCCAGATGACCAACATCTCCCCAATTTCCAATTCTTTGCCAACAGAGAAAGAGCTGCTGTAAATATTTTTGTCCATGAGTTCTTTTCCTTTTTTTTTTTTTAATGTCTTTGGAATAGAGGCTTAGTAGTGGTATTGCTGGATCAAAGGGTATACACAGGTTTAATGGCCCTTTGGGCATAGTTCCAAATTGCTCTGTACAGAATAGTTGGATCAGTTCATAACTCATCAATTGTGCAGAAGTGTATTATTATCAACCTGGGTGATTTATATTTTTGTGAATAACCAACCATTTTGATTAAATTGTTGGATTTATTGGCTCATAATTGGGCAAAATAGATCCTAATAATTAATTTCTTCACTAGTGGTGAATTCACTCTTTTCATTTTATATACTGGTAATTTGTTTTTTCTTTCTTTTTAAAGTCATGTTAACCAGATAAAGTCAAAGCTAAAATAGACTTAATCAAAAGCAAAAAACAAGCAAACTGCACTATATATCAGCAATATTATTCAATATTGTTTTAGACCATTTAAAATAACTAGACAGTATAAAATAACCTCAATTGTATAACCCTAAATTGTATACTGCCACAACAGACACAGGTACTGTATGAACATAACCATAAAATACTTTTTACGCAAATAAAGTCAGATCTAAATAATTGAAATGGTACTTATTGTTCTGGATAGGCAAAGCCAATATAATTTAAAAAATGACAATTTTTTAAAATAATTGATTCAGTGCCATACTAATGAAATTACTAAAAAATTTTACTAAGTTAGAAAAAATAATAATAACAAAGTTCATTTTAGAAGAACAAAAGGTGTGGAATTTCAAAGAAACCAGGACAAAAAAAATATAAAGGAAGTAGATTCAGCACTGTTAGACTTTGTGCTATATTATAAGGTGAGAGCATTGTTGAAGTGTAAAATGGATAATTTCCATTATTTTAAATTAAAATTATCTGCTATAAATAAAACCAATGTAGGTAGGAATAAAAGGAATGCAGAAAATTGGGGAAAATTACATAGATAGTAGACATAGACATAACTTTCATGGATAGTGTCTACGATTGGTATATATGTATATGATTGGTTGGAATGCTGCTGTGGTATAGAAGTATGAGCTGGTTGATTTAGAAAAATATGGAAAAACTTGGACCTATGAAAAAAGATGCTATCTACTTACCGAGAAACAGAAGATGGAGGAAGTGTGCATAGTACAGTCATATATATATATGTGTATATTTCCATCTGTCTATCTATGTCTGTCTATCTATCTATTTATCTATCTATCTATCTGTATCTGAGTATAATTGTAGCCTATTGGGTGGGGAGGGGGGAAAGAGGGTAAAAAAATAAAGAAAAAAGAGAGCAAAAGAAAACCTACAAGGAAGCAAAGAAAAGCTGGGTAGCTTTGAAAACAATGTGTATTATTTATTATATAGGTTTTCCTGAGATGGAAATTTACTGTTTTATATTGAATCATCTCTTAAGTTCTGCTGTGTACATGGCAGTGTTCTATTTTTTTCTTTTCTCATTTTGTATTTGTTTAAAATGAATAGAAAAATTACAAAAAAAAATTAATCAAACTAACTGATGATTTATCTGTTTTATTGACTTTTTTCCTAAAAGCATCTCCTGGTTTTATTTACTACTAGCTCAGTGGTTTTCTTAATTTCAGTTTTACTAATTTCTCCTTTGATTTTAAGGGTGTCTAATTTGGTGTCTAGTTAGAGATTTTTAATTTGTTCTTTTTCTAGTTTTTTTTAATTGCATGGCTAATTAATTCATGTGATCTTTCTCTATTTTGTTGATGTAAGTACTTAGGGATAGAAATTTTCCCCTAAGTGCTGCTTTGGTTGCATCTTATGAATTTTGTCTGTGGTACCTTTTAGCAAAATATAGTTTCCCTGATTATCTCTTTTAATTAGATCTAATTTTGCTTTTACTTTTTCTGAGATCATAATCAATACCTCTGCTTTTTTTTTTTTAACTTCAGCTGAAGCATAATAGATTCTGCTCCAACCCTTCACCTTTACCCTGTATATGTCTCTCTGCTTCAAGTATATTTCTTGCAAATATCATATTGTAGGGTTCTGTATTATTGTAGGGTTTTAATTCACTCTACTATTTTGCTTCTGTTTTATGGATTAGTTCATTCAATTCACATTCACAGTTATGATTACTAAATGTATATTTCTCTCCATGCTGTTTTTTTTCTTGTTTATCCTCTCCCCTTTTACCCTCTTTCCTCATATATTTTGCTTTTGACCACTTTCCCCAATGCACCCTCCCTTTTACCAGCCCCCCTTTTCTTTTACCCCCTTCCCCTGCTTTCCTATAGGTTAAGATAGATTTCTATACCCAACTGAGTATATGTTATTCCCTGTTTGAGCCAGTTCTAATGAGAGTAAGTAACAAGTGTTGCCTGCCACCCTTGACTCCCCTTACCTTCCCCCGCGTTTTCCCCTCCAGTGTAAAAGCTCTTTTATGACTCTTTTATGTGATTAATTTACCCTATTCTGTTCTGCCACTCCAAAATTCATTTTGAGGTGGTGCTTTAAAGTTGTTTGGAAGGTAATTTGGGATAGCTCAGGCAAGTCCCTTCCTTTACTTCTTCATTCCCCCCCAAAAAACCATTTTGACTAAGCATGTGTACTTCTTAGTCCTAGGTCCCTGGTAAAAGACTGTCCTGGACTCTTTTCTCTTTTTTCTCTGCTCTCTTTCATTTGGTGACCTCATCAATTTATGTGGATTTAATTATTGTCGATATGCAAATGATTCCCAGATAGTTTCTGAGCTCCAGTTCTGAGTTGCCATCTGCTTGCTAGATTTCAAAGTGGACATCCCATACACATAGCAAATCCACCACATCCCAAACAGAACCCAGTTTCTCTTCCTTATGACCTTCTTCTCTTCCATAACTTCCCAAACTTCCCTACCTTTGTCAAGGATACTACCACCCATTTGGTCATCCAGGCTTAGATGCTTTCATCTCACATATTTCATCATCTGCCAAATTTTGTCCCTACTTGGACAGCATCTCTCATAAAGGTGCTGTTTTCTCCACTCCCACAGCTGCTTCCCTATTTCAGGACTCCATCATCTCTTGAGTGTTCAATTGCAGCAGCCCCTTGTCAAGCTTCACAAAACTTACTTGAAAAGTAGGTTGTTATAAGGGAAATGAACTTGCATTTTCCCCAAAGAGTTCACAAGGATACAGGTTTGCATATTTATAACTGTAGGACAGAAGAAGGAGGAGAAAATACAAATTTCCCCTAAAGGGGTGTGGCATGAGAGGGAGCTTAAAGGTGGGAAAAGGACAGAATCCCTTCTGAAGGGGAGGAGCAAGGCAATGGCAAAAGCTTCCTTCTTTTCCCTTGGAAACTGCTAGACTATGAAGATAGGATGGTCAGCTTATCTACAAAGGTCCCAGCTACACAAGCAATTTCCCCATCTAGCATAGACCGACTGGCACCTGTCGTGATTCCCAAGGACACACAGTACAGTTTGGGGTGTAAACAACAAATTATGTCAACCTGGGATGAGAGTAGGGAGGAGGGAAGCTTCGTTCTTGACACATTCAGGCCCTCCTGTATATGCTAGGTCCCATGTTTCTGGACAATATAATAACTCAAAAAGATGAGTTCAGGGGACCCCTTAACATTCCTTGACAATCCTCACTGTCTCCCTGCTGTAAGTCTTAACTCACTCTAATCCATCTTCCATACAGCTGCCAAAATGATTTTGCTCAAGTCCAAGTCTAACTATGACACTACCTAGAGTGTAATAATCTCCTCTGGCTTCCTGTCATCCTTAGGAATAAATATAAACTTCTCTGCTTGGCATTCAGAGGTCTTCACAGCTTGGCCCCCTCAGATCTTCTCTGCTTTTATTACCATCTACTCCCTCCATATAGCGTATGGTCTAACCACCTTAGGGTAGGTGGCACAGTGGATAGAGTGCCGGGCCTGGAGTCAGAAAGACCTGAGTTCTGATACTGCCTCGGTCTGTTGCTACCCTTAACCTAACCCTGTTGGCCTCAGTTTCCTCATCTGTAAAATGAACTGGAGAAGGATATGGCAAACTAGTCTGGTATCTTTGCCAAGAAAATTCCATATGTGGTCATGAAGAGTCAGGCTTGACCCACCAACAACACAAAACCATCCAGCTTGCCCTTCTTGCCGTTTCTTACACATGACCTTCCGTCTTCTGACTTTGTGCCTGGAATATACTACTTCCTTGTTGTCCCTGCCCCTTTCAGAATTCGGTTCAGATGCTACCCTCTGGGTGAGGTCCTTCCTGATCTGCCTTCCCCCTCCCCGAGAAAGTGATCTGATACATGTTTTCTATATCCTATGGATGGGCACTTATCTCCTGTGTCAGTGTCATCTCCTTCAGGGTAGGGACAGTTTCGCTTTGTCTTTGTATCCTAGCACCTGGCACAGTTTCTGGCACCTACTAGTTGACTAATAAATGCTTTCTGATTTATAATCAGAAAATGTAAAAATGTAGCTAAATTTCAGATTCCATTTCAATTGTAAATCCCACTTTATTTTGCTCTCACACTTAATAGCCAATATTTTATTACCTTTGCATGTATGTTCTCTTTTTCCTTCTCAGTCCCATTCAATTTCTACTAAGTCCTGTCTTTTTCTTTTGTCTTATCTTTCCTATTGATTTCTTCAGTCTCTTATCTTGCCTCAGAAATATTTTCTGATCTGGTCACCTTCACTGACCCTACTGTCATTTTCTTAAAAGAATTCTAAATTCCACTAGCAAGTATAAGCCTAATTCTAATTTCAAGATGTAGTTTATTATGTCCTAAAAAGAGATCTTATCAATAAAGACCCAGGCTTTCAGTGGTTCCTTGGCATGACCTGCTTGGTTATATCTGTGCTTCTTAGACTGATGTTCAAAGTCCTTTGCAAGCTTGTTCTGACCTGGCTTTTCACCCTTATTTTATATTCTAAAATCCCCCTCAACCAGACTATTTCCCATTCCTCAAATCTGTCTGTCCTTTGCTTCTACTTCCCCTCTTCTGCTACTAATTTACTTCTTGCCTCAGCTTTGTCAGGAAACCCCATCCCTCAAGAGGCCACTCAGATGCTTTCTTTTTCACGAAATATCCTCTGATGTCCCACATGCCCTAGGCTTCATCCTCTCACCGTAGACATATTGATGTTTGTCATTGCTCTGCTTCACCCCGTTGGGTACAGGGTAGGTTTACCCACTCTGTGGATAGGATGCTACACTTGGAGTCAGGAAGACCTGAGTTCAAATCCTTCCCCAGACACTTAACTAGCTGCCTGAGCAAGTCACTTACTCTCTTTTAGTCTTAGTTTTCTCAACTGTGAAATGGGAGTTGTACTCAATGACTTTTAAGGCCCTTTTTTTCAGCTCTGCATCTTTGATTTTATGGTTATTTGATTCATTTATTCCATCAATAAGCATTTATTAAGGGTCTCCTGTATGCCAAGCACTGTGCTAAAAATTCTTGCTCTCATGGAACTCAAAGCCTGATGGATTCATGTGTAAAAAGAAAAGACCATCCTTCCTCAAGTTATGTGGTACTTTTAAAAACCTTTCTTCTTTACATTATGAAATATATAATGTGCTAGTGTTAACTTTTCTGGTTAAAAAAGGTAAATTATATTAAAATATTAGATTTTAGAGGTATTTGCATAGCTCTGTTGAAGACTTACTTTGATGACTTCTTGCGTCATCAAACGTCATCATGTCATGACCTTGGGTCCTTGAAGACTTTGCCAAAGGAGCATGATCTGGGGTAGGTTCTACCAGCCTTTGGTATAGAGCTGGTGATGAATTTATACCTGCTGCTTGGGGAACAGAGTCTCACACTAGACATTTGGCCACAAGTTGATGCAAAGGAGAGGCAGATAGCAGGGGCTCTGATTTACGCTAGTGAAGGAGTACCCACACTTTGGAAGTCCTGGAGCCAGAGAGTATTATTTCTGAATGTGGTTTATAATCCTCACCCAACATCTGAACAATGCTGAATGGATGGAGTATGTTTTTGAAGTCTTTGGCTCAGCATCTTTGAATTGGGTCATCTTGGTCTCCCTGTCTTGAAAGTCTCTCTCCACTCCAGTCTAGCCTTCCTTGCATTGCCAGTGGGATTCTCCTAGAGTGTAGGGTTGACCATGTCTCCCTGTACTGAGTCTACTCCAGGGGCTTCCTACTCTCTCATCCTGAGGCTCCAATAGGAAGCCCTCTGCTCTGCCCCCTCACAGCCTACTTCCCATGTAGCTTCTGAGACATTTTACATTTAACTCCCTTCCACTGACTTTGTAATCCAGCTCCTCAGGCTTCCTGCTGTTTTCTTGCACATGACCCTCTCCCTTCCAGTTCTGTGCATCAGTACTAGCATTCTTCCATGATTGGAGAATTTTACCTCTTTGTCTGCCCCTTAGAGTCCCAGACTCCTTCAGAACTCAGCCCAGGCACTACCTTGTACAGGAGGCCTCTTCTGGCCTCCTTCACTCCATGACTCCTCTCCTCCCACTCATACTTTCCCTTCTGAAATTACCCGGTTATTCACATGTTGTCTGCCCCATTAGAATGTGGTACCTGCTTGTAACCCAGTGCTTAGCACACTGTCTGACCCATTCTTTACCATCTGACCATTCAGACCTGACCCATTAGGACCCATAGGAAATGCTTAATACATGCTTGTTGACTTATACACTATGTTTTGGGTCTTCAGATAGTGCTAATATATTTAAAAGTTAGAAATGATAAAGTTTTACCTTTATACCCAGAGGGGAGTTGGAGGCTACAAGGCAGTCTGTGTGCTTTGAGACTTTAGGCTTTGGATGATAATTATTGATGGAAATGGTAAAATGGGTTTTTTCTTCTTTCTTTTGTTTTAGTGTCAAACCAGGATAGAAAAACTCAACGGGAATTTAAGATGTGAAGAGTCCTTTTTTAAAAGAAGAAAAAAGTGATTGTTGGGACTATGGATCGGAGCAAACGGAATTCCATTGCAGGATTTCCTCCCCGCTTAGAGCGTTTGGAAGATTTGGAAGGGAGCAGTGGAGGAGAAGGAAATGTGACCCAGATGGGAAGAGTGTGGCCTTCTTCATATAGAGCTCTCATAAGTGCCTTTTCTAGACTTACACGTTTAGATGACTTCACCCGGGAAAAGATTGGGTCTGGCTTCTTCTCTGAAGTGTTCAAGGTGAGTGTGAGTCTCTGCTGAACAGCAGCATGGCAAGGTAGCCTGATTTCCCTTTGAAGACTTCCATTTGTTCTTAGTTATGGTGGGGGCTTTGATTAATGTGGCTACTGTAGCTGCTGAGAAATCATTTAAAAACTTATTCTTAGTGTTGTATGTCATTTGTTTTGGAAAGTTATGGGGACTAGTGAAAAGAGGCAAGAGGCAGAATTGAATATTTGACCTATTTTGCTTTTATAAGTTCTGTTATGAGATATCCAAAATACTAGCATGGGTAAATCCTGGCTGTGGATGGGATAGGCAATGGAGAAATTTGGAATGAGTACAGGAGCAGGAAATGGGCACTAAGAGCTTGTTGAATCAGCCTGTAGATGTACCTGGGACATACGGTGTTTTAGGACATACAGTGTTCATACATGTATACATACAGAAGAGTGAAGCACTCCTTATAGGAGGGAGGAAGGGGAAAGAAGAGTGTGTGTGAGAGAGACAGAGAGAGAAGTATCACACTTTAATACTGTCTCATTGTAAAGTTGTTAGGTCCAGTGCTATGGTTACAGGGGTTCCCTTTTGTCCTTCCCTCTAGTGTGGTCCACTCTTTTATATCAGTCACTCAGAATGCAGTAAAAACCATCTTATCTTTATATGGTGACAAAACTCATAAAAATACAGACTATGAATAAACAAGATTTAAAGGGAGTAGGAAACTTCAGTGGGTTAAAAGCTGCCACTTTTCTAGTCAAAGGAGGGGAGGAAGTGAAGAGGGAATTAATTCTTTCTTTATGTGTTAGATAAATTCTGTCCTGGGAAATCTCTCCTTGAGTGGGTCAGTGAGCCAGATGGAACTCCAACTGACCATGATTATAGTCAGCTTGGGGTAGCAGTCCTCTTCTGTTGCAGTTGGCTGACTGCTGGCTTGGTGTGCTCCTAAACCCCTGGGACTCCAGAGTTCCTGGGCTTCCCCCACCATGTGTGACTGCTACCTCCCATGATCCTTCAGTCCTTCCTTCTAGCTGGAAAATACTGTATTTCCCATCAGTGCCTTTGCCCTAAAAAGGAGTCTGGGGCAAACTTTGAATAGCCTACATCATGCAGCATAACTTTTTCTGGATTTACTCTTTAAGTTGGAAGGGGAAACGTTGTTCTCTGTGAGAGGTAACATAGTCTAGTGCAAAGGACTGTGAACTTGGAGTCAGAAAATCTGAATTTGGTCCCAGATAGCCTACTTGTCATGTGACTTTGAGCAAATCACTTCTAATTCTGGTCTTTTCCAAGGAATTGGGGTAAGGCATATCAAGGCATCACTGTAAAGTCCTAAGTAAACAAATATCTGCTATTGTTGTTGTGGTTGTGAAAGGGATATGAAATCTTTTCCTTACTCTCCTCTCCTGAAAGTAGTTGAGGCTAAGCTCAAGTGACAATAGTAATTTCTTTTGACTTGGTTGTATTTTTGCTTGATGAGATTTCTGGCTATTGGGTAGATCTTCATTGTGGACTGCTGTTAACATCTTGCTGATACCAACACTTGTTCAGTTGTATCTGACTCTTTGTGACCCCAGTTGGGGTTTTCTTGACAAAGATACTAGAGTAGTTTGTCATTTCCTTTGCCAGCTCCTTTTACAAATGAGGAAACTGAGGCAAACAAGGTTAAGTGACTTGCCCAGGGTCACACTGCTAGTAAGTGCCTGAAGCTCAATTTGAACTCAGGAATATGAGTCTTCTTGACTCTAGCTCCAATGCTCTATCTACTATGCCACCTAAACAATTTGATAAGCCTCTACATTGTTTCCAATTCTTAGCTGTCATAGAAAGTGCTGCTATAAATATTTTGGAGTCTTTTCTGTAGCTTTCTTGGGGATATAAGCCCAGTAATGGTGTCTCTGATTCAAAAGATATGGACTTTTTAATCATTTTCTTTGCATGATTCCAAATTGCTTTCCAAATTTTTTGTCTTATTTCACAGCTCCACCAATAATGTGTTAATGTGCCTATCTTCCCAAAACCCCTCTGACATCGACTGTTGCCATTTTTTGTTGTGTCTGTGTGTATGTGTGTGTATATATGTGTGTGTGTGTGTGTTTGCCAATTTGCACGGTGTGACATGAAACCTCAGGGTTGTTTTGATTTGGTTTTCTCTTGTGTTTTTGTGACTTGGAGCATTCTTTCATAGGGTTGTGAATTCTTTGTAGTTCTATTGAAAATTGGTCATATCTTTTCATCATTTTTTGGGGAATGGCTATTAGTTTTATATATGTATGTGTGTATATATATATTTTTGTATACATATTATGTATATATATATATTTTATATATGTATATGTACACACATACATACATACACTCACACACGTATATATGGGTTGTAATTTGCTTATATATCTTGAATACCAAACCCTTATCAGAGAAATTTGATACAAACATTTTTTCTACTACTTTCCTTTTTGTCGTAGGTGCATTAGTTTTGTTTGTGCTGAAGCTTTTCAGTTTCAAGCAATCAAAAGTTATTTCTTAGATCTTTTGTAATTGTCTCTATCTCTTGTTTGGTTAGAATCATCTCTCCTCCCAAGAGGTGTATCATCTTTTTCTCTTCCACTTTTTTAAATAGCATGATCTTTAACATTAAGGCCACATATTTATTTAGAACATATTGTGGAATATGGTGTTCAGAATTTGTCTAAGCATTAGATTGCTTTCCAATTTTCCCAGTTTTCTTTATCAAATAAAGATTTTTTCTCTAGGTAATTTGTGTTTTCCACTTTATTAAACACTGGGTTATTGAATTCTGTTGTTTCTGAATCTCATTGTTTGAGTTTGTTCCATTGGTCTATCTCTCTATTCTCTAAGCAATACCAGATTGCTTTAATGGCTTTTGCTTTGTAATATAGTTTTAGTTCTAGAGTTTCTAGATCTTTTATTTTTCCAATTGAATTTTTTTATTATTTTATCAGTAAAGTATCCCCTTGGTAATTTGTTTGCTATAGCATTAAAAGTGTAAATTAGTTTTGGTAGTATTGGATTTTTATTATGTTGGCCTGGCCTAGCTGTGAGCACTAAATATTCTCCTAATTATTTAGGTTGTTTTTTCTGAAACCACCCCCTTTATCAGTTTTTACAGCACAATCTTATTTTAGCGCATTCATATACCGTAACAGGTTCTCTATTTGATGGACACCCCCATCAGTTTCTCATTCTTTACCTAATGGAAAGAGCTAATTTAAATATCTTTGTACATATGGGTCCTTTTCCTCTTTTTTGAGGCATAAGTCTCATAGCAGTGTCATTGATTCCAAGGGACTTCACAGTTTAATAGCTTTTTGGGCTGCCTTTGTTTGAGGGTGAGTACCCATTCTAACCCTCGTTCAGAAAATCTCTGTGGTAACCGGTATTCTTGTTTGTCAGGGGCTTTGGGCTCTTCTGGGATGACTTCATAGAAGTAGGATACATTTCCTTATTCAGCCTGTCAGTCTAGATAGCTTAATTTAGTATTGTGTTAGTTTAATACAGATCTCTATGACTTTAAGCAAAGATTATGTTAGTAGTGGGATGATTTGTACAGGAGGGTGTAGTTAATTTTCCGAGGATCAATAGTCAATAAACATTTTTAAGCACCTACTATAATCCAGGCACTCTGCTAAGTGCTGGAGGTACAAATAAGAAAGACAGGAGCTGCCCTCTAGGAGTTTATAATCTACTGCAGAAAAGCAACAAACAGAAGGAAGCTGGAAAGGGAAAGGAGATGCCAAAGGGTTCCCTGAAGTTTGTGGAATTAAAACCTAGCAGAACAGCTGATAGGAAATGAAAGTTAGCTGGAAAATTCTGAGCCCTCCCTAAGGGGAGGCTTTGGGAGGATGACAGGTTTCTATGGCAGAAATATGAAGTTCTCTTTTTAGTACCTGCTAAAATAGGTTATAGTTCATGGAGTGGGGTAGGGCTAAGGGCAGAACCTGGTAAATCTACTTCTGGTTGGATAGACTTCTGCTTTTTTTTCATGATTCAAGCATAGGAACATGAGAGCTTAAAAATCCTTTAATTAGAGCATTGTTTTCTGAATAGCTTTTACTCCAGGTATGGGGGCAGCTAGGTGGTGCAGTGGATAGAGCACCAGTGCAGGAGTCAGGAGGACCTCAGTTCAAATCTTACCTCAGACATTGGCACTCACTAGCTGTGTGACCTTGGGCAAGTCACTTAACCCCAACTGCCTTATCTTGGGTCATCTCCAGTCATCCTGATGAATATCAGATCACTGGATTCAGATGGCTCTGGAGGAGAAGTGAGGCTGGTGACCTACACAGCCCTTCCTCACTCAAAACAAAGTCAAGTGCAAGTCATGTCATCATTTCTCTGATGGCATGGTCTTCTTTGGCAACGAAGGACGAACACACACATACTCTAGGTATAAAATGCTCTTCTTGTTAACTACCACACATTACTGGCTACTAAGGGATTGAAAGTTCATTTGTTCTGGAAGTCAACAAAGATGTACAATCTAGAGGCACTGGGAATAGGGACAGGAATTACACTTCCTTCCCCTGCTTTATTCTTAGTATGTGGAGAAGTGTCTAGAACAGTTAGGTAGTTTAAATTCACTGAAAATCTTGTCCTTTTTTTTTTTGCAGTTATTATTTGTAATATCAACAAACATTTGGTGAAGGCAGTGATTCAAAAGAGAAATAAAATGGTTAGAAGAAATTTTTAAAAATGAAATCAGGTTGGAAACTAGTACTCTTCAAGCAGAATTAAAAAACACAAACAGTAGATGAAGTAGGAAGAATTGAATGTGAGATGGAGAATCTCTCCCCAAAAAGTTCTGACTCTTATAGTAAGAAGAGATTTGGAGTTTGGATGGGCTTTGTACAGTGCTGGGGATTTGTCCTCAGAAGTGAATTCTCAGGCTTGGATCCAGCTCCTGCTAGTGATTTGTCTCTGTGATTCAGGGCAAGTCACCTATTTCCTCTGGGCCTTAGTTTTCTTCACTGTAAGATGAGGGGCTGTACTTGACTTCTGAAGTCCTCACTGGCTCTTAACTCTGAGATCTCATGATCCTTTGTAGGCAGCCAGATATCTTAGTGGACCCTGCTAAGTGTCAGGAATCCTGCCTTAGCTACTTCCTGGCTAGGTGGGTGATCCTGGCAAGTCACCTTAGTTTTCTCATCTGTGAAATAGGGGTAATATGAGCTCTGTCCTTACTGGGTTGTTATGAGGATCTAATGAAATAATGTATGTAAAATACTTGGCAAACCCTAAAGCACTATGTAAATCTGGGCTATTACTAGTATAATGCACCTTTGCCCTGCACCAGTTAGAACCTCATTTTTAAAGACAACAGTTTATTCTTCTAGCTATATTTCAGTAGGATCTTGTAGGGACAACAATGTGAATGTAAGTCAACCACAGCCTGTTACTAATAAGGAAGCATTTTCACTATTTGTTGTTTTTATTGCAGCACTTTCTCCATCTACAAAAGGAAGTCCTGTTTTATCCTCCTTTGGTGGAAAGGCTTTCCTGCATATGTAGTGCTGGGAAGCCATTTCAAAGTACCCCAAGTCTTACAATGGATTGTTGCAAAAATGGACTGGCATTAAAAAAAACCCCCACAATCTTTCAAACAAATCTGTAGCTTGCAAAATGCCTGAAAGAGTAGGTTTTTTTACTTGCAAGTACTCTTTGAAGACTGTGCATAAGAGATAGAACCTTAAAAAATCCATCTCAGCTTGTCCATGATTCCCTTAATTTCTGTTTACATGTCTTGTGCAACCTCCTCTGAGCTCTCATGTGAAAATGCGCTCTGATTAATCAGCCTGGTGTTTGTTAACCATTTCTAAAAAGAGAAACATCTACATGTTTTACCAGAGACTGGATGAAAGAATTTAAAATCCCTAGATTTCTGGTGAGGCATGTTTGAGATAATGGCAGATCATGGGTATCCAGGGGTTAGCAGGAATAGCGTATTGAAGGACCTCTTTACTTCTCTGTATTTGGAGTTTTTTTGGTTTGTTTTGATTTCTTTTGGAACGCAGTATTCTGTAGAGCATTCTGGGAATTGACGTGTTTCTTGAATGGCTGGAGGAATTCATACCTGAGCCAGCTTGAAGCCTTCTTTGTGAAAGGAATCAATGATTGGTTGTAGTAAATAGCTGCAAATTCACAGGACTGGCTTGGGGAGAAGAATGTGGAAGCCTAGAGAACATTGAGTCAGTCACATGCTAGAAGTAGGAGCAACGGCTTTGGAGAAAATATTTGGCCAATTTATCTGAAAGCATCTTGAGTAATAATTGCACTCACCATGTCTGAAATTATATCCTTGCATCACCCTATTCCAGCAGCTTCTGAAGAAATGTCCATGTTGCGTGTGCTAGGTTTCTAACGTCTCCTTTTCTTGCTTGTTGATTACTACCAGAATTAGTCTCTAGATCTTATACTTCAGTGAAAGGCATTAATACTTTTTCAAAGTAAATTTTTATTTCTTTATTTTTAATATCACCTAAGTTTCCAATGAATCCTTTCCACTTCCTCCCATATGTCCCTTATAACAAAGAATTAAAAAGGAGGAAAAAAAAGTTCTGCAAAACTAGCCAATGCATGAGAAGAAAAACCACATATGTTCACATATGTTACATATATGACATACCTACAGTCCTATGCTTCTGCAGAGTAGGGGGAGGTGTTTCCTTATTGCTTTTCTTTGAGGCCTGCTTGGTTATTATAATTTCTCAGCATTCAGTTTAAATTGTTTTCTTGTGTTTTTTTCTATTTCCATCGTTATTGTAGTCATTATTTTCCTGGTTCTGCTTACTTCACATTGCATCTCTTCATAGAAATCTTCCCATGTTTCCCTAAACTCACCATGATTCTCATTTCTTATAGCACAGTAGTCAATCTAAAAGCATTTAAATGTTCACTATTATCTGGTTCTGGGCTAAGCTCTGGAGGTACAATGACAGGCAAAAATACAACCCTTTTCCCCAGAGTGCTCATATGGGGGAGGTAACATGTAGAATCTCACCATACATGAAATACACAGTGTCACTGGAAGATAACCTTAAGGAGAAAGGATAAGCATAGAAGGAGGGTGTTGAGTCAAGTTTTAAAAGAAGCCAGGAAACCTGCAGGTAACCAGGAGAAGGCTCTGTTCTAGGGGCTCTTTTCATTTCTATCTATATATTGTATCACTTGATGAACTCATTGACCTCTTCCTCCTCAGGATTCAAAAATCATCCATATATAAATGATTCCCAAATCTAGCTACCCAGCCCTAATCTCTCTCCTCTTGAGTTCCAGGCTCACATAATCAACTGCCTTTTGGATTTCTAAAACTAGATATCCTGTAGACATACCAAACTCAACACAACTCTTTATCTTTCCCCCAAATCCTCCCCTTTTCCCAATTTTTCTGTTATCCCCCCAGTCACCAAGGCTCACAACAGTGCTGTTGTCCTCAATTTCTCACTTGCCTTCACTCCGCAGAGCCAATCTGTTGTATGTCTTGCTTTTGCTGCCTTATACATGTCCGCTTCTCTCTCCTCACACCGCCCAACCCAGGCATGGACCCTCATCACCTCAGCCTTGGACAGCTGCGCCAACCTGCTTGTGGGTCTCCCTGTCTCATCTTTCTCCACCTACCATCCATCCTACACTCAGCTCACCATTCTACTCAGACTCCATTCGGCCTCTCTAGCCATCCTCACGCTGTTCACCATCTGACTCTATTCGCTTACCTGCTGTTCCTCAGACATGACCTTCCACCTCCCAGATTTATGCTTGCAACGACTGTGCTCAACACCATGAATGCTTTTTTAGTGATCTAGTATGCATGGAGCCCCTGTCATAGTTTAAAAATAAACTTTCTTCTAAAGGATAGCTCTCAAGGAGGGCGAGAGGAGGGTCAGAGTGTAAATCTAGATGATACAAAAGTAAAAGATATTAATAAAAATCTATTTTTAAAAAAGCAAATGTTCTGACAAATATGGAAATAGGTTTTGCATGATTCCACATGTATAATCTATCTCAAATTGCTAACCATCTCAACGAGGGGGAAAATGACAAAGAGATGGAAAAAACTTGGAACTCAGGATTTAAAAAATATGAATGTCAAAAGTTACCTTTACAGGTAATTGGAAAACATAAAATATTATTTAAAAAAGCAAATGTTTACCCTTTTTTTCTCAGGGAAAGAATGTCATGGTGTAGGAAGGCAAAAGAGACCAAAGTCGTCTGATTAAATTGTCCATTTTGTTTGTGTTCCCCAGTGGCAGACCTGCTCAGAGCTTGAGGCTAATGTGAATTTTGCACAGGATTCAGATCCTATTGAGACAAGTCAGGTGTGGCTTGGATGAGAGATTTTGTTCCACTGCAAAATATGTTTGACTTGGTATACCAGTTTTATGTAGAAGGCCATGAAGCAGTTTCAGTACAGATTGGAAGTCTGAAGCAACCTAATGGAAAAACGTTGGAATTGTTGTGAGATAATGTCTAGAGATCCCACCTCAGTAGATACATGATGGTTCTGTATCTGGTGCTCTGGATCCCGCTGAGCTCCAGAGATCAAAACAGACAATGCGTTTAATAAAACCAGATGCAAATAGTCTTGCGTAAAGGATTCCCAAGGTGGTGGGAAACTAGTTCATACAGATAAAAATCTGCTGGCCAGCTCTCTGCCAACATCCTAAAAACAGTTTTTGTCATCATCTTTCCCAAAGTCACCCCACCTGGGCAGAGTTAACCCCGACTGCTCCAAGTCTGCACAAGTTCCATGCTCCCAAGTTCTGGCTGCTGTGGTGGGAATGTGGTGGCTTAAGTCCTGCCTCCTTACAAGTGCCTTGTAGGGGGTTTGAGTGTCAGTGGCTTGAAGACCTCAACCCTTCTGATTGGAAGGCTGGAGGTAGGAGCAAAGTCTTCAGGCAAAGAAGGCTCCCAGGCCCTTCGTATCCTATCTATTGTATTCCTTGGGCTGCATTCTGTCATGCCCTTAGCCTGTTACCTTCTTTCCCCTCCACTCCCCTTTTCCTTTTTTGTATTGTCTTTTTAGATTGTAAGCTTCTTGAGGACTGAAACTATCTTTTTATTATTGTAACCCCAGGGCTTAGCATAGTGCTTAAACACTTAGTAAGACTTAATAAATATTCATTGACTGACAATCAATGGATGGCATTTATTAAGTGCCTCTTGTGAGCCAGGCACTGGAGAGCAAAATCCAAAAATGAGGCAGTTCCTGTCCTCAGGGAACTGACATTCTACTAGAGGAAGACACTCTAGGAAAAACAATAGTGATGAAAAACAATTCTGGAAGGTCTCTTGTGGAAAGGCTGAGCCTCCAGTGACCAAGAGACAGAGTTGAGGAAGGAAAGCATTCTGGGAATGGGGAATGTCTCATGCTGAGGCACGGAAATGGGTGAGGAGGTGTTTTGTGTGCAGAACAAGAAATATTGTTTGGCCTCAAGGTAGAGTTCCTGGTGGCAAGTACTGTATAAGCTTTTTGAAATGATAGGCTAGGGTCAGATTGTTAGTCAAGAAGCATTTAGTGAACTGAGGATACAGAGAAAGGCAAAAACCTTGGTCCCTGACCCCATTCATTGGGCAGGGGCAGGGGCTGAGGTAAAGCTAGGAAAGGCTTCTGTCCTGAAGGAGGCCGGGGAAGCCAGGAGGAGGAAGGGAGAAGGGAGAAAGGGGTACATTGCAGCTAGTGCAAAGGCAAAGAGTAGTCTGAAGATGTGTAAATAAAAGGAGAATAAATAGAAAGTAGCTAAATACAAGCTACTTTGGGAGGGAGGGCACTAGCCGCTGGGGATGGTCCTGGTCCTATGGATGTGTGCAAGTTGTCATGAGCAAGGCTAGCCCCAAAGAGCTCCTTAGAATGTGACTCATTCTTCTGTTTGCTCTGTTGTAGCTGTGCCTGGGCTGGCACCCAGTTCTCTTGCCTTGTGTCTCTTTGCCTGCCCTGGCACCTCATACTGCTTCTTTGTTTAAAGAACTATTTTTCTGATCCGGTTGAAACATAAATCACTCACCACTTATCCCCCTGTGCCTTCTCTCCACCTTGTTTACCAATTGTCAGCGTTTCACAAGAAGACAAGTTTCTGACACACATACAAGGGAATAGCTCCTTGGATGATTTTCGGAAAAGAACAGTGACTTTCAGAATGAAGAGACCTTTTTAAAGATAGATATCATCAGTGAACAGAGTAGGAAAACTACTGTCAGTGAGTTCTTTGTGTAAAGGTGTTTTCTTAAACTTATCCTTGTAAGATCAGCCGGGGAGAGTGGCTCTTCTTTCAGTGGTCAGGAGGTGCATGACCACAAAGTCACTGAAGCAGAGGGAAAGAATCCTACATGAATGACACATTCATAAAAACAAGTAAACACGTCATTGTACCTTTTGTCCTTTCAAGAATTTGTACTGATGTCTCTTGTTTTTATGGCACCTTTATTTCCCATTCTGTCCTTCCCCACGCCTTTACCCAGAACCATCTTCCTTGGCCCCTTCAAGTCCCAGCTAAAATCCTGCCTTATACAGGAAAACTTTCTCCGTACCTCTTACTACTAGGGCCTTCCCTCTGTTGATGATCTCCAATCGATCCTGTCTGCAGCTTTTTCGTACAGGGTAGTTTGTAGCTTGTTTCCCCACATTAAACATGAGCTTCTGGAGGGCAGGGACTGGCTTTTACCTTTCTTTGTATCCCTAGCACTTAGCACAGTGGCTGACATGCAGTCAGTGCTTAATAAATGCTTATAATTTATAGCCAGCTTATAATCAGTCAATCAAGTAAGCATTTATTAGATACCTGTTATGTACTAGATGCTGTGCTAGGTGCTATAGATACAGAGATGAAAATGAATCCTCTGATGGAGAAGACAACTTGCACATGCATTGTTATGTACAAAAGGCATTTGCAGGTATATAAAAATATAGGGAAAGGAGGCACAAGGTCACTTTGAAGGGGGAGGGAGCTCCAATGGGGGGACTGGGAAAGGCTTCCTTCAGAAAGTTACTTGAGTGAGTCTTGTAGGAAACCAGGGATTCTAAGAGTTAGAGGTGGGGAGAGAAAGCATGCCTGGTGTGGAGAACAAACAGCCTGTGCAAAGGCATGGAGACAGAAGGTGAGGTGTCATGTGTGAGGAACAAGCAGAAAGAAGGGTAGTAAGTAAGAAGGCAGGGTCCTGAAGAGCTTTATATACCAGAATTTCTGTCTAGTGATAGAGGTGGTAGGAATTTATGGAGTAGAGGGAAGACATGCTCTCACCTTCACTTTTAAGAAAATCACTTAGGTAGCTACAGTATATGGAGGATGGACTGGTGGGGGGAAATACTTGAGGCAGGCAGATGACCTCTGTGCTCTGCGTCTCTCTCCCCTCTTCCCCCGCCCCCCAGCAGCTTCTGCAGTAGTCCAGGTGTGCAGTGAAGAGGGCCTACACCTTGTGGGGGAGGGGCAGGGGTAGAGGAGAGAGGTGTTACAAAAGGTAAAACTGACAGGCCTCCTTAGCAACAGATTGGAGATGGGGTGACATATGGGTACCAGCCTGGGTGACTGGGAGGATGGTGGTGCCATTGATGATACTAAGGAAGTATGAAAGACACAAAGGGAGGGTTTGAGGGGAGAAAAAGACTTCAGTTTTGAATATATGAAGTTTAGGGTGTCTGTTGGACGTTGGATGTCCGTAGGCAGATGGAAATTTTAGATTGGAGGTCAGCAAGAGGTTAGGTTTGGATAAGAAGATCTGAGAATCATCAGTGTAGTCACCAAGTAAAACAGCATAGAGGGGCCAGGACCGAACTCTGTGGGATACTCATTGTTATTGGTTGTGACCTGGATGAAGATCCTGCAAAGGAGAGCAGTCGGGTGGGTAAAAGGAGACCCAGGATAAGGCAGTGTCTCGAGAATCTGGAAGAAGAGAGCATCCAGATGTGGGTGATCGCCAGTGCCAGAGGTGATGGTGAACTCGAGACAGATGAGGATTGGAGTGCGTTTGTAACTTTGGAGGGAGCCATGGCAATTGAAATGATGAGGTCAGAAGCCAGACTATAGACATGGGAGAAGAACAAAAGAAGAGGCCCCTATTGTAGATAGACTTTAGCCACAAAAGGCCAAAGAGAAATGGAATAGTGGCTAGCAGGAGCAGATGAAATTAGGGATTATTGAGGACAGTGGAGACATAGCTATGTTCATTACAGCTCTATGTTTCTAATCAATTGTCTCTCTTTCTTCACACAACCACCAACCCCATTCAGACCTCCATCTCTCTTATTTGGTCCACTGTAATAACCTAATTGGTCTGTCTGCCTTCAGCCTCTCCTTGCTCTCTCATCCATCCTCCACTCAGCCACCAGCGTGCTTTTTCTGAAATGTACGTCACTGCCCTGCTCAGTAAACTCCAGAACCTGCCTATTGCCTCTGTGGTCAAATGAAAAAGTACTCTGGCATTCGAAGCCTTTCATAACTTAGCTCTCTCTGCCTTTCAAGGCTTACTTGCACTGTACATTCCCTACACTACCACGTGCTTTGCTTGCCTCCTTGTTCCTTGAACAAGATGCTCCATCTCTCAGCTCAGTGCATTTTCTCTGGCTCACTCTCCCTCATGGCTGGAACTGTCTCCTTGTCCTCTCTGCTTCTTGACTTCCCTGACTTTCTTCAAGTCTACGATAAAATCTCCCTTTTCTACGGGAAGTCTTTCACAATTCCTTTTCATTCTAGTACTTCCTCCCCCCTCAACTGTTCAGTATGTCCTAGTTATCCTATATATGGTGTTTCCACGTAGTTGTTTTCATGTTTCCCATTAGGCTCTGAGCTCCTTGAGATCAGGGATCATCTTTTACTTCTCTTTGTATCTCAGTACTTAGCACAGTGCCTAGCATGTAGTAAATGCTCAGTGTTTGTTGTTCACATTTAATATATATGAAATTGAGAATAGCAAGGTTGTAAGCTTGCTATGAATGTCTTGGCATATATTGGTATAGATTTTACTCTCTGTTTACTATCTATTAGACTTATTTCCTGTCTTTGACTTCTTTGGGAGGGGTACGATTGCAAGACCAAAGAGTATGCATAGTTTAGTCACTTTTTACACATAGTTCAGAATTGAAATCCAGAACAATAGAAGTACTGAACATTTTCACTAACAGTATGCCAGTGCACTTGCTCCCCCTCACCGATCCATCAGCCTGTTTCCAGGGCTTGACATTCTGGATTACAATTCTCTGCGCTTATCCAGAAATGGACTTTAAAATTTTTTTGTTGTTGGTGATGGAGGAGAAGAGTTTTTCACACTTGATTTCTTAACTTTCATCATCTTTCACAACTTTTTTGGGGAGGGATCTTCTGTTTGGCAACAAAAATGAAATATTGATGAAGTGATTGCTTACTGTTGTTCTATTTCTGAGACTGCACTAATTCATGACAGACACTTATTTTCAGTTGTGGTTTGTGGGCTTAGGCTCCTTCAAAGTCTATAATAGCATAGAAGAGAAAATAAAAGTGTTTAGGCACAGCCTTGCTGTGGTCGATTGACATTCTTATGCGTGAGTGTTGTGACCATGCTAGATATGCACATAATGTAGTCTTAGCAGAACTATGATGTTCTGTACAAGGCATCATCTATTCCCCAGCCCCTACTGAGAATTTCTGTGTGTACGTAGTCTAAAGTACAGAATGTAAATCTGGAAGGGACCTTAGAGGTGATTTCATGCAATCCTTTTTTTTTTCTCCCAGATGAGGAGTCTGGGCCTGTGAGAGGTAGAAAATTCCCCAACTCCTCCTGGAGAAAAGCCTGGCTGAGCTAGGACACAGATTCCTGGGTCTTTTCCAAATTCAGTACTCTTTTCAGTATTCCATCGACACCATAAATTCTAATATGTATTTTAATACATATATTAATGAACATGATTACACAGTTCTTTTTGGCTAAAAGCATTGTTATTCCAGAGCCAAAGTTTGCAAAATAGAACACAAAATATTGGATGTGAAATTTTGAATGTGCATTACTTACACCTTACTTTTTAGACAAAGTTTATAATTTCTTCATCATGTCACTTTCTAAGCTCTTGTTTTTTTTTTCCTCTGAACTTCCTTCTGTAATCTGTGAATTAAAAAGATGTTTTAATAACCCTCTCCTCTTCATTTTCTACACCAGTATCCTTCTCCCTTCCTCTTGCCATCTTCCTCCTAAGAAAAACAAAACTTTTGTAACTAATGAATATGATTAAGCAATGTAAGACCGCACATTGGCCACATCAAAAAATGTCTGTCTTAGTGTGTCTGCTAGGCCATTACTTCTCTGTCAGTATGTGCATAACACGCTTCATCAGGGGTGTTCACATTTTGTTGTTCTAGAACTCATTCTGCTTATTGCTCTCTTCTGTTGTTACTGTTATCAGTTGTAGCTGACTCTTCATGGACCCCAGCCCCCCAGACCTTCTCTGCTGTACTATCTCTTGAGTTCTGTCAAGTTCATGTTCATTGTTTTTATGACACTGTCTTGCCATCTCATCCTATGCCACCCTCTTTTCCTTTTGCCTTCAATCTGTTCCAACATCAGGGTCTTATCCAGTGAATCCCATCTTCTCATTATGAAGCTACAGCTTTAATGTTTGGCCTTCCAGTAAATAGCCTGAATTAATTTCTCTGAATATTGGCTGACTTGACCTCCTTACTATCCATGGGACTCCCAAAAGTGCTATCCAGTACCACAATTCAAAAACAATGGTTCCATGGTGCTCAGCTTTCCATATAGTTCAACTCTCACTCATACTACTAGAAAAACCATAATTTGGACTCTACAGACTTTTGTCAGCAAAGTGATGTCTCTGCTTCCCCCTTCCCCCATTTATTAATTAATTTATTTTTAGTTTTCAGCATTTACTTCCATAAATTTTAGATTTTCTCCCCCTTCCTTCCTCCCTCCTTAAGACAGCATGTAATCGGATATAAGCTGTACACATATGTTCCTATTAAACACATTTTCACATTAGCTATGTTGCATAGAAGAATTTTAATGAATGGGAGAAACCATGAGAAAGAAAAACAGAATAGAACAGAACAAAGAAAATAGTCTACTTTGCTCTACATTCTGACTCCATAGTTCTTTCTCTAGATGTGAATGACATTTTGCATTATGAGTCCTTTGGAATTGTTTTAGTTCCTTGCATTGTGGAAAAAGGCTAAGTCTATCAAAATTAGTCATCCCTCATTATCACTCAGCATTAGTTCATTTAAATCTTTTCAGGTTTTCCTGAAGTCCTCTTGTTCATCATTTCTTATAGCACAATAGTATTCCATTACATTCATATACCACAACTTGTTTAGCCATTTCCCAGGTGATGGGTATTTACAGTTCTTGGCCACCACAAAAAGAGCTGAACTGCTACAAATATTTTTATACATGTGGGTCCTTTTCCCATTTTTATGATCTCTTTGAGATATGGTTCTAGAAGTGATATTGCTGGGTCAAAGGGCATGCACATTCTTATAGCCCTTTAGGCATAGTTCCAACCTACTCTCCAGAATGGTTGGATCTGCTTTTTATTATGTGTCCAGATTTGTCATAGCTTTCCTTTCAAGGAGGAAGCATCTCTTAATTTCATAGTTCCAGTTGCTGTCTGCAGTGAATATAAAAATCTGGCCCTGCTTCCGTTTCTTCTCTCTCATTGCCAAAAAGTAATGGGATCTGTTGCCAGGTGTTAATTTTTTCAATGTTAAATTTCAAGTCAGCTTTTACACTCTCTTTTTTCACCCTCATTGAGGCTTCTTAGTTCTTCACTTTTTGTCATCAGAATTGTACTATCTACGTATCTGAGATTGGTGTTTCTCCTGGCAACCTTAATTCTAGCTTTTGATTCATTCAGCCTGGCATTTTGCATGAAGTACTTTGCACATAAGTTAAATAATATTTAACTTGGTCATACTCACTTTCCATTCTTAAGCCAATTAGTTGTTCCATGTTTGGTTCTAACTGTTGCTTCTTGGTACTCATACAGTTTCCTCAGGAAACAAGTAAGATGATCTGGTCCTTCTATCTTTTTGAGGACTTGCCACATTTTGCTGTGATCCACACAGTCAAAGGCTTTAGTGTAGTTAATAAAATAGAAATAGATGTTTTTCTGGAACTTCCCTGTTTTCTCCATAATCCAGTATATGTTAGCAATTTGGTCTCCAGTTCCTCTGCCTCTTCAAAAACCAGCCTGTTGTTCTGGTAATTCTTGGTTCACATATTACTGAATCCTGACCTGTAGAATCTTGAGTATAACTTTGCTGGTGTATGAAATGAGTGCTGTTGTTTGGCAGTTTGAACATTACTTGGCATTGCCCTTCTTCAGGAGTTAGTATGGAAACTGATCTTTTCCAAGTCAGCAGCCAAATTTTCCATTTGCTGACATATTGAGTGCAGTACTTTAACAACACCGCTCAGCTGAATTCCATCACCTCAGTGGTGTCCTAAGCTAGCGATGCTCCCTAAGGTCCGTGACTTCATTCTCTAGGATGTCTGACTCTAGATCAGTAACTACTCTATCAGGATGATTTTTCTTGTATAGTTCTTTTGTGTGTTCTTGCTACCTCTTCTTCATCTCTTTTGCTTCTGTTAAGTTCCTATCCCTTTTGCCCATTTTTGCATGAATATCTCTAATTTTCTTGAAGAGATCTTTCCCATTCCTTTGTTGTCTTCTATTTCTTGGCATTGCTCATTTAAGAAAACCATATCTCTCCTTGCTATTCTCTGGAATTATGCATTCAGTTGGGCATATCTTTCCCTTTCTTTTTTCCCTTTCCCTTTTCTTCTTTCCTCTACGATCTTGTAAAACCTCTTCAGACAGTCATTTTGCTCTTCTTATTTTCTAGAATTTTTTTGTTGCTGCCTCCTGTGCAATATTGCAAACCTCTGTCCATAGTTCTTTAACACACTCTATCTATTAGATCTAAATCTATTTATTGCCTTGACTTCATATTTATCAAGATTACTTTTTGTCAGAACTCTCCTTTATGATCTGTCTGTCCTAGGGAACTCTTCATACCATAGTTCATAGTTCCTTGAGGTCTGCAAGTCCCTCTCTATCACAAGGCAGTGATCCAGGAGGGGCACTTTTCTCTACATCAGTTCATTGAAGTCTTCCCAAGTTTGTCCGAAACCATCCTCTTCATCATTTCTTACAGAGTGGTAATATTCCATTACTTTAAATACCATGATTCCTTTAGCCATTCCCCATCTCTTTTTCACTGGAGAAAGAGCTGTTAGAAATATTTTTATAAATCTTTGGGATATACATTAATTTTTTTTTTGTATTTTTTTCCTCCTTTTTTTTCTGCAAAGGAATTTTGAGCGAAGTGGGCTTATTTTGTGGTTTATTGTCTTATAGAAGAAAATTTTACTAGTGTTCAGTAAGTACATCATAGGACAAGCATTTTTTGGGGTCAGAATATGACAAACATAATTAGAATAGCTACCATTTATATGGCACTTTATAGTTATAAAGACCTTTACATAGATTTTTCATTTTGTATTCAGAAAAATCCTGAGAAGTAGCTTTTCTCCATTCTATAGATAATGTGAAATTGAAGTTGAGAGAGCTTGTGACAGGATTGATCAGTGACCTTGCTGTCATCTCACCAGCTCCAAAACCAAGCTCATAGTCTTTTTTCTTAAACTTAGAGTTCTTTCACCATTTGTGACACTAACACACACACCTAACCTCCCATGTCTGTAGTCTTCTCTCTTTCTTACTTCTCATAGTGAAGCTGTTAATAATTTCTATTGATTCTACCCTAGTTATATCTCCCAGAACTGTCACTGTCTGTACTTCCCCTAGGACAGGTTCCCATCACTACCTCCAGGCTATCCCAGTCACCTCCATTCCATACCTGGTATGTCCTCATTGCTACCCTGGGTTTTTAGAATAACCTCCTAAATAATCTCTCTCCATGTACCCACCCTTCAGATCATTACCAGGACAATATTTCTTTTATAAAATTTAGTTATACATCTCCTCAGAAGATTTTACTGGAACCTATTTTCTCGCTAGGTAAAGTGTGTTATTATTTGTTTCTCATTCAGTGCCCTCTCTAGTCTGGTACTACCTTAACTCTCCAGCCTTGTTGCATAGTAATGATAGTTAACCTTTCTGTAGCACTTTAATGTTGGTAAAATGCTTCTATATTATGTCGTTTGATTCTCACAATGACCCTGAGAAGTAGGTGCTATTATGATTCCCATTTTAAAGAAGAGAAAACTGAGCCTGAGACTCAATACGTGACTTGCTCAGGGTCATACAACTAGTAAATGTCTGAGGCAGGATTCAGACTTAGGTCTTCCTGAACCCAAGTCCAGAATTCTATCCACTACATCCCATTTTTTTCTGATTACTCTATCCTCTCCTCTGTAACTAGCACTTTTTATACAGAGTTAAATCTTGCAAATCATTCTTGGGCAAGCAGCACTAAAAATTCTCAGTGTCGGGTAGACAGTGGGAATGTCAGAGATACCAGAGTACCATGAGGAGGCTTCTGGGTAGACTGCTTGGTTTCCCCCTTACCCTATGGGGCCATTTCCATAGCCTCCTATTTGTCATAATTATTCTTAGTAACTAGGTGCTAAGGTCAGTTGTTTCTTTATACTTGACATTCAGGCAACCTGATTACTGAGAGTGGGGGGATACAATAATAGGAACTCTTATAGCAAGCATACTTTTGGGAAGGGGGCTGAAAGAGGCCTTGAAGCCCCCCAATGCTCAAAGTGTCATGTTAGAGCTGGAAGGAGGCCCCCAAAAGGGGAAATGACATGTCCTACCTAGATCATTGAGGAAGGTGGATTCATCTATTACTGAAATTGATGCTGGGCCAAGGCAGGATCAAGTGAAACCCAAATGCCACAGACTCACAGACTGTTTGAGCTAGAAGTCACCTGAAAACAGATGATCTTAACCTGGGAAATCAACATTAAAAAACAACAACACATTTTGATAACTTTGTGTCAGTGCAACTGATTTCATTTGCAGTATTATATGTTTTATTTTACACATTTAAAAACATCATGGGTACCATAGGCTTCTCCAGATTGCCAAAAGGGGTCCATGATCCTTCCTTAGAGAGGTTTCTTTGTCTAATCCCTTCATTTGTAATAGTGCTTGAAGATTTTTAATTTTGTTGCTCTTTTCTGTTTCTGTGTAACATGATTTCTGAATATACCCATCCACCACCTCCAGGAAGTCATCTCTTATTAAAGCAATAAAAAAGGAGTTTAGCACAACTAATTGATACATTAACCAAGGCCTAACAAATTGCATGTACAGTATTCTACAGTCTTAGTGGCCCAGCCTTCGTCAGGAAGGGAGATGTGTTTTTTCAGTTCTTCTCCAGGGACAGATACACTTCTGGTTTAGTCCTTTCAGCTGGCTTGTTGAAATTCCGCCTCCTTCAGGAGCACAGGAACCAGAGCTTCAGAGCAGTCATCATGGGGTGGGTGACCCTTCAGTCTTTTCAGATGAATACCCTTTCTCCCAATTAACAGCCTTCTCCTCCCCTTTCCACAACCAGGACAAATTGAAGAAGCTGGGAGGTGAAAGGTTCTAGGGGGAAGAATGGTTTTGGAGTTGGGAGACTTGGCTCTCTTTCCCCTCCAGCTGCCTTGTCCTGCTTGAACAGTTCCCATTCCTCACCACCTTTTTCCTGGGGCAGATTCTGCTGAGTCGCCTGGGATGGCCGGCCCTTGTCCTCTACCAGGGCCAAGATCCCTGAAGTAGGCTCTGCTATTCGGTACTGAATCTGTTCATGGTGCTCCCAGGGTGGATCTTAGCCAATCTCAGTCATG
This sequence comes from Bettongia penicillata ogilbyi, assembly GCA_023548195.1. Classification (NCBI taxonomy): domain Eukaryota; kingdom Metazoa; phylum Chordata; class Mammalia; order Diprotodontia; family Potoroidae; genus Bettongia; species Bettongia penicillata. The sequence continues at coordinate 11,947,680 of JAJHZJ010000096.1, forward strand.
TCAGAGAATCTCCAAGGAACACAAGCACAGTTATTCCTTCCTGGTGGGCTCCCATCTCTACTCTCATCGCTGCTCACTGCCTCCCACCTCTTTAGAAAAAGATTATAGTAAGTAGCAACAGCCCTTGAAATCCACAGCTCCTAGGCAAATTTCCTGCCCTCAGGGAAAGCTGCAGCCTAGTTATAGCTCTGCTTCAGTCAATAGAGCTTTGGTTTGTCCTCTGGATACACCCTAGACTTTTCTCTCTCTGCCTTTAACATCCTCCTGTGCTATGAAGACTGGGGGGACATGGTACTTTGTTCTGCACCTATCTTGTGAATTTATCATGTAAAATTGTTATTGCTATCTTTTAACATTTTTTGCTTTTACATACCTTAAGCCCCCAAAGGAAAAGAAGTTGGTCTTTCTAAACTTTGTATCAGTTGGTAGTTTTTTACATTATGTATTTAATTGAACACTGTGGAAGGGATTGACACTTTAGGCCAAGCTTGGACCATATGGCCTAGAGTCCAGTGTTTATGCCTGCCTCCAGTCATCCAGCCGATAAGGACTGAAGCTAGGACCTGAGCCCAGCCTTCCAACTCCAGGGCATTGTTGGCCCAGGGTCTCTGGGTGGACTTCTTACTAGCAATGACTCAAGGCAGTATGAGGTCAGGTCTGGGTTGGCTTCAAGAGGGAAATAGACTTTGTATTTTGCTCAACATTAGAGTATAGAAAAGATCTAATTTCTTTACATTGTAACAATATCTTCCTGGTATTTCAACTAAAAATTAGAATGTTTTTAGAATAAAAAACAATGTATTTGGATTTTCCTAAGCATTTATGATAAGTTTTGAATTTTTGTCAGCATTTCTAATAAAAAAGTTTCCTGTCATTTAAAAAAAAATTTCTAGATTGGAACTAGCAGATTTTCCAAATGGAGAGTTTGATCACTATTCAGCTGTGACCTTTGATTTTACCTTTTATCTTCTTGCTTACCTGACCTGTAGGTGCGGCACAGAGTGTCTGACCAAGTGATGGCCCTGAAGATGAACATTTTAAGCAGTAACCGGGCAAACATGCTGAAAGAAGTCCAGCTTATGAACAGACTCTCTCATCCAAACATCCTGAGGTCAGTCATCACCTTTCCTTTTTCCTGGGGTCAGGGAGAAGAATATGAGTATTTCCTGATGGACTCTACAATTGATTTCAGATGAAAAGCCTGAAAGAACCCTTTGACCTTTGAACTTGCTTTGTCATCTTCCACTCAGCCCTCTGAGGTTTGGGTCAGCCAACTTGACTTACTCACCATGCAGGCTCTGGTGTCATTGTTCTCTTGATAATTAACTGTTTTTAATGCTCTTGGGCTCCCTATTACTTCACCACATCTGCAGCGTCCCATTACTAGACAAATTCTCTTAGCTGAGACTTTATTCCTTATAGAATTTTTAAATTTGTTTAATTGCCTTATGAGAAACTTGAATTAAATTTTCTTAAGTAAAATTGAAATAGAATTACATCGCTTTAGATTATCTTCTTTAGTATACAGGAGCTTCTGAAGGAAGAAGCTTAATGAGATACCTAGGTGACTCAGGAGACTGAGCTCTTGTAGCTTAGAGTCAGAAAGACCTGAGTTCAAATCTTTCCCCTTACACTAGCTTTGGGACCCCGAGTAAGTTATTTCACCTTGATCAGTCTCACTTTCCCCATCTGTAAAGTAAGGCCAATACCAGTCCTCATCTCACAAGGTTGTTATGAAGATCAAATGGAGTAACATGTGTTGAGCACTTTATAAACCTTAAAGTGCTGCGTAAATCCTAACTTATTTTTATAATTATTAACTGGACCCTTCAGAGGAGTTTCACATTATAGACGATGAGGTACAATTGCTTTTACCTCTCTTCCCTGTTATTCTATCCTGACACCTCCTGCCCTTTCCAGTGAAAGAAAGAATATATCACACAATCACTGAGGTTGGAGTTGGAAGTTACCAGGGAGCCCACTGAATCAAATTCGTATCGGAAAAGCAGTCCCTTCTGGAATATCCCCAGCAAAGGCATAGGATCCTGGCTGCTTATCCAGCCTTTCCTCAAACACCTGCCATGAAGGGGAAGCCACTGCTTTCCACGATAGCCCAGTTCTCTCACTCATTATTAGCAATTCCTGACATTAAGGTTAGATTTTTCTTTCAGAAACTTCCCTCATTAGTCCTAGGACCATCTTGATGCCCCTTGGCATAGCTGAGAACCCCTATCCTGTCCTGTCTTTTCATCTTCAGGCCAAAGTGCCCCAATTCTTTCATTTGCTCCTTTATAGCATGAACTCCAGATGCTTCCAGAAGCTTCCCCATCCTGTGACCCTCTTCTAGGGTGCTTTCTAAATGATCTTCTTCCTAGAACCGAATGCATTCCTCTAGAGCTGCCTTTCCATCTACAGCCTCAGATTCCGTTCAGTTTTTGGACTCTACCTCCACTGCATATTCATATTTAGTGTGTAGTTCACTGGAATGCTCAGATCTTATTCAGACAAACTGCTGCCTAACCATGCTTCCCTAGCGTGGCATTTAGGAAGAAGATGATTTTTTGAACCCAAGTGGTTAGATTTAAATTTAATAGGGATAAATATAACCTTATTAGAGTCAATAGAATCTTTTAGCCTGTCAAGGTCACTTTGAATCTTGATCCTGTTTTCTGGGGTATCAGCTCAGATCTCCCTTACAGCACGGTTTTCTGCAGATCTCATAAGCATTTCACCTGTGCCTTTATCTAAGTCCTGGGCCCATTGTGAGCCAGCGCATGCCAGGACCCTTTCTTCTGACATCTGTAGGATTCTGGAGGAGCCCGCTGGCCAACCCCAGGCAGTCATCCCCCAGCATCCCCTTGGCATAAGCCTGTCTTCTTTTTCACTGACACTCTTCTTTGATGGTGTCCTTTCCTCTGGTTCTTCTTCCTTATTCCCTGTTCCATGTTGCCGCTTATTCATACTCGCTGTGCTCCTTTCTATTGTCTTTTGCATGAGATTCACTTTCTTCCTTATCACTGTTACTCTTATTTTCTTTATCTGACCTTAGAATAGAAAGAGCAGCTGTCTCATGTCTGGTTATGTTTGTGATCATTGGTACCCAGAAACTGAACCTGATTGTCCCCTTGGGATTTTCTGGCCTTCAGCATCTTCCTGATGATCCTGTGGAGCAGAATTAAGTCAATGAATGTTTGTTGTTTTCAGAGAATCATTTGAAATCCAGAGGTCATAGTCATCATTGATCTTGGTCAGTGGATATTTTTTGGTCTGAGCATTGTGCTAGGTGATGAGAGGGGTACAAAGAGATATATGAATAAATTAAATCAATATCATTTCCCCTCTCTTTTCTGTGCCTCCCCCCCCCAAAAAAACCAGTGAGTATCATTCTGCTAGACATTGGGGTTATTGATGTTGGTCACAGTTTGTCAAGGGGTGTGTGTGTGTGTGTGTGTGTGTGTGTGTGTGTGCGCGTGCGCACGCGTGTGTGTCTTATAAAGGGTCTAGACCTGTGATTTCATCAGTCTGGGAGATTCTTGGAATTGATGCGTGTTGACACTTTGTCTGTTACTTACGGTTTTAAACTCTTAAGAGCCCCAGGCAGCTCTCTAAGCACTGTGACCATGATCATCTAGCTAGCATGAAGGAAGGCAGGAATGATGGAACAGAAAAGCATTGATTTAGTGCTTACTGTGTCAGACACTATGCTGAGCTCAAAGACAGACTTTGACCTCAAGAACTCACATTCCAGTAGAGAGAGACAAGCCATGGGGGAGGTTTCTGTGGCAAGTCAGATGGAGAAGTTCCATTGGTCTTAGGGGTGTAGCATATAGTAATTAACACTTGTGAATAAAACCATAATGGTTCCTGAAGCTGTATCAATGAACAGTGTCAAGGACTTTGGCAGTGAAAACTTTCTTTTCTGTTCCTTGGAAGCTGTGGCTGCCCAAGAATCTAGGGCTTCAACCTGTGCAAGGGCTGTTGCCGGACCCCATTGCTACCCATTCCTTGGAGGATGACTGCAGGGGTAGGCTAGATGCAGGGCCAAGCCTAGGGTCTGGGGGGAGGGGGATGGCAAGCCCCTTCTTCACAGGAGTTGCTACCCTGAATAAGGGCTTTGGGAGTGGGATCAATATTTGTTAGAGGCAGGCCTTGAACTTTTTGACTTCAAAGCTGGCCCTGTCTCTGAGGTTGGCAGCTAGGTAGCACAGTAGTTAGAGAACTAGTGAAGAAGTCATGAGTTCAGATCTTACCTCTGACACTTAATAGCTATGTGACTCTGGGCAAATCACTTAATTTCTCTGTCTCAGCATCCTTATCTGTAAAATGGGGGTAACTAATAGTACCTACTTCCTTGGGTTGTTGTAGGGATCCAGTGAGAAAAACATATGTAAAACTCTTTGCAAAACTTTTAAAGCATTATATAAATGCTAGTGATTGTATACTATTATCCATCATGCCCTGCTACCTTTGTATTATACATAAATAAATTTGAAATAACTATATAATAACTGTAAGGCAGATAGAATATGTTAAGACTAGAGGTATGCAGTGTTACTTGAGATCTGAGGAAGAGAAGGTAGTTTCTGACTGGGGTGGGGAAAAATCTGAAAGGTTTACTGGAGGGAAGTAAATGTTTAAGTCATTGTGGAAAGCCAGGTGGACTGTAGGCAGAGACTAGAGGACCAGGTGGGGTAGGAGGGAGTTCAGGAATAGGCACTAGTGGGAGGTGGAATGGACTGGTGCTGTGGAGAAACTGAACCTCTCTAAATAGAGGCTTGTTTAGTTGAACCACTGTAAACAGTCCTGATACCAAATAATCAGGGGTGAGGAATCACTGCAAACTTGAGGCTGCATGTGGCCCTCTAGGTCCTTGTGTGCCACCTTTTGTCTGAGTCCAAGTTTCACAGAATGAATCCTTTTATTGAGGGGATTTGTTTTCTGAAGTTTGAATTCCATCAAAGGATGGCACTTGAGGACCTAGAGAGCCATGTAAAGCCTCAAGGCTGCAGTTTCTCCACCCTGAAATAGGTCATGAAACTAGAGAAGCCCCAAGTACTTTAACAGTGAAGAGGTATGAGGCATTGCTTTTAACTGGAGAGGTCAGGGAGGGTCTGGGCAGGTTGAGGTCTCATCTCTGAATCTTCCTAGTTGTGGGATTCCTGGGTGCCTTACCCACCTTTCTGTGCCTCGTGGATAAAATGATGGGATGATCTTACAGCATGAATTGTTCTAGGGATCAAATGAAGTAATGTATGTAAAGCATGTTTTTTTTTTAAAATATATTTTGTTCTGAACTTAACAAACACCAAATACATTGGGCATTTCCATATACAAAGTAAAGCAGAAAAGGAATTTTACATGAAATAATGGATCTCTATTACGTAAAGTTTGCTTTTCCATTTAAATTTAGAATAAATTCACCATGGAACTTTCAGAATTGTCCTGCTTGTCTCTTTCTCCTTCTGGCCTTCCTTTGGTTCTCCTCTGTGCATTTCTCTGACTTAAAAAATATTTTAATGACTCTATCTTTTCTCTTTCTTTTGATAATCATCATGCTATACCCCCTTTTTTCTCCTAATTTCCCCCTTCAGCAAAGGAGATTGAACAGGTGAGGTCAGATAGATAGGAGGAGAACCAGAAAAAAACCTACAGAGAAGAGAGCACTGAGAAGACGGTGATTGGCAGTGTCATAGGCTGCAGAAAGGTCAAAGAAGGAGGAGGACAGAGAAAAGGCCATTGGATCTTGCAGCTGAGATCACTGGTAACAGAGTAGTTTTGGTGGGATGAGTTCTGAAGCCAGAGGGTAGAAGGAGTGGAAGTGGAGGTGCCTGCGGCTTCAGATGGCTTCTTTGCTTTCTTCTGAACTGGACAAAGGAGGGTTGAACACTCACACAGACACTTAGACTGTCATACATATATATAAAAGTTTGGTGTAGAAATATGTTCAACTCAATAAATCGATAGATGGGAAACAGGAAAAGGGGAGTTTAAGGGGGACAGCAGATTTAGTGAGAGATTAGAGAGATTAGCAAAACAAGGTACAGCTGCCCAAGGTTGGATTGTGAAGAAGAGATTGAAAGGAAAGAAAGAAAAAGTAAGAACCTATGTTTAGGGGTGAGGGAGGGGAAGAGAAATGTGGATGTGTCTCATTGATTTAGATGTTTAGTGTTAAGAGGGGCCCATCTCCAGTCATCCTGATCTATATCTGGCCACTGGACCTAGAGGACTCCAGAGGAGAGTAAGGCCAATGGCTCTGCACAGCCCTCCCTCCCTTCAATCCAATTCACTTGCAAGTCATGACATTACCTTCCTGACGCCAAGATCCTCCTGGAGAATTAAGGACAGACCACAACAGCAATAGTGTTAAGAGCAATTTTATTTTGCCACCTTCTTCTGTAAATAAGGGTAGAATGGACAAAGATAAGGCAAAGGAAAGTATGTGGTAATCATAACTGCAAATATAAATTAGATGAACTCACCTCAAACAGAAGCTAACTGACTGATAGGATATCAACAATACCTGAAACACAAAGAAGGAAAAGAAGGGACCGAACAAAAAAATGATTGTATTTCAGAAGCACTCTAGAGAGCAGAAGCAGCAGTCGTGAGCTCATATTTGTTTTCTAGACTACAGATACATGAGGCCATGGTTAAATCATAATTATTATGACTTCGGCAAATATTTATTTGGTCTGCTTTATAATATAAATCTACTAATGTTCACATTGAGAATAGGAGTAGCTTCCTATGAAGTGCCAAGCTTTGCTACAGTCTAGAAATTATTATTGAAAATAAGTTTTCACATTATGGACATGACTGTCATCAACAGGTGTGGATATTTTCATTTACAAGAGACAAAAAAAGAATTGCTTGTTAAATGTGAATCTCCCATGTACACCTAAGGCTTTTTTTTAAGTCTGCATAAAATTTAACATGGTGTAGTACCCTTTTGAACTTTATTCTACTCTCTTGTGTATTTTTACAATATTTCCTTAGTACTTTTTTTCTGTTTGCATCTCTTATCACTAACCTATTTTTTCCCCCACAACACTTCTTCCTTACACAAATAAAAGCCCTTCCTTGTAACAAGTAAAAACAAATTTATGTTGATTGTTCGTATCTCAAAATGGGTTTCATTCTCTATCTATAGTCCTCTTCACCGAGAATGCAAAAGCAGACTTCATCATTTGTCTTCTGTAGTCATGATTGGTCATTGGGTTGATTGGGGTCCTTAATTCTTTCAGACTTATTGTCCTTTATGAAATTGTAATTGATGTGTATAAATTTTTTATCTAGTTTTGTTCACTTCACTCTGCTTCAGTTTATATAAGTCTCCCCAGATTTCTCTGAATCCATCCCTTTTGATCATTTCTGGTGGTATAGAAATATCTGATTACATTCATATGTCATAATTTTTTCACTTATTCCCAGTTGATGATCAGTCACTCTTTATCTTACCCTTTTTGATCTCTTTGGTGAGTAAGCCAATAATAGTATGAATGAGTTTTCATTTTCAGTTAACAAAGTTAGCTAAAAAGGAAAAATTGCTCCCTTTCATTTTCTTGCTGCTTCTGTTATGAATTTTTAAAGATTGAGGCAGATGCCACCTTAGACATAAAGTTGTCCCTGAACTTCTGGGTTAATTTATAGTCTTCCCCCCTTGAACGTTTTATATTTCCAAGTATGCTTATTATCTAATACTAATTATCTGTATTTTGGTGGCTCAGTGGGTAGAACACTGGGCTTGGCATCAGGGAGGCTCATCTTCATGAATTCAAATCTAACCTCAGACACTATTAGCTGTGTGACCCTGGGCAAGTCACTTAACCCTGTTTGCCTCAGTTTCCTCTTCTGTAAAATAAGCTAGAGAAAGAAATGGCAAACCACTCCAGTATCTCTGCCAGGAAAACCATGAAGAGTTAGACATTATTGAAATGACCAAGCAACAGAAATGTCTTATCCCTCTAATAGTTTGTATGTTTCTTATAGACAAAGATCCTGCCTGAATTAAACTCATCAGAGGGAGCTCTGTGATGCAGGCTAGGATGTTAGACCTGGATTCAGGAAAACCCAAGTTCAAAATTGGCCTAAAAAATGTATTAAATGTATGACTTTGGACAAGTCACTTGAACTATGTTTGCCTCAGACACAAAGCTGATATTAGTATCTGTTTCTGAAGTTGTTGAGAAGATAAAATTTAATAATATTTTTCAAGTGTTTTGCAAACCTTAATGCATTATACAAATGCTAGTTGTTGTTACATCTTATGCAGCAGGTGCTTCATAAATGCCATTGAATAAATAAATGAATTCAAAACACATAGCCCCTACCTGGCTTTTAACTTTAAGTAGATGGGATTTTATCTGAATCATTGCAAGTTTTCTGTAGAAACCATCTGTCTCTAAATCAGTGTTGAATAGCCTGGTGGCTAATTGCCTTTTAAAGGAAGCTTTTCAATTGTTCTATTTCACATATTACTTTGTGCATTGTTTTGTCATATACTTTGATTACAACAAAAGGAAATTGTCACTTGTGGGAGCCTATAGCAGGGAAACAATGCCAAAGGTGAAAACTTTGTCTTGTTTCTTTTAAGAGACTCTTTAAATATTAAATTCAATATAAGTCTCTGACTGTTACTAGACTTTTAAGAAGGTGTAGGGGTGTTTCCCATCCCCCCCCTCAGTTTCTAAGGTGCTTTTACAGTTATCTGTCAGTTTTCCATTCATATTTGTTTCCTCAGTCAAAATGTTGTTATTGCTTCTGCCAAATGTTTGTTGAATTGGTTAGGAAATTAACTCTTGGTTTCATTATCCTGGATGGGGTTATCAAATGTTGATCCAGTGGTTCCCCCTGTTTTTATGCTGCAGGGAGTTTTACTGGATCTGTTTTATATATGGAGATACACTTGGTAGAGAGGGGCAGCCAAAACTTGTCCCAGGATTTGTAGCCAATTCTGTCCTGAAGCTGGAGATAAGGAGTGCTCTCTTCTGGATTTTAGGAAGAACTGTGTCTGATGTGCTGTCAGTGGGGTTGCCATATGGTGGGGAACTAAGGATCTAGGATTTGCCATTATCAGTGCAGGGGAGATGCAGGAAATACTGAGACCCTTTTCATTATCTGACCGCTCTTCACTTGAAGCAGCTCCTCAGCTTCCCTCCTGTTGTGGCTGACTCTCCTCTTCAAATTTCTAGTTGGGAAAGGAACAGGTGAGTTAGGAGGAGGTGACCATACTTGACTGGGTTTTTGTGAGGGCATGTTAAGATTGTTTGTCATACCATCCATGTTCCATGGTATCAGTTTTAAAAAATAACACTAAACTACTTTGTGTCGTTCTAGGACTGACTGTCTTGTATGTACCTCTCCTGAATAAGACTGTTTATCTTATGCTGGACTTGTGTAAACCGACTCCACATCCTTTTCACTCTCCTGTATAGTAACCTGTCCAAAAGACCTATCCCAGGATGCCTTTCTATGCCACTTTAAGTGATGTCCTTGCCATGAGAAATCAACGATTTCTTTTTGACTTTTCTCCCTTCATCCTTCTGGAGATCATGTCTTTATAATCACACAGTTGTCTGAAAGATGAAGAGAGTACAAGAGTACTGTGCTCTTTAGCTGAGCCCTAAATGTTTGTTGAGTCAGTGAGAGAGTCTCTTTAAAGGTAAGATCTCCTACAGTAAGGTAGGAGATGTTTATGTTAAAATGATGTAAGATTCCTTGAGAGATGTAACTTCAGAGAAAACTTTATTCAATCCTATGATTATTAATATCAAGTAAGAAACAGAGCAAGGAATGCACATTTACCAAGAGTGTGAACTCACATGGAGTTCAGAGGGAAGAAATGTTCTCTGTAGATGGTCAAGCCTTCCGTTGGTTTTCAGATGATCTTGTACTAATTGCATCAAACTCTAGACCATCTTAGAGCCCCCTAAATATGTATGCACCCATACATATACACAGCTTACAAAAAAAGAGTTCAGCCTATCTATATAGAAAAATAAATGGATGCCTAATCATTCAAAAAATGATATGTAGCTGAGAGGACAACCCCAGAAGGGCCCTTCAATGTACCTTGTGGGATAGGCCTGACATTGACAGTGGACAGAGCCAGTTTAGTTGCTCAAGTTTGCATTGTTTGTAATTATGTTGCAAGATTGTTTGCTCAGAGGTAGCTAGATAGTACAGTGGATAGAGTGCTGCTGCCCTAGAAGTCAGGAGGGTCTTAGTTCAAATGTGACCTCAAACAATTACCAGTCTGTGTGACACTGGGCAAGTTATTTAACGTTGTTAAATATAACAGGTCTATATTATATATATATGACATATATATAAAAGCACATATTACATATATGATAAGTGCACAGGATTGTTAGGATCAAAATGGATAATATTTATAAAGCACTTTGCAACATACATGAATAATGATAATAGCTATTATTACTATTACCTTTGGGAAATTATGTGTTTATATAAATAGCCCCCAAGCTTCCTTCAAAAACAAAAGCCTGGCTTCTTAACACCAGTGGGAAAGGGAGGAACAAATATTTATTAAGTGCCTACTACATGCCAGGCACTGTGCTGAATGCTTTCCAAATATTTTTTCACCATTTTTTTTTCTTGATTCTTTGTAACTATTAATCATGGAAGTTTAACAGTTTTTGAAGAACTAAAATTGTGGTTCACCCAAAAGAACCATGATTGGTCTTAGTAGACTACAATATATTAATGAGTGAAGAATTGCTTTCCAAAATTAGCAGAAAGGCTGTCATTGAGGAGATGTATGACTAGCAAAAGAGCTGGACTAGCCACACTGTGAGCCTGAAGGATAACATGGGACATTTGCCTGATTATTGTCCTTTTAACATTGAGAGAACTAGAGGAAGGACCCACAGACTACAGGTGGAGTAGCTCCTATGTAGACTCAGAGGACATGCACAAGAGACACACAGGAGAAGAAGCTGTTGGTGACTTGTCACTTCCACTGTGGGAAAGAGGACTGACTATATTCGTGAAGTATTGGTTTCAGATGGACACCATCCTCTTCAGTTCTTTTTTTTTAATGCAGCATTCTTTTATTTCAAAAGCTCTACAAAGTATAGGCATATCCTGAAAAGTATCTATTTGAAACAAAAAGCAATCAGATAGAAACTGGGTTACGTAGCTAGTAAGTGTCTAAGGTCAGACCATGTCATGTCCCACCCACATTCAATAAAATTCAGTGACTTCTTATTCACCGGAGCAAATATAAAATGTCCTATTTATCATTCAAAGCCTTTTTTTTCTTTTACAAAGCCTCCTAGCTTTAGTATCTTTTTATTTTTAGTTTATGGAACAAAACAAGCATTTCCATAATACACAATACAATATAATTTCCATAGCATACTATACAATTTCCATAATATACAATACAGTTTTCACAATGTACAACAGTACAATTAAAAAAAGATGATTGCCCATGAAACTACAAATCCTCTTCAGTTATTAAGAATGTATTTGAATATCAGCTATGTGACTGAGCTTGTGCTAGGCACTATGAGAAAACATAAAGTTTAGTGTCAGTTTGAAACTTAGATGACCACTTGGGAGCTGAACTATACAGGGTGTCACAAAAGTCTTAGTTCAGTTTTTTTTTTCTTTTTATCTAAAGATCTTATTTTTTTCAGTCAGCAGAAATCTCTCTTCTCTCCTTCTCTTCTTCCTCTTCCCTCCATGAAGAATGAAAGAAAAACAGAATCCTTATTAAAAGCATATATAGTTAAGTGAAACGAATTTCTTCATTGGCCACAAAATACGTGCCTCCTTCTGCACTCTGAGTCTTTCACCTCTGGAGTCAGGAGATGCCTGGAATGTTTTAGCATTAGTCCTCTGAATCATGGTTGGTCATTGTGTTGACCAGAGTTCCTAATTCTTTCAGAGTTGTTTGATTTTGTCATTTTGTTGTCATTTTATAAATTATTCTCTTGGTTCTGTTCACTTTACTGTGTTTCAGTTCATACAAGTCTCCTCAATTTCTCAGAAACCATCCCCTTCATCATTTTTCACAGCACATCATTTCTCAACTGATGGGTACTCCTTTAGATTCCAGTTCTTTGCCACTTCAAAAAGAACTACAAATATTCATGTAAATACTTAGAATTTTTTTGCTTAGGACTAATCCCTCCCCTAATCTACCCTCCCTCTAGTTTCCCCTTCTCCCATCTTTTTCTCCTATTCCCTGTTAAGTGAAATGTAGTTCTGTATCCAGCTTTGAGGTGTGTATGTGTGTGTGTGTGTTCTTCCATCCTATGAGAGTACAGATGAGCATGAGATTCAAATACTCCTACCCTTCCTCCTTGTTTGTATAGATGTCTACTTGTGAACTTTGGTTACATGAGATAACTTTCCCTAACATTCCCTTCCCTTCCCACTTTTGCTCTTGTATTCCGCTTCTCTCTTTTCATTTTTCTTTTAAGATCATTAAGACATAAGAGAACCACAACCAGGCCTTTAGACTCCCTCTGTGACCCCTCATGATGATGGGTTTCATGTATCATCTCTCCATATTAGAACATAACAGTTTATCCTTGTTCAATCTGTTATGATTGCTAATTCCTGTTTACTTTTCTATGTTACTTTTAATGCCTGTGTTTGAACTTCACAATTTTTATACAGCAGGTCTTTTCATTAGGAAATCTTGGAAAAGCTTTTTCTTTAAAGGTGCGTTTCCTTGCCTGTAGGATTATACTCACTTTTGCTGCGTAAGTTATTTCCCTTCTAGAATTTTGTGTTCCAAGCTTTCTGCTCTTTTACGGTTGTGACTACTAAATCATGTGTGATGTTGATTGTGGCTCCTCAGTACCTGAATTCTTTCTTACTGGCTGCTAGAAGTATTTTTTTCTTGACCTGAAACATCTGAATTTTGTCTTTTATGCTCCTGGGAGTTTTCATTTTCATTTCATTCATCTTTTAGGAGGTAACAGATAGATTTCTTTCTATTGCTATTTTGTCTTCTTGTTCTAAGAGATCTGGGTAACTTTCTTTTAAGATTTCTTGAAATATGATGTCTAGGTTTTTGTGATTTTTTTTGGTCATGGCTTTGAGGTAGTCCAGTAACTCTTAAATTATTTTTCTCCTCAGTCTGTTTTCTGTGTCAGTTGTTTTGCTATGACATTCTTTAGATTTCTTCTAATTTTTTTTAGTCTTTTGACTTTAATAGTTCTTCTTCATGAACTGATCTCAAAAATTATCAACACAGAAGCTTTCATTGGTTCCATTTTTTTTTTTTTACTCTGGGCTGGTTCATTCATCTAAACTGGGCAGATTAGTGGTTCTTCACTCCCACCAGACTTACTGAAAACATCCTGTTACTGGTTTTTCGCTCTACTGCAGCTCATAACTCATGGATTAAAGTAACTCACCAGCTTCCCCAGTCCTCCCCAGCAGCAGGGACTACAGGAATGTATTACCATGCCCAGCAGTTTCTTCATTTCTTAAATGAGTATAACAACATTTGCCTGAGCTATATGATCCTGAAAAATAGGAGAATGACAATTGTCTTAATTTTCAAAAATGAGAAGAGATTAATGTCTACAAGGGAGTGAGCTTGACTTCATGTCCCTCTAAAGTTCTAGAGTCTTTTGCTAACTGGATGGTTAATGTGAACATCTAGAAAGGAAATGGTGATCCCGGAGAGCCAATACAGTTTTAACAGGATCAGGTCATGTTAGTGTAACCTTTTTTTTTTTTTTTGGAGAGGGTTACTAGACTGGCAACACTTGGAAATTCTGCAGATACCATGTACCTAAAGTTTAGTAAAGCATTTAATCATTTTTTTCTTTTCTTTTTTTTTATTTTAATAACTTTATTTATTTAACTTTTTGCATTTATTTTCACAAAATTTCTGGTTCCAAATTTTCTCCCCATTTGTCCCCTCCCCTACCCCAATACACCGAGCCTTCTAATTTCCCCTATCACCAATCTGCCCTCTCTTCCTTCTATCATCCCTCCCTTCCGTTATCCCCATCTTCTCTTTTGTCCTGTAGGGCCAGATAACTTTCTATTCCCCATTACCTGTATTTCTTATTTCCTAGTAGCAAGAACAATACTCAACAGTTGTTCCTAAAACTTTGAGTTCCCATTTCTCCCCATCCCTCCCTCCCCACCCATTCCCTTTGGGAAGGCAGGCAATTCAATATAGGCCATATCTGTGTCGTTTTGCAAATGACCGATAATAGTCATATTGTGTAAGACTAATTATATTTCCCTCCATCCTATCCTGCCCCCCATTGCTTCTGTTCTCTCTTTTGCTCCTGTCCCTCCCCAAGAGTGTTGATTTCAAATTGCTCCCTCCTCCCATTGCCCTCCCTTCCATCATCCCCCCCACCCTGCTTATCCCCTTCTCCCCCACTTTCCTGTATTGTAAGATAGATTTTCATACCAGAATGAGTGTGCATTTTATTCCTTCCTTTAGTCAAATGTGATGAGAGTAAACTTCATGTTTTTCTCTCCCCTCCCCTCTTTTTCCCTTCGCTAAAAAGTCTCCTGCCTGCCTCTTCTATGAGAGATAATTTGCCCCATTCCATTTCTCCCTCTCTCCTCCCAATACTCTCTCTCACCGTTTACATTCATTTTTTAAGATATGACCCCATCCTATTCAATTCACTCTGTGCTCTCTGTCTCTGTGTGTGTGCTCCTGTGTGTGTGTGTACGTGTGTGTGTGTGTGTGTGTGTGTGTGTGTGTGTGTAATCCCACCAAATACCCAGATACTGAAAAGTTTCAAGAGTTACAAATATTGTCTTTCCATGTAGGAATATAAACAGTTCAACTTTAGTAAGTCCCTTATGACTTCTCTTTGCTGTTTACTTTTTCATGCTTTTTCATGCTTCTTCTCATTCTTGTGTTTGAAAGTCAAATTTTCTTTTCAGCTCTGGTCTTTTCATCAAGAATGCTTGAAAGTCCTCTGTTTCATTGAAAGACCATATTTTCCCCTGAAGTATTATACTCAGTTTAGCTGGGTAGGTGATTCTTGGTTTGAGTCCTAGTTCCTTTGACTTCTGGAATATCCTATTCCACGCCCTTCAATCCCTTAATGTAGAAGCTGCTAGATCTTGTGTTATCCTGATTTTATTTCCACAATACTGGAATTGTTTTTTTCTAGCTGCTTGCAATATTTTCTCCTTGACCTGGGAATTCTGAAATTTGGCCACAATGTTCCTAGGAGTTTCTCTTTTTGGATCTCTTTCAAGTGGTGATCGATGGATTCTTTCAATACTTATTTTGCCCTCTGGTTGTAGAATGTCAGGGCAGTTTTCCTCGATAATTTCATGGAAGATGGTATCTAGGCTCTTTTTTTGATCATGACTTTCAGGTAGTCCCATAATTTTTAAATTGTCTCTCCTGGATCTATTTTCCAGGTCAGTTGTTTTTCCCATGAGATATTTCACATTCTCTTCCATTTTTTCATTCTTTTGGTTTTGTTTGGTGATTTCTTGGTTTCTCAGAAAGTCATTAGCCTCCATCTGTTCCATTCTAATTTTGAAAGAACTATTTTCTTCAGTGAGCTTTAGAACCTCCTTTTCCATTTGTCTAATTCTGCTTTTGAAATCATTCTTCTCCTCATTGGCTTTTTGAACCTCTTTTGCCAATTGAGTTAGCCTATTTTTCAAGGTGTTATTTTCTTCAGCATTTTTTTGGGTCTTCTTTAGCAAGGTGTTGACCTGCTTTTCATACTTTTCTTGCATCTCTCTCATTTCTCTTCCCAGTTTTTCCTCCACCTGTCTAACTTGATTTTCAGAATCCTTTTTGAGCTCTTCCATGGCCTGAGCCCATTGAATATCTGTTTTGTATATTTGGGATACAGAAGCCTTGACTTCTATGTCTTTCCCTGATGGTAAGCATTGTTCTTCCTCATCAGAAAGGAAGGGAGGAAATATCTGTTCCCCAAGAAAGTAACTTTCTATGGTCTTATTTTTTTTCCCTTTTCTGGGCATTTTCCCAGCCAGTTACTTGACTTCTGAGATTCCTTTCCACACCCACCTGGCCTTCAGATCCACCCAGCTAGTGCTTGGGGTCTGAGATTCAAATGCTGCTTCCCAACCTCAGGGCTTTCAGCAGGGTCAGGGCTGCTATTCAATGTAAGATTAAATTTAGGTGTTCAGGTCGGGGCAGGCCTGCTATTCAATGTGAGATTAAGTTCAGCAGCTCAGGTGGGTGCAGGGCAGCCACACAGGGCTCAGTTCCCTCAGGGGGTTTACGTGGAAATCTTCAACAATGGATCTGAGCTCCTGTCTGCTTTGGGAGTCCCTGTCCTCTGCTGCCTCCTGAGGGGGCCCGAGTTATGGAGACATCCTGCTCCCCTCTTGGCCAGCCAAACAGGCTCTCTCACTGACCTTTGCACCTGTGGGTGGAGGGAACTGCGCGACTGCTGGAGATTCCTTCCCTGAAGCCTGCTGGGATCTGCTCCTCTCAGTGCCCGGCGGCCAAGGCATGGGTTGGCTCTGCTCCAGGTCAGGTGCACAACAGACCTTTGGTATTGGTTTTTCTGGTCTCTCTGGAACAGAAATCTCCTCCACTCCGTTGTTCTGTGGCTTCTGATGCTCCAGAATTTGTTGGGAGTTCTTCTTTACAGGTATAGGCTGTGGGTTCAGAGCTAGTGTCTGTGTATCTTTCTACTCTGCCATCTTGGCTCCTCCCCTCCATTTAATCATTTTTCATGTTATTCTTATGGGCAAGATCATCATAGTACAATTAAGTAGATTCAGATCTACTTGAATGGCTGGGCACAGGGTATTCATAATAAGCCAATGCTAACTTTGAGGCCTTTTTGCAATTCTCTTTTTAAATAAAATTTTATTCTTTCAGTGAACTAAAATGTCTTCTCTCCCTCTTATCTTCCCTAGTCCCCTCAAATTGAAAAAGAAATAAAAATAAAATGCTTGTAACAAAGACATAGGGAGACAAAGCAGACTCCCACACTGGTCATGTCCAAAGATCATGGGTGTCTCACCTACTCCCTCTCTCAGGAGGCTGCTAGCATTTTAATTGAGATTCTTCTGGACTGTGTTTGGTCTTCATGTTGCTTGGCTTTCAGAGTTGTTTGTTCTCAT
Organism: Bettongia penicillata ogilbyi; assembly: GCA_023548195.1. NCBI lineage: Eukaryota > Metazoa > Chordata > Mammalia > Diprotodontia > Potoroidae > Bettongia > Bettongia penicillata. Next base: position 11,964,765 of record JAJHZJ010000096.1, read on the forward strand.
GTTGTTGCTATTGTGTAAATCATTTTCTTGGTTATGCTTACTTTTTTCTTCATGTGTGTTTCTGTCCCAGGTTTCTGTCACATCATCCCGTAGGATTATGCTCACTCTTATTTGATAGACACCCCTTTTGTTTCTACTGCTTTGCCAGTATTTTGGTACCTGAGTTCTTTTTTTCCTCATTTGATCTCTTTGGGGTATAGAACTAGTAGTCAGAGGGTGTGCATACATTAATAACTTTTTGTGCGTAGTTTCCAGTTGCTTTCCAGAATGATTGAACCAGTTCATAGCTCTACTAACAGTACATTAATGTACCTGTTTTCCTATAGTCCTTCCAGCATTTGTCAGTTCCCATTTTTGTCAGCTTTACCTATATGAAGGGTATGAGGTTGCATCTCAAAATTGTTTTAATTTTTATTTCTCTAATTTTTCATGATTTATAACATTTTTTTTCTAATGGTTATTGATAGCTTTAATTTCTCCTGCTGAAAAGTACCTATTCGTGTCTCTTGACCATTTTTCAATTGGAAAAATGGCTCTTATTCTTAGAAATTTCATTCCATTTTCTATATGTCTTGGAAATAAAACTTTTATCAGAGAAACTTACTGCAAAGATTTTTCCTGTTTCCTGCTTCTCTTCTATTTTTAGCTACATTGATTTTATGTAACTCTTTCAAATTTTATATATATTATCAAAATTATCCATTTTATTTTCTGTGAACATCTCTATCTCTTGTTTGATCATGAATTCTTCCACTCTCCATAGATGTGACTGGTAATCTTTTCCTTTACCTAGGGACAGCTAGGTGGCACAGTGGATAGATACTGGACCTGGAGTCAGGAAGACCTGAGTTCTCCTGCTGTCCCAGACACTGGCTATGTGACCTGGACAAGTAACTTAACTGTTCTGTGCTTCAGTTTCCTCATCTGTAAAATGGGAATTATTAGTAACACATCTTCCAGAGTTGTTCTGAGAATAATATGAGATAATATTTATAAAATACTTTTTTTGCAAACCTGAAAGTGCCGTATAAATACAACTATTATTAACCTCTAATTTATTTATTATGTCATCCTTTATATATCTAGGTGATGCATGCACTTAGAGCTTATTTTGACATATGGTATGATGGGTTGTGCTATACCTGGTTTCTTCCCCACTGCTTTCTAATTTCCTCAATGTTTTTGTTGAGTAATTAATTCTTGACCCAATAGCGAGGGTCTTTGGTTTTATCACACTATGCTGTGATTCTCATTTGCTTCTGTAGTTGGTGTACATAATTTGTTTCACTGATAGTTGGTGTACATAACCAGAACCAAATTATTTTGATGATTACTGCTTTGTGGTACAGTTTGAGATATGGCACTGATCGGCCCTTTTTGTTCTCACCCCCTTTGTAAAAAAATTAATTGGTTTGTTTTCAGTTTTCTACAATCACTTCCATAAGTCTTAGATTTTTTTCCCCGTTCCCCCTCCCGAGATAGCATGCAATCAATCTTCTTTGGGTTCTACGCATAAATTCTTATTAATCACATTTTCACATTAGTCATGTTGCATATATGAATTAAAATGAATGGGAGAAACTATGAGAAAAAGCCAAACAAAACATAACACAAGAGAAAATACTCTGCTTCATTCTGCATTCCAAGTCCATAGTTCTTTCTCTGAATGTGAATGGCATTTTGCCTCAAGAGTCCTTTGGGAATGTTTTAGGTTCTTGCGTTGCTGGTTCTCACCCTTTAAAAATTAATTCCCTTGAGATTCTTGACCTTATGTTCCTTGAGATGAATTTCATTATTTTTTATCTAGCTCTACAAAGTAATCCTTTGGTAGTCTGATTGACATGAATCACTGTAGAAATAAACAAATTTCGGTAGTATTATCATTTTTATTGACCCAGTCTGCTTGTGAGCAGCTAATGTTTCTCCAGTTATTTAAGTCTGTCTTTATTTGTATAAAGGGTGTTTTGTAGTTGTATTCATATAATTCCTGTATGTATCTTGGCAGGTAGACTTCCACATATCTTCAGTTTTTTTTAATAGTTATTTCAGATGGGATTTCTTTTTTTTCTCTTCCTGCTGGATTTTGTTGATAATATACAGAATTGCTGATTTGTGTGGATTTTATTTCACATGCTGCAGCTTTGATAGAATTGGTAATTAGTCGATTTCATTTTTTAGTTGAATCTGTAGTGTTCCCTTTGACATGTCATCTGTAAAAAGCAATACTTTTGTCACCTCTTTACATATGCTTATTCTCTCAATTTTTTTCTTACCTTATTGCTATAGTTAGATTTTTTTACACTGTATGGAACAGTAATGACTTTAATGGATATCCTTGCTTTACTCTTGGTCTTACTGGAAAAGCTTCTGCTTTTTACCCATTGCAGATAATGCTGGTTCTTGATTTTAGATAAATATTACATTAGATAAATATTTAGGTCACATTTAGGAAAGTGCCATTTTATTCTTATTCTTACGCTTTGTAGTGTTGGGTTTTTTTAAAAGCAGGAATGGGTACTGTATTTGGTCAAATAAGCATATGATTTTTGTTAATAAAATCAATTATGTTTTTAGTTTTCCTAATAATGATACAATCTTGTACTCTTGATACAAATCAAACCTGTTTTAAGAGCATGTTCTTTATGATATGCTGCTATGATCTCCTTGTTATCATTTAAAATTTTTGCATCAATATATATATGTATTGATGCAAATATAATAATATATACTAAAATATATTAGTATAATAAAACATATAATATATAAATACATAATAAAATATATTATGAAAATATATAATACATATTTATATATATCAATATATGTTATAGATATAATAGATATCCTTAGTTTTCTTTTTCTTTTTTGAGTCTTCTTGGTTTACATATCAAGACTATATTTGCATCATGGAAAGAATTTGGTTAGGACCCCTTCTTTTCCTATTTAAAAAAATAATTTATGTAATATTAGAATTAATTATTCTTTAAATGTGTATTCGAATGTGCTTGTAAATCCATTTGGTCTTGGGTTTATTTTCTTTAGGAGTTCATTTATAGTTTGTTCAGTTTCTTTTTATAAGATTGAGTTATTTAAGTCTTTCATTTATTGTCGTGTTGCTTTGGATATTTTATTTCTTGTAAATATTTATTTCACTTAGATGATCAATTCTATTAGCATATAATTGGGCAAAATAGTTTGTAACATCTCTTTTATTTCTTCTTTGGTTCTGAATTTACCTTTTAAAATTATTGACACTGGTAATTTGATTTCCTTTTCTTTTTTAAGTCAGGTTAGCTAATGGTTATGAATTTTATTTTTTTTTAAAAAAACCCCTACTTACGTGTATTAATTCAGTTGGTGTTTTGTTTTTTTTTTGGTTTAAATTATGTTAACTTTTTCCCCCCAGATTTCTATTTTGAGTTTTAATTGGGAGTTTTTAATTTGTTAATTTTCTAATTTTTTTTTAGTTGTATTCCTAATTCATTGATCTGTCCTTTTTCTCTTATTGATGAAAGTGTTTAGATATATAAAATTTCCCTTAAGGACTACTTTGGCTAAATCTCCAAAATACTGATATATTATTGTTTTATTTTTATTGCTTTCAAAGAAATTATTGTTTCTATGATTTATTCTTTGACTCCCTTCTTCTTTAGGTTTAGGCTACATAGTCACTAAAAATTTTTTAATCCTGTGTTCAGTGACTGTTTATTGAATATCCTTTTTATTATATTGTGGTCCCTAAAAGATGCATTTAATATTTCTGCTTTTCTGCCCCTGTTTGTTTGGTTTTTGTGTCCTTATACATGGTAATTTTTTTTTTTTAATGAATGTGCCATGTACAGCTGAGGAAAATGTGTATTTTTTTATCCTCATTCATAATCCAGAGGACTAACATAGCTTTTCTAAAATTCTGTACAGGTCTTTCACTTTTAAAAAAAATTAGTCTACCTCCAAGAGGAGTAAATTATGGTTTCCCACAATTATGGTTTTACTGTTTCTGTAACTCATTTAACTTTTTCTTTTAATGTTTAGATACCATGCTATTTGTTGCATATATTATTTGATATTGATATTATTTCAGTATTGATATTATTTCATTGTCTTTGGCACTTTTCTGCAAAATGTAGTTTCTCTGTTCATCACTTTTAATTAAACCCATTTCTTGGTATGGCTTTGTTTGAGATATTGATTACTGCACTTACCTTTTTTTTTTAACTTTGTCTGAAACATAATAGACTGCTCCAGCTTCTTATTTTAAATCCATCTGAATCTTTGTTTCAAGTTTCTTTCTTGTAAATAGCATATTGTTGGATTCTGGCTTCTATTCTATTCTACTATCTTCTTCTATATTGTGGGTAAGTTCATCCCATTCATGTACAACATAGTTATGATTAGTAATTGTGTATTTCTCTTCCTTTTATTTTCCTTTGCTTTGCTTTCTCTTTGATTTCTCCTCCCTCTTTATAAAGAAGAATATGGTGGTGAAAGAGGAGTGAGCTCGGCACTAGTGCTCTAGCTTTGATATTATAATAATAAGAAGAACAACTAGGATTTCTGTAGCACTTTAAAGTTATCAATTTTATCCTCACAACAGTTCTGGAGGATAGGTGCAATTATTTTCTCCATTTTACAAGTTAGGAAACGTATGCAAACATAAGTTAAGTTGACTTATACAAGGTCATACAGGTTGTAAGTGTCTGAGGTGGAATTTCAACTTGGCTCTTTTGACTCCAACTTACTATGTTCTATCTAATGTACCACCTAACTGCCTTTAATTTGATTCTGTTTTTCTGCCCCTTTTCTTTTTCCATTCATCAGAGGTTCTTATTCTTTGCTTTTCTTTGAAGCCCATTCTCCTTAGAGTTAGTCTGTCTTCCTCTTCCCTACCCTTTCCCTTCTTTTTCCTTGTTGAGTGAAATGGATTTCAGTACACGACCGTGTATCTACTCTTCCTTTCTTTAACCTGTTGATATGAGAATGAAGGGTTGTCACCCACTTTCCCTACCTCTTCCTTTTTTTGTATAGAATCTACTTGTACACCTTAACTATGAGATAATTTTCCCTATCCTTCCTCTCTCCCTAGTGTATTCCTCTTACTTTCCTTTTCCATTCTTCTTTTAAGATCATCAAAATGTAACAGAACTATTCCTGGGCTCTGTCTAATTAGACTTTTTCTCTTATAGTGATAGAGTTCTGAGGAGATAGATATATGCTCTCCCCATATTGGAATGTAAACTGTCTATGTTTAGTCCCTTTTGATTGTTTGATCATGTTTACCTTTTTAATTTTCTCTTGACTCCTCTGTTTGTTTCATAGTTTCTATTCAGGTCTTTTCATCAAGAATGCTTAGGAATCCTCTTAGTTAAAGGTCCATTTTTTCCTTCTGTAGTATTTTATGCAGTTTTGGTGGATAAATTATTCTTGGTTATGTCTATATTCTTTGTTATATAAAATAGCATATTTCAAACTCTCCCCTCCTAAATCTCTCCACTGCTAAATCTTGTTTGATTCTGAATGTAGTGCCTTAATACTTAAATTCTTTCTTTCTGATTGTTTGTAGTACTTTTTTTCATTTCACTAGAAAGCTCTTAATTTTAAATATAGTATTTATCAGTTTTCATTTTAGGATTTTTTTAGGAGAGATATTTTTCCTATTTCCACCTTGCCTTCTGGTTCTAAGAGATTTGGGAAGTTTTGAATTACAATTCCTAGCCTCTTTCTTGTCATGATTTTTGAGTAGCCCAGCGATTCTCAGATGAACTTTCTTCCATCTTTTTCTGCTTCATTTGTTTTGATAGGAGATGTCTTACATTTCCTTCTCTTTTCTCAATGTTTGTACTTTATTTTACTATTTCTCATTGTCTCCTGGAGCCATTGATTTCTCTTTTGGTCATTCTTTTTTTTAGGGAGTTTGTTTCTTGGGCGAGGTTTTGTACCTCTTGTTCAAAGCTGATAATTCTCTTTCTAGTTCTTCCATAGTTCTCATTTCTCTTTCCATTTTTTCCTTATGCTCCCATTTTATTCTTAAAAACTTTTTAAAAGTTAATTATTTTTCATCTGATTTTTAAAAATTACTTTTTACTCTTTTAAAAACAAAAAAAGAAACAACCCTCTTCATTTCTTTTTTTTTAAAATTTATTTATTTAACTTTTTACATTCATTTTCACAAAATTTTGGGTTCCAAATTTTCTCCCCTTTTCTCCCCTCCCCACACCCCAATACCTCAAGCAATCTAATTTTCCCTATCTCCAATCTGCCCTCTCTTCTGTCATCCCTCCCTTCTCTTGTCTCCATTTTCTCTTTTCTCCTGTAGGGCCAGATGACTTTCTATTCCTCATTAACTGTATGTCTTCTTTCCTAGTAGCAACAACAATGCTAAACAGTTGTTCCTAAAACTTTGAGTTCCAAATTCTCCCCATCCCTCCCTCCCCACCCATTCCCTTTGGAAGGCAGGCAATTCAATATAGGCCATATCTGTGTAGTTTTGCAAATGACTTCCCTGATAGTCGTGTTGTGTAAGACTAACTGAATTACCCTCCATCCTAACCTGCCCCTCATTGTTTCTCTTCTGTCTTTTGAACCTGTCCTTCCCCAAGTGTTGACTTCAAATTACTCCCTCCTCCCTTTGCCCTCCCTTCCATCATCCCCCCCCTTGCTTATCTCCTTCTCCCCCACTTTCCTATACTGTAAGGTAGGTTTTCATACCAAAATAAGTGTGCATTTTATTCCTTCCTTTAGTCAAATGTGATGAGGGTAAACTTCTTGTTTTTTGTTTTTTGGTTTTTTTTTTCTCAGCTCTCCTCTTTTTCCCTCCACTAAAAAGTCTCCTACTTGCCTCTTAAATGACATATAATTACCCCATTCCATTTCACCCTCTTTCCTCCCACTACATTTCTCTCTCACCATTTACCTTAATTTCTTTTAAGATATGGTCCCATCCTATTCAATGCAATCTGTGCTCTCTGTCTCTGTATGTGTGTGCATGTGTGTATGTGTGTGTGCGTGCGTGCGTGTACATGTGTGTGTATGGACCCACCAACTACCCAGATACTGAAAAGTTTTAAGAGTTACAAATATTGTCTTTCCATGTAGGAATGTAAACAGTTCACTTCTGATAAGTCCTCTAAGACTGCTCTTTGCTGTTTACTTTTTCATGCTTCTTCTTATTCTTGTGTTTGAAAGTCAAATTTTCTTTTCAGCTCTGGTCTTTTCATCAAGAATGCTTGAAAGTCCTCTGTTTCATTGAAAGACCATATTTTCCCATGAAGTATTATACTCAGTTTTGCTGGGTAGGTGATTCTTGATTTGAGTCCTAGTTCCTTTGACTTCTGGAATATCCTATTCCACGCCCTTCAATCCCTTAATGTAGAAGCTGCTAGATCTTGTGTTATCCTGATTTTATTTCCACAATACTGGAATTGTTTCTTTCTAGCTGCTTGCAATATTTTCTCCTTGACCTGGGAATTCTGGAATTTGGCCACAATGTTCCTAGGAGTTTCTCTTTTTGGATCTCTTTCAGGCAGTGATCGATGGATTCCTTCAATACTTATTTTGCCCTCTGGTTCTAGAATATCAGGGCAGTTTTCCTCGATAATTTCATGGAAGATGATATCTAGGCTCTTTTTTTGATCATGACTTTCAGGTAGTCCCATAATTTTTAAATTGTCTCTCCTGGATCTATTTTCCAGGTCAGTTGTTTTTCCCATGAGATATTTCACATTCTCTTCCATTTTTTTCATTCTTTTGGTTTTGTTTGGTGATTTCTTGGTTTCTCGTAAAGTCATTAGACTCCATCTGTTCCATTCTAATTTTGAGAGAACTATTTTCTTCAGTGAGCTTTTGAACCTCTTTTTCCATTTGGCTAATTCTGCTTTTGAAAGCATTCTTCTCCTCATTGGCTTTTTGAACCTCTTTTGCCAATTGAGTTAGCCTATTTTTCAAGGTGTTATTTTCTTCAGCATTTTTTTGGGTCTCCTTTACCAAGGTATTGACCCATTTTTCATACTTTTCTTGCATCTCTCTCATTTCTCTTCCCAGTTTTTCCTCCACCTGTCTAACTTGCTTTTCAAAATCCTTTTTGAGCTCTTCCAAGGCCTGAGTCCACCCAACATCCCCCTGGGTTGTCTGGGGTACTGAGGCCCCGCCCTCCACGTCTTTCCCTGATGGCAAGAATATGTCCTCGTCTTCGTCAGATCCAAAAGTCGGGATCATTTGCATCTGTTCAAAAAAACTCTCTATAGTCTTATTTTTCTTCCCTTTTCTAGGCATTTTCCCAGCCAGTTACTTGACTTCTGAGATTCCTGTCCACCCCTGCCTAGATCCGCCCAGCTAGTGCTTGGGGTCTGAGATTCAAATGGGCTTTCTGTGGCAAGCGGCTGCTAAGCAATGTGAGCTTTAGTTCTGGTGCTGGGGTGGGGGCGGGGCCACCTCCCAGGCTCAGTTCCCTCAGGGGCTTTATGCAGAGACCTTCAGAAATGGAGCGGGTGGGGGCAGGGCCGCCTCCCAGGCTCAGCTCCCTCAGGGGGTTTATGCAGAGACTTTCAGTAATGAAGATCCTGCCTGCTTCTGGGGGAGTTCCGGGTTGCCGCCACAGCTGCTGCCTCCACCGCCGCCCCCGCCTCTGCCGCAGCTGCTTCCTCCCGAGGGGACCTGAGTCACGGAGACACTCCGCTCCCCATCTTGTCCAGCCCAGCCGTCTCTCTCACTGACCTGTAGCTTCTGTGGGCGGAGGGACTTTCCCGGCTGCTGGAGCTTCCATCCCTGAAGCCTGCTCGGATCAGCTTCTCTGGGGCCGTGGCCAGGGCAGCGCTGGGGTGGGGTCCGCTTTCCGGGGCACGACGGACCCTGGGGAACGGCTCTCCAGGGCTCTCTGGAACGGAAATCTCTTCCACTCTGTTTCTGCCCACCTTATAGTGATCCAGAACTTATGGGGATCTCTTTTTACATTAATTCTATGGGCTGTGGGTCCGGAGCTCGTAAACGTGTGTCTTTCTACTCTGCCATCTTGGCTCCGCCCCTCTCTTTCTTCATTTCTTCTAGGAATTCCAGTTGGACTTTTGCCCAAGCTGTATTTTTCATTGAGACTTTGCTTATACATGTTTGGAATAATTGTTTTCTACTGGGTTTGTGTTATGAATGTCCTTGTATCCATAATGACTTTTTATGGTAGGATTCTTTCCTTTGTTTGTTTGCTCATTCTTCTAGTACTTCCTGACTTTGGGCTTGATGTTAGGGCTGAACTTTCATACTTCTAGGAAGAACATCTAGGCCAAGGTCTTGTCCTCTTGGGACTTTCTCCTGCTTTCTTGAAATACTGAGTTTTGTGTTATTCCAGGACCTCAGGACAGCTCAGACTAGTCTTGTAAGCTTTTGGAGCTCCCACAATGTTCTTATCTAGAGCAGACACTGATCACTGCCCTCCTGGTCTGAGCTCTCCAACCTTTTATTCCCAGTTTGGTTCTGCACAGCTCAGTGGTAGCCTTACCCCTGGCTGGAATTCCAGTAGATTGCTACTGAACTCAGTCACTATCAACAGGCTGAAAATCTGTGTGATAGAAATGTAGACTTTCCTTTAGTTTTTAATTTTTGCCCTGGTCATTCTGCTGCAGAATTTGGACTGGTCTGGAAGGTAGAATTCAGCCCCTCCTTCACCATATGGCTACAGTTTGTTTCTAAACTTGTTCCTCACTAAGTATATAGCTCAGTGCCTCTGACTGCTAACCCTGAAATTACAGTGCTCCTCCACCTAGAACACTCCTGCAGGCACAAGTCCTGCTCTTGGTTCAGCCTGTATCTGTGATCTGGAACTGGGTAGTGAATCACAGAGCTTCCATTTGGTGCTTAGGCTTGCATCTTGCAAAAGGTCGGGGTCCCCGTGTGTGTCTGGGACCTCTCCTTTCTGTGGTACATATCTTCACCTCTCTTTTATCTCCTGTCTGCTGGAATGCTCTGCATGGCAGACCTCTAGCCAGATCCTTCCCTACACGTCGAATTCTCTGTCTCCCTATGCCGACCTGGACTGGAAGTAGAACTCACCATGATTTTTTCCTTGAATTTTCCCAAAATGACTTGGTCTGATGTAATTTCTAGATCTTTGTGGAACAATTATATTTAAAAGAAATTGTATGTTGAGAATTTTTAAAAAGACAAACAAAAACCAGCTGTCTCCTATGTATTCTTTTGTATTTATTGGTGGTCTTGTTAGTGCCTATTTTTAGAAATTCTGTATTTGAGCAAAATTTAATTGAATGGGAGCATGGTTGTTATGGAGGAATCCAAGAAAAAGAAATCATGATGTGTCCTATTTCCAGGCCGGGTCAGCGTAGGGAGACAGAGAGGTCTATGTGGACAGCAGGGATAGGATCTAACCTGGTGTCTGGTGCACCAAAGATTTAGCCTACAGGAACTGAGAGAGAGCTGAGCATGTATACTGGAATACAAAGCATTTATGTGAAATTCTCGGTAGTCACTCATCAAAGTACAGCTTCATTGGTCTGAAGAGAGATCTGTTGTTTCTAGGCCACCTCAGCAACTGAGTCTTTCCAGGATCTTTGTCTCAGGGTTTTTGCCTTTGCACTGCGTGGCCCACATCCATAAACTGCACTCTCTCCTTACCTTTCTCTTGTTGAGTCCTTCTTCTCCTCCAAGATGCAGCTCAGACATCATCTTCTGCATGAAGTCATTCCTTATCCTTTCTAGATTTCCAGAACTTGGAGCAAGTGTGACTTTCCAGCATACCCAAGGAAGTACCTCCTGGGATGTGGGATTATGGAGTTGCTATCTTCCCATCAGCATCCCTGCAACATTCCCCTCAGGAGAATGTTAGCCAGCAGCAATGTCTTCATAGAGAGCCAAAGGCAGACTGGACTTGTGCCTAAATGTGCTCTGCAGGAAGCTCAGCAAAGAAATTCTGTTATGCCTATGAGGAACTTCTTAGGTACCCAATGAATGGGAGAACAGATTTCCAGTAGCCAGTATCTGGTTAGAAGTGCTCTTTAGTTTCTTCAGGTATATGAGGATGATAACAGCACCTACCTCATGAGATTGAGAGAATCAGTGAAGTAATGTTTGTAAAGTGCTTAGTACGCTACTTGACTCATAGTAGGTGCTATAGAAATGTTATTCCCTTCATCCCTCTTTACTTTTTTCCCCTAAAGACCTTCTTGCACTCTCTATTTCCTGATGCCATGCCTTTCCCCTGGCTTTTTCTCCTTATCTCCTGCCTTGCCTAACTTCCTTCAAGATTCAGTTCCAATCCCATGTTCTAAAGGAAGCTTTTCTTGATCTTCCCACCCCATTGTGAGTGCCTTCCTTCTGAGATGGTCTTCATAAGTAGTCATTTATGTGGTTTTTTTTTCCCTAAGAGAACGTGAGCTTCTTACAGTAGTGGTTGTTTCATTTTTTATACTTGTGTCCTAGATTTCTTGCCCAGTGCTTGACATATTAATAGGTTGTTTTATCAGTGCTCGTTGATTGATCAGTTGAAGAAGCTGGAGAAGATAAAAGCATAGACTTGGAGAGTGTTGTCTTTGTGGGAAAGAAAAAGGGCTACTATTGGTTTTTAATTACTAGACAATTGGGGAGTTTCTGCTGCTGACACAATAACCCTCAGCTTTTACTGTGGGGGTTTCCTAGGGCCACCTGTTGGGACAGCCTTTGCCAACCATCATCTGAGCCTTTTGTGAGTCGTAATCTTTTTTGCCTCAGTGTTGATGGCTTCTGATTGATCTGGGCAGTGGTTGCTGAAAGTTGGGGTGACTGTGGCAATTTCTTAAAATAAGACAGCAATGAGGTTTGCTCCTTGATTGACTCTTCTTTTTACTTGAACACTTAGAGGCCATTGTAGGATTATTCACTGACCTGATTTCAGTATTCTTTTTGGAAATAGGGAGACCTGATGAGAGGAAGTGAGACAGGAATGGCCAGATGGTGGAGCAGCCAACATTATCTGTTAAGTTCACCTTCTTATATAGGTGTGAATTGTTGTGCCCCCAAACAATCACAATAGCAACATTAAAAGTTGCAGACCAGAGTTGATTGTAACAGATATAATAATAATGAAAATCTTTGAAATATTGCAAGAATTACCAAAATGTCACACGGAGACACGATGTGAGCACATGCTGTTGGGAAAATGTTGCCAACCGATTTAATGCTCAGGCAGCATTTTCACAAACCTTCAGTTTGTAAAAAATGCACTATCTGCAAAGTGTAATAAAACATGGCATGCCTGTATTCAGTCTGGTGCAGATTTTAGTTTTTTGCTGGAGTAGGTATGTGGGAGCTTGGTTGCCTACGTCCATTCGGGTAGCTGTTTTGGCCACAAGTCCTTCCTTTACCTTTTTGAAAGATGAAATTGCATCAAAACAAATGTGTTACATATTCTGCTTTTAGAAAAGCAGATCTCTAGAAGGCGTCTGAATAATTACATAGCATATCTCTGTGTGATCTATTTTCCAAATTTGAGTATTTCCTCTTCCTATCCTTTTTTGTAATTTACTTCAATGAAGACATCACTTCTCTTTGTGCCTCTGTTGATGTCCACCCAAATGTTTTTTATTGTGCTTCTCCCTCCCCCATTCTTAGATTTTCCTACATGAGATTAAGCTTAATATGTAATATTTCCCATCATCATTCACTCTTTTATATAATAATTTGTCTTTCCAGGTCATATTGCACTCACAGATTCTAGTCCGTTAAACATTAGTGATATCCATAAGGTCAAACTTGGGTCTTTACATTAAGATTTTCTTTACTTTTCTTGTAATCTCCTCTTTCTAAATTAATGTATTGACACCTGAGGCATGAGTTTTACTTAGCTGTTTTTTGAGTTGGTTTCCTTTGAATAAGAGGCCAGAGGATCCAATCAACTATTTGGAAATGTATTATTCTGGAAATCATGGAACCCCAAGAAGTCACTAAGTTACATAGACCTTGTGACTCAGCAGCACTGCTAATAAACCCGTGCCCCAAAGAGATCAAAGAAAGATGGGCAAGGAGCCATGTACTCAAACATGCTTATTTCACTTCTTTCTTTTAGCAAAAAACAGAAACAAAGTGGGTGCTCATTAATTGAGGAATGGATAAACACATGTGAATGTACCGGAATCTTACTGTGTCATAAGAAATGGCAAAAGTGATGGGTTTGGAGAAACCTAATGAACTGATGAAAGGCTGTGAAATGAGCAAAACCAAGAGAATGATTTGTTGAGTGACTACAGTATTTTAAAGGAAAGCAATGTAAGAGACTTAACAGCTATGATCAATTCATTGATCAGTCATGACTCCAGAAAACTAATATGAATTATGCTTCCCACCTCTTGGCAGAAAGGTGATTGACTAGAGGGACGGAATGACGCCTGCCTTTGCAGACATGGCTAATGTATGCTTTTGTATTGCAGAGCTAAGCTTATTTGATACAAGGGAGTAAGGAGAAAGAATTAGGTGGTACTCTAAGGGTAATTATAATGAAAAAGAAAGAAAATATCGTTAGGGAATTATTTTAAAGATAAACAAAAGAGAGCCAAATAAAGTTCAGAAGAATACACAGAGAAGTGGAGAAATACTCATGTTAAATTTGAAGTATGTAAAAAAAAAATTGGACATAATAGTGATTAACATATGCAGTCTCTTTTTCTGTTCTGTAATACAGAGAAATGACCATGTCTGTCGATGTTTGTCAAGTTTGTAGTAATAAAAAGGAAGGCGCACTTAACCACATTCTGCATTCTATCTCTTTTTCTACCTTCAGTTGACAATAAGGAATTATGAAAGGTACGGTTTCACAAAAACCTGGGAAGAATTGTATGAACTCATGTAGGGTGAAATGGACAGAACCTGGAGAACAGTCTATAAAATGATAACATTATAAAACAAATCCACGTTGAGAGTCTTAAGAATGCTTATCAATATATTTGCCAATCATAATTCCAGAGTACTCATGATGAAACCTACCATCTACCTCTTGTGGGAGAGATAATGGACTCCATGTGCAGTATAAGGCAGACATTTTTAGATATGACTCATGTTGGAATTTGTTTTGATTGAGTATCCATATCTGCTACAAGGGGTTTTCTTTTCCTTTTCTTTTTTGTTCATTTGGGAAGTAGGATGTGGGAGGGAGAAAAAGGATAACAACAGGGTTGTCTTCTCTCCCCCCCCAAAAAAAGAAAATAAAGAAAAAGGAGTTATTGGAACATTAAAAAAAAAACAAAAGGAGGGGTAAAAACAAACACAGACAAATGGGACAGGTTTTAAGTTTATTATATATTTAAAGGGAAAAGCAAACTATACATAGTAGAGATTCCCAGTCTCCTTTGCAATCCTCTCTTTTATTTCTCTTGTGTTTAGGGAAATGCTCTTTTATTTGGTACTTTGTTATGTTCAGAATTTTTATAAATTATATTTTTGTAAAAAGCAGCTGGTATTTCCTGACTTAATGGGGAATTTCAAAGACTTCATTGAGCTGATGAGTCTCCCCTTGCACCTATGACTTCTATCCCTGTCCCTTCACATTAGGACCATTGCGTTTCTTTGGACCCCCACCCTTGATATCTTTGTGTCTTTCCTTTCCTTCTCCCAAATTAGAAATCATCATCTTTGGACTTGCTTTACGTTTCAGATAGACATGCTTCCCTCCTCCTTTTTTCTGTGTTTCCCACTGCTATTTTTGCTGTAAGATCCCAGACTTTTTTTTTGTAAAAGATACTCCCTGGGCTGCCCACCTATTCCTGTCTCCTGGGACCAAGAAAAATAGGTCCGATCCTTCTTCTGTGTGGTAGCCCTTGTGATACTCAAAGACCGTGATGATGCTCCCCACTCCCATCCCATCAGCCCCTCTCATATCCTCCCAGTACTTCTTCTCCTGTTGTCTTCTGTTTTGTTTTCCAGTTCTGTCAGCATGTCATTTCCCCTCCTCGACCATGCGCTCTTAGCATGGTCATCTCAGTGATTAACCCTGATTTTATTCTTCATTCTTGCCTTGATCTCCAAGCCTTCCACCTCTCAGTTTTTTCCCAGGACATCGCCTCAGGACCAGCTCCACTCTTTCCTTCCCTATCTTGACCTCTTAGTAAGTCAGTTCCAGTCTACACTGCCCTCAGCTGTTGAGCTCCTCTGTTCTGTTGCTGATTCCCAGTCTGTGAAATCTAAACCTCCAATTACTCTCACCACCCACCTCCTTCACTCCTATTCCCCTCTGCTGAACAGAGCTAGGGGAAGGGTCCTCTAGACAGTTGTGTTACCTTCTGTCAACTGGACCTTCACTGCAACAAGGTAAACCTTTTACGCCTCCATCTGTTCACTCTCCCTTTTTAAAATCTCTTCTCAAGCTTCCCACATGCCTAGGTAACCCCTTCCCAAACCTGTTAGCTAAGAACTTTGATTCATACTTTCTTGAAAAAACTGAGTCCATTAGCTGATAGCTCTCCCTTCTCTTCTCCTCTCACATCACTTGACATCTCCTGCTATTTCTTTACCCCTGTCTCACATGAACCACTAATCCCATACCCTCTTGGTTTTTCTAGCAGGTTACCCCCACTATCATCCCCATACTCTCTAATATTTACTCCCTTCTTATCTACTGGCTTCCTCCTTTCTGCCTACAAACATGTCCTATCATCCCCATCCTTAAAAAACCTCCAGTTGATCCAGCCATTCCCTTCAACTATCATCCATCCCCTTTGTGGCTAAGCTCCATGGGAAAGCCATCTGTACCAGCCATCTCCACTTCTCTCACTTGCTTCTTGTCCTCTGCAATCTGACTTTTAACCTCATCATTTATTGAAATTCTCCAAAAGTTACCAGACTCTCCTCATTCACCCCCAAATCACCAAATGATCTCTTAATTGACAAATCTAATGGCCTTTTTCAGTCCTTATCCTTCTTGACTTCTCTGTGGCCTTTGATACCATTGACTCATTTACTCCAATTGTTTATTTTGTCTCTAGGTTTGAGTAACCTTGTACTCTCCTGCTTCTCCTACCTGTCTGACTGCTCTTTCTCAGTCTTTTCTGTTGCTTCTTTATTCAAGTCATGCCCAGTAATTGCATGTGTGCCCCAAGGCTCTGTCCTGGGCCCTCTTCTCTTTTCCCTCTAGATGATCTCCCTTCTTACCTGATGACCTGGTCAACCCCCAGGTATTCAGCTATCACCTGTGTACAGAGGATGGCCATGTCTCTATACCCAGCCCTAGCTTCTCTCCTGAACTCTACCTTTTCATCTTCTTTTGGGTGAGTCCTGTAGATATTTCAAACTTAACATGTCTAAATTGGAATTTATTATCTCTTGCTCCCACACTCACCTACATTTCCCTGACTTTCCTTTTACTGTCAGGGACACCTCTGCCTCGTCACCTGGGTCTCTGCCTCAGCGTCTCTCTTTGATCACGCATCTCCCATCTAATCTTGCCTCTACCTTCACAACTTCTCTTGTTCTCTTGTACATTTCATTTCACCTCATTGCATCCCACCTGCACTGCTTCATTAGTCTTCTTGCTTCTCTGTTTTTCTAACACATATGCCTATTATTGTGAGGCTCCTGTTACCTCCACAATCAAGTATGAAGTCCTTAGCTTGGGCTTTGAAGCCTGTCTCTGGCTGAACCCTTCCTGTGTTCCTTGTTTCCTCCACATTCCCTGCCATGCAGCTCTGCTGGCTGCCTTGCTCTCATCTGTCACTCCTGCCTCCTAGCCTCCATAGCTTTCTTCTAGGCTTGGCCCAAATGCCCCTTTCTGCAGGAGACACTTCCCAGGCTCTGCTGCTTCTAGTGCCTTCTCTCTCATTGTGCTCTATTTGTCTTCTTTCTTGTGCAGAGCTGTTGGCCTGTTGTTTTTCCCACTAGAGAGTGAGCTCTTTGAAGACAGTGCTTACGACTGTCTTTCTTTGCATCCTTAGCACAGTGCCGGGCACTTGGTAAGCACTCAGTGCCTGATTGATGAACTTTATATTTCTCATGGTGCTTGCTACAGTGCCCTGTACTTAGTGGGTGGATAACCATGGTTTGTTGCATTGAATTTCAAGAATGCCTTGGAATGGAGGATGTTCGTAAGCAACATATTGGACTGTAAGTAATGTCGTAGTGATGCTGAAGTTTGATTGTTTTAAAAATGAATGGGCAACCAATCCTTCCCACTGGATTATATTTCTGTTCAGTGTCATTTTCACTTTTAAAAAGTCTCTCTTTTTTTGTAGGTTCATGGGGGTGTGTGTACACCAAGGGCAGTTGCATGCACTTACAGAGGTAAGAGCCCAGTGAATGTGCTCCTTCAAATCTCTCCCTTTTTGTCTTCAGCATGTTGTATATAGAATATGAACATAGTCTTGACAGTTTCCTGGCTCTGTGTTTACTGTGTATGTCTAACACTGCCACTGCAATCAATGTATTCTAAGAGGAGAGGAACTTAGAAGTCAGATATTATAGATTTTATAGATGAATGAACTACAGCCCACAAGGAGAAGAAATTTACCCAAGTTATATAGCAGAGCTACATTTCAAGTAAAAGCCTGCTGACTTTGAATCAAGTGTTCTTTCCATTATACCTGCCTTACTGTTGTTTCTGTGCTCTTTCAGTGACAAAGCTGATACTTCCTAATGACTTACTAGTGGAAAGAGTTCTGGCCTTGTAGTCAGGAGAGACGTGGATTAAATCTTGCTTTGTATAATCAATAGCTGTGTGACCATGTACAAGTAACTTATTTTCTTCCAAGCCTGAGTTTCCTCATTAGTAAAATGGAGGTAACTGTCCCTCTAAGTACTTCCTCGTAGACAATGCAAGTTAAGCATGCTGAAAATCTGACAGTTTGTGTGTGATTATCAGCTGTCATTACTAGTGGTGGTATTGGCCCCGAGCCTTAGGATAATCTTAATCATAAAATAACTGCTAGTATTTATATATAACACTTTAAGGTTGGCTGAGCACTTTGTAACTGTTCTCTCATTTTATTATCATAACACTGGGAGGTAGATGTTATTATTCTCTGCATATTACAGGTGAAGCCAGCAGTGGTTAAGTGACTTGGTAGTAAATCACCTAGCTAATACATGTCTAAGGAGGAATTTGAATTCAGATCTTTTTCTCTCCAAGTCCAGTACATTGTCTGACCAGATTCCTGCCTCGGGCAGATTGGTTTTGGCTACCTGGGCTCCATCCAGTTTTACTAGACTTAAATCACTTTAATTCAGTTCAAGAAGGGGACTGTCCAAGCTGTGTCTTAACAGCAAGGTGTTTGGCAACCATGAGTACTTACTGTATTGAGGTCTTCTTGCCACCCTACTAGTCCAGATTTGTTTGTGATGTAGAGTCAAACTTCCTCCGAGGAAGGTGGAGGGTAAAGGGAAAGGAATAAGCTAGGCACACTGATGACAAATATTATTTGTTTCATTTGAGGTGGGTGCTGTTATTATCCCCATTTTGCAGATAAAGAATCTGAGGCAAACAGAGATAAAGTGACTTGCCCAGGGTCACGTAGATAGTAAGTGTCTGATGCTGGATTTGAATTCAGCCCCAGCACTTCATCATCTGTACTACCGAACTGCCTCTTGAAAGTTTCCATTAAAAGGCATTTTTAAGGGCCTACCGAATGCTACATACTCTACTAGGCCTTAGGGACATCGATAACCAGTGAAGCCTTTGTCAGTCACCTGTTCTGTGCTTGAGATTCAAAAACAAAAGTGAGACAGTCCCTGCCCTCAGAGCTTACATTCTGCCAGGGGACATGACATACACACATATAGGTGTGTTCAAAAAAAGATACAAAGGGATTGGTGGGAATGGCATTAGCATATGAAGGAATCAGGACATAGATTCTTAATCTGGGGCTCTTGAATTTATTTTTTTTTAATATTTTGATAACACTTTTAATGTAATTTTTTTTTGTAATCTTAAGTATTTTGTTATATGCATTTAAAAACATTATTTTGAGAGGGGTCTTTAGACTTCAACCATCTGCCAAAGGACTCTTTGACACAAATAAAAGTTAAGAAGTACTGATCTAGAGGGAGATACTTTAGCTGAGTCTTGAGGGGAATGAGGATTCTAACAGGCAGATAAGGAAGGAGGTCCCAGCCATGCACTGGGCAGCTGGGCAAATGCATGGAGATGACACAGGTCTTGGGCATGGCTCCGTTATGTTTTAATGATCTATAAGGAAAATTGGAAAAGGACGGGAGGAAGAATACAGTAGGGAAAAAGGGAGATGAAAAGTAGAGAAAGGGATCTCACATTATTTGGGAGCTTTCATAGAAGAAGATACAGACAAAGAGGAAGAGTTAGGGGGGAGCAAGCAACACTTGAGCATCATTGTCATCTGAACTGGTCCAAGGAGGGAAAAATACATAAACACAGTTAGGCAGAGAAACACATTTCATTCAACAGGGAAACAAGAGGGAAAAGGAGAAGGGAGAGAGGAATAAGAGAGAGGTGGGGGGACTCCGGTAGCAGCATTTAGGGTTAGCAAATGCATTCCAGCAATGTGGGATGATCAGTACAAGGACTGGGCAGGAGATGGAATGCTGTCTTTTAGGAGCAGAGAGAAGGCCTGTTTGTTTGGACTGCAGGTTGTTGGAGGTGAAGTGTTGTCCAGTTATTCTGGAAAAATACGTTGGGGTCATGTCGAATAGGACTTGAAAAATGAAGTGGAGGAGTTTACATTTGATCCTAGAGGCAGTAGGAAGTCATTGACTTTGACTGAGTACATTATTTGATGAGTACATGAGCCAGATCTGTATTTAAGGAAAATTAGGTTAGTGACCACATGAAGGGTAGATTGGAGTTTTGAGACTTGAGTCAGGGAGACTCCTTAGGAGGATGTTGCCATAATCTAGCTAAGAGCTAATAAGGGTCTGCTGAACTAAGGTGCTACCTTTGTAAATAGAGAGAAGGGGTAAGAAGTGGAAGACTAAGATGTTGTGAACTTAGAAATGGCAATATCAGGTAGTTGACTAGGTCTATGGGAACGTGGGGGGTGGGTTTGATGACCCTTGATTTTTCTCCATCCCATTTGATGAAATTATAGAAGGTAAGGGTCAGGTAAAAACAGTGAGTTGTTAAGGTCGTAAAAGTCAGTACAAAGAGTCTGTACTTTATTATACTTTTATAAGATATAAAGTTCTTTGGTCAGTTTCCTTTAAAAATTTTTTTTTATCTCTTTGGGATACAGACCTAGTAGTGGTATTGCTGGATCAAAGGGTATGCACAATTTTATTGCCCCTTGGGCATGGTTCCAAATTGCTTTCCAGAATGGTCAGATCAGCTCACTACTCCACCAGCAATGCATTACTGTTCCAATTTTCCCACATCCCCTCCAACATTTATCATCTTCCTTTTATGTCATATTAGCCAATATGATAGGTGTGAGATGAAACCTCAGAGTTGTTTTTATTTGCATTTCTCTAATCACTAGTGAATTAGAGCATTTTTATGTGACTGTAAATAGCTTTGAATTCTTCATCTGTTTAACCATTTAACACTTGTGAAATTATTTGTATTCTTATACATTGGACTCACTTCTCCATATATTTGAGAAATGAGGCCTTTGTCAGAGACATTTATTGTAAAAATTGTTTCCCAGTTTTCTACTTTCCTTATACTTTTAGTTGCATTGGTTTTGTTGGTGCAGAAACTTTATAATTTAATATAATCAAAATTATCCATGTTATATCTCATAGTACTTTTTATCTCTTGTTTGGTCATAAAATTCTTCCCTTCTTCATGGATCTGACAGGTAAGCTATTCTTTGTTTTCCTAATTTACTCATGGTATTGCCCTTTATGTCTAAATTATGTGCCTATTTTAACCTTATCTTGGTTACAGTACAAGTTTCTGCTATATTGCTTTCCAGTTTTCCCAGCAGTTTTTGTCAAGTAGTGAGTTCTTGTCCCAAGGGTCTTTAGGTTTATCAAACACTATATTGCTATGGTCATTTACTACTGTGTCTTGTGTACCTAATTTGTTCCACTGATCCACCGTTCTGCTTCATAGCCAGTACCAGATAGTTTTGATGATTACTGCTTTACAATTGAATTTGAGATCTGGAATAGCTCGGCCACCTTCCTTTGCATTTTTTCATTAATTTCCTTGATATTCTTGACCTTTTGTTCTTCCAGATGAATTTTGTTATTTTTTTCTAGCTCTGTAAAATAATTTTAGCAGTTTGGTTGGTATGGTACTGAATAAGTAAATTAATTTAGGTAGAATTGCCGTTTTTGTAATATGGGCTCAGCCTACCCGTGAGCAATTGGTATGTTTAGATCTGACTTTATTTGTGTGAAAGGTGTTTTGTAATTATGTTCATATAATTCCTGGGTTTGTTTTGGCAGGTAGACTCCCAGGTATTTTATATTGTCTAAAGTTATTTTAAATGGAATTTCTCTATATCTTGCTTCTGGGCTTTGTTGGTAATAGATAGAAATGCTGATGATTTATGTGGGTTTATATCCTGCATCTTTGCTCAAATTGTTAATTATTTCAAGTAGTTTTTCAGTTGTTTCTCTAGGTGTCTCTAAGTACACCATCATTTCCATAAAGAGTGGTAGTTTTGTTTCCTCATTGATGTTCTCAAAGTATAGGAAAGTTGGGAAGAGAGGGATGACGTTTTGGGGAAAGATAGTAAGTTCTGTTTGGACATGTTGCGTTCGTGATGCCTTCCTCACTTATCTTCTCGCCTCGGGTCTCTCCTCATTCCAGTCAATCCTCTGCTCCATTGCTCAAGTCATTTTTTTAGAGCATAGATCTGCTTGTTACTCCTGTTCAGTGAGCTCCAGTGGTGCCCTGTTGTTTCCAAGATCACATGCAACATTATCTATGTGGCATTGAAAGTTCTTCACATCCTGGCCCCTTCCTACCTTTCCAGTCTTTTTAGACACTACTTCCTTACAGGCTCTCTGTGGTCCAGTTACTCCGGCTTACTAGCTGTTCCTGACATGTGACCCTCCCATCTCCCATTCCTGGGTCTCTATACTGGCTGTGTCTGCCATGCCTAGATGCTCTTTCCCTTCTCACCTTTCCCTACAAGATTCAGCTCCAGTGTTGCTTTCTGCTTGATGCCTTTCTCTGTCTTTCCCTATCCCCCTCCCCAAGAGCTCCTACCTTCCCTCCATCTACTCTGTATATATCTTGTGTGTACCTAGTTACTTACAAGGTGTCTCCCTGATTAGCATGTAATCTCCTTAAAGACAGGAGCCCCCTTCATACTGTTCTTTGTAACTCTTTTGTATCCATAGCACTTAGCACAGTGCCTGGCAGGTAGTAAGTACTTAATCAATACTTGCTGACTGATGGAAGGCTTGACAGTATGTGACTGGGAGTCATAGAACATTGATCTCTGAAGAACTGAAAATGAAATCTCCCAAATACCACCTGAAAAATGCAAGATGGACTTGAGCAGGCCACAATACCTTTCAAACAAGGAGTCCTGAAAGAGAACTGGAATAAAAGATGTCACCATGGAAACGGAGGGGAAGAACCCCAGTTCTGATCCTTGACCATGCAGGGAGAGTGAAGAGTAGCCGGTGAATAACCAGGGTGCCCCGTTGGTGTCTTTGCAGTATTAAAGCCTCAGCACACTGGATGGGCCTCCTAGTGCCTCCTTGTGGTATGAAAAGAAGATGAGGAAGTCCCCCCGTCCTGTGCCATGCAACTGGGAGGCCATAGGCAAGACTTTCCCAGATGGCGTAGTAGGTTGTCATCTGAATCATTGGTGGGAATTCTCACATCAGAGTCATATATTCATTTGAGTATTTTGGAGTTGACAAATAGCTGACATTTCTAAAGCATTTAAGGCGTACAAAGTACTATATGGGAAATGATCTCATCTGAACTTAACAGAAACCCTGTATGGAGAGGGCTCTACGATTAATTCCATTTTATAGATGTGAGAATGAGGCTCAGTGAGGTTAAATGAGTAGTCTCTAGTCAATCCAGAAGCATTTATTATGTGCCTACTGTGTGCCAGGCACTATTAAGGTGGGAGGAGTTGGGAGGTAGTTTGAATTCCAGTCTTCTTGAGCGGCACTTATCTACAAAGCCCTGGTGCTCCAGAGAGACAGGAGTGACTATTGTGACATGGCTCATCTGAACGCAGAGTAGCCCCAGAGAGAGCTACAGCTGCTTTCTCTGCAAACATACAGACACACTTAGACACAGATTTTCTGGGATAGCAGGAATGGAAATCCTCTGTGTTGTCAGTTAAAGAAAGGGCTTGACGCCGTCTGTCAGTTTACGGCTTCTGTGCTGCCCTTTTTCCAAGGCATTCACCACAGTGAAAGTTGATTCCCTGGGTAAAGTAATGAAACACATCCATTATTTGTAATGGACAACAACCAACTGTAGATTCCAGTTTCCCAGATGTGATGTAATGTTTTCTGCTATTGTTTACTGTCTTCCCTGTTTTTGGGGAATATCACCTTAGTTTTGTATATTAAGTGTTGGAAGGAACTTCAAAGATCATCTGGTTCAACCTCCTCATTTTACCAGGGACAGAACTAAGGCCCCAAAAAGTTGAGGGCATTTGCTAAGGGTCCCTTAATTCAGATCCGGAATGTTTCCCTCTCTTCCACATTGGAGATAATATCCACACTGGTGAGCTTTAACACCCACTGGCAGGATGGAAAGAGATTTTTAGAGAAGTACCCTATATGTTTGTCCTTGGCTCTGGTTTTTAGAATTAACATTTTTAATTTTAAAATTAATTTTCAAAAAAATTAATAGGCATCTGTTCTCTTTAATCCTTTCTTTTCACCACTTCCACTCCCTGCCCTGAAAAAAAAAAACCTACAAAAATATATGTGGCTATATTGGCCAAAAAAAATTCATGGCTGCTCTGCACATCATTTTTTTGCCGGGAGGTGGACAGCATTCTTAATCATTGTTGGTTAATCCTGGTTGATCATTGTGTTAATGGGAGTTTTTAAGTATTTCAAAATTGTTTGTTTTTTCAGTATTGTTGTTATAAATGTTCTCCTGGTTCTGCTCACTTTACTTATCAGAAGTTCCAAGTGAAGTTGAAGTGATACCCACTCCCCTGATCCTTTCTTAGTTTATAAAGACTTCTTATGCCCTCAGTTATTTGAGATGTCTCCCCACTCCTCTCCTTTTCTTTCCTAGTGTATCATTTCTTCCTCTCCCTTTCCTTTAGTAATCATCAAAACATAAAAATCACTCACAGGCACTTATTTAACTCATTCTATGACCCTTGCTGATATCAGCATTCTTAGAGGAAACTTATACCATACTATGATCACTCTCTGCTCCGTTAAAATGCAAATACTTCATCTTTATCTTTTCTTGATTGTTTGTATTTATCCTTTTTTTGTCTCTCTTTATTCTTATGTTTGTGTTTTGAAGTTTATACTAAGCTCTAGCCTTTTTATCAGGCATACTTAGAAGTCACCTATTTCATCAAAGGTCCGTTTACACACACACACACACACACACACACACACGTAAACACACACATTTTGCTGAGTAAATTACTTTTCATTTTAAGTCTGTATCTTTTGCCTTTTGGAATTTTGCATTATGTGCTTTTCCCTATACTGGAAGCTGCTAAATCCTGTGTGATCTTGACTGTGGACATATTTGTGGACAGCAGGAAAGCAGCCAGTAGACAGGGAGAGACTGAGGTAAGTAAGAATTGGAATGATAAGAGAATGATCTCCTGGAGAAGATGGGATAGAATGGCATCCCTTGTGCATGCAGAGGGCTTGCCTTGCAAGGAGAAGGGCCATGGGAGGCAGGGGTGCTGGTGGCAAAAGGCATCTGAGTAATGTGAGATTAGTAAAGGAGAAGGGGGAGCTCTCAGTGAATAGTCTCGTTTTTTTTCAGTGAAATATGAGGAAAAGTTTTCAGCCAAGAAGATGGGGGGGGGGCTGGAAGCCAAGCGAATTTTCATGAGAGATCAAAAGGTTTGGAAAAAAACCGCTCTGCTGGGTGGGACAGTGAATCAACTAGGGAAGTATGAAAGGATTGCCTTGTAATAGTAAAGGCCCTCCTCAGCTTGGTGTTATGATTTTCTCTAGCTTCATTTAGCAACATGTGAATTGGAGTGCAGAAGGTGAATGGTAGGAGTAATCTAAGGCTGGGGCTTAGCAGGACAAGATCTTTGGTAGGATAAAAGTCTCTGAAGGGATTGAGAAAAAAGGACAGAGTAAAGTTCAGCTGGTTCACCAGGGTCATGATGGGAAAAGCAGGAGAGTAGTCACTACAGGGAAAATGATTTGGGAAAGAACTGAGGAGTTGAGGGGTTGGAGGTCACATCAAGAGCAAAGAATGTGTTTGGGGTTACAAGGCAGAGGGAGAGATGGAATGACGAGATCATGACCATGGAAGTGAATACTCGTGAGTGATGGAAAGATGGGGAGAGTGTGATCAACTACTTTGTGGCTTAAGTGACTGGAGGAACAAAGGTTGAGAACTGAGGAGATTTAGAACCTGAGAAGTTAGGGTGTTTGAAGGAGTGTCTATATGGAGGTCAAGAGTGGAGAAGGAGAGAGACTGGGAGCTGGCCACTGAACTGAGTGAGGCCAGAAGAGGGTCCGGCAGGGTGTAGGTAAGAGGCTACCAAAATCTTGATTGGGAAATAAAATGGAGTGGGTGAACTACAAAACATAGGTTTCTGAGTGATGACAGTAGGGGGAGGGCTGGAAAGTGGTAATGAGGATCGAAAAGTTCTCCAAACCCTGCCCCCCCCAACAATGGCTAGGAGTTGGTTGTCTCCTTATTCTTAAATTATGTCTCTCTGATCTGTTTGCCAAGTCATTTGTTTCTGATAAGTGGTATTTCAGTTTCTTCTTTTTCTTCCCCATCTTTTAATTTTTAAAAAATATTCATTAATGTCTTATGAAGTTATGAACTTCTGTTTGGTCCATTCTAATTTTCAGTGTGTTTATTACTTGGGTCAAGTTTCTCCCCTCTAGCTCTCACTTCTTTTTCAATTCTTTATCACTCTCATTTCAACTACAATACCATTTTAAAGTCTAGCCTCATTTCTTCTGTTAATTCTAATTGATCTTGTAAGCAGCTATTTTTCTTTGAAGTCTTGCTTGTGGGTGTTTTTGAGTTACTGTTCTAAGTTTGTGTCCTGGGCATCCCTGACCTCATAATAACTCTGTCTTTTTGTTTGTTTGTTTCGTCTTCTGTGAGTGACTTTGTAGTCCTTAGGGCAACAGATGTGAGAGCCAGCCTCTGTTGTCAGGTCCTTTAGGGCAGGAAGGGATTCTGGCTTAGGAAAAAAAAGGATTCATACTGGCTTCACTATGAGCTCTTTTGGGCCTGAGTCTGCATTTTTGGGCTCAGCATTGAGGCTAAGATCTGCTCTGGGCAACTTCTGGGCGGAGTTCACAGCTAGCTCTGTGTTCCAGGCCTGAGCTACTAGTTTGGGAGGGGGTCTGAGTCCCCCATATCCTGTGAGTTGATTTAGCATTGAGTACCCCTCTTAGTGACCTCTTTGTTATTGACTTAGGTCCAAGGAGTCCAAAGGCTGGGTTGGTAGGCAATCCTAGCTGACCTACCCCAGAGCCCTAGGTGCTGAGTTCATGATTTCAGTACACCCCTTCCCACACAGTGCCCATACAGGTCACTTGCCTGGTTGAATTTGTGACCTTGGACTGAAAAAAATGACTCACTGTAGTTTCTCTTTTGGTCATTGTTGGGGAGGACCTGTACTGCTTCCTCCTCCTCTACTGTCTTGGTTGGGAAAGCTGGCCCTATTCTTTTTAACATATTTAACAGTGACTTGGATGTCTTGTTTACCAAATGTTCCAGTGTCAGGAATCTGAGAGAGATAAGTCACAGATCTGAGAATAGAGTACAGTATTCAAAGACATCTTGACGGTTTTGAACATTAGACCAAGTCTAATGAGATGAGATATAATAAGGAAAAATGTACAGTTTTATCCGAGGGTTCATATATATGTGTGTGTGTGTGTGTGTGTGTGTGTGTGTGTGTGTATGCTTGTATATGTAAACAGATTTTGTTTTTAATAAAAATGTTAGCAGGCTATGATAGTGAGGTATTTGCATAGAACATTTGAAAGCAGACCACAACTTCATAATCACAGTTGACCGAAAGGTTCAGAGAATCCTACCATATTTCTTGGTAATTTTTAAGAAGACTGTAGGCCAAACAACCTTATCAAGGTACTTCCTATGCATAAGTTAAAGTCATACAAGATTCTCTGATATGGCAATAACTTTGTCCTAGAATCATCTTCTTTTCCTGATCTAATGAAACAGCAAACAAGGAAACAGATATTAACCAAGGTGTTTGCTGCTGTTGTAAAGGTTACTTAGAACAGACTCCAAATGTAAGAAGCATTCCTTACTAAGGGTGAGGTTCTTCAGCATTTCCAGCTTGTAGATGGCATTGGACTGACTACTTCAAGCTGTGCAATGTAGAAGCATTAAGGCATCCTGAGAATGAGACAGGAGGCAGCCTGTGCCAGTAAAGACAGCTCAAGAGCCCCAGGAATAGCAACACCCTCCAAGTCACCAGATCTGCTTCTAGCTTGGCCCTTACAAACACCATCCAGGAGAATAACACCTATGGAGAATGGTTGTTCCTCCCTCTCCTCCCCACCACTGATGGATAAGCTCAAGAACCCGAGCAATAGGGACAACCAGGCCTGCTCTGCTGTTGCCCCCTGAAAGCAGTCATCCAGGGAAGCAACTCCTGTGGGTAAGGATCTCACCATGTCCACCAGCTGCTGCCAACAGCCACCACAGACAAGCTAGCCAAGCAGTCATAACCTTGGCACCTGGAGAAAGAGGCACAAAAGGTGGCATGTGCCAGGCAGGTCAAGCTGCCACAACCTCTCCTCACACCTAGGACCCTGAGCTTAAGAGCCCCTGAAATTGCAGTGCCCTCCCCCTACCCTAGACCTCCAGGCCTTCTTCTAGCCTGACTGCCAGAACCACTGTCCAGGAAAGCAACCCTTGTTGGGATGGGAGCTGACCACTTTCTCTGAAGGTTCTGTGCCCTCTGCCTCCTCAGAGGTCATCATCAATAGTTCAGCCTCAGAAACAGATAGGACTTGGAGCTCGTGTCTGTGAGCACTCTGTTCTCTCTACATCCCGAATCTTGTGTTCAGTTAGAGGGCTCAAGTTTAGGAAAGGACATGGACAGACTGGGGAATGTTCAGAGTAGGAAAATGAGATGATTAGGAGTCTGAAAGTCATGTCATATGAGGATGTAACCGAACTGTGGGCATTTCTATGTTGTTGCATCATGTATCTAAAATGTAGAATGTGCTCTTTCCTTATTGCCACTTTCAAGAATCCCCTTGTTGCCTTTCCAGCACGGCTCAAACACCACTTCCTGTGTGAACTCTCTTCCAGTCTTTCCAGCTCCTGGCACTGTTGCCCCCCATCATCTGGCACTGATTTTGTACGTACTTGTATGTCTCCAGGTTTTCTCTTCTCATGTCATGTAAGCTGCTTGAGGGAGGACTGTTTATGTAACTGTCTCCCCAGCCTCAGTGGAGGATCCAGTTCATAGCAGCTACTTCATAAATGTGCGTTCATTGAAGAGGAGCTGTCTTGATGTATTTGAAAGGCTACTATAACATCAAGGGCAAAGGACTGAAGCTGTAGAAAGGCAGTGTCAGGCCTAAGGGAGTGCTTACCTTCCTTAATAATTAGAACTATTCAGAAACGAAGCTGCCTGTCTCAGTGAGGGTGAGGTTTCCTCTTGCTCGGAGGCTTCAGGCTGAGGCCAGATGGAAGGAAGGATCTAACAGATTCTTGTTTGGGAAAACATGGCCTCTGAGGGCTTTAGATCAGTTTCAGAGCAAATAAAGACTTTAGGAGACATTTAGTTCAAGGTTCTCATTTTACAGAGGTGAAAACTGAGGTCTTAGGTGATGTGACTTGCCCAAAATCACATAGGTAAAAGCCAGAATTTTAACCTAGGTCTCCTGCCTCTGAGCCCAGCCCTCTGCATCATATCGCACAGCCTTTAGCCTATGAGATGCCTTGAGCTTGGACCTGGGCTTGTTTCTTTCTTCTCTCTTTGAACCCTCAAATGAAAGCACACCAACCCCAAGTCAGCTTCCTATTGCTAGGTGTGTTCTAATCCACCCTTTTCTGACTTCATCATCATCTTTCCTCTTCCTTGCATCCTATCCATAAGTTTTACTTGATGATTTTTACTCTAGAGAGGAAAATAGCAAGACTGGAAAAGTTATTTTAATGGTTCCCCAAACACCTTCCTATGTGTTGTGGGTATGTGGCCTCTTTATCAGAAGGAGAATCTTTTAAACCCAGGCCAAGGCTTTATCTTCATGTTGAGTTAAGTGCCTCAAAGTTTATTTGGGACGTGCAGGAGAAACTTCATTTTAAAAATGAGATCATGTTCATAAATCTGCTCAAGACCTGGGTGGTCAGTGTTTGACTAATCTCATACGTCTGTATTTTGTCCAATGTACTCAGTTTCTGAATCAGGAAATTGGTCCTTTATAAAAAAATTTTTTTTCAAATCTACCCCCCCTACTTTGAGATGATCTAGTAAGTTCATCTTTGTTGTTTTGAGGGTGGGAGGGATGGCCGGCATAGATTTTAAATGATGCTTTTTCTTTATATGTTGGGTTCTACTTTTAGAAGTATCTTTTCTTTGGCATGATGGTGTATTGACATTGGTTTGTAGAAGTTTATGGAGAGGTTGAGTCCCTCCCAGCAACAAAGGACCTTCATAAAGACTTACTGACTTAACTTGATGAAATGGAGGAATGACGGACCAAAGGAGAGTTGTAAGTTGTTCCTCAGGCTGCTTCCAAGGCATTGACTCCAAAAAAATAGGCTAAACTCTATCTGTAAGAGAGTTCACCTTCTTTTGTGAGGATTAAGCTCTTAAAGAGCAGTTAGTACCAATATTATAAAAATTGTTCTGAAAAAAGAAAGCACTCTATGAGCATTCTTTTAGGACAGCACTTAAGTAAGGGAAGGATAAATCATAAGGGAATTAATTATAGATCCATATTGAATATTGATTCAAAATTTAAGTAAAATCCAAAAATTGTTGTGACCACATTGGATATATCCCAGAATGCTACCTGGTGGTCTAGTGACTGGAGTCAAAAGACTTGAGTTCTAATTAGGCCTCCAGCACTTATATTAGGCTGTGTGAGCCTGTCAAGCCTCTTACCTTCTTTTTGCCTCCTCTGTAAAATGGGGATAACAGCAACAACCTCCCACAGTTGTTGTGAAGGTAAAATCAGGTAATATTTGTCAAGTATTCTGAAAATTATAAAGTGCTATAAAATGTTAGCTATTATTATTACTATTATACAGAGAAAAGCCTTTGACAAAGTATAACACACATTTATGCTCAACACCCTACAAAGTACAGGTATAGAAGAAGGTATTTTAAAAATATACCGAATATCAGTCTAAAAGTAAAAGGGCGTACCATATGCAATTTGGATTCAATATAAGCTTTCTTAATAAGTACAGGAGTAAAGCAGGAATGCACTCTCACATTTTATGTAGTTACAGAAATGCTAGCAGGAGCAATGACAAGAAAGAAATTATACATATATAGATAGGCAAAGGGGAGAAAAAACTGTCCTTTTTTGCTGATGACAGGATAATTTACTTAGAAAATCCTAGGGAATCAGCAAAGACAGTCATTGAGATAATGAGCAAAGATGAGCAAAGTTGATGGCTACAAAATGAATTAGCAAAAATGAACAGCATTTCTATACAATAATAAAATCTAAGAGATAATAATAGAAAGGAAAATGCCATTCAAAATAACTACAAAATGCACAAAATATGAGTATAAATCTACCAAAACACACAAAATACTTGAATAGATGTAATTATAAAATATTCCTTAGGGATATAAAAAAACCTAAAACATCCTAGTTAGAGGAATATTCATTGCTCATGCCAATCAATTAAAAAAGTCAATACTACTAAAGTTGATTTACAGTTTTAATGCTATACCAAGCAGATCATCAACTAGATTCTTTATATTGACAAAATAATAACAAAATTAACTGGAGACAAAGTACAGTCTTTTACCTAAGAAGAAGAATAACAAAAATAGATCTTAATTTAGAAAAAAATTAATATTAAGACAAAAGTGGAAGAAAATTTGAACCTAATTTTATAACTTTAAATGTGAATGGTTTAAACGACTCAATAAAATGAAAGAGAGTGACGTATTGGATAAGAAAACAAAGCAAAGGCTTATATAGAATGAAACTGAGTGGCTGGACTATGCATCAGGTGAATCCATTGCAATCATGCATCAGACAAAGCAAAACCAAAAAAAAAAAATGCAACATAAAAAGACGTAAAGAAGGAAACTACGTTATGTTTAAAGGAGTCATACACAGGAAGCAAACCAATATCAGTATCAAACTTATATGCTCCAAATGCCTTAGCATCTAAATACATAAAGGAAAAATCAGCAGAATTACAAGAAGATGTAGACAATAATACAAAACCAATTCTTTTCCCTCTCTCAGTTAAGGAGAGATTTAGCAGAATGGTAAATAAAAGAGAAAATACAGAATTAAACAAATCTCTGGAGAAACTAGAATTAAAATACTTATGGCATCTTATAAGATTACTTTGGAATATATGTATTTTTCAAGACTACATGGAACTTGTACAAAAAGTGATCACATATTAGGGTATAGAGATATTGCAAATAAAGCAGCAATAAAAAAGCAGAAATGGCAAAACTAATATATTAGTTATAAAAAATAGAGCAATACAATTAGTAATTAGTTCAGGGAACATAAATAAAAGACATAGACTCAAACTGAGACTTATTGAAATCCTAAATAATGGGAGAAAAATTATATCCCTAAAAATCTGTGTTAGTAAAATGAAAAAGGGACAGGATTAATGAACTAAATGTCCATTTAAAAAAACCAGAAAACCATAAATAAACTCAAATTAAGCCAAAAGAGAAGACATTTAAAATTAGAGGAAAAATAGATAAAAATGAAATTAAAAAACTATAAGAATAATAAACAAAACTTAAAACTGGTTCTTTGTAAAGACCAGCAAAATTGATAAATCTATGGCTAATCTGATTAAAAATAAGAGCACAGCAAATCAAACCAACAAAGTCAGTGAGGGAAATTACAACAAAGCTAAAGGAAATTTATAACACAGCACTCATTTTCAGTTGTTTTGTGGTGGTTCTTTTTAGTTACATTATTATAGTCATTATGTATATTATTTTCTAATTCTGCCTACTTTACTTTGTATCTGTTCCTATACAATGGTGAAAAACTAGAAAATTTCTTACTAAATATAGGAGTGAAGCAAGCATACCCTTTTCCTCTGCTATTATTTTACATAGTTCTAGAAATGACAATAAGACAAGAGAAAGAAATTAAAGGTATAAAGAAAGGCAAAGAGAAGACAAAATTACCCTTATTTGCTAATAACATGATACAATAACATTGTACGATATTATCATACAAAAGTGAACAGCATTTCTTTTGAATAAAAACAGCAAAATTCAATAGTTAGTAACAGAAAAGATTAATTTAAAATAAACATTCATGCGTGCATAAAATATCTGGGAATCAGTCTATCAAAGTACAGTCAATATCTGTATAACTACAGTTGCAAAATGTTTCTTAAAAAACACACTGAATTACCGAAGGAATATTGTGTGCTCCTGGTTGTGTTATGCCACCATAATAAAAATGGCATTACTACTAAAGCTTATGTACAGATTTAATGTTGTACAAATCAACCTACCAAAGGGATACTTTGTAGAACTAGAAAAAATTGTTGTGTTTGTCCTTTGTTTTTGAGACCATGACATTAAAGAAATGATGACATGACTTGCACTTGACTTTGTTTGGAGGGAGGGAGGGCTGTGCAAGCTCACCAGCCTCACTTTCTCCTCCTGAGCCATCAGAAAAAAAAATATTCATTTGAAGAAGTAAAACATCTAAAATATCAAAGGAAGTAATAAAACAAAAAAGGTAGGAATGAAAGTAGAGTGAACCACTTCTAGGCCTCAAACTGTATTATAAAATAGTAATCTTGAAAACCATTTTGTTCTGGTTAAAAAGTAAAAAATTATGTCAATGGTATAGTTCAGCAGACTAGACAAAAAAGAATCAGAAATAATTGCACTCAATAACTCAGTGTTTGTAACCCCCAAAGCATAAATTGCCTAGAAAACTACTCTCTATTCAACAAGACATGCTTGAAAATTTACTGGAAAGCACTCTGGCAGGAGTTGAGTTTAGACTATCCTCTTCATATACTAGAATCAATCCAAGATGGATTCGTGACCTGAATGTGAAAGATCATGACATTTTAAAATTCAAAAAGAGCACCAGCTCTGGCGCCAGCTGCAGCCCCAACCCACCTCTCTTTTTTTGCCTCAGCCACCCAACACTCAGCAGGTTGCCTGAGTCTAGCAACAGGTGGGCTCTTCTGGCCAGGCAGGGTTTGTGAGGGATGCGTGCTGCACTCTGGATTTCTGTTGCTGTCATCAGGCACCATTGAGGTGAGATCCAACTTGGCCTTGGTGTTTCTGATCCTTGATGTGGCAGCAGTGCCCTCAGTGGCCACCGTGGTGACCAAGACTAATCCTTGTGCTTCTTGGTCAAGAAGACAAACTATGCTCCGAAAGCACTGAAAGCTAGCTGCCCAGCCAAGTATATGGATGAGCTGAGTAACAAGGAAACAGGTCAAACCTGTGTCCAGAGTCACATCACTGGCAAACCACTCCATTAAAGCAATTCTGTCAGACTCTTCAGCGTTCGATCAGTTTCCACAGTGACAATTGCCCTGATACCCTCACCCACTGGTCTCGTCCAGAAATGTGACTCCCATGAGCAAAAAGCAAAGGGATAGAAAACTGAATGAACCAGATATCTACCTCAGAGGAGATCAAACACTAAGAGGAAATCTTTGGGCTTTCTCAAAGAGAAAAAGACTTGATAGAGACCTTGAAATTAGCAAAATAAGAAAACCAACCAAACAAAAAAAGACCTATCATGACCCCACACTTAAACTCTTCATAATGACAGAGCAAGAATTAAATCATATTTTTTGGAAACTGGAGTTTCTAATCTCTTTGCATGAAGATCTCCTCAGTTAGCTTTGAGAAGCTGGGAAAAAGGACAGATCTACCAAGCATATTGGCCCTGTCGTAATGGGATGGCTGCCATGTCTTAGCTCCTACAATAGCTACTGCAACAACTGAGTCGTTACCAAGACATTGCTGGATCACAAAAGGCAGAACTAGGTGCGGGATATTGGAGTCACCTTTCAGTTGGAAGCTGGCCTCTCAGATTTCTTCAGTATCCCCAGAAATTGGCTAGTGAAGTACCCTCTACTTCTCAGAGATAGATTGAGACACTCTCTAAATGATAACCCAGACCCACAACACTTGGAGGAGGCCATAAACTTCATTCAGGGGATTGTGGCTGAGATCAGCACCAAGATTGGGTAATCTGAATATCACTATTATTTGGACAGGCTGATCTGTCTCAAAAAAGGCTGGAAAGACTTGTTGATTGACAGCTTCTGGCCACTGTGTTGCCATGGTGAACTGAAGAACAACAGGGGTGTGAAACTGCACATCTTCCTGTTTCAAGAAGTACTTGTTATCACAACAAGCAGCTGTGCTACCAACTCTACCAGTAGTCATAACATGTGAAAGAAGGACTGTCTGCCAGATAGCCTGCAGGACAAAGAGGTGCACCTGGTGGCTCTATCCAAGGCACCTTCAACAACAATGATCAGCTTCAGTCTCACTCCCTGCTGGCCAGAGACACCTTCAACAAACAACAGTGGCTTAATTGCACCCATCAAGAAGAGACAGCTCTCAGTGCCATGGACCAGGCTGAGATGCTGGGCCCCCAGAAGTTTTCTCCTCTGCCCACCCATCTCAGTGGAGAGATCAAGCTGGAGCAAAAGGACCAGTGGGGCAGTAGCACGGACATGAGTGAAGTCAGCCTCGATTGTGAGCACATGGAGCAGACGGACTCCTGTGGGAACTGAAAAAAAGATGGGAACCTCTCTGTCCTTTCCAGATCTGCTTACTTGTACAGTGTTTGCATTCTACAAATGGAATGGTTTTGGAGAAGCCCTTTTTCACACCTTGCTGATAATGTCTGAGGCTCCTTGTCCTTGCCTTTTTGCCTGAGTTGCTGTAACTGCTGATCTGTAAATTGGACCTTGCTACATCATTTCAAGTTGTTTTCTGTTTGTGTCTGCATAAATGAGTCACTTTCCGTTACTTTCAATTGTCCTGCTGGGTGACAAAAGGAATATCAGAAGTGCTGAAATCTCTTTAGGGCTCTTCTGGATGTGTTATACAGAAGAGGAAAGCAGGGGAGGGAGCAGTGAGGTTCTCAGGTGTTCTCTGATGGTGGGTCATAATAATGTTTGAGAAACAAAGGCAGAAACAGGAAGAGTCAATGACTTGGATTAACTTCAGGTAAATACCGTGATTTTGGACCAGAGAAATGACCGGACCAAATCACCAAGGATCCTGGAAATGAATTTTCCAAATGAGAATGATATAGTGAGTGTCAAGTGGACCTTGCTCTCTGTCCTTTTGTACCCACTAGGCAGACTCATCAAGACTTGGGAGCAAAAAACTGATTAAATGCAGGTGAAAGCATGCTATTTTCTCCTTTTTTTTCTTTTTTGTGGTTTTTCCCTTTTGTTCTGATTCTTCTTTCACAACGTGAGTCATGTGGATATGTGTTTAACATGATGCATAACCTATATCAGAGTGCTTACTGTCTTGGGGAAGAGGGAAGGAAAGGGAAAAGGAAAACTTTGGACTCAAAACCTTATAAAAGTGGATGTTGAAAACTATCTTTACATGTGTTTGGAAAAATTAAAATGCTATTTCCAAAAAAGAAAAACTGATTAAAAAAGAAAAAACCAACCTTTAAGATGGTGTTGATGGCTCTGTTTACATGTACAAGATAGGGAGAAAAGGCTTTGGAAGGCAAATTATTCTTCCTTGACCTTTAGGATCTGAGTTGGGAATGTTGGAATTGAAATCATGAATCTGTTTTCCTTCTGAAAAGACACCCTCATCCTTTGCTTCTTCTGCAGGATTAGCTTTGCTGTGGCTTCTTACCCTGTGCTTTGACCAGAATCATCTGTTTCTCAGATCCTGATTGGTTCTATAGTGGATTCGGATTGGGTCCCTCATCTATAGGCCACCATACTATGGAGGCTTGTCTCAAGGGCTGGAGACTCTTGCCCATCATCATCATTATTTTCAATTAGGGCAGGGTGGGTTGTGAACTTTAAGTAACTATGCTAAATATACTGAAATTCTTCTTTAGAGTATAAATATTAAGGCTGAATTGTACACAAGTCTACCCACACCAGTACTAGTGGTAATAATACTAAGTTGTTGCCAAAGTGGGTAGTTGGGTTTTTAAAAAATTTTTTATGTCTTATAAGTTTACAGAAAAGAAAGGAGACAGATGTGTCAATTTACCTTGTATGTATCTCATGTGCATTAAAGAAATTTATTGTGATAAAAAAACCTAAGGTATAAGTACATTATTATTTTTAAATGAAACAAAACTATTGTCCTCAGTTTTAACCTGTAAACCCTATTTCTGCATTTATAGATATTAAATACAGTGAATTTTTTTTCCTATTACAAGTTTATTAAAAGTGATTTCTTGAGGAGAGCAGTCAATGTGTTGAGTAACAGGCTATCCACTGATAAAAGCAGGCTAGAGGAGAGAGGCTGTTCAGAAGAGAAAAAGAAAGAGTGAAACCTATGGTCTCTGAGGAGACCATAGACCTTGGGCTAACCAGAGTGTTGGGAAAAGAGACAGCTCCAGACTGGAAAAGAAAGGCACTGAAGGCTCAGATGAAGAGGAGTGTTTTTGTGTAATTGTCTTAAAACTTTTCTGAAAGCACTTAAAATAAATTACATTAAGTGGAAAAAAATTTCTTTTAAATATACCGATCTATATACCTACCTTTCACAGCTCGGGGTAGGGGATGAATTCTCTAAGGAGATGATATAGATAAATTCGGTTACATGAAAGTGAAAAGCTTTTTCACGAACAGATGAATGCAGCTAGCATTAGAAGGAAGTGGTACGTTGTTAGTGCACTAACCTCAACAGGATACAGGTTGGTTAGCTAACTGTGGCTGAAACGCAAGAGGAGGCTGTCCCGTGGCCAATGGAAATAGTCACTTTTGAGCAGCACGATGCCCTGCAGAGCAGGAAGGTCTAGATCCAAATGACAGTTGTGCGACTCCAGGCACTTCAAAAGCCTCAGGTAGTTTATGGTGACAGCCTATGTCCCAGCACAGTTTATTTTCTCTGTATTCCTTTCCTTATTGATGTGGTACAGGGGTCAGGGAAGTCAAGGGGCAGCTAGAACTGATAAAGGGCATTAACTAGGAGCTTCTTACCCCACTAAAGACAGAGTGCGAGTAGTGGTCAACAGTTATTCAAAATCATTTAAAAAGATTTGAAGTAGCCTTCAGTTCATCTAATCCAAACCTCACCTGAACCGTGAGTTTGGCGTGGAGCTTGTAGCTCCTTAGGATTCCACGTTATTATCCACCATCCACTAGCCTAGTCCTGGAAATCTTTGCCTTTGGCTTCAGGACTTTCTCCTTTACTACTGTTATAAACTTCTGGGAGCCAGGAAAGTTTGGAGTTTGGAGATATTTTGTTTTGTCGCAGCAGACACATCCTAATGAACATGTAAGTCCAACTCCCCACCCCAAACTATGCTTCCTGAAAGAGTTAAGCAAAGCCAGAACTCCACAAATAGTCACTTTCCATCTTAATGGTTCATTGTCTAAGGAAGAATATATGCTTTGACTTTAATGATTTGGTGCCAGTATTGCCCATTGTCTTTACTTCCCCCCTTTCCCCTTGACTCCCTCCCCATAGCTTTTCTTCAGTTGCCCTTTTTTCACTTTCATTCTTAAATGCCCTTGGGATGCCTTTGCTAAGTTGGATGCCTTACCATGTTTCATTTAGACTACTTTTACCTTCTTCTGCTTCTCTGATTTATGAGCCAATGTTGCTCATAATTATCCATTATCCTACTTGGTAATTTTTTACAAGTGAGTTTATATGCTAAGCTGACGCTAAACTGATGTTAGCCATCAATTCTCCCTGTTTGGCTAGTAAGTCAGATGTTTGCTGACTAAGGTGTTTTCTAACTGCTTTTGGTCCTTTGTGTGGCAGTTAATTTATATTGGTCACCCAAAAAAAAAAAAGAGCCATTTTCCAGTTGATAAATGATCAGAGGAAGGAAGGAAGGAAGGAAGGAAGGAAGGAAGGAAGGAAGGAAGGAAGGAAGGAAGGAAGGAAGGAAGGAAGGAAGGAAGGGAGGGAGGGAGGGAGGGAGGGAGGGAGGAAGGAAGGAAGGAAGGAAGGAAGGAAGGAAGGAAGGAAGGAAGGAAGGAAGGAAGGAAGGAAACAAGCACATGAACAGGTAGTTCTCAAAAGAAGACATCCAAGCCATATGAAAAAATACTTCAAATCACTAATAATTAAAAATGCAAGTTAAAGCAATCAAAGCAACCCCCACATTCCACAACACCCCCATCAGCTTGGAAAAGTTAATAAAAAGGGGAAATGACAAACATTGCATTGTGCTGCAAGAAAACAGGCAGATTGATGGTACCATCTAGCTTTTTGCAAGCACCATTTGGCACTAGTCCAAAACATCTAAACTGTGCATACCCTTTGACCCAGCTACATGTGCATTAGACCTATCCCCCAAAACAATCAAAGAAAAAAGGAAAAGCACCAGTGTGTACAAAAATATTTATAACAGCCCTTTTTGTGGTGGCAAAGAACTGTAAACTGAGGAAATTGAGTGCTGTCAGTTGGAAAGTGACTGAACAATTTATGACATATTCATGTAATGGAATACTCTTGTGGTATAAGAAATGATGGAAGGGATGAGGTCATAGTAACCTGGAAAGACCTGTCTGAACTGATGTGGAGTGAGTGGAGCAGGATCAAGTGACCAATTTATATTGCCACACTGCAAAGCCAAACAATGTTTAAGATTCGTACAATCAGTCTTGATTACAGAATGCTGATAGTGAAGCATGTTACCTCCCTCCTGACAGGCAATGGATTCAGGATCCAGAATAAGGTACAATTTTGGGTTTGGACAATATAGGAAGTTGTTTTCCTTGACTATGAATATTTATTACAGGGGTTTGTTTTTCTGTTTTTCTTTTAAATGTGGGAAAGTAGGGGAGAAGGAAAGAAAATAAATGGTTGTTAATTATAAAACCAAATGAAAGTTTTAAGAAAAATTCATATTGGTTATATTTCTACATAAAATTATCATTATCAGGGTCTGTATCCTCTCTGTTGTCTACTTCCTAGCTTTGATGATGAATTACTCATGTAAATAGTTCAAGATTGAGTTTTTCAAGTTGTCATATTTTTCTCATGATTTTTCTTCCTGCTTTTTACTAATTCTGATCTGATCTGACTATAGACAGCTATCAGAGACAGCTTTCTTATCAATAATGAGTCTTTTCCTGACAATATAATCTGCTTTGTCTTTTTCGACATTTTTTTGGTGCTCACCATGTTTGGTCTTTATTGATTCTTTTCTCGAAGGAAGAACAAACAGATACATGGGTGTAATCTTGTGGGTCTTTAGCCTCTCATTCTTCCTCCCAGAGCTATGTTTTCTATTTATTTCTAACCACCCTTCCCTGTTTCCATTTCCATAAAAGTGTCAAGTAGTGAGACTGGGTGAATTCAATGGGGAGGCTTTTTTATCAAGTTCTTCCTAAAACCTCTTTGCCCTAGGCAGCTCATCATCGTGCATGAACTGCCTTGTTTTTAGGGGGGATTCTTTCTCTGGATGTGGATGCATTTTCCATTATAGGTCTTTTGGAATTGTCTTCTATCCTTGTATTGCTGAAAAGATCTAAGTCTATCACAGTTGATTATCGCACAATGTTGTTGTTACTGTGTACAATGTTCTCCTGGTTCGAAGGCAAGAAATATTACTCATTTTACATATGAAATCATGTGACATATATTTCCATATTAGTCATGTTGAAAAAAATAAAATGAAATAAAAATATAATGAACATGAAAAAATGTTTTACTCTGCACTCAGTTCATCAGTTCTCTCTCTGGAGGGGGACAGCATTTTTATCACGGGTCCTTTGGAGTTGTCTTGATCAGAGAACATTGCTGTTATTGTGTACAATGCTCTCCTGGTTCTGCTCATTTCACTTTGTGTCAGCTCATATAAATCTTCCTGGGGTTTTTTGAAACCATCCTGATTGTCCTTTCATATAACACAGTAATAATCTATCACAATCATAAAGTAAAGCTGCAAGAATGAAAGGAAAACTGGGAAACAGGAAGAAAATCTTTGCAGGTTCCTCAGATAAAGGTCTTATTTCTCAAATGTGTAGGGAACTGAGCCAAGTTTATAAAAATTAAAATCATTCCCTAGTTGATAAGTGGGACTGATCAGTTTTCATAGAATAAAATCAGAGCTATTGATTATCATATAAAAATGCTCTAAATTACTAATAATTAGAGAAATGCAAATTAAAACAACTGTGAGGCACCACCTCACACCACATCAGATTATCTAACGTGACAGAAAAGGAAATTGACAAATGCTGGAGGGGATGAAGAAAAATAGGGACACTAATGGATTGTTGATAGAGTTGTGAACTGGTCTAACTATTCTGGAAAACAGTTTGAAACTCTGACCAAAGGGCTGTAACACTACCCCTTGACTCAGCAATACCACTACTAGGTTTGTATCCCAAAGAATCAAAGAAAAACGAAATGGTGCAGGTTGTTGTGAGGATAAATTTTTGTAAAGTGCTTTGCAAATCTTAAAGCCCTTATACTGATGTCATTATTAGCTCTTAGCCAGGGTGTAGGGTGTGTTCAGGGAGAACCAGTACCTTTGGTGTGATGACTGCTTGAACCCTTTTCAGGGCTCTTTCCACCTTTGGTGTCCACCTGTTCTACCCCATTCTTCACTGTGGCTCCAAGAAGCCTCAGCATGCACAGCAACCACATCCCGGTAAGCTGTTTTAGCAGATGGGGTCAAATCAGGTTGAGGGTAACCAAGAGGTCTCAAACCCATTGGTGAGTTAGGGGGGTGTTTACCCCAAGCATGTGAAGACTTCCCCTGGTGGAATGGGCAGATGAGAACAGTTTGTTCCAATGGCCGTGAAGGCAACTGAAGCAGATGATGTGTAATTGTTAGAGCTTGGTTAGACACCAAAGATGCCAAGGTCATCCACTGCATCCTGAGCCTTTGCCAGTCATCTTGACTATATCCTGCCACTGGACTGTGATGACTCTGGAGGAGAGAGTAAGCCTGATTATTTTGTGCAGCTCTGCCTCACTTAAATCCATTTTACGCACAAATCAAAACACATCATCCATACCATTTTACTATTATACCTCAAAGTCCTGTGGTGACAAGCAAGTGATGAAGGAGCAGATGTGGATACACTGGGAGTTGTAGTCACAACCCTGCTCACAGGTGGCCCAGGCTGTAGGGTCGTTTCTCACTGGAAGTAGCAGTGGAACTTGGCAGCCCCTTGGGTGTCTGAGCAACCTTTTAAGGATTGCACTGCTCACCTCCTGGTGTGAGGAAGGGGGCTAGAAAAGGTGCCCTAAAAATTGTCTGCTTACCCAACTCTGGCCTAATTACCACGGTAGGCGGGGAATTCCACTCTGCAGTTGAAACACAAAAAAATGTACAAAAACATCTGCAAAAATGATCTCACTCACCATCGGCACATGGAACATCTGCACACTAATAGACGCAAAATCCAGTAGACCTGAAAGACAAACTGCTCTTGTTGCAAGAGAACTCAACAGGTATCTCATCCAAATAGCAGCCGTGAGTGAAACAAGGCTGGCAAATGAAGG
Organism: Bettongia penicillata ogilbyi; assembly: GCA_023548195.1. Lineage (NCBI taxonomy): Eukaryota > Metazoa > Chordata > Mammalia > Diprotodontia > Potoroidae > Bettongia > Bettongia penicillata. The sequence continues at coordinate 12,006,647 of JAJHZJ010000096.1, forward strand.
CCAGTCGTACTGAAGTTGGAGCTAAATACACATTTTTCTGGAGTGGCCACAGTGAAGGGAAGTGCCATGAAGCTGGCATAGGTTTTACAATCAAAACTGATCTAGTCAGCAAGCTGGTATGCCTGCCAAAAGGAGTGAATGACAGGCTCATGACAGTACTATTGCCACTTGTAGGAAAATGCCATGCCACCATCATCAGTGCCTATGCACCCACCATGATGAACCCTGATGAGGTCAAAGAAAAATGTTATGAAGACCTAGAGACCCTTATCATCAATGTACCAAAAGAGGACAAGCTTATAATTCTGGATGACTTTAATGTTAGAGTAGGCTCAGACTACTAGACTTGGCAAGGAGTCCTAGGGAGGACTGGAGTTGGAAACAGCAAGAGCAATGGTTATTTACTGTTGAAGACTTGTGCATCTCATGACCTTCTCATCATCAACACTGTCTTCCATTTACCTAAATGCGATAAAACTTAATGGACGCACCCTCGCAGCGAACACTGACATCTAATAAATTATATGATTGTAAGGAGAAGAGACAGACAAGATTTGAGAGTGACAAAGACAATGTGTGGTGCAGAGTGCTGGACTGATCATAGACTTATGCTTTCCAAGCTAGATATTTGCATTCATCAAAAGTGCCACCCCCAAGGCAAAATGACTACCAGAAGAATTAATGTCAACAAATTAGAGCTCTTCTCTGAGCGTGAACAGTTTGTTACTAACTTGAAGGGAAAGTTGAGCCAACACACAGTTGGCAACAGTGGAGCAGAAAAGGAGTGGGCAGCTCTCAGAGATTTGGTGTACAGCACTGCATTTGCTCATGTGGGTCAGAACACTCGCAAACACCAAGACTGGTTTGATGAAAATGATGGGGAAATCCAGAAGCTGCTAAATGAAAAATGAAAACTCTACAGGATTTACCAGCAAGATAATTCATCCATCTCTAAGAAGGCAGCAGGTAATTCCATCAAAAGTAAAAGTACAAGCAAAGCTTAGAGAAATACAGGATTCCTGGCTCAGTAAGAAGGCAGATGAAATTCAGTTTTATGCTGATAGTAACAATCCAGAGCACTTTTATGATTCCCTGAAAGCTACGTATGGACCTATGGTGCATCACAACTACTCAGTGCTGATGGAATCACATTGATTAGTAATAAGGACATGATCCTAGAGAAATGGGTTGAACACTTTCATAGTGTTCTCAACAGACCATCATCAATCAATGCTGAGACCATTGACCATTTACCTCAGGTTTAAGTCAATCCCTCCTTAAACTTCCAACTGAAGAAGAGGTTTTGAGTGCCATTACGCTCCTTTCATGTGGCAAAGCACCTGGTGCTGATTCTGTTCCAACTGAGATTTACAGGATAGGGGGATCATTGCTCATATAAAAACTGATTGAAATATTCCAGGTTATATGGCAAGAGGAAGTTATCCCCCAGGAGTTCAAGGATGCCTCTATTGTACATCTCTACAAAGGTAAAGGGAATAGATTGTCCTGAGACAATCATAGGAGAGTCCCTCTCTTAGTCATCACTGGCAGGATTCTTACTAAAGTCCTCCTTAATAGTCTGATCCTTTACCTGGAAGATGGTCATATACCTGAGAGACAGTGTAACTTCAGAAAGAGCCAAGGAATAGGGTGTTTGCTGCCCAGCAACTCCAGGAGAAATGCCAGGAGCAGAACAGAGGTCTGTACACAACATTTATGGATTGGATCAAGGCCTTTAACACTGTTAGTCATGAGGGCTTATGGAAAGTTATGTCAAAATTTGGTTGCCTAAAGAAGTTCATCAGTATTGTACGTCAGTTTCATGATGGCATGTTTGCCCAGGTTCTGGATAGTGGACAGTGCTCTCTTGCCTTTCCAGTCACCAATAGAGTGAAACAGGGCTGTGTGCTTCCTGCCATGTTTTTTAACATGATGTTTTCAGCCATGTTGTAAAATGCTTTCATTGAGGTCAGCTACCGAACTGATGGTAAGTTCTTCGATTTGAAAAGACTACAAACCAAGATCAAAGTGGAGGGAGTGCTGGTGCATGACTTTCTGTTTGCAGATAATTGTGCACTTAATGCAGCCTCTGAAACTGAGAAGCAACAAAGTATGGATCAGTTCTCTGCTTCCTCTGCTAACTTTGGCCTAATAATTAACACCAAGAAAACACAGGTGATCCATCAGCCACCACCACACCATCCATATGTGGAACCATCAGTTACAACAAATGGAGTTTTGAATGCTGTGGATAAATTCACTTACCTTGGTAGTGTACTTTCCAGGAATGTACACACTGACAATGAGGTTGATCCACGCGCTGTCAGAGCTAGCTCAGCATTTGAGAGGCTCTGAAGAAAAGTCTGGGAGAGAAGAAGTATTAGGTTGCCTACCAAAATGAAAGTCTACAGAGTCATTGGGCTGACCTCATTGTTGTATGCCTGTGAAACATGGACAGTCTACCAGCGCCATGCCAGGAAACTGAATCACTTCCATTTGAATTGTCTTAGGAAGATTCTGAAGATCACCTGACAGGATAGGGTACCAAACACTGAGGTTCTTGCTCAAACTAAACTGCCAAGCATTCAAACTATGCTTCAGAGAGTGCAGCTCTGATGGACTGGCCTCATTGTGTGAATGCATAATGTATGCTTGCCAAAAAGAAAATTTTATGGAGAACTCGCATGGGGCAGGCAATCACATGGTGGTCAGAAGAAGCAATACAAGGACACTCTCAAGGTTTCTCTCAAGAACTTTGGATTTGATTATGGGACATGGGAGATGCTGGCACAGGACCACTCAGCATGGCGTGCCCACATAAGAAAAGATGTTGTGCTCTATGAGCAAAGCAGAATTGAAACAGCACAAAGGAAATGTAGGATGTACAAATTTGGATTAACCACCCCAAATGTTCATAGGAACTATCTGTGCACAATCTGTGGTAGAGCATTCTGAGCTCATATTGGTATGATCAACCATAGTCATACACACCGAAATCTCACTTTATCATGATGATGCCATTTTGGTCCTCTTCGAGAAGGAAGGATAACAGCCAACCAGCTGTTAGCCAATATACCACATTGCCTCTTTTGATAGAAAGTTAGGGTACCAGAGAACTCAGATATGGCAATAAAATAAGATTTCTCATTATAAATAAAATAAAATGTCTATAAAAATAGGAACATATCTTTCTCAAGTAGTTACAATAATTTCTCCCTTTTTGAGGTTCTTGTTTTGAGGGAAAGTGGTCCATGAGGAAAGAGCCCAAGTCTACCTCACCCCTAAGAGTTGAATGGGTCTGTATTGGTGTGGTGGTAACTCTCTGGTTACCCCAGAAGTATTTGCTTAGAGCCAGAACAGGGTGTGCACACACACAAACACACACACACACAAACACACACAAGGGTACTCAGATTTTGTGGTTCTTGAAGTGGCCAGATGCCTTCCCTTTCAGCCATCACTAAAACTTAACTGTAAGCCCTCCCTCTGTTCCCCCGCTGTCACTGCATTGCTTTGTTTTTTTCTTGTCCTTGCTTTTTGAACAAAGGCTATGCCAATTGGACAACATTTCTTCTCCCTGTGGTCTTTCTTCATTGCCCCATCTTTCCCACTTCTGTCTTATCTATTGCTGTCCAGATCAGCAGGGTCTTGCTGAGCACAATCAGTACCCTGCCTTTTATAGAAGTGGCTGTCAACTTCTGGACAAAGCTCAATATGCTATGCTTAGCACCTGGCTGCTAGGGCATCCAGCATCAGACTTTTCTCCAGGAACAGTGAGGATGTCAGAATTCCTTCCCAAAGTCAAAGATCTTCAAATCTTTAACTTTGAAGGGATGAAAGAAAAGAATCTACACATTGCATTTCAACCAAGGTGAGAGCCCAGTAGCTCTTTTCTGGAAATAAGTGCTGAAAATACACGACTTTGAGGATCAGGCCAGGGTTTGGGCAATGGCAGCAGCTCATATTGAGATTTTCCAACAAGGATTATCAAATAGGATTAAGTATATTTTGTCTGTATTCCTTTTTGGTGTAGTCCTTTAATATCTGTTTTCAGACATGTCCACATGCATATGTGTAGTCTGGTACCTGTGAAGAAGCCACGTAGCTACCAGTGAATTCCTGTTGGCTCCCATGGCCATAGATTCCCTTCTAAGTCCTGTGTAGCTCATTTCTGGAAACAAGCCAGAATTTGGAGGAATATGAAAATCATAGCATAGTGACTGGAGAGTCAGCGGATGATTCTCTTGATTGATTTGTCAATCCTAAACTCCCTGCTGTCCTCCAGCCTCACATCTCCTGCTGCCCGTTAGACCTCTCAGATGGGATGTCTTGTCCTTAACAGTTCCAAAACTGAACTCATTGTTTTTCTTCCCAAGCTCTCCCTTCTTCCAAACTTCCCTATTAATGTCAAGGCACCACTGTCCTCCAGTAACCCAGGCACCAAACCCCAGTGTCCTCCTTGACTGCTCACCCTCTACCCTGACCATGTCCAAAGTGCCACCAAGATCTGTCCGTTTTACCACCATAACGTCTCTTGGTTACTCCCCTTTCATTTCTCTGACACTGCCACCTCTGTTATTCACACTCTCACAACCTCATAGCTGGACTACTGCAGTAGCCTCTGATCGGTCTGCCTGCCTCATGTGTTTCCCACTCCAGTCCATCCAATATCCAGCTGTTAAATTGATCTTCCCTGAACAAAGTACTCTGTCTCCTAACCATGAGTCTTCTCTCCGGATGTCTCCCATGCCTGGAATGCCTTCCCTTCTCATCTCTGCTTCCTGACTTTCTTTGAGTCTCAGCTAAATCTCACTCCCTACAGGAAACCTTTGTCCATCCCCTTTAATACTATCTGACATTTATCTTTTACATCGCCAGTTTGTACGTAGTTGTTTGCATGTTGCCTGCTTTTGAGTTCTTGAGAGCAGGGACTCTCTTGGCCTTTCTTTGTATCCCCAGTGCTTAGCACAGGACTTGGCACATAGCGGACGCTTAATAAATGTTAATTAATTGGTTGAATGAAAGAGTATTAATAAATGTTGAATGGATGTTATGTAGAGTTTTCATGAGATTAGTACTTCCTCTGCTCAGAAGTCCTATCAGGGAAAATGTCATCAACAAATCCATCTAGCATCATTCCTTCATTTTATCCTTTCATTTGTTTTTCTCATTCAGCATTTATTTTCTGAGCACTTACTTTGTATAGGGCCTGTCCTTAGCGATGTTGTGGGGCATACACAGGTGAATAGAGCACCTATCCTGCCTTCAGAATTTCATTGCATGATGTCACAAGCAACTTAATTATATCTGACAAACTTTGATTTCCCCCTTCTGTTTTGCAGTATATCAACTGTGGGAACCTGGAACAACTTCTGGACAGTGACCGACACCTCCCCTGGACTGTGAGAGTGAAGCTGGCGTGTGATATTGCTATGGGACTTCGCTACCTCCATTTTAAGGGCATTTTCCATCGGGACCTCACATCTAAGGTACACAAGGATGAATCTGTCTTCTGACTGACAGGCTTGACTGTTTGTGTCTTCCAGACAAAGTGCTTTATAATGGTCACAGAGTCCCAGAGTTGGGTGGAAACTTGGAGTCAATAAATCACTTTAGCCAGCATTAATTAAATGCCTGCTATGTACCAGGTACCGTAGCAATTTCCTGGGAATACAGAAAGGACAAAAACAGTTTTGCCCTCAAGGAGTTCCCTTTCCAATGGATGAGACAACATGCAAATAGTAGGCACATATAGGATACATGAGGGGAAATTGGAGTTGATATCAGAAGAAAGGGATTATCATTGAGGAGAGGGATTGGGAAAGGATTTCTGGAAAAGGGAGAATTTGAGCTGAGTCTTGAAAAAACCCAGGGAAGCCAGGAGGTAGAGATTAGGAAGGAGAGCATTCCAGGGGTGTTGGCCAGTCTGAAGTCAGGAGAGAGACGGAGTGTTGGTCAGCTGTGAAAGCTAGCAGGAAGGCCGTTGTCACTGGGTAAGAGTAAAGTATAAGAAGACAGGAAGGGGTGTGTGTATGTGTCTGTGTGACTTGGAATGCCAAACAGAGGTAAATTTTATATTGATCCTAGGAGGGATTCAGAGTCACTGCAGTCGCTTGACTAGGGTGATGAGTGGAACAATCGGGAAAGTTTCAATCAGGAAAGACTGCAGGCAGGGAATTTAACCACCAGGCTATTACCTGGTCCAGGCATGAGGTGATGAGGGCCTACTGCACTAAATCAAGTGGCGGCTATTTCTAGGGAGAGAAGAGGCATATCTGAGATGCTATGAGAAAAGATAGTAGCTGATCAAAGAATAGACATGGTTTCATAGCCCTTTGGGCGTAGCTCCAAACAGTTCATTAGTACCTAATTTTCCCCCATTCCCTCCAACGTTTGTCATTTTCTTTGTCATATTAGCTACTCTGATAGGTATGAGGTGTTGCATGTTGTATCTCCTGTTAGAGTCTGAGTTTCTTGAGATCAGGGATGGCCTTTTGCATTTCTTTATCTCCCCAACTCCTAGCACACAGTTGGCACTTAATAAGTGCTAATTGACTCACCAGTGGGGTGAGGTGGGAAACAGGGAAAACTTTCTGGGAAAAGTTGTATGAAGATCTTCTTACCAACTTTCAAGATGTAGAGGCAGTCGAAGATTCTAGCCAGTGCTCTCTATCTTACCTCTAAATGAGGCTCTTTTAGCCTAACATGTGGAGCTCACATTCTGATTCTGGAACTCTCATGCCTCAAAAATGACAGCTAGCCTCGGACAGAGGATGACCAAGAAGGGCATCCCTCTTTTGAGATTCTTCTCCCTTCCATTTGTCCCAGGCAAAATGGAGATAATCACAGCACCTGTGTCATGGGGTCTGTTGTGGGGGTCAAGCGAAATAATAAAGTGTTTTACAAAGCTTAAAGTAAACACCGTCTACATCCTGACAGTGATGATGGTGGTGATGGTGATGATAGCATTTTCCCTGAGGCCTGGGATCTCTTGATCCCAGGATCAAGGTCCACAATAAGGCCTTTTTTTCATTCCTCCTTCTGGACCTCTCTCCAGCAGCCTTTGACACTTTCGGTCATTTATTTCTTCTCAGTATTCTCTTCTCTGTCTGTTTTGGTGATGACTCTGTCCTGACTACTCCTTATCCTCCTTTTCTGGATCTTCATTCAGCTCATGCCTGACTCACGTCAGTGTTTTCCTGTCCTCTGTTTTGAGCCCCCTTTACTATTCCTCACTTCCTTGAATTCTCATCTTTGTGCCAATGATTCTCAGATCTATTTTATCTAGCCCTCATCTTTCCTAACCTCTTGTCTCTTATCTCCACTTACCTATTGGACATCTCAGACAAAATAGTACAGAGTTGTTCTGTGCAGAAGACTGGGGGATCCATGAGGGGAAGACTCTCGGCCTACTTTTGGAGACCCGAGTTCATTAGAATGGGGTGGAATGAAGTGGACATTATGCTGCACTCTGTCATCCAGATCACAAGGAGAGGTCATACAGGCTGGTGGCCCACAGCAAGCTTTAGCGGGTGTTCAGCAGGTGCGAGTACAGCTGCTGCTCAGTGCTGGCCGCTGCTGCAACTGTTTGGGAAGTTGAGTCAGAGACTGATCACCTTAGAAAGATGCAGCATTTTATTTTCTGTGTAACCTTGTAGCTGTGATAGTCCCTTGGTAAGCCCCTTCAGTGACTGAGGCCCAGCCCCCAACCTGTTCCACCTCAGTCCTGCCGCTCACTTGATTAACGACGTGAGCTCTCTTTGGGCCTCTGGTGAGGGTCCCCATACAAGACCCTTTCTTTGTATTTCCAGTACTTAGTGCAGTGACTGGCTCATGAGCAATACTTTATAAATGCTTATTATTTTCACTTCTCCCCCAGTTCTGACTTTATGTGGAAGACGAGCCAGGGCGTATCATATCAGAGTTATTAATAAATGTGAATTTCAAGGGTCCTTGTTGCTTTGCAGCCCACGGAAATAACAATAACTAAAATTACAGCACTGTACAGTTTGCAGAATGCCTTAGAAATCTGTCGTTTCATCCTCACAACAACTGTGTGAGGTAGGCTTTATCATTATCACTTTACAGGTGAGGAAACCGAGGCTATGAGAGGTGAAGTGACTTGGACAGGAAAGTCCGGGTGTACTCAGCAGCTGTGCAGCAGGGCTGGACTCAGTATCCTCTCTGGTCTGACCCAGCTCCATATCTGCCCAGGGTCGTACTCACAGGCTTAATAAGTATCCAGGGAAAGATTGGAACTCAGTCCTTCCTGAATCCAAATCTGGCATTCAATCTACTCTGTCACCACTTCAGGTAGAGAGGTGAGGAGTCACTTGTTTTACATGACTTAGAAGTCTTTGACAAGGTGAAAACTAGAACCCAGGATCAGTTAATCAGCAAGCATTGAGTGCCTGCTGTGTACCAGGCACACCTTTAAACAGGGGGAGTACAAGCACAAAGTAGACAACAGCTGCTCTGGTGAGCTTAGATTCTGTTAAAGGACAGCTCATATATCTCTATGACTGTGTGAGCATGAGTGTGAGTATGTGAGTGTGTGTGTGAGTGTGTGTGAGAGTGAGTGTGTGTACGTGTGTGTGAGTGTGTGCGTGAGTGTGAGTGTGTGTGTGTGTGCATGTGTGTGTGTGAGAGTGAGTGTGTCCATGTGTGTGTGACAGTACTTATACATCAGAACGAGCTCCCATCTGAAGGCAGTCCCTGAGCTGAATCCTGAAGAAAGATGCCTTTTAGGAGGCAGAGGTGAGGAAGGGGAGCATCCCCCGCATGGGACCGTCAGTGCAAAGGTGTGGAGGTAAGAGATGGAGTACTGTATTTTGGTAACAGAGGAAATGCCCACTTGGCTGGACAGTAGATTATGGGAAGGGAAGAGTAGTGTGACAGAGACTTTTCTATTTTATGTTAGAGGAAGTAGGGAGCTACTGGGAGTGGAGGCAGAGTTGACATGTTCAGATCTACACAGGAAAAATCATTGGGGCAGCTGAGTGGAAGAGGGATCCACCTTGCAGCTCAAATATCCTCTGTGTGATGGCTCCTCCATTTGAATGTAAACTCCTTGAGAGCAGGAACTGCCTTACTTTTCTAGTTGTACTCACAGCTTATCAGAGTGCTTGACATATAATTAATGTTGAAGAAACACATTTTCATTCATTCATTCATTCACTGGAGTTTGGAGAGACTTGAGGCAGACCAGTTAGGAGGGTATTGTAATAGCCCAGGTAAGAGGTGGTAAGGGGAAGAGCTAGGGAAGTAGCAGGGAGGTCAGTTGCAAGAGCTGATGTACAAATAGAAACCAAGATTTGGCGGCTGATTCGACGTGTGGAGTAAATAAGAGTAAGGAATTCATGATGCCAGCGTTAGGAACCTGGGATCCTGGAATGGTGGTGGTGATGTCAGTAGATACAGGGAAGTTTGAAAAGGGGGAGAGGGAGATGAAATTAATTCTGTTTGGTTCATTTTGAGTTTGAGATGCTTCCAGGACACCTCACAGGCAGCTGGTTATGTGAGGGTCAGAAAAGAGGCCAGGGCTAGATCTATAGATGTGAGAACATCTCTGTACAGAAATGATGATTCAGCCCATCAAAGTACTCTTATTCAGAGGCCCGAGAAAGACCTCTAGCATCAAGAGGAGGAAAGGATTCCCAGAAACAAGGAATTGTGGGTTATTCCTTTGCTATATGGACTCCAGGCTTGAGCCTGCTTTCCTTTCTACTGTGTACATACTTGTGAGAGAAGATATCACAGACTTTTGAGAGGAATATTTGTTCTAGCGTAGTCAAGGTTTATCTCCAGAGCTGCTTAAGGCCAGCTCATGAAAGTGTCGCAACTGATCATGTTAAGGAGAAGCCCACCAGAAGGGGCTTGAGCACATGTCATTAGCAGATCACCCCCAAATCCTGAGCCAAGCTCTGGGGACCTGACTTTCTCATTGAGAGTGGGAGCAAGGATCTGCAGAGCTTACATGGCCTCTATGTACAAGATACTGCTGCTGTTGTTGTGCAGCAGTTTCAGTTATGTCCTACTCTTTGTGACCCTATTTGGGGTTTTCTTGGCAATATGCAAGATATAAACAATATAAATGAAGGATAATCTTAGAGAAAGACTATCAGATGGGCAGATGAAGAAAGGCCTTCTATAGAAGGCGTGGTTTGAACTGAGCTTACAGGAAGCCAGGGAATTGAAGAGGTAGAAGTGAGAAAGGGACAGTGGTCCAGGCAGAGGGGACAGCCGGCGCAGAGGTGGGGAGATAGGAAATGGGAGTGATAATGTGCGAGGAACACAAATAGACCAGGGCAACTCCATCAGTGTAGTGATTTTATATTTGATCCAGCCCTCATTTTTCAGCCCTTAGCACAGTGCCTAGCACACAGTAGGTGCTTATTACGTGCTTATTTACTGACGGACCAGTCCTGAAGGGATCTCTGATAAGGAGCCACTAGAGTTATTTGTGAGGGTGGAGGAGGGGTAACTTGATCAGACCTGCACTTTAGAAAAATCATTTTAGTGACTGAATAGAGTATGGATTGGAGTGGGGAGAGACTTGAGGCAAGCAGACCCACCAGCAATTATTGCCGTAGAGCTGATGAGATCCCGCACTGGGGTCAGAGGCGGGGAGAGGGTATATTCGAGAGATGTTGAAAAGATAAAATTAACAGGCCTGGGCACCAGATTGGATATGGGAGGTGAGAGGTAGTGTGGAGTTGAGGATGACTCCTACATTGAGAGCCTAAAATAGTGGGAGGAGGGTAGTGCTCTCAACAGTGCTTTCGGTGCCTAAACTCTAAAATTGTTGGTATTGCTGTGTGTGTAGAGCTTAGTTGTATGCATGACTCTTCTTGTGAAGTGATGGGTATGAATCCCATTGTGCTTTTAGGAAAGTATTTGAGCAAAATTTATGTGTTAAAATCAACCAGGTACTACACCACAGGGCAGATCAGGAGATATGACCCAATATGGCACTGCCCTTTACTGATGTGTGGGTGTTGAGCAAGTTCTTTCACCTTAGGGTCCCAGTTTCCCAATCTGTAAAATCAGATTAAACTTAGATGGTAACCAGTGTTGCTTCTAATTTCAAATCCTCTGACTATATGGGTTTATCTCCTTATTGGGGCATTCAGGCTAATTCTCTGGAATCAGAAAACCCAGCCCAAAGTTGACTCAGTAATTAATTAGCCAGCCAACTAATTGAATTGGTTATTTTTATTTTCTTTTTTAAAATTAATAGATAGATATGTGGCCTGGACTGTATATGTGATAGAAATGTGGCCTGGACTGTATTGCCCTAGTGAGCTTCCAGTGAGGAATCCTTCTATCAGTGTAGATCAGGACCTTGTCTTCAGCTCCTGGACTGAGAGTTGCCAAGGACACGGAAAAGTTAAGGGGCATGTGTAGGGCCCCCTAGCCAGTGTAGACAGGCCATGGTTCAGGGTCATTGTTTGGCATCAGCTCTTCCCACTAGATGGCAGTCTCTGATGGCAGGGGCTGTGGCCCTCTTCCTTTTGTATCTCCTTCTAAAAGCCCCCTGAAGTCCAGTGACTCAGTTCCTGAATTCCTGGGAGGGTGTGGAGACTTCCTGGGGCTCTGTACCTTGTTTGTACAGCATGGAGCAGGTGCTCCATGAGGGTTTGTGGATCTGCGTGACCCTACTCCTGGCCCTGGAGAGAAGCCAGGGCTGCCTGGGTCTTCAAGAAAGTTTCCTGCTGGCCAGCTCCAGATTTTAGGCAGAATCACTAGTGTTAGTGGGCAGGCTTGGAATGGAAGGCACTGCTTTAAAAAAGCTATCCAGTTCCTCCTTGTTGCGAGTTTTCAAACCAATGTGTTGGGAATGGCTTCTTCATCATGTCTGGGCTGGACTAAATCTTTGGTTGAAGGTAGCTCTCATTCTTAGATTCTATGAGTCTCTATGCTGGGAGATAAGAAACAGGTGAAGTAGAATCTCAAAATCTCAGAATTCAGGGGAAGAGAGCTCAAAGATTCCCAAGATCTAGAGTTTTGAGGGCTCTGAAAGGTCATTTGACTCAGCCTCCTCAATGTGCAGAGGAGAAAACTGAGTCCCAACAAAGGGGGAGTGGCTTACTTTAAAGCCCCACAGGAAGTAAAGTAACAAGATCAGAATTTGAATCCAGGACCTTGGACTCCATATCCAGCATCCTTTTCATTACATTGGGTTTTAAATGAGTAGGACATGGAAAAGTGAGAAGAGAGTGAGCAGAGGACATGGCTAGGCCAACAAGTGGAAGTGGGTAAAGACGAGGCACAACTCATCCCTGTAGTGAGTAGGGCATAGGATTGGTGTCCAAGAGGCTGCTGTATTTATATGGAGGTCGCAGCAGCCACTAACTGTTGCCCTGCCCCCCAGAAAGCAAGGATGGAGTCTCCATCCTGGATGGGGCCCCTTTGGCTCTTTTCTGAGACCAGATCATTCAGACAATTTATGTTCATATTTCAGCAGCGGGGCCCTGGGGGCTGTATTCTTAACAATGGGGCCCTTCTCACTTTTGGCTACTCCCATGACTGATGGAGGACTCAGGTGGGGGTACTCAGCGCTCCTCCTAGGACCCTACTGATTTGCCACTTGCAGCTTCACAGCTCCACTCATATCCCAGCTTCATGAGATTTCCTAATAGTCTTGAGTCCTTTTAGGTTTCTGGGAATGTGTGTGTGTACGTGTATGTGTGTGTGTGCGCACGCGCATGTGTGTATATACATAAATGGCCCTGTCTGTAATGAGCAGAAGAAGCCATTGCTTTTGAAAGCCATTTTCTAAGCAAAGACAGTTCCTCTGAGCGAGATGCCCCTCCTCCCCGCTCCCCCCACCAGTAGGTGCCTTGGCCCTTTGTTGGCCAGGCCTGGCTGCCTTCATCCTGTGCTTCAATGACCTGGATACTACTGACTCCAGAACCTTAGTCCATCCCATTTGTTTTATAGAGAAGGGAACTGATGCACAGATAAACCCAGGTGCCCGCCCTAGGTTACATAGGTACAAGTGGCAGAACTGGAGTTGGGGTTTCCTGGGCACTTTTGTTAGAACAGCTCCCACAACTCCTCCAAACTCTGCTCAGAATGGGGAACTCTAACCAAAAAGTTAAAAACTTGGCCCAGCAATACCCCGGGAGAAAAAGGACCCCTCTGCACAGACAGACTGAGAACTACTCTTTTGGTGGGAGCAAAGAACAGGAAACTAAAGGGGTGTGTGAATTGGGGAGCAAATTATGAAATATAAATAGAAGGGAATATAATTATGCTGTAAGAAATGATGAAAAGGATGGTTTCTGAGAAATCTGGGCAAAACTTGGATGAACTGATGCAGAATGAAGGGAGCCGAACCAGGAGAACAATTTGTACAGTGACAATGTGGTGAAAATAAACATGGCCTTGGAAAGACTCCAGACCTCGAATCAATGCAGGGATCAGCCACCATTCCAGAGGACCAACAAAGCGTGTTCTTCCCCCCTGGACACAGAGCTGATAGACACGTTTTTAGACTTGGCCAACGCAGGAGTTGGTTTTGTTTGACCATGCACATGTATTAGTAGGATTTAGGGTTTGTTTGTTTTCCTAATAGGGGAAGGTGGGAGGGAGAAAAAAACAGATTTTTATGTATTGAAAAAAAACACTTAAAACAACTTTGCTCAAAATATATCTTCATGCTTCCTTTCCAGGTACTCCCATCTGCTAGAACCCATTCTACCCCCGAAATTTGCCCTGTGTTTTATTCTATATATATTTTTCAAGACATAGATAGGTGATATGATGGATAAAGTGCTATGCCTAAAGTCAGGAAGGCCTGCGTTCAAATCTGGCCCCAGAAATAGCTTTGTGTCTCTGGAAAAGTCACTTAACCACTTTCTGCCTCAGTTTCCTCAACTGCAAAATGGGAATAATAACAGACCCTGCCATCTCAGGTTACTGTGAGGATCCACAGAGCATTTAGTGCAGTACCTGGCATGTAGTCAATGCTTTGTAAAGGTTTTCTTTCTTTCCTCCCCACTCCCTGCCTTGCTGTAGGCATTTCTCTAGAACTATATATTGCAGAAAATCATCTTAGTGGGGGGAGTTTCCTGTCATTGGAATCCCGGGTTTGGTCCCGTCCCCTATATTTTACACCTACTTGTGTACATATGTTCTTCTGTGATAGAATAGATGCTTCTAGAGGTCAGGAATGGTTTCATTTTTGTGTATTTCCGGCACCAGGCACATAATAGGAACTCGGTAAATTCTTATTGGTTGAGTGGTGACGTCCAGCCTGAGAGATCTTGCAGTTAGGGTTTTTTCCTTGTCTGAATGGCCTGTGCTACTCTTTGTGAACTTCTCATCTTTGGGCCGAGTCAAAAAAAAGCTGACTCGTTGGTCCGGGTCAGACCCTCCTAATTCTGATCTGAAGCCTGGATGTTTAATTCTAGTGGCTCAGCTTGTTTGGGACATTACTTCAGAAGCAGAGGGGTGAACATTCCGTTCACTTCTGTGGCATTGGACCGCACTGGGCTGAGGGACACACCAAGACCTTTTCTATCCCTCCATTCTGTTTGCATATACAGTGGTTTTAACCCTTCAGCTTTGTAGTCCAGGGACTTCTTTGCCATGAGCCAAGTCTCTCTGGCTGAATATGCCCCCTTGTGGTGATGCTGAGTGACTGCCACTCAGAACACCATATGTAGTCAGAGGAGTAAGAATGGCCAGGGTCCCAAGGAGTCGTGGAAGGTAGAGTGAGACTGTGTGCAGGTGGGTGCCACATTTTAACCATTCTGATTTGGATGAGGAGGATCGGGGTCATTTCCTCTCCATGACCCTTGCCCTGATCCTTCTGCTTTGTGAAAGCCCTCCAGGAGTCCTCTTGATGTTGTATGGACACCAATGGAGGATGTGAACCGCTCCTGTTACACAGCCTGCCTACCTTGTTCTCTGGTCATCCAGCTGTCTGATAACATCCTTCATGCCACACTTCTTGTGCCGTTCATGGTAGCCTGTTAATTCTCATCATCTGCCTCTCCACTGCCTTCTGGGTGACCTTCAACTTAATTTGTCAGCACTGGCAATCTGTGGCTCACAGCCATAGAACATCACTAGAAAAACACATCAGACACCAAGGACCCATGATTTCATGGCTGTAGTAACTCTTGCCACTGAAGCAGATCTCATCCTGCCTGTGTTTGTAGTCTTAAAGAATCATCTGAGCCTCAGGGAGGCTTATGTGACTTTCTCCTGCTCACACAGCCAGGAAGGGTCAGAAACATACTTGAACCCAAGTCTCCCAGGCTTGAAGTTCAGAATTCTGCCTCCTCTCTTGTTTGCAGTGGGGCCCTGCATCCCCCCTTCTCCCATTGGTGAGTTCCTCTGAGACCTTGCATTGGAGGGGTCCCACCCAGCCTGCCGGCCTTCTCTTAGCACTTTCCAGCTCCCTCGTTTCCATGTTGTCTTCTCACATTGAAGTGGAAGCTCCTTGAGGGCATGGAGTGTTTTTGCTGGTCGTTGTATCCCCAGCCATACCACAATACCTGGCGCTTAGTAGGTAACTGACAGACTAAAAATACTATGCCATTTCCCAAAAAGTGGGGCAGGGAGGCAGCTAGGTGGTGCAGTGCATAGAATGCCAGGCCTGCAGTCAGAAAGACTCATCTTCCTGAGTTCAAATCTGGCCTCAGACACTCATTGGGTATGTGACTCTGACCAAGTCACTTATCCCTGCTCAGTTTCCTCATCTTTAAAATGAACTGGAGAAGGAAATGACAAACCAAGTCAGTATCTTTGCCAAGAAAACCCTGAGTGGGGTCATGAAGAGTCAGGCACGACTGAAACAACTGTAAAGTTGTTTACAACAGTAAATTTCTCGAAAGGATTCCAACCTACTTTCCTTTTTCTGTTCAATTCAGGACCCAAGTAATTCTCCACCATAGGATATGTTCAAAGTCATTGAACATATGATGAGCCCAATTTATAGGTTCTCTATCCAATTGCCTGTCAAAGTCTGACAAAAAGCATTCTTCATCCACATTGTTTTTACTCTGAGGGACTGTGGATCTCAATTAGGGGTTCCAAAGGGGTGCTAGCTATAGTACAGAGTCATTTGTAGACAGAAAAATCCGGAAGATCTTACCCTTCCTGGGAATCTCTTTTCCATGGGGACTCAGACTCATGAGATGTGGAGACTTGGAAGGGATCTCAGTGTAGAGATCTACAGTGTAGATCCCAGGAGGGATCTCAGTGTAGAGATCTACAGTGTAGATCCCAGGAGGGATCTCAGTGTAGAGATCTACAGTGTAGATCCCAGGAGGGATCTCAGTGTAGAGATCTACAGTGTAGATCCCAGAAGGGATCTCAGTCTAGTTGAACCATGCATAACCTCTACAGCAGCCTAGACCACTAGTCTCCAACCACTGCTCAAAGGACTTCTGAAGGCAACCTGCTCCACTGTTAGACAGTTCCAATTTATACTTCCTTCTTTTAGCACCCTCTCCACCCAAAAAATTTTCCTTGTATTTATTTTGCATATATTTTTCAAGATACAGATAGATGGCACAATAGAGGTCTGGAATTAGGAAGACCTGAATTCAGATTTGACTCCCCAAATAGCCTTGTGACCCAAGCAAGTACTCCCTGACACTGAGCCTGACATTTGCCTTTTTGCACCTTCTACTGCTGGCTCTGGGTTTTGCCATTTGGGCCTAAATAAAGCAAATCTCATCCATCTTCCACGTGACAGATCCTCAGCTTTGTGAAGACTGCTCTCAGGTCCTCTGGAGTCTTATCATCTTCAGGCTAAATGTGCTCAGCTCCACCAAGGTTTCTTACCATCCTGGCAGCCCTCCTTAATTGAAGTGCCCAGAACTCAAGCCAGAATTCCTGATGAAGGCCTGATAAGAGCAGAAGATGGGGCCTTGCCCTCTCTCGGTGCCCCTCAAGATGGCATCAGCTTTTCTGGCTGCTATATTACTCTTCTGGGTCATGGAATTAAACTGCTGTCTCCAAGGTTACCCGTGGTCTTTTTTTTATAATGATATTTTATTTTCCCTCAGTTACTTATAAAAACAATTTTTAAAATCCTTGGGTTTTTTTTTTTAAGTTTCAAGTTACAAATTCTAGCCCTCCCTCCCCTCCCCTCCCCTCCCCCCTGCCTGAGATGGTAAGCAATCTGATATAGGTTATATTTGTACAGTCATGTAGGGACATTCCATATTAGTCATTTTGAGAAAGAAAGCAAGCAAGCTTCAGTCTGCATTCAGACTCCATCAGTTCTTTCTCTGGAGGTGGGTAGTATGCTTAATCATGAGTCCTTTGGGATTGTCTTGGGACATTGTATTGCTGAGAAGAGCTACGTCATTCACAGGTGATCATTGTCCAGCATGGCTGTCACTGTTCTCCTGCTTCTGCTCTCTGTACTCTGTATCATCTCCTAAATTTCTTGACACTGTTGACCATTCTGTCCTCCTAGACACTCCCTCCTCCCCAAATTTTGGTAATGCTATTCTTTTCTGAGTCTTAGAACCATTCTTTCCTCTGGATCATCATCCCTGACCTGTCCCCTCTACATGGATATACTCAAGGGTGTCCCAGGCCGTCTGCTTTCTCAAGGATCTCATCAGTTTCTATGGGTTCAGCTTCTAAGCAGAAAATTCTGGAGATGGATGGGTGGATGGATGGATGGATGGATGGATAGACAGGCAGACAGACAGAGACAGATAGATAGACAGACAAATCTGTATAAACATCTCCAGGATGCTTTGCTTAAAAAGTATGTGTAAGTATTTCCCTCTTCAGTCTTAGATCATCCACTGGTAGAACTCCCCACTTCATGGGAGGACTGATTGCTTAGATAAGTCTTGAACTAAATCCTAGAGGTGAAAGATGAGACACCTTGGTCTTGGTCTGAGTCCTGATGTCTAACCACAGATTTGTCTAGCACAGTGGAGGGCAGCTGAACCTTAGCACTGATATGAGAAGTCCTAGCAAAGCCCTGGGAGATGCTAGCAGCACCAGTCATAGTGACTGACCAGACCTGCTTCCCAGCGTTGCATATCTCACAGTATCCTTTCACCTGTCGGGCCACTTCCATGACCTCACTTTACACAGACTGACCTGTTGAGACTTTTTTGAGTCCTGACTGCTATCCAATGTGTTGACCATCCCTACCAACTTGGCTTCATTGACAGATTTGATAAGCATGCCTTTGATAAAAAATTATCTGTATCACAAGCCAAACACCTCTTCCTGTGTACATCCTTGAACCCTCCCTCTAGGCAGATGCTGACCCACTGGTGAATCTCTTTGGGTCCAGCCATTCAACCAGCTCTGGGTTCACCTAACTTCTATCATCTAATCTGCTTCTCTCCAACTTGTCCAGAAGATAGTGTGGAAAAACTTTGTCAGTCATCTTCCTGAGGTCCAGGTGGATGCTGTGCTGTACCTGTGGCACCCTGATATAGTCTGGCCATCCTGTTGACAAAGGGAGTGAGGCTACTCTAGCTTCCTTTGTCTCAGTGCTCACAAATTATCCCTTTGATAATATGTTCTAGAATTTTCCTAGAGATCAAGGTCAAGTCACATCAACAAACATTCTTAAAGCGAACTCTATGCCGGATGCTGCGCATCTGAATACAGATATCAGAATACAAATATGATCTAAAAGCCAGACAGTTCCCAGACCTGAAGGAACTTACATCCTAACAGGGGAAGAGAAGACATAAAAAGGATGTGGACAAAGTTGAAAGGGAGATAAATGATGGCACCCTGCCTTGGAGATGTCTTGGAGGAGTCAGAAGCGCAGCCTGGAAAAACGGTCTTTCTCACTGGCCTGGGAGTTCTTTACCTGGAATCCATGAAGAGATTTCATGGGGTCTATGAATTTGGATGGGAAAAAATGGCTCTTTATTTTGATATAATTTATTTCTTTTATAATCCTTTGTGTTTTATTTTATGGATTTAAAAATATTATTTTGAAAAGACATCCATAGATTTCACCAACCTGCCAAAGAACTCCATGCTAACAAAACAGGCTTAAGAAGCATTGATTTAGAGATTTTACCCTCTTCTCTTTTTTTTGAAAATTGAGGTATTTGCCTTTTCTCTGTCTTGTTGTACAGCATCCCCTCTGGTTATTCAAGGATCACTTAGTCCTGTTGAGCAGTCACAACAGCCAGTCCTTTTGGTTCATTCTGGGCTCTAGGTTGTAAGCCTGGTGACTCACACTTAGCCAGGGTAATCTGACACTCTTAACCATCTCCTTTTGAACCTGGGTTTCAAGTCCCTATTGCCCATTTTTGAGCCATCTTTCTGAATTCAGTGGTCAAACCCCCTGGCAGAGAAAGCAGAAGAAGCATCTGAGTTCAATTCAGGAAATCAGGGAACAAGTTGTGCCTTCTCTCCCTGGTCCCTTGCCTTTCTTTCGATCATTTTTAAATTCAGCATTTCAAAAAGAAGCCCTGTGATGGGGAGTTGAGAGGGAGGCACAGTTACCTGACCTTAATTTTGTGTAAGCAACCCCATAGAAGGTAGAACTGCCAGAAAGTTGTCTCTCTAGCCTCTGCTGGTGCTACAGCTGTCAATGCAAACCCATTTAGGACACTATGAACATCACAGGCAAAATCTTGACTGTCCCTTGTCCAGAATTGTTATTATAGCAGCATTTAGATATCACTTCAAAGTTTGCAAAACACTTTGCAAATATTATATCATTTTATCCCCATCTTATAGAGGAGAATATGAGGCAGACAGAGGTTGCCTGAGTTACTGTGGGTCACGTAACTAGTAGGTATCTGAGGCCGTATTTATACTCTGGTCTTCCTGACATCAGGTCTAGCACTCTGTCCACCACACCACCAGCTGCCAACAAGTTGTCCTCTGGCTCAAGTACTAGCCAGCTTTATGACCAGAGGCGAGTCACTTGTATGACTTATCTCACAATGTTGTTGTGAGCCAAATGGTTGCTCTGAATATTTGAAGGACATTGAGAAGCTGGAGGCCAGCCAGGATAGGGATAAATCCAGAGGACATACTTGGAGGGGTCTCTTGTGGAAGGAGGGACAAGCTACCTGGTCCCAGGAAGCAATCTCTTCCTGAGAGGGCTATTCCAGAGGCGTGGGCTGCCTCAGTGTGTTATCATTTCTGCTTCCCTACTGGGCTCCAAGCAAAGATGAAATGATCCCTTGTTTGCATTTGGTTAGGAAGAATATATTCAGATCCTGACCATGTTTGATGACCTCTGATGACTTTCCCAAGTCAGCCTGTGATCTGCAGGGTTCCTAGACTGAGCCCAATATCATCAGTTTTCTGAATTCTCTGCAGCCTTCAGGGCTTCCTCAAATTGTACTGAATTCAGTGTGAGACTGTGTAGGGCCTCCGGGAGGCTGCTGCCCACCCTGGCCAAGCAGAAGGGTAGGGAAGCTTCTTGGGTACATATACATTGGGCTACCTCAGGGGTGTGCACAAGGAATGTGCCCTGGCCAGCTCTCTTGGGACCATCCCCTATTTCTCAGAAATACCTGCATTCCCAGAACGCATTTCTGCATCATTGAGGTTGGCAGGCTCAAGCTCTGTGTGGCATACTTAAACTATGGTTGTGAATTTAGGCAGGCTTACGAGGATGGGCAGGGCAGTACCTTTAGTTAACAGCTCTTCATGGTGCCATAATAATCATGGCTATGTTGAGAAAACACTTCATAAGTCATTTGACATAATTTCAGTCGATTATCACAATACCCCTCTAAGCTAGATAGTACCAGTGGGCTTTAGCCCAGCTTTATAGTTTTAGAGAGGTTCAAAGTCCTAAGTAAAAGAGCTAGCACTTGAATCCAGGGTTTCCTGATTCCCAAGGTCAGGATTGTCTGCATTCCCCTCTCTGCCTTGAAGCCTTCTTGTGGCCCAGAAGAGCTTAAATGGGCCCAAAATTATCAGCCCTGTCTGAAGGAGCCCCGTGAAGTTAGCTTCTGGCTAAACAGGAGCCTGCAGGTTCCATCTGAATAGCAATTAGTGGGTAGGAAAGACAAATAAGAGAAACCGATCCCTAGTCCTCTGTCCTAGTGTAAGGACAGGTCTGGGACAGTGCCCATCATGTGCAAGCTGAGAAACTGTGGTAGAGTCAGAGGGAAGCTGAGTATTCTCCAGGGTGGTTTAAGGTAAGCACAGGAACTTGGATCCTGGATCAATGGATGCTTTGATTCAAGATAACAAAGAGTGGTGGAGCCCTGAAGATGGGCTCTGCTGGCCAAGCTGCCTTACTCAGAGGGGGCATGAAACACCCTAAGACTCTAAATCTGGCCTTCAAGGCCAGAGCCCGAGTCCTGGGACTTGGTGTTTTTAACTGAGTAAGATAAAGGTCTCTCCTGTGGGATTTAGGGATGATAGAAGGAGAACAGAACACGGGGATCAGGGGTGAGCAGGTCTGATTTACTCCCCCCATTCTTGGCAGGCCACCTATGAATGGGGGCATTGAGTGTTCTTAGGAAGGCTGGAGTGGGGCCCACTTCCCTGGCAAGTGGTTAGGGCCATGCTCCCTGGGGGACCAGTGAGCAAGAACTAGGCTGCCAGTTTGGGGTGATGAGAAGTAAAAAACAAGACTGCTGGCTCCTTTTGGGTCAGCAGGAGAAATGGAAATGTGGGCTCCACTGGCAGGTGCCCAGGAAATGTACGATGTAGACCAAAGAACCAGTTGGGGTCAAATGGGGCTTCATTGGCCCCAGAATTGACCTCACTGAGTCAGCAGTCCTGGCCCGGACTTCCTCAAGGTGAAGGAAAGCTGGGAGTAGGGGGGGAGGAGGCTGAAGGGGAGTCATGGCAGGCGTGGGCCCAGCTCCTGGGGTCTCAGTTTGAACTGGGATATTTTGGATGTCATTTTTCTTAGCCTGTTTCGGTTACTGCCACAAGTCAGTTGGCAAAATACTTTAGTTAATCTGTATGCTCAACAAATAGTTCCTCAAATCCAGCTCTGACCATGAGTCTTCTGCTGAAAAGCATTCAGTGGTTCTCCATTGCCCTATTCTCCTCCTCCTGGCATGATCTGCGCTCCCCACACCTTGACCCTGCCAACATGACAACTCACCATTGCCCAGACGTGATGTGGTGTTCCTTCGTCTGCACCTTTGTGGCCTGTCTTCTCCCTGCCTCACTTCACTGGGAGCCTTGTTATGTGTGAGCTTTGCTTCCCTAGACCTTCTGGGCCTTTGTGTTTTGCCTGTCTCACCTTTTTCTATTTCATAGTTGCTATTTGTCCCCATATCTCATGTCTGCTATTATACTGTCTGGACCATCTCTGAATCTCTTCCTCCACCCTAGGATCCAGTATTCATCTAAAGCTAGTTAAAGAATAGATGGTTTTTGAGCACCTGCCTACCACATGCAAGGTACCCTGAGGGGATGAGTAATGTTCTCTGTTTGTGGGGTGCTCCTGGCCTTCTGGCAGATAATACACCAACGCAGACAGGAAGACAATGGAGAGGCCCAAGTGTTTTAGGAGCTCAGTGGCTAATGGGATCACATATGGCTTCATGGAAGAGGCAGCAGTGGGCTCAACAGGAGGGATTAGGGGGCCAGACCTGCAGATTTGGGGAGTTGGGAGCAAAGGCCAGGTGATAGGAAAGCACAGGGCATATCTGTTAAGCAAGCAGGCTGCTGTAACTAATTCCCACAGTCCTTAGATTGGAGTGGTGAGAAACATGGACAAACAAGTTAGGACCAGACCTTGGAGAAAGGCAATGCCCAGCTGGAGCACTGACTTCAGTAGCCAACGGGGAGCTAAGGCAGGCTTCTGAAAATCCTGTAGTAAAGGGACCCCTTCAAAGGCTTGCTGCTCTCAGCACTAGTTCTCTGCTCTCAGGATCAGGGTGCCTGGAGACTTGTCTTGAAATCCCCAGTTTCCCGTTTTCTCTCCCTGGGTCTCCAGTGACCATGTGGAGTCAGAACCATTTCCTGGAAACCAGGAGCTGTGGCAGGGGGTGGCTGTTTATAGAGACTCTCCTAGGCTGGGATTGTGAGAGGGGCTTATGCATAGCCTGGCAACTCTCAATAGAGACAGTGAAGCAGCTGGACAACCCACATCCCCTCTCTGGGCCTCAGTTTCCATATATGTAAAATGAGAGGGTTAGACTCAATGGCATTTAAGATCTCTCAGGTCCAATGTCCTGGGTGCCCAGGCATCCCCTGTTCTGACAGTAAGCACCCCAACATACCCAGGGGGGCCTAGATCTGTATTCATAAAAGGAAAGCAGCTTTCAAGGGGTTAACAATCACTTCAATCAAGCACATGTATTATTCCTGTAACCAAGCGCATATATCATTCACCTAGTTTAGGGGAGTCAGCACACTGAACTTCAGAGAAAATACAGAGAAATCAAAAAGTCAACAGACATGGGCTCCTCTGCCTGACCATAATTCAACAAACAAATCCAACGATCTGACCATAGTTACTAGAGAGGGAAGCACTGGCATCTGGGTTTTCAAAGACTTAAAGTGTTTCCCAGAGTTGTTGTCTGGCACTCAAACCTTCTTACAAAAACTAAGCCCTCAAGTAAAATCTCATCCTCAGAGTATTATTACACTTTTTAGAGCCAGAGGGCATCACCCTCTGACCCTGTGCCTCAGTAGAAAAAAAAACAATAAAAGGTACTTGGGCCCCTCCCTTAATCAAGCTTCCCACAGTGGGCAGGCCCATCAGTGGGTGGGAAAGATCTTCCGTGGTCACATTATTCAATCAGAGGCACAAAAACAGCAAAAGATCCTAATTTGATTGCCATCACTCCTGTTAGAATGGGGGACGAGGACTGTGTGTTCAGAGGGTCAGATTACGCTATCTTGTTTTCTCCTGTTTTTATAAAATGCAGAACTGCCTGATTAAGAATGAGGAGAACAGTTATTCTGCTGTGGTGGCTGACTTTGGCCTGGCTGAGAAAATTCCTGATTACAGGTAGGTGACCCTTCTGAAGAGAAGGGCTCAGGAGCTGTCCTGGACCTTGGCATTCCTGTGTCCTCCTAGCTAACACCCAGCCTCCATGCTACCACTCGCCAGCCAGTTTTGGGCAGCCCCAGGCCTTGCTATGTAACCATCTCTCTCTCTTCCTGCAGTGCAGGAAGTGAGAAGCTGGCAGTGGTGGGCTCACCCTTCTGGATGGCACCAGAGGTTCTCAGAGACGAGCCCTACAATGAGAAGGTGAGTGTGAGGGTCCTTGTGTCAGGGGCTGGGAAGGCTAGTGGAGGTGCTGAGCTGATCCCAGGACCTTAGGGAAACAAAGACATTCCTTTCCTGCCGCATAACCTCCCTGCAGGAGCTGGTTCCTGAAGAGGCAGCAGGAGGCACAGACCAAGTTGTGGTCAACACTGGGACTGTTCAGAAGGGCCTGGTTTGACCTGCACCTTGTGGAGATGCTTTGCTCTGCCCTTTTTTCTCTGGGTGCCCTCCCCAGACTCATTACTCCCTAAAGTGGCTTCCAGAATAAAGGAGGATGTACCATACAGGATCTGGGAAACTGGTGTGAGTTGCAGGGTAGGGGCCCTGACTGACCATCCTGGTCACTCTGCAGGCCGACGTGTTCTCCTATGGGATCATCCTCTGCGAGATCATTGCCCGAATCCAGGCTGACCCAGACTATCTGCCCCGGACGGAGGTGAGCGAGCCCTGGGCCAGGACAGGTTGTGGGGATGAGCCGCCAAGGGGAGTGATTTTTCAGGCCCTGAGGGGTGGTGAATGTCTTCGATACCCAGCAGCTTCCTCCGTTTTTCTTCACAGAACTTTGGCCTAGACTATGATGCCTTCCAGCACATGGTGGGAGACTGTCCCCCAGACTTCCTGCAGCTCGCCTTCAACTGCTGCAATGTGAGTTCCTGCTCTCCTCTTCCGTAGCCATATACAGGGCTTAGACCCCCAGGGCGGGGCAGACCTCAGAGGCACTGGGAGCCTGTCCCTGAGCTCCAGTCTTCTTACCCATGATCCAGACCCCACCAGGAAGCCAGAGGCACTTGTGAATGGCTCTAATGGCTAACGACTGAGCTGTAGTCTGCCTTTGTGCACCTCAGAGGACTTCCACGGGGAGGGGGCAGCCAAGAGGGACCAGGTTGTCAGTCAGCAAACATTTATTGATCATTTACTACATTATGTGCCAGGCACTGTGCACTTTGTAGCCTTTCAGCTACAAAGAAAGACAAAAACATGGTCCCTGCTGTGACAGATTAATGGGGGACCCAAAACATGCTAAACAGATACATCATTTACGGTATTTAGTGAAGCCCAGTGGCTCCCTTACCTCCAGGACCAAACACAAAGTCCTTTGTTCCGTGTTTCCCACCTATGCACACTCCAAGGCCCCGCCTCCAGGCTAGTCCCCAAACACCACCCTCCCTCTCTCAGCTCTGGGTAGTGCTCAGCCTAGAGCACTGTCCCTCCTCATCTCTACCTCCTGACTCCTCCCACTCCAGGCCCACCTTGCAGTGCCTGAGTCCTGGATGACGTGCAGCTCCTGAGAGCAGGGTCGGTGCCTGGCACATAGTGTGCGCTTCTTCAGTGTTTAGTGACTGACCCTGTACTGTTGGATGGGTAAAGGCACACTCATTGAATAGTAGATGAGCCCATTGATGTGTTCACAGATGGACCCAACACTCCGGCCCCCCTTTGCTGAAATTGTAAAGATCCTAGAAGAGACTCTGAGCTGCTTACAACAGGAAGAACTGGATAAAGACAGAAAGTCCATTGGCAAGGGTGAGAGCCAGCATGGACCCTGGGGCTGGGAGTGGGAAACATGGGGGTGAGGGTAACTGGGGAACAGAAGGGCCAAGCAAATCCTAATGGCCTCCATCCTTTCAGGCCTCCTGGAGAAGGGCCCTGGTGTGAAGCGGCCAAGCTCCCTGGACGACAAGATTCCACCCAAGTCTCCTCGCCCACGCCGTACCATCTGGTTGTCCCGAAGCCAGTCGGATATCTTCACCCATAAAGCCCCACGTCCAGTGAATGTGCTAGATCCCTCCTACGTGCCCCACCGTGGCAGAGGGACGCACGTTCCCAAGATCAATCCTTTCAGTGCCCGCCAGGACCTCAAGGGAGGCAGAATCAAATTCTTTGATATGCCCAGCAAGTCGGTCATCTCTCTGGTGTTTGACCTAGATGCACCTGGGCCCGGGGGCTCTGGTGGGGGTATTATCCGGCTTCCTGCAGAATGGCAAGAGCCCATGGCTGCACCTCTCCGCCGCTGGCGCTCTCTGCCCAGCTGCCCTGAGTTCCTGCAGCAGGAGGCTGGTCCCTTTGGGGGACGAGAGGAGACCCCTTTTGAGGGCCCTCTACGGTTACTCAGCAGCCTTAAGTATGGGGTCACGGAGATCCCGCCCTTCCGGGGTCCAGCCTCCTCACATGCCTCGGAACAAGAGGCCATGGACTGTTCTTGTACTGTAAGCCCCCAGGAGGAGAATGGCTTTGGGCCTCTGGCCCCAGAGGCTATGGAAATAGAGGATTCCCAGGCACCCCAGAACCTGCTGCCCAGCCTGGCTGGGGCTGCAGCAGGCAGCAGGAACTGTCAAGGGCAGGTAGAATGTGATGGGTGAGCCTGGCCAGGGTTTGGCCCCCTTTCCAGACCAGTGGGCCAGAAACTCTGGTTTGGGGCAACTTCTTCCAAAACCATGGGCTCCATGGTCTTAGGCCTCCTTTCCACCCCAGCCCCAGTTGAGGCCTGTCACATCCTGCTCCTTCTCAGGCAGTGGAGAGAGCAGGCCCATGGAGGAGAGATGAAGCAGACAAACAGCTAGCCTGCCTTGCATGGGGCCCAGGAGAGCCAGGTGCATCATTGATCCAGAGCTCAGCCTCAGTTAAACTAGGCTGGGAGTTGCCAGGGCCTTCCAAGCCTTGAACCAGCATTCTCTCTCCTCCCCAGTCCTTATCTCCTGATTGTTCTGGGGGACCAGATAGGCCATCCCTCCCAGCTAACTCCAAAGGAGCAGCCTTCCTCCCTTGCCAGCATAACTCAGACCGTTGGGGATGGGGTGGGGTGATGTGCACACCAGCCTCTATCGGTCTCCAGGGTCCATAAGCTCCTCCTTGGAGTCTGGGGCTAAGCTTTAATGCTGCTACGGACAGAGCAGCAGGAAGGGAGCAGACTGAGGCTCCTACCTGAGGAGGTGCACTCTTCTTGCCAGTACACGACACTTGAATTTCAAATCTCTTGTTTGCACTTACTGCTCCAATCCTATTGTCCCTAGGTGAATTCTATGCAAGGGGGGGTGGGGGGAAGGGCAGGCAGGACCTGGCAGGGCTGCCTAACATTGGGGTTCATGAATTTAGAACATTTACAACTGTCCAGATGACATGTCTATTTTCATATTTATGAAGGAGTCTTAACACTTGGCCATCTGTAAATAGCTCTAGTCACTTCTTGGGCCCCCAACCCCATGTGTTAACACTGCCCAAGCTGGCTTTGCACCCACGTTTCTAACGTGTATGTTTAGGGATGTGTCAAGCAAATGAGTCGTTTCGGGGGGAGGGAAGGGCTACTCTGGTGGAGCCGCAAGCAGAACCAAAGATGAAGCGGTTAAATTGTTTCATATTTTTTTCTCTTTTTTTTTTTGTAAAACTTTACCAAGTTGCTTTCAAATGTAAAAATTAAAAGAGTTGCAGGTAGCTGGTTAGATTTGGTTTTCTTGGGCCCCTGGGAAGGGGGTGCTGTCCACAGGAGTCCTTGTCTCAAGTTGGCCAGTGGGCCCCTAGCCTGGGCACACAAGCCTCTGTCACCTCAGGCTTTAACCGTCCCAACCCAGGCCTTAACCACAACCCTCTTCTATATGGGGGGGAGATACATGGGCCAGTCAGAGAAGAGGAAGCCCAGGGTCACCCCCCCCCTCCCCCCAGGGCTGGGGAGCTGGGCAGGAAGGAAACTGGCTTAGCTGCTGCCCCAGGCCAGCTTCATCTTCTCACTATGGGCTTTGGAGGTCCTGGAGAAGTGGCTCTTGGCTATGGGCAGGGGCACAGATTTGCCACTCAGATACACTTTATTGTGGCACTCTGGCAACCAAGGCTCCTCACCACAGGGCTGTGAACCCCCACTCACCCCCATGTAGGCCATGACATAGCCTGTCATGAAAGCATCAAAGCCAGCGCGGTGTAGCCCCCCTCCCATCCCGGGCCCCCGAGACCCAGAGCTCTGCCCGGCCCCTTGCCCAGGCTCCAGGTCCAGCTCCAGCTCTGGCTCCAGGTCCTCACTGGAGCATGGCTCCGGGCCAGACAGAGACACATCCTCAGCCTCATTCTCTGAGGGGTTCACCCCATCTTCCACTTCAACACCGCGGCCTTCCCTGCAGGTCTGTTTTTCTGGGGTTGGCCCATCATCAGGCACAGCCCGGGGCTGACCTGAGGATGCCTTCCACCGCTTCCTCCGCCGGCCCCCCCGCCGCTTCCTTCGGTCTTCCATGGCCTCATCTGTGCTGATGATGAGGTCAACATCATGGGACTGAGGACACTGGAGCCCCAGGGGACACCAGCCATAGGCCTGAAAGGGAAGAGATAAGGCAAGAAGAAAGGAGATTCTCAGTTTCCCCAATTGTGTCTCCCCCCCCACCAGGGAAGACACTCACAGAGAAAGTGTCACAGATGTTAGAGGTTGAGAGGTTGGGGCTCAGCTGGGCGTGGGTCTCAGGCACAGGACAGGAGCGATAGTCAATGTGGGAGTCCATGCTGGATGGATAGCTGCAGAACTCCAAGACCAGGTGGGGAGCTCCAGAAACTCGCTGCTTCCCATTCTCCCGTTCACTGCAATTGGCAAACATGGTGTGTTTGTTGGGGCCTCCATACCCCTCTCTAGTCAGAGCCTAGAGTCTGCTTCCCAGGCAACACCAGGCTCCCTTACCACTTCCTGTAGGCATACTCCAAGTAAGAGGCCACAAAGCGGGCGTGGAATTCCGCAGCATACTTGGTGTCATAGATCCCAGCTGGGAACATCTCGAAGAGGTCAGCAGTGAAAGTGATGAGCTTGTCCGGCAGGTGAGCGTAAAAGCTCTGGTAGAGGAAGGCCAGGTCAATCAGCCCATTGTGCAGCACCAGGGGCCGGCGGGCACGGATCAGCTCCAGGAACAGCATCCGGACCCCTTGGCTGTGGCTCTCGTCCCCCTGCGGACCAGGAGAGGCAGGGGTGGCTCCTCTGTCCCACTAGGGAGACGCCCCAGCCCCAGGCTGTCACCGACACCCTGGGCAGAGCTCCGGAGGCTGCTGCATGGGACATGTACCTTGTCATCACCTTTGTGGTAGGGAATGCCCTGAGTATACTGGCGGTTGAAGTCGAACCCATGCTGCACCAGGAACTGTACGGACTGTGGCTCAATGACATACTCTTGCATGCACAGCAGAGTGAGGTTAAACACCTGCACGAGGTAACTGTACTCCCCCTGGGAGAAAGTCAGAGATGGGGGAGGCGACCTTAGGCACGGCCCCACTCTGGTGCCCCGCCCTCAGCAGCCCTTGCAGCCCACTCCATCTACCTTGTTCCTCTGCTTCTTGAAGCAGGCGAGGCCCAGGGAGAGGACAGAGCGTGACCGGGCTGCGCGGGACACAGCTTTATAGCGCTCTTCGATGCAGCTGAGGGTGCAGAAGACGCTGGGTGAGAAGAGCCCCCGCCCTGTGCAGGACCCCACCAGCCCTGGCCAGGGCGGCTCCCGGCAGGCTCCCTCCCAGAGTAGAAGGGGGCTGGGCTCTGCTCGCGCCCAGGGAAGGGCTGGGGCTTGACTCACTGATTCAGCAAGTTCCTCCTCTCCCCGAGACCGCTCAGCTCCTGCAGGAAGCAGAGGAGGCTGCGAATGAGGGAACACAGCTCGGCCTTAGCCGGCCCAGCCCGCGGCAGCTGCCGAGGCTGGGGCCTCCCAGGCCCACCTGCCCCCGAGCCTCACCGTGTCCACAGCCACGAAGCTGGCTGTCTTGATGGCCAGGAGGATAGAGGGCCACATGTCCTTGAAGTTGTCCACCTGCACGTCCACCACGGGCACCCGAACACCAGACGGGTCTGGGAGCTCCATGCCGCCACCTGAGGGGAGGACGGAGAACCAGACGGCTGCACCCCGCGGGCCAGCCTTCCACCTCTGACCGGGCACTCCCCCAGTGCCCCAAGCAGGCCGGGTGCTGGCGAACCCCAGAGCGCTCTGGAAAGAGGCTGGAAGGTCTCCCAGGAAGGCCCACACCGAGAGTCAGGCCCTCCCCGGCCGGAATGCTGGGCTCGCTAACAGGAGGCTGTTCAAGGGGGGCGGCCCTCAGCGGCGCAGTGCTTCCAGGAATCCACGGGGTGGTCGGGCTGGCTTTGGCTTTGGGAGCAGGTTAGGAGGGACCCCGATAACCTGGAAAGGGTCCAGGGGAGGGGCGCCGGGATGGGGAAGGGCCGTGGCTCCTCCGGAGCCGCACTGCTGGGGGGCGTCCGAGGCCACGCTGGAACTCGGGGCCCTGAGCGCGCCCACCACCCACCAGCGGCCTGCAGAACGCCCCGGGGAGAGGGGCCAGCGTCCACCCCCAGCCCTGGCCTCGTGACCCTGCCGGGGCTGAGGCATCTTGGAGCCCTCCGACCCGGCTCTGCCCTGAGCTCCGTCATCGGCAGAGCTGGATTCGAATCCTGACTCCTACGGGACCTGGCCTCCTCTGGGGACGGGCTGCCGGCCCTCCGGACCCCCCCCCACGTCCTTCGCAGCCCAGGTCCCCCGTCTTTCTGGCACACAGCAGGAGCTTACTTAATGCGCCCTTGGGCCCAGGGTGTCCTCCTGCCTCTTTGCACCCAGCCTCCCCCCACGGAGCGGGGACTGGCATACAGCTGGTGGTTAATAAGTGTTTGTCTAATGACTGCCTCTGACTTGGGCCTCGGCAGAATGAAGCCCGGGGAGGAGGTCCTTGCTCTGGTCACGGGGCTCACCAATTTAACCCCCTCATTTTACGTTTTGGGAAACTGAGGTCCAGGATGGGGGGTCGAGTCCGACCCACACAAGCAGTGGGGAGGCCCCTGCTCGAAGAGCTCTGGGGAAGGGGTGCCCAGAACCCCCAAGGATGGCTCCTCCACGCCGGGACAGCTGAGCTCCCTCCCCTGTCCGCGCCTCCTCCTCATCTCTCAAACGCGCAGAGGCTCAAAGAGAGGCCCAGTTCCCGGCATGCCTCGCTGCCTCCTCACCCCGCCCCTCCAGGGCCAGAGCACCCGCCAAGCCTCCAAGCGCCACCAGACCGGCGACCCGCAGCCGGGAGAAGCTGCGGTGCACGCTGGGACTTGTAGTCACCTCCAACCTCTCCGCATCCCAGCCCGCATCTGGTGCTGCAGACGGCCGCGCCCCCCGGCCCTTCCCCCTTCCAGTCTCTCCTCTTGCCCTCACCTTTCTGGCTCCTTCGCCTAGGCCCTGACTCTCCGCTGGTGGACTCCGGAGTCTCGACTTCGGCCTCCGTCTCGGTCTCAAGTCTCCGTCTCTGCGTCAGCGGCCATAACGCCTCAACAGCCCAGGGCGGGGCCTCCGGGTTCCGCGTGGAGCGGCCGGCAGCTCTGCCTGAGCGCCCGCTCCCGACTTCCTGACGCCCCGCGCTCTGATCGGTGCTGCAGGCGCACGGGTGGGCAGGCTGGGACCTCGAGGCCCCGCGTCGGGCCTGGAGTGCGCTGGAAGCCCATTGGCTCCCGCGCCTAGACCCCGCCCCGAGTTCCCCATCGGACTGTGATTGGCCAGAGCTCTCCGCCTTCTCGAAGCTTTCCGCGGGAACGCGAGAGGTAACGATAAAGGAAAGAGTCCGAGTGTCCACGTGCCTCTCCCTGGGTGCCCCCTCCCCCATCGGCCCGCGGTGGGGGTGGGGGGGCCGCCTCCCCTTCCCCGCTCCCCCCCGCGCCCAGACTCTCGGGCCCTGGAGAAGGCCCCCCGCTGAGGGACGGGACCCACCGTGGCCGGGGATGCCCATCGTGGGTGGAGGGGAGAGCCACGAGTCCCGGGCACAGGGAGGACTGAACCTCCGGACCCAAAGTGGGGGAGGGGGGCTGCTTTGGGGACCCTTGGCTGGCTTTTGCCCCCCCCCCCCCCAAGTGCATTATTTGTATTCCGTATCTCAGGTGAATTCAGTTCAGGGGGGTCTGTTGTGGTGAAAAAGGTACAAATGCTACAGATTCTCTAAGGTGGAGATGGAAGGGTGCACCAGGAAGGAGGGAACAGCCTCTGCAAGGGCGCAGAGGCTGGAGATGGAACGGTACATGCAGGGAATGGGTTGACTGGTCTCAGGTGTACTAGGTCCTTGATCAACAGTTACTTGACTGGTATTTTGGGGTGCTTTTAAGGCTACAATGCACTTGACACACAATAATCTCGGGGAGGTGGAGGAGTACAAGCCTCCTCTCTGTTTTACAGATAAG
This sequence comes from Bettongia penicillata ogilbyi, assembly GCA_023548195.1. NCBI lineage: Eukaryota > Metazoa > Chordata > Mammalia > Diprotodontia > Potoroidae > Bettongia > Bettongia penicillata. The sequence continues at coordinate 12,038,962 of JAJHZJ010000096.1, forward strand.
GAGACTGAGGCTGTGAGAAGGAAGGGGCTTCCCCAAGGTTGCCAACCTTTCCCCTTTAACACAGTCTTAGAGTGGGACCTCTGCGTCCACCTGAGTCTCCACCCTCCAGTGAGCATTTGTTTGGGTTTTCTCATCCACCTTTCACACGTGTCCAAGTCTGTTTAGCTCCTTCCACGTTTAATGACTTGTTACGTGTGGGGAGAGTGACCCCTGGAATGACGTGTGTCAGAGCTGACCCAGGCCATCCCGGTGGAGCTGGGGCAAAGGGCCCGCGCTATCCGGAGCAGGGGCCCACGTTGGCCCTTTGCACTGCGCACGGGCACAGCTGTCCACGGTCGTGGCCCCGTGGTCCATCCCTTTGCACTCATACTTGGCCGGGCCCAAGCAGCTGCCCCCTGACTGATCGGGAGCCCCATGTTCCTCCTGCCTTAGCTCAGAGCTGTCTGCGTCCCCATGTAGGGAGGAAGCACAGGCCTGTGGCCCAGAGCCTGAGGCAGGTCACGTTTGGGCAGTAGCGTGAGGCCCCTGCCAGAAGTCACTCAGCCTGCCGCATCCACAAGGAGCCAGCGTGACCCCCTGGAGCTGAGCAGCGGACTGCCCTCAGGATCCCCAACTGGCCATGAGGAAGCCCCGAAAGGCAGGGGGAGGCAGCCGAAGGCGTGAGGAGCAGCCCAACCCAGACACAAGTGAGATGCCCCACCTGCTTCAGCTTGCAGGGAGTGGCCTAGCACCCACAGACTTAGCAAGTGCCCCCAAAGACTCTACATAGCTGCAGGGTGTGTGATTGGGAGTGGGGAGAGGCTCAAGACCAGAAGGCAGACCCTCAGTCCCTGTCACCCATATGACTTTTCCCTTCATACCATCTCCTGAACACTGAGCCACAATTTGCGACGAGATGTTCCTGGAAGCACTTTAGAGGATGGGCCCTGTCCCACAGGAGTCTTCTTACAGAAGAGAAAACTGAGGCAGAGGTGACTCCCACTTTATATACTGGCTGCCCTGGCTGGACTCCTTCCCCTCTCCTTCCCATTCTTCACAGGCCCAGGGACCCCCAGCCAAGTGTCCCCCTACCATCTGTTTAGCGATGCTGATGAAGTCACCAGGTTCCGGGCCAGCCTCCTAAGCTGGTATGATCAGGCCAAGCGGGACCTGCCCTGGAGGAGGAGGGTATGTGTGGGCAGGATAGAGGAAACGGGGCCAAAGGCAGGAGGTGGGTCAGCCTCCTGATTGAGCTCCTGCTCTCCAACTGTCCACAGGCGGCAGGAGAGCCAGACCCAGACAGGAGGGCATATTCCGGTGAGAGCCCAGGCTGGGACCTGACTGAACTCAGTGGGTAGGGGGTGGTCACTTCCTCTGCTCTAACTCTTCCCCCAACCCCTGCCTGCAGTTTGGGTGTCTGAGATCATGCTCCAGCAGACCCAGGTCACCACAGTTATTGGCTACTACACTAGATGGATGCAGGTGATGTCTGTGACCAGAGCAGTACCCAATCCCCTTCCCCTCCCCCCCACCCATGTAGCCAAGACAGCCTGACCCTGAGTGTCCGCCCTGGAATCCCCAGTACAGGGATGGTGGGAGATCCTAGACCCACCAAAATGGAGCCCTTCCCCATGTCTCAGTTTACCCCTCCATAGTGAGGGAACAGAAGGTACTGACTCCCTAGCTGACCTCTTTTGTCTCTCTGGGGCCTGCAGAAATGGCCAGCACTGCAGGACTTGGCAGGGGCCTCGCTGGAGGTAAGAACAGTATCGGGGGTGGATTGGGCTGGCTTGGGTCTTCCCATTCCCCTGATGTGACATTTCTGTCCTGTCCAGCAGGAGGTGAACCAGCTATGGGCTGGCCTGGGCTACTATTCACGGGGCCGGCGACTGCAGGAAGGTGCCCGCAAGGTGAGCGGTGGGCCTCCGGGGCAGCTCCTGGGTAGCCGAGGGCGGCAGAGCCCAGACCATGTGGGCTGGAAGAGCTTTGGAGAGAGAGCTTTGGGGGGCCCTGGCCTGGTCTGACTGTGGAGTCCCACATCCTGCTGGCCTAGCACTGGCAAGCAGCCACAGGATGGCGCCATGGACAGAACACTGGGCCTGTGCTCAGAAAGACCTGAGTTCAAACTCAGCCAGCTGTGTGATCCTGGGCAAGTCATTTGGTCTCTGCCTCAGTTTTCTTATCTGTAAAATGAGGATCCTATTAGCACCTACCTCCCAGGGTCGTTGTGAGAATCGCTGAGATAACATTTATAAGGTACTTAGTCCAAAGCCTGGTACTTAAAGAGGTTCTTAACAAAGGCTTGGCACCTCAAGCTTGTCTCCTGGTGACATTCTCTCCTTGCCTCAGTTTCCTTCTATGTAAAGGTGGGGAGGGGCCTCATCAGAGGGTGAAAAGGATTCCTATGGGATAATCCTGGCTGTTATTTCTCTCCCCATACCCAGGTGGTGGAGGAGCTGGGAGGCCATATACCCCGGACAGCGGACATGCTACAGAAGCTGCTGCCAGGAGTGGGGCGGTACACGGCTGGGGCTATCGCCTCCATTGCCTTCGGCCAGGTCAGGGAGCACAGCCCTGCCATCCCCACGCACACTCTGACTTCCCGCTAGGCCATTTCACTCCCTTCCTGATGGGACTGGGGTACCTCAAAGGGCCTTGAATGCCAGGGCAAGGAATGAGCTTGCTGTTGAGCTGGTCATGTCTATGCCAGGTGACTGGTGTGGTGGATGGGAACGTGACCCGTGTCCTGTGCCGTGTACGAGCCATTGGGGCGGACCCGGGAAGCCCTCTAGTCACTCAGCATCTCTGGTAGGCTGGGCCAGCTCTCTATTTGGGGCCGAGGGCAGGTCCTGGGTAAATGGAAGGGGAATCTGGAATTGCCCCAGTCCATGGCAGCCAGTGATTGGAGGTGGGAGATTACCCTTCTCTGGGCAGTGTGGGCTCCAGGAGCTCTAACTCATGGAGATGTGTGGCAGGAGCCTGGCCCAGCAGCTGGTGGACCCAGCACGGCCAGGGGACTTCAACCAGGCAGCCATGGAGCTGGGCGCTACAGTCTGTACTCCCCGAGGTCCTCTGTGCCCTGAGTGTCCTGTGCAGGGTTTTTGTTGGGCCCAGAAGAGGGTGAGTACCTGGGACAAGGGGCAGGGGGGGAGCCAGGGGGCCCACAGAGCTGTAGCCAAGTGCCCCATCCTCAATGGCAGGTAGAGAAGGAGCAGATGGTGGTTTCTCAGAGGCTGCTGGACAGTCCAGAACAAAAGATTCTTGATGTGGAGGAGTGTGGTGAGTTTCTAGGCCTGGCCCCCAGTCCCTTCATCACCTCCTCCCAGCCCCTGCCAGGCCATAGTATGCCTGGCCCAGCTTAGGGCAGCCTTGGTAGTTTCTAGGCACTCATGTTTTACCTAGCATCTGGATATAGGACTGGCCTCAGGAGGGAGAGCGGGAGGGAACCAGCTCTGAACTGGGCTGGGGAGTTATCCGCCTGCCCCAAACCTTGACCCCAACCTGTCTCCATTTCCAGCCCCTAGGAGGGCCAGCTCGTGCCTATTGTGCCTGCCCTCTTCAGAGCCTTGGCGTCAAGATCTCGGGGTGGCCAACTTTCCCCGCCAGCCAGCCCGAAAAGCCCCCCGAGAGCAGAGGGCAGCTGTCTGTATCCTTCAGCAGCCAGGGTCTGAGACCAGCCGCTTCCTGCTGGTGCAGAGGCCCAGTTCAGGTATGGAAACGGCATAGGTGCTGGTCTGGACTCCTGGCTTGGGTTCATATCCTCTTTCTGTCACCAACTTGGTGAGCTTAGATGAGTCCTTACCTCTTGGGCTTCTGCTTCCTTCTCTGTAGGGGATGGATCACTTGGCATTCTCTCTATATCAGGAGGGGTGGCCAGGAAGGACTGACGACTTGCTCTCCTTGCAGGCCTATTGGCCGGCCTCTGGGAGTTCCCCTCTGTGCCTGCAGAAGGCACCGAGTCTGTCCACCGCCGGACGCTTGTGAAGGCACTGAGGACCTGGGTAGGCGGCCCCATAGCCCTGAGGAGCCTGCGGTGCCTTGGCGAGGTGAGCAGAGGGGCAGGAGGGGGCTTGGGGCAGCCAGTCCCCAGCAGCCCCTGCTCACCCCTGCTTTCCCCAGGTGGTGCATATCTTCTCCCACATCCGACAGACCTACGTGGTATATAACCTGGCCCTGGAGGAGCAGCCCCAGGGCCTGCTCCCATCAGGTGCCCGCTGGGTGACCCGGGCTGAGTTCCAGGCAGCCGCTGTGCCTACAGCCATGAAGAAGGTACTGGGGAAGGACAGGTTGGGAAGCAGCGGGGCCAGGAGCTGAGGCTGCTCACCCACCTCCCACCTGTTGCCCTGGCAGGTTCTCCGGCTGTTTGAGGGCCAGCCCTCAAGACGAGGGAAGGTGAGTTCCTGGGCTCACACCTGCATTATAGGAGCCCAGAGAGGGAGGGCAGAAGGCTTGCTCAGGGGGCACAACTGGGGAGTGTCCAAGTCTGCCTCAAGTCCAGCCCCACTTCCCTGCCCACTGAGCCTGGCAAGGAGCCTGGGTAGGTTACTGGCCCCATTTGACAGGAGGAAACTGAGGTTTGGGGAGACCAGGACCCTTGACCAGAGACCCTTTGTAAGTCAGTGTCAGAGCCTCAGTTCTCTGCCCCCAGAGCCAGTCCCCTGGCATGTTGGGGGAGCCTTGGCATGAAGGTTCTGTGCTCCTGGCCTCAGTTCTCTGACTCCCAGGGACTCCCGTCTTACTGGCTTCCCCCACAGGCCTCTAAAAGTCCCCAAGATCCTACCACTTTAGGCCCTGGGCCTGGACCTGGTTGCCAACGTCGCCAACTGACCCTCAATGCCTTTTTCAAGCCAGCTTCTGCCCCCTGATTGACCCCTGAGGATGGAGTATCTGCCCCTTCCCATTCCCCACTTAATCTGGCTGTGGGTCAGCAATGAGACTCCTGTTGTATAAATAAAGGGTTTTTTGAAGACTCTCTCTCCAGCCCTTCCAACTCTCTCCCTGCTATTTCCTCTTTCCAAGAGGGTGAAGAGAAGGACCCAGGGCACCTCTGAAGGCAGAACCAGGGCTTCTGGGAGACGGAGGCCTGGCCACACAGCTCCCTGTAAGGGGGCAGGGTTGGCCAGGTGGCTCTTCCCTGCAGGCACACTGGCCAGGCCACTTTGCCAAGCCCCACCAGGTGTCTCTGACTCAGCAGCCTTGCTTGGGAATGAGGAAGTAAGCCCACGTGTCCTGGTTACCAAGATCCTTGTTCCAGGTTCCTGCCTCAGGCACCCTGCCATCTCTGTGCCTGCTCTGCAGACATGTCTGGGGCCTCCTGGAGGTCCCTTCTCTTTTCGTGGGAGCCATATAGCTGCCTTAGGAGGAGGTGATGAGCCCTCTGGCCTGGGAGGTCTGAGCAGAGGCTAGAGGACCGCCTGGGGAAACCACAGTAGAAGTGGTCTCTGGAGGGCAGGCTGGTGTTCAGTGACCTTGGGCCTTCTCTGATGTGCCTCAGAGAATGGAAGCGTAAGGTCTGGTCACGTTACAAGCACACACGAAGACACATCTCTGCCCCTTAACAGTGCCAGGAGTGAGCGAGGAAGGGGCACCACCCTAGCCTCCAAAGCCGCCTCCTGTACTCAGGATGCCCAGCAACTCCAGTGATACCTTTGGAGGGTGAAAGGCAAGTTAATGAAAGAACTGTAATCAAGCTAGTTAGCTTAAGGGAAAGTCAGAAGTCTAAGTAGAAAAGTCTCCTGGTTAATGCTTGGCATTAGGAACGAGGCTCGCTAGTTATATCCCCAGGATGGGTCCCACCAGGATGGGTCCCCCCAGATGGAGTTCTCATGGCAAGCAGGCAGTAGGCTGTTCCTAGGATTTCAGTCTGAAAAAGGCTCCTCCAGGACCTTTAGAGGCAGGGACAACTTGTACCTTTGTTACCCAAAAGGGTAGATTTGACATGGGCACTGGGATACAAATCTGTTCAAAGGAAAATGTGGTCATTTAGTTGAAACTGGAATTCCAACCCAAACACCAGAAACTTGGGCCTGTCCATTCAAACGCACACTTACTTGCCTTATAATAAGAACACTAATGTGGATCTATAGCTTACTCTGTGCCAGACACTTTACAATTATTCTTCATTCGAGCACCACAACAACCCTGGGAGGTGGGTGCTATTACTATCCCCATTGTACAGATGTGGAAATGGAGGTTAAGGGACTTGCTCAGGGTCACACAACTAGGAAGTGTCTGAGGCTGGATTTGAACCGATGGTCTATCCACCTAGCTAATTTCCTTCATTAGGACCGAGAGCATACTTTTTAAGCAGCCAGAAATGATCTATGTTCTCTGTTGATGAAACTAGTTTTAAAAGGGTAGCATTAGGGTATAAAGTTAAGCCAAAAAAAAAAAAGCGTCATGAAAAATGTCTCCCCTTTTAGTAATAAAGAAGGCATTGCTTTTGAGATCTGCCTAGTGAGTTTGCTATGGGGCAAGAGAGATGGGCTTTGTTCCTGGGGTCTCCTGGGAGGAAGGGAGAGGACATCCCAGCCAGTGCCTTTGCTGTTCTTGACTTGGTGTGAAGGAAGCCTGGCATCCAGCCAGCTTGGGATCCAAAGAGTCCACTCTGGTCAGGGCCAGTCCTGGGCTGGCCTCTGCCCAGCGTGCACACTTTTGGGTGGAAATCTGGCCTTTCTCCTCATCTCCACCTCTGCCAGCCCCACTAAGCTGGCAGCCCTCTTCTTGAACTTTTGTCAACCCTAAAGTTCAGTTTCAAGGTTACAAAGCCTTGTACAGCAACTCTAGGCAGAGACCTAATTAGTGCATTCTCTTAGGCCTGGAAAAAAGTTAAATATCATTGTAAAACCTGATCACTTTAAAAAACTTTTACTGCTGTCTTGTCTTTATTTCAGACTTATTTCCCAGCTGTAGATGGAAGCCTCCGTTATAACAAAAGCACATGAGCAAAGATATCTGATACAAAAACTTCAGCAATGTTGTTGCGCCTACTGGCCCCCCACCTCTTTGGGGTGAGAAAGGAAGTTTTTTCCCTATCTCTTCTCTGGGACCTTCAACTGCTCCCAGCAGAGTGGCCACCCCCAAGTGGCTTTTCTTGGGGAGACTAGGTGGTGCCACAGTGCCCAGGGTGTAGGGTCTCTACTCAGGAAACCCTCAATTCAAATATGGCCCCAGATACTTACTAGCTTTGGAGGGGGAGGGGAAGATGGGTGTGGTCATGACAGCCCCTTGCTTTGTGTACAGGGTTCCTGTGCCCATCATCCCATCACTCATTTTTTGCTGCACATTCCTAGGCCAAGAGTTGGGCCTTCGCTCTCATTGCCACAGCGAGAGAAATCCCCCAACCTATCTAGGTGGGTACCTTCTCTGCAGGGGCTGAGAAAAACTAACCATGGGCCAGGGTCTTATTGTCAGGATGTGAGCCCAGGGCTTCCTGACTCCAGAGACTGTGCTGGGGAAAACACTTTGCCAACTTTGAAGCTCTAGAAAAATGGAAGTGTCTGCTTGTCCCAGCAGGCCTGGCTCATTGGAATGTGTCTGGAGATTTGTGATTGAGAGCATGTTTCTATAGTCTACTACTTTACAATTCTTGTTCATTGAAATAGCATATCCTTTGTTGGGGTAGCTGAGTGGCTCAGTGAATAGGGCATGGGGTCAGGAAGACCTGAGTTCAAATCTAACCTCAGATACTTACTAGCTGGGTGACCCTGGACAGGTCACCCTGTTTGTTTCCTCATCTGGAGAAGGAAATGGCCAACTAGTATCTCTGCCAAGAAAATTCCAAATGGGGTCAAGACACAGCATTTTCCATTTAGGGTTTCAGATCCAGTTGCCATCATTTCTACCCTTCTTTTCGAATCTTGTCTTGATACTATTTACACAAAAACACATTAGGGTTATGTGGTCAAGCTGTACGTTTCACTTGTGTTGTGAGCCTCACTCTTTATTGGTTGGCTCTAGGTAGGATCTATGCCAGGAACTGCCCCCTCCACTGGACTGTTCGTCACTTTCACATTCACAAAAGGCTGGCACCTGGGGCATTTGACCCCAGTTGTAACCCACATTTCCCTAGGGCTACAGATTTTGCCAGGTATTATCCTCAAAAGAACCTTCTGAGTCAAGTAATACAAAGAGGATGGACACTTTACAGTAGGAAACCAAGGCTCGTTTGGGGTTGCCTTGCCTGTGATCACTCAGCAAGGGCGGGACCCTGGCAGGCTTTGGGATCGAGCTTCCTGGGTCTCAAGTCCAACACACCCCTGGGTGGGTCTCAAGTCTAACACTCACCCCTGGGCCATGCTGCAGCTTGTTTGGGGAACCTAGAGCCCAGGGAAGGGCTGGCCCCCAGGCACACTGGCTCAAGGCAGCACCTGACCTGGTCCATTTTCAGCTTTCAGCGTTTCAGACCTACTTTTGCCACAGGGTCTCTAGCATCCTCAACCAGTCAGAATTCCTCCTCAGCGAAGCCTCTAAGTTCCACCTAAAAGAGGCGAACACATCCCAGCACTGGTTCCTTCCCATCCTGCACGGGAATGGAGGGGCGGGGCCCTGAAATCACTTCAGCACAAAACCTACCAGATCAGGTTCCCGCTGGCAAACCAGCTTGGACCACCTGACCAGGCCCAGGCTAGAGGGCCACTCTAGCAGAATGCCTAGTCTCAGGTCTGCTATGCCCAGGCCAGAGGATGCCCAGACCACCTTGCCTACCCCACCCTCCACTCGGGATCGGGGAGTGAAAACCAACCAGGCCTTTTTGAGGTCTTTATTAGCCAAGGACAGACAGGGTAGGAGGATGGGGACCCCCTTCCCCACCCCCAAGAATGTGCCCCCCAGATCCCAGGGACCATCCCTCAGGTTCAGAGAGGCTCCCCCTACCCCCATAGCTTAGGGGCAGCCCTCAGCAGCACCTGACTCCGGGAAGCTTCCTGGGCACCAGTATCTATCTGCACCAATCTTATCACACCTGGCCAAAAAGGCCCCTGCACAACGGAAGGCTAGGTGCCTGCCAAAGGCAGTGTGGCTCCGGTCAGGGGGTCACCGGACTTAAGTTAAAGGACCCTTCCCGAGGAGCTTTTATGCCAGAGTAGAAAACCAAGATCCATGGGGAAAGGGGTCAAGTTCAAGGTCATTGAGGAAGCAGCTAGGAGACCAGTTTCTAGTAGAAACTCAGAGGAGGTCTCTGTCGAGGTATCTTGGGATGCCAGGAGGGCTTCGTGTGGGAAAACCAGGATCAGCCACACTCTAGGATAGGGTGAATGGGCGGGTGGGAGGACAGGACCCTCCAAGTGGAGGGGGCTGAGGGTAACGCTGCTCTGTGTACCACTGACAGAGGGTGCTGGACTTCTGCACGACGAGGTTCCGCTGTAGTGGGGGCTGGCCCAGAAGGTGTGGCAGGGTAGAAAAGTCCAGCTCGGCTCGAGGGGCTCCCTTCTTCAGCGGGGCTCGCCACGGTCCTGGTAAGCGGCTAGGTGCTCCTCCAGGGCCTCCCACAAGGCCTGGATGTTGCCTTGGCCGAAGCCCGTGGCCCCTTGTCTCTGGATAAACTCCAAGAAGAAAGTCTCCTCGGAAAAGAGGGGCTTGGTAAAGACCTGCAGAAGATAACTGGGACCCTGGCCTTGCCCTCCATCCCTGTCCAGCAGGATGCCCAGCTCAGCCAGCCTCCCCACCTCTTGGCCCGCTGCCAAGATCTGAGCCACTTTGCCAGCCTGCTGGTAGTAGGTGGCAGGAGAGGCTACCAGGCTGCCGCCGGCCTCAGACACACGACGGGCCGTCGCCAAGATGTCCCCCGTGTAGAGACCCACGTGCTGCAGGCCCGGACCCCCGTGCTGCGCCAGGAAGATTTCCACCTGGTCCCGGGACCCCGGCAGACCTGGCAGCGATTCGCCCAGCACCAGCATAGGGGCCTCGCTGCCTGGGGGCGCCTGCAGGGCAGCCAGGCGCAGACCCCCCGCCCGGCCGGCCCGGAACTCCAAGCCCTGCTCAGGATGGTCATCGGCCGGGCCCAGGGCCAAGCGACGGAAGCCCAGGAAGTCCTGGTACCAGCGCAGCCAGGGGCCCGAGCTGCCCCGGGGGCAGGCCAGCGCTACGTGGTCCACGTGGTTGAACCAGTCGCCCTGGCGGTCCGGGCGGCCGCACTCCTGGAAGCCCGGCAAGAAGGGCCCCCGGTAAGTGCCCCGCTCCAGCAGCGTGTGGCTCAGGTTGCCCACAGGGGAGCGCACCACGGCGTAGGTGACGGTGCCCCGGGCGTCGGCCACGGCCCGGGGCTGCACGGCCACCGCGCAGCCGAGCTCCCGCAGCGCCCCGACGGCGCCCCGCACGTCGGCCACCTCGAAGCACACGTTGGAGGCGGTGGGCACGGCGTGCCCGGGGTCCACGTCGTAGAGGGGCCCCGCCCGGCCGCCCCCCGAGCCCGGGGCGCCCTCGTTCACCAGGAACACAGCCTTCCCGCTGCGCAGGGCCAGCTGGCGCCAGCCGCCCGCCTCCCGCAGGGCCACCGGCCGGAAGCCGAAGCAGCGCTGCAGGTCCCGGGCCAGAGGCTGGCCGAGGGGTACGTGCAGCGAGATGTGGCACAGGCGGCCCACGGGGGCGGCCATGGCGACCGAGCGGCGGCCCGAGGGGCAGCGAGCTCTGGGTCTCCGAGGGCTCCAAGCGGGCGGCCCTGGGCTGGCGAGGCTGGCGCGCGGATCCGTCTGGCCGGAATCGTCCTTCGCCGCGCCTTTGAGGAGGGGGAGAGGAGGGGGCTGAGAGCGGCGTGAGAGGGGAGGTGGGGCCAGAGGGGTGGGGGGAGGGGCGGGCCGAGGGCTGCCCGGGGAGGCGGGGGAGCGGGGGTTAGTGCAGAGGGGCACCGGGATTGCCCCATCCCATCCAGACCCGCCCCCAGCCCGGGCACCTCGCACGTGCTCCGCAGTGGAGGCGCCTCCCAGCCCCCAGATGCCTCCGGGGAAGGGCTTCAGCGTCCGTGGAGGACCCGAAGGAGAGTGGGGACCCCCAGCCACACACCGCAACCCCCGCCGCTGCCGTGACTCCTCCGGTCGCTGCCGCGACTCCGGCCGCTGCCGCGACTCCTCCGGCCGCTGCCGCGACTCCTCCGGCCGCTGCCGCGACTCCTCCGGCCGCTGCCGCGACTCCGGCCCCAGCGCTCGCTAAGCGTGCGTCCCACGCTTCCATTACTTCCTGTAGTCACCAGAGATCGTCCAGGCTCCGAGGTAAGAGCCCCAAGGGCTGGGACCCTCCGAGCCCCGGCGGCACCCATCCCCGGGGGGCCCAGACTGCGGCCCACGCCTCCGCCCGACCCCCGGATGGGCCAGTCAGCACTTTAGCGCTGCCCTGTGCCTGGCCTGGCCTGGGCTCTGAGGGGAAGGAAGGCGGACCCAGGCAGACACCCCCGAGCTCCCCCGTGGGCTGTGGAGCAGACAGGACCACGTGGCCCTGCTGGCCTCTCTAGGACTCCTGCAGCCCATGAATGCCCTGAGGCCCCAGAGCTGACCGTGAGACTCCAGATCCTCCGGGGCCAGGACCGTGGAATGTCCCAGCCAGCATCCAAGGCCTCCTTACCAATCCCAGGCTCGTCACACTGTGGACTTATGCTGAACACCAGCAGTCCCAGAGCCCACCCCCATCTTCCCATCCAGGATGCCCCCAAGAGGTTTACATTGCCCTTCGTTAAATGTCAGCTTCCAGGCCCTCCAGGCCTATGTAACAGCAAGAATTGGTTAAGGTTTTTCACTTACCTGCCAGTCCAAGGATGCCTCCCAGCCAGGTGGAGTGAGTGCTGGGCTTGAGACTAAGGCAGGACTGCATGGGATGCTGAGGCACCAGGAGAAGGCCCATCATACATTGTACATTGAAGAAAGGGAGCTTAAGAGAAGGGATCTCCAGGAACAGAAAAGAGGCCTTCCTCCCAGGAGGGCCCTTGGGCTCTCAGGAGTCCTTTGCCAAAATCCTAAAGGCTTTTATGCCCAGCTCCCAAAACAAACCCCAGGGGCAAAGTTAAGTCCAAGTGTCCCAGGTCCAAATGAAAACTGAATTGCTCCAAAAGTTCCCTGCCAGCTTTATGGGAACGTAAGGAGTTGATTTGTGTTTTCCCCAGATCCACCACAGCACTGATCCTCAAGATACAGCAGCCACCCTTGCGGTCTTTCACCCGGACTGTTGTAATAACTTCCCAGTTGATCTCTTTGTCTCAACCTCTCCCTTCCATTCAGCTGCCAAAGTGATTTTTCTCCTTCGGGTCTGACCGTATCAGTGAACTCCAGTGGATCCCTATTGTCAAATTCAGTGTCATCTTTGAATGAATGACTCCTCCAACCTCCGTCCACTGTGACCCAAGGTGAAGCTCCCCACGAGCTCAAGCAGCCATCCACCTGTTGTGCTGCCCAGTTCTAGAGGGAGCCTTGGCTGCTCCAGGAGCTGCAGGTGCAGGACTCTCCCGTGGCAGTCTTGAGATCAAAGGAAACACCTCTCACAGTCTAGCTCTCTTGCTGCACCACACACACAACGCCTGGTGTCCTGTTCTGTGACTTTATCTTAGCTGTATGGGCGCCAAGGGTCAGATCTTTGCCTTCAGGTGAGCACTGGACATACAAAACAGTCCCTAGTCTCAAAGAACTCACAATATTGAGGGAGAAGGGCTAGGCACAACCTCTATGGGCCTCAGTTTCCTCATCTGTAAAATTAGAGGTTGAACCAGATGGTTTTTAAGATCCTTTCTAGATCTTTTTCTATTTCCCTCCTTCCTTCCTTCCTTCCTTTTCTTCTTTCTTTCTTTCTCTTCCTTCTTTTTTCTTCCTCTTTCCTTCCTTCTTTACTTCCTTCCTTGTCTTCCTATCTTGTCCTGTCTGAAAGTACAGTCCCTCATGAGTCTGATTCCAATTCTGATCAGTGTGAAAGCATTAATCCATTCTGTTTCTGATTCAGCCCACTGAGCCTCTCTTTAGCCATCTTGGTGACCCTCTTCACCATACCAGTGCCAGACTTAGCATAAACACGACTGACTTTGGCCCTGTGGCAACTCAAAACTCCCAGGCTCAAGAGATCCCCCAGCATCAGCCTTCTCAGAGACAGGGACTGCAGGCATGTGCCATCACACCCATCCAGGTCTAAATCTATGATGCTATGATCCTATGAACCTGCTCTCTTAAAAGGAAGAAAACAAAACAAAAAAGCTGTCAGTGTGAAAAAGTGGGAAATGGATGAAGGAACAGACATCAGCACTGATCATTATCATTTCCTACATAGATTTATTAAGTGTCACGATCATTTTAATCCACATGCTCCGATGCCACAATGTTCTTTCCTCATCCCTGTCTCTCAGATGGTACAGGGAAACAATAGAAGTCCCCATCAGTTAGGCTGAGGGAATCAATTAACATTGCTGAAGGACTAGTCTTCAGCAAATGGTGCATTCCCTACTCCCTATGGGAACCTGCCTGGTGAACCTCAAAGCTCAAAGCCTGGACAGTGGTCCTCACTCCCTGAGTCTTTTCTGCTTTTCTGCCCACTGCACGGTGAAATGATGACCACACAGCTTTCAGATGAAGAAATTAACTGATCTATAGTCATATGAAAAAATGCTCTAAATTACTATTGCTTAGAGAAATGCAAATGAAAACTATTCTGAGATATCCCCTCACACCCATCAGATTGATTAAATTAACATTCAGAAATTTGTGACATTTTACTTTTGAAATCCAGGCTACAAAATGCTTAAAATAAAGAATATTTAAAAAAAAAAAAGGTTTCATCTGCATTTTCAGCACTTTCTCAAGTCTAGACATTCAACCAGACAATAACTCAAACCCTGATTTGTAGCAGCTGCTGATTTCTGCTCACACTGAACATTTAATAATGGGCTCTCCCAAGCTGGTGGGGGAGGGTTACCAGTAACCATGAGTACAACCCAGGGGCTGACAAAAAAGGAAAATGACAAACGGAGATGTGGGAAAATTGGAACAGTGATGCATTGTTGGTGAGCTGTGAATTGATCCAACCGTTCTAGAGAGAAATTTGGAACTACACCCAAAGGGCTATAAAACTCTACATACCCTTTGACCCAGAAATATCACTACAAGATCTGTATCTCAAAGAGATTATAAAAAAAGGGACAAGGATCCACATGTAGAAAAATATTTATAGCAACTCTTTTTTTTTTGAGGTGGCAAAGAATTGGAAATTGAGGGGATGCCTATCAATTGGAGAATGGTTGAATAAGTTGTTGTATTTGAATGTAATGGAATATTATTGTTGCATAAGAAATGATGAGCAGGTAGATTTCAGAAAAGCCTGGAAAGACTTCAATGAACTGATGCTGAGTGGATTGAGCAGACCAGAACATTGTACACCGTAATAGCAACATTGTGCAATGACCAACTTTGATAGACTTAGCTCTTCTGAACAAGGCAGTGATCTAAGACAATTACAAAGGACTCATGGTGGAAAATGCATCCACATCCAGAGAAAAAACGGGAGTCTGAATGCAGATCAAAGCAGACGATTTTCCCCTTTTTTTTCTTTCTTGTGGTTTCCCCTTTTGTCCTTATTCTTTTCACAACATGACTAAAGTGGAGATATGTTTGTATGATATGATTGTACATGTAAAGCCTATGGCAGATTGCTTGCTGTCTTGGGAAGGGACAGGGAGGGGAGGGAAGGAGAAAAAAATTAGAATTCAAAATTGTGTAAAAGTGAATTTGAAAAAAATAAATATAAAGAAAATTTGTTGTCACTGGGGAAAAAAAAGAGTAATGATGACCACAGTAACATTTGCTTTTGCTATAGCTAAAAAGTTTACAAAGGATTTTCACAAATGCATGGCCTTTAAGAACATTGTGACCCACCGGGTCCTGAACTAGAAGGTTCCCTCTGCAGAGTTCCTGGACAGTGACATCATTCAGCCCTCCCTGCAGTAAGGAGGACCTACCACCTCCCCAAGCAGCCCAGGCTGGCCTGGGACCAACTGTCATGGTCCAAAAGTCCAGAGAGGTGAAACCTTGGGTCACACAGCTTGTAAGTGTGCAGCAAGCAATTATCCAAAGCCAGATCCTGACTCTAGCGTCCGTTAGCAGTTTCCCTGTCGTTCTTGGGTTTCCTGGGTCTCTCATTCCCTCAGGTTTTGACCTGGGCTCTCTGTCCATAAGTGATTGCTGAAGCACAGGTCTACCTGTTATTCCTGTTTTCTTCCTGGAAGCCTGTGTGAGTCTCACAAAGCTCTCCTACAGGAACACCTAGAGGGAAAAGCTCTGATTCCCCAGAGGAGAGGCTGCTTGGCTGCACCAGTCCAGCTTGGGCCAGGCAGATAAGCAGCTTCCAAGGGAACATTAGCCAAGATGGGGGAGGAAGGAGACCCAGGCTAATCTTTCATCAACCCCACACCCAACCTGGGAAGAAGGCTCTAGGCCTGAAATCTCTGGGCTTGACCCAGAATTCGAAAGAGTTCTCATCCCTTCTAGGGAGCATCCTACCCTCCAGGTGAGGGGGACTCTACCTCTGCCAGCAGCCCATTCCAGAATGGTCTAACTCTCATTTTAAGAAAATTTGTCCTACCACCCACTCTCAATCTGCCTCTTTGTGACTAACTCTGTGCTTGAGAGGACACTTTTCCCCTCACCTGTGTATCTGGAATTGTCCGAATCTTCCAAAAGGCCAAGTTATCACGGGCTATGTTTTTGCTTCGTTCAAGTCTGGGCAGGGAGGTGCTGGTAAATGTTTAACAACCAGGCTCTCCTGGAAAGAAAAAAAACCGGAAGCACCTTTAAGTTTCACCTTCTTTAGAGAGGTAAATAAATACTGTCAGTTACACCTCTGCAATAGCTGAGGGAGCAGCTTCCTCTTTTTAAAATTCAACTTCATTTTATTTTGAATTCTGAATTTTCTCCCTTCAGCTTCCCCTTCCCCACCTACTGTGAAAGCAGGAAAACCAAAACATATTTCAAATATGTATAGCCATTGGAAATAAATTCCTACATTAGCCATGTCCAAGGAAAAAAAAAAGGAAAGGGAGGAAGGAAGGAAAGAAGAAAGGAAGGAGAAAATCTTCCATCCACACTCTGAATCCATCAGTTCTCTATCTGGAGGTGGGTGATATTTCATCCTGAGTCCTCTGCTCTGGGACTGATCTCTCAGAGTTGACCATCTTTACAGTTGTTGCTATTGGAGCAGCAAAATGAAAGCGAAGAATTCATTTTGCTGAGATGAGCATTAGGAAAAAAAGCAAAAAAAGAAATGTCCACTGAGCTGTCTGGCCTCCTCTTCTTAGACTTTATGTTCTTTCTGGTCTCTTCAGGCAATCTCTTTTAAAGACCAAATTAACATTCAGAAATTTGTGACATTTTACTTTTGAAATCCAAGCTTCAAAATGCTTAAAATAAAGAATATTTTTTTTTTTAAAAAAGGGTATAATCTGCATTATCAGCACTTTCTCAAGTCTAGACATTCAACCAGACAATAACTCAAACCCTGATCTGTAGCAGCTGCTGATTTCTGCTCACATTGAACATTTAATGATGGGCTCTCCCAAGCTGGTGGGGGAGGGTTACCAGTAACAACCAGTACAACCCAGGGGCTGTCATTCTCTGTGGCCAAAGAGGGGTGAAGAAAGGACTCTGCTCCACACACCCCCATGACTCACAAGCTTCACTACCCTCTCTGATGCTCATTAAAGATCTTTACATTTTCTAGATCCCAGTAATGCTAGAACCTTGATGAGCTAGATGACAAAGAAAGGCACATTCCAGTGCTTTGGGAGTATAAGGGAAAATGCAGCAATTCTTAAATTGCTCATGTAAGTGGAGAAACCAGCCACCAAAGTAACATTAGGAGTGCCCTGTCTCTAACTGATGCCTGCCAAGGATATGACCTTGGGGGAGGACAATGAATGAATCTTGATCAGAAGAGTTTGCCAGTATATTTCTGGCTCACTATGTCATAGGAGAGCATTTGTCGTTTTAAGAGTCCTAAGTTACAGAAATAACATCCTACTTGAAGTGAGGGGACTAGCCCGAAAGGCCCAAGCCACAACCTTCTTGATCTAGGCTATGAGTGGAAGGGCCCAT
The DNA here is from genome assembly GCA_023548195.1 of Bettongia penicillata ogilbyi. Taxonomy (NCBI): domain Eukaryota; kingdom Metazoa; phylum Chordata; class Mammalia; order Diprotodontia; family Potoroidae; genus Bettongia; species Bettongia penicillata. Next base: position 12,055,989 of record JAJHZJ010000096.1, read on the forward strand.
CACTGAGGTGCCATGATCCACAAGCAAAGGAGTGACTGGCCAGCAGCTATATTTCACTTGAAAGTGAACTTGGTAGGGCGAATGCTTTGTAGCAATTTCTTTTTTTTTGGAATCATTTTATTTTACTTTTAAAAATTTAATATTTTCTTTTCCCCCAATTACATGTAAAAACAATTTTCAATATTTATTTTTAAAATTGAGTTCTAAATTCTCTCCTTCCCTCTCCACTCCCTTCAGTGAGAAGGCAAATAATTTGATACAGGTTATACATGTGCAATCATGCAAAATATATTTCCATATTAGTCATGTTAGCAATTTCTTTAAGTTTGAACCACCCAGGGACCAAGGTGGTAGAGGGAAGAAAGGACCCCTTGTTTTTTCTGAGTGTTGAATGGGGGGATGTTTTCATACTTTTCTTTTTGCTATATTTTCTCAGTAAATATCCTTTTGCAAAAACTAAGATACCTGATTATATTTCTAGTAGAATGATAATAATCAACGATGACATTGAGGAGAAATAAACTTGCACTGATATTAATGTGAGGGAGAACACCCTGGAATAGTGATTGAAGTTGAGAGGATCCTTACAGCTACTCAAGTGTACCCCTGGCACCCCAAGTGGAGATAGAGCAGTGGTCACCTCCTCTGGCAATTTGAGCTGTTAGGCTCAGTGGGATTTGGGATAAGGACCAACAGAGCCTACATCAAGGATGCAACTATATTATGAACAGAAAGATAGAGACCTGGGATCATGGCACCCTATAGCATTGTCTGTCGTTCTGTCTGGTGTGAATAGATATTTCTAAAGTCCCCTTTTTCCACTCTTTTCCAAGGGAGACTTTGATTCTTGCCAGGAGAGAAAGCAAGAGATTGGCACCACCTGGCTGACTGCTATCCTCTTCTCAGAGAGGCGATGCCAGTTTAGAATTATACCTGTGCACCTCCCTAAATATTGTTAGTCTAGGGAAAATTGCACCTGCTAACTGTCCCTTCATGGAGAAGGAGGGCCCCAAGCTATGTATACAAGGCTTAACTCTCCTCCACATACACACACATCAAATGTCATACACACACATCAAATGTCAGATATGGTCAATATCAAACAAAACTGTCTACCCAGGCTGAAAGCCAATAAATCAGAGAAGTAACTTCCATGAAAATATGCCAGATAATAGAGCAAATTTATGGGAATGAGATAACTCAATTCAACCAAGGAAGAGGCTCAGAACTCACTCAAGGGAAAATTTCTCTGTCTCTAGTTTGGGAAACTGGAATGGAGACACTAAAATTTCACCTCAGTTTTTTGCCAGAGTCTTTCCCTCCTTTAGCAACCTGAAGAGAGGTTGAAATGGGACGTGTTCTCTCTTGAAACTGGAAAGCAGAAGAGCCCAGATCTCTCCTCTCTCACTTGCCCTATGTCTGCTCGCCTTTCGTGACGTCCTGGGAGGAGTCAGTCTCCACCAGTGAGAAGATGGTTGCATGTAACTAGCCTTCTGAGCCAAGAGTTACTCTATCAGGAAAGTTAAGAAAAGTATTCAAGGAATTGGAGGCACTTACAGATGGCCTTTTCAGGGAGTTTAGCAGAGACGGGAGGGGAAATCCAGGACGATAGTTAGTGGGGATGGAAAGAACAAGAGGGTTGGGTTTTGATGCAGTCAACTTGGACACATCCTGTCACCTCTGCTGTTATCTTTGTTAACATAGCGGCAAGCCCTCATGAGCGCATAAATCCAGAATGCTTCATCACCCCCCGATGTCATTGGACCTCGTTGAGAAGGAAAGTTGAACAGCAAACAGCAATGACCTCATTCCATCCCACCTTCATCAGGGGGTGATGTCTTAACTTGCAGGTGAACTGGATTTAAGTGAAGCAGAGCCATGCAAAGTCACCAGCCTCACTCTCTCCTCCAGAGTCATTCTAGTGGCAAGACATAGGTCAAGACCGTCGTAAATGGCCCCTGGAATGAGGTCACTTATGCCATTAATGACCACTCTTCCTTGGGACCAACCAGCCTCTCCATTCTAACTCCTAGCCATCCTCCTGGCTAACCCATGTCTTTCCATCTTGGCATGAGAAGCATTCTGGATTTATGTGCTCATGAGGGCTTGCCGCTATGTTAACAAAGATAACAGCAAAGGTGACAAGATGTGTCCAAGTTGACTGCATCAGTTAGCTTTGGGAAGACCTTGACTCCAGGATGTTGATCTTTCCTCCTCCTGTTTTGTAATAACCAAGTCCTGTTCCATGGGCCTCTTGACAGACAGCCATGTTTGTTTGTGTTTGCCTTGGTTGGGAGGCAAGGTTCTCATATTCTCTTCCTTGTTCATAGATTCAAATGATTGTGCTGTTTGATGGATTTTAAGATAAAACATTATTTTCTTAAAAATAAATTTATTTATTTATTTTTAGTTTTCAACATTCACTTCCATAAGTTTTAAATTTTTTCCCATTTCCCTCCCTTCCTTCCTCCCCAAGATGGTGTGCAATCCAATATAAGCTTTACATATATATTCTTATTAAACACATTTTCACATAAATCATATTGTATAAAAGAATTAGAAAAATGGGAGGAAGCATGGGAAAGAAAAAAAGAAACAAAAAAATATTAATTTTAAAAAAAAAGGTTTCATCCACAGCAGCAGGGCTGGGGGCCCTGGCTCCTATGTCCCAGCTCAGGCATCATGGGCCTGGGCTTGAATCCTAGGTCTGACAACTTTAAACAAGTCACTTGGCTTCTAGGCTTTAGTTTTCTTTTCTGCAAAATCAAAGTATAGTCCTAGGTCACTCTTGAGGGCCTCTGAATGCTGTGAAGCCCCCTCAGGTTCAGCATCAAGAGACCGGAAGTTCCCTGGCCACCCAAACTCAGTGGAGTCCCACTGGAGTGCCCAGCTAGCCTCTGGGGCAGCTGAGGTCATGGAGTAGGGCCAGTTTACGTCTGTGAACCTGAGGGCTGGAGGCTAGCCGTCAGTTAGTCGGCCAGTTGGTCAAAAAGCATTTCTTAATATATTCTGAGCTCTTTGCTTAGCATTGAAGGCACAAAGAAAGATACAGAGTCCAATGTGTCAAGGAATTCACATTTTGTTAGGGGGGACAACATGCAAACAGCTAGATATCTAGCTACACACACACATACATACATATGCGCGCGCACATACACACACAGTAAATGGTGTCTGGAGGCCGGTTCAGATCCCTCATCTGAACCCCAGCCTTTACCCTCCACCTTGACCCCCTCCTCTTTAGGCGGAGCTACTGGGCACAGATAAAGTCCAGTGGGCAAAGGTCACTGCTCAGGTCCCCAGGCTGGTCTCCGGGGGACAGCACCTGAGGAAAGAGGAGACCACACATCGCCAGGTGCAGTATCCGTTCTTTCCTGCTCTGCTAGATGGGGAAATAGTCTGGGTCTGCGGGGAAGAAAGTTGGGGGTATGCTGTATGAGGATTCACCAACTCTCCCAATCTCAATGGGCTGTGGGGTCACTCTGTGGTGAAGACCTAGAACCCCAGATTTCGTGTCCTGGGGGCTTTAGAGATTGTCAAATCCAACTCTCTTGTTTTGCAGAAAAAGAAAAGCCCCAAGGTCACACAACTCATTACTAATAGAGATGATATTTGAACCCAGGGCCTTGGACTCCAAATCCAGACCTCTGTGTATCTATATCTGGAAAGGCCAAAAATACATTAAGCTTCTGGAAGAAGCCGGGAGAAGACTAGTTAAGAAAATTTGAGTCAAAATAAGTGATATTAAGTCTGTTTTAATAAGTATCAGTATGCCTATTAAGTATTACGGATTCACACAAGTGAATATTTAGTGTTTTAGGGGGATCTTGCTGCCAGAGAGCCCCTGCCCAAGAGCCATCCCAGGACTCTTCCCCAATGAATCCCAAAACAGTTTGGTCAAGCATCCAGCTGGAGGGGGGCTGGGGGGAGACAAGTTTTCTGGGGTCCACAGCTGCTTCAGGCCTGGTGAGATCCTTTCTCAGCTTTGTTCAGGTCCTAGGAACCTCCAGAGATTCAGAGGATGTCAGAGCTGGGAGGAAGATGGAGCCTCCCCCTCCCCCACTCCTGTCGCAGAAGAAGCCCAGAGAGGACAGGGGATAATACAGTGTGATGTTATACAGACAGGAAGAATTAGAACCCAAGTCTTCAGTCTCTCTATTCTATACGATAAAACTGGCTGGGCCTCTGGCCTGCAGTCTTGAAAGAGGGCAGTGATGCCCAGGCCTAGGAAGGGTGGTGAAATTCTGAAGGACCCTGGGGTCAGGGGCGGGGAAGGGAGGGGATTAGCAGCCAATCCCTTCTGGACTAGGAGGGCCTCCGCCTGGGACTCCAATCTTCTCTGTTTGTCTGTCTCGTAGTAGGAGGGGGGATGGAATGAACTGGGGACAGTCTGTACAAAGTTCTTTGTGGAGGTGGCTGTGTCAGGGGTGTGGGACTTTGCCTACCAAAGACAGAGGACTCAGTGTCTCCTGGGGGAGGATGGGTTGGGCTGGGCTGGGTCAGGAGGGCCTGGGTGTGAATTCTGCCTCTGACACTACGACCCCACTGAGTGCGACTGGGGTGGGAGCCAATTGTGCATGGCCCAGGTTTAGCTCAGCCCTTCCTAACTCCTGAGAACACTGACTGATACACTCCCAGTGACCAGGAAGTGTGTCCAGGGGCTGGGGCACGGCCTGGGCTAGGAGCAGAGGAGCCTGAGATGGCATGGGGAGTGAGGGCCTGGGACTCTCCTTTGCCCCTTCCCACCTGGGAGTGCCCCAGCCCAATCCCACTCATTCAGCCTGGTGTAGTGAAAATAGGCCCTGGGTTTGGAGCTGGAGGATTGGAGTTCAAATTCTGCTCTATCCTTTCTTACCTGTGTGACCTTGGGCAACTCATTTCATTTCTCTTGGCCTCAGTTTCCCCATCTACAAAATGAGAAGGTTGGACTCTATGGCCTCTGAGACCCTTTTCATCTTTGCTTCTGTGACCCTGTGAGCCAGAAAACATTTATTAAGGGCCTTCTGGGTTCGAGGCCCTGGGCTGGGTGCTGAGGATAGAAAGAGAAGATGGAAATAGCTTCTACCCTCAAAGAGCTTCCCTTCTACTGAAGGGGGTAAAGAGGAAGAGGAGGATATGGGAGAGAGAAATAGAGAGGGCTGACAACCAAGGAAATCAGGAAGGAACTTGTGTAGGAAGTGGTGTTGATTCAGTTATGGCTGACTCTCCATGACCCCATCTGGGTTTTCTTGGCAGAGATACTGGAGTGATTTGCCATTTCCTTCTCCAGCTCATTTTACAGATGAGGAAACTGAGGCAAACAGGGTGAAGTGACATTCCCAGGGTCACACAGCCAGGAAATGTCTGAGGCTGGATTTGAATTCAGGTCCTCCTGACTCCAGGCCTGGTACTCCCAGCTGCCCTGGACCTCACTTTATGTCCCTGTAAAATGAAGGGGTTGTATTGCATGATGCTTAACATCTCTTCTGTTTTATTCAGCTGTGAAGAATTTAGCATTGTATTTAGAGTTGGACATAATCTAAGAAACCAAATCCAGCTCTCTCATTTTACAGATAAGGAAACCAAGGCCCAGAATGGGGAGAAGGCCTGTCTGAGATCACGTGGGAAGAGAAGCCGTAATTTTAGCTTAAATCCTTGGGTTCTAAATCTCATTATGCTGCTCTCCTAGAGGGAAAGAAGCTACTGCTCCTTGAAGGCAGAGCTGAGTCATTTCTTAATCTTTTCCTAGTGCCTTGTAGTCAGTAGCAGCTTAATTAATGTTTATTGAATGAATGAATGAGAACAGAGAGGCTGTCTCTATCCTGGGTCTCCTGCCATCTATCACCTTTGTTCTCCAGGCAGGTGACAGGGATGGGTCTCCCAGGCCTAGCCGGAGCCCTCCTACTGGGACTGGTGGGAGCCACCCTGGCCTCTGAGAATGGGACAAGAATCTGCCAGCCAGCCCCAAAGTGGCAAGTGGATGGAGGCACGTCCCCCATGGAGGAAGCCCTGGGCCAAGTGACGGTGGTGGCCCTCCTGAAGGCCAGCTGACACTTCTGTCTCAAGCAAGCTGCCAGGTGACAGGCACAAGAGTAGTGGTCTCAAGGAGGGAATGGGGCAGGTGAGGGGCCCAGAAGGTCAAGGCAAAGGGAGCCAGGCTAATAATCACAAGAGACTTCAAGTCAAACCTTCCAGCTGGTGCTCATCAGCCATGGGGTGACGTCAAGTCACTCTCTCATTCTAAGCATCAGTTTCCCCCATCACAGAATCTCATCATAGGAGGGGAGCTCAGTAGGAGTAAGCCCACCCCCTCTCCATCCTAGAAATAAGAGGCCTCTCCTTGCAGACCTCCAAGGATGGGGAGATCACCACCTCTCAAGGCAGCCTGTTGGGAAATTCTTCAAGAGTGCCCAGCTCAGGAGGCCTCTCTGTGGCCTGCTCCCTTGGCTCCTGGCTCCACCCTCTGGGCCAAGCAGAGCAAGGCTGACCCTCTTCCATGAAACCTCTCAAACACTTGGAGCTGAGGATCTCCTGAGGGGCCTCCCTCAATGTTCCCTCCAGGCTGAATGTCCCCCAGTTCCTTCCCTGGAGCCTCCCATGGCATGAAGCCTGGCCCTCCCCCTGCCACATTGTCCAGTCCCTTCAGCACCCTTCTCGGACCCCAGGACTCCAGAGAAGGCCTGATGGGGACCAAAGATGCCCTCCTCTCACCTCTTTAGTCCTGAATGCAGCCCCACAGTGCACCAGGTTTGGTCTGCCTTAACACGCTGGGGTGTGAGTGAGATTCTGGTCCACTAGGACCTCTGGGTCTTTCCCAGACTTTGTCCATTCAGTCATGATTCTCCCTGTCCTATGCCTGTGAAGGTGACTGTGTGACTTTATCCCTTTGAATTTGACCTGTTGTCACCTGTTGAGACCCTTTTAGCTTCAAGCTCTGTCATCTAGTATAGCCATTACCACCCCACCCCCCCACTGCAGCATGGGCTCATCTACTGTTCGATGAGTATACCTTTACCCAACCAACAGTACAGGGTCACACAGTCAGTCAGCAAACACTGAAGAAGCCCACGCTATGTGCCAGGCACTGTCCCTGCTCTCAGCAACATCTAGGATGCAGGCACTGCAAGGTGGGACTGGAGTAGGGGAGCCAAGGAAGGCAGGAGGTGGAGATGAGGAGGGGCAGTGTTCTAGGCCTAGGCAAGGCCTGAGAAAATGGCCAGAGCTGAGAGAGGGAGGGCAGTATTTGAGGACTAGCCTAGAAGCTGGAGGCCCTGGATGGGAGACCATGGCGGGGGGACTAGACCAGAGGGGCAGGAGGGGGCAGGCTCGTGTTACTTTGAATGGTGAACAGAGGATTTTATATTTGATCCTGGGGGTGACAGGGAGCCATCGGAGTTTTTTACATGTTTGTATGTGTGAGTATGTGTGTGTGTGTGTGTGTGTGTGTGTGTGTGTGTGTGTGTGTGAGAGAGAGAGAGAGAGACAGAGAGAGAGAGAGAGACAGAGAGAGACAGGGACAGAGAGAGAGAGAGTATGAAGAATCATGGGTGGCACTAGGGTATGTGACCAGAAGGATGGTGGCCCCTTGACAGTAATTGGGATGTTAGGAAGAGAGGAGGATCTGGGGGACGTGTTGAATTTAAGCCATGTGTCCCTGAGACATTCAGTCCAGTATATCTGACAGGTGGCTGGAGATGATACTGGAGGTCAGCACAAAGGTTAAGCCTGTGATAACTGAGTGCTTGGGAAATAGCATAGAAGGAGAAGGGAGGAGGCAGGGGCTGGGGACAGTCGTGGTTAGGAGTGGGACCTGAAGGGAGATCCAACAGGAGCCTAAGGAGGAGCAGCCACAGAGGTAGTAGCATAACCAGGAGAGAAGGCAAGGCCTAGGTGGGGGTTAGGGAGGGTGATGGCTGGCTTCAAAGGCTGCAGAGCTGGAGGATGACGATTGAGCCAGCTGTCCTTGGCTCCTCTGTGGGAGTCTAGTCACAAAAGGGAGGAGAGAGACAGACAGATGGAGCAAGTGTTTCTTGACTATGGGGAAGATGTGGACATGGTATGTGTTTGTAGGCAGGAGGGGAGCAGCCGGTAGACCAGGTGAGATTAAAAATCAATGAGAGTCAAGGTGGCAGAAGGGCAATCTGCTGGGGAAGGTGGGATGGACTGGGATCCCTTGTACAGGTGGAAGGCTTAGTGCTGGCAAGAATGAGGGCCCCCTGTTCATGGAGGAAGGAATGACAGAAGGGGGAGGACTTGGGGAGAAGAGGAAGCCCACAGTGAGTGACTTCAGTTTTATTGGGACCATAAACATGAGGCTAGGTTCTCCACTAACCTAACTGGCACTCCATGAGTCATGCAGAAAGCCCTTGGCAGCCGCTGGGCATGGCAGCAATCAGGACCATGACCTTGAGGAGGTCTCCTGGCAGTTCTGATCTGAGCTGCCCCCAGTACCCTCCCCTTCCTCGGCCAGCACCCAGGAATGCCCCACTTTCTGGGCATTTGCCCCTTGCCTGTTCCCAGGCTGAGCCAACAGTGGCTTTATTCATTGTGAGAGAAAATGGGGAGGGATAAGAATGGGCAGAGAGCAGCAACTTGACCCAGAAATAGGGTCTTATTGAGAAGTCAACCCTCCCCCATCTTAGGGGACCAGAGGGAGCCAGGAGAGGCTTCCATCCAGCAGCTGGCCCTGCCCCCCACTTTCCCACACACTTCCGAGGGGTCTCCAAAATGCCTGAGGAACTCCTCCCTCCCCTCAAGACCATTTTGCAGAGGAGGAAACTGCAATTCAGAGGAGGCTCTGTCCCAAGGTCTCAAAAGGAAGCCAAGGCAGGACTGGGAATGGCCTCTGTCTTGGCCTGCCGGACCACTCTCCTGCCTCTCCCATCTCAAGGTCAAGGCCCTGCCTGCAGAGACTGAGGGCAAGAGGGAATGGGACAGGGGGCTCCCTAAGGCCCCAAATACTAGTCCCTCCTCTCTCATGCTTAGCATAGGCAACTTGCAGGAGCGCCTGACCCGCGTGGGTGCCGCTGGAGTGCGCTTCATCATCATCAATGAGAAGTCTCCCCTGTCCCAGGCCCTGCATGGGGAGCTGGAGCTCCACGCACCCTCGGGTGTGCTCATCTACAACCAACAAGGGCCTGGCCCCGATATTTGGAGCATCCTCGGGGGGGCCAAGGACGACTTCCTTATCTATGACAGGTAGGGCTGGCCACGGGGCTGGAGTTCCAGTGACCCTGAAGAGGGCGGACAGAGAGGCTGACCAGTGAGGGAGTGATTGCAGCCATGGGGCCCATCGTGGGCTTCCTGAGCCCATGGTAGGAATCTGGCTCCTGAGGACTGGGCCACCAGATGGCTTCCTGGTGATACCTCCTGACTCACTGCCAAGCCTCCCTGCCCCTCTGTCCTTGACTTGGTAGAGCCATCCCAGGCCCCAGAGACTGTATGAGTGTGTGTGAGATGGGCATAGTCTCCTGCCCCGCTGGAGGGCCAGTGTCAGCACTGAGCCTCATACACCCTACTCCCAGTCATCTGAGGAGGCACTGATTCCCCAGACTCAGTGGGGCACAGACCTGGGGAGGAAGCGAACTTTTCAAAGTGACAGGCCCAGGCCAAGGGCCATAGCAGCAGCCTGAAAGTCCCCTCAGTCAAATGCCTCATTTTATGGATGAGGAAACTGAGGCCCAAACAAGGCCAGGGACTTGTCAGAGGTCAGCTGGCAGGACCAGGGCCAGGAGAGGGGCAGGACTCACAGTCAGGCCCTGTGACTCCCAGCCCAGCCCTCTGCCCACAGCAGTCTGGCTCTGTTTGCCCTCACAGATGTGGCCGCCTGACTTTCCACCTCCCACTGCCTCTTAGTTTCCTGTACTTCCCCTACGTGGAGTCGGCTGTTCGCTTCACCCACCAGCAAGATTATTGTGGGAACTGTTCTTTCTATCCTGCCCAGGTGAGGCCTGAAGAGGGTGAGGGTATGAGTGGCAGGCAGCCATAGGAGGCCAGGCCTCCTCAAGATGGGCCTGGGGGCTTTATCCCTGGTGGGCTTCTTATTTCCTGTCCCATCCAACTGCCTCACTTCATAAATGAGCACAGGACCCGAGACTTGCCTAACATCACACAAGGACATGGGTCTCCTTGAAGGTTTTTTTGTCAGTTCTCTCTGCCTCCTGGGGCTTCTTGGGTCCCTTGGGATTTGACAGTCAAGGAGAGACCAGAGGTCAGTCTTCTCTCTTCCACCTCCACTACCACCAGGGGCCCACACTGAGGAAGACTGTCGGTATTGCTCCCATCAGAGGGCCTGTGAACAGACTTCCTAGCAGTACACAGCATGAAATTTCCCCCTGCCAATCTATGCTGTGTGGCTGCAGACTGTGCCCTGGGTTTCTGAGGTGTGGGTAGAGACTTCCAATCTTCAAAGAGCAGCATGGGGCCTCCCTCCACCCTCACCCCGCAACAGGTAACAGCCTATCGCCAGGGGCTTCCTGAGATGTCCAGGCTCTCCCCCTCATGAGTCTACACCCTAAGGGGTAAACCTGCTCAGCCTCAGAGGACAGAGGCAGCATCCGCTCAGACCTCAGTATTTCCTAGGAGCATCTTTTTCTAGGTGGAACCTACCAGAGCTCGGGTTGTTGTAGGATAGCCCCTAAGAAATGAGGCCTCCACCAGATGGTGCAGAGCTCAGAGGAGAGTGTGAAGGGAGGGGATGTGTGTATACAGGTTAGTGTGTAAGGGGAGTTCCCTGATGCAGTTGGTGAGTATGTCCCCAAGTGAACTTTCTGCTCAGAGCCTGGCACTCTTCCTGGACAAGGTGCCTGCTGCCCCCTGCCAGGCTGCTATAAGCTGATGTGGTCACTTTGGGCCCCTGAGAGGAGCCCCAGCCCAGACAACAATTCAGAATATCAGCTCAGATGTTTGTCCAAAGGCATAGCTCCCTGGGAGTCCGCAGGAGTAGCCCTGGCAGAGGGAGGGTTCTTGATAAGACCCCACCCTCACCCTGAGAGGATATCTGAAGGACTTGTCCTTCAGTTTGTCATTTTGAACCTACCTCTTGCTGAACACTGTCCCTGCAGGCCGGCCAAGGTCATGCATTTCGCCAGCCTTAGCCTTGAAAGTGGGGATTGGGGAATTTGTTTCTTCTGTGACTGTTTAGGAAATTATCTCTTTGCCTGGCCTTGAAGAGGAAACTGAGGTAGGGATGGGCTGGGCTGAAAGTACATGGAGATGGAAGCCAGCCCTAAGATGGGAGACAGGCCCCTCAGGCCAGTCCCGTCCTGCATCCTGCTGCTTTCTAAACAGAGCTAGCTGGTGGAAGGTGTCTACCTAGTGGGTCCCCTTCTAGCTGGTGGGCCATCACCCTCTTATTTCTCCTCTAGGTGAACAGCACGGACAAGGGCAAGGCTGAGTCGCTGACTCAGTCCCTTCGCCTCGAAGAAGGGCAGGAGTCCCTGTCTGAGGGGCCCGGCGCACATGGGCCAACTCTGTGGCCTACCACCCCCCACCCAGCCCATGCCCATGGTCCTATCCACAGCCCTGGCAGCAAGAGGCCATCACCCGGCCTTCCTCCACGCAGTCTAGAGTGGACACCCCATGAGGAGGCCAATAAATAACACCCCCCTCCATGACCATAGTCATGGCCAGGCCCCCACCCTGCAGGTTGGCCCCAGAAGGGCTACTACCCCTACTCCCAACCTCACCTTCTGTCAGTCTGGCCTACTTCAGAGAGAGGAGAGACTGAGGTCTCCTTGGGGTCCTGGTGGTCATGGAGCAAGCCTGTGTGTCTCCATCAAGGCTGTGGCCCTCCTGCCTGTGGTGATGGCAGCTCTACACCCCATCTTGCCCACTGCCCTTCCCTCCCTCAATTAATGATGCCCACAGTGAAACCCGGGGAGCCGGACATGATGGGCTGATGCCATGGAGAGGAGGAATGAAGAGCAGGTGCTGTTGTTCACATCCGGGTATAACCACCAGCCAAGACGGTTGCCAACTGACCTAATACAAGTGTCCAGAGGAGTGGAGGCTTGGGGAAATGCCAATAAACCTCTCTGCCCTGAACTGCCTCACCAGTGTGCTTATGAGCCTTCAGAGTGCCAGAGGTGCCTCACATTGTGTGTGGAGCAGGGAGGGAGCCAGGTGCCCTGGAACACTGGTGTATGTGTGTATGTTTGTGCATGTGTCTATATGTGCATGTGTACATGCATATGTGTGCATGTGTGTATATGTGTGCCTGTGACAGCCAGCCCAGGCTTTGTCTAAGTTGGAATGGGGATCTCTCAGCCGCCCGGCCACATGTCCTCAAGGGTGGCCCTCTGACTGAAGAGGGCAGCCTCTGGAGGAGCCCCCAGACCCCAGGGGGTCCTGAGGCATCATTGTAATTTCTAATATGATCCATGTTGGTAGACATAAACCATATAAGTAAAAGTTCTTTGGGGGGGGGGGCAGCATTCTGAGACCAAAGAGTGTAATGTAAGAGCAGGGGAGAGAAGTGGGAACGTGGGAGGAGTGTTTAGATGCTGTAAGGCAGAAACAGCCTCCACAGTAGGGGAGGGGCCAGCAAGTGAGACAGGAGGGACAGGCAGAGAGGTGGGAGGGGGATGGGAGAGAAAAGGCAGAGACAGAGACATGGAAAGAGAACAGAGACACAGAGAGAGACAGAAAAGGAGGGAGAGAGAGAGAGAAAGAAAAGGAGAGGCAGAGACAGACAGAGACTCCAAGATCTGAGTTCTTGCCTTGCTCTGGAGCAGCCAAGCTTTGCTCTAACCAAGTATATGCTGCCCCTTATGACAAGGGGTCCCCTTCCAGGACTTCCTGGGGAGAAATGAGTCCTGCCCTGGATGGGGTACCTGCAGGTTTGTCCCTCCCCGTTACAGCTCCTGGCAGCCCCAGGCCTGGCTTCTTTTCCTACTCATCCTTAAAGCTCGCCTTGAACACCACCTCCTCTCGGAAGCCCTCCCCATGAGTGGGTCCCTCAGAGAAGACTGAGAGCTCCCTGGACCTGGGTCTCCCAGAACCCACCATGAGGCTCTGCAGGCTCATGTACACACAGCTAATAAGTGTTCAGGGCCTGCCCTCAATCAGGACTGAAAAAAAGGGCCATAGACAGAGGGTGGCAAGGACTAGCCCAATGCAGTCATGAGAACTTGGGGTCCAACAGGGGGCTCCTGGATATGCTCCCAGAATGGAACTTCCCAGCTGGAGCAGGAATCCCACAACATCCCTGACAAGCCTCTCCTTGAATACCTCCAGGGATGGGGAGCTCACTATCTGAGGGGGCAGCCCAACCATTACTCTCTGTTACTAAGAAGTTTTTCATGACATGAAACTCTGTCCGACACCCCCTTCCTGGTGGGCTCTCCGGGGTCCAAGCAGACAAGGTTAGTGAAAAAGACACTGGGTTTGCCCTGAGGACCAGGATTCAAGCAAATCTCCTTCCCTCTCTAGGCCTCAGTTTCCTCATCTGTAAAATGAGATTGGGTTGACTCCTGATGGCCCAGTCTTGCCCCTGGTGGAAATACCAGCCTGGTCCTCCATGCCACTTGTTAACTCAGTCCATTTTTCTCTGACAAGTTCCTGCATGCCAGCGCCATCTTGTGGCCAAATAGGCATCCTCAAATGAACGAAGGGGAAGGGAACACGAATTTATTAAACACCTACTATGTGCCAGGTACCAGTACGAGCATTTTACAAATTTGATCCCATTTGACACTCACAAAAGCCCTGGGAGGCAGGTGCTGTTATTATCCCCACTTTACAGATGAGCAAACTGAGGCAGACAGAGGTTAAGCAGCTTGCCCAAGGTGGGTATCACAGTATCTGAGGCAGGATCTGAACCCAGATCTCCCTGTCTCCCACACCAGCTGTTGGCCCTCCACCTCATGGGCTCATGGAGTATGACCCCAATCTCCTTCATGGAGAGGAGAGCCAGGGAAGGAAAGGCCCATGTCTCCTGGGCCTGAGCAAGTCTGTGGCAGCCTCAGCCCCTCAGGATCTCCCAGGCCAGAGGCTGCCCCTTGGCTTCAGAGAGAGCTAGGCCTGCCTTCCCCAGCCTATATCCCATACCCCCAGGACAGGGTAAGACCAGAACCCCTGACCTCTGTTTGACACAAGACCAGGCACTGGGAGAGATCTCAGAGACCCAGCTCTTCATTTTTCCAGGTGAAGAAACCCCCTCCCCCTCTCCCATGCCTGCTATCTCCCTGCCGGGATGGCCTGTGGACTCCCCTCCCTTTGAAGTGGACAGCCCAGCCCTGCCCATGCAGAGGCCCTGGCTGCCCCTTCCATCTCTAATCTCCCTCCTGCAGGAGTCCCCTGCCCGGACTCCTGACCCTGGCCCCAGCCCTCTGGTTGGGGCCTCCTTTCCTGTCTGGCCCCACCTCTGCTCCAAGGGCTGCCCAGGTCCCATAGGCAGCCTCTGCCCTTTGTCCAGAGGGCCCAGCAGGTTTCGGAGCTGGGTGAGAAGGACAGCAGGGGGCCGTGCCACCCCCGTGCCACCTGGCCTCTGGAGGAGGGGGAGGAGAGGGAGGATGAGCAGGCCAGGTCGCTAGAGACACTTTATTCTTTTCAAAATAAACTTTCTCACAGACGTTCTCATGTCGGGGGCAGAAGGGGAGGCGCCTGAGACCAGTCCTGGGGGGGCTGCAAGAAGGGGGGGGTCACTTGTTCCGGAGCCGGCGGGAGTGCTGATGCACAGCCTCCACAAAGGCGCCCACGCGAGCAGGGTCCATGTCTGGGTAGATCCCGTGGCCGAGGTTGGCGATGTGCCTCTGGGGTCCAAAGGCATCCAGCATCCGTTCCACACACTCCTCAAGCTTCTCCTGTGGGGAGCACATGGGGTCAGGTGGGCATACTGAGGGGGCACATGTGCCCACGGATCCCCCCACTTCCCTTACCTTGGAGGCGTAGAGGGCACAGGGGTCCAGATTGCCCTGCAGGGTCACTGACTTTCCCACACGTTCCCTGAAACCAGCCATTCAGTCAATAAACATTTACCAGAAGCCAGAGTCAAGAAATGTTACTCCTGGGGCATCCCCCCACCCCAAAAGCTACCCCCTAACAAATTCACCCTTGTCAGGAGGCCTCCTACTCACACATCATTAGCCTTGGGAAGGCCCTGAAAGAGAACCTTCTATTTTACACACAGGGAAACTGAGGGACAAGAGGGAAATGACTCATGGAAGGTCACACCATCAGTCTGAGGCAGAGGTGGGCCTCAAACTCAGGCGCTGGTGACTGGGACTCCTTGCTCACCGAGCCAGGGCAGGATTCACTGTCCAGTCAATTCCAACCACTTCATAACCAGCCTGGGCCAGCTCTTCCAGCGCATAGTGTCCGTCCTTGGCAAAGATGATCTAGGCAGGGGGAAGGGCAAAGGTGAGTGTCCCAGGTTGAGACAGACGCCTCTGACCTGTGGCCCCTGAGGACCCCCCAACCCTCATGGGCCAGGTTTTCTTGGAACCCTCACATCTCCCCAGAAGCACTTTAAGGTTAAAATAAATATTTTCTCCACAACAGCCCTGGGAAGGTCAGAGCAGAGCGGGTAACAGGCCTGCAGGGCTTGAACCAGTCCGTCATGCCTTCCTGCCCCTGCCCGCCTCCTCTCAGACCATTGTCCACAATAGGGCCTCACCAAGGGCACAGGTGCCAGCCCTGCCTCCTGCAGTCCAGCCTTCACCCTCTTGGCCACATCACGGATGTAGGGCAGTGCAAATTCCAAGAACAGCTCTGGGCCCAGATGCCCAGCGTGAGACTCGAACACTTGCAGAGCCTATGTGTGTGGGGGGGAGTTAGAGGTCATAGGTTAAGAGAGGGCAGCCCAAAGCTACTGAAGTAGACAGACCTTGGAGATACCACACCTATGTCTTCCCCTCCCTCTTGCCCCCTAATAGTCCCCCTACCTCCCTTCCCAGCCTCCCCAGGGGTTCCCCCTCCCCTCCCCTCCCTCCCACCCCTCACCTGAGCCCCAGCAGCCACCTGGCCCACAAGGTAGGGAACGAGGACATCGGTCAGGAGGCCCAGCAGGCGATGACTGGCCTTGGGCCACTGGTAGAGCCAGCGTTTGGCCTGGGCCATGGTGTTAGAGCCACCCCCTTCCACCATGTAGGACATCAGTGTCCACGGGGCCCCCGAGAAGCCAATGAGGGGCACGCGCCCAGCCAGCTGGTGACGGGTCAGTGTGATGGCCTGGAACACGTAGCCCAGCTCCTTGTCCACGTCCACAGAGGTCCGGAGCTGGTCCAGGTCCTGCTCGGCCCTTAGGGGCGATGGGAAGGTGGGCCCTTTGCCAGGCACCATGGTCACCTGCATGCCCAGTGCCTGGGGGGAGGGGATCTGAGCCTGAGGGAGGGGCAGGGCCCGACCCCCAGCCCCTTCCCCTCCCCTATGGCTCCTTCCCCCACCCTCCTCCCTCAGGGCCCCCCATCACACCTGGGGCACCACCAGGATGTCAGAGAAGATGATGGCAGCATCCAGGGGGAAGCGTCGGAGCGGCTGTGGGGGAACAGGGGGCATGAGAGTCTCTGAGCTTGGACAGGGTCTCGGCTGCCCAGAACAGGGCACAGGGACGTGCAGTGGGGCTCTGAGCCCAGGGCTGGGGTCTGGGTACTGGGCCGCGGAGGCCCTCAGGCCCTGGAGCTCAGTTTTCCAAAATATCTACAAAGTGGTTACATTGTTACAGGCGCTCCCTTCCCTGGGTGTTCCTGACTCCCAGGGGCCTTATCAGCACCAGATCCCTGGTCTGCCTTGGCTTCTTTTTTTGGAACGGGATGGCAGCTGCCCAGGGGTAAAGGAGGGGCATTTGGGGCAGTACCCTGAGCTCCCAGTCTGGCCGTTCGGGGCATTTGCCTGCAGGGCCCCCCAAACTCGCCAGTGACTTCTTCCTGCCATTTTAAAGACACCCAAACTGAGGCTCAAGGAGGAAGACAAGATGCTTTTTCAGCTCTTGGAGTCCTGGCCTGAGATCTGAGTTCGAATCACACTCAGGATTAGACAGTAGGGGGGTTCAGATACCCACCAGGAAGGGCGAGGAGTTGGGGCTATGCTCAGAGCGGGGCACCTGAGGGGGTGGGCCTGGAGACCTCACCTGCAGGGTCAGCTCACAGCAGGTCTCAGGAGAGCGGCAAGTGATAAAGAAGTCCTGTCCAGCCCGGGTGGCCAAGAACTCTGGGTGGGGGAGGAAAGTTAAGGGGCGTCCTGCCCCCGCCCCCACTCTGCTCCCCCTGCCCCAGGCCTCTTACCTGTCAGGTAGCGGCCCGCCTGGCGCATGCACCACACGGGCGTGTAGTCCGTGGCCTCCCCCCAGGCTGCTCGTAGGAACGTGTCATTCTGCAGCGGGGGGAAGGCCTGGCAGCAGTCCCCGCCTGGGCTAGGACATGGGCTCCCGCTGATGTTGCTGGGGCTCCTGCTGCTGCTAAGCAGGAAGGAGGCGGGAGGGGTCTCAGGCTGGGGCGCCCCACCCCCCTTATCAGCCCCAGCCAGCTCCAGCCTCAGCCGCTCCCCGCATCTGGAGGCCCAGCCCTGCCCCAACCGGGACCCCTGGGCAGCCAGCATGGAAGAGAGGGGAGAGCTCCGGGGCTGGGGGGGCAGGGGTCCTGGGAGTAGGAAGATGTGGGGGCTAGGACATGGTCAGGGGGAGTCCTGGGGGTACAGAAAGGTGGGCTCTGAGCGCCGGAGGGCGGGGGGCATGGGAGGAAGCAGGATGGGGGGCCCTGAGCGCCCAGGTCAGGGTCAAGGTGGGGAGGGGTCCCGGAGGGTAGGAGGACAGGGGGCCCTGGGTGCCGAGGCCAGGGCCTGAGGGCCGGGAGCTGGGAAGTGGCCGGACTCACCTTAAGCCGGTCTCCTCCATCGCGCGGACCCCGCTTTCCTCTACCGGGTTCAAGAGCAGCCCCAACCTCCTCCGGAAGCTCCGCCCCCAACTCTGTCCCCACCCCGGGGTCCGCCCCCACGCCAGCCTGGTCCCGCCCCACGCCGCTCCTGGGCGCCGCCATGTTAGTGGTCATATGACCATCCAGGCTTGGCCTCTGAGGAGCCGGGGCTGCCCGAGCTGTTGCCTGCAGGACCCCTTTAGTACCGTAAAGTCCAGAGCGGAGGCGCAACAAAAGATACCAGGGAGGGACTGGAATACTCATAGCATCTCCCTCACGTTATTTTTTGTTGGAAACCTTAAATGAGCTCACGTCTGGACAGACGTTCAAACCCAGCTTGGGCGTTCACTCGTGTCCGACTCTGCAGAACCGCAGCTGGAGTTTTCTTGGCAGAGAGACCGGAGTGCTTTGCCATTCCCTTCTCCAGCTCATTTGACAGATGAGGAAACTGAGCAAACAGGGTGAAGTGACTTGCCCAGGGTCACACAGCTAATGCGTGTCTGAGGCTGGATTTGAACTCAGGTCTTCCTGATGCTGGGACCAGTGCTGTATCCTCTGCACCTAGTGGGTCTCTGCCAACTTCACAGGGCTCTGGGAACCTTTCCTTCCTACTTACCCTCCCTGGAGGAGTCCCTCGAATTTGCAGATGTGACCCAGGTGCCCCAGGAGTAACATGGGGACCCTGAGCCTTTCTCCAGCCACATAGGCCCCTCTGGTCATCCTCGGTGCTGAGGAAATGCTGGGAGTGGGGAGGCTCCTAGGACATTCAGTAAGACTGAGGGAAGACACCTAGAGCCAGTCCAGTCAGCAAGCATTTATTATACACTTAGGGTTTGCCTGGGACTGTACTGAGAGCAAAAAGAAACAGCCCTGTCCCCAAGAGGCACATTCTAATGGGAGTGGGGAGGGAGCAGGAGTGATGGGGAAGCCCAGAGGGGTGTAGCCTGGTGGGAAATGAGGAGATGGCTGTGCAGGGCTCCTGCATCACTATCATTCAATCAGAGGAAGGGAAGGGTGCTACTAAGGGTGAGTTCCAGGGTGACACTTACCTGGCAGGATGAAAAGCTATCAGGGTCAGGATGGAGAAGTCCAGAGGAGGGCAATTTGGCAGGAAACAGAGAAGAACAGAAAGATGCAACCACTGGGGCAGCTGGACTGGAGTCTGGAAGGAAGTCAGGCATTGTCCCCAAAGGCAAAGGCAGAGGTCCGAGGAGGTGTGGGGAAGGAGGCGATGCAGTATGACCGGTTCTGTGCATGCAAGGGCACCTCTCTTTTTTTAATTAAACATTTTTTGTTAGTTTTCAACATTTACTTTTGTAAGATTTTGAGTTCCGTATTTCCCCCTTCACCCAAGATGGCAAGAAATTTAATATAGGCTAGACATGTACGATCATATTAAACATATTTCCACATTAGTCATCTTGTGAAAGAAGAATCAGAACAAAAGAGGAAAAACCATGAGAAAGAAAAGAAAATCATCTGCTTCCATCTGCATTCACAGTTCTTTCTCTGGATAGCATATTCCTTCTTGAGTCTTTTTGAATTGTCTTGGATCATTGCATTGCTGAGAAGAGCTAAGTCTATCAGAGTTGGTCATCACACAGTGTTGCTGTCAGCGTGTACAATGTTCTCCTGGTTCCGCTCACTTCACTCGGCATCTGTTCATGCAAGTCTTTCCAGGTTTTCCTGAAATCTGTCTGCTCATCATTTCTTATAGCACAATAGTATTCCATTACATTCATGTACCACAACTTGTTCATCGATTCCCCAACTGATGGGCATCCTCTCAATTTCTAGTTCTTTGCCACCACAAAAAGCTGCTGTAAATATGTTTGTACATGGGATTCCACCTCTGTTAACATAGCCTGGGATCATTGATTTATTTTTTTTCTTTTTTAAAATTATTTTATTTCTTTTCAGTGTTCTACAATCACTTCCATGTATCTTAGATTTTTTCCCCTCCCTCCCTCCTTTCCCCCATCTCCCTACTCCTTCCCTGAGACAGCATACAGTTTTTTAATATAGATTCTACACATACATTTCTATTAAATACATTTTCACCTTAGTCATGTTGCACAAGAGAATTAAAATGAATGGGAGAAATCGTAAAGCAAACCAAAACATATTACAAAAGAAAATGATCTGCTTCATTCTGCGATCGAATTCCATAGTTCTTTCCCTGGATGTGGAAGGCATTTTACCTTAAGAATCCATTGAGAATTTTTTAAGTCCTTGCACTGTAATGAAGTACCAACTACCAGAAAAATTCCTCCCGCACTGTGGTTGTTGCTGTGTACAAAGTTCTCCTGGTTCTGCTCCTTTCACTCAACGTCAGTTAATGTAAGTCTTTCCAGGCCTCTCTGAAGTCTTCCTGTTCATCATTTCTTATAGTGCAATAGTATTCCATTATATTCATATACCACAATTTATTCAACCATTCCCCACTTGATGAATATCCCTTTGATTTCCAATTTTTGACCACCACAAAGAGAGCTGCTATAAATATTTTTGTACATGTGGGACCCTTTCCCATTTTTATGATCTCTTTGGGATACAGTCATAGAAGTGGTATTGCTGGGTCAAAGGGTATGCACATTTTTGTAGCCCTTTGGGCATAGTTCCAAATCAGTTCAAATAGTGAGCTGATCCAGAGTGGTTGGATCAGCTCCCAGCTCCACCAACAATGAATTAGTGTTCCTACTCTCCCACGTCTTCTCCAACATTTATCATCTTCCTGTTTTGTCATGTTAGCCAGTCTGATAGGTGTGATGTGGTATCTCAGAGATGTTTTGATTTGCATTTCTCTAATCAATAGTGATTTAGAACATTTATTCATATGACTATAGATAGCTTTAATTTCTTTCTCTGAAAACTGCCTGTTCATATCCTTTGACCATTTATCAATTGGGGAATGACTTGTATTCTTGTACATTTGACTCAGTTCTCTATATATTTTAGAAATGAGGTCTTTTTCACAGACACTAGCTGCAAAAATTCTTTCCCAGTTTTCTGCTTCCCTCCTAATCTCGGTTGCATTGGATTTGGTTGTGCAAAATCTTTTCAGTTTAATGTAGTCAAAATTATCCACTTTGCACTTCATAATGCTTTCTGTTCCTTGTTTAGTAAAAAATTCTTCCCTTTTCCATAAATCTGATAAATACACTATTCCTTGTTCCACTAGTTTGTTTATAGTATCAATCTTTGTATCTAGATCATGTACCCATTCAGACATTATTCTTGTATACAGTGTCAGGCATTGGTCTATGCCTAGTTACTGGACCCTCTAGGGTCACTTACCTTTTTACCCAGCCTTGACTCCAAACTATTTTAAATTTTCAGTAATTCATTCTAGAATTCTTCATTCCCTGCTGTTCCGGTTTCTGCACCCTTATCTCTTGGATGCATTTCATCACGTACTGTTACATATCTAATCAAGGCTTATTGGATCAGAGTGGATCATATCAAGCCTTTTTCAAATCACTACCAGGTCCCAAGTCTGGCAGGACCCTCATTGCTGCTCAGCAATCCTTATACTGCCCTCCCACAGGACATGTGATAAACCTCCTCCTTCCCCTCACCTGCTGTACCTTCCTCAGGTTTAAGACCATTCATTGGCCACGAAGTTAACATCATGACCCCCTCTCACTGTCTTGCCTCTTATAAAGGTGGGAGTCACTTGAATCAAGTCAGGTGGGAATCTTCTAAATCCTGAATCGATTGATCAAAGGCATTAAACTTTTGGAACCATTAAACCAAAGGCATGAAAGTCATTGGATAAAATACAATAAACCTATACAAGAAGTGCAATGGGATTGGTTAAGGAGACTCAGTCACATCCAGTGAGGCTCATTTGGAATCCAGACATGCAAGTGGCAGGACAGCTCAATGGTAGAAACAGTTTTGGCCAAGGTCTTGAGAGCGAATCACTTGAGGAGAATCATATGCTTAGTAAACTTGATCTTGCCTTCCCCTGGACATTGTGTATATTTGTGGGAGAGTATATAGTGTTTGGTACCTACTGTCCTTACTATATCATTTTAGCAAATACATGTTTCTATATACTAATGAATGTTTCTACATATTACATATACTATACATGTTTCTCTATACTAACTGGTGGAAGCACACTGGTGGGGGCTCATGAGCTATAGAAAAACCATTCTCTCAGTCCTCAGGTTTACCCCTAGAACCCTAAGGGTGACAAATAGTGGTCACCCTCTGGGATCCTCATCCAACCAGGGTTGGTGGGGTTTGGAAGAAGGAGATCAGAGCCTACGCTACATTCTAAACACCAGAGAAGTCCCCTGCTCCAAAATTTCATGTTTCTCCTTGGATGCCGGATGACCCCAATGCCATTTTCTCCCCTTTCTCTCAGGTATCACGCCCTCAGTTTCTGATAGTTTTGGCTTGGCCCTACTCCCTCACTGCCCACAAAGGTGGTCCTCTCTCCCCCCTGGGCTTCTCCTGGTCCATCTCTCCTCCTTTTCACTGCTGCACTCTGAACCCATGGTCTTCATCTACCCTGGATGTCCACTCTCCCACCTCCTGGAGGCATCTTATCAGATGCCTGGCTGTTCCTGAGCACTAGAGATACAGAGACAAAAGTGAACCCCAACCCCTTGCCTTTTAAGACCTTCTGCTCAACTGGAGGAGACCATGCAAAAATAATCAAATACATGCAGAATAAAAGAAGAGAGTAAGCATTAATACAGCGCCTGTGATGCGTCAAGCACTTTACAAATATGATTCATTTGATCCTTACAACAACTCTGGGAGAAAGATGCTATTATTATCTCTATTTTACAATTGGGGAAACGGAGGCAAAAAGGGGTGAAGTAACTTGGTTGGGGTCATGGCTAATAAGTATCTGAGGCTGGATTTGAACTCAGGTCTTCCTGTTTCTAGGTCCAGGGCTCTATCCACTGTGCCACCAGGTGCCTCCAATAAGTACAGAATCATATCTGCCTCTAGAATAAACACAGATAGATACAAAGTAGCCTGGGAGAGCTAGGAGAATTGCCAGTCACTAGGGGAGTGTCCTTGGTGACCCACAGGTCAGTCTGTGGGGCGGGGGAATCATATACAATGAGGCTGGAAAGATGAGTTGGGGTCAGGTTGGGAAACAGCTTTAAAAGTCCAACCCCAGACTTTATAGCTGATCCCAGAGGCCCTGGGAAGCCACTGGGATTTAGTGAGTGAGGTTAGATCAGCACTTCAGGAAGTCATGGGGGGATTGAAGAAGGGAGAGATGGGAGTCATGGAGTCTGGTGAGCAGGCTCATGTAATGGTCCTGGTGAGAGATGAGGAGGCCTGGCCTACAGTGGGAGCAGGGTCAGAGGAAAGATGGGGAGATTAGGAGAGATGTCAAAAAGGGGAACTCCACAGGCCTTGGCAACATATAGGATATATGGGCTGGGGTCTGTGGGTGGGGAGGGGAGAGAGAGGAGTCAAGGTTTGAGCCTGAGTGATTGGAGGATGGAAGCACCCACCATAATAACAGGGAAAACTGAAAAGGGGAGAATTTAGGAGGAAAGAAAACAGATCAGTCTGGAACATGTAATTTGACATGGCAAGAAGGCAGTTGGTGATTCAAGACTGGCACGCCAAAGAGAGTTTAGGGTCAGATTTATCCACCTGCAAGTCATTTACAGAGAGATAATCTTTGAACCCAAGGTGGCTGATGGTGAGGAAGAAGACCAGAGCCATAGGGGACACCTACCAAGTGTAACCTGGATGAGAATGGAGCAGATGAGATTCAGAAAGGGAAGAGGAGAAGCAGGAGGGAGCAGGGTCTTGGAGACCAAGGTTTGGGGATCCACAGCATCAAATGTGCTGATGAAGCAAGAGCATTTTGGGTGCAGCAATGAGGTTGGACACCAGATTGCACAAGGTGGAGGAGTCAGTGAGAGAAGTGGGGGCCTCCCTCTCCTCCCCTGAGATACTTCTCAGACTTGGGGATGCAGCTGGAGGGTCTAGGTCTAGGTCCAGAGCGGGGATGAATTTTTGATTCAGTCAAAGGACTGCATTTGAGGACTTACAGGGTCACAGGTTCCCCACCCCTGGTCTTGGCTCTAGGGGAGGTTTTCATTTTGTTTTGTTTCTAGTGTACCACATACCTTCTAACTCCCTAAGAGAAGGGGGGGGCATATCAGCCCCTCAGTGTCCCAAATGTAACCCTGGGTGATGGGGGTCTCCCTTTTCTTGAGTCATCAGCTCAAGTTCCCCTTCATTGTATTCTCCATTTGTTGGGGGGCCTGTGACTAGCACCCCACTTTTGTTGAAATATTTAGATTGGTGACAGTGGGACTGATAGAGCCCATGAAGATGAGAAGGGATGAAATTGAGGGGCCATGTTGAGAGGTCCTCCTTGGCAAGGAGAAGGCTCACCTCCCTGTTAGAGACTGGTGGAGAGAGCAAAGGTGATGACAGGTGATTTAGGGACAAAGAGAAGGGGAAAAGTGGGAACTCTTGTGTACAGCCTCTATTTTCTTAGTAAAGTAGGAGGCAGGGTCCTTAGGTGAGAGGGAGGGGAACCTTGAGGAAAGGAGAACAAGTTCAGAGTGATCTCCATGGGAAGTGGGACAGAGTATTCATTCACGCTGACTGGAAGGATTGCCTTGCTGAGGTGAGAGCCCCAGTGAAGTTGTATTGGATACACATGTGGTAGACCCATTCAGCTGGGTTGTATGACTTCTTCCTGCTCTGTTCAGCAGCATGTGAGTAGTTGCTGAGGCCATCAATGACTGAAGGTAATTCAGGGTTGGAGTTTGGTTGGAAATGGTCAAGTGGGTGAGGAATTCAAAATGGCAGGCTGTAAACACCTCCAGGCAGTTACTGTCTTTGCCTTCCTTTGTATCCCCTGTGCACAATAGGCACTTAAAAAATGCTTGAAGTCTGAGCAAGGACCAGGTCAGGAGGTTACTGAGGAGTGGAAGCATGGAAAGTCTGGATGAGATGAAATGGGCTTAGGTGGAAAGTAGAGAGGGAAGAGAACAGGTGGGCGTTGTGCAGAACACCAGCGGAGTTTGATCCAGGAACTGTCCGTTGTACTGGGGACTGACGGTGAGCCCTGGGGGTTCTTGGCGGGATAGGGCTTGCGGAGGCAGGAGCCGGGAGGCCAGAGCGTTTGACGTGGAGTGCTAGGGAGGGAGTAAGGCTCGAGAGGAAAACTGCCAGAGCTCCCGGAGGAGGAGGAGGCGGGCAGTGCCCGCGTCCGGCCAAGGGAGAGGTGTGAGCAGAGGGGACCTCGAAGGACTAGGAGCTTGGGGGGAGATGGGGGACCCTCGGGACAGGGAGATAGGGGCAGGGCTAGACCCTATGGGGGATGGAGCTGGCCAAGGACACGTAGTGACTACCGGAGGCCAACAGTGTGGACATCAGTGACCCGCAGGGGAGGCCAGCAGTGTAGGCAGCGGTGAACTACCGGAGGCCCACAGTGTGGACAGCAGTGACCCGCGGGGGAGGCCAGCAGTGTGGACAGCAGTGACCCGCAGGGGAGGCCAGCAGTGCGGGCAGCAGTGACCCGCGGGGGAGGCCAGCAGTGTGGACAGCAGTGACCCGCGGGGGAGGCCAGCAGTGCGGGCAGCAGTGACCCGCGGGGGAGGCCAGCAGTGTGGACAGCAGTGACCCGCGGGGGAGGCCAGCAGTGTGGACAGCAGTGACCCGCAGGGGAGGCCAGCAGTGTGGACAGCAAAACAGAGGACAAGTTCGGACCGAGGGAAAGGGGCTCCTCAGCGGACGGGAGATGCAGGAAGGGGCGGCAGGCTTGGAGGCGGGCCGGGCGGGGGAAAGGAAGGGAGGCGGGGGTCCGGGCCTGCTAAGTGTCAGCGCTGCGTGGTGGAGTCCCGCACGAGTGCGCCGCGGGGCGTGGCGCCGGACCCAAGCTCTGAGGGCCGCGGGACTACTCGAGGCAATACGGCTGCGCTGCGGAACTAGGCGGGTCGTTACGGCCGGAGGTCGCCGGCTCTGCGCGGTCGGTGCTGGTCAGAGGTTCGAGTCCCGCCTCCGCGCACTTGCTCCGGCCGGCTCCCCGTCCCGCGCCGGGCCATGGCCGGGGGATCTGCGGCCGAGTCTCCGCACGGGCTGTTGGGCCGGGTGCGCTTCCTGCAGGAGGCGGCCCGCTGCCTCCGCGCCGCCCGCCCGCTGCCGCGGCCGCTGGCCTTCGTGCCCCGCGAGGTCCGCTACAAACTGTGCAAAGACCCCGCGGGCCCCGGGCCCCCGCGCTGCGTGCTGCCGGTGTGGGCGGCGCCGGACCTCGCCACCGCCGGATCTGCCGCCAGGCGTGCCGGGCGAGGCAGCCTGGGCAGCATCGAGGTTCCGCGCGGGGGCTGCGTGCGGGCCACGGGCGAGGAGCTCTGCAACAGCCACGGGCTCTGGGTCAAGCTGACCAGGGTGAGGGGCGCCCCCGGACACCCAGCCTCGCCCCGTGCCCTTTGCCCTGGCTGAACTGGCACCTGGCCCCGCCCTGGGCCCGGCGCTTCCGGCTGTGCCCTGGGAGGGTGGGTGGGAAGGAAGAAGGGTCCTAGTGGCCGAGGGTGGAAGAGGGTGCCTTGCCCTGTGATGAGCCCCCATGCCCAGGTCTCCCCGCAGGCTCCGGGCCCAGCCCCCTTCCCCATCGCCCCCAGTCCCGCCCCCGCAGGGTCCCAGGGCCCCCCACGGGGCGGGTACCCCCTGAACCGTTCTGGGCCCCCAGGAGCAGCTGGCCGAGCACAGGAGCAGCTGCGACCTCCCCGAGGGCTGGCTTCTGGCCTGCAAGAATGCCGAGGGCGGAGACCGCCTGGTGCCCGTGGCCTCCACCGACCGCCTGCAGCGGCAGCAGCAGCTCTTCGGGGTGGACTTCCGACCTGTGGTCAGGTCAGCCGGCCGCCCGGCGGGCACGGAGGGCCCGGGACTGGCCGGACCTTGCAGCCCTGCGCGTCTGCTGGTGCAGCCCGCGCGGGGCGCAGACGGGGCGCAGACGGGCAGACGGGGCGCAGACGGGGCGCAGACCGGCAGACGGGGCGCAGACGGGGCGCAGACCGGGCGCAGACGGGCAGACGGGGCGCAGACCGGCAGACGGGGCGCAGACGGGCAGACGGGGCGCAGACCGGGCGCAGACGGGCAGACGGGGCGCAGACCGGGCGCAGACGGGCAGACGGGGCGCAGACGGGGCGCAGACGGGCAGACGGGGCGCAGACGGGCAGACCGGGCGCAGACGGGCAGACGGGGCGCAGACGGGCAGACGGGGCGCAGACAGGCAGACGGGGCGCAGACGGGCAGACGGGGCGCAGACCGGGCGCAGACGGGCAGAAGGGAGGGAGGGAGCTTTCTAAATGCCTCCCGCTCCACCAGGCTGTGCCGCAAACACTCTCCTTTAACCCCACAACCGCCCCGGACTTGGTGCAGTCATTACCGTTTGACAGAAAAGCTGAGGCGGTCGGTTAAGTGACCTGCCCCAGGCTTCCAGAATCTAGGCCCGTTCTAGCTGACTCCATCTGGAATTTAGAGGCAGTGAAAGGGAACTGTAGGAAACAAACTTAGAGAGGGCTGTGGGAGGCGGGTGTTGAAGAGCCTTGGCTTTTCCCTCCCCAGGCACCGGGGAGCTAGCGGTGTGTGCTGGGCAGAGGAGGGACTTGACTGGGCCTTCTCCCGGTGGGAGCAGCCTAGACTGTGGGGCCAATTCCAGCCTTCAGACTGTCCCTGTCCCTTGTGCCTACAGATGGGAGCAAGTGGTGGACCTGAAATACTCCCTACGCCTGGGGGCGCCGCCACAGCCCACAGAGGAGGACACTGAGGCAGTAGAGAGGCTGCTGTAAGTGATAGGGGAGGAAAGCTCTTTAATTAAGGGGGTGGAGGAGGAAGCTCTTTCCTTGAATATTTTTATAGTTTTGTCTAACTCTGAAGGGGTTTCATTGAGGGCCCCGCTATTTTAATTTATTTTAATTTCCTGTTTTTTTCTGCTTGTCATACTTTTCAAGTTTTCCTGTAATGGAGGGAGGTATGGCCTGTGGCAAGGCTCCAAGGTCTGGGGGAATGTGGGAATCCCACCCATGTTCCCTTCTTTGGCCTGATCCAAGGTGGGGTGGGGTGGGTCGGGCAGGTATGTACCACCAACATGGACCTACGAGTGTGATGAGGACCTGGTCCACTTCTTGTACGATCACGTGGGCAAGGAGGACGAGAATTTGGGCAATGTGAAGCAGTACGTGGAGAGTATCGATGTGTCTTCCTACACGGTGAGGGTCAGCTGGAAACCAGAGCCCGCTGGGGCGTTCCCCTGGTCCGAGCGAACTCCCATCTGCACAACCATGTGCTGCTTCTCTGGGCCACAAAGAGAAAACACCAGCCTGCCCTCAGGGAGCCCCTGCTCCATCTGGCAGCTGGCACGCACACACAGGCCAATAGAATTACCACAAGGTAGGATATAATGAGAGTGTGGCAGAGGAGAGCTTGGGGGGCCTGGGGCTTCAGCAAGACCGAGGTACCCCTGAGGCTGCAGCTCTAAGTCTGGCAGAAGAGTAGAGTGGACAGGCCTGGGCCTGGAGGCACAGGCTCTGGGTTCTAATCCTGCTCTGCTACCGTTCACCTATGTAAACTTGGGCAAGGCTTTTCATAGCTTCACTGGGCCTCATTTTCCAGGCGGGATTGGCCTCGATGTCTGCTCCGAGCGGCAAACAGGGCCTTCTTGACCTTTTTTCTGCTTTCGTGGTCCTCAACTCTCCTGTAAAAGGAAAGAGGTCCATCTTCCAGATTCTGCTTTGTGGTTGCCATGCTTAACTATCGCAAGTGCTCAGGGTCTGTTTTGTCGTGATAGTCTGTCCGCCTACACCACAGTGTGGTGGCACTGTGGCCACCCTCCTGGTTCTGTGGTCTTCTCTGCCTCAGTTCATACATCTTTCCCAACTTCTCTGCCTCAGTTCTGACGTCTTTCCCTACCTTTCTGAATTTTTTATGAGCATCACTTCACATGGAACAGTGACGGTTTGTGGGTTCATCCCTTCCTCTACCATGGGTACCTGCTACTGCCAAAGGGATTGCTTTGAATATTCTGGGGTCCATGGGGCCTTCCTTTCTGGCAGTTAGTGCCCCGGGCAAAAGAGTTATTGTGTTTTTCTTGGCATCATTCCCAATTACTTGCTAGAATGCAGAGCCGAGAGTTGTAACCCTTGGTCCAGGGCAGAGCTAGGAGCAGAGGTGGGTGGAGCTGTCAGGGAAAGCCTGTCAGGGAAAGTCACCCCACACTGTGAGCTCTTCCAGAATGGATGGCTTCCTGAGAGGTGGTGAGCTCCTCATCCCTGGAGGGCTTCAAGCATGACTTCTGTTTGGAGACATTCTGGAGGGATTCCTGTTCAAAGCCAGTTTGGATAAGATGCCTCAGAGGGCCCCTCCAACTCTGACCCTTTCTATGCCTCCTTGTGGTTTTGTCACAGTTTCTCTGCTCAGTCACACACCTAAGCTAGTGAAGAGCCCAGCTGGGATTTGAACCCATAGCCTGTCACTGTGAGGCCAGAGTCATGGTGTGTAACTCCCCATCCCTGGAGCTGCAGAACTTGGAGGGGCCTCAGGGGGTCATCTAGCCCACCTCCCTCCTTTATAGACCCTAGGAGGAGAAGGGAAGAACCCAGGGAAGAACAGGGATTGGAACCCAGGGCCTGACTCTAGAACAGGTGCTCACAGTGGTGCCCTTGCACTTGGGTGGGCCGAGAAGGGAAGGCTGCAGCCTGGCTGCCCTCACCCATCCCTTCCCCTCAGGAGGAATTCAACGTCTCCTGCCTGACAGACAGCAATGCAGACACCTACTGGGAGAGCGATGGGTCCCAGTGTCAGCACTGGGTTCGACTCACCATGAAGAAGGGCACCGTCATCAAGTGAGTACAGGTCCTTCTACCCCGGACCCAGGCCTGCCTCACCTTCCCCCAGGAGGCGGCCTCTGTGGCCCTTCCTCCCAACCCGGGCCTGCCTCCTGAAGGAAGCACTTGTCGTTCTCCTGGTCTCCCGCCAGAAAGCTGCTGCTGACAGTTGATACTACGGATGATAATTTCATGCCCAAGCGAGTGGTCGTGTACGGAGGTGAAGGGGACAGCCTAAGGAAGCTGAGTGATGTAAACATAGATGAGTAAGAGGTGGTCCTGGGCATGGAGGGGTGGGCACAGCCTTGGGCACTGAATGAAACATCTTTCCCTCCTTCCCTCTGGTTACCAGGACCCTGATTGGGGACGTCTGTGTCCTGGAGGACATGACCATCCATCTTCCCATCGTTGAAATCCGCATTGTGGAGTGCCGAGGTGACCAGGCTGAGGGAGGTGGGCCCTGGGCTCTGGGGATGAGGGTACACCCTGACCCCAGGTGCTCTGGAAGCCCTGTTGCCACCCTGTGTCCCCAGAGCTTATTTCCCCATTTTCTTCTCTATAAAATGTCAGAGTTGGACCAAGGGACCTCTGAGGTCTGTCCCTACAAGCTGCCAGATCTTCTTGGCTTATCTGGGGAAGGCTGGGGAGGGGAGGCCTCCATCGGGCAGGAGAAGGCCTTGAGCTGTTCCAAGGGCAGGCTGGGCCACAGGACCAAATGGGGAGGAGGATGGGGGGCAGAAACTCCCCTGGGGGGCTGGGAGGAAATGAGGGTAGGGGAGGGCCTGGGTGGGCCTGGAAGGGAGAGGTGGGAAACATGGAGTCAGTAGCCCGCTGAGAGAATGTCCCTGTGGTCAGAGAGGATGTGGATCTGCCCCAGGGCAGGGCCTCTGTCAGGGAGGGCAAGAGGTTGCTGGCTTGTATTTGAAAAGAGTCAGCCTTTGACTTCTGGTACTGGTTGAGAGTCAGACAAACACCTTCTAGCCTCCATGTTAGAGAGGCCTCAAAGACCACCTCCAGCTAGGCCTCCCCATGAGCACCACTTCCCACCGTCCCCGTTCCCCACCCCCTGCCCCCTGCAAATGGATGCCTAAAAGAGGCAGTTCTGGGAGGCAGAGGGACTGAGAACCCTGGGCCAGTGGGAGATAGGAAGGTGCCTGGCCTCAGCTGTAGGTAACAGAAAAGCAAAACTGTCCCTGCGCCCAGGGAATTCAGGGTCCAATGGACTGGACCCAAAAGATGTACACAGAGCAGGGAGAAGTGATCTCAGAAGGGGTGGCCCTGGCTGCAGGGGCTGGGCAAGGCCTCCTGCACAGGGTAGGGTTTGAGTGTGGCTTAGAAAGCCAGGGACGGCCAGGGACGGCCAGGGACGGCCAGGGACTATGCCCAGAATTGCGAGATTGGAGTGTCTTGTAAGAGATGTGTTGTTACTGCATCTCGGGCTTGTGGGGAATCCCTGGTGTGAGGAGGCTGGAGCCAAGGAGGAAAGGCTTGGATTTTAAATTTTATCCTGGAGTCCACAGGGAGTTTATGGAGGAGTGTGTGACACAGCTGGTCCTGCACTTTAGGGAAATCCCCACTAGAGGCAGGTGGACCCCCTAGTAGCCACTGAAGTAATCCTAGGGTGAGGAGATGAGGGCCTGCACTGGGGGTGGAGGGGTGATATTAGTGTCTAAGGAGAGAAAGGGCCATGTTGGAGACGTTAGGAAGGTAGAAAGTTGGGAATGAGATAGGGGACCAGTGGGTCAACTGGCATTTACTCAGTGCCCACTCTGTAGCAAATGCTGCTAAGTACTGGAAAAGAGAGGGAGGAGTCCAAGATGGCTGGAAGTTAGGAAGAGAGGGTGGGTGTGGGGGAAACATGAGGCCAGTTCTGGATGTGCTGAGTGAGAGGTGTCTGCCGGACATCCAGCTGATGTCTGAGGCAGTTGGAGATGGGAGCCTGGAGGTCAGTGGAAGTGGATTTGAGAGCATCAGCTCAAGGTGGGGGTTATAGTCTCTTATAGGTCATGTATCTCCTGTCTTCTCCAAAATAAAATAAAATTTAAATTTAAAAAGAGGAGAACCATCAGCCTGGAGATGATAATTGCACCCCTGGGAGCCCATGAGATTCCTGAGGATGGGGAGGGTGGGAGGCTTGGTCACCAGTGGCTCCTGCCCAGGTTTCAGCAGAAAGGGCTGCACTGAAGATGGGCTCAGGAAGCTTTAGGGGTCACACTCACACGATCCTTCCCTGGCAGATGATGGGATCGATGTCCGGCTTCGTGGAGTCAAGATCAAATCTTCCCGACAGCGAGACCTGGGGCTGAGCGCCGATATGTTCCAGCCCGCAAGCCTGGTACGCTACCCACGGCTGGAGGGCACGGCGCCCGAAGTCCTGTACCGCCGGGCCGTGCTGCTGCAGAGGTGCTGAGGCTTGAGCTTCTGGGTAACCCCCAAGCTGGCACAACTGGCCTAGCGTCATTGCCTCTCCATCTCCCCCCATCTTATCTTGGTGCCAGCAGCCATCTGAGCCAGGTTGACTCTTGGGGGATTCCCCTTTCCTCCCTCCAGCTAGGCTGTGCCCCTCCTGCAGCCTACATCTCTGCCACCCCCTCCCCAGGTTTATCAAGGTCCTTGACAGCGTCCTACACCATCTTGTGCCTGCGTGGGACTATAGCCTGGGCACCTTCAGTTACATCAAGGTGAGTGCCCAGGCCTGGAGGGAAGGCAGGCCCCAGAAGCTGGATACAGCCATGCTGTCTAAGGCATATGCTAGGATACCTTCAGTGACGAGAAGCTTACTATATTTCTTCCTTTTCTTCCTCCTCACCCCCAAGGACTTTTACAAATATTCTTTCTTGATTCTCACAACAATCCTGGGATTTAGGTGCTGTTGTTATTCCCATTTTATGGATGGGGAAGCTCAGATAAACAGGTGAGGCAGCTTGTCTAGGATTGCACAGCTAGTATGTGTCTGGGGCTGGATTTGAACTCAGGTCTCCCTGACTCCAGGTCTGGTGCTCCACCCACTGTGTACCATGTAGCAGCCCCTTCTAGGTCAGGGACAGAGATGGGCAGTGAGCTCACACAGAAAAGCAGGGATTGAGCATTGCAGAATTTGCAAAGGAGAAAACTGAGGCACAGGGAGAAAGGTGTCATCCAGTGAGTGTCAGCAGTGTCTGGGCTCCACCTTTGGTCTGTGCCTCCTTCCCCCACTTCCCTGCTTCCCTGGGAGCTCCCTGGGGGGGCAGGGCCAGGGAGGGCTTTATGTAGTGTGCCCCCCACCCCAATCCTCCCTAGCAAGTGAAGCAGTTCCTGCTGCTATCTCGCCGGCGCCCAGCCCTGGTGTCCCAGTGTCTGCGGGACTCAGAGAGCAGCAAGCCCAGCACCATGCCCCGCCTATACATCAACCGCCGACTGGCCATGGAACACCGTGACTGCCCAGCCCGAGACCCCAGCTGCAAGAATGCCGTCTTCACCCAGGTCTGCTGCTGCCCGAGGGAGGGGTCTGGCAGGCTGGGGGAGGGGGGACAAGCACACTGGGGGAGGGGGGCTGAGCAGGACACCCCTCATGCTCTCCTCCCCTTCCTGACCCAGGTGTACGAGGGCCTCAAACCATCTGACAAATATGAGAAGCCTCTGGACTACAGGTGCGTCCTGGCATGGGTGCTTCTGCCCTCCTCACCCTGGCTCCAGACCCTTCTGTGGCTCTCTGGTGCCTACCAGACAAAGTGCAGCCAGCCTTTCTAGCCTGATATTCAAGGCCCTCTTTTGCTTATCTGCCCATCCAAATGTTCAGTAAACAAAGCAAGCATTTATTAAGCACCTGCTGTTTGCTGACCACTGTGCTGGGCCTGGGGGTGACATTTTAGGGATGCTGACCTCAGGGAGCTCTGTTCTGAGGAGGGGGAGACAGGGACCCAAGCGTGGATGGAGGCCTGTGTGCATCACTGTCAGAGCATGAGTATGTTCTAGAGGGGCTGGCCTCTGGCTCCCTGGGATTCTTACTCATGGTCAGTGAGGTACTGACTGATATCTCTGAGGCCAAGGCCAGGGATCCGTCTGCAGCATGTTCAGCCAGGGAGCATCCAGTCTGTGCTTGGATACCTCTGAGGATGGGGAGCTCCCTCCCTCCCATAGCAGCCCATGCCTCCTTCTTGAGGACCGCTCTTGGGGCCGTTGATCCTGAGTTGGCTTTTCTCCCTGTTGCTCTTGACCCTGTTTACACAGAACAAGGCTGATCCCTCCTCCCCTCACATACTTGGAGGCAGCCTCCTATGCCTTCCAAGCCTTCTCCTGTCCAGGAGATCCCTTGGTCATTTGACTTTGAACTTGACACTGTATCCAGTGGTTGGAGTCTCACTTCCCTGGTCCAACTCCCTGCTCTGACAGTGGAGTGAAGTGAGTCAGAGAGGGAAGGGGGCTTGCCTAGACACATGGGGATTTCCTTGGTGCTGCCCCGTGGGGGCAGGGTCCTGTGGGGCATTTCCTCCTGATCTGCTCCTCTGTCCCCAGCCTTACCTGATAAATTCAAACCTAGCAATGCCAGTTCCTTCAGAAAGGGCCCCCCAATTCTATGCCTTAAACTCCGCTCTTCACCCTATATGGCCTATTGTTCATGGCCATCCCACCTCTGGGTGTGTGTCTCATCCCCCCATGGGCCCATGAACCCCAGGGGAGCAGGATCATGTCTGTCTCATCATACTTAATACATGTGCATGGAATGGAAGGGGTAGTGCCCTACATTTCCTTCCCTGCCCCAGGGCAGCATGTGCCAGGAGCCAAGGGGCAGACATCTGACTCTGGGTGGGCCCTGACAGAGCCAGGCTAGACTGGCCAGTCATATGATCAGGACCCCTGCTCTCCTGGCAGGTGGCCCCTTCGCTATGACCAATGGTGGGAGTGCAAATTCATTGCTGAAGGCATCATTGACCAAGGTGAGGACAGGTTGGGGGAGCAGGGTACTGGCGGGGCTGGAGAGTGTACCCACAGCACACTTGGAGTAGGGAGGCCCTCTGCCACACACCCAGCTCATAGTCGGGTCCCTTTGAGGAAGGATGGGGAGCTCACTACATACCTGTGGGATAGTGGAGAGGCTTTCCTTCAGCTGACCTTGTTCTGACTCATCCCCTCATCTGGCCCCAGTCATGCCCACATTGTGCCTGGTCCTGTCTTCTGAGGCCCAGCTGATCTGAGATAAATCAGTTCTGTGGGACAGCCCTGAGACTCCTTAAAGGCTAAATCTATTTTGGACAACTTGGGAGACTTGGGACTCTGGGTCGGCAGGTTCCAGGACTGTGTGAATGTGTTATTTCGGTTTTTTGGGGGTGTCTGTGGCTCCAGGGGGTGGTTTCCGTGACAGCCTGGCTGACATGTCTGAGGAGCTGTGCCCCAGTTCGGCCGACACTCCTGTTCCCTTACCTTTCTTTGTCCGCACAGCAAACCAGGTAGGTAGGATCAGGGCACAGGGAACCTGAGAGAAGGGAACAGGGTGGCCTGGGTGGGAAGGTGGGAGGCCCAGATGCCAGGAGACTGGTATGAACCCGCAGCTGGGCTGGAAGAAGCTGGCTCAGGGAGGGCCTGGGCAGATGAGGATGGATGTGTCCTTGGGACCCTGTAAGGCTAACCGTGCAGCCCTGGTTTGTCCTGACAACAGCCTTACTAGGAGGATGCAAATATTAGCAGCCCTACTTTACAGAAGAGAGGTTGAGGCCCAGGGAGGGGAGGTACCAATGACCCGCAAGTGGGTGGCATCAGGTCTCTGTCATGCCCTGGCTTCTTCCCCTAGACCAGGCTGCCTCTCAGGGGGCTAGCAGGGCTTCTCGGGGCAGCTCTGGCTGCAGATAGGGACAGAGCCAGACCTCCATGGGTTTAGGAGCTGAAGAGTAGGGCAGATGCTTAACATCAGTAGTCAGTAAACATTTATTGAGCACCTACTGTGTGCCTGGCAGAGGTGGCTAGTGCTCAAGGGACAAGACAGTGGGAGGTTGTGGGATAGGACATTGGGACCAGAAATCTCTTAATTCTGGGGAACTTGGAAAGCAAAGGTGTTGAGATGGGCTGCAGGGTGAGGGGAGATTCTGGAGGCAGGAAGAAAAGAGAGGACCCTCCAGCCTGAGGCAGGAGGCCCAGGGCTGGGTGGGGAGGGGGAGCTGAGGGGAACACTTGGGGCTCCACTCTGGCCTACTCAGCACTGAGGGATGGGGGCAGAAGGACACAGTAGGAGACACCCGTTTTTGGGGCCAGGGGATTATCATAGTTTGTTTGCAAAGATCCCATCTAGCCTGGTGCTTCAGTTCTCCTCCAACCTGCACAGGTCGCCAAGGCCAGGACCACAGCAGGTGTATCAGAGTCAGGCAGATCAGGGAGGTGTAGGAGATGTTCTGGAGGATCTACTGAGGCCCCCTCTGATTGAAGGTCTGGGGCAGCTTCCTGGAATTGAACTGAGTTGGCTGGAGAGCCTCTGAGGCAACCTAGACAAGCCTCTGTCCATGGCCCTCTTCCACCTCCTGGGTGCCAGGGGCAGCACTCTCTCACCCCAACAGGTCCTGCAGCTTGACAGCCCCTATCTCCCCTGACAGGGTAATGGAACTGGTGAGGCCCGGGACATGTATGTCCCCAACCCATCCTGCCGAGAGTTTGCCAAGTATGAATGGATTGGTCAGCTGATGGGTGCTGCCCTGAGGGGCAAGGAGTTCTTAGTGAGTGGATGGCACTGACGGATAGTGCTCTGGCTGGGGTGGCCCAGTGGAGGGAAGGAAGGCTGGGCCCTGACTGAACCACAGGGGATGGGTTGGGGGAACCCTAGCTAGTCACCTCAAAGGGGTGGTGTGGTATAGTGGGAAGTGTACTAGCTTTGGTGATAGCCCTGGGTTCAAATCCTGTCTCTGTGACCCTCACTTGGTTTCTGGTGAGACCTCTGTGAAGTAGGACTAGCATCTCCCTCAATCCTTTGCTGCCATCCCTGGCATCCACATGGCATGGCCCTTGTCTTGGAAGGTGCTGGCTCTGCCCGGTTTTGTGTGGAAGCAGCTGTCAGGCGAGGAGGTGAGCTGGAGCAAAGACTTCTCTGCTGTGGACTCTGTGCTGGTGAGTGGCTGCCAGGGCGTGGTTCCTCACGGTGGGAACTGGGTGGAAGGGGCTACTTCTGTGGGTCCCACTGTCTCACAGCTGCCCCTCCCTCTTGTTGGGGCTAGGTAAAGCTGCTGGAAGTGATGGAGGTGATGGACAAGGAGACCTTCGACTTCAAGTTTGGGCAGGAGCTGACGTACACCACGGTGCTCAGTGACCAGCGCATGGTAGAGCTTTTGCCTGGCGGAGCGTCCATGGCTGTGCTCTATGAGGACCGTGGGCGCTTCATTGAGCTGGTGCAGAAAGCCCGGCTGGAGGAGAGCAAGGAGCAGGTGGGGTGTTCGGACTGGGGGTGGGGCGTAGGAATGGGGCAGGCAGCAGTCTCCCCTCCCCTGCTCTGTCGGAGAACATCCAGGAACAGAGGGGCAGTGACTTATGCAGGATCACCCAGCACTACAGCAGGAGCCACACTTCTGCTCGAGGGGAAGGCAGTCCCCTCCTCCACCTGCCCCCGTCCCCAGGGCTGAGCTGGGTCCTGTGTCTCCTCCTCCCACCCAGGTGGCTGCCATGCAGGCGGGACTGCTAAAGGTGGTGCCTCAAGCTGTGTTAGACCTGCTGACCTGGCAGGAGTTAGAGAAGAAGGTGTGTGGGGACCCAGAAGTCACAGTGGACGCCCTTCGTAAGCTGAGTGAGTTGTGGCTGAGGATGTCACTGGGCTGGCGTGGGGAAGGGGCTCTGGCCGGGGATCTTAGCAGCCTCCCTCATCTGTAGCTTGGTGATGGAGGTGGGAACGCGACTGACTTCTGGGGATGCTTTTGGCTGAGAATCCTGCCCTCCCAGGCTCCAGCTCAGACTTCTTCCCTTCTCTCTCCTGTCTGTCTCTGTCTCCACTGTAGCCCGATTTGAGGACTTTGAGCCATTAGACATTCGCGTGCAATATTTCTGGGAGGCCCTCAACAACTTCACTAATGGTGAGTAGATTTGAGGCCAGTCTGGCCTTGATTGTCCATCCTTACGATGACCTCTTCTGCCCAAATGGAGGGGGCCACCTGGATGGGGAGTGAGTTCCTGATCATGGGAAGGCTTCGAGTAATGTCTGACCTGGCCTCATTCCTCAGAGGACCGGAGCCGCTTTCTCCGCTTTGTCACTGGCCGCAGTCGTCTGCCCGCCCGCATCTACATTTATCCAGACAAGCTGGGGTAAGTGGGGAGAGGAGGGGGGAAGGGAGTGGGCTGCCTGGAGGAGTAGGATATGGTTGGGAATGTTCTGAAGTCCTGTGCAAGACTAAGAAGCCGTGATGAGAAATCAGTGTGATGGAGAGGAGAGATGGAGGCCCAGCTCTGCCTGGGTGACACTCCCTGGGCCCTTGCTGCTGCTTCTGTATCAGATGCCTTCAGACCTTGGTGCTTGCTGGGTGCCCAGTGCTCTCAGGGCTCCAGGAGTGATACTAGGTGCGGGTCCCTAGGGTGGCATCCACAGAGGGTAGACAGTGGGGGAGATCCGTTTCACTGTCTTGCCTCCCCTGAATGGGGGCTTCCCCGCCCTGGTCAGTGGGCAGCTCCAAGGATTCAGGGGGCCTGGATCCTAACTTCTTGGCTCCTTAACCCCCAGCTCAGAAACAACTGATGCTCTGCCTGAGTCTTCCACCTGCTCCAGCACCCTCTTCCTACCCCATTACGTCAGGTGAGTGGTCACCTCTTCCCTTGGCCCAGAGAGTCCTCTCCAGGGTTTTGAGGGGCTGGATTGGGGAGGAGGGATCAGCCTCTTTCTGTAGCAGTGGGAGGGAAGCAGCAGAGAGGGATGTTGAGGCCAGACAATAGGAAAAATAACTATAAGTACCTTGGTAATGAGCTCCCCATCATTGGAGGTTCCTAAGCAGGAGGTTGACTGACCAGAGATGTTGTGGAGGGGATTCCTAGAAGGGAGGCAGGCTGAGCTGGGCCAGATGGACCCCAAGGTCCCCTGACAGCCTCATGAGTCTGTCCCTCCCACATCTGTCTCTGCTCATTGATGGAGTTCAAGACTGGGAAGGAAGATACTTGGGTCCCCCCCACTACCCCAACTTCATTTTTCTCATACACTGATGCTGTCCCTTCTCTCTCTCCCTTCCCCTCCCCACACAGTGCCAAGGTGTGTGAGGAGAAGCTGAGATATGCTGCCTACAATTGTGTAGCGATTGACACGGACATGAGCCCCTGGGAGGAGTGAGCTTCCCAGCTTGGCAGAGCCCCAGGAAGGTTGGCACTGGGCTCTGGATAGCAGAGGCCTCAAGACAGCAGGTCATGCCTTCTCTACCATGCCTCTGCTGGAGGCTGATGCCCTCTATATCCTTCTGTGGTTGGGCTGCCTCAAGGTGGGCTGGGAAGGCAGCTTCTACCCTAATAAACCACTTCACTCCTCTCTTGTGCCAGTTGTGATTTCTTGGAGTCCTGGTGGATGCAGGGGTCAAGCTAGCCTCTGCTCTGTGAGTGACTTGGAGTGCCTAGAAATCACCAGTTGGGGGGCATCAGGGCCTGGTGCCTTCCTGAGGCAACTTGGTATAGAGTGAGCAGGCCTGGAGTCTGGGTTCTGATGCTGCCTAGCTTCAGGTTCCATCCCTGTCACTCGATGCCCCTGGGACCTGGGAGATTCTGTATTCTCCTCTGACAGATAGTTCTGACCATCCTTGTGCTCCCTCCCAAGGTACATTCTTAGGAGATTATTCTAGGAGAAACAGTCATTACTTCTGTCCAGGTCTCTGTCCCTTCTTGCTTTTTCGGGGGATTGCAGATTGGGGCAGGAAAGAGGCCTGAAATCCTGCTTTGGGGCTGTGAGCTCTCCCCCACCAGACATAACCCTCACAGGAACCCTGTGAGAGTGGGACCCTGGACAGCTACCAGAAAACCTCATATTTCTTTAAAGCAGAGGGTCCTGACCTTTCTTGTCTCACTGACTCCTTCGGAAGGCCAGAGAGCAAAGTCCTTTTCAGGGGAATGTTTTTAAATGCTCTATATACAATACAGATAATTACAAAGGAAACCAATTATAGTAAAAGACAGCTAGAGATATTTAAAACAAATTAAGCTCACAGACTCCCAAGTTAAAAACTGTCTTAAGGGATTTTCCACTGAGAGGGCTTTTGATTTCATTCCTGAAGGCACACATTGGGGTGAGGGCTGAGTCCATCCTCACACCCAGGTCATCCTCTCTTTTGTCCACATCAGTGGTGGAGAAGAAAGGGCCTTGGCCACGCCCTCAGGCCCTAACCCTCCTCTGGATACTCTCTAGATGTTTAGTTAGCATCCTTCCTAAAAAGCAGCCCCCAGAACTGAGCAGATTCCACATATGTGTAGTCTGACTAGGGCCGGGTAAGAGAGGGATGATCATTTCTTTTCTTATTTCCTTCTTATGGTTTCTTCTCATGGACTTCCTTGGTCACTCCATCATGTTGCTGGCTTCCACTGAACTTGTAGTCAATCCATTAAAACTCCCCAGATCTTTTCCCCGTAAACTGTTCACTATGCCTCCTTTATCCTGTACTTGTGATGCTGTTTGGACCCAAGTGTAAAACGTTACATTTATCCCTGCTGTATTTTGTCTCCCAAGACCCTCAAGTCACAGTTATTTGTGTACTCTTCCACTAGATTAGAAGCTGCTGGAGAGCAGTAGTTTAATGTTTAATACAATGGTGGTTTTTATAGAATGGGGCACCTTTTCCCAATTCTCACCCTTGCTGATGAATCATGTCCCACAGGGGCCTGGCTACATTTCCCCTTTAGGATTCCAGGGGTACCCCTGCGAGGTAGTGGGGTATCTTGTTAATGCTATTGGCTTGAGCCCCCATTCTGGTTGGTTTCCTCTAACATCAATCATCAGTTTTCCCTTCAATGTCTTTTAATCAGTGCCAGTTAATACATCCTCAGTATCATTGGTACCACTAATTAGCACTCTCAATATCAATTTGGCCAATTAACATCAAGTAGTTTTTACCAAAAAATATTTACTCAGAAGAATTAACTAGATTAGAAGTACAAAAACTTCCTCCCAACTGAGGGACATATTTTCCTATATGCTGCCTCAGTCCTTGGGGAAAAGTGGGCTCCAAATGAAAGCTTGAAAATGCACTGGATTTGCAGTCATAGGACATGGGTTCAGATTTAGACTTGACCATTTACTACCAGATCATCTCACTAGGCCTCAATTTCCTCATCTGTAAAATGAAGTGTTTAAACTAGATGGCTAACAAGGTCTCCTTTCAGCTCTAAATCTATGATCTCTATGCCTTTGAGGAGATGGCAGAAGGGAGATAATTTCTTGTATATTAATCTTTTTTGCTATGTTCAGTAAACTGTGGCCACAGAATGCTGACTGAGTTCCATGATTATGGGGGGTGGTGACTTACAGAAACAAGATTCCAGGTATAGAGTAAGGGCTCTAGAATTGTATATTTAATATTCATGATATTTTGAGCAATTTTCCATATCATCCCCTGGATAAATTCTGAACCTTGTAGTTCTGGGCCATGGAGTTGGAGGAATAAACTAGATAGTTGTAAGCTGAGCATCCTCTCATGGCCAAAAGAGATTTGTTCTTATTCTTTGTGACCCATTTGGGGTTTCCTTGACAAAGATATTGGAAAGATTTGCTATTTCTCTGTCCAGATCATTTTACAGATGAGGAATCTGAGGGAAACAGATTAAGTGACTTCCCTAGGGTCACACAACTAGTAATTACTTGAGTTGGATTTGAACTTGGAGTTTCCTGGTGCTCTATCCACTGTTCCACCTACCTACTTAGACAGAGCCATTTTCGGATATTATCCCACTCATGTAACAGAAAAAGTATGTGGCAATTACTCTTCTGGTGGCTCAAGGAGAGTGCTACCTGCTACATTCCTTTGATAGTACACCTATTTGCTGGATAATTACTACAGTGACATGCTTCCATCATGTAGACTTAAGGAAGGCAGTCCAGGAGCCAGGTTGTATTACCTACACTACAGTGCTATTGTAGTGTCTCAGGTGTCACACAAGATGTGGGAAAAGCACTTTGTAAACAATGAATCACCAAAAATATGAAATATTTTTATTTTCAGAGGCCTACATTATACTGCTACATGGGGTGACCAACACTTAACAGTTCCAGGTAAATTAATTAAGTGCCGTCAGTGTCTAGAAAGTACACGTATATGGGGAGAAAGGTTCTGGACTCAGAGTCAGACAGTCTGTAAACAGTTTATGACTTTGGGTCAAGTACTGACCAACCCTGGGCTTCCTTTCTGTCTCCACCAGCCCCCCATTAGAATGTGAACCCTTAAGGGTGGGGTCCATGGTTTGCCTTTCTTTGTATCTCTAACAAGCAAGAGCCTAACAGATGCTTGTCAACTGACTAGATGACCTCCAAGGGCTGGTTTCACTCCCAGGTTGGCTTCACACTATGACTTCCAGTCCAGCTGACACATGTTCCCAATTCACAGCTGGGAAACATCACTAAGTCCATGAGATTGCTTCATTTAGGACAGATCTGCCATTCTGAGACAGCAGGGGAAACCACTTACATCAAATTCACATGTGTTTACAGAAGATTATTCCACATCCAATGAATGAAGGTTTTCTTCCCCCAGTTCTCTTGGAAGCAGTAAACAAATACCAGGAATCTGGTTGCAGCTTTGTGATGAGTCCATTAGGCCATTCCTGGGCTAGGGAACAAAACTGAAAACACCAGTGTTTGAGGACCGGCATTTGGTCGACAAATTGGGCTCCTTCCTCCACCCTTTTTTTTAAATCCTTGATCCAACAATCTGAAAACAATGATTCCTTTCCCACTGACTAGTCTTCAACAAAATGGGGCTTACAGTGGGATGATAGGGTGGGCTCCAGGTCATGGTAAGAGGTTAGGCCCCCAACCAATGATCCTTGGGTCTACAAGAACTTTTTGGCTGCACAGAGGTCCCCTGACAGGCAAAGAAAGCTCCCTTCCCAGCAACCTGGGAGAATAAGGAATATGAAATAATCATGTAAAGCAGAAATCTATAGAATCATTTCATTAATTGCATGGAAAAGCTAATGGGTTTCACGTTCATGCTATCAGAGGGCTGGGACAGAGGCCAAGATCAGCTCAGATCGGATCTGCCA
Source organism: Bettongia penicillata ogilbyi (assembly GCA_023548195.1). Lineage (NCBI taxonomy): Eukaryota > Metazoa > Chordata > Mammalia > Diprotodontia > Potoroidae > Bettongia > Bettongia penicillata. Next base: position 12,098,809 of record JAJHZJ010000096.1, read on the forward strand.
GGCCAGCCAGGTGTGGAAGCAGATGGGGACCCTTTGGGGGACCCCTGACACCACAGCTTTGGGGGCCTTTCCAAGAGCCTGTAATGCTGAAAATAAAACAAAGATATAGCACCATGGGGAAAATTCCCAAATGTAAAACTGTGCTCCTTGTTTTACTATTTCATAAACACATATATTATTCATAGGCAATGAGGCTTCATGGAGATTGCTAGAGAGTTACCCTTGAGTCTGGCCTCCCTGGAACTGAGAGTTTAATTTCTTTTGGCTTCCCTTTCTCCTTGCTGTTCTCTTCTGTGCATTTTTTTCTTTCTTTGACTTTTTTAGTCAATCCTTTTCCCCTGCCCAAGTCTTCCTCCTCTCCTACCAGAAAAAGCCAACGAAAAACAAATCACATCAAACATTTAAGGTTTGTTGGGAGGAAAGATTGCTATCAAGTTTCTACCGAAATGTGAGGTAGCGTTCTTATTTTCACACCACATATGACTCATGATGAAGAAATAAGAGTCCATATGAGGCAAAACGCCATCCACATCCAGAGAAACAACTATGGAATCCAAATGCAGAATGAAGCAGAGTATTTTCTCTTGTTTTTCCCATGGTTTCTCCCATTCATTTTGATTCTTCTATGCAACATGACTAATGTAAAAATGTGTTTAATAGGAATGTATGTGTAGAGTCCATATAAGATTGTTTGCCATCTTGGGGAGGGAGGGGGAGAAAATCTGGCACTTACGGGAGTGATTGTTGAAATTTGGAGAAAAAAACAAATGAGTCCAAGGGCTTGTGGGAAAAACTGAAGCCTCAATGTTTTATACCATGAAGAAAATCCAGATGTTTGTATCAATATACAAATATATCAGCACTTAATTGTAGTCTTCTTGGGGGAGCAGAGGGAAGGAATGGGAAAAAAGAACAAATTAAGAAGTACACAGCAGAGAACAAAAGAAAATTAATATGGAAGCAGAGAAAAGATGGATAGCTCTCAACACAACGTGTAGGATTTATTTTATAGGCTTTCTTGAAATGGAAATTTATTACCATATGTTTTGTATTCTCTTTTACATTCTGCTGTGCATATGACATGCTCTCTTTTTATTATTTTGTATTTAAGTTTCAGTAATAAAAATACAATTGGGAAATATTTAATACAGTAAATGAAAATGTAATAGAAAAAAAGAAGAAAATCCAGGGCACTAGACACAGAGAATTGCTAAATAACCACAAAAAGTGAAATTGGCTATATCTTAACAAAAAGGAAACAACTATGGAAACATTCCAAAATCAGCTATGTGTGTGCAACCAAACTAGCCATTTGTTAGAGCCAAGATCAAAATTGAGAATAAAACTGAGAAGATATAATGCGCTGCAAAACAGCTTCAACCTGACCTGTTTGAATAAGCATACTCACGCTAAAAAATGAGAACGGAATAAAGGAACAGAAATTGGCATAGATTATCAATGTTTCCTAAGGAAGTTTAATTGATTTATGTAAATCAATCATCACAATGAAGTGGCTCAATGATTTGAGAAACTGCTGCAGCAAGCAAACATTTTCTCCATCCCATCAAGAGAGAGCAGCTTGGTGGCAAAGTGGATAGAGCATTAATCCTGGAGTCAAGAAGACCTGAGTTCAAATGTGGCCTTGGACACTAGACTCTAGGCAAGTCACTTAACCCTGTTTGCCTGTTTCCTCATCTATAAAATGAGCTGGAGAATCAAATGGCAAAGCACTCCAGGATCTTTGCCAAGAAAACCCCAAATGGGATCAGGAAAAGTCAGACATGACTGAAAAAAAATTACTGAACTATATATATCCATCAAGAAAATCCAGCCAAGAGGGAAAAGATAGATTAGAATATAAACTCATTTGGAAAATTTTACAGAGGACAGTAGAAGATAATGAATCATATCACCTAACAAAATAGAAGAGATGGAGGGAAAATGAGTCTCTAGAAAGCTTAGGGAAATGACCCAGTTCCTTAAGAACATTTGAAAAGTAGAAAAGATCTGTCTTTAACAAACTGTTCTCTTCATCAGGAATTGTGGAACCACCACATTTGGACTCTAACTTAATCCTTGGTGTGCTACATACGTAAAGAAGGAGGAAGAGCGTTCCCACACCTATTGTCGAGAGAAATCCAAGAAAGAAGAAAAGGACTGATAGGTACAAAGACATTAATAGTGGCTCCTTGTGGTGGCCAAGAACTGGAAATGCAGGGGATGCCCATCAATTAGGGAATGGATGAAAAAGTTATGGTATATGAATGTGATAGAATACTATTTTGCCATGAGAAATAGTAAAGGGGAGGGTTTCAGGGAAACCTGGAAGGATTTGTATAAATGGAGCCAGAGGGAAGTGGGCAGAACTAGAAGTGATACAGTAACAACATGGTAAAGAAAAGCATCTTTGAAAGACTTCAGAACTCTGATCAGCTCCAGGAGACTGATGGCAAAGTCAGCTTCTTCCCAGCATAGTCCTGACAGAGGTGATGGATTGTGGAATGGGTGGAATGAGGCACACAGGGCCATTCCGCCAGCCCAATCTGGGAGCAGCAAAGGCAGAATCCGGAGGGATCCTGGGCGCTTTGTACAGGCAGAGTGGACAAGAGGGGCTGGACAAGATGAGACCAAGGCTCTGCACTGGCCAGAGAGAACAGTGAGCAGGTAGGGAGGGGGCTGGACTGCCAGCTGCTAAGAAACCTCAGCCCAGTGAGACAGGCATTTAGGAGGTCCCCTGGTGGGAGCATGTGAGGAGACGCAAGCCAGGCTGCTGGAAACACACAAGGGTCCACTTGGCTGTTGGGGTGAACGTGTTGCCACCTGGTGGACAAATCGGTCAATTGTTGGTAAAGCGATGCCAGGCATTTCTGAAGCCTTGCAAACAGGACACAAACTGCTCACCCCAGGGCAGTGGCCCGATTGTTACCTGGGACAGCCAGGGCGTCACACTTACTAACAAACAGCTTCTACTTGCTGTGCTGCTTACGTGGAGTGTGGCTTGTTAGATGGGCCGGCTCTGGAAGCTAGGGGTGCCGCGAGATGGAACGAAGGGAGAGGGCCCTCCTCAGTGCCCGGCACAGAGTGTGGGGTCAGCGAAGGCTGGAGGAAACAAGGAAGGACCCGGGGTGGGGCAAAACCCCCCCTCTCCTCCCTCCCCTCCCTCCTCCCCCTTCCTCCTCCTCCCCTCCTTCCTCCCCCCTCCTCCTCCCTCCTCTCCTTCCTCCCTCCCCTCCCTCTCCTTCCCCCCTCCTCCCCCTCTCCTTCCTCCCCCTCTCCTTCCTCTCCCTCTCCTTCCTCCCAAGGGTCTCCTTTGGACCATCGGAGGGCTGGCTTGGCGCCGCTGCCCTGGGACTCAGTGACTTCCCTCAGCTGCAGTCCGTACGGGGCGGTCACCCCGAAAGAGATGCCACGACTGTAGCTTGGGAGGGGGCCAGGACCGGCGGACGATGGGGACAACTGAGCCCCGGCCTGGAAGTCGCGGACTCCCCCGACGCTGCCGCTGCTTTCCCCGGGCCTGCACGACTTGCCTTCTCGGCTGTCCGCAGGTAGTGAGCTCGCTGTCGCTGCAGGGGGCCCTCAGCCCCTCGGCCCAGCTCCCAGGATCAGCTCCGCCCGCCCTCTCCCGCCCGGCTCTCAGCGCTCTCCTCCTCCTCTAGCCTCTGGGATTCAGGATCCTCTGCTCGGCGCTCGCTTATTTTGGGCTGGTCCTCTCTCCGGGCCCCGCCCCTGGAGGGTCGAGGCGGCGTGGGCTCTCTGCGCAAGCGCAGTAGCCGTGTGGGCGCCATTGGGCTGTCAGTTTGGCGTGAGACTGGAGGCTGAAGGAGAGGTGAAGCTGGGGGTGGCCTGGGGGCTGTCTGTGTGTGAGGGTTCAGAGAGCCCGGGGGAGGGGACGATCGGAGGGCCGGGGAGCCCAGGGTCCCTGGCTGGGGGAGGATCAGGTTGGGGGGTATCCAGGGTCTCTAGGGAGGGTCAGTCCGTGCGGCAGCTCCGGGGGTCCGTGACTGGGTCCATGGATGTAGAATCTGTGAAGTGAGCAGGGTTGGTGGTCCCTGGCCAGGTCACCATCTGCCAAGCTTATGGCAGCGCAGCCTGGGGTCTTCCTCTGCCCCGCCTTCCAATGTCCAGTGTCCAGGTGAGTCTGTGGCCTCTGAAGCCCGTGGCCAGGGTTGGTGGAGCTCATCTGAGCTCAGTAGCACCAAGTCTTGCAGTGGTGCAGAAACTGAGAGAGGTGGAGCCCTTGGATGGGCAACTCTGCCAGCCTCCCTCGGAAACCTCCCCTTTGGGTAGCCTTGTATTTGCAGAGGAGCCTTTGGCTGCCCAAGGCTCAGGTTGGCATGGTGGGGCCCCGATCTTTGTGGGGGGATCAGGGAAAGTGGTGTTTTAGCTAGGCTTTGAAGGAAGCCAGGAGGCAGAGATGAGGACTGCCTTTCAGGCATGGAGGATGCCAGGGAAAATGCAGAGGTTTGGGAGATGGAGCCTTGTGGCAGAAACAGCCAGAAGGCCAGTGCAGCTCCATGGGAGGGGAGAGGGTGGCAATGGGGAAGGTCATGAAGGGCTTTAAAAGCCAAACAGGATATTATTTTTTGGTCTTGGAGGTGATAGGGAACCACTAGAGTTTATTGAGGTTAGGTGTGTTTGTGTGGCATGGTCAGACTTGTGCTTTAGGAAGTTCACTTAGCTACCTGAGTAGAGGATGTACTGCCATGGGGAATGTGGCAGGAAGACCCACTTGCAAGCTGCTGCAGCAATAGTCTAGGCATAAGGGAAGGAGAGAGCCTGTACCAGGTAGGGGTCAAGGTGGGGTGAGGGGTGTGTGTGAAAGCGTGGGAAGGGAGGAAGGAGTCCATGTTGTTCAGAGACAGTAAGAAGGGAGGATAGATAGGCCTTGGTAACTAATTGGATATGGGGGGGGGTGCAGTGAATGTGAAGACTCTAGGGTGACTCTTCAGTTGAGGACCTGGGTAACTGGAAAGATGGTAATGCCCTCGACTGTAAAAGGAAACTCAGAAAGAAGGAGGGATTTGGGGGAAAAATGTAATGAATTCAGTTTTGGTCATCTTGTGTTTAAGATGTTTATGGGACCTTTGTAGTTGGAGATATCCAACAGACAGTCAGAGATGTGAATCTATAGTTCAGCCTGGAGGTTAGGTTTGATTAAGTAGATTTGAGACTCATTTGCATAGATGATACTTGAATTCTTAAGGAGCTGATGAGATCACTAAATAAAACAATATAGAAGGAGAAGAGAAGAGGCTTCCAGGACAAAACCCTGAGGGATAGTCACTGTGAGACATCTCCACCTAAGTGAAGATCCAGCGAAGGAGACTGAGGGCTGGTCAGATAGGTAGGAGGAGAACCAGCAGAAAGTAGTGCCCTGAAAACCTAGAGAAAGAGAGTATCAAGGAGAAGAGAGTGAAGGACAGTGTCAGATGCTGGAGAGAGGGAAAGAAGGATGAAGAGTGAGAAAAGGCCATGGGGGGAGGGGCAGATTCAAGATGGTAGAGTTGGACATTAAGAGATTGGACAACTAGTGAGAAAGAGAGTATAGGGGACACTTTGCTGACCCTGGGTGCCGGTGGCATTGATTGGCAACTCTGTTGCTTATAAGTAGTTCTAGGTTGCAGTTTCAGGATGATGAGGAGTGCTTGTGGGTCACAAGGTAGCAGAAGCCCTGGTCACAGTTCCAAGGCTAAGAGGAGTACTAGTACTTGTGGTTGCAGGAGAACAGAGGTTCTTCCTGGGTAAAGACCAGAGTGCAGACCAGGAGAGCAATAACAATACCTCTCCTTGGATCACATCATCTTGGAAACACTGAAAACTTGCAGACTGCCCTCCCCCCTCCAGCTCTAAACATAGTAACACAAAGAAACCTAAAGCTTGGCACAGTATCTTCACACCCCAAGGTGAGCAGAGGCTATCTTTAATATAAAGTTTAAAGTGAAGAAATAGGCTGGGAAAGTGAGCAACAAGAAAAGAACTTGACCATGAAAAGCTACTTCAGTGGCAGGGAAGATCAATATAAACCAAGATATAAACTCTGAAGAAGATACTGAAAACAGCTACAGGCAAAGCTTCAAAGAAAAATGCTAATTGAACTTAAAGGCAGCAAGAATTACTGAAAGAGTTAAACAGAGATAAGAGTAGTAGAGGGAAAATTGGGAAAAGAAATGAGAGTGATGCAAGAAAAGTATAAAGAGAATCAACAGCTTGGTTAAAGAGGCACAAAAAATACTGAAGAGAAAAACACCTTAAAAAACAAATTTGGTCTAATAGTAAGAGAAACACAAGAATGCACTGAAAAAAAGAAGAGAACTCCTTTAAAAACAGAATTGCCCAAATGGAAAAGGAGATACAAAAACTTATTAAAGGAAATAACTCCTTAAAAATTAGAATTGGGCAAGCAGAAACTAATGGCTCCATGAGACTTCAAGAAACAATAAAAGAAAATCAAAAGAATGAAAAAATAGAAGAAAATATGAAATGCCTCATTGCAAAAATGACCTGGAAAATAGATCAAAGAGAGAGGTAATTTAAGAATTATGGAACTATCTGAAAGCTAGGATAAAAAAAAAGAGTCTAAATATCTTATTTCAAGAAATTATCAAGGAAAATTGCTCTGAATTCTTAGAACCAAAGGGTAAAATAGAAATTGAAAGAATTCAATGATCATGTACTAAAAAAGATCCCAAAATGAAAGCACCCAGGAATATTACAACCAAAATTCCAGAGCTCCAGGTCAAGGAGAAAATGTTGCAAGCAGTCAGAAACAATTCAAATATTGTGGAACCACAGTCAAGATTGGACAAAATTTAACCACTTCCACATTAAAAGCTCTAGAGGGCTTGGAATATGATATTCTGGAAGGCAAAGGACCTAGGATTTAAAGCAAAAGTAAATTAACCGGCAAAGCAGTATAATTTTTGGGTGGGGGGTGGGGCCGATGAATATTTCTTCCAATACAGGATTTCCAAGCATTCCTGATGAAAAAGACCAGAGCTGAATAGAGAATCTGACATTCAGACCAAAGGCTCAAAAGAAACATAAAAAAGTAAACATGAAAGAGTAACCATAAACTGTTACATTCCTGTATGGGAAGATGATGCATGTAATGCCTAAGACCCTTATCATCATTAGGGCAGTTAGGAGGAGTCTACATAGAGTGAGGATAGAGTTTTTAGTGGATTATGTTAGGATGATCCCCCCAAAAAAGGGAGGTTAGAAAGGGTTGCCCTGGGAGAAAGGAGAAGGGAAAAGTAGAGTGGGGAAAATTTTCTTACACAAAAGAGGTTGGAAGGAACCTCACTTTCATCAGAACTGGTTCAAAGAGGGAAGAATATGTGTACACACTCAGTTGTGTATAGAAGTCTATCTCACCAAGGGGAAATAAGAGGAGAAGGGGATAAAAGATATGGGAGAAGGGGAATGATGAAAGGGAGGTTGGGTTAAGAGAGGCAGTCAGAAGCAAAACCGACTTTTGAGAACAGACAGGATAAAAAGATAGAGAAGGATAAATGGAAGAAAATAACATGGAGGGAAATACACAGTAATCATGATTGGGAATGTGAATGGGATGAACTAACCCATAATGGAGTCAGATGACAGAATTGATTAGAAGCCAGAATTCAGCAGTATGTTATGTTCAAGAGACACATTTGAAACACATGTGAAAAACATACAGAATTAAAAAAATAGGGCTAGAGCAGAATCTAATACACTTCAGCTGATGGAAAAAAGGCAAGGGTAGCCATAGGTTCTCAGACACAAAAGTAGACCTAATTAAAAGAGATGACCAGAGAAACTAGAGTTTTCTGAAAGGTACCATCGACAATGAAGTAACATAAAAAAATTTTACACCAAGTTTCTCTAATAAAGGCCTTATTTTTCAAATATATGAAGAACTGAGCCATATTTATAAAAATAAGAGCCATCCTCCAATTAATAAATTGTCAAAGGGTATGAGCAGGCAGTTTTCAGAAGAAGAAATCAAAGCAGTCTATAATCATATGAGAAAAGTGGTCCAAATCTCTATTAATTAGAGAAAGGCAAATTAAAATAACTCTTAGGTACCACCTCACACCTATGAAAAATGACAAAGGCATGCTCTTTGATCCAGCAGTATCACTACTAGGTCTGTATCCCAGAGAGATCAGAGAAGAAGGAAAAGGATCCATATGTACAAAAATATTTATAGCAACTCTTTTTGTGGTGGCAAAAGATTGAATATCGAGGACTGGCCCTCCAACTGGGGAATGTCTGAACATACTGTGTCATGATTGTGATGGAGTGCTATAAGAAATGACAAGGAGGGAAGTGATTTCAGAAAAACGTGGTAAGACCACTACGAAATAATGCAAAGTGAAGTGAGCAGAACCAGGAGAAATTGGGCATGGTTCCAACAGTGTTTATATATGTACACATGCACACATACACAAACTTGGCTACTCTAATCCAGATAGTGTTCCAAGACAATTCCAAAGGATTCATGATGAAAAAATGCTGTCTACCTCCAGAGAGAGAATGATGAACTCTGAATGCAAATTGAAGTATAATTTCCTTTTTTTTTTTGCTTTGTTTTGTGATATAGCTAATATGGAAGTATGTTTTGCATGATGTTGATTAATATCATGATATAATTGATGTATTGTTTGCCTTCTTAGTGATTGAGAGGGATAGGAAGGAGGGAGAGAATCTGCAACTCAAAATTTAAAAAGAAAACGCAAAAATCAAATTATAGATATATATGTGTACATAAGAAAAGACCATTGAACATCATTGATAATTTTAAAGAGAGCAGTTTCTATTGAATGATGAGGTTGGAAAAAAGATTACAGAGTTAAGAAGAGAGTGAGAGAAAAGGAAATGGAGGTATCTATTGTAGACAGCCTTCTCAAGCAGTATAGTCATAAAACTGAGGGAAGATATGGGACAATAGCTAGCAGGGATGGATGGATCAAGTGTGGGTTTTTTGAGGATGTCTTCCAAACGCTGCAGCCAGGCCATGCGTTTGGGAGGCAGCCTGGCTCGGTGGGCCTGGCCTGATTTCTAAGGATTCTTCTTCCAGTTCTCAGGATGTCTCTTTACACTGGAAAGGGCAAGTTGTCCTTGTACTTGCATCTACCTGAGAGAGGGAGCCGCATTCCCCTTTTGGAGCAGAGGAAGCTGAGCCAGAGAGGTTAAAGGACTGGCCCAGGGTCTTGCAGCAGGTCACACTCCTCTTCAGACACAGGATTCCAGCCCACATCTTCCTTGACTCTTGTATGGAACTTGAGAGCCAAGTGAATTCTATGCATGGTTTTAGCTCTTACTTCCCGTACTGGGAGTTTCTGATGGCACCCACTGATTTATAGATGGCTAAAAGGAAAACTGACTGAGGGCATTCTGGTGTGCTTCAGATTTCATTACAAACTGGCCCTGCTGACTTCCTCTCTCTTTGTGTTTTCAGGTTGGAAACATGGAGTTCCAAGCAGTGGTGATGGCTGTGGGAGGGGGATCCCGGATGACAGACTTGACTTCCAGTGTTCCCAAACCCCTGCTCCCTGTTGGCAATAAACCTTTGATCTGGTACCCGCTGAACCTGCTGGAGCGCGTTGGATTTGAAGGTAAGCTCATTGCCTGCCATGAAATCCTGTCATTGGGCCCTACATACTTTGGGCCCTGTAATTTGTCAGATTTATGAAGGGCTGTGAGCAGAAGTGAAAGGAGAGAGTGGAGCTTCACCAGCTGCTGAGTCACAAGACGGGGAGGCAGAGCTCCCCAGAGGTGCCTCTGTGGCACCTGGTAAAGGCTTCAGGAAGGGGCTCCTGGAAGGCAGGAAATGCACTGTTTTCACCTCTTCAGAGACCAGCCTTAAACTTTTCTAGACAAAAGTGACTCCTCTCTCCTCCCCTCCGTGGGAGAAGTGTAGAAGACTTGGACGGCAAATGACAGTGGTCCGAGAGGCTTAGATGTTAGAGGCAAAGGCAGAGTTTGAGGAATGAGGCCTCTCACTTCTTAGTGAGGAGATGAGAGGCATGTAAAAGTGAGGCTTGTCCTGAGGAGCAGGATTTCTCAGGTCAGGTGTTCAGAGGCAGCCCGGTAGTGCAGTGGAAAGAGTGCTGGGCCTGCAGTCTGGTGAGGATCTTGCTCTCCTCATGGAGGTAGGCACCTGCTGTACAATTTAGAATCTTAGCATCTGGGGGTACCAAAAATGATGTCACTTGCCCAGAGTCATAGCTGCCAGAAGGTATCAGAGGCAGGATTTGAACCCAGGGCTTCCTGGCTCTGAGGCCAGCTTTCCATCCACAATTGCATGCTGGCATTACTACTCCTTATAGTGATAGGGGATGGTAGTCCCTTTGTGCTCTGCCCTGGTCAGACCAAACTCTAAGGATTGGCTGGAGAGTGCCCAGGGTTGATTGACCAGCATGGTGACTGGCTTTGGGATCATGCCATATAAGGATGGGAATTGTGTAAAGAAGAAGAGACTCAGGAAAGATGTGGTAGGCATTTTCAGGGATTTGAAGGACTATCGTGTACAGGGGGATGTGACCTATGGCCCCCAGAACTCTGGGAGCTGTGTAGGGTCAAACTGACATTTCAGAGAAGGCAGGCTTCCCAGAGTTCTGAGCTGAGTGAAGCCCTTCTTGGCAATCCAGTCATTAGGAGAAGGCCCTGCTGGAGGCCAGAGGGAGTGAGTGGGGTCAGGCGTCAAAGGATGGAGAGGGGGGGGAGTGGGCGGAGGCAAGGAGGCGAGAGTGTGATGATGATGATGCAGAGGCTGAGTGAGGCAGGGAGGGAGAGGGCCTCTGTGGCCACTCCTCAGGGAAGGGGGCTACTGGGAGGTCAGTGGCCAGGGCAGCTTCCAGGGGGCCTGGAGGGAGGAGGAGAGAGGAGCCCGCAGAATCTGCCTGAGCAGCTGTGCTGTCTTCATGGAGGTTGAATCTTGGAGCTGTAGCTTCTCATCGAAGAGAATTGTGTCTCAGTTGGCAAGACATCCTTTTAAAACACGTTAAATTTATTAACAAAAATTAGTTTTTCTCTTACTTCCATTCCACCCTTCAACACTGGGGGAAAAATCCCAGCAAATAAGCAGAAGGGAGCAACACAGATCATCCCACTGGCCAGGTGTGAGCATGTGTGTTGCTTGCTGCCCCAGGTCCATCCCCTCTCTGTCAGGAGGTGGGAGGCGGGCCAGGGCCTCCTGTAATGGCTGTCCCTGGGGATGAGAAGGTGGCCTTCTGGAGCCACAGATGAGCAGGCCCAGCCACTCTGCACCCAGGAATGGCGTTCCAACCCACGCTTCCTGCACCTCATTGCAGCTAATCTTTTTCTGCTTCTTTGCTTGTGGAAAGGCTTGTGTTTATCAACATTTGTCAAGTGCAGGATGACAAACCGAACTGAACAATTCTCAGAATCTGCTTGTTTCATGGGCTGAGAAGTCAAGGTATTTGTCACAGTGAGACTGTCACCCTTGACTCACTGATGCTCACAGCGTGACTACAGTCTGGGAGAAAGAGCTGACATGTTGTTTAAGAAAGTACTGTAGTCTTCTTTCTTCCTTTATTGGGACAGAGGTAATTGTGGTGACGTCCAAAGACGTGCAGAAGTGTTTGCCATATACAGATTTCAAGATGAAACTCGACGTGGTGTGTATCACAGATGAGACCGACATGGGAACCGCTGACTCCCTACGCCACATTTCTCAGAAAATTAAGGTAGGCCTTTCTTCTTTGACACTCATTCTCACTCTACCTCTCTTCCTGGTGAGTCTGAAGTCCTTCTGTGACTGCTCACCTTTTGAGTGAGAACTTCCATTTTCTTTTTCTTTTTTGCTGGTGGCTAAAATTCTCCTGGACAAGAACGCCCAAGTGCTCTTCTTAGCTTGCACAGAAAATGACTCTGTTAATGAGTAGTTTGTCATTGTTTTATGTGTAGGGGAATAAGCCGACCATAGTTTTGGTCATTTCCCAAGTTGGTCACTGGATTTAGGTCAGCCAGTAGAGTAGAATCCCGAAAAAATCACGAGTGGTACCTAGTAGACTTGTGACTTCACATCATCCTGTTCTCTGTCACCAAGTCTTCCCCTCCTGAGACATGCTCTGATTGAGCTGAGCCTGCCTGGATACCATTCCCATCTTTTCTTTCAAGTTCAGTCCTCAGACACAGGTACTGGGAGTTCCTGGAAGCCAGATTAGCTAGAGGAAGGAGTCTCTTGTAAAGGAACATCCCCACTCACCTTTCTGGTGTGTTTCCATGACTTCTGACTGAAAATCAGGGATGGCCATGCACACTGTCTGCTTGAGGACAGACATTGGATGTATCTTGCTCAGTCCAGCCCATGTAAATGCTGATAGTCCTTAGGCCATCTCCCAGGCAAACCCCAAGTCTAGGGGTACTCCCCAGGAGCTGAGAGGGATTCTGTGATGGGGTTGTCTGGAATCCCACCAGTGTGCTTCCCTTCAAGATGATCAGTTGAAAATCAAGTAAGTCAACCAGTCTTAAGTAGCCTTTAATTAATTAATTAATTAGTTTTATTATTATTTTTTTAATGTTCTACAATCAGTTCCTTAAAATTAAGATTTTTATCCCCCCACACCTTCCCACCACTACCCCGCTCCCTCCCCACGACAGCATACGATTCTGTATAGGTTCTATATATACTTTCCTATTGAGTATGTTTTCACTATAGGCATGTTATGTAGCTGCCCTAAAATAAATGGAAGAAATCATATAACAAATCAAAACATAATACACTAAAACCCACACACACAGACATGATCTGCTACATTCTGAGAATGACTTCCATATTTCTTTCTCTGAGTGTGGAAGGTGTTTTGCCTTAGAAAACCACCATTGGGGATTTTTTTTTTAATAAGTTCTTGCATTATTATGAAGTTCCAAGTCTACCAGAAAAAACTCTCACACACTGTGGTCGTTGCTGTGCACAAAGTTCTCCTGGTTCTACTCCTTTCGCTCAGCATCAGATCATATAAGTCCTTCCAGGCCTCCCTGAAGTCTTCCTGTTCATCATTTCTTATGGTGCAATAGTACTCCATTACATTCATATACCATAATTTATTCAGCCATTCCCCAATTGATGGGCATCCCCTTGATTTCCAGTTTTTGGCAAATTCAAAATTTGCTATAATTATTTTTGCTATAAATATTTTTGTTCATGTGGGACCCTTTCCCATTTTTATGATCTCTTGGGGATACGGTCCTAGTAGCGATATTGCTGGGTTTAAGTAGCTTTTAGAAAAGGATGTATTTTCTAAGGTGGAGGTAAGAAAAGTTGGTACAAATCATCCCCCCACCCAAAAGTCTGTGTTCCTTTCATCTGCAAGCACATTCTTAGTCCAGGGGATGTTGGGTTCAGGCTTAGAGACCATGTGTGGCAAAGGGGCAGCCCATGGTTCATGATTGCTGGAAGTTTTTTTCTCCCATTTGTGGGAGCTCAGATTTCCTTTAAGCATGAGGAGTCAGGGTCCGATCTGTTGACTCCCAATGCATAATCTGTAATCAGCTGCTGCCACCACTCTAAGGGAGGTGAAGCTAGGGTGCTGAGTGGAGGCTGTGAATCTCAGCATCCTTTGGACCTTTTGAAGGTTACAAGGTCCTCCTAGTCTAGCAGGAGTGTGTGCGTGCGTGTGTTTGTTAGAATTCTTATTCTCTCTCTCCACACCCCTTGCTCCTTCTCTTCCTCTCTCCACCTCCCCTCCCCAATATATGTTTCTCTCTTTCTCTCCTTCCCTCCCTGTCCTTCTCTCTGTTTCCCTCCTCTCTCTCCCTTTTTCTCTCACTAATCTCTCTCTCTCCCCCAATATCTCTCTTTCTTTTTCTCCATCTCTCTCTCCCCCTTCCCCTCTCCCTCTCCTTTTCCTTCCTATCTTCCTCCCCACTGATTAGAACTCAGCAATTCCAGCTCACTTGAAACTGTTCTCTACAGAGTTACCAGTAATTTCTTAATTGCCAAATCCAATGGACTTTGCTCAGTCCTCATTCTTGACCTCTCTGCAGCCTTTGAGGATTCTGACCCCCCTCTCCTTGTAGCTACTCTCTCTTCTCTGGGTTTTGTGGTGCTTTGTAACCATGCTCTCTCCTGGTTCTCCTACTCTTAGGATTATTCTTTCATCCAGACCATGCCCACTAACCGTGGGTGTCCCCAGGACTCTGCTCTGGGCCCTGTTCCCTTCTCCCTCAATGCTAGGAATCCTTAATCTTTGTGTGTCATGGACCCCCGTCTCTGACTAATGTTTTTAAATGCACAAAATAAAATACGTAGGATTACAAAGGAACCCAAGCATATGGGAATACCGTTATCAAGATATTTTTAAAAACAAGCTCAGGGATGCCAAACTGAAAATGCATGCTCTGCACCAGAGGTTTCAAACTCATGCTTGTGAGTGAAGCAGATTAAAATGTGATTGGCAAATGTTTAATAGGAGAAAAATACAATACAGCACAGATAATGTTCATTTGTGGTTTTCTAAGTCAGTGTGCTCCCTGGGGTCAGTTTCTATTTGAGTTTGATGCTTTACACTGCCTTGGAGAGCTCACCAGCTCCATTATCATCTCTGTTCAGATGATTCAGATGGATGATAGCTAGAACTTCACTCCTTATCACAGACATGAGAAATTGCCTCTTGGAGAGCTTGAACTGGATGTCCTGTAGGCTTCTCAAACTCAATACTATCATCTTCCCCTTCCCTACCCAAACCTTCCCCCCTTCCATGGTTCTAACAACCATGATGTCATCCTCGACTCTTCTATCAAACTCACTCTCAAAATCCCATCTTGTTATTTCTGTTTTCACAACCTCTCGTATACTTCCCTTTGTCTCCATTCACATGGCCCGATGAAGTTCTTCCCCTCTTACATGAAGAGAGCTTTCTGGTTGGTCTCCCCACCTTCAGGCTCTTCCCCTCTCTTGTCATTCTTCTCTTAGCTGCCAGGAGGATCTTCTTTTTTTTTTCTTAGCTCTTATTTAGTATGTTATTTTTATCTAGCTGCATGTAAAAACTATTTTTAACATTAGTTTTGAAAACTTTGAGTTCCAAATTCTCTCGCTTTCTTCCTCCCCACTTGCCCCTTATTGAGAAGGCAAGCAATTCAATATAGGTTATACATGTGCAGTCATGCAAAACATATCCCTAATAGTCATGTTGTGAAAGAAAACATAGACATGAGAAAAAATTCAAGAAAAAATAAAGTTTAAAAAATATGCTTCAGTCTGTATTCAGATACCATCAGTTCTCTCTCTGGGGATGGAGAGCATTTTTTATCCTAAGTCTTTTAGAGTTTTCTTGGATTATTGTATTCTTGAGCATAGGTAAGTCATTCACTACTGTTCATCTCACAATGTTGCTGTTATTTTGTACATACTACCTTTCACTTTGCATCAGCTTATGTAAGTCCTTTCAGGTTTTTCTGAATCATCATTTTTTATAATACGATGATATTTCATTATAGTCATACACTAAAACTTATTCAGTTATTACCCAGCTGATGAGCTTTCTTTCAGCTTCTAATTCTTTACCCCAAGAAAAGAGCCACTATAAATATTTTTGTACCTGTAGGCCCCTTTCCTTCTTGTTTTTTTTATCTCTTATGGGATGCAGACCTAGTAATAGTCTAGGTCAAAGGTTTCATTACCCTTTGGGCATAGTCCTATATTACTCCTTAGAATGGTGGAATCAGTTCACAACTCTACCAACATTGCATTAAAGTCTCATTTTTTTCCACATCCCCTCCAACATTTGTCATTTACCTTTTGTGTCCTATTAGCCAATCTAATAGGTAGGATATTGGGACCCCAGAATTGTTTTAATTTACATTTCTCCAATCAATAATGAGTTAGAGTATTTTTCTGTATGACTCCAGATAGCTTTGATTACTTCATCTGAAAATCGATTTTTGGTCATTTATGAACTGGGGTATGGCTCTTATTTTTATAAATTTGACTCAGTTCCCTGTATGTCTAAGAAATGAGGCTTTTATCAGAGAAATTTGCTTCAAAATTTTTTTCAGCTACTATTGCTAACTCTATTTCCCTCCATCCTATTGACCCCTCCTTCATTTTTTCTATTCTCTCCTTTCAACTTGTTCCTCCTTAAAAGTGTTTTGCTTTGACTATCCCCTCCTCCAATCTGCCCTCCCTTCGATCACATACTCCCTTATCTTATCCCTTCCCCTCCTACTTTCCCATAGGGTAAGATAGATTTCTATACCTTATTGAATGTGTATATTATTCCCTCTGAGCCAGTTCCAATGAGAGTAAGTTTCACTCACTCCCTATCACCTTTTCCCCTTCAGTGTAAAAGCTTTTTCTTGCCTCTTTTATGTGAAATAATTCACCCTATTCTATCTCTCCCTTTCTCTTTTACTCAGTACATTCCTCTCACCCCTTAATTTTATTTTTTAGATATTATCCCTTTATATTCAACTCACACCTGTGCCTTCTGTTTATATATACTCCTTCTAACTACCCTAATAATGAGAAAAGTCTTATGAGTTACAAATATCATCTTCCTATTTAGGAATGAAAACAGTTTAAACTTATTAAGTCTCTTATGATTTCCCTTTCCTGTTTCCCTTTTCATGCTTCTCACCAAGAGGATCTTTTTAAAGTCACTATCTGACCACATCCCCCCCCCCCCACTTAGTACACTCAGGTGGCTCCTTCTTGCCTTTAGAAGCAGCTATAAAATCCTCTGTTTGGCATCCAAAGTCCTTCACAACCTGGCCTCTTCTACCTTTCCAGCTTTCCCTCCATATACCATATATGATCCACTGAAGCAGCCTCTTGGCTGTTCCTCACACATCTCCTGACCTTGGGCATCTTACTACTTAATTAAATTCGTGAAGGGCAGGGGAAGGAGTGTGTGTGACTTGACTGAGTAACTTCCAACTAGCTGCATCCTTCTTTTTACCTGCCAATTGGAGGCTGCTCCTCCACCTCTGCTGGTCAGACAGACGCCCAAGCCCCCTTTTCTCCCTTGACACTCTCATTTTGTTTCCCCATCACCACCTCCCCTCCCTCACATCCACATCTGTGAACCTGACTCCTTTTAGGTGAGACTTTGTGAGTCTTTTTGTGACCTGTTCCCTATGTTTAAAGCTGTTTATTTATCAATAAGTAAACATTTGTTAAGTGTCTGCTAAGTGTCAGGCACTGGGCAAGGAGGTGCTGAGGATGCCAAGGAAAAAATGAGATGGTCTCCTCCCCCAAAGAGCTCAGTCGGCTGGGGACATAATGATGTAAAATTAATGCAGACCACACTCGTGATGACCTGTATGTTCTTTGGGGGAGCTTCTGCTACCCTCTCTGTGGCCCAGAGCCTGAGAGAACTGCTCAGAAGGTCAAAGGGCCTTGTCCTGGATCCCACAGCCTGGGTGTGACAAAGGCAGCCCTTGAACCCATGTCTCCCTGAGCCTGAGGCAAGCCTCCATCTAGTGTGCTGCCTCCCATACAAAATAACACAAGGTAGTAAGTCATTTGGGCACTATCATAGCATGGGGAGAGGGAGAAATCAGTAAAGGTCTTATGTAGAGGATGGTGCTTCAGATGAGTATTGAAGGACACAGATTCTTAGAGGTAGAGGTCAGAAGGAAGGGCATGCCAGGCATGAGGGACAGCCAGTACAAGGGAACGGAGATAGGAAAAAATGCATCATCTGTGAGAAAGACCAAAAAAGGCCAGGCGGGCTAGGTCAGAGGTCCTTAAACCCCCTTAATCTGGGGTCCATGGATTGGGAAAAATTTCAATGGGTCTGTGAACTTAGATGGGGAAAAAAATACATTTTTATTATTAACCTCTAGCTTGAAGGTTAGAATGTCCTTCATTTAGGAGTTTCAGGAAACAAAGCATTTTTCTGAGAAGGGATCCTTAGATTTCATCAGACAGGATGTGATCCTACTCTAGGCCGTAAGGTCTACGTCAGGGAGCTGTGGAAGAGCTCAGAGCCAGGTTGTGAAACACCTTCAGTGCCAAACTTCTTTCTAGGCTATTGTCCCAACTTTCTAAGTAACTTCAGGACCAGCCTTGGGGTCTTCTTGACCCTCCCCCTTGCTGCCTGTTCTCCCACCAACTTTCAGGACTTCAACATTTGTGTTGACTCTCTTCCTCAACTTTTCTCATCCTCCTCCTCTGCCTTTACTTCAGCCACCTCTGCTCCCTTTCACCCCAGCCCAGAGCCCACTTCAGATATCCCTCTTTGCTGGAATTATAGCTCCAACACATACATCAGGTGCTTCTTGTGCTTGACTTGGCCAGTGTGAATGAATGCCCTGCCTCAGCCTCCACCCACTTTCTCTCTAGCTGAAGCCCAGAACCCTTTGGGTTTCGAAGCACCAGGTGGTATCTGTGGGTTTGTTGCCACCCATGGGTGGTCCTGGGCACCTGTCCCTGGTGTTCCAGTGCCACATCGTTGGTCTTACATTCTAATTCTTCAAGTATAGGCTCTGTTTCTGTTTTACTGCCTTTTTCTAGCCCATGCTTTAGTGCTGCACAAAGGCATACACCTCATAAATGCCTGAAATAACATGCCAAGGATCTTCTGGGTTGCTCAGGGAGTGCTGGTGTCATGTGATGGTTGCGTGTCTTCAGGCTCCCGTAATCATGGCCTCCTGGTATGGCTGAGGACTTCCTGGACAGTCAGACTCACCTCTCAGGACTCAGTTCTGGCATTCTGTGCATCCAGGGTCCTTGTAATCTCTGCCTGACAGCAGGCCCAGAATCAGCTGGCTATTTTAATAGACCCAGTATTTAGGGGAATTTCCCTTGTTCTTCATTTTGGGAGGACTCCTGTTTTGTGTCCTGGTGCCAGAGCCCCCTGATGTTTCTTATTGTAATGCAGGGGGAAGCTGATTCCTTTTGTCTTGTATTTCCACCAACTATTTGTCTTCTTGGGGGCTTGGTGCTTGTATCAGTAAGCACTCCAACATACACAGTGGGGGGCCTACTACAATAGGTTCTTAGATCTGTATTCATAAAAGGAAAACAACTTTCAAGGGGTTAACAATCACTTTAATCAAACACATGTATCATTCCTTTAACTAAGCACATATATCATTCAGTTAGTTCAGGGAGCCAGCACCCTGAATTTCTTTCTTTTTTTTTCCCCCAATTTATTTATTTATTTTTAGTTTTTAACATTCATTTCCACAAGATTTTGAATTTTAAATTTTCTCCCCATCTCTCCCCTCCCCCCACCCCAAAACACCATGCATTCTGATTACCTTTTCTCCCAATCTACCCTCCCTTCTATCACACCCCTCCCTTCTCTTATCCCCATATTCTCTCTTTTCTTATAGAGTAAGATAGATTTCTGTGCCCCATTACCTATATTTCTTTTTTCCCAGTTGTATGCAAAAACAATGCTCAACATTTGTTCCTAAAACTTTGAGTTCCAACTTCTCTCTCTTCCTCCCCCCCTCCACTCCCCATTGAAAAGGCAAGCAATTCAGTATAGGCTATATATGTATAGTTTTACTAAAGATTTCCATAATAGTCATGTTGTGAAAGACTACCTGTATTTCCCTCCATCCTATCCTGCCCCCCATTTATTCTATTCTTTTGACCTTACCCCTCCCCAAAAGTGTTTACTTCTAGTTACCCCCCTCCTCTCGTTTCTCCTCCCCTCTTTCATCCCTCCCACACCCCACTTATCCCTTTCGCCTCTACTTTCCTGTAGTGTAAGATATATTTTCATGCCAAATTGAGTGTGCATATTATTTCCTCCTTAAGTCAAATGTGATGAGAGTAAGCTTCAGTTTTGCCCTCTCACCTTCCCCTTTTCCCCTCCATTTAAAAAGCTTTTTCTTGTCTTTTTTATGAGAGAGAATTTGCCTCATTCCATTTCTCCTTTTCTCTTATCAATATATTCCTCTCTCACCCCTTATTTATTTATTTATTTAGATATCATCCCTTCCTATTCAACTTACCCTGTGCCCTCTGTATATATGTGTATAATCCCTCCAACTACCTAAATACTGAGAAGAGCTTCAAGTGTTACAAATATTATCTTTCTATGTAGGAATGTAAACAGTTCAGCTTTAGTAGGTCCCTTATGATTTCTCTTTCCTGTTTACCTTTTCATGCTTTTCTTGATTCTTGTGCTTGAAAGTCAGATTTTCTATTCAGCTCTGGTCTTTTCATCAAGAATGCTTGAAAGTCCTCTATTTCAATGAATATCCATTTTTTCCCTTGAGGTATTATGCTCAGTTTTTCTGGGTAGGTGATTCTTGGTTTTAATTCTAGTTCCTTTGACTTCTAGAATATCATATTCCAAACCCTTCGATCCCTTAATGTAGAAGCTGCTAGATCTTGTGTTATCCTGATTGTAATTCCACAGTACTAAAATTGTTTCTTTCTGACTGCTTGCAATATTTTCTCCTTGACTTGGGAACTCTGGAATTTGGCTACAATATTCCTAGGAGTTTTTCTTTTTGGATCTCTTTCCAGGAGGTGATTGGTGAATTCTTTCAATATTTATTTTACCCTCTGGTTCCAGAATATCAGGGCAGTTTTCCTTGATAATTTCATGAAAGATGATGTCTAGGCTCTTTTTTTGATCATGGCTTTCAGGTAGTCCCATAATTTTTAAATTGTCTTTCCTGGATCTATTTTCCAGGTCAGCTGTTTTTCCAATGAGATATTTCACATTGTCTTCCATTTTTTCATTCTTTTGGTTTTGTTTTGTAATTTCTTGGTTTCTCATAAAGTCATTAAGTTCCATCTGCTCCATTCTAATTTTTAAAGAACTATTTTCTTCAGTGAGCTTTTGAACCTCCTTTTCCATTTGGCTAATTCTGCTTTTTAAAGCATTCTTCTCCTCATTGACTTTTTGGGCCTCTTTTGCCATTTGAGTTAGTCTATTTTTAAAGGTGTTAATTTCTTCAGAATTTTTTAGGGTCTCCTTTAGCAAGCTGTTGACTAGCTTTTCATGATTTTCTTACATCGCTCTCGTTTCTCTTCCCAATTTTTCCTCCACCTCTCTTACTTGATTTTCAAAATCCTTTTTTGAGCTCTTCCATGGCCTGAGACCACTGCACATTTATTTTGGAGGTTTTGGATGTAGAAACCTTGACTTTTAGGTCTTCCTCTGATGGTATGCATTATTCCTCCTCATCTGAAAAGATGGAAGAAAGTACCAAGGAAGTAACCTTCTATTGTCTTATTCTTTTTCCCTTTTCTGGGCATTTTACCAGCTAGTTACTTGACTTTTGAGTTCTTTGTCAATGGGAGGGTATACTCTAGGAACCTATAAGTTCTCAGTTCCTCCATGGTGGCACAATCAAGGGACAGGAGTTTATTCCTCTCCTGGCCTGCGCTGTGGTCTGTGAGCAGGATTCCTTTTCCAGAGGCTCCACTAGGTCCACTATGCCAGCAAGCACTCCTCCTTACCCCAGGGCTCCCACTCAGAGCTGAGATCCAAATCAGCTGCTCAATTCCCCCAGGGGCTTTAGGCCAGGGCTCTAACAATAGAAGCTGCACTGCCTGGGGCTGGGGCCAGACCACTGCTCTTCCTTCTCACCTAAATGAAAGAGCCTTCTCACTGATCTTTGAAGCTGTCTTTGGCATTTGTGAGTTGAGGAATCTGAGATCCACAGCTGCTACTGGCGGTGTGGCACCTTGAAGCCTGCTCCAGTTCTGTCCTTGCTGCGTCCTTGCTGCGGTATGGCCCACACTAGGCAGTGCTCCGCTCTGCACCTGTGCTATGCTGTGTTCTGCTTCCCAGCACCCTGAATTTCAAAGAAAATATAGAGAAATCAAAAGATCAATAGACATAGCTTCCTCTGCCTGAATTCAACAAACAATTAGACCCCAACTGTCTGGCTAGCGTTACCAGAGAGGGAAGCACGATGTCTGGGTTCTCAAAGCTGGGGGCTCCTTAGCAGCTTCCCAGAGTCCTCATCTGGCAAAACAAACACTTCCAGTCAGTAAGCCCCAAAGTAATCAACAGACATGGCTTCCTCTGCCTGACCATAATTCAACAGACAGGTACAGCTGTCTTGACCATCGTTAGCACAACATCCGGGTTCTCAAGGGAGGTGTTGGGGGAAGGGGAGACTCCTATCTGGCACTCAAACCTTCCTACCAAATACTAAGCCCCAAAGTAAAAAAAAAAAAAAATCATATATTTACACCTTTTTTAGAGCCAGGGGACATCATGAACCTTTGACTCAGTGCCTTAATAGAAAAAACAAAAGGTTCTTGGGACCCTCCTACAAAACATCTCTCCTAATCAAGCTTCCCACAATGGGCAGGCCCATTAATGGGTGGGAAAGATCTTTAATTACATTAAAATAATTAACAATACAAATGAATACACTTTCCAGTTAAAGAAATTCTTGTTTCTGTACTTTACTTCTTGTAAAGACTCTTGATAAAGGCAAAATTCAGTCAGAGGCACTTGGTTATACTAAAAGAAAAACAAAAAAAATCCTATTTTGATCACCATCACAGTGCTCCTGGGCCCTTCTCCTTTCTCTGAAGTGCTTGAAATTATTAATGTGCATAAGGAACTGGGGAAGAGGACAATGCTTTCATATCCTGGGTTCATTTTCCAAAACACCTGCACAGATTCAACACCAATAGGAGAGAGGAGCCTAGACGCTTTTATTTCTCTTTGGTGTAGGCTGCTCCTCTGTTGAAGTTGTAAGGGTTCTTAGTAAAGCCAGTGAAGGTGGAAATGGGCATCAAGCTATCCAGGATCTGCAAATGTAACTTTGCATTTCAGGGCTTGCTCCTGAGCCTGGTTCAGATCCCATGTTGGGCAGGGAGGTTCTGCTAGCTGTAGTGCTGTGGAAGAGCTTTTAAACTCAGTTCTGCTGCCAGTTTGCTCTGGGACTTTTCCCTTCTTCTGTCCTCATGTAAAATAGACAGGATTGGATGAGCTCTGAGGTACCTTCTCCATGAAGCCTTCCCTGAACCCCTCAGATCGCTCCTTCATAATGATCCCACTTAAGATTTGTTTCACAGCTTTCTTCCCCACCCACTCTGATTGTAGAATCCTTGGGAGGAGGAAGGTGATCTCTACTGCTGTCTTGTCCCCAGCCCTCAACCCGTAGCCACAGGATAGCACCAATGAGAACTTGAGAGCCTTGGGGCACCAGGGGTACCACAACAAGGCCTATCGGGTATTGGATAGTGGAGTTGACAAGCACAGGCTTTTTTTCTTTCCCCTGTAACTTGGTGTTCAATGTCAATGAAGGTTCTAGTCTGTGCTAGACCTCTGGGGGCTAGGTGTTCCTTGCCTCAGCTAAGGTGGCGGCAGGACTAACCAGGGTGACAGTAATCCTAAACTCCCTCAATTCAACTTAGATCAGGTGAGTCCAGTTCATACCAGTGTTTTCCCTGCTCATGGCTCTACTGGCCAGGAAGGAGAGGGTCAGATGAAGAAAAGGGGACTTATAGTGCAGGGGAAGGAACTCTGGATTTAAAGTGGGTAGAGCTGGGTTCATATCCTGGCTCTGCTGCTTACTCATGGCGTGACCTTGGGTAGGTCACTTTA
The DNA here is from genome assembly GCA_023548195.1 of Bettongia penicillata ogilbyi. NCBI lineage: Eukaryota > Metazoa > Chordata > Mammalia > Diprotodontia > Potoroidae > Bettongia > Bettongia penicillata. The sequence continues at coordinate 12,122,301 of JAJHZJ010000096.1, forward strand.
CCTTTCTGGGACTTATACAGTAGGAAGCATTAAACTAGAGACCCTCTAACTTTCCCTTCCAGTTCTCTCAGTACCATGGTGCTGTGAAGAACAAAGGAATGCCTCTGCAGCCATCTCCTCTCTCTCTTCACTGTGGCTTGAGCTCATACCCTAGCCCAAGAATGTCAGGGGCTCTCAGTTCTCTCACCTTTGCTTTGGTTGGGTTGGGCTGACAGGGCCCTCTCAGTTTGCTGTCCTGACCATTGGCCCAGAGAAGGGAGATGGGATGTTGTTTCTGAGGAGTAGGGAGAAGGCTGGTTGGTCTGGGTTGTTAGGTGTGGGAACGTGGGGAGAGGAGATAAGGGCTGGGGGGTGAAGAGCTTTTAATCCAAACCAAAGAAGTTCTGTTGGATCCCATGAGAGGGCAGCCCTGGAGGGGTCTTCAGAGCTCAGCTGGGTGGGCTTGCCATTTCTCCAGGGGGAGAAGACTTAACGTTCTTTTCCCTTAAGCCCCCATGACTCTTCACCAACTCCAGTACTCCAATGGCTCCCTATCATCTCCAGCATCAATATAAAAGCCTCTGTTTGGTTTTTAAAGCCCTTCATAACCTGCCTTTCCTCACTTTCCCAAGCTTTTTATACCTTGTAACCCTTCCTGTGCATTGGTCTGGTTTTGGGTTGGTTTTTTTTTTTTTTGGATAATTAATTATTGCTGGTGGGTGGTTAATAGGAAGGATCGGTAGTACCCCTGAATGCCAAAGACCCCTCATGCTCCCTATTGGTTGTGGTCCAGTAACCCTGGCATCCTGGTTCTTCTTTGCACAAGACACTTACTCTCCTGACTGGAATTTTCACTGGCTGTCTGACGCCCAAGGCCTAGAATGCTCTCTCTGGTCTTCTCTTACCTGCTGACTTCCTTCAGGTCCCAGCTAAAATCCCACCTTCCACAGGAAGCCTCTCTCAACCCCCTTTTCTCAATTCATCCTGTCTGTAATTTGTTTGTACATAGTTATTGCACATTGTCTCCCCATCAGACCATGCCCTTTGCTTTTCTTTGTCTAGGACTTAGCACAGGACCTGGCACATAGTAAGTACATCATAATACTGATCGACTGATTAAGTAAACATTAGAGTTGGGATTTGGACCCAGGTCTTCCTGATGCTGCGTCCAACTCTCAACTGTCTATGACAGGCTGCCTGTGGCTTGGCTCTTTTAATCAGAATATTCAATGTGTGAAGGAGAATGACATGAAAAGACCCGGGAAAGGTAGGTTGGAATCTGACTGTGGAGGAAATGGAATCCACCAAAGCCTTTGTTATTACAGATTGCGTTAAACAAGTCATCCATGAGCTCCCTAAGAAACAAATCTCCCAGGCCTGATGGATTCACAAATGAATTCTACCAAACATTTAAAGAACAATTAATCCCGGTGTTATATAAACTATTTAGAAAAATGGGGCAAAGGAGTCCTACCAAATTCCTTTTACAACACAAGTATAGTGCTGATACTGAAACCAGGAAGGGCAAAAACAGAAACAGATTGCATTAAGAGTATAGTTCCTACCTTTCCAGGCACTTCTCCTGTGGCCATCCTACACGCATACACACACACATACACACTCTCTCTCTCTCACTGCTGGCCCACATTTTGTTCTCTGTGTACAACATTCCATCCCCCTCCTACGTATGTTTGCACAAGCATTTCTGGCCCCCCCACCTCCTTTCCCTTGGAGTCCCTCATTCTTTCTAAGACTCCACCCAAATATAATCTTCACAGGACCTTTCCTGATCTCCCTGGGTTTCCATGCTCTTCCCCACACCCCCATCCCAAATTAATTTGTAGAAATGTTTTCTCTGTTTGTGCATGTGTTTACTCCCAGGAGAATGTAAGCTTCTTTCCCCAACTCCTAGGTCTATTTTTTTTTTCCTTTGTATGCCCACTGATTAGTATAGGACCATGTACTTTGAAAGTCTGTTAAGAAATGCTGGTTGATTGGAATTAAAGCGCCCAACTTTGTGGAGTTGGGGCCAGAGTTTAGAGAGTGATCGCAGATTAATTAGTACAAACTGTGATATAAAACTCCGAGCAGGAGGCTGCCTGTTTCAGACTCCATGGCACCAGTGTTTCTGGGGACCATGGCAACACAGTCTAATCAATCACACAATGTTGTGCCCTGCCCAGGTACCAGATTTCAGTGAAATCTGTTAAAAATTACAGAAGATCCGCCATTTAAATAAGCTTTGGCTGTTTTGTTTCAACCTGGCAGACTGAACCACAAAACAAAATTAAGATGTAACTTGATACCCCTTAGGAATGTTTTGAATTTCATCAAAATCGGTCAATTCTTCAGAAAGTGATTGTGGAAAAAACAGAGAGAATGTGAAATAGAACTTGATTCCAGCAACAGACCTTATTTCCTATGGTAGCAATCCAAGTTGTAATATGTACCGAACTCTGAAAATCAAGTAGGGAAGGGTCTTGCCTAAGTGAGGTTATAGATGGGATTTAGAACTAGAAGGGACAGAAATTATCTACCTGACTGCCCCCTCCCTCTTTTCCCTAGTTCTGGGGAATGCATTGAGTTTATCTTGCTTATGTTTTTGTGGGTGTCATTTATTTTTCCATCATCTACAATTCCCAATGTGTCCTGTCTTTACACCCCCACCTGCTACCATTCCTTATTTGAAAAAATAAGAGAGCAAAAAAACAGTTCAGCAAAACTAACCAGTGCATCAGAAAAATCTGAAATCTGCTGGGTTTCATACTCATTGTCCCTCCCGTCTGCAAAAACAGTAAGAGGATTCCCCAGTTGATAAATGGTCAAAGGATATGAACAGGCAATTTTCAGAGAAAGAAATCAAAGATATCTATAATCATATGAAAAAGTGCTCTAAATCACTATTGATTGGAGAGATGCAAATCAAAACAACTCTGAGGTACCACATCACACCTGTAAGATTGGCAAACATGACAGAACAGGAAAATGATAAATGCTGGAGAGGATGTGGGAGAGTTGGAACACTAATTCATTGTTGGTGGAGCTATGCGCTCATCCATCCATTCTGGAGAGCTGTTTGGAACTATGCCCAAAGGGCTACAAAAACGTGCATACCCTTTCACCCAGCAATATCGCTTCTAGGACTGTATCCCCAAGAGATCATAAAAATGGGAAAGGGTCCCACATGTACAAAGATATTTATAACAGCACTCTTTGTAGTTGCCAAAAACTGGAAATCAAGGGGATGCCCATCAATTGGGGAATGGCTGAATAAATTATGGTATATGAATGTAATGGAGTACTATTGCACCATAAGAAATGATGAACAGGAAGACTTCAGGGAGGCCTGGAAGGACTTATATGATCTGATGCTGAGCAAAAGGAGTAGAACCAGGAGAACTTTGTGCACAGCAACGACCACAGTGTGTGAGAGTTTTTTCTGGTAGACTTGGAACTTCATAATAATGCAAGAACTTATTAAAAAAAAAAATCCCAATGGTGGTTTTCTAAGGCAAAATGCCTTTCATACTCAGAGAAAGAAATATGGAAGTCATTCTCAGAATGTAGCAGATCATGTCTGTGTGTGTGGGTTTTAGTGTATTATGTTTTGATTTGTCATATGATTTCTTCCATTTATTTTAGGGCAGCTACATAGCATGCCTATAGTGAAAACGTACTCAATAGGAAAGTATATGTAGAACCTATACAGAATCATATGCTGTCGTGGGGAGGGAGGGGGGTAGTGGGGGGAAGATGTGGGGGGGATAAAATCTTAATTTTAAGGAAGTGATTGTAGAACATTAAAAAAATAATAATAAAATTAAAAATTAAAAAAAAAACCAGTAAGAGGAGGTGCCTACTCATCCTTCTTTTGGGGGCCAAATGTAGTCATTGTAATTTCACAATGCTGGGTTTGAGTGTGCTTTCCATCTACGCTGTTTTCATCGGGTATATTGTTCTCCAGGTTCTACTGACTTCACTTGCCATCAGTTCGTAGAAGGCTTCCCAGGCTTCTCTGCATTCTTTATATGCATCATTTCTCATAGTGCAGTAATGGAGAATTAAATTCCTGTTTCACACTTGTTTTAGCCATTCCCTAATGACTGGGCATCTATTTCGAATATTCTGGTTATTATTTGACAGTGGGATCAGCCCCTTCGGTTTAGCTTGATCTAGTTTTATTAATGGACAGTCATTTCCAGATGTGCCCTCCACAGCATACAACTCAATATCAGTTCATACAGGTCTCCCCAGATTTTTCTGATTTTCTCATAGTTGTTTCTTACTGTGCAATAATATTCCAGAGTTTGTTTGCCTCTTCCCCAACTGATAGGTACTTACTCTGTTTCCAGTTTTTTGAACTCACCCAGAAAATGCTGTTGTAAATATATTGGCATAAGTGGGACCTTCCTCTCTGTTGTCAGTCTCCTTAGGTTCATGCCTAGCAATTGGTTCATTTATTTTATAGACCAGGCAACCTAGATGCAAAGAGTTGAAGTTGTATGTCCAAGGTCACGTTGATGTTCAGAGGATACTCCACTTGGGGAGAATTTTAAGACTTCGAAGGTCTGAGCTCCTAGGACCCTTTGAGATCTGGGTGTCCAGCCGGAGCCTTAAAATGAGTCCAGAATGCTCTGAATTCTGGAAGGTGACAGGCTGCAGAGCTGCCACTGGAGCCTAGTCAGGCTGCCATGTCTATCTTTTCAATTTAATGACTTATTTGGAGCCTTGGTTTTTAGAAGCCTTGCTTCTGGAAACTCAATGTTTGGGACTTATTTTATCAGCTGCTTATTAAGGTTGTATCCATTTTGTTCCTGGATTTACTTAGCTCTTTTCTTGAGACTTGGAGAAAGCTAGGAGGCTGAAAATGCAAAGTTAAGAAAATAAGCTTCACAAGTACAAGATGGGAGAAGTTTGTGTAAAAAAGGTCTGGGACTTCGAGTGGACCCCAAGCTCCACATGGAGCAGTGCAGGAGATACAAGAGTACATTAAGAGGTGCAGAATTAAGAGAGTGAGATTTCCTGGTTCTGACCTGGACTAGATGCTAGTAGTCATCTCTTTCAGCTCTCAAAAGCTGTATTTTGGAAGCTCTTGAAGTACAAGATAGGAAAAAATTTAACAAGTACTTATTAAGTGCTCACTGTGGGCCAGGTCCTGTGAGTGCAAGGACAGAGCTGGAATAGCCCTCATACTTAAGGAGCCTGCATTGTGTTGGGAGAGAGAATACCCTCCAGAAATAGAAAGTCTATACATGCCACCCAAATGCCAGGGTGATGGGGATGGGGGTGGAGCTGAGCTTTGAAGCAACTGAGGGATTCTCCGAGGCAGAGTTGAGGAGGGAGGAAGGGGAGCACAGAGACAGGAGTTGGAATGTCCCAGCTATGGAACGGCTCATTTGGCTGACTTGTCTGTAGGAGGGGATGCTGTGGGGTAGGCTGGAGCCAGGGCTCAGAGTGCTAGACAGGATTCTCTCTTTGGCCTTAGGCAAATCACATTTAGGCCTTCCCTGGGCCTCAGTCTTACAATTAGGAAAATGGGGATAATCACCCTAACGTCTGAATTATTAGAGGCCCACTTATTTGATTGTTTTGAAGTTCAGAGAATAATTGTATTCTATAAAGCTGCAGACATGCTGCAGCCTAGTCTGAGAGTGTGGAGGGTGCAGGGACTTCTAATTACATGAGAGGGTGGGGTGGGACAGTGGGCAGGGTTGCTAGAGTGTGGGGGACCTGTTGTACAACACTCTAGGCCTCAGAAGGGTTGCAGCGAGGAGGCCTGTGTGCAGAGGCTAGAAGGGAGCTGCCCATGGTCACGCGGGCTATTTCCTGCCTCCCAGGAGCCGCGCTGTGTCCGCAAAGACCAGTTGCCCCAGCTTTGAGAGCCTCTAGTTTTCTGGTGAGGAGAGCATTGTTTTCAACAGGCAGGTCATGTGCTTCTGGTGTGCTGAGGCCTGTCATCTCATTGAGTGGAGCAGATGGGCTGCTGTCCAGAGCCTACTGTCAGAGTGCTCACGGTCACCCTTGGTCCCCCCTGCCCTGAGCTGCTGACTGGCTGCACATGGAAATTCCCTCTTTGTCCCAACTTCCCAACTTTTCTGCCTGAGTGGGCTTTTTGGTTTTCTTTTCAAAATGTGTAATTTAATATGTATTAATGAGAACCACCAGTCAAACAAATGGCACTGCCCACAGTTTGTTAAAGGTAACTGAGTCCTAGCCTTTCTTCTGTCTCCATCCCTGCTGTCTTCCTTTGGTAGGGAGAGGAAAGGGGGTGTTTTGCCCCTATGGAATGAAATTTGTGGATGTTTGTCTGATCCCTGCTCATAAAGTTTGTTTGGAGGGGACCTAGTTACTTTCAGACTGGTAACTTTCTGTTGCCCAGAAGATATTTTCTGTTTTTATTGATAAATTTTATTTCAAAACATTTGGGATCTCATTTAGTCAAACCACCAGGTATCTTCCCCGCAAAATGAAGTTGCGTTTAGGTAACTGGTGGGGATGTATCAGTGCTTGCAGCTAGACGAGCATTAGGAGAGATGTGGCAGACGTGGCTGCAGAGGGCTTCCTCCACCAGCTTCTTTCCAGTTGGAGTTGGCCAGATTGAGTTATTTCTAAGATGATCATGATGTTTTTTTCGGGGAAAGACTCCTGCTTTGGCCTTTTCTATTCCTCATTCAGCTTTTGACCAGACTGACATTTGCTGATCTTGTAGAGAGGCTATTCTGCCCTGAAGAGGGGAGGGGTTGCCAGCCTGGCGGGTGGGCTTGGCCTGTCTTTGCCTCCTCCCCTTTCCAGGGCCCTTTGCCATCCAAGTGGTTTCTCCTGCACATGCCCACCTCTTTCTGTCCTCAGACAGGCAGGCCTCCCACCCTTTCCTCTGCTGTGCATGGGGCAGGCGGCCTGCAGTCCCTGGGTAGCCGCTTTGTTGGGGAGGCCCCTGGACTATCCTGAGGTCTCACAGGCCTCCTCTCTTCTATTTCTCTTTTATCCCCCAAACAAAAAGCTGCCTCAGGATTTGCACAATGTTCACTGTCAGTGTCTTGGATGATTTTGTGGGGCTGCAAGTGTCTCACTTCCCAGCATATACCAAGTTAGGCTCAGTGTCTTTGTGGGATTATTAAGAGTCCTTATCCCATAGACTGTAATTTTTTCCCCCAAGCTCACAGCGTCACTTTGCTGCCTCTCTTTATGTGGGCTCTGGACTTGCTTGCTTAGGAAGGTATCTGCAGGATTTACATGATCTAGCCAAGGATGATTGTAGAAGAAAATGCTAAGCTGGAGTGGCCAGTGTTTGTGTGGCAGCCACAGGAGAGCCCAAAGCAAAAGACCCTGGGGCCTCTTAGTGTCTCCTTGACTGTCAGACTTGGGGAGAGCTCCAGGGAAGCCTCCAGGGAGGGCAAGAAGGAGGAAAGAAAGCTTAGTTTGTGCCAGAGGTTTCCAAATGGGCTGACTAAGCCTCTGCTGGCTCCTGGGCTAGGCAGAGGATGCGGGTTCAGTGCAGAGCTAGGGCTGATGGGAAGAGCCCTGTGTGCAAGGCCTTTGGTGGGGGTGGGGGTGGGGGGTGGGGAGGAGGTTGTGCCTGCCTTTGCCAGGGCTGATTATTTACATATTGGGAGAGTGAAAGAAAACAGATGGCAGGCAGACAAGCAGGGGTTCCCTGGCCTTGTGACCCTCCAGGCTCCTGCATTCACTCTGCTAAGAACTTGCCTACAGATACAAGAAAAGAATGGGCATGTAGCCTAGCCCAGAGCTGTGGGGGTTCAGGAAAGCATTCGGGTGGGGGGGGCCCTTCCAACATCTGTTGGCCTGATCCTCTGTGTGTGGTAGCTGCCAGCTGCTGGGGGGTGACTCTGGGTCCTGGAATCCTAGAATTTTAGGCTTGGAAGGGACTGTAGCAGCTCACCGCTGTAGTGCATGGTTGAAAGTAGGCACCCAGCTTCTGCTTGCAGACTTCCAAGGAGGGAACATTCACTCCCCTAGCTGCCAAAACAGCTTCCCCTTTGGGGCAGCTCTCAGTGTAAAGCAGTGTTTCCTGACATCCAGCCTCTGGGGCCTAGCCAAGCGATTCTGATTTCTAGTACAGTGGCATGTTGGGAAGAAAAAGGAGGAGTTCAGATCCCCCTCAAATGAGGGACTTGGGTTTATGGCTTCAGATGCCCCTGCCAGCTTGAGGGCTGGCCCACCTATTATCTCCCTCCTCCTCTAGGCTTTTACTTTGGCCTGGACAATACAGTGGGCAGCACCTGGGGCCTCTGACACCTTTGCTTCTTTGCCTAAGACTTTGAAACTTTTTGGTGTGCTCTTGAGGTGTGCTCTGTACCCAGGAGAATTACAGAAGAGGCAAATTAATCTCCCTCTCCCTCTTTCCCTCTCGGCACCTCCCACCTTTTCTTCCCTCATTCCTCTCTCCCAACTGACTGATCTAAACTCACCTTTCCCCAGTAGTCCATGATACCATCACAGCCACTTGGTGAAGATGGTGGTTGTCCTTTTTGCCATTTGTTCCTGAGCCCGCATGAGTCAGACAGACAGACAGAGTTTGTAGCTTTGTGTTTCTGATGCCCCCTTTCCTGCCTGCCAGACAGATGTGTTGGTGCTGAGCTGTGATCTAATAGCAGACGTTGCTCTCCATGAGGTTGTGGACCTATTCCGAGCACACGACGCTTCCCTTTCTATGTTGATGAAGAGAGGCCAAGAGTCCGTAGAACCTGTCCCAGGACAGAAAGGGAAGAATAAGCCAGGTAAGGAACACCTGAGGTGTTGTTCTTCCCCCATCTCATGGGAGCAGAGTGCTGGGGTTTGAGGTGACATTGTTTCAGCCTCTCATTCTCAAAGTCCAACCAAGATATCTTCCTAAAACGCTGGCTGACCTCTGTCCCCTAGTGTTGACTGCAGCCCATCTATGTCTTTCCACCTTCAGCAGTCCTGTTCATGTCCTTTCCTAAGTCCCAGGCTCTTGTAGTTGGAAAAGACCCAGGAGGCATCAAGACTGGATCCTTGTCACCCAAACAAGAACCCCAGTATCTACCACATACTGGACTGACTGGGGCTGTACCCACTACTGGCACTGAACGGTGCTTCCTGTTTTGCCCTCCAAACTTTACAAGAACAAGTCTCATCTTATCCCCATGGTTGGTATGGCCTTTGTTTCCTGCTTGGTACTACAGATAAATGAGAAGCCCCCTGGGCCCCTCAGGGGGTGACCTGTCAGCCCCCTGGGAGCCATCTGCCCAGAGTAGTCCAGCCTCCTTGGGCCATTCCCCTCATGATTCCTGGGGCCTTCTGGGGACAGATTTCCCAGCTGAGATAACCTTCTAGATTGCAGCAGAGGAATGGGAGGACTGATGAAGATGGGGGTGCCACTGTCCTCTCACCACCTCCCTTCCTCCAAACTTTGCAGCGGCATCATCCTTTCTTCTCTTTCCCTCTAGCTAGACAGAGATCAGTCTGAAGAGCGAATGAGACACTGGGTAATGGGCCCAGATGTTGGATATTCCTAATGTTACCAGGCTGGTTCTTCACTGAGGCCTTTCCCCTCCTTTCCCCCATTTCATCTGCACCTCTGACTTCTTTCCCTCTGCCGTCTTCTTAAATTTTAATTTTTCAATGAACAAAAGCCTTCCTTCCCCCATTGAAAACAAAGAAGAAAAGCAACATTTTCAGGCAGAATGGATTCCCACATTGACTGTGGCTGCAGATATGCATCTCTTTCTGCCCTTGAGTCCATCACCTCTGTCAGGGGCTGGGTAACATGCCTTATCCCAGGGCCTCTGGAGGCATTCTTGGCTGCTACATTGATCGAAGTCTCCCGCAGCCTTGGCTTTGTGTTGGCCCAATAAGGAGCTCATGGTGGCTTTTGGAGAGCCTCCTTTCTTGCTGCCTCTGAACACAAAACCCTCCAGGCTGCACTGCTCTTGACCAGGCTGCTGGCTTTTTGGGTGGCATCCTTCCCACTTGCCTGTGGGCCACCAGTTGACCCTTTGTGAAGAAGTCACTTTGTGTAATTTCTCCCACATTACTCAACCTGGTCTGATGTTCAGGTTTTTACTGGAGGAGGTCAAGGGGATCCACTTGTCCCCATTCAGCCGACTTGGGTGGAGTCTGGATGTCTGGTACAACCTTCTCTTTATAAAGGTTAGAAAACAGATCCAAAGAAAGGAGGTGATCTGGCAAGAGTCACACAAGAAGTAAGTAGCAGAACCAGAATTGGAAGCCAGGCCCTTGACTCTGAGTTTAGTGTTCTTTTCTCACTGAGCCACAAAGTCCTGAGCCTGGATTTAAGAAACTGGTTGCACAAGCTGAGGATGGGGAAGGCTTGGCTAAGGGACAGTTCAGGTGGGAAAGATTGAGAGGCTTTTAGCAGACTACTGCTACTAATGAGTCAGCCATCTGGTGTGGCAACCAGAAAAGGTCATCTGGACTTTGGCTGCATGGTGTCTAGAGTGGGAAGGGTATAGCTTGACTCTGCTGGGCCTTGCCTAGACTTCTCCTAGGGTATTGCCTTCAGTGCTATGCATCTAGACACTGACAGTCCAGCCACAAGAGGGTAAGAGGCATGATGACAGAGTAGGAACCTTCGCCTCGTGGTCACTAGTTGAAGGAACTGGGGAGACTGTCTTCAAGCAGTTAAAAAACTGCTCTATGGCAGTTAGAGTTGTCCTCTCTGACCCCAGAAAATAGGGCCTAGATTCATGAGTAGGAGTTGCAGGGGAGTACGGATTAGAGGAATATGAAAGTAGAATGTGGTGTTTTGGTAAGTTCTTGATGACATCGCTGGTGATGCCTCAACTTGCATAGGAATTGTATTTAAGTGAGACAGAGCTGCACAAAGTTGTCAGCCTCCCTCTTCCAGAGTCTCAGAAGTCCAGTGGCAGGACAGAATTCAGGACAGCTGATGATGGCCAAGATGCAGTGGATGATCTTTGGCATTTTTGATGCCTGACCAAACTCTAAACATTTTGCAGTGTCTGTGTCAGCCGCCTTTGTGGCTGTTGGAACAAATTGCTCTCATCCACTCGTTATTCTGAGGGAAGTCTGCATGCTTTTGGGATAGACAGCCCCATAACACACTGTCAAGTTCAAGGCCTATTGGTTATCCTCAACCTGGTTTAACCCATCCGCTGTGATGGTTTTGCTAGGGTGTGGCCACTATACATGTTACACTTTTGTGAAAGTGGACACCAAAAGTGGATGAATGGCCCTAAAAAGCTCTCAGCAAACCCTCATGTCAGAAGTGCTAATGCTCCTGAACACACCATATATGCCTTTTGAGTTCCCCATCACTGATGGTCTTCTGATTACCCTTTGGGTGTTATGGAGAGAATCCCTGTTTTAAATATGTGTTGGGCTGGACCTCAGAAGTTCTTTCCAGCCCTTTGAGATTCTAAGATCCTTTTAGCCACCTATGGATGAGGGCCTGCACAGGAGTTGTAATGTTAGGAAGGAATTTCAGCAAAGGAAGAAGCATGTGACATGGTGACAGAATTGAAGAGACAAGGGGCACAGGTTAAAGTTGGCACCAGGACAAGCTGCTGTTGCTGGGGGAGAAGATGGGGTTAGCCTTTGTCATACAGACAACTGGAGCCATGCCGTGTGCAGGGATCAGGGTCTACATCTTTGGAATGGATGCTCATCCTGAGGGAGGCAGTGTAGTGACCTGTAGATGGAGCCTTGGGGACCTAACACTGATGGAAGGAGAGGGGCAGGTGCCATGGAGGGGCTGGCCTCACATCATCAGCTTCACAGTGGGATCCAGACTATGCTGGAGCGCTTCTCCAGAGGCATGCTTTGAAGGGAGCTTGTTTACTTCCAGAGCCAGAACTGAGCCATGCAGGAGGCTGGAACTTCATATTCAGAGAGATCATGCCCATTCTGTTAGCCATAAGGGAGCAAATAGAATTGAGGACCAAGGGCACTGGGGAAAGGGTTAAAAATACAACTTAGCTGAAAAATTATCTGTAAACTGTTGGTTCCAGGCCCTTCCTTTCAGTATGTGGTTTTGTGAGCCCCAAGGAGATTGGGCAGGGCCAGAATATTCCAGGATTTATCCAAAAATAACATCCTAAGTTTTTCTTTGCATATTTGAGTCAGTCATACTACTGGGACTTGGTTATTCAGTCCAGTGTCAATATGATGGAGCCCTTTGTAGGTGGGCTTGGGGTATGGAGAGCACTGGCCTGTGGGAGATCTGAGCTCCAGGAGGACCCCTTCTGAGCCTCGTTTCCCTCATCTTTAAACTGAGGGAGCTGGACTACATGATTCCCAAGGTCATTTCTAGCTCTAGATTCAAACAGGGCTTCCTAACTGGGGCCCATTATCTTGGATGGAGCTGTGTTCTTACTAATCTCTAAATGAAATCTAACATGGCCTTAGTTAGGTTTTCAGCTTTGTCAGCCCGCCCAAGGGGTCCGTGGCCCCCAAGTAATGAAGTACATAGTCTGCCTGCCACTCTGTAAGCTGTGTGTGCCCTTTCAAACCCTGGCTTCTATTCTAGGCTAAGGCCTAGTCCAGGGGTGGGGAAACTGGCCACCAGGTATATGTGACCCTCTGGATCCCTGGGTGCGGCCTTTGGACTGAGTCCAAGTTTTACAAAACAGATCCTTTTATTGCAGGGATTTGTTCTGTGAAGTTTCCACCCCCCCCACCCTGGCCTAGTCCACCCACCACAATTCACGGGCAAAGATGCTCAGGCCCAGTTTTTTGTGTTAAAGACAGCTAACATTTGTACAGGACTGCTTTAAATCCTTCTTTCCATACGTTATTTCATTGGGAACTACCAGGTGTATGTAGTCAGAATCTCATATTAATTCCATAGCTGGGGATCCTGGCAGCCCTGGATGTGCATCCTTTCTGGGGCCCTTCTGGAACCTCCCTAAATGAGACACAGAAAAGATAAGTCACTAACCCAGGGTCATCAAGCTAGTAAACGCCAGGTACACTGTGATCTCAGGGCTAAACTCAGTGTGCTTCCTACTTCCTCTCTTGAAATGTTTGGTGCCTGAGACCTCCTGGTCCAGGTGGCACAGTGGAGAGAGTGCCCATCTGTGAAACGGGGTATTAGCAGCACTCCTCCCAGGGTTGTTTTGAGGATCAGATGAGACAGTATAAGTGCTCTGCCAACCTTAAAGTGCCCCACAGATGTTCACTTTTCTTGGTTGGATCAGTTCACAACTCCACCAACAATAATGCTCACCATCCTTAAAGCCGAGGGAGAGCGCTAAAGCTCAGACTTAGGTGGAGATGGCAGGAAGCTGAGGTGGAATGTGAGTACCTGGAAGGCATAGATGGCTTTGTACTTTCCCCTGCTGGCACTCAGTGAACATCCAATTGAGGAACTGAATGGAATCAGATTGAGAATGGCCAGTCTTGACTTGAAGTCTGGGTTCAGATCCGATCTCTGAGAGCACCTGGGAGGCTGTGTGACCCTGGGGCAGTCACTGAACTGAGTCCTTTTTTTCCTAGGTAGGGTAGGGGTAATTATAAGCCTGGTAGCATTTTTCTAGAAGATTTGTTGTGAGACCAAATGCAGACATACTTGTACAGGACTTGGCATTGTTTGGATGTTACTTGTTATAATAAAAATAGTTATTATTAGCAATTTAGGGGAAACAGGAAACAATCGCGAAGAGTCAGAGACAACCGAATTGACTGACAGCAATGATGGCTGTCATGGAGTAGGCACTTAATAAATGTTTATCAACTGGCTGAGTGACTGTGTCTGCCAGTACTTAGAAAATGGTTCTGTGGGAGCCAGCCATGGATCACTGAGAATGAGCCCACCGATCCATCCTGTTCCCTTTGTTGTTGGGGTGAGTGGGCTTGCTGAGGGGGATGCCCACAGAGTGCTGATGCCCTGGCCGCAGCTGGTGTGTAGCCTTGTTTCCTACTGTCCTTCTGGGTTCCTCCCCATTCCCAGAACATAATGCTCACTTCTCTACACTGCTCAAGTCTTTGCCTGAAATTCCCTTCCCATTTCCTTGACCGCTTATGCTCCATTTCCTCAGGCTGCCTAGTGGAAGTATAGCCATCCTTTGAAGACTAATTGGAGAATAGCCCCAGATGCCCTGTGGTGCCATCTGGGCAGGCTATCAGAGCCTGGCAGCTACTCCCCAGGCCCCCAGTTGAGCCACATGGGCCCTGGCTTTGTGCCCATCTTCTCCTGAGGCCTGGTGACATGTAATGTGGATCGAGGTTCCACCTGTGTGGTTAGGCTCTGGGCTGTGAGGAGGGGGAGCAGCTCACCTTGCTCCTTCGGGAGCCAAGGCCCTGGTAGCCAGGGCACATATCTGATGATCTGCTTCTTGTGCCTCAGTGGAGCAGCGGGACTTCATTGGCGTGGACAGCGCAGGAACAAGACTGCTTTTCATGGCTAACGAGGCCGACTTGGACGAAGAACTCATCATTAAGGCGTCGATCCTGCAGAGGTAAGCCTGGTGCCCACCTCTTGGTGCTTCTCACCCTTAAATGATGGTGACTCAAGTGGAATAAAGTGGATGGGAAGGACAGTGGTGTGAGCTCAGCAGAGCTGTGTGAAATGGCCCCAGTGCCTGAGCCTCTGCCCTAGATGGGGAGCACTAGGAAAGCTTTGTCTTCTTGCCACCCTTTTCAGCCAGGGGAAGCCCTTGAAGAGGGAGGATTGGAAAGCTCTGGGTTTGTTTGGGAGTATGTCCCACTGCTCCTTGTGGGGCCTGATTGTCTTAGGAGAGGGTGTGCATGTGCATTTGGGGAGGGGGCCAGAGTCATCTGTGGGCACACGGTCTAGCTACTTGTCTTTTGCTTTCTCTGTTTATAGGGCCATGTGGCAGGCAGAGTATTTTATATGATGTTGTACTTAACAAAGATAGAGATAGTTGCTCAGTGTTCAGTCATTCTAAGGATACCACAATGACTGCTTACCCAGAGTCCTGTGGAAGCCCAGACTGTTGGGAATACAGAGGCAGCTAGCAGAGAGGAAGCCCCTTGGAAGGCATCATCAGCTCCAAAAGGAACTGGGACCTCAGCATAAAAAAGTGGCATCAGAGGCCCCTGGCACAGCCATTGCTGTGTAAGAGCCAGTCTCTTAGCTCAGCCTTGTGACCAGAGGGAAGATGGGAAAGGACAACAGCCTTGAGGAGCTTATGCTCTCATGGGGGAGGTTGGGGTGCAGGGAGAGAAAAGGCACGTACAGACACACCACTGTCATGGTAGGGATGCCTGATGGCAGGGGGCTCCTGCAGGGATTTTAGTGACAAATCTGGGCTGGAAGTACCACTCCTGGGAATCTGGATCAAGGGCTCTTCCCACCGTTCAGGGCTGCATTTTGTTCTCAGTATTATTCCTCCCATTTCCTGGCTCTTGGTCCTCAATGCGCTGTGGGAGTTTCCTTTGTTGATTGGATGAGGCAGCTGTCTGGAGAAGGGAGCAGGGAGAGCCTCTGGAGCTAACCACTGGGCTGCTCTCCACCTCCACTGTGTGATGGTTGGGGTAGCCTGCTCTGCATTTCTAGGCATTCTACTGTGGTGCGGCAGCGGTCTTCCCAGTCTTCATTTCTTTTCTTCATTTCAGATCCAGAGACCTTGGTTTGTATTGAAAGCAAGAGACTTTTTGGAAAGTAATGTATAGAATGGAGGAGGCCTGGTTAGGCAGGAGTTTGGATGGCCTGACAGCTCAGAAGGCTGACTTCCCCACTGGAGTTGTGCACCTTGTTGGGGTTGCTCTCACATGGATTACTGCATAAGGCTAGGCTGGACCTGCTCCCTTCTTGGGACTCAGACTCAGGCCTCCAGAGGTTTCAGAGCAGGTGAGGAGCTTCTGCTCCTTTTTATGGTTTTGGGGAAATGAGACCTTGTGAGGGGAGCAGAGTCCTGGGCCACCTGCCCAGACCCCACATGAACTGTTTAGTGAGGACTCTTCCTAGAGCCCCAAGATGTTCACCCAGTGTATGAGCAGGATTTGCAGACTGGGATGTTGGAGTCTTCTCCAGCTCAGCCTTTGGCAGCTTCCAGCCTGGAGAGAACATGAGTACTCTGCCAGCTTTGTTTGCTTCCCTTCTTATAAAGAGAACTCAAGGGCTTGTTCTCCTGCAGGGGTCCAGTTGGACAGCTCCACCTCCATCCCTCAGAGGGAGAGAGTCAGAGACACCTGCTGGAGAGGGCCACCATGGCAGCAGGCAGCCATCCCTCTCTGTGTGTGTTCCTTGCGTCCAGATGCAGGTGCTGCTCCAGGCCTGGCAGCCACCCTGCTCCTCATTACCTCATCTGGCTTAGCCACAGTAGAATCCTTCCTTTACTACATGTGGACAAGAGGAAGGGGAGCCTCAGTCACTTTCAGAGAATGCTAGCCTTGGAAAAAGTTTTCCCCTTCAGTAGAGGAATTTGACGCTACATGGTTTTGTCTGGGGATAAAAATATCTTTTCAGAGCAATAGATGGGAATCATAAAGAGATATGGAAAATCTTGCACTAAATTGAACAACGGGGGCTGTTCAGAAGGGGATGGGCTGCTCCCCTTCTCTACTCCCTTGGGTAGATTCTGGAGGGAATCTTATTCAGTGCCTGGTTGGAGACCCTGGGACGCTGTGCCCCCCTGCAGCCTTTCTTAAGCTCACTGTCCTCATAACCCTGGGTGGGCTGCTGGGATCCTGCAGTTGCCCCAAGGGCTAGCTTGGCCACCAGCTCCTGCTCCTCCTAGGCACTTGGTCAGTAACATTTATTAAATGCCTGCTCTGTGCCAGGCATCGTGCCAAGCATTGGGGATGCAAAGAAGGGCAAAAGACATCCCTGCCCTAAGGAGCTCCCGGTCTAATGGGGGAGATGGTATGCTTACAACCAGTTGCAAACATGCTTTGGATAGCATAAATACGGAAATAATAGAGAGAAGGCACTGGAATTAAGGGGATTCTGGAAAGGCTTCCTATGGCAGGTAGGATTTTAGCTAGGACTCAAAGGAAGCCAGGAGGGAAGGCATTCCAGGCATGAGGCACAGCTAGAGAAAGTGTCCAGAGTTGGGAGATGAGTGTCTTGTTCATGGAACAGTAAGGAGGACTATGTCAGTAGATGATAGAGTGTGTGAAGGAGCGTAAAGTATAAGAACACTGGAAAGGTAAGGCAGGGCAGGTTAGGAAGGGCTTTGAACACCAAACAGAGAATTTAATATTCAATCTGGGACGTGATAGGGAGCCATTGGAATTTCAGCAGGGAGCAGGGTGACATCTATTAGGAAGATTACTTTGACAGCTGAAAGAATGTGGGGAGAGACCTGTGTCACAGAGACCCACCAGCAGGTGATTGCAACAGGCCCTGTTTAGGGACAGCGTCAGAGGAGATCTCTTATATGCAAGAGATAGTAGAAAGGTTCAGTCATTGGGCCTTGGGGAAAGTTGGGCAAGCCTGGGTGAATGGGGGGTTGAGGACTCTCCACAAAAAGAGTGGATTTAGGAAGAGGAGAGGGTTTTGGGGCAGGGTGTGATGAGTTCAGTTTGAGGCATATCGAGTTTAAGATGTCTACAAGACGTCTTTTGTGATGTCCAGTAGGCAGCTAGAAATGCAAGAAGTCAGGAGAGAAGTGAGGGTTGGCTGAGTAGATTTGAGAAGCATCAGTAGAGATTGTCTTTGAATCCTTAGGATCTACTGAGATCCTCAAGTGAAGTAGGAGAGAAGAAAAAAGAGAACACGTCTCCAGATAAAGCCCTGGGGAACACCCCCAGTTATTGGGTATGTCCTGGATGAATCCAGCAGAAGAGACGGAGAAAGATTGGCCAGGTAGGGACAAGGAGAACCAGGAGAGAGCAGTGTCAGAAAACTCAGAAGAGAGGAGGAAGGAGAAGAAAGTGA